>OX276328.1:52304818-54804818 GCA_946251845.1 Andrena fulva | reverse complement strand
TAATGGGTTTCATACTCTATAAAACCTATGCAATCAAATTGCTTAAAATTTGTGGTTTAAATAAAAAAATGTTCTCCGCTACAAATTTTACATAATACACAGGAGAATAGGGAAACACATTAATCTTTAAGGGGTGCACCCTGAAGAACCAAAAAGTAGCATAAAAGAAAAATTGCCGGGTAACTTGTAAAGTTTCTAAAAAATAGGAATTTTCGGGTTACCGTCAGTTACATAACAAAAATGCTTATATCTTTTTATTAAGCATCGTACAAACTTAAGATCACCAAATTTTTACGAAAACCTCAGGAAAATCGATAGAGCGATGAAATTATCTATACAGGTGGTAAACAAAAAACTTGTTAATTAGAAAGGGATGCTATTTGGAGCCACTTAGTTTTTAATACTTTTTACATTTTTTAACTACTTAGTACTGAAGCGCAAAGTAGTTGTGCCATGGACTTGCATTGCTCTGTACATACGCCAGCCAATGATAATAATTAAGATACGCGTTGTGGACGGACTTTAACGGAGAATCTCGTTGATTTGCATAAAGACACGCGGGGCATTAGTTTCATGGTGCAAACAAAGCATCCTTCTTACGGGCGAACCGATGCTCCGGCCCACGTGCGAGGAATTTCGCGAACCATGCGGGCGACGGGGCCACCAGTGCGTATAATCCGCGAATTGTCCGAATGCTTCTCGCACGATTTCCATTTAGATAGCGTTTACGATCTGTGCGCAATCCTCTTTGCTTTTCGTCTCTCTTTTTTTAATAATCGCTCCAGTCGGGCGAGAACAAAGGAGAAACTCGAGATTCAAGGCTGTAATTAAGGGTGCCGTCACGCTGGGCATTGAGGTGTGTGCGCACGCTCGCACCAGCTGGGAAAAGCGTGTACGTGTACGCGATGTGGTAAAAAAAAAACCGTATTTTTCGAATCTAATTACTATGTTAGCACATACATAATTGAAGCTATATACTATTTATTTCAATAGATATCCGAGGCGAATCGGTTCACTTTGTGTTTGATGGTAGAAAAATAATTGTCAAACATTAAAAAACTAATTTTTTATTATATATTCGTGAACAGTACACCTCTGGCTTGAACATTACTAAGAAAACATAAAATCAAACTTAAAAATGTTTCTTCTGTAAACAGAAATGTTCCTTAGTCAAACTCATATTCAGGGTTGCCACCTTATCACCATATAAATCCCGGAGTGCCACACATTCCAACCCGGAGATTCGAATATAAACCCGGAGATGGAGAAAGCAAAAAAATTTTTGTGCTCGAATATCCGGAAAACAGATGTGCAAGTATTTTAAGCTCGAACAATTCAGAATTTAAAAGTATATGTTGTTTTAATTAATAACTTTTATTGTACATAAAATTGATACCATTCTATAATACCATAATTTCTTATTATCTCATTTTTTTCTACAACCCGGAGATTTTTCCAGTAAAACCGGAGCCCGGAGATTTGCTACAAAACCCGGAGTCTCCGGGCCAAAACCGGAGAGGTGGCAACCCTGCTCATATTATATGCTTTGGAATTGCACATTGAATGTACAAAATATAACCTACATCATTCTACGTGCAAATAAGATTTTGATACGCAAATTAGTATTGTATCATCGGCATCTTTCCTTCCTTCACTCCCGGACCTCTCTATCTTTCATTATTGCTATCCTCTTTTATGTTCCGCGAGGCACTGACGCTAGACGCAGCTCTCGTCCCGTATTCCTTTAAAGACTTCCTGGTAGAAAAAGAGAATTCTGTGGCTATAACGTGACAGAAACAGAGAGATCCGAAAATCTGGCAACTATGCCTGAAATTTCGTTCACACAGAGTACCCGGAGATGTCACCTCGGTACAAGTTCTTTTTACCAACCGCAGTAGTTTCATTAACGTCCGTCTGTTTACTAGGGACGCTTCGATCTATTCGGACGATAAGAAAACTGAGTCGGCAGCCTTAATAAAACCGACGCTGACGAAGGAATCCCAATATTTGCATCGAGCAAATGAGAAGAGCATTTTTATAACTTACATATTGCAATCTTTATATTGCTGTAATATTTTGACTGGCATAGATACAGTGAGATTGGAATGGTAATGTTACTTTATACGACGTCGATCTACTTGCTCGAAAAATGAGATATCTACTACTGGAGTCGATGAACTTTATAAAAAGTGTTTGAAAATTGATCAGTTTGAAAAAAGCTCATTGGTGGTGTCACCTTGCCGGAGCGAGCTGCAAGCTGCACGGAACGCTGGTAATGCAGAAGTCTGCGGGTCGATAATAAAGAGATGCTGCAGAAAACTGTTGCACCTGCTGTTGCGAAAGTAAGCGGATAAAGTGGGTGTGCTGTTGTTGGAAAGCAGCTGTTATCTCTGTTGCCTTATCAAATAATAAGTACCAATGAAACGCACGAACTTTTCTATTTTACAATAACCCCCGTTGCAAAACTCTCTCCAATGACGTCACCGTCGAATATTCTATTTTGAAAAAAAACAAACCTTGCCCATCAATCCCACATCTAATTTCACTTCTACCAGCGTTTATATCCCCGTAACAGCATCGCGAGCCAAGCGATACGTATCGCAATTAACAGACAGTTATTCCTCCTTTCCGTTAATTCCCCTAACAACAGCCCGCGATAAATCCTCGGGAGCTAATATAACGAGACTCGTCACGGGATCACAGCGATCGTAATCGCGAAGTAGGTTCCTGGAAAGATCGTATCGCGGAATGAAAAACGGGGGTGCCTCGAGCCGGCGGGACATTAATAATACAGCTTAATGAGGGTTTTCGGGTTGAAACCGCAAGTTCCGACCACCCGTGACTCAGTAGCGATTTCCGCGGCAACAATGAATACACTTGGCGAAATATCGCAGGACTCGTGACCGGGCCCCGCCGTCCAAATTCTTTTCGCCCCTTTTTCCATCGCGGCTCTGACGTCGAAAGGCAGAGGACACTGGCCCTGCGGTTTAACGAGTGGAACTTGGGCCAGTCTCGTTTATCAGATGATTAACGCGGCGACCGCAGTTGAAAAAAATTTTAAAGGGGCCGCTCTTTCTTTAGGAACTCCGGGAGAATTTCATTTCGACTCTCCACTGCGAACATCTTTTAACTGTAAGAAAAATAAAAAAAAGTAGCTAATTCTGATGTTCGGTAAGTGACAGAATTATAATCGTGTGGAACAACCCTTTATTCTGCATTAGTCGGCGAATAAGTAGCCCCTACCACTGTAGAAAAGAAATTTGCAAGAGTTTTGAAAGAAATTCTACACCACCTAGAAACTTCCATTTCCCCCCTACTTTCTTGTTTCTAAAACTGTTGATATTTCGACTGAAATTCTACGCCCAACATTCGAGTACCCGCAGTCGAGGTCCCAGCAGAAACTTTTCGATGCGAACACGGTTTAATATCCCCGAAGCTTCTGGGCACAGTAGACACTGCACAGTTATTTATTTCGGCTTCTACGAAACGAGCTCTAATTTTATTTAGAGTACGCGGCAACGAGCAAAAACTCACTGTTCACGCTGCGTTACATTGACGCGGAGCGTCACCACGTGCTTGGGATCCGGTTTGGAGGAAACTGAATTCACAATCGTGCACCATCTGCCTAGCGACAAGAAAGTATCTGTCCCCAAGGTGCCCCAACTCGAATCCCCTCGAGTTTCCTCCGGCAATTAAAATAAAGCCGAATGCCGCCTTGTTCGATTCGAGATAACAAGAAGACAGAATTAAGGGAAGAGAGATTATAGAATTTAAAAAAAAAAAAAAAACTGTGCAGGGAAGGAGAATGGCTGGAAGAATATTAGCGGCGGCGGGCAAGAACAAAAGCGAATTTCCAGCCGCGGGTCTTTTCGAGATGGGAAAACGTTGCACACGCGTGCAGAAGCGTAGAATGGGCAGCGATGGCTCAAATGGTCCGTATTTCAATAATGATAAATCACCCTGGTTCGACGCAACGACAGACATGGCCGGTTTGGAGATCTCGCCGCGAGATATCACCGTCAGGGGTCTATCTCGTGCCTTCTATCTTATACGGTCCTGTCTCCTCCTGTGCCCTACAGGACGCTTCAAAACCTACCCCCTCGGCATTTCGCCCGTGAAGGAGTCCTTTTCAGAAGTGTTCTCGTGAACACATTTCCTTTGATACCCTAGGCCCTTGCCGCTTGATTCGTCGCGTACGGTGTTTTTGTACGCGCTTCCCTTTTTTTGGAGATGTGCCCAGTGATGCGTGGCGTTCGAACGATTAAGAGATTCCGCGCCGATAAACTGCTAACGAAGGCCATCGGAGAGGCTGCTGAACGCAGGATCGCGGGCGAAAATGGTGATAAAGAGGAGCGAATAATCAGGATGCGCGGAGTCAAATTTAGCATCGCTGCCAGAACGCCGGAAAAACACAAGTTCAGCATCTGGAGAAGGTTAAGGCCAGTGATCTGTTGTTGGAAACCGAGCCAAGAGAAAGCCCACGGGGTATTGTAAACGACGAAACTCTGAAGGAGATCGGCGAAAACAATCCGGCCGTGCAAATGCACGAGGGACTGGCTCGTAAATGAAGGTTAGTCACTCCACGGCGATTCGTCACGTGGCGACGAGTGGCAAAGTGGGCAAGATGGATAAAAGGCTCTGCGCGATGTTCGAAGCTTTAGGAGAATGGAAGTGGCCATTTTATTAGCTCTCAGAGGGGATGATAACGAGATAAAGAAATTCAATTCTGTCCATCCTTAGTGATGAGTACTTACACTGCGCGCGGCGTCGGCGCGTTTCGACGCCGAGGGACTTCCTCGAAGGGGCATCTTTCAAAACCGCCCGCCACTCAAAGCGTTACCTTGATATATAAAACAGAAAGCGTTTGTGTACTTGTCTGCCGCCTAAAAACTTTCGAACGGTAAACTCTGGGGTCACGAAATTATGCGTAGCTAATCTAGATGAATGTCACTATTTTCAAAAAATATAAATAAATATAAAAGTTTCTTTTTATAAAATCAGAATCTAATTTCGGGAGAAGCCGAGTAGTAAAGCTAGTAATTTATAAGTTGCAGGCAACAATGATGCTACTCCATCCATCCATATTTCAACTAGGGCTGGGACTATTCGAATGTTATTATTCGAATACTATTCGAATACTGATGTATTCGAATATTATGGTGTGAATTATAAATCAAGTTTTTTAGGTTCATTTTTTTAGAAGCACTTATTTAGTTTCAGTTGTGAGTTCGTTAGTTTGTCAGGGTGAAATCTTGTAAGCTAATTTTGCCCCACTTCAACATATCCGATCGGCTTGAAACTTTGCACACATATGTAATTCCGACGACAATACAATATTTTCACTAAAAAGCATGAAATACTTTATGGTGAAATTTTTTTTAAAAAGCAAGCTTTTATTAAAATGTAGGGGAGACCGGGGATAGTTTGGACACGGGGATACATTGGACAGTTTGAAAATTGCCTCCATAGTGTCATGATGATTGCAATTTTTTTTGTAGTTTGTGCCTATATGCACACCAAATCAACTGATATTCAATATGGCGTGTTGCATTCACGAATGACAAGGTATGTCACACTTTTCAATTCTTGTATGTTACTGTATAATATTTTCATCTACTTTTTGTTGTGATTCGGATACTTCATTATGGAAAAATTTTATTGTAACTTTTTTGAGGCATTGCTGAATGTGTTTAGAATAAAGTAATGCTATGCAAAAATCAAAGTATCCTTTTTGAGGAAAGGCACGAATAATTTTGTTTTGATATGATATGAGGGGTTACATTGGACAGATAACACGTAGGATAGGCTTGAATGACTGGGATTCTTAGGGGCCCCAGTGCTGCCACTGGCCCAAAAGGCCACTTATTTCGGCCTATGAATACGAGCTTGCACCGCACACTACTACATAATTATACACTCTTACAGTTTTTCTTATCCGATGTACACCCGCGGTATCATTGACTTCGAGTTCCCCTTTCGCGCGGCTCTGGAAAACACCATGGAGGTCGGGCTCCTTAATGGCCCAACAGGCTATTTGTCATTTTAAATAAATTATATATTCATTGGATTATTCATTATCATTTCTTTCCATCTGTCCAAACTATCCCCGTGCTATGTCCAATGTAACCCCACCAATGGGGATACTTTGGACAATATGCATCTCTGAACTTTTTTCATCTCAAAGTAATACTAGGGAATGTAAGGCCCGTTTCTCAGGTTCAAATGAATAGCGCACATTCTGAGCTATCGAATGGTGTACAATTTATAGCCGTAAGGCATCTTACAGGCCCGCTAAAGACTATTAATAAAAAATTGTCCAAACTATCCCCGGTCTCCCCTACTAAAAAGGAACCAATAATTTTGATACCGGCCGAAATGACGGCCTGAGAAGAATTCCCTCATAGGGTGGATGTACCAGTAAATGAACACGTACCAGTGAATGGACATTTTATATTAAAATGAGTAAAATAAGTTATTAAAATAAGCAACTAATTAATTAGAGACTTCTTTTAATTTCTTGCTTCATATCCAAACAATTTTTGCAGCACGTGGAATCAATCGCGCTGCAAACATAATTTTATAAAAGTGTTCATTCATTAGCCTTAAAATAGTATTCGAATACTTAAATATTCGAATAGTATACGAATACTTAAATATTCGAATAGTATTCGAATACTTAAATATTCGAATAGTATTCGAATACTTGGATATTCGAATTATATTCGCCAAATAATTGAGCACCTGAAGTATTCGAATATTTGAATACCGAAAATTCGAAAAATAGTCCCAGCCCTAATTTCAACCACGTTTCAACTCCCCAAAAGGATCTCCTTTGTTTTCCGACCGTCGGACCATTTCCTCGCGAAATCGTTGCCAACGATTCTCGAAAGGGGAGATGGCCCCACAGCTATCCGTGTTCCGCGGCGATACCCTACGCGCTCCCGCGGCGTGCTTGCGCCCGCATGCGCCAAGAAATCACGGCCGAGATGACTCCTACATGAAGATATTATGTTTTGATATATGCGCGGGGTAGCGAGGGATTACTCACGCCGCGGACAACGCGCGTGCACAGCCCCGCGTCTGAAAGGAGCGTAGTGCATGGAGACGCGGGGATCGATTGAAAAGACGCATCCTTCGCCCTCCCCCTGGCAACCCCCGGTGACCGGCAACAAAGTCCCCTTTTATACGCCGTGGGAATTTTTACGAGAGGCAAGACGAGGCAGCCTCGACTTCCCTACAATGCCCAGTGACAGTCGCTCACGCGCTGCATGATGACGGATGAAATGAATTTCGGTGCCGCGTGTGTATCCGCGCGCGCGCACCATTGAATTCCAAATCAATTCCAATGGAGAGGGTCGTATCGGAGGTCGCGGGCGCAACGATGAATACAATCTCCACCGTCGGGCTGTACCGTTATCGCGGTGAATCGAAATCTTTCTTTTGCTTTTTTTTTTTTCAAAACAACACGCCACGCAGACACGTCGTGGCGAGGCGCGTCGAGTGGCACGAGAAACGGAGTGAAGGAACGTTTCGATAAACGGAGAAACGGTGCGGTATGAGGGACGTTGTTAGGAACCTTACCGGTATCTGTTAACAGGATCCTCAGTTGTGCCAACAAGGATGTAGAGTCTTCGCTGGCTTTACCCCCAAAAGGGGTGGAAACCCGATTGTTTTTTTACAAGCTTTTATTTAGCTTCACTTGTGAGTTTGTTAGTTTGTTAGGGTGCAATCTTGTAAGCTAATTGACTTGACACTTTGCATACATACGTAGTTCCGAGGATAATACAATATTTTCACTTAAAAGCATAAAATAATTTGTAGCAAAAAAAAATTTTTAAACGGGCTTTTATTAAAATGTACTGAAAGGGGAGAAATAATTTTCATTCCAGCCTATATTCTCCTTAATCACCATGTAATGACAAAGAATATTCTGAACTTTCTTTTACCAATAATATATTTATTATACTAAATTAAAAAGTATTTAACGTTTGACTGTTTTAAACTGAACTCTGTGTCTGAAGCTGGCGGCTTTTGGAACGGCAATAGCTGTAGATGAGGAAATGCAGTGGGTTTCAGAGCCGCCCTTAGCACCGGGCAGGCGGAGCCCCGCGCTTAGGGACTTCATTTTGTAAAGATTAAATGAATTAAGTATAATTATCAAGGTATTAATTTTGCTGGAATAGATTTTCGGCAAGCGAAGTGACACACGAAGTAGAGACGTAAGGTTATCCGTGTTCAATTAGATGTTTTCAGTAGTATCGACTTTTGCCCCGGGCTCCGCAAACTCTAAGGGCGGCTCTGGTGGGTTTTTACGGGTTTCGGAAAGTAAGAGAGAGGATGACGGGATAAAGGCGGGATCTCCTACTGGTCGCTGCGACTGGTCGCAGCGATTTGACCCAGCGACTGGCCCCAGGCTCAATCTCCTTTCCTGCGACCAGGGGTGTGCGGATACCCGACTTTTCAGGCTCGGGACGGGCCGGACACTTTCGGGCGGGATTGGGCGAGGTCCCGATACTTTCGTATTGCTCGACGGTTTCGGGATCCCGAGACTCGATTCGGGCTAGAAGCATAGCCGCCATGAGCGGGCAATTTGATTTCAGGTCGGCTCGGCAAAACTCGGACGTTTAAACTGGTTGTCTATTCGAGCGGGATATTCAAATCGACTAAATGTACCTTACCGCAGTTTGCTGATTATTGGCGAAGTTTACCAATCATTGCCGAATGGGCATTTAAATTGGTTGTTTAGTGATTTCCCTAGTTTATTTCTGTCCTTGTCGAGTGACGCATCTTATTATATCTCCTCTTTGCTTGTAGCCCGAAACGAGTCTCGGGATCCCGAAAACTTCGGGATCTCGAGCAATACGAAAGTATCGCGACCCCGCCCGACCCCACCCGAAACTTCCCGACCCGTCCCGAGGGCCAGGTACCCGAGCCTCGGGACGATCCGCACACTCCTACCTGCCACCAAGTCCATTGCCACAGTGGGGCAGAATCTTAGAGCATATATACATGGAGGTATCATTGCCTTAGAGTGACTGCCTCGAAACTGTCGGCAACATCACGCGAGAGAGAAAGACATGTGCCACTGGTGCGAGCGAGAGAAGTATATGTCCTATTCGACCGTAAAGCGCAGGCGCCGATATTGTGCGAGAGAGAAACACATCTTGCGAGCGAGAGAATCTATACTTCACTCTCTCGCACCAGTTCGCACGATGGTTTCTCGTTCGCACGATATCGGCGCATGCGTATTACGGTGGATTAGGACATATACTTCTCTCGCTCGCACATGTCTTTCTCTCTCGCACCATGTTGGCAACAGTTTCCCGCTTTCAATGAGACCTCCATAGTATATGCTCTAAGGGCAGAATCCCAAGAAACAAGGAAACGAGTCAGAATTCAAAAGTTGTGGGAGGATTGTGTATTTTTATATATTTATGATAATAATAATAAATCGTGTTTATTCTTTTATAATATTTGATACAACGCAGTGGAGTTAGAAACGCAAAGTACCTACAGAATGGGCGAGGCTCAGCGTCGCTGTTATTCATGCCTGACCCGAATATTTCTTGCAAGCTACTAATATGAGCTCCTAAAAAAGGTCAAAACCCAGAAAGAAGACCCAAAAAGAAGCCAGAAATAAAGATTTTAAAAATTATAGAAAAAATTGTAGCTAAAAATATTCTATCCTCCCAATGGCCCACCTTCTCTCACATCTGAATACGTCAGCGCGTGCTTTTGTTTTGATATTCCAACGCGTGTTTATATTCGAGAGATAAGAGATCGATCTCGAATTTGTAGGGAGGACAAAGCAGGCGGCACCACGCGCAGTCAGCGGTCCACCCATTATCTTCCTGCGGCTCTCCGCGAGGCGTACTGGTCTTTCTGCAGAATAATTTCGATTCCTACCCCATTGTCAGGGAAACATTCTTCGATCTAACATAAGAACATCTTCTTCTTTTGGTAATTGTGCGGACCATAAAATTAATTTTCGTCACGGTCAACGTTTCGACCATACTTATTCTTTTATACTGTAGCGAAACACGGTTTATTGCCTGTCGAACGTAGAGGAATTAGCTTGTAGCAATTGGGGATTAAGCCTAAAAATTGTTCAGCTGTTCTGAAAGTTACTTGGCAGATATTTCCTAATTACTTTATATCGTGTAGGGGGCCAAAGGTCTAGTGTAATAAAGCTGTAGTAATCCGTTTAGGGCATCACTCACCACGCTACATCATGGAACTTCGCGCGTGTGTCATACATAAACACGTGTTTACACACAGATCAGAAGTAGGCGTCATGATATTTTTACCTTTTTTAGGTGCTCATATTAGTACTCTACAGGTAACATATAAAAATACATACTCCCATATCTTTTGAAATCTGACTTATTTCTTTATTTCTTGGGATTCTGTCCCACTGTGGCAATGGGTCGCAGTGCGACTGGTCGCAGTGCCCAGCCTGCGACTAGGTATAATGGGAAACAGACCCTATCGCATTGTGTTGCCTCTCGAGTAGCCTAGGCGGGTACTCAAAAAGACTCGCGTCAGGCTCCTATGTCTGGCGCATACCCGACGATCGCAGACGCTTGTAGGAGAACAGATGAATGCTTTCCCATTGAACCAGTATACTGCGACCAGTCGCAGGTAGGAGATCCCGCCTTAAGGCAGAAGTGCAGGACTTTGGTAGGATGGCGCAGTAGCTAGGATGACGATGGATAGCAAGGATGACACAACAGAGTTTATAATTACGTAGCGTTTGAGGGTATGCTGCGTGTTTGCGGTGAAAGTCGTAGTTGAACAATATTGGGTTGTGCGTGAGCCATGGATAAGGTTAGTAGAGTAGGATATCAAAATCGATAAACTTATTCGATACTTCTACGATCTCACAGATAAGGTAAATGTCCCTATTTCTGCTCATGTCCCCATTTCTGCTCATTTCGTATTTTTCTTATTATTATAAGCGTTACGTTTGTACTATAGTTGCAAGAAAATAATTCTAAATTATTTGAACATTTACACGAGTGTTGCACGAGCTTGGGGCTAATCAAAGTGCAGCATAAGCAACGAAAAACTTTTAAAACGAGAGACTCATGATTTTTCGATCGTGTTCTAGCTGGTTGTGCTAAGGAACAGCGTCACTATTGGTATTCGATAATTGGGCAGAAAATAGTTTTAGCAGTAAAAATTCTTATTTAATAACAAAAACAAATACCATATTGTGCTCTGGATTTAGATTTTTTTTACTATTTTTAATTTTTTTAAGTAGAAAACAGGTGAGTAGGTTTAGGGTCAAGTGAATCACCGTCATGTCCGCATTTCTACTCACCAAAATTTTAGTAACATAACCTCACAATTCAATGTATGCTGTAACGTCTATTTCTATTCGAAGGCATTTTATTTTTTGTTTATCATTATTTTATATCTCTCCATAGAAGATGTAACTTATTTTAACCCGAAAAGGCAACATATTATTTGAGCAGAAATTGGTACAAATGGTGAATAGGAATACGTACATCGCTATTTTTCGTGAGCAAAATTCGGACATTTATTGCATTGTATTTAATTACAAATTACTAATAGTTAAACATCTTGAAATATAATTCTTAAATAATTTTCGAATTGGTTGATTTATTATTAAAGAATTAATCAATTACTCTGCAACTTTTGATCACAAACAAATTTTTTACACCTTCTTTATGACGAGTAACCTCTTAAATGAGCAGAAATTGGGACATTCACGTTATATTCTCGATAATACGAAAACTCAGAATTTCCTTGAGAGGGTGTTCTTGCCCCCAGGACCATTTCCTTGCCAAAACAAAAACCAGTTACATTATTAGGACCCCTTAAACTACATTTCTGCACAGTTTCAAATTGTTTCGAATTTTCGAGTCGCCGAACATCCCCTGTTACTTAAACCACTTGTATTTTCCTAGAGTCGTGACAACGCGCCAGGATTCCACTGTTCCCAGCGTTTACTTTTGATGTTGCATTAAAAACAATGTCTGGCGAACGTTTTTGCCGCGACCGCGGCATACCTGGCGCGTTCTTTTCGACGGGCTTGCACTTGCGGCCATCCGCCAGGCAGGCCGCTGTCGCGAGCTTTTGCTCGTCACCGTGAGTCGCCCGAGCCGGGGACGTCAAATGTTGCGCGTCGCGCCTGAAACTCAACCCTCCGGCCGCTACGGATGAAAGGCTCTCCTCTGTTGCCGCAGAAAGCCTCCGAGTGCCTTCGCGCGCGCGTACGTCCCTCTTCATTCCTTTCGCGGGCTTTGCCGCGAACAACGCGCGATATCTTTGAATAAAAATACGCCGACAGGGCTCGCAAACGAGAAATCAGCGCGACAATGCGTCGCGGATGGAGGGGACGGCGAGGCGGCGTGGATCGCGTGATCTTAGGATCCTCGAGCGGCTGAGATTGGCGGATTGATCCTCGTGACGAGCTACGTGCGAGACGCTGGTCGAGAATAACTCCAGATAATTGAATATTTCAAGCACGTATTTATAGCTTAAGGTCGACGGAAATCGCGCGCGCCTCCTCGCGTCTGGAGGGAAAGATAACATGGGGTGAAGGACGAGCAAGTTTGCCCCATTTTGATAGAACAGAGAGAGAGAGAGAGAGAGAGAGAGAGAGAGAGACTGAAGGGGCAAAAGAAATTAGGGACTTCTATGGAAACACGGTGCTCTATTTATTCATCGTTTTCATCTTGATCTTCCCCGTCTCAACGACCGCCGCGAAGCACCGTGGCCCACAAATGAATCTCCCCTGAATGATTCAAGGTCCAAGCGCAGCTAACCGCGCGACTCGCGATTTATGCGCGTCGGGAGAAGAGCCAGGGCTCAGAGTGCCGCGCGCTGCATAGCCCGCGAGATCCTGAAATCTCACGAATTTAACGCCACATTCTCGGCTGGGAATGGAATAAAAAGGAGCAGCGGCAATTTGCCGCGGCGGACGTTGGAATTAGCGGCAGCCCGGCGTGCTCCTCTTAACGCTCGGTGGAAGCGGCCGTCTGAGCCGGATGCGTAGGTTACGCGTCCCTGACCTAGGACGTCTTGAATATTATACAGGAAAACGGGCGGCGGGCCTGACGGTCGAGCCTGAGCCAGCGGCGGGAAGCCGTCGAAGTTACGCGGCGCGTCTAAAATCGCCGCACAAAGGGGCACCGAAGACAAAAGAGCGATCGTTGCCAAGTGCCCGTGTCTAAGGGGGAAACACCGTTGTGCCTCGTGATACAGATCACTGCCCGCTAAAAACCGGACGAAGGATTTCATTGCCGAGCCCCGGCTGCCACCTCTACGGTCTACTCCATTCAGTATACGCGTCCGATTAATCAGTAGCGACACGAGCGAACGTCACACCGAGTGGGCCACGAATCAAGCATCCCTTCGCTGTCCTGCGCGTCACTCTCCCAGTCAATAAGCCTCAATTCGTACAGAAGTGCCAGCGATCTTATCTGCGGACCTCCAACCGCTCGGCCAACGCCGTTGCGCGGGATCGGTATGCTGAGCTGTTGCGCGCGGTGCCAGGGAATCTTCGGGTGTTGGGGACGTTTACGACGTCGGAACCGGTGCCGCGGCCTGGCCGCGGAAATTCGTCGCGCGAGTTCGATGCACGGAGCGAAGATCGCGCCGCCACCGCGAGAGGCTGCGTGCTGGAAATTCGCGATAAGGCCGCGGATATACCTGGATGGAAAGAGCGCCGGGAGCCCGGCGGCCACGCCAGGCCCATGGTGGTGTTTAGAATCGAACGGAAATCCAGTCGAACCGTCTACCGCCGTTGCAGCGGCTGCTAATAATAGAGTAGATACTGGAAGGATAGAAATACGACTTCCTTCGCCACTCTGTACCCTTCTGCGTCCCAAGAATAACGGGCTTCGTTCGATAGACCGCGCGCGCGACCAGCGAAATAAGGGGTCAGGGGCGGCAACCTAATTCAAACATTCGATACAGCTAACAGCGGGGGGCGAAGCACGGTCTTCCGCCAAGCTGCTGCGCCGGGGCGGGCTGCTTCTCAACCATCTCTCCCCTCGCGATGGTCCAGATCAGCGTTTCCCAATTAAATGCCACGGAACCTGTCCGCACTCGCTACAACGCGGAGCCAGTGGTGATAGGGGAAATTTTGCAGTCAGGTGTCTTTTTTCTCGGTGAATAGTTTACACGTTTTGCTGTTTAATAAGGTAAATGTACCAATACCCGGCCGCTGAAGGGGCTTAAGGAATAGCGGCAAAGTTTGTCTCCTAATTTAATTTGTAAAACCATCATGAAATAAAAAAATGTTGTTGAAATGTTGAAGATAACACAATATTATACTATTGGAAACTGAAAAAAAAGTTTATGTATTATAATAGACGTATTTATTAATGAAAATACGAAAACATGCAGATGTCCCAGTAAGCGGACAACCTAAAACTGCATGTCCCAATACCTGAATTATATCGTCCCAGTAAGCGGACAACCTAAAAATGCATGTCCTGATGTCTCGATATCTGAATTATATCGTCCCAGTAGTCGAACATTTAGACTTGTTTAAAAAAATATTAATTTTCTTGCAAGTTTAACCATCTTAAACTAAATTTAAATCTATTTACTATTATAATAATGTATTATTATAATATATAAATAAGAAATGCAGTCAATATTTTCTTAGTAAATGAGTGGCGTTTCTTAACGGAAGCCATAGAAATTTCTCGAAATCGGCTATGCTTACGAAGTGTGTTACAAAATAATTATTTCTATCTAACGATTTCCAATTTTCTATAATAATGATTTTAATTAATATTGCTAAATACTTATGCATTATGGTACTATTTTTTGTTTCTAATTACATTAAAAATTAAGCTTAAAAATAAATAAAATTCGCATTGTTGTTCAGGTACTGAGACATGGCCGGGCACTGGTACATTTACCTTATTTCAACTTTATTGCGAGATAACTTTTCAAGCAGCTTTGAACCTCGGATTAGGAACATTAATTGGTATCGCTGATTCAGACGCTTTTTTTCTACTGTTTTTACTGTCTGTTTTGGCGGAATGTTTCCAAGCACCATTGAGTCTGCGGAGCAGGTAGTTGGTACTTTGGATATTTTGAATATGTCGGTGCGGGGAGTTTTTCTGTGGCTACTGTTGTCGTGCTAGTTTGAAAGGGCGTACCTGGAATTTTCGGTTAAAGTGAGTGATTGCTGCCAAGTAGCAGAAAGATAGTTTATCTATATGTATATTAAGGGGTCATTCTACTTTGATCGGCCGAAAGATGAAGCTATATTTAAAGATTTTTTACTCAGTAAATACAACATATAATGAAATAAATCTTTTCAGAATTTATCAAGCTACTCTTATACCGTTAAGGAACTAGTTTCTGATCAGTTTAGAAGGTTTCCCGCTTTAATATTTATTTTTAACCTAATAAAACATTAAACCACAGACTTTTTTTATACTAAAAGTTGAATTAATGTTTAAACTTCGAGGAAAAATTTTAAAAAGTTGAAAATAAATATATAATTTAAATACTTATAAGGTATGGAATAATAAGGTGACTAGGAACTAGTTTTTAATCATCTAAAACTAACAATACTAACTGCTTTCACAGACAACACATATATTTTTGAATTATCAATTTTTATGTTAGTAATTATTTCAAACAATTATTTATTGATATAAACTCAAAAGAACGATTTATTTCATGAACTGATAAAAAATTAGTGCCTGATCAAGAACTAGTTCCTTAACGGTATTATACAAAAAAATTTAAAAAGATTTTTTTTAATTTGTTTTATATGGTTTTTTTATAGCGTCGATGTGACGCCTACAAAAAATGGGTTCAGAAAAACTGGTCGATATTTGCTTTAACACAATATTTATTTAAAATCTGGTTGAAAACTGAAGTCATGACATCTGACCATCTCTCCTAAGGTGCCAGAAGAGATGGCTCTCGTCGTTAGGAGGGATGGGTCGCGTCTTTGGAAGAGACGAACCACACAATTATTCGTGGAAAAATAACAAAGAAGAAGGCAAAATTATTTGCAACTACAGCTTCACGTCAACCTACCCTGTCTCCAGAATTACTAAAGCACAGGAACGAGTGTCGAAAACAAATCCAACTGGAACGTACATCTACGCAAACATTCTTCTTCTCGCTGCATCCCTGAAACAAGTTCCCTTCGGGTACCTACTCTCTCTCCGCTCGTCATTGAAACGAATTGAACACCACCGCGATCCATAATTTCCACATCCCCCCCAGGCTCGGAACTTTAAAATGGCGGTATCAAGTTCGTCGAAACTTTCACCAGAGGAAACACAGCCAGCAGCATGTTCCCTCTGGTTAAGAAATCGACAATTGAATGGCCGACAATTGGATTCTATTTGCATCGAGCCAGAAACCTGATACGACGAGCCGTTTCGTCCTGGGGTCGTCCCACACGATTCCACGACACGTACACCCCGCGCCTGATTGCGATCGTGCGTTCCGTCGCCTCTAAATCGAGTTAGTGAAAATTACCAGCGACGGATCAACCCCTATTATTGGGCGTAAGCCCGTCAGCACGTGCTGTCGCTTATCGGTAAGTGAACCAACGGTGTCTGCCGCGCGACCGTGTGAACTCGTAATACACAAAGATCCTCCTGTCACGTTGCAGCGTCGACGATCAGCCTCCCCCCTGTCGCATCGAACGGCGCTTCCTATTATCGGCCTTTCAGAATTCGCGCCATGATAACCACCAACGCGTGCCACGCTCTATGACTAATTGCAGCGACTTTGCAACTCGTACTACCAGCGTATCGCGTTCCAACTGTGCTCACGTATAATCGGGGGGAAATGGACGGATTACTGGAAATGTTTCTAGATTCTGAGTTTTGAAATTCTAGAGTTTTGGTGAGACTACAATTTTGGGGGTCTACTGGTGCTACGTTTTGAAAATCACTTGTGTACGAAGTCTCTGACTCGTGCAATGGAAGATTCATATGGTGTGGAAGTAACATCACTGGGGGGGGGGGGGGGGGGGGGGAAAGTTTGGAGTGAACATTTTTTATATTCTTTGGGTATTTTTAATAAGGATTTGCTGATGATAGAGGTATCTTCAATACTGAATAGAGTATTGGAAAGTGGGAAACGTTCAAAGTATTATTCTTTGACTGCACTTTCCGTGGTTCCTTTGAAAAAGTATGATGTACAGATATGAGCGATAGTCCCATAGACAGAAAATTATCTAGTTTAAAGAATTTAGTTTCAATTTTACTGAGCCATTGCAGAGATATTTTCATAAACGTTCCCTAGCTATAACTCAAAAACAGGGGTCCTTTCACTCAAGTACACATTTAACGCGAATCTCAACAAAATTAACCATTCCCCTAAACTCGTCGCCCCACCAGAAGTAACGCTAGAACCAGCGGAATAAAGTATCGGGAATATTGATAAACCGTTTTCTATCATGGAAACGCAACGATGCAGAAAACTCGGGTTCGTTGACCGAAGTAAAATTGAAAGGCAAAAGCACGCGTCGTCTGATTTATCGACTGCATATAGGTATCCAAGTCGGCTGGGGAATTTCCTCGGTGAAATTTTCCCGCAGCTACGCCATACAAGCATCTCAATTTATGCTCGCTGCTTCTATTCCCACGTTTCGCCTTTCAGAAATTTCATCTCGACGATCCTCCCCGAGCTGCTCCTTAATACACACATAAGAGACGATGACGCGAGGCACAGCAGTGCGTGAAGAATTTTCTGAAATTCCCGTCCTACCCAATAATCAGAAGTCTAACTACCCACGTACCTAATTCTTTAGTTTACCTAAACAATTTCCAGCGAAAATCGTGCAAAGCGCCGATCTCATTTCCGGAAGAGCCTGCAGCCTCCTTAACGTTCACCGACTCGAAGGGGCATTTTTCAAAACCTTGCCCCACTCGAAGCGTGGATGATTCCAGCTCTCAAGAGCCAGAGGCTCCGTTGGACGCCCTCGCGAGCAAAGTAACGCGCCAGTGTAATATATAACACGACGCAATTGCGTCGCAACACCCCCCTTGGATTACACACATACATATTTCTGTCCCAGGAGGACTTACCTCGTCCACGAACGATCTCTGCTGCATATTGGTCCAGCACATTTTGCACGGGCACACGTCCTTTTCCTTCAAGTTCTCGCCCCTCTCCCTGTCGCGCGCGGCGACCTGGGGCGGCGGCGGCGGCACAGGCGGCGGAAGAGGGCTGGTCGCCACCTCGAGGCTATCCGAGCTGGAGTTATGGCGCCTAGGCGGCGTTATGTTGGTGACGTTCCCCTGCGACGGTTGCTTCACCTCGGCCACCGATCTGCCGTGATCAGCGGCGTTCTTCGAGTGCGACGGCGACAGGTAGACGTTCAGCATGCACTTGCCCTGCTGCGGCTGCGGCCGCAGGAAGTCGTCCAGGAGGTAAAAGCTCTGGGCCCGGCTGGATCTGGTGGACGTGCCGCGCATCTCCGAGCTCGGCTGCTCCGCCTTGCTGACGCTCTCCCGGTTCGTCCTGCCTCTGCAATAATCGTCGAACTGGTGCCTGTTCTGGCCGTATCTGTCATCCCCGTCCCTCTCCGCGGACTCGCCGCCGTCTTGGTAAAGCCTGCGGCTCACCTTCGACCGTCCCGTCTGGCTGAACTCCCCGTTCTCCTTGTACACGTCCCTGCTGACCCGGGACACCCTGGCGGAGTAGGACGTCGGCTGCTGGTACCGCGTGGACTTGTAACCGGAGCCGCGCGCGTCCTCCCGGAAATGCTCGCCCTCGATCATGGAGACGCTCATGTTGTGGGAGAGCGAGTGCTGAACGGCGTGCGAACCGCCGCCCGTGGGAGCCCTTAGCAGAGCCCCGAGGGACCGCCACTTCCTGTCCTGCTGTCCCGTCGAGCTCGAGGACACGGAGGATCTCGCGCACTTCCTCTCGTTGCCGGGCGACGTCAGGGCGCTGTTGCCCGCCGACCACTTCCGGTCGTTCGCCGGCGAGGTCACCGTCGGCCACTTTCTCTCGTTCGACGGCGACGCCATCGAGGTGCTCGACCACTTTCGCTCGGACGCGGCGGCGGTGGACGTGAGCGCGCGATCCGTCGACGCCACGTTCAGCTGGTCCTCCCTCTGCCTGGCCTTCCACCAGGACGACGTCGACGTGAACAGTATCAGGGCGCCCCTCAGCGGGTTCTGGTTCTTCGAGCCGCCCTTCGGCGAGTTGTCCCGGTCCTTCGCCTTCAGCGAGCAGTCCCTCAAGTTCGCGTCGCACTCGCGATCGCCGAACGCCGAGATGTCGCGGTCCCATAGCGAGCTCTTCTGCGCCGCCACCTCCTCCTCGTGGTAGAGGGTGGCGTTCGTGCTACGCAGACGTGGCCTGATCTTCACGAAGCCGTAGTCGTTGCTGTCCTGGATGGACTCCAGCGCCTCGACCCGGTGCTGCACGCTCCTGGAGGATTGCTGCAGCAAAGACGCCTGGCTGGGGGTGTACTGGTGGTGGCTGTTGCTCAGCTGCAAGCTCGGCTGCTGCAGCAACGTCGAGGTCCTGGTCCGGTGCCCCTCGCCGGCGGTGCTGCGCTGCAGGCAGGAGAAGCTAGCCGAGTGCCGCAAGCTCGAGGGCGGATTTCCCGGCTGACTCACTCCCAACATCTTTACCTCTTTGATAGTCAGCCTTTGATCTCGAGTGGCGGGGAAACGGACAGAGAAGACTTGGCTTTCGACCGCTCAAGGTGCTTCGACGGACGGAATTAACTTGTCCAGCTCGTCATTACTCTGGCAGTGATCTTTGTCGACGCTGTTCCCCAGCGGGAGACGGCGATAAGCTCGCTTCGCGCTGTCAGCTTCCCTTTTTCCGCTGCTTGTTCTATCGTGCACATTCTCGAACGGCGGTGCGCGTGAAAAGACGACAGCCTGTCGCCGGCTACATCCTCGTCGCTCTCGCTGCCTTTCGTACCGTACAACCACGGTTCGTACGAAATCTGCAACAGAAAGTAGGAACAGGATAGGGGCGAGCAACTCAAAAGAAAAGAACGGCTGAAACGCAATCGCAAGCGACGAAGCACGGGCGTGAATAAAGTAAATGATCAGCGTTTTGCGAGGGAGATGGGGCGCGGTGGTGGTCTTTTGGCAGAACAGGCGGCGGCAGGGTATCCGCGTTGCGAAATCATGAAACGTACTGGTGGCGATGTCGATGAGGCTTCCAACGATCCATCGTGGGGGAAAGGAGAATGACTGACAGAGGCGAATGAAAAAGAGCGAGGGACACGAGGCGATTTGCTGGGGATCGGTGAAGGATGAAGGTCGTTCTGCGGCCGGTGCCTAAGGCCAGGCAGCGGGATGTCTACCGAGCTTCTCTTCGAAAATTCCATTTCCTCCTCTATTCGTATTTAATCAAATTTCTTGGATACAACGTGCAGAGTAATCTATTACGCTATGATCGCTCAAATAGTGTCTCGAATAATTCTTTTTACGAGCAACTACAAAATGCCAATAAAAATATGAAGCTCTATTATAAAATTAAGGTACTACAAAACTTCCATGTTTCTTGTTATCATGTTGAAGCTATGGGAATAGGTTTTGCAAAGGGCGATCGTTTTACAACTCTTTGCACGAACTTTCGAAGAACTTGGAGATCAGTAGACATCGCCCAAAGTATTATACATGTAGCGAATATCATTGGCGACTATGATACGTATGGAGCGAGCGTTCCTAAAAAATGTACACACGTTCACAGCGATACTGCCATGCTCGTTAACTTAAGACTGATGCAGCTAAGTTAAAAAGAAGCACTGGAGGTAGGTACAAGAACAGAAGGTGACAAAGGAGGTGGTACATAATCGCAGGGTAACAGGGGTGCTACGTTTCGGAATATTAACCGATCCCCGTAATTGCTTCTCGGTTAGAGAAGTCCGGGGCCCGATTTACGTGATTAAGTATGGTCTGGTGACCGCCGTTCTCTAGTGACCATTTTAAACACTGAAAGAGGAAGCGAGCCCGTGACTCTCGCGCTCCATTGAACTCCGTGGCCATTTTCTGGTCGGACCATCGACGGGCGTCGAGGTCCCCTGCACTATCGAGACGGTTGCAGCGGCTAATTAAAACTCCCTCAACCAAAGGCAAGTTTATACATCGCGTTACACGTTGGATGCCTCATTAGGCAGGTCGTACAACAGTAAACGGACAACGGCTGCGTATACCTGCTCTATTCGCAGAAACGCGAAAAGACATAACGCCACACCGTCCACGGGAACAGGTACCTATCCGTGGGGCGAGATCGTTTCGTACGTTCTACTAGTGGACTGAAGCAGTCGATCGTCATTATGAAGCGGGCGATCGAGGGTAGAATCGTCTGATTCTGTCCGCGCGAGCTCGCCCGGCGTTGACAAACTTTCCACGAGCACGGCTCAAGCTCGATTTCCATTCGACTTAGACTCGTCGGAGCGCTTAGATCGGCCAGCATCCACGGGCGCGCGGTGCCGCGCGCCTGCGACCGGCGCGATCTCGGCCAACGAAATGGAATTCGGCGAATGCGACCGATGCGGCTATGTGGAGCGAGTCGCACGGGCTGCCCAAGATTTCTCTGGCTTTACGGCAACGGCGCGCGGCTGTCTGCCGCCCGTCTATGTAGGTGCAAAACAGTGAAAGGTTTTTCAAGGCAGGAAAGTAAGTGACACCTACACGCGGCCGGCGTTAACGCGTAAAAAGGCAAGGCCGTCCGCGCAGATAAAAGTTCGCCGCGCTGGTTGCGACACGGCGCTGTTGCACCAACAATGACGAATCCAATCCTGGAGGCAGACTTTAGCTTAATTCCTGCCGTACGATAGCAATTAGACGCCGACACGGGGCATGCGTACTTTCTACGAGCCCCCTCGGCTAATGGGGCGAGCTGTTATTGCCTTTGCGCGCTCTTTCGCGAGGGGGATTTCGACACCTGGAGGAGCGAGCAATCTCTTCGTCCTTGCGCTGGACAGTTTTGCGATAAAACGCGATCGGCCTGGGCCAATACCTCGTCCAGTGGCGGTTTAAAGAAGGGACCCTTTTAAGAGGTTACATCGAGTCAGGAGGCTGAAAAGAAGCGAATGTTTGTGAATTTTTTTTTGAAAAAGCGGAAGCGTATATTGTTACAGAACTTTTGCGCTTAAAAGAGCAACATTTAAGGAACATTTGGTAATTTTGAGGTAGAAAAATATTTACGTTTATAATAAAATTACAAACGACATCCATTTTTTAAATCAAACTTTATCGCGCAAAAATTCTGGACCACAACTTTAAATAGCCGCCATTTCGTTTTAAATTAATATTTCGGAAATTCCCTCCATGAATCAGAGGATACATTAATATACTAACGAAATCTTTTTTGTTTTTTGATTTTAGGTAATCTGGTTCCGAATGGCAGCGCTCACCCCGGAACAACTTTTTAAAAAGGCTTCTTGGATGGATGTCGGTTGTGATTTCATTATAAACGTAAATATTTTTCTACAAAAATGTTCCTTAAACGTTGCTCTTTTAAGTGCAAAAAGTTCTGTAAAAATATATACTTCCGCTTTTCAACAAAAAATTCACAAACATTCGCCTCTGTTTGGCCTCCTGGTTAGGTATAACCCCTTCAGGTCGGAAAATAGTGTCACTTTTATGATTTTTTTTCGATATAAAGGAACGTTATATTTAAAAATCTAGATACACACATTGTTGGGTATAAATTAAGCTGTAGGGGAGACCGGGGCTAGTTGACTAACGAGGTTAGTTGACTAATTCCCTTTAATTCTTGTATTATGGAATAAATTATGCTGCGATTCGCAATATTGGAGCATATGAATGATCAGCTTGCCATTTAATGTGTCGCCGTGACAAAAACTTGCGTGGGCTGTCAGTGAGAATGAAAAATCTAAAAAGGTCGGCTGCAAGTAAATATTTTCGTTTTGACTATTTATGAATTTTTGCCCACTAAGTACTGCTTGATGTTATTTCATGAATATTTTGTGGAAACGTGATACCTTGACTATAATTTACGGTATTTTATTTCATCCGGTGCGTGGAGGTTTTGTACGTACGACCCTTAACATGTTAACAATGTCGGACGGGGTTACTTGACTAAGCATAGGAATACTACTAATAATTCCATTTTTTATCCTCAAGATGCAGTCGAGGCAAAGAGTTTAGCTGCTCAAGTCCACTTCCCCCACCACAAATCCTTCCAAACTCACCCCTACCAGTTTTACACCCTATCCTCCCTCCAAACTCTCAGGCCTTCCAAATAGACCATAACAAACCAGTACAAAATAATTACAGTATCTTAGACCATGATAATTAATAAAAAAAAAATAACACTGTGGAGGAGTAAAAAAAAATAAAAAAATTTATTGGTCGTAGTATACATATGTACGCGTTTCGTATACTATATTGATGGATTTGGCAGCGTATATATACGTTTTTCACATTATATTGATGTACTGTGACAGTGTTTATATACACCTTTCGCATGCAAAGGGTTGAAACTGAAAAGTAAATGTTAAGTCAACTGACCCCATCATATTTGTCAACTAACCCCGTAGCCGGGGTCTGTTGACTTATTCGTCTCACTACTCTAAATACAATAAAAACTACAACCTAGACTCAATTAAAACGATTTTCAAAATTATGCCTGTGTACCTAATGAAATTTGGAAACTTTTGGTATGCAGTAAGTCAACAAAATACTAATGGTCTATTTATAAAAATTAGAAATGTAAAAAATTAGTCAACTAGCCCCGGTCTCCCCTACTCCCTTTAAAAAGAATATTGATATCTTGAGAAATGTTGCCATAGCTGCCCCTTCTCCCAAGGCGTCCTCATAGTTACAGAATGATTACCGGAAATATTTATTCCGTCAAATTTACGTAGTATAAAATAGTACAAAATGATTCATAGCCAACTTGTTTTGCAATAATATCTTTCTAAGTAGTACAGTTTATTCGGCTGCTGCGATTAATATTTCCAGTACCGTAGAATCTTTTTCTGACGACCACTGCGAAACAATGAGAAAAGATTAACCCTGCTCGCGACGCACAGTGGGGCAAACGTGGCCAAAAAGCGGACAAAATTCAATATTTTTTAAACTAATGATCCTATCGACATGCAATTGGTTTCTTTCGATTCAGAATGAATTTTTACCAATATTTACTTTTTACCATTTGGTCGTCTATAGGACTTTGGGACAGCAAAAGTTAAAAATAAGTAAACCTTTTTTTTTTACTTTATTTATACAAAAAATAATTATCTTCAAATATTAATAATCCTCTACAACAATACCTTAACTAATTAAATTAATAATTCCAGAGCTGCGTCACGCGCTACGCCTTGACCAGCGCTCATCGGCATCCCATATAAATTCCAATAACTACCGAATGTGCACGAAAGTGCAAATAAATTTTTAGGTATATATTCTCTGATACTTTCCGGTATTAAATCCATTAACGGCAACTTAAAGCGAGATAACGCGTTAGTTATTCAGTTTTTTTACGGTTCTGGTCATTTAATGACCTTTATGCGGCGGCTACTGTTACAAAACGATACTTTCATAGTATAAAAGTGCGGGTTGTAAAATATTGACCAACTAGATAGGCTGTAACAAGCTTTAAATAATAATTAAGGACAAAATAAATTATAGCTACAAAGGAAAATTTTGATAATTTTAGCTTTATAACATTTTGCTTTTGGAAAAAGGGAAGAGGTTTTTATTCTTTCACTATTTACAGATAAAATACAATAATAATTTTTTCCAGATACGAACTTTAAATTTTTTATTTTTGTCCGCGTTTGCCCCACTGTGCGACGTGTGGCGAAGCTACGCGCCACCCAAGGGTGAAGTCAGTCAGGCGAGTTCCTGGCGAGAAAGTTCCTTACAGAGGGAACTACCAAAGCTGGTTTCTTTTCCAAGTAAACCTTCGAAGGCAGTTTAAGTGCTCCGCAGCTAATTATCGCCGTGGAAACACGCCGACGCCGCTCGGGGTGATGTGGTGTTTCATGGTATCCACAACGAAAGTACCTACGCATCGATACGCTTCGTTCAGCGTTGGAAACGAAGAAACGCGGTTTCACCCTTCTGCGCTGGATGGTTCAGAGACACGACTTCCTGCGGCTCAACGTCGGCGTCCGTTCTGTTCGCGATCGCGAGCGAGGCTCGCTTGCAATTCTAATGCCGTCATTAACCAGCATCGTTTAAATGGAAAAACGCCTCTCCATCTGCCTCTCTCGCGCGCGCGCCCGGCGAGATTCCGCGCGCTCGCGGAGCTTTGCACGGCAAAGCGGGCTTTAATTAATCCGTCGACTTGACCGAATTTTTTCAGCGGCGCGATGCGGATCACCCTAGAAACCGCAGAACCGTATAGCATTCAGTGCATGAAAGCGCGGAGGCGGAGGCAGCCGGTGCGTGGCGTGGAACGGAGCACCGATAAGTGCCGTCCAAATTTTTCTGGAAACGCCGTGGAATATACAGGGTGTCACTAAGCCGCTGGCGCAATAAACTCATTTGATTCTAGCCACGTGCAAATCGATTAGCAGTCGACTTCGCACGATTAGCCATCTCCTGCGCGAACATTTCTGCAGTGTTTCGGGAACGTTGTTTAGGGCTTAGGGCATTGTCCACGCTACGCACACTTTGAATTCTAATCGAAGGCACGCGGTCGGAGTCGAATGGGCCGGTCGTGCGTAGAACCCGGAAGGGAGCGATTGCGCCATGATTCTAAAAGGAAATACAAGTCGATACCGTTCCCATCACTATACTCGGGGCCAGATATATTGGCCGGTGAATTCGTTTTCGCGAGCAACGATCGAGGAGAAATCAACCACCACCATATGACGATCGTGGATTTGTCAGTTGGAGTTTCGTGGCCCCCGAAGGGTATGGTGGGGTAACGGGAACGCTGCTCGGCTCCGCCTGAACCTAGCTGTTTGGCTGTTATTTATTCTTAGCGTAATAGTTGTGTGCGTTACGAAGCTATGCGTTTACCAATACGAGATGAAGCTATCAAGAAGGAATCAATGTTCTGACCAATAAAGCTCCTGAATTTTTTCGGAGCTAACGCACACCTATTCTGATGTGTGCATTTCTACGCTGACAGCTCGGTTTGACCTACACGACAGAAGCTTGGCACTATCCCCACCACTTCTGGCTCACTCTTGTTCTGTGAAGGCGTGAGCGAGATGGAACGAGAGTGAGTCAGAAAACGTTGAGAAAAGGAGCACCGAGGCAGGCAAACGGTGTGGTGGGAGAATACCCCTCACGAAACTCACCGGCCAATATATCTGGCCCCGACCTTAGTTCCTACCACTGTACAAAATGCCTGTTAAAACGCAGAAGTCAGAATTCGAGGCCGCGAGCCGTGGCCGCGCCGAGGGGTGTCGTCGAAGGCAACTGAAACGCGAAAAGGAGAGAACGAGCAGCGAGGCGCTTTTCAAACGGATGTCCATACGGTGGGCTCATGCATATGCGCGTCCGATCGCCTTATACGCGATTCTCGAAACTCTCTTTTGGCATTGTTCGAGCAGGAATAATGAGCTGGAGGAACGACCAGCTAGAAATTCTTTTCGCTATAACGTTATCGAACCTACTGCACGTAGCGCGGACTCTTTTAGACTACGAAACGTAAATATCCGAGATTGTTTAATTCCTGAGTGAGGATATTACTCGTCAACTGTAACAGCCATTGGCCTTCTAAAGGATATTACTTTTAACTTAACCCTTTCCTGACGGACACTGGGTCACTTTAGACCCATTCTACTATTCAGTGGCACAGTCAGGATTTAATCTTGGGGTGAGTCGAGTTGAACGGATACAAATATTTTTCATGGAAATTCAATGGAAGTCGTTAGGTGATTATAGAAATTTATTTAAAAAATAAATTCTAGTTTTCTTTCCTTTTTACAGAGCTCTTGAATTACTTCAGTCGTGGTTACATTAATCCACTTTTGTCTATTTTCTTTGGGGGGTGCCAGGACCCCTTGGCCCCCCTCTGGGTGCGCCACTGATACTATTCATCAATCTACTTATGTTACTTATTTCTTCTTAGCATCACTTATGTTAATGATATTAATTTCCACTCCTCGAGTTTTCTATACAATCACGACTATCCAATTTTACAGCAGGTATCTTTGTTGAGCTTCAAATTAGAGAATATAAACCCTCCATTCTTTTTCATCTACCATCACTTATTTTCTTCTAGTTTTACCAGAAACGCGGTAAAAAGTAACAGATAGCCAAGGAAAATATTTTGATTAAAAGAACTTGCAATACTAATTGCACTTTTAACGAAGACTTTCAATATTTCGTGACACTGCATCCACCTTCCCGTCGCACAGTGGGACGAATCGACATTTAAGTAGGCATTCACTTCATTTTTTACATTTTTCATCATTTTGTGATTACTAGCTTTAGATTACAGAATTTAGATAATGATTTTATAAAAAAAAAATTTATTTTCATTTTTTGTGAAAATAGCCACATTCATCTGGATTAGCCAGGCATAGTGAGCTGGGGTACATTTCGTGACCCCAGAGTTTACCGCTGGAAAATTTTTAGGCGATAGACAAACACACAATTTAAGATTTCTTGTTACAATTTTCGTATTTTTTTAAATTAAAACAATTGTTCGAATTTGTTCGTAAATTCAAGCATACCTCTTAATTCTGGATAGACTTCAATTTCACAAAATTCAATTTTTATATCCGTCCGCATCCGACCCTTTGAAAAATTGATATTTTTTTGCACAAAAGCACAAAAAAAATTGTATTTATTGTAGAATATATTATATGTAATCTTAGATTACCTATCTTATAGGTACTATAAAGCAGAAAGTTTATATATTTGTGTGTTTGTCTATCGCCTAAAAATTTTCCAGCGGTAGATTGAAGCAAAATAGTACATTTTTCCAGACTTGCACCTGCTTTTGTGCAAAAAAATATCAATTTTTCAAAGGGTCGGATGCGGACGGATATAAAAATTGAATTTTGTGAAATTGAAGTCTATCCAGAATTAAGAGGTATGCTTGAATTTACGAACAAATTCGAACAATTGTTTTAATTTAAAAAAATACGAAAATTGTAACAAGAAATCTTAATTGTGTGTTTGTCTATCGCCTAAAAATTTTCCAGCGGTAAACTACTCTGGGGTCACGAAATGTACCCCAGCTCACTATGCCTGGCTAATCCAGATGAATGTGGCTATTTTCACAAAAAATAAAAATAAATTTTTTTTTTATAAAATCATTATCTAAATTCTGTAATCTAAAGCTAGTAATCACAAAACGATGAAAATTGTAAAAAATGAAGTGAATGCCTACTTAAATGTCGATTCGTCCCACTGTGCGTCGCCCAGTTGCATTATTCATATCACAACGATGCTATCAACGACTCCTGCGCCCGTCCAGTGTCCATAAATCGTTGATAGCTTATCGATGATCGTTAATAGGGTCTCTAGGACGGCGGGCGATAACGCCGTGTAAACGCAATCACGTATTCGCGCTCTGGATCCATCCCGCCAGCCTGGTTAACGTAATTGGCCAGAATCTTCGGCCGTGACTAATTGCACGCCCGGTATGTACAACGAGCGCGGTCGGCCGGTTCGTTTCGCGTTCCCTTGCCCAAGATTTCGTTGCGAAAGAAATTTGAAAGCTCTTCCTCCGCGACCGGGGAGGGCTGATTAATTTTGAAAGGCGACGCCGGCCTGTTACGTGAACGCGGCTATGGAAAATGCGCGGCAAACCGAGGAAGGCTCCCCGTGCAACGGGATTACACCATCACGCCGAGCACGCGCGAGCTGCGATTTATTTCCTCTTACTTTCGCGGGTAAATCCAATTGCAGCTGCGACCGGCGCGCGCTCTCCATAAAAACACACGAAATTCGACACCGGGGCTCGTCGATACTCTTTCAAACCAACAGCGTCCGCAGATAATCGCGAGGAGGCGTAAATGGAGGCTTGCGTAAGACTTCAGCCTCTTAGCCTCAACGGCCTTCGAGGTATCAATTTATTGAAGCTGTAAATGAAGTTTCGCGCGAATCAGTTTCACGAGGCTAGGTAGTTCTACTCGGGGCTCGAAGCATATTCGGAATTATGGTAGATGAAAGTCTGAAGTTTAAACCGCGAATGGTCGTAGAAATCAGATAATTCTATTGGAGAGATTATGAATTGATTAGAGAGTTGTAAAATACTTAGATTAGTGATAGCCATCCGCCGCTCTGGGCAAAAATGATCTCTGCGCCCTTTATATTTATAGATAATTACTTTAAAATATAATCTCTGACAGTGAGTAGCAATTTTTTGTAAAGATCTTTAATATAGGTAACTATATGGGTGATTTAGTAATAATTTATAAGTTTGAGACTAAATTAAAATATGTAGGTATTATCTAGCTTTTTCAAAAAGTTTTACTTTTTATTGATTTTAATTTTCTGGACCGTTGCCCTGCTTGCGCCTCCCTAGATCGGGCCCTGCTGATAGCGATGTAATACGTAAAGTTATTAAGGGGTCTCCCTACTTTGACGGCCTGCAAAAGGAGCGCGATATTTGGGATGTTTTTTAAGAGAAACCCTCAAATTATATTAATTGAAAATTTTATGCCTATACTTGTACATGTTTAGGCAACATTGTAAAAAAAATTTAATTACAAAAAACGGTACCTAAAATTTTAAACGCGGTTTTCTCAAAACGATGTTTTTCGAATTGGTTAGCATGCTACAGTAGCGGACAAAAAAGTTACCACTTTTTCGAACCACTCTACTTCTATTACTTTTCAATATCAATTCAAAACTGCAGTATGTGCTTAATATACATATTCTGAAAGAGAATTAAAAGCTGTATAAAATCCAGTTACAGTAAAAGTTATCTAACTAACAAACAAAAACCTCACATAACATTAAACAAGACAACACACTTTTAAAGCCAACAAATAGTTACCACTTTTGAACATTAATAAAAAAAATCTAATATTTTGTGGTGGCACCTTTTGCTTTTAGGACAACCTAACAAGTTAATAAACGTGGTAACTTCTTTGTCGGTCCCAAAAATGTTACCCCATTCAATGTCATGTAACACTTTTGTTTGTCAGTTAAATAAATTCAACTTTAATTGGGTTTTATACAGCTTTAAACTCTTCATCAGAATATGCATATTAAACAAATACCACTGTCCCAAACGTATGCTAAAAAATAACAAAAATAGAACAAATTGAAAAAGTGGTAACTTTTTTCTCCGCTAGTGTATCTCAAAAACCATTCACCCGATTTACTTCAAACTTGGTACATATCTTCAGTATATATCCCATTCTCGTTGTTACTAAAACCAAGTCGGTTTTTGCAAAATTAGACTTTTGCGACTTAAAAAACCAGCGAATTTTTTGCAGAAATCGATGTCTGTTTTAGACGTTACCATTTGTTTTTACTTTTCAGTATTTCTCATTTAATCTAGTTCAGGCGACAGCCACACTCATACAGTTTATACAAATTTTTAAATCTTCTGATTTTATGCTAACTACGAGCATATGATTTTTGTAAAGCGCTCTATTTGAAGCACTATAACTTCGGATATAACCACTATTTTTGCATACAATTTTTCTTCCATATTCTCTACAGATTGACAAATAAAGCCACAAAGCTGGTAGTAAAAATATTTAATGATTTTGTTTAAAAAAAATTCCCAAAGTTCGCTTCATTTTTCGTCCGTCAAGGTAGAGCTTGTTGTGCAGACATATAAATAATACAAATCTTAAACATTCATTTGATGATCGCTATATAGTAATCTTTAAGGCGTGAAGTTGAGCGTTTTAATTGAAAGGAAAACTCTATTCCGAGGGATCTCATATCCCAGATAACATACACACTTGTTATCAATTTACGATACTTCTCTCCACCTTCTACATTCTACACACTTTCCTTCCACCACCGCCCCGCACGGACACGTGGAAAGTCCGATCCAGCTGAATCTCTCTTTAAAGTTTCGCTGGTTAATTAGAAACGCGACGGTAGCGGCGGAGTGGCGGCCAGACGCCAGTCTCCAATTTAATTCCACCGGCCAAGGGTGGGGTCGCCGCGTGAAACTCCACGTTCTAGTTCAACGTTCCGCCCGTTCGATTCTATTTACGCTTATGCATTCGTTCGCCGTCGACTTTGTTGCACGCTGCTCCTCGAGGATCGAGCGACTCCGCGTGCAACGGGCTGCATAACTTGTGCCTCTGCCTCCGCTAATGAAGCATACAACGCCGTCGAGCAACTTAAGCCAGGCATTATGCGCGTATATCGCGACCAAGGGCCGAAGGACTGGCCGCGCCGCGCGTGGATCTCGTGCATTACGACCGCGCGGCTGGAAACTTCCGACCAAACGATAATTGGTCGCCGGTATGCCAAGGTAATTAGGAACAATAAAGATAAGTAGCGGGGGATGTGGTAGCGGGGGATGTGGTAGCGGGCGATTGCTATTCGAACGGGCAAACGGCGCGGTGTACGGCCGTGACGGCGGAGTAAAAGCCGCGGTTGGGTGGCGCAGGGGTAAATTAAAGAGACATCGCTCGAGGAAGATCTATCTAGGCAACGATGTCTCTCGCTGTTTCCAGACAGACGCTGGTTTCGGTCACGCGAGCCTCCGGGAACTCCGCTGATTATGTCGAATGGGCGATATCGCGCGTACCGTGCAACCGCTTTTAACGTAATACCCACTAGAGTTTCTTCGAACGAGTAGTACAGCAGTGCCCGCGGAAGTTGATAATCTCAGGTTCCGGGGAATATCTTTTATTCGGGGCGGCAGGCGAATTTCACATCCCCGGTTTCACGCTTCACTGAGCTTCATGGCTTTAGTTCAACTTTCGACGTTCGCCAATTTGTTAATTCTTCACGAATCTAATTAATCTTAGTCCCTGCCATAGCGACAGTCACACTGATTGCAAATCTGTCTGCTTCTTTGGTTTCAGACGCACGGTTCGTCCAAAATCGACCGCGCAGTCGAGGTGTCTTTTATTTTACAGCGCATACTACAGCCGCTTATTTTGGCGCGAGCGAGCATTAAAAAAATATGAAGAAAATAATTTTGTATTCTCAAAGCACGTATTACTAACAAGGGGACACTAAGGTCGACGGGAAACGGATTTTACTGAACCTTGCAGTATTTGAAGATGTCGCCGCCGAAGTTAATTTGGCAAAGCAGTAGGGCGCGCTTCTCAAGATTTTCCGAGAAAATTGCATTTGAAAATCGAATTATTTTCGCAATTAGCTTTCTTCAAGTTTCAGTTTATTTTATTTTTTTTTTTTTTTTTTTTACTTTTCCTTTTTTATTTACATGCTAGTATGACACGAGCCAGGGTGATATTCATCATAAAAGCATGGAAAACAATCATTTTTGCGGCACCTAGCACACACTATAAACGAAGCATTCGTACAAGAACACGCATTTCTGAGGACGTCTACCGAAAAAGATACTTCATTAACGTTCAGGTTTACGATATGGTCAGTTGTTTGGACGAAAAACTTGACTATTATTACGGTGAAATTGCACACTGTAAAAAAATAAACTGAAACTCGAAGAAAGCTAATTGCGAAAATAATTCGATTTTCAAATGCAATTTTCTCGGAAAATCTTGAGAAGCGCGCCCTACTGCTTTGCCAAATTAACTTCGGAGGCGACATCTTCAAATACTGCAAGGTTCAGGAAAATCCGTTTCCCGTCGACCTTAGTGTCCCCTTGTAAGTAGAAAAAAACTTCGATTCAGTAAACACATTCTTTTTGTGACAAAAAAAAAATCCAAATCGCGGTACTTTATCAGGGGCGTCACAGTGGAAAGACCCGCAAAGAAGTGAAAATGTCAAGTTCCGCATTTCTCAGGGGTTGTTCGCAAAAGTAGTGGCAATCGATTCCTTGCGTTCTCCCGATAATAAACTACATTGCATATAAAATTCATTTGCAGAATTTAAAGCCAACTCCGTGAAAAGTAATCGGTATTTTGAATTAAAATATCACATTTTCTGCAAATACAGCAGGTGTCCCAATACTTACGAGCACCGTTGTCTATAAATATAGAAGCTGCGCGTATGAAGACAGTTCCGGCCGATTAGAATCGAGGAACGTTCCTCTGTCTTCGTTCAGAGAAGAGGCCACCTTGCCTTCTGCTTCCCAGAATCACCCTATCTACCGGCGCCATTACAGAAAACGGTCAGAAAACGCATGTCTGAAGGAATCCCGCCATTAATCCTCATCGAAGCTATCAGCGATAGTATCCGCCGAGAAGTATCATGCCGACAAGGAGCAGCAACGTTACGTCGGATCATGAGCGGCGCGCGCGATCCTATCAGCGAATGATTGCGCGGAGGATAGATAATACGTTCACGGAATTGCCATTGTGCCCGTTGTCCTCTACAACGCGGGTAATGCTCGCCGCAGCGGTCGAACGCTGTTGAATCTTATTATCCCCGTTCCCATTAGTTCGCCCAGGTAGAAAGAAACGTGGCGAACGGTGTCAGGAGTGGAACTACGGACGCGATAGCGGTGTGGGAAAGGTCCTGGGCGAAGCTGGATGACGAGACTGCACGTCTCGTCCGGCCGCGCTGCTCACGCGGATAGCGCAACGGCCAACAGAGCTAATTACGCGCGGTGAAACTTTTAATTCCGCGATTACGCGCGCGCTCGACACCCAGCCACTTGGGAAGTCTGTTTGGAATTACCCCGCCAACCACGGGTGTTCCTGGTTAATTTCCACGAGCACCGTGAGTTACAGCGACCAAAGGGACCGCCGCGGCGGAGCACCGTTGCAGTGCAAACAATCAGCTAAAAACTGTGCCAGAAAATCGTCACGTGGCGAGACGACCCGCGGGCGGGTGGAAATGAAATCAGCTCCGAGAGCTTTCAAGTTAATATTCTTTAGATGTTAATTGAAGTCCTGCGCTTCGTATTAGATCTTCACGAGAGTGTTACTAATGGAGCTGGATGTGACTTTCTCGGCAGAAGTGATGAGAAAGCTAGCTGGAAGGGCAATTTTTTCGAAACATCGCGCTGAAGTGCCTAGCGTCTTCCGGCGTTCTCTCGGTTAATTATAAGCTGAAAAGAGAGATCCGTCGAATTATCCTCAGTCACGAGGGCTTTTCGATTCCTCATCGCGCATCGCTGCCTACGCTCCGGAATAAATAATCCACACTCGCTGGCCGCGGAGTTACTGAAAGCGACGATCAAGCGATTCGACGATAGCGGTCGAAGGAATGAACGCGATTAGGACGTTGCCGACCGACCGGCGGCGAAGCGCCCAGGCGTGTATTTACACTGTCCAATTTGTCGTGCATTCTTAATCGGCCAACAGCTGAATCCCCGGTGCCCGGACTCTACCTTTGCCCGAGTAATTACACGGCAACGGCGCGCAATTTACCCGTCGCGCGCATCGCGCCGCCTATTTCGACGATCGATCGGCAAAGCGCCGGGGCGAGCGGTGTCGCTTTTTCGCCCGGCACCCACGCCCCCCGCCGAGGACAGCGCGGGATAACACGATTACGGTGTAATTACGCGGATCGACGGCGAAATATTTCTCATTTCGCGTATTACTCGTGACACGCCCGCTAATGGATTCCCACCGCGAAAGGTGCTTTGACCCCGGCCACCCCTTGCTCTGTCTCACCGCTCCACCCTCGCCCCGGCTCGCCCACCGTTCCCAGCGGGCAACGGCGGCTCGGGGGTAAACGTCCCCGACAAAAGAAGAAAATAATTGCTGTTCACGGAATCGATACGGGCTTACGTCGAGGGTATGCACGTGCACGTCACGTGCGCGATGTATCAGCTGCACTCGACATCGAGCATGCGCGACGCAACGCGCAATCGAGGCGACGATCGAAGATCGGCTACTGTTTCGCGAATGAACTCGAGCGGCCTAGCAATTGCTGCTCCGCGAAAAGTTGTCTCGTAATGGAATTTAAATTAGATGTTAAATGAACGTGGGGATTATTTGACGAGATGCAATTATTGACTGCAAAATTTGAAACGGTATAAAAAGGAAGGTTGCGGGGGGTTGCGTTAAGTTTTAGAGAATTTGGGAGGGTTCCGTGGGAAAATTTCATTCGGAAACGCTGAACCGGAGGAACATTTCCACTGCAGGCATAGGGGTTGCTAGGAGATTACTCTTGAGTCGGTTGAGTAGATTTAATAGGGCCTTGAAATGGGTTACTATAGAATCCCCCAATCAACGAGTCACCAGCTCCTGGGATTGTGGGTAGTATAATTCAGAGTATCGATCGGGGGATATTACTTGTGCACAAGCTGAAGCTACCCCTCTACGATTATATTAGGTTTCGCGCAAGTTCTGTCCGCCAATTCGTTTATCAGTTGCTCAATTTAAATAGGGTAAATCCGGGAGACGCGGTCGGGCCGGAGAGTTGGTCGTGCCGCTATATTTCAGAGTCTATACGTAAAAATGCATTAAAGTGCAGACCAATTACTTCTCTAGAAGCCAAATAGTTGAATGAATACCGTTATTTCGCTTCCTTCTGTGTTTTTCTGGATTTATAGACTATAAAAGGTAAATTGATGTTACATTTAACCTCTTTTGTCAAACAGAGGTTGTACAGAATCGTATTTAAAATATACTTCTAAGTTTATTTTCCTTTAATGTTTGGGATAATAAGATAGTAGAGATATTGAGGGACAATGCAGCTAAAGTATTTGGCCATATTAACTCTTCCTCTCAAAGCTAACGAGAAGACCATGTTTCGCTGCAGAAAGGTGAGATGGTCGAGTTATGATTTTTTTATTATTTTTGTTTATTTTTTTTATTTTTTATTATTATTTTATTATTATTTTTGTTTATTTAGTTTATTTACTTTTGTATTCTTTTGGCTTGCTAATCGCCAGTAGGTAATTCACTTTTTCTTTGATGTGTTCTTTACTTGTTTAGCGTAAACAAATTAAATATCAATGAATCCGTAGTTGTATTCACTCATAAATAATTTTGCTTTATCCTTTGTTAATTTTCCATGAATAATTATGTGAGTGGTCTCTGCCAACGACGAAAACCATTTCTCCCGGCACCTCGGGGGAGGTGGTCAGATGTCATGACTTCAGTTTTCAACCCGATTTACAGTAAATATTGTCTTACGGGGGGTCACTCAAGTGAAAATGAACTACCAGTAATTTTACAGATAAAAATTTGAAAATATTTATATCCATATTATTTCTTACGCTGAAACGAATTATGTAAGAATTAATACAGTGACATTTTTTTCAAAAATTTAAAAAAAAGAATTTCGAAAAAATTATTCGATTGTAAAATCCATACCCTTATTTCTGTAGAATTGTATACAAAGACTGCAAAAAAAATTTCAGCTCGAAAACTTCATTTTTGTCGGAGTTATAAAGTTTTTTGTTTTGGCGCAGTAACTAAAACGCTCCTGCTTCGTACGTTGGACCGACCAAAATGAACTACCAGTTATTTTACAGATAAAAATTTGAAAATATGTATATCCATATTATTTTTTACGCTGAAATGAATTATGTGAGAATTAATACAGTGACATTTTTTTTTCAAAAATTTAAAAAAAAAATTTCGAAAAAATTATTCGATTGTAAAATCCATACCCCTATCTCTGTAGTATTGTATGCCAAGCCTGCAAAAAAAATTTCAGCTCGAAAACTTCATTTTTGTCCGAATTATAAAGTTTTTATGTTTTGGGATAGTAACTAACACGCTCGTGCTCCGGACGTTGGACCTTTCTCTTCTTGCAATGCCTGTTCTCTTCGTGATTGTGCAGTTCGTATCATTTTTCTTGCACGTTTGTATCTTTCTGAGGCTTTCTGTTTATACCTTTCAGGGTACCCTGCCCTTTACCCCCTAAAGTAATACCTTTCGTACGCTCCTGTTTTACCAAATCGGTCAAAGCTCTCCATAATCTTTTGCCAACGTGGTTCACACACTCTTTTTTTTCGATTTATAACTTTATAACTCGGACAAAAATGAAGTTTTCGAGCTGAATTTTTTTTTGCAGGCTTGGCATACAATACTACAGAGATAGGGGTATGGATTTTACAATCGAATAATTTTTTCGAAATTTTTTTTTTTAAATTTTTGAAAAAAAAAATGTCACTGTATTAATTCTTACATAATTCATTTCAGCGTAAAAAATAATATGGATATACATATTTTCAAATTTTTATCTGTAAAATAACTGGTAGTTCATTTTGGTCGGTCCAACGTACGAAGCAGGAGCGTTTTAGTTACTGCTCCAAAACAAAAAACTTTATAACTCCGACAAAAATGAAGTTTTCGAGCTGAAAATTTTTTTGCAGTCTTTGTATACAATTCTACAGAAATAAGGGTATGGATTTTACAATCGAATAATTTTTTCGAAATTTTTTTTTTTAAATTTTTGAAAAAAAATGTCACTGTATTAATTCTTACATAATTCATTTCAGCGTAAAAAATAATATGGATATAAATTTTTTCAAATTTTTATCTGTAAAATTACTGGTAGTTTATTTTCACTTGAGTGACCCCCCTTAAAGCAAATATCGACCAGTTTTTCTGAATCGACATAAAATTCTGAACATATTAGGTTTGTTCTGATAAAATAAGTAATATCTATATTAGTTTTAATAGCCATTTTATATTAGATCGACCGCGTCTCCCGGATTTACCCTACAACTATCGATGCTGATTTATATTGTCGACATAGCGCAGCAAGAACTGCAGATTAGAAGACCATCCCTTGTGAATCGAAAGGGTGTCCTGTAGCTTCGTACAGCGCGAGGCTACATGTGGCGATAGCGACGAGGGAAAAAAATATCAGAACGCAAAAGGGAACTTATTCCTCGCGCATCAGATATCTGCCACCTTTTTCAATCATTACAAAACAGTTTAGACGAGAAAAACTTCGAAGCCACAGAAAATGTAATAACTTCTATTTGTGGTAATTATTTACAAGAGCGCAGTCCTCACCGATTTCGATGACCTTGGAATATGTTATCGAAGTGAACATTCTGAAGAACTTTCTCCTATATACGTTACCGTCGCTCGGCTTTAGTTTCCAAGATATTTGTAAATAAACTGTGATCGGTAGTTGGTTTGCGTTAGATCCTAAATAATGACGGAAAATACACACTGAGCTGTTTTCAAAAATCGAATTGGTAGAAGACGCCCTCTATCGGCCAGAAAATTATAGCAACCTAATATCTGTCCGTCTTAAAATAATGCTCGCAGTGCACACTGCCGATGCGATTGCACCGGGTTTTCAAAGCTCGTACATAATTGCGAGGTATAAAAAGCAAAAAAGAAGTGCTCCGTAATGGATCGATACGCCCGGTGTTTCATTCAGGAACGACATAATTCGCGTGGTTACATCGTATCGATTATTAAGCGATTACTACCCCGAGACCGGCCCGCGCGGCCGTTCAAATGCGTTCTGCGATCGCAGGCGCGCGGCCTGTATCGCGAATCCGGTTCACCGTAATAAAGGACGTTGTCCATCTCGTCCAAAGTTTCTAAAATATTCCGCCGCGAGTACGGCCCGTAATGTTACGCTTCATGACCGGTAACCATCTGGAGCGTTATACACGGGCGCGGCGCACGTAACCGATCGTTAACCGAAAATTCGCGGTTATAACCTACTCTAATTTTCAGGCTCGTTTTTACGCGTACGCGGCTCAACGGGCGGTATCGGTGCGGCGCGATCGAATCGAACGACCGACAACAACGGCCGAGCAACAATTATCGCGCGATCGCAACACTGGCGGATCTGTAACGATGTATCCAGTAATCAATAACCCACAACGTTGCCCCGCGTCCCTTACGGCCACCTGAAATCGTCGAACTTTACCGATCTGCTCGAACAAGACCGAACTGCTTCGAGATATCGTTGGGCTGTTCGGAAATTTCTTCACTTTCACATCTGCATATTTGGGTGTTAAGGGGGTATAGGACTATTGGACGACTAAAATCGACTGTTTCTTGTCGGTTGGATTGCTTAGATACCAAATAATCACCATACCGGCATTTTCCACAATTTTTATATACGCTTTTACAAGTAATGTAAAATAAAAAAAAACAGTCAGAATGTTGAAAATTATTCAAGTTATTTGATGCTAAAGATGGTCCCCCGCAGCGCGCAGCTGTAATCGGTGTACATAGTCCCAGGTGAACCAATCATCTAAAAGCAAAATGCCTTGGGCTGAGTAATTTCTACACTAATAGTTATCGTGTAAAACTTTGCTAGGCGAATTTAAACAAAAATTGTAAAAGTTACACACGGATCAATTTTTTCCCCACATTTTTTTGGGAAAAAAATGTGTTTAATCAGTTATAAAATGTGTTTACAAACATCCAATGTTGATGCGGAAATTCCACACGATAGAGAAAGGAATTCTACAGCTCCAGTTAAAATTTTAAGTGAAAATATTCATTCGTTCAAGAGTTCTGATGTACACCGTGTTTGAAAATGTAGTTTTGAGATAAACGGCTTCAAAGTTAAGTCCCATACGCCAATACCGCTCTGCGAGGCCGTTACTCGACGGTGCACTCAATTGCGTTCAGCGCTATAACTTCCGTAATTATTCGAATTTCCTCACGATACATTGTTGTAAATGTTCACAAAGCATGGCACTTTCAGAATTAATAATAATAAAAAAATCGATTTTTCGAGATTTCAATAGTCCTATGTATACCCCCTTAAGGAGACCACTGTAAAAAATCTGAAAAATCGATTTTTTCTTTTTTACATTTTCCGAAAGACGTACATTTCAAGAATGCTGTCTCCAAATTTTATGAAGAAATTCGCAAAATTGACGGAGATATGGTGTTTTCCGTGAAGCGGTGTCAAACGCGCGACTGAGCCGCGCGGAACATTGAACGCGTTTTCCTCACAATGATATTTTTTAAGCGCGTTGACAGTCTACAGAGAAAACTATACGTCCAAATTACACGAGCAAGGGCATTTATTGTACGAAAAACTCGTCTCTATTACTTGACGATCAGTTTTTTTTAATTAACGACCTCCTTATATTTTTTATCAACATTTCCCCAACTTTGTATCCCGAAATCATGATTTTTTTTCAGTGGTCCGCCATTTTGTAATTCCTTGCGATTTTGACTTTTTTTTATCGTCACGTAATAGAGGTAGGCTTCTAGTTTCTAAATATTATTGTCTTTTTTAATTCGGATTAACCATATGGCCTGGGCACTGTCAACGCGACAAGCATGTTTTTGGCGCAGCGCAAATTTTGACGAAGAGTATACAGGAAACGGATTTATGAATTTGATGGAAAAAATTGTTTTTTTTTTACCCTTCAATATGTACATATTAACTATACTAAGCAATAAATTGATTTGCTTGCATTGTTTGGTTGAAATGAATTCCCAAAAACACCCTTACTTTTCGGACCATTAAAATTCGGAAAAATCGATTTTTTCTTTTTTACATTTTCTGAAAGACGTAGGTCTCAAGAATGCTCTCTCCAAATTTTATAAAGAAATTCGCAAAATTGACGGAGATATGATATTTTTCGTGAAGTGGTGTCAAACGCGCTACTGAGCCGCGCGGAACATTGGACGCGTCTTTCTCAGAATGACATTTTTCAACCGCGTTGACAGTCTACAGAGAAAACTATACGTCCAATTAACATGATCAAGGACATTTATTGTACGGAAAACCCGTCGCTATTACGTGACGATCAGTTTTTTTTCAATTTTCGACCTGCTTCTATTTTTTTTATTAACATTTCCCCAATTTTGTACCTCGAAAACAGGATTTTTTTTTCAGTGGTCCGCCATTTTGTAATTTTTTACAATTTTAACTTTTTTTATCGTCACGTAATAGAGGCAGGCTTCTAGTTTCTAAATATTATTGTCTTTTTTAATTCGGATTAACCATATGGTCAACGCGACAAGCATGTTTTTGCCGCAGCGCAAATTTTGACGAAGAGTATACAGGAAACGGATTTATGAATTTGATTGAAAAAAAAATTTTCTTACCCTTCGATATGTACACTATTAACTATACTGAGCAATACATTGATTTACTTGCGTTGTTTGGTTGAAATAAATTCCCGAAAAGACCCTTACATTTCGGACCGTTACAGTGGTCTCCCCCCTTAAGTAGTTTTACAAGGGACATATCGAACTCGCGCACGCCGATTTTGATGGTATTGTTTACTCTGCAGATTTGTAGAATAGTGAACAATATTTGATATGTACTTTTTGTGATCGGTAATCGTCCCTAAAGTTGTGCAGTGGTGTAGAGTAGAGTAGAGCAGAGCCTCTAAAGACTAGAAAGCATTGTTCTTTAAAGATGAATTTTCAGAAAATCTGTTTCCGACCCCCGATTTGGGGACTGTTTTCACCCCTTCAGCATGGACGATTGCCGATACCAAAAAATAGGTGTCAAATATTTATCACTATTCTGTAAATCTGCGAACATGTAAAATGCAAAAAAAGTTGAAAATTAAAAACTTTTTTATCGATGTAAAAATGACACTTTTCAAGAATCGTCCGAAAATGTAAGATCAGGTTACAAAACAGATCTATGACTGAACCTCGCGTCTGTGCTACTTTTTCTGGAATTTAACTAATTCTCTGTGAAATTTGTTACATTCTTCTAGCAAGCTTTCATCATCGAAAAATATATTAATCGAGGTTTAAATTATAATGATTAATTCTGAATTTAACATTACTTACATAAGTAAAATATAGGAACTTTTAAAGATACTTTTGTAAGTAACAGTATATATTTTAAAATCGCCCTACTACCAACTATTACTGCTGGCAACGAGCAGGCGAGCCACCGACGCAGTTGTCGCGCGCCTGAAAACGCAAAGGTCGCCGCAGCGAGCTTCTCGAGTTCTAGCGCGGCACAATGCGCGCAAGTATGTTGAACGCAGCTTGTAACGTAAGAGGAGCAGCAGGTCGGGCCTTGCGAAATCCAGTTCGCGAGCAGGAGGATCCGCGTTACACCGTCTCCGAGGCGGCATCTTCATGGGCTGACGAGTACGCGAGGCGTACACGCGTGTCCGGCTAGTGTACGCGTCCTCCTGTCGCGCACACCCACGCGACGAGAGTAGAGTTACGCAGGGAAACCAGCCAGGACCCGGATTTTTCCTTACCTCTCGCGTCTACGCTATCAGGTAGGACTGGCCGACGCGACCAGGGATGGATCTTGATTGCAAAGGAGGAAGAGGCTTCCAGAAGAAGCCTCGTCTTCCCCCTAACGAGGCGAAGTCCTTCGGATGTCTCCGATTACTGCGACGTTCTTTTTCCCCCATCCGCAGCTTTAGATACGCAACTGTTATTTATATCCCTTCTGACGCCGGGAATACAGCATTAATTTTATTGGCGACTACTGGACAAGCTCGTTCCAAACCCTCCCCGATTAGCCTCTCTTCCTCCGCCAAGCCTTCCTGTATTACCAACGCTGCGTTTAGGTATAGAGAACGCAGGATAGGTAATTAAACGAACAACGACCCGCGTACAGGATATCGCGTTTCCAATGCCAGTCGAATGAGAATGCAGTCGCAAGTCGATACAATGTCTGGCGGGGATCTACGATGCGTCTTGGTCAAACACTTGTCCCTATCGCGGATGAATAATCCCCGGTTAGTTGGGGCGAGGGAAACACCTCGGGTACATGCCGAACGCTGGCCGATTCGCGATTCCACCGCGATACGCTGAAAGGAGTCGGCCGTATCGTCGACGCAGCGTCCACCTTTCCCTCGATAATGATGCGTCGTCGCGATATCCCGGTTTTAAGAGCGGCGCAGGCGAGCACGCAAACCGAGCCGAAATGCGCCGTGCGGTTAACGGGAGGAGCCAATTATACGCGGGATTCTCGGGGAGGCAGGCGTAAAGAAAGCAGAAGGAGTCGGTAGGACCGAAAGGGACGTGGCAGGGACAGGAAAGTGGAGCTTGTTAGACGAAGAGAGCACGCACGTGGCGCGGGACACGCGAGAAACGGGGACGGTACACGCGGGGCGAAAGAGAGAACGAGAGAAACGACGCGTGCCGCTGGTAAAGAAAGCGTGAACTTTTATATAATTAGGCGCTTTATAAATAGCGATCATTAATTGCCGGCGCATCGTGCGCCCAGCCATCGACGATCATTAGCGCGCGAGGCGCTCTCGCCATGCCGATCCTTTGTTACTGATTGCCGCGTTGATTATATTGCCACTTAAAATTATATTGCCACTGATTCCGAGGGCGCGCACGTACGGACGTACGCCGATCGAGAGAGTCGTTACTAGCGAACTCGTCGCGGCGCCGAAAACCGTCCGCCACCGCAAGGGAATTAAGGGGTTAGGCCACCTTGGACGGAGCAAAATTGCAGTCATTTTCGGCATTTTTTTTTAGGAAGATAATAAAATAAACAGAAAATTTAATATGAAGCCTGTTATTATACAACTCTCGCCGGAAACAAAACCGTATTTTTTTTCTTAGAAAAATGGCGGCGGTAGAGCCGTGATACGCAAGATCTTGTGGAGCGACGTTTTCCACGGTGTTGAATCTCACGGCTATACCGTTTGACTTAGAACAAAAAACCAAAAAGATTTATTTTCTGCATGCCTAAAACTATGGAAGTACGTAGCGGTTTTGCGATATCTTGAATATGTTCTGTGCAATTGACACTTTTATAAAATAAAAAAAATGCACTTTTTCTCTCCATGGTCACCATTTCGAGACAAATTAATGTTTCTGGATTTCCCTACGTACTTCCATAGTTTTAGGCATGCAGAAAATAAATCTTTTTGGTTTTTTGTTCTAAGTCAAACGGTATAGCCGTGAGATTGAACACCGTGGAAAACGTCGCTCCACAAGATCTTGCGTATCACGGCTCTACCGCCGCCATTTTGTAAGAAAAAAAATATGATTTTTTTCCGGCGAGATTTGTATAATAACAGGCTTCATATTAAATTTTCTGTTTATTTTATTATCTTCCTAAAAAAAATGCCGAAAATGACTGCAATTTTGCTCCGTCCAAGGTGGCCTAACCCCTTAAGTTGGATGAGAGTTTTGTGATCCGTGTGGTTGATCGGTGGACGCGGGGATTTATTTGTTGCTCTTGGCAGAGAGTTGATTTCGTGGGGAAGTTCAGGAATGTGGAGAAACTGGTGTATTCAATCTTTTGGAGTATGTGAAAGAAAATAAATATTTATGCTGTTCTTTTTATTATTCGTGACTTCTAATAGTTGACAAAAGTTGCCTTTTCTAATTAATTTAAGCTGCGAAAATCTGACGTTCGTCAATAAATGTTTTAAGGTGCCGCAATTTACTAACAAATTATTATTTTTATTGATCTTATGAATTTTATTTTATCATACGATAACACTTCTTTTTAAAAGAAACTTACTCGTTAGATCGAAGGAACTGAAGATAGCTGACACGATGAAGGTGTGACGATATATTATACATTTACTGTACACTATGCAAATGAAAACGCAAATGTTTAAACTAAGCGTTTTGTTGCTTTGTTGGACGCATGAGAGACGAATAGGCACGCTAGTGCTCTGGACTAGGGCTGGGACTATTCGAATAATTTACTATTCGAATATTTTACAAGTATTCGAATGCTACGAATAAACTTCGAATATTTGAGTATTCGAATGTTATTATTCGAATACTATTCGAATACTGATGTATTCGAATATTATGGTGTGAATTATAAATCAAGTTCTTTAGGTTCATTTTTTTAGAAGCATTTATTTAGTTTCAGTTGTGAGTTCGTTAGTTTGTCAGGGTGAAATCTTGTAAGCTAATTTTGACCCACTTCAACATATCCGATCGGCTTGAAACTTTGCACACATATGTAATTTCGATGACAATACAATATTTTCACTGAAAAGCATGAAATACTTTATAGTGAAATTTTTTTTTAAAAAACAAGCTTTTATTAAAATGTACTAAAAAGGAACCAATAATTTTGATACCGGCCGAAATGACGGCCTGAGAAGAATTCCCTCATAGGGTGGATGTACCAGTAAATGAACACGTACCAGTAAATGGACATTTTATATTAAAATGAGTAAAATAAGTTATTAAAATAAGCAACTAATTAATTAGAGACTTCTTTTAATTTCTTACTTCATATCCAAACAATTTTTGCAGCACGTGGAATCAATCGCGCTGCAAACATAATTTTATAAAAGTGTTCATTCATTAGCCTTAAGTGTTCATTTATTGGTACTCTTTTTTTATTTTTATTATTTTATAATTAGTTATAGGGTAAACGCACCAATAAATGAACACTTAAGACTAATGAATGAACACTTTTATAAAATTATGTTTGCAGCGCGATTGATTCCACGTGCTGCAAAAATTGTTTGGATATGAAGCAAGAAATTAAAAGAAGTCTCTAATTAATTAGTTGCTTATTTTAATAACTTATTTTACTCATTTTAATATAAAATGTCCATTCACTGGTACGTGTTCATTTACTGGTACATCCACCCTATGAGGGAATTCGTCTCAGGCAGTCAGATCGGCCGGTATCAAAATTATTGGTTCCTTTTTTAGTACATTTTAATAAAAGCATGTTTTTAAAAAAAAAATTTCACCATAAAGTATTTCATGCTTTTTAGTGAAAATATTGTATTGTCATCGGAATTACACATGTGTGCAAAGTTTCAAGCCGATCGGATATGTTGAAGTGGGTCAAAATTAGCTTACAATATTTCACCCTGACAAACTAACGAACTCACAACTGAAACTAAATAAAAGCTTGTAAAAAAATGAACCTAAAGAACTTGATTTATAATTCACTTAAATATTCGAATAGTATACGAATACTTAAATATTCGAATAGTATTCGAATACTTGGATATTCGAATTATATTCGCCAAATAATTGAGCACCTGAAGTATTCGAATATTCGAATACCGAAAATTCGACAAATAGTCCCAGCTCTACTCTGGACAGTGAACGTGTTAAGACTGCAAAAGGAATTTAAAAACATATTTAAAAAAACAAAAAGTTACCTAATACTTCAAGGTTCTTGCGGCACTTCAATTTTTTTTGACAAAATCTAGCTTTTGCGGGCTTAATCTGAATCACTAAAAGCAAGTTTTTTTTCACTATTAGAAAATCATCACACAATTTTGATTTTTTCGTTCCACCCTAATAAACAATCCCTAAGTCCCTAACTTTCCCCCTCGAACCCAACATCTAAAACCATCCCCTAGGCTCGCAAATGGAGCATTTAGATCTTCCCAGAAGCCTCGCATCGAGCCTTTAATTGCACAAGGGCAGCGTCTGCGCGACGCAACTGCCCGCCATGCCCGTGAACTTAGAAAGCTTCCCACTTCAAGGCGATAACGTGGACCTTTTGCGAGCCGCGTCCACTCGCGTTCCCTGCGCGTACGTGTAACGCGATAAAAGAACGTCTGCAAACAGGATATTACGCATCGATGTGCGTTTATATTCGCATCGCTTCCGCGTTTCACTAGCGTACCCGCCGATTCCAGAATGGAACGAATTATCACGGTCTCGCTGCTGATTACCGGCAACGTCTGTTTAATTCGTTCAGGAAGGTATCGGGCCGCGAGATCATCAGCCCTGATAATCCCCGGTAATCTCAATGATGGCGCGTTCGGGACGCGGTGCCAAGCTAACGAGAACGAATCGTTGACCTTAATAATCCGGCGCGGAAAGAGCGGAGGGCGATTAAACAACCGAAGAAGCACACGACGAGGGCCGCGGCTGCGATTCATTCTGTACGACAAACGATTGTCGAGTAGATAAGCAGGTTAATGCCCAGTCATTCCGATCGACTGCCGGCGGCCCACACGCGGATAACCAAGTCCACGTGTTGAGACCACGAAGTGACTTTTTGGGCGCCGTTCGATATCGTGTAATTTGAGTGCTACTTTGTGAAATGGTTGACACTTTGAGTGCCGTAAGGGACTTGAAGATTGTCCTTCCTAGGTGGTCACGCTTTTCTGAATTATTGCTACTATGCTTAACCTTATGGAAGCTATGGGCGCATACATGTATATCTGTTGGTTCAGTGCATACAGCGTGTGCGGGGAACGCCCATGGGCGTTCTACTACTGTGGTTGAGAGATGCGGCTAGAGGAGTCCCGCACGCTGCTTAGTGATCAAGCGTTCAAATTGTCAGCACCCAAAGAGTTCATTCAAACTGAGCGAAGAGTAACTCTTGGGCGATACTTTTGATGCCTTCCGGGAAATATCGAGGTGGAAACATGGTGATACCACTCGCAGTGTGAAGGCAATCAGAACGCGAAAGTGCAATTACATATGGTGGAAATAAAGTAAGATATGTATAAGTAAGAAAGAAAGTTGAAAATGGGAATGGGAATAAAAAGAAGATAGTTTCATTAGGAAGAATTATATCTCAAAGTTTATATCCCATAGATGGGGGTTATCAGAATAGGTTAGTAGTGTCAACGTAATACTTTAGTTGAAATGAGACAATGGGAAAGTCTCCAAGTGAAGTATGACCAAAAGGTGAGATTTAGCTACGAGCAAGAGTCGTGTGTCTCGAGGGGGGAAGCCTTGCGTTGTATTCTGCAGAACTTTTTACGCAATTTGTTTAGTGTTGCGCCGTAGCGAATGTATGGTTAAACGTTAGCCAATAACTCCGCTGCATCACGGCGTTTCCTGTATCCCACGATACTGTATCGAGAGAAAACGCATCACAGGTGTGCGCGGATGAGAGGCGTGGGCAGACCAGATATACGCAAGAATTCTTGCCGTTTCTGCCGGTTTCACGCGCTCCTACGAAGAAACGCGTGGCCGTAGAAAAATTCGCGATGAGCCTACGAGCCACGTGTAGGTATACTAAGTATTCTCATTTGCACAGTCCAGAAAATACATTTTCCTTGTATTTTGGGGGGTGTGAAGTGTTAAGAATATGTTTCTGAAATAGAGTGGTTCAAAGTGCAGTGGCTCAAAGTGGAGTGACTCAAAGTGGAGTACCCCAAAGTGGAGTACCCCAAAGTGGAGTACCCTAAAGTCGAGTGACTCAAAGTGGAGTGGCTCAAAGTGGAGTGGCTCAAAGTGGAGTGGCTCAAAGTGGAGTGGCTCAAAGTAGAATAGCTCAAAGTGGAGTGGCTCAAAGTGGTGTACCCCAAAGTGGAGTAGCTCAAAGTAGAATAGCTCAAAGTGAAGTGGCTCAAAGTGGAGTGGCTCAAAGTGGAATACCTCAAAGTGGAGTACCTCAAAGTAGAGTGGCTCAAAGTAGAGTAGCTCAAAGTAGAGTAGCTCAAAGTAGAGTGACTCAAAGTAGACTAATTACATTCTACAACCTCGTCTTAAAATCCCAATTCATTCGCACTAACCATCCCTACAAAAAGTCCTTAAACACACCTTCACTTCCCTCTCCCAACTGACAATGTCCCCTTAACATCGTCCTTCGTTCAGCGCCATTCACAAACAATTTTCTTCTACGCATATCAGTCGTGTCCCTCAACTTCCTTCTTCAAATACACACACCTCACCCCCGACACTCTTCTCTACCCCTACGTCCAAAAACTTTCAACAACAACGAACCGATTGCCCCCTCGCAACACCGAGCCACAATCCAAAACACCGAAACCACGAAGCCGCCATCTCCCGACACGTCGACAGGCTTGAAATTATTGGTACATCCGTAGATATCCTGTTCCTCGAATAGAAATGACGTCGCCTACTAATTCGCCGGAAAGCAGCAAGTTACAAAGCTGACAATCCTTTGCAACCTCGCGAGAGAGCGAGGCAAGAATAGATTGGCCATTGTCTGCCTAGCTGGCCGGCCTACGCTCCGCGAGGCAACGGCGAGCGAGCGCGAGACGAGTAGCTTCCATTCAGTGGCCCCAGAGACGCTTATAAGCGGGGTCGGGCGTTCCATCGACCTCGTCCGCGCAAATTGCTCACAGTTAAATCGTCCACGCTCGGCCGCTCTGGGCTCGCGGATTTTCGTCGATCAATTTCAATCTGCGCCCAGCGACGCCTCGTCCACGCAAAAGCTTTAGCCACCGAAATGGTGGGAGGGTCCACCCTTTCCGGGGCACGTCCCCTCGCCGAGGCATGCATCGCAGCACGCACAGGTCCGTCTAACCGCCACCTCGCGAGTCTCGATCATTGTTCTATGCATAATTGTAATGGTTCCTTTTTATCCGAGCTAGAAGTGGCACGAGGACGCCAGACGAATGAAAGCGAGACCGCGCTGCCAGGCCATAAAGGTACCACTTCGGAGCCGGAATGTAGGACGAAATAAAGCTCGCTTCGCGTACCGAAACCCTTTGGCCAGCCGTAAACAAACGCGCCCGGGTCGCGGACAAAACGCGGGGCTGCATTGTGCGTTCCGTTTCTAACAGGCCACTCGGATTCGGCGAAACACTTTTGTTAAGCGATGCCAGTGGAACGGCGGCGTATTGTGACGTTTCGAGTGACGCGCGGTTGGGAAGTATAGAGTGTAATTGGCGCGAAGAACGATTTTGTTCGGGCTTTTGGACAAGTAGGCGGTGATTTGCAACGGGGTACCTGGTTCAGAGGATTAAGTTAAATGTTCCTGTACGCGCGGATAATTCGTTGACCATTGTTAGAGAGTATCCAGCTTCAGCGTGCGATTGGCGTGCAGGCAATCTTCTTCTGCGCTCCGCCACGGTGGTTTGTTACACGAGTCATAAATCGAGATCAGTATCTACTTGACCCGAGGACCCCGAGGTAGCGGTTCATTTAGCTAATCCATAGAGGGAAACGGCACCGTGGTACCGGCCTCCATTAAACTGTAATTCATAACGCGACAAAGCACGGGGACTTCGACCGATCCTGCTGTCTCTTCTAACGTTGGCAATCGCGTTTCGAGAAAGGCGTTGCTTGGATGTATACCGCACACAAGTGTATACACGTACCAGTCTGATCTAGACCACACGATGCTGCACGGTCAGGCGCGAGCGTGAGATAAGAATTCCTCTTTCGGAGTTCCCTGCATTAATGATAACATACGCGCGGTGATTGCTAATTCCTGTTTCCTCGCGGTAATTGAAATATACTATTCGAACGGGAATCCCTCGTAATGGTCCGTGTGAGAGGTATTTACGAGGAGGATGGCCGGTTAGATTATCCGAGCAGTCCTAAAATGTAGCGGGTTTATAGCGGAACGCCGCGGCAACGCGACGGTTTAATCGAACGTAATTCGGAGAAGGCGGAAAGATGAAAGAAACGCAAGGCCAGTCCTGGGTCATTGCCGTCATGCGAGCTTCGTCCTCGCGGGCTGGACCGCGTGTCTGTGCAGCGCGCGTCCACATCCACTTGCGCGTCTGCCTCTCCACGCCGCGGCTATCACTATACTTAGAACCTTGCCTATCGTTACGTACCGGGTGATCTACATGTTACGTGTAACGCGAAGCAACAGTACTCCAAGGGAATTCTCTAACGCAGAGCGAATGCAGAGGGAAGCAGTTGGGAGTAGACGTTCTGAAAAATCAAATGTTTCCTAATGGTGCCTCGGGGCGAATCAGGTGAAACTTTGGGAAGGTCATTTCTCGGTGCCTCGCGCCACTGGAAGTGTTAGAATGAAAATGGAGATAAGGCAGAGTGGATAGCCACGATTCAACGAGAACCATCCCCAGTGCCCCCAGTCTTCTATCGACTCGGGATTAAAATATCACTCGCCGGTAAATGGCGCGGCAATACACGGATTTCGAATTTCCGTGGGGTAGATAGGGGATCTTTAAAGGCGCGCTATACGCGCCGAACACCGGAGCACCCGCCAGGATAGCGTTACTGCACAAGGCTCGGTGACTGAACCAAAGGCGTGGGCGTTAGGCGGTGTTCGGACCCCGTACCTGTGCCGCGCTAAGTGCACCGCGGGCATTTGTATACGTGAAATAGCGCCTTACGCGCTATCTCGTTGGAAGGCGCGATATATTGCGAACCCGGTCTTGTCCACGTTGTCGCGTAGGAGTTCTTTACCAGTTCCCGCCCGGGGTGCACCCTCTGCCGTTTTCGTCCTTCTCGCTCCTTGGACCTCGCCGCTTCCCATCTCCGTCTTTCTCTCGATCTATCACAGTCCTCGCTCCTCTCCCCCGTTTCCCTCCCCTTCGCCTAGCCCCTCTTCCACCGTCCCTGCTCCCCGCGCACGCCGCGATACGATCCTCGGTACACTTGCCAACAACCGCCCTTCTTCCATTCCGGATCCACATTACGCCACAGATTTATACCGCGGCTGCTCTTCCTACCTGCCGTAGGAGCGTCTTCGACTTTCATTTACGCCGGGGGATGGTATCGGTGCACTTTCCATCCATCGTTCGCGTAGATACCTACTTCCTCTTTGTGTTAATTGAAGCAACAGGAGTCCCTCGCGGACGGGATATTTATTTTACTGGCACGTCGCGGTGTCGCGTGCTGCTTTCCACTGGGGGTGTACCAGAAGGGTGATTCTCTTTATGAAAATACATAGAAAACTTTGTACGTTCTTCGAGTGATGCGCTCTGTTTCGAAAGTAGTAAAGTTGGCTTGCTACGGCTGCCCAGGCTCCACGGAAACTTTGTATCGAACAATGCGGTTTAGCGGGTTGTACAGTTCAGCCGATTGGAGCCAGATTCGACCAGGCGCCCGGAAAACTTCTCCGCGGATGGCCGTTGATGATACGTCCTCGGGTGCAACACCTGCCCGTGATACGCCACTCGGAGCGTGGCTGGTGCCTGGCCAGCGGTCGTCTACGTGTTACATAACACGAGACCGTCTCCCCGTGCCAGCCATCGCGCGATGGTCATGGTGGTCGTGCTGGTTACAGAGGTTATATGAAGTCCCGTCTGGGATGGAAGAGTGGCGAGTATTATATCAGCACAGTCCGCCAGGCTATCCGCCGCGGAAGACTGGTCGAGCGTGACCCGAGAGCCCAGTGAAATTGCTACCCGCGAGGCTCCGCCGACGACGAAAAACCATTGGAAAAAGGATATTAACCGCGAGCAGGGAGAGATTATGCAGCCGTTCCGCCCCGGCTAAAGAACGCCGACGTGTTGTGAGAAAGGTGGAGACGGGCCACGGCTATCCGGGGCTGGGATTCTCGAAAAAAATTCGATCGCCTCTATCGGCTCTCTGTCCAGGCTCTATTCTTGACACTGGAATGTACGACATAATTAGGATCCTCCAATCCCACGCCGTCCTGCCATTCAATTTCCGTCTGACTTCGTGCCCCGTCCTATTGAATTACCGATATTACTATAATGGACCGTTGAGACGTGAACGTTACACGCGCCGAGGGAACCACCGCCGCCGCCGCCGTGGCCATTAGACGCGGGGAGGAAAAATCCTGTTTTCCATTATTGCTGAAACACGCTGCGAGGGGGAAAAAATCGCCGCTCGAGGACGGCGAAGACGTGTGGCGGCCGTGACACGTGGATTACGAGGAAAGAGGGGACACGCACCAAGTACCCCCATAACAGGATACCCCGCGATGCTAAGCACTTCCGTGATCTATCGCGTGTTCCCTTTGTTTCTCCACTTAGGGAATGGACAGTCTAGGGCGAGTTTGTTTTACGAGGTGAATTACCCTGTTGCGGGTCCGCGGCGAGAACACGTGATCGCTTAAACGTAACGACTCATCGTAGAGATTATTCTTTACGGCTGAAGCGAAGCTGGGGTTAGTAGGCTTCGTGCTTGCTAATTAGAGGCCACAGCGTCGTAAAATATTTTATACTACCATCGATTAATGCAGGTATAATTATCACGTTGGGCGCGGTTATCGCGGGGTGGACCATCGGCGGCGAAATAATTTCATAATAATTAGTTATACTTTGATGGCTCTTTGGATTGTCGGTTGTCGCTTTATTATAAACGCATATATTTTTCTACGAAAAAATTACCAAATGTTCTTTAAACGTTGCTCTTTCAAGTGGAAAAGGTTCTGTAAAAATATGAGCTTCCGCTTTTTCAAAAAAAAATTCACAAACATTCTCCTCTTTTCGGCCACCTGACTAGGTACAACCCCTTAAAGATTCACCTGTAGCGGCATGTATAATGCATATATTTATCAAAACAAACATGTTTCTTTAAAGCTTATGATGTTAATAAACATTGTGCCAAGGAACAAGTCTCAGGTTCATTTTATTTCTTTGCAATTAAATGAATAAGAAATGCTTCATTTTGAAATCTCGCTCACGTGACCCGGCCGTCGAAGTGTCGACGCAATGTCTGTAAGGAATCCGAGTTACCAATCAAAATGCTACAAAGGAAGAAGCGATGCGAATTAAAAGAAAGGTGGTAAATTATCATTCGTAAGTGAGACGACTTTGGAAGGGATTTATCAGAAGACTCCGCGCAGAAGTTACGAGAAATCTCTCGGACACTTGCAGTGGCAGTAGCCAAGGTATTCAGCTCGAGCGTCGATTGCTAACCGAGCAAAGCTGCAGGAGCCAGCAGGATCGGTGACACAGAAGGCACTACGCGTGCGCTGAGGCGGAATCCGAAGGAGGAGACACGCAGCTTGCGTATGCCGTATCTAACGAGCGCGCTGAAACGCGAATCTAATATCGAAATCTTTCCCTTCGAGCTGCCGCCTCGGCCGGTGGGGTATTTCCCGAAGAGTTTTCCACGCCGGGGAGAGCGCTCGTTACGCGAATCATGCAGATCCGTAACGAGATCGAGAACGACGTCTGCTTACGATCGCGCTCGGCGGTCGCGTTTCACCGTCCGCGAGTTGTGAAATCAGGTAAAAAAATGTTATTAAAGCTGGCGATCCGTCTTCCACGCTTTGGGAAACACAGGATGGAAATGGAGTGCCGTACCCGAGGGGGAAAAGCGTTTCCCCGTGACGCGACGTGTGTGTCCCTTCTACTGAGACTAACAACCCATCGCTAAGAACTTATTAATGATTTTTCACTGGCCCCCTCTTCACGGCGGCTGAGCACACGATTGTTGTTACGTATTCGAAGAAAGAGCACGCCGCTGCTTTGAATTCAGTGGAAACGCGCGGTAGACGCAGCAGAAGTAAAGAGAAATAAATTTCAGCATCGTGGTAGACATCCGCAGTAGCTTTAATTTGTATTTTATGAATAGTTAATGGCTAAGTGTTCTATTGATATCTGGAGCATGTATGCAATTACTGTAATAAAATACAGTTTCCAAGTTCGCATTAACCCCGTGTTTCTAATTCACTTTCGAACGAGAAATCAACCCTCTTTTTAATTAAACAGGCTATTCTGTAAAATGATTTTTCCACGGACTGATCGAACGAAAGAGCCACTTACAGTCCTCCAGAAGCAATCCGTCTATGGCAATCATTGCAGCCACATTGAAGCGTGTCTCATTCGACGTTTCACTTTCCCCGCGACAGCATCGAGGAACGCATTGCTCGATAAACTGCCGCCCGAAGAGTCGTTCCCGAAGACGTAAACGTCGGGGTCTTGCACGGTTCGCGGGCGAAACCCGAGAGAACTGTTGCGTGCAGAACGGATGCACCGCTCGGCATGCAGTTTACAGAAGATCGTGATTATAATTGGTTCTAACCACACGGTGGTATCGAACTCGGAAGTGGCCGCTGGTCCCGAAGGAAAAACTCTGCTGGGCTTCGGGGTACGTGTGATACGTGTGAAATGAAAACCGAAACGCATGTAACGACCATGAAGCGTCAGACAAAAGCGGGGGATACGAGAAACGACACCTTCGCACGCCCTTCGTTCAGCAGAAACGCCTGATATAAAATCGCCATTACAATCCAGGCTACTTTTTACGGGAATGATTGACTCGCCGTGTGTTTCACGGTGCGTCGAACGATAACTACGTTCCACGATTCTTCGATGAATAATAGGGCGAAGCTTTCTCATGTTCTCTGATAACTGCGAATCAGTACTTTAGAGCAGGGATCGAAAAAGTTCTCGGACCCTCGTTTTTTAAAAATTCTGTTAGAACTTATTTGTTTCGATTCGGAAAATATCTGTTTCTGTGGAATTTTTAATGAAACAAATGCTACCTTCAGGAACTTCTTTAAAAAGTGTTCTCATGGAACAGATATTTTAGAACCTATATAATAAAAGTTCCATGGAAACAAGTTACATTAGAACATTTATTAAAAAAGTTTTCAAAAGATAAAGAAAAGTACTCAACTATTGAAGTTTATATTAAACGACCATAGATGTAATTTAAGTTCTACAAACCTAGACAATATTTTGCTCGTAAAATTATATTGTTAAATAAAACTCGTACCTAATAGTTTAGTACTTTTCTTTATCTTATGAAAACTTTTTTAATAAACGTTCTAATATAACTTGTTTTCATGGAACTTTTATCATAACGATTCTAAAACATCTATACTCCAAGTCATTTTAGAAGGAACCTGCCGACCGACGAGTTTAGACTCGTTCTGCGCAGGTTGACGCTCATTGGTGCCGGGAGAAGCCACTATTGGCTGTACCCCCACCAACGCTTTTTCGGAGCCAATGAGCCTCAGTCTACATGCGCGAAACGGTTCCTTCTTAAATGACTTGGAGTATACGTAGGTAAGTATTACATATAAATAATAAATTCAAAATATCAATTTAACTGTATGAATTATTTAATATTCTTGTAGTACTATCCATTGAATAGTATTTACTGTTTGTTACAACGATTGAGACCTTTTTTAATATCGGTGAACAAAATATCTGTTCCTGTTATACAGAAATTTTTATTCTTATATTTTATAAGTTCCATTCCAACTAGAACTTTTATTTTCAAGAACTTTTATTTTATCGGTTCTTCTGAGAACTTATAATGTAAGAACATTTTTAAAAAAGTTCCGCGGCATTTGTTTTAAATGGAACCTATTGAAAAGTTTCAGAACTTTTTCGATCCCTGCTTTAGAGTCATTGATCCCTTTCTGGGGTCCCTGACTTCGGTAAGAACATTATTATATAGGATTGTAAGTGACTCAAATGGTGGTACTTAGTACCTAGTTAATTTTGTTTTAGTTTAGTTAGTTACCTTGTTTTTCTACTCATTATTGGCTAATTTATTTACTGTTCAGACTCTGTTTACTGCACCTGTATTGTTTATTTGTAAATCATGGGTATTTCCCGTAAACTTATTAATAATAATAATAATAATGTTACAGAAATATCGAGGAATTCTGGGTCCTTCGGGAGGAGGTTTGTAATTAAATAGACAGTAGAACGTGACGTGGTAATTCATGTCTTTAGGTAGTTCCGAGATTCAAGATTTTTACTTTGCATGATTTTCGATAGGAATTTGTAGAAATTTCTTTTCGCATTTTTGAACTTGGAACTATTAGCGACAAGTGGGCCCAGTTATGCAGAGAGGTACTCTCAATGATTTGAACGCGAGAAAATTTAGTTTTAATTGTTAAAGAAAGGTAGCTTTATTTCTAGTGGGTATATTTTATTTCTTCTGACTAGATTTTAATGTATTATTGAACAGTGAGTAGCATAATGAATATTATTTTAAATTTTCTGCAGCTTTTGTTTTTTAAACCTAAAATGCAACTATGGCTAGGTAGTTTTAATAATTGTATAACGTAAGAGTTGCTCTATGGGTTGGTAATATTTTGCAAAACAAAGGGCCCAAAATTGTAGGATCCATCCTGCGTTTAACTAATCTCTTGTCATTTTGAGGGGTGGTAGCTTTCCGCGTAACCAGGCCCAAGTGTGAATACCGTTGCAACAGATTACAAAAGAAAGTCTAAATGCCCTGTTTAGGCTTCCCCGACACACACTGAGGCTAGCAAAAATCGTGGGGCCCGATGATCTGGTTCATGGGAAAGTTTGTTGCGCCCGATGATTTTGCACGTCGCGCGTTCTAACGCTCGTGCTTCCTGCTATCGCGCTTAACGCGAGGTCGCTTAAAGGAGCTCACGCCCACCGGTATTCAGATTCGTGACTAGGAACTGAGATTCACTGACCCATGACTGGCCAACGACTGGGTGGAGGGTGGTCGCGAGCAGCCAGCATGCAGAAGGACGACGCCCGTTCTCCAGCTAACTCCCACGTCCCGTGGCATCGGGGAGGAATTACTATATCAAACGGCAGCGTGAGAGAAAAGAAAGGGGGGAGCCTCTCTCTTCCCCGCTACGTTAATGAAACAACGTTAGTCACGTCTGCACGTCTCATGCCCCTCGCGGTATCATTTCGAGCGCCCGCGCCGTTGCGAAACTGCTCCGCGCCATTACGATACTCCAGCTGGAGGTGCCTTTAAGTAGTCGCCGCGAGTGTTACGCCAGACAGAATGGTCCACGAAGGGGAACAATGATTCTACTGCACTTTGTACGCGTGACACCAATATATCAACCTTTTACAATCCACTTCTGCGTGCGGGATGCGCTCTGCGACGGAATCGTTCGGATATAGACTGGGGATGCTTGTTAAAGGAGTCTAGATGGGAGGAACTTTGAATTTAACAGTTGAAATGTATTTGTGACACGGGAAATAAGTATTCAGGGAAACTACTGTTAACCCTTCGTGGTCACAGGGGTGTATCGCACCCCAAGCAATTGTTTCCCTTTGCCAATATTTCTGTAAATTTTTAGACCTTAATATTAAAGTTTAGAAACTCGGTGAATTTTAACCAAACATCGCTTTTCCCCGCAAATATTTTTTCTAGAAAAAACTATTGGAGCACGATGGAACAATAATTATCGCTCAAAAGTTAAAAGATTAAAAAATACGGGAATGTTAACTCAGAAATGACGTTGGGGTGCAGTGAACCTCGTGTGACGGATTTGTGATTATAAGAAGGTATGACCGCGAAGGGTTAAGTGTTTGATGTGTCAACTTCTGTGTATTAAATGCACGAAACCTTGAGAAAGGCAGGGATAATTTATATGCAAAGATGAGATAGAGAAAATGTAATATTAAGCAAGTAGCAATTGCAACTTCGTCCCCGTGGGCAGGGCGCTGTAAAAAGATCCATCCTCTGGAGGGATTATCCTTCCGGGGGAAGTTTTAATCTACTTTCTGTGGAAGTGCATTGAGACAGGGAACGTGGCCCACATGCAGCCATACTTACTGACAATTGTCAAGGGAGTTTCTCCCCCGAGTACGCTTGAATGGGCGCGAGCACGGTTCCATTTAAAGTGCAAGTTAGGCCGGAACGTTGGAAACTAATCAGGACTGCGGGAAGTTTCGATAGTTCCGTTTCACAAGAATCAGCCTCGTAACGAATTACCGCCGCGGCTCGACCCTGCAGCCGGGCCTAACCGAGCGGAGCCAATAAATTATTTCCACTGTACGAAACAATGATTTCTTCGGGGCTGGGTCATTACACCGCGTGCACCTCCATTGTGAGCGACGAAAGGATGACCGAGTACGCGCCGGGTTATAAATAACGAAAATTTCGTAAAGGCGCATCGGCATTCCTCTGGGTCGAGCACGCGAGCGGAACGCATCTAAAACGAGCTTAAACCGTGCCGCTTCACGCTGCGCTTCTTTTAATTTTCCGGCCTGTACATCACTGTCGCGTTTCGTCGGGTGGGGGCACTTTTCCATTTGCTTCCATCCAGGGTTAAGGCCTTTTCGTGCGGGACGCTTTGGTGTTTGCCGAGTGTAGTTGTCTTATTCTGGCATGAGGAGGCAGTAGGTGGAAAAATGCAGTGGAGTGTTTGCCACGGAAGATAAGTGGCAACTAGGGTTATTACATCGAGTGGATATTTGGGGGCTGGCGATAGTAGATATGTTACTATAGAATTTCCAGGACTGGTGAATCCCAGCATTTGTCTTGTGAGCGGCGGATGTCCGAGATAGGTAGGGATAAACAGTGTAGTTGTTGGCCACCTAAGTCAGAGGTTCACATAAGCGTTGAATTATAAGTCTTATTTTGCTAGCTTTAGAAACACAATTAGTGTTAATAGCTGTAAACGACTCTAATAGTCTAGAAATAGAATTTGTTTAAAGAATGAGTAGAAGGATCCACAAAAATTTTACAGAAAATACGTTTCCTATCAAAACACATAGTTATTGGCCAGACGAAGGCAATGATTGGCCGATCGTTTGGCAGTTATTGGCCACTATTTCATAACCTATATGTAACATATACCCTAACTAATTCTTAATGCTCTAAGACCTAATTATGAAATAATGTTAATGTAAAATAATGAATTAATTCGGTTAGATTCAGGATTTAAATTATTAAATAAAAATTGATATATTCATAAAATGGAACTAAATGTAATGTAATATTATTAAAAATATATAACCTCTAATACCTTTTCTATTTAAATGTTTCTATATTAGCTAGTATTGCACCTTCTTTTACATTGTATTAATAGTATTTTCTTTTAAAACATAACCTTTTAAAATCACAACACAGCTATTTCACTATTGCTATGACTGTCAGGTACCCATTGGCCTCGTGGCCAATGACTGTCCTGAAACATTATTTACATTAGAGTTCTTGGCCACCTATAATTTCTGCAATAATGTATAATTTTAATGAATAAATAATCCTTTTTTATAAAGTTTTTAACCTTTATTTGTCTATATAACGAATATGAGAGTTATATATATATATCATAAATGCATTAAATTATCTAAGAATTGCCTGATGTAACCGTATGGCTATTCAATTCAATCACTGTAGTTTTCAAGCATCGATTTCAAGTCGTCTATTTTTTACACGTAGTATAACAATTAATAGCGAAATAGTGATTGCATTCGACGCATGAAAGTAGAAGGTATCTGAATATGTTCATTATAAAAGGCATAATGTACATTATTTCTTAATATTCATGTTTTTAAAAAAAAGGCCAATCATTGCCAGGTGGCCAACAACTACACTGTTTACCCCTATCTTATAAAATATTTGAATCCTGTCGTTTACCAGCATCTGTTGGTGGAAGCCTAAGGTTTGAATGTTTTGTCGATCAATTCACCGGTAAATACTAAGATTCACTGGTTTTCGAACTTTTACAGTAACAGATATAAGTAAGTACCTAGATGTATTTAATTTGCATCCTTAAATACATATACTTGTATTAAAAAAATAATATTCTAATATTAAGAACGAGACGTCTATTTTATTCCATCGCTTAAACTTACAAAATCTCAAACCATTTTGTTGAGTGTAATAATTTAGCCACCCACTGTATATGCATACGTATTTAAGAATAGTACACAAGTACATTCTTAAGGGGGTAGTGGACTATTAGATACGTAAAATCGATAGTTTCTTTAACGCTAAATTACGTTCATACCAAATAATCGTTATAGTCCTGCTTTTCACAATCTATTGTGGGCACGTTTGCGAGTAATTACCAAAAAATAAATCGTTGGAATGTATAAAATTGTCGAAGTTATTAATCGTTGAAGATAGCCTTGTACGGCGCACCGCTGCAGGTGGTGTACATCGATTCAGGTGAGCCAATCATTTGAAAGCAAAATGCTTTGGGGTGAGTACTTTATACACCAAAATGTACAGAGTGGAACTTTGGCGATGAATTTGAACAAAAATTGTGGAAGTTACGCACGAATCAATTTTTCCTCGACATTTTTACGGAAAAAAATCGTCTTTAATCAGTTATAAAATGTTTTATAAACATCCAATGTTGATGCGGGAATTCCACTCTGTAGAAGAAGGAATTCTACACGTCCAGTAAAAATTTCAAGTGAAAATATTCATTGGTTCAAGAGTTATGATGTACACCGTGTCTGAAAATGGTGTTTCGAGAAAAACGGTTTCAAAGTTAAGTCCCCTATGCCAATACCGCTCTGCGAGGCCGCGCACTCAGTTACGTTCGCTGCTATAACTTCTACAATTATTTGAATTTCTTCATGACATTTTGTTTAAAATGTTCATAAAGGATAAGACTTTCAGAATCAGTAAAAAAAAAAAATCGATTTTTTGAAGCTGAAATAGTTCACTACCCCCTTAATACGAAATATGTAAAATAAGAGCATACAAATATACGTATTATAAATTTAATTTTATAAATTACACACACGTGTACGGCCGATTGTATTTCCCCGCATTCGTTGTAACATATTCGTTGCTTGTAAGCGTTTTAATTTAATGAGAAAAACTGTTCGTTATAGCATTAGTTCGTTATAATCTACCCCACTGTACTACTAGACGGATAACTAACGACACCGCTCCTCGTCTCTTCCTACATTGTCCCTTTTACTTCAACTAAATAAAGAAGTAAGTTAAAATTCGGAATCTGATAAGTCTGAGAACCTCCTGAATAATGAACTCCGGTTGCATCGAATGAAACGCTGATCCACAGTGTCTGTCTACCAACCACTGTATCCCCTGGGCGACTCTCCCTTCGAGATGTTCGAGACACAGCTAGGTCTCGCGGAAAAAAGACCCTTAGCCTCGGATTAGTCGGATGCACAGTACATCCTTCACACCCTTCCCACCCCGTCCATCCGCCGCCACCCTCCCGCGTCTTTCTCCCTCGCCCTGCGCCTCCTCTTCTATCTTTGTCCCGCGGTACATTTCTCACCTTCCCCTTCCGCGCACTCCTCCACTTGCTCTTCCGAACGTTTTCCTTCTCCCGCCGTCCCCCGACGGTTAACTCTATTTTTCACCCCCCTCGCTTCCCTCGCCCACCCCTGCCCGCCGGTGTCTAGCGCACCGTTCGCGGCCCCTGTCGCCGGGCTGAAAATACGAGCTCAAGACCTGCTCTGGTCATTGTGTCGAGGAAACTGTTCTTTCGTGACTGCGCGAGCACGCGCCGTGAATTCTTAAACGATCCTCGGACGGAAGGAGAAACGGCCAGCGCGGGGTGGCCGCGCTGGGGGGAGAAGGAGCAACGAAAGAGGAGAGGCGAAGAGCCGAGTATAACTTGGCCATTGCCCAGAGAGATCGCGTATCACGGGAAAAGCTTAAGGTCTCTTTGGGCTTAATCGTTTCGCGATAGGATCGCGATATTTATCTGGATCGCACAATTAACCCCGCAAGCTAGCCGGGCCGCCTCTCGGCCAACTATGTAATTGCGGTGCCCTCCGAACGAGCCGGGGCACCCGCGCGCGCGGCCCTGTTACAAATTTGAGCGGCGATGCGCCCGAGATTTCCCGCCGATACTTTATGGACCGCGGGGACGGGATCTCGCCGTTGCTCGGGCTAAGGGGCATTCAAACGACTGCGGACAGTAAAGTGCGCGTAAAGTGTTGGGTTGCTGCGTATGAAATATCCGCTCGTAGATGGGCCCTCCGGTGCCATGTGAACGTACGATCTCGGGAGGTACAAGCAGATCGTACAGTCTACAATGTTCCCGCTCGCGGCAGATAAGGGATCGAGATCTCGACGTTTATTGAAACAGGAACACTCGGACGAAATACCAACAGCGATGCGCGTGCTCGACGGAGCTTGCGCGATAACTTGAGTAGAACATGTAAGGCACAGGAGCAGCTTTCGGGAAGTCTGAAATTCCGAAAATTTTTAAACCCTCCGGGATGTGGTTCAAGTGGTGCTAATGACGTAATATTATTTTCTGCTTCAAATAGTCCTGGGGGTGAAAACATCCCCGGGATAAAAATTGCGAGCTTTCATATTGAAAATATAAAGTCACGCTATTTGTTGTACAATGGAGAATAATATGCTAAATGCATTTACCAAGGAAATAGTTAGGCGAGAAAGTCTGCTATTCTGCTCATGGAAGATTCTCGAGCGATGCGAACCGATGGATCGTTACTTTCACTGGGGCGTCGAAAATTCGTTAGAAAAGTGTGTGCTTCGGCTACGACGCGGCGAAGAAGAGGAAGAAAAAAGGAGATCTTCATATTTATGTATGAGGGACAGAACGTTGCGGTAAAGCAACGGTCTAATATACAGTCAATGAATGATTTATAGAACGGTATCTGCTTTTTCTCCACGGGATCCAGGTTGCCCTGCTCCGGGCGCCATTTGTGCCGTGATTGGTCGCCGGAGGATGCGAACCGTCCCGTGTAATTGCGACCATAAACATAAAGGCTGTTTAATAAAATTCATCGCCGCTATAAGACGACCATCCCGCGTGATTAAATCCGTTCCCTCGCGCTAACCTGGACAACACTGTTGCAAAATTCTACTTAAAAAAAATAAGCTGCGCTCTATATTACTTGCAAATGATCCGACCCTCTCGAATTTTATAAAGAACGTAAATTACAGTAGAAGCTCGATCATCTGGGGCCCTTTTATCTCACGTCCATCACTTCGTGCTCCGTGTGAGTACTCCAATCTCATAAACTCTCGTCGATAAATAGAACTACGCATGCCAGTGGCGGATTTAACGGGCGGCCCACAGTGGGGCAAACGCGGACAAAAATCCAAAATTTAAAGTTCGTATCTGGAAAAAATTATTATTGTATTTTATCCGTAAATAGTCAAAGAATAAAAACCTCTTCCCTTTTTCCAACAGCAAAATGTTATAAAGCTAAAATTATCAAAATTTTCCTTTGTAGCTATAATTTATTTTGTCCTTAATTATTATTTAAAGCTTGTTACAGCCTATCTACTTGGTCAATATTTTACAACCCGCACTTTTATAGTATAAAAGTATCGTTTTGTAACAGTAGCCGTCGCATAAAGGTCATTAAATGACCAAAACCGTAAAAAAACTGAATAACTAACGCGTTATCTCGCTTTAAGTTGCCGTTAATGGATTTAATACCGGGACGTATCAGAGAATATATACCTAAAAATTTATTTGCGTTTTCTTGCGCATTCGGTAGTTATTGGAATTTATATGGGATGCCGATGAGCGCTGGTCAAGGCGCACAGTGGGGCAAACGCGGACAAAAATCCAAAATTTAAAGTTCGTATCTGGAAAAAATTATTATTGTATTTTATCCGTAAATAGTCAAAGAATAAAAACTTCTTCCCTTTTTCCAAAAGCATAAAAAAAAAAAACTTGTTTTCAGAGTGATTTCCCAATGTATTTTTCATTCTGAATCGAAAGAAATCGATTGCATGTCGATAGGATCATTAGTTTAAAAATATTGAATTTTGTCCGCTTTTTGTCCGCGTTTGCCCCACTGTGCGGCCGAAGAGCAGTTGCCCCATCTTCCAAAAAATTATGATTTTATCCAAACGCTATTCTTTTGTTTCCCATAATTTTCATACCACCATCGTAAATTTATTTGTAATTCTCTTATGTATACCGGGTGTCCCAGAACGTTTGCCACCTGGGCCTGTTTCCTTAAATCCGCCACTGATACATGCTTCTTCTCTGGCGCCATTAGAATATCATGAAAAGTGCGAAATAACGAGGAATATTTTTTTAATATAACTTTGAAACGCTGCGAGATAGAAAAAACTTTAAATATATGAATTCTTCAGATTTGTATGCTCTATTGGATTGCCAGAAGAGAAATGGAGTTACATTACAAAAATTAAAAAATGCGATAACTTTGCACTTTTTCACTTGCTCGGAGTGAATTGCCGCAGAAAAAATTAATTTCTCCCTGCTCTTCCGTATTCCAATATATGCTCTGCATCCGCGCGAAGTTGCATTACGACTCAGAATTTTCCTGTCGGGAACGTTTCCTTATTACTGAAAGTGGTTTCGATGGATGCGGGATGTTTCAATAGAAGAAATCTTCCACGGGGATATGCTCGGTTTGAATAACACAACGTTTGAATAGCAGAGCATTCGGATAATGGCGGTGGCATTGTGTACGAGAAGCATATCGGACACGTTTCCTTGCGCTATTCAATGCGACCGCGACGAATGTCGTGGATCCGTTGTGAAACACGTGTACGGTTGCCCAACCCGAATTTCGATTCGGATAAGTCGCCCTACTGATAATTCCGATCACGTCACGCGGTTATGCATTGCATAAGACGCGGCATACGGTCATTTTATATAAAGACCAATTGCAAAACTTCCCGCCCGTAAAGACATCACCTGCCCCGCGTCGCGCGGGGCAACTATAATTGAATCGCGCCAATTTGAACGCCACAATAGCGACAGTCTCCGTTGACATCATTCATACGACGGGAACTCGGACGATGATCCCGTTTAGACAGTGTCAGGATACAGTATCCACTATGAATAGACACCACCTTGTGAAACCGCGCGCGCCGATGAAAACAAACGCCGACAGACAGTGGTACGAGAATCGTCGCGTTGCACAATCTGCATCCGAATAGTTGCAGATTTATTGACCTGTTACATATATATGTAGGGCTATTGGTTCAACGGTCCACTTAATCGATATAGATTTCGAAGGAAATGTACCTAATGCGATTAAGATGGCGTTTAGCGAAGAGATCTGCGATGCAGACAGCATCGATTCTCAGGATGGCTATTGAGAAATATTGTTGCTCATTCAAGCTACTGTATTGGAATATTAGTAGAAGAAATAATAGAATAATAAATGGTTGAAGGAAGTGGAGGTCTTCTTGAGTAAAAGCTTCCTTCGTCTTTCTATCTAAAAGACAGTGTAAAAGCGGCTAAAAACATAGCAAAATTGGGGAATTTTTTTTTAAGAAACTGGCGATTCGATTCAAATGAAATTTGGACCATGTTTTTATGCATCTTTGAGGAAGTTGCAGTTTTTTTTATTATTTTTTAATACATATATAGTAAATATAGGAGTTACGCATCCACCAACACGTCGCGCAAAATTCGTCGTCCGCTGGTGTGCGATATTTATCTTGCAGGTAATTGGAAACAGATAAAGGAAACGGCGTTTTACTCTATAAATATGTAGGATTTCAGATTAATCGAATCGCTAGTTTCTTAAAAAAAATTCCAATTTTGTTATGTTTCTCCCGTTAGCTATAATTGGGGTGAGATATTTCTTGAAAATAATTTTCTGACATACTTGAACTATCAACCTTACGTAGGAACTAGGAATCCAGGAAACAGTGATTTTAATTGAAACGAACTAACCCGATTATATCGCAGGTGCGGATTCACAGAAGTTCCACACTCAACTATTATAGCACAGAGCTCGCAAACCTTCATTTTACAATGAAATGAAATAGGAATTGCAGAGACGGTGGCATAGTAGATTTTCAGAACAGTGAAAACACCCTCGCAACAGAACATCCCAGTGATCTGGAACTGTTAGCCGAGTCCTATCATAACCTCGAGCACGGTCGTGTGGAAGAGAGCCATTTATCGCATAGCTTCTCGTTACGGCAATAAATGGGGCGGAATGATGACAGCCCAGCTGGACGAGCGTATAAAATCCCCTGTCCCGCGTAATAGAATTTCCAAGGAAGTCCGCATTATGGCGAGGAATGCCGGAGCGCTCGGCGGGACAGTGCTCCCAAAGTAAATACAACTTAACGAACGATTACCGTGTTAGAAACTGTGCCAGTCTTAGACGGTGGCCCGGCTGCTGGCCATAGAAACCGTTCGTGAACGATAATAGGGCATATTACAGCAATTCATCTCTAATCTGCCAGCAGCGTAGGAGCACGGAACGCACTCCATTAACATACTTCAGCATTAAGCGATCTCGCGCGTCCCCCGCGTTCTGAATCACAAGCGTCGAGCATTGAACGGCTACTTGGGCGCGAAAGGGCGCGAACAGTGGGTGGATGGTATCTAGTACGGTCGTGAAAGCAGCAGGGAGTGAAAACAATGGCGCACTTGAGTGTTGCGAGCCGAGAATCCGGGGACGATGTTTGCATAATTTGCCAGCGCTGACACGTTAAGAATTTCGCCGCGTCACGGCGGACAGGTGCTTCGGGCGTGTAATCAGTAGCGAGAAATATATTTCTTTGCGCTTCCCGCGCCAAGTGACCTGTGTTCCTTTCATTCTTTATGACAGTAGCGACTCTCGGAAGACGCAGCCACCCCCGAAAGCGGCGGAACGCCAGCAGTATGCACTGGCCTCTAGCTCCTCCAGGCTGGATTTAAATCCACGGAGAGCGACGAACTCGCTCTCGCACTTTGTCAGAACCCAAGGCTACCGGTTCACGGCATTCACGGATTCGTCACACTTCAGCGTCAACGGCCTTCCCCTCTGCGGTCTTATTTTTAAGCAACCGTCATTAGGGCTAGGTGGCACTTTCTTTCCTACCGCGGTGAATCGGTTGGATAGAATTGCTGGTCGTCGCTCATACTGTCGCCCACCATCTGCATACCTATTACCCCGTAGTCTGCCTAGCATCTCTCTCTCTCTCTCTCTCTTCTGCTTCCATGGCTCGGAGTGATTGTGGTTTCCGTGTGAAATAATGCAGTTTGTTCTAGTGTGGAGCGGGTTATCGTTTTTTAACTGGTGAAATAGGTTTAGCATACAAGGACAACGCTAAGTCGCGTGGTGTAGTCACATAGACGTTGAGAAGCTTTCGGTGGGAAAAGTAGAAGGGTATCTACCACTAGCTCGAGCACCTCGGGATCGCTATTCCTCTCCTGGGGGCAAGCTCCAGGCTTTCGGGAAGCTTATTGGTAATAGCTTCTACAAGCAGTGCAATTCGATTCCCCTGAACAAGAGTTATCAAAACATTTGGCGCCTTTCACAGCAATCTACATATTAGGTCGGTGCAAAGTTCATTCTTTTACATCTACTTGTACTTTTACCAGAAAACAACTGTCAAAAGGTCATAGCTGCTAGTCAAGCAACTACTTTGATTAAATACACTTTAATAATAAATATTTTTGCACCGACCTAATAATAACTTTCAAGCATACCACAAACTACTTAAGGAACTTTGCATCAGCAGAAGATAAAGAATGATTTACCTACACAGCCAACTGGTACATTCCACGCCCATCTACCTCGCCACTATCCACCCTGAAGCGCCGCCTGCAGCCCACTTCGCATCGCCCTACGTGCCCAGCCTGAATGAATGCTCGATGAACACGCGGCGTCCGACGCGAGCGTGTCAATGGCTGGTGAAAGGTATCAATGACTTTTCTTTCACTGACCCCCGACAAGGAACTTTCAATCTCTAACGTCCACGCGTCGGCCAGCCCCGTCCTGGTACTTACGTAACCAGCCCGCGTATTATTATTCAGCCGCGGTCGGCGGCGTCGATCGGGCAGCATCCATGGGCCACCGCCGATCGAGAGCCGCTCCCCGTCCCCGCGGCCGGCCGCGCGCGTGTAATTTCCATTAATCAATAATGATTACGCGACAAAACGTTAGCGCGTCGCGGTGCCGGGGCTCGAATTACCGGCGGCACCGCGAAACTGGTCCGTGGGCTAAATATACGCTCGGGCACGGCGCGACGTGTCTTCGCGGCGATATCGTTAAGTCACAGGGTAATTCGACTTCATTTCGAAATTACAGTGCCACGGGGTCATCGATCATCGTCCGCGACGCCGCGCGGCGATACTTCGCCACCCGGTCCGAGGCACTTGAAACTTCTCGATACGCCGCGCCGCGCCCCGCTATCCGGCCTCATTATCAATCATTAATCCCGCCGTCCGAGGAAATAAGAAAACGTCACGCAGAATCGATCCCGCGACGCTGCAGTTTAATAAGCTACGTATGCACCCGCCCCGGCCATCTGCGTCTGGCGTGTAACCGCAGACGCAGAGGTGAGCAACGCCGGCCGACTCCATTCTATGGGAGCTGACCTTCGTGCACGGTATAGTGTAGCCTTTCCTTCGGCCACGAACGGTTCATCCTTCGTGCTTCCAGCCACGGACCAGTCGTAGATCAGGCTGGCCGGCTTTGGGGACTGACCGTCGACGACGCCGGTGGAGGGCAGAGGAGGGACGCCATGATTGATTGTATCAGGCTATTTCGAAAGACGGAGTGCTTCGTGGGACTATGCGTTTGTTTTCTGAGTAGAGTAGAGCGAGGCGAAAATTCGCAGCGGGTAAAAGTTCGCACCATGCGAATTTCGTTGGTTGAGTTGTGGCAGTTGCCAATGGTGATTGACGATCAATTGTCAATCGAGGTAGAGTCGCCAGTGTCGAATTCTGTAGTAGTCCAGTGAAATTAGGATTTGTCTTCGGAATAAATCCCAGCAAGCTAAATTTTGGTATGGGCCTTTATTTGGTCGTTTTAAACAATATGTCAAAAGTCCCCATCGATCCGAGTGCCGCTAAAAATTTTACAGATTTACTAAAAAATAACAGTTTTTCGCGAATATCTCGTTATCTAGCAGTTTTGCGACAAAAATAGGTCTCACACAATTTATAACCTAGGAAATTCTCTACAAAAAAGGTTGTATGTGTTTTTTTCGTAGGAGTAACCATTTTCATGTGTGCCCAGTTACCAAGTTTCAACCCCCATACTTTTGACAAGGGAAGATCCCGAACCCGGAAATTCAGAAAATTATGAAACTCTGTAAATATGTAGCGGAAGTCCTGCTGAGTACAACGCAATTTCGTTTGTTGCCCAAATTCACTCCAAGAGGGTGCAATTGACCCCTGAAAATTTTTTTATTTTGTATTATTACTCGCGAACTGTAGGAGATAGAAAAAAAGTGTTCAGGAAAAAGTTACTTCTCTTAATTAGGACTAACATTTGGTAAATTATAGTTCTTACTAGAGCTCTTACTTTTTGACCCGTCGGGTACCCGTCTACCCGAAACAACTTCAAGCCATTGAATGTGGTATTGTTCAATCATTTTTGGCTAACATCAGACTATACCACAGACAATCACAGACAATACTACATTCAATAGCTTGAAGTTATCCCGGGTAATGTCCGGGTACCCGGGTACCCGACGGGTCAAAAAGTAAGAGCTCTAGTTCTTACAGTTCTTACGGTGCGTGAGTTATAACACAAAATCGGAAAATAGCCGGATTTTCAGGGGTCAATTTCACCCCCTTCGAGTGAACAAATTTAAACTTTAATCTTTGGAGATAAGTAGAGGATATATAGGTATGTATTACTCAATTTTTGTTGCTGCCCAAATTCACCCTAAGAGGGTGAAATTGACCCCTGAAAATCCGTTTTTTTTAGATTTTGTGTTATAACTCACGCACCGTAAGAACTGTAAGAACTATAATTTACCAAATGTTAGTCCTAATTAAGAGAAGTAACTATTTCCTGAACACTTTTTTTCTATCTCCTACAGTTCGCGAGTAATAATACAAAATAAAAAAAATTTCAGGGGTCAATTGCACCCTCTTGGAGTGAATTTCGGCAGCAAACGAAATTGCATTGTACTCAGCAGGACTTCCGCTACATATTTACAGAGTTTCATCATTTTCTGAATTTCCGGGTTCGGGATCTTCCCTTGTCAAAAGTATGGGGGTTGAAACTTGGTAACCCGGCACACATGAAAATGGTTACTCGTACGAAAAAAACTCATACAACGTTTTTTGTAGAGAATTTCCTAGGTTATAAATTGTGTGAGACCTATTTTTGTCGCAAAACTGCTAGATAACGAGATATTCGCGAAAAACTGGTTTTTTTTTTCAACCCTCTGTAAAATTTTTAGCGGCACTCGGATCGATGGGGACTTTTATCATATAGTTTAAAACGACCAAATAAAGGCCCATACCAAAATTTAGCTTGCTGGGATTTATTCCGAAGATTGGGCAGATTTCCGTCTAATTTCACTGGACTATAGCTGGTGCTTCGTTTTGTTATCGTACAATGCGGTAAGTACTGAATTCGTTAGTTCCGATGCAATATTCTCATTTTTAGGAATCAATATTATTCCTATAAATTGATCAGTAAATATTTTAATTAATATGTCGACTGAAACAGCTGAAATTCTTCTATTCGAACATTGAAGAAACATAATTAAAAGTGTATTTAAACATTTTTTCCGTGTACATTATGAGTAGCTTAATAAATTGAAAAAAAAATTGACATTGTTATTCATTGTATTCACTCAGAAAAATAAACCTGAATGACCCCTTCAAGCAGATCATGGCAAACATATAATACCTACTAGAATCTAGATTTTACCGTATTCCTCGAGATGAAGTCCACGATGAAAGGTAGAGTATTTAAGATATGCAGGATACTGGCAGAAAGGGTTTCCTAGGAAATTGTTTTATCCGAAATATTACGTTGTACGGAAATATTATTTTTACTACACCTGCTCGTACCTTTACAAGCAAAGTGGCAAAAGGTCATAGATAGCCAAGGAGGATACTTTACTTTTGGTTCAATAAAGCGAAACGAACTTTTAGTAATAGTCGAATGCCACCACAGGCAAATGAAAAAGTTCGACCAACAATCCTGCTTCCTCCATTTTCTTTCGCCTCCCATTATCACATTTATTTACGGTGAAGCGGGTATGTGGGTTGCCAGGCCCGCGCGGACAATGCCGCGGCTGTTTACAACGTCGGCCCGATAATATTGTGGCCGCGTGTCCTCTCTTTTTCGATGTCAAGGGGAAGCTTTTTAAGCAAGCCGAGCGTGAGGCGATTTTCCAATGGGCGTTCATAATCGCGATACGGCTGACGAAGAAGCCACGGACGTAAAAAGAAAAGCAGGGACCTGCGGTGCGGCCCGACCGGAGCTTAAAGGGAACGAATCTGGCCAGAAGCCTTTGTGTGTTGACTGTTCTTGGCCGAGTGAGCGAGCCCGAAGGTGAAGCCAGATTCTCTTACAGGGTTCAAACGTTTTAACCACCTGCTCCCGAAATTCGAGCATCGCCATTCTTGTATACACACACCTCCTTTCAGGGTCTTCCCCTCGTGTTGACACGTCCAGGGAAGATGGAATCGGAGCCAGATAGGCCGACTGACCAGAAACATTATCGATGAAAAATACTTGCCTCTTCTTTTTACTTGTAACCCTTCGTGGTGTGATTTATTTACTGGCTGGAGTGGTTAAAGGTATTTTTGAAGGATACCACAGAGCAGGCTCAAGAGAGTAATTTGTTAGAGTTCATAAATTTTGTGAAAGTCTAGATTTAAGAGGAGATTTTCAACTTTCACGTAAAAAGGTATAAACCAATTTTCACCCAAAACCCTGAAACATAAATTGCTCTCAGAAGTCACTGGGAATTAATGAAACGCTCCTGGACATCTTGAAACTTCAAATTGGTCTCCCAGGGAACTTCCGTTATTTGATTTCTGCTTTAAATATCTCCTTCCCCGTTCTTCCTTTCTTTGAGTAGCTATTTATTAAATCACTCCACGATGAAAAGGACCCCTAGATCCTTCATTACGAGCAGGAAGTTATTACTACATGACTCGAGGAAGAAAGGGACACGTGAATACATGTAGGTAAGATAGCATCGGGTCGTCCGAGCTACTTGCTCCAGCTTATTATCAATCAAAAACGCTACACGATGTTTTACGACTGTCTTCAGAGCAGACATCATATAGCAAACATCCCATGAAATTCCCGCGTCGTCGTAAACCGAGAACGCATTGCTCCTTGGGCCAGGAACCCTTTTCGGATCCATTAAGAAACGTAGTAAAATGCGGGTATAAGCAGAGCCGCGATAAACCTTCGAGCTTGCAGAAGACTGAAATAATCGCGTGGCCGTTCGTTTGATTTTTATGGAGCAATCATAGAAGAACTCGCAAGCCCCAGGGTCAAGCTGTGATAACTTATATGCACTGTTCTAATCGATGTTAATTATTTCAATCAGGTTCAAAGTTCAATCCAGACTCTCCGTTCAGTGAGCACTAAAATTCTAAGGATTCAACGAGGGAAGAGTTGCACAAATCTGGGTTGTTGGAGCAGCATCCTTTGGGCAGGAAGTAACACGACTGGGTTAATGAAAAAAATGTGTGAATGGGACGTTGTCGCCCCGCGGCGGATTTAGGCAAGCATCTCGAGCGCGGCTTAGTTAGCGTGGAAAGTTATTTCCGTCGGGGCATAACCGCGTTCCGTTTCGCTGCAAGAAAAACTGCGGAGGGAAAACGATCGGGAGCTCTTTGGTAAATAATTGAGAATGGGTAATTGGTAAATTATTTCCCTATCCAACTCTGTCTAAGGAATTCTCGACGGTATTTACCTGAATGAATTATTAACACCCCGAATGGGGGAAAATTTGAAAAATTCACGCGACCTCTCTGCTTCGTTTATTTTCGAATTACTTATGCAAGCTTGTCCCGTAAATAAAGTCGACTAAATTTATGATAATTCTTCACGCCAAATTCACCAACCGAAATGCAGCGTTGCACGCCAAGACCACCTACTCGAGCAGATCACCATAAAAGCCGAACAATACCGGCTGCGTTAATATCAACGCGTGAAGTAACGAATGGCAGAAGGGGGGAAAGGTCTCGGAGCCCAGCGTCCGAGGTCCAGCCGTGGACGTTTTATGAAAAAAAACCCCTAACGAAGACGTACAGGGGTCTCGAAAACTTTTCCCGCGGTTTAAACGGCGATCCGCCAATTACGAACGCATTCGTCGAATGGCTTTTCTACGGAAGGCTCATCAATATCCCTTTCTTTTGCTCGTCCCGCCGTCCCCGGGGCTCCGGGCCGTTCCTGCCCAGACATCCCACCGCCGGAAAAACCTCCTCTGCCCCTCGAGATTCGCCATTATTCGCTCGCCGCGCAATTTCACGATCGTAATGTCCACGTTCGAGGGGCGAAATTAATGGACCTGCGGGCGATATTCCCCGCGAGTTCACGCGGAATATCGCCGTCTCTCGCGGCGGCAACGGCAGGCGGCAGCTGCGCCGTCCAAGCCGAAGACGGCACGGGTGCCATTTACGTGTCGGGAACATGTGGGCACATCAATGGCCGCGTGCGTGCACGCGCCTCTATAGAAACGGATATAGAAGGCAGCAATAAGGCGAAAAGGCGAGGAAGAGGCTCCCTGCGCCGAAGAATTCCCGGCTGGCAGCGGTGCCAGAACTAGACCAGCTGATTCCAACGCCACCGATCCACAGGCGTGTCACAGGGATGCTTCGAGCCGCGGTTCGGGCGCGGTTCCTACTCGCGAATATGTTCCTGCCGGTGAGTATAGAGGCGCACTTTCTTCATCGCTCGTCGAACGAGCTTAATAGGCCGTTAGAGTGCTCGATGTCGGTCGTCAGGTGCAATAGGCCGACTGCTGACTACCGCTATAAATATCCCGCGAAGGATAAATGCACTTTCTTTTTTGCGCGTTATCGTTTAACGCGCAGTCCCATCATTACCGCTGGTACTTGTTAATCACGGTGTAATTGATGTCGGTGACGAGTGAGCGGGCAAATCAGCGGATCGATCGATGGTAGAAATTCGCTACTAAGGATGTCCTCTTGATGGGAACGTCGGTGGTAATTACTCCGCGATTTTAACACACTCGCTGTTAATTACTTAAGGGGACTAGGCAGTCGTTTTTCGTGAGAAAGAGACTCTGTCCATTATTTATTTGTAAACAAATGAAAGCACATCCAGATATATGCTTTTACCCAATGTTTATTACTACCATACAGATTGAAAAAAAATTAATAAGAAATATATATGTGCTTTAAAAATGGCGCTGCCGACGGGTAAACATTTTAACGTTTTTCTGTCGTTCTGCTTTAATATCGGTCTTAAAATGTGACGTAATCCGATTTCAAAGGTGAGATTCTTGTTTGTTGGATTCATAGTTTCCGCGCAAACCTATAAAAACAACAATTAAATCAAAATCATGCGATTGGTGGCTGAGAAACGGCGATTTTTCCGAGAAAAATTCGTTCTTATTTGTGCGCTGCTAAAATCCGGTGACTCCTCAATTTTTTTTATGAAAATCTCGAATTTTTACGGACCATATCAGAGGTTTGCGTCGGAATGGCACATGTTTTACACATCCTGTAATTTTTTTCAAGTCGATCTGAACCTCCATTCGTTCGCAATCAGGAAAAAACCAAGAGAAAAAAAGATTCGAGAAAATCGCGTTTAAAGTTTCTGGGCAAAGGCGACGCTATAAGTTACCGCTTGATCTTTTTAGCTGCCAAATCAACAATTTTGCTAATTTTAATATAACCCAAACGGCATTTTATTCAGAAAAGATAGTACTTTCGGAAAATGCAATAAAAAATCGATTTTTCGACTGCCTAGTCCCCTTATGGGGTTATACCCAGTTAGGAGGCCGAAAAGAGGCGAATGTTTGTGAATTTTTTTTTGAAAAAGCGGAAGCGTATATTTTTACAACACTTTTTGCACTTGAAAGAGCAACATTTAAAGAACATTTGGTAATTTCTTTGCAGAAAAATATTTACGTTTATAGTAAAAATACGGCATTCAAGAAGCCTTTTTAAGAACGGTGAGCAAGATATCTCAGAAACTACTGCACCAATGTTTCTGAAATTTTTGTGGCTTTATTTCTTGTATAAAAATCTACTGAATGACGGAAGAATTTTTCTTCAATGTATAGTTTCGATTATATCCACGAAAAATGGCTTCATGTTTATCACCAATGGCCGTTTTTAAGAAAAAACAAACAAAAGTATCGCCACGTTCCCTCAGATTTGTCTTCCCGAGGTGCCATTGGACGCGGAGCAGACAACGCCTCGGAGGCACGCATCCCGCCGAAATTCCTTTTATTAGAAGCCCGCCGCGTTGGCCCGCTTGGCGTAATCGGAACGGCATCCCGAAATCGGTGGACGGTGCCAGCGATGACCTGTCTCCTCTTCATCGTCGCCAGGGCGAACGGCCTCCGGTTGGACAAAGAGGCGATGCCATTGGCCCGTCCAACAATACGGTATCAGAGGATTCAATATAAGTTCCGACGCGGGGGAAGAAGCAACGGGGGTAACCGGTTCTACGGTTTTCAAACGAGCAACCCGTGTCCGACGAGACGTCGCGTCGCGGTTTCAGGCGTCGCGCGCTAAGACGCAGCGCATCCCCCTGGCCCGTGGTCGCCCCCCCCCCTTTCCCCCCTCGCATTATCGCACCCAATTAAGTCAATTATGAAACGACAGGCTTAACCTTCGATCCAGCCAACGGGAGGCTTAACGAGAAACCACGGACGAACACCTCTGCCTCATCGAGTCGCGCTTTCACCGGGACGTTAGCCTCGTGGAGTTCAAAGCGACTGCAAGTAATTTAGCGAGCTCGTAGATGTCGAGGTTCGATAGCGTAAAAACGTATCCTGTGTAGCTTTAGGCCGCTGGCATATTCGGGGCTCCAATAGAATAAGATAAACAGGTGTTTTAAACTCGTTCTACTTCGTAGCACTTGGTGAGAAATATATCTGACTGTTGTAGTTACACTAGTTGCGGTAGGTTCCAGTAGTTCGCCTATCATATCATAGAATCCTAAATGCCGACCCGCGATTAACCCCACGCTCGTACACAGGGCCCAGGATAACGAGGAATCGTGAGAAAGGCTGTTTGGTAGCTGGCTAATTTCCCCTTCGGCCGTAATATATTCGACGACGCTCGTGAAATCGAGGGACCGGCCGCGAAGGGACGGCTGTTAGAGCGCGTGGAATCCAAGGTGCACCCGACAGGATTAAAGTCGCAGGTCAAACGCGGCAGCAACGGCGATGCCAGCGGCTAGCCGCTGTTGCTGGTGTTGGCTGCCTCTTCAGAGAATCTCTCCTGGATGGACCAGTTCCGGCAGTGGCTGCCGTCGCGCGGCCGTTGGCGAATGGGAATAGACTTGGGGAAGAGGATAGAAGGAGGGTCCGGAGAACGAGAGGAGGACGACGGGGAGCGCGACCCCGCGCGGGCAGAGGATAAAACAGGAGCAAGGTTAGGAGAGGGACGACGAAGGAAGGAGGAAGATGAGGGTCCGCGTAAGAATAAGAATAAGAGGAAGACCCAGGTTGGGCGGTGGGGCGGGGTTGCGCGGGGCGAGGATCGTTGCAAGGAGCGAGGAGGGTGGCAGCAGCGGAGGTGGACGGAGGGCGACGAAGGGGGCAGAAGAAGGAAGACGGGGGGAAAAAGGAAAGATAGAAATAGGAACAAGGGTCGAGGGAAGAGGACGCAGCCGACTAGTCGAGCGACCGGAGAGAAAGGCGAAGGGAGAAAGATAAGGGAGCGACGTGGCCGAGGGAGGAGGACGGAAGAGTGGCTCAGGTGCAAGGAAGGGAGACAGAAGGCACACGATAGCCGGGCGGAGGGAGAGAGAACGAAAATGACAGCCGTGTAGGAAGGCGCAGAGAAGAGAGACGCCGAAGAAGGATGAAGGAGGCTCTCCAGAGGCGTTAGAAGCGAATAGACGCAACCGCAGGAGTAACACGGTGGAAGCGGCTCGAAAAATTACTGTCCGCGTATCGTCGAACCTTAAGCCGAAGCCTGTGCGAGGATCGAGGTGCGTGGAATTCTCGAGAAATCGGTGGCACGATTAACAAGGTAGCTCATAGTCGAGCTAGAATATCGTGCGGGTAGGTGTACGCGGATGTTGGAATCGCCGAGGACTAAAGCATCAAGATTGCGCCACGATTCCAGCTCCCTCCCTCATCGATCCACTGCATTTTCACAAACACATGGACCACCCTCCCTTATTACGTTCAACGAGCACGTGCAGCGGGGCGCAGTTTCGAGCACGCGCGGGACCTCGCTCATCTTTATCATCTGCTGACTCTCTTCGACCACGGAATTTCGCTCGTGAATTTACCATAATTCCCGAAGTGCTTGCAGAGAAATCGCCGGTTTCTTGGCGCTAACCAATCATCCGATAGAATCAATTTTCAGATAAATTCGCGAAGCACGGATTCGCCGGCATACCAGTGTTCCCCATCTCGTCGATTAATCCAACTATCAATAACCCGCAGAATACAAACCACTTTTCAGCAAAAAGGAGGCAAACATCCTCGGTCACCACATTCCCAAGTTATCTGATAGATTTCATTAGAATTGAACCGGTTTGGAAGCGCGCGATTTGCAGGAACAGTTAACCAGTAGGGGCCAATATTCCAGGAGTTATCGACGCGGACTCGTTCCTGCGCCCTTCTACCGCCACCTGGGCGCGAATAATCCGACGACGTCCACCCGGAGCGACGCAATCGTTGCCGGAATCGCGGTCCTCTCCCGGCGTTGCCTATCGAAGGGGCCATCGCGTCGACCACGTCCGCGCACGCTCCGACGAACGCATCCCTTTGAATATGCATCCCGAGGTAGCCCCTGCGTGGCGTTCGTCCGCGCCTTATTTCTCATTTTTTGTCACCGGCCGTAATGGGCTTAATTCGCCACGCAGGACTCTCGATGTCCCAGGGAACGGAGGCCGGCACCGCCCGCGGGGGGGTAGAGAAAGGGAGGATCCTTCTCGCGCGAACAGCCCGGGCACATACGCGCCACGTACACACGCGCGGGGGCCCCCGGTTTGCGTGCCGGGCCCGGCTATAATCGTCCTCGCGTGTAATGTACGATCGGTAGGAGGACAAGACCCACTGGGTTTCTTCTCCGCGAGCGAGCGAGGCGAACTCGCCCCGGCGGAAACTAGTGTGCGCCGCGCGCGCGCTGATGTCAATGACACTGCCGGCCGCGCGCAGCTGCTGCACACATAAGTCATGGGCCCCAACACAGAACACGCCAGACCCGCAGGTACGTGCGTGCACGCTCGGACCTGGCCCGGCCGACGCGCCACCCGGGGACCACGGACGCCGACCTGGTGCGAGAGGCCCGATACCTGTGCCCCTTGGACGTATTTGTTCGTCCGTATGTTTACGTGTGCGCTCGAGGCGGACCCGCACGCCCCGGCGCACCGTGTTATCGTAAAGACACCCGTGGCCAGGGCAGGCGATCGCCTCTCTACCAACGCGCACGCCCCACCGAGGGCAGAAGTCAAATATTTCCGTTCCTCCTGTGACGGAGGTGGCTAGGTGGACGGTGTGCCTCACGCACCGTTCGCTGGGGATAAAGGATGGTCGTTGGTATTCCCGTGTGTAATTCTGGGACGGCCAGGAACGCGGATGGCCGACTGTCGTGCGCGTTATCGTCTCTGACTTTGGGATCACCATTCCCGCTGCTCTCTGAACGATGACGACTTGCTGGGGTAGATTAGGTGATTTTCAACGGCCATTCGCGGTGGTTTAATATCTTTAAACATTTGTTTTAATGCTTTCCATACGTTGGCAATGTATTTCGTAATCCTTGGGTTGAGTTTATTTTTGGACAGCTCGATGGGATTAATGTACGAGGATTTAAGATGGATGCGTGGTGTTTCTTGAAGCGCGCGGTAGAATCCTCGACAAATCACGCTTAGCTGAAGAAAGCGTACGAGTAGGAACGTTGAATTTATGTGTGACGGCTCGGAGTATTTCTTGGACGGAAGGCGAATTTCTGGGGAGCATATGTTTGAGCTCTGTAAACATCCGCTGGCTGACGCACGTGCCCAAGGAACAGGTATGTGCCGTAATTACAACCTGGCAGAGACTTCTGACGATGAATTAAGGAGAATAATGTCCGTACTTCGATAAAGCGTGCCGTGGAATATTAATATTTTCGGGGGGCCGCTTTGGGAACTTTGGTGACAGTCGAAGCCGCGCCTGGTTCGATTTATGAACTGAAATGGTAAACTAATGAAGGCTCCGGGGAAGAACACTTTTTGGATGGTACGAGATAATTGCAGGAACTGGAGCAAACTTTACAGACACGTACGATTTAATCAAAAAGAAACTGTATTTATAATTGAAAATTACAGATTTCTAGAAAGTCTGTCACGCAATATTTTCTGCTGCCATTTTTCCCGACTTTCCCTCGGAAGAAAGCTGCCGGCAGACTTTTCAGAAATGTCTTAAGTGCACTACAAATGAACAGAAAGATGAGCGAGGCAATTTTAACGAATTCGAACGAATGCAGGATATACAAGGAAAATTACTAGCCGAAAGATGGCACACGTCTTTAACGCAGGAGCGCAGCATCAATGCACTCATTAGCTGTTAAAAAAAAAAAATATATATATACATATATCCATATCCCTTTCATCATCGTAAATTGGGTTAACTAGATCAGCGTGCTCGGGAAGGGACCAAAATGGAGACTCGCGTACGAGATACAGAGAACCAGTTTCGTGAGAAAGTTTTCCTCAGTGGACGAGGCGATCAAAGGGACTGTAATCGACTGAACTCTGACCTGCAACTGGAATTTAAACTAGAATGAATTAAAGCTGCTCGGAGGGCGGAGCGAAGCGTCCCTCTGGAAGCAGTCCCTACAATTATCAGCTGCTTCGCCTACCAAACAAACTCCCACACAAAAGCGCTTTCCCTTCCGCCGAGCAGAGAAGCCTTTGAAGGAGGTGTCTCTTTCGCCGAACACAAGGCCCTGGAATTGAAAACAGCAGGAAGAAGACGGGAACCCATCGAGCAAATAACGTCCCTCCCCGTGACATAAATTTTACACGCGCGCTCGAAGCATTGCATAACGCTCGACGAGCGAGGCTCGCTGCTTGAGATACATTATGAAATAAAGAAATTATTCGCACGTAATACAAACGCGATATTAATTACACCCATACACGCGCGGGGCCCGACAGAGCAGCCGCGCCGTGTCGTCGATCCACCAGCCCCGCAACCCTCCGCGCGCCGTAACGTAAAATCGTGCACGAGGAAAAAAGGAGCGTAATCGAAAAGATCGCCAGCCGCGGGGGGGGAAAAAAGAGAAAGATCCGCGGAGGAACGCGCATTAATCAGCCGCGTCTCGCGCGCCGCGGGCGCACGGGTTGCAGGGCGCAGGGCGCGCTGCGCACGCATGCACGCGCGCGTGGGCGTTCAGGCTTCTTCGTACGCTTGTAATTATTATAAATCCGCTTTCGGCCCCCGCGCGCGCCGCCGCTATAAATCCGCGGGGATAATTTCCGAAGTGTGCCCCTGGCAGAAATTGTTTCCTCGAGCGTCCACTGCCGCCGGAGGGTTTACGGTCGCGATAAAATTGCATCGGGGCAGAAACGACACGCGTTAAGGCGCGACTCGCGCGTATCAGTTTCCACGAAGGTTGGTTCCGTTGTGTCGGTAAATGACGCCGACAAGTGTGAACCCGTTTCATTTCAAAGCAGGGGAACGATATTTTTTTGCCACTCCCACCGAGGCAACTGAACCGTCCAACTGATACGCGTGAATCCGGCTTTATTGTTATTGCTCGACGCTGAGCGCGCGTATGTTTTATCATTTGTTTTACGTTGCAGTATACCTGTATACCTGCGGAGCGACGCGTCTTGAGAGATCGGCCGCCGCGCGCGAAAGTGAAACGGTCACGTAATTTCCACCGGTTTCGTTCGCAGTCTTCCTCGGCGACACACGATACGTCCCCGCGCGTAATGTCCTCCTCGTCGAACATCCAGTCGACTGGTCACGACACAGACGGAGAGAGCTTTTTGCAAGGATGACTGATCCGCGACGATCCTTGCAACGGCTCATCTCGTCCAGCGACACCCGCTCAATTACTTCCACGAGCTCCTCGTCCCACGCGATTCAGTCGGTTAGGAGTAGCCTCGACGATCGTGGATGCACGAGTTACTCTCTTCCTGGTGCTGGTAAGTGGAGTGGCGTCAACCTGCGAGGCCAGGACCACTTCTTTCGAGCGAATCTCATTGTCTTGGAATTCTTCGCGGTGGACTTGCCCGAGGACCGCGCGGAAGGCGTGCGGTATGCATAGATTAATTCGTTTTTCAAATGTCACACTCGCGGAATGATCTCGCGGTCGTCGGCGCAGTTTCTGGGACACGGCACTCGCGGAGGCTCTGCGCAGGCCACTTTCTTCCCCGATAGAACTCGAATCGTGTATAAATCAAAGCGAGTTCTAAAATCGACGTGACAAATAAAGTGGCGTTCAAGCTACAATATGCTTTTTCACTTTGATGTATGTTAAGGGGGAACACCACTGTGATGGCCGGAAGAGTAAGGTATTTTTAAGAATTTTTTTCAGGAATAATTTCTAGTTTTCATAGAAAATTTTTATCGCCCACCTTTAGTACACTTTCTTAAGAGAATCTTACAAAAAAATAAATAGAAAAACATGCATACATTTTAATATATTAATTAATCTTCTACACACCCCACGCGAGCTGGTCGAATGTGTAACTATAGAATAGCTGGTCCGAAATCAAATTTCATTTTTTTTTTTTTTTATAAACTATTTGAGTGTAGTTTCTGTTGCACGAACGGATTCTTTGATCGAAAACTAATTTTTTGAAATACGGTCGAAAAACTGTCTATCTTACTGGCGGATTTTCGAAACTTTTCTAACGAAATCGCGCCGTTTTTTACCAAAATAATTTGTTTAAGAAACCGGTACGTACAACGGTAACTGCACTCATATAGTTTATAAAAAAAAAAGTAAATTTGATTTCGGACCCTCTGTTCCATAGTTACACATTCGACCAGCGCGCGTGGGGAGTCTAGGGGATTAATTAATATTAAAAAAATTTATGCATGTTTTCTATTCATTTTTTTTTGTATAGTCTCTTAAGACATTGTACTAAAGGTAGGTAATAAAAATATTCTATGAAAACTGTAAATTATTCCTGAAAAAAATTCGCCCTTAAACGAAATACCCTCTTCCTATTTAGACAGATAAAAATGAGAATGGTCCCTAGTCAATCAATGATACAAACCTGTTTCTATTAGTACCTACACAATTATCGATCAATTAGCCAACCAGTAGACTAATGAATTTCGCCATTTTCGACGCGACGACGAAGCTGGATCCGCCCGAGGCACGCGTGCTTTCCCTAACTCGGTTTCCCCGATTGCCGAACGGCCAGATTGAACCATCTACGGCCGCGCGAGCAATTTAATTACACGCCTCACGAATTAGCCACGGCGCCGGGGTTCCATTTACGAAAAGGTACGGTTAACGCGTTCCCCGCGATAGCTTCAGCAGGGGAGAAAGAATGTTTTCTCACGTGCTCGCGGATACAACGGCGTCATCGGTGCTAAAAGTTAACGGTAACCAACGGAGGAGGCAGCGTCCTGCCGTCGCCAGTGACTCACGCCTCTGACAGCGGCGTGATTTAAAATCTCACCCGCGACCCGTGCAACCCAAACTGCCCAGAGTCGCGGGAATATTTAAACTGTTTCCTGCGCAACGATCGTTTAAATTTTTACAAGAAATTGTGGGTGAGCGAAGCTTGAGAAATTCTTGATAAATAAATTGCGAATATTATTGGGTCCCCCAAATATTGGATTTCACTTTTCTATATTCGAATGCTTCATCGAAGCCAACCAGTTTCAGAGAAGCCTGATGTCTTCCACCGAAAGACCTGACAGTCTCGAAATAAGAAAATCAGGAAAGAGGGAGATAAGAAAATTGCTATTTTTTATCAACAATTTGAGCGCCAGAGTGCAACACAAGGCGAACATTGAAAAGCGTTTAAAGTTAAAACCCCATTTTATTTACAGTTACTCAGCATGTATTAAAGGAGGAAAAAGATAAAAATTTTATGCATTTTGAACCTTGCAGTACAATCACAAAAGACGCGATGTTATGGCAGGATAACTTAAGGTAGTTCCTGAATAATCTACTAAATTCAAGAATTTTTCCAAATTTCGTTCGAAACTAACTTCGAATACAAGAAACCCTTGTACAAAGTTTAAAATCGATTCACCACATAGTTATCGAGAAATTGTTAATCAAAGTTGATGCATTTGAACACAGTGGCAGAGTCGAAAAAAAGGGTTATAGTTACAGTTTTTGTTCCGCAACGGGAAAACTATATTCAAGGAGTGTACCAAAATTGGCACGAAAATACATCGAAATATCACGAAATGAATTGATTAATTTCTACAAAACTGACCACATGGTTTGTTCGTAAATGCCCATAAAAAATAGGTTTACGTACAAACTTTTTAGAAACTACGTAGACCAGTCAACGTGGCAACGTCGCACAATCGATATGTTTCGACATTTGAATACCGAAGGACGATTCAAATTCATGTGAACCTTTTTTCTGACATTTTGGGTATAAAAGGCGGGGCCCCGATTGAATGCGACGTTGTCAGATCTGCTGCTGCAATTCACTACGCTAACCAATTTAATATTCTATTTTCGCCTTACAATTATTTATATTATCATCGAACTTTTTAAAATATGTATACATGATGTTAGAAATTATTATTATTATTTCCATAGTATCATACTACTTCATATTTATCGTTTATTACCCAACTCTAATTTGACTAACATAGCCGGTTAGGAACTACCTTAACCCTTTCGACCCTCTTGGGACACATATGTCCCAGTGAATGTTTGTCATCATCTGTGAAACAATACGTGCCACATATGTGCGTTGTTTTATTCTTTTTTAGTAAATCTGAGTATATACTACTATCTTTGATTGGCAATCATGAGAATAAGCAACGTCGTAACGTGCTGGATAAATTTTATTTTGGCATTTTATTTTATTTTAGTCTGGCTGCAGAGTCTCAATTATAGAAATCTCGTGTTTTGCACACGTAATTGAACAATTTTCTGAAATTTTTTATCATAGCTTCTCAGTTTATAGTATGATATAACTGTTTTGCGCAAAAGTTTTTACATTATTATGTTTTTACTTATCTTTTTGAGCATAGAGAAGTCCCTATGCATTTCCGGGACACATATGTCCCATTAGGTATTTTCATACTTATTCCTGAACACGGTCCAAATTATAATTCCTGTTTAGTCTTATCTTAATCAGAAATATCACAAGCGTCTTGATATATATTTCATAAAGAAAGAACCAACGATTGCGAACGAATTAGAAACTAGAGTATAGCGTAAGATGCGTAGACTACGACTTATTAGGCGAGAGACTTCCCTTGGTGTTGATTTCCTAGCAGCGAGAGTGGGTGCTCCTTCCCTCGATCACGGATCGATGGGAGCGGAAAGAAGTGTTTAACCCTCTTTAACTTTTCCGGGTCACATATGTCCCACTCAAAAAAACTGCTGGGACCCATATGTCCCAATTTTTAAAATTGACATACAACTTTCAAATTTGATCAGTACCTATCCGCCATTTAGTACAATCGATTTCTGCAAGAAAATATAATAAAATCCAAATAGCAAAATGTCGGGTCGAAAGGGTTAAAGAAAATGTGAAAATGTTAATTCTTATATTATGCAGGAAAATGTTCCAAAAACATGCCAATGTTCCCCCAGTTTACGGTGTGCATATTTCTCCGATAAAATCTTTGCATCCAATAAACAGTTCCCCGAGAATCGCTGCGGATAATCTTCATCTTCTAGAAATGTAGATCGAAGACAGCTCGGAAGTAACCGCTTCAATTGAGTTCAACATTTCAGCTGTTTCTCGGTCGCCCTCAGAAGCGAGCCCCGCACTTATGCAGCCTCCGCCCTTCCCAGCTTTCGGTCCAGGAACAGAGAGATCCCGTACGCCGCGGAAGAAGCTGGGAACCGTGGGAAGTGATACCAATCGAAAAATCAACCCGCTGAAATTATGTCGTAAAACGATACCTACCCATGCGCCGACCAACACATCTATGGGCCCCTCCACAGACACCGTTAGGGTTGTCTGGTGTGCCGTTTTATCGAAAAAGAACTCCTTCCTGCGGCGATGGGAAATTCGCCTCTCGCGTGCAACGCGAGCCTTCTTTCGCGCGCCCGCGGGAGAATGTTGCCCGTTTACGGAGAAGGTTAAGAGGGATCAGAATGGTGGTTAATGAAACGCTTTTCACGGGCTTTTAAGCGAGCGCTGATGGTATCCCAGTCAAATCACAGCTAACGGTCCCGCGGCTGAATGAAACCTCTCCAGACTCTATCCACGGGCCGGAGAGGAAGAAGCGAGATATTGATTTCACTTGGCGTGATATCATTAATTCGATTTGCCGCGTTTCATCGAGGAACGACCTTACAGGACCCCGGGTCCCGGTCACGTGAGCGCTCTCACACGCCTGACTTTCCTTGATACACCGAAAACTCCCACGGAAATCAACTATCCTACTGTACCAATTGCTAAGTAGCTATGTGACGCAAGTTTAATAATCCAAGAGTCACGTTCTCCGCGTGAGACTCGAAGTAGTGTCTCGAAAGAAGAACGAGGCTTCTGCCTCGAAGTAAGGCGATCGCCTCCACTTCTCCTTCTTTCCGCGCAACTCTGCACCCGAACTCAACCACCCGGAGGTAACAAAGTACAAAATAAACAGAGATTTGCCACTATTTTTTATCCAAACGCCTGCTACCTTTCCCGCCGATTGTGTCCACCGCTCGCGCTCGCTATCTGCGGCGTTAATCAATGAGGACGACTGTTATCAAGGCCCGCGTTCCCGCCAATTTACGGCGGAGATATGCCCGCGGTTTTAATCAGCAGTGCGAGAGGGTCGCCTTAAGTAACACATCGCGTTACGCAAACGACTTGCACTTTCGTGTTGCCTTCTTTCTTTCCCACATTCGTGCACGCGTGTAAGTACACCCACCGCCGTCTGCGACTACCTCCTACTTGCTCGCCCCGCGGTCTGCATATCTCGTTCGCTGTTTCTCCGTAAATCAACGCTTCGCGCTGCTCATACCTACGCGAGGCTCTATTCTTGGAAGTAGCGTGTCGGCGCATCGATACGCGCTATCTATCGAGCCTGCATCAATGCAAATATGGGGTGTTTCTTGACCTCATAACGGGCACTTCGTTGAGGATTCACGCTGCTCTCGATAATAGCGCGGGGGGGGGGGGGGGGGGGGGACCAGCGGAGGGAACGCAGTGGGAAGCTTATCTCGAAATAAATGGCTTTCCGACGCGTCAATTCGGTTTGTCTGTGCAACGATTACTTTGTGAAATGTGGCAATCCCAGAGAAATAACTTCATTAGCGTTGATTATAATAAATTTGTCTATTTTTGCTGATAAATGTTAATTGGGGTTTTGAATTAATATTGTGTATAGGAATTTTCTTTTCACCCTTCGTGGTCACGCGGGGTAAATCGCACCCCAAGAGCATTTTTCGAGTTCAAATGTCGCGCCCTTACGACTTCCAACGGGGATTTATGGCAAAAAGAAAATATCGCTTTTTTCCACAACCGTGGAAAATCGCTTTTCTTCAGCTACAAATTACATCGTATCAAAATTTACATTTCTAGAAACAGACCATTAGTATTACGAATGTAGGTACAATTATCACTGACAAGTTAAAAGGTTCAAAAATACGAAAATGGTAACTCAAAAAAAATTAAAAAAAAATTAAAATCGACTTCAAAAAAATAAAAATTCACTAAAAAGTGAAAAATAATGTTTTCCCTTATTTAATCTACGACACTCTCTCTCTCTCTCCCTCCACGGTGCAAATGATGAGGCGCCGATTTAAAAAATATGAGAGTCGTAGATTAAATTCGGGAAAAATTATTTTTCACTTTTTAGTGCATTTTTATTTTTCTTTAGGACGGTTTCAATTTTTTAATATTTTTTATTTTTAACTTTTTAGTTTCATATCTATTGACACATCATGCTGAGGAGATATGCGCGTGCGTACGTAGAATAATAATAATTAGGCGACAATAGTCTTCATTATTAACCAGAACTGGCAAAATATTGGGCCAATGTTGACGCCGCGTAGGATGGGACCACCGGGGCATCGCCCTCTTTCGAATAAAAAAAAGATTATCAAAATCGGTCCACGTGCGGAGGAGTTATGCGGGGACAAACAAATAAAAAAAAATACATACGGGTGGAATCTATAACCTCCTATTTTTTCAAGTCGGTTGAAAATGACCCTGGGGTACAGTGAACCCCATTCTGACCAATTTCTGATTATAAGAATGTGTGACCGCGCAGGGTTAATATTCCGACAACAGATATCCCATATTTTTGTAATACTCTGTACATCAGCCGCATGTTTGTTAGCTTCTATATTCCCCTTCGCGAAGCCCCACAGGCTGAATAGAACGATAGACTATCGGCGTCTTATTAATAACTCTGAATTGATTCGTAAACGCTGCTGAATCCGAGCGATATCCGTCTGTAATCGGTGGCCCTATTTCCTCGACGGCAGATCGATCCGTCTGGAAGTGTTCCTCGTCGGATCACCCCGGTCGAATTGAGACAAAGACGAGTCCAGATTGCAAATGAAACGGGCACCACGACTCGGCGGTGGCGATCGGCCCGTATATCAGAGCCAATTTACCGGCCATTACACGTTTGCCTCGCTAACGGCCTCTCCGCGTACTTTAGTTTATTGCCCCGGTGTGAAAATAATGCACGTAATCGACCAGCCTAAATGTTTCAACACGAAAGACGCCACACTCGCGTCCAATAACGTCGCGGGAAGCGTTGCGATTCAAATGAATCGCGATGCTGGGCCTGCTCGATCGACGTGCCAGCTTTGCTCGCACGTCCCTCGTTATTGACGCAACCGACCCACGAAGCTCGATAACTCAATATTCAACCACAATGTGTACAGTGTAAACTGTACGCTCTCATTCGCTCGTAAATAAAAGCAGAGAGAATAATTCTCGATAAATTTCGAACGATGCTTACTACCCCCCCCCCCCCCCCCCTGTGCAGCTTGTATGTAATTTCTTGGATTTTAATAGTCAAGTGTCTCCTGTTATTTGTGCCGGTGATTGTGGAAGAGGTGCAAGTGAAAAACCGAAAAATGGAGATTTCTCATATTTTATGTTATATTGATTTATATTTCAATGTTACGAAAGAGTGGGAAAGTTGACTGCAAATTTTCCCACCCGTGACGCCACCAGCACATGTGCCACTTGTCATCAATTCTCTTATTTTACTTCTTAAATTCTATTTCTGTAACAAGTCCATGTATCTGTAATTAGTAATTGTTATTATTATCAGCTATTATTAATTATGTAGATATAACAAATAAATTTGCATCTTTTAGGTTACAAAGGCGTGAAACCTGATAAAAGAAAGAAAGATATTAGAAGTCAACTATAGCATAAAAAATTTCCAAACGTTTTATAATATTTTATAATTTTCTTCTTTTGTTGCAATTTTAATTTGGAAATCAACAGGAAGCAAGGGACATGCGCTAGTGGCGCTCTCTGCGCTGGGCTTTGCGTCAGCTTCCCCATTGTTGCAAAATAGTCGTCAATTAAGCAATGACGTGATAGTGTCACTTTCACAATAAGCCGCGATAGTTTCGCGTTCATTTCGATAGTGGTTCAAGTCGTATGTGAGAAAGGAAATAATTAAATATAGATGTGGGGCAAGAAAAAAAAGAAAGAAAACGCGAAATATACTTCAAATAGAGAAAATATGAGAAAAATTAGGGGAAATGGTGGTAAAGAATGCATTACCAAAAATGGTAAAGTTTATATAGTGGCAGAGTGTTCGAAAATAAAAATTGCTTCTATTCGAAGAAATGTATGAATTTATTAAGTCGTGAAGATCGAAAAGCTACGTTCGAGCGCTTTTGGAATCTGGGAGACATTCAAAGGATTAAGAAACACATTTTCGTACAAGTTAATCCTAGAATTTTACAATGCGAAACATTGTGAACCACTTTGTTCAATAATGGAAAAATATTTTTTAATACGCCCAAATGTAACAATCTCGAAACGAAAAATACGGGACTTATACCAGTTTATAAACTGTGATTTTAGTCATTCCTATGGGACCTGGAAGTTAAGAAACTCGAGTTCTCCTCTTGTGTGCACGTGCCTCTTTCGAGCTGAATCAAACGGATCTAGGTGATATCAGGGAAGTGTTACGAATCCTCGGGGATCGCAGTCGTGGCTCGGAGGATTCTGAAGGGGTCGGGGCAACTTTGTTGGCAGAATCCGCCGTAAAGAAAGTTATCGAAGCCGTAACGACCGCTCGATGGAACGTCGGACGTTTATCCTTCGTGGACGTTGCCGAAAGATCGCAAAGCTCTTGCCTGGAGAGCCGTGCTCGGGTCGGTTTCAGACCAGGCTGGGCATTCGAAAGGAATGAGGATAGAAGGAACGGTTAGGCCAAGCCAGATATATTTAACCTCTTCGCTGCGCACTCCGCCTGCAAGGAGCAACACTTGCTCTCCGCGATTTAAATAAATGTGCGCTCCGAATACCAGCCATTGTTTCGTTGCGCAGCGCGAGCCACTTATGGCCACTTTTTTTGCCAAGCAAACGCCAGCCGTTGACTGAGGCAAGCGGCGAAGACTTTCGCCAGCATTGTCCATTCTTTTGAATCGAGGGCTGCCTGTACCCTTGGACAGCGGGTAGCTTAATGGGTATGAAAAGTGATGTGCTTGGGGTAACTAGTAGTCCTTCTATTCTTACAATTAGTGGAACACTTGCTGAACAAAAGAAAATTATATATTCTACTAGCAAACGACTAACAACCCGCTCGCTTTGGGCCTAAGAGATATTAAGGACCCCATGAAAACACATTTCACTCCTTTTCACCACCCCCTAGGGGTTGATTAGGGGTTGGTTTTTAGGCATTAATATGGGTAACCTTTTGAAGTAAAAGCCAAGTTAATATCTATTCGGACTGAAGAGACTTTAAGAAATCCGCGGAAACATGTTTCACCTCTTTTCACTCCCTTAGGGGTTGATTAGGGCAAAATCCTGAAATTGGTTTTTAGGCATTTGTGTGGGTAACCTTTGTAAGTAAAAACCAAGCTGATATCTAATCGGGTCTAAGAAATAATAATGAGTCCGAGAAAACATATTTCACCCCTCTTTACCCCCTTCGGGTTGAAATTTAAAAAGATCTCTTCTTATCGAGCACCTACGTCGCAAAAGGAATTCACCCTCCGAATTTCATGTTTCTAGGGTCAGCGGTTCGGGCTGGACGCTGATGAATCAGTGACACAACGATTTTATGTGAGTGTAGATAGATTAAAAATGACTCGTGGACTCGTACAAAGAAGAGATTCTTGTAAATTTTACTGTTCTCTTTGATAGCTCAAGGGAAACGTCTCACAGAGGACACCCGACACGTATGCTTTTCCTTTTGTACTAGAATTAAGGAAAGTAGATAAGACTTGAGCGCCAGAAGCAAAGATAACCGACAAGAAATGGTAACAATTCCTTCAACTAGTTACTACGCAGACAAATCTCTGAGTCACTGTGTGCATCCCGCCTACTGCGAACGAGCATTCCCATTCGGAGGACGGGCAACACAAGCTTTATCCGAAAACTGAGCACATTTTTTGTTTGCTTCCGAACGCCGTGTTTGCCAGCTTTCAGATAGACAGGGACGCAGAAACTTCGTAGGTTGATTATCGTTGACAAACCCAAGTACATGTATACAGTGTGCTGTGGGGGATGTAGCCTAAAAGGAATACGAATTTGATTACGAAATTTCGAATAAAAGGCGGATCTTTAACGAGCGATCCTTTCATCGCGACACCTGTTCAAACACAGCTCGAAATTCGCGACGCCTCGACTAAACCGTGTCCTTTCCGCCAGCAACCTACGTGGACCGGATTCGGCATAGATGGGACCACGCACTGTCGCGTCACTGTCAAATCTGAATATAGTCACCGTGAGTCATCAGCCTCAACAGCTGTCCGATTTCTGATTCAGCAATTAAATGCCTCGTTGCGAGACTCGCGTGCTCCATAAAACGCCGCGCACTTCCGGCAGAAGATCTGTCCCATTCGTTCGGGATGCAATCAGAAACACTCTGCACGATCTATACCGATCTTGTTGCACAATGTGGCAAAAGCAAGTAGGCTGTTGAAAATACTTCTCCATTCCCTAAGCGTTCCTCCAAGAAACGTGCATTTCAAAGCAGTGGATCAAGATGAAGGACGTTCGAAAAGAAATAAAAGTTATGGGCTAAGGTAAATGTCCCAATACCTGGACATTTAAGGTACGGCGTACACACATTTGAGAATTTTTCAGTTATACAAATCGATTTATATAAAAACGATTTTGCAATTACATGGGGCATCGTGTGTACTTTATCATTAAAAAAAAAAACACATATTGTAGGAGTGAATAATTTTGTGAAATATTGTAAATTCATAGACCTTACAATGGCCCAATACTTGGACAGCTTAACTAGTATGTCCCGGCGTCCCGATTTTACTGTCCCATTACATGGACACATAATGAAACATCAGCAATTTGGATGTTTTCTAGAGAAATTAAATAAAAAAAACAACACAATAGTTTTTTCTTGACTAATTTTAAGGTTATGTGTAGTCGTGTGTAACATCGACTGCTTAGCAAATCAGATAAATCCAATACTAAAATGGTGTAAACCGGACAGTTCAAGAGAATAAATTGTTTTTTTACGAAAGTGTTACAAATATACCAAATATATATATATATGAATATATTTTACTAAATATTTGGATAATTGAATAAAATAGTTCTTTTTTGGATAAAGCGAATATTAAATGTACTAATCAGTATTATTTGCACCAGTGTCCAGCTACTGGGACGTGTCCACGTATTGGGTCTTTTACCTTACATTCTGGGATGCTAACTATCCTTTAAACATCGGTATCGGCGTGATACGAGTTTAAGAATATCACTCCACTACTTCAGGAAACGGAGCAACTTCGGGGACAACGGAGTACTTGCACAAGGATCCACGAGCCTGCAGAGCTGGAACGCGATCCTTCGAAACGCGCGGTGCGAAAAAGGTGGCCGTACTTATCAGCGGCGTGCTTTCTCCAACATTTCACGCCTGACAAAGGTGAGTTTATTCCGCGCGATAAAGGGGAACAAAGCCGCGGCTTGCTGTCCCGCGACGAGAAGGAGCGTTTAAAATCGCGCGAGCGGATCCGAAGCCAGAAAACGGGATGGTATCGAGCCGGCGAGATATACGTACACGGGGGTACGGATAAAAATAGACGGCGAAACACGCGTGAGGACCCTTTCGTCGGGCCTAAGTGCGTAAGTGGCGTGGAGTGGTTGACCAGTTGGTCGGAAGTGCACGCCGCTCGGTCGATGGGGATGTCAGCGCGAATCGTGACGAAAGGATGCAACTGGTTTCAAGGGGGGAACAGCGAAGAGGCAGAGCGAGAGATCGAAACAGAGCGGAGGGGCAGGGGTGTCTCCTTTTTGCCAAAGAAACAGGACGCGAGATATTATAAACACGCGCGGCCAGCGGGAGAGACCTAGCGAGGTCTGAAAGTAATTGAGACTGAAGATGGCAGGGCACTGAAGTCTAAAGAGCCAAGAGCTCAAGGGCCACCGCTAAATGGGAAATGAAAGTAAAGCCAGTCAAGATTGAAGGTATAACATTCCATAGAAAGGCAATAACGTGCCCATACACACTAGCAGGCTGACCTCCGGCTGTCCAAGGTCTTGTAGATACTTATGAAACATATCCCATCCTTAGGACCCTATCCCTCATATCGATATCCCATTAAGAGCCAGCCTCATCTCCAAGTATCAAGCTTGAACCATATCAGCCAAATCATATTCAAACAAAGCATCGATAATGCAGAACAAGTTTCTCAGGGTCATCCTTAGACCCTACACCTCTCGTTCGCATTCCATAAGGAGTGGTCATGCCTATTTGGCAGACGAAAAGGAACGCGATTTTCGGGATTTTTTTCGGGAAAATCTGAGGTATATTTTTTACAACTAGTTCCTTATTTTAAAAGCACATGTATTCAGCAACTCTCGGTAATTTTGTTACAGAAAAATATTGAAAAATGAACGAATAACAGCCACTCTCGTGGAAGCTGTTTTTCGCTCGGAAGTTCCGCTCGGTTCAGTCATACTCTCGACACCGCTTCACGGAAAACACTATACCTCCGTAAATTTTACGAATTTCTTCATAAAATTTGGAGAGAGCATTCTTGAATGTGTGCCCTTCAGAAAATGTGAAAAAGAAAAAATCGATTTTTCCGATTTTGTACAGTGTTCTCCGCCCTTAAACGTAACGCTGAAAGTGAAGGCCATAGCAAGATGAAGAAGCACGAGCGTCACAGCCCGCGATCGAACTACCGCTACCAGAGGAATATGTATCGAAACCAATCATCACCTACACATCGCTCGAGCGTCTGCCAAGTAGCTGGCTAGCCTCCCTTCGCCCAACAGAGCCGTTGCGTCGATGGAAGTCGAAGGCACGAAGAAGCGTGCTGCGCCGATCATTTCGGGGTCCGCTCGACTCGTGATTACCTGGGCCCTCTTCCTCGTGCCCGGAATCCGAGGAAAGAAAGAGAAACACACGTAGAGCGGGCAACTCGGCCGTCCAAGTCGTGCCTCAACTTTCACTCTGATCTGTTACGCCTCGACAATATCCCGCTTCCACGTCCCTGCCCCCGCTGCCCCCCCTCGCCGCCGCCTACCAGCGTCGATCCTGTTCTGATTCCTGTTGCGAGGGTACAAGGTAACGAGACGTATAAACGTCGCACGACCGGTCACCGATAAACCATAAGGGAGCCGTACCCGTCACTCGGGCTCGATGTGACGTCAGGGCCGGTGCAATCGATAGCGGGACGAAAGGGATGCAGGTGTGCGCCGGGGCCACATCATGCAGCCGGATTTAATCGACGAGCGAGCAAACTTTTGTGAAACTGATCAGCGAGAACCGGAGTACAATGGACGAACGTCTGTACAGGCGATTCGCGGAGCCACGTGACAAAGGGCCTATACAGTGCCGCTCGAAAGTAGCCCATCGTTTGATATAGGCACGTTCGACAATGGAGGAAGTAGAATGAAACATAGCGTAGTTGATTATTGTTTGCCTGTTTAAAATACTTGCTTCTGCTTCTTACGCTCCCAACCCGAAAATTCTGACTTTAATGCAACTTCGCGTGAATGTAGTTTTCTTCCGCTGCGGAAATTCTTTTTTTGTTTTTTTTGTTTCTGTTTTTCCTGTGGTTAGCAGGATGGCATTTCAAGCATTATTATCGCTTATATAGCCCAACGAACTATAGTTTCTCTTCTTATCTTTTCCTCTCCTCTCCCTCCGGTCCCAGCAGCGAGCGTCGTACCGGGAGAAAGGTGGTGGTCACCCATCTTTCCCCAGTACCCGCCCCGTGATGCTTAACTTCGGTGATCTAACCAGAACCGGTGTGTCCATCACGGCCAGCGCCGCTGGTTGCGGAAATTCACTCTGAAGGAGTGGAAATCAGCCCTTAACGTTATCGCGTTGTTTCGTTTTATTAACTACAACTTTGTAACGGCGTGAAATAGAAAGAAATTAAATATAATAATTGTTCAGTTTTTTTTACACTTTATCACACTACTAAAAGAAGAATAAAGTTATAGGTATTTAGGACATTATAAAACGGGATAAGGCTTTGAGGGTTGATTTCACTTCTTCTGATGTGAATTTTCGTAGAAAAAAAATTGCTACTTGTATACTCCAATATACTCTATATTGGCAATAAAGTTTCATTAAAATCTGAATTGCGCAGGGGAGAAACGGAATATGTGAATTAGCGATGGATAAACCAGTATTGAGAATTCTGGGTATATAATATATACAATGTGCAAGCATGGTGGTCGGTCGAACGGCAGCCGTTAACCCAATATATTTTCAGACGAGTGTACCAATATATTTCCTAATTGCAACGTGTAATTGTTATTGCATGCTTTATGATGGATTTAAAGATAACGTGGTGGATTTCATGGCGAGGGAACAGAGAGGCGCGCACGCGCCGGAGTGAGCGGAGGAAAAATTTATCGCCGCCGAGTCAGCCACGGGCGGAGTTAAAAATATGGCCAATTAAGGACCCACACAAAGCTTGAATGCAAGGGGCCAGCGTATTCTCGCTTGACAAATCCGAGATGGAACGGCCTCGTCGACTTTCCCCATTTGTTTTCTCCCGAGCGCCAAAGTATCTTTGGGCAGTTAACTCTTTTTCAACAGATTTATCAGATCGTCCTTTGCGCGCCCGCGTTTCAAAACCTTCTCCGTTTATAACGCAACAAAAAGGGGCTTGTGCAAAAGTTTGCATAAAAGCGGGGACCGTTATCGAGTTAATCGTATCACTTCAACCATAATACGACTTTCTTAACCACATTCGCTCGCACGTTGCCACAGTTTCGCTCCCCATTTCCAACACACATCGCTGGGCGAAGCCAACGTTCGCATCCAACATGTCCAGAAAATCGGTTCCCTTGTCTTCCGTCCGCGCACCAATTCTCAGATCCCGTCCGGCCGAACGCGCACGTACACGCACGTGGGACGATCAAGATTTAAGACTGGTTCCGACGATTTAAGATCTAGTCGCGTTACGTCGCCGGGGACAGCTTATTTTCGTAAAACGTCGCGGAGCTTGCAATTAGCATGCACCGCGGAGGATGGAAAAAAAAGTGGGGATAAGGCGGGACGTTAAAAGTTGAAGAACGAGTTCGCGGGGACAAGTTTCTTTACAAAGTAGTCTCTCTCTGTGTGGGATTGTCGAAGCTGTACTCCGAGAGATTTACTTCGTTTTTACTTCCCATTGCCGCCGCGTTGAACCTGAATCGGCGATGAAAGTTCGATTAAATAGCTGCTTAGAGTAGAGCTGAATGAATTCTCCTATATAAGCGTCTGAATGTTACCAGCAACAATCCGTTCCGGCGCGAGCTTTCCAGGGGATCGGGCAGGACCCTGCCCAGGGGTGGCGAAAATTATCGGAACACGGTTTAGGGGTCGATCTCTAAGGAAACACAAACATAGGCGTTTCCTTTTATCGCCGTGCACAATCCTTAAGCCCCGTGGCGATCGTAATTCTCCGTGTGTCTTGTAAACACCGGAAAAGACGGAACGTCCCGAGCCCCGAGATCACGAGAAATGAGGTCATCAGTGCAAACAGTCACCCCTTTATAGCCCTACGATGTAACGAACTCGGGAACCTCGGGAACACGGAGGGAAAATGGGTGAGCACCTAAGGATCATTTCGATTCTATTGCCGAGAGGAAGATGGGGGATGAAAGACACACAAAGGGAGGCGATATCTGCCAATGAATTGTATCCTTTCGCTTTCAAGAGGCAGCGTTAAAAGAAACACGAGGAAGGGGATCTAGGATCTGATTAGTTCGGAACATCTCTACTCAACATCCCCCTTATTTAACGCGTTGAATTTAATATACAGGGTGCATCTGAAGTCGTAGTAATCCCTCATACAAAAGTAACTCTCTTTAATCACGAGTGTCTAAGAAATATTCTAATCCGATTTTCTCGAAAACTTAACCTTGCGTAAAAAATTTAATTCTTTATTTTTGGCTTAGTTTTGAACGAGGAATCAGCTTCCTTTTCGATTGCACCACGGCGTCGAATGCACCCTGCATTAATCGTTTAATTATCCTGAACTGGTGCACGTCGCAAAGCTTCTGGTCTTTTCCTTCGCTTTTTCTATCGCTTTTCCTGCGTGCCACGGGGCTAAGAAATTTCGCGATCTACCCAATGCGTCAGTGAAGATTAACGAGACCTGAAAATGAGTTCGGTATATGTGTTCCAGGCGAGATCGATTGTCGTACTGCGACACTAGTGTTGGAGTTGGCACAACCGGAGGGTTGGCGTTCGCGGCTGGCCCTGAGATCAAACCCCGGACCACGGAAACCTTCGTTTGAGATGCTCTCGGCGCTCAAGAGTGAAGTCTGAATGGAATTTAGACACAGCCGCGCGCTTCTAACGCCGCTCTTTCATAAACCATTCAAAAAAGTTTTGTAAATTAACCCTCCTAACAGCCGCGAGACTTTGCGATCCATCCTTGTCTCTGTGTAACTAAGTTGATTTTGCTTAGAATCGGCATTCAAGGATAGATAGAAATATTGGTGACTGTAATTCTGCCAAGGTCCTCGAGTATCCTCCATCAATCTCCACGCCTACTTTTCTGCTTAATAATTCCGTTTCGAAACGCAGTTTCGTATGCAAATTGAAAAATCGTTGGAACCACACTCCGCGGAGCTCCCTTTCCGCGAAACGAAACTATGCCACAATAAGTTATGTCTAAGTATCACGGAGCCGTCGATAAAAAGCGCAGCCTTGGTACCAGAACGCGCGGGAAAGAAGGGGGTTAATATTTCGTTGAACACTTCAACGGGGGCAGATAAACAGGGAGTGGAATAATCCAGAAATTCTGCGATTTTATTATTCATCGAGAATTCCCGAAGCACTGAATTTTTACTTAAAATGAGTTATATGTTGGGTGATTAATCGAGAAATCAATATTTCGTAGTAATATTTTACTACACGACTCGCTGAAAATTCTATATTAAATACACAGTGCTTGTTTCGCGTATGATATACTGCTCGCTCTCATAAATTATTCAGAAACTCAGAAACTCAGAAACTCTCCTGAATTACCCGACAGACCATAATTATCTGAAGCAAAGTATTTGTCTAAGTAGCCTCTAGGTCAAGGAATTATTGCAAACGAATTATCCGGAGCCGACCCAAGATATCCCCGCAATCAAACGCCCATGTTTCAACGATATCTTATTATTTTACTACGAGAGCGTCTCCGCGTGTCCCGGGATTCCCATCTGTTTATCAGTTTTCCATGTCCTCCCTGTGCCTCCGCTTTCAAATCTCTACTCACGGCCCGTTGAGGAAAAAAGGGAAACGGCCTAGCCGCGATAAGAATCGTTGCGCGCTTTCCAGCGTGCACAATATTGAGTCCCGGGGCTCCACGGCGGATTTATTGAAACGTTTCCTGTCCACTCGATTGCGCCACGAAATTAGCAAGATGCCTGGGACTAAACGAGATGAACGCGGTAAAATATCATGACATTAAATTTCCTGCCCACCAGAATTGCTTCCTTAAAGTGACGGCGCAACGTTTATTCGCATACCGAGGGGTTTATCTCCTTGTCTCCGCGGAGTAGACGCGGAAAAGCCAGCTCAAATATCCCGGGGAAAAAGGCCGTCCAGTGCTTAGAAACGGGCTCGCTCCGATCCGTGATTACACCCGAGTCTCCTCGGGGAATTAAACTGCCGCGAAATATTTCCGATTTTTCTCGCCCGGGTTAGGCAGAAATTGCGCACGGGGGTAGATATATATATTTAGAGTGTGTTTAGACTGGGTTTACGCCTGGAGTGGGTCTCGGTTAGGTTAGGCTTCTCAGTTAGTTCCGGCTGCTGCTTAAATCCAAAACAAATACCGAGTAGAATTTCAAGTACAATTGTGCCGCGTAATTACACGGAATTGCGGGCTAGCATCGCTTCTGAAATATCTTCGCAGTATGTTCTGAGGAACATGAGAAGCCCCCTCCCGTTTTCGAGTCCTCTCGCCCGAGACGAATAATCCGAGTAACACAAGTAAGCCGAGGGAACAGTAGCCAGACATTCATTGCATTGAAAAACGTCCGGGGGCGAGTTTATGCTGCCGAGTAACTTGCAACTACCACCGTGTAATTACGCACAATTTCGTACTCTTATGTTACTGAAAGCGCTGCCCGGTATTATGTACACATGCGCGCCAATAGTATCGCCGACTCTGAACATGTGCGATGTGCCCGTGTCGTAAAACATACACTAGGGCGCACGCACGCACTGGTATATTCAATAAAAAGCGAGACCCTTTATTATGAAATCCACTGGTCATTTGGAGAGCGGCTCAGCTTCTCTCGCAACATCGGCCAGTTCGCACACTATCTCGCGACGCACGTCTGCCACTTAAAATTTACGCCGCTTCCGTTGACAAATTATATATAATTATAGCCTATTTAGCGTCATCTCGTATATCATGCCTCAATTTCTTTCCGTCGCGCCCTCTCGCGGCGCAAAACTGACCCGCTTTCGTTTAGCGCGCTCATTATCACGGGAAAGTGATGGCAAACTATTAAAAAGAGAACGAAAGATGGAAACGAGACGAGGGCTGTATACGAAGACTCGGGCTAAATGGCAGTAGCCTATCGGCAGCGTGCCTGCAGCACGGTCGCTTTCGGTCGTTCTCGTCGACGTCCCCATAGAATTTCGGACCGTCGGTGGGTAAAGTGCCATTGTGTACAGGCGCCGAGCGGTAACCCATCTTTTTCGACGGCCGAACGAAAAGACCGAGTCCCGAGTGGCGCTCGTCTTTCTCCGGCCTCGTTACGTCACTGTACCGCGAAGCTGCATACGCGCGTACTTTGCCACACACGTGCGGGGGGAACCTTGCCCAACGTTTCGCTCCCTTTCTTTCGGGCGTGCTCGTAGGCCGGGACGGATTTTCCGAAACCGAACGACCTCTGTTGCGGGGCGGAAGGGAAATGCGCGAGAGGCTGGAACACTGCCGCTTCGCGGTAAAGGACTCGCGAGGTCGCGAGGGTACACCGACGGGCGGAGGGGAAACGGCGGGGTCCGGACAGTAACTCCGTTGGTGTTGTTCTGTGGACTCACCATGCAGAAGAGCTTCACGTCGGCGTTACGCCCGCGCACGAGAAAAACAATCTACGGGAGACGTGCACCAAAAGAAATCCAGCAAGCGTGCCGCCGTTGGTCCTGGGCGTGCGTTGTGTCAGCGGGCTGCTGCGGGCCGCGGGCAGCCTCGTACCCGTTTCCTTCGGTTTACCGTGGCAGGTACGCGGACGGGCAGCCGGCGAATAGAAAAACCTCACACGCGCGTGCCTCTGCGGCAAGTGAGAGAAGGAACGTTGCACGGCGGATCGAACCGAGCTGGGCGCGAGTCACACACACGGGCAACCGTACGGCGCGCGGGTTCAGCGGCCGACTGAAACGATGCAGTCGCCTATAGTCCGCCATGGCCCGCTCGCGGACCCCTGTGGCCCCTCGTGGTCCAGCCAACCCCCCACCGCCCGGCGCCGTGCGCGACCAACAGAGACAAAGCGGCTGCGCGCGCACCTACACATTTTTTCACCCTCCACCGTTCCCACCTCTCTCCGTCATCATCCTCCCGCCCCGCTCGTACACCCTTAGGCTCGGTTCATCGCGGGCCGTTCCGTCGCCGGGGCACATGCACGGTGCTCAGCGATGGGGTTAACCGGTTAACTGGCAATGTATCATATCTGATCAAACAAAAATCTGGCCAATTCTGGCAATGTATCATATATGATCAAATGGAGTAACTTTTTTGTTTTTCAATCGATTTGAATGAAACTTGGTATGTAATGGTATTTGGGGTCGCTGAATCTGAATTTCGCATCGGAATTGTAAAATTCAATATGGCAGACTCAAAATGGCCGAACCAAATTGGCTGACAAATATTAAAATACTATCGGGATATAGAAAAATTGAATAAGGGGTTTTTGGGGTCGCGGATCAAAAAAAAGCACTTGCGGTGGAATTTATGGATGAAGAATTCAGGTATAAAATTATTCGAAACTTTTTCGTAGAAAATAAAGAAACTAAAAAATTAAACCCCTAAACCCTTATTTTTCAGGGGTTGGGGGTGGCATTGAAAAAAGTAACTGCTGCAATCGAATTATAGACAAGAAAACTTCACAAATAAAAAAAGGTTTAGTAAAGAATTGACAAACTCACCCCTAAATTCTATTTTTTTTTAGGGGTTGGGGGTGTCAGATGAAAAAAATTACCCCCGGAATCGGTTCAGCAACTCAAAAAACCCCTGTATACCAAATTTTGTGTGATTCACTTAATTATTCGATGGTACCAGTTTGGGCCCGAATAGTGAAAAGGACCGTGCCAGTTAACCGGTTAATCCGGTGGAACTATCTATCCACTCTAATTCCAAATTAATTTGGCAATAAAGTATATATATATATATAAGTATAAATGAAGAATCTTTAATTGTCATGTAGTTCCGTGGTAAATAGCATTCTGCTTTCTAAAATTTTGAGAGGAGGTATTAAAGAAATCTAAGATATTTTGCAAACGCACAGACGGCTTGCCATCACTCCCCTAATAAATAAACATATTTATGTCTGAATATTATTTCGTTATTATTCTCTTTAGTATCTCGTGTATTTCGAAACGAGGATAATTCGTGTTTTATGAAGTCGTTCGAGTAGAATGATAGAATTGTTTATGTTATAGAGTTTGGAAGGCTTTGTATGGATTAATATTGCTGACATCGGTGGTTGCGATTGATGCGTAGTCGTTTGCAAAGGATTAACGTGAAACCGAAGGGTGTCGCTCCCATTGCTAATAAGGCGACGTGCACATCGCTAGCCGGGAGTCTTTAGCCGACACTCTCGCTACCGCACACACTCCCTCTTCCCCGTACTTACAGACTCGTCATAGGCCCTGTTTACACCCCGCGAGAAGGAGAGACTGTTACCGGTCTGGTAGCTTATATCGATGTAGGAAAAAGTACCGGCCGATCCTATTGCACTAGTGGAATCGAGGTAACCGCGCTGCAATTCGACGGACCCAGTACCAATGGTAGCAAAGAACGCGCACACGACGACGACCTTCTAATGCATTCTGATAACGCGTTAACGATTGCGCAATGCAAGGTGTACGCTGTACGTTTTAAGTTTATATATATTTCAACGGGATAAACCCTTTGTTATAAGAAATACAGATCACAGTCACACAAGCCTAGAACAAATAATTAGGAAGTACAAAAGAAATATAATTAAAAGAACGAAAGCAAAGAAGTAAGCGCAAAAGAAACCATTAATGAATAGTGACAAAGCCAGATATAAAAGAATAAAAATAATAAATTTTATACAAGAAGCAAACATAATATTGAAAGTTAGGGGGAGAGGGACATACGAACTGCGATCAGAGCAGAGTGATTGAAAGAATTATAGGAATTATTAAAGAAGTCAACAGAGTTACAATAGCGATTCGCAGTTATTAAAAGTCGATTAAGGCTATTAAAATAGCCGCAGAGAGTTCGATGTGACTCCGGAAGGAAGAGATTTTGATTTCTAAGGCACCGTACAGGTGCATAAAAACTAAGTTTTTGCAATATAATAATGTAGCTTCGACAATTACGGGGCTCGAAGCGAGCCAAGTATAAAATTGAGCAACATCGTGGATAAGCTTTTTTTAAAGTAGAAGCAAAAAAATTCCACGTTACGTAGACAGGTAAAATAAATTTCTTTGTTCGATAATAAGCCGTGAAAACCCGTCAACCCTTGGCTACAGTTTTGAACAAATTTTTGCTTACAAAATTTCCCATAATTGCTAGCACATTTTCTTCTATCTACTCGGGTTCGACGAGTTGCTATTAATTCCCTTAACGTGTAATTATTATAGGGATCCATTCCCGCTACAAGGCAGTAATTATTATACCTCGTTTCCTAATAGCGATGCACCGGATATCATGCTTGATTACGAAGAGTTACGAAGAGTTAGGTGCGAGCGTAAAGGGGTCTGTAAACGAGAGCTTTGATAAGCTCTAAACATTGACGTAGACTATGCGAATAATGTGTTAGTTAACCCTTATAGGTAGCTTGATGAAAGCGTTTATTGGAGGCGCGTGGTATGAGAAAGGTTTTTATGAATTTAGTTATGTGCAAACATTGTGCAACTACATTCTAATTGCTGCTTTATTCGAACTATGTAGGCTACCGTTTTCTCGTGCAATTTCGGGAGATTACTACATCTGTATTTGTTGTAGAAACTTATTGAAGAAAGCGTTACTTCAAACAGCTCTACAACTCGTTGCGAAAGATTTGAATAATTTCCTTAAATTGTAACAAATATATAATTATAATACTATGTTTATAGCATGCATCTTCAACGTATACCGTGTATCTTCATCGAAACTGATGAAAGATTCTAGCTCGTTAACTCAATCGTCATGGGCCTTCGGAGGGGGGTGTAAAAAGGGGCTGTTGCTCCCCCCTCGCTTTTGAGAAAATATCGCTTATTTTTCAAAACTGATATTTATTTTTATAGGTACTAAAAAAGGGAATATTTTTAATTTTCGGTTTTAAATTTTTAATTAAAGTGGCACTACAAAATGGGTTAAAAAAAGCGAGAGGGGTATATTTTTCTTTACCATTAGAGCTGTTTCGAGACTCGAAATATTCGAGTAGCTTGAAGTTCGAACCGAGCGGGACTCGATTTTTCGAGCCGAGCCGAGACCCGAACGGTTTCGAGTAACCCGAATGTTTCGGGTAGCTCGATTTTTTCGAGGCACTCGAATGTGTTTCGGGTAGCTCGATTTTTTCGAACCGCTCGTATTTTCGGGTAACTCGAATATATTTTAGGTATTCGACTGTATAATATCTTAGAGCATATATACATGGATGTATCATTGCCTTAGAGTGACTGCCTCGAAACTGTCGGCAACATCACGCGAGAGAGAAGGACATGTGCCACTGGTGCGAGCGAGAGAAGTATATGTCCTATTCGACCGTAAAGCGCAAGCGCCGATATTGTGCGAGAGAGAAACACATCTTGCGAGCGAGAGAATCTATACTTCACTCTCTCGCACCAGTTCGCACGATGTGTTTCTCTCTCGCACGATATCGGCGCTTGCGCTTTACGGTCGAATAGGACATATACTTCTCTCGCTCGCACATGTCTTTCTCTCTCGCACCATGTTGCCGACAGTTTCAAGCTTTCAATGAGACCTCCATAGTATATGCTCTAAGTATAATATGTATGATAATAAACGACTGTATGATGCAGTGTGATAGCTTGGTGTAGCTGGAACGTTTTGTAGGCACCGAATATAAATTTAGTTAGATGTATAATATGAGATTTATAGATATGAAAATCATATGAAGTAATTTAACCCTTGCCTGGTGGATATTTTAACAACACATTGGATGCGGGGCCCATTTTCACCCAAAATTTAATTCGTATACACCACGGGATAAGCTCCTAAATAAGGTTTTCATCTTGTTAGCATCTAGTAGTAGTACTAATAAGAAGTATGTAACGCGTGTAGTTTGATGTTTCGGTAGGTCCCATTGGAGTATGGATATATTAAAGGTAATTCCTTATGTTTGTTAAAATCATTTATTTCTGCACGAGCGATAGCTTATATTGACCTGCCCGATGAATTTAAATGGTTTGTGATATTAAATTATTTCATTGCAAGCGGACAATTCTTTTATTAAAGGAGGAAATGGAAAAGAACGGGGACTACTACTAGATGCTAACAAGATGAAAACCTTATTTAGGAGCTTATCCCGAGGTGTATCCGAATTAAATTTTGGGTGAAAATGGACCCCTCATCCAATGTGTTGTTAAAATATCCACCAGGCAAGGGTTAAATTACTTCATATGATTTTCATATCTATAAATCTCATATTATACATCTAACTAAATTTATATTCGGTGCCTACAAAACATTCCAGCTACACCAAGCTATCACACTGCACCATACACCTAAAATATATTCGAGTTACCCGAAACATACGAGCGGCTCGAAAAAATCGAGCTACCCGAAACACATTCGAGCGGCTCGAAAAATCGAGCTATCCGAAACACATTTGAGCGGCTCGAAAAAATCGAGCTACCCGAAACTAGGGGTGTTCGATTCCGATTCGATTCTTCAGAAAATCGATTCTTTTGGTTAAAAGATCGATCTTTTGAATCGATTCTTTGGTGTCCGATTTCCCCCAGAATCGATTCTTTGATGTATGAATCGACAACCGATTTTTTGCCCTCTGGCGGAATTAATTGCCACTAGTGAAAGGACCAATCAAAGGCCGGTATTCACAAACGTGTCTTTCGGCATCCTTTACTAGCTACTAGGGTTAGTAGAGGATGCCGCATGCTTAAGCATTTGCTTAATCTTAAGACACGTTTGTGAATACCGGCCAAACTGCTTGATGCGTAGGTTTTCCTGATCTTATACGTTTCCCGCCATTTACACACGATTCCCGCCAAATTTATACAGGATTCGCGCCAAATTTATATACGATTCTTATGTTCTGGATATTGGTTACAGTACGAAAGGATTTATCCTATATTAAGTATCATTGCAAAAAAATATCTACCAATCATGGCAACATCTGTGCCATCAGAACGTGTATTTTCCAAAGCTGGAAATATTTTAACTGATCACAGAAATAGTTTATCACCTAAACATTTACAGCAATTATTGTTTTTAAATTCCTTATCAATGAAAGAATGGCAATTACATGACGAATAAAATATTTAAAATGAATAACAAAATATTTCTTCTATTCAATACAATGCCCTTCAACAACTATCCCAAATTGTTCCTTGTAAAAGTAATTTTTATAGCGATTCTTTCAAAATTATTCAAAATCGGCTTCTATATGTACTAATTTTGGAAAAAGTTTTATGGCGATTCTTTTCGTCTCGATTCTTCCAGAATCGATTCTTTGGTTCCGATATTTTAGAAGGATCGATTCTTATAATCCGATTTTGAATCGATTCAAGAATCGATTCTTTGAGGTGAATCGAACACCCCTACCCGAAACATTCGGGTTACTCGAAACCGTTCGAGTCTCGGCTCGGTTGTTTCGAGTCTCGAAACAGCTCTATTTACCATCATCCCAAAGTTACCACCCCCCCCCCCCCCTTCCCTGTTAATCGTTATCATATTTGTTGAAGATGACTTGCACAATATTGCTACTTGCATGGACCAGCATTACGTCCACTATCGTTGCCATTATTACACTCGATTCAACAGATTCTTCAGCGTATTAAACACATTTTTTGCAAAGCCATTAAGGATTTCTGTTCAAGCCGCGAACGATTACTTACGGAAGTGACCAATCGCGCCAATTAACTACGTGAAACATTTGAACCTAAGGCTTAAATTGACTCTTAAAATTATAAATTTCCTGATACTAAATTACTGATAATATTAATTTTCCCACTTACATTATATCCTAGAAGCAGTGTATTCTGAAAAATATATAGAAAATTAAATATTTATACTAACACGTAGCTTGGTGTTATATTACATTTTATGAATAATTCGTACTAAATAGATTTCAAGCAACAAATATACCGAAATAGATTAATATCATTCCACTGAATTACAATTATATTTTCTCTATTTAATTTGCGTAATTATAAGATTTGACGTATTACGGAAGTAACTTCCGGTTGGCATTCTACAAGTATGAATTATATGTGATCGCGCCATCTGATCGGTAAAGTAGGAATGCATGTTGTTTATTTGAAAATTGACAGGAGTCGTCGCACTATTTTGTAACAATTACTACTGTGTCCAAGAACGAAACGTAAGAGCTTCATTATATTTTACGGACGAGGTGAGAGAAGTGTGCTCTTACAACAGCATAATTACTTACTTCCGCGTAATTTACAGTGTTTCAGGAATTGATTCAAACGTCGTATATAGACGCCTGTTGGGTCGTGTGCACCGAACATTGCACACAATGCAATTCTAAGGGCATTCACACGAAAAGAAGAAATTAAAAATAAAAACTAATTATATGGTAAGACTACGTATAAATATCGCGTGAAATTACATAGCCTATGTATAATCGGCGTAACATTATTCCCGTCAGTTAACCTATTCAAATTCAAACGCATAACCGTCAAAAGCCTTCCATTAACGTTTTTACGTAAATAGATTGTTCAATGGACAAAATTCGCATATGAACAAATGATTTCACTCAGCGATACTGTTAGAATTGCAAAGTACTAAACACTGTTTAAATAGTGTTATTCAACGACTACACGACGAAGGTTAATCGTGTAATACAATTCTGTTTTAGTGAAATTTCCCAAGGACATGAAGGAATAGGATTCGCAATTGTCGCGTGTCGATCATGTTAAAATACGCCGTACTATGAGGAGTATATTTCTTTTCATCATCTTGGTAAGACTTCTAATACGTTTCTGATACGGAACCGGCAAAATGGTTTTCTCGATTCGACGTTATTAAGCCGCTTTATTTCAGCAGATACCCTATGCGTTTGCGTCTATAGATAAATTGTTGCATTATATAACTGACGAAGTTCCAGGAGGTTCGTACAAATACTACAGCTTGACGTACGAAGGTTTCATCAAGATAATTCTGACATCGGAGTAAGCGACTCGACAAAATTACGCTACTTCAATCAGTACTGCGCTCCGACGAGAAGAAGTCGCCGAGAAACTCTATTGGCCGACGCGACAACGTCGACGAATACAAAGTAAGGAGACGGGAGCCAATGCGAGCGAAGTAGCCTCTCGCCCCTCGCACCTTTCAGCCGGCTTCTCCTGGTCGGAGCACAGTACTGTTTATACGTCACGCAGGACCGGATCCTGCGCAAGTTGCGACGCCGAGCGATACATTTTTGTATCCCACATTTTATAGCAACGGCGACGCAGATTTATATGCTTCCCAAGTAACGTCCAAGCCAACTTATGAACCCGATCAATATTGTCTTCAGTCCGCTACCTGTGGAGAAGATAGTCTTCTTATTCCTGATAGGTATATTAGAAACAATTCGCTGTAACGGAGCCGATTTAATAAGTTTTAACGTGGACATAAATTTTCAGCTTTAGAAGGCCGGTTAGTATAGGAGTTTACGGACATCCGTCGCACGAGAACAGCAGGTATATTCTCTTGGTGTACGAAACGACGGATACGGAGAACGTATCTTATGAAAGGGATCCAGAAAATATTCAGAACGATTATGACGATAAGGTACGTGCTAAGACACAGAAGCGGATATATGAAAACGACGCAGGAGCATTCGTTTTACTACATTTTATTTAGAAATGATCTTTTACGTTTTATATAGTCGAGGGTTACTGTTTCAGGAACACAACGCATCGGTTCCTACATCTATTATATGGTACCTTTTAGATTTCCTTTTTGTGATATTGTTCTGATGTGTACAGTAACGTAATAGAGAATTACATAGTCAATCATGTTGGAATACGAGAACCAAATGTTCTTAGAAGTACTCCACGAGGACGGTTTGGTTATTACAGCGAAGTAAGCATTGTTCGCGCATCGTACGATACAGTATCGAGCGATCCACGTACTTAGTTTCTTATAAATTTGTTACACACTTATATCGCCGCGACGCTTACTGTTTTAGGGGCCTCGGTATAGAAACCGTTTTCGCAAATGTATTAAGAGCTTACACAGATCCAGGAAACTTGATTATAATCCTGGGGACTACGAATCACGACGAACAGTACTTTATTGACACGTTACAAAACAGTGGAGTAAAGCAGTTACCCCGCGTCGTAACTTCTGAATATTCTTCCGATGAAAGGTTCGCGCTAAGATATTGTACCTTCAATGGTTCGAAATGGGCATGTTCTTTCCGCGTTTAAATGTCTGCTTTTAATGCTGGTTCTAAAACGATTGCAGGACAATAATGTATCTAGAGGGGGGAGCCTTGTTCATATCGGGTCGCATTTTTGTAGTAGATTTGTTGAAAAATAGAGTTCCATTGAGCTTGGTTACTGGAATCCTTGTATATAGAGCACATAATATTTTAAATTCATATCAAGCAGCGTTTGCTCTCCGTTTGTACAGGCAAAGCAATAAGGTATTTATTATAAACATACGCAAAAGTGATGCGCAGTTATGAAGTACGAGATGAGATATTAATCTCGTGAATTTTTACAGACCGGGTTTATCAAAGCATTCACCAACTCGGCGTTAGCATTCACCGTTGGGTACATGCAAGTGGAACGAATAATGAAAGCTTTGTTTGTCAAAAAGTTGTATCTATGGCCGCGTTTCCACACGCTTGTAAATAATAGTTTAGGGGCGCACAAGGTAATGGCATCACGTAATCATTGGCATCGCGATGTAACACGCATTATTAAATAATTTTGTTATTCAGCCCAATGTCATTGAACTGCATGTAAAGATTACGCCGAAAATGTTGAACATCCAAACTGCCCTACTCGATATAATGAACTATGTCGTAAAAGAGCTTAAGAAACTTAACAAATATGTAAGTATGAAATATTAAATTCTACCGAGGAATGGCGCCAACGTTCATTTGAAATTTATCCTCGTAGTTAGACTTGGACGAATTGAATGTTGAAAATGCGATAGCTAAGAAGTTCCATAAGCAATTGCAATCACAATTGGATCCGATTTGGCATCAACTCAGTTCCACCTCGAAGCAATTGCTATCCGATTTAAAGACATTGCGGGCCCTTTTGGCGTACGTATTCATGTATCTTAAGCGATTGAAGAAATTTCATCCATTCCTGATAAGAGATTATAATGAAAATACACAGATGTTTAACGTACGAGGATTGCGTGTCCTTCTACGCGATGCTAAATCGTTTACGCACTATGGAATATGCTGTAAAAAATAGCGGCTGGTTGATGCTTGACTCTGTGGACACTTTGTTTAAGAATGCAAAGGATAGAGTCTACGTTGCAAAGAGCGGTGGTAAGCTCGTTGTTGTTATTCCGCGTAGAAAAAGATTTATACGGTCTTCCCCTATAATCCGATGGCATACGTTATCCTTGTGCAGAATTGAAGCCAGAAACGAATCCGAAATGGGCTGCGTTAACAGAAGTATTGCTGGAAATTCAGGATCAGAATAAAAAGAAAGGAGACGGGGAGATCGAGAAGGTCCTTGTTTTGGTACACGATCGTAACATATGTTATCAGATAAAAAACTATTTAACTATGGGTTCTAATGAGTATTTACTTTACGAAGCAATGAAGAAACTTTCTCGTAAAGAAATGCAAAACACAAGGTGCGTGATTGGTACAGAAGAATGTTTGTCAAGACACTGGTCATTCGTGAAATTAGCTATATTGGATAGCGTACTTTAGTGCTCCGTATTAATTGCGCTTGACTTTAATATTTATCATACGCAGCGAAAAGAGCGCGGAAACGGCGCCTACATCTGAAGAGAAAAATGATGACGATACAAATGACGAACAAGACACTTACGTGTTAACGTTGTCTCAAAGAGTTATTGAAGAAAGCCAATCTGGTTCATCGGATGAGAACCAGCAGCAGACTTTATTTGAAGATTGTTCACAAGTAAGATTTAGATCGTGTTTGTAACACGTGGCCCACATAAAATTGGAAGATGTAGTAGAAATATTCCTTCTTCTTTTACAGATCGCCGAATTAGATTTAACCAACGTAGCAACAAACGCACCTGTTATTTTAATACAATCTCTGAAAAAGAATGGCGATCCAACGGCGTTGCAACGCTCGTTAGCGGAACACATGCCGAGTAATGTCATCATGTATTTAGCCGATATCTCGGCTGTGCGGCAGATCGAAGTACGCGTTAAATTAAAATGGGTTTAGTTAGTTCGTGCACGGCACACGATTGTAGATATTTAAACAAATATTCCTTTTCAGGTTTATCAAAACAATAACCCATCGATAGATTTGAAAGTCTATTTCTTAGTTTACGGAGGTTCTGTGGAAGAGCAAGAATATCTTACATCGTTGCGACGGGAGAAAGAAGCATTTCACGCGTTAATTAATGCTAAGACTGTATGTAGCTTTATTTTAAATTCATCCCTGTATCCACGTATCACCACAGATTTTCTGTTTAGACGATGGTTATTCCCGAAGATCAAGATGGGAAAGGTGAAGAGTGTTTGAGCCTTGCAGTGCAAGCGGATGCAGATGCCGAAGCAAGTACACGAAAAGGCGGATTACCGACCAAATCAGAAGTTCCTAATACAGTGATAGTGGACATGAGAGAGTTTAGAAGCGAACTGCCTGGTATACTTTATAAACGAGGCATGAAAACTGAGCCCGTAACGTTACAGGTGCGACTGAAAATTTTGCATTTACAATTTCGATGCAATGTACATCTCTTTTACTCGACACCCATTTATTGTGCTTCTCTATCCGATTCGTAGGTCGGCGATTACATCTTATCGCCAGAAATTTGTGTCGAAAGGAAAAGCGTTTCAGATTTAATCGGCTCCTTGAACAGTGGACGATTATACAACCAAGCTATGTCTATGTCGAGGCATTATACTAAACCAATGCTTTTGATAGAATTCGATCCAAATAAACCATTCTGCTTTCAGGTACATGCTCTTTGCGTATTGTACAAAGGGAATAATTAGAGTTTGTAGATTTGTTGAAAATAAATCTTTTAATTGCAGGGATATTACTACGCTAGTAAAGATGTACAAAATATGTTTATTACCTCGAAACTTCAGTTGTTGACTCTACATTTTCCTCGATTGAAACTAGTATGGTCGCCTGGACCCCACGCAACGGCACAACTATTCGAAGAATTGAAGGTACTGGAACGAGGATGTAACTTATAATTGAATCTAACCCATCCGTTTCATTGTTTCGGAATAAAATTTACAGCAAGGAAGGGACCAACCAGATGCAATCAAGGCTGCACAAATTGGTGCCGACGAAAACAAGCAAATGGCAACGGAGAAATATAATACTCGCATTCACGATTTAGTTGCCAGATTACCGGGAGTTACCACCAAAAATTTACAAGCGATCTTGAACAAGGGACAATCATTAGATGATCTGAATAAACTTACAACTGTACGTATACAGATTTACTCGCTTTACACATGCAACACTATAGAACTTTATTCGATCAGTGTACATCATCTTCTTAGACAATATTCTATTACGGCCCTATAAATATCTCGAGAATATTCGCGTGGAGAATAAACATTTGCATTCTTTGTAGGAAGAACTTACGAAAATGGTCGGAAATAAAAATGAAGCACAAATGTTATATAATGCATTTCACGAGAAAAGTTCTCCGGTCGAAGAGAAATCGAAGGGAAATGGTAAACAAACTGCAGTTAGAGGTCGTGGAAGAAGACTGTTTACTAAAACCAAGTAATGATACAAGTAAGCTGCATTGTTTTTGAAAATATCAATTTTTTGTATTATATTTAAACCTCGATATTAAATTCGATATTAGTGTGCAGTGTGTTGTAAGGTATCGAGATATAAGGCAATGCGTGTATAAATTTTCATGGAAAATAAAAAGATATTTTTATCTGTTGAAATTCAGTACAAATGTGGCATATAGGTTCATAACAAAAATATAAAAACTTGCGCGTATGGCAATACAAAGTTCATTCACGATTTATCGCGCTTCGGAAATATGATTTTTGCATTTTTTATTCTTCTTGTCTCTCCATAAACCTCGTCAAATATAATATGGCTTGAATCAACAGATCTTCTAGTAACGATATACAAGCGTCTGAGATTGTTATACATTTAGCTTGCTTTTCTTCGAACATCCTGCATTTTCAGAAGCATAAGAATATAATTAATTACGAACTTGCGATAAAAGTTGTTTGCCTTCTAAAAATTTCAACGACATACTTAATAAGTTTCGAAGCTGCGCATCCCCGTGCGATTAATGCCTTTTCTTTAGATTTTGCAACGGCTCTCAATGCTATTTCGTACGCGACTTCTAATATTTTGTGTATAATTTCATGGGTGTCCGTTGAAATATGTTTCAAACAAAACTGGAATTGTGTACGCATAATGTTACGTCCATAATAAGTTTACGCGATTGTTGCATACTTCTAGCAGATAACTTACATCATTATCTCGATGACAAAAAACGTAAGCTAAGATAATTTTGGAGATATCCGATGAGAACATTAATTTCTCTCGCTCGGTCATTGTATCGGGCTGGAACTTCAATAATAATTCACGAAGCTTCAATGCAATTGTATCGTATTTTTCTTTGGCAATTGGACGAATCTCTTCGTAAAGACGCATATCCATTCCTATAAAAAAACGTATATAGCATATATAGCGATATTGATACTGCAAATAAATTGATATGCCTCAAATACCTGGCGAATAGTCAGTTGAAAGGCAGTAGAGGCCATGTAAATATCTTTCAGCCATTAAAAGCGAGGCTGTATCACGAACGTCTATTTTATCTACGATATTATCCAGCCAAGGAGTGATAGAATAAAAATCAAATGCGCTGTCGCTAAACCTTGCAGCTTCTCCTTCGGTGCTCATCGGCGGTTGATGTTCCTAAAATCGAGGCAACAATTAGTTGAACAGGCTGAAATGGAACGACAGAATAGAACGAAGTAGAAGATTTTAATCGTTTAAATTAACAGTAACAATAATGCTAACAAGGAAAATTTTTGATTCCGTCTCCAGCTTGATTTCATCCCCAAAAATATATTCGCCGCAATGTGATATTACTATCTGCTTTGTAGGTTGCTCGTAGTGTGTTGAAATATTCTCTAACGTTTTTAACGTTCTAGCGCCATCCACGAGTTGTCTATACAAATAATGACCCTTCACTTTCGCGTTATTACGTATGAAGTCAATTAGTTTCTACTAAACTCACCCGAAAGCAACGTAATAGCAGTTCATCCAGGGATTGGATTTTAAGCATACGATAAATTCTGATTCATTACAATGCTTTCCATTGTTTGCCATTGAAAGAACTCCGCGGCGATCATGCTGAACGCAATAAGACTCGTCGGGTATGATAGAAGCACCCCCTTCAGAGTTCTCAATATCTTCAAATTCATTACCTGAATAAAGAAATTAATAAAAACTAGGACCGAAACTGAAAGCAGTTAGATGGCACTAATAAAAATTCAAGCGAACAGGAAGAGCGTTCATTTTAAATGGCACTTGAGTTTACCTCCGCATTGAAGCCACCCATTCTTTACTATACGGTGTACGCGTGTATTTACATAGTATGAATCTTTATAACATTTTTCTACTTGATCGTATCCGGTACAAAGATTTACGAAATGTTGACAAGTCAATGGCAACAAATCGGAATATAACTAAATCGACGTAAACTTTAATTAAATGGATACACGTATTATGAAGCTCTGATAGTGTATAGAACCAGAAAATTAAATTCTCACCATAAACACAAAAGAACCGATCATAGAACCGTCTATGGTGAACGTGAAATAAACGTACTTCCTCTAAAATTTAATAGTATTATATTATTGTACAGTGCACAGTATTATATTACAGTACGTGCACGTACAGCAACGAAAAGTTTACCTTGGACTTCTCCATGAACCATTTACATTGTTCCGTGGCAAGGCTTTCGTAATATCCTATTCCGACAGGTAAATTAAAAATATAAGACTGGCTTATATAATATAAAAATTCCACATCACTGCCGATAAACTCGTCATTCACAAATACAGCCACGGTTCGCGTTAATGACCACAGTTTACCCCCAATTTGCTAATAACAATTATGTACACATTGACATTGGCTGCGCGCATATTTTATTAAATGTCGAAATAATTATTTCTTACCCTTTTCATCTTAGTGATGTATTCGTGCCAATCGATTTGAAACATTTCTATGAGCTGTGGCGGTGAAAATTTAAATGCTAAATGCTGATGTAACTTTTCTGCACATATTCGAGCCTTTTGAAAAGCAACGGTATTTATAATACCCACTACTTTAATCCTAATACAGTCGTCCTCGCGAACGCGTGAACAACAACGTTTCTTTAACAATTCACTTCTAACTTTATTCTGCATCATCGTGTAATTTAATATAATATCTTTCCTCTTTCACGTTACTTGTATGAAAGAACATACAAGTAATTTAATGATAAAACACTTAAGAATGCTATGTTCATACTTATGCGTTAGAATTGTTATATATATTGTGTTAATAATTCAAACACTATTCCTCCCAGTTTCTTACATTTATGCTTTCTCAAAGATATCTTACGCAATGATTATTCTGGATTACAGTTAGTAACGCATGCCGATTCGCTTTCGCGAAATTTTCTTTAAATATATTTAAATGTATTTTATATATAAAACGAGCATATCCGTTCGTTTCTAAAGAAAACAATTCGTGAGCGTGCTTAGAAAAGAGATTACAACAAGTTCCAATTTTTATTAACTGCAAATATTGTGTTTCCATTAACACTTATATTAAAGAGACTCGTAAATTCATCCTGGAAATACATAATTCCAAACATCATATTTTGATATATCCAGAAAACATTTGTTACGCCGACATTTCGTGCATTGCTTCCGTAACATTCTCAATATCACTTTCCTCGTCACTGCTACCACTTGTATCCAAATTATACAAGAATGAATCATTTTCACACATAGGAAAATAAAACCTGAAATTTTCATATCATTCGTGAGAAGCTTGCGTTAATTCGATGAATTCAGATCCCATAAACTACTTACTCTGGTTGATCCCAGATCTTCTGTACGGGTATTTTACAATGATTTTCCTGCTTCATGTGCTCCGAAACATTCTCCACTTCCGCTTCGCAGAAAACACAACGTTGTACGTGAATCTGCCTCCTTACATAGTTCACTACTTTCACCTATTTTAAAGTTATTACATATAGTAACTCGTACGTCGGCCCTTCGCTACTTTCAATATAAGATACATCGAGTCTCACTTTCTGGTAAAACGTTAAATCTTTCGACGCAACTTTAAAATCAAAATCGTGATCTGTTTTCATGTGCGCGAGAATAAGATGAAACTGCTTGTCGCTGTAATCGCAGAACAAGCATGTTATACCAATGCCTTCGTCGTTCCAGTCGGACCACGTTTCCTCGTCTTCGTTCTCGCTACTTTGTTCTCCTACCCCATCGTTTTCTCCCGCATTAGTCTAAATTCGGCAAAACCCACATTAATATATTTCCATTTAATACTGTATGCAGGGTCGTTCCTGGCGGGGGTTCAAAAGGTGCCCCCGCACCTGGGCGGCCAAACCTAGGGGCGGCCGCAGGCCGTTTATTATATGTAAAATTTTGATTAATAAGAATAATAATCGAAACTTTTTTGCATGATAACTGTTTAAAATTATGTATGTATAGATATAAAAGTAAACACTGCATATTAAATTCTTAATTAAAGAATATTGAATTAATAAGGGCGGCAATATTGTTTTTGCACCTGGGCGGCCAAAACCCAGGAACGGCCCTGACTGTATGGCGATCAATTTTTAAGAATATCACACCTGTTTGTACCCCCACGACTTTCCGGGCTCCAAATAATTATTAATGTAAAACTTATCGTAATCCTTGTTACTAGGATTTATCCGTTTGTGCAGCTTTTTACGCATGTGTTCTTTTAACGCTGTACGGTCCTTGAACAGTTTTTCGCAATATATACATATCAAACTAGAAAGAGAATACTTAATGCATGTTCAAACGGCATTCCATCCAAACTTCTCGAAAATGTATTTAATATCTTACTTCTCAATAGTATTCTCGATCTTATCTAAAAAGTCGTCTATGAATACCAGATTATCTGGTTTCCCCAGGTACAAATTGTGCTTGTGCGCCAAATGTTTCACATACTCGATGCGCAATCCCGAGAATTCCATGCGGCAGAAGATACAGCCGCGTTTGAAATTGGCGTCCGTTCTCTCCTTGGTTTGCTCCGACAACGCCCATTCCTTAAAGAAACAGACGCGCATCGTCGTGTTGTACTTCGTAACAGAGATTCGTTGAAAATTCGTGCAGATCGCCGATACCAATTTAGCTGTATGTATTTCGTCCCTTAACGTTTTGTCCTCGGAGGTGCAATCGGACAGTAAATAGTATATTGTATTTTTACACGGTTCTCCATCCGGCGTACAATCCATCAGCATTGTCGTGCAGAATTTAGGTAGAGGCTCTTCCTTAAATTTCACGCCCCAGTAATGTACGTAGCTGAAACAGTTTGCGTTTTAATATTCTAACCGTAATAATTTAAACCGTAAAATCTTACGCGAAAGGTTTCGACCTTTTCAAACTGGCGATCTTCGAAACATCCCCTATTACGAGGAAATGCTGTTTAAACAAATGGGTCAGAAGCGCTGTCTCATCTTCGGGAAGAACAAATTCCGTATCGCATAAAAGGCATTTAGTAGCGTACGGTTTATCGTCCAGCCCAACGAATTGAGATTTATACATAGTAGTCTCGATTGAAAGGACTGTCCGAACGTGCAGGATCTTTATGTTTCTCTGTAACATAATTTCGCAGAAATTGGTTCTCGAGTAACTTTCGAATTTTCTTAGAAGCATAATTACAATTAGGGTACGTAAAATATGTACATTTCAGATTCATAACTACGGAAATTTTCGGCGAGCTAAATAAATTATATTCATCGACTCTCTGGCTAGCACTAAACCATTAATATGTAGCCATTGATAAGTATAATATTTATCTTCGCACCAGCCAATGGAATGAATTTTTAGCAACAGTTCAATTTATTGTGAGGACTGTGAGGAGGCTGTATGCAGGAACATACGAATTTCTTTATTCGTTCGTGTACCTTGCAATCTGAGAACCTAGGCCTCTTCTAGAGGCACTACGAATCATTATGCAACTATTTTTAATAACAAAATGGCCTTGTTATTGTTCTAAAAAACGTTTTAAATATTTGTTCAATTTCTGGACATAGAAATGTGCGCTGCGCGTAGCGGTGAAGGTACGAACTAAACTGAGCGTGAAAACACGCCCACGGCGCTAAGCTTAAAAATCATTTCTCTTACCCTGACGTTAGCGTGTTTTAACGTTCGTTTTTTCGTCAATTAACTGTTTTATTTAAAGTATTTGAGTTATCGACCGTATTTTTAGAATAAACAATAAGTGGTTTCGGCGCACTGGTTCGGTCAGTTATCTAAGTTATCTAAAATGGAAGGCGAAATCGTTATAAGATCACAATCCACAACTAAGGAAAGTTTCTTTAAATCAATGTCAAGAAAGTAAAAAAAAAGAAAAAAAAATCTAACTGACCGAACCAGTGCGCCGAAACCACTTATTGTTTAACTGTTTTATTGTTATATATAACTAATTAATTGCAAATAGGATACAGGACGTAGGTCAAGGATCTATATTTCGAAATGCAACTCTAAAAGTGCATAAATTAACGCACGAATTAGCGAATTGGTCTATTAAGGGGGAGGCCCACCTAGAAATTTTTGAAAAATCGATTTTTCGATTTTTATATTTTCTTGAAGTACAACATCTTGAAAGTATTCCCTGAAAGTTAATCTGACCAAAATTGACAAAGTTATACGCATGTAAGTAGCTAGGTGTTCCCAGGCCCGGATTAAAGGGGGGTCTAGGGGGGGCTGTAGCCCCGGGCCCCACTTTCCAGGGGGGCCCCGTTCTAAACCTTCAGTTATAAGTAATTTAAACTCGTTATTGTTAAAATTTTGGTCCCCCCCCCCCCCCCCCCGCTTTTCAACCACGGGGGCCCTCGAAGGTTGGATAGCCCCGGGCCCCAAAAATCTTAATCCGGGCCTGGGTGGTCCTCGGTGTAGCGCTCAGACCCAATACTTTAAACGCGTTTTCATCAAAATCATGTTTTCAAAGTCGGTGACACATAACTGAAAAATTAATGTGGGAGATGCTTTCGGTCGATGAACCCATTTACTCGAGGCTTTGCAGGCTTATTTTAGGGTTAAAAATCTAAACGCTAGAGGGAGCTTTTCCTTTTGTTGCCCAGATTTTTTTACACTCGAAAAACGAGCGTTTTTTGCCAAATATCGATGCTCCAAATTTGCACAGCCGCCATTTTGTCCCAAAATAATTTTTCCAAAATCGGGCCCGATAGCGCCTAGATAATTTCATATATTATCTAAAACCATTCGAATTTTCAATTTTGGATGATCCTACACAGAGCTACGGTGGTCACCGCAAAGCGCCAAAAAAAAAGGACATCTCGGGCATCGCCTATAACTCACAAACCTTTCGATACTTTTTACCACAAAAAATACTGAAATATCCGTAAGACGTACTCTTTCCAATGGACTAATATTTAATAACAAAAGTTTATAGGTTTTTCTAGAAAAAATTCCCAAAGAAGCACGTTGTTTTGACCATTCTATGCGGGCCTCCCCCGTCGAGGGATATGAAAATTATAGTAGTTACATCATACTTAGTTGAAATACGTATATAATTACACTATTCTTCTAATTACAGCATTAATATCTTGTATGCGTCAGGTTTTTCCAATGTTTATTACATAAAGTATAAAAATCATTGACAATCACAAACTTGGAGATTTGTATAACGAAACATTCCAGTAACACACGTTATATAATTAAACGTTCGTGTGGGAAGTAGAAAAGGAAAGGTAGCCGTATATCGTACCAAGATCTTTATTTCTCTTTCTCCCTGTTAGATTTGTCCTTGGCGAGGCCGACTAACAACGCTAAATGGCATACATGCAACGAAATGCTGCTGAACGCGGTGCTCGGATAAGTGTTCCAACACAATTCTATTACGCCTAGGATCGTCAGTTTTATTACGGTCTTGTAATCTGTACACCATGCGATGTAAGGCAGCGTGTGGTAATACCATATGTAAAATTGATAGTGCAACGATCTGCTGAATACAATACCGATGAAATTAGCAGCGAACATCGGGAGAACGAATAATTGACTCAACGTAGACATATCTACTCTCTGTTTCTTCTTCAACTGAGGCTGCAAGCTTTTCTCTACGTGCTTCAATTTCGCGTACGATTTCATATACTTTATCCACCTGGGCGTGCAATAGACCAAGGCCGATATATGTAGCACCAGCAACGACGCATGAAAGTACGGATGGACGAAAATGTGCTCCGGCAGGAATCTCCAATTCACGGTCCACTTGAATTCGAAGATTCGTCCGAGATTGAAAGCGCCTTTGACGTACGCAAGCGGATTCTCGAGTATAAAAGGTAGACCTAGCGTCAGTTGAACCGAGGCGCAGACGATCAAGTGCGCTATGGTTTTAAGTAACCCCAGATTACATAAATAAGCTACGAGAAGCGCCGGCGCGAATAACAGAATATTCATCTTCACCGACACGCCTAGACTGTAAAGTACGCTTCCCAAGTACCATCGATCGTCTAGAAACGCATTGAGACTCGCGATCAACAGCACCATCGCGAATGGGTCGTTGAACAGCCTCAAGGTAAATATAGAATGAACTCTGTAAGACGTGCAACACATAATGATCAGGACGTAGGGCGGAACTTTCTTGGTTCTCGTGTAGATCCGAAACACTAATACGAGTAATATTATGTAGAGGGCTGCGAAGAGGTACTGTGCTATTTTTATGTCCGCTCCGTGCCCGGTGATGTAGTATAGTATAGAAAACACGTAAACAAATCCTGCGGGGTAGACTAACGGTCCAGTGTCACCTCTCAGCTTCGAATAATCCAGCGTCCCGTTCAGAAAACCCTCGACCTCTTGCATGTACGCTCTCCAGTCGATCTCTGTGTACGGTACCCTCTCGATAACCAATACGTTCAGGAATATCTCCAGTACGATGAATACTCTTCCGATCACTAATAACTTCTTCGGGTCCGTCAATAGGGCAACGAATTTCTCCCATTCTAAATAATTCTCGTACCAATTCTTGGCGTTCCTCTTTGACGATCTTATCGAATTTGGGTTAGACCGAAAATCTCTGCGCGGCGCCATGTTACAAGCGCACGTGTTCCTTGCAGGCTTGTTTTACATGTTTTGTGCCAAACACAGGGTTGCCGGATGGTTTTAACGTCGAGCCGCCAGATCGCGTAGGAAAAGTAGCCCCAAGGCGCCAAAATTCAAATATCTCGAATGAAAAGGATGTTTAAATATTTTCTTAATCTTTTCTAGAACTGTTTTCTTTATTTCTTTTAGATACAGCAAATGGACTTTATTTGAACAAAAAGAAATTGAAATAAAACTGATGTGAAAATTACAATTAACAGCTTAACATAACAATGATAAACTGTTTTATAAAATAAAAAGACTTAAAAGATAATAGAAACGTGGTCAAATTTACCAAAAAATTCTAATTCTCCTTCGGTATCATTTTCTTTTATGTAAGTATTATAAATCATATCGGACTTAAAATTAGAGATCATGTTCTTCGTAATATTAAAGTTTCTACAGCAATGAGAGTTATTAGTTGTGTGAATTCTAATTCTCAAGAGGAATACAATGGGTGCGTTCCACTTGCGCCCAAATCGCCCGCAACGCCCGCGATTTTCATTAAGGTAGGTTCTCCTATACGCGACTGGACACAATGTCAAGAATTTCAAAGTCGGTTTTCTTGAAAATGAAGCACAATATCAAAAAATCTTATTCCTCTTTTTCGACTTATTTACTTGTTATAAGTCGAAAAGAAAGAGTAACTTTTTTTTATATCGCGCTTCATTTTCGAGAAAATCGACTTTGAAATTCTTGACGTTGCGTCCAGTCGCGTACAGGGAAACCCACCTTAATGAAAATCACGGGCGTTGCGGGCGATTTGGGCGTAAGTGGAACGCCACCAATTTGGTATTGGGCAGCCCAAATGGCGGAATTCCGCCCAATCTGGCATCCCCTCTGAAAAATATCTCTTGCCAACTACCACGCACGCGCGGTGCGAAGTGGCGCAAACTGGGCTAACTTCACGCAGGTGGCATCTGCTTCGCGACCGTCCCCTCTGCAATGTTTTGTTAAACATGGTGGGAAACAAAGCCACGCCATAGGCTCTCCTAGATCATATTCATGAAACATTGTAGAGGGGCTGGTCGCGCAGCAGATGCGAACCGCGTGAACTCGTTCGGTATTCGCTGCGCGTTTGTGTTAGTTCGAAGGGCATTCTCAAGCTGCGTGTATACACTAAGGGACATAATCGGCTTCCCTTCGGAAATTTGGCAACGTTGCATGTCACTAGGCATAACACAGTGGTTCTAGTGACAAGCAACGTTGCCAAATTTCCGAAGGGAAGCCGATTATGTCCCTTACGTCCGATTTCTTCATCTCTGGACAAAGTCCCGGTTAGCTAGCGGCCAGTTAGATGCTATCTGTCAGATTGCAGTAGCGCGTGTTTCTTCACGCTTTTGGATCCTATGGTTAACTGACTGAAAGGTTGACGCGGCAACGCCGCAAAAAAGGTAAAGCGACAACTTCATTGCGAAGCTGTTCAAAAGTGATCGCATGGTGATCGCCAGTAATCGATTCGATCGATTGACGCTATTGAACGCTGTTCAACAGTATTCCTTCTTTAATCGAAAACGGCATCGAAAATCTATATCATCCCAGCAATCCACATGATCTTTCCTCACTCTTAATATATACGGTCGTCGGATTCTACAAAATATTTCTTCATCTTCCAAATGTTCAAAAACGTTAATATTCATGATCACATCCATTTCTAAATTTTTTCGTCGAAGCGCCTTTTTCAACAAAACTAAAATCGCTTGACGTCGCAAAGTATACACTGGCGTCCAGAACAGTTTCACAAGCATAACTCTGTTTCACATTCCCTACTTCCCCCACTACTGCAAAAACGCACTAACTGGCAGTTCCAGCAGTTATCCGGTGCCCGAACCTCTAGTCAAATTGACCGGAGGACAACTGGCAGATAACTCGAGACTGGAGGTGAAGAAATAGGCATGTGCCAGATATCTGCCAGATAACTCTGACTGGCAGATATCTGGAGCTGAAGAAATCGGCCGTTAGTGTAGAAAGTTTTTAGACTGCCAGGCCGAAGTCTAGGTAAACGCACGAAATCCCTATATCGGTGTTCCAGCAAGGGAAGGCGAGGGAAGGCGTTTTGGCCGCCGCGACCCCCAGGTAGCCGCGGGCCGCATAAGACCCTCTCACTTGCACATAAAGCTCTGTCCTTGGTTAGCACCATCCCTGTCTACCGCATGCTCTCCGTCATTCCCGTGCAGCGAGTTGGCGCGAAGAGGCTAGTTATTTCTTACGAAGGAGCAATATCGATGGCAGTGATAGGTCGCGTATTTTACGCCGCGTCGTAAATGCATTTATGACGTGTCGCAAATGTGTGTATAATATGTCGTTTTTAAGCCCATTTTATACGTGTCATTTGCCGCAAATGTAGTAAATAGAAATATTCATTATTTTAAGGTTTCAACAATTAAACTGTTGGAAAAATATAATTCTTTCTGACTCGCTTGTTGGTTGCATGAAAATACTATAGAATACTGTAGAATACGTCGATTACGTCGAAAACTACATATAATCGTCACTTTCCTAACCCCAAAAAAGTATTCAAAAGCGTGGTATTAATTATTGTTTTGTAATTGTTTAGATAATAACTAATAAAAATGAATCGTGAAAGGTAAAGTAATTAGAAATAAATGTACGATAATAAATAAAATTTATTTGAATTGAAAATTATGTAAATAAAAATATCCGTTTCAGAAAAAATGAAATTGATAAATTATTATCAAATTTATTTTTTTGGTGCAATATCCCTTTCAGTGTGGTGAAAGTAAACAAATTATATTTATTATTCTATATTGGGAAACTTAGTGGAGACGTGGCCTAAATTTCAGCCCTCTGGTGGTAAGTTGGCAAACTATTGAAAATAGGTCCGGATCCCACCAAACATTCCGAATAAGTATTTATTAATCAAAGAAGTAAAAATTTAGTGTTCAAACAAATTTAAAAACACTTGTTTTTCACAACATGTCTATTTAAACACTGATAATCATATGGACTTCGACGGATTACGACCTACTCTCAGTAGTTCCATTTTCTGTCACTAGTTGGCGTATCGAAATTCTTGGTTTCCTTCTTTTACTAACCTTTCAATATCCATTTTTCGTCAGTGTAACTTAAGTTAATTTAATTTTTTTAATCATAATTATATTTATTAATAAATTGGCACTTCTTCAGAACCTATACGAAAAATGTTTTATACGTTAGTTATTTTCATTCCAGATAAACGATATTTATGACACATCTACGACATTTACGACATTTACGCCATTTACGACATTTAAGACACGTGTCGTGTATAAAATAGAAAATTCGTGTCTTTACCCACCACTGATCGATGGTCCTCACTTTCTACCTACGATACATGCTACTTCTTTGCCAAATAGATGAGGAATCGAACCCATCATCCTCTTACGTGTAATGTTTTATCAAGCAAAATCCATTTTATCAAACTAAATAATAACTTGTAAAATTGTCACCATTGTCACTAGGCATAACTCAGTGGTTCTTCGACATAGGGGGACCCGACATGCAACGTTGCCAAATTTCCGAAGGGAAGCCGATTCTGTCCCTTAGCAAAGAGTAGGTATAATAAGAGGCGTCACTCCGGGCGGAACCTTTGAAGTCCTTGCTTGACCTTGGCATTTAATTTGTTGTCTATTTCGAGCGGGATATTCAAATCGACTAAATGTACCTTACCGCAATTGGCTGATTATTGCCGAAGTTGACCGATCATTGCCGAAGCTTAGCGATCATTGCCGAATGGGCATTTAAATTGGTTGTCTAGTGATTTCCCTAGGTTATTTCTGTCCTTGTCGAGTGACGCCTCTTATTATACCTCCTCTTTGCCCTTAGTGTAAATAGGCTTCCTTCGGCCAGCGAATTGTTCCCATTTTTCAAAGTCGCATTAACCAATAAGGGAACGCTATGCGAAACGCGAGTCACGGCACATTTGGACCAATCAGGATGCGCCAGCTGGGATTCCGGGCTTTTGACAGCATCCAACGTGTATAAAGCCAAGTGTGGAACAAACCGATGTAGTTGCGTTAAGAATTCGTTGAAATAATAAGCGACTGAATTAAAAGTTCGATACACTTGCGTCACGGTAGAAGAGTGAATATTTTCTAAGTTATATACGAATCAGTTTGCTGGCGCAGGGCCACGTAAGTTCAGACTCTCGTTATTCCCACTAACCTTGTAAACCTCGATCATTCTTTTATTAATTCACGTCAACCTTTAATTTACCAAATAGTACCAAGGGTTCTGTATTAGTGTTTCGTTCCGATTTCAACGGAACAAGTAATACAATTTTAGTTTCGCTTCGAACTATGTAGCTTTAAGTTCGATGGAATTAAACTATATATAATTATCACTCTATTATTACAACATTAACGTGTTGAATTTAAAGGAGATTTTTTATGTTATATTATTGTAACATCTTCGATTTATATTTCATCGAGTATATAACTACGATTTACTCGATATATAATTGTATAATATTTTATTATTCAAAAGATACGTAATAAAGGATTATTGTTATCTGTGTAGAGTGTATACGTACAAGATGAACACTTCGTCGTTGTTAACTCTGTCTATGGTTGTTGGGATAATATGCGCTGTAAGTGCTTTAAAGAATGGCGAGTGTGAAGGTAAATAAACGTACACATACATCTGTATTTTATTCGCTCTTTATCTCTTAGCTCTATTTACCTATTCCATTCGTTTCGTTAATGTTGCAGTATGCATATCTACCGTGGAGAAATTTGTGAATACTTTGAGCGACGATGCGAAGAAGGATACTAAGGAAATAGAGGTGGCATTCAAAGATTTTTGTAAGGGCACTAAATCTAAAGAAAACAGATTCGTAAGTTTCTACGTTACAAAACGTTTAACGACGAAGAAACACCACCAATTTCTGTCTCTCGCAATTGAAACTTCTCTTTTTCCCAGTGCTACTATTTAGGTGGCTTAGAAGAATCTGCGACGGGCATCTTAGGTGAATTAAGTAAACCCATATCTTGGTCCATGCCCGCGAATAAAGTATGCGAGAAGCTGAAGAAGATGGACGCTCAAATATGCGATTTGAGATTCGGTAATCTCGCTTTTAATCGTACTTCTACGCTCGCAATTATTTACGCACCCTCGGCGTCTCGGCCTAACGATATTAACATTCGATTTCAGAGAAGCAGATCGACATCAACACCGTCGACTTGAAGAAGCTCAAGGTGCGCGACTTGAAGAAAATCCTGAGCGATTGGGACGAAAGATGCGACGGCTGTATAGAGAAGACGGACTTCATTAAGCGAATCGAAGAATTGAAACCCAAGTATTCTCATAGCTCGAAGTCAGAGCTTTGAAATGTGTTCAGCGACGTAGGTAAATTATTATGTTAGTATGGCGAAGCTTTTGGATATTTGTTTCTTTTTACAGAATGTTTAATAGTACTTAACATTCGTAGGTTCGCACTCGAACACACGAATGGGGTATCGTTTTGTGAAAAATTTTGTTCATTGAGACCTTTGGAAGCCAGTATATGCATTTAAGTTTTACTAAGTAATATTACGGATCCTCTGAATTAGATGCTTTTTATTTAGTCTTTCTACAAATTAAATTATGTTTATCGAGCTTAGGCACGGTTTTAAGGGATCAGGAGTGCAGAGTACTAAAAATTTGTTAAGGGTTGATTCTGTTCAGTGTAGCCATGCTAATACATGTTGAATATCATAAAAAGGTGCTCCGTTTTTATCATACCGATGTTAGACAATTCTAAGTGACTCAAAGTTTTCATGCTGAAAAAATTACTTCTATGCTTTTATCCCTCAATTGCTCTTCCTCGGATACTTCGATGCAGTGTGTTTATACGTGTATGAATCCTATTTATACCAAAATGCAGTGTACTCTGTCAACAGATGTGTATATGTGGTGAATTATTAATAATATGTTGTTACATATATATTTATTCTTTTTTTACATTCGACACTCACGATGTGCTACTAATTTCCGGAACATACTGTTGGGTCACATTTTTTTCACTACTCAATGTAATAATACATTACCGTTTTACATCGATAATAAGTCTGTTTCCATCGACTCGTTTAGATAATGAAATTAGAAGCTTACCGAACGCTCAGTATTATATATTCATTAACAAGTATTCGCGGGAGCCTGAATTTATTCTGGATTTATATAAATACGCCGCAGATTTTAAGGGCAACGCTCGGGCTCGTTATTCATAGAATCTCTTGTACAGTGGTATTATTTTATGGAAGCATACTTACGAGATGTAAAATGGGAAAGTATTATAAGATATAAAAAATTTAATAAGTTTAGCATTTAATAAAAAAAAATCTGTGACATAAGTTTACTCCAATGTTTTATTTTACATTCACGTATAGGCTTACCATTATATTAAAAATCCGCATTATTAATTATCGTCGCAGACTGGCGGCTCGCTCCAATGTCCGTCTGCCTTGCACGCGATTAATCCTTGCTTTTTACCGCCAGGACATATGTAAGTCAATTGATCCTGATACAAGTACGAACGGCCACGAACGGTAACTCCAGGCGGAAGCTTCGGCTTATTACACGAGAGTTCTACAAATATTGGTCGATGAGAAAACGAACGACGCCACAAAGCATATTTTATACGACGCCGTACTTACTCGTACATTTACTGTATATCTTGGACCATTTCCCATTTACAAGGCACCTTGCGTTTGATTGTCCGAACATGAAATAGCCGGGCAGGCATTGATAGGTGATCATATTGCCAAACGTGAAGTTTGCTGTCCCACCGTTATCCATCTTTAATATCGCATTCGCAAGTGTTGGTGGTTTTCCACATACCGCAGCTGAAACACGTAACGAGTACTGAATTCTCTGCTAACATATCGAATGGATGTGCAAAAGCAATTTTGTCCTTACGTTTGCAAGATGGACTAGCGGACCACGTACTGTTTGAAAAGCAGACAGATTTCTCATTGCCTTCAAGTATATAACCGTGACGACACTTGAAAGTAATAGCGCTGTCGATAGCTCTTGAATAATTATTGTTATTACCAACAATATACCCGTGCTCTGGAACCTATTAGTACCTTCGATCTTAGTTTCTTTAATCAGTGTATCCAAAAATGACTTTGTAAAGAGAAATCGCGTATGGTACTTACCGTGGCTAAAGGACACGTTAGCTCGTCGCAAATACTCTCCATTCTGTGACCGAGTAAATCTTCAATTATAGTGTCGTTCATTTTTAAATGAAGGATTTCCCATTCACCGTTCTCGTTGCAAGACCACGTTAAATTGGAAACGTGTCCATCAGTGTTCCCGCTGGTCAATTTCATTTCACCAGCATTCTTACAGGTAAGAACTATTTTCTTCGTATAAGTATAGCCCTCCACAAAGTACTCTAAACTTCCATAGAAACCGTTGTAAGCTTTCCTGTCGCCTAATTCTTTATTTGGATTGTTGCCCCAGGTGCTCGTATGATTACCCGAGCTCGCTACTTTATTAATAAGTGGGAAAAGTGGATGTTCCGAGATGGAACATTCGTAAGGCTGGCAGGATGACAACGTTGGCGACCATTCCTCCCTGTCTGTACAGCTTCTAACGCCGTCTCCGACTAATTCGTATCCCACATCGCACTTGATTAGAATCTGCGAGCCAAGAACAAACTGATTCTCCGAATCTGTTTCCTCGAGGCTGCTGCCCCTTTCTCTCTCTGTGCTCTTCGTATTCGAAACGCTGGGCACTACTTGTCTGTTGGAAAGCTGGATCGTATCATTGCTGTGCGTTCTCAAGAATAGTTTGCCATTAGCCACAGCGTTGGGCCAGGAGCACAGTAGAGGCACGCAATCGTGAACGAATCCGATCCAAGTACCGTTCTCGGTACACCGAAGTCTGAATTCAGCCATCAAGTTATGATTATCCTGAAACTTGTATCCTGAATGGCAGGAGTATCCAACGACGTCGCCGAAGTAATAGTTTCTCCCAAGAACGTCATTGGCTATTTCTAAGCCGGCACTCGTCACAGAACTTTCTTGAAGGCTATTGGAACTTGCGAGGGTTGTATAGCCGTGCTCAATTCTGCGAGAACATCGAGACAACATTCGTTTGTTATTAAACTACGATAGCTTCTTTACGAGTGTTTAAACAGCTTACACTTTTGGCGGCGGACATCCATCAGCCACGCACGTCGGCCTGTCGTGGTCCCATATGCCAGACTCGAGGCACGTCAGAAACTTTTCTCCGACGAGGCGGAAAGCCAGGTCGCATTTGAACTCGAGCTGCTGTCCTACCTGGAGCACAATTTAGGGAAACAATCTCGACCTGCTTTCTAACGGCGAATGTAAGTAGATCTCGCACCTGTAGTATCGAAAGATCATCCCTTTCATATTCTTCTACAACGTATTCGATATCCCCGTTCTCTGGCGCCAGCAGGTTCCTGCAAGTCTTCCCTGTGACCAGAGGCGATAATGAAAATTGTGCGATCGTTGTTAGGATCAGAGACGCTTGGTTTATCAAAGTAATCTGTGACAAGTATGTTGTCAGGAAAACAGATCTTCACCTATGCAGACTGGAGGCAAGCCACTCCAGTTGCCATTTGCATTGCAAACTCTACGAGGGTTCCCTCGAAGCTCGTAACCATTCAGACAGGAATAGTGCACTTCATCCCCGAACAAGTAGGATCTACCTTGCACGCGACCGCGTGGAAAATAGCCCGGAAAGCCGCATTTTCTTCCTCAAATGAAAATCGTGTATGATGTATTCGTCGATATTCTGAAACGTTTCGTTGTACAAAGTAGCAAATGGCTAAAGGGTTCTTATCTTACTGGTGCAAACCGGCGTGTAGTAGCCTTCCCACTGCCCTTGCTTAAGGCATTTCACTTTTAAAGACCGATGCTCTCTGCCAAGGAATCGCACCATGTAACCAGCGTCACAGTAATAAGTGATTTCCAACGCGTCGTCGCTGACGTTTAAGTTACCTTTAAACGGCACAACCGGCAAGGGACAGCCACGGCAAAACGGGCTGCTTGATACCTAAGAACGTGGAATCCCTCGTAGAGTTATCGTTAAAATCCGCGGATAAGCTTCAGAGAAATGCATAATTACCGCAACGTCGCCGCGTATGCGCTCCTGCACCTGTGACCATGCAATTACGTTGCCGTGGTATCTTTCGCAGGTGTTGAGCAAGTGTTTCACGTCGGCAGCTGTCAAAGCTGTATTCCAAATGTCCATCAGCGTTAATTTTCCCAGGAAGGACTCCGACTCGGAAAATCCACCACCGACGCGATCTTGCTCTTGCCCGATCACGAGGGTTCCGTTGCCTTATTACAAGAATGTATTACTCTGCCTTTCCTCTCTCGTCAAAATCGAAGTGCTTCTAATACTATAGGTATACCCATGCGAAATATTTGTCACCTTGAATGGTAAAGCCTCTCGCCAAACGAGTTCCATTGTCTCGTAAATGCCCGTCGACGAACACATTCCAAGAGCCACGTCCGCTTTCCCAGGTAATGCAGACGAAATGCCAAAGACCGTCGTTGACTTTAATGTCGGTCACTACTTTCTGCCCGTTGATGTATATCACGAATCTGAGAAATTAAGATGTGGATGTTTCTTCAATAATTACATTTATTGGAGTTGCTTTCAGAAGAAACATTCGATTACCCATTATAGTCGGTTAAAGTAAACGCGTTATCGTAATACCGCGTCGCGTACGACAACACCGTGCCGTAGTTGAACGTGTCCGTTGACTGCAGCCACAAGCATGTTGTTAACTGGAACGAAATATTCTGATGGAGTAAAGATTATTTTCAGATAGGATTTCACAGAATAACGATCGCATCGATCAGCATACCTCTAACAGATTCGTCGCAGGGCCCTTCATATCAACGTAGTCCGTTGTTCCCGACTTAGTAAAGTGTACGACATAATCAGACGACAATTCTATAAATAAATAGGGAGTCTTTGAAAAGACAGTGCAAAGAAATGGAGATCATATTCGCATGAGGAGATAAAATTTATATCGACTGAATGGGGTAGAGAGGGTTCATCCAGACTATACTTTCCAGTCTCGCAATTGCGCCCTGTAAATGGCACAGGACACGTGCACGTGTAATTAGAAACACCGCTGAAGCATTTTCCGTTATTCCAGCATGGAAGACTTTCACAATGATTCACCTTTATCGTACAATTCCCTCCGGTATAGCCAGCAAGACACTCGCACCTAACAATCATTGAACCCTGATTTATCCATGCCAGACTAATTATTGTTTATATTAGGGGTGGGTTCGAGGCTAATTTTTAAATTCTCGCAACTCGAATCCGAAACTTTTTATGGCTTCGAAACTCTCGAAACTTGAAGTGCTGATTCTGTTCTGTAAGTGGAATATCTCGGAGTGAACAGAATTTTTGCATAGATCTCTATTGACCATCGTTAAAGAAAATATAAATAAAAATATAGCGATATACAAATTCTCGAGGCACGCTGCGAGCGATTCTTTATTCATTAATTTTATACTTCCTCTTATCTGTGTTTCGAGAGTTTCGAATTCACGAGACTCGAAACTTTCTTGGTGTTTCGATTAGGGGTGTGCGGGTACCCGAAATTACGGGGCCCGATTGGCGATTCGGGAGCCGATTTTCTTGCTGAAAAATTCTTACGTCCGATCAGACCGCAAAATCGCAACTTAAAAGTGTTCGGATCTCGGATCACACGCAGTTTCGGGCGTTCCGAGAAATCCATCCCCAGTTTATATTCACCTGTAACTCATCCTTGTTGCGCTTTCTTCCTCGATATTCACGCAAGACGAATTTCCATGGCACGGGAGCCAATCGCAGGGTAATAAATTGCAATAACGACCCAGAAAGCCAGGCTTGCATAAACATTGCCAAGTGTCGTCGACACTGTGGCAAGTAGATCCTTCCATACAGGGTGATGGATGACAGTAGTCCACCGCGATTTCGCAGAACTCCCCTGAACAGCGTGTTTCAATGAAACGTCAAGCTCTTTGACAGCTTTAATTGTTAGTAACAGTCGTTGAATGATGCAGACACACCTTTAAAACCGCCCTGGCATTCACAGGCATAGTCGTTGTCAGTGCTCACGCACGTGCCATTGTTTCGACAAGGATTAGCGGCACATTCGTCCACGTGCACCTAGAAGTTCCTTTATTAGTCCTTTATCTATACCGACTACTTTACATTCAAACTACTGTTTTACCTCGCAGTTGCTTCCCGAGTATCCACTTGTACACGCGCAAGTATAATATGCTGTACCATTTGTGAGAAATTGCACGGTACATGTTCCTTCGTTCAAGCAGGGCGAGGAATCACAGGGACTACGTAACGTTTCACATTTTGAACCTAAAGATATTTATTCTACTATTAATTTCTGTGTCACCACTGAATGGAAATTAAATTCGGTTCCCACTCACCGACATAGTAATCAGAACACTCGCAACTGAAGCTGTCCTCTTCTTGCACGCACTGTCCACCGTTCAAACAGGAATCTGTTTGGCAAATATCATCTTCGATCTTATATAGAGGCAAGCAGTTATTTGTATCCAATGATCCACGATGTTTCGTGGTGGTATTGTATGGACAAGGTAGACAGTGGTTCTGTCCATATTCTGGCTGATAAAATCCAACCGCGCACATCAAGCAGGGCTCGAGAGCCAAGCGTGTACCGTGATAGCGTTTCCTTCGGGAATAATATCCTGGTCTGCATAGGCCTGCGATAAAAGAGGAGATATTTGTATAAATTCTGTTTAGATCATATGAATATCGAGAGAGGTACCTACGTATGCAATCTTGCAAAGATTTTGTATGCATTTTCTTCGTGAACGTGTATTCGGGGCAGCGTTTACACTTCAAGGATCCGTTTGTGTCTTCGTATTCCCCGAGGGGGCACGGCTGGCATCGCTTAGTCGACGAATCGAAGAAAGTGCCCAAAGGACACTTCACTAAGATTGAAGAAAACTATGAAGAAAGCATTAACGAAGCGGGGTACCGCGGATAATGCAGCACACTGCTCTCACCGCAAGTGTGCTTCTTCAGAACGCTTCCTGGCTCGCAGAGTTCCTGGAGATTCTTGAAAACCAGATGCAAATTCAACGCAAGCTTCGCGATCTCCTGGTTTGTCCTGCTATTCAGTAAATCCAATTTTCCAGACTGAGACATCGATTCTAGCCTCTGCCTCAGCTTCTGCACTCCCTCTCGTGGGTTTTCATAATGTTCCTCGATTATCTTCCCTACGTTAAAGCATAGAATCAGTAAGTATTTTAAGAATTGTTCGCATTCCTTTGAAAATCGTCAACATACGAATGAGGAAACTTGCCTAAGAATTTGAATTTTATTTCAATTTTCTCTTTCTTCTTCTTCGTTCTCACTTTGCCTCTGTCCGCGCTATCATTCATCTTAGCATTTCGTTTTGTATTTCTATGATACGCTGCAGTCTCGTTTCTTACAAACAATCCGACGCTGGGAACGTTGTTATAATAAAGTCCTCTCCGTTCCCTTATCGAGTTTGAGTAAACGGTGTCCGGCGACGGAAGGCTCTCCTCGCATTCGGGATCGAAGGTAATGAGATTGCACTCGATATCGTTCCCGCATATGTTGAGCAACGTCGATCTTAAATCGGCAGTAATATATTCGCTCAACTAATTAGAATAATAAAAAGTACGTACATGTTTTTACTGAGAGAGCAGCTAATATCTCATACGTTCGAACGAAGAATTAATATTTACTTCACGGAGGGTCGTCTGGTTATCGCAAACCGACGTGTTTCCTTCTAAGACGATACTTCCTTCTTGAGACACTGCTTTGGGCGCGGTAGATTCTGCACAGAAATATACAAATAACGGATTTTCCTTAATTAGCATTCTTTGACCAAAAATCATTATTTTTATCATCCCCACACGCAGACCTCGCGCAAAGTAAACGCACCAGAGCAATCAGGAATGTAGTTTTCTTCAGTCCAATTTAAATTGCTCGTATTACATTTCAACAGTAATACATCCTCCACTGCGCGAAGATTTGGGACTTCGGTCGCGAATCCGAATCCCTCGTCGCAAGTTACTGTGCACTCACTTGTCCCGTTGGTCGTGGTCGATGAGCAATTTGAATAGCCGTTTAGAACCTTCGGAATTTCTTTGCATACATCTAGCAACCATGCAAGTAAAACGATACTCCGTAATTTCTAACATATTACTAAGAAATCTTGTATCGGTAGTTAATCGCATACCTTTTATAGTAATATTAAGCACGCACGTCGCCCTGTTATCATACTTATCAATGGCGTTGTACACGACCTCCGTCGTTCCGATCGGAAACGCACGTTCGCCGGGTACATGATTTTGCTTCAGTTGCACCGGCGCTTTGGAATTATCGTAAAAGCCAGGTTCGTCCCAAGTTACGTTATTTATACCAACCCCGTTATCGGTAAAATACACTGGCGGGTCCATACAGTTCTCGATCATCGGCGGCTCCTTGTCTGGAGCATTTAAGAAATGAGCTTATAATGTAATAATCGCGACGCGGTCACGCGCAACAGCCTATTCGATTAGCTAACTTACCAAGGACCTTCACCTTAAATTTACATCTAGCTTTATTCCCAGCTGAATCTTGCGCCACGTATACCACCGTGCGGGTGCCAATCTTCACTCTCCAAGGGTGGCTGATGTACGGTTTGCTCCAAACCGAGGGCGACTTGTCTACATTGTCGGTTACTTTCGGTGTCGTCCAATTAACGTACGCATAATTCTTTCCTGGCAAGCTGTCCGTGACAACGTCAGGCGGGCACGTTACCGAGGGTGGCGTTTCATCTGAGGGACAGGGATCGACTGTAGTACATACGTAGAATATTTGAGCCGAGTAGCTAGTTTATATCGGTGAGAAATAATTTTGGAGCAACCTATGCAACGATTAACAGTCCTTCGTTGCGTCCAGGCACCGGAACGTCCACCGCATAATCTGGTGCGCGGCCCCTCGAGCGCGAAACCCTTTCTACACGTTATCGTGCAGTTCGTCGCGAACGGCACCTTGGCTAGTCCAGAGCAGCTCTCGGGCAGAATCTTTGCATTCGTTACTCGTTTCAGAGGCTCGCACTTTATTGCTGTGGGTGGAAGATCAGAAGTAGATATAGTCACAGCGTGGACGAAGAGAGGAATGAATAGAAAATACCCGCGCAGCGGGAAGATCGGCCATGATCTGCACCCCGGCGGCGGCTCGGCGACGGACGCAGACGGTACATCGGTGCACCGCCGCGCGGACCAGATCTCGAGCGCGCAGCACCCAGAAGTTGTTTCTCAGGACGCTGAGGGTGAGCTGGGGCCCCCCATGCAGCGCCCTGAGATGCGCGTGCTCAATGATTAGCGTGTTCGGGACTTCGCCTGACTTGCCCCGCTGCGCGCGGGTTGCCTGCTCTTAGGCGTATCTTTAAACGCTTATAACTAACAAGCGAAGCCTCGACCGCAATATCGCTATTCTTGATCTTCGTCTTATTCTAGAATCACCCCTTAAATTCAGTCCCCCGTGTAGCCGAACACCCTGTATAATATGTAATAGAACAGCTTGCTTTTTAGCTTCGAAAACCGTTCACCTTTACAGGCCGCTTTAAGCCCGTCCCACTGCGACAAAGGCAGACAGTTACGAATCTTGCTCCCACGAAGATGATACCCGGAGTCGCATCTGAACTGGCAGCGCGTGTCTATCGGGTGCGCCGTGGAATCGTTGGAAATTGAATGCTCGTCTTCCTCGTTCTGGCACCGCATTCGGCCGTGCGTGGGCGGTCGAAGCGCTGGGCAAGTTTTCACTACATAAAGACGAAATATGATAAACGAGGAAAATGCAGCACCTGCGTGGCGCAATCTGAATTAAATCTCTCAAGCTTAAAAATGGAAATTTCGAAGGCAAAGCTGCGGCATATATCAATTTTAATTTCAACGTGAGATCGAAGCTGGTTTCTTTGGCTAATTAAATTAAGTGCGTTTCGCGTAATTTCTCTGAAGGACTCACGCAGACACTTTGGTTCGTTTCCAGACCAACTACCGTCCTTTCCACAAAGTCGGATACTATCACCTGTGAGGTAGAATCCGATTCTGCACCTTACACCGCAGGCTGCGTGAACAACGTTGCTGCATGCGCTTGCCTTCACCAAGTAGCCGTTCTCCGGCACCCTCAGCCTCGGGCACGTTATAACTGAATAATCAGAGGAAGTAAACAGCATTTATAAAATTAAAATGAAAGATTCGAGCAGTGTGCTCCGCAACTATTCTCACGCCCGGTACATACGTTTGCAATTACTGAAAACAGCAGTAAATCTAAACACTCGCAATGCGGAGAAGTGTCCAGCAAGACTCTGTCTGCGATCTCTTAAACTTCACGGTGAACGTCACCCAATTTTGAGAAGTCTTAAAGACTTTTATTTAAAGACAATATTTATTCGATAGATCGCTCGACACCTATCAAATACGATAATGGACCCACGTTGCGACAAGCCCCGCGATTTCGTCGCCATTTGTAAGAACTTAGCCGAGGGGGTGCAGAAGTCGAAGCATCTGCAAATCAAGTGGTTTCAGAAATACGAATGGTTATTGGAGGAACACCTGTATGTATATAAATCGAATCTTTTAGTATTTATCATTTAAAATTGGAAAGAAAGGGGCGAGTATTCATTGGGGATTAATTGTGTGAAGAAAATTGAAGAAAGAAATGGACAAACTTTGCGAAGAGAAGCAGTCGGCCATCCCCACCGAGATATTCGTCCGAGAAGAGGGAAAAACATGCTTACCAGCTCCGGTTACTACAAACGCTATGGTATTAACCACTATCGTTCTTAAAGGGTGATGCCTAGCTGGCAACAGAACGCCATTTTCGGAAATTTTTTGTGAAAACTGTGATGTATGTTTCTTATAACTATTTCCTTATTTCAGAAGTACATATATTCAGCAACTCTCAGTAATTTTTTATATGAAGATAGTAAAAAATTAACGAATAACAGCCACTCTCGCGGAAGCTGTTTTTATAAAGTGAAGAAGATTTTGTTAATGTATGAGTTTATCTGGTGCGTGAACGTAGGATTTTTAAAAAATAATGATTTCAGTAAAAAAGGCGGCCGTTGATTGCGAAATTATGATTTTTCGATGTCCGAATTCTTCGTTTTTCGTGAATTAAAATAGTGTTTTCATCAGAAACAAAAATCCTTCGTTCACGCAGCAGATAAACTCGTATACTAACAGAATCTTCATTTTTCGACTTCGGATGATCCGGTTCGAAGAAATCATGCTCACCGCTAAAAAAATAGGTTCCCGGAGAGTGGCTGTTGTTCGTTTATTTTTTAATATTTTCCTACAACAAAATTACTGAGAGTTGCTGAATACATGTACTTTTAAAATAAGCAAATAGTTGTAAAAAATATACATTAGATTTTCCACAAAAAATCACCGAAAACCACGTTCTTTTCGCCTGCCAACCAGGCATGACCCCTTGATCCATATGAAACTTCTTTGAACAATTACCAAATATAATATGCTCCTACAGTACGGCTGGCTCGCCTCGAAACCAAAGTTTCAGCTGGAAATATACGGCCCTTACATGCCGCAGTACCCCGATCCCATGAAGGACATAGTAACTTTAACCGGAGATGTGCCCCTCCTCGCTGTCGGCAAAGGTTTCATTTGGTAGCCGACGCCAGAAAGAGTCGCCGAACAAATCAGCCAAATAACGAATTAATAAACAATGCACTCCGCGAGTTACCTTCGCATTTCTTGCCGTCGGTGGTGAATCCGGTGGCGCAAACGCAATGCTCCACGGAAGTAGCAGGTACTTTGATAGTCACATGATTCACGTCGGGGCAGGACAAGCAGGTGGACGTGGAATCCCCGGAAATCTCTCCAGAGGCGTACGTACCATTTGGGCAAGCTAAAAACCCGCGATTAATTGGAACGAAGGCCCTCGCAAAATATAAACAGAAGAGCTTGGCGGCCTCGATGGACTCACGCTGGCAGGATCCATTGAAGCCGGAGCCAAAATATCCGGTGGGGCAAATGCAGGCGTAATGACCTGTCGTGATCCCGCAGGCGCACGTCGCGAAACTATCGCAGCAGCTTCGCTCGCTTCCGACTTCGCTGATATTCGCGCACAGAAGATTGCAGTTATCTGGCAACGTGACTGGCACGTATTTGCCGGCCCTCAAATCTGCAAGAACGGAAACGGGGCGAACTTGCGTCAGATAAAGCGCTACGTTCCCTCGAGCCAAGGATCGAGTCAGCGAACTGCTCGAGCGAGTTGGTTAATTACTGAAGAACCGCTCGCGGAAACTGTACATTACATAAGCTCTACATTCGTCGCGAATCTCGCTCGATTCGGGGATCTCGAGGTCGAGCTTATCGGACTCTCACCGCGGTGCAACGCCCGTCGCGCCAGCGCCTCGAATTCCGCGAAGCTGTCGAGGAAATAGCTGTGGGTGTTTCCTGGGAAGCTGGCTATGTCGTGGAGCTCCTGCACGTTGCCTGTTCTTATTCCGAACGTGAATATCGTCGCGCCGGCGATTTTTAAAAGGTTCGCCGCTGGCCGAGGATCCCCGCCGTTGCTGAACCCGTCCGTTATAAGGAACACAGCTTTCTTCGCGCTCTGCCGGCCTTTCTCGAGCACCCTCTGGCTCCGTCGATTAATTCATGAGTAATTGGAAAGGTGTGGTGAAGAAGCTAGTCGAAGAACACTTACGAGAGCTTCCATGAGAGCGCCCCGGGTGTAAGTCCCGCCGCCAGTGTAGCTGATGTTGTTCAACTGCTTGTTCAACAAGTAACACTTGTGGTCGTTCTCACCGCTCCGAGATATCTGATCGACGTTGCGTCTGATGCTCCTGCGGCCACCGAATGTCACGATGGCGACTCTCGTGGCCAAGGGTTCCACGGTGAAGTCGGACAAAAGATTCTTCACGAAGTTCAACTCGCTCTGGAAGTTCTTCAGGCCCACGGACCCCGAGGCGTCGATGAGGAACACCAGTTCCACCTAAAAGCATTTTCTATAATGTTTAATTCCAGGAACGTCGCGCGAAGGAGCTCCGCTAAATGTAATGGCATCGAGTGCCTAAGTTCGATGGGAGATCAGATTCTGCAAACTCGCGGTTACCTGGTCGGTTTGATTCTTCAGCCGGTCGATATGGATCTTAAAAAGCCGCGACAAGGTGTTGGCTTTATTCTTGAACGTCTTCTCGACGTTCACCAGGCTGACGTTCGATTCGCGCCGAGTCGCAGCTCTTCTCTCGCCGAAGCTGAGGAACAACGTGCCGTTCCCTTCGGTCGCCCCGAAGTGCAGCTCCTTCTCGAACAGAGCCACTTCGTTGGAGGATGCGATTGAGACGAGCAAACGCGATAACAGCCCGATCAATATGCATTTCCTCGCGCTCGGACCGATCATGCTTGCGATTCACAGCTACGATTTCCAAAGTACTTTCAGGGGCACATTTCGCGGGGGCGTGAGTCTGTTAGCCGAGCTTCATAGAGCCTCCTCGAAGCGAGGATTCTAGCACTGCGCCTCAGATATCGAATAAGCACGCTGTCCATTCGCGCAGACCTTCTCTGCAGCCTCTCTTCCGTTTGCACGTGTCATTAGAAGTCCGCGGGGTCTCTACGCGTTCGCTTGAAAATTATGAAACGGATAAATTTGTCATGGCAATCGAAATTAAAATCGTTTTATGAGATACCTTGAGAAACGCACTGCTCGTTGTGAAACATTGAGAGATCGACTGCCGATAGTTTGAGAGGAGCTGCTACTGCTCGGAGGAGGACCGTGTAAAACGGCACCCGAGTGGTATCCGGAGCTATGAAAAGTTCAGAACAAGGGACTCTCTGTTCCATTTATACTGCGCACGTGTTCATTCCCATCGACTGATCTCGGCGGATGTCCGATCTATTGAGAAATCCAATTGAATCGCTTGGAATTCAAGCCTGCGTTATAAATCAGATTAAACTGTTGAGAGATTACCATCGAGTAGACGAGGAGCAGGTCCTCCATTTCTGGTCCTATTCCAAATCTGCATCCCACCTGTGTTTGCTTCTTTCAACTCTCCTAGCCCTCAAATAATTTTATTATCCACGCTCGACGTCAACGATCTTCTAACGACCGAAATAAAACTTTCGAGGCCCATTCGGAAAATCGCAGAAACTTCGCCCAGCGGAAAGCAGAAAGAGGAAGTCGATGGAGTTATCTCGTAGGGGAAGCAATTCCACGGAATCAGCTTGTTCTACATCATTCCTCCTTTTTCCTTAGACTTTCTACGCTGAGATCTATATTAACATACGCATACATAGATCGGAATAATCGTTCTTCTATATTATCCATGTATAATTTGACGTTGGCGATGGACGGCGTCCTGAAAACGAAGGGGTACCTCGACGTTTAAGGGGACTAGGCAGTCAGATCGCTCGAAAATCAAGTATTTTTTGCGAATTATTTACAAGGAGATGAACACAAATTGTGACTAGTACGTTCGGGTAATGTTTATTAATACTATAAACAGTAAAAAAGAAATGATTTGAATATTATATACATATGTATGACAGCGCTACAGTCGCCTGATATGTAGGCGTTTTTTTTGGAGCCGCTGTAATTTTGCAGTGATTCTGACCGTAAGAAATTTAATTGTGAAATATCCTCTGAAATTTATACTTTGCCCTGAACCTATTGAAAAAGGAAAAAAATCAAAATTATAGAAATGGTGGCTGCAAAACGGCAAATTTTAAAGAAATGTCATTTTTCGCCAGGGAAAAGAGCCATTCTATTTTTTTTTTTTGACAAACCAGGAGTTTTTACAGACTTATGCGTAGGTCAAGGTCGTAACTAGACATGTTTCATATATGCTGAATTTTTCTCAAATCGACTGATACCTCCGTTTTTTCCCAATCACTGCAAAACGAAGAGGAAATATGATTCCGAGAAAAACGCGCTTAAAGTTTCGATAAAGGAATCTATATAGTCTACCTGCGTGCGCGCAGAAACGGTTTATGGCGCGCTCGACCTTTTCGGCTGTAAAATCCTCAATTTTGCGAATTTTAACATAAACCAAACGGCATTTTAATCGGGAAGGGTGGTACTTTCGAAAAATGCAACAAAAAAAATCGAGTTTCTGACTGCCTAGTCCCCTTAAGGGGTCATATACGTTTCTCGGCACTAAAACGTGGCCAATGTTTGGGAATGATTCAGGGATAAACCCTTAGTCCGATTGGTTTAATTCTTTTTTAGTCTTATAGGTATATGTTTATAGATTATAGAACTGGTATGAGAATTGGAAAATTTTAAAAAATGCGGCGTCCGCGAGCAGTAGGGTAGAACATGTTTCTTGGCGCCGCCCCAAACGATGGACATGATTCAGCCCGTACGATTGATGTGAAACAAGAATCACCGATTTTTTAACAATCTTTGGAATCGTGGTTCTCGGGTACCGGCGCTATTCTTCGAAAAAAGCAAAAACTACGGCAATGGCAACAGTTTGAAGAAAACGGTTGCGATTATAAAAGTCGTACGTTTCTTCCTGTTATTAAAAAATCGTTCAATTTAATTAAAAAAGCTTCCGTTAACCGATAACGAATCTTACGTAGAACATGCGTCTAAATGATGAAGTTAATCGGATGAACGGCGAGGCAGTTATCACGCCCACCGTCTTGGAAAATGCTGTTTCGAGAAACACGCGTTTACAGTTTTAGAAGAGCTCTGATAAGGTGACACAATGATGGGCCCCATAGCTAATTATGGGCCCTATAAACACAGACGCTCCAAACATATTTTACAATAAGTTTTCCCCTGTTTTACGACTCCACAATTATATCGGAGTTCAATTTAGCGTAAGACGCGCACCCGTGCCGCTAGCCCGCTGTAAATCTGAAATGAGAGCGGCGCGACCCGTTTCGTTCGAATGGGTGTAACTTCGCCAATAATTCCAATTTCGAGTTCGCTTTAGGCGTAAAATATTTCTAAGACGTGCGCCTATCAAATTATGGGAAGAAAACTGCATTTCTTTCCAACGGAGAAACGTACATGACCCCGTAAGCCAGTTGGCAGCTTCTTATCCCGACTGGCGATACTGTAACGCGAACAACACGTTGCACAGAGCACACGTGTCGTGTTTATGTCACGTGTAGGAGGGATGCTGCACGGTGGTCCAGCAGCAGCAAGCAGCATGCGAGGTCAGAGAAACGTTACAGTTTCTGTGTGACCCGCACACATCGCGTTACATTCAGCGTAAATTGATTTTTCTGCCTGGATATCGGGCGGAACGCGCGCGCTCACGCCGCGATCGATGAACGATGATCCAGACGCAGTCGGCGCTCCACCATCACGCTCCTACTTTTTAACCAGTTTATCGCCTCTCCGGTCCCAGATAACGCGCGTCCGTTAATAATCGGTATGCAGACGCGTTGCATATCGCGGGATTCATTAATCGGCTTCATACTTCACGCTCGGTCGCTGGGTCGCTCGGATCCTCTCGCCTATCGCTCTTAAACATTTCATTCCCATGCCCGGCGCGGCACGAATCGCACTCTCAATCCCTCGAATGATTTCTTTTGAAAGGTCCGTCGCTGGCCGTTAACGCAGGGCTCGCGTTCGAGAAAGTGGAAGAACCATGTGGATCTCAACCGCGATGCTGATGATCGTGCTGGCTGCTGGGAGCCTCGCTGACCGGGAGGAGGTGTCTTCGCAAACCCTTCGCTCCTTCCCTGAATCGGAGGAGCCCCAAGATAACCGGGCACACGTCCAGCAATGCCGTGCCACGAACCTGTGCAAGAAGCATCTGGGATACGTGAACGTATTCGCGTTCCTGAATCCTTCTTGGTACTACAGCTTCAGGCAAGCAATCATGTGAGTCGCCGAAGAAACGGCAAGGCCCATTCTGTTAATAATTTCTAGCCGCATTTCGTGGAACCTGATGGTGTCGCGAATCGCATTAGAATCATTCGCTCGAACTGTTAGCGGCGCGACGAGTTTGCTCGCAATAGAAACTTGCTGTATATAGCGTGGCTCGCCTCTTCCGTTAAAACCTCTCAAGAGATAACAAACGAAGGAAGGTACGGGAATGTCGCGGTGAAATCTTTTAAAGTACTTATAATTGTCCGCAAGGTTGGAAATGCTGAAGAAACGATTCGAGAACGCTGGCTATCGGAACATCTTGTTCTTCGTCGTGACGCCGCCGGCAGGCTTATCGGACGACGCCGCGGAAGATAGCATGGAGGTAAAAGCGTGGAAAGAGATATCCAAAAATATACTGGTGCCGGAATATTTTTGGGGCGCGGAAGAGGCGGTCAACGACCTCGCGAAGACCAGCGAGCAAGGCGTCATCTTCCTTCAGGACAGCCCCGAGTTTAGCATCTGGAAAAGCTTTCGCGCATCGAAGGACGACGTGGTGGTCGTCGACCGGTGAGCTCATCTTCAACACTTGCTAATCGCGATATACAACGTACTGCAAGCAAAGAGAGTCCATTTTTTAACGTACATTCCATGTGGTCATCGTCGTTCGCAATTACTTAAGACAAAAGTTATGTCACCTTTTTATAAAACTCTTCTAAATAATTTCCCAGCAAGAAGAGTAACACTCCGAATTGATTAGATTAGAAGGTTTCAAGCTCCGCGGCATTATTCGTGCAGAAAGTAATACACTCTGTTCCTCCTTTCTACACTGTTTCTTTTTAATTACATACATTTAATACAACATGGGATATTACAATTACAGCTGTGGTAAATTGAGTTATCAAATCATTGTGCCCTGGAGCATATTATATTTCCCTTATGTTAAAGCAGCTATTCTTTCTACGTACAAAGAAGATCCGTGTGGTCCTTGCGACGTGAGTATAGGGAGACTATTATGATTCCGGAGATAGGAGTTAGCGAATGGGAAATGTGAGAGTTTTAGTTATATACTTCTGCGATGAATAGGAGCAACCACCGGCGGTACGGAATTCCACGGATTGTGATGACTATACTCGAGGTGTGCAGCCAGATGAAAAGGAAGTAGACAAACATCTCGATCCGTATACGAGCCAAACGCCCACTAACTTGGATTCAGAGAGCGTTACTATGCCTTCAGAGACACCAGACGAGACTGAAGATGATAAAAATACAAGCAACATCATTCATTTTGACTTAAATTTAAATGCCAATACAACCGCGACTCCTAATAGTACAAAGACTGATGCGCCATTTGTGGAGACGGAAACGCTTCGCACATATTCGGAACTCGGTGGAATAGACCGTGTTGGTGAAACCACATCAATGGAAAATATAAGAAACGACGAGAATATGAATACCACTTCCGTCGACGATAATATTGAATCGACGTCCGAGGTTTCACTGCAGCAAACACAAATTCAAGGTTCATCTGTAGCCTCGGACTTAGAAACACCCGAAGAACGCACAGTAGCGCAGGATCGCGAGCCAACAACTGTAAATAACGACAATCAATTTCTCGCGATTACCGATATAAATACCGCTGTAACAAGTGGTCGTGAAGATGGCCAGAACGCAATGGACGGAAGTCTGAAGAATATGGAGGAGAAGGAAGAAATTTCTTCAGTCGGTAGTAGCCATAACGTATTTGTAACGCGTAGAACATAGTAACTAAGTAGTAGTACTTAATATTCCTCAAACCTCCACGATAGGAAACTGAATTACATTTTCAAATGTATCTTAAGAAGCCCTGACCTAGGATTATCATTTTCTTCTTACAAGCCTTTCTTCCGCAGATCACGAAGCATTAAATGGAGACACTGAGGATAAAGAAAGACAGGTCCAACGAGGCGAGAGTTTGCCTTTGCGCATAATACTGTACGCTCCGCACTTGCACCAAGAAGGGCAGAACTTGAAGCAATACACGCACTTGGTTCTGAAGGCAGGAAATCCTGATTACCATGGCCACTTTCATAGTACGAGTGCGATCGGTTATCAAAAGGTAAATGTCCCTATCAAATACAACAAACTTCTTTCATAACGTATCGCGTTAATCCGTTCTACCTGTCGAAAACTACAAGCCAGCGACGTTGGAGAGCTTAGACGCAGCGAAATTAGGAAATAAAAAGCTGGATGTATACATGAACGGCGTGAACGAAAGTCCAGGGGTATACGGAGAAATCGCGGACTATTGGATAAATTCCGAAGAAGAGGAATTTAACAAAGAGATCGAAAATACAGAGTTTCTACAGTACAACGATATTACGGTGACCATAAAATACTGCTTCCAACTGCGCTTTATAAATACAACTAATCAGTTGTAGAACAAGGACGCGCAAACTATAACTAAATGCTTTACGAATCGTTACTAGGTTGGTGCAGAGGGCGACGTTGAAAACACTTTCGATGATGAAAGCACGATATTGAAAGCAGGTGACATCGGTGGAACGAATTCGGACGCGGAAATTAACGATAATTCGGACGATCTCGCGCAGCATAAATTGATCAAGCATTACTATAAACTGATTCCATGGATCGACTATGTCCTTTGATACGCAAAGAACTCATTTTATCGAGAAAGTAATGTATATACTGTACATGTTTACAGGGACAATCGTAGCATTCACATATATGTAAGATAGACGCGAAACGAGCCATATTTATAGAGTCCTTATGCAATTACAAAAACGCTTTGCACGTTCATAGAAAGTCGATTGTAAAAGCGGAGATGTATCGTTGTAAATCTTACGAACAGTTTCGTTTAGCATATGTATATATAAGTACGAATATCATTTTATGAACACAGAAGGTATTACTAAATAAACGTTTTACTTATACGTCGTTAGTAAATAAAAACCTTTTGAAGACATTATTTCTGTAACGGTTTCGGTACTAGATACCGAAGCTTCAGACGTAGAAATACAGGACGTTATACGTAAGGATTGAATATTGAGTGCGTACTTTTTGCAATTCATTCTGGTTCACTAGCATCGTCAGAATCTAGACTACTACTATTGCTCGTTGTAGTGGTGGTCGAGGTGCTACTTTCTGAATCGGTCTCAGAATCCGTGTCGCTGCTGTCGCTTGAACTCGAGCTGCTCGACAACCTGCGTAACATAATATCGGCGTCTAAATTATACGGAAGCACACCGCCTACGCCTTTCTCACTGTGCACATTTTGCCATGCGTAGTGTGCGAATATAATGACAGACCGTTGTCGTTATGCGTCGTCGACATGGATTTGCAAATTGGGTAGCTATGTGATTGGTCAGAGGGAGGTGCATTTCAGTTAGTACGTTACATTGGTGTATCTTAAATAGGGGTTCGCAATTTGTGTAAATATTTAACTCATCCATCAGACGGTAATAGATTAAGCCTTGTTAAGTGATAAAGTTATCAATACACAAAACAATTCTATTAAAATACTTACAAATACTTTAAAGAATGTTTGTCTTTAATGTAGTATATAGTCTTTGGCCTTTAAAATAAAATCATACAACGTAAAAACATAATATTACTTCAGTGAAGCCTTAAATTCGAAGAATTTGTAAAAGGTATTATCTGCCGTTACACTTACTTCTCCCTCTCGTTGTCATTCACCGCCAATTCCTCCATTTGACCCACCATGTCGTGAACGGAATTTTCTATAATGAGATCGTCCTCCTGAACCGAATAAGCCGCTTGCTCCAATTCACCTAGGTGGAATCCCATTTGTTCGTTACTCGGTTGAACCTTGAAAGGAAATACGTGTATGTCAACCACTCTGTAACAGTTCGTTCGTTATCAATTCCATACTTACGTTAACAATTAAAGCGTACAGCGACTCTATCACAGATTCGTGAACTTGTTGCAACCAAACCAAGTAATTACTTATGTACAATTGGTTTAGTATATACCGCGGCTCGCACGCGTTGTTAAACAAGCTGTGTATTTCGCAGAAACGCTTTATGATATACTTCTTACCTAGTATCAAAGTACATTGAAAGTCAAAGAATAATAATTTCACAAAATGATATTTCATCTTCGGCTGTACTTCCGAATGGCCCCAGTGGCCGATCGAAACGAGGTTTGAGGGGAGGAGAGGGGAGGAGAGGGGAGGGTGTGTGGACCCTAAATCTAAAATTGTTGCTTCGGGAATTTATTAGTTTCCGAGATATTAATAAAAAAAACTTTTAGTATTTCTGTTGACTTATTCCGACATAACGCATTCCACTTTTCAACTTTTTCTGGATATTAGTATTGGTTGGGGCTAGATTAGTGCGGGGGGTGCGCGCCCACTTGCGGGTGCGTAAAGCATGGTAGCGAACCGATGTGAGTTTGGAGATTTGAACCAGCAACTTGCGAATGCGACCCATCCTACTATATAGGGTGTTATTCTACTGATAGTCAATATTCTAGGGGGCGATTCGACAGGCCAAAATAACACGAAAATATACAATACAATTTTTTAATATCGCGCTTCGTTTTCGAGAAAATTGACTTTGAATTTCAGCTAAATACGCGTGCCTTTCCGGCGCCTGAGGAGCACGCGGAGGTAAGGGGAACGCGTCCAGCAGTTCGTAAAACAGTTTACGGGGACGGGAGGTTCGCCGGGTAGGGGTGCCCGCACCTACGTCCAAACAAAATTTAAAAAAAAAAAACTAACAATAATTTTTTATTAATATTTTGGAAACTAATAAATACCCGAAGCTACAATTTTAGATTTAGGGTCCACACTAGAGCTCTGCAATGGGCGGGTTTGGCCCGCCCGGCCCACGACTGTTTCTCGGTGTACCCGACCCGCCCGCACTTGAATCGTCACTAGCCCGAAGAACCCGCGGCTGTCCAGCCCGTCCATACCCGCCCGAAACGCCCGATCCGTCCGTGCCCGCTCTTTACCGAGACATTTCCCGCGCTTCACTCGATTTTCACTCTGACTTATTGTTACCCTCGAATGGAGAGTCAAACCTTGACAACTTATTTATTATTAATGTGTATTATACTTATCAACCATATGTAAATAACACAAGTTAAAATACAAATAAATGTAAGAAATTAAAAAATTTAGATTTAATTTATGTTTTTTACAAACAACAACATTGTAGTAGAAACATATCAGACAATTTAGAAATACAGTATATAAAAAATGCAGCTGACCCCGATGAATAGAGGAAAGGCGCAAATACGGACACGGACAGGTCGGATACGTCGCACGGCTGGCAACAGTTTCGGGCTTGACGGGCGGGTAGAAATGAACCGCTAAAGGTAGATTTACACTAGCCGTCTGGACGGCGTCAAAACGACGGCCGTCCCACTAGCGCAAGGGAGACACATGCATCTGTGTCTCCGTTGCGCTAGTGGGACGGCCGTCGTTTTGACGCCGTCCAGACGGCTAGTGTAAATCTACCTTAACCCGTCTTGCCCGACGCGGGCCGGGTGAGTCCAAAAACGATCGGGTAACGGGCGGGTTGACCCACGGTATACCCGCTCGTTGCAGAGCTCTAGTCCGCACCCCCTCCCCACTCCTCCCTCCAAACCTCATCTCGATCGGCCACTGGGGCCATTCGGAAGAATATCCTCATCTTATGCTCACCTAACTTAATAACCTTCTTCACATCCTCCAAGACTTTCAAAGAAAGATTCCAATTTCTGAAAAGTGGGTAACACAACGATCTTCTGAAGCATGCCTTTACAACTTCTTCTGGGTCGGAGAATTCCTAAAAGTATCGTTATTAACGCGTCGAACGGTAGGATCGAAGCGTGCCACGAAAATTTAGAACATTCGACGTACCTCGAACCAAGATAAAGTGGAACTCAATTTATTTATAGTCCAACTGCTTTCCACTGTATTCTCACCCAGCGTCGTCCTGTGATTATAACAGCTACCGAATAAAATATCAACTAAACTCAGAAGAAGCCCATGAGTCTCTTCGTTGTTTAATAGATACTCTTTGTTCGGAAGCTCTTTCAATAAATCCACCTCAGTTTCGTTTAACGCAACGCTTTCCTTTTCCAGGGTGTCCCATTCTGCGGTGAACGATATGTACGGTTCTATACATTCTACCTGCATGAGATCCGCTAAATAATGCTCCTCGTTGAAGTCCGAAAGCTCGCGCTTCTCTCGCAAAGCTTTCCGTTCGGACTGAGGCGTCGAGTCAGGCATCGGGAGATCCACTATCTCCTTAATCCATGCCGCCTAACATTCAGAACGATATATATTTATAAGCGACCATTAATTTTTAAATGTAAAACTGATACGCGACGCTTATAGTTTAAATTATATACATCGAAGGACGCTAAAGCTGCGGACATCTTGTTCGCAAAGCCATATTTAGGGGAGCCGGATAAGAGGCTTATGGTTTCCGTAGGATTATTCTGCTGCATGTACCACTCGTCGCCGTTCGTATTCTCATCCAGCTTGCAACCGTTGTCGTTTGACGTTTCATTAATATCTTCTGAATTCGCAGATGGATTTCCTGCAATAGGAAACGCATGAGACTCGTACCGAGCTGAGACTAAACAAGCGATCGCACGCAAATAATATTTACCAATCACTTCGATATTAGGAACAATTGTGCTTTTCTTCTTGGACGGCGCTAACAGTACAGTTATCATGTCTAAATTTTCGAAGTATTCTCCTTTCGTTACTTTCGAAAATCTCAATGAGAAATCTCCTTTCTCGCAGTCGTAGGACCCAAACGACGAATCATTCTCTTCGATTTCGCCCGGAAGCTTTAACCTGAGATAAAAAGAGGCTCGTAGAAAAGACGGATTGCCACAGCTTCTTCAGATTAATTCCTCACCTCAAATAATACGGTGTAGAGTAAAATCTGAAATCCGTTCCGTCCACGTATATCTCTGTGTCCTTAACATTGGCATATGGAGCGTGAATTATTATCGAGACTTCCACATCGGTCTGAGTTATTTCAAATCGCGGAGTCAACATCTTTCGCGATATACTTAGAAAATTAATGCGATTCGGAACTTCTTGTTCTATTTGCACCGCGCGCGGAAATTACTTTGCACGTTTGCGGGGGCAAGCTACGAAGCGAGCGTTAAACATTAAATAAGAGTGCCGATATAAACATCGTGGCATATAAATGCGTATTTATAAATATTCTTCGATTATTTATATATTTCGCGACGCAAAAGCTCTTGGAAAACTGTACTCCACCGTAAATTATCTCTATTATTTATCAGTGAATTTATGAAACATTTCACGCTCAACTTCGTATTCGCTAACTACATTTCGAAGTTTAAAATTCTTTCGGTTCCACTGAATTTTTACTCCTTCGGCGTTCAGTGAGCGCGTGTGACATCGCTGGATATCGCGATGTGCAATGACTATAAACACATCGACGTTACTATCGATTTTCGATTCTTCGAGACTCGACCAATGCACGTGCGACTATTACACGTGTTGATAATGTTGTGCCAAAGAGGAGGTATAATAAGAGGCGTCACTCGACAAGGACAGAAATAACCTAGGGAAATCACTAGACAACCAATTTAAATGCCCATTCGGCAATGATCGCTAAGCTTCGGCAATGATCGGTCAACTTCGGCAATAATCAGCCAATTGCGGTAAGGTACATTTAGTCGATTTGAATATCCCGCTCGAAATAGACAACCAATTTAAATGCCAAGGTCAAGCAAGGACTTCAAAGGTTCCGCCCGGAGTGACGCCTCTTATTATACCTACTCTTTGGTTGTGCCATGCGGCGAAAATTTTCTAACCTAATCAGTTTGTGACGGTTTGCGACTGAACGGTGAAATTTGTTCTGAAAATGCGGAACTTTAGTGACACAGCTGTCGGGGAGTGATTTACTCATGAAACCGTGTATATTGTTTTCGTTAAAAAAAATTATATTATAGGTACTGCCAATGTACTTCTTTTAATAAAGCATATTCTATACGTTTCCGAGTTGTCTGTTTGTCTTTTAAAGGTATAAATATTCATATTTTTCTTTCAGGAATTGAAGAGCGCGAAAGGAACGGCTATTAAAATGGCACAGAATAAATATCGTTTTCCGCGCTTGACTCCGAAGCACTTGGACCCGAAATGCTTAATGTTTTCTATGTTTACTGCCAATGATATAAGAAATTTAAGCGTCGCTAAAATAAGAACACCATTGTCGTTCAATATATTAGGGCATCCGTTAAAAGGAGGATTGTACGACCCAGCATTAGGTAAAGAAGTGAATACGAATGTACGCGTACGTAAAGTCCGTTCGACGAGTCGAGTCAGCAGCTATAAAGAAATTTTGCCGCAAGTTATTAAATGCTGGGCAATCGTTAATCACAGGGCTTTGTATCACTTTGTGAAACGGGTCGCGCCGAAAAATATAAAAATAATAATAATAGCAACAGCGATAATTCTGAATAAAAAAATATTAATCGTCCGGAGCTTATTTTGTTTATCGCGTAATTCATACTCGTATTTGCAACGAATAATATACAACATCCGAGGGAAACGTCTCTGTTCTGTCTGAAAGCCGCATGCCTTTGTTTACAGCTGACGACTCGACTCGTCAAACGGATTATACATTTACGTCAGGGCTCTCCAGCGTAGGGGCCCCTCACGCGCCTGCTTCCCCTTCCAATCTTCCTCTGGCGCAGCGTACCTTCCGTTGTCAAGGAGACCGCGCGACGCTGCGAAGGCTGCCGTGACGGGCTAGCGTCTTCGCGGTCAGCGTCGCGGGGTATCCCTGACAACGCGGACGAGAGTGGGAGAACCCCAAGCGCACGCGTGCGGGAACCTTGGAGAGCCCTGATTTACGTACACACGACGATGGGTAAAGGAATGAATAATATACATTATTTCTTTTGTAATTTAGGTCCCCTTATAGAAAGTTCAGATCCATGCGGAACCTGTGGATGCAACGTATTTAAATGTACCGGCCACTTTGGACACATAGACTTGCCCATGCCAGTTGTAAATCCATTGTTTCATAAAGGATTGTACGTGCTGATTAAGGCCGCTTGTTTAAAATGCTTTACCCTACAAATTCCTGTTTACGTGAAGCTGTTGCTGTCCGCGAAACTGAAGCTGCTTCAGCAAGGATATCTTAGCGATCTTGAAGACTTGGAGCAGGAAGTGATGGTTGTCGCCGGTGGTACTAGCAATCCTTACGAGGTCGATGGACAATACGTTCAAGATATCATTGATAATTATATGGAGAATCTTCTCAATCGATCGAGATTCGATCAGTCTCGTATGCAGTGCAACGAAGCTCAGTTGAATACAAAAAATATTAACATGCAGTGGCATTCGTACATCGAGAATGTCCTGAAGCAATATGTAACACCGAAAATTTGTACAAATTGTAACGAAATTATACCGAAGATTACGACGTTGAAGAATAAAATTATGACGACTAAAATATCGGAGACGGACGATCAGTACAAAAGTTCGGGTCGAGTCATTCATAAAATAGAAACGGTGATAATAATGCCGGATCAGTCTAAGGAGTATCTAAGAAGACTCTGGAATCGTGAGAAGGACTTTCTTACAGTACTTATTCCATGCTTCGGAATGGTAGACATCGAATATCCGACGGATATATTTTTCTTCGAAGTAATACCAGTTCTACCGCCAATAGTTAGGCCAGTTAATTTCCTCAAGGGTCAAATGATAGAGCATCCGCAGACCCAAGTCTACAAAACTATTATTCAGGACTGCCTTGTGCTAAGAAATATCATTCAAACGATTCAAGATGGAGATACAGATCAACTGCCGGAAGAGGGTAAGCTTGTGTTCGAGCAGATGAAGGGGAATTCAGCGGTCGAGAAATTGCACAATGCTTGGGAAAGCTTACAAGTGAACGTGGATCACTTAATGGACCGCGACTTGAACAAAACAGCGGATTCTGCGAACTGCCAAGGTCTGAAACAAGTTATAGAGAAGAAGGAAGGAGTCATTAGAATGCACATGATGGGTAAAAGGGTGAATTTTGCTGCCCGCTCGGTCATTACGCCTGATCCTAACTTGAATATAGACGAAATTGGTATTCCCGAGGCGTTCGCGCTGAAGCTAACGTACCCGACACCTGTTACGCCTTGGAATGTTGTACAACTGCGGCAGTTAGTTTTAAACGGCCCCAACGTTCATCCCGGCGCAGTCATGGTTCAGAACGAAGACGGAAGCATACAACGTATTTCCGCTGACGATGCTCTGAAAAGGGAAGCTGTTGCGAAACGACTTTTAACGACAAGCGACAAAGCGAACAAGTTTTTCAAAGGCATCAAAATTATACATAGGCATCTGCAAAATGGTGATGTTTTGCTACTAAACCGTCAGCCGACTTTGCACAAACCTAGTATAATGGCTCATAAAGCTCGTATTTTAAAGGGAGAGAAAACCCTGCGCCTTCATTACGCTAATTGCAAAGCTTACAACGCTGACTTCGACGGCGACGAAATGAACGCGCATTATCCCCAGAACGAACTCGCCAGAAGCGAGGGGTACCACATAGCTAATGTATCTAACCAGTACCTCGTACCCAAAGATGGCACTCCATTGGGCGGTCTCATTCAAGATCACATGATCTCTGGCGTTCGTTTAACGGTGAGAGGGACATTCTTCTCGCGGAAGGATTACATGCAGTTGGTTTACGCTGCTTTGTCTATGATGCAGGAAAATATAATACTCCTTCCGCCTACCATTATAAAACCAGAACCCTTGTGGTCTGGTAAACAGATCGTATCCACCGTTATCATCAATATTATCCCGTCGAGCCAGGCGCGTATAAACTTAACAGCAAGTGCTAAGATCAATGCGAAAGAATGGCAAACCGCGAAAGCACGGCGTTGGAAGTGTGGCACCGAATTCTCGAATCCCAAAACAATGTCAGAGGCAGAAGTTATTATACGAAACGGAGAACTATTGTGCGGTGTACTTGATAAAACACATTACGGCGCCACGCCGTTTGGTCTTATACATTGTATCTTTGAACTCTACGGCGGAATGTGCTCCACGAGGTTGCTAAGTGCCTTTGGTAAATTGTTCCAGACATTCTTGCAGAGAAATGGATTTACGCTTGGCATCGAAGATATCTTGCTGGTAAAGAAGGCAGACGCAAAGCGTAGAGAGATTATTTCCAACTGCAGAAATATCGGAGAGGATATCCAGAAATCGATACTGGAATTGCCTGCCGATACACCCATGAATGAAGTTACGGAGAAGATGGAGGAATCTTATTGGAGTAATCCGAAGTTCCGCGCGCAGGTCGATCGGAAATACAAAAGCGCCCTGGATCAGTACACTAACGACATAAATAAGACCTGTTTACCGGCTGGTCTTCTAAAAAAATTTCCAGACAATAACTTGCAGCTGATGGTTCAGTCTGGTGCAAAAGGTTCTACTGTAAATACCATGCAAATATCATGTTTACTCGGACAGATCGAGTTGGAAGGGAAGAGGCCACCTTTGATGATCAGCGGGAAAAGCCTTCCAAGCTTTCCTGCGTACGATCCAACGCCAAGGGCTGGTGGTTTCATCGACGGTCGATTCATGACCGGAATCCAACCTCAAGAATTTTTCTTTCATTGTATGGCGGGCCGCGAAGGTCTTATCGACACTGCCGTGAAAACCAGTAGATCAGGATATCTGCAACGGTGTCTGATTAAACATCTCGAAGGCTTAGTTATTAATTACGACTCGACGGTACGAGACTCGGATGGCAGTTTGGTACAGATCTATTACGGAGAAGACGGGCTTGACATTCCAGGCTCAAGATTTTTAAGGAAAGAACAGATGGATTTCTTAATCGACAATAAAGACGCAATTGTCAACGAAGAGCTGGTGAAAAATCTGAAGGCGGATTCAGACACAGACGAAATTTTGAAATTGGCGAGGACAATAAGGAAATGGAAAAGTAAGAATGGGGCTGTGTTGCAGAAGAGGAAAATTAGCCCGTTCACAAGGTTCTCCTCGCAGGACCTGAACATTAAGAGTTCGAAATTTAAGGTAATCGACGAGAACTCCGGAAGGAGCAAAGCTGCGCTTTCGCTCATGAGGAAGTGGCTAAGAGCCCCAGAGGAAACGAAGGAACTCGTCTCTGCCGAGTGTACAAGTTGCCCGGACCCAGTAATGTCAAGATACAGACAAGATATAGAATTCGGCGTGCTTTCTGAACGATTGGAACATCTGATGGAGGAATATTTGAATACTAAGCAGAAGAATGCTCCGATAAGAAAGAGCGGTTTAAGAGATCTTTTGTCTATGAAAGTAATGAGGATTGTTTGTCCACCTGGCGAACCGGTAGGTTTGCTGGCAGCTCAATCAGTAGGGGAGCCGTCAACTCAAATGACTTTAAATACTTTCCACTTCGCTGGTCGTGGGGAAATGAACGTTACCTTGGGTATACCGAGGTTGCGCGAAATACTCATGATGGCGTCGAAGAATATTAAAACGCCCAGCATGGAGATACCGTTTAAAAAAGATTTAGAGAACGTAGCCAAGTACTCCAAGAAATTGAGATTAAAGCTCACCAAATGCATTTTATCGAATGTTCTAAGTAATATTACAATAAGTAGGCACATGGAACAGTCGCTGGATAGGCAACTGGTGCATACTATGACCATTAATTACCTGCCGCACAAGTCCTACAAAGGAGAATTGTGTGTTCAGCCACAAGATATATTGAAGAAGACGGAAGAAGTGTTTTTCAAGGAAATATTTAAGGAAATTAAGAAAGTCGCGAAAGTAACGGGTGCCTTAATACACGTGGAAGACGAGAAGAAGTCTATGTACGAAGATGCTTTATTGGATCAAGCTGAGCCAAACGACGGGGCGGAGTCCTCTGTCAAACCACGAACAAATTTGGGGGAAATGCACGAATCGTCGGACGAAGAAGATGCAGCAGAAGATGCGGATGCAACCTTGTCACGATCGATCTCTCGTCACCAGGAAAATCGGGAATACGAGGATCCAGAAGAAGAGGAAGTGGACGACGCGAATGAGAAGGAAGACAATGCTGCTGCGGAAAATGGCAATGAGATGTCAAACAATAGAGATAAAGAGGAGGAAGATGAAGACGAGGGTATTGATAACGAAGGTGGAAATGAAATATATATTTCGAAGAGGAAGAAAAATGTTGTAGACATGTACATTCATGTACAGAAATATGATTATGATGAAGATAAATATTCATGGTGCAAACTAACGTTCTGGGTAAGTGCGTTTGGCGATCGCATTCTACGAATATGCTTGTGCTTTCTATAAACATGATTCTTCTTTCTCAGTTACCTCTTAAAATGATAAAACTGGATTTACCAACGATAATTAGAAACGTGGCGAATAGAGTGGTTTTATCGGAGGTGCCGTGTCTAAAACGTGCATTCACATTCCAAAATAATGACGGCGAAACTATCCTTAAAACCGATGGCATCAACATAATAGTAAGTGAAGATTTCACATTAATAGCGATTTTATTATCTCGTCGGCATTCTTCGTTAATCGTGTCTCTCTGTGTTGTAGGAGATGTTTAAACACGACAAGTTATTAGATTTGAACAGGATGTATTCGAACGACATTTACGGTATTTCCCAAACGTACGGCATCGAGGCTGCTAATAGAGTTATCGTGCGGGAAGTGAGGGACGTGTTCAAAATGTACGGCATCACCGTTGATGCCCGTCATTTATCATTGATCGCGGATTACATGACCTTCGATGGCACATTCCAACCGCTTAGCCGCAAAGGAATGGAAGACTCGGCCTCTCCTTTGCAGCAAATGAGCTTCGAAAGTTCGCTGAGTTTCTTGAGAAATGCCACATTGCAAGGTAAAGAAGTTAATTCAAACGATGCTCTAGGGCGTTATACAACTGTAATGCGCGTTACGTAATCCCGTGTAATTCCGATTTGCAGGGAAGCGAGACAATTTGGTGTCTCCTTCTAGTCGATTAATGTTAGGCCAACCTTGCAAATCCGGTACCGGAGCATGCTCGCTGCTAGCAAGAATACAAAAGCAACCGGAGGTCGCTATGTCAGTAGGTGGATAGCTATATAAATATTAGGTTTCGTCGATGGTGTCGTTTTATATTGGACTGTATTAATTAAACGCGATCGTGTAAATAAATTCATTTTTGTATTATAGTCCTTTTCACAGTCTAATTCTCGCACTACTGAAAATATAATGGAACGAGAAAGTGATTACGCCGTGTTATAAGCTGATTACACTTTATTTTGCAACAAAATATATATAACAAAACTGATAATGCATTATCAAAACATATTCTATCATCTCACAGTTTCCTCGCGATTTAAGTAACTTTATTTTTAAAGATCGCGAGGCTTCCGTCGCGTCTCTTGTGATTAGTACCAATTAATAATCAATTCAGCTTACGAAGTATCCTTATCGTTCATATTAATTATTTACTTGTGCTTCTGAATTGTGCTTTTGAGTTTGTCGTAATTAGCGCCGGCGAATGTCTCCAGCTGGAACAGATTTCACGCGTCAGTTTTAACTATTATTCTCTTTCGCTTCGACGCGTACATCAGTTTCAGAGCGATACATACCACTTTACCTCCCTTGATGAAGATAAAGGTGGGCATACTGGTGATTTCGTATTGGGCAGCGATATCTTCGCATTCGTCTACGTCCACCTTCAAGAAGATGATATTTGGCATCGCCTATTAAAGGAAAAGCCGCTGTTTAGCGATACGGATTGTAACTTTTTAATAGCGATCGTTTTGGGTAAAATTATCTAGCCTTTGACAACTCCTCGATCTTAGGCGCGATCATCTTGCAAGGACCGCACCACGTGGCGAAGAAGTCGATTACGACCAAAGTGTCGCCCGCCTTCTCCAGGGTGCTCTGCAAGTCATCCTGCAAATATAATTTTAATCGACATTATACTTTCGAAAAAGTTACGTACAAACTTTTCCTATTTCATCAAACTCTAAAAAGGGCGATATAAGTGAATTGATAAATTTCTTTTGCACCACCAATACTTGCGCACACTAAGTACTGTATCATTAAAGTAACTGATAAGTAGGTGGTAGTTAGCCATGATAAGAGATATACGCTGTTGGTCGCCGAACGATAGAACTAAATATAGTTTTACGATTACATCGCTGGATAATAATGGGACGAAAAGTCGTGCAGCCTGCTCTTAACAGAATAACCCAGTGAAACTACCATTAGTTCGGGAAAACTATCGATCGACTAGATATAGCTGAAAAGTAATCGTGCAACATAATCTTATTTTACTTCGTAACTCTGTTTACATTCCGCATTAATCTATCCCGATGGGAATCATTGTGACTAATTTGCGAATCCTGGGATTAAATAGAAATAGTTTCGGCAATTCTCGCAGTGGTTGCTCGAACAATGTCGTATCTAATGATCGATCAATGAACAGGTCGTTGATGCATTGAATCATCGTCCCCATCGTAAAACCGGATCCGCGGTGGAGGGACGCTTCAAACGCATGCTCAGATACGGCGATACGGCGAATCGTCCCAATGCCACGAACTACATTTGTGCGTGGTAATTGGAATTGTTTACGGTTGACGCAACGCTACATGAACACCGACTCGAAAGCGATCATATCGCGTATGTTCCGTGGCGCTGCGGTCAGGGCGAAAACCGGAGGACCGGCACAACTTGCTTACGTCGTTCACGATTTACGGATCACACACTCGACAGACGATCCCGAATCTCGTCTTTCAAGTTGTAATAAGAGGAAAACTACTCGCGCTGGACTGACCCGAGCTGGAGCCGATTATTTCAAGGCCGACCAGTGCCGCGGGGAGTGTGATATAATCGAACGTAGAGCCACACTGCGATCGTGACTTATTCACCGAAAGTAATTATTAGCATGGTTACTCGCGAACGTGCAAGACTACCGCGGCGTATACTCCGCAAATGTTTGTACAGGGATAGAGCAGAAACGTTGCGGAGAATTTGAGTTACTCACGGAATTCTGAATCTGGACAACCATTTTTACTCGTTCTAGGAAACGCGTTCGTCTACGTGCAAGCACAAGTGGTGTATAACCAATCTATTTGATAGTTCGTTAACGACTGAGCGCTGTAGCCAAGTGAATCCACGGTAGTTCCGTTCTACCCTTCCCCTTGCCCCGCCGCCCGTTCCTCCACCCTCTCTCCCTCTCGCGCTTCGATTTTCTCTGTCCAACGGTCGAATTCTTAAGGTGTTGTCGCGCTCGAACTGGAAGCATGGCGTAATAGGACAAGCCCCGTAACACGTCCGTGTTTCGCTCATATTGGTCATAGCACAGCGAGAGACCGAGAAAGATAGGCGGACGTCACCGAATTCCTAGATGACGTTCTGCGTTTCCTACTAACTTGAACCGCAATGAGGAAGTATGCGCGTGATCACGAATGAAGCTCGATAAAGTCGACGGACATTTGTCCACGTTTCGAGATTCCATCGGTGTGACGGAGTATAACATCTTTACGTGCTCTTTTTGGGGGAGATACCTACTTTCCTGCCGATCTCGGTTGCGACACAATCCTTGTTGTTTGACGACTCTTTTTCTCGACGATAAGATAGTATACAGACCTTTGAAGTTCAGCGCCATGCTGGTCGATAAAATACGGTAAATGATCAAGATTGTTGCTACCTTTGTGTTAATGTAAGGTTTAAGTTCGCGTAGCGAAGGTTAGAAGGTATTGAATATCGATACTGATTCGCTTTGTACAAGATAGGAGATGCATAGATCGTATGACGCATAGTCACGTGAAATATTAATTCCGCTGCAATGCGCGCAAAGGCGAGACTTTCAGGATTTCGCGGAAACGGTTTCGCCGGAAAATAGCCTTGGCATTATGGTAACAATGGCCTAGATAAGCTACTACATATTGTAGGGAAATCGATGAACGCGAAACAAGGGCAACTCGTAGTGCTCCCTTAACGTAATTGCAATACAATGTTCGTGCGAATGCATACTACCTAGTTTTTTCTTTTTAATGTGGTTTCTATTGATCTTTAACCCGACGGGAAAGTTATTTTTGTGACATTCGCGTAACTGGCTTCTAGGTCGTGGCATTTGCATGAATGATCCTTATCTGTATAACCATACATTAGAAATGAAGTGAACATGCAAGCGAAAGTATATAGAATGACACAAAATTTAATTAAAGCACTGACCCAGGAAGATGATTTCATTCATAAAGTGATGATGTCACACGACATTCTTTGGTAATAGCTGATGTGCTTTCTGATTTGAATCTTTTGCATTTGGTCGCGATAGTATCGTGATTATTTTTAATGTTACACCTAAATAAATAAAACATTACCGTATAGATCTTATCTATTCTCCGATCCTATATCTGTATTAAAGATTTTTACATCGACGCTGCGAGAATGACGAAGGAAAACGAATTGATGGATTAAGATCCAATAAATCGTTACTAGCTTGTCGCTAGATCAAACAGTCCAATACATCGCATTCTCTATTTTACACGCTCTGTTACCATTTGCTCGAATCCACATCTATTGTACAGCAAAATTGTTTTTATCGATTCATACCGTTCGATAGCTTTTAAAAGGCAGTTACTTGCATATCATGATGAAACCACAGACGTGGTATAGTTTTACACCTTGTCAGTGATGAAAGATTTCTATTCATTGACCTGCATAATTCAAGGACTTGCGATGGACTAAGTTATTAATGCTTTGTATCTTTTACTATAAAAATTATAAAAATTTTGTTAAGATTTTATTGTCGATTATATGAAGCCATTAGGGCAGAGGTAAGTATAGAATTCTATACATTCATCGTTCGTGTGTGTCACACGAACTGAAATACCGACTTCGTGAAAAATCAAGGATTGTGACGCGCACTCTATATTTAAAAACGATGACTCCGGGAACTAATGCAGCACAATCACCGAAGTCGGTAAAGTTACTAGTTAGTAAAGGAAAAAACAATAACGATGCGTTTACAGTGTAAATTGGTCTGGCTCCCGCTTTCGCCTGTTGTTACTTTTGCTACCTAGCTCATAGTGTGAATTCAGATCGATTCACATTTGCGTTTTTCGTAGCAATTTTCGTCATAATTAGTTTCAATTCTAACCGCTAGCAGGATTGCGATCGAATTCCACTGTGAATTGATAAGGTCGCATGACACACAAATGGTAAGTGTGACCATCGACGAAGTATAGAATGTATGTGACCTTATAGGATTTCGTGTCACCACCCAAACTGTTTTACCGACCCATAATTTGAGGACTGAATTTAGCGGCCTCTGCTCATGAACAGCGTCCAACTCAGGAACTACTCTGAAATGTGTTGAAATGCTGGAATACTCTTGGGCCGGTATTCACAAACGTGTCTTCAGATTAAGCAGACCAGCGGCGCTGGCCGTGATGGACACACCGGTTCTCGTTAGATCACCGAAGTTAAGCATCACGGGGCGGGTACTGGGGAAAGATGGGTGACCACCACCTTTCTCCCGATACGACGCTCGCTGCTGGGACCGGAGGGAGAAGGAGAGGAAAAGATATAAAAAGACTATAGTTCGTTGGGCTATATAAGCGAAAATGCTTGAAATGCCATCCTGCTAACCACAGGAAAAACAGAAACAGAAACAGAAACAGAAACAGAAAGATTAAGCAAATGCTTAAGCATTCGGCATCCTTTACTAGCTACTAGGGTTAGTAGAGGATGCCGCATGCTTAAGCATTTGCTTAATCTTAAGACACGTTTGTGAATACCGGCCTTGGTAGACGGGCGAGAGTGGGGGATTTTACCCACGTCCGCGCATGCACGCGATGACGCCGCGACCGTCGCACCAATCAACGCTGGCGTCGGCGAATTTTCCAGCGATTTGAAAATCGGCGTTGTTTGGTTCGACGGTCGCGGCGTCATCGCGCGCATGCGTGGACGTGGGTAAAATCCCCACTCTCGTCCGTCTACCGAGAGTAGCCAGTTTCCTCACCACCCTGAGTGTATGCGTGCTTGTATACGTGTGACAGTCGCTACTAGCGATTACTTGCAGCGCAACACCTACAGGAGCGGTGGTAATGCGTGCGCGAACTGACGCTAGCGCCAAGGCAGCCAAGTGGCCGTAATGCGAAGCCAACCACGGCCAACCAGCGTCGCCGGGAAATAGATTGTCGACACTGGTTGGCTGGGAGTTGTTGCTATATTTCTGCTTTACAGGCAGAGATGGGCAAAATTTTTATTTAAATAAAATTTCGAATAACGAATAAAAGTTAAGAAAATTATTCGTCATTCGTTCGCTAACCCGAGTCAAGTTTATTCGAGACATGACGAATAATTTTTTTTAACTTTTATTCGTTATTCGAAATATTATTTAAATAAAAATTTTGCCCATCTCTGTTTACAGGTAAGGCATTTTTACATGTGAAAAGGCATTAAATGCGATCACCGGTTGCATTTTCGACTGTATTCACCGATATGAAAATAGCGCAAGATTGCTTCATCAGAATTATGAATTCCATTTGTAAGATTTGATTGTATTGCGTTTCACTTATTTCAATAAAGTGTAGCTAACCAGGGAACACCGCGAACCCGGACTCACCGATTGGAACGCAACTTTGTGGATTTTTAGAGGGACTCAAAACAAGAAGAACGGTGCGTTTCATTTGGGCCCTATCGCCCTTTAAGACGGTGAAAACTAACCTCGAAGTCAAATTGGCACTTTCATTTTTTCGCATATACCTCTCAAAGTACAACAGACCGAAAAAAATGTTTCAAACAAAAGTTTAATGGTACAATAAACGCTGAAAACTTGCGTGAACAAAATTTTGAAAAGAGTTTAAAAAGAAAAATATCTGATGAAAAAATGCTTTTTCAAATATTTTGTTAACGGAAGTTTGTAGCGCTTATTGCACCATTAGACTTTTGTTTGAAAATTTTTTTTCTGTCTGTTGTACTTTGAAAGTTATACGCGAAAAAGTGGAAGTGCCAATTTGACTTTGAGGTTAGTTTTCACCCGCTTAAAGGGCGATAGGGCCCAAATGAAACACACCGTTCTTCTTGCTTTGAGTCACTCTAAAAATCCACAAAGTTACGTTCCAATCGGTGAGTCCGGGTTCGCGGTGTTCCCTTGTAAGTGGCAAAAGAGTATTATTATTTAATGAACCTTTTTTCCTATTCCAAATCACATATAAAAGACATGCTAAAACGAACACCTAAAATGGTAATTCAGCCTGAACGCTGGTATTAAAGAATTCTTCCACACCTCAGTGCAACTGATTGCATTCAAAAGTCTCCGCGTTAACGCAGTACTTCAAAGATGTTATTCGCCATTCTCCAACTCTTTCGACCTTCGTTCAAGGCTCCTGCATCTCTGTGCCAAATAGTTCTTCGTTACACAGTTGGTTTCCAACAGTATCGCCTTAGAGAAACACTTTCAACCTACGCTCCTCAGTATAAAGTTTTCTCCGTCTCTAAGTCGCTCTGCGGAGACGTTACTTTATGCCACCTCTTTCGACATAATATTCTCCGGTCCGCAGCCTATTAATTTTGTGCGTTCTGAAAATTCTTGTCATATTTCAGCTGATGTATCAGGAGAACATAAAGCGAAGAGAGGTATGCCTTTCAGCTCCGAAGGCATCGCCTTAAATTTGTGCCTTTTTGAACCTTCGTCGAAGCTTCTGTGCCTCTGCGTTTAATAATTCTCCATCTCCGAAGACGTTACTTTATGTCACCACTTTTGTCAATGTATTCTCTTAGTACTAATGTTCAAATTTTGGCGTTTGTAATATATTTAATGCTATTCTCTTCTATTGTGAAGAGAATACAAAGATTCAAGTGGTGCCGCAAAGGTTTTTGGTGGAATATAAATGATATTTGAAGGTGGTAGTTTTTGGAATTTGGATAGGAATGTTCAAGAGGATGTTTGCAATGATAATACAGTTTTGTGAAGTGTTTTTGTATTGATTTTCTTTAAAGTACATTCCAAATTAGCAAAACGTGATACAGGTAATAGTGAATAATAAATATATTTTCAATCGATGGCTATATTCACTTCACTTTATATATAAAATCACTATCTTCTTATGTTCATTGTTGAGGTTGAGGTTGAAAAATACTCCCGAGTTTCACCTGTAACAAGAAAAATATTTTTATAGTATATCAGTAACCTGACTTGTCTATTTCAGAAAATACGGAGATACAAGTATTACATAATTTTCATGTAAATCGTATAAATAATTAAATTATCTTCGCAATTTAACCTTTATTTCATGTGGAATACATTTAAACGCTGTCCAATTCTACTATCATATCAGTGAAGTACACAGAGAACGTATAAAAAATACAACACGGAAGCAGAATTAGGTTAGGTAAGGTATTTAAGTGATATCACTTGTTTAAAAGCTAAATGAACTCATCGAGAGGTAGTGCTACATCAATTTTGATCAATTTAGTCAGTTACATGTATTCCACGCTTCTATTCTAACCTCTTTCCTACACTACTACCATCGAATTATGTGATTTTTCGAAGAACTACGACTCTTTTCGAATTGAAATCTATATAATAAGTATGTATTGTAAACTCTTCAAACATGAGAACTGTATGTACTCACTTTTCTAATTTCTTCGAAATCTTTATATAAAGCAAAAAGTTTACATGTGTGTGGGTTTGTCTGTCGTCTAAAAACATTCGAACGGTAAACTCTGGAGTCTGGGGTCACGAAATGTGCCTCAGCTCTTGTGCTTGATCAATGATTGACCGTCATTCGTCAATCCACATGAATGACTATTTTTACAAAAAAGAAAATAATAAAATCAGAATCTAAATTCCGGGCGAAGTCGGATAGTAAAGCTAGTTCTTAATAAAACCGCACAAAAAATTTAAAGAAAACTTTGCGCAGCCCCCTCTTCCTTCTCCTGTTTATAGTTCGACGAATCGAGCTGGATTGAAATGAGAAATGAGCGACCAATTAACACTTTATTTAACGCTTAAACTTAAACGCTGATTCAGACACGTCCAGTGATTTAGTCGAGTAGCGAGTAATTTAGTAATTTACGCTGTGTGGACACTAAAATTTAGTCGGGTAGTTTAGCAAAACAATGGCAAATTACTAAATTACTGGCCACTCTTCTAAATTACTGGGCGTGTTTGAATCGCCGTTTAGTTGTTAAAGAAATAAACTGTATGGTAATGATAATTAGTACATTTCGAAAATGGGCGAGTCGCCCGCAACGCCTGTGATTTTCATGTAGGGCGAATTCCACTTACGCCCAAATCGCCTGGCGCCCACGACCGTAGGAACTTTCTGTTTTTGTAATAAAATGAATATCATAAATTATATGTTCCTGTCGTTCATTCGTAATTTATATTTAAAAGCCTGTATTTTCCGATAATGGCTCTTTCACAGATTTCTCTTCCATGTCTCTTTCAAGAGATTTTCATAAATTCTAAAACGAAAACCACGAGCCTTGCGGGCGATTTGGCCGTAAGTGGAACGCACCCTATGAGTAAGTACTTGCCTAGTTCATAGTGTTGATCCGAATCGATTCTCATTTGCGTTTTAGTAGCAATTTTCATTATACATATTCACAAGAGCCACGATCCGCGTGACAAAAATATTTGGATGTAAGGTCTATTAATTCTATACCCCGCCTGTGCTCTAATGTTCGGCAAGACAAATCAGGTATTAGCTTGCTTCGATGACAAGAAATATTAAAGATACCGACGAGCTCCTTACACAGAAGATAAATCGAACTCATATCGGCAAAGTACTGAAAATTTCGCTATAATGAATTTTACTCCTAACTACTATAAGCGCTGTGATCGTATACTCTGAATCGATAAGGTCGCATGCGACACATAAATGCTAAGAGAGTTCCGGAGCAACACTGTCGATAAATAATGACACAAATACGGCACATAACATCCATGCAAACATGTAGCATAATGGAAGGGGCTCCAAATCAACTTAATCTTTAATACCGCAATTCATCATTCATCGATCACAAGACTTGTACCTTAAATTCCGCACAAATTAAGCCCAACATCTTGAAACATAATAAGCACACAAACTCAAGACGGTAATACAACCATAAAAACCAGAAACATTCAAGCCAATTCGTGGAGGGTACAAATGACTTTTATCGATTTCAAGAGTAACCTTTCTAATCGTACCTTCCATGGAATTATTCTCACCGCTTCGATTGCAACTAATTTCCAATCTTCAGGATCGTTTTACATTTACGAAAAAAGAAAAGAAATTTCATGGTTTCACGGGTAATCATTATTAACGGCACTGGGTTTCTGAGAATGTCGGTGTTATCGAGCCTTTCAATCGTCGTGGTTGACACAACGGCCCGCAAGAGCGTACCGCCGAAGCGCGCAGGCCCGTCGAGGACGAAAACATCTCTGTCGGGAGCGAGACGCGACGAGACCAGACGAAACGGAACGAAACGGCGTTGCTAAATATAATACGCAAAGGCACGCGATTCCCTTGCGATCGGGGGCAGCGCGACACGTTCATCAACATCCCGAAGCCACGAGCCTCGTCCTTGCTAGTGATCTTGCTTTCGTTGCCTGCTCGGAGCGTTCCTCGCGTAGAAGCCGGGCCGTAGGAAGCGGACGAACGCGAAGTGTCGAGGGACCCGTGAAGTCGGCCGGCCTAAAAACAGTAGATCTTGGGAGTTCCAACGAGGGTACAGGTTTCTCGGCTACGGTTCTATAAGTGCTTTACGTTCTCCGCCGATGTCGTCTTCGTCACGTGGTGACCGGCTGAATTGCAGGTGAGCCGTAGCATCAAACCAGCTACGATTTTAATTAGTTACAGTCCATTAGCGATCGGAGTCGATGATCAAAGGTACGCTTCGTTTTTGGCGCGATACAAGTTGCACAAGTAATTATTCCGCTCTTTCGTTTTATGGAACCACAAGCCACCGCGGTGGCCGACCACGAATGTTAATATGATTTCTCTCCCGCGTGTCGCGTTCTTTCATCTGCGCCGCACCGTTTGTAATCAGTTATTACTAATAATATTCACAGTAATAGGGTACACAGCAGAAGATTATAAAGCGCCAAAGATTCACCGTGCATTATTCCTAACAGCTGTCGCGTGACGTCGTACGTGAAACTTTCACGTGTATATATTTGAACTGCGATTTTTAGATTCGTTAGAGGGCGGAATTAGCAGAATCGACGGGTCGCGTGACCGTTTCCCTTTATTCTTAGAGCGATATAAACAACGGTATCGATATCTATTTTGATATTTCGCGCAGTTAAGTGACTCCCGAGATGTGCCACGATCAGATTTCATCAGTTCTCTTAATTGTCTCGTTCGCTCGGGGTACTTTAAAAATTATTCATAAATTCTGATCGCTTCGCGCTGTTTCCGTTGCCACAGGCCGCCTTCAGCCCGCCAAGAATGTAATATTACTTCTACTCAACTCGCTGAACTTCTAAATATACTTGTTTCGTTATCTCCTTCAAGTAGCCAGTTATACTGGACGGCGTGTTATGCGTGCATGGTGTCCGGCCTACACCCGTGCGCAATTCTAGTATTATTTCTTCGCCGTGAAATTAATCTGTACCGTAGACCATCGAATAGCGGCGGTACACGGGATGACGCAAGAACGTGCTGGCCCATGGCACTCGGTCGCGAAGCAATGATGCAAAGCTGAGCATTATTTGGACAGCCCTTTTCAGCGGCGCCGTTTAATGGATTAGGGGAGAAAATCGTGACGTGGCCGTAGCGCGCCCATTCATAGAATTTGCCGATCGATAGCAGGGCGGGCCGACGTGCACGGCTCATAACAATGACGATTGTGCAGTTCGCGCCCCGAGGCGTTCAGCTTGCGTGTGTCTTGTCTTGTGTTTCGTAGATCGGATTTCAGCCGTGAGGCTCGCGACGTTGCGTTTCGCAAATAAAAATGCCGTGTCGCGTTTTAGTCGTTCCGGCGGACTTACGTAACTGGCCTGGCCACCGGCAGCGACGTTATTTCGGCGAGAAAGAATTATTTCCGCGAGTGTGGAACGGCGATAAGAATTGTAAGCTTGCGGTGAATAATAGGAGTCCTCGTGAATGCGTGTCGCTTTTGTTGACACGTCTTAGAAAGATTTCTGTGTAAGTTTTCGGTGGCGAGCTTGGCGTGCGGTAATTGGCCGTGATTAAGAGTAATGAAGAAGTGACGTTCGATCGGATTTTCTACGTTTGTTCGACAGAGATGAATATCCCGAAGCCTGAGGGTCTTTTGTCAGTGGTTTTACCTACTGAACTTGCGTCTTCGTCCAGCTCACGGCAGCTGATTATAAATCAGGACCAACAGGTGTGTTCGGCACAAATAAGCATACCTTTTCTCTACCTATCCTCCTGTCCTTTGTTGCTTCGTACGCTATATCTCGCGCGTCTGGTATCGTGTTCAGTAACCTCTTACCGAAACGATTTCCAAGACGAGCATCTTTTAGTGGCTGCATTTTCTTTTCGCTTGTGTTAATCCTCCGCCTTGGAAGCTTTCGTTAATTTCAAATGCGTACGATCGTTGTTGATTTCTTAACTTGTTAATTGGTCAACACGAATTAATTCTACGCCCGAAGATGGCCGCTCATTGGGTAAAAGAAAGAGAGGCGAGGAAAGTGTAGATGTATCTACCGCGGGTAAAACTGACTAATTTATTATTAATCATTTATACCTACATGCTTATTTTTAAGTGCTCGAGATATAACCCAATTAATAGGTTAATTACAGTAAAAATAAACCTACGCTATAATTAAGGCTGTATGAAATAACACGCTGCATCGGTAACTTGTCGATGGATTTTAGAAGTCAATATTAAAAATTGTTGCCTATAAGTGGTTACCAATAGATGGGGGTCGCGTGTTTGGAGATTAGCGCGAAGAAACAGGGCGGAGCAACAGGGACGCGCTTTCGTTACCGTTTATTATTTCTTTCTCGCATTCCTTGACGCTCGTGCTGAAATCGTGTGCTGCTGACGTTACTGCGCAAACAAAAGAGTACAAACATACATGTGCCGTTTAACAGGACGAAGAAGCATCGGACTGTCCACTGTTGACACCCAGTCCGCCAACGATTCGAACGGACGATGCCCTTGAATCTGGCGCGATTTTCGTTTCCCTGGAAGGGAACCCCGTGGAGTCTATTCCGCCGCCAACGCTCGAGAACATCAACAGAGAAGATGGGCTGGAATTCATGAGTATACTGAACAGCTCGAGCAAAGTGCTGAACGATGGTAGGTTCCCATCGGTGCAATAATAATTCCCTATCGTAATTGCAGTGTCCTCGCGCGCACTTAATTGGATTAACCTCTCGAATTAACACTCATATTATCACGGTAAATCGAGCAGTTATGTGCTCTGTTATTGCTTAGTCACATTCCAATTACGTAAAAATTATATACGTCTAGCACGCAGTAGAATAAAGTCTTTTTAAATCCGTTTCACGGAGTAACGCTGTAAGTGGTAGTTCTCGGCCCTCGACGGGCTTACATAATCGTTCCAAGTCATATGCACGGCTTTTACAGCGACGATAAACGCCTTAATAGGATTCAGTTTCAATTCGAGCGACGAATTAATGTTAACGAGCCGCGGCTGGTCGGTCATTGAATCTCGCCGCGTGTTCCGAGCGGACGACAGGCGGTTGCTTATGGTGCCGCGTCCTGTGCCGTCCACACGGAACGATTGCGAAATAGGTTTAACATCGACGCGCGGCCCAAAACGATCGCCACGGCACGCGATCAGTCCATTCAAGATGGCTATTGTTGTAGAACCGAGCTCCCGTGACCCGATGGTAGAATCGACGACCAGCGGCAGCAGCAGCGACACAAACGGGCCCGTCTGTGCGCAACTGTTGACACAATTGAACACCGCCTACCAACATCTCGCTCCTGATGCCCAGGCACTGGTAAGCACGCGAAACAAATCGCCAACCATTCTACGTAACTGTGCCCCTTTGTGCGCGGCACTAAAGATTACCACACTACTGATTCCTGCAAATGAGTGGCGACCTCTGCGCGATAATATAGTGTATTGTACCGTTTGTTTTAGTCTTCCGTTTCCTTTTTAGTACTCCGCGCCTCGACGAATATCTTCGATGTATCTCGAGTAATTTTACTTGATTTACAAGGGGGATAAATAAATATGTATGGTACTAGTGCCCAGTATTTTTCTTTTTGGGGGCTGTGGTGCAGATCAGTTGCTTGTCATTTTCAACAGGTTTTGAAATATAAGGAATACGATTTCTCTGTTGGGCACTTATGTTCGTCTAACAGAGATATTGGGTTTTTCATGAAGTTGCCTTTGTAGTTGGAAAGTTGATATTACCTACTATTAAATACTAGCTTTACCACTCGGCTTCGCCCGAAATTTAGATTCTAATTTTATAAAAAAATTCCTTTTTATTTATTTACTTTTTTGGGGGCAAAATAGTCACATTCGTCTGGATTAGCTAGGCATAATGAGGCACATTTCGTGACCCCAGAGTTTACCGTTCGAAAGTTTTTAGGCGGTAGACAAAAAATACTTTCTGCTTTATATATCAAGATTACTATTAGAAATAGGGAAGAAAGGTACTGGAGAGAAAAGTAATGTGTCTAGAGTTTTATGTCATATTCTCGTATATGAAAGACGAATATGACGAAACATGATGTCGAGTCAGCGGAGTTCATTATACTTTCATGATACATGTTTTGTTTTGTAATATACTACTGTGCTTCTCGCATATTTACGAATTGCATATACCAACGAACCGCTTAGTTCGCGATTGACCTGTACGAACGACAATACGCTTGGTTTATAGACGTCTACTAACGAAGACAATTCCAACAATTTATTAAGCTTCACCCCACACGTTGTTGACTATTATTTGCCATCACTCCTTAATAATACTTTCAGCGGAGACATTACGAATGTTTATCGCGTGTAAGAAAATTTACGGTACGTTTACTGGTGTGGTTCACTTCTACTCGGTCCCACTAATACATACTATTGTTTTGGCCACGGCCGATCACCTGTTCTACCTCCGACCTAAATGTGTCAAGTCCAATTGCATCTGCGCGCCTTGCACTTTTATTTTTGATACATCGCGACGATACAGGCGTCCTTCGCGACCGCAGACATTGAAAATATTAGTCGAAGTGCCTCTAATCCTAAGCGGCTATTGGTTCTACGATGGGGCCCGCTTGGAAATGAAAATGGTGTTAGGAAATTTTACCTGATGTCTAAGCATCCAATGGCCGGAGTGTTCTGCTTTCTATACGAAACACGAGTCTAACGGTAACTCCATCGTTCAGGTTTGAATTACAGCCCTCTCGCTCTCAGGTGCTGAAAATAGGAGTGGTGCAGAGTGTAGACTATAGATTATTAATATTCCCTGTTCCAATAGAAGAAACAGAAATAGAGGTTACTTAATTTCTTAATCCTCTCGGTTCACAATTTCGGGAACCCTATTTATCTGTGCTTCGACCGTTCTAAGATCCTCAGCATCTGTATTTCTACACAAACAATTGCACCCAGCAGCTGAAAAATAGTGGGTCATTGAAAATTCTGGTCAACTACCTAAATTAACGATTACAGAAAATAATGTGTAATCAATTACGCAATTACATTTTAATCGTAATTTGTAATTTGTAATTAGATTACATTTTGCCCGACTCCGGTGCGCGGCATATAGTTTCTCCCAGTTACTTTTCACGAAAGTTCAAGATTTTTATACATATCTTAGATCTGTTTTTATCGTTTCAATCCTATCATTGCGAAACACTGTTCGCCTCCAGGGAAATGCGCGATTATTCACTCGATTTGACCGCGGCAATCAAGTCCGACGAATTTACTCCCGATAATGCCGTCTACCTAATGATTAACAGCTTTGAATGTATATTCATTTTGAGAGTTCACGGTTCGATTCGCGAGCGCTGTATTCAGTATATTTTCATCTGCTTGGCACAAACGGAGAATACCTTGCCAGACGTTGCGCACTATTACCGCAATAAGCTTTGGACATTATTCTCGTGCGTTTAATAAATTCGTCGACGATATATTGCGATATTGGCTCGACGATAGTCCTCATCGAGCATAGCGTTCGCCGCGCTCTTACTGAATTCGCAACTGGTGAGTTGTGAATTTTGGTAGGTTCCTAATTCTATCCCCCGGTTCGCGATCCAGCCATTAAATGGTCCATTTAGAACAGAGACTATTATATCACTGTTGCGAGACATCTGCAAGCATGATACTGTATGGATAGTTTGGCGCGAGTCATATTAATCGCAAGCTTTGGGTGACGAAAATGCAACACAAAGAAACTATTTAGATTTCTGAATAATCTCCCTCCCCTGTATATATACAGATATACTTTGTCTTCTTGGAACCAGGTCCCAAAGCTTTATGAGCGCCCCACAAAACTAGAATACCGAGAGCAATTCTGGAGTCCACACAGTGGTGGTTCCATTTCGATATTAAAGCGCAGATATTCCTACCACTTTTACTGCCAATCTGATGCGGAGCGTTCTAAGGATCGTCTGCATGTATTAAGGGGGTACAGGACTAATGGACCCGTAAAATCGATGGTTTCTTTTGTGTTGGATTGCTTAGGTACCAAGTAGTCACTATACCCGTAATTTTCACAGTTTATTGTGGACGCATTTCCGAGTAATTAGGAAAAAAAAAATTGTCGGAATGTTCAAATTTGTTGACATTATTAAGCGCTGAATATGGTCCTGCGTAGTGCGCAGATGAGTAGTCTGGGTACGTAGTATCAGACGAACCAATCATTTGAAAGCAAAATGCTTTGGGTTGAGTAATTTCTACACCAAAGTCTACAACATGGAATTAGACTGGTTAATTTAAACAAAAATTGTGAAAGTTACACACGAATCGATTTTTTCCCACACTTTTACCGAAGAAATTCGTCTTTAATCGTTTACAAAACTGTTTACAAACATCCAATGTTGATGCGGAAATTCCATGTTATAAAGAAAGGAATTCTACACCTCCAGTTAAAATTTCGAATGAAAATATTCATTCGTTCAAAGGTTATGATGTAGACGGTGATGTACGGTATTTAGTAATGTAGTTTCGAGATAAACGGCTTCAAAGTGAAATCCCCTGCGCCAATACCGCTCTGCGAGGCCGTTACTCGGCGGTGCACTCACAATCAGTTACGTTCAGCGCTATAATTTCCGTAATTATTCGAATTTCCTCACGAAAGTTTGTTGTAAATGTTCACAAAGCATCACACTTTCAGAATTAATACTAACAAAACAATCGATTTGTCGAGATTTCATTAGTCCTGTGCCCCCTTAATGCCTTTCGCGATAGGCGATTTCGTGTGAACCACCACCGTTGTCTAATCTCATTTAATCCATCGCTTGTTGCTTCCTAACATCCTTATGAACTTACACTGTAACTGTTTAGTTTTACAATCAGGAGAATGGTGGGAAGCCACCGTTGGTTGGCATCCAGCTGGTGGTACCGAAGCCCCCCAAGGATTATCGTTTCATGAAATGGAACTGGCCGTTCATACGGAAGACGTGCTTCTGGTCGCTGATGTCGGTGCTCGCTGGTTGCACGGCCCTCGTCATCGGTGTTATCGCCACGATGCCAAAGAAGTAAATACCGTTCTCGGCTTATGAAAGCGTTCGACTTCGATCCCGAATATTTCCATTGCACTCTCAATGACAACTGTTCTCCTTCTGGTAGGCCACCCAGCGTACACGGCCAAAATGAGTAACAGGAAGCTAGTCCACTGCTAGAAGTTACTAATATTTCAAACTCAAATAATTACGAAGTACGCGAGACGCCGAGCGCAGCCGTCGCTACACCGTTCGATTTCCTCTTGCAGGTGTGACCCGGCGGTGGAATGGTGGCAAGGCAGCGTCTTCTACGAGATATTCCCAGCCTCCTTCCAGGACTCGTCGAAGGGCGGCGACGGGATCGGCGACATCCGCGGCATAACCATGCGGCTGGATTACTTGAAGAAGCTTGGCGTCCGAGGGATACGTTTGAACTCCATATTCCCGGCTGTCCACTATCCCGAGCATTACTCCAACATCGACAATCTGACGGACCTGAACAAAGAGCTGGGCACGTTGGAGGACTTCGCCACGTTCGTGCGCGAGCTCCACCGGCGGAACATGAGCCTGATTCTGGATCTACCTTTGCACCCGTTCGTGAAGACGCTGTACGACGAGAACGTGACCGCGGAGAGGTCGAACAAGACCGACAAAGGCTCGCGCGAGAGAAGAGACGCCACGGATGGCAGCACGGTGCTGCAGGATATGCCGACGACACCTCCGACGTCCCTCGAAGCGATCCGAGAGGCATTGTCCTCGATACCGCCGCCTCTGGACGAGCCTCGGCAGCAGGCCCTCGCGTCGAATGACATTAGCCCGGGGAACCCCGTCACGTCGGCGATCAAGATCTGGCTGCAGAGGGGAGTGGACGGTTTCTATTTGAAGGGGCTCGAGCACTATGTCCACGAGGAATCGTTTCCAAGTAGCCTCAGGCACTGGAAGTCCCTCCTGGGGCCGGACAGAATACTGATTTGCCACGTTGACGCTTTGAACGCCGCTAAATCAGCCGCTGCCAGAAACTCTATTCTGGTGAGGATGGACCTCGTGGACGTCACATTGCGCATCGCAAACGGAACCAAGGAGATTAAGAGACAAGTGGAAGACGTCACCAAGGGGCTGCTGTTCGAGAAACCCGGTTACCCGTGGGTGCATTGGTCCATAGGCGGGCTGGACTTTAAACGCGTGGCTTCTATTATTACCGTGAAGAATGCTACCATAGCCGCCTCACTGCTGGGGATGATGCTCCCGGGAACACCGAGTATATTCTATGGAGATGAGGTACGCAATTCGGGTATAACAGATTGTAGTTATTTTAACCCCACCGTCGTCGCACCTTCTTAGAATCACGAATTCAACTGCACCCCAGCGTCATTTTTAAGTTACCATTTTCGTATTTTTGAATCCTTTAACTTTTGAGAGATAATTGTACATTCGTAATACTAATAGCCTTTTTTTAGAAATGTAAATTTTGAGGTGATGAAATTTGTAGTTGAAAAAATGGCTGTGGAAAAGGGCGATTTTTTTGTTATAATTGACCTAATCTTTAAATTTTAATATTAAGGTCTAAAAATTCGTAAAGGCGCGACATTTGAACTGGAAAATTGCCGGGGGTCCGATACACCCCGTGTGACCACGAAGGATTAACCGTTGTATAATCTGGTTATAGATAATACATACGAATCTATTAAAATGTTTTGCAGCACAAAACAGGAAGGATTCGTATAAAAGTAGTAGGGTATATAATATTCGGAAGTAATAGTATTAAAGACCGAGTTAGGTCAGGCAGAGACCTTATACAGATGTAAATCTGGTGGCTCAAATTTGTCTGTGAATCATTCGGTATTGGAGGTCCAGAATTTTTATCGATGCCATTGAAATTCGAACTCGATATTATATAGCAGAGTGTGCATAATTTCATGTTTCTTGCTCAAATTCAATGTGTGTTTAGATAGGTATCTTGGACTGCAAATGTGAAGACCATCAGGACATCCCTCACGTGCACAACCTGGCCCCCATGTACTGGGAGACGAACGACAGTACTGACCATAAGTTTTCATCCATGGGTGTCACGTCTTGGCTACCAGAAGCTAACAAACCATTAGAGACGAGTTTGATCGGTTCCATTGCCGAGATGGCCAGTCTGAGATCTCAAACCACCCCGATCTATGTTAAAGCAGTGTTGAAGGAGAATCAGGTGCTGGCGAACTGTGATATTAGGTAAGCTTTCCTCCGCGAAATATTAAATTCAGAATGTTTGTAATTAAACGAGTCTAAAGGTTCCGAATATAAATTGTACGCTTTTAAAAAATACTTTCAATATTAATCTGAACAGAAGTATCTAAACGTTTAATCCTTGTTTTTATCATTATTTTTCTAATAGGGTAGTTTTCAGAGAATTTCCCTAACGTGCTTTTTCTTCTTGTACAGGTATGCAGATGACGAAATAATAGTAATCGAACGATGGTATCCACGTCGGAATTCATACGTCTTTTTAGCTAACTTAGGCAACAGGACTCAAACCAAAGATTTATCCTTCCTTTACTACGGCGGTCAAGTAGTGGTGGGTCCCTCGTACAGACTGAACCAAGACGTCTATTTCAAGGAGCTCATTGTGCCTCCTGGGGAAGCGTTCATCATAAAACTCGATAAATGAAGATCAGTTGCGAAATCAGAATTTCGCGCGACAGTCATTTTATCATTCATTCAATTGAGATTTGAAGCGTGAATTCGTGGTATTTCATTTGCAAGTTGTCGTAAACGTTGCGACCATCGTACAACGAAGATTTCGCATGACAGTTCCTATTAATTGTAAAGCAACTGTGCAGGAACCGCCAACGCCCATGAAAATCTATCCGAATGGGGAACAGCTTGTGTGGTAAACGGCGATATTTCGGTTGTATGACTTTGCGTCTCAGGCAAGTGGAATGTGCTCGTGTACTAAGAAGACCGATAGAAAATCAAAAAATTTCTATAGACAGAGAATCAAATTACATGCCGCACCGTTTACTGTTAGCCACATTAATGATATCAAAGAAGCACAACGAATGTTCGCTCATTTCACATTCCAAGGCAGGACAAATCATTTCACGTTCGTCTGTGTTCCGTCTTCACCGTAATCCGAGTCTACGACGCGACATTGCTCCGCTCCGTTTTGTATTATTCTGATAGTTTTTATAATAAAATCGTAAAGTTTTTCTGACCCCTATCAATTACGCTCAGCCACGTTTTGCGAATTTGTCAAGCTTGAGGATGTTTTATATTTACCAAAGTACAAGGAGTCTCGTCTCTGCTTTTAAGTCCCGGATGGATCGATTTCAAATATATACATACACATGGAATATTTTTCTAATGAATTTTATCGGGTGTGATAAGAATTGTCCGAAATGTGTAATTGTTTTATAATGATTTTGGTACTAATCGAGCGACACTTTACAGACACGTGAACTAAATGGTGCTTACGTTAGGGAACGCCTTCTTTTCATACTTTTATTTAACACCACGATATTTGCGTGCCCTCGTGGCACGCGACTTATTGGATAGTACATTTGTTAAACTTGGAGTATTCCGATGCAACTCTCGAATAGTATTACGCAAGAGAAATATAATGATATTTATTATGTAAAACGCATTTTGCGGATTAGATTTTTATTGTAACGAAGTTCGATTTTGATGTGAATATTACTATTGAGAAATAAAAGGAAAAGTGAGTTGTCCCATAATTGTGACTCTTATTATTCTTCATTACCTTCTTCGTTATTTAATTACCGTCACTTGAGGGGGACACACATATCTGACAATGAATACAGAGCATACGCGATGTCACCAGCCTTTGCTCAACCCTGGCATCGACGTCCCGTACTCACTTAAGTAACATTTTATATTTCTATTATGTAGAACTAATGTAGGTACTATTGCCAACATGCAGATGCAATATAATCAGTCAACAGTGGTTGAGTGGCACTGTTATCTTTCTCGCAAGTGCTCACTCCAGACTCTACTTCATATATAAGCTGCTTTTAGGAGCGCAGTGAGTAGGAGTTCCCTCGTGCAACACCGCGGAGCCACAAGCGGAGTCCACAGTGACTCTCATGCTCTGAGGAAAGTCCCTGGACCTTTGGCAGAAAGTGCCGTAGCGCAAACGCTGCTAGCCTTCCGCCGTCTGTCTCGATTAGGATAGGATGCCTTTTCGGCTGATCTTCGAGATTGGGCGGGAGTGTATTGGTCAAAGAAAAGTAATGTGGTTTGTAACGGACACCTTTTTCCCACGCCCTCAAGTTAGGGTTGCGGGCGAAGGGATTCGTTAAACTAAACAGGGCCCATTACGAGGAAACTCCTCTTTTTTTTCCTCCTCTCCTCCTTTGCAGGGTGCTCATAACGAAACAAATGTTACACATATTAAATTACTATCTCCTTCTGTTCACTTTCAATTCTCCTCCGTTTTACTGAATTTAGAAGGCAATAAGTTAATTCTCGTATCGGTACCGATGTCTTAAGGGGGGAAGCCACTGTGACGGTCGAAAATAAAGGCTAGTTTCAAGACATTCTTTTATAATGGAATGTAACCAGCGGCGCTGGCCGTGATGGACACACCGGTTCTCGTTAGATCACCGAAGTTAAGCATCACGGGGCGGGTACTGGGGAAAGATGGGTGACCACCTTTCTCCCGGTACGGCGCTCACTGCTGGGACCGGAGGGAGAGGAGAGGAAAAGATAAGAGACACTACTATAGTTCGTTGGGCTATATATAAGCGATAATAATGCTTGAAATGCCATCCTGCTAACCACAGGAAAAACAGAAACAAAAAAAAAATAATGGAATGTAACTTTCTACGAAAAATCTTTATTACCAACTGAAAATACATATATTTGACTAATATTTTATGCTCGCAGATTGACAAAATTTTCGGTTGTATGGCCACAGCATACGATAACGTTAGGCTCTGCAAAAAAAAATTACAAAACGGATGCACGTGTAACTTTCCAACATTTGATCCGAATTGAAAAATTCGAACGATGTCTTAAAGTATATTACAATAGCTTCAGTTGCACGTACGGATTTTTTGAACGAATAATTCATTCAATAGTAACATTGAAAAAACATGTTGATTTTTTATACTATTTGGTCAAGATTTCTTCTCAAGTCCGCCATTTCTTCAAAAATGAATATTTTTTTAAATCCGTACGTGCAACTGAAGCTATTGTAATATACTTTAAGAAACCGTTCGAATTTTTCAATTCGGATCAAATGTTGGAAAGTTACACGTGCACCCGTTTTGTAATTTTTTTTTGCAGAGCCTAACGTTATCGTATGCTGTGGCCATACAACCGAAAATCTTGTCAATCTGCGAGCATAAAATATTAGTCAAATATATGTATTTTCAGTTGGTAATAAAGATTTTTCGTAGAAAGTTACATTCCATTATAAAAGAATGTCTTGAAAATAGCCTTTATTTTCGACCGTCACAGTGGCTTCCCCCCTTAATCAATTCTATGCACTAAATACGTTGTCGTTTTAACTCTTGTAGACATAACACTCGTAATTAAAATTAAAACACCCGATCCTACTGGAACTGATGTACACACTGCGAAAAATTCAAGCGTCAATGTCGCGGCAGCTACAATCACATTGCGACTGTACGAAGCACCCCGCATGGAATGAAAATGATAACTGAAGATATTGCAAAGATATTGGCGAAGAACGTTGGGAAACGATACACCTGTGTGTAAAAAAGGAGAAAAATCTTGGGAGTTTAATTCACGAGAATAAAAAAGAATAATTCTCGACTTACCTCGACTTACCGAACCCACCATTAGTTTACATTTTGCAAATAACCGCGCAGTATTCTTACGAATGGTACTATGTAATTTAGCAATTTTCGTTGTGAAAATAAACACAGAAACACAGTAGTTGGACTATTGAATAAAAATTACGCATTCGATTTTTTTTTCCATTTCGCTGTTATCCATACACGCAAGAGGAGACGTCGCGATTGAACGCAATCAGATACATTGGAGCAAAATTGAAACTTGGAGTGCAGCATAGCATTAAATAATTGATAAACGTTACGGCGGTCTGCATGCAGCAAAGATAAAGTGGCACCGTAATATTGACAATTTCGTGCGGAAATATGGGTAATGTAAAATCACTTTCAGGAAAAGTACACGGATATGTTTGTTACGTTTCCTTCGCGAAGACAATAGCCGAGCTTTATTTCTGTAGCAATTTTCATATCAAATGATTGCATACTTAATGCGTTTAGGAGATCGCGTTCGAACCTAAGCCGTCGTCACTCGATCAAACTTCATTCTCGGGCTTCGATTAATCCGAAGATAGAGCACGATGAAGGTGACACGAGTGATTCTTTACACGCGGTTGTAGCGTACGAAACGTTCGTTTTTTTCTTTTTCGTCGAAGTCGGAACTGTATCAGCGAAAGTTCATTTTAAAAATTTTCAACTTCATTTAATGTAGAATTTTGTGAATGACTAAGAGAATTTCAGATAAAATTCCGTTCATTCTCGACGATACTTTAATGTGTATTAATTACAGTGGCAATTACATATGGTACGGTTGGGCTTGTAAACATACGTTTTATATGTTACAACCATATACACGGTGTTGGCAATAGAGAGCAGATAATAAAATGGGTAATTCTACGTGGCAGAATAAGGCGAAAATCAAGAGTAACAAATTGTGGGGAATGTGCCATTCTTCAGTTATTAATGTTTAAAAAATCGGGATAGAAACGCCTGGAACACGGCAATTCGGCGATCAACGACTCAAGTGGTGCAGGATAGTAGGGCCACGTACAGTCTCCATAAAAAAAACAATCATGCATTTGATACTGCATACACTGCCGTTCATTAGTACTAGGACGCCTGTTGTATTTCTACAAAATATGATATTTGGTACAGATTGAATATTTTTCACTGTTTTTACTATATAACATCGAGTGAAGTAAAATTTGCTAGAGTTCTTCAATAAATCAGTAACGATTTTCGCAATTATTCCACACAGTGTAGGTGTCAGAGATGGGAAAACTTTTTATTTAAATAATATTTCTAATAACGAATAAAAGTTAAAAAATGTATTCGTCATGTGTCGAACATAGTAAATTTTTTAACTCTTATTCGTTATTCGAAATTTTATTTAAATAAAAATTTTGCCCATCTCTGGTAGGTGTCCTAATACTTGTGAACGGCAGAGTATGTACGTACATCTACGAGGAAAGCCGCTATAGCGTAGTATACTAATGTGCCTGTTTCCTGGCGGCGCACAGTGGGACGAATCGCTAATTTAGGTGGAAAAAATTCAAGTCATCAATATTTATAAGAATCGATATGTTGGCTCAAAAATGTCTAATTAGAGCAAATCCAGCATATTATCTTTTTAATGTACACCGTTTTCGAAAATCGGTTCGTTCAAGTTCATGTGTTTGAAGGCAAAAGTCAATCCTGAGGAAATTGCTTCGGAATTAGAGCTTTTTTCGCATTAAGGTAAGTATAATATTTAAAAACCTTTTTATATTATAAAAATTTAATATATATTCTTAATTTAGCATATTTTGGTTACTTGGAAAAACCTCTATTAATGGTAGATATGGGGCATTGACTATGCAAAATTTACAAGTTCTTTTCTTTTTAAAACTTAATTACTAACCAATGCCACAAAATGCCACTGTAATTCCATTATAATTTGTAAGGTTACTACGGATAGTTTCGATTTATGCTAATTTGAACTGCTAATATGTGCTAATGGATTGGAAATATAATTATATGCAAAAGTCATTAGTCTTTCACATAAATCGATTTTTTTCAAAATCCTGAGGTAGTAGACAAATTTTGCGAACGGATTTGATATCAGCGTGACAAAATCTACAGGAAATGGGGTCCAACATGTCAAGAAAAAAATCCTACCGTGCATGGTATTGGATTAATCACAATTTTGTTGAAAAATTTCAAGTTTAACACAAATTCCCTGATATTTTGTTTTTTGCCATTTTGACATTAGATTCGTACTCAACGACCTCGAAAACTCTAGAATACCAAGTTTAGACCAAATCTGATAATTTTTTGGCATACGCGTCCGCCATATTGGATCCGCCATTTTGTTTTTTGCCATTTTGACTTCAGATTCGTAATCAGCGACTGCGAAAACTGTAGTATAGGGTAGATGTACCATTTGTGGCCACTGCACCATTTGTGGCCACTGTCTTATTTATTCCGATATATTAAGTATTCTTAGTTTACTTTCATTACAATGAATGAAGCTGTCTAAGGGTGGGTTATGTTGGCACCATTTCTACTACTTTCTACTGTTTTGTTGTCCCGTTTTATTTAATAATCATACGTCAATGTGCAAATCTTTGATAACTTTCCACATCCTTGCAAATGGTGCTTAGCATACGACTGGTAAGAAAACAATTAGTTACTGTATTTAACAAGAGTATGGGTGAAGTTTTATACATATTTATATTAAAAAACAAATATTTTTGAGATTTAAAAAAGAATTTCAACGATATAACCTAAACTCTAATGGAATTAGGCACTGACCAAAAATGGTACATCGAAAATGGAATTGTACCATTCGTGGCCACGTAATGGCCATAAACAGTCCACGGTACAACCATTTTTGGTCAGTAGGCATTCTCATTAGCAACTTATCGTACAATACCTAATTATTGTAAAATTATTATACAATAGTTAGCGAAAAAATTCTTCTAAAGTCGAAGATATTTACGATTCGTGAAAAGTCATTCGATGATGTCTTCAACGAAATTCTTTTATGGCCCGAAAAGCAAATCATAAAGCGAAAGCGGAAAGCAGTTGAACATTTACCTGCTGTAATAACATCAGACAAATGGATGGAGATCGTGTTGGCCAAACAAAAAAGAAAAGGAGAACAAAGAAGAGGAGAGAAAGATTAATAAAGAAAAAAGACTAGCAAAAATAGAAGAAAATAAAAAGATTAAAGCCATAAAGTTCGAAGAAAGGATAAGAAAAAAAAACAGAAAAAGCAAAACCTGTCGCTACCAAAAGAAAAAGTAAAAAGGATATTGGCAGTTAATATTATTTTTGTGCAGCAAGTATTGTATTATTTGTTCAGTAGTGAACATTTGTAATAAATTAAAAACTACAATTCTTACTGTGGGTCTTTCGTATTACCAATTCTATAAGTGGCCACAAATGGAAAGCCGGCTGGCCAAAAATGGTACTCTAGTGGCCACAAATGGTGCAAAACAGTCTGGCACGATAATATAATGATTTTTTAAATAATTATGTTTAAAACATTGTTCAACGTAGAATATTTTAATTATCTGTATATTTTGGATTACACTTATATATTCTTTACTTTTGTGTACGTATACTTTTGTAAGTTATTTATCTGTGAGTGGTACGGAAATCCTTCAAGTGGCCACAAATGGTACATCTACCCTACTTATTTTTGTAAATATCAAAGATTACCTTCTTATTTTTGCCATGTTTCTGGGATTTCAACCCACTGTGCGGCGGCTGTACACGCCCCTACTGGCCTACGTAGCGCGGCCTGCTGGCCGCGGAGTTGCCATGCTTCAGGCGTTCCTGTCCCGAATTTGAAGCATTAATAACTAAAAAACGAAGCCTTCGCCGCCATTTCGTTACTCTTTATTTTCGTCTTATTTTGCCACGTAGAATCAGCCATTTCATTCTCTACTATCTATTGCCAAGCACCCTGTATTAGCTTGCCTCCTCGATAGAAGCTGTTGGTCGTGTTGTAGGGCGATGTCGAGATAAAAGATCCAATCAAATTGTATGAACGGATTTTCACATTATGTGGCTCGTGGCCGGAGCAACATATGCGCGCAAGATTTGCGATTACGATGATGTACTTGAGCCTGCACACGGTCATGCAATATTGGGATTTGTATGATTGCATGGATGACTTCGATCTGATGGTGCTGAATGTGATGGAGACTACGTTAACGACGGCAACATACGTCGCCTTGATCATCTTGCAACGCAACAAACGGTTGGAGGGTGTGGTCGTCGGGATCAAAGGATACATCGCGGATGTTTTGTTGCTCGATGACGAGGAGAGGCTCTTGTATCACGGACACAGCAACGTGGCCTATGTTTTTGGCAAATACGCGATCATTGCCACAGGCAGTACTGCTTATCTGATGTACGCGCGTCCTTTGATAAAAGTGCTCCGTGGCCATCAAGGTATTCGTCGACCATTTGGTATTCCTCTTGGCTTTGTCCAACTTCGTCGCTTGAATGACGAGGAAAATTCATGCACGATCGTAGATCACGAGGGCCAAGATCCAGGCAGCGTGCAGTGCGTGAGATTCCACGGAAACACATTGACTTGGACTTACGAGACACGATGACGCGATTCTCGAATTTATACTGGATGATACGATGATCAGTAGGGGAGACCGGGGCAAAGTGAACCTCGGGGTAAAATGAGCTTCCTTAATTTATTCTTTAACAATAGAATATATTTACAAATTTTGGTGACGTAATAAATGTGTGTAATACCACAATGATAATTATGCACATTCAGATATCGAAAAATGGAAATTCGTTTAAAAAATTAAAAATGAAGTTTTAGAGACTCCCGATTGGTTTTCTTTTTAATTTAGCTTTTTGGGTAACTGAGTCTTAAATGTGTTATTTTAACTCCAAACTTTTTCTGCGTGTTTATAACAAGCTTATAAACATACTCGTACACGCGTTTGAGAAAAAATTAATCCTAACATTATTAAATAATTAATTTTCCATTGAGTACATATTCGGGGTAAAGTGACCGGGGTAAACTGAGCTGCAAATGGCTGCAAAGAACAGATGCGCAAGTGACGTGCGCAATAGCCTAACCTGTCAGCTGGCTAGAAAGCCACGCGGCGTGGTGGAACAGAAACTAACCTCAAAAAAATTTCCATAGTTTTTGACAACCACGATGCAAAAAAGACAGAAGCTGTCGCGCTACACACGTCATTCCAGCGCAAGGGGTTAATAATTAGCTGTATACTTAATTGAAGCTCTTCTTTTGTTGCTGTTCACTTTACCCCGGATAGTAGCTCACTTTACCCCATATATGGGGTAAAGTGGTGAGTTTTGGCTTTTTCTTTTCAAGTTGAATTTTAATATACTTTAAGTTTATTTTAAGTATTGCTATTCCTCATTTATCAATAGTAATGTTCAAATTATATTATAAATCTATCACCACACATTTTTATTGAAAGGGAAAAATTTTATTCGACTTCAAACTTTTTTCGTCTCACTTTACCCCGGTCTCCCCTACCGGAAATCTTAGAATCTCTCGGTGTCAATTATCTCGCGTTTCACGAGCTCAGAGTTACCTCCCTTCGGTTCTGCCCGTCTGGAGCTGAATTCTTTGCGCCCTACGAATTCCGGACCCTCTTCTTTGAGCGCTACGTATTCAGAATCAGCTCCATAGGATCCTACTTGAATTTCTTGAATTTCTCTATTCAGTCCCACGGTATCAAAATTGAAATTATTACCTGCTCTTCTTATTCTCGTTTATCTTATCTTTCTCGTATGTTCGCACAGGTCACGATAATGGTACATTGTCTTATGAGCTGCCATTCCGGGCGCACATTATTTTCGACTACACCACGGACGCTCGAATTTACAGTCTACTGTATTTGTATCAATTTCCTGTTACGTGCGTAGCAGTCTACCATGCAACAGAAGCTAGCTTCATAATTAATCTCGTCCTACACTTTTGCGGAAGATTATCGGTGCTGTCCTATCGTATTCGAAACATCTCAACGGAATCACATCGAGCTTTCAACGACGGCATCCAAGAGGCAGTGGTCACGCATTTGGAGCTGATAGAGTACGTGTCAGTGTTTAAGTAACACTTTATATTTCTATGTAAAACTGGTGCAGGTACTATCGCCAACATGCATAATATAATCAGCCGTTTCAAGTTCCTGTTGCGTAGAACAGCGCTTTCATATCACACATGACAAATTTATAATCAGAAATACTGTGGAACGCTTTACAATATTTTTATTTTTTAATGGTCATTTTAAGAAATGTACGTTTCACAGGTCGGTACAAGGTTTGAACGACATCCTTTCGGTGATCCTTCTTCTAGAACTTCTGGGCTGCTGCAGCAGGCTGGGCCTTGCTATGTTCGTTGTGCTCATCGTAAGTAGATGTACTTCTTCTTAGGTACGGAGTTATTAATACAGAAGAAAGGAATACACGACAGTGATAATATCGCTGCATTACTTATTTCAATGTTTTTTCATACTTTTCAGAAAGCCGGCACAGATTTAGTGGCTGTAATTAATTTCTCGCTGTACAGTTTTGTTCAAGTTGGCTGGTTGTTCTTGTACTGCTATATTGGCGAACAAGCGATTTTTGAGGTATTGTGCTTCATATAATGTCTTTCTTTAGAGCAGATTTATATAGAGCTGCGTAAAGGAGCTTTTTATAAGCTGGTTTATCAACTTGACGCTGGATATAATTAGACGATCAGCCGCTTAAATGACTGCATTAAAGTTTTTAGCAAACAAGAATTTCAAAATGTTCAAAAGTAAAAATACTACGCATTGTTTGATATTAAAGAACGTCCGATCGTTGTTCATCCCATGCAATTTGAATTATTCGGTCGAGTTGTTAGAAAACATGACCCTCCAATTGTTCAAAGTCGTATCACGATTGCGCATTGATAATGTATTTTCTCGGTCCCTCAATTCTTATTTTTAATTAACCGACTTAAAAAAGGAGGAGGTTATAGATTCGACCCGTTTGTATGTTTTTTTTTATGTTTGTCCCCTCATAACTCCTCAGCATATGGACCGATTTTGATGATCTTTTTTTTATTCGAAAGAGGGTCCGGTGGTCCCATCCTACGCTGCATCAACATTGGCCCAATATTTTGCCAGTTCTGGTTAATAATGAAGACTGTTGTCACCTAATTATTATTATTTTATGTACGCACGCGCATATCTCCTCAGCATGATGTGTCAATATATATGAAACTAAAAAGTTAAAAATAAAAAAAATTAAAACCTACTTCAAAAAAATAAAATTGCACTAAAAAGTAAAAAATAATTTTTTCCCTTATTTCATCTACGACTCTCATATTGTTTAAGTCGGTGCCTCATCATTTGCACTGTGTAAATCTGGCACCGGCTTAAAAAATATGAGAGTCGTAGATTAAATAAGGGAAAAAATTATTTTTTACTTTTCAGTGCAATTTTATTTATTATAATTTTATTTTAGTCGGTTTTAATTTTTTCAAATTTTCTTTATATTCATCCGTGACCACGATATGCACAGTATTAACAGAACGATTAACGTCTAGTCCCAGAAAGTGGGTGATGCGTTCTACGAAATCGACTGGCCAGCCGTGGAAAACAACGACAGAAAGTCATTGTTAATATGCATTTTAAACGGTTACAAAACGCTGTATCTCACAGCTGGGAAAGTCTACACTTTCTCGCTATTCGGTTTCACCACTGTGAGTATATATAACGATTTTCTATAGCTTTTCGAAGTAGAGTGGCTCATAAATTCGTTAATATATGACAAGTAAAACTGCAAGCAAACATTGGATTGAACGAGTTGCTTTATGATGAAATTTATGAGTCACTTGCATTAGTTGTTTCACGTATCAAAACGAGACATTATAACAATCTAATTAGGAATTGCTTTGTAACATACGAGAGTTTTAATAACGATCCTTCTTCCCACGTAGATCATAAAAACTTCAATGGGGTGTTTCTCTATGTTACAAGCCAGCATGTAAAGATGCGAGTAATTGAAATAATGTCATTACAAAGTGTCCCAAAGATTCCGGTTACAGACTGTCGTTTATATAATCTTGTTATATATGATGTACTAAGTGATACAAACTGATAGTGCGCTGCAACATATATAAGTTGGATGAAAATGAAGTAGTTGTAACGCTAGATATTGCCGTCTGAGTATGACTTATGAAAATGTGCGCCCATTTAATTGTTGTTCCGGCGTCGACACTGAAGAAACATATTATATTGAATAAATGACAATCTGTTACAATCACAATGTGTTTGGCAATTATTCTCCGTACATAGTACATTACGTATTAGTAGTACAGGTATGTACACATCGGTAAGCACCATACTTTCTTTATGTAAGAGAATATGCATCAAAGTTTGTGGCTCACTTTCGAATAATAAAATACAAGGCAGAGGTATAAAAAGTATTTACTTAAAAATTGTATCCTTACATGTTTTGACACATCCAATATCCATTGAAAGATGACTATGTCTTTCTATTCAATTTCACTTTTCCTGGGTTTTAATGAATTTAGAAGGCAATAAGTTATTATTTTATCATATGTGTACCGATGTCTTGGTCAAATCTATGCACTAAAGGCGGTGTCATTTTAACTTTTGTAGACATATACCACTCGTAATTAAAATTAAAACACCCGATTCTATTGTAACTGATGTACACACTGCGAAAAATTCAAGCGTCAATGTCGCGGCAGCTACAATCACATTGCGACTGTACGAAGCACCCCGCATGGAGTGAAAATGATAACTGAAGATATTGCAAAGATATTGGCGAAGAACGTTGGGAAACGATACACCTGTGTGTAAAAAAGGAGAAAAATCTTGGGAGTTGAATTCACGAGAATAAAATAGTTAAAGAGAAGAACTTTACTTATATCGATGAAACACCATTAGTTTGCAATTTTACAAATGACCGCGCAGTATTATTATGAACGGTACCATGTAATTTAGCAATTTTCTTCGTGAAAATAAACACAGGAACACAGTAGTTGGTTTATTAAATAAAAATTACGTCCCCGAGTTTTTCAAGTTTCGCTGTTATCCACAGATGCAAGACGAGACGTCGCGATTAAACGCAATTAGATATATTACAGCGAAACTTGGGGTGCAGCGTAGCATTCAGACAAATAATTGATAAACATTACGGCGGTCTGCATGCGGATAAGATAAAGTGGCACCGTAATATTGACAATTTCGTGCTGAAACATGGAAAATGTAAAATCCCCTCCAGGAAATGTACACCATGTTTGTTACGTTTCCTTCGCGACGACAATCGCAGAGCTTCTTTTAAACAGCAATTTTCATATCAAATGACAGCATACTTAATGCGCTTAGGGGGTCGCATTCGAACCTAAGCCGCCGTCACGGCGATCGAGGTTCATTCTCGACGTACCAGTAATCCGAAGATAGAACAGGATGAAGGTGACGCGGGTGATTATTGACACGCGGTTGTAGCGTACGAAACGTTCGTTTTTATCGTTGAAGTCGAAACTGTATCAGCGAAAGTTCATTTTAAAAATTTCCAACTTCATTTATATAGAATTTTATGAATGACTAAGAGAATTTCAGATAAAGTTCCCTTCATTCCCGAGGAGACGATACCTTTATGTTTATTACACAAAAGTGAACGGACGTTTTATATGTTACAACCACATACACGGTGCTGGCAGCAGATATTACCTACATAATAAAATGCGTAATTCTACGTGGCACAATAAGTCGAAGAAAATCATCTACGTAACGTGAATTGTCGTTCTTCAGGCGTTCCTGCACCGAATTGCTAAGCATTAATAACGAAGAAATGGAGGCTCCACCGCAATTCCCATACCGTGGATTATCATCTTATTTTCCCACGTAGAAACAGCCATTTCATTTTCTAGTATCTATTGCCGAGCACCCTGTATTATCGTGCCTCCTCGATGGAAGTTGTTGGTCGTGTTGTAGGGTGATATCGAGATAAAAGATCCACTCATATCGAATGAACGGATTTTTACATTATTTGGATCGTGGCCAGAGAAACGTGTGCACGCAAGATTCGCGATGGCGATAGTGTACATCACACTGTACCTGATCATGCAATTTTGGGATTTGTATGATTACAAGCATAACTTCGATATGGTGGTGCGAAGTATGTTGGAGATTGTGTTAACGATAACAACTTACATCTCCTTGCTTATTTTGCAACGGGACAAACAGTTGAAGGGTGCGATTATCGGGATGAGACGGTATCTCGCGGATGTCTCGTTGCTCGAGGACGCGGAGAAACTCTTGTATCATGCCCACAACAACGTGGCCTATCGTATCGGCAAATACGCGGTCTTTATGACATCCACTACTGCCTATCTGGTCTATTTGCATCCATTGATAGCCATGCTCCGTAGTCACCCAGGTATATTATATAATATTCGTCGACCGTTTTTGTACTCCCCTGGACTTTGCCCAACTTCATCGTTTGAACGACGATAAATTCATAGACAATCATAGATAATGAGGGCCAATGCTCCCCGAATTTGTGGGATTCTTCTACTGCAGGAATAGATTTCATAATTCTGAAAAAGAGGACCTCGGGCGATCGGATTCGAACCCACGATCTTCGGGTCCTCCGCCCAGACGCCTTTGCAATGTCGCCGAAGCCGACTGTCGGAGGTCTCTTTTTCCGGGCGCCCTCTTAAGGGGGGAATCTGGTGTAGCGGATCGAAGAAATCGATTTTTTTTTTTTGCATAAATCAATAGTTGAACATCACAATAATATGTTCCCAAAGCCGCAAAACGAAATTCGAAAAATTAAAGCGGATATGGCCGGTTTTGCTACGGAGCGCCAGGTTACCACAAAACTTTAAATGCGTTTTTCTCGAAACGACAGTTTTACAATCTGCGGGCAATGTAACTCCAAAAATATTCAACCAATCGACTTGGCCGTGTACACGGATATTTGTGAACATTTTCTTCATAGGGCTACGTTATTAGTATAATGATATTGTTTAAATAAATAACTTTTTTTTACACATTTAAGGCAAAATTTCGTTGGAAAAAGTGAATTTTTTTTTCAAGAGGCCGCCATTTGTTCAATTTTGCATCTTTTAAGTTATGAATTTATACGATCTGTGCGTACACTCATAAACTAAACGAAAATTGTTCAATTTTTAGTTTTAGATGAAACCAAAAGACGCTACGTTGCCCGCAGTGCAACAATTGCGTCACCAACGGACTGGGCATAAGCCCTTATAACTTTGTTATTTACCGCTCATTTTTAATAAATTTTTTTTTTTATCTTCCATAACCTGATAATACAATATCCTGAAAGTTTCAGAAAGATCGATTAAATACTTTCTTTAAAAAAAATTCCCGAAAAATGCCTCGATTTCCAGCTAGTTACACCAGGTTCACCCCATAAAGCTGGATTCACACTAGCCGTTTGGCCGCCGGCCAGACGGCTAGTGTGAATCCAGCTTTATGGGGGTTCCTGATTCCACACTAGACAAGTGGCGGCGGGCTCCTAACGCGACTGGACACTATTCCGCGCGGCCACTGGCGCGAGTGAGAAAACCCAATGAGCGAGCGAGAGGAAACCAAAGCCGACGGCAACTTCGTGTCGACTCGTTCGTTTCCTCTCGCTCGCTCATTGGGTTTTCTCACTCTCGTCCGAAGGATTTCAAGAAATGGTGGGGATAGTCGCCGGGCTCCTAACGCGTGGTAAAAACGGGCTCTAAACGAGGATTTACTGCACTGGGTGATCCGATGATTAGTACTGGAAATCTTAGAACCCCTCAGTGTCAATTATTTCGCGTTTTACCACCTCAGAGTTGTCCGCTGTTGGCCCTAGGAGTATAGACTTGAATTCTTTGCTTCCTACGATTTCTGGACCCTCCCCTTCGAGCTCGTATGTACTTACACAGAATCAACTTCTTAGGATCCTACTTGATTTTGTCGAATCTTTTTATTAAGTCTCACGGCACAAAAATTGAAATTATTGTCCATTCTTCTTATTCTTATTTAACAATGTGATATTTCAGGCAAGTGATGAGTATAGAAGTTTATTTCTCGTATGTTCACACAGGTCGCGATAATAGTACATTGTCTTATGAGTTGCCATTTCGGGCGCACATTATTTTCGACTACAGCACGGACGTTCGAATTTACGGTCTACTGTATTTGTACCAATTTCCTATTGTGTACTTGGCAGTATACCACACATCAGAAGTTAGCTTCATAATTAATCTCGTCCTACATCACTGCGGAAGATTATCGGTGCTGGCCTATCGTATTCGAAATATCTCAACGGAGTCACATCGAGCTTTCAAAAACGGCATTCAAAAGGCAGTGGCCTTGCATTTGGAGCTGATAGAGTACGTATCAGTGTTTAAGTAACACTTTATATTTCTATGTAAAACTGGTGTACTGTGGTTTGCAAAAATGTTGGCCCCCGGCCGTTGCGCGGGGCAAGGGGGCAACCTCGCTCGCGCCGCCCCACTCTCTCCCGCGGAACTCCACAATCCGCGAGTTCCGAACTTGTGGAGTTCCGCGGGAGAGAGTGGGGCGGCGCGAGCGAGGTTGCCCCCTTGCCCCGCGCAACGGCCGGGGGCCAACATTTTTGCAAACCACAGTAGGTACTATTGCCAACATGTAGGTATAATAATCAGCCGTTCTGAGTTCCTTTGGATAGAATACGGCTTTCACATCACAAATAATAATGTATAATGAGAAATTTTATTTTTCAACGGTCATTTTAAGAAATGTACGTTTCACAGGTCGTGGGGAGATTTGACCGACAGCCTTTCTGTGATCCTTCTTCTAGAACTTCTGAACTGCGGCGCCAGGCTGGGCCTTTCTATGTTCGTTATGCTCATCGTAAGTAGATGCTATATTTTAAGTATGGAGTTATTAATGCGAAATGAGGAAATACATGGCAGTGGGAACATCGCTGGATTATTTCAATGCTTCTTCACACTTTTTAGAAAATTGGCATAGATACATCAACTGTAATTAGTTTCGCGCTGTACAGCTTTATTGTATGTGGCTGGTTGTTCTTGTACTGCTATATTGGCGAGCAAGCGATTTTTGAGGTATGTGATTTATGTAATGTCCTTCGTGGAAGCAACCATCCCATCCGCAAGTATTTATACGGGGCTGCATAAAGGAGCTTTTTATAAGCTGGTTTATCAACTTGTCACTGGATATAATTAGATGATCAGTTATTTAAATGACTGCATTAAATTTTTCGGCAAGTAAGGATTTCAAAATGTTATATAGATTAAGTTTTCAGTGAAAGTACATCGCAGTGTTCGATACTGAACGCACAGTCGTCGTTTATCATTCCATTCAATTTGAATTATTCGGCCGAATTTCTAGGAAGCGTGATCCTTGTTCAAAGTTGTATAACGATTGCGCATGGAAAATGTATTTTCTCGTTGCCTCATTCCTTATTTTGTTCATTCTTGATCACGATATGCACAGTATTAACAGAACGATTATCGTCTAGTCCCAGAAAGTGGGTGATGCGTTCTACGAAGTCGACTGGCCAGCCGTGGAAAATAATGACAGAAAGTCATTGTTAATATGCATTTTGAACGGGTACACAACGCTGTATCTCACAGCTGGGAAAATCTACATTTTCTCGCTAGCTGGTTTCACCACTGTGAGTATAAAAATTACTAATACTGTGGCTCACAGATTCGTTAAAATAGGGTCATTTCAGGAGAGACGCACCGCATTTTCTCTATAGCTTATAAAGTCATAAATAAATACAACTGCAAATATAGCCATTTTAAGCACTCCAGGCAACGAATGCAATCCACAGTAGAACTGGTTGATTGGTAATCTTCTAAGCATTCCTTACAATAGTCGTCAGTTTTAATCAGTTTTGATTGTCTTGTTCTTTGGTTTAATCTTTGATTCTTCTTTATTAGTCTCCCCCTTAGTTGAAATTATCTCAGATTTTACTTTATTGGTCTCACTATTCATAGTTCTAATCAATGCTGGCTGCAGTCCAGACTGGGTTTTTATGTACTTCTGTAGTGTCTTTTCTACTTTTTCTTGTTTTCCTTCCTCCGATAATTTTCTTTTACTTAGATTTCCTAGATTAGTCAGTATTTGATCTATATCTTCTTAACAGAGTCTTCTTTAAGATGCAATACTCCTTAGAAACAGCATTTAGACCCATTTGTGTCTTAGCTTTGAAATAGCTTCTTTCAGGTGTTCTTCAGTCCATGTCGCTCTGTCACGGGCATTTGCGTTTCTCATATATAACATCGGCATGTCCTGAAGAGGATTAATTGATGGTGCATCTCTTCATCGATTTTGAAGTGCATCTATCCCTCCTGTGGGGTATAGCGCAGGGATAGTGCTACTCCAAAAATATTGAATGTGTTAGTGGTTTGCGAAGCCATCTGTGAGTCACTTGCATTAATTGTTTCACGTATCAAAACGGGACATTATAAAAATTAACACTATTTCGTCCTACCGGGACACGAATACCTAATTAGTAGAGATGTACCGACTAGTGGCCGACTATCGGTTAAGCCGACTATCCGGCCACTTTTGTAGTCGGCGACTAGTCGGCAAAAAAGGCCAATTGATCGGCCCCCTTTTTGTGAATATTTACCCATTTTTCGTTCTCCTTTTCTAACAAGTTTTATAACTTTGCTATTAGAGATGTACTAAATAGTGGCCGACTAGTCGGTTAAGTCGACTAGTCGGTTAAGTCGACTATCCGGCCAATTTTGTAATCGGCGACTACAAGCTTCTTGGGGGCCGATTAATCAGCTAGTCGGCTAGTCGGCGAAAACCCTAGTCGGTACATCTCTACTAATTAGGAATTGCTTTGTAACGTACGAAAGTTTTGATACCGATCCTTTTTCCTACACAGATCATAAAAACTTCAATGGGATGTCTCTCTATGTTACAAGCTAGCATGTAAAGATGCGAGTAAAGTGAATAATGCCATTACAAAGTGTACCAATGATTCCCGTTACAGATTGTCGTTTGTATAATCTTGTTATATATGATGTACCAAGTGTGATAAAAACTGATAGTATGATATAACATATAAAATTAGGATGAAAATGAGGTAGTTGTAACGGAAGATATCGTCGCCTGAAATTTGTATGACTCCCTAGCTGATTTTTAAAAATGTGTAAAATAGATTTATCGTGCTTTTACTGTACGCGCATTTAATTGTGGTTCTGACGTCGACACTTAGGAAACATATTATACTGAATAAATCAGAATCTGTTACAATCACAATGTGTTTGGCATTTATTTTTCGTACACAGTAAATTATGTATTAGTAGTATAGGCAAGTATACACCGGTAAGCACCATATTTTCTTTATACAATAGAATATGTAAAAAAATTGTAGCTCACTTTCGAATAATAAAATACAAGTCAGAGGTATGAAAAGAATTTACTTAAAAATTGTATACCTTTAGTGTTGCTAGAGTTGGACTATCGTCGAGATGATTCGTGGTTCCAGTGAAAATGCTAAAAAAAAAAGCAACATTCTACGCTGGTATCCATTTCTCTGTTGCGTGGCTGTTTTATCTTTGTCAACATTCTTCCTCGCATTGTTTGCTACTTCGGCTACCTACAGTATTTGCAATCGCATCACCTTGGTATAGAAGTATACCTCTTTCGGCATAAAAACGGACGGATGATCAAATTCCTACAGTTCGAACCTGTTCATATTTGATTCAACAGACTTTAGATGAATGTCGATGACCAAATCGGACTACTTTCTTCATTTGTAGACTCGAAGAGTCCATGTGACAACTCCAAAAATGTTGAAACTTCGGAGCAAGCTGCGATATTGCACACGAGCTAGTGCTAAGGTCCTACAACTTTACCGCACCCCGCTCAGGTCACACTCACATGTTCGGGTTTTTCAATACACCGTACTACCAAGTATCAAGTACCGCGTACAGAGTGACCGAACGTGTCCCGAAGTGGCCCGTTTTTTTTAACCACACCATCCGCCCCTCCCTGGCTGTTTGAAACTCCCCCAGACGCAATGTTTGCTTTTCTACACAGGGGAGCCCAAAGATATTAGTCGCCGGGGCTGCGTAGTTTGTAGCTATCCCAGCGTTACCTCAAGGCATCAGGGTAGGTGATAAGTTCTGAACTATCACCCATCAGGCTTTACTTCTTGAGGTTTACCTCTGTGTTAGGTACTTGAGCTAAATCCTTTACCTTCCTGCATGTATTCCTCTTGCACCCTTCTCCCACGCGGCCTCTTTCGTTCCTCAGATCCCTTAAAGCACCCGTGGCCCTTCAGCGCCTGGGTGGTGTGAAAGTCCAGTTCCTGGAACTTCCTCTCACACCACGCCTTCACACTAGGTTATATCCAACCCCACAAAATTACCTTTTTTAAAAAAAGGTACAAAAAAGAGCGCCAAGTATATAACCCATTCAAAAAGAATCGCATTTAAAAACATTGTCGTAAATTAATATAAATTTATGAATGTGCTATATTTTTTAACTTTACAAAAGTAATGATATAGGTACTATAATTGCGCCAATTATCACAATGACTATTTATACAAAGACAAAATGTATTAAATAATATTAAGCAGATATATTTTTATACAAATAAATATTTTAATACGAATAAATATTTTATTCAAAATACTTGGCGCTGCTCTCCGAATTGATGTTGCTAAACTGAATAAATATGTATAAATTGCATTAAAATCTTTTTCTTTCTTTCTTGTCTCAGTGGTGTCTTGTCTTGTTTTATATTTATTAACCAAGACAATTAACATTTTTTTCGGAGAGCAGCGCCAAGTATTTTGAATAAAATATTTATTCGTATTAAAATATTTATTTGTATAAAAATATATCTGCTTAATATTATTTAATACATTTTGTCTTTGTATAAATAGTCATTGTGATAATTGGCGCAATTATAGTATATCATTACTTTTGTAAAGTTAAAAAATATAGCACATTAATAAATTTATATTAATTTACGACAATGTTTTTAAATGCGATTCTTTTTGAATGGGTTATATACTTGGCGCTCTTTTTTGTACCTTTTTTTAAAAAAGGTAATTTTGTGGGGATTTCACACATTTTGTAGTTTTATTGATGACCAATTATCTAATTGGCGCAATTGGCTTATTTATTTACTATCATTTTTTTGTAAGAACAAAATATAAAGATCTTTAGCGCCTCTGGGCCATTGCCTTTTTTTTAATTTGCACGTCATCAGCTTCAATCCAACTACTAGTCATTCCTTCTTCTTTACATATGCTGGTGTAATGGCCATCCTCAATACATGAACCACTATGAAATATAGCATTCATAACTTTATATGATTGTCTAGCTATCAATACTTTGGTTGTGGGAATAGTACATATATTAAATTTACGTATTGCTTTGACTATTTTATCACCTTGCAATGAAAATAATAGTAAACGATTAATAACTATATCTTTCGTCAATATTAATTCATTCTTAAACATAATATAATTTCCTGTACACTGTTCACATGATCCGTTATCTGATTCATGCCAATGTGATGAAAATCATACCAAATATCATGTAAATAGGACTACTTTTACACAAGCAATTTGTATTCCTAATGTAAAAGTAGTCCGATTTACATGACATTTGGTATGATTTTCATCAGAAAAACATAAAGAATCTATTGGTGTAACTTCCATTTCGATACGATAAAGAATAAAGAATTTTTTAATACGCTGAAATGAATATTTCACGTTTTCGCCTTCAACTGCGGGGGGTAGACCACGATTTGCCGGGGTCGACCGAGGATTTCATACCTGTTTCAGAAAAAATAATTCTTTATTCTTTCTCGTATCGATATGGAAGTGATGCCGATGGATTCCATATGTTTTTCCGATGACAATCATACCAAATTTCATGTAAATTTAATGTAAAATTATTAACGAAATTAGCTTGAGGTTATGGAAATTAATTTTTCATGGAATTTCCTTCATTATTTTCCGAATTACGTCGTTCTTGGTGGCAGTTTCATCGGCGAAACATAAGGAATCAATTGGCGTCGTTTTCGCAAAGATCTGATGAGAAATGCGGAAGTTGAAGATTTCTCACTTCTTAATAGGCACTCCAACCCCTTCGAGGGTCGAAAGCCCTAAAATTCGGTGGAGCACTGCGGGGGCTTGACCTCGCCACGGGGTACCAGGACGCATCCATTGTCGGGCGGAGCTCCAGAATCACCCTGTAGAAACTCTAAATTAAAAATGGCTTACTGGTATAAAAATATCTGGCAATTTAAATGCAATTTGTTACAATATATTATTATTTTGTACATGCCTGGTATAATAGAAACTTGTGCGTAAGAAGATATTTCTCTATCGAACCTTATCCGGGCAATGTCCAAGCTGTGCGCCCCCTTCGTTTCTAGAAGCTCAACAAAAAAATGTATTAAAAAAATTTAGCGACTTACCTTGTTAATTGAGACAATAATTCAATGTCCTATATGGAGTAAAAACTCGTGACATTGGAAAAATGTTGACTACTTACCTCATTTGACATTTGGCAGGTTATGATGGTTTGACACTACCTAGGTTACGTTTTCCTTGACAGATGTGCTGTCTGGCTGTCACGTGACAACAATTTGTTACGCGATAGGCCGGAACCTTCATCCAATGAACGACGTGCCAGAGACATTTCCTCTCCCTTTCATGTTCCCCTCTGGCCCACACTTGACGATGGAGAAAAATCTCTTAACATAAAATTCGGCAAATTGCAACTTTGCATCGGAATATCTCAGCTCATAAGGTACGTAGGAACAAAACGAAGACACTTTTCTCATGTAAATCAAACCCAAGCTATCCATTAAGACCATTCAAAACTTAATCGGATCTGCCGTTATTGAGATTCGGTAATCTCAGGGTTCTTCCAAAAACCGCTCGGCGTTATATAGCCACGAGTGACTCGCGCTGCGCATATACCTATATATACTTGGCGCGAGACACTACCGTGTCTCTTGATGGTGAATCCACACATTCGTGAATTCCTCCTACCTTCACTGCCATTCCCTCATGGTCACTTCTCTGATCTTTTTTTGTCTTCTTTTAGGTCCGTCCGCGTCAGCGCTGCAGCGTTTCTCGTCATGGGGCCTGTTCCTCTTCTGTTCCGACTTCTAGTGGCCCAGCGGTAAGTATCGAACCTCTCCTTTACTAATAGGTCCAGTGGGACTACTCCCGCTAGAACGTTTAGGGCAGGCCTGTCCAGGGATTTGCTCGCACGAGCAGCCGCGAGTTGCTCTTCGCCCAGGGTGGTGAGGAAACTGGCTACTCTTGGTAGACGGACGAGAGTGGGGGAATTTACCCACGTCCGCGCATGCGCGCGATGACGTCGCGACCGTCGAACCAATCAACGCCAAGATGAAAATTCGCCGACGCCAGCGCCGAGGCAAGACAACTCGCCAGGTGAAGTAGGGCCGCGGCCAACCAGCGTCGCCGGAGAATCGGTTGGCGGCAGAGATGGGCAAAAAATTGTTTCAAATAAAAAATTGAATTCGACTAAAAGACGAAAATTTTATTCGAGGCTCATGAATAAGACTAACCCGAGTCAATTTTTAATCGAAGCGCTCATGATTGAAATCACGGGGATTCAATCGCCGGCCATGATTGAACTACCTTCAATCATGGGGTTTCAATCATGACTGAATGAACAGTGTTCTCGTATTCAATCGTAGTTCAGTCGTGTAGCTCGACTAACCTTGGCGAGCCTCGAGACTCGCGAGAGCCTTTGATCGATGCCGCGCGAGGCCCGAGCCGAGCGACATTGTATTGTACCCGTCTAAACAGGCGCCTGGAGTTGCTCGGCGATGTGTCATCGATTATACGGAAAGTGAATTTCTTTATTTTTTAACCGACTTCAAAAAGGAGGCGGTTATAGATTCGACCCGTTTGTATATTTATTATGTTTGTCCCCTCATAACTCCTCAGCATATGGACCGATTTTGATGATTTTTTTTTAATTCGAAAGAGGGCGATGCCCCAGTGGTCCCGTCCTGGACTAAATCAACATTGGCCCAATATTTTGCCACTTATGGTTAATAATAAAGACTATTGTTACCTAATTATTATTATTTTATGTACGTACGCGCATATCTCCTCAGCATGTTGTGTCAATATATATAAAACTAAAAAGTTAAAAATAAAAAAATTTTAAAAAAATTAAAACCGACTTCAAAAAAATAAAATTGCACTATAAAATAAAAAAATTTCCCTTATTTAAACTACGACTCTCATATTTTTAAGCCGGCGCCAGATTTACACAGTGCAAATGATGAGGCACCGACTTAAAAAATATGAGAGTCGTAGTTTAAATAAGGGAAATTTTTTTTTTTAATTTTTAGTGCAATTTTATTTTTTTGAAGTCGGTTTTAATTTTTTAAATTTTTTTTATTTTTAACTTTTTAGGTTGTGAAATCGACCTGTACTTATGAATTTTTATTTTAAAAACTATCTATCGCATTAGGTTCATCCTTTTTTATTTTAATGCAGAAGATTTTGTCTATTTGAATAATATTTTTTTGAAATTGTAAAATTATTTATGTAACGTCAAATTATAAACAAATTTTTATTTTGCAAATTTCTCCTCGAGGGTGACATGTTTCTAAAGTTGAAAAATGTACTTAATATATTCCATGACCGTATAGTATAAACATTGTGTTTTCATTTTAACACTTGCATACTATTTTCTTACAAATCAGTAAATTTCGTATATAATAGTTGTGTTACAAAATATTAGTTTTATTATAAATAAATAAATTACCTTTCGAACTTCTACAGGATTGTTACATTTGTTATAGGCCATTCATCCACCACGGTGATGCAATTTGACCAAGAAACGATTTGCATGTAATGTCGTGGGTATAATTCAAGAAAATTCATCACATTTTTCCTCGAGAGATTACAAATTAGATCGAGAAACAAAACCCTGCAAGTGATTGACGTCATTGCATGTAACCCGGTTCTTGTTAAAATTGCAGTTGCATCGCAGCGGTGGACGAGCGTGGAGCGACCATAGTCGGATTTTGGACGTAGAATGTCGTATGTCACTTGTAACCCGCTCCGAGCGGGTTAACCGGCTCTCTGTACTCTTTGGGAGCCGTTCCTTCGGGGTTACTACGGGTTACAGTAACCTTCGCTCGGTTAACCGGGTTCGGGTTAGGGTTAGGCGGCGGTTACAATCCCTGCTCACTTGGCTTTGCTTGGCGCTGGCGTCGGCGAATTTTCCAGCGATTTTCATCTTGGCGTTGATTGGTTCGACGGTCGCGCCGTCATCGCGCGCATGCGTGGACGTGGGTAAAATCCCCCACTCTCTATGTGAATCTGTGAACGCCACTATCCCTACTCTTTTACGGCTGCCGCTCTTGCCTTCACTCTTGCCTTCGCTCGCAACCACCCGCGGCTGCTCTTCGAGGGCAAGAGCAAAAGTTGGACAGGCCTGGTTTAGGGCATCGTAGGGGCTATGTCGTCCGCGTAACCTATAAGCTCGCATCCTTTCGATACCTGCATCCGGAGAACCTTCACATTTACTATATTCTACGGCAAGGGCCCTATAACGGATCCCTAGAGAACGCCCGTATACACCGCCCGGTCGATTGTTTCTTCGGCCTCGAAGTATGCAATGCTGCGGTCTTGAAAATAACCCCTTATCATTTTCCACAGATAAATGGGGAAACCTCGTTCCACCAACTCCCTCAAGATCGTGTCTTATCTAAGGGAAGGAGATTCCGAAGTGTCCTGGAGTGTCCCTTCTCTTACAAGGGTGGTGACTTGTGTAGTAGCATTGGCTCGCTGTGGCGGTGTGTCACTAATGCACACGTCATGTGTAAGTCCAGGGCAGTGATGCCAGAATCGTGGGACGTGGGACAAATCCTTACCCCCACTATGACCTACCGTCGTCCCCCACTTTCTTCCCATCGCACTGCACACAAGCATATTCCTACTCCTGTCCGTGTGCGCTGCTTGTTCGGCTGCCGAGCACATGGACAGGAGTAGGGATATGCTTGTGTGCAGTGCGATGGGAAGAAAGTGGGGGACGACGGTAGGACATAGTGGGGGTAAGGATTTGTCCCACGTCCCACGATTCTGGCATCACTGGTCCAGGGTTGCCAGGGATTGTTTGTGGTGCAACATCTACAGGAGTGGTGGTAATGTGTGCGTGAACTGACGCTATCGCCAAGGCAGCCAAGTGGCCCCAACGCGAAGCCAACCACGGTCAACCAGCGTCGCCGGGAAATAGATTGTCGCACACATTACCACCACTCCTGTAAGTGTTGCGCCACAAACAATCCCTGGCAACCCTGTGTGTAACGCCATCGTCCCCTCTTTAGCGTCGCGCGTATTTCTGACGACGCGAACGAGAGTGGAAGAACCCCACACAGCATGCCTGCTCTGACTTGAACCTTGAACGGCGCTGTTTGCAGTACTTTACACTGCATTCTACTTTAGAGCGGACTCGTTCCGCGCAGGGATATACTGTTGAGGTGCTACGACCAATCGCGTGTGTCAGATCCGTGGGAGCTGCTCAGATCGGTCGCAAATCGGTAGGCAAGTACACTGCACTCCATATAAGAGCATACCGACGCCCCTACCAATTTGCGACCGATCTGCGCAGCTCCCACTACTACCCACGGTTTGAACCGCATGCGATCGGTCGTGGTAATTTCCAAGGAATAACTGGTACATCCCAAACGCGGGACCTGACCGTTGTCAACGTAAACAGTCCCGCACGAAAAGTCAACAGAGAGAGTAGAGGGCCGTGCGACGGAGAAAAACATAGGCGGTTAGGTGGGGAGTCGGGCGTAGCAACGCCTCCTGAGGGTCGTGCCTGCGCGAAACCGGTATGCTCTAATGTGGAATTAGTCCGCTCTTATATGGAACGGAGTGTAGTTGCATGTTGCATGCATCTAAAAAAAATGGAACCTCAGCTACTTTCCCATACAATATTTATGATCCATTCGTCAATAATTAATTTATTACTGGCAATTCTTGAACACGATTAAAGGTACAAATAATAATCTATTCAAATCTAAATGAAGTTCAAACAATTTCTTAATGAGCTATTCCACGTCAAAACGGATAGGTGAAAAATTAAGTTTCACCGATTCTCTTCAAAATTACAGCATTTGTCGATAACCTTGAAAAAACAAAGCATACTGAATTTTAAAGGCCTATGTCAAATAGTTTTCGAAATATTTAATGTTAAAGTTTTAAAAATTGAAACATAATCGGCTGACGCGTCATCAGTTAAACTGTAATATCTCGGTCATTTTTAAAGATAATGCCTCCGTCTTGGGCTCATTTTAAAGCTGAAGGAATGCTTTCTCAACCCGTATATAGAATATTTTGTTTATTGTTAATAAACTTGACAGTAATCGATGTCAAAGTTTCAAATCGCGATTTGGCGTCGTTCCCACCCACGTTCCGGCTTGAAAAAAATACCATTCGATTCGTTGAGCTTTCAGCTAATAAATGCGTTTTTCAAAAAAGTGGAGAGATTTTGGGAACAGTCAAGAAAAAAATAAAACTTACGACAGTGCACACCGCTTGGAACTGCATGGATCCCGTGGGGCCGTGGTCAGTCCGCATGCACGCGTTTTCAAAACAATCGCCTAGCGTAGGAAAGTATTTATATACGATGCAACAAAACAAACTTTTCGTTCAGTGTTTTCAGTATTCTCGTGAAAAATAATAGGAATATCTACTCACCATATAAAAGATTAGCAATAGTAGGTAGTTTTTAGTGATTCTTCCTTTTCTTTTTTTGCATGTTATGTACTGCACTCTTCGACGAATTAGAATATGATTTAACTTCTATCTTCGTTGTGCTCCGTGGAATATAAGCATGTGCATTTAGCGTTCCAATAATTCGTCGTGCTTTATCATATCTTCCTTGTAAAAAATCTTTAGTTACTGAATGTTCTTCGTTTGTAGCATATACCATCGTAATTTGTTTTAAATGTTTTTTTGCCCAATCATATAAATCAATCGGTGATAGAATTTGATTTTCTTGAGAATTTTGTAAACTTGCTCTTGCTGCAAGTCTTTTAATTGTTCCGCCAATAGCATCACATGGACCTTTCCCATGTGACGTTGCAAAAAAATGCCATTCGGCCTTAATTTGAAAATCTTTAATTAGGTATACATAACTTGTATACTTTCATGTTTTGACACATGCAATATCCATTGAAAGATGACTATATATGTCTTTCTATTCAATTTCACTTTTCCTGGGTTTTAATGAATTTAGAAGGCAATAAATTATTTATCCTATGGGTACCGATGTCTTATTCAATTCTATGCACTAAAGGCGGTGTCATTTTAACTCTTGTAGACATATAACACTCGTAATTAAAATTAAAACACCCGATTCTATTGTAACTGATGTACACACTGCGAAAAATTCAAGCGTCAATGTCGCGGCAGATACAATCACATTGCGACTGTACAAAGCACCCCGCATGGAGTGAAAATGATAACTGATGATATTGCAAAGATATTGGGCGAAGAACGTTGGGAAACGATACACCTGTGTGTAAAAAAGGAGAAAAATCTTGGGAGTTGAATTCACGAGAATAAAATAGTTAAAGAGAAGAACTTTACTTATATCGATGAAACACCATTATTTTGCATTTTACAAATGACCGCGCAGTATTATTATGAACGGTACCATGTAATTTAGCAATTTTCTTCGTGAAAATAAACACAGGAACACAGTAGTTGGTTTATTGAATAAAAATTACGTCCCCGAGTTTTTCAAGTTTCGCTGTTATCCACAGATGCAAGACGAGACGTCGCGATTAAACGCAATCAAATATATTACAGCGAAACTTGGGGTGCAGCGTAGCATTCAGACAAATAATTGATAAACATTACGGCGGTCTGCATGCGGATAAGATAAAGTGGCACCGTAATATTGACAATTTCGTGCTGAAACATGGAAAATGTAAAATCCCCTCCAGGAAATGTACACAATGTTTGTTACGTTTCCTTCGCGACGACAATCGCAGAGCTTCTTTTAAACAGCAATTTTCATATCAAATGACAGCATACTTAATGCGCTTAGGGGGTCGCATTCGAACCTAAGCCGCCGTCACGGCGATCGAGGTTCATTCCTGACGTACCAGTAATCCGAAGATAGAGCAGGATGAAGGTGACGCGAGTGATTCTTGACATGCGGTTGTAGCGTACGAAACGTTCGTTTTTTTCGTTGAAGTCGCATCTGTATTTGCGATAGTTCAGTTTAAAAATTTCCAACGACGAATCCTTTTTGTTTATTACACAAAAGTGAACAGACGTTTTATATGTTACAACCACATACACGGTGTTGGCAACAGATAGTACATAATAAAATGGGTAATTCTACGTGGCACAATAAGTCGAAGAAAATGACCTACGCAACGCGAATTGCCGTTCTTCCGGCGTTTCTGCACCGAATTGCTAAGCATTAATAACAAAGAAACGAAGGCTCCACCGCAATTTCCATACCTTGTATTATCGTCTTATTTTGCCACGTAGAAACAGCCATTTCATTTTCTAGTATCTATTGCCGAGCACCCTGTATTATCGTGCCTCCTCGATGGAAGTTGTTGGTCGTGTTGTAGGGTGATATCGAGATAAAAGATCCACTCATATCGAATGAACGGATATTTACATTATTTGGATCGTGGCCAGTGAAACGTGCGCGCGTAAGATTCGCGATGGTGATAGTGTACATCACACTGCACGTGGGCATGCAAATGTGGGATTTGTATGATTACAAGAATAACTTCGATATGGTGGTGCGAAACGTGTTGGAGATTATGTTAACGGCAACAACTCACGTCTCCTTGATTATGTTGCAACGGAACAAACATTTGAAGGGTGCGATTCTCGGGATGAGAGGGTATCTCGCGGAAATTTCGTTGCTCGAGGAAGAGGAGAAACTCTTGTATCATGCCCACAACAACGTGGCCTATCGTATCGGCAAATACGCAATCTTAATGACATCCACTTCTGGCTATATGGTCTACTTTCATCCATTGATAGCCATGCTCCGTAGTCACCCAGGTATATTATATAATATTCGTCGACCGTTTTTGTACTCCCCTGGACTTTGCCCAACTTCATCGTTTGAACGACGATAAATTCATAGACAATCATAGGTAATGAGGGCCAAGATAAAAGAATGCTGCAAATGGAATGCTCCTCGAATTTGTGGGATCTACTGCAGGAATAGGTTCCGTAAGTCCTACATGTTCGGGAGCCGCGGTAAAAGAGGACCTCGGGCGATGGGATTCGAACCCACGATCTTCGAGTCCTCCGCGCTACTGGCCAATCGCCGTATAGGGGTTCCTGATTCCACAGCAGTCAATGTTGATTTCACGGGCGCGTGGCGTCGAATACGATGACAAGTACTGTGCGATCCGATGATTAGCACTGGAAATCTTAGACCCCCTCAGTGTCAATTATTTCGCGTTTTACCACCTCAGAGTTTCCCCCTTTTGGCCCTAGGAGTATAGATTTGAATTCTTTGCTTCTTACGAGTTCTTGGTTCTTGACCCTTCCTTTCGAGCTCGTATGTACTTAAACCGAATCAATTCCTTAGGATCTTAGTTGATTTTGTGGAATCTTTTTAGGGAGTCCCACGGCACCAAATTTGAAATTATTGTCTATTCTTCTTATCCTAATTTAACAATGTGATATTTCAGGCAAGTGCTGAGTATAGAAGTTTATTTCTCGTATGTTCACACAGGTCGCGATAATAGTACATTGTCTTATGAGTTGCCATTTCGGGCGCACATTATTTTCGACTACACCACGGACGCTCGAATTTACGGTCTACTGTATTTGTACCAATTTCCTATTGTGTACGTGGCAATATACCACACATCAGAAGTTAGCTTCATAATTAACCTCGTCCTACATCACTGCGGAAGATTATCGGTGCTGTCCTATCGTATTCGAAATATCTCAACGGAGTCACATCGAGCTTTCAAAAGCGGCATTCAAAAGGCAGTGGCTATGCATTTGGAGCTGATAGAGTACGTATCAGTGTTTAAGTAACACTTTATATTTCTATGTAAATCTGGTGTATACTGAATCCATCCTAAGAAGAACCCTAACGCCCGTACCGTTTTGCGACCGGTCTGCGCAGCCCCCACTACACTTGATTCCACAGTAGAGCATACAGATTTCGCGCAGGCACAACCCTCAGGCGGCGTTGCCCCGCCGCCTCCCCACTTAACCGCCTATGTTTTTCTCCGTCGCAGGGCCTTCTCTACTCTCTCTGTTCACTTTTCGTGCGGGACTGTTTACGCTGACAACGGTCAGGTCCCGCGTTTGGGATGTACCAGTTATTGCTTGGAAATTACCACGACCAATCGCATGCGGTTCAAACCGTGGGTAGTAGTGGGAGCTGCGCAGATCGGTCGCAAATCGGTAGGGGCGTCGGGACGCCCTAATGTGGAAGCAGTGTACTGCCTACGGGCCCGACGCAGGCGATTGCTCGTAGCGCTTTACCTGCCGGTTTCCCTGCCCGTCCAAGGGCGGGACGTGACCGTTGTCAATGTAAACACTGCAGGTTGCGGAACGGTTGACAGAGAGGTAACAGGCGGTAAGACGGAGAATAACGTAGGCGAAGCGGGGAGCCGGACCAATCAGCGCCTCCTCAGAATCATCCCTGCGCGGACAAGGTTTTTCTAAGGATGGATTCACTATAGGTACTATTGCCAACATGTAGGTATAATAATCGGCCGTTCCGAGTCCCTTTGCGCAGAAAACGAATTTCATATCACAAATAATAACAATAATATGTAATCAGAAATACTGTGTAAAGCTGTTGTTATTTTTCAACGGTCAAATGACCATACGAAATGTACGTTTCACAGGTCGTTTAGAGATTTGAACGACAGCCTTTCTATGATCCTGCTTCTAGAACTTCTGAACTGCGGCGGCAGGCTGGGCCTTGGTCTGTTCGTCGCCCTCATCGTAAGTAGATGCTATTTCTTAGGTATGCCGTTATTATAAGAACATCGCTGGATTATTTCAATGTTTCTTCACACTTTTTAGAAAATCGGCATAGATACATCAACTGTAATTAATTGGGGGCTGTACAGCTTTATTATATGTGGCTGGTTGTACTTGTACTGCTATATTGGCGAGCAAGCGATTTTTGAGGTATGTGATTTATGTAATGTCCTTCGTGGGAGCAACCAATCCCATTTGCAAGTATTTATACCAGGGGTCGAAAAAGTTCTCGGACCCTCGTTTTTTAAAAATTCTGTTAGAACTTATTTGTTTCGATTCGGAAAATATCTGTTTCTGTAGAATTTTTAATTAAACAAATGCTACCTTCAGGAACTTCTTTAAAAAGGGTTCTCATGGAACAGATATTTTAGAACCTATATAATAAAAGTTCCATGGAAACAAGTTACATTAGAACATTTATTAAAAAAGTTTTCAAAAGATAAAGAAAAGTACTCAACTATTAGGTACAAGTTTTATTGAACAATATGTTATAATATTCTTCATGTGTTTATTTAATAAAGGGTATGAAAATACTTGTTATGAAACCATTAATTATATTATGATTTTTATACCTTTTATTAAATAAACATTTGAAGAATATGATATTATATTGTTAAATAAAACTCGTACCTAATAGTTTAGTACTTTTCTTTATCTTATGAAAACTTTTTTAATAAACGTTCTAATATAACTTGTTTTCATGGAACTTTTATTATAACGATTCTAAAACATCTACGTAGGTAAGTATTACATATAAATAAGAAATTCAAAATATCAATTTAACTGTATGAATTATTTAATATTTTTGTAGTACTATCCATTGAATAGTATTTAGTGTTTGTTACAACGATTGAGAACTTTTTTAATATCGGTGAACAAAATATCTGTTCCTGTTATACAGAAATTTTTATTCTTATATTTTATAAGTTCCATTCCAACTAGAACTTTTATTTTCAAGAACTTTTATTTTATCGGTTCTTCTGAGAACTTATAATGTGAGAACATTTTTAAAAAAGTTCCGCGGCATTTGTTTTAAATGGAACCTATTGAAAAGTTTCAGAACTTTTTCGATCCCTGATTTATACAGGGCTACGTAAAGGAGATTTTTATAAGCTGGTTTATCAACTTGTCACTGGATATAATTAGATGATCAGTTAATTAAATGACTGCATTGAATTTTTCGGCAAGGAAGGATTTCAAAATGTTATACAGATTAAGTTTTCAGTGAAAGTACATCGCAGTGTTCGATACAGAACGCACAGTCGTCGTTTATCATTCCATTCAATTTGAATTATTCGGCCGAATTTCTAGGAAGCGTGTTCCTTGTTCAAAGTTGTATAACGATTGCGCATGGAAAATGTATTTTCTCGTTGCCTCATTCCTTATTTTAGTCATTCTTGATCGCGATATGCACAGTATTAACAGAATGATTAACGTCTAGTCACAAAAAGTGGGTGATGCGTTCTACGAAGTCGACTGGCCAGCCGTGGAAAATAATGACAGAAAGTCATTGTTAATATGCATTTTGAACGGGTACAAAACGATGTATGTCACAGCTGGGAAAATCTACATTTTCTCGCTAGCCGGTTTCACCACTGTGAGTATATCTAACGATTTTCTATAGCTGTTCGAAGTAGAGTGGCTCATAAATTCGTTAATATATGACAAGTAAAACTGCAAGCAAACATTTGATTGAACGAGTTGCTTTATGATGAAATTTATGAGTCACTTGCATTAGTTGTTTCACGTATCAAAACGAGACATTATAAAAATCTAATTAGCAATTGCTTCGTAACATACGAAAGTTTTAATAACAACCTTTTTCCCGCACATAGATCATAAAAACTTCGATGGGGTGTCTCTCTATGTTACAAGCCAGCATGTAAAGATGCGAGTAAAGGGTATACTGCCATTACAAAATGTACCAATGATTCCCATTACAGATTGTCGTTTGTATAATCTTGTTATATATGATGTACTAAGTGTGATAAAAACTGATAGTATGATATAACATATAAAATTAGGATGAAAATGAAGTAGTTGTAACGGAAGATATCGTCGCCTGAAATTTGTATGACTCCCTAGCTGATTTTTAAAAATGTGTAAAATAGATTTATCGTGCTTTTACTGTACGCCCATTTAATTGTTGTTTTGACGTCGACACTGAAGAAACATATTATATTGAATAAATGAGAATCTGTTACAATCACAATGTGTGTGGCATTTATTCTTCCTACGCAGTAAATTACGTATTAGTGGGTCAGGTAACTATACACCAGTAAGCACTAGGGTTTGTCGGTTTTTAAACACCGGGTTTAAAAACTTTTTTCCGGAACGCCCGGTTGACCGGGTTTTTTATTATAAATTTTTTAAAATTCGAAAACCGGTTTTTAAATTTAAAAACCCCGGTTTTATATAGAATTAATATGTAAAAATGAATGAATTATTTAATTAAAAACGTTAACATTTTTTCTTGAAATCGCCTCGGACACAAGCATATTGTAGTAGGTAACAGTTTACCTACTGTAAGGCCGGGTACAGACTTGAGGACGAACGCGAACGAGGCAAGCCGAGGCAGAAGAAGCATGCAAGTGTTAAGGTGGGATTCCACTGAGGCAACGCATGGCAACGTGTCGCGTGCGATGATGGCGATAGTGATTGCATGTGTTGCACGCAGAAAAAAGATGCGACGATGTTGTCGGTTGCCGGTTGCCTAAAAGTTGCCTCAGTGGAATCCCAGCTTTACACGTCGGTGAACTACACGAACGTTCAACAATTGCATGCGCATTCTGCCTCGGATTTCCTAGTTCGCGTTCGTGCTCAAGTCTGTACCTGGCCTAAAACTAATCTTCATGAGTTCATATTTTCGGAACAAAAATATATACTAAATGAAATAAAGATTTATAATTTTTATCTTGTACGAATTTTAGTTATTTTAGTTAAGAGCTGATGGAGTGCGTATTAGTGTTTAATTAACATTTTATATTTCTATGTCAAACTGATGTAGATACAATAATCAGCCGTTCCGAGTTCCTTTAGGTAGAAACAATAATGTATAATGAGAAATACTGTATAAAGCTATTTTTATTTTTCAACGGTCATTTTAAGAAATGTACGTTTCACAGGTCGTTTGGAGAATTGAACGACACTCTTTCTGTGATCCTTCTTCTGGAATTTCTGAGCTGCTGCAGCAGGCTGGGCCTTGCTATGTTCGTTGTGCTCACCGTAAGTACATGCTTTTTTTTTAAGTACAGAATTATTAATACGAAAGAAGGGGATACATGATAGTGGTAATATCGTTGCATTACTTATTTCAATGTTTCTTCATACTTTTCAGAAACTCGACACAGATTTAGCAGCTGTAATTCTTTAATTCTTTTACGCCGTTGTTCAAGTTGGCTGGTTGTTTTTATTCTGCTATATTGGGGGAGAAATGATTTTTGAGGTATTTGACTTACTTAATAAGTTTTTCGGTAGAGGAACGAATCCCATCCGCAAGTATTTATACAGGGCTACATAAAGAAGCTTTCTAGTATAAGCTGGTTTATCAACTTGATCCTGGATATAGGTAATTAGACGATCAGTTATTTAAATGACTGCATTACACTGCAGGTGTTTTCAGCAAATAAGAATTTGAAAAAGTTTTCAGTAAAAAGTTTTACTACGCAGTGTTCGATACTAAAGGCACAGTGGTCGTTTTTTATCTCATGCAATTTGAATTATTCGGTCGTTAGGAAACATGATTCTCTAATTGTTCAAAGTTGTATAACGCTTGCACGTTCCGATTTACGAAAATGTGCAGCAAAGATTTATCTCGCCTTTACTGTGCTTCTGATTTAATTGTTGAAGAAAGAGATTATATGAATAAATGAGAATCTGTTACAATCAGAATGGGTTTGACAATTATTCTTCGTAGGTAGTAAATTACGTATAAGTACGAAACTACGTGAAGTAACATTATGAGTAAACCTTTAGTTGCACTTATCATATCATGAAAAGTTTCTAATACTTGGTTCATTTCGTCGAACAAATACACGTAATATTCGTCAAAGGTATAGTACTTTATTGGAACTCAATTCCCAGTACAAAAATTGTTGTTGTCTTCCTTTTTCTAGACTACTAATCAGTTATTCGTAAGCAATACCTTGGTTAGCACCATACTTTCTTTGTATAATTGAACATTCGGCAAAGCTTGCGGCTCACTTTCGAATAGTGAAATATAAGTCAGAGGTATAAAAAGAATTTACTTAAAAATGGTAGATATACCTTTAGTGCTCCTAGAGTTGAATTACCATCAAGATGATTCGACTGATTCGTTGTTCCTGTAGAAACACTAAAAAACCGCCATTATTCTACATTGGTATCCGTTTCTCTGTTACGTGTCTGTTTTTATCATTGTCCTACTCACGTTCTTCGCTACTTCGGATAGAGTGTTTGCCATCGCAGCACCAGTTTGTTGCACCATGTCGTAGAAGTAACCCTTCTTTTGCAGCAAAACGTACGGATGATCGAATTCCTAAAAAAAAAACAGCATTAAAAACATGTCGGCAGAAAAGTTATATGACACACTATCTGTATACATTCTCGGCACATCCGAACGCGTTGCTACTTACTACTAGGTAACCTTGGTCCATCACAAGTATCTTATCGCTATCCATTATGGTATTTAATCTATGGGCTATGGTGATGACAGTGCAGTCCATGAACTTCTTCCTGACAGTCATCTGGATCAAGGAATCAGTCTGCGGATCGACGTTGGCAGTGGCTTCGTCCAGGACCATGATTTTGCTGTTCTTAACTAGCGCTCGAACAAGGCATAGTAATTGACGTTGACCGACGCTGAAATTAGACCCCTCCTCGGCGACTTTGCTGTTCAGACCGGCAGCCATATCCGAGATCGCTTCCTTCAGCTCGACTTCCTGCAGAGCCTCCCACAGAGCGCTGTCGGAGTACTCGTCGAAGGGGTCCAAATTTCGTCGTAGACTACCCCCGAATAATATGGGCTCCTGCGGTATAATACTGATCTTCGAGCGGAAATCGTGCAGCGAGATTGTATTAGTAGGTATGTCGTCTATGACAATCTCTCCCTCTACGTAAGCTAGACGGAAGAGCGCGCTGATCAAAGACGTCTTCCCAGCGCCAGTTCTCCCAACGACGCCAACTTTCTCTTTGGGCATTACCACGAAGTTTATGCCTTTCAGAACATAAGCACCTTTTGGCCCGTACTTCAGCTTCACATCTTTAAATTCCACGTGACCCTTGGATGGCCACTCATTCGGAGGCGTCTTCCCCGGAGCGCTGTCCAGGAAAGGCTCTTCCTCCAAACGACTATACTCCAACACTCTCTCCACGGACGTGATTTGGTTCTCCAATTCGGCGGTCTGCCTCATACCCCATTGCAATATCCCTGTCACCGCAGTGATTTGGGTGATCACCAGGCCAATGTCTCCGGCGACGGCCAGGTCCTCGAATATCAGAAATATAATCACGATCAGGGCAAGGTAGAGCAGACAGAACCATTCTATGTAGAGGCCGAATGCGCGCGAGATGGAGATGAATATGAACCACGTGGACGTGTGGAGGTCCTGGTGGTTGTCGAAGTCCGCCGTCACGACCTTTTCAGCCTTGAACGCTCTGATTGTCGTCAGACCTTGCAAAGTAGCACCGACATGGTCGAAAACGGGCGAACGAGCTGGAACACGTCGTCGCCAGGTAAAGTACACGCGATCGTACGATTACTACATTAAAGTGTCGTTATTGAATGCTACTTACTGATACCCTCCATGCGTTTAACAGAGCGGCTGGTCGAAATGTAAATTACTCGCATACAGTAGAAGAGAAGCATAACTAACACCGTCGGTATCAACAGCCACGCGCTCACGGTACCAACGATGATCACGGTTCCCATGAAGTTCAAGAACATTACCGTAACGTCGAACATGGTGAATGGCAGCTTCTTGTCGATGATGCCGATATCTTTCGAGAACCTTGATTCAGAAACAGAGCGGGTTAATGTAGATCTCGCGGGTACGACGGCACCCGCATTATGCACAGGGCCGGCTCCAATTAGCATGGTCGGTTAGAGATTCTTTCATCGGTCCCCGACAGTAAATTCAATGCTTCCAAGGCCAGCCCTGTTTACGTACGAATATATCTGGATACCTGTTCAGTATTCGACCGGCAGGATTGGTATTGTAAAAGTACATGACGGCGCGTACGATACTACGGAACATGTTCGCGTGCAAGTTCTTGGAAGCCCGCATGCAGACCCCGTAGTACGTGAACGTTTGGAACACATAGACGCAGACGACGCCCATGGCCAGGCCGCTATAAATATAAATAATTCCATGACGAGACAGCGGGCCAGACCATTGAAAATCCATCGTACCATTCACGGTTCTAACCCACGACGCGACCTCGGTGTTCACCCAAAACGCGAGCAGGTAATCGCTGCCGCTGGCCATCGCTTGGCTCGCGACAAAGAAGATCATCATCAGAATCAGCAGCAGAATGCTTTTGCTCGCCCTCCAATATGCCAGGAACACCGCGCTCGATATCTTTCCGAACGTCCTCGTTTCGGCCACCTCGACCGGCTCCTCGGCCGGCGCGGCGTCATCCTCGCTCTTCCAATTCTCCGACGAGTGGCTGCTGTCGTTCCTACCTTCGGCCTCCGCGGTCTCTTTCTTCTCGTCCAGGTCCTCGAAGATCTTCATGAAGTCCAGGTGCATGCTCTGCAGCTCCTCGAAGCTGCCCTTCGCTTTCACCCTGCCGCCGTTCATCAGAACGATCTGATCGGCCGACTTCATGTACTGGACCTGATGCGTAACCAAGATACGGGTCTTGCCCTTGAGGAAGCCGCATATGCATTCGTCCACGATGCGACTGCCGACGTGGGCGTCCACTGCCGACAGAGGATCGTCCAGGAGATAGATATCGGCGTCGGAGTAGAGGGCGCGTGCCAGATTGATTCTAGCCCGTTGCCCGCCGCTCAGATTTATCCCCCTCTCGCCGACCATGGTCCGGTCGTGGTGGGGCATGGCGTCTATGTCCCGCTCCAGCTGGCAGACCTGGATCACTTTGTTGTAACGAGCCTGGTCCATGGGCTGGCCGAACAGGATATTCTGCTTGATCGAGGAGGCGAAGATCCATGGCCGTTGGTCAGCGAAACTGATCCTCCCGCTGACCTCCAGGACACCGTCGTCCAGTGGTAGCTCCCGTAGGATCGCCTGCAGCAGACTGCTCTTCCCCGAGCCTATCTGCCCAACGACCGCTATAAAGCTACCTGCTTGCACCGTCAAGTCCACGTTCTGCAGAGTGTAGTCCCTGGTCTCGTCCCACCTGGCAGTCACGTTCTTCAAATGCAGAGGGACAGCCTGTGTGGCTACCTGTGTCTTAGTAACTGGCGCTTTCGACACTTCCGGGTACATCATGAATTTCTCTAAACGTCGGATGGAGACGGCTGCCTCGGCTAATTGATGGACACCTACGTAAACAGTGGGATATTGTGAAACTCAGCTGATCTGGTAATTCTTCCTTTATGTCGAGCTGTGCACAGGGTGGGCCATAATTTATAGTACAAATTCTACGGCTCACGATAGGGCGAAAGGATAGAATAACTTTTTGCCGCGCGAAGCTTCAATTCCCAGCAAAATGATATCTTGCAAAACTCGTATATTTTGCGTAACAGCGTAATGATTATTTATTTTCGGCTACGGAATCTCCCCCGTCCCACTTCTATCGCGGTTTGTGGACCACGGTCGGTATTTACTTGGAGGAATTTTGGAAATTCACGCGTAACTTACTCAAAGCAAAGCCAATGGTCATCGAACTTCGTAAAATAGTGTAGAACGCTGTGGTCATGAACACTTTCTCGGCGTCGATAGTGTTCCCGGTTAGGACGTATGTTAATATGGTAATGAAAAGGCTGATACGCGGAACGTAAATGTCCAACGTCAAGCCGAATTGCTCTACGATCGAGTATTTCTTTATCACGTCCACTTCTTTCCTGGAGGAGAGTGGAGATGGTTCCATTAAAAGTTCACATTACGAATGTACTTTAAGACGTGAGTTACATTTCCCTTACCGCCTGGCTTTCTCCACAAGAAGGGAATACGGAATCTCCCAAACGTACATCTTGATTATCGCCACCCCGGCGATAATTTGGTTCATCAGTCTCAATCGGTCATCTGTCTTTAGCGCTGACCCGTGGGTCAAGCGCGACACCTTTCGCCCTAAGTACACTGCAAAACGATACACAGATGTGAGAAAAGAAACGGTTTCGCTCCGAGGCGTTGATTTACATCAAATTCGCCATGGGGTATTTTCAAACGAGCGAAGCTTGAAATTCTTTGCCAGCAGGGCCGCCGGATTTGGAGGTTTGGATTTCATGAAATATTTTAATTTAAAAGAGCTGAGATAGGTTTAAAATTAATTCGAAATGACAACTCACATATGCGTTATTGCTAATTTGCTACATGGAAAAAAGTGATTTGTTTTTAAATTTGCCTCAAGCCTCTGTGTTTAAAGATCGCCCTTCACCTTCGGTGTTAGGGAAAATAGATAGACAGTTTATTTTAGAATGGAAATCTATGCTAGTATTGTCAATGAAAAATAAAAAGTTACAGGCAAAAACATTTTTCTATTTCTTTCAATTTCTTTCCCCCAAAACTGGCCGCCCTAGGCTGCAGTCTACTTACAAGGGAACATATCGAAGTGACAATCGCCGATTTTTATGCGACTTTGGTAGAAAGTACCTACTTCTTACAACAATATTTCACACGCATTTTTTTATCGGCTAATATTCATGATGTAGCGATGAAAACAGCCCTCAAAGTTGAGGGTGCAAATGCAGCTATGCAAACAATTTTAAAAAAAATTCCGTTCGCTTAAATAATATATTAAATAACGGAATTTTTTGAATTTTTTTTTCTTATTAAAAAACACAATGTTGCCATTTACATCGTTCTCCTAGCTCTAGTAGCTTCTAAGATATTCGACCAAACATGTTTCCCACTCTCAACTTCCAGAGCTAGTTTACTCCTTCAACACGAATATTAGTCGATAAAAAAAAATACGCTTCAAATATTTTTTTACGAATTACCTGTACTTTAGACCAAAGCCGGATCAAAATCATTGATTGCCACTTCGATATATTCCCTCGTTAGTCTATGTAGTAAAAATCCGCCCCTGCTTGCGGGGCTGAAGGAAAACCCCCAGCATTCGCTTGATAATTCGCAGAATATAGAAATCGTTATTACTAATATTACTATTAGCTTGCGCTGCAGTGTTTTATTCTTACGTTGTAATGGTATGCATAACAGGAACGTCGACACCCCAGTAATGGCGCCGATCCCGATTTCACGGAATATAAGATACGCTACCAGAAAGATGTGGAGCGGGCCGATCCACAAGTAATGGATACCGAAGACAAAGTAATCGAGCCTGTTCACGTCGTTGCTGAGGAAATTGACCATCTGAAAGGGTTAACGACAAGTAACACTCGCCCAACGCCAACTTTTCGTCCGCCTTAACTAATTCGATTTGCCACCTGTCCAGCAGACGTGTCATTCTCGAGGACCGAGCTGGATAGCCTCAGTATCTTCCTGTAGATCAGCGTGCAGCAGGCTATTCTCACTTTCATCCCCACGTGCATCAGATTCTGCAGGGAGTAATGCAGGATCACGGCGTCCATCAACGGCAGGACGCAGAAAGCAGCCGCGTAATAATATATGTCGGTGGCCCATCCGTTTCGACTTCCTGCGAAGTAACGCAGTAATTTCGCGAGGAGGAAAGGATGCGCGATCCTGAAATAACGGGCGACTTCAGTAACGATTCATGCTCGATTTCGCAGGCGAGTTGACCGCGTGATGTCTTCTTAGAGGAGACGTTGAAATATTGGCGACTTGCGCTGCTCGAGATAATTAAGGGATCATTCGTGACCCGTGGAATGACGCGGGACAGTGAAATATATATTGAACTGATGATGAAAGGAGAACTGAGTAGGTAGTCTCCGCGAGGCAACAGGGCGGTGTGAAATTTAGAAACGAGGAAAAGATTTTATAGATGAGCAAGCTGTAGTGGTTATTAATATTGAGTAATAGATTCATTTAATAGGTAAGATGATTTATCAAATTATGTAATAGTTCCAAAATGACTTCTTCAGGTTGCTGCACCGAGAATTCATGATTTCGAAATACCACGGGCGAGGTTTCCAAGCGGCAGCTGGTGGGAAAACTGCAGGAAGAAAAGATGTTTACGAAGAAGAATCGCAAATCAACGTATATACTACTCGACACTATTTCACCCAGTACCTATATCAGGCCTGTCCAGGGATTTGCTCGCACGAGCAGCCGCGAGTTGCTCTTCGCCCAGGGTGGTGAGGAAACCAGTGTTCACGGGAAATTCCCTCCGTAGTATGATACTCTCGTCGCAGGGAGGGGGAACGCATGCGCGCGATGACGCGGTGACGTCAAACCAATCAACGCCAAGACGGGAAAGGATGGGAAACGAAACGGCGTCACGTCACTCGCTCGGCTTGACTTGATGGTGACCAGTGTTGCCAGATTTTTGACAACAGTTGTCGCCAACCGAGTTGTCTAAAGTCGTCCAAAATCGCCGAAAGTTGCGATTTCTTCAAAATAGCCGTCGCAATTTTGTTACAAAAGTCGCACAATTGGCGATAAATCGCCCAATTGGCGATAAATCGCCCAATCTGGCAACACTGATGGTGACGCCGTTTCGTTTCCCATCCTTTCCCGTCTTGGCGTTGATTGGTTTGACGTCACCGCGTCATCGCGCGCATGCGTTCCCCCTCCCTGCGACGAGAGTATCGTACTACGGAGGGAATTTCCCGTGAACACTGGAGGAAACTGGCTACTCTTGGTAGACGGACGAGAGTGGGGGAATTTACCCACGTCCGCGCATGCGCGCGATGACGCCGCGACCGTCGAACCAATCAACGCCAAGATGAAAATTCGCCGACGCCAGCGCCGAGGCAAGACAACTCGCCAGGTGAAGTAGGGCCGCGGCCAACCAGCGTCGCCGGAGAATCGGTTGGCGGCCTCACTTGGCTTTGCTTGGCGCTGGCGTCGGCGAATTTTCCAGCGATTTTCATCTTGGCGTTGATTGGTTCGACGGTCGCGGCGTCATCGCGCGCATGCGTGGACGTGGGTAAAACCCCCCACTCTCTATGTGAATCTGTGAACGCCACTATCCCTACTCTTTTACGGCTGCCGCTCTTGCCTTCGCTCTTGCCCTCGCTCGCAACCCACCGCGGCTGCTCTTCGAGGGCAAGAGCAAAAGTTGGACAGGCCTGACCTGTATGATTACGTATACATTAATTGAAACATAAATGTCGAAGAAAATGCATATACAATTTTCTTAAAAATCACGCAAGAAGTAAATAAGACAGATAAAACAATTTGAATCTACGAAATTTGCATACAACGTTAGGAATTTATTGCGACACATTTTTGACGATAAAGGTTGTCGCTTCCGAATAGTCACTCGTTTACTAATTCTTAAATTCGAATTAATACGCCATCTGCTTCCAACTAATAATTGATCCTTTAAAACAATGCTGTCTATGTATCACACGATGCACTATTTACTTTACACGAATTTCGTTTAACTTTTCGCGTGACCGATTCGGCAACAAACAGTGTCCAGCAGTATAGCGAGTATATTTTTTTTCTTATTTCCCTGCTGAAATATAAACTAATGCTAAAATGTTCTTGACCCCTCCATCGACAGATACTTCCCTGTACAATTTTAATGATTTATGAAACCTGTTCCAGCTTCACAGAAACGAATTTCGTCACGCAACTTTTCATTAGCTTCTAAAAACGAAAAATCATCATTCTTTCTTATTATTTATTCCATTTCGATCCCGTGATTATTTCGAGCAGCGTACATCATCCTCCTACTGAATAGACGTGCCGAGTATTCCGACAATCGTACCGTATGACGAATTCTAAAACGAACAGGGCGATTCCTGTGTTCATAACGATTTTGCCAAAGCACTTGTACAGTACTCTGAATAGACTCGGTTTCGATCCATCCTTTTTCTTCTCGCATCGTTTCAGCTCGATGTCCCAATTCTTCACGATCCGTTGCCCCAAGTAACTGCTTTTATCCTCCCGTAGAGGAGAATATAGATCGCTCTCTTCCAACTCCTTCTTGTAACCGGTAACGAATAGCTTGAAGATCCACCTGTCCGCCGAACGATTCAATAAACGATCACAATTTCATCAGGCGAGAACGCGCGCGGTTAAACTGTGCAAACTGAGCAAGCTTCTCACCAGAAGGAAAGTACCGATAATGGATTGGCATTCTGTCGCGGATTCTTCACTTCTTCTTCCCTCTGAGTTTTGTCCATTCTTGTAAAGGGCGATTGTTTTTGGTTATTAGAAAATGTTCGCAAAATTATGTTCACTGTGTCTATTCCATTTGCTGTAATTAAAGGTATATGATAAGGAGAATGTTTGACTCAAAAGAGGATTCTGGATTCATGTGACATTTAAGGGGTTACATACACTTTTCACAGTCGGAAAATAGGGGCGTTTTTGGGATTTTTTTTCATATAAAGAAATGTCATGTTTAAAAACCGAAATATACACCTTGTTGTGTATAAATTAAGCTGTATTCTCCACGACAAGAAATTTGATATTTTAAGAAATGGTGGCGTAACAGCCCCTTCTCCCAAGGGGAGATAGTTACAGCATTTGCGGTACTGAAAATATTTCAGAGATTTGTGGATCGATTTGAATAAAATTTTGCACGAATATTCTTAAGACTATAATCTAGAACTTGTCGAGACGAGTTTTCGATTTGTGTCTTGTTTGTTTTTTTTTTTTTTTATTAACAAAGGAAGATGAAAACTGAGGTAAAAAATCACACGCTTGACTTTGAGTAGCTGCCATTTTATCAGAAAATAATTTTTTTCAAAATCGGTGCTGACAAATACTAGATTATAGTCTTAAGAATATTGGTGCAAAATTTTATTCAAATCGGTCCGGTAATCTCTGAGATATTTTTGATACCGCAAATGTTGTAACTATGAATAAACCTTGGTAGAAGGGGTTGCTATGGCGCAATTTCTTAAGATATCAAATTTCTTTTTTCTGCGAATACAGCTTAATTTATACACAACAAGATGTAGATCTTGATTTTTAAATGACATTTCTTTACATGAAAAAAAATTTTAAAAATGATCCAACTTTCTGACCTGTCGAGTGTATGAAATCCCTTAAACCATGTAAAATTAACAGAATACACGAATAATCGTATTGCAATTAATATTTGAGAAAGGAAATCAAATAAAGTCTCCTTGAAGCTTAAAAATTTAAATATCTATCATTTCGCGTTTCGTACCCATCTAATTTGTAAATAGCGACGAGTTCGATCCGAGTATCTTGACAGCAAGTACGTCGTTAAAACGTTGAAGCTGCTGAAACCATTCAGAAAGATCGAATTCTTTTAAGCTTGCTTGAAATAATAAAGCTAATTGGACTTGCGAGTACCTGGCTCGGTTCGAATGATTTGACCTGACAATTAGCTTGTGCTTTCAAACTCCTCGAACTATTCTAACTCTTCTTTACTGTCCTTGGCGATGAATAGGCTCCTGCCAGCGATAAAAACGGTTACCATGCACGGAAATCACACCGAGCGCTACCGGATGGTCGCGCAAATAACGAAGCACTATTATGTTTGCCCCGTTACTACCGTAAAAGATGTCTTATCACGAATGCTGTTAATTGGGGAATCATTTTAATCTCACGGAAAATACATGTGTATTTGGCAAGCTCTATTTGCGTACTTGCATTTAGAATCATAAATAGTATTTATTTATTATTTATTTATTAAACACTTTGCTCAAATTCTCGTCTGTAACTATATTTCGGATTGCCAGCCCAATTGAAAGTACGTTATTTGCGAGTAATGGCGAAAAGGCTTTCTTTTGCCATTTTGTGGAAAGTTTTTTCCGGGGGGAGGGGACAACTTTGAGAAACAGTCAAGTTGACAGGCGACGAGTGGTTGCCTGGCTACTTCGTAGCAGCAATTTAAAATTGAAACTTAAAAATATTCACTTTTTTAATATAAACTTAATAACGACTAGTTTCTAAAAATTTGAAACTGCACCCCTTGCCCCCCGCCCCACGGACGCCAGTGGCAATGCGAATTATCAAGCATCATTTCCTTTTGAGGATTTCTTTTTACACTAAAGGGATAATAATTTGTTAACTATTCTTTAATACAGCGTTTCTCAACCCTTTTTAGTCGCGTTCCCCTTTTGTAATATTCAAATAATATGAGACCCCCCTTCCCCCTATATACGGTAAGGTAAATTTAGTAAAGTAAAGAAAACACATTAAAAATAGGTATTTAAAAATATAATTCTAATTTAATAATAATAATAGAAAAAAATAAAAAACCGTGGCGACCCCCCAGAAAACACTTCGCAATACACCGGTTCCGAATCACTGCTACTTGTAGTACGTAGGGCACTTGATTATCCTTCTTTTTATACTACGAAGAATTTTTTGTTTGTTTATGCATGATAAGAGATCGTGTCTCATACAGGAAATTCCGCTGTCGCGGAAGCTACCTCGTCGCCAAGGTTTATCACTGTTTTTATCACAGAACAGATTTACAACCAGCCTTCTTCTCGCGAATGTATAAATTATCTGTAACGCTCCAAGTATTATGTGTCTTCCTATTGGAACTACTGAAGGTACTGATAAGTAGATATACGATCCCGAATTTCTGTTACATGATCGAAGTGATTAGAAAAGTCGCAAGAGCTTCCCGAGGGCTTCCTTGGCCTATTAAAAAGTAACCGAACACACGAGTTCCGTGACAAAGCATTTAATACACTACAGCGCAGGTCCCCCCATAAATAAAATAAATAAAGTTACTGGGATCAATGTACATACGTGTCAGAGATTCAACAGCATTTGGGGAACGGTAAGTTCCATTCGGATACGCGTAACTTATCAATGTAGCACCTTGACAGATTTACACACCCTCGAAGTCACGCCATATTATAAGTAGTCAATAAACCGCAATTGTACCACACAGCGAGGAATTGCCAGTGAGCCGACGGCAGTTCTTTCATAAACAATTCTCGAAATTATAGCAGCTTCGAACTGCATTTATTTGGTGGAATTTTCTAGAACACTATTCCGCCATTATCGGAACGAAAGTTTGTTGAAGTAAATTCTCATCCAAGCAAAAAATTGTCCAGACGTTTACGTTGACAGAAATGCATTCGAATGATGCCTACAGATAGCATTAGCGCCTTGAAATGATAGGCGTGGTAAACAAGACACGAGTGTAGCAGAAAAATATAATGGGGATAAGGCATTAGCGATTCCTCAGAAGCCAGTTGTTTTTAATCCCGACTATAATCTACAAATATACGATACGCGACTCTTTACACAATGGCGAATTTTGTAAATACTGCAATTTGTCATTTTCATCGAACTAATGCAAACGAATATCAGAATGGCTGTTCTCATATACCTACACGATGCACACGTGCGCCAAAATCGATCGCTCGTACTAATATTCTGTTAAGTCCACTTGCAATCATATTTTTGTATAAAGTCCGTAGCATCTGAGCATACAAATTACATTTCTAATTCTGTGTTTCAAATTGACGGGTTGAAATGATAAACGATGTAGCAAGTGGCAAGGAGATGAAAAAATATCTTTTTACTGGAAAAGTTTCTAAATTCCGTGCTGAATACGGTGGTAAACGTTGTAAGTGCTGAAATAACTAATTTTAGTTTCCAGCGCTGTCGCAAGATAGAGCTGCGATCGTAAGTACCAACGTCGCTGTGATTGAAAAGAAAATACTGGAGATTTTCACTACTGGCACTTTACCATTTATAATGTTATTTAATTCCTCACTTAATTTTGCCCGAGCCTAGAGAAACCATGTTTGAAAAATCACAATATTTTCTCTGATTAGAGAAGTGCAAGATACCCGAGACGCCTATAATATCTATATAGAACCAAGCTACCGTCGTGTGCATTATATCGTCGATTCGAAATTTTATCAGCACTTATTGTCGGACAGGTTTATAACAGTTTGAAAAGATAGTATCTTAAATGTGGCTCGAGTCAACGCACTTTTCCCCCTACCGATCGTCTAGACTATGAAAGATTCTGCCGATGCCTGTCTGACTCCATCGCAAACAGATACTGTTTACAAATCGTAAACAAATAGATAATTGATATCAATCGTCGGGCTGTATTCTTTTCGAACGTGAACATTGGTTCTGACGTTTATTGCATCGAGGCGACACAACGTTCTATTACTTTCGAAATCATGAAAATCGCAATATGCGACTGTATAGAACAATTAAGTTTAGATTTTAGATGAAACTTTTGGTTACTCGATCGTTCATACACAGCATGTTCGCAGTAGGTATACTTTATTATGCATTATAGTTTATATATACCGCTGCTATGCTATCGCTATACTCTGCGCGATAAAACACAATCGCCTGTCGATTATTCAGAAAATTGTTCTACCCTCCAGTTAACGCAAACAATCCATGCCGCTTCATAACACCTGATACCAGCAAGAAATTCAATTTCATCCAAAGCCGTGTCACGTTTCTACAGATAACAAATCCATTGTCCACGCTTCACGCAAAAGTTGTTCCCTAACTGGTACACGATCGATTGTTGAAACATTCCATCGGAATGAAAGTTGAGGCTGGCTCGAATTCAAGATAAATGCAGCTCAATAGCGACACCGCCTCTGATGCGAGAAAAAACGGTCAAAGTCGTGCCCTTTTTCGGAAGAAAAGTAAACGTGAACTTGAAGAAAAACAGAAGGGCTTTCGGTCGAAATTGAAATCTAATGGCACAGATAAATAGTGATAATTATCGTAAAGTTGGCATCATTAAGTATCCTTGCCTTTTCCATAAAATCGTAAGACACTGTGTTGGTTTACGGAAAAAATTGCCTGGATAGACCGCGAGGCGTCAACATTTCTACGTTATTCTGTAAGACAATCACTAACTTCCTGATTCTGCCTTGCATAATGATAAGCTTTTTACATTACCAATTGTCGATTATCGAACCTACGACTACAGAACTATTAGAGATGTTGAGTTCGTAAAACTATCGATGTAACGACGCGACATAAAGCAATATCGTCGACAACGTCGCAATGGACGAGGAAAGTTTTTATCCCCACAATTAAATCTTCACGAATTTGGACCTAAGTGTTACATAACACTATGGGATATTCCCACAAGCGGATTTAGAATGGCGGTGACACAATTCCATTGTTAAGAAACTTGTTAAGCCGATCATGTGATTCATGGTAGTCAAAAGGTTAAGGAAGCATTGACACAAAATCATTGAGGCGCTGCATTCCGCGGATTACGAAGTGTTGAGACACTCGTACAATCGTACACCCATACGACCCCTTTATGATCGCGTGATAATTCATTTATCTGACCGTTACGAAATATAAGTGACACAAGGATGCTTATTACTTTAATTTTTAGTTCATGAAATTGGATAAAATATCAGGATTCCCCATTTCGGTAATCGGATTTAAAGTTTCAAGCAAGTTCCGTGAGTTCGACGAGAGAAAAAAAACTGAAATTAGCAAATATCTCGACGTAATTGTGGAAAATCGTTAAGGCGATAAAGTAGGGTGAAACTTACCACGAACAGACGCTCGGGGTCGTGGTGACGTCTGTTGAACGATTGACGTGTGGTGTCACTTCTGAACGGTTTGCGGAATCCAAGCTTCTCCGCGTAATCGCCAGACGTGCAGCAAGGTATTGCCAATTGAAGAACGAGGAAAAGGTACAGACGTTTATATATACGCTCCGTTACGTGCTCGCCGCGGCTGCAGTGCAGTATTGATAAAGGTAATGCGTCTGATGTATTCTTACTGTTTGAAATATTATCTGCACTCGCGGTCGACAGAGCCACCCTGTCAAACGCGTACGGATCGATTCGAAGGGTAATCGTTGCCTGTGCACCTGCCTCGCGCACGGTGACACGTGAGTTCACAACACCTCCCGATCAAAAATCGACCGTTCGAAACGAGCCCCTTTGTTGCGTCTCAAGGCAACGAACCCACTATTAACTGGGGAATGCGTCCTGTACGAAAGTCCCGCGAATGTTTATATACTCGCATTGCGGAGGTGAATCACTGGCGCCAGCTGTAGGCGGGAAGCGGAATTAAAGAACCTATAAATTGGCGGCATATTTGAACATGTAAAAATTCGTGGAGGTAAAAGTGGCATCGTTTTAAGTTATTCGCTATGTGTTAAGGTGCGAATTTTCATCTGCGAGGATCGCGTGAAATGCGCGACGGGCAATTTCTTCAATTTCACCTGTAGTGTATAGAACATTGTTCCGTAACGATGTTCATTATAAAAAAAAGAAGTTTATTATTCGTAGCTGAGGTGGCGCGTGGTACATACATGAGGTTTCCGACTACAACAAGTCCTATAATTTCACGCAATACTATGTACAGACATGGTTCGTGTTGCAATATTAATATCTAAGTATTAATTAACATAAGTCAACCTTACGGCTAAATCATTACCCATTACGCTATGATCTATGATTAATGTTCATACGATCCGCGGCGACGCGGACCTTTTACAAGTTTAATTAATTCGCGTTAGATTCTAGCGCGTGCCCTGTAGTGCAGTTCCAGAGTGTCCTCCGTCGGCGATATGTTTTATCGTTTATATATCTATACTATAACGCAGTAGCAATGTTCAGTCGGCGAGGGGAGTGAATATTCTCTCTCGCCAGTGTACTTAAACGCTTACGTTCACGTGATAACGATGAAAAGTAATCGAGGGGCATTATTAACGCCAACTACACTTACAGTTACGTGCACGCAAATGATTAAAAACGCGTCGATAGAAAGTATCATAATGCGAGCACATTGATTGAGATATTAAAGAGATATAGACAAAGAAAACATGGATGGTAATAAATATTACTTCCGCAGACATCGAGAGGTACTATTTCTCTAGTTACAGTAATCGTACCTGCCCTCCTTCAGAGTATACAAATATTTACGCAATTAGTATCTAAAATAAAAAAATGGGGATGAGGGGGAAAAAAAGAATCGTCGCTCTTGTAATTGGATAACTACTTGCAAGAGCGCGTTACGTTCTCGTCGCTAAGATTTACAGGATTCAAATTTTTATTTCCATCGCGCTAGTCGCTTACTTGAGCAAAATTATCAATGGGCACTTAATCGCCGGTGTTTCTACTGTTCTATGGTACGATAAGCTTCGGTCGCAGCGGAGAAATAGAATTTTCAGGAGTATCAGAAAGATCTTACGAGGTGAAACGAGGGGAGAACAAAAGGGAACGATATAATAATCCTTATGTAGCTCTACGAATGATTCGTGCGTTGCAAATTAAAAAAAAAAAAAAAGAAGAGACGAAGAAACGTGACCTACCCATCATCGGAGAATTTGAGTATTCACGACGAGCAGAAGAATTGTGAACGATAAAATGGCACCCTGAGTTGAAGAAGCACGGTCTTTAAAGAAACATGGTGTTTTAAGTACTCGTTGTCAGGATCTTTCCTTCGCCGCTGCCTATCATTTAAAAGATAGAGGTTGGCGTGGACTCTTTAAAGGCACGTTGGAATGTACAGAATTCCATGGTTTCAGAACGCTGCGGCAAAGCTGGCTGCCACTCTCGATCCCGTGTTACGAATGCGACGCTCTCGCCTGATCCTTTTTACCAGAAGGCACGCCCGTCGAATTGCTGACCTTGTATGCGTTGCCCTTCACCTCGGCGGGGTGTTTATGCGTACTCGTCGATGATTTCCTCGGCGGTTTCGTGATCTGCGTCGTCGAGAGACCGCTCACGGGATACTTGTTCCTGCTGGACGTCCCGCCGTTGCTGCTTCTCACGGCGTTCTTCGCGGACGTCGAGGACGCCGCCTCGGTCGGATGCTTCGGCATCACGAACGCTTTCGTCTGCTTCAGCAAGTATCGATCATTGCACAGCGCTGATATCAGTGGCAGATCCAAATTACGGCTTTTCTCACGAAGCGTCCGGATGTCCAGCAATCCATCCTCCTTCCCTTCCTCGTGCTCCTCCGTTGCACTCGATTTCGGCGTCTTCTTCGGCAAAGAGGACGACGAGGATGCCGATGGAAGTGGTTGATTCTTTTCGAGATTCTGCAAGGGGAGGTGAATTAGCAACGAGAGAGCAATAGCAAACACTTTGACACTTTGACCGTCACACGCGGTGCTACCAAATGTGCCACTTGAGGCTACGTGAAATTCACTGCACAGCTTACATGATATACAGGGTGTTCAATGACAGATAGTAGAAACTGAAATGGGTGACTACGTGACAATATAAGACGAAAATGTGGAGAAACAAAATTGGCGATGGAGGCTTCAATTCCTAGTGATTAATGTTTAAAAATTCGAGGCAGAAACGCCTGAAGCATTTCGCCGATCAGGTTGTTGCGAATTTTTACGCATTAACAACTAACAAACGAAGCATTCAACGCAATTGCTTTCGTATTATTTCCTCACCTACCTATTACCGCATACCCTGTGCAGCTGGCACGTGACAGTCAAAGTGTTACGCTAACTTGCACATCGGAGCCAGCCTACCTGTATTTCGTAGGGAGGTGGCGGAGGAGGCGGCGGAAGCCTGCGATGCTTGAGTTGCGGCAGGGACTGCAGCTTCATGCTGGAAGGCGAGTCGAAGCACTTGAGTATGTTCTCGTCGCTTCTGGTTCTGGAGAAGGTGTGCAGCGTGTGCGGATGCGCCGGTGCTGGCGGTTCGCGCCTGAGACTCTGACTTCCTGCCGATGAGCAGGTAGCCCCGCTGTATAGGGAGCTGGTGCTGGCAGCGTAGTGGCTGCTCAGGTTACTGTGCGGCAGATAATTGTTAGAGCTGGTGTCGCTGCTGCTGAGGTTCTGGTTCGAGGCGTACTTGGACAGGGTGGAGCCGGGCAGGTAAGGCGTGCTGCGATACATCACCATTGATTTATTGTTAAAGGAAGGATAAGGCGGGGGCGGGTAGGCGGCCATGGCCGCAAGGAGGGAGCCCTGCTTCGCGTCGATGTACTCTTGCTTGGACACGGCCGGGTCTTTCAGAGGGAACATCACGTAATCGACGTCGGAATAGAGCTGCTGCTTGTACTGTTCGATCTGCGACCTGGCCACTTGGCTGGTGTAGACTGTGGCCAGGCTGGGCGGAGGCGGCGGCGGCTGTCTGGGGTGAACCATCGGCGGCGGAGGCGGCGGCGGGGGAGGGGGCGGCGTTAAGTAAGGCAACAGAACCGGACCGCCTCGCGACGCGTGCACGTCCAGGTAATTGTTCGGCCCTACGACGAGGGCGGCTACGGGTGCGTGGACCGGCGTGGGCTTCATTTTGTCACCGGGATACGTGGGTGGCTGAATTCTGGGCGGTGGCTTCGGGGCGATCAAGGCGATCTCGTTGGCCATGTGACTGACGGCGATCTTGGACGGGGCCAAGCCGATGCTCGCCTTGCTGCTCGCCAGGCTTGTCTGGATCTTGGTGGACGCGACCCTGGACACGATCTCCTCGCTGTTGGCCGGGTAGAGCGTGGAGATGGCCTCCTGCCGCGTGACGTCCGGTACCTCGGGGTACGGCGGCGGCGGCGGCGGCTCCCTGGGTGTCACCGCGTCGTTCCTCGGCGGCGTGGGCGGCGGTATTTGAATCCTCTCTCTGGGCGACGTGTAAGGAGGCGGCGGCGGCGGGTCGGTCCTGCGCGGCGGCAGGGGCAGGGGCACGAACTCGCCGCGCGTCGCGTTGTACGGCGGCGGGGGCGGGGGTTCCCGTTCGATGTCCGGTATCTTGGACCGGGACGAGTTTATCGTCGCGTAATCCATGCTCACCGGGTACGGCGGGGGCGGAGGGAGCTGCCTGTCGCTGTCGGTCCGCGGCGGTGGCGGCGGCGGGGGCATGGTGACGTAATCGCAGTCGGAGTCCATGGAGTTGCTGATCGTCTTTCGGGGTGGATAACGCCCAACGATCAGGTCCGACAGCTCGTCGGCTGACAACAGCGGCCCGACGCTGGAGGGATCGCTGCCGTCGCCTCTGAAGCTGCCGGCGCTCAGGATACTATTGCTGCGCGAGCGCGAGTCCTCTAGCTGCTGGCCCAGCGACACACCCGACATAGCGGACACCACGTTTGCCACATCGTCGTCGCCTTTGCAGACGCTGTAAATCGGCTCCTGATCCCCCGTGCTGACGTCCTCCGTGTAAACGTCGCTGGTTTCGGATCTAAGGCCGCTGTGGATAGTGTAAAAACCAGATGTCACGGATGCCTCGTCGGTCGTGGACTGGACGGAGCTCAAGGCGCACACGTCGCTCGCCGCGGAAGACTCGTTGGCGTCTCCTGTCGGCGAGTATAAATCTCCCATTCTCTCGTCCTGCATCTCGCTGCTTCTCAGCGTGTACACGCCGCTGGTCTCGCTCGCGATGTCGGTACCTGCAAACGAGATTTTTCGTGTAAATCGGGCATGGCAGAAATAATGCGGGCTTTAGGAAGCTAGAGGCTGCAACAGCTCCGCCCAGGTGAATCGTTCTCGCAGCGATATAGGATGGTAGGCCCGTGGAATCTCACCTGCGTATTTGCCAGCCTTCTTGCACCTGTCGTATATGGCGCCAGGGAAGCTAGCAGTTTCGGACGAAACCGCTGAATTCTGTGCCGTATGCGAATAACCCAGTTCTAGACTGGACGTTGCCGAAGTGCGGCGCATTCGCGGCGGTCCACCAGCAGGTGCATTCACGACCACGACCGTGCTGCAGCTGCTGCTGCATTGTGACCCCTCGGCCGCGGTCGCTGCGCTCGACGCCAATCTCAATGCAGCCGTCGTGGGTGTACTGTCCGCGCCGTCCACTTCTACAAATTGTTCGATTGTTTTAGAGCATCCTATAATTACATTCACAACCCCCCCCCTCAATTTTAATAACTTCGTTCAGAAAGCTGCTTCAACAATTTGCACTCCGTAAGCCCTCGCGCATACTGTGTTCCAACCCAGCTCTGAATTCAACTACGAAACATAGAAGAATACAACCTCGGTGGCGATTTACATCACAAAGTTGCTTTTAGCCTCTAAATTCTGCGATTCGGTCTATATACACAACTGCGCGTAACAGAGTTGTCCAGAGGGACTGATGGAACGCAATACGATAGCCGAGTCCAGCCCGACACAGGAGTGCAAAGAGTTAACGGAGCTTGTTAAATGCAGTGCGAGCGGCGTAATTGTAATTAATATTCTGTTAATTTCGATCCTGTTGGATCGAGCGTGCTTACCGTCTACGGCGGAGACTGGCGATGTTGGCAAGGAGCGATCCTCGACGTCCCCGTTCGCTCCGTTCACAACGCCACACTGAACACCCGAGTGGGAAGTATTTTCAGTAAGACGTGGCAGACATTCGGTCGAAGCGGGCGCCGTATCTGGCTCGTCCTCGCTGTGAACCCGGTCGCTGACAATTCCAGAAGTTGTGTTGGATGACGTGCTCGAGATAACAGAAATTCGTTGGTCACCCCGCGCCCCCCGTGCCGTTAGACTCAGCTTGCAGCGTGCGGGATACATGTAGCAGTCGCGGAGCACCTTCCTCTCTGTTATTCACACACGAGACATTCGTTCGATTAGTTTTTCTGCCCCATGTGAAAACGTCATTTTATGCGCCAGAAACGATTGTGGCCGTTATCGTTCCTTAAAGGGACATCACCACGATTCGTGGATAAGAATTTACGGTCGAGGCTCACCTTCCTCTTCGCGCCTCTTCGCTTCGTTGACTCTAGGTGCTATGGCCATGGAGAACTGATGGGTGTCGCGACAGAGTCCAAGAAGGAGCTTGCTTTTGTCATCGCATCCGCTGTAGAGAGTGAGCTTGTCCGGCTGATCGACCGCGCGTATCTCGAACTTCTTGCGCTGTGTATGGGAAACCGAGCGGATCAAAACGAAATCCCTCCAACTCCGGACACGGTTAACGGCAGGGGCCTCGAAAGTAGAGCAGTCCCAGTACTCGAATGACTGAGTTCAGTTCTATTTGGTCGGCCAGCTCTACACGGGACGCCCGTGCTCGTTAACAGCAGACATAAGGCTCGACAATTCAATTCCAGGATCGCGCCCAAGCTCGTGCGTAGGGAAGCCTAGCGCTTTGACTGGCGTCGGGGTGTTTCCCCGCCGAGGGACTTGCGCCCCGCGCGCGGAACACGCGTCGACACTTCGCCGACCGCTGTCGCGGCTTCGATTCTCCCTGAGAAGGCTATACCACCCAAGCATCTACGTCTCGTTTGCAATACCCCGCTTCGCTGGTCCGCGAGGGACCAACGAACACCTGGGAGATTTGATGGAGATCGGCAACGAGCGCATGTTCGCTGGGGAGCGCCAGGAATTGGAATCGTCGAGCGAAGGGAAAGCGGAGGACTAACGTCGAAGCACAGTTTGCCGATGTTGTTCCAGGCGAAGACGCGCGGCGTCTCCTCCTCGGCGTATACTCGCACCCCGCGAGCACATATCGCGAGGAGTATGCGGCCTGGGCCAGCCTCGTTCTTGCTCCGTCGCAAGCGGTAGAGGTGAGCGTTGAGCGGCGCCTCCAGCAGCACCGCCTCCCGGATGTACTGCAGCTCTGCCTCCTCCCTGGACAGGCCACGGTTGCCCCTGTGCTGCGCCGCGAGCACAGCGAGCACATTCGACTCCAGGCACATCTAACACCAGCGATCATCGATTACGTTTAATCAGGCGGCCGACTACCGTTCCCGCTGAACCAAGAGGAGCTCAGAAACCGAGGGAGGGCATCGAACGGGCCGCGCGGCGGGAACGCTCTTGGTTTACGATCGGGGCATCGGCACGAGGAATAGGTCTGCATTCCACGGCGTGGATATCATTGGAAAACCGAGCAGCCAACAATTTATATTTATCGCGGTAATGATATACGCTCCCGGCATAATTGGAGGATCGGCTGCTGGGATGGGCTGGTCGGTTGGGCGTCTAACGCTTTCAACGCAGCAGCAGGCTGTGCTGGGTTAGGTGGGCTCGAGGTGGAAAGTGTCAAGGCAAGATGAGCGCACAGTGGTGGGTGAAAGAAAGTCTCGCGCTTACATTTCGGTATGTGTGATACTCTTGAATTTTTACTATCGTTTGGACCAGCGCTGCACAAGGAGCTGTTTTCGGCGCCTAGCGGCGAGCAACCCACCTATCTCGTTGCTAAGGTTAGAATCGGTGAGGAGAACTGCAGTAGTGTACGTGCATTTGGTATGACTTGAACCCAGCCATATTTACTGATGCTACGAGCCTGCGTTCACGCACATACACTACTGCAGTTCTCCTCACCGATTCTAACCTTAGCAACGAGATAGGTGGGTTGCTCGCCGCTAGGCGCCGAAAACAGCTCCTTGTGCAGCGCTGGTTTGGACCTTCTTTTGGCCATTACTGTGCGTAGATTTGCGAGTGTTACAGGCTTTATGATTCTGTACGAGGTGGAGACTGGAAGTAGCGATGGGATCCGAAGCACTTCGAAGCGCTTCGAATCTATATACTTATATGACGAAAACTTCGAACCACTTCGAACGTGATTCGAAGCTTAAAACTCTTGAAAGTCTTAAAAATGAACATCTGGTTGCCAAAAACTAGCCGGGTTGGCCAGAGGCTCTCGCCAGAGTCGCGGTTTATGACTGTATTGTCCCGCGAGTCGGCGGTAGACGTACATACGGGTCCAAAACCTACCAATACTTTGAAACAAGAGGTTCAAGACGATCAAGACTTTCAAGACTTTCAAGAGTTTTAACCTTCGAAGTGCTTCGGATCCCATCACTAACTGGAAGCTGCAAGGGTTGCAGGTAGAGTTTGGGGCGCGCTTGTATGTTTTAGTCGGTATAGTTATACATTGAACTTACGTGAGGCGGAAGGTAATCCGTGGGCTTGCAGTATCCCACAGATCCCGCGTGTGGCCTGTGCCGTTCTTCGGAGTAGTCGCCAAGATCGGCTTGTAGGGCAAGACCCGCGAGTGTGAGCAGAGGCGTAACGATGGATGGCTCGTGTAGGGGATGGTGAGGATGGAGGCTCTCCACCCCACCCCCATGCCTAACGACATTGTCCCGCAGTTGCAGGTAATAGTGGTGACGCGTCGTTTCATCACTGTAATCATCAAAACCCACATTTCTTCCATATCTTATGAAACCTCACAACATTATACCTTTCATCCCACTTTCACATTTTATCCCACACCCCAAGACGCTTCTACACCCTGTTCCTGGAGCATCGGATTCCCTCTTACAGGCCCGATACCAGTTAAGGGGGAACCTGGTTTAGGACGCTGAAGAAGGTGATTTTCGCGAATTTTTTTCACATGGATAAAGTAGATCTTTCCAGATCTTTATGGGTATTTTAATATATACTTGTACAGTGGAAAAAGAAAATTTAATTGATAAATTTCAATTTCATCATGCCGAAGATAATTACTTATGCGCCTCGCCACTGGAATTGTGAAATGGCGGGAAAATGGGGCCTTTAATTTTTCCTCAGAATGAACAAACTGAAGTTTTTCTTAGTTTTCATGAGTTTACATTGTCGATGAACTAAAGAAATTAGAAGGAAGTCTAAAATTCGCCAAATTGTGGGACTTCAAAGGAAAAGCTACGGCTTTGAGTTACAGATTTTTATGCAAACAATACGGTTCAACTTAATTTTTTCATAAATGTTCTTAGTTCATCGATGATAGTTGGTCAGTATTTAACTAAAAAGCCTCGGGTAGAATCAATCGGTCGAACAGTTTTGCTACCTTTCCCGCCAACTTGAAAAATGTTTTGTGAAAAAGCGTTTTAAAGTTTACGGTTTCCGGCCGAGCGCGTGTGTACCGCGCGATCTATACTTCACTCTGAAACTTTAGGAATATATTCTCTAAGACAGTGTTTTCCAACCTTCTTTGAGTTGCGATCCCCTGTTATAATACTCAAATAACCTTTAGGTAAGCTAAATTAAATAACATAAAGAAAACACATTAAAAATAGGTATTTCAGAATATAATTCTATTTTAATAGATAAAATAAATAAGTGCTAAAAATCGCCAATTAAAAATAACCGTGGCGACTCCGTAAAAAGCACTTCACAACCCACTGGTCGGGAATCACTAATCCAAGAGTATTACTATCGCTTGAACTGAAACAGAAAATCGAAAATTTCGAACCTCCAAACCAGGTTCTCCCCTTAAAAGAACTGTCAAAATATCTCGCTTTGAGTACCAAGAAATGTCCAATAGCGTGGCTAATAGCGACACAAGTATGAATGACAACATAAATTAAAGGGAATTTAGAAATTTAAATATAATGGACCAAAGTCCGTCGCGATTCAGTTACATCAGAGCACACAAATCTCACGAGGCGCGTCTCGGCTCGTCCAATGGAATGTCTTTATAAGAACGTCCACCGATCCCTGCGGATATAATAAAGGCCTCGAGTAACGCGTTGCGGTCGGCGGCGAAAAAATTCGTCTCTATGGAAGGCAGCGGTATTTAATTATTCACCGAGTCACGATACGATTCGTTATAACGACGAGCGTGTCGGAAACACTTGCGAACCATTCACCCAGCTTCGTTCGATCCACGGTTCTCCATCCCCGCCACCGATCTCTCCGCCGCGCCCGAAGAGAGGAGGATCGTTCGAGTAACCGTGAGAAGCATATCTCACAGAAATGGCAAGGATTATTATTATTAATTATGCAAATGGCCCCGCGCGATTCGCCGCGCTATCCGTTTATACGAAGCGCAGGTATCGCTCGTGTGGCGCCTAGCACGCTGCCCAGCGTGCCAGCACGTTTCACAAAAAATATATTGGATATTCCTGAGACGTTTTGGTCGATCCTTATGGGGATACTCTATTCATTTACGTGGACGAAAAACTTTCGAATAAACACGGCCCCGGCGACGGCTTTCCTCTAGAATTATACGACCGCGCCGCTTATAGCCAGTCCGGAGGCGACTTTTGAAAACGACGAGCGCATAGGTGCGCTCGGTTCACTGATTTCTAAAGTCGTATTTTTATTTTTATCCCTTTTCTTCTTGCCCCCCCCCCCCCCGGACGAAAGGACGATAGAAAAGTGAAAGGTGACTCGACGTCTGGTGTTTGGTCACACCGTTGCGACACGCGTCACGTGCGGACGTTCCATTGGATATAGTTGTGAAATAGAAATATCTATTAGTAATTCGCCGAGCGATCCGAGATGGCCGAGGGTGGCCCACTGTGATCGGGGGATGCTCGCTTAGTTGCATTCAAAAACGATAGTATACCGGCAAAAAATACGAGCGTATTGTTTTGTCCTTTTGCAGAGTTATATGCGTATCGTGCGCTTCTAAAAATAACTCGACTCATCGTTGTTATTAATCTTCCTCAAAGGGGCATAAAGGAAGGGGCAAAAAAAAAATGGCGCAGCTCGCGAAAGTGCGGGGCTTGAATGGCGGCGCAGGTTCCCCCCGAGTTATGTCGCAGATCCGCTTTTAGAAAACCGGGCATATCGCGAGGGGGACGTGCGTCGGTAGGCACATCGTCATCCGACATCGCGTAATGATAAATGACGGGTACTCCTACCTGTCGAGGCCAGCCGAGCTTCTCGCAAAGTCACGTTCGATACAGTTCGAGCGCGCCGTGAATAACAATAGACACTAACCCTATAAATCTGCGGAACAACGTGCCGCCATTACGAGAGCGCATACTAAACGAGGGAAGTCGCGCTCCACAGTCTACCCTAGTAAATTCGCAAAAAAAAAAAGAGCAATGAAACAGGGGAAGCCATTCTACGACGAATGCGTTGCTCGGCGCGTTAGGAATGTAGATGCAAGATCAGATTAACACTTTGAGTGACGCCAGGTTTTGAAAAGTAACCCCTTAAATTTTAAAAAGGAACTTCGAACTTTGTTCGTTTGCAAAGTGAACATTCGGGGGTCTGGCTAATTTTATAGGGGGTTGTCCTTAAATTACGTAAGGATTTTTGGGGAGCGAGGGGGTCGCGAGTTTCTTACGTTCTCTTACAAGGAAGGGAGGAGTTTGGTAGCGTCTTACGTAATATTTTTTTTAATCTAATCTTTAATATGATTAACTTAAGGATACCCTTTGGTGAGAACGCTTGAAAAATACCTACGTGATTTTCATGAATTTAAAAAAAAGAAACTGAACAACATACGGTAAAAAAGCTTTTTGGACTTTACTGCTACATATTTGAAGAACAAACAAAAAAATGCTTGTTTGGGTTTTATCAATTTTTGCGTTAGATATACCGCATTACCACTGTAGAACTTAGAGCTCCTGACGGACGCCATCAGAACTCGTGGCAGGATGGTCTGAAATAAAAAAACTAAAAATATTCTTAATCAAGAGCTCTAATTTCTACAGTGGTGCAATGAATGCTGTCTATCTAATGCAAAAACTTATAAAATTCAAACAATAATTTTTTTATTCGTTCTTCAAATATGTAGTAGTAAAGTCCAAAAACCTTTTTTACTGTATGTTGTTCAGTTTCTTTTTTCTTAATTCATGAAAATCGTGTAGATTTCAAGCGTCTTGACCGGAGGGTACCCTTAAAAAACGATTTTTCATAGGCACACACGAAACCGAGTTAAATGAAGTATATAAACCTCTAAAAAATATTTAATAACTGAAAAAGAGCAATGTAAGGAAGGAGGGTTAAAATATAAAATCTTACAAATTCTAATACTTGGGGAGGCAGGGGGTAAATCGCCAAAACTACCCTCACGTAATTTAAGGACAGCCCCTATGCTCTCACGAGGACTTAATAGAAGACACGGAAATTAAAATTAGCGAGTGGATTAAAATTAATTATAGTACAAAGCGATCTTTCAGCTCGCGTTGCTTTGAAGCTGAACATTCGAGGACCACGGCGCAGCGTTCAAGTCCCTCGGCGCGGAAGCACGCCGACGCCAGTCAAAGCGTTCAGCGATCGCCGTTCTCCCGGCTTCAGAATCGGTCTGCTCTTCAACTGCATTCTATTCTAAGCGCATTCTGATCTTGACACGCTCCGCGCCGTTACACCTTGGACGCAGCGGGCTTATCGCGTCATGGGCGCGCAATACTTATCGCGTTACATAACACTCCTAAGAGCGGAGAAGAGTTCCGCCGCGACGATACGTGCAATCATAATATCACGGGCCGGGTATTCTTGGAATCGTCCGCGCGCATACAGATCGCCGCGAATTCCTGCGTCCAGCTGGCCTCGACGGGCGATGGCACGGCACGGCGCGGCGCGTCGCGTCAGGCCCCGCGCGGGACCGCCGCGGAGGGGGGAGAGTTGCGGTGAACCCCCCCATCCCGATGGTAGGAAAAATGAAGCAGCCGAGGGATCGCGTCGGGTGTACCGCTGCCGGGCCCCGGCCGTGGGTCCTTTCACGAATTAAACCCTCGTCGACGCGGACGTGCGGCGAATGCGCCGCGGCCCCGATCTAAATCACCGGTTTCGGGTGGAAATCAGAAAGCAACTACGGGATCGGTATAATTACCGGGACGAGTGCTTTCATTTAATGCGCGCGGTCTATCTATCACGCGCCACGTAATAATTTATAATTACAAGAGTAGGTAGCACTTAGCTACCGGACAGGAGTCCAGCTTTCGTTTCGCGAGGGACGATCCGACCCCGAGCCACCCTTCGAGTCGTCCTTCGCCCCCTCCAACCCTCCCGCCCCCCCCCCCTTTCTCTATCCCTCTTCATCCGTCCACCTCTTGCCTCCCCTCGACCGCCCAATACGCGCGCGTAACACTGTCGAGCTCCGTGGCTCCGGTGTCTCCCTCGCTCCCGCCAGCCCCCCAACTTGTTTCTCCGACTGTCTCTGGCCCCTCGAGGCCCAGGGGCGAGCCGGGGAACCCTTATAATCGCGATACACCGCGCCCGGCTAGGAGAAAAGGGGCAAAACAGAGGCGGCCCCGGCGGGGGCACCGGGGGTTCGGGCAGTTTCGGGCCAGATACGGTGGCACCGGGGCAGTATTTGAAGCGGAACGCTAATTACTCCGATTAATTCTGCAATCCATTTGGGGGCCGCGTCCGATGGAGGGGGGCGTCCTCGACTAATTTAGCTTCCTACGAGAGGCCAGCCTCTTTCGAGTGAATAATTTGTCAGCCGGTGGGCTCGATCCGACTACCGGAGTTTTTATTCGCGCGTACGATTCGATCGCGGATTCGCCGCCCCCCTTTTGCCGGCTGCACCGCCCGGAGGGCACGGGCTGCTCGGCGCGCGATACAGGGAACCGATGCGGATGATAGCGACGTTTGGGGAGCAGTGTATACGTTATATTATAATTCGAAATAGTTAGTAAGGAGATCTGTAGATTTTTGCAGAAGCGCCTGGATTTTATCGTTGCGATAATTATTAAAGTTAGTTCTTTATGTCAGTGGTGTACTTGTATGTCGTTGGAATACTGGCACACGTTGGGAAATGTATAGCGGTGGTGAGAAGAAAGATTGAAAGTCAGATTTTTAGGCGTTTGCGTAAGAAACTTAACACCTGTACTATCTTTCTAATGGAAGTATCTTATTTCTGTTACCATTCAGGGTTTAAGGCAGGATACCACCTTTGCTCTTAAAAAAAATTGAAATTTTTTTTTATCTTAAAGTACTCTTTCAAGTGTATAGAATCGAAATTCATTCATTAGAAAGGTGGCCGAAACCTTTTTCTTGTGTAAAAACCGGTTTGGAGCAGATATATAAATCTATATAAAACTTTAAACGCGTTTTTCTCGAAACGATGTTTTTCAACTCGGCGTGTCAGATTACTCTTAAAATTTTCATCGGATTGACTTGAAACTGTGCACAATTCTTCCCCGTGGTATAACCTAATGATGTACGTAGGACTTTTGCTGTAGCGTTGTTATTTTTTTTTTTGGTGCACAATTTTATAAACTTTTTTAAATTTTTTTACCCTAAAAAATTGACCTTTTTGTTAAAACGACCGCCATTTTCTTAAAAATCGAAATTTCGTAAAATCCCTACGTACAGCATTAAAAAATATTGTTGTTAATAGGGACATTCTTTGGCTTTTTTTCTAAGAGCCACGTACAAAGCGGAATTTGACACGCCGTCTAACGATGTTCCTCCAAAGGAGTGTATTTTGGCGCCACCTACAAGAGATTATTTTTCACTTTTTCAGTTTCAAAAAATGTGTAATTACAGATTAAAGTTACATTAATGAATGACTGAAACCGATTTTGTTTCTGCGCATTCTTTGTATGCAAAAAAAATTCATGAAAAACGCCTCCAAAATCGCAGTCAAAGGTGGTATCCTTCCTTAAGCTTTCTTTCCACCACTACTGCGAGCTGCGAGTATGGCTTACCTTAAGAGTAACGGCGTGTCGACGTAGTAGCGGACACGAAAGTAGAGGACGAAGGCTGGACGTCCGCTGCTGTCTAAGCCCTGGAAACGAGAGGAAATAATTGAAGACATTTAGCATTGAAACGAAGGAATTAAGAGTGATTAGAAAAGTCACTAGGATTATATGATTCAGCGGCCGCTTGATTTCGCTCGCGCAACAGCTTTGCCGATAGTGTAAGATGGCTTCTTCGTATCGATCCTCGTCGTTCTAGGCCAGCGTTTCTCAATTAAATTCTGACGCGGGACCCTTCGGAAATCGCTAAAATTTGGCGGAAATACTGGTAAGTCAGCGCGAACAGGGTAGGGATTGCAATACCGGTAACCCGGTTTACCGGTAAATCGCGAGAAGTACCCTCAAATTTTTACCGGTAATTCGTCAAATTTTTACCGGTAATTCGATAAATTACGTATGTCAATATAGCGCATATGTGCGTTCGTTATTTCGGTCTACATCGTTATCAGTGAAATAATCTTCAATTACTAATAAAGACGAAACCCGAAGTATCTCATGAAGAATCAACTCTAAACCAAAAGAGAACTAAAAATCTAAATCAAGTCATCAAAAAAATGGACGTATTTTCAAGTAGAAAAAGTAGGGAGAAAATATATGTATAGGTTCAAATGGCATATGATTTCTTAATGACTATCCGACCAACAAGCGTAGAATCTGAGAGTGCTTTATCCGTGGCTGGATTATTTTGTACAAAAATTAGATCGCGATCAGGAGACCAAAGTTTAGACAAATTATGTTTTTTGCGTGCTTATTTGTTAAAAAAATATTTAATTATGTATGTAAGATAAGATTCTTTTCATTGTTTTCGTGGCGAAGATCCATATTAATAAGTATTGTCAATAGTTACACAAATATATCTATTTTGTGTTATCTCATTTTAAAATTTATTTTCAGAATAGTTTTATTTGCATATATTTATTATAATGCTCGATTAGAATTCAAAAAAAGGTTTTTTTGGTAATGTTTACACTTGTATTTTCAATACTTTAAAAAATACCGGTAAATTATCGGTAACCCGGTTTTGATTGAAAATTTTACCGAATTATCGGTAATTGAAAAAGTCGGTAAATTTGCAATCCCTGGAGCAGGGACGCCTGCGTTGTTCAAAATGTGTTTCTCGTTGAATAACTTACAGTTTTTTAATATTTAAATTCTGTTATGGGATAACTTATCGCGGAACGGCAATTGGGAAACGCTGTTCTAGGCTATCGATTAGTCAACTGGAAGACCAATTTTTAATCGATTAGCTAATCCCAAGGACGGGCCAGGTAGAATTCTCCCATTCCCTACTCCACATTCTTTCCCGTTGGGATGCTTGGTTCTCCCCAGAAGGTTTCTTTGCTCTCTTTAAAAACAATCCACGAACGATGGAATACTGAATAATAGTGCCTTTACACGCGGAGGCTGTAATCAGTGCTCGAATGAATAAAACATTCATACTTCTCCTCAAACATTTATACTTGTCCGTCGATACTTAACCCTTGGACGGCTGGAAGATTGATCACGCGTCGCACAGAGAGTCAATCACCGTATAATTTCATTCATATGCACCTCGGAATAAATTCGTATATTAAACTCCGGTATCGCTGTGATCTGGAATCCCTATCTTGTCCAAGAAGTTAGGAGCAGTTTAATATTTAGAATGCATTTGCCAAGCGTGGTTTTCTAAAACTGAACCCTAGATCGTGTCCTGAACACTGCCTTAACGCTTTGAGTAGCAGAAACCATGCGCAGGATGCAATCAGAGTTGGGCATTAACTAAATAAAAGATTATTTAAATAACGAATCGAGTAAAAGTTACTTTCACTTTAGATTATTCGGCGAATAAAGTTGATTTCTTTATTCGTCCAGTGTTTCAACTTCAGCGTCGAATAAATTCTTCAAACCCGAGTTAACTTTATTCGACACGTCACGAATAATTTTTTTAACTTTTATTCGTTATTCGAAATTTTAATTAAGGGGTTACATATCTCCAGTCGCGGCGAAAATGAATGATTTTAGGATTTCTTTAAGGGTTTAATTTAGAAAAAAATAAAACAAAATATTTATTATAGATTATGTATTAGTCCGTGAAGTGCAAGAAAAAATTTATTTATAATAATTTTTGTATTAAATTATTAATGATTTTTTAGGGTCTTCAGACCACTGCAATAAAAATTGTGCCCCTCTCTGGATGCAAGTTCTTCGGCGTAGAAACACGCCGACGCCACTCGAGCAATTAAAGAACAATTTCAACATCCGCCTGTTTACCGCGTTATCAGATCGAGCACATCCTGCCACTCGCACCCCTCGATGCACGCGTCTTCAAGGATCGATGAACAATGAGCTGTTTTGATAATCGAATTGTTCTCCGTGGAACTAGAACAAGGAACGCGACGCGCCGCGCCGATCAACTAAATCGAACAAAGCCGCCGATCGTATTATTCCTTTGTTGCATCGGTAACGCTCGATATATCACGGCTCGTTGTCGTTCACGTTTCTATTAACAATCGCGCTCATTGAAAGCCGCGACGTCGCCCGGGCCCATAAATCTTCGCCTCCCTTGATCCAACTAGCGGCGAGGCATTCCACGGCGAAGTTCGGCGGGCCGGCCGCCGCGAGCTACCGCGACGAGGGAGAAAAACCGCCGAGGCAACGTGGGCGAAACCACCAAACCGTGAATACGCCCACGCGCGCCACGGCCCACGCGCTCCCAAGCACGGTAGCTACACGCGTTCTCGTCGTGAATCGGGATTAAATTCGACCGTAGGATCTCCGGTTCGATTCGTGAAACTCGAGACCGGCGAGATTCGTGGATCGATAACCAGACATCTGTTGCGGCACGGCGAGACCCGGCGTGGCGACTTTTTAATATCTTTCGTAGTTCGCTGCCGGCGTTATCCAGATTAAAAGGCGATCGCCGAGGAGCCGACGAGGCCGCGCGGAAAATCTGGATAAGCAAAGAGGAATAAACCGGCTTAAAAGGCGGGAGTCCACCTGGAAGCTAAGCTACGCTATGCTACGCTATGTTTTTGCTTAGCTTTTGGTGGAAACGGCTCTATAAGAATGTATTGAAGCTAATTTTTTTAAAACGTACCATGGAATAGCAGAGCATCGCGTAGCATAGCTTAGCTTCTAGGTGGATTCCCGGCTTAGCTCTCGGACGTCGGGACGGTTCGGGCGATCACGCGGACGTTCTTTTGCTTAGAGCGGTAGAGAAGTGATTTCTTCATTTCTAAGTCTTCCTTACGATTGTTACGACCGGTAACTTTGCGCTTGGGTCCAGAGAGACCCAAAAGAGGGTTAAGCAAGTCTGTGGCGCACTGAGTGATTTAGTCCTGGGGGAGCCGAGTTGAAGGGATGAAAATATTTTTATTGCAAATTTAATAAAATTCAGTAGAGGATTATAAAAATTTATTTAAAGAATAAAATCCAGTTTTCTTGTCTTTTTCCAAAGCTCTAAAATGATTTCAGTCGAAGCTACATTAATCTCCTTTTTCCTCTTTCTTCCGGGTGCGCCACTGAAGCAGGGGATCGCTGGTATCTATCCCTAGGGACCTGATATCGTGGAAGCAGTTCACTTTGCGCGAAGATTTCGCAAAGATCGTGATGCGAGCTTCGGGTACCAAAGGCTATCAAATGGTACCAAAGTGACGTAGTGTCATGTTCCTTCGTTACGGAGCAGTCCGACCTCGAGGAGCCTCCGATACGGCGACGCTACCTCGCGAAGGAACCACATTGGCCTCTCCCTTCGCGAGATAAAAATATTCCCGTCGTAGTTAACGCGCCTCGGTAACCGCGATCCGCCCGAGCCGGGTTATTATTCGGGGACGCTACCGCGCACAGAGAACATCGATCTAACCCTAATTTTCGCCCATCCGCTCCCACGACGCCCGATCTATCATAAGGATAGGCCTCCGTCCCATTTAAATTTGGCAATCAGGCGGATTCCGTGGGCCCGGCCGATAGAAATTAGAAGACACGGACGCGAGCGGGGGCCCACTTTTCGGGCGTGTGTAAGGAATGGCCGATACATCATCGGACAGAGACAGATGAGAAAAGAGGAGAGAGAGAAATATGGAGGAAGAGAGGACGCCGAGGGGACAGAGGACGAGCATGGGGCAGATGAAGGACGAAGATGAAGGGCGAGGGGGGACACGTGGGGGACCAATAACGAAGCCCACTCCGAATTCGGTAGCCGAAAATTAAACTGAGAAGGGTTTCTCGGTTATGTCTAGACCTAGACCCTCCGGTCAAATCGTAGCAAATTATACCGTCGGCTCCATCCGCATATTTTACGAACCATAAATATTAATCCACCTCGGTGTATGCCTCCCCCCTAACCCCTTGCCGCCTCTGCTGCCCGTCCACTCTCAGCTCCTTCGTCCTTCTCTGTCGACGGTCCCGGATGGCCCGCGGGTACAGTCGCCGCTAAAATCGAGAGTCCGGGACAAACGCCCCGGAATTTGCATACGCGGACGACATAAACCTGCTAAATAGCAGCGCGCCCTGCTACCTATGCTATCGGGGCGTAGACAACCCCGTCGGAGGCTATTAAAAGAGCAGGTGCAGCTTGCGCCGGTGGTTGGGCGATTGGAATTATTCATCTAGCGAATTTAAATAAACTTAAATTCCCTATGAAATTATTTGACCTTCCTGTGGAAAGTACCTTGGGGTACAAAGCTCCAAGCTATCTTGATTCTTATCGCTTAAGGGGTTTAGATAGAGAAATAAATAGTGAAATCGATTTTCGATTTTATGCGCGTAGTTAGGAATCGATATAACCGAGGTCGTGTAATTTAATTTATTTTAATATATTAATTTAATTTTAGACGAACGACTAATTGATAATTCTCTCCCGCCCCACCTTGGCTACGCCCGTATCACCAAGTAGAAGGATACGCTAAGGTAAATGTCCCAGTGGTTGGACGTTTAAGGCGAAGGTTGCGTTACTACGACTTTTTATAAGTAAAAATAATATAATTTGAACTAAATATTTATCCAATCGTTAGACCAAGTCTTCTTCTTTCAGAAAATGTAGTATAGAGTATCATTTATGTAAAGAAAAATATTAAAACTTATAATTTATAAAAGTGTTCACTCGACCCAGTGATTGGACAGAATGTACGGCATGTCCCAGTGATTGGACTTAGCTGTCCCAGTGTTTGGACATAAAATAAAATTGAATAAAAATCGTTGCTATAACAATAATTGATATTTCTTTATACTGCGGACTTATATTATGTTTGAAAACAACAATAAAAACAACAAAATGTACAAATAAAACCTCATTATAATTTTATAACCTCAAATATTTAGGTGCGCGCGTGCGCAGCACACGACCATAAACAGTGGGCCACGTCTCCAAATATGGCGCTTCAGTCATTGGACAAAGCGTCCAATGAGTAGGCCAGCGGCGATCTCGTGTACTAATGCATGGACACGGTTGTTTTTAATTAAACTAAAGAAAAATCATTTAAAAACACATGGCTATCAATTAAACAGACTTTAATAAGTCTAAAAAACCTTTACTTAGTATAGAAGCACGCTCAACGTAGTATTTACGAACTTAAGAAAGACGCTCTCAATCTTAGTCGAACACTTAGTAAGGCTTGTCATGATACATTAAGTTCGCGATTGCTACACAATAATATTTATGTTTCAATTAATACATCATGTTTCCGAACTGTTTTCATGATTTTTAGCATAAGAAATAAACAAGGATAATTATTCTATTTCCTGAACACCGTGAATATTGTTTTTAAATTTAATATTAACAGAAATTCATGATAGTGTCCAATCACCGGGACGTGTCCAACCACTGGGACATTTACCTTGCATGCCTGTCGGAAAATATCTTGAAAATATCGCTTCATTAGCGATTTCGTAAGTTCCCTGAAACTGGACCAACAGCGTTCGGTGTCTGAATTCCACGACTACTGGTTCCCAATCTAAACTGCGGGCAGCCGCTAAAAAATTGGGCATTAGTCGCGGAGCGGCAGGAATGGAGCGGGGAGTGCTGTTCGATACGAGTATGGATATGGTCTGTTCGGGAGCGTGTTGTAACGTTTTAGCAGGAGTAACGGGCGACATAACAGACAGCGCGGAATTGACGGCGTGCTCGCGTCAACGCGGTCCAGTGGCATCTCGGGGGATATATTGTTGATGTTGACTACTGCCGTTACTTGGCGCCTGGCGTGTTGCCACTTTGCGAGGGCCATCGCGGAGAACGGTAATCGGCCACTTATAGGTATTCCTACACCGTGCTCCGCTGGCTGCAGTGCGCGTGTACACGCACCAATAAATCTTGCCCATTAGTAAGCGACGCTATACATCACCTCGCGCCCGCGCCGTTTCATAAACAATATCTCAATCGTTTTTCGTCCGCGCGACGCGCCGGCGAATGCTCCAAGCTACTAATATCTGTCGAATCGCAAAGTAATCCTATACGACCGACGGTAATTGCGGCGCTATTTAGAGAGTCCATCGAGTGCATTCACCACGCAAAGACCCTTAACCCTTCGTGGTCACACCTCCTTATAATCACACGTTGGTCACACGGGGTTCATTGTACCCCAGCGTCAGTTTTTAGTTACCATTTTCGTATTTTTGAATCTTTTAACTTTTCAGTGATAATTGTACATTCGTAATACTCATACAATCATGCTCTAATAGTATTTTTCTAGAAATGTAAGTTTCGACGAGATGAAATTTATATTTAAAGAAATAGTTGTGGATAGAAGCGATTTTTCCGTTAAAATTCACCAAATTTTTAAATTTTCATAGTAAGGTCTGAAAATTTACAGAAATATTGGCAAATACATATACTTCAGGAAGAAAATTAGTTTAGTGCTGGGCGTGGCAAAAAAGGTATTTATTCTGAGATAAGAAGTGTTCTATGTTCAGCAGAAATGTAATCGAAAATTGGCATATAAGTATGGTTATTTATTTGCTAGAAATAAAATAAAAAAACCTCTTTGGCAGGGTTTTACGGTGTATTGTATTAATACTATGTCCAAAACAAAAAAATAAGAATAAAACTTTGCACATCCGACTCCGTAGATTATATAGGATGCGTTCCGATTTTCGCAGTGAGTGCATGAAATTGGTGGCATCGTATTGGTGGCATCGTACGATTCCCTAGAATTTCTCTCACTTTCCACCAATACGATGCTACTTTCGGTGCAGCGAGCGTGCAGCAAACGCAGAATTTCAGAGGTGAAGCAGTCACTGCGCGCGCGCATGCGTATTTGTTTTTCCAATCTTTGATTATTTGAATTTCTCTATTGGAAATAGCTGATACAATTTAATGAAAAGTAATAAATCCAATTAATTCTCTCATGATTACAATGCCACTTTTTTACGTTATTATTTTGAAGAAACTTCATGTGATGTTTTTTTTTTAATACAAATGTATAATTACATACTTATTATCGAATATCCCGGAATAACCTCCATAATATTCTCCATAATCTGTCAATTTTTAGGCAAACATAATCTGTCCGAGTGTTTTGTTTACAATTAATGATATGTATATTAATTCCGATTCTAAATGGCAAGTTAATATCATCTTCATTTTCGCTTTCATTCGACGAATCACAGCTGCTGATTTCATTATCACTATTATTTAATAGTATCGAGGTTATTGTAAACAACGTTCCTTTTTCCATAGTAGCATTTTTAAATTTCAAGACCGCACGTAACGAAACGGAACGATACGTATGCGCGCAGTGACTGCGCTGCGATTTCTGCACTCACTGCGAAAATCGGAACGCACCCTATATGGCATCTGCACGACTGCACATAACACATAATATATATCACTGAATAAATCCTTTAAAAAATCGCAGGGTTTAGAAACTTTTACCCACATTTAATTAAATCTGCTGAATCCAAAGAACTAAAAAAAAAACTTCAAAATTTTTGCACCGAATCACACTTTGGTCACACCGGGGTTCGCTACACCCCACTATTTTTCAAACGGTTGTTTGAGGTATACAAACGCGACAGCGAATTTTCTAAAGCGTTGAATGCTGTAGTAAGGTCTCTCAACTAACGGTAGATGGCGCACTAAGTCACATTTCGAATTCGTAATGGCGCGATATTAGAACTCAAAACTTGGGTGGGGTACAATAAACCCCGTGTGACCACGAAGGGTTAAAGATCATGCGCAATGTAATAATTGAGGAGTTAAAATGGTAAATGATGCAAGTGGCACTCAGAATTTTCTTTTCAACTAAAGCGTCGTTGGCGCGTCCCGGAATCTGAAATAAATTATTCCAGCACTCACACTAGCATCTACTAATTTATATAAAATTTATATGAAAAATAATTTCTCCTTTCTTTGGCACTTACTATATCGTTTACCATTTCAACTCCTCAATGATGACACGACCAGTGCCAGATAAATAGATCACGACATGTACTAGAAGGAGTATGCATTGAAATACCGATTACATAATAATCGTAACATCAAGATTAATACGTAGATGAGCGGTGTTACGATTTCATGAAGGTATGACCCAATATCCTCCACCCACGCAACCAGATACCATTGCAATAACGTGGGGCAGCCTACTTTTGCAAACGTAATCGCCAAGCCCATCGGATGACTATTATTTCACGGTGCATCTTGAATCATCAGCGGATACTCCCCAGTTACGCCGAGGCACTCGACTCGCTGCAACCCGACATCGACGTGATGGAAATCGAAAGTGTGACACGTGGTAGCTCAGCGTCGCGTTCCATCAGCGGAGCGTACTGTGCCTCTCGGAGACCCAACAGCTAACCTGGGCCCCGCTTGAGTGCTACACACAGCGACATCTCCAAGGGTGCAAACCACCAAAGTGTAAAGTACACTCGGCTAAAGGATAGTCGCTCCAACTGCCGCAAACGCACAGCGGAATTTGTGTTCTCATTGTTTATAGAATGAAAATCCTGAAAATCATCTATGTACTTAGTTGGACTTTAATCATTCTCCCATCGGTAAAATGTGACAATAATCCTCCTTCCCCGAATCCAGCATTCTTTGGCTCTTAATTTTTCAAGACTGTCCATTTTACCCTTTATTAGAGTACTAGTTTGATAGTTTTCTAAGCTCTACAACACATGGTGTTAAAATCTGAATTTTAATCTGGAGCGGACTATGATCGTTCTTCCCCTGGACTCTTCACGCGTGCCTCTCCTTCTTCGACGTTACGTTAAATGTGTAGGTGAGCCGAAGGTCGCGGCAGGGTCAACGAAATTCCGCGCGACGCTTGCTTTCGCGAAGCACCGCGGCGAAGAGAAGAAAGCCGGGGTCCGAGCGACAGAGACGGAGTACCGGGGCGGGGAGGGTGATGCGTACGTAGAAAGTGGGGACGCAGAAAGCGCCGATAGGGGAGGGGCCCAGTTTTAATAGCCGGGGACCTCTCGCACGGCCGCAGAAAATCCTCGCGGCCGATGTTCCTCCGAGATAAGCACGTAGTCCGGTAGCCCGGTTTTACCGGGCCAGTATTTATTGGTTATTGGTGTGGACCGTCATTAGCGAAACGGGGGTCCCGCCGCTCCGAGCAGATACGAAGATATCGCACGGGGCGGCACGCTCTGTCTCCTTTCCTCCCCCCCCCCCCCCCCGTCCGGCCCAGCGGGCCTCTCTGTCCCCCTATCGCCGGCTCGGGGGCCCCCACCGAAGAGGCCCCATCCGCAATTTCGGCCCGCTCGAGCCCTCCTGTCGGACGAGCGGACGCGTTGCGCGCAGTTGACAAATTCCTGCGGTTCGATCCCCATCGGCTCCTGAGGGGGAAAGCCTTGACCGTGGAATCGTTGAAATTGCTCGCAACAGGCGGGGAATTAGGCGGAGGCGTAGTCGGTGGATTCTTGATGAAAGTTGATGGAAGAGAGAGGAAACGAAAAGATACCGATGTAGGGGTGGTTGATTAGGAAGGGTAGATCATGTGTAAAGATAGTTTATCTGGGACAGTACTTCTGGGTGCGAGGTATACACGAATGTTTGCCCGAAAAGGTTGGCTGGCCTTTAATGACATATTCTACTGATCGTACAGACACGTCAGTCTGTAACTACTTTCTTCATGGGTTACTGAGTTTTTCAGGTAGGTACACGTTGCAGGAAGCATTCGAAGTGGCATAAGTCTCTTAACCCACGTACAACGAACGCAGGGTCATTTTGATCCAACTCTGACAAAGTCTAACACGATGTTATATTTGTGTTGGCAATGGCAAAATATAGTATAAGATGCCTAAATTGCAGTAACATTATTTGTAAAAGTCACACAGGAGATACACCTATTTTATGTATCAAATGTACATAAATATTTTTTTTTATGTATTTCTTTATCAATTAATTTAAATAATTTTAGAAATTTTAACTATTTAATTCGTTTTATATTCAATTTTTTTGTGAAACCCGTGCACCATAGAAATGTTGCTATGGGTCATGCTGACCCTGCACTCGTCTCACGCGACCATATCCACCATTCGTCTTCCGAGGGTTAAGCCTTTATTGAATTATATTACTTTATTTAAACATAGAATTAAAGAACTGCATCTACAGCCACTCGCAGTGTTGCTCACGTATGTAAATGACAAGGTTAGTTGAGGAAATTGCTGCGTGGCTTCTGGGCTTTTATCTGCGTCACTTTGAGATTCAATATCCAACTGTTGCCCAGTGTCTTCAATTTCGGTGTAGGGAATAAAATTGCTTACGCGATCCAGACGGGTAGGTGTAATTTGTGGGCCACTGTATGAAATATGAATTGTTTTAGCGATGAATACTATCGGAGAGCTGTTCAGCAGGGCTACAGGGAGGCTGGGCCTTGGAAGAGACGCAAAGCTACGCCGGTGTCTGTGGTGGCGACGGGGTATATTGCGAAGCTACTCGTCTTGAAGAGAACTGCTGTTGTACGCTCGTTTAGCGCTACCCTCGGGGCAAAACCACGGCCGCCATCGTGCACCCGCGGATGGAAATGCTAATTTGACCGAAGAGGGCCTTCTACGCACCCCTTCTCCCCTTTCGCCCCGAGCGACCGAGCTTCTTTTGCTCTTAAATCGTCTTTTTCTCGATTCCTCGGGGCGAAACGTACCGTTCGAACCTAACCCTGTCGTGAGCATTATCCACTCGACGGCAAAGCGCGTGTCACTGCGTGGAACACAAAATCTCTTACTCTACCTTTGCACCGCGAGAAGTTTGTCTGAGGCAGATAAAATACTTAGTCTCTAATGGTTATCGAAGGTTTAAACAAGTTTCGCCTTTCGTTAAATCACTGTAAATATTCTATCCGAAATTTCACCGATCTCAATTCGCTACGATTGGGAAATATTGTTTCGTTTTATACACTGACTTAGGTAAAAAATGATTAATTCATTTATTTATTTTGGTGAAAATAGTCACATTAATCTGGATTATCGAAAGTTTTTAGGCGACAGACAAGCACAGAAACATACTTTCTGCTTTATATATTAAGATTCAGACTGTAAGATACATTTCTATTCGTTTCGCTATTTAAAGATACACTATTCAACGCGTCCACCACTTTGAAAGCTGAATTAAATCAATTAACACTGTTCCGCTGCGTCTCGTAACAAGAGCAATGAATGCGATAGTAGTCACTTAAGGACTGCAGCATACGTTATTTTGATACGAGTATAGAAGCATTAATGGTGCGGTGTAAAAGAGGCTATCAAGGTTTTACAGCCGTCCAACATTATTCTAGTCGGCACCAAGCCTGTCAAGAAACAAGTGCACGAATTTTATCCAACGTTGCAGATTAATCATTATAATTTCGAGAGGCAGATTAGTTCTTTCCTGAAATCCCGAAACTTGCCACGCGTTTAGTGCTTGCGCAGAATTTTTTCGCACGGAAGTGTCACATTCAGTCGACGAATCACCTGAACCTGTGAATTCCTTAAGTATGCATAATATCCGCGGCGAAGGAGCGACAATCGAGTTATCATATTCTTTACGCTTCTTCACTTTACGCTTTGTCGTAATAAAGCGTCATAATAAAAACGATAAACAGCTTCGTGCTACGAGCATGAAAATAAAATTCATCTGTATTTCCACATCACCGCGAATTCCTCGAACAAAGTTCATAATGGTTCCATTAACAAAAGACTTTTAGCCACTTACGTATGTATGAGAGCTTCGCCAGTTCTTCGGTGCGTATTTGCTTAATTTATTCTCGGGATCGACGAACAGGTACTCGCCGTCTGGAACATTGAAAAAGTACAGTGATTACTGTCGCATCGAACTGTTAATTCGAAACGTCTGGGAAATATTTAGGCGCCCGTTATTTATACTATCTGTCAGAGATATTCCCCCCGCGCTCCATTAGGGGCGTTTTTACGGTTCGAGGGACCGAGAGTTTCCGGTTCCCCTGCGCCGACTGACAAATTAATTTTATCGATACCGAACGGTGTTCGTTCATTATAATCGCGGAGCAGATACACGCGACCGAGGCTGGCGGGGGCCCCGCGACATTCGGGGGCCTCCGGTCGGGGCCCAAATGGGCCCGTACAAGGGCCCGCACATACGCGTCCACGGTGCCCCGATATGGTCGTTGCGCGGAGCCCGGGAGACCCATTCTCCTCGCTCGACTTTTTGCACGGCTGATGGCCCGAAATGCCGATACCCCTAAACGAGCGAAACAATGAAAGAGCTTGTCGGCGAGGAGATGTTCGTGAATGAGAGGGCCCCCAAACCTGTCCTGCCCACATGGGGCCAGACACTCGGGTCCCAGACCCTCGCGGCGCGACAACGCGACGCGCTTTCCGAACTGGAACTCGATCTGGAACCTGGAACTGGGGCCCCATCGCGATCCAGGATCATACGCTAGACGCTGCGGCTGCGATCACCCGCGACTCTGGAGACCCCGATGGCGCTTAAGTGTCATGCGCGTCGAGGTCCCCAGAACGCAAACTATGCACTAGGTGCAAAAGTTCCTTCGCTCAATTCAAGCGAAGTCTTTATCAAAAGCAAAGATATTTTAGAAGTTCTTCTGAGCAAAGAATTCTCCTTGGGTAACCGAGCTTTTGCCATTTTTCTGGTAAAGGTACAAGTAGGTGTATTAAAAAAGGGCATTTATGCGAACAAACTTTTGCACCGAATTAATATATCCGAGTCCTCCAAAACGGGGAGGGATCTATAGTCTATTCAACTGGCTAGCAAACGCTAAGTCCTGATCATTTGGCACCGACTCAGCTCGTCGAATTTAATACACCGAGTAACGAAAAGCACCCTGGTACCGCAATTTCGTAACATCCCTTCCATCTACTTCAAAGATCACACGGTCGAGGTCACCCACCCCCATTCGCGGCATCCAACGTCTGGCAAGGTTCCCCAGAGTCGTCGGGGGTGGTGCGTCCCGCCAGGAGCGTCGCGGGACGGTTTTCAGGGAACGCAGTGAACCGCGCCGCGGGTACGCGTGGAATGCCAGCGGATGTCAGTGACCGAAACCGCCCCGTCCCGTTTAGATCCCTACTACCCATTATTAGCGGAACCGCAATAAAATACGTTATCGTGACGCTCTTTCATCGGCGAAACCATAAACCGTACGGGCGTACACCCGTGCCGTCTGGCGTGTGTGTGCGCGCCCGCGCGTATACGTACATGCGGCGCTGGAATCATTATAGGTTACGTTTCAAACATCTGCTCCTCAATAAAACTGCACGTCGCGAAGCCGGTCCGGGTAGTGTCGTTCGTGTTCGAGGAGCCGCGCCTCGATTCTTCTCGACTCTCTTTCCTCCGTCCCACCCCCCTCCACGTCGTGCGTTTCCCCTCACCGAGCTTCCTTCCTCACCCCCCCCCCCCCCCCCCCCGCCACTCTCCCTCCCTGCCAACCGTCGGTCTTTCTCTCTTTCTCGGGGCAAGTAGGAGTCGAGGATTCTCGGACACCCTGTATTTAGCATATTTCGATTTGCCCGAGATACACCGAGCCGTCCAGCTCGTCGACGTCCGGTGCCACGTGTGGCATGCTGCCTTTCAGACACGAAGGAGCGGATCGAGCCACATTCCGCGGTGGAGCCGGCCAAGGATGAAAGAAGAAGAAGGAGCCGGGGGGATGTAATGCACTCTCCGTGGCGAAGAGGCACAGCCCGGGCCTCGCCGACGTCTCTCCGCTTTCCTTTCTGCCCGCTGCCTTCCCTCGGACGTAAAAGAAGAAGAGGAGGTGGAGGAGGAGGAGAAGGAGGAGAAGAAGAAGAAGAAGAAGAAGACGACGGCGGCGAGTACGACGACGGAGAAGAAGAGGAATAAGGCGAGGAAGGGAGGAAGAGGGGGTCGGGGGAGGAAAGCGTGCAGGAAGAGGGAGGGGACGACGACGGGGGACGAAAAAGAAGAAGAGGAGAAGGACGAACGAGAAGAAAGAGGCGAATAGGAAGAGGGTTAGGGCGAGAGCACGGGAGAGGAAGGTTGGGGGTGGCGACCTAAGAAGGTCAGAACATCGTATTTCTTGCGGCCGGCAAGAGTCAGCAGCGTCATTAAAAAGAAAAGTTCCAGGGCATTGTGAGCGGGCCGAAAAGCACGAAAAATCTGCCTCGCATTACCGTGCCCTCTCGCGCCCTCGGCGATAGCGCCGAACGGTCCCGCGTCGCTATTTCGGTGGAAGGGAATATAGCTGAAAGGCGGCTGAGGGAATAGGTGTCTCCGAATTCCTCGCCTCGTGGGATTATTATCGCGGTAGCTTTCCGCGAAGGGGTTTCTTCTTCGAGGCGTTCCGTCCGCGCCCCCTCCGCCGCGGTATCAAGCGGGATCGCATATCCCGCGTTCGATCCGCAGAATCGGGCGCGAATCGTTGGAAGAGATAGACGGGCAGGACACCGCATCAGCGCGCGGCTGACCGAGAGAGCCGTAAGTCAGAGCCAAGAAGTTCTTCTTTCGTTTGCGATCTCTCCCTCCGTATAGCCGAGGGCACCTGTGTTACCCGAGGTATAACCCGACCATTACCGGAGAATGTTGCCCGAGGGCTAACCCTGGCCCTCGTGTAACCAACCATCGGGGCCCATGGGGTCCATCTTATCCCACTAGAGATTCCCTCCAGTCACGGACGGAGCAAGATCTTACGTCCCTCTGTCTCTCCTCCTCCGTTTCTCTCATCCTCCTTTTTGTACGTCCTCAAACCATTCCCTTTTTCTCTCTCTTTCTCTCTCTCTCTCTCTCTCTCTCTCTCTCTCTCGCTATCTCTCCCTCTTTAAAGAATCCCCCGTTTCCTTTCCTCCTCTCACTTTCTATTTTTCTGCCTCTTCCCCTTTTCCTCCCTTTCTCTTTTTGCCAGTCGCCACGCCCAGACCAAGCCTAGGGAGCAGTTCTTACTTTTTTCTACGGGACGAAGACGCGCGGAAAGGGAGCAAACCGGGGAAAATCGTGGCTAGATGATCGCGTAGAATCCAAGGAGCGCCTCCATTAGCGTGGAGGGTGGCAGCAGGGTGGAATTCGGCTGAATTCCTGCGCCAGCGGTCGTTCCGCTAAATGCAATGTCGGTTGAACTGTACTTCTCGGGGGCTCCAGTGGAAACGGCGAGCAATAAGGTCACCGTGTGCCATCAAAAGGCCGTAAAACGCCACGGTCCGCATTCGTGACAGCGAAATACCGTTGACGCGCGAGTGGTTCCGCGATACCAGCGCGCGTTGCTCGTGGAACTAGGACGGCTGAGCGCCGGAGACCAGGGGATCGGTTCCTCGAAACCTTTCGCCACCCAAAGTGTGATGTTGATACGAGAATCACGAGAATGCCCGGAGTAACGTCACACGATTCGAGGGTTCGGGCGAGAGATGTTGATAGCGAAAGAACGGTGGAAGAAGCTGGCCGGAGAAGGCGCAAGGAAAAAGAGCTGGCAGAGGCCGCGGCAGGGATTCGCGCTTCACGACAAGAAAAAAAGCACGAGGGAACGATCCCCATAAACCCGTCGGTTTCCCAGAAAGAAACAATGTTCCCTCTTCTCATGCCCGTGGCGCAGCAATGCGCCGTAACGGTAATTACACCCGTAATCACCCCTGATTGCTGAGAGGAGGGCTCCGTTCTTCTCTACCTCCGCGCTCGCTATCTTTTGCGCGAGCAACTCTGTTCTGCCCCGGCACCATGCACACCGCTTCTGACAGCGCCCAACGAAACGGCGGAGACTGGCCTTCTTCGAGGAATCCGCTCCACGCGAACGCCCGAGCTTACAGCTTGATCTTTCAGGCCCTTCGTGGCCGTAGAAAGGACAGCCTTGATGGACGGTGGACATAGCGGGCCGCGGCTTGCAACAATCTTGGCGTTCTGCGCGACTTTTATGGGTTGAAATTATGGTGACTGGAGTGGGCAACGTCACTAGCTGTACACTCTGCGGAAAGTATGGAAAATATTGTCCCAGATACTTACGCGCAAACATTTTGTGTACCAGCGATTCGCTCGAAGAGTCCCGATCGACTTGATTTGTCGAAACGTTGCGCCACTCAAAGTGCCTAGCATTTGCTAAGGCCAGTTGGCTAAGTGGCGATCTGTGTAGTAGTGAGTTTCCTTGAGATTGTTTAGAGACATAACTCTGCGTCATATGCAAATCCGTAGGATGGGAATCGAAGTGAAGCGATTCAATTCAGATGCCTGCCCAGTGCCTAGCTATTTCGCCTGTCAGCACGAAGAAATGGATTCGCGGAACTATTAAGCGCGCATTCCTCGGAGGTATTTTATTCGAAGGTTTCGCCCAGTTCGTAGTATCTGAAAGAATGGAGCGCGCTGGTATGCCGTGTAACCATTATCCAAATCAAGATACCGCCGTGCGTCTTTCGCGTAGGGAAGGTGGTCGCGGTTTCACAGGCGCGTAAAGAATTTTAGAAGAATCGCCGGCACGCAGAGTCGATGGTAATTCTATTGCACAATTCCTGGCTCAACGGCGGGCACTCGTGTGCCTCAACCCGAATCTGAAGATACAACGATCCGAATCTGAAGGTGGAAACAAGATAATTTCATCCCTTAACTGCTACGCGAGCTGGCGCGCATTTCGACTTCACGTTCAATGGCGTAAAGCGAAAATGAGTTGAAGGAAAGTGTTGCGTACCTCGCCCCGGAGAAACATTCGGGGCTACTCAGACAGGTGGAGCTGGCTGGGCGCGAGAACACGCCGACGCCGTTCCCCGGCGTTAAAATAGAAAGTGAGCACGGGAACCGAGTGCAGGAAATCAGCGGCCAGGCTTTCTTTAAAGTGCCTTCCCCGAGTCCCAGAGGATATTCACCGGCAGCGCGAGCATCGCGGAGCGTATCGGAATGGTATCCAGAGCTCTCCGAGCGTTATTACAGGTTCCCCGGCTGGTAACGAAGCCGGGGCCTCGCGTTGCATTACGGAAGATAGATGGAGTTCCGTTGAACGGGCCGAAGGGGGATAAAATGTGGCTTCCACCATCGCCACCCAGGCAAAGCATGGTAGGCACCGGCAGCACCGCCGTCGAGCACACCACTCCTCCACCGGAGGCCACTATCCGAGAGCTCATCGCATATTTCATACCGATCAAATTATTCCGTGGAACAAAACAAGTCCGGGGCATGTCCGAGTGAGAACGGTGCCGCGCCTTTCGGCGAACGGGCGAAGGAGGAACGGCGCCCGTTCGCCCGGCGACCGTCGCGCAGGAAGAGGAACGTGGACGGGCTGATTAAAGGAAACGTGAAAGCTAAAAAGGAAAGTGGAGAGAATTTTGGCCGATGGAAGGGCAGATCCGCCGGGGATAGACGAGGAAGGAAGATGGGATCGCCTGGCGATGTATCGAGAGGATCGAAGCCTAAAACTGCAAGGCTAACGTCCCCTTCCTGCGCGAATCCCTTCTCCTCCCCTCCCCCCTCCGCCCCACCCCCCCACCCCTCCCAAACCCCGCCGTCGACATGCACGGGGCCTTCATTAGCGTTCGCGTAATATAAATCAAACGACGACGCGTTTTAATTTATAAAACGCCATTACACCTTATGAATGACCCATTCATGTGAGAGCCCCTCGCTTCGTGGACACGTGTCCCCGTTGTTACGACCGCGAGAGCCAGAAAGGGAGAGCCGCGGAGAGAGTCCAGAGGGACAGAGAGACAGCGTGGGTAAAGGGGAGAGAGAAGATCAACGAATAAGAAAGCCAAGGAGGAGAGATCGGACAAAGACGGAAGGATGTCGAAAAAGGAAGGGCGGGCGGAGGACGGGGACTCCAAAAGGAACACCAACCGGAGACTTCCATGAAGGAATTTTCTCTCCTTCATGAATCGATCGAACTGGCTCTGGGCTGGTGTGCCGATGGGGCAGGTGGAAAGTGCGATGGAAGAGGATCGGTAGGGCTTCTCTTTAGATTTTCAACCTTCAAATTTCACTGTATGTACCTGCTGGAAGAATTCACTCGATTGCGGATTGCGATTGGTTCCTACTCTTATCTACTCCGGAAGATCGAGTTAAGACACTCCGAAGGCATACATTGTACTAGCTTCAAGGCAATTCAACCCCCGCTGTGAACGATACCTTAATCTCTATCTCGCATCTTCAGACACACTGACTAGCATCTTTAAGCTTCTGGAAGTGTCCGCCGGTGCAAAGCAACCTTCGTTTGCCCCAACTGCCAATCGAGCCTATTTGCCTTTCTCTTTTGCCTTCTACCTGGAACTCCTCTCGTTACTCTGATTCCCCACCAGTCCTTCCGTACTTCGTAATGAACAATGGCACGGTAACGAACGCTGCGCAGCGGGCTGGACTCAATGGCACCGAGCGATTTACCCCTAAACAGGCCTGGCCGGTTAGTTTCGCGCGGACTAGGGTCCTCGAGCGGCAGGTCCGAGGGCGTGTGCCAGCGTGGATGATTGCAGTCAGCGGGCGACAGACGAAGATGGATTTCTTGGATGAGGGTAAAGGGGCGCAGTGACGTTCGGCAATTGGCGCAGGAGGTGCTGCTTACGAGAGAGGCCAGAGGAGAGAAAGATCGGCATATATAATGGAGGGGAAGGAAGGACGTTGAAGCCCTGTTGTGACGCAGCCTTAGCTTCATCGAGGTATATATCCTCCGCTGGACCTGCTAAGGCCCATTCTCTGGCTGCCAGCCTGCCCTCCCTTCTACTCCTCTGCCCATCCGCCTCTGGGTCCCTCCGTCCGTCCAGACCCTTGCCCCTCCGCCACGCTCGCTTCCACTCGCTGCCTCCGTCCCGCGTCGACGATTCCTGTCCTCAGAGTCCTCCTTCCACATTCCTGGGTCCCAAGTCGCCGTGCGGCGGAGACGCTTGGGCGGGAGGTGGAATACGAGAGGCCCTATACAAATCACCGGGCTACCGTCTTACCCGGGCTCATTCTTTCTCTCCCTTTCTCTCTCCTCCTCTACCCTGTCTCCCGCCCTCTCTGTCGCTCCCCACCCCCCTCTTCTTTCATCCTTCCTTTTCTTCTTCTTCTGCTTCCTCTGTCTCTCCCCTTCACATCCATCCCTGTCCCTCCCGCTCGCGAGCCAGCCTATTATCTCTCTCATTTATCGCGGCTTCTCTCTCCTTCTTGCTCATGTAACATAGAGGCTGTCTCGCTCCCTTGGCCCCTCTCTTTCTCCACCCCTCGTCCGTTCTGTATAATACACAGGGTGTGTCGCTCTCTTCGCCCCACCATCCGCGCTTCGCCCTACCTTGGCCCTGGCTCGCTCGTTCCTCTTCCTTCTAGAGTGCGCACGTGTGTGTGTGTGTGTGTGTGTGTGTGTGTGTGTGTGCGTGTCCCTCCTCCCTTGAAACCCCCTCGTGCACTTTCATGTCCCTTTTTGTCGGTTCCTTTTTCTCCTGTTGCGAACAACACGCACCTCGACCCTCGGCCACGCACACGTACCACGCGTTGACGCCCAAAAAATTTGACGTTTCATATAAATTACTCGCGACGGCCGCGGCCCCCGGCTGCATTCCCGCATAGACGTCCCGTGTGGCGTGATCGTTCCAAGTATTCGGCGAAAAAAATTCGTGAAATGGATTACCATAGAGCCGCGCACACGACGGAAGCCAAATGGCGCGCATACTTCTGCAATATTCCCGGCGAACGCGCAGTTCGAGAGTCCCTTGATGGAGTTGTTTAGTTTCCTTTGTACTCGGATTCACTGGGCATGGTTTTAAATAAAAGGTCCCTCGAGACGAGCCCGAGAGCCTCCACCCTCCCCGACCGCGGTCCACCGGAGGATAGGATCGCGAGCAAAGAACTTTTCGGCATGCACCGTTCGCCCGCGGGCGATCTTTCTTGATATCTATTTTTAGTAAGAACCGCCCGAGACCAGACGGTGGTGATTACAAAATTGCAGCAGCGATTGGTCCGTGTCATTTTACCGCCACGGGCATGGGGGGTCGAGATAGGAGGGGGACGGGGGCAAGAAGAAGAAGACGAAGTCGAGGACGAAGCCGCACAGCCGGGAGACGCGCGAGGAGCAAAAGAAAGGGCACGAGGACGACGGCGCGGCAAGAACAAGAGCAAGAAGCAAAGACGGTAGCAACAATATCGTCCCGAGCAAGAAGAGAGGCTCGCCAAACGAACAACCATCGCCTACCAAAAAAGGAGAAGGAGGCATTACCGCCCCGAGGTCCTCGAGGAAAGACAAAACGAGCCACAGGAATATCGCCCCAGAAGAAAAACACTCGGGCGGTTGTAAACTAGGAAACGCAGGTAGAAAGCAAATCAGGGAACCGCAAAGTGCCTATGGACAGGGGAAAGAAGAAGCCCTGTGCTTCCAGCGGCTATGGGGTACAGTTTACGGGCGTAGGGACAAGGATGCGGGCGCTCACTCGCGCGCGCGGGCACGCACACGTACGGGCAACCGTTCACGCAAACCGAGGCACGCATGCAGGGGTGTGAGCCAGCTTTTTCCACTTGTTTTGCTTTTTCAGATGCATTTTTTTCCTGTCGTGGCATGGCTCGCGCGCCTCAAAACCCGCCAGCTCAGGCTCGCCGTGATGGGGCCCCGTTGGAATGTAGGAGGGAGGGGTCCCGCAGGGCCCAGCGAGGCCCAAGAAGGGTCCCGTCCGGCTGGTGGGGGTACCAGTCGGACCGGCTTGTCATGGCTGGCGGGGAGGGGACGGCAGAGCAGAGCGAGGGGTAGCGTCCAGCGGGTACTGGGGGAGGGGAACGGGCCCCGCTTCGCAACGGGGCAGAGGGCCAGGGAGAGGAAGAAGACCACGGTATGCAGAAAGATCTCAAGATTAGTCAAGAGTTTCAGACTCCCGAGAGAGCTCTCGGTTAATGTTTATACGGCTTCGCTCTCCTTTCGAATTCGCTGCCGGTTAGCGGGGCCCCTGCTCTGTCTAGGACACACTTTCTCCTCGGGGCCGGTGAATCTCGGCACGGCCGCCCGTTCGCCTTTGGATCCGCGGCGGCGAATAGAATGTCGCCGCTGCGCGCGGCGAGATCCCAGCCACTAGTGAAAGTATCCTTATCGCGCGGCTATCCTTTCGATTTTCAGCCTCAACGCAGCACTTCGACGCCGCCGTGTCGTTCCGAGGCGGTCGAGCCGCGTTTCCAGCAGGCACGCTTGAATTTCGCGCCCCGCGCGGCGTCGCGGGGATCTTCGAAAGACGAACCCGCCTTGCGATCTGCACGCTGTCGCGCTAATAACGACTCTTCGCACTGTACTCCATGTACACCTTTAATCGGGAAATCTGGCCCGAGGAGGTCGTACCATCCTCTGGCCTCGATGCGCCGATTCCCACCAGGGCGATCGCGGGGCCCGTGATTAACTCGCGAGGTAAAAGAAAAATTGGGAACGCAGCGGACTCGAGGCTGGGCCCGGGCAGTCGCTAACGACCGTCCCGTCACGAAATCAACAGCACTCGCGAAACGCAACACCTAATGACTCGCGTGAGCTTCGGTAATTCGATCTACTCCGGAGGAGGTTAAAAAGTGGCGCGCCGTAATTCGAGGCGGATACGCTACCCCGCAAGTCATTCACGATGCTCATCGGCCCGTCCGACCGCATTTCGTCCGTTTAAACGACGGACCGACGGAAACGAGGACGTCGTTCCCGTCCGAGGGTACGTTTACGCCGCTGGGACACGTTCCTGGTGCGGAGCGTGCACTCGAGACCCTTGAAGAGGGTCGGTTTTAGGGGGCAGAGCACGAGAGGGCCATTGGATACTCCTTTGAATTAAAGTTCACTGTTTCAGCTTGAAATTAACGTGACAGGAACTCCGGTTTAAATTTGTCTTTATTTGATAGCAGAAAAATCTGTCCAGAGGCATCTTTATTTTATGGCTTAGCTGAGGGCTCGGTTTCAGATGAACTTGAGATATATCTTGGGGAGAGTAGTGATTAATGTAAGTAGATTTGTGGGTCATTAGGTTTGTTAAATGATGACCCTCAACACAAATTGCAAGGTGGAGAATATGTGAAATTTCATATTGCTGGTATTCGTTTCGTGAGCAATTCTACAATATTTTGTAAACAGCATTATATTGTAGAAGTTCGCGAGGCATTTGAAATTGTCGATCGCGGATAGCGCAAAAGTGCCTTTGTCCATGGCGGAGATGAAATAATAATAATTGTCACAGAGACTCGACAGAACGAAATAAAGAAAATAGTTGAAAATATTTTCATTCATATCTCCCTACCGAAACGGCAATTTCATATGCTCCAACTTTAAAACTTTACCATAGTATATCTACGTCGATGAGGGACAAATAAAATCATGCATTTAGCTCAGATTCGCAGAAACTGCAGTTTCGCAAGTTTGCCATTTGGAACGACGATATGAATTTGGCCCTGGCTAGCGGTCAAAAATCGAAAGAGCGGTGCTTCCAGCGGCTCGAACGCGTCCTTCAAGAACACGAACGAAGTAGAAGAGGAAAAAAACTTTTACTCACCGGACAGTATTGCCAGGCCGAACAATTCGCAGTCTCGCATGCCCTGCTGGCCGAGAAGCATGCATGTCTGCGCATACACCTCCTTCACTCTCGACTTCGCCTGAAATCACACATCGGAATCGTTAGACGTCGAAGGAACGCTGGATATTAAAGGGCGAAGAGTGATTGAAAATCCTCGAGCCGATTCGACGATCCCATCGAGCACGAATCAACGTGGATTAAGCGCGATTAAGTACTAACAAATAACACTCTCGTCAACGAAAACGTGACCACCGATCGAAAGAATCTCGCTCGCACCGCGTACAAGCAATTAACAGGTGTACTCGAGGAAACGGTCTCCCCTCGACAAATTACAACACACGTGACCACTAATAGAGCACGCATTATAAGATTGTATCGCTCTCGAAACCCTTGCTCCAAGTCGAGCCCCTCGTATAATTACAAACACACAATACCGAAATCATGATAGCCAGATAATCCCATTTCAAACTGCATTCCACGACGTCGAGCCAGTTCAGCTTCAAATTTAATACGCATATTAGTAACAATCTCCTTATATTTCTTTGGGAAGTATCGCCAATGAAGATTGAATTAATAGCAGCAGAGAGCTGTGGTTCATCCTTCCTACCATAATCTGAGTTTTTCTTTTTTTTTTCTTCTTCTTTATTTTTCTGTTATTTTATATTGTAATTCAAGTGTTGTTGTTATTATTAAAGCTTATATAAATTTAGCGTCGTTGCATTATTTATGTATCTATATAAGTCGGTGATAAAGGATCGGAATTTATCTACCGTTCACGTGGGATAGCTTTAAAAAAAGGTGGTAACCCGCATTCTAGAGAAACCGGAATCCCTTGCGTAAACGATATTAGCGTTCACGCATTTTATGCTGCGTTTTGACAGACGCTTTACGAAGGTATTTCGAACGACTCTATCTGACGGAGGAACGGGTACATAAAATCTGCTTTTAATATCTTCGACATTCGTGCGATGCACCTTGGGTGCATCAGGTGAAATTGTCACTGTCCATGGGTTTAATTATTTGTTATTGGAAGCAGTCAGTAGAGTCTATGAATATATCACGTGATTCCAGTAAAATCGCTAATGTGATTATCATCACAAGACATTTAATTAGTAAAGGTGCCGCCACTTTGAGTATCTGTGTGCCTTCATCACCATATGTAAACCTTGAGCTGCAGGTACTCGGAAAATAGTCTTACACATACTATTCCATATTTCGAAATGGAAATATCATAAATAATTTCATCACGTATCGGTGGCTTAGTGCACAAATATTGTATGTCCAGTTTTAGCGTTTTCGAGATAAACAGGTTTAAACATACAATGGTACCTGCATAAAATTCGGGGGCACACAATGGAGAAAAATATTATTTTTGACAAATTTATTAAGCAGATATAGATATGATTTTTATACAGCGTGAAGAAACGGTCAGGAACTGTTTGTTGCATGTAAAAACTTATATCCCACAAAAAGTGGGCATACAATATTTGAAGCATTGAGAGCAAAAACGGACAAACCCGCGTTGCAAAAAGAATTAATTTTTCCTACATTATACGATTAGTACAGCCTATTGGAATAGATTTACTGCTACTAACTCACTTTCGCAAAAATGTGGGTTAGTCCGTTTTTGCTCTGAATGTCTCATGTGTGCACTAAACCATCGATATCTACTTCAAAATTTAGAAAATAATTTTAGTTACATTACATACCAGCCCACTCCTCTCCTGTTACTACATTAGTATTTATACTTCCTCGCGTAATAAATTCAAAATAATAATAATTACATCAATGGTACATTCGCGTGTTCGCCAAAATCGAAGGAGTCACCAACAACCAAACTGATGACCTCCGTGAAATATAAAATAGAAAAAAGTTTGGCCAAAGTTCCCATATCCCCAGCTAGGGTAGAACCCCCAATTACTGACACCTTAAGCTATTTTACTGAAAATAACGAATAAATAAACGTTGTAATGTCATACACAGAAAGAATTATGTAATTCAACCTATAACTACACGCTAGAAAATGCACCACTTAATATTTTTTTTTCATTAATTTCTATAAGACGATACAAAATTTTAATTTGATGACAACAGTGGAAATGGCGACATCCTTACTAGTGAAAGAAAAAACAGGGCACTAAAGAAAGGGCTATAATTACTATATTTAAATTATTTACATAATAAACAATAATTTTTTAGTACAATATAAGTATCATAGAAAGTCACAGCGATCGTAATATAACGATTAATTAAGCCTTTTTAATTAATATATGGGTGACAGTGATTGGTACAAGCGTTTCAAGCATTTTGGTATTACTGTCATAGCAGTAGTTGCTCATGTACATGAGACGACATAACCGTAAAATGAGTAATAAACAGTATTAAGTTAGCTGGCAGTAATTGGGGTGTCAGTAATTCAGTCACACACGTTTTAGAGGTGTCAGTAATAGATCTAGAAATATGTTTTTTAGATTAATGAATTTATATATAAAAATAGAAATTCTAAGACCCACAAAATGTTTTTCATGAACTAAACATATTAAACCATAATAAAAAATAAATAAAAAACTTATACTTTTAGTCAATAAATACAGATACTATGCAATAATATTAGAGTCAGTCCTTAATGTGTCAGTAATTGGGGCTTCTACCCTACCGTGTAGAATCGAGAAAATTGCAGAAAGTGGTCGGTTCGATGTCTACGGGGCTGAAATGCAATCGAGGTTCCATCTCCACTATAGTAACGTGCGCGCTGGCATTTTGCAACGCGCGCGCGTGTAATAACAATGCGTGGATGAATGAATATTGCAAACGGTGAAAGCGTACCACATACCAGACTCGTTACAACCGTCCCGCGGCTCGCAGACGTAGCCACGGTTGGCCATGCCACGAAGAATGTCTTAGAACGTGATCAGAGTGGCGCGATACACGTCACTGCATCAGATACACGGTGGCTGTAACCAGAGCTGTTCCAGTGCTCGAAATACTCGATTACCAGAGTCGAATAAACGTCCGTAGTATAATGGTCAATAATTGTCGAGTAAATGGGATATATAAATTACTTAGGGCAGATGAACTACGCAAGTTCCTAATTAGCTACTTGCAACAATCGGTCTCCCAACTTTTGAGTAGGATAATTTTTTCTTTTTGGAAACAAAGTGATTATTCGTTTATCTGAGTATCTCTGACTACAGTACGGGATATATTTATTGCATCACTCGAATAAACAAGTTGTCTGAAAATTTTATTTATTGCAAAAATGTGAAGCTTATACTATCTTAGTTAAAATAAGTTGGATGCGACTCATTTTATCAAATTAAATCGCTATGCAAATTCAGCGTCCTCCGTAAATTTGAAAGTGATACAATAAATATTCCTCGTTCAATACATTCGATACTTTTCAGAAAATATGAACGCGAAAACACTGGAAAACCGTGCACAGGGTGCGACTTCCTCGGGCGTGAGAACACGCCGACGCCAGTCAAACTGTTCACCGACTCAGATCCCTTTTAAGCTATTCCAAATATTTGATTATTCGCCAGATTTTGACTATCCCCGATGTTTTTCTTCGCATCATCTGGCTCGGTCAGCAGCAGTAACGAGAGACGACGCTCTTCGATCCCGGCATTTTTGCAGCCAGAGAAAAACCGGCGTCCACCTCGACAATTATCCTCCTCGATTAGCAGTTTCTCAACGAACGCGGCTGCGAAAAGTCTTGCATTAAAGCTGCTCATGCACGTAAGAGTTATTAACTGTGTGAGCAGAGCAATCCACGTAATTCCTGCGTTTAATTTCTTGCCGTGCCTTTTTTCCTCCCCGCGCGCGTTTTCTATTAATGAAGCCCCCGTCTTCCATCTACCTGGAAACGCTTCCGATACGAAACACCGCGAATAGCAGCTTTATCGTTATTATGTAGGAGAATAAATTCACCGCGCAGGCTGATCGGTTAATTACTGTTCGGACAAGGTGAGCGTTTTTCCCACCCGTTTTCTTTTTCCTCCGCCAGTTTATTACCTATGCATCCTCATTATCCTTCGCCGAGGAATCTCGCAGATTTCCGTCGCTCCCCGGAGGAATTTCAAAGCTGGCAATTATACTCGTGCCCGGTGCATAAGGAAGCGCAGAGATTTATCGGACGTGTTTTAACGCATCAAAGCATACCGGGGGCGCATAAATGTTTATACGCGCGCTTTTACTTCCTCCGCAACCGACAAACGCAGCCAGCATGCAACACTGCCCAACGAGAGCTTCAAATGTTTCCATCATGACCGTATTAAATTAATATCTTCGGGCTATCGCGTGGTAACGCGCAGGTATCTCTGTGGAGCAGTCATTTTCCATGCTCGATGTTCGGATGGAGGAGAGTGAATCTGCTACGATCATTCGGAAATGAAATCCTTTTACTCAACTTTGGCTGGGATTCGTAAAACCAAAGGAAAGTTACACTTCCGTCGATAGGAAATAAGGGGACTCCCTTAGAACTTGGTAAAGTTCAACGAACGCAGGTTCGAATGTGTGGAGCACAGTAATCTCGATTTCGAAATTTAGAATCCCATTCAGACGTGGCAAAATTCGAGTTGTCGCGAGACAGGTGGCTCCAGGGTTGGATTAAATTCTATACAAGCGACTTCGAAGTCGTAGGACCCAATTAAGATATTCCAGGGCTCGGCTGGACTCGATTCAGATGTCTGAGAATTCAATTGAGCTCGATACAGGCGCTACGAAATCGTGGACCGCGATTCAGATATCACAGCGCTCGATTCGGCCCGATACGTATACATATAACCCCGAAGCAGTAAGGCCCGATATCGTAACTAGAACGGAGATCCAATTAATAAACCATAGGTACCCTCTGCATTTCGTAAATTGCCGTGAATTTCTACTTTTGGGGTAAGTAAACATACTTATAAGGGAAGCCGAAGCCGGAAATTCAAAAAATTCTGAAACTATGTGAATATGTAGGGAATTTGCTCCTGATTACAACGCAATTTTTGTTTGCTGCTCAAATTCACTCTAAGGGGGTGTAATTGACCCCCTGAAAATCCGGTTATTTTCCGATTTTGTGTCAAAACCCGTAAAATATTATTTTTAGCAAATGATAGATCTAATTAAAAGAAGTAACTTTTGTCTTGGAACATTTTTTCTATCTGTTATAGTTCGCGAGTTATAACACAAAATCGGAAAATAGCCGAATTTTCAGGGGTTAATTTCACCCCCTTCGAGCGAATTTGGACAGCAAACAAAACCCTACATACCTACTCACAAAGTTTCAGAATTTTTTGAATTGTCGTGTTCGAGATCTTCCCTTGTTAGTGGTCGACTATTAAGCTTCCCTAATTTTTTAGTTTATAGAGTTAATCAACTTGGTTCCTGCGGGGCTCACAAGGAGCCCAACTGGAAAATTCTAATTTTAATAAAGCTCCCCGTGAACGTAGAGCAATTTTTCTTCCCTACGGAAATCCACTCCGAAGTGGTGAAATCAGCCCTTAAAATTATCTCGTTCTTTCGATTATTTAATATAACTAGAAGAAATCTTTAAATAAAAGACCCCCTCGGTTTCTTATGCTCTATCACCCCGCCGAAAGAAAAATAATGTAATATTAAGAAAACAACATATATTGATTTCACCCTTCAGATTGATTTGCCGTAAATCAAAATTGCCGCTTGCTTACTTCCATATCCTCTTCATTCGCCCAAAGTTTCATTAAAATCCGAGCTGTCGGTTTCGGAACGTTTGCTCGCGAGTCGCAAGCACGGTAAAGGCTGCAACAACTCAATCGAAGAGCGTATCTCTTCCCCGCCGAGCCTACTGGAATTAATGCCCGCCCGATTAAGACAAGAAAGTTAACGCGACTCGTACATACGGGCCGCAGATAGATCGTCGGGAGCGATGCAGTAACTCAACTGCAATTTAATAGACTCTGAATCGCGTCCGCGCACAGATTACGCGTAATGGGAAGCACGAAGAAGTCGGAATAATAGTAGCGTTATATTTAAAAGCCGTGTATACCTCTTATAAATAATACTGTTACGAAACGATCGGAGGGAGAGAAGAGGAAGAAAAAAAAGAGCGTCGTTTTACGGCCAGTTTAACAAGTTTACGCCGCTTCGCGAAACGTGGTGGCGAGCGCCGTAACACGGAGCCACTTTGCTCCAGTGATAAATGTATAATACAAACGGCGGCGCGTATCGCGATTAGAATGTCCCTGCTCGTGCAGCGGGGGCCCTCCTTGCGCCTACCTTCGCTCATTAGCGTTCGAGCGAAAGAATTCATCGACGGGGCCGATAAAAGGTATATTATTTCACTTGATTAGAAAGTTAGCCGATGTAAGCTGTCCTGCTGCGCGGGAACCGGTTCAAGTTTCGCGTACCGGCGGCCCCGTAGTGGGGAGAAATCGGAGCAACAAACGAGGGAGCATGTAGAAATGACCTGATTCGCTAACCACTATGCTCCGGGCTAATAATTCCTGGTTATAATTTACAGTCGCGTAGAGCGATTATTCTGGGGATTTCTAGGTGACCGGCTCGAACTTTAATCGGTTATATTTCGAGACGAGTTATTGTTACCGCTACTGTTATCGCTACTGTTTTACTTGAGAATCTTTAGAGAACCTGCAGGGAGCGTTATCCAGCGCGGTCGATTAGACGGGAATTGACCTGGCGCTGGCCAAAGGACCGGCAACTAATCAGGGAGGCTGCGCACGGGAATGTTATTACAACTGCAGCGGTTTGAAGCGCGCTGCCCCGGAGGGAAAGGCCCCCTCATAAATGCTCGCGGCGGAATGCGCGCGCGTCGGTCCAACGGAACAATTTATCGCCCCGTATCGAATATTTCGAGTCGCCCGGCGCATTCCGGGGCCGATCTTGTCCGCACCAAATCTCTACGGGCCACCATAAAATATCCGCCGCGGCAGCCCTGTCCGCTGCAGATTTACGGTCGATCCTATCGGTGGGCGTTTCACGATTCCTGCCCGCGACGGCCACGGGATAGATTCGCGAGATTGACAGAAATATCTGCACCAACGGATCTTCCCCTTGGAAGATTTACCTCTGACGGCGACCCGGCCGCAGAAAAATCCGTCGCGACGGAATACGGGAATCCGTGATTAACGAGGGCGGGGGTAAACGGTGGAAATTTTGTCCGAGGGTTGTGCTGATGTTATGTTGCAATCAGCGATACTAGGGGAGCGATGGAGAGCCTGTGGATTTTGGCAAAATCTGTGATAAATATTGGCATGCAATTAATGATGAAACTTGCGTCTTTTAGCAAATATTAAGAATATTTATTATATAAATGTTGATTAAGGTATTTAAATAGTAAAATATAATTAAATTTTAAAATATAAAATTTAAAGGAATTCAATGAATTAATGAAATAAAATAATTTAATATGACAAACATAATTGTATATATATATATATATATATAGGGTAAAGGCAGGTAATATGGAACATCTGATTTCAAAAGCTTGTCAAAAGTAGGGGAATTCGTTTTTTTAAATAAAACTGACATGAGGGGACGAAGGAATTAATGCATAATCATATTTACATAGTCAAATGTAAAAAAATCCAATTGTTTTGCAATTATAGTAAAAAAACTTAAAAGTGTGAAAATCAGCAGTTCGAAAAAATGGGTCCTAATATGGAACACCTAGGAACTTTGTAAAGAAAACCCAAAAATCTTTATTTTTTTTTACTAAAAATGGAGATTTATTAAGTAGAAGATACAAATAAATAAATACACATCATTTTTGGAATTTATTCCTGCTTTCTGCGTGTCCTACACGTTGGGCACGTGAATAATACGTCGGAAGCCCCACATTCTTTGTGTGCCCACTGAAAGCAGCGAATACATTGGGTCCTACATTTCATTGTCATTATTTTTATAATTACCATCGCAAAATAAGCATCCGCATCATTGTCGCCATCGTCATTATCAACTTCATCTATGTTACTCGGTATGTTCCATATTACGTACACACATGTTCCGACAAGAAATTAAGAATTATACTAAGAAGAAAGTAACTTTATTGGTAAACTATTGTTAAATAATCAAGAACACACATATTTAATGATAAATTATATCAAAATAATACTTTGTAACATACCTTCACTACAATATTTAACTGTTTGATGCACTTTTCAGAAACGATTACACCCCACGAAAAATATAAACGTTTCTCTTTCAATGATAGATGCCCGACTGATGCTCAATTCTCAGTATCATCGTCTATTGTGTCTAGGGATCTAGTATAAACGATTACCTGAAGAGTTCGTTATTTCTTTATCGAAATTTTACGAAGTTCCATATTACGTGCCTTTACCCTATATATATATATATAATGAACCCTATATATATATATATATATATATATGTATTACCCTATATATATAATGAATAAATAAAACTAAACAATCGTTGGCACGTTGGTAAAACTAATGAAAGCCATCATTCCATCCTTAAGGATTAATGGAAGCACATACTTTTAAATGTTCCTGAACAATACATTAATAAAAATCCATATTGGGAGAAGTTTATGTACGTGTTTTGCAATAATAGATTGAACTTTAAATGTGCATTTAAAATTAAGGGGGTGCACCGCGGTAATGGCCCGAAAAGTAAAGGTATCTTTGGAAATTTATTAAAAGCAAATTGCGTAATGAATCTTTTTTAAACTTTCAGGACTTTTTATTGGATATTCAAGTTATACTAATAATTTATTTAAAGCAGATTTATTAACTGTACAGGACCAGTAACTTAGGGGTGCAAAAAATTTCCGCCGACATGGTTGACAGTTTTTCGACGAAACGGCTCTTCGCAAATAAAAAAAAACCAAAAAGTTTTTTTAATGTACATGCGCATGGCTGTGGTACGACGGGTTCGATTTTGAAAATTTTTAAAAATTACAAAACAGCGAACTATTGAAAAAATTGTGAAATTTGCTGCTTCTAGTAAATTAACCTCTTTCGTTGCAAAAGAAATAGAAGGAAACAACCAATCAAAAAAATCTCCCGGTGTGCCATAGCCATCCGCATATAGTTTCTAAAACATTTTGGTTTGTTGATTTCAGAAGATCGCTAAATCGTGATTGTTGAAGCACAAAGTTACTGGTCCCGTACAGCTTGTAAATCTGCTTTAAATATATTTAAAAAAAGATATTCGTATAACTGAAATATCCAATAAAAAGTCCTGAAAGTTTAAAAAAGATTCATTGCGTAGTTTGCTTCTCACAAATTCCCAAAGATACCTTTACTTTTCGGGCCATTACCGTGGTGTGTCCCCTTAACCTTAACCTTAAGAAACGTAGACTTGGTCAGTTTTACCAACAAGCCAAGGATACCCATATCTACATTCAATGAAACTCCGAACTTGCCAGGAATCTGAAGACATCTAACACTATTTGGTTGCAATACTAGTGAAATGTTCAGGCTATTCCTGAAGAATAGTACACCCAGCACACGGAAGCCTTAAATATTCTAGACAGCAGGTTTGCAGGGTGCATCGAAGGCCAAGAGGCTCACCATTCCAGTGCAACCTTACCCTCGTACCCCTTTCGTAAGATCCTCATCCCTTGAGCCTAAAGGTGGAATCAGACGGCGCGTGAATCGGCGATCTTTGCGCGTGAATCGCCGATCCACGCGCCGTCTGATCGGTCATGGCTCGCCAAGCCAAGCGCCGTCTGATCGGTCATGAATCGCCGAGTCGGGCTCGCCAAGCTGATTTGCCGAGCTAGACGAGCCAAGCCAGCTCGCCAAGCCACGCGCCGTCTGATCGGTCATAGATCGCCGAATCGGGCTCGCCAAGCTGACTTGCCGAGCTAGACGAGCCGAGCCAGCTCGCCAAGCCACGCGCCGTCTGATCGGTCATGGACCGCGAGTCGGGCTCGCCAAACCGACTTGCCGAGCCGAGCAAGCTCGCCGATTCACGCGCCGTCTGATTCCACCTTAATACTTCGAGTGGCGCTAGGTTCTGCAAAATGCTCCCCCTGTTTTCCACAAAGCCTCCAAAGTGTACCCCGAGCAATCGAGCTCGTAGTTCCGAGCTATAATATAATCCTTAAAAGAGGAATACCAGCCTCAGATGCGTCCACCCAGCTAATTCTAGTTCCAGCAATACCAAGCCAAGCTGCACGAAGGCTTAACCACCTTCGCGGGTAGCGTGAATTCGCGTACACCTTGTATACAGGGCGTACTTTCAGTTGATCGGCGTAACGAGGCTAGAAGCCAGCCCGCGATTCCATAGCAGGCCAACGCATACGAGGCCACGCAGGCAGAACGAGGAATTTCCTTGGCAACCGGGAATTCAGATTCGTGGTTACAAATGAGCCTAGCTGTAATTAGGGAGATGGTATCGTGTGAGAAGGTATACGCCACGGCGTGCCTCGTGTTCGGCCGCGTGCTCTCTCTGCGGCTGGTTTGTCTAACGACGCGAGGAGGCAACAGCCTCGAACGGGCAAAATCGGCGCCGGTCGCGGAAACCTTGGCATTGAAACAGCGATCGACTTCGTTCTGCCATGTATTCGCTACGCGGATGTGGGAATCGCGGATTCCCCGAACAGACTTCCAGCGCCATTGACCCCTGTTCATGGGAATCCTCGGGGAGCGAAGGAAGAGTAAGGAGAATTGGAATGAAATCAGGGATTTTCGGATATTCCTCAGTGTCGAGATCGATGCAGGTGTTTCAACTCTCCGGGTGCTGTGGTATCGTTTCAGTGCATGTACTGTGTGCGGAGAACGCCCATGGGCGTTCAGCTTCTATGGTTAACAGATATGATTATCGGATTTCCGCACGCGGCGTACGCTGCTCGGAAATAGTAAGATACGGATATGCGTGTATGAGTTTATGGCGACGTATTTGATGAAACCCTTCTGTTTAGGGGTTACACAAAATAGGTAACGCTCCGAGGGAAGTGGGTTTTTTTAAAAAAAGATTCTGATGGCATTCTATTTCCAACATCGTGTTCACCGCTCCATGGGAAGTGTCGTGAAAAGGATGATGGCAACGCGAATAAGGTTACTTCCTCCCTATCCGCGAAAAACATGGTCTCGCGCTAACGAGCTCGTTAGAGGTGCGCCATTAGGGACTATGAAATCCCTTATAACCCCTTGTAGGATTTTTCGAAAGATAGGAGGTTCGTTGCATGAAAATCCTCGTTTCCGGGGATGTGATTGATCTACGCAGTTTGATCTACGCAACAATTATCGGCGGAATGTTAAGCAGCAGTGAGCAAATTAATCGCAGCGCGTATGGAAATGTGATAAATTTTTCTCCGCGCGCGGGGCAGAAACGCGAACAGAAATCGAATTTCCACGCTGTCATTCACGCCGGCACATTAATCATGTCGTCGGCTAAACGCTACGATAGCCCGTGAATCATCAAATAAAACGATCTATCAGCATTCCTCGGGGCTTCCATTCCTCCAGATTTAATCGCGGACTGTTTAACTCGAAATTGACCATCGGAGCGATGAATCTCCCACCCCCGTGACAAGGAATTTCCAAACGAGACCGTTCGCTTCTCAAGGGGCGTTGAAAAATGCATGGGAACACGCGCTTGCGAGCCGCCGACACGCAGGAATTAAGAAAACTTCACGGGACGGAACTTCCAGCGAAGCGTCTCGCCTCTCGTTAACGCGAACAAAGGTGCAACATCATCGTTGAGAAGCCCCCGCCGTTCACCCATCGATGCCTACCATAGCATCCCGTCCGTTTGCAGGCTTCTTCACGAAACAATTCGGTAAGTCTGAAGTTTAGGCATTCGGCAATTATTCCAAACCTCGAGCGACTAATAAATAGTCTGGGGTTAGGTCTAAATAGGGTGGAGGTACCAGTGAATGGACATTTTTTTAAGCAACTAATTAATTAGAGACTTCTCTTAATTTCTTGCTTCATATCCAAACAATTTTTGCAGCACGTGGAGTTCCGATCGTTATATCCAAGAGCACGCTTAGGTTTTCATTGCATCCCAATGAAGATCGACAGTACAATTCGTGATTAAAGAGGAAAGGTGAGTTCACGTTGCACCGCATAAGAAATCCAATATTTACGAGTGACTTGGGCTAAATTAAACTTCCATTTCGCGCGGTGGTCCTGGAACTAAGTAGCGAAGCTTGGCATAACCACTGAACGAAACAGAGGGTGTCCCTTTAACTCTCAGGTGGCGGAAGCAGGGTCTATTTTTTTACCCATCCTGAATATTAAAATATTAAGTTAGTGCATATGAAATTGCCACTTCACTAAGGGAAGTTTGAACGAAAATATTTTTTGCACATTAACTATTTTATTTATTTCATTTCTCTGAGTTTCTGTGACACTTCTCGAGTCGTAAGCCAGCGTTAGCAATTGTTATTAAATACCTATCATGCGCACCCAACTCGGTACACGTGTTCCTTGTTATTAATATTATTTCTTGGAGAAGATAAGAGTTTCAAGAATTGCAAAAGCTGACAGCGTGCGTGAATAAAATTCCGGTGCAACGTGGCCGCTGCATCCGGCGACCAGAAAACTATCCCCCATCCGAGGGTTAAACCGCCATCGAATTCAACGACCTACGACAACGTCACCTCCAGGCGATCTCTGCAAAGGGACAATGACAAATCGCGGCGGATCTAAGAATTAATTTAGAAGACCGGTAAGAGACCGGCGACAAAAAGCAAATGGCTGCTCTGTAATGAGAAGGGAGGGGGGGGGCGCGTTTGGTAGATTATACCCTCCGGAATATCGCCATGCAGAAGTACTTAAGCGTACCCCAAGCATCTTACTAGATTGCTTCCTCCAACCAGCGCGTTACAATGTAACCGAGCGCGAACTTTTTCAATTAGCCATTCCAGGCTGCAGCGTTCCTCCTCGCTGCCCCCCTGCCTCGTCGGTTGTAAATGACTCTTAGCGCGGACAAGGCAGGTGCGTGTACCTTCGCACGCCTCGATATATCAACTATACATAGTATAAGCGAGGTCTCCTCCAGCATCGGTTTACTCCGAACTCGCACGCCCACGCCGCGGATGTAACTAATCGCATTCCACGGATTAGAAGATCCAGGCGCGCCCTACACACCGCGATCACCATGCCCCGATAAAGCACGGTATTATCGCGAGGCATCCGCGTTACGTGTTGCTGGAGGATGCAACACGGTCTGCCGAATGCTCCTCTTTTTTTTTTCTACACAGAAAAACCAGGTCGTCGTTTTAGTTTCACAGTCGGAAGTCACTCGCGGACTAACGCGAGACCATGCGTGGCCTGCCGCGTTGTACGGGGATCTTTCAGTTTTCCGGCTAAACGCACGGTACCGTTGCACCGGGTTTCCATTGCGGAATGTTACAGTTTGAAATGTTGATTATTTGAACGGTTCTTGGTGCTCTTTGTTGGGCGCGACAGATCGCTGGTAGGTGGGATTTATCTTGCAGCGAGGATCAAGTGCGTACTTGATTTCTATTTTATAAATGGGGGCGAATTGAGACCACGCTCTGTAATAACACAAATTCATGTTGCTTTATATCAACATTATCTGAGAATCGTCAAGGATACTTGATTTGACGAAAATGAATGTAGGATACACACACACACACACTGCTGTTCAGAATTATTCGGGCACCTAGTTTGTGTGGAATAATTTAGGAGCTTGCAGCAAGAGGGGTGCAGCTCCGTATTTACAAAGTTCGAGTAAATTAGAAAAAATTGTTTATAAAATTATCGCTTTAACATTCAAAAGGCAACACTAATTATTGAAAAATATATATTCTCACAGAATAGGTAGTAGTTATTGAGTTCATCAGTTTTTATTTCTGTTTTTGGCGAAAAAGTATTGTATAATAAAAATATTAATGTCAATATTTTTATTTTTATTTATGTGCAATAAATCGTTCATTTGTAAACGATATAGATTTTTTTTTACGTATATTACAAGGTTCTCAATTATTGTGAACAACGTTGCACATTTGTTGAAGAACTCTAGCAAAGCCTTCATTCGGTGTTTCAAAAATTCAAAGTAAAACCATTGAAAAGTGTCCAATCTACAGGGAATATCGCGTTTCCTGCAAATGCAGCATGCGTTCTAATACTAATGAACGGCAGCGTGTGTTTTATACGAATCTTCGCGGACACATTAACGTTGTCGTTTCTCGTTAGAGGATAACACCGAGTCCCATGGTGTATACACGATTGAGAATTACCATGTATAACGGAACAAGATGGAAACGGTTATATGCATGGCATCGTGAATATGCATTGTCGTCATGAATTATTCCCGTCCATTACGCCGGATAATAATGTGGCCGGCTGTACTCACCTCAACGACGAAGTAAAGAGGATCACCAGGAAGGGCTTGAACGGCGAGGTAGCGGCTGGCGGACACCAGGGGTTGAAGGCAGGACCGCGCAGCCGTGACACCGCTACCACGCATGCTGCATGCTTCATTTCGTCGCCGCTACGCCCAGCGTCCTTACTGTGGCAACAGAAATCACGAGACAGAGACGTTACATTGCGGTTCGTTATAGGAAACACATAATAACAACATTCAAAGACAGTCGAAATTCTGGACCCAGAAATTTCAAGTTCAACACGCGAGGCTAGTGATGGGACTGATACCAATACTATTGATGATATTCAATCAATTCGATACCAAAGTACTCAATAGGAAATATCGATACGCACCGAAATGTTATGTACTTGGTATCAATCATCGATACCAATTCTTCTTCAACCGATACCATATCAATACTATACCGAATCAAAACCGGTTTGATACTTTACGATATTATCGATACTTATTTGATACTTACGAAATTATCGATACTTGTCTGATACTGTACGAAATTATCGTTTTTTATTTGATAATTCTGTGATCAGATGGCAAACCTGTTATGATATCTATTTGATACGAAAGTATCGGTTTCGATTTGCAATTTACTAATTCACGAAAATAGTATTTATTACCAATCATGATTTGATAATATAACTAATGAAGTAGGAGTTGGAATCAGTATCACGAACTACGTATATAATTGAATTTTAATTAATAAATGATGTACATATACATTATTCTAGAATGAAATATTTTGTTGCATTTTACTTCCAATAAATAAGACGATTTTTTATGGGTAAACAACTTTCTTTAAAAAAGTTATCTAACTGTAATTGTACATCATTACCATCTAATGAGTTTCTATTTCTGCCTCCGATATAATTATCAAATGAAGCCCAAAAATTAGATTCATCCTCTGTCAGTGGTGACATTGATGTTTTGTGGTTATATTGCATATTGATTGAATTGATTTGATTTGTGGTTACAGGCTGATTTCAAGTCGTTTGGATTTGTGGTTATGGGTTATATTTATTGATGACAGGGTAATTCTATCCATGGACCTAAGAATTAAATGGACGGAGCACAAAGCTGCGGGGCCTAAGCTCGTGTCAGTAAGGGGGGTGCATGATATTGCGCATGTGGTGGTGGACGATCGGTGATTGGTTAATGAAAGTGACATAGGGTAGATGTACCAGTAAATGAACACGTACCAGTGAATGGACATTTTTTATTAAAACAAGTGAAATAAGTTATTAAAATAAGCAACTAATTAATTAAAGACTTCTTTCAATTTCTTGCTTCATATCCAAACAATTTTTGCAGCACGTGGAATCAATCGCGCTGCAAACATAATTTTATAAAAGTGTTCATTCATTAGCCTTAAGTGTTCATTTATTGGTGCGTTTACCCTATCATTGATAAGAGGCATTGCCTCTTTTATATTTTTTTATGGTTAAGTTTGTCGTTGAGTTTGAAACGTTAATATGTAATTGCAACATTATATTTTGGTCACTTAAGACTTGGTAAAACTTATGCCACTCGTCAATTGAGGGGCTCATATGTAAGTGAGGCATTTGATGGAAAAAGGGCACATAAGCCTATGTGCCCTTTTTCCTTAAATCGTTTAAATCGACTCAGGTATGTGTTATGTATATAATATATCAAGGACATTACTTCTCTCGCGTTCAGATTAGCTAGATGCTGTTTTATCACGTAGCGTGATCGACGCGCAGCTTCATAGTCGCTGAGCGCTCGCGCAACCGTGCTGTCATGCAAAAATCGTACTTTTGTTTCATAGAGGATTGTGTAAGCGAGGAAATATGGAAAGTGAGGCGAGTATCGAATCCGCAAGGAAAGAAGTTAATTTAGGAAAGAAAAAATTGATTTGTAAGACAGCTTGCTGCAAAAAATCGAAGAAACTAATACTTACTTAAAACATTACATTTTTTGTTTATTTTTTTGCTTCATTTTGTATTTTCTATTTAAGGAATGTAAAAAAAATGCGTAACGAAGTAAGTAAATAAAATTATATTTAAATAACTAAACAAAGAAGCAATTTTTTTACGAATTTCCCATATTTACGGAATAAGGGCACATAAATGCCTTGCTTGAAACTTATAAATAAAGACACATATCATTTTCAAATAATTACTTCTGTTTTCAGAACGTTTGAAGGACACGGTAACTACATCCTTAAAAAAATTGGATTTAATTGCATTACTTTTTATTAAGTTATACTGTAATGAAAACTTTGAAATCGATTTTCTTGAAATGGCATTTTGGCGTATGTGCCCTTTTTCCATCAAATGCCTCAAGTATATATATATATATGTAATATATAAGTATACATACATATGTATAGTTTTATACATATAAGCATATTTTAATACACCCTATATAAGCATTCCGTTTCAAATAAAGCGCGACGCATGCGTACTACTCCGCCAATCACAAGCCGTCCACCACGACTTCCCTCCTCCCGATCGACTGGATTGATCCCCTCGTCCATGTTGAGACTTTGGGCTCCGTCCATTTAATTCTTAGGTCCATGATTCTATCTCCCCTTCCGTTTTTTTTTCATAATTCTGTATTATCATCATAACTATGCGCGTCTGCAAAGTTTCAAGACAATTGGATTGGTGGAACTGGGTTAAATAGGTTTTCCGTTTTACCCCACGAAAAGTGTTCCGTTTTGCCCCACATGCAGTTATTTGGTAAACATTTAATATTTACACTTCACCGTGAGGTAAAGATATTGCAGGTATCGATATTCTCGTATAGGTATCAAGTAGGTATCGATATTTTTGTGTAGGTATCAAACAGGTATCGATACATACATTCTGATATGTAAGTATCAAAGAAGCATCGATTCCTTTTGATGCCTTTGACTTTGATATGTATCAATACCAGATTGAAATTTGTAGAAGGGTATCGATATGTATCGATACGGTATCAGTCCCATCACTACGCGAGGCCCGTGCTTGGGGACCGTTTTAAGCGTTGCAGATCTTTTCGTCGTGACATCGAGGGCGGTTAATGTTAACGCGGAGTTCCGTAGAGCAATTATTGTACATCGTGTGTGATCAAACATAGTCCTAATGGGGTGGAGTTTCATTTTCTTGAGGAGCATCTGGGTTTTGGCGACACTGGACGAAGGTTTAATAGGGACTTTAGAAATTAAAGTTTGCATACAAAAATTTAAATATTAAAAAAAACTATATTCAACGGGAAACATATAGTTGGTTCCGTCAGATGCGAGTTCGGAACGTGTTCCGTGGCAAAGTTTAATTGAGAAACACTGGACTAGGGAATAACCCGGGCGTAGAAGATAACAATGCACGTAGGAGCCGATAGAAGAAGAGGGTATGCAAATGGGAAACGGTAACCGGTCACACAAATCACGCTGGCGTTTCCAGAGAGTCCAGGCCGCAGGAACGGCTCGCCCGGGCGCTTCAACAATACGTGCGTTGAATCCCCCTCGCGGCCCTCGGTCCACGGTAAATCACAGAATCGCTCCCGGCGTTACTCCATTTTCATCTCCGTTGAACAAGAGGCGGTCGCGTGGATGGAGGAACGGACGGTTCCTCTCGCTCGCGCCGGGTCGGGCACCCGCTCATAAATCCGCCGTGCAATAAGTCCCCCAAAAGTGCAACGCGAGAGGGCATCAGGCCTCTCCGAGGAATTTCGTGCCCCCCTGGCGGCAATTAATTGCTCCAGTTCACGGTGCATCTTCGCGACTGCCGTCGCTAGTGGAATTTCCAACGGTAACCCCTATACAAAGCTCAGACCCGCATTAGACTGAGGAACTTGGGTGCCTCAAGAGTTGAGGGCTTAAAAGATGTAGGGTTTGTAATGTTACTGACAATGAGGCACTACTATATTTACGGTTAATAATTAATTAAAAAAAAACCGCAGCTTCCTCAAAGATGCATCAAAACATGGTCCAATTTTCAGATGAATCGAATCGCTGGTTTCTAAAAAAAAATCCCAAATCTTGCTATGTTTTTAGTTCAAAGAATAGGATTCCTCCCTTAAGGGGGAACACCACTGTGACGGCCGGAAATGTAAGCCATATTTAAGATTTTTTTTTCAGGAATAATTTACAGTTTTCATAGAAAATTTTTATTATCTATCTTTAGTACGCTGTCTTAAGAGACTATACAAAAAAATAAATAGAAAAACATGCATAAATTTTAATATATTAATTAATCTTCTAGATCTTCCCACGCGAGCTGATCGAATGTGTAACTATGGAACAGCAGGTTCGAAATTAAATTTCATTTTTTTTTTATAAACTATATGAGAGTAGTTTCCGTTGTGCGTACGGATTCTTTGATTGAAAACCAATTTTTTTAAATACGCTCGAAAAACTGTCCATCTTATTCGCGGATTTTCGAAAATTTTCTTCTAAAGCGCACCATTTTTACAAAAATAATTTGATTAAGAAATCGGTACGCACAACGGAAACTACACTCATATAGTTTATAAAAAAAAAATGAAATTTGATTTCGGATCTGCTGTCCAATAATTACACATTCGACCAGCTCGCATGGGGGGTCTAGAAGATTAATTAATATATTAAAATTTATGGATGTTCTTCTATTTATTTTTTTGTATAGTCTCTTAAGACAGCGTACTAAAGGTAGGTAATAAAAATTTTCTATGAAAACTGTAAATTATTACTGAAAAAAAATTCTTAAAAATGGCTTACCTTTCCGGCCGTCACAGTGGTGTTCCCCCTTAAAGGGTTAGGCCACCTTGGACGGAGCAAAATTGCAGTCATTTTCGGCATTTTTTTTAGAAAGATAATAAAATAAACAGAAAATTTAATATGAAGCCTGTTATTATACAACTCTCGCCGGAAAAAAAACGTATTTTTTTTCTTACAAAATGGCGGCGGTAGAGCCGTGATACGCAAGATCTTGTGGAGCGACGTTTTCCACGGTGTTCAATCTCACGGCTATACCGTTTAACTTAGAACAAAAAACCAAAAAGCTTTATTTTCTGCATGCCTAAAACTATGGAAGTACGTAGGGAAATCCAGAAACATTAATTTGTCTCGAAATGGTGACCATGGAGAGAAAAAGTGCATTTTTTTTTATAAAAGTGTCAATTGCTCAGAACATATTCAAGATATCGCAAAACCGCTACGTACTTCCATAGTTTTAGGCATGCAGAAAACAAAGCTTTTTGGTTTTTTGTTCTAAGTCAAACGGTATAGCCGTGAGGTTGAACACCGTGGAAAACGTCGCTCCACAAGATCTTGCGTATCACGGCTCTACCGCCGCCATTTTGTAAGAAAAAAAATACGTGTTTTTTCCGGCGAGAGTTGTATAATAACAGGCTTCATATTAAATGTTCTGTTTATTTTATTATCTTCCTAAAAAAAAATGCCGAAAATGACTGCAATTTTGCTCCGTCCAAGGTGGCCTAACCCCTTAACCAACCACATTCGGTTGGCAGCAGAAAAGTAGAGAACGCACCACGAAACTCAGCGATATGAAATGCCGGAATCGACAGGTCATATGCATATAGACTGACGTTGTCTAATAGGAACCCTAAAGTCCCTAGAACGAGTGTCCTCGGCTCGGCTATTTCGGGGTCGCGCCGCGATTCAACGAAGTCACCATGGTAATCGACGAAATTGACTAATGGACGATCCGCGAGAGAGCAGAAAGGAGGAGAAACCATCTACCCGCGCAGGGATGATCGATGGGATCCATTACCGAGAGACGCGTGCAATCCGCCCACACCCCGAGGAGCCTCGCTCTGTCCTCTTTCCCTCGATCCATCCACCCTCCCCTCGCCGCCGCCCTGCGCGCGCCCTTGCCCGTTCTTTACCCCGTGCACACAGCCCGGCCGGAGTTGTCTATTTCTCTTTCTCGGCTGCCTCTCGGCCCGCAGCACGTTGATGCATTTACTCGCTTACCGGTATAACTGCCGCGCCATTATAAAAGCCGGTCTCCTCTCCTTCTTCCTCACCCTCTCTGCAGCCTCTCCACGATGCCTTGCTCTCCCTCTCTCTCTCTCTCTCTCTCTCTCTCTCTCTGTCTACCTCCTCTTTTTCCCTCCTTTTTTCTCTTCCTACCCCGCTGCTCGGTCCCGATAGCCGATGCATCTCGCAGCCGTTCAACCTGCGCCCCTCTAGCGTTCCCCGCGCGATCACCGACCCCGCGCGCCGTCCGCTTCCAGGGAAAATCCCGCGGAGCAGATTTCTGCCGGGAGAGGACGCCTTATCGGCAGCATCGTCGTCCTTCGTCCGGCTTTATTAGCTCGCGTCGCGCATCGGTACGCAGATCGCCGCGGCCGCGCCAGAACTCGAGGCGGGGTGCGTTCGACGCGGCGCAGGGACACGCGGCGAATCCGAAAGCAAGAGCCGTCCGCCGGCGCCGGCGGGGATGAAAGGAGAGATCCGCCAGCGGGGACCATAGATCGATCGGCGATGAGGACCGACTGGCTCGAGATCGTTCGACGAAGTGCGAGCCGCGCACGTAGGCGGCGGTGTATAAACAATGTGAACTACATTCCAACGGCATGAGTAACGCGCGTGTTGCGCACTCTCGCCGCACTTCGTCGTCCTTCTCCCGCGTGTACAAATCTAATTACCCAGCAACCTACCTACCAGCGAGGAGGAACGGAGCCGACCGAGGAAGGACGGCGAGCAGCGCGCCTCTTACCTCTGGCCCCGTGGGTGCTGGCTCGATTTAGGGGAGCGATGTCTTTGTCCCGATTATGGCGCAAGCAGATCCTCCGCGCTCGCGAGAATATTTTTGAAGAATCTTCCACGGATCTTGTATACCAGCACGCTTTTAGCAAATGCCATTCCCAAATTCGGGATTTCAGAATTCGTGTAAAATTCTGAACCGACGCGTTCAGAATACAATTTCAGCGCGCTATGATTATTCCGCTGCTCCTGCAAATTCCAAAGGACTCCAAGACCCTTTAAAAGTCTCTAGCTGTTGCTTTCCTAAATTCATCACCCGTTAACGCGGTCAGTTTCTATGTTAACACTACAGCTGGCTTGGGCGTGCTTATTTCCACCTGCTGCACAGATATTTCCTGGACGGCATGAAAACTACGGCCGTTTGGAGCTCCACCCTCTTATCCATTAGGCGCGGAACAAGCGACACCCGCGGCTGGTGTCCGAGGAACGACAATCAGCGTTTCCATCTTGTCACCCGAGACCCTAGCAGCCAGGTAATTAGACATAGGAGAGGAATGCGGTTTTCCCGCCTCTGGCCTCTTCCTGTCCGTTCTCGTTCATCTTCCAGCATCGTGAAACGAAGGGGCAGAGCAAGGGGACACGGAAGAGACTGTGGAAAGCCTCGCGAGTGGACACTGCGCGCCTGGCATTTAATTGAAAGGCGCCGAGAGTGCACCGTATTCGTCCTACGCGTCTCTACCTCTCTGTCCCTCCTTCACTTCCTCTCTCTTTCCCTCTGCTTCTCTCTCTCTCTCCCTCTCTCTCTCTCTCTCTCTCTCTCTCTCTCTCTCTCTCTCTTCCTCTCCACCCACGGCCCGACGAATGCATCGCGCGTGCACGCCGCGCATTCCAGTAAAGTCCCTGATCTCCTGCCCTTGCGGTTTAGCATTCTCGTTAAGTCGCCGCGGAATGCATCCCGCCGTCGCGCAGCCGCCGCCGTCGACGAATCCACGGATTTATGAATAATCCCCTGGCAAATTACAGCAGCGCGTGATTAGATCGTAATCGATTCGATCCGCGGAACAACCTGTTCTTAATTGCAAAATGCCCCCCGCTTAACGACGCACTGACGTGGGTCATTTATCGTCGCCATGTTGGCTTTGGCTGGGCTGTTCGCGGGAACCTGTGCACGATGTCGTTTGAAGATTGGTCTTCTTTTGATCTTGAAAAGGGAATCGACAACTCTCTTTCGTATTGGATGGCGACGTGGATCATTTTAATTCGAGTGGCGCAAGGTTTCCAAAAATGCCCCTCAATTCCCAGAAAACATCGACGCGATGCGAAGTGTTGATGGAGGATCGATGAACTATTACACGGCACTCTGTGCGTACACGTTCGGAATACGACGCGCCTCGACACTTGGTACTTCGCGGATTTCAACGCGTACGTGGCAAGTCGCGAATCTGGCGACACGTATGTAACGAAGCTTCTGGATGGGAGCAACGAATGCGCGGAGCGTGCCACGGGCGCTCCACGCCCATCGCTAATAAAACACCGTCGTGGAATGAATATCTACCGAGATGGACTGTTGGCAGCGATATCGGGATGCGACCTGCGCGAGCTGACTTGCTTCAAAACGAATTAATTGGACGGTACTGCGCCAGAAAATGGCACCTCGATGTGCGCCCACAGACGAGGAACCTGAGACTCTGTATATTAAGGGGTTAGACCACCTTGGCCAGGTCAAGAAATATCGCGTCTTTGGGAATATATTTCTAAGTGATTCCGAAAACTTTAAATGCGTTTATCTCGAAACCACGTTTTCCGAAACGGCGTACGCTGTAATTTGAGTAAAACTCTATGGATTTTTATACAATTTTGCACAGATATTCTTAAATGTATTCTCTATCGCCCGACCGTCAATTTTTTCAATTGGTTGAAAAATAAAAAAAATAGCTACACTTTGAAGCAAACAGCTAATTTTCGTGACTTTATTTACGCATAAGTCGGGTAAAAATTAAGATATCGAAAAAATTGACGGTCGGACGATAGAGAATACATTTAACAACATCTGTGCAAAATTGTATAAAAATCCATGGAGTTTTACTCAAATCACAGCGTACACCGTTTCGGAAAACTTGGTCTCGAGAAAAACGCATTTAAAGTTTCCGCAATGTTTTGATATTTGAAAAAAAATGTTTATATTATTCAAAGGTGTCTCTATCTTCATTGAAAAATTTTTATCGATAAAAGTGTTTTTGTCACTTACAAATAAATTCCCAAAGATGCGATATTTCTTGACCTGGCCAAGGTGGTGTAACCCCTTGAAATAAACGGAAGTACTGTGTAACCATCCCAGGTTTCAAGGGCCAAGCTTCTGTATTGTCTCCAGAATTATGAAACGATTGTGTATTGCAATGAAACTTCATCGACACTCCTTTCCAGTTTGTGGACTCTATTGGCCAGCTCCACTTGCGCTAGTGTTTCTAAATGGCGGCGCGGCGCACGTTTCGCAACTCCGGCACGGAGCGGATCAGATGTTTATCGGAATGATTGAATATCCGGAACATTAACGTCCGATTTAATATGATAAGTTGCTCGAGTGGCAACAATAGCCTGCCGTGGTTTATACGATTGTCTATCATCTCTCGGCTGCAGCGTGTTGTATGCGCCCCGCACACCTCGGTGCGGTACACGAGCGCCTCGTGACGGGGGAGCTGGCGCTAACAGGCACCCACGGCGTCGAATCGCTAATGTGTAGGTAAATTGTTTATGCGAACAAACGAGTTCTGGCCGGCCGCAATGTAGAACGCGATAGGTCGGATTGCTCTACCCCGCACCGATCTACGATTATCAATCCAATTAACCCCCGTGAACCGGCTACCATTACCCGCGTGTAAACGCGTTATTAAACACGCTCGAGAATATTCGGATCAAGATGTTCGCCTGGAGAGAATTCTTAACCCTCGACTGCTAGATGCATTCTGTGTACCGAGCTCCTTGCGTTACTTCTTACTTATTTCTGCAATATCCGAAGGGAAATAAGAAGCGTTGTTTTTTTCCCCATTTTTTCTATATTAATTAACGTGTGCTGTGCCACGTGGGCTAAGGGTGGCCCATAATATTTATATTACTATTATATTCGGGGTTGCCACCGCTCCGGTTTTCGCCCGGAGACTTCGGGTTTTCAAGCAAATCTCCGGGCTCCGGTTTTGCTGGAAAAATCTCCAGGTTGTGGAAAAAATGAGATAATAAGAAATTGTGGTATTATACAATGGTGTGAATTTTATATACAATAAAAGCTATTAATTAAAAAAACAGATACTTTGTAATTCTGAGTTGTTTGAGCTTGAAAGAATTGCATATTTGTTTTCCGGATATTCGAGAACAAAACTTTCTTTTTTTTTTGCTTTTTCCATCTCCGCGTTTATATTCGAATCTCCGGGTTGGAATGTGTGGCACTCCGAGATTTATATGGTGATAAGGTGGCAACCCCGCTTATGTTCCTTGCTATTCAAAGGAACTTCTCAATCAAAGGAACTTCCCATTTAAAAAAAAGCTTCCTATCCAAAAGAAGTTCCTATTCAAAGGAACTTCCCATTTAAAAAAAACTTCCTATTCAACAGAACTTCCCATTCAAAGGAAGTTCCCATTCAAAGGAAGTCCCCATTCAAAGGAAGTCCCCATTCAAAGGAAGTCCCCATTTAAAAAAAAAGCTTCCTATCCAAAAGAAGTTCCTAATCAAAGGAACTTCCCATTTAAAAAAAAACTTCCTATTCAACAGAACTCCTCAATTGAAGGAACTTCCCATTTAAAAAGAAAAACTTCCTATTCAACAGAACTTCCCATTTAAAGGCACTTCCCATTTAAAAAAGCTTCCTATTCAAAAGAGCTACCCATTCAAACGAACTCCTCAATCGAAGGAACTTCCCCTTTAAAAAAAAACTTCCTATTCAACAGAACTTCCCATTCAAAGGAAGTTCCCATTCAAAGGAAGTCCCCATTCAAAGGAAGTTCCCATTCAAAGGAAGTCCCCATTCAAAGGAAGTTCCCATTTAAAAAAAAACTTCCCATTCAAAGAAACTTCCCACCCTGAATTCCCCAATTCAGAAGAGAGAATAGCATAACACGACTACCACTTCTCTACAATCAAATATCAGAATATACTTTATCCACCACCTTTCATAGTCCCACCAAAAACCAACATTTCCACTGCAGCATAGCGTATTAAAAACCATAATCGTAACAGTTATCCACAACTGTACCTCCCACGATATTCGCTCCCAGGGGCAGAGCAAATCTATTCGCCAATTCCTAACGTCGGTGCAAGCCTTCAGGAATGCCCGACACGTTCTCTTTCTATCCCCGGGTTTGTGGACGCCGCGGATTCTATTCTAATGAGGACGAAGGGGGGGGGGGGGGGGGGGCAAGGAGAAGAAAAGATCCGCAGGTTGCCGTGGAATTTATTTCGACGATAATCGCAAGAGACACCCGCCCTCACGAGTATGGATGCGGGAACGCGGAAGTGCGTGAGCGCACGTTCAACGCGTAGGTTTGTACAGCCAGCGAATGTGCATAAGCTGTGGTTGACTCGCAAGAAGCGCTTGTCCTGCAAACAACGCATTATATGATAGCACGCAGGAAATGCTTGCCGCTGGTACCGTAAAGACCCGCGATAGATCCGATATCTACTATGGTCCTTCACTTAATATTTGCGGTATACTTCATAACTGTAATCTTTATAGCGCGGCAGTCGAGCACGGGGGACTCCTTTAGAGTGCTCTTAAAAGACGGAACAGCTGCGATGCATTTGGTTGTAGGAATTTGCGGGAGCCTTGTGTTATGGGAGTCCGCTTCAACCCGCTTGCAGCGACCAGACGTTATATTGATCACGCTAGAAATTTTATTAGACACCTTTCCACCGTTCCAAAATAACGTGCTTCGAATGAACTGTTATGAACTGACAAGGATCGTAAAATACAGGAGCTCATTAACGTTGGTGGAACTGTGCTAAATTAATATTTGAATTATACAGAGAATGCGCACTACATATTGGTAATTAAGGGGACTAAGTAGTTAAGTACGTAGTCAAACCCCTCGAAAATGAAGTATTTTTTGCGAATTAATTGCACGGAGATGAAAGTAAGCACAGACTTTTCCTTTTGTACAATATTTATTACTATCACGTAGAGTAAAAAATATTTTTTACAGTTTATAGTATTAATAAACAATACCCAAAAGTACTAGTCACAATTTGTACTATTCAGCATAAAAAATACTCGATCTCCGAGCGATTTGACTTCCTGGTCCGCTTAAAAATACAGTTTCGATACTCCACCGTGTTCAAATGTAAATGCGGTATCTTTGGATGGAGGGAATTATTATTATCGCGATTTATCGACTATTCCAAAAAATATGACCGTGAATAAACGCACATGTCACTCAAATTGTTAACTAGTTATGTCATGACTATTTTCTATCTACATTTCAAGTTTATTCGTGTGATTGGACACATCCAATTACAAACTGTTAACTTGAGATGCGATCGGTGTTATCTGTCGTATCTAAATTTGAAGTTCGTTATCGCGAGTGAAGTCGTTTCAAAAATCCGTCTGACATAGACACTAACACAAAAACCAGACACTTCGTCATACTTCTGTGGCATTAAATTTACTGCATGCATTTATCTCTCTTACCAGCCACTTAATCTACTACATTGTAGCGTTCAAGGCGTCCCGCGGAATTCGCGATGCAAACAATTCGGCGTGAACCAGAAAACGATTAGTTTAGCTGGCGCGTCTCGAGTGCCCTTCGCGAGATAACGAGAAGTACGCGGGCCTAAGATCTCGCTCGTAATCGATGATACGGTGCCGCCTACACGTGGGGACAAATACTAAATCGTCAGCTGATAAGCAGTTGCTAGTGCGGGCTTATTTCACCGTGACTGTTCGCCAGTAACGTCTGCACAGTCGGTACAATTCCATTGATAAGGAACGGAAAATCGTTCAAAGTGAACATCGAATCTTCCCTGCGTAAAACCTCGCTCGAGCAAATCAAGCTGAAATCTGAAAGGAACACGTTGATACATCCAGGCTCCGTGGGCAACCAGTGTCGTTCGAGGCCATTACGTAAATGAAGAGCAGCGCCTGACCGTTGAACGATGATCAGCGAGGGAGCAGCCAGTGCTTGCTTAATTGTCGGTCTAAGTGATACGTCAAATAAATAAAAGCGTCGGGCACAGGAGTCGCCGCGTGGCGCCCGTGGAATTCAGCTGGAAGCGAGCGCGCGAGAGTGAAACACCATGGCTACCCTGGTAGTTGCGGATTACGCGGTGATCGTGGTAACGATGCTCATCAGCTCTGGGATCGGTGTGTATTACTGGCTGACCGGCGGAAGGCAGAAATCGACGGAGGTAAGTGTTCGGCTGGATATACCCGCGTTCCAAGGGGCTCCGGTTCGTTGAAGACGCCGACGCCTGTGACGCCGCGTAATGTCGCTATCGCCCGCCGCAGGAATACTTCATGGCGGACAGATCGATGAAAGTGGCACCAATCGCCATAGGCTTGATGGTTTCGTACCTGTCCGCGGTCAGCTTGCTGGGAGTCAGCTCGGAGAATTACGCCCATGGTACCCAGTACGCCGTGATCAATCTAGGCTACGGCCTGGCCACACCGTTCATCGCGTACTTCTACCTGCCTGTGTTCTTCAAGCACGGGTCGACTAGCGCTTTCGAGGTGAGCCTCTGTGCCTAAGTAGCTCGGATCTAAGCCAGTTTCACGCTTTGAATGTCGAGTGAAACATTGAAGTTCTATGTTCTCTATTAAACCTTCGACAGAGTATCTAGTACTGACGAATAGGGGAGGTTTTCTTCAATGAAGAATATTGCAAACTCGAGGATGTTCGGGCTGGATCGGCGGGGTGTACGGGGGCCTTTTTGACCGATAATAGAATTGTGTTCACAGGATTCTCAGACTAAGCTGTTACGATAGATTCGCAAGCTGTATGGTGGGAAATGTTTGCTTAATGTAGCGGCGCTAATTAATGCTGGGTCAAAATAGTCCCTGCATAATTGAGAATGGCGAGGTCGAGTTTAGACTCATTTTCATTGGCGACACTGTCGCGAGACCTAATAGAGAATATAGAAACTGAAATTTTCATTACCAGATCACTGGTTGGAAACTCGACTTCTGGGCAAGAGAAGGATCCCTAAGGCGTTCAAATGCAAAGCAAACGCCAAGCACACTTTGTTTTCAAAGTGAACGTCCGTGAACTCTGGGAAACTACTTACCACGCTAGTCAGAGTGTTAAAGGGAAGCTTCCTCTGCTTTCAGTATCTGCAGAAGCGGTTCGGGACAGCCGCGAGGATCGCAGGCAGCATCGCTTTTCAGCTTCAGCTGCTCCTGTACAGCGGGGTGGTGCTTTACGCGCCTGCCCTCGCCCTGGAAGCCACCACAGGTATCTCGACGACCGCCAGCGTGGTCGGTATAGGATTAGTCTGCACGTTTTATTCGACCATTGGAGGCATCAAGGCGGTCCTCATCACCGACGTGTTCCAAAGCCTTCTGATGCTGGTAGCCGTGATCCTGGTGATCGTCACAGCGGTCCTCAGCGTCGGCAGCCTCGGGCGGATCTGGGAGATCGCTGCCGAAGGGTCCAGGATAGAATTTGACAAGTGAATGTCGATCGATTCGAGCCACTATGAGCTAATGTTAATTTCATGCTTCTTTCGAGTCATCCCTCTCATTAGACACTCTCGTGTCCCACTGCATGTAGCATTTACGCTTCGCGATACCAAACTCTGTACTCGTGGGTGATTCCTCGTTCATAAATAAGCTAAAACTGTGGTACAATGTTAGGGTCAAGGTATTACAACCACTCACTTCAGTCATCTGCTTTTGCTTTATTATAATCGAGGCCTCTAACAATGCTCGTTGACAAATTATCTGAGCTAGCATTGAACCGCCAGGTTCGTCGGTATTTACTGACACTTTAATATCACGGCTGCTTCGCTTCCACCTGAAATCGCTTCAAGTCTCCGATTACAAATCACTGTTATCCAGAGATTACATCGCGAGACACGTGTAACGCTCCGCCAGCAACACTTCGGTTTGCTTCTCTCTTTCCCATTATATCGTAAACCGCCGTTACATCGCTTCAATGTTATAGTCCAGTGAAATTAGACGGAAATCTGCCCAATCTTCGGAATAAATCCCAGCAAGCTAAATTTTGGTATGGGCCTTTATTTGGTCGTTTTAAACAATATGTGAAAAGTCCCCATCGATCCGAGTGCCGCTAAAAATTTTACAGAGGGTTGAAAAAAAAACAGTTTTTCGCGAATATCTCGTTATCTAGCAGTTTTGGAACAAAAATAGGTCTCACACAATTTATAACCTAGGAAATTCTCTACAAAAAAGGTTGTATGTGTTTTTTTCGTAGGAGTAACCATTTTCATGTGTGCCGGGTTACCAAGTTTCAACCCCCATACTTTTGACAAGGGAAGATCCCGAACCCGGAAATTCAGAAAATTATGAAACTTTGTAAATATCTAGCGGAAGTCCTGCTGAGTACAACGCAATTTCGTTTGCTGCCCAAATTCACTCCAAGAGGGTGCAATTGACCCCTGAAATTTTTTTTATTTTGTATTATTACTCGCGAACTGTAGGAGATAGAAAAAAGGTGTTCAGGAAAAAGTTACTTCTCTTAATTAGGACTAACATTTGGTAAATTATAGTTCTTACAGTTCTTACGGTGCGTGAGTTATAACACAAAATCTAAAAAAAAAACGGATTTTTAGGGGTCAATTTCACCCACTTAGAGTGAATTTGGGCAGCAACAAAAATTGAGTAATACATACCTATATATCCTCTACTCATCCCCAAAGATTAAAGTTTAAATTTGTTCACTCGAAGGGGGTGAAATTGACCCCTGAAAATCCGGCTATTTTCCGATTATAAAACTCATACAACCTTTTTTGTAGAGAATTTCCTAGGTTATAAATTGTGTGAGACCTATTTTTGTCGCAAAACTGCTAGATAACGAGATATTCGCGAAAAACTGTTATTTTTTTTCAACCCTCTGTAAAATTGTTAGCGGCACTCGGATCGATGGGGACTTTTGACATATTGTTTAAAACGACCAAATAAAGGCCCATACCAAAATTTAGCTTGCTGGGATTTATTCCGAAGACAAATCCTAATTTCACTGGACTATTAGCGTCCAGAGGCGCGACGCGGTTCAACACACTTTCGAATATCCCATCGCGCCCGCCAACATCCATTTCGCAAGGGTCCCAAGCCGTATCGATACTGACAATGGCGTGTATGTGCGATTCATTCAGCGTCTCAATGGACCCGACGGTACGACACACCTGGTGGAGCTTGACAATTGGCGGTTTCTTCACCTACCTCTCCTTGTACGGCAGCAACCAAGTTCAAGTTCAGCGAATGCTAACCATCAGGTGAGTACAGCCCAGCACTTTCTACCCCGACGCCTGTACAGGCTCTGGTACCGAGTCGCGGCGAACCATTCGCGGCCCATCGGTTCTCCATAATTAACCAGCGTGAACTAAGAATCCCCGTCATCCTTTGAATGCCAAGAAACGTTGAGGAATTCTGTCCGGGTGCTCGTAAATATTTTTATTATTCAACTATCTGAGGAATTTATGCTTCTGAGAAGAGCAGCTTAAAGAAGTTGAAAAAAATTATTCCGCATTCGTTCGTTAACCCAAATTAACTTTATTCGACACGTGACGGATCGTTTTTTAAACTCTTATTCGCTACGCGAAATTTTATTTATTTCCACTAGAACGTTCATGATAGTGCTGAAAATGGAGCTTCTGCGGGGGTAGTAGGAAGAAAGTTTAAGACTCATATTTTTCCATGGCTGCGTAATGAACTGAATACCATTGGTTCGCTATAGGCCAGGGGAGGTGAACCTTTTTATCTGCGCGTGCCAAAAGTTTATAAATAATATTTCTCGAATCGCTGACCTGCCGGGCAGTTTTTAATAGGGGAAATATTAGTAGAAGATTAATCATTGCAGAATTTTATTGAGACAAGTTTAAAAATTAACATAGATTTTCATAAGAATTAACCAGAGTCGGGCAATAACTAAATAAAAACTTATTTAAATAACGGATCAAATAAAATTTAATTTTTTTATTTGACGAATAAAGTTAACCCGGGGCAATTTTATTTGACCCATGACGGATAATTTTTTGCCCATCTCTAGAATTAACTGATAACTTGACATACACATTGTCGTATAGGAAAAGCTGGGCAGAAATATTTTCGTAGATGTATCTAAGCATATAATAATTATTTTACGTTAATATACAGATATTAATGATAGCACCTGTAAATCATTGACGTGCCAGCAAAATCCCCGTTACCGTCTACAGTTCAAACTTTCTTCCAACGTAACATTGGCCGCAGAATATCCCCCAAAATGAAATGCACATCCCTTAAGAAACACCTTCGAGCTCGAAACAACCCCTCCAGAAAATCTGACTCTCAGAGAGCAAAAGATTGCGTCGGCAAGTTCAAACGCTGTTGATCCCAGAGCACTTCATCGCGCCTCCTCCATCCCATGGCGTGACGGTAGGAAGAGGCGAGGGTATTTTCCTGCGACTTTATCCGTGGCAGGCATCTCGCGTGTGGCCGACAGTGGCGATCGTCCGATAAATCGTTCCTTTATCGGTCGATTGGATTTTAATAATAATCGAGGAGCCCCGATATACGCAGCCGAGGTTTGTTTCAGAGATCTGAAAGATGTGCAGCTCGCGATCTGGTGGACCTGGCCATTGGCGTCCCTGATGTCCCTGGGCCTCTGCTTCTCCGGCCTGGCGATATACACGAAATATAGGAACTGCGACCCCCTGACGATCGGACGGATCACCTCCAACGATCAATTAATGCCGCTGTACGTGATGGACATGCTCGCTGACTATCCAGGCGTGCCGGGCCTCTTTATAGCAGGCATCTTCAGCGCTGGATTGAGCACTATCTCCGCCACGGTGAATTCCCTCGCCGCTGTGCTGCTCGAAGATTTTATCAAACCCCTCTGCCGTAGAAGGTGAGAGTCGCAGGATCGCGGAGCGATCAGCAACTTATGACGCGTTCGTCAATTATACCTACGGGAGACCTGGGACGTTAGAAACCGGGGACCGTGACTCTGGGAACCTGAACGCTTTAATTCAGATGGATATTAATGAGGAACCTGCTGTTGCCATTTTGGGGGGAGCTGTCGCGGATTTCTGTTTAAACTGAGTCGAGTTCGAGAACTGAATGCTCGAATTTCGAGGGTGTTAATGATATTGGGAGGAGAGGTTGAAAACTCTAATTTCATTTGCCATTTCGACTCCACAATTGAGAACTACTGGAACAGGGGATTCCTTTCATCAGTCTCGCCCCTTGTATACCAGGGTACATTGATAGTTTTCGAATGCGTTTCAGAGGGAAAGAGATCACCGCGACTGGGTCGATCATCATCAGCAAAATTCTGGGCCTCATCGTTGGCGCGGCCTGTATAGCTGTAGCATTCATGGGACGTTATCTGGGTGGACTGCTGCAAGCAGCCCTGACGATCTTCGGTGTCGTCGGTGGGCCCGTGTTCGGTCTCTTCACCCTGGGCATGTTCACGCAGACGGGCAATCAGAAAGGAGCAGTCATCGGCCTGTTGTCAAGCCTCGTTTTCTCCCTCTGGATCGGATTCGGCCAACCAAAACCACCGATACCAACGCTGGTCATATCCACGTCCGAATGCAACGCCACTGTGTATTCTGACTACTCCGAACCGTCGAGCCCGCCTTTCTACTCCCAGTAAAGAATCTTTACCACTTACTTAACACTTTAAGTAGCGCAGATTTAGAAAAATGCCACTAGGAAAATACTTTGGAAGCTTTCCAAAAAAATATCCACGTGAAAGTACGCTGACGCCAGTCACAGTGCGGGACCCCTCTAGTCGCATCTCTTAACCATAGCCGCTGAACGCCTATGGGCGTTCCGCGTAGTTAAACAAGACGTATTCTTGTTGATGCGAATAATATCGTCGATAAATAACACTCCTTTGCAATCTACCATTAGGTATCTGTTTCTTGTAGCTATAGTTTATAGAGCTTAGTGATCACTTTATCCAGGCAATTTAACGCAATTGGTCTTCCACGTGTGATCGATAAATAGCAATTTTTCTTTATTGCAGGGAAAACAACGATGACTCGTACTTCTATCTGTATCGCCTTTCGTACATGTGGTACTGTCCTCTCGGATCCGTTATCAGTTTCCTGGTGGGATGGATTTCCAGTTGGATTTCGTATTTAGTTCTGAGGGAGGAGGCGAAGGAACTGGACCTTGACCTGCTGACTCCCGTTGTGGCATCGATAGTGCGTAAAGGGCGACTGAGGCGTACAAGGGAATCTCGTAATAGCGTAGTAGTGAATACGATTTCGTAATGACGATTCCTCGGCTTGTAGAAGCCAGAAGTACGTTTATAAATCGATAATGAAACTTCTCAGACATACGATTCAGAGATAGCAACCATGACCTCGAATGGCAGTTATTCGATCGCGCGGAGCGAAGTCTTCTCGTTTTATTTTCTACTTAAGTGCAAGTTTGAATACAACCACTGACCATGTAATATCATTTAATTCCTTCCAATCGTAAGTTTCGAGTGAAATATTGATACCATCAATTTTTGGCACCGCGCGGCAGAACGACTCTCTTCGCCAAATATCGCGATACCTCATCTCAAGATTTAAATTTCACCTCCAACATTTAAATTTAAAATTCCAGTGATTTAAATTTAACATGGGCATAATTCGCCGTAAATTACAGCCGATCGCATTGACAAGACATTGAATTTGTTGAACTTAATTAACGACTTCCACAACCGCGGTGACTCCTCCACAGCGATGACGTGGCAAACTTCCCTACATCAATCAACAATTAAATACAGTTAAAAAAAAAATTCTATGACTTTAAGGGCTGATTTCACCTCTCCAGAGTGACTTTTCTTGTATTAATTTTAAGTCTAGGTTAAGTTCTCGTTTAAGGTTGGGTTGAAAAACAGTCTTTAACTGAACCCCGCCCTTGCATTTGTCATGTTTCGGTTTGTTTGCTACTTGCTGTGTCTTGTTTTGTTTGTTTGCAATAAAGACGTTTAATAATAATAATAATAATTTCCGCGGGAAATAAAATTCCACCTTACATACTCCAATATGTTCCACGGGCACACGGAGTTTCATTAAGAATTTCCAGATTGGGAACGTTTCCTTGTTAGCAAAGAACGTCACTCACCGCACCTCAGTATGTTAAGGGTTAAATTTAAAACACAATATTAAACAAAACTTACCCAACGACACGCCTACAAGCAGAGCCGGGCGGACGGACTGTGAAAGGAACCACGATAAACGACCGTCCGTTTCTATAACGATAGAGGAGCCGCGCGCTTGGCGAGTTGGAGGATTCTCGCGATCGGCCTTCACCCAAAAACCACCGCGGAGTCCGAATTCGAGGAACGAGACACGTGTCGCGTATAAGGAGTCAAGCAGGAGTGGGCGATCGCCGAAAAATCGTAATCGAAGCAATCGGGGGGCCCTCGATTCCGCGAAATCACGGCCGATATTGCTCGTACCGAACGGCCGGGTGATCCTCGGAATTCCTTTCGTCGAAGGAGAGCCGCGCTACGGGGCGAAGGTTCCTCCTCCTCTTCCCCATCGTCGCCCTCTTCTTCCTCTTCTTCCTCCCCACCTCCCTGGGCAACCGGCAGACGTAAACACCGCGGACCACGGGTGTGCTGAACGTTTACCGAAACGTTCGCAAATCACGATGGAATGCCGTCAGACTGGTGTTCCCGTGCGCGGCATACGGTGACATACAGAACGAAGCAACGACCCGTGCACTGTGCAGCGCTTACGTAAGGAAATAACACCGAGCGGACCACCTCGAGGAGCTTTTCGTTTCGACTGCTTAACGCTAGCAGTGCTTCGAAAGAAGAACGCGGCTTCTGCCACGAAAGAAGAACGCGACTTCTGCGTTAAAAGAAAAACCCGGCTTCTGCGTTGAATGAAGAACGCGGCTTCTGCCTCGAAAGAAGAACGCAACTTCTGCCTCGAAAGAAGAACGCGACTTTTGCGTTAAAAGAAAAACGCGGCTTCTGCGTTGAAAGAAGAACGCGGCTTCTGCCCCGAAAGAAGAACGCGGCTTCTGCCACGAAAGAAGAACGCGACTTCTGCGTTAAAAGAAAAACGCGGCTTCTGCGTTGAATGAAGAACGCGGCTTCTGCCTCGAAAGAAGAACGCAACTTCTGCCTCGAAAGAAGAACGCGACTTTTGCGTTAAAAGAAAAACGCGGCTTCTGCGTTGAAAGAAGAACGCGGCTTCTGCCCCGAAAGAAGAACGCGGCTTCTGCCACGAAAGAAGAACGCGACTTCTGCGTTAAAAGAAAAACCCGGCTTCTGCGTTGAATGAAGAACGCGGCTTCTGCCTCGACAGAAGAACGCGGCTTGTGCCTCGAAAGAAGGCGATCGCTATCCCCTCCACTTACGACAGATTGTGAGTGAGCTAGAAGGACTGACAAGGGAAATTCGGTAGACCGAAAATTCCGAGTTTCTGTAAAATTTGCAAGCTTCCGGGAAATCTCAATAGGAGTATCAGGCAAATTTTGTTTTCTGCTACATTTTGGCTCTTCGGGTTGAAAACACAGGTTAGATGTTAAACTCAGGTTTTCTATTTTTTTTTTTGTACAGATATCTTGAAGGCTATAGTATTGGAATGAAAATTGAATGGTTCTTTATGTTAAAACTGTACAATGGAATTGTTTAAATAAATAACCATTCACTACCAAGGTGATCGGTTTGGGATCGAACCTTCACCTTTTTTCGAAACAAGTCTATGCTGCAGCGAGCTCCTCGGTTGAGCTGCCACGGCGAGATTCCATTCTCGAGTTTAACTCGATTCCGCGGGACGATATTAGGCGACTAGCTGCTCCAGCGTGCGGGGTTGTTGGATGTAAACGGTGGATAATTTTGGAGTTGGGAGATGCTAGAGTAATGGGTTCGAACAGCGTATAATTTGTTCGTGTAGATATGTTTCTTCCGATGTAGCATAGTATTATAATAAAGAAAGGGGCACGAACGCCTTGTTTATGGGATATGAACCACTGATTTTTAGTTACTGATATCTCCGTTGCTAGTATTTTATAAGTAGCAAAACGAGATCAAGAACGGAGGAAGACACCCCCCAAACTTGCCAAAGATTTATATGCAGTGTTTTCGATACTCGTGATCGCCGACATTCGTTGAACTTTTGAAACGGAACCCCTTTTGGACGCAACCAGGCAGCCACGGTGGAGCAACTACCTGTGTCTCCTCGTCCGTAATTGCGTTACGCAATTCGCGCGTTCCGTGCACTTTGGCTGTTCCACGGTATTTAGCAAACAACGCGGAGTATCGCGGGTTACGTAACGGCTACGAATCTTCAGCACGATGGATTTGCGTTTCACGTGGGAAGGATGACGATGGATAAATTGCCGGCGATTCTACAGGCAACAGCTGTCGAAGATAACCTGGAGGTGTCGACGAAGTCGAAAGATTAAGAATTATTAATATTAATGCAGGTGAGATTGCCTCGATCTAACGTTCAGTATTTCGACAAAGTAAGCAGCCTTCTTTTAATTCAACGCACAGATATATACAGCGGTGGTCCCCTCGTCGATGGAATATACATTTCAAAATATTCACAATTGTGGCTGATGGAATTATCTTATTTTCTTTTTTCATCGTTCATAGTTGAAACTTTCTTCTAACCACTGCTGGACGAACTGGTTTAAGTATTACATATTTGCTATCGCGATACGAGCATCGTCCAAAGGTATAAAAGTACCTACGCTCTTCACGGTTCGCCAGCGAATAACGAACGACCGGCATTTTCCTCCATAAACTCAGAAATTTCCGCTAATTGAGCTCGTAAAGAATCCGCGCAATTTTTCTGTTCGTTTTTTCCACGTCGATTCGAGCGAACCCCGGTAATAGACTACTCCGGAATAGATTAAGATCGGAACAACGGGAGTCGGGAAACACTACCGAGAATCGCCGTGGAATTACACCGCCATTCGCGTTGGCATTCGTGCCACGTATTATGCGTGGCAGTACCGCGAACATTTTAAGCCCCGCATAATCTCTAAACATTTACGATACATAAGAGGAGGCGGGGAACAACAATTTGAATTTGAAATAATTAGCGATCTAGTAAAATGTTTGCCTAAATTATATAATCTAGTCATTTTCTAAATTAGCAATTTAAGAAACCAGATTACGAATCTCCTATTGATTACCAGGCGTGGTCAGAAATTATTTACTACACAAACGTAAACTAAAAGATAATATTTGAATACTTCTGTCTCAATTTTAATTTAGGGAAAGTAACCTAATTTTATATCCAAACCAAATATTATACAAAAACAAGATAATCTACTATTTGAGTAATCATTTCTAAAATATTCTTTTCAAACAATCCCCAAGCCGGCACTAATTGTAAGAAAATTTCAGAACAAAGTCCACAAGTGGTGACGAATAACAGTTAAACTACACGATTAAGTGGATTAAATTTCCATTTGTCCCAATGAGAGCACAGAAATATTTAAACAAGAAAATTTTCGCAGACCCGAGATTCTTCTAGCATCCCGCGGCATGCAGAAACAATAGTCGCGTTACTTTTTACACAGACCTAACCCAACAGCCGCGTATCACCGTGGATGTGACTTTTTGCCCCGCGCCGTTCCCTGTAATTAAATGAAATAATCGAGCCGCGGCGTTGCATCGCGCCGACCCGCGTTCTCATTACAATGCCGCGCATTCCACGGACGAAACGAGTCTTTCTCTCAGCACGTACCGCGTCCACATTGCACGCGGAATGCGCAAATGATGGATCACATGCGAATTCGCGATCAACATTACGCTCTTATTCGACCACCGTTCCATTTTAATTGTAACTCGCGCCCCGAAGCGCCGCACCAGCACGCCGCATCATTCCAATTTCAATTTCATCGCGGACACAGGTTAGCGTAATCGAAAACCGGCGGCCGAACGACGAATATTAATTAACGTTTCGAAGAAATGCGCGTCGGGGCTTTCCCGATGTCGATTACGTCAACGTGAATTCCCAACTACGCTAGACTAGGAATTCCATCGAGCATTCCATTCGAAATGAATAATTCCGTTGTACAAATCCGTGTTGAGTTCAACAACTGCCGATATTGAAATCGTCACTGAAAAATTTTGCCAATCCTTTACATACTTTATTTTTCCCCTCAAATAAACAATTCTGCAGTATTAAAATTAACATTCAACTGTCTCGAACTCAATCGCAAAGTAGTTGAAAGTATTCCCTCCAAAACGGACTCTTATTTAAATAATTTGCATTCTATACTTTCGACTTTCTGTTACTTAAAGAATCGCCTAGCACGGGTCATAAATGACCCAACATCGGCGTCCCGCCATTGCTAGCGCCACACGGTCGGTCGTGATCGAGGGTGAAACTTCTAAGGACCGAGTGTTATACGCGCTTGGTGCATCGGACACGAGTTCCCGAGAGAAATTTCTCAATTACGCCGTCGGTGTTCCGCCAGTATCAGGGAGCACTGGGTAATGCGCGCGTTGCGAGGCGATCCCCCCATAGGGTATGGGGTAAACCGCGGGAGAGATAGCCACCGGCTGATTTTTTCGACCTCGCGAGACACACATAGTTTCCACGGGGAACGACCAGCGTTCCGTTTCCTCATACCGTGCATACGTGCCTAACGAGCAACGGCGGTATAACGCGCATAACGCCATTATAATAAACTTCGTACTCGCTCATTCACGCGCGCGCGCGCCGAGGGAGAGTCGACCTGCAAGCGAACGCTGGCCGCTCGCGTGTCCGCATGCACTTGCAGTGCGCCCTGTTGCACGGATGCACTCCGCACGGAGATGCATAGCATACCACGGGAATTTACGGTGAACGCCGTTTTTTCAGTGGCAACCGAAGGCACTGCGGAAATATTTATGAAGGCTTTGTGCGAGCGTTATAATAATACCGCACTGCTGCCAAGGTAGATAGGGAATTCCGATATTTAAGTTCTTCGCAATTGGGCTCCGCGAAGTTATCTTGTAATAAAATTTAAATATCAAAAAGAAATTATTGAGTCTGGTGGTCCCTGGAAATTTTAATGGAGCTTGGAAGGGTTACGCGGTAAAATTTAATTGGGAGACGTTGCAATGTGTTGCAGGGGGAAAGAATAGAAGGTAAGTGGATGATACGGCGCGGAAGGTAGAGTTAGTGGTAACGAAAAGAGTTTTCTGCGATAAGTATGGAATGGAATATAGGTGTGCTTTATGATATAAGTGAAATGAGCGTGGACAAATAGTTGTAATCTTTTATGGGAGATATGCTCGTAATTACATAGTGGCAATTATGCTCGTCTTTATTGAATAGTCTTCGCGGTTTCGATAGAACGATGCATAGGGGTCGTTAGAAGATAATTGACCCTTCTGGAGCAGCTAGTACGTCAGGTTTCCAGTTAAATCGTCTCTCGTTAACGTCAGCCGCGCGTAATTAATTGGACGAAGAAAATAGAGACACAGGAATCGCTGGGGATTCCGCCGTGTACGCGGTAACGAGAGCCGGCCGCGTTCGTACCGATTATTAAACACTTAACGACGCGAGGTTATTACGCGATATTAGAATAACAATGTGGTAAGAAACTAAATCAATCGGTGGTAATTGCTGCGCGAAACGGGCCGCGTTATGAAAGGCTCATGAATATGCATACCGATGGATAGAACGGTTCCCATGGTTATCGCCTGACACGCGTGATCCGATCGATGATAATGACCACACAGGGGGAAAAGCATCGAAGGTTCATTGTGCGAGGCTGCGCGGGGGGGAAAAATGACTTTCGAGATTGCCTGGGAAACCGTGCAGGTACACCCGGCTGAAAAGAAGTCGCTCTAACTACCGCGAGCACACCAGGGAGAATGGACCAACTTCGCACGGTCCGCATCCGCTTCGCGAACGCTTTTACTGTGCGCAAGATTTCGTGAATACGGTCTAGGGCAGAGTCTGGAACAGTGACGAGCAACCGGCGGCCCGCAATTGTTTCGATTGTAAATCTATATCAGAAATAGCAAATTCAGAAATTAAAATTCTTTGATTAAGTAATGTATATTTAAGTATTTAATAACGCGGCCCGCGTAGAGTATTAGGTTTCCCTTTTGGCTCACTACGATCCAAAGGTTGCTCATCGCTGATTTAGAATCTAGAATCAAGACACCGTATTTATAAGATATCGTAGAATTAACCCTTTCAGTACGGCGTACATTTCCGCGAAAGTGCTTTTGACTAATTTTTTTTTTTTTTTTTTTTTTTTTTTTTTTTTTTTTTAAATTATCGGAGATGCCGACTAAAGTCGGCGCTAGGAACGACGGCTCGTTCCGTGACGCCGGATATATCCGTAACTGGTACACACAGGTCATCAGATGGATGCCGGATATATCCGGCGCTGGTACCGAAAGGGTTAATGTTCGAGAAACAAATGCAAAACCGCGCGAAGTTGCTCCAGTCTTCGTAGCCCACTCTGCCATATTTCTTAGCCCAGCTAAGCTTCTTAAAACAATTGATAACGCTTTCTCCACTTGATAGGTCGAATTAGAAGAATTAACAGATTTCGAGTTAGAAAACAAAATCGAAAAATAGCCGAATTTTCAGGGGTTAATTTCGCCCCCTCAGAGTGAATTTGAGCGTCAAATAAAAATTGCGTTGTAATCAGGAGGAGATCCCCTGCATGTTCACAAGGTTTCAGAATTTTCTGAATTTCCGGGTTCGAGATCTTCCCTCGTTAGCCTATTCGATTGCGACCTATCCAATAGATAAACGAACATCAACGAGTAGCTGAACGTTCTATCCTTGACCACCGTTTCGCGAACTCTTCTTCAATATTACGCGAAGAATCCTACGCCCTGGACTGTGTCCAGGAAATATTGTAAACGAGTTCGCGAAGCAGATGCCAGCCATGTAAAGCGAAGCCGCTGGGCGCGCATTTACGCTGGAAAGGCCGCGATTCGAATGAGGATACACCCTATAACAGCGGAGTGCAATTCACGTTTCCGCGGTTTCCGTACGGGGAACAGTTGTTCTCTGTTCAGACGAGACGAAACGAATAAGACCGCGTGGTCTGGCGACTGACTTTCCCGGTACCGTGCGCACCTATGTGTCCGTAAGACGCATCGTTAATTGCGTAAGTATTAGTTGCAGCGACTGTGCCCGAGCTAACGAGGCATCCGATGCACGTTGCGCTTGCATCTCCGCGCGTACCCACACAGACGGGGCGCGCGCGCGCATCGGATCGACGGTCACGTAATTGAAACCTAGACTTTACGCTGCACGACTCGATGGAAACGAACAAACCGAAATGACCGGCTACGCCAGACCGGGCCGTTTAACGTCGATAGAAAACGACTGGCCGTGGTCTTTACTCTTATTACGGATACCATCGATCAAGCGGTATGGAACGATCGCGCCGAGGCAAGAAATGTCTTCGACTACAATTTTCCGTCGGCCAGATGCTGGGCTCGTTGATCCGAATATCCGCGCGACGCGGCCGGATGTGATTCATATGTTTCAATTACTCACGTGGTTAGACACGTTCCACATAAGGATGCTAGGTCGCTAAATTGCACCGACATCTTTATTAAATGTAAAAATGCATGGTGCTCCGCGACGTGTACAACAAATTTTTGCAACATGCTCATGAAAGGAGGAAAGTGCCTACGTCTGGATTACCGTTTTGCCGTGAGTGTGTCTGGTGTGTTATTTCCGACGTAATTGGCTAACAGAACGAAATAAACGTAGGTGCATAGGTGTGACATTTTTTATTCAGAACCACTTGCTGAGCACGTGGGAAAAGTTTTGTTGAATACAGGGTGTCCCAAAAATGTCGCGTTTCCTTGAAAGGGGTGACTCAGGGGGTGATTTGAAACAACTTTTTCCTTAGCGAAAATATTGTCCGAAGCTTCGTTAAGGAGATATTAAGCAAAAACCCCGACCAATCAGAGCGCGCGCCTTCCGCCTGAGTTCCCGCGGTAGCGTTGGCTACGAGGTAGGCGACCGCGCTTGTGCTACGAACGTACGAACAAGCAAGTCGGCATGCATCGAAGGAAACCGCGTTACACATTTTTTTTTAAAGCATAATCTTAAATAAGAATAATTTGAAGTGAGAGGACAAGAAGTACGTAAATTTCGTTTTTAAATAAGGCATAAACGAAAAGCTAACGTAACAGAAAATGTACGACAAGTGATCGTAATTCGTTATTGAGGTAAAAATCCGTAGTTTAAGAACGGCCAACACAACTAAATTTAAAAAATAATATTAGGTGTATGAATAAATTCTTTCCGACTGGAATTTCTATCGCGGTGGTATTCAGAAGCTGCCAGAAAAATGGCAAAAGGTAATGAACAATAATGGAAATTATTGCGATGATCGAGTTGTTTTCATATTTTTTAAATCGAACTGTTATTGTACCCTAAAATCGGAAAGAATTTATTTTCACACCTAATAATCACCAATAAATTAAAGAAAACTCACCCTTTCGGACATTCCTTTCCTTGCTTTCCTTCCCTTTCCGGAAACCTGTGTCATTGGGTCACTGTACCGATCCTGGTTATCGGTGGACGAAAAGATTTATGGTTGAGTAGCGCCCAGTGCTCAGCTGATCACACTGCGTCCGGGTTAATGTACCGAATATTCACTTCACTGCACGGCTACTAACACTGATCACTGAATTTATTTTTCACGAAACGTGTTGTTCCTACGTTTTAAAAATTGGTGGCTGCGAAAGGGGCCGATTACTGTTAATTACTGGGACGAGATTACTACTATTACCCGGCGAAAAGAAAACTCGTGGCAGACTGTCTCGGGCTGTGCAGTCCGCTGCTGTGCAGCGATCAGATACGGATCCGACCGACGATCGTCAAAACAAAAGCGTAGGCTACGCTTGGTCAAATCGCTCTATCCCACTCGATCTCGTGTTTCGTTCGATCTCTTCGTCGCGCGGTGTGACAATGTATGTGGCAACTTCAGCCAATAACCAAAATACGTGTGCCCCGTCTTTAAAAGTGTGCCCAAATAGGTGACTCGACCAATCGTCACAGCAGCGGACTGCACAGCCCGAGACAGTCTGCCACGAGTTTTCTTTTCGCCGGGTAATAGTAGTAATCTCGTCCCAGTAATTAACAGTAATCGGCCCCTTTCGCAGCCACCAATTTTTAAAACGTAGGAACAACACGTTCCGTGAAAAATAAATTCAGTGATCAGTGTTAGTAGCCGTGCAGTGAAGTGAATATTCGGTACATTAACCCGGACGCAGTGTGATCAGCTGAGCACTGGGCGCTACTCAACCATAAATCTTTTCGTCCACCGATAACCAGGATCGGTACAGTGACCCAGTGACACAGGTTTCCGGAAAGGGAAGGAAAGCAAGGAAAGGAATGTCCGAAAGGGTGAGTTTTCTTTAATTTATTGGTGATTATTAGGTGTGAAAATAAATTCTTTCCGATTTTAGGGTACAATAACAGTTCGATTTAAAAAATATGAAAACAACTCGATCATCGCAATAATTTCCATTATTGTTCATTACCTTTTGCCATTTTTCTGGCAGCTTCTGAATACCACCGCGATAGAAATTCCAGTCGGAAAGAATTTATTCATACACCTAATATTATTTTTTAAATTTAGTTGTGTTGGCCGTTCTTAAACTACGGATTTTTACCTCAATAACGAATTACGATCACTTGTCGTACATTTTCTGTTACGTTAGCTTTTCGTTTATGCCTTATTTAAAAACGAAATTTACGTACTTCTTGTCCTCTCATTTCAAATTATTCTTATTTAAGATTATGCTTTAAAAAAAAAATGTGTAACGCGGTTTCCTTCGATGCATGCCGACTTGCTTGTTCGTACGTTCGTAGCACAAGCGCGGTCGCCTACCTCGTAGCCAACGCTACCGCGGGAACTCAGGCGGAAGGCGCGCGCTCTGATTGGTCGGGGTTTTTGCTTAATATCTCCTTAACGAAGCTTCGGACAATATTTTCGCTAAGGAAAAAGTTGTTTCAAATCACCCCCTGAGTCACCCCTTTCAAGGAAACGCGACATTTTTGGGACACCCTGTATATCGCGGAGCAGGCTGTGTATTAGGTGCGTGTTTTATTAATCAAACTGTTTTCCTCGGCTATCTACCACCTGCTGCCACATTTCTAGTGGTAAAGAAGGCATTTCTGCGTAATTGACATCGCCTAGCAAATTAACTTTTGCACCGATCTAATAAAACCTGTTCGTTTCCGAATAAATTAGTAAGAATTAGCCACCCTCTGCAACGTATTTAACCCCTCGTGGTCACACTTTCTGTAAGGTTCCGCGGTGGTCACACTGGGTCCAACGGACCCGGCCGATTTTTAAACAGTTACCGTACGAACTGTATCAGTCCAATCGAGTTCCAAAAATTATGATACACACTTTGAACACTGTAGAATATGGAGTAGTCGTGTTTTAGTAAGAAATGAAATGACAACATGTACCAAAAAAATCGGAAAGGTGTAAGCCCTGAAAAATGAGTTTCTTTACTAAAACAATCATACCTTTTTTATTTTTCAATTAATTTTCGCACAGATTGTGGCAGATAAGGTAAATGTCCCAATACCTGGACATTTAAGGTACGGCGGAAACACGTTTGAGAATTGTTCAGTTATACAAGTCGATATATATATATATATATAAACGATTTTACAATTGCATGGGGCACCGTGTGTACCTACTTTATCATTAAAAAAAAAAACCATTATTGGATTGAATAATTTTGTAAAATATTGAAAATTCGTAGTCCTTACAATGGCCCAATACCTGGACAGCTTAACTAGTATGTCCCGGTGTCCCGATTTTACGGTCCCAATACCTGAACAGCTTAACTAGTATGTCCCGGTGTCCCAATTTAACTAACCCATTACATAGACACATGATAAAAGATCAGCAATTTCTTCTATATAAGTAATTTATGGAAATCAGTAAATGAAATTGTGTAAAAAGAATAGATTATCGAATGACTAATTTTAAGGTTATATGTCAAAAAAATCTTTCAAATTAAATATTATCGTTAAAACAAGATAAAAAAGGGGAAGTATACTTACAGAAGGATAAGTACAATACAAAGTAATAAGTACTACAGTCCTAAATAACTATTGTATTATTCCGTCAACAATAACGCGTAAGATAAGTCGCAGTTTGCATAGATGGTCTGCGTGGTCAGGTTTCGGGCCGTTCCGGGATTTCACTGTACCGATAGATAGACACGCGAATAAAAAACTAATACGACCATAAATTTTAATAATTCAATCAGAAAATAATACTACAAAGCAACATTTTCCTAAAAATGTATTAGTTTTACCAATATACTAAACATTATTAATAATATTCGCTTAAGAAAAAGTAGAGACTGTTTAGCAAATCAGCTAACGGCAATACTAAAATGGTGTAAACCGGTCAGTTCAAGAAAATTTATTTTTATTACGAGTGTTACGAGTTTACTAAGAAAAATATGTATATGAATATATTTAATTAAATATTTGTGTAATTGAATAAAATAGTTCTTTTATGGATAAAGCATATATTAAATGTAATAATCAGCATTATTTACACTAGTGTCCAGGTATTGGGACGTGTCCAGAGATTGGGATATTTACCTTACTAATAAGATATAGTCCTTTTAGAAAATATACAGTTTCATACTGTGCGTTTCAAAAAAGGTATTTATTTTGAGATCTGAAGATGGTCAATTATGGATTAAAAACACGTTTGATTTAGGGAAATAACTATTTTTTATTATTATGAAATGATTATTATTATTATTATTTTTTATTCATAAGAAAGTAATTTAAGAATGAAAAAAATGAATCTAGTCTTCTCCCGCGCATTCGGCACACATATACATTCTGTGTTCGTACATATTATACACACATATAGCTTGGGGGAAAACAATATTATCACAGCCATACACATTACATTTTATTGAAGTAAAATTCTCGAATTAGAGTAGAGTAAAAAAATTTCATTTTTTCGATAAAATTACGCGTTGGTCACACATGGGTCCGAACGACCCAAGCTCAAAAACGATGTTTTTGTAACGGCTGCCACTCACAAACGGACTTTCTGATTCAAAAACTGACGATCTCTACAGGAAGAGGAAACCTCAAATTTCCATAAAATGTATCAAGCTCCAAAGTTAACCCTTAACTGGTATCCTGGGGTCAGTCATGACCCCAAGCACGCAAAGTTCGCTGCAAAATTTTTGATTCGTCTAGGTTTGTAAACTGAATTTCTAATCAATTTTATAATAATAGTTTAACTTTCCACGTTTCTATTATTTTATACATTACCTAAGAACAAAATATTCGGAGAGGTTGATCTAGCGTCGACTTTACAAATTTCTGGGCTCATTTTTATTTGGGGTCTGCGACGACCCCAGTATAGCAGTTAAGGGTTAAAAAGCGGGTCTATTGGACCCAGTGTGACCATGAAGGGTTAATAAACTCCGAAAAGTCTACGTCTATCGCTGGCTTCTAATGCCCAGTTTAACGTCCACCCATTTTCGCGCGAATAATTGAACCGCGTATGTACATAAATTACATAACTCAACAGAGCGTTCGAAGGCACTGGTAATTAACGAGCCGACGGAAATCTTTCTTCGGGATTAATTGACGTCGGGACGATTAAACTCCTGTTTTATTAATTACTCGGTAATCGCAGCGCAGCCCAAGTACCGCGGTGGTTTTCGAGGTGTGCTCTGCTTTGGGATATTGCAAAGGCAACATACCTAGATTCTCCCGTTCTCCGAACCCTCCGCCTCTGGCTTCGCACTGGTGCACCTGCAACACACAGGCGAACGTTAGATTATATTACCCCGGTTGGACGCGGGATTCGATTCCGCTCGGGCACCAGCGATCGAACATAAACCACGCGTACGCGGTGAAAAAGTATCGCCATTCAGATGTACGAGAGGAATGGACGCCGTCCGCGGGCGTAGATGCCTGTAGATAGGAAACGCGTTCGCGAGAGGAGATTGCATGTTGCTTTCCGCAACATTGAATATTTCACCGCAATAATCTCCGGCATGGCGAGGAAAACCGTCATCAATCGCGCGCAGAATATTCCGACAGATTGTCGCTGGCCAGCGTCAAATCGTTGGGTGTAATGGCGGTTGGGGCCTGAAGAATGTGAAGGAATGTGCAGGCTGGGGACGAATTCGTAGCGTAGCTAAAAAAAAAAATCACCATTCCTCGTTTAAATTGCGAAATTCAGGTCCCCGAGTGTTCTGGATGCCTACGTCTTTAGAAGGACACGCGAGGAGTTCACTTCGATCGTCTGAAATTAACCATGAGCAGATTCGGAGAGGCGAATGCAGAATGCCCCTGACACAATTCGACGCGAACCGAGGATTTTTCGGCAGGTACGTAACTCCGCTACGAACATCCGAATGGTGTGTTGAAACTCGAGACCAAAGATATGTACAGTAGTATCGTTCTCGGAGCATCGAATGATAAATGGCTGAAAGTGAACAGTGGGATAAACCGGATAGTTTTTTTACTATATCCTGTTTTTCTATTCAATTTACCATGGGCACTGCACGCCCCCGAATTCCTCGAGCCGCGCGCCACATCAATTTCATTCGTGGGCCCAGGTTGCCCCTTCAATTTTCCACTGCACGCCCGGAATTCCTGAGCCACCGTAGCAAATCACCCCGTGCGTGCCTCGGGAAAGCAAATCGTGGCGTATCGGGGGCCAAAGGCGAGGAACGCGGTCCCCCCGCGGTCTCGAAGGTGCGCGAGTCGAGGCCCGGATAAAACCGCTCTACTTCGACAAATCGCCTTAATTTCATCGTCAATAAGCCCGAGAAACCCGCACGAAGTATGCCGTCGTGATCGTCCCCGCACCCCTCGCGCTTGCTCACCCACTCTCTCTCTCTCTCTCTCTCTCTCCCGATCGTGATTGTGGCCGCGCACATGGATGCCCGCGCGCGCGCGCGGGCACGGGGACAGCGAGCCAAGAGAGGCGCGTATACGCGGAGGAAGGCACGTCGTGTTGGTGCAAGCCGCGTGAGCGAGTTTAACGAAACCGTCCGTGGCCGGAGAGGGAAGAGAGCAGCGGAGCCGGCCGAGCGGCCCGAGGAGCGTCTCGGGCCCGAGTATTCCAGGTTAATTTTACCGAGCCCTAAGGAGCGCATGCGAAGGACCGGCGAAGGATAACGCTAGCGGGGCTCATCGGTTGGACGCTGCTCGAAGCGAACGAAGGACGCCCGCATTCCACGCCGCAACCTGGTATAATACGAGGAATTGGCCGAACGGAACGAGAGAGAAAGAGAAGAGGAGGAGGAGGAGACGGGGGAGGGGGGAGGGGGCGAGAGGAATGGGCGCTATGCGCGTCGAGGGAAGAGAGAGAGAGGAGGCGAGGGCCCAGCTGAGATAAAGAGGAGAGAAATGCCCGGCAGAAAAAGAGAAGGAAGCTGAGGAGCTGCGAGTAGGGGTAGTTGCGCCAAGAGTTGTCTGCATCATCCTCCTCTCCTTTTACTCTCTCCCCCTCTGCACTCTTTCGTACGCTTTCCCTTCGTCATAATCGCCCTCCACCTTCCTCCACTCTACCCCCTTATTCGTTTCATTCTCGTTCCACTCTGTCCACTCTCCACCTCTACCCCCTATCTTGCGCCCGCCCCTCGCTCAACTTTTCGTCCTATCGTGTTTGTCGTTAATGTTTCCTTCGCTCGAGTACCATTTCTGCTCTTTTCTTCCGGTCTATGTTCTTTTGTTATTTCTCAGTTGCTATCCGCCTTCGCGTGATCGAGTGCTCTTGGACGTGGCTACGGCGGAAGTACCACCGCCCGCATGCTGCTGTTACGGGGGAGCATTCTGCCGCGGCCACGGGTAGGGGTGTTCGATTCACCTCAAAGAATCGATTCTTGAATCGATTCAAAATCGGATTATAAGAATCGATCCTTCTAAAATATCGGAACCAAAGAATCGATTCTGGAAGAATCGAGACGAAAAGAATCGCCATAAAACTTTTTCCAAAATTAGTACATATAGAAGTCGATTTTGAATAATTTTGAAAGAATCGCTATAAAAATTACTTTTACAAGGTACAATTTGGGATAGTTGTTGAAGGGCATTGTATTGAATAGAAGAAATATTTTGTTATTCATTTTAAATATTTTATTCATCATGTAATTGCCATTCTTTCATTGATAAGGAATTTAAAAACAATAATTGCTGTAAATGTTTAGGTGATAAACTATTTCTGTGATCAGTTAAAATATTTCCAGCTTTAGAAAATACACGTTCTGATGGCACAGATGTTGCCATGATTGGTAGATATTTTTTTGCAATGATACTTAATGTAGGATAAATCCTTTCGTACTGTAACCAATATCCAGAACATAAGAATCGTATATAAATTTGGCAGGAATCGTGTGTAAATGGCGGGAAACGTATAAGATCAGAAAAACCTACGCATCAAGCAGTTTGATTGGTCCTTTCACTAGTGACAATTAATTCCGCCAGAGGGCAAAAAATCGGTTGTCGATTCATACATCAAAGAATCGATTCTGGGGAAAATCGGATACCAAAGAATCGATTCAAAAGATCGATCTTTTAACCAAAAGAATCGATTTTCTGAAGAATCGAATCGGAATCGAACACCCCTAGCCACGGGCGGTGAGTGGAATTCTTCGCGGACGGGCAGCTGCAACCCTCGCCGAAGTGGGCTATCCTCGTGGTAGCTGCTGAAGGATTCGTCGTGTCCTTATCCGCCCTGGTTAAAAGCTCCTCAGACGACTGAAGCCGTTATCTAGGTACTTGTCTTCCGAATCTCGAGAGGCAATGCTGCCGCGATACTTGCCGAAATAAAGATGGTTCCATTAGAAAAGATTGTTGGAAGTGGTGGTATTACAGTAGTATCAAGCTTATTTATGCAGGCAAGTCGAGTGGTGAGTTTTCAACTTTCTTTTCACCACCACTGTGCCGCGTACGAGATGTAAACACGGGGTGTTCAGTTCCACGATTTTGTGAAACATACCTAGGGCAGAGATTAAAGGCAGAGAACTAATGCCGCGATGGGAATGGATTGTAAGATAATTGGCGCGTGTTGTATCAGCACTCCTCCCCCTGGGAAATCCTGCGAATCCGTGTAATTCGAAATTAATAACAAAGATCGCGGCGAATAGACGAGCCAGCGGGCTGAAGAAAGCTGAGAACGGTCCGAATGGACGGTAGAGGCGCGTATATACGTCGTATTATTCGTAGCTGTCCAGTTAGGCAGAGGAGTCCCCTGATGGGATTATAATGGGAATATAATGGCGAGCTTCCGCGCTACGCAACCCTTTCATCCCCCACTCCTGCGGCGCGCGGCTTCACCTTCCTCCGAAAACCCTTCTGCGCCGTCTGAGAGCTTAATCGACTATTCCGACGATTTTCTGGAGCTTAGGCCGTCGCTTCCCCCAGCGGCGCGAGAGAGAGAGAAAAAAGAGAGAACGAAAGTGGCGATGAGTTCTAGATACACGAACTGGTCAAACCTGCTGCCAGCCTGCTCAAAGTGTACTAATGTTGTAATTGGAAAATGATTACGAGAATCCCTCTCGGACGCGCTGAAGCTCCTCGACGCTGCCAACGGACGGGCACATAAATAATCGTGCTTCCCTACTAGCTTTGTCGAATCATCGACGAGCGGGGCGATCACCGAAACGTTTTCACTGTTAAATTACTCTAATTTACCGCAGCTCTGTTTTCTACGAGTATTTCCACAGAATTGCAATATCCCACTTGTGTTTTATTTTAAGCTTCGAACAAAGCGAACTCCCAGCTCGGGTCATTTCGTCAGGACTCGTGTTAAGACAGAGCACACGGGGGAATGTCCCCGTCGCAAACACCGATGTCCCACGCGCGAAAATGAAAACTCGTCGATTACGCAATTCCTCTCCCGAGTCCGATACGACGATCACCTGCGGCGGTTCTCGATAACTTCCTCCTTTTTTTCAGCGGTCGATCGCATGACGTAATCCGAAACACGCGTTTATTGGTATTTATGATATCCCGCTCGCAAGAGGCCATATGCCGTGGAATTTTAAATCGCAAATTACGAGTCAAATTAAGTAATACCGTGCCAAACTGTGCCCCATGGTCCACCGACGAGAACGAACGAGTCACGCTCCTTTTTCGCGATAAATCACATCAAACCTGACGCACCAGGAACCGCCCGTCTCCGGATTAATTATATTTAGAGAACCGTCTTAGTTCCCGCGCAATCCTATCGCATACCCGGATCGAATTACTCAATACACTTGTCTGCTGCGAATAATAATTAACCCTTTCAAAACACACGTAGATATTCAGCACAGCCTCCCCCCTCCGAGCGGGTATGTAAATAGAACGCGTAACAAATTTCCATATGTCCCGTAAAGAAGCATTAAAAATAGAAAACGAGAGACAGCGCGTTACGGTTCGATCAGTGGCGGATAATTAGCACCAACTAATTGGCAAAGTTGGTGCAACTGCGTCCCGCAACGCGCCATCTACATTCAGCAATAACGCGCGCGCGCCTCGCGTTCGTCAATTTTTCTACGCACATCGCCGCCGGGGAAAAACGGGCAAAGCTGAATTGCCGAGAGTTACTTCGTGCACCGCTAACGTCTTGTTTTCCACGCGGCAGGCCCCGATTTATAATCTCCTCTGGCCGTCAGTGGGGTTTTTGCGTTTCCCGGTTGTAATTCAAAGATGAACGCGCGGCCGTCTTCGCCCCGGATAGAATAAGTTACGGCGTCATGCAACGTTCGACGTTTGCACAATGGCGCGATAAATCAGCGTCAAACGTATGCCGTTCATTTTGTTCGTCAATTTGTTGGACACCGGGGCGCGCAGGCGCGCGACTCGCCGGCCGCCATCGCGGGGCCCGTTGCCGCGCGAGCCGGCGACGGGCATGTAATGCCCCTCGACTATACTGTCGTCATAGATTCAGCCGGGGCCCCATATATACGATCCGCCGTGTCACGTAACCGCATAGCGCCCGTGTATACTTTCGATGCGTGCGCCGCTCTCGTCCTCTCGCGTGTACAAGGGGGTGCGTTTCTGCCTGCATCCTACTCTCGGGATGCGCCGTAACGCAGGAAACGCTGATTTATCATCGCGACGTAACAAGCGACCGTACATTTCCTCCTCTCTATTTACAACCGCGGCCGTGTCGCGGACCCCTTCCAGATGAAACTTAATTCTTTTCATTCGGCGCTTGCGAGGCTGGTCGCCGCGAAATTCGTTGAAACTTGGGGCGAAACCCTTAAACGAGGGGGCGAGATTCTTAACGCGGCGGAGGCGATTTAAGCATTTCTTAACCCCTTGAATTATGACTCTTCTGAAGGTTTATCTCAACGTTTCACGAAATTTAAGGTTCCGCCAAAAGTTATCTTATAATGAAATTGAAATATTCAAGAATGTGGAAGTTATTCAACGAGAAGCATACAACTGACTGCGAAATTTGAATTCGTATGGAAAATATAAAATTGTTGATGTTGGGGGTTCAGCCAAATTTTAGTGCATTTCGAAGGTTTCCGTGGCAAAGTTTAATTGGGAAACGCTGGTCTATATTACCTAATAGCTTAACGATTGCTGAAGGATTCTAGTCCTGCTTCTTTTATCGAATTCAACCACGTGAAGATCTGTCTGTTCTAATGTAGGAAACATAATGCGCGCCAGGTGCGTAACTTGTTATAAGGCGAGGACTCAGAAGGAAACAAGAAGAGGGGTAGGTATACACTGCCGTTCATAAATATTAGGACACCTGCTGTATTTCCACTAAATGTGATATTTGGTACACATTTGCTTTAACCCGGCAGTGCACAGATGGCGGTCTGCTGGACCCCTACTCGTAGAAAATCTTATCGCCGTCTGTTGTTTCTTTAGCAATGGGGTTGACACTCAATCTAGCTTCCAGATACATTGTTTGCATTCAGTATATTTAAAAAATAATAATAATAATAATTAAATTGTGTGTTTATTAATATTGTTGCCTTAATGTTAATGTTCGCTTATATCTGCATTGTTTGAGTGTTAATAAAGAGTCGTAAACACACAGATTTTTCGATATCAAGGTCAATCAATATTACTTTTTGCTGGGGGTCCAGGAGCACCCCACGTGGATACTTGTCTTTCAAAAGTCCACCTGTGCACTGCCCGGTTAAATTTAAAATGCCAAATGAAGTGAAATTTGTTCGAACTCTCAACAAATCTGCGACGTTTTCCACAATCATAGTTTTTCCAAGCCACTCTTTGTAAGATCAGTATTTCAGGAAATTGGAGAAACTCGACGAACATTTAAGAAGGCATTTTCCTGCCTGCGCATCTGCCAAGTGAAGTTTCAACCGCGTTGAATCGCACCACTATAAACATTTCTTACTGGACTGGGCTATGAACGCAGAAGAACGAGAAGCATTCGTGCGGAGAACGATTTCTTTCGGATGTGCTCGATGTCTCTATTCGATACCACAGAAAAATGATCGGCAATGCTAGAGGTGAGACAGAGTGTGTGCCAGGAAAGACCAGCGCGATAGCGTTCGTCATTCACTAAACCTAATTACACGTTACTATCTCACAATTAAAAACGACGACTCTCCTGAATAACACGAAAACATTATCCAGCATTTAGCGGCACGCAATACTCCAGCCGCTTCGGACGTTTCAAATTGCACAGCTGACCAAATGGATCGGACGAGGTCTCTTTGGATTTAAGAACAGATGCGAGGTCGTTTCTAGGAACTTGGTTGTTGGAGCAGCGTAGAGCCAAGAGCGAGTGGCCCCATTCCGTGCGATTCCATTCCATTCCATTCCGTAGCAGAGCATTCGATTCGGTCGTGCCGAAGGAGTACATAAGACATTATGTAAGAGCACTCGCGAGCATGCCCAGAAAGGCGATTCCGTGGAATTGCGTGTACCAATCGAGCCATTTGCCATGGGAGCACGTACGCGGTGGCACAAAAACCACCCGGCCCGATTCATTTGTCTCCGGCGATCTACTAATAAATAAATCATCGACACCCGATCGCCGGCAAAGAAACTTCGGACCTTGACCCGGGAAACTTTACTCCACCCGGATTACAAAATTATTTACAACAAAAAAAAAAACATTTTCGCGTGAAGACAGAAATTTTTGTTTTCAAGTTAACATTGCCCGAATAGTATAGAAAGGGGGATTTTTCGAAAGGACTAGGAAATTCCGCTGGGGACGTTCCATTTTACAGTCTCCCGCGGCGTTGCTGGAGTCACCTCGTGGACAACAAGGCAGGAAGGTGATTGAAAAATCCGTGAGAAGGATTCCTCGCGGACGGTGCGAGCCGTGCACCGTAACGGATTCTTTTGCTGTCCGCGCAGAGGTTTACGATCGTAGATATTAAGAGCGAACTAGAGAGGCGTTATCGCGATATAAAGTATCGTTAAACCGACGGGCATCGCTAACAAGCGACCAGGCTGATAACCGTCGCCGTAATCGGCCGCAGTTATTGCCAGGGCCCCGCTCATTTACGACATCGCGAAGCGTTCACCCTTCGTCTCGCGAGAACGATAAAAGGCGCGACGACGGGCAGTCAGCGCCGCGAGAAGGGAAGAGGCTTTATGCTCCTAGATAAGCGGCGTCTACGGCGCGTTAAGCATCAAAAACGTTCGTATAATTGAGTACAAATTAAACTGGCATAAACCGTGAAATAAGGCTAGATGTAATTACCCCGGACGGCGTGCAATTAATTAAAGCCCTGAATGCCGTCTGAGAAATGTGTTAACATCCTCCCGAAATTTATCGCGTCGTATTAGCATAATTAACGCTGGGCAAACACTTAAAGAAGCCTGGCTTCGAGGAGAAACAAGGGACAGAGGAAGAAAGAGAGAGGTGCGGCTCCTAATGTTGAGGATGCACGCGAGACAGCGTATTGGTCGTGAAAAGAAATCTTGAAAAATTTAAACGTTGTTTATCTGGGGAGGAGAAGACAGGGGCCCCATTCGCCAGACCAGAGTAAAATACTGCTGCGATTTAACGTGTGAAGAATGCCCCTTGTCGAGTGATTATATTCAAATTTATATATACCAGTGCATTACCAACATTCCACCAAGATTCACTGCTGAAAAATACCCATAAATTTTCTACAAGCCCCCTAGCACGATACCCTCCAGAGAAGTCACAAACAAACCGCCAGCGATGTCACGTGTCCCAAGAAAATAATAAACACCGCCCTTAGACCACTCCGTGGCAATCGGTGGAGCAACGAACCGAACGTTCGCGCTCCTCTCGTCCGCGTTCCTAATGGCGGGACGTACAACAACGTGAATACGAGATAAGCCTAGACAAAGCGAGGAAAGAGGTGTGAAAGCTGGTTACTTCATCCATTTTCCGCGGTCCCGTATCTACGCCGTATACGAACAGCAGACACGTCACCAGGAATTTAGTATAGCGGAGGAGTTGAACCACGGGCGATGGCACGAATGGTCCTCCCGTAATCTGCGCCCCGGCGTTGCTGGATACTCGCCGCTTAATGCACTCAGCGATCGTACGCCTCGCAGCGGACGGGGCCCATTCATCGCTAAGGCCCTTCTGCATACGACGGCGCGGGGCACGGAAACGGAGGAGAGGGGGGTCTGTGGATCAAGCACCGGGGCTTGAAGTGCACTCAGCCATGCACGGGGTTTCGAGCGTCGCGGAAAAACAGATTTTATTGCCGCAATCGGCTCGATGGCCCCGGGGTGCACGCATCGCATTCCAACGATGTAATACTTCAATTAGCCGGCGTGATGCGCGTCTAATAGCGAGATCGGCCAACTAGACGTAAGTGCCTCTTAATTACCGAGTGTCTGCCAGTAGGTACATACTCGGCGTTCGAAACTGGAATACGGAATACACAGCGTTCTTATATCGGGGCGTCGAGGGACTCAGAAATGAATGATGCAGAGGTGGACAGAAAATTGCGCGCAATAGTCGATTAAGGGGCCATTCTACATTGGGCCGCCGAAACACTGAGCTATTTTTAAAGATATTATTAAGCTACTCGTATATTATACAAAAGAAAATTTAAAAAGAATTTTTGCAATTTGTTTTAATAATTGTTTCTTTACAGTGTCAGTATGGCCCATAAAAAAAGAGTTATGATCACGGCGTAGGTTATTTCCCGGCTCAGGCTTATCCGGAACAAAAAATTTCAAAAGATTCTTAGTCTGTATGAGTGTCGCTTTAGCCCCTAGTTCAATTAACAATTTTTGTTGAAAAGTAACGAAATGGCGCCGGTTTGAAAAAAAGAGTTTGACAAAACACCCAGAAGGATGTATTCTCGGGTGTTCCATGAGAAAAATCTCGGTTATTTCTCGACTAATAAGTCGTTTTGCTATGTTACCACAACTAAAATAAAACACTTTTGTGAAAATTTCTCCTTGTGTTCTTTTACCCCGTAACATGCGAACTTTTGCCCCACATATCGGGTAAAAGTTCGCGTTTCACAGTTTTTGGAAATATTTATTTATATATAAATTGTGACAGGTAAATTTACACGAAGTCACTGTCTATCGAATAATAAGGGATAGTAGTTATTTCTTACGCAATGATATGACTATCACCATGGATTCTAGGGAAGTCTAAACTTTAAGTGCGCACTCTTGCCCCACAATACTCCACCTCCGTCGAGGGTACAATTAAACGTGACGTCAGCGGGCCACGAAACGACTACAAAAAGACCGCGTAGCCTGGGCCGCGTACCCCACATTAGAGGAAGTTTTTCGAGCGGATTGTTCGGGGAAGATACGGCGGGGCCCCGAAATGATCGACTTCGCGAACATCGAAATTACGATCTAAACGAATCGTCGGGATTTCGTGTTACGTGGACGTATGTATGTATGCCGATTGGTGTCCTGCGGCCGTCCGAGGAACGCAGAGCGGAGAGGGAGCGAGAGAGAGAGGAAGCGGGGAGAGGGAGGGGGGCGAGAGAGAGACGAATTAAATCGCTGGGACGCATCCTGGTGAGTCCAAGAGAGATCGTAATTATACGGCGGGGCCCCGCCGACTATTTTTGGGCCCCAACGGCCGCGGGCGAGGCGTCGTTAGTTTGATAGTTCCCGGATACGGCAGCCATACGGTTAACGTGTAACGACGTTCCGTGCCATTCGAGTTTAATAACAGAGATGCGAAAGCACCGGCACGGGAAAAATGAGCCAGACGACAGCGCGACGCCGCGGAGAAGCCACAGGCACGCAGGTCAATCCGCTTCGAGGGCCGAATTCCTCTCTGGAAGCGGCGGGGTCGTGTCGCCTGACCGCCCGCCTGCCCCTCAGGGGATCAGCCAGGCATTACGTACCCTCGGTCGGCCGCATACCTCTTTTCCTACGCGTCGCTACTCCCATTCTGCCTTTCAATTACACTTCCACCAAAACGTTACTGCCGGCGGCCAACCCTCGGCATTAATTCGCTTTAACGATTTATCTCCGCGCCCGCCGCCGCACGGCAGTTCCGATTTAAAGACACTTTGGAATAGTCACCTACAGAGCCGCCGTTAGAGTTTGCGGGGCCCGGGGCAACAGTCGATATTATTATTGTAAACGTCTAATTGAAAACAAATAACCTTACGTCTTTACTTCATGCGTCACTCGGGCTTGCCAAAAATCTATTCCAGAAAAATTGATACCTTGACAATTATACTTAATTCGGCTGTACTTCCGAAAGGGACCGGTGGCCGATCGAGATGAGGTTTGGGGGGAGGAGAGGGGAGGGTGTGTGGATCCTAAATCTAAAATTGTTGCTTCGGGAATTTATTAATTTCCGAGATATTAATAAAAAAACTTTTAGTATTTCTGTTGACTTATTCCGACATAACGCATTCCACTTTTCAACTTTTTCTGGATATTAGTATTGGTTGGGGCTAGATTAGTGCGGGGGGTGCGCGCCCGCTTGCGGGCGCGTAAAGCATGGTAGCGAACCGATGTGAGTTTGGTGATTTGAACCAGCAACTTGCGAATGCGACCCATCCTACTATATAGGGTGTTATTCTACTGATAGTCAATATTCGAGGGGCGATTCGACAGGCCAAAATAAGACGAAAATATAGAATACAATTTTTTAATATCGCTCTTCGTTTTCAAGAAAATTGACTTTGAATTTCAGCTAAATACGCGTGCCTTTCCGGTGCCTGAGGAGCACGCGGAGGTAAGGGGAACGCGTCCAGCAGTTCGTAAAACAGTTTGCGGGGACGGGAGGGTCGCCGGGTAGGAGGTGCCCGCACCTACGTCCAAACAAAATTTCAAAAAAAAAAATTAACAATAATTTTTTATTAATATTTTGGAAACCCGGAGCTACAATTTTAGATTTAGGGTCCACACCCCCTCCCCACTCCTTCCTCCAAACCTCATCTCGATCGACCACCGGTCCCTTTCGGAAGTATATCCCTTAATTCCTTTAACTTCTACAAAAATGAAGTCCCTAAGCGCGGGGCCCGGTGCTAAGGGCGGCTCTGGTCACCTATAGCACTCTAGTTAGCATCGACCTAACAATGAGCGCCGTGAGCGATCCGCGATAAACATCGATTACGTCCCACGGACGACTTAATCGACGCCGAGTAACCTCGTGCTCGCGCGAACGGGCACGCGGAGGCTCGCGTACGCCGCGTAAGGAACGCTAATTGCGAACCAACAGCGATAAGGGAAAGAGGAGGCCGGGGCTTGATGGAACGATGGAACAAAAGCCGCGAGGATGCGACGAGCGGCGCGGGGACGTGGTCCACGCCTAGGAGGCTGGAATGCGTAAAGATAACTAAAGATCGTCGCGTTGGTGAAGCACGTATGCACGCACGCGCATAACGTTGCATAAGTCCCCGCGCAATGGCCAGCCCGGGCCGCGGCGCGGGCCTGCCGCGTAAATTATAAGGGAGTTATGCTCGATTATGCTTCGTCGGGCGTATAAGTGGCGGGCATGCGCGTACATTACCGGGGAAAGGTTGCGCTCCACGCGTGGGCGTTGCATTCGCGCGCACGTGCTCGCACACACGTGCACTGGCTAAGTGGACACCGATAAATTGACAGATAGATATGCCCTCCCTCTCTCTCTCTCTCTGGCCGTGCAGCACGGGCGAGATAATCACACCTCGAAGCACGCCGCGCAGCGCGTAAGCGGGTGTTAATTAGACCATAGACGCCTGACTCGGTGTAAACGCGCATTAATCGGTCAGCTGGGAAAAAGATGCCGAGCAGAACGCGGCTCCGCGTGGAATCTTGCAATCCCGTCAACCAGTGGCTGACGTCGGACAAGTTATGGCCCCATTCGCGCAGTGGAGTATTGCACCATGGTATTTATAAATTCGGATAAATCAGGGCGTCTGTCTATACTGTTCCATAATAATTCGCGATGAAGCCAAGGAATGATACTATCGATGAAGAGAACTCGCGATTATTTTCTTCTTATCTCCAAGGTAAGCCGAAATTGGGCAATGGAATTTTAATGAAAAATAAAGTACCTACATAGAACGAGAATGATTAATATCCCCAAAAGCTACCCGCGCGAAATAGTCGAGCCACAGAGGGTTTCCGCGCTGCCCGTTCACCCAGTGCCAGCTTATCAGGCGAGATCAATCGGAATATCAATTAGGCGGCAGAAACGTGATTTCGTGAATGAACGCCGCGGAACGAGATCGCTTAACGGGAGTATTTCACCGGTCGGCTTGCCCGCTCGGTTGAGCGATAGGTCAGGTCATAGCCATCGCTGCGGAGCATGTTATCTCACAAGTCCGTGACGGATGACACAATGGAGTACATTGACACTACGTGCCACGCTATCTGGCAGTATCTCGCGTCGCGGCTGCGCGTACAGCCGGAATCGACGTGCGCGCGAGAGCGCGATTCTTGTACACGCACGCGGCGCGCTGCGAAGGTGGAGGTACTTTCACCAGGTAGCCAAGTTCCACGATGCACGCCGATAGCCAAGAGCAGCCCACTTTGAGAGCTGCATTCCGAGTGCATACTGCACCCTGTATCCAGGCTCGGATTAACACCGCGGAAGACCCGACGTTTCTGACCATTTCCTGCAGCTTTTCCCCGCTGCGTCTGCGTCAGCTCCGGCGAGACTTTATATCGCCGTGCATCCTCCTGCCTGCACTTACGAATGCAGCGAACCAGGAAGAACGTAGGCGGAGACTTTAAAGACCATCTAGACGGGAATTCTTGTTTACGGGTACTTCTGCGTCACGCAATTTTAGCGCGTCGCTCCTTTTCTTAAGTAGCTCCGAGTGGTGAACGATTCTGTCAGGAAATTTTGGAAGCACTTTGTACTTTCCAGACAAAATCGACGCAGCTGACACTTTAATACAACGTCCTACTTTTGCGCTGCCCCTATTCAGATCGTCTCGTTGCAGTGATTGACCGCGCGCGGACCGGGAATGTGGGGCTCGCGGGGATCAATTGATACACGGTATTGCAAGTGAGAAATGCGTTTCCGCGGTGCATTGACACCGCGTGTCGCGTTATTATTTTAAAATGCTTGCGTACGCGCGTAGAACGGCGCGAGGCCGGTATCTCTGTACTTTCACCGGCTACCCAAGTTTCTCGATACCCGCGATACGTTCGAGAGGATGCTACGAATATCACGCATGAATATTTCATGGGATCTCACGGCGAGCGTCGCCGGGGACCTCTTCACGCTGCCACCGGCGCAAGGATTACCAAAATTCCCAATTAAGTCGGTCAAGCCTATCCGAGTGATCGTCGGGATTTGTCTTCGAACTGACCAACCTGGCCTCTCGGATAATAGCTTCAATGCTTCCCAGAAACTATCGTGAAAACAAGTTAAAGTGTTTTAAAATTTCTAGCCAACGTGTTTTAAATCACTCCTCCTCGGAGTACTTTAAAAATCCTCAATCACGTCTCTCCCACTAAAGACCCTCGTTTTCCCGCCATTTTTTCAAACCCACGGCCCGCATGTCGAGCGTATTATCAACCACTGACCTATTCGAGGAATTAACGAACACAGAGTTCTATCCGGTGGACCGAGCTATTCGCGACTAAATGAGAAGAAAGTAAGCAAAGGAAGGGCCCACGGACGGACTTTCGAATGCACGGTACGGCAGTTAGTGCCACGCGCGCCCACGCGATCTCGCGCGAACGACGATAATAGCGCGTTTAAGTACGTATAAATTCCGTGGTGCAGCTTTGCGGGCTCTCCGTTGGGCGCTCGAGTGCGCCGTTAATAACCACACCGGGGAAAACGGCCCCGGGGTAGTGGCAATGAATTTTCAGAAGCACAGCAGACGGCCACCCTCCTCTCTTCCTTCCTCACCGCTCTCTCTCTCTCTCTCTCCTCTCTCTCTCTCTCTCTCTCTCTCTCTCTCTCTCTCTCTCTCTCTCTCTCTCCTCTCTCTCTCTCTCTCTCTCCTCTCTCTCTCTCTCTCTCTCTCTCTCTCTCTCTCTCTCTCTCTCTCTCTCTCTCTCTCTCTCTCTCTCTCTCTCTCTCTCTCTCTCTCTCTCTCTCTATCGCTCTATCTCTCTCTCTCTCTCTCTCTCTCTCTCTCTCTCTCTCTCTCTCTCTCCCACTTCCTCTGCTTCCACTACGTGGGTGGACGACGTCGCGCGGACGCGCTGCTCTACGTTGCCTGAATTCCAACGCCGACAGGCCCCGGCGGTATTGGCCGCGAGAGAGCCGGGGCCCGATCGCCGGATGGTCGAATTCCGAGTAGGGGGACGGCGGGATATTTTTAAGAAAGCTTCGGGCCACGGAGAAAGCAACCGGCGGGAACGTAACGGAGCGCCGCGGAAATTTATTCGACGTGCCTTATGGGCCTCACGAGGGCCCCACGGTATCGCGAAAGGAGAAGGCCAGCGTATCTTGTTCATCTAGCCCCAGATTTTGGATAATTCCGTGGCTGCATTGGCGCCTTGGGGCTTTGAATTTAAATGAAGAACACGAGGGGTGAATTGTTGTGTCAAGAAGAAGGGAGATGTGGGGGCGGATAAATGTAAAATATAGATAAAGCGGGGCAATAACAGTCAACTTATGATCAGAAATAAAAAGTATCTACCTACTCCTTTTGATCGTTCCTCTATAAACTCCTCCGAAACCTTCATACACCCTATATCTATACCCCCCAGTAAACTCTTCCGCTATTCTCCAAGCATAGCTTCAATGAAATCTAAATCCCCCCCCCCCCCCCCCGCAAGAAAAGCGGAGCATTAACGCGTCCCACTCGGTCTTCGATCGCATGGACGTGATCACGCGACCTATCCCGATTGTCACGACCGTTCCACGCGGGATCGATCATCCGCGTCGACCCGTGCACGAAAAGACAAAAGGCGACAAAGCGTGTATAACGCGTTAAGCGGATTAAGCCTGCTTCGAGGCGATTCGCCGGCGAAGGGGGGGGATAGGGAACCGTTGTACGAAACGACTCTCTACACGCGTGAAAGTTCGCGCGGCGGCGTCGTCGCCGGGCCCGGTGTAACGAACGGCGAGGGGGGGGGGGGGGGGGGGGGGGGGGGAGGAGCGACCGCAGCGTTCGGTGGGCCCGTATAAGCGAGTCTCCGGGCAACGCGGCTCGTAGGCACGGCGGTGTTGACCAGCTCGCTCGCAAATCGGGTACAAGGTAAAGGATTCGTACGTGAGTGGCGTTCCAACGGCATCAGGTTTTATCGTGGATCGTACCGCGGCTTCATTATTCGTTTCTGGCACGTACGGGCATTCACACCCGTTCGGAGCTCACGATCGCGGGCCTTGCCAGCGGGTTTCTTTCCTCCGCCAGAAGCAGAACGAAGAAACAGAATCCACGACGATTCCGCGGCCCGATCGGTATATACGAGCGTGTACACACGGGCCCCCCGGGGCGGGGGGGGGGGGGGGCGGGGGGGGCCTCCCCTATCTGCCCGCCACTCGGATGCATAACGAGTAGTTCTCGCGTTCCTCGCCATTTCTACCGGAGGAAGACGCGCGGCGGCGGATCGCCACGAAGGCCCGAGCGCCGCCGGCCTCGGGCGCTCTTCCACGGGGATTATTTTTATCCCGTCCCAGCGCCATTGTTCACTGTTTACGGTAAAAGGGGCTCATACCACGCCGGCTGACGTACGGGATCGATCTGAAATTGTAATCGCGACGGGAACGGCGCGCCGTTGATCTTTCGATAGGGATGGACGCTGGGATATCGCCGACCGGCAGCGTTTCCCCACCGGCTCGAAGATACCGAGGGCTGGAATCGAGTCGATCCAAATACAGGAACTCTCGAATGCCTCGCGGAGCGATCGTAGATCTCTGTGGTGGCTTTGTGGAAGCTTGTGACGTTTAATCGGATCGGTTCATTATTATTATAAAACGCTTTACAGGCTCGCGTTGTGCATTCAATGTGATTCGACGTTTCTGGGGTCTATCGCTCATCCTCGAGCGAACTACCGAATGGTAGCCTTTCTAATCTCGTTAGGATGGTATACAGAGCGTTTCTTCACTCGCGCAACGGAACTATTCCTGGCCCGGGGACGCAACTATTTCTGAGGATAATATCGTATGGAAAACGGTAATGGTTTCCGTGGAGAAAGAATGCAGAATATAATTCTAATTTAATTGTCTTAGAAGTCCCCCTGGACGGGGTTACAAGAATGATGCTGCGCGTTGAATCGAACGCAAGCAGGGTGAAAAGGGAGAGGGAGGGGACAGAAGAGAAGAAGAATTCCTTCCAACAATGGAATGCCTTTAAATATCCCGTTGGAATTTTCGTAGCGGGCGATCGCGATAAAAATCGCTGCACGTGCACGCGCGCGCGCGCGCGAGCCGACTGCGGCTCACAATAGTGTCGTTCTATTCTGTGACCTGGTCCTGCAAGTCAGAGACAAGGCGTGGAATTGTTCGGAATAACCTTCGTGCGGTTTGAGGTCCGGCTGCAACGTGACCGTGAAGGTCGGAACACCGCAAGCCCTTCGCATAAATTCCTTTCTATGGCACGCTCACCCTAACTTCGCCCCGAGAGGAGTCGTGCTTCTCGACGGGAATATCAATGATGGTACCACATAAATTGAGAGATTCTTTCGCGATGCTCTGCCTCCTGAGAAATCGCCATATCAAACGGAGCCACCCTATAAATCGGTTCGCACCGCGCATGCGCACTTCCCGCGGGATATAACGTCGCGCCCCTGCTCCGATAACTTTATGTTGCATTAAAATTGTAATACTAATTTCAATTATAAATTCGGATATCCGCTGGACAAAATTCGATCGAACGATCGCGAATGATCGATGCAATTCAGGGTTCTCCAAATGTTTTGATTTCTTTCGAAGCACCAGTGCTACTCAAAGCGCATCTAACTGATCGCGATATTTACAGCTCGCCTTTCCAACAAGCTTCGGGATGCCATAGAAACGCGTTAAATTGATTTATACACCGCCCACGTAGCTTCCGCCAGCTTGAAGCGCGTATTGTAAATCGTAAGACGGAAGAATCTTCGACGCAACCCCTGCTCCCGTGGCTGCCGGTGACCGAGGAATTATACTCGCTCCTCGATTTCCGCGCGTACGAAACGCGCCGTGGAATCCCGCGGCCGTAATATTCGCACGTAAATAACGAGGCTCGGTGGAAGAGCCACGGGACGTAAATTCAATCGGAACGCTCACCTTGAGCGCCATTTAAATCAACGGAATTCCAGCGTGCCCTCCGCGAGGGAAGCTGCTAACTACCAGAGGGACTCGGCAGCGCCGCCAACAATCAACGTGCCTCGCCAAGTCAAGGGAAAGGGGGGGGGGGGGAGAGAGAGAGAGAGAGAGAGAGAGAGAAAAAAGCCACGGGAGATGCAGCTTCGCAAGTTGGCAATAAATTATAAATTGTGATCAGGCAGGCGGTGCTCGTCGATGCATTATGGATCGTGCACCGGGATTATGCAGGTCGACCACGGCCATCTGTAAATCCTACGTTCTACATAGAACACCACTACGTGCGCTGTTTTACATCTCATACTGGGTGGGACGGCTGAAAGTACGCGCACCTGAATATGCCTGGCGCTTATCGAAGGCACGGGGATGTAACGAAAATCGAGGTTGCTCGGGGAGGAACTACGATCATAGGGATGATTCGGATGAGGGTAGAGATTCTCCAGTTTCCGTGCAGTGCCTTAAATGGGGACCATTTTCGGTCTTAATTTTAGAATACTAATGTTCTTCGGTACGTGCTTATATGTATAGGTATTACTAAATGTAATGTGTTCTTAACTGAATTTTGTCGAATATTTATTTCAATGTTTATCAGCTATTTTAATATTTATTTTTCTACTGTCGTTTGCTTTTATTATTCCCGATGTACAATTCAAATTTATTCAACCCTTCGTATAATCACGAATTGGTCACAGGGGGTTAACTGCACCCTAGTGTCATTTTTGAGTTACCATTTTTGTATTTTTGAATCCTTTAACTTTTCAGTGATAATTGCTCTACCATGATCTAATAGTCTTTTTCTAGAAATGTTAATTTTCATATGATGAAATTTGTAGTTGAAAAAAAAATATGGAAAGAAGCAACCTTTTTTGTTAAAATTCACCAAATCTTTAAATTTCAATATTATGGTGTAAAAATTTACAGAAATATTGGCAAAGAAGAAATATTTCCTGGGTTGCGAGACAGCCCGTGTGACCACGAAGGGTTAAGTTCGACAAATTTTATGCGGTAAAAAACAGGTAAAAGTAAAATAAAAGGCCGCTGGCGGGGAAAAGAGGGGGTGTACTGCCAGCGCAGCGATTCTTGGAAGTGTTAGACATGCGCGTAAATATTTATTGCGTACATTAGTATTTTAGGGTTACGGGGTATTCCCATTTTAAGCGGTCCGATTTTAAGACGATTTTGGGTAACTTTTTTTTAATAAACTATAAGGTGTAGTATTATGAAAGTTTCTATATATATATACTTATTCGTATTTAACGTGTATTCAGGAATTTTTGTAGCTACTAATATTTAATAATCAGCGAAATATTATCTCTTTTGAGAACGTAATTTATGAAAACATTGGTGAAATTTATCGGTTTCATTGCAGAACACCCGGTAATTTTAGGAATTCGGTAAGATCTTAAAGCCCAGGGCTGATAAAAGAATTTTAAGCAAGTTTATTTACCAACTGCCTACGTACTGCTACCACGAATTTGGTAATGTTCTTATCGTTCAAATAAAAGACGGGTGACTCACGACAGTCGCGGCGATTTTTAGTAACAGAAGATTATGTACATTCGCAGACCTTGTAAATTAGCCCCCCTCCTTCCCATTAGCCAACTGTCAGATAACATCTCCCGTGTATTTACCTCTCATTTCTCGCGAGTCTGATTTCATGTTTTCGAAATGTCGCCTACACTTCAAGAGAATTCAAGGTGCACCGTGGTCGCCGTAGATATTATTTGCCCACGTCGATTTTCTGTTTTCATTCGACTTAAGTGCATCGTTAAAGTCGAGGCTGGTGTCCGATTTCGTAAAATCTGACTTATCCAAACGGAAACTTCCAGGAACGTAATCGCCGAAATAATTTAAGTGACTGCAGTACCTATATGTTCCAGTAGTAGGTATACCGCACAGCAACTCGAACACAAAAAATAAATTACTCCAAGAGTCTACTCAACCTTTACCTAGTACCATGCTTCCGCGCAAAAGTACCATTTCCAATTTCGATCGACACACCCCGTGTACAGCTGCGTACAATAGTGATGAAAAGAGTGGTTCGACTGTGAACGATAACATAGACATGAAACAGCTTCTAAAGTCAACACAACACCTAAAGCCTAGTATTAAGTTTAATGCGTGGACATTTATTTCCACAGCCACTGTACCCGGCTGCATGCCCCCACGTGGCTGGGGCCGAAAGAACGGAACGATCGCGCTTGGTTTTCGGACCAAGCGATTCGAAACGGTGCAAGGCGACCGGACGCGCGCAAACGATGCGCTCTCCTCTCGTTGCTCGTGTTACCAGCGCGCACGGTGTATGACTCATCGCGTCGAGATATAATTATGATAATCGCGGACACCCCGTGAGCGCGGCGCAACCTGCCCGTTGCGAGTTTCGAGAGGAGGATACGGGAAAAGGAGCCTGGCCGGGCCCGATCTCGCCGGGCCAATAGTCTCTCCCTCTCTTTCCCCGGCGATTACGTTTCCATCGGGGCCTCCTAACCGCCGCTGGTGCGAGCGGACGGAAGCATGCGTTAAGCCCGAACGCATCAGCTGTCCCGTGGCCGAAAATTCGCAAGAGCCGTTAGCACGGTATCCCCTGAATCGAGCATGCGTTAAGAGCCTACAACGTTGCCAGAGAAAGGGCGAACAATTCCATGTCGAAGATCGACTTATTAGTCCGGCGCGATGTCTGTAAAAGTGTGCACGGTATTGTCTCGAACTAACGCGAGCGCTATCCCTCTTACCTCTCGCGCGCGAGCGAGAGAGAGAGAGAGAGAGAGAGAGAGAGAGAGAGAGGCGCTCGGTCTCTCTCGTTCTACGCGACAAGGCAATAAAGGCGCTAAAGGCAAGCCGAAAAAACTCCCCGTCTCGAGAGAAGGTCACCTTCGCATATCTGCGGTACCAAAAAGGAGGGAGCGACCTCGATCGGCAAATGATTCAATCCCGACCATCCGGCGCACCCTCGAGGTGCGATTTCGCCCGAATTCAGATCGACAATACCGTCTGCCGCCGAAGAAGAAAGGCAACCGCACGTTGCGCCGCGACAACATTGCGCAACGTAGTCGAGCGCGCGATAAGAAATGCAATATTTACGAGGCGCTCGGACTGAATTAGACTTTCATTTCGCGTGGTGACCCGCGATCTGGCGTTACCGGTTGTTACGATCGCGCAAATCCGACGCCGGGTTGCGTTCGATCGATTATAAGCGCGAAATAAGAGAGACAGGGATATAAGCGTATAAGGGGGGAGGTTGAATGCATGGAAAGAGGAGCACGGCTAGAGGTGTAACGGCGAGGAAAGGGAAAGGAAGGAAGGAAGAGGACGAAAACGACGAAGAGGAGGCAGAAGAGGAGCTGGTTCCAGACTTTATATAGAATCTGGACTGCGCGGCTACCGACCACCATCTGTCGTCCGACTATAGATACTAATCTTCAGCGCTGGAGAGATAAAGGGCGAAGAGGGAGATCGCGCTTTGTCTTAGCCGCCCCACGGCATTCCTTCGTCCCAGGCAACTCTCGGCCCAAGAATTATAATCACCCCGCGGTATCCACCGAATATTTAGACCCTCGTAGACAATTTTTACAGCTGGACGGGGGCAGGCCGCTGCCCACAGGGAATGGGAGGAACCGGAGCAGAATCAGGCCCCGACGGGCCCGAGGCAGAGAGAGAAGGGGATGGAAGCACCTGCGCGCGTTCCGCCTTCGACCGCATTCTTTCTGATTTCCACGAGAAAAATAGCTTGGAATCCTCGGCCTCTTTCGGGTCGCGTGTATACCTGCGCCGTTCTAATAACCATAAGAAACCCGAAATGGTCCAGCAACAATAAAAAACATCGCGTTCCATTTCCCTCGGAGGGGTGAACTCGTGATCCACCGCGAAGAAATTTACGACGACGACGGGGCTCGCTAATTTCTCCACTCAAAGAATTTTCCTGCGGCCCGCTTATTTTCACCCGCCCCTCCCCGAGACCCGAATGGAATCGGGGGTAGCGGAAATATCTCGGACGGGCCGTTTATGCGAGCAGGCCAGGCGGTTTCCACGAAACCGTCGCCGGGGAGAGGAACTTTAAGTGGATAGAGAAATGATGGATTCCGGGCTAGACTGGTCGTAAAGTCGAGAACCTTCGACGCGCCTCTACTTATCGTTAGGGCGGAATCGTTATTACGCCTGGAAATTATAAGGACGGGGATGAAAGTCCCGGCATTCCTGCCCTACGCTTCGAACATCATCTAATTGCGCGTGGCTTTGATATTTGCCGTCGATCACCGTGTCCGCTATGGCTGGTCCATTTCTTCCCTCGTTTTCTGTGGAGGGTCCCGTCGTACCTGTGTGCGGTATATCTTTCTTCGAGTCCTTTTTTTTTTGTTGATCTTGGTTCTTTGAGGACCTCCAAAACAAAGGCAGCGACCACGTACGAAGACCTATCGTGACATCATCGCGATATTATTCATTACGGTTCTGGTATCGTATAGTTAATCTCGCACACTGCGGTATGCCTAAGCGGTACGTGACACAGGTAGCGGATGGATCTTTTTTAAGGATCAAATTTTACGGTTCTTTTGCTCCCCTGTGTACTCGCACCGGGGGGGGGGGGGGGGGGTAAATGAGCCGGAAGTTTGCCGATTTTGCGCATCTTTTTGGATGTAAACGAGAATTTAGTGCAAATTAAGCTTCTCGCGATATGGTCCAAATGGAAAAGGTAGGAAAATGTTTTTATTTTAGCTGTTTTCACCGTGTGATCTTTTAACTCAAGAGGCTTGAGACAACTTCAAAAATAATTCACTTTCTTCTCATGTAGAAAATTAGCAATAATTCTTATCCGAGTTGTGATATTGAATTAATTTTGAAATTGTCCCAACTCTTTTAAATTAAAATATTTGATGATGTTTCACAGAAAAGGCGGCAGACGTGGGGGCGCTAAATTTCTAAATTCGCCCGTGATAACAGATTTCTCATTGTCAGATAAACTGCTTTGGATAACATTGATTGCCTACTTATAGAGAAATTTCTTTTAAAATCTAGTTTTGTGGCCAAAGTTATCCCCTTCGACGATACCTCTCAAAACTAATTGTTTTAAAATGAACTCATGTCGGAAGCGAAAATCCTCCTGTATATTTGAACACTTTCATTAAGGGAGGAGGCTTAGAAATTTTCGAAATATCGATTTTTCGATTTTTATATTTTCTTGAAGTAGGGGAGACCAGGGCTAGTTGACTAACGAGGTTAGTTGACTAATTCCCTTTAATTATTGTATTATGGAATAAATTATGCTGCGATTCGCAATATTGGAGCATATGAATGACCAGCTTGCCATTTAATGTGTCGCCGTGACAAAAACTTGCGTGTTCTGTCAGTGAGAATGAAAAATCTAAAAAGGTCGGCTGGAAGTAAATATTTTCGTTTCGACTATTTATGAATTTTTGTCCACTAAGTACTGCTTCATGTTATTTCATGAATATTTTGTGGAAACGTGATACCTTGACTATAATTTACGGTATTTTATTTTATCCGGTGCGTGGAGGTTTTGTACGTACGACCCTTAACATGTTAACAATGTCGGACGGGGTTACTTGACTAAGCATAGGAATACTACTAATAATTGCATTTTTTATCCTCAAGATGCAGTCGAGGCAAAGAGTTTAGCTGCTCAAGTCCACTTCCCCCACCACAAATCCTTCCAAACTCACCCCTACCAGTTTTACACCCTATCCTCCCTCCAAACTCTCAAGCCTTCCAAATAGACCATAACAAACCAGTACAAAATAATTACAGTATCTTAGACCATGATAATTAATAAAAAAAAAATAACACTGTGGAGGAGTGAAAAAAAAATAAAAAATTTATTGGTCGTAGTATACATATGTACGCGTTTCGTATACTATATTGATGGATTTGGCAGCGTATATATACGTTTTTCACATTATATTGATGTACTGTGACAGTGTTTATATACACCTTTCGCATGCAAAGGATTAAAACTGAAAAGTAAATGTCAAGTCAACTGACCCCATCATATTTGTCAACTAACCCCGTAGCCGGGGTCTGTTGACTTATTCGTCTCACTACTCTAAATACAATAAAAACTACAACCTAGACCCAATTAAAACGATTTTCAAAATTATGCCTGTATACCTAATGAAATTTGGAAACTTTTGGTATGCAGTAAGTCAACAAAATACTAATGGTCTATTTATAAAAATTAGAAATGTAAAAAATTAGTCAACTAGCCCCGGTCTCCCCTACACATCTTGAAAATATTCCCCGAAAGTGTCAAGTTAATCCGACCAAAATTGACAATGTTATACGCGTGTAAGTAGGCAGGTGTTCCTTGGTGTAGCGCTCAGACCCAAAACTTTAAACGCGTTTGCCTCAAAATCGTGTTTTCAAAAATTAACAAACCGATTTACTCGAGGCTTTGCAGGCTTATTTTCAGGTAAAAAAATCTAAGCGCTATCGGGAACTCTTCCTTTTTTTTGCCAAATTTTTTTGCACTCGAAAAACGAGCGATTTTTTCCAAATATCGGTGCTTCAACTTTGCACAGCCGCCATTTTGTCTGAAAACAATTTTTCCAAAATCCGGCCCGATAGCGCCTAGATAATTTCATATATTATCTAAGAAAATTCGAATTTTCAATTTTGGATGATCCTGCACCGAGCTACGGTTGTCACCGCGAAGTGCCCCAAAAAAGAGGACGTCTCGGGCATCGCCTATACAGGGTGTCCCAAAAATGTCGCGTTTCCTTGAAAGGGGTGACTCAGGGGGTGATTTGAAACAACTTTTTCCTTAGCGAAAATATTGTCCGAAGCTTCGTTAAGGAGATATTAAGCAAAAACCCCGACCAATCAGAGCGCGCGCCTTCCGCCTGAGTTCCCGCGGTAGCGTTGGCTACGAGGTAGGCGACCGCGCTTGTGCTACGAACGTACGAACAAGCAAGTCGGCATGCATCGAAGGAAACCGCGTTACACATTTTTTTTTTAAAGCAGAATCTTAAATAAGAATAATTTGAAGTGAGAGGACAAGAAGTACGTAATTTCGTTTTTAAATAAGGCATAAACGAAAAGCTAACGTAACAGAAAATGTACGACAAGTGATCGTAATTCGTTATTGAGGTAAAAATCCGTAGTTTAAGAACGGCCAACACAACTAAATTTAAAAAATAATATTAGGTGTATGAATAAATTCTTTCCGACTGGAATTTCTATCGCGGTGGTATTCAGAAGCTGCCAGAAAAATGGCAAAAGGTAATAAACAATAATGGAAATTATTGCGATGATCGAGTTGTTTTCATATTTTTTAAATCGAACTGTTATTGTACCCTAAAATCGGAAAGAATTTATTTTCACACCTAATAATCACCAATAAATTAAAGAAAACTCACCCTTTCGGACATTCCTTTCCTTGCTTTCCTTCCCTTTCCGGAAACCTGTGTCACTGGGTCACTGTACCGATCCTGGTTATCGGTGGACGAAAAGATTTATGGTTGGGTAGCGCCCAGTGCTCAGCTGATCACACTGCGTCCGGGTTAATGTACCGAATATTCACTTCACTGCACGGCTACTAACACTGATCACTGAATTTATTTTTCACGGAACGTGTTGTTCCTACGTTATAAAAATTGGTGGCTGCGAAAGGGGCCGATTACTGTTAATTACTGGGACGAGATTACTACTATTACCCGGCGAAAAGAAAACTCGTGGCAGACTGTCTCGGGCTGTGCAGTCCGCTGCTGTGACGATTGGTCGAGTCACCTATTTGGGCACACTTTAAAAGACGGGGCACACGTATTTTGGTTATTGGCTGAAGTTGCCACATACATACATTGTCACACCGCGCGACGAAGAGATCGAACGAAACACGAGGTCGAGTGGGATAGAGCGATTTGACCAAGCGTAGCCTACGCTTTTGTTTTGACGATCGTCGGTCGGATCCGTATCTGATCGCTGCACAGCAGCGGACTGCACAGCCCGAGACAGTCTGCCACGAGTTTTCTTTTCGCCGGGTAATACAGTAATGCCTCGTTAGAATCACGACGATCGGGGCTGGCAGCGTGATACTAACGCGATGCGGACACCATTCGTAGCCGACGACAACTTCGTGTCGACTCTTTTGTTCTCTCGCACGTTCTCGGTTTCTCTCACTCTCGACTGAAGGATTCAAAGAAATGGTGGGGATAGTGAGCGTGATTATAACGCATGGTAAAAACGTGACACTAACGACGAATTACTGTAGTAGTAATCTCGTCCCAGTAATTAACAGTAATCGGCCCCTTTCGCGGCCACCAATTTTTATAACGTAGGAACAACACGTTCCGTGAAAAATAAATTCAGTGATCAGTGTTAGTAGCCGTGCAGTGAAGTGAATATTCGGTACATTGACCCTGCGATCAGCTGAGCACTGGACGCCGATGACCAGGATCGGTACAGTGGCCTAGTGACACAGGTTTCCGAAAAGGGAAGGAAAGCAAGGAAAGGAATGTCCGAAAGGGTGAGTTTTCTTTAATTTATTGGTGATTATTAGGTGTGAAAATAAATTCTTTCCGATTTTAGGGTACAATAACAGTTCGATTTAAAAAATATGAAAACAACTCGATCATCGCAATAATTTCCATTATTGTTTATTACCTTTTGCCATTTTTCTGGCAGCTTCTGAATACCACCGCGATAGAAATTCCAGTCGGAAAGAATTTATTCATACACCTAATATTATTTTTTAAATTTAGTTGTGTTGGCCGTTCTTAAACTACGGATTTTTACCTCAATAACGAATTACGATCACTTGTCGTACATTTTCTGTTACGTTAGCTTTTCGTTTATGCCTTATTTAAAAACGAAATTTACGTACTTCTTGTCCTCTTACTTCAAATTATTCTTATTTAAGATTCTGCTTTAAAAAAAAAATGTGTAACGCGGTTTCTTTCGATGCATGCCGACTTGCTTGTTCGTACGTTCGTAGCACAAGCGCGGTCGCCTACCTCGTAGCCAACGCTACCGCGGGAACTCAGGCGGAAGGCGCGCGCTCTGATTGGTCGGGGTTTTTGGTTAATATCTCCTTAACGAAGCTTCGGACAATATTTTCGCTAAGGAAAAAGTTGTTTCAAATCACCCCCTGAGTCACCCCTTTCAAGGAAACGCGACATTTTTGGGACACCCTGTATGTCTTTCTACCACAAAAATACTGAAATATCCGTAAGATGTACTCTTTCCAATAGACTAATGTTTAATAATAAAAGTTTATCGGTGTTTATAGAAAAAATGCCCAAAGAAATATGTTGTTTTGACATTGGCCAGCTTATGGATACTAATCCACGAAGTCATTAGAGTGGGTGCTCCCCTAATTATTTTAAACAATGTATCAGCTAACTGAGCCAGTAAGTACGTCGAAGAATTGCTCTGCAGAACCTTGAAACGATGATTCGATCTACGTATCGAACGAACCGCAGCCAGAGCAACTTTGATGAAATGACTCATCTTCAGGAATGTCGAGGGCTTTATGTATTAGGACAAGAAGCGATGCACTTACGCGTTCTCGCCTGATGAATCTAGCGATTGTAATGCTCCTGTGCATAAATCACTTTGGAATTCTCTTCGAACGAACAAGACTAGGGAATCTCCAAAACAGGACGAGCGAATTACTAACGTAGGTAAGTACTATTAAAGGAACAGCTCTAATTCCTCAAGGCAACACAATTCCTAATAAGTACAACGCAAAGGAAAACAACTAAACTCTTGTCTTTCTTAAAAAAAAAAACACACACACACACAATAATACCATTGCTCGTTGAGAACAATTGCGCGTGCGTATTCAACAAACTACGAAGTAAATTTTCTAAAAAAAAACGACGTACCAAACGAAAGAAATTTATCCCAGAATTTTTACTCGTAATCTGCATGAGAAACGACCTGTCTGGTCGCGCCACAATTTACCTGCATCGTATTCTGCAATTATTTACCACCCGAGAAATATATACGCCGTAGAATTCCACGGAAGCTTTCGCGAGTTTAGAGATTTCGTTGCTGGAGCTGGAAATACGACGCCAAGTACCAAAGGTCTTTGGACGTCCTCTCGAGTGTCGGTTGAAGAGACGCCTGAATATTATTTACCCTGGCACAACGGCCTCCAGCGTAACCTCGAAAAGTATTTTGCACGGGCGATGTTTACGCAGGACAAACATACAAAAGTACAAGGCGGCGGCAAGGGCGCGAGAGATGCAGAACTGAACGTGGCCGGTATGACACGGGCAGTAATAACTTACGATATCGTGGACGCTCGGTCACACACCATGCATCGCGCGGCTTTGCGCGGAAAGAAATATGTAAGCATTCCGTTCCTTTTTGCATACGAACCGGTACGTGAAAATGAACGAAGACTGGCTTGCACTTGGTCGAGATATACCGATAGCATTTCGAGGAAATAGTATATTCGCGAATAGGATCATTTTAATATTTTTGTTATGGTATTTTATATATTTATATTTTTCTTTTTTTTTAATTATTTTTAATCATACAATGTACTAATTTGTATTAATTGTTAGCTCTGTATACTAAAGGGTTTCCCGTTAAATAATAATAATAATAATAATAATAATAATAATAATAATAATAATAATAATAATAATAATATTCATTATTCTGGATGGTTAAAACTCTGCGATAAGTGTTTCGCATTATTACTATTACCTGAGTTTAAATTACCTATGCGTAATAATGTAACTGATGTAATATGCGTTATGTATTGTAATGGATTAACACTCGTAAATAAAGAGATAAATAATAATCTAGAGCGTAAGAAGTGATAAGAGATATCCTGTTCGAAACTTATTTGTAACTGTAAGTAACTAATTTAGCTTCGTAGGTAGGGTAAAGGCAGGTAGTATGGAACAGCACGTAATATGGAACTTCGTAAAATTTCGATAAAGAAATAACGAACTCTTCAGGTAATCGTTTATACTATATCCCTAGACACAATAGACGATGATACTGAGAATTTAGCATCAGTCGGGTCTCTATCATTGAAAGAGAAACGTTTATATTTTTCGTGGGGTGTAAAAGTTTCTGAAAAGTGCATCAAACAGTTAAATATTGTAATGAAGGTATGTTACAAAGTATTATTTTTATATAATTTATCATTAAATATGTGTGTTCTTGATTATTCAGCAATAGTTTACCAATAAAGTTACTTTGTTCTTAGTATAATTCTTAATTTCTTGTCGGAACATACCGAGTAACATAGATGAAGTTGATAATGACGATGACGATGATGATGCGGAATGCTTATTTTGCGATGGTAATTCTAAAAATAATGACAATGAAAAGTAGGACCCAATGTATTCGCTGCTTTCAGTGGGCACACGAAGAATGTGGGGCTTCCGACGTATTATTCACGTGCCCAACGTGTAGGACACGCAGAAAGCAGGAATAAATTAAAAAAATGATGTGTATTTATTTATTTGTATCTTCTACTTAATAAATCTTCATTTTTAGTAAAAAAAAGTAAAGAATTTTGGGTTTCCTTTACAAATTTCCTAGGTGTTCCATATTAGGACCCATTTTTTCGAACTGCCGATTTTCACTCTTTTAGTTTTTTTACTATAATTGCAAAACAATTGGATTTTTTTACATTTGACTATGTAAATATGATTACGCATTAATTCATTCGTCCCCTCATGTCAGTTTTATTAAAAAAAACGAATTCCCCTACTTTTGACAAGCTATTCGTTAATTGTGATAATTAAAAGCTTATGATGCGTTCAGTGGGACTGAAACGATAATTTCCCGGCGTTATACCACATTAAACAGTATAAAAGGCCGGCGATAGACGCGGCTACCGTTTCCTACGTATTAGCATTCAACGCGACGAGCCAAAGTTGAGGAGAGCGCCGCGCCGGAGAACCGTTCCTGCGCCTGCAATCAGGCATTTCTGTACTATTACGGTTGCGAACAGCGAACCACGGAGCTCCGGCGCATCTAAAGGCAGAGCATTCCCGCCACGTACGTAAAACCACGTAGAAAAGAACATACAAAATCGTTGCGTTGGAATTCGCGCCTGGGGGACCGCGGCAGACACACAGAGCGCAAAACTACTCGATCCAAGAATATCGAACGAATCGTAAAACTTTATGCGAAAAATTCCCGCGCGGACAGCCCACGATTTTCTTCTTAATCCTATGGGGAACGGTCGAACGAGCGAGGGGATCGTAAACCGTCGATCTCGGCTGGACTAAATCTGATTCACATGGAATGTGGAATTTCTACCGATATGGTTAAGAATTATTTGATTCGAATCGATGGACGAGCATTGATAATTTTATAAAAAGAAATGATCCACTTTTAGGGTGTTGGTATGTGGTACCTAAATTTCGAGGATTTTTGGAATTTACAGTCGACGAATATTAGTACCGAAGTGTACGTACGCAGCTTACCTAGTTCCAAAGGGGTACTAAAATGCGGTTCACGTCCCGCGCCGAGATTACTTTTTCCAGATATAAACCAGGAGAAGCTAACCTGAACAACACTGACTACACGCGGTCGAATGCGCGGGTGCCGCGAGTCAGAATGCGCGCATGCGCGTCCACTGTGGAATGTGCCCCCTCCCCACGGACAACCTCTTCCCGTCCCGCGGCACAGCAATGGACTCGAGACGCTTCCAAATATTTCGAATATCATCCGATGCCGAGAGAGGAGGCTCGTGAAATTTAAACAATCTCGGAAATCTACCGATCCTAAAGTCTGTCGACCGTTACGGTATAAATCAATTATACCCACAATTATAGGCTTTCCCTTCGAGACGGGAATAAATAAAGGAACCAGGATCTTTGTTCCCTATTTTGGTATTCAGAATTATTCATAACCTCCGCGTTCGTTCCGAGTATTTTTCAAGGCCTTCCTGTGTTTGGATTCGTGTAATATCCGAGGGGATTTGAACTTTAGCGTGAATAAATTTCCTGAAAGCTTGCATCAGAGAGAATCGAATACCCATCGCTCCGCGCGGATTGCACCCCTTCCTCCCCCCGACCAGCAGCTCTCATCGCGCTGTCGACCCTCGCAACCCCTCTTCGTCGCACTGCATCACGCGACTCATTCCACACGACGGCGCGCCGTCCGTGTATTGCGGCTTGTCGAAGCGTGCGTGCGCAGCGCGCACACGCGTTTAAAAGCGTACGTCCGCCACGAGGAATTCTTTCAGCACGAGTGTCGCGCGTACGTGCGACTCCCTTCTCCCTGTGTAGAAGTGGTTCGCGATAATGCCATTATTTCCATTTTTACGAACTTGCCCGAACGAGCTTGCAAAAACGCGGCGGAAGCTATTAGCAGCTTTATCTTATCCCGTCGAGAGGACTGCCTCGGGAGAAATTTTCGAATTATACGCTTCGCCTACAATAATTCTTCAATACATTCGAATGAATTTTACAAGTTTTGCAATTTATTGGTACTTTCTCTAATCCCTACGCGCGCGCGAGAAGAACGAAAATTCTTTAGGTTCGACTGTATGAAAACATAGATTCTATAATGTATCTGACAAAATTAATGTGCCATCGTGGAAATTGTTGTTCTGATTCGCAGATTTTGTAACTCGAAGACATTCCATCGAGAATAATGAAGAGACAACATTTGGAACAGAATATTTAAATTTCATTGCCCGCGCTTTTCAATAATGGCGCCCTAACCGCCTAACAATAAGTATGCCGTCAATTAAATTCAAAAGCGCGGCCATGAACTTGGGTATCGGAATGCGCAGCCCTGTCGCGATAATAAGCTACAGTGTAAATGCATTTTCTGTCACGTGTATCACGAAGAATTAAGAATGAATGCAGCCGTTACCTCTTGTCGACGTCCTCGGTGATTTATCTCGCCATCCAAAAGAACATCCCAGCGATGCACGTAATCCGGTTAATCCAACATGACACAAAGAGAGCGCGGTTTAGGCTCCCAACAGGTGGTCGCAACGAATAAACACTCTCGAGTAAGGATATTCTATGAATACGCACAGCACAACACAAATTGCACGTCGCTTGCACGAGACTCCGCGATCTCACGTGAACTTCGAGCGCGGACGGTACGAATTCCTTTCCTACCTCTCTCTCTCTCTCTCTCTCTCTCTCCCGCCTCCCTCTTTCGTTCTCTCACACGTCGTTCAAAACGCAGCAGGGCTGTTCTAACCGCATCGCGAACGACATTCTTACGCGATGGAAATCCGTGAGACTCGACGTTGATCGTGATACGTGCAAGCTCGCTCTTAGATATTTAGGACACAGTCCTGTAAGAAAGGGGCGCGCGAAAGATCGAACGAGAGACGAGCGCGACGTACTACACCGGCGGCCGGCGAGTGACTGACTAGCGGCGCGCGCCGGCTTCCCATAGTCGACCGGGCTAACCTAACTTCACAATCAACTTGCACCCCACGAGAACTATACGCGAACTGCATGAACTATCGAAGCACACGCCGAGCAGCATAATATCCGACCAGCCTTATTAGTTTTCATCACGGTTTATCGTTCAACATTATGTCTGAATTATATCTATTTACAAATTCGTTAGCAAATTATGTGTGTGTATTAAAATTAATTTTTCATATGTGTATCGCTGCGCTTGATTCGGGATCATATTTGATATCAGCTTTTCCATTTATCCATATCGTGTGGCGCTCATTTTGTGCATATTGTAGCGTATAGTGATATGTAAAGTATCAGATGTATAGTAAATAGAATATTAATAAATAATGCATTAAATACACTGTAGTGGTATAGTAGTAAATAATATTGTTCTTATATATGTAAAGGAGAACCTATAAGTAGTAGGAACAATTCAATAAGACGTTATTCAATCGTTTAATTAGACAGGAAGGAAGATTTGAAAATAGTTCACTTTACACGTACCCAAGGAAAATTCAAACTGCCCGGTAAATACTGTCCTAGCAGTATGTGGAATTCTCATGTTGACCCGAACATATTTCGTTGAGAAGCAGGCTTTAAGAACGATTGGCGGAGATTTAAAAACGAGTTTTATCAAGATTCACAGTTCTTCTCGCGATTCTTTGTTTCGCAATTGCCAATAAGTAGATACATCAATCGTTCAGAAGTTACACCAGAACCCTCGCGAGAGAAACACCAGCGCGGTTAATTAGTAGAGAAGATGATTAATTCCAAGGGTGTCGCAAAATATTAAATATAGAGTTAGGAGAGTACGTGTCCATACCAGCGAACAGGTGCTACCATCTTACGGTGGAGGCCCCAGGTAAAACGGGTTCTGCAGGTTTAGAAAGGCAGGGAACGCATGTGAGCGGACATAGCGGGCGCCATAGTCAGCGGAACTATCTGCAAAGAAGATCACAGTGTGACGTAAACGACGATCTAAACAAGTATCAGCTGTGTAGCAGTCATTGTTCGTATCCGTTTTGGCAGGCGTACAAGAATTCTGTTTTTCTTCGTTTTCTGATCGTCGGACAGCGAGTCCGACGGGATAAACGGTATACGGAGTTAGTCGGGAATACGTGCGAAAGAAGAAAAGGGGGGAGGCTACGAGTTTTCCGTAGAACGCAACCGTGGCTGCGTGCGTGCTCCAGCCCCAGCCCCACCAACGATCTTAGGGACAATAATCGTGTGAAAAACGGGGCGGTACGCGCATAAGCCTGGCCTCGAGCGGCGAGTCGGACGACGGTGGACTCGCTCCGCCACCGCGCAAAAGGTCCCGTAGTTCTCTCCCGGCTACCCTACGACCAGCGGACGAGCACCACACCGATCCCGAGATGGAGAACTATCGGTAACGCAATCGCCAGGGCCCTAGAACGTCGCGAGCGCGTAGTCAACAAACGAAGGGGCTTACCCCCTTCGTAATGACGCTCTCACGTATATATCTTCTTCCTTACAGAATCTCAAGACGTACCAACGTCGGGTTCCTTTCATACGTGCTGTCTCACGAGCAGTTTTCTTATATTTCTTGAAACCCCTCGGTCAGAGTAATCGTAGAGACCCCTTTTGCACGCGGAGAGCGAGTGGTGTTTTGAGATTTTTGCGAGAAAAAAAATACAAAAAAAAAAAAAAAAAATAAAAATAATAAAAAAAGAAGATACTTATGTCAAGATAGAATGTACCGCTTAGTACCACGTACTCGTTAGCATCCCGTGCCACTCATTGTCACCACGGGTAACATTTCCGTGTGCACGACAGCGTAATGCAACAGCAGACATCGAACGGTGGCATTTCCTCCGGGCTCCAGCAAAACGGGGGCACCGCCGACTCCGGAGGGCCCCACGCCAATGGCAACATGATACCAGAATCGGACGGCGACATCAACGGCGTTAACGGGGAAACGAATCAGAATTTGGGACCTCCGAAAGTAATGGACAAAACTAATCAAGACATTGTTAGGCTCATCGGACAGCATTTGAAGACGGTTGGCCTCGAGTATGTACCTCCTTTCTGGTTCGACTCTTATGGCATGCCCAAGGTATAGCGAGCGAACCTGTCCCCGAAACAAAAATACATGTACGCGCTCGAACCGACTCGCGGATTATTTTCATCCCGATATCCAACGTTACGGTCGGATTCGACGACGATACTTCTATCGCGCCGAAAGCTTCTAAGCGTTCTCTTTGTTTCGAGAATTCTCTTTGTACGTACGAGCGTGCATTTATCAGAACTATTGTATCACAACCTATCTGGACTGCGTACTGCGTGGTGGGAGAAAGTCTAATTATAGAACCTTGAAATATAGTCGCTAGTATCTGCAAGTTATACTTGCTTTATAACGATGCAGGCAATGAGAAAGAGGCGCACGTGCGAAATAGATTCGCGATCGAACGCATCGCCGTCGTGTCCGACTTAATTTTTAATAATATACCAAGAGAGTATACCTCTGGGTAATGTTTATTGGTTAGCCGAGTCGAGTAGAATTACACCGTTCGGGTGGAAGTCGAGTAGCCCAGACGTTTTCGTCGTCGTAAAGGAGTCGGCGGGTTAATTGTAATTGACGGAATGAAATGTTATTTCCAGTCGCACGGCGGATCTTCTTATGCAAGAGTCCGGTTGTCGTCTAGATCATCCCGCCGCTGCGAAATTCAGACAACACGTTATGGACGGGGACTGGACTAAGGCGGAGCACGACCTTAACGAACTGAAGTCGTTTTTAAACGGCGCGAGTCAAAGTCTAGTGGTAAGGGTGTTCGCGCTGGAGCTCCTTAACGTCGAGCGAGCGTGCTAGGTCGCGCATATTACGTTACATCGTTCCTTGTTCGCAGGAAATGAAGTTTTTATTGTTAGAGCAGAAATACTTAGAATACTTGGAAGAAGGGTTAGTCATGGAAGCACTGCAAGTTTTACGCAACGAACTTACACCTTTAGGTCATAACACGGGTCGTGTCCACCAGTTATCTGCATTTATGATGTGCAGCGGACGCGACGAGTTACAGGTAACGGCGTACACATTTTTTGGCAATGCGGCGGTTTGCGAACGTACACGGCGTAATATCGTACGCTTCATCGTCGTTGTTTGTCTACTAACGAGCTTTTATAGAATCGAAATCTGTAAGCGTAGAGATATTCCGGCACTAAGCTGCTACTGAAAATTTGATCGCTAGCAAATAGACACTTGTTAACAGACGCGTGCAGGCTGGGACGGTAAAGGCGCAGCCTCGAGAGCCGCTTTAATGGACAGACTACAGAAATATCTACCACCCTCCATTATGTTACCACCGCGTCGCCTTCATTCGCTTCTGTGTCAAGCCGTAGAGATGCAGAATCAACAGTGCACGTACCACGTAACGCACACTCAGGTACCATTTAATTATTTACGCCTCGACGATGTTAGTAGCGACTTATTCAGATCCGTCGTTATTCCCCGAACTCTGCCGGTAGCTTGCGCCGACGCTATTGTAATGAATTTCTGTTATAAATCAGACAAGTTTAGAGAATGTGTCGCTGCTCGTGGATCACAGCTGCAGCAAAGAACAGTTTCCGTGCCATACTATACAGGTGCTGAATAATCACTGCGACGAGGTGTGGTATTGTAAATTCTCCCCCGACGGTCTTAAGTTAGCTACAGGCTCCAAGGATATGACTGTAATTATTTGGGACGTTGATCCAGTAAGTAAATCGTTAAGCGTCAACGGAAGTAACAAGCGCTCAGTAACCGAGAAACGATTTTCCAATGAAACTAGGAAACATTGAGAGTATCTCATAGAAAAACACTAGAAGGTCATACTTATGGAGTGGCACTGATTGCCTGGAGTCCTGACAGCAGTCTTCTAATTGCTTGCGGACCCGAAGATTGCCCGGAGCTCTGGCTTTGGAGTATTGATCCGCCTGATTACGAACTACGTGCGACTGTTACCCAAAGCACCGACGATTCGCTTACGGCTTGCGCCTGGTATCCTGATTCCCGTAAATTCGTGGCGGGAGGACTCCGCGGGCAGTTCTATCAATTTGTAACATATCAGTCAAATTTATTATATAACCATATTCTATCGTTTAGCCAAAGAATGTTTAAACACTGGGCATATAAATGTGATATTTTAGGACTTAGAAGGTAATGTGTCAGAGTCTTGGGAAGGTGTTAGAGTGAAATGCCTGTGGTGCAAAAGTGATGGGAAAACGGTTCTAGCTGCTGATTCACATCATCGAATTAGAGGATATAATTTTGACGATTTATGTGACTTCACAATGTAAAATTGCAATTACTTTGACTGTAAGCAACGTAACTCGTTAATGTCGTGCTCCCAGTAATATCGGTTTAACGATTGCAGATTACAAGAGGATCATCCTGTGATGTCATTTAGTGTAAATAAAACAGACCGACTTGCACTCCTAAATGTCGCCAATCAGGGTGTACATCTTTGGGATTTACAAGACAGATGTTTAGTAAGACGTTTCCAAGGTGTTACTCAAGGACATTTTACAATCCACAGTTGTTTCGGTGGCGTGAACCAAGATTTCATTGCATCTGGTAGCGAAGGTATGTCGAATTACGCGGAATAAGTGTAATATCGGTAATTACTACTTTAGCGATTCATCACCGATTTCGATGAAATTTGGATATGTTGTAAAACTCCACCTTTTGAACAACTTTTTCCTATACGTGTTGCCGTGGCTCGGTCTTAAGGCCCCCATACACGAGCGAGCATGCTCGCCGAGCCGCTCGCGTCAAGCTCGCGTCAAACTCGTCGATATGCTTGCGGGAGCCCACACACGATACGAACATTCGACGAGCCTCAGTTGTGCCGAGCGCGTTGCGAGCTCACGTTCGGAATGAATTTTAACCAAACCATTGCGCTTATAGGCCGTGCGTGCGAGAGAGTCTGACCATCGGCGTTCTTTTAATTCGTTTCGAAAAACATGCCATCGCTCATATGTGATCGTATGTTTCTCGAAACGAATTAAAAGCGCAGTAGCGGGCAGAGTGTACGCATGTGAACGACGAAGCGAGACAAAGTATCATGTTTTCTCTTTTGGATACTGGGGTGTGAATGATAACTGAGGCACAGTTGGGCATTATCTAGATAAAAAATTATTTAAATAACGATCGAATAAGTGATACTTTATCTTTATTCGTTATTCGAGGTTCGAATAATCGAAGTTATGTTTATTCGAAGAGCAACGAATAAACCATTTTATTCGATGAGAATTCATTCGGCGAATGACGATAATTTTTTATTCGAATAAATGCGTCGCATCAATTTTTCATCCGTAACATTTATCTTTTCGAAGCCTTCGAATAAACCCACGGAAACTTTCGTTTGGCCGCCCGATCGGCTCGTAGGCCATTCCCAACGAGCCGAGCATTTCAACCGCTCGTTGATCCCATACACCAGCGAGCATGCTCGCCGAGCTTGCCCGCATGAAGCTTCCGTGCAGCTCCCTCACATGCTCGCGATTGTTCACACACCCTACAAACATATTCGACCAGCCCCAGCCGTGGCCAAACTCGGCGCGAGCCGAGAATTTAATGGCTCGTCGACCCCATACACGAGCGAGCATGCTCGCTTGTGTATGGGGGCCTTTAGTTTCCGAGGATGCTCGCAAAAATATTTTTTAAATTTCTTGCTTTGGTTTATAATTTGGGTTGTCAAGGGTCAAGGTCATCATTCCGAACAACTTCTCCCTATACATGTTACCGCCGCTCGGCCTTCGTTTCCGAGATATTTGCGAGAAACTTCGGTTGACTTGTTCCGACACAACGCGTTTCACTTTCCAACTTGTCCCGGGTATTAGTATTGGTTGGGGCTAGATTAGCGAACCGACGTGAGTCGGGGTGTTGACGGGAGCTCCCCCACACACCCTACAAGTGCTCCCGAAAGCACCCTCTTCCTAGCAAAAAAATTACGTTTTAGAACCAGAGTCATCCTAATATCCAGCGGCGCGGCGTCGGCGCCGCCGAACAGAGTCGGGGTGTTGACGCCTCGACGGGCATCCGCAAGTTTCTGGTTTGAATCTCCAAACTCACGTCGGTTCGCTACCATGCTTTACGGGCCCCCGCGCTAATTTAGCCCCAACCAATACTAATGGAATGCGTTGCGTCGGAATAAGTCAAGCGAAGTTTTTCGCATATATCTCGGGAACTAAGGCCGAGCGGCGGTAACACGTGTAGGAAAAAGTTGTCCAGAATCATGCCCCCAACAACATGTCCGTATTTCATCAAAACCGGCGAAGAATCGCTGAAGTAAATAATTACCATGATAGCATTGATCGATTCGATAATGTGATAAAATTGAGCTTCCCGTCCCCATTACAGACACTAAGGTCTACGTGTGGCATATCAAAAGGGAACTACCTATCGCAACTCTAACGGGTCATAGTAGAACAGTAAACTGTGTCTCATGGAATCCTGTGTACCATCAAATGATGGCATCTGTATCAGACGATTGTACAGTGAGAATATGGGGACCCAGGTCGTTGTCTCCAGAGAAAGCTGAAAGCGACAAGACTGGTAAAGTCATGATAATTGAATATTCTCCTCGACATCAAGGGAGGTCGGATTGGGGATATGATTTTGTAAAGTTCTCTCTTTAATTTCTGTTTGAATATTTAGCACCATCAGAGAGCAACTCCTCAAATGGTAGTGGATGGCATGAAATGGTCTCGTAGCGAACTACAGTGCATCAGTGTTCCCATGACCTCATGGTGTTCAAAAGACTGTCATATTGACTTTTTCCTGCCCCCAGCAGCTATCTCTTTATGCCTCATTACTGTAAGTCTGGGTAAACGACTATTACTGAAAGTAAATGAGGGATACGTTAGCAATGACTGCTAACTAATTAGAAAAACTAACAATCGGACATTAATTTGGGAAAATCTATCTCTTTCTGATTAACGGATTTTATATGAAACTGTATTATCCGTTTGCCAGTCAAAAGTCGAATTTGAATGGCTTTGATGGTTTGATGGTTTGAGCTAACGATTGAAAGAGCAGCATAATATGTCGACTAGCATAGGTTATGGCAGAATAGAAATTCAACAAATTCCGTCTTAGCATCGATGTAAAGAGAAGAAATTAAATGTGCATGAATAAGAGCGCTGGCAGCAGAACAAAATTTATGGTTTCGCGAAATTATGATAGGGAAACATGTTTTGACAGGAATTATGTCAAATTTAATCTTTCTAAAAATAAAATGTTGTATATAACAATATCGTGCTTGATAAATTTCTAATTAATTTTTCTTAACCGATAATAAACGTGATACGTATTATCATTTCTCGTCGCATGTGTAAACTGCCATCTTGCAATGATGCTGTATGTCTCAAATTGTACGCAGTTATCGTAAAATATGGTAAAGGTGTAGAAGTAATACAGATATTGTGTGAAAGGAAGTTTAATTTCAGTAAAATAATTTGCAACGGAGGACAGCCGAGGTAAACTGTGAATTTGGCAAATCTATAAACCGTTTTATAAGGCGTGCAGAGTTTCATTCAAGATTAATCGGAGAGCTAAGTATACCTTGACGATTTCATTATAGAGAGAAATAAACTGGTTTCGAAAGTTCAGCATTAATCCTGAAGTTAGTACCTTTATTCGATACTGTGATTTAATATCGAGATACACGCGCTTGGTGTCAAAGGAAAGAAAAAATTTATAAATATTACATTTGCCTTAAATATTGTCACGCTTGTGAAAACTTTAAAATAGCATCGGTAGACTGTATAGATTTCAAATATTTATTTTAAACCATTGGTTACTTGATATAGATCGAATATTCTTTATATGACGCGTTCCCTTCATTAGAGTTTTTCAGTGCCATTATTACCAGGTGACAAATAATTGTCATTTATAATTGTAATAACATCTCCAAGTCACGAATCAAAATTCAGCGTATATTCTGCGAATAGTTCACAGCGTAAACGTGCACAGCATTACGGCATCTTCTTTCGTGCTGAACTCGTTACACTTGCACATAACGTGTGTATCGTATTTCCGTTCCGATCATATCGAATCGTATAATCGGGAGTGTCACATTTTTCTCGAATAATTTAGCGAACAATTACTACAGAAGAATGCATATATGATTACAGATAAGGAAACTGAGAAACGTTTTTCTTTTTGAACTGGTAGTGAACAGGCAAAAGCAACTTAGAAATCTCGTAATATCCGAAGGTGTGTAGGGTATACGTGTACAAAATACTTTGAAAACGAATAACACTGTAAACAGATTTACACAAAAAAAAAAGATGTCTGTAGTTTATGCCCCTGAAATTATAGTGAGATAATATGATGTCAATCACTATTATCATTTGCATTTACCTCTGGTGCCTTAGCACTTTAATAATCTAAAAGTTTTCAGCATTTCCCGATGATTTGAACTAACATGCCATTCGTAACTTGACGTAGTTCGCGATGTGACAAACAATAAGTACTAAATTCTACCCCGAAATGGAATTCAAGTATGTATCTCTGTCGTTAATTATTCGGTGGTATCTCCTCTCTCAATCATCCGTAACATCCACGATGTAATACTAATTGCCCCGTTGTAATTACGTACTTTTGTATTTCGATGGCGGAACATAGAAGAGCAATAAGAAAAATTCATAGAAGTCTTCTTTTCTATAAGATTAATGTAATACAATTAACTCGAGATACAAAGTATGCCATCTCTGACAAAGTAAATATAGAAATCTGCATGGAATATTAATTATTTAAATTATTTTGTGTAAATAATGGGCGAAAATGTTTCATATAAATCTGGAAATGGAAAAAAAAAAGAGTAATTTTATATTTAATTTATAACAAGGAATGTGAAATAAATGATTCAGGTGAAACAACTACTTCTTAAACAGTATTATGTTACGTTGGATCATAATGAACGATTTTTAAATAATTTCGGACCAGACGTGTCGATATTTTAAAGAAAAGAAAAAAAAATAACAAAGTATAATGAACTATATTAATAATAATTAGGTATAAAAGAGTGATATATCTCTACATAACAATTTGTGTTTTTACAGTGCAATTGAAATATCTACTAGAGCGGCAAATATAATTAGATTATTATATGATTCAGCTTTATCAAGAGAATAAAACTTGTTTAAGGACTTTTATGTATATTATTACTATTATTATGATTATTATGATTATTATGATTATTATTCTATATTACTTTTTTAATTTGTTAGGTTTTAGTTTATTACTTCATATGTACATACCTAATGATAAATACATGGTTTTATGAAAAGAACTGCCGTTTGTTATGATAGCAATGTGTGTTTGTTCTTAAAATATCTACTTTAAATACTTCATATTGAGAATTGCGTAACGTTAGGTAATAGTTGTATAGCATAAGACCAATAATGCATGAGCTAATTGCTTGTGTTACTCATAATTTATCTAAAATATTTTAAATAAACTAAAAAAAAAGTCAGCCAAATGCGTGAATAAGTAGTTATGTTTATGTATAGTACATGTAACAATGGACATTTCCTATTTTTCATAAATGAGAATATATACTTCGTAATTTTTTAAAACATAGCCTATGTTATTTAACGAGTTATTTTAGTAAGACACTGCTTGTATTGTCGCAGGTAAAAGATTGTAATAAATTTGATAATAGATCGATGTATAACAATTGGAAATTCAGCATATTAAAATTAAACGAAATTTTTGTACAAAAATCATGCCTGACTTTAACTATTTAGTATACGAAGCTAATATAATAAAATAGTGTCGTCTCTTGTACAGATCACGAGAAAGATTATTTTCATCGCTACTTCCTTTTTATTGCCGCACACATATATATATATATATATATGTAACAAACGCTGCTTACAGATACAGTCTTGATATTGCTTTAAAGACACGTTCCCTACTTGTATATTTTGTCTGTGTTTACTATTATGTATGAAAGGCTGTATAATAAATATTCTTCTACAATCTTTAATTTAGACTATTTCCATAGGTAGACGGGCCTACACTCTTTCCAAGATATGAACGCTATTAATATTATAGATATACACGCGAAATGTTGCACGATATTAATTAAGATACATTGTCTCTGTTCTAAACTTTCAAATTTATTTGCGCGACTGTATATGCGAAACAAGTAGTGAGTTTCACATTATACAATATTAAACTTTAAAATATTGTATATAGAAACAATTCATTACAATAAACTATAAAAAAAGGCCTGACTAATCGAGAACAAATTACTTATCTTACATACCATTATTAATCGTTCAGTTGTACATTAACAATATTTTGTATTGTATCTTAAACATCCCCTGTGCTGTGAACGACGTAACATATATTTACTACGCTAATTTAACCCTGCATACTGTTCTTATAAACTTATACTTTTTTGTAACTACCTTAACATTCAAATGGTAAATACTAGGGTTGGGTTCGAACGTGGTTTTTAAATTTTCGGAACTCGAATACGAAACTTTGTGAGGCTTGGAAACAGTCGAAGCTCGAAACTCTCAAAAACTTGAAGTGCTCGTTCCGTTTTGTAAGTAGAATATCTTAGAGAAAATTTTTAAACAAATCTCCATTGACCATAGTTAAACAGAATATAAACAAAAATGTAACAATACACAGATTCCCGAGGCATACTTTCCCTTACCCGAGTGCTTCGAATCACAGAAAAGTGCCCAGTCCCGAAACTCGAAAACCCATCCCTAATTACAAGCAGTAAATACCTTACCTGCGGCAATTTTAAATTCACCGCCGTTCACTATCGAAAGCGCGTATCGATGCCGCCGTACCTTCGAGATCTTGTGCAACACGAGCGAGCCGGGTAAGACTGCACTATCCCTTCCTATCGCATTTGATCTCGATGTCTCGAGACGCGTATCATTCTTTGGAGTATTGATGATTTCCATTTTAGGAAATCTCGCTACCAGCTAGTATGCTTCATAGGACTCCGAGGTCTGGATTTTCGTCGAATTGGATAAGCGGCGCGAAGACACTTCTCATAGCCGAGGGATTCTTAGCACTTGGATCCTATGCAATCTGGTCCTGCATGAATAGGTCCCAAAGTAAGTCGCACATCGCCTTTCGCGATTCATTTATGTTTCTAGGTTAACTTCCACCCGTGATTCATGTTTTCATGTCATAATTCATGCCTTCGCGATACCGACACAACGCCTTATACGTCGGCTAACGCATTGGGAAACATGTGAACTCGGCGATTGATCGGACCCCCCGAAATTTCTCGTAGCTTACCGAAGTCGCGTTCCGGTCGTCGGAGGATGATACAATTATTTCAGCAAATCGTCCGATCTGAACATCAATCGAACGTTAGATTGCAGGTATTATATGCACAACAACTATCCATATATACTGGAAGGGTATTACACGGTTTGCGAGAAGTTATCCGGAGAAAACGATATGAGAGTGGCGGACCTCTTACTGTGGGAGAATCAACGAAATGAACATTAAATCTTCATGGAGTTCGCGAGACCTATAACATTCTTAATAGGAAGCGGCGATCTCAGATATAGCTTCCTGCAGGCATATTTCTCTAACGAGAACTTACAGGAGGTACGTACATTCGTCGACGTCGATATCGATCGCGATATTCGTCTCAATAAGGCCCTTTTGCTATTCACCTTTTTATATTCCAGAACGTGAACTCTCCGACAATCTCTGTTCCCGTTTCTCCGTTATAATCGTCGGTTACGCTTGAAAATATATTAGCCCCAGCGCTTCGTTCGCGAAATGTTTCGTACGCTAATATCGCGACGATTAATTAGTACGTTACATTCCCGTATTTCCAGCCGTTGTACGGGCGATCTTCGGCTGTGAAGCGGCAAGAGAAGCTCTCGGATGTATCGAAGCGGAGCGGTTTTAAAGACAAATCTATGTTAGCGACGAGCAGCGAATGCTTCGGGCTGAATGGTACACGGGATACAACGCTTGTCGAGAAATAGCACTCAGATAACATGGATTCTCCTACTCTCATAGAGGGAAGTTTACCAGATCGCATCACGAGAAGGGACAGGGAGAGGAAAAATATCATCGAACGACGGAGGGAGGAGCGGCAGTCTCTGGCTGTGGAGTCGGAGCAAAGTAGTTACTTCAAAGACACTTTCTACTCGTCGTGCAAGAAGATCAAGGAGATGTTAGACGACGCGCCCGGCGCTTCTACGTCGGCTCTTCCCGGAGTGTTCGATAAGGCGAACAAGGAGATCCAAGCGCTGAAGAATTATCTGTCGCAGTCGAAAATGTTTCTGAAGGTTTACGACATTAGAAGGGCGCAGGAGAATTTACAGTTACTGGAGAACGAGGCTTCTGATCTGGAGGTGAAGTTGCTGCCTAAAAAGAAGTTCGGTTTTAAGAATCGCAGGGTCGTGAAAAAGGCTTCGGACAAGTCGCACGACATGACGGACGGTTTGAAGGACTTGACGATATCGGAGGGGATCGTAAACGGTTCGGCGAAACTGAATCACAAGCTATCGAGCAAATACGGGGACAGCGCGTGCATGCTGTTGGGGAAAGTCGGCGAGCAGCTAGTTCTGGACGCCGAGAACGTGAATAAGAACGATATTCTGCTCTCCGATCTGAATCGCTGTACGATACGAATCTACGGGGCACCTAGTACTCTGCACATGGTAAATCTAAAGCACTGCACCGTATTGGTCGGGCCAGTCGCGTCGTCTGTGTTCGTCCACGATTGTAGCGAGTCCGTGTTCGCTTTTGCGTGCCAGCAACTTCGGCTACACTCTTCGACGGACTGTACAATTTATTTGCACGTTACAAGTAGATCGATCATAGAGGATTGTACAGAGATACGTCTAGCACCTTACAATTGGTCCTACGAAGACCAAGCGAATCATTTTAATCTAGCTGGTCTCGATCCGAAAGTAAATCATTGGAATTGCATCGACGACTTCAACTGGTTGTGCGACGAGAAGCACTCGCCGAACTGGAGTATTCTTGAACCTGAATTAAGTGTAAAAAATTGGGATTAATAGATATAAAGAAAATAAACTATGGAAATGTGAGATTCAGTTTTTTGAGATAGCATTTTTTCAAAGTTAGACACTTATTTTGTTATGTAAATTATTTACGTGCATACTTCGCTTTTTCACAGAAATCACACTATGTAAGTGTTTTATATACTTACAAGATATTTAATAAAATTGCTGTTTGTGAATTATATAGAGGAAATATATTTTTATTATATTATGTATCGCATCCCCCGCACCCTGTCGCGATCTAATTGAAAATTATGATCTTGCTACCTTCAAACGTTCGAAACTGAAAAGTAATCGTGTACAAATTTCGTAGTTCAATTTTAATTACCCGCGTGTATGGTCACAAGCTAGGTATAGGATAGACCTATCGCGCAATGTAATTTTGTGACACGATGGGGAGGCTCGTTTACCATTTTCGTGTCGCACCCAACGTTATCGATTCAGCCTAAAATTGGTGGTCCTCCAGGGAATGATCGGTATAACCGCAGCCATTTACGGCAAAATCCTTACTAATATATAAAAGTGAAACGTTGTCTGTTTCTTTGTCCTTCTTTCACGCCTAAACGGCTGAACGGATTTCAATGAAATTTTAAATATACATTAAATACGCCCTAGATTAGATTATAGGCTATTTATAAATATGCTATCTAAAATAATAAATAATAATAATAATAATTTCCGGGTGAAACCGGGTAACGGGTCAGCTAGTCGGAAATAATATTTTTGGCGCAAAAGTTTGAGTAACTTAAAATATAAATTTTAAAGTGGACTTTCTTCTGGTGTTTTACATATATAAAAAAAATTGAAACTACCAAAGATTAATATGTAACGCAGTATTTAAAATATTAGTGACCGAAGAAAATAATAAATTCTCAAATGTATAAAAGTATATTTCATTGACTTATTAGAACAGCCATCTCGTAAATTTAATGGGTCATTAGCATGATTCCATTGCATGGGGTTTTGCCCGGAGCACGGAAAATTTTTACTGCTCCACTGCTCCAAATTCTTTTTTATTCTTTGAATTTCTTTTCATTTTATAAGAGCAGACGAATGAGTTTTTTTTAATAAATACCGATTCGCAATTTTTCATAATTGCAGAAATATTATATCGTAGTGAACATACATTACATTTCGCTGTGAATATCGCGACATTAATTACTGATGTCGTCAAGGGCGTCCGGGGATTTTTTTCCAGGCGGAGGGCAACTTTGGGGATGATGGTAAAGAAAAATATACCCCTCTTGCTTTTTTTTAACCCATTTTATACGGCCGATTTAATTAACAATTTAAAACCGAAATTTAAAAATATTCCCTTTTTTAGTATAAACTTAACGAAGATCAGTTTTGAAAAATAAGCGTTTTTTTCTCAAAGCCAGGGGGAGCAACTACCCCTTTTGCACCTCCCTCCGGACTCCCATGGATTTCGTAGAAATTCTTAAATATAAGTAAAATTTGAAATAACGATAAAATAGCACGGAATGTTAAAGAGCTTCGTAACTGCAATCTATGAAAAAGATACGCTTTATTCACAAACATGGTAAATATAAATACAGACCCCGCGATCTTGCATCGCTCCCCGTGTCTCTAAAATGCGATATACGTGTATAAGTAACAGTAATACATAATTATATACATATAAAAGTGTAGGTCAAGCAAATATCTCACAAAAGCCCGTACTCAGCACGACCGGCAGTTCAGAAATTAATTAATATCGCTGGCTCGCACCTACGAATATCCTCGTAGAAAAATATACAAATCTAATTAGAAGAAAAAGCACGCACCCCTCTGTGCGCATTTCTAGACTATCATCCATTTCGTTGTGAGTATTCCTGAGTTGTGCGTTTCAATTGATCCAGATACTTTCAACTGCCTAAGGCATGTAATTTTCCAGAAGAAGTTCAAGGCTGACTAGTCACAGAACTCCCTCCAAAAAGCGGACACTTCGAAATTCTTAACGTCACGCTCGAGACATCGTACTAAAGTCGAGTGCGAAGAAAATCTAATGCACCGTCCACGAATATATCGGAAGCTAAAGAGTTCAGAGGAAACTATACAGACACACTCTTCTCTTGAAAGATGTCCCCGGTAACTTTACTCCCATAAAATCAGTGGCTTCGAAATTCTTAATTTTGATCCAAGGAAATCGGATGCGGAAGAAGTAATACGATAAGAAATGAGATAGGTGGTTCCAAGTGGCCACGGTAACAGCGAATGCCTAACTTCATCCTAATCCGCTTAAAATGTGTTCTGCAGGCTGCACTGTGAATGATGATCTTCCTTTTGCGAATTAAATCTCTAGAAGCTCTGCTTCGTTGTTCATTGACCTGGCGCGAAATTGTAAACGGGGTAACGAGGTGCGAAACGATTTGTCAGGCCGAAAACGTAATCAGACTCGCCACGTTCCCAAAGACTTCTGGCGCCATGGGTCGACTCCTCGTACGAGGGTGGAGCTAGAAAATGAAGTTCAAATTACTTCTGGCTTACTCCTGAGAAAGGAAGCTGCAGAATGTTCTTACGTAAATTGGGGTACAAATTCGACGATGGAACTCCGTCAGGAGACGTCCACCCAATCCCTGATGCCTTCGACTCCTCAGCTGGCGGAGCAGTCGGTGTCTGATAATTGATCAACGGCACAGAGCCCACGAAAACCGGGGTGTTCTGCGATAGATTTCTATGATACCTGAAACAAAATCCCCCTTTTCATACGCTTCATATCGTTTAATTATTACCAAACTTCCACAGCTAATTTTCTACTGTACTTCTTAACCCTCGAAACCGCAATGCCTGTCCTCTCAATCTTCTTAATTTGGATTAAAGAAACGATCTCTAGAGCAGTGGTGAGCGACCTTTGGCTAGTAGTGGGCAAAAGTGGAAACCTGAATATACTAATCAAAGAATTTTAATTTGTGGGGTGAATTTGTTATTTCTGATTTGCAATTGAAGGAATTGCGGGCCGCGGGTTGCCATCGCTGCTCTAGAGTTGGAAATATCACTTGCTGTAAGAAAAGAATCACGTTTCTAACAAGGGAAGATCCCGAAGCCGGAAATTCAAAAAATTCTGAAAATTTGCGAATATATAGGGGATTTCCTCCTGATTACGACGCAAATTTCTTTTGCTGCACAAATTCACTCGAAGGGGCTGAAATTAACCCCTGAAAATTCGGTTATTTTCCGATTTTCTGTTATAACTCGCGGACTATAAGAGATAGAAAAAAAGTTTCGAGACTAAAGTTACTTCTTTTAATTAGATCTATCATTTGGTAAGAAAAATATTTTACAATTCACGAGTTATAACACAGAATTGGAAAATAACCGAATTTTCAGTGGTCAATTACACTCCCTTAGAGTGAATTTGGGGCAGCAAACAAAAATTGCGTTGTAATCAGGAGGGAATTCCCTACATATTCTCAAAGTTTCAGAATTATTTGAATTTCCGGCTTCGGGATCTTCCCTTGTAAGTGATAAAAATTAAAAAGGGTCCATATGCGTCTGATCCAAATTCTTGCACAATATTCTCAATACAAATTTAAGTGCAGTGGTGGTCAAAAGAAAGTTTAACACAGATATTTTCAATACTAACAATTACATTGGCACCACTGCTCTATTTTGCAACCCCATTCCCAATTTACAGCGAGTAACGAAAACAGTCGAATACTTTTTAAAATCGCATAACTTTTTTAAAATTAATCCAACCGACTTGAGTTTCTTTGAGAAGCATGAATATCAGTTTGCTAAGTGGCGTGATTCGTCGTTTTGAAAAACGACCTTTACTATTTGTTTTTGCTACTCCGACCAAGTGCGTTTCTTTCAAAACTACGAATCACGTCACTTAGCAAACTGATCCTTCCAGCTTCTCAACAAAACTCAAGTCGTTTGGATTCATTTTGAAAATGTTACGCGATTTTAAAAAAGTATCCGACCATTTTCGTTACTCACTGTATGAGGTATAAATGTCAAGATATAAGGTAAAGGCACCAGTAGTTGACCATGTATCAGTAGTTGACCGCTTTTCAGAAAAACGTGAAAAATAAGGTTTTTAGAAGTGACGATCTTTTGAAAAAAGTGCAGTTGACGTGGCAAGACATCTACCGACTGAAATCTAAAACACTCAAGTGTGAAGTGCATTATGAATAATATTGGCGAATGTTTATTTACATCAAGGTGAGTAGTGTGTTCCCATTTCGTTATTTCCTTAATGATTTTGTTAAGAACAGGTGTATGGTTCAGGTAAAAAAATTCGTAGGTTATTAACTCTTTATGACTGAACTCTTCACTTGTTAAACTCTCATAGTGTTCTATATTTGATAAATGCACCGTTTTTGTTATACTAACCTCAGAAACACATAGTTTGCGGGGTGGTCAAGTAATGACTCTTGTCATTCTAATTGTTTCTAGAAGTTGACAGGTATGGCGCACAAGAAACTGGGTAAATGCACGAAAAAGTTGTATATATCGTTAGTGGTTTTTGAGGTCGCTGATCCCGAATTCGACATAGGATTTATAAAATTAATTTATTTAAACAATTTGTTTAACAAATTATATTGTAAAAAAGTTTTAGAATAAATAAAAAAATTTCGGAGACACATACATATTTGTTTAGTTACTTTCCCCGCAGAACACGATTCTATATGTACCAAAACATCTAATTTTGCAATCATTTGTTTAAACCTTCGAAAGTGAGCAAAACTCGAAATGTCTAATCTGTTCCTGAATTGGACTCCTTATGGAATTGAAATCTTTTAATTTCACATTCCTTTTTAGTTCTAACTTGTTCTAAATTATTGACTATAAACGATGCTAAGACGATTACCTACATCATTGCCTTAATTCTCTTTCTAGTATAGGTGGTCAATTACTGACCAACATAGGGTCAACTACTAGTATTTTCATTTTCAAGGATGGTCAACTTCTGAAGCAGTTACTAAACTTTGAAAAATGGTTTCAAAATTTTTATAGCATACCTTTTTTAAAAAATCGTTCTCATTACATAATTTGGAAAGCTTAAAGAGTATTCTTTAGGCAGCGACTGCCACTATTTAATGACAGAGCAATTAGTTACTATTGTTTACGTGAAGGATTTCTCTTAACTGGTCAACTACTGGTGCCTTTACCTTAATTCTTTCTACTGGAACTATCTTACTCCTGTCGCCGTTCACAGTTTAAACTATCTTCTCACCACTGGCGCAATTGGCACCGTGAATTTGAAAGCTCCACTATATACCAACCATCCCGAGACGCACGCTTCGATCTTGAGACTGTATTCCAAGTCGATGATCCCGCAGTTGGTGAGATTCGACGGTGGCAGCGGCGGGATGTCGAGCTTCTGCTCGTACTCAGCGGCTCCTCTGCCGTCGACAGGCCCCTTGCCAACTTCCGCTACCACGAGCTCCTCCGTTCGGGTGTCGCTGGACGGCGTGGTCGCGCGGAGAGTCACGATCTAGACTTCACGATTTCATCGTTATCTCCGACACATTATCCACAATCTCGCCGCAACCTGGCTCGGATGTACCTTACAAAGAATGAGCTTCACGGTGTCCACCGTCACCCCCGACGAGTTCTCCACGTTCACCTGTATGGGCATCGACTGTCCTGGCACGTAGCCCCTGACGGGCAGGGAATAGTTAACGGTCAGCGGCGCGGTGCCGCAAAACAGGCAGCAGAACGTTTTGCTCATCTCCTCTTCAACTTTCTCCTGTAAACAACAGGTACGCTCTCAACATCGAAGAATTTCCATTGCGCTGTCGCGAGACTTTGGCTAACAAGGAGCATCGCCCACTCGTCACACCCCATACAACACACCTCGTTGCAGCAGTATTGCAGGGACGTTGCTGCAATGTTACGTTGTTGCAGGTTGCATTGCAATATTGTAGGAACGTTCCTGCAATATTGTCGTGCATTATTGGAGTGGCAATGATCCTACAATATTGCAGCAATATTGCAATTTCGTTGCCGTGCAATGTTCCATTGGCAACGATCCTGCAATATTGCTGCAATATTGCGCCCACATCGTCGTGCAATGTTCCAGTGGCAACAGTCCTACAATATTTCTGCAATATTGGGCGCACATCGTCGTGCAATGTTCCAGTGGCAACGATCCTACAATATTGCAAGAACGTTGCCGTGCAATGTTCCATTGGCAACGATCCTACAATATTTCTGCAATATTGCGCGCACATCGACGTGCAATGTTCCAGTGGCAACGGTCCTACAATATTTCTGCAATATTGCGCGCACATCGTCGTGCAATGTTCCAGTGCCAACGGTCCTACAATATTTCTGCAATATTGCGCGCACATCGTCGTGCAATACTCTAGTGAAAACTTGTGGAAACATTACAACAATATTCTGAAGCAACTATGACTTTGTCAAAATTTTTCGAAATATGTACATGACGTCGAGTGGATTTTACGGCGTGTTTCATTTAACTGGATACGCACCGCAATATTGCCGAAGAGTTGCAGGATCATTGCCACAATTTTGCCGTTTCGTTGCAGAATCATTGCCGGAACGTTGCAGGACTACATATTCGTAATGTTGCCGCAACTTTGCAAAAATACATACCTGCAATATTGCGAAGGCGGACATAGGACTGAACCTGCAACGTCTCTGCAATGTTATGTTGCAACATTGCCATCTTGCACCGCATCATTGCAGAGACGTTGCTGCAATGTTATGGTGCTGTGTGGGACAGATAGGATGGCTAAAAATATTAGACGCATATTTCTTTTTAGCAGTGGGAATTCACGTTTTGGGGGTGACATTGCCCCTCGATGTAAAGGTCTACGCACACATATCCGTTCCGTCTCAGTTCCGCGTCAGTGTGCCATTGGTAAGAAGAAGAGGGGCGTAGAGGGTCTCTTCTTCTTACCAATGGCACACTGACACGGAACTGACACGGAACGGATATGTGTGCGCAGACCTTTAGGGGGTTGGAAAACTGTTCAGAGGGATCGAGGGCGATGTTCCTTGCGAGGCTGGCGAATCGTACCGAGGCCCTGGGCTCCTGATTGAGGTCAAGAGGCAATATCACCGTGAACGGCCTCTTCACATCTTGATCGAACTTCCAAGGACGATCCAAAGTTGCTTTAACGGTGTATCGAACGTGCCCGAAATCGGACTCGAAGCTGCTTGGAAGATTCATGGGCAGGGCGCACTTGAACGGGAACTTGTGCTCCCCGCTTTGTATTTCGATCTCGCCTCCTGAGGAAATCGCGCGTTGTTAATCCTTCGTGTGACGAAGAGAGAGGAAGAAATGTATTGATTCTACCAGAAGCTGATCCAACTAGGTAATACTTTGTCTCGAAGTAATCCTCGTGGGCAGTGACCGTCTCTGTACCTTCCCTGTACTGTCCCCTATCGTCCATTTCTTGTTTATCGGTAGTCCAGCATGTGTTCGCGACGCCTTTTATTTTCACGCTTATGCCTGTGAAAGAAAATCAAATTATTAAATTGTAATGGAATTTTTAAATTATCACTGACAAGGGAAGTTTGGCAACCCGGAAATTCAGAATATTATGAAATTCGGTGTGCAAGTAGAGTAGTTCATCCGTAACGCAACTCTATTTTTTGTTGGTGCCATAATGCAATTTTTGGGGGTGAAATCACCCCTTGAAAAAAATGCAGAATTTTCTTTTCCGTGGAATATCTCGAGAGCGGTGAGAGATATCGAAAATCAGTATAAACAAATGTTGCATCTTACTTTTGTATCTACAAAATTGCATAAAGATAATTTTTGGAAAATCCATATTTTTCAAGTTACCCCCACCACCAATCCTTAATTCCATAATTACTTTTACGCGGTTTTGTAGATATAAAAAAAGGATGCAATTTTTGTTTAAACTTCTTTTCGATATCTCTTACCCTTCCCGAGATATTCCACGGAAAAGAAAATTCTGCATTTTTTTCAAGGGGTGATTTCACCCCCAAAAATTGCATTATGGCACCAACAAAAAATAGAGTTGCGTTACGGATGAACTACTCTACTTGCACACCGAGTTTCATAATTTTCTGAATTTCCGGGTTGCCAAGCTTCCTCTGTAGAAGCGATTAGTGGTACCATTATTTGCTTCACATCTTCCTTTTTTAGTATAAATTTTTAGATTCTTTTTCTTCAATTAGTATGAACAAGATTTAGGAGCTCTGCGAAGTAAATGCTTCGTGACGTGGCTAATTAAATTGGCATTCGACGGAGTTGTTATATTGCTAATTGTGCTTCTAATTCTTCCATTTGACATACATCAGCTCGTTGCGAGCAGCTCGTATCGAAAGGGCAGGATTATATTTACAATAACACTCGATACTGAACGAACCGAACTGTACGGAAATATATTGTTTCGCGTGGAGGGGAGGCTTTAAATAATGTGACTGATGTCAGAAGCGCTTTGGGTTATTAAACGTTGCAGCCCGAACTGTCCGACCGGAACAAGGGAATTGAATCAGCACATGGCGGAGGCGCTTTTGGAATTACCGTTAATAATGAAATAATGGTGTAAATTTAAACGCGAGCCTTGTTTGAGAACGTATGCTTGTTCTATAGAGTGTTATTAAAAAAGTAAAATATCGCAGAAGAATATTTCGTATAGATACTCAAGAAATGCTACAAAATTCGAAAAACAAAGTGACGTTGCAAAATATCGTCGCGCAAAGACGTAAATGCTGCACGAAGTAACTTATTTCTACAAAAACGTGATACAATGTAAGAGCAATGCAGAATATAAAATGCATAATACACAGACCGTGTCGAACACGTAAGAGCACGTAAACTATGGAATGTGCAACGCGTTACAGAGGCGGCACAGCGCGACGGAAACAAACGTTCCACGGCTGATCATCGCTGTCCGTTTCTACTGCGCGGGTGTGCACGGCCATGCTATAATTAAACTGCACCGTGCAAGAAAGAAACAATCACCGCAGGAATGCAGCGACAAGAATCGCCAGATATGCGACGGATGTCATTTACAACATGAAACGTACTCTAAACGGGACATTTATTAATTTCGAAATCGACAGGCACGTGTGCCCGCTCGGACGCCAAACGAATCAACGCCATAAAATAAGAAACAGAAAAAATCGACGAGTTAATCATATCCTCGAGTAATTTACCTCGAGAAATTTACCAAAAAAGTAGAACAGATTCAATTTGACTTTTGTAAGTCCCATATAGTCATCTCAAACAGTAAATTCTAATTCACCATGGTTTTACGTCTATATATCCTGAAAATCATCGAAAGTGTTATCCTGGAGTCCCAGAATATTTATTTTGCACAAAACTTCTCCAGCGGCGAGAGCAATATAGGTACTAAAATATCTAATATTTCTATATAACACTAACATGACTCCGCTTCGCTCCAAAAACGATGTCACCGGGGAGCCTAACAATACCAAACACCTTTGTCACCGGCACTTCCTTATCTCCGCTTGGATCACGCTTATAAATAAAACTGGCCAGTACTATCAACACGTCCCAAGTAGTCAAAGCCACGGGACACCTTTCTCCACGTTCCTAGCACCTCTAGATCGGACACCAAGGGACCCCGCGATACATTCTGCACCCTCGCGTTCGAACGAGCACGTCATTGATCGGAGCCTGCGATCTAGGAACACCTGTCGATCACTGGACCCCAACGTGCAGCGCGATCGAGATTAGCCAGGCGAAAATAGCTGGAGTGACTCGTTCTACTTGGGATTAGCGAGCTGCTGGGCCACCGTACCTACCGCGTATCTTCTTCATGCTGTCCAGCACGACGATGATGTTCCCCGTGACCGTCTGGCCCGGGTAGTAGGTGCTCTGAGGATTGTCGAAGACTATCCGGAAATCACTGAGCCCCATGTCTGCCCGCGCGAGTTCACCTCACGTCGATAACCGTCGATCCACCCGGTAGACACTCCTTCGCCCCCTTTTCTTCTTTTTATCGTTTATTAATTATTCCGCTCGCGTTGGAACCGTCTGGCAGAACAGAGCGCCGTTTAGGCAGGCGCTGGTTCCTGGCCTCCGTTCCGTATTTCGTATTGAACACACACCGCGGCTATATCGAGCCGCTCGTAAAAGCCGGTCCGTTCGTGCTCGCCAGTCCACGCCACACTACGGATCACTCGATATTTGTCTCTTCTGCGCAGATACCAGCTGACACCGTGCCCGGAGAACCTTCCCTACAGGTCCTTTCAAACGCGCGGTGGCTGGGGCGGGGGAACTCGAGTCGAAATTTATAATCGCGGTCACACTTTGCTTGCAGTCGTTTGGGGGGGGGGGTGGTTCCTCGGTTTGTTCGAGAATTTGTGGGTTGGACAGCTGGGGCAATTGGTGTGGGGACAATAGGTGGCTTGTTTCGTGCGGAATTGAAATGTTCTGCGAAATAATGTTTTAGAGTTTTTGTTAGAGTATTAATTAAGGGGGGATTCTAGGGTAACAGCCCCCGAAATTTGTGAATTTTTTTGGAAAAAACTATTGCTAATATTGCATTAAACTGTTTTGGGATATAAGGAGGCATGTTTAAACTTGTAGAATTTTTTTTTTAATGCAGATGCTTCTTATTATTTATTAATTATTGTGGATTCGTGTTAACCTCTTCGACGATGTTGGCGTCAGGTGCAGCACCTGTCACAGTCATCTGATTGCAAAATGAAGAAAATTTTCTTAAAGTTAAATAATTTACGCTGGGACTGGACCCAAAATATTAATTTTAGTTTTTATTTATAATACGTTTTTCGTCGATATAAAAAAATTTGTCTGAGGAAAAAACTTACTTCGTCTTTCCAACGCTGTAACTCTTTCAACTTTTCAGTTTAATCCAATATGACTAACAGTTTTTTAAAAAAAATTCTGAAATGTCAGTTACTTTTGGGGCTGTTAGACGAGAATCTCCCCTTAGATCGCTTAAATGCGATAAATTTGTTTTCTCAAAGTTACATTACGAAATCAGTGCTTTTGAATTTTCCATCATTCATAACGTGATGATGTAACAATTATACAATCAAATTATACTTAAAAAAATTGTTTTACCCTCGGTTATCACACCGGGTCAAAATGGCCCAATATTTGACTTTAATCTTTGAGGCATCATTGAAAATGGTACTGTTTTAAACATGATACTTTAAATGTTAATTTTCAACGATGAACATATATTCTACAATGCTCAAACGTTATCTCAGAATTTTTGCGACTTAATTTAACAGATAGTTCTTAAACAGCAGCTGATTGAAAGTTGGCCAGACTCAGGGTGGGTTAAAAAATTCTTAAACGTTCCATTGAATGCCACGTCCCCCGTTCTTTAAGCTTCCTATATACCCAAATTGTGTCGAAACTAAGCTAACACTGTACCATTAGCAATAAAGGCAATTTATCCATACGAATCGTTTAATAAAATCTAAACAATTCCTTGCAAGACCACGACCCCTATTTTTTAAACTTCCTATACCTCCACGCTGTAACGACGATGACGTAACAACGTAGCGTGGCCCCATTGGTTAAGCATAGGTAAACATGCGCCGAGTAAAATCCACGTTTTCCAATATCGTAGTAATATTCGCCGCTGAAAGGCACCACGCATGCCCCATTTCACGCTGCATGACGTCACCGACCGATAACAGATAAGATAGCGGTGATGCAATTGACAAAGACCATCGACAATAATTATCCGATCAGGTTTAACTAATGTCCGCGAAAGTAGGGTCAGAATCACCACGTTTGCTGAGCAAATCGGATGAATCAACAGTCGACCCTGTTATCGTTTGGTTACTCAGTATTTATACCGACTTTAATTGGACTTCGTTTACATGTTCGCTCTTCATATAACGCAGGACTTTTTCAAAACGCACTTCTCTTCAGAAATTTTATTAATACTTTATCTAAGGAATCTTAGTCTCTTGTAAGATGTCTGCATTAATGGCCAAAATAGAGTTTAAATTGTGAACTGTAACAGAAATAAGATGCTTCGATTGCAAAGAATTATATCTTAATGTTTATATCCCTAGATCGAGGGAGATTGTAACATGACCAGTGGAAGTAATATAATACGTAGAGTATTTAGTTTGTTATCTAGATGTGTAAAGGTATGGGTTTTAACAGTTTCTTTTAACCACCGCTGTAAATCTTGCTGCTGATAAGTTGGCGGCCACCCCTTAATGAATTAAAAATAAACTATTTTAGAAATTAAATTTCAGTTCGTCTGTGAGATTTCTTAAAAACTTTCAGGGCTTTACTGTCTACTCTTAGTAAGAAAATTTGTTCTTGTTTTTCCAGGGGATCCAATTTGCGTGTACCACTAATCATAAATTCGAAACCCCCTGTGAACTGACAGGAATTACTTTATGAAACTTGAATTTCAGTACGCATATAGAACTTCTCAGAAACCTCAGTTACCTACTTTCTTTTTCATTGAAGAAGGAAGACGCTGTTTTATTTACGTGACCACCATACATTGCTGATTCCATTGCAATAGTCCTGCATCTTTTATCCTGAATAAAGGAACAGCTTGATCGATAAATCGAATGTGTAAGGTAAAATAAGGGCGCGTTGAAATTTCAAAAATTGAGATACGCAGGGAACATTCAAAATGGGAGCGACTTCGGTGTGGCCAAGGAGAATCTTTACAAAAATTCATTTGGTCAATGTTCAATAATAATTTCGGTAAAAGCTCGAACATTATAGCCGCAATTTTTCATTTCACCCCTCGTAATGGCGTTTCGTTTCGAAAAACGTGCTCAAGACCTACGCATCGTATCTTGCGGAAATTTATCTTCGCGTCGAACATAATTTGACGTGTTTTCGCGAGACAAAATACGAACCGGGCGACGCAAAGCTAATGTCACATGCTGGAAGATATTACTCACACACACGAACACGGGCATTTAATATATTTCAACCTTCGTTTCGCTCGATCGTGAAATAAACTCGTCCGGAAAAATTCCCGTAGAATTCGATATGGCCGAGCACAGAACACGAAAGGAATATTTGAGTCTTATAAATAATTCAAGGGCGCGGAATTTTTTGAAACCGACCCATTTAGAATTCACTTCCGAGCACCGAGATTTTCGATTTTCCGATAGGCTTGATGAAAGTGAAATTGTGATAAGGATATCGCAATTATAATCGTCCATGGCAACTAGAGAATGGAAATGTTATTTCTAAGCTTAAATTCATTATTAAATTTCTCTTGGAAATTATACGTACAGGTGTCGAAAGAAGGGTATTTAATTTCAATTATTAGATAAGCGTAAAATATTAAAGGAAATGAAAGTATGACGGCATGACGTGGCAGTACAAGAGCAGTGGTTGAAACACAAACAGTTCACTATAGTTTCCCAACGTTTCGTCATACAATCGTGAACTTACTCATCCAATTAGATGGTCTCGAGTATAGTGGATGACTCATGGGAAAATTATTTTTCGCGTGATGCCTCTGATGCAGATCGATAATTCGAAATGGAACCCGAGCTCGAGTCCACTCGAAGCGGATTAAAGTTACAATCCTCGCCTTCACCCCTTTCACAAGTTCCGCCCCTTTAAGACAGTCTACGTCATTTGAAAAGCAGCATAATTCAACGATAATGTACACAACAAACACTGATGCGATGAAAATAATACACGAGCGTAGATAAAAGTTTGATGAACATTTTTATAACTGTTCTCCAATACTTGGAATTGTAATTTTTATAGAATATTATTTTTAAGCTCGCCACTATTGTCCACCCCTGATAGAAACGTCGATTTCACGTAGAATGGTCCATTACAGCCCACGCCCGAATGTAAATAAAGATGGATCGCATATAGCCGTCAGAAATCATTTCTCTCCCTGTGCCAGCAGAGAATATTCCACACGTTCAGGTCGAAACGTAAAGAAATCCAGAGAAAACAAAAATCGCCATAATTATCCCCTTCAAAAAAAAGAACGCACAATTCGAGCATTTCAAAACACCGAAAACTCTAGTATCCGATAAATAAACCAAAGCCCAAATTACAATTCACAATCAAGACTAAACCATGCCAAATTTCAATTCACAAACCCTCGAAATCTTTCCACCCTCTGCAACAGCAATATCCTTCCCCCGGATCCCGAAAACAATAATCTTAAAAAAATGCACGCGCATGAAACAAAAAATCCTCCAACACCCCCCTGCGCGAATTCATTCATCCGTCATCCAAAGCGGCCGCGAGAAAGACGTTCCGTTATTTTTACGGGGGGTAATTATTTAATGTTTCGGCGAATAAGCCAACGGCTGGCCCTCCAGCCTGCCGAGGCGGCGGATCGATAGCGCATCGATTTCCGCCGGTGGATGCACCTTTCCCGAGTGCATCGTCACCTGCGCGAGATCCCCGATACCTGCGGGAACACCCCTTCTTCCAGGGTGCAGCCGCGAACGGCATTGTCTCTGGCCGACCGACGGCGTCGCCGTGGCCGCCGTCTTCGTCGCCGTTGCTTCCTTTCCGGCGGCGCCTATTCCGCGCAAGCTCCGGGCCGTTACTATTGATCCGAGCATTTCGCCCGATGGTCGCCTCAGAATACCACGGACGGTCCGCACACCGTAAATATTCGTTCACCGCGCCGTGGCCGAGTGACTTACGCGGATAAAACCGCTGGAATAACGTGGAAAAACGTGGCCGAACATGGTCGGAGGAGTGACGGAGGACGGACCTCTTATTCGACCCGTTGATTCCGGTGAGTGGAGTCCCCGTCATCGCGACAATCCGCCCCAGCGTTCTCGCGTCGCGTCGTGCACCGCTCGCCCTGCCTCATGGCCAACGTCGACCCTCCCGTCGACGGCCCCGGGGCCCCCCGTGCGATTCCACCACGTCGCTGTCCTCGGAGTCCTCATCGGGGGCCGGGCTAATTGCTGCGAGACGATCTCGAGCGGGTAGATTCTTCGTCAAGGGAACCGTGGCGCCTCTTAGCCGTGCACGCGGACAGCTGTTACCTAGTGGGCCTGGCTCGTCCAGGATCACCCGCACCCGGGGTCTTCCCATTCGATCTCGATTGCTCTTTCTCCGGTGGCTTCGAATTGGTAGCAACAATGGCTTGTTAGCTGAATACGTGGCAGGGTACTTGGCACCCTTGTCGCAACGCTCGGTGGGGACTGTAGGGGATAAGTCACCCGCGGGGATGCACGCGGAGGACTATGGGCCCTTCCATGGTCGAGGAGCGACCATGTGGCGGTTACAGTCGATCAATCCTCTGACTCATAGAGCTCCCAGGAGCTCGACAAGCCTTTCAGGGCCTTTTGGGGCGAACGTTGTGCATAGTTTCAGGGGCAAATGGGAGTTTTACTGTAGGTGCTATTTACAGTGAAGCTGGAACTTAAAGATAGTGGGGTTGATGGGAGATCCTTTGTTACAATCCATTTCGGTGAAAGTGTCGTCGTGATTGATAATACGTAGCGCTTGATAGTACTATATCTTATTGTTAGCACGCAATATTGAATCTTCCGAGCATCAGTAATTTTGTTAATCCCTATAATTAAGAGACCGAGTGATGGAAGAATACCCAGTATTGCAATTCGAGTGAAAAATACCCAAATCTTGTTTACCAGCTTCTCATAATACAATTCCGAACCTCCACATGTAGAAGCCAGGTGTTTCGGTAAAGAAGGCCCGCATACATTTCGTTTTCATCGTCTCGAGTAATACAACGACGCTAGTAAACATAGGTACAGTAAGAAGTCGAGGACGCTTGTCGCCCCCGAGCTGTCGCTATTGCTAGTGCGCGGTTGGAAATGCGCCCGCATCGGCGGCGTCGAATCTGTCAGCAGCGGTTGCAGACGAGCTACGTTATTCTCGATAAGGGGCTGAAATTTCACAAGGGGTGCGCGTTGTTGCAGTGTCGGCGACAACGGTAATCGCGCTATGCATCGGCGCCGCTTTTCTACTTTGCGCCGTCGCGATGACCTGGTGGCTTTGCCGACGGCGTCGCGAGCACACCAAGCTCAATTCCGAGAAGTCCTTGGCGTTCAGACCGCCCCACAGGAAGCCGACGGCGGTCAAGAGTCCTGGTAGCACCAGCCACTACCTGAAGAAGAGCCCCAGCCCCACAGGGCCCGCCAAGAGCCCTCCTGGCTCCGGTAGACAGACGCCGAGCCCGACCGGGTCCCAACCCTCCAGCTCCTCTCAGCCCAGGACACCTCAGGGCACAGGTAAAGATGTCACTTCCGTCGTTCGGGACGATGGTTATTAATGTACTTCACTGACATCAAAATGGAGGGTTCGGAAGCCAATCAGTGGAGGTTCATTAGCATTAAAACCGAGATTTACAATGTTTGTCCTCTGAATAATTTTGCCTAGTAATTTCCGTGGTCAATATAAGTACCGACGTTTATTGCTCACGTACGAAAGCAGTGGCTTAATGGATCTAGCAACTGAAAGGTTTAAGAACAAAGAGGTGTTTGAACTACGTAACTCATTTTCAGGGAAAGTTGGCTGATTGCAAACTGATTGGCATTTCTGAACACTCGAAATGTACTCACCTCGTGTGATGAAACACTTTTGAAGAATGCTTGAAAACCCACTAACAACGGAACATCCCGAAGCCGGAAATTCAAAAAATTCTGAAACTTCGTGAATATGTAGGGGATTTCTGTTTGCTGCCCAAATTCACTCTAAGGGGGTGTAATTGACCCCTGAAAATCCGGTTATTTTCCGATTTTGCGTTATAACTCGTGAACTGTAAAATATTTTTTTCCACCAAAAGGTGGAAGTATTTAAAAGAAGTAACTTTTGTCTTGAAACTTTTTTTCTACCTCGTACAGATCGCGAGTTATAGCGCGAAATCGGAAATTAGCCGAATTTTTCAGGGGTTAATTTCACCCCCGTCGAGTGAATTTGGGCAGCAAACAAAAATTGCGTTGTAATCAGGAGGAAATCCCCTACATATTCATGAAGTTTCAGAATGTTTTGAATTCTCGGGTTCGGGATCTACCCTTGTAAGTCCATTTTTGCTAAAAATCATATTTCACCACTACCAAATTTTACATTTCTTGTGAAAAATAAAAATCGATTCTTCTTTACCAGTGTACTTTATCCCTCTTATATTCTTTCTATTGGAATTGTCGTATTTCTGTTGTCGCTAACAATTTAAACTTTCTTTGACTACTACTGCAGGTACCGCTGTGTCCTAATAATCTGAATGGTCCCTTACGATACTCGTAGTTTTGTCTCAGCAAGGAATCATTTTTTTTAGTAGAAACATATTTCTTTGGGAACTTTTCAACCCTTCTATTTTTATTTGTTCTTGGACTGCTCGTGAGCCCACTATGTTTGCATAGGCTCGTGGCAATGAATAGATACTTTGTCGGTGAATATAATTTGTCTGTGAGAATTTTTCAAGGAATCTTTTTCAGAAGAAAGTCTCCCCATTCGCGACACTATCAGGCGCCAATGTGTGGTATCGGTAACTCAATTTTTGCGGGAATGGAAGGCTCCGAAATGAAATCATCCCCCTCCCGGTTTATCCCCGCCATACTTCCCGTTTCTTCCCAACATCGAATCCGCGCTGGGAAGCAGAAGACCTGACAATACAAAAGTATCTAGAAAAATTAAAGTAAAAAAATTTACTTTTAAACGAAAATTCACACAGTCCCAGAAGTTCACCTGTGAAACGTCCAAGACGTTGCAATTCACCACCCTAAAGCTTGAAAAGAATTTCCTAAGGGATTGCTAAAAATCGTCTGTTTCTCGAACGCTCTTCGATGTTATGTTAAAAGCTCGTTGGGTAGGTTCATAAGGGAACGTGGCTAATTGGGTATTGTTTGGCCGTTCATCGACTGCAGGCACACCGGCTCAGACACCTTCTGGCGAGGTCACTCTGAGCATCGAGAATGAACGTGACAAGGCGGAGATCGAGAACAATGAGAAAGTGGAGCGCGAGAAGAACCACACGGCGGAAAATAACGAGGATAACCTGGGCCAGTTGGTATTCAAGCTGCGATACGTGAGCGAGCAGAATGCACTCGGCGTGACCGTGGTGAACTGCAAGGGGCTGCCAGCGAGGGAGCAGAACGCCACCAGCGATCCTTACGTTAAATTGAAATTGTTACCGGACAAACAGCAACAGGTGAAAACGAGGGTCCTCAGGAACACCAGGGATCCGGTCTACGACGAGGACTTCACGTTCTTCGGGATATCGAAGGATCAGCTCGAGGTACATTCGTTGTAATTCACTATGCCTGTTATATAGAAGATAGGTACATGATTTTTCATGCCAATCTTTTTCATGCAGACTTTTGCATTTGAACTTATAACACTTTGGAGGGATGGTTGAGATTGCGATAGTGGTTGGTGGTTCTAAGATCGAATGCTGTAATATTTAAAGATTTGTTACTATGCTGTTGGGTGTGATAGGATCGTTGATCGAATTGAAATTAAATTTAATTTCGAGTCAGCTTCAGTGACTTCGACTGTGAAGAGTCTTCGGGCTAGATTGTGCTTTAGCCGAACGCTAACAGGGGTGATTCATAAAACAAGCTTTTCCACTATCGTTCACAGAAAATCAGTCTGCACTTCATAGTACTCAGCTTCGATAGATACTCCCGTGACGATATTATCGGCGAATTGACGTGTGCACTCTCATCGGTGCCTGGATTGGATAGCGCTGGTAACGAGATATCATTGTGTCGAAAAATCTGCCCCAGAAGCCTGAAGGTGAGCAACCGCTATAGAAATAATATCGATTCGAGGACCATATTATGGATTCTAGACGAAAATAATTTTATTCGTTAACTTCGTAATAGTGAGGAATTTAAAGTTCGCTAAATATTCTTAGGTATTACTCAACTAATAAAATACTTAAAAATCTACTTTTCTACACAAAAATCTTCGAATTAACTTCGAGACACTGAGAAATTTAAAGTCCACTTCTTATCACTCAACTGACAAAATACATAAAAGTCTTCTTCGACTCTCGACTCGAGTCGTCTTTACAATCGCGGAAAGTACCAATAAAGATAGCGCGGTAATTATAACACTAGTATCAAGTTTAAAGTTCTCGAAACGTTTCGTGCCACGTGGCCCATTGGTGGCCCACGATATTCATCGTAAATAAAGCTGTCATTAAAAGGAAACAGGTATTATATTTCTCACTTCAGCGTTCGAAACAAAGTAGAATAAACGAAAGCTGAAATTACAAAGAATATAACACAACTACCAAGCACCTTTCTATAATTAACTGTTCAATTAGCCGTAATTAACCCACACTTCGAGTGGCGTCGGCGTGTTTTCACTTGCCGTTTCCTGGAAAGTTTACTTTGGAAAGAAACCAAGCTCGGAGCTCGCTTTCCACGAAACTTTCCCAGCAGAGGCGATCTCCGGGAAAGGTCAGACCGTCTTAAGGGGGTATTTTTCAAAATCTTGAGCCACTCGAAATATCAATGTAAGAGAATGTGATCGAAGCCCTGACAAAGGGAAACGCTGCGTTTCTTTTTACAGATTCAATCACAAGGCAGGGGAGAGCTGCTGGTTTCCCTTTGCTGGCAACCCATCAACAACCGATTGGCGGTGGTTGTACTGAAGGCGCAGAACTTGCCCAAGATGGACGTGACCGGCCTGGCTGATCCATACGTCAAGATCTATCTCGTGTACAACGACCAGCGCATCGCCAAGAGGAAGACGCGCGTGAAGAAACGCACCCTCAATCCGGTGTTCAACGAGTCCTTCGTTTTCGACATTCCAAATGGCGCGGATGGTCTTAACAACGTCAGCCTCGAGTTCCTGTTGCTCGATTGGGATCGTGTCACGAGAAACGAGGTACGTTATAATATGCTGCATTGGAAACGATTGTTTCTCTTTTATAAACACTGCTATCCCTTCTTATACCACTTGAAACAACTAACTCGTCTTTCGAATGTACCATTGTGGCACATCAATTTTACTCTTATCCCCGAGTTTTTAGGAAGAAACAGTTTTCCTTTTTGAAAGTAAATCGGGGAGCTGAAATGGTAAATGGTAACCGATGAGGTACCAGCGGTGGAAATTTTCAGTACTTTCTGTAAACGAAAATAAATTATTCCAGCTCTTGTAGCGCTTACCACCGTCTTCAGCATCGAATTTGCATCCTTCTCCACTGAAAAATAGTATTTTTCATTTCTTTACCACTTACTTAATTTACCATTTCAACTCTTTGATTACTGCAACAATGCATTCGTTATATTCGATGCTCTTTTTTATTTTTAAACGTTTACTTTTTCTTTCCTTACTTCGCCCGATTTCTGTTAAACTGTTATACATGTAATGACAGCGGTGCACTCAGGAGTTAATCTTGGGGGGAGCTGCGTTGAAGGGAGAAAACTATTTTTAACGGAAATTCAGTAAAATTTTAGGAAAATAATAAAATCCAGTTTTCTTTTCTTTTTACAAAGCTCTTGAATCACTTTAATCGTGGTTACGTTCATCTCTTTTTCCTTTTTCTTTGGGGGTGCCCCTTGCCCCCCTTTGGGTGCGCCACTGTGTAATGGTGTAATGATGTGATTCTTAGGAACGTAGGAACACAAAGGTAATATTTCTGGGACTAACCGGAGATTTTACTCGCGACAGTGTCGGCCAAGGAAAATACGTTTAATTGATCGGGCTACTAATTGCGTGTCGCGAAAAATGTGCACAGGGTGTACTACGCATTAATATTTATATCGCTTCGTATTACGTAATCCTCCGGCTGGTCGTAGGTACAGAGCGTCACGCTACCGAAAGTCGTACACCCGACTGGCGTGGCGTGATTTTTCACAATTTTCTCTCGTAACGCGACGCAAGACCTGGCTGGGCAGAATTTTATCGACAGATCAATGCAACGACGATCTAAGAATTTTCAGAAATCTGCACCTCTCGTTGCTGAAGCTGAATATAAAGTACCTACACCGTGTAATTGGGACAAGCGTCGACTGTGAAACAGCAGTAGACATGAAATACAGTTGTTACACAAAATCGAATGATACAGTGAGCTATATCTGCTCTAATACTCTTGTGCTTCTGCGCATCCTCATATGGATGCACGTTTTTTTTTTAAATAGAACTCTTCGTTTAATATGCTGTCAGTGCAGTGTACAGCTTCCTAGATAGACTTTTATATTTTTATACTCTGACAGAAATTCGCAATCGATAGACAGTGAAAAAGTAAAATTGTATTTAAAGGAATATTCTATTCGGTAGGATACCTACTCTTTTTGCATCAGAATCAACGGAACAAAGTGCAAATTAACCAGGGGCGGATTTTGAGATTTGGCGCCCCTAGGCTAGCAAGTGTCTGCCCCCCGTTCTGCGAAATATCGTCAAATATTTTAATTTAAGAGGCGAGACAATTTGGAAATTAATTCAATATGGCAACTCACATATGAGGTATTGCTAATTTGCTGTGTGAAAGAGAAGTGAATTGTTTTTAAAGTTGTCTCAAGCCTCTGTGTTTAAACCTTTCCCAATTTCTTCCGTTCAAAATTTGTCGCTCCCCAAAATTTGCCGTCCCTAAAATTTGAGGCCCCCCAAAGTTGGACACTTCCCAAAATTTGCCGCTCAAAATTTTGTCGCTCCTCTAAATTTCCAGGTTCCCAAAATTTAACGCTCTCCAAAATTGGTTGCTCCCCAAAAATTTGCCACTTCCCAAAATTTGTCGCTTCTCAAAATTTGACGCTACCCAAAATTTGCCGCTCCCAAAAATTTATCGCTCCCAAAATTTGTCGCTCCCCAAAATTTGCCGTCCCTAAAATTTGATGCCCCCCAAAATTTGACACTTCCCAAAATTTGTCGCTCCTCCAAATTTCCAGCTTCCCAAAATTGGTTGCTCCCCAAAAATTTGCCGCTTCCCAAAATTTGTCGCTTCTCAACATTTGACGCTACCAAAAATTTGCCGCTCCCAAAAATTTATCGCTCCCAAAATTTGTCGCTCCCCAAAATTTGCCGTCCCTAAAATTTAATGCCCCCCAAAATTGGACACTTCCCAAAATTTGTCGCTCCTCCAAATTTCCAGCTTCCCAAAATTGGTTGCTCCCCAAAAATTTGCCGCTTCCCAAAATTTGTCGCTTCTCAACATTTGACGCTACCAAAAATTTGCCGCTCCCAAAAATTTATCGCTCCCAAAATTTGTCGCTCCCCAAAATTTGCCGTCCCTAAAATTTAATGCCCCCCAAAATTTGACACTTCCCAAAATTTGTCGCTCCTCCAAATTTCCAGCTTCCCAAAATTGGTTGCTCCCCAAAAATTTGCCGCTTCCCAAAATTTGTCGCTTCTCAAAATTTGAGGCTACCAAAAATTTGCCGCTCCCAAAAATTTATCGCTCCCAAAATTTGTCGCTCCCCAAAATTTGCCGTCCCTAAAATTTGATGCCCCCCAAAATTTGACACTTCCCAAAATTTGTCGCTCCTCCAAATTTCCAGCTTCCCAAAATTGGTTGCTCCCCAAAAATTTGCCGCTTCCCAAAATTTGTCGCTTCTCAACATTTGACGCTACCCAAAATTTGCCGCTCCCAAAAATTTATCGCTCCCAAAATTTGTCGCTCCCCAAAATTTGCCGTCCCTAAAATTTGATGCCCCCCAAAATTTGACACTTCCCAAAATTTGTCGCTCCTCCAAATTTCCAGCTTCCCAAAATTGGTTGCTCCCCAAAAATTTGCCGCTTCCCAAAATTTGTCGCTTCTCAACATTTGACGCTACCAAAAATTTGCCGCTCCCAAAAATTTATCGCTCCCAAAATTTGTCGCTCCCCAAAATTTGCCGTCCCTAAAATTTGATGCCCCCCAAAATTTGACACTTCCCAAAATTTGTCGCTCCTCCAAATTTCCAGCTTCCCAAAATTGGTTGCTCCCCAAAAATTTGCCGCTTCCCAAAATTTGTCGCTTCTCAAAATTTGAGGCTACCAAAAATTTGCCGCTCCCAAAAATTTATCGCTCCCAAAATTTGTCGCTCCCCAAAATTTGCCGTCCCTAAAATTTGATGCCCCCCAAAATTTGTCGCTCCTCCAAATTTCCAGCTTCCCAAAATTGGTTGCTCCCCAAAAATTTGCCGCTTCCCAAAATTTGTCGCTTCTCAACATTTGACGCTACCCAAAATTTGCCGCTCCCAAAAATTTATCGCTCCCAAAATTTGTCGCTCCCCAAAATTTGCCGTCCCTAAAATTTGATGCCCCCCAAAATTTGACACTTCCCAAAATTTGTCGCTCCTCCAAATTTCCAGCTTCCCAAAATTGGTTGCTCCCCAAAAATTTGCCGCTTCCCAAAATTTGTCGCTTCTCAACATTTGACGCTACCAAAAATTTGCCGCTCCCAAAAATTTATCGCTCCCAAAATTTGTCGCTCCCCAAAATTTGCCGTCCCTAAAATTTAATGCCCCCCAAAATTGGACACTTCCCAAAATTTGTCGCTCCTCCAAATTTCCAGCTTCCCAAAATTGGTTGCTCCCCAAAAATTTGCCGCTTCCCAAAATTTGTCGCTTCTCAACATTTGACGCTACCAAAAATTTGCCGCTCCCAAAAATTTATCGCTCCCAAAATTTGTCGCTCCCCAAAATTTGCCGTCCCTAAAATTTAATGCCCCCCAAAATTTGACACTTCCCAAAATTTGTCGCTCCTCCAAATTTCCAGCTTCCCAAAATTGGTTGCTCCCCAAAAATTTGCCGCTTCCCAAAATTTGTCGCTTCTCAAAATTTGAGGCTACCAAAAATTTGCCGCTCCCAAAAATTTATCGCTCCCAAAATTTGTCGCTCCCCAAAATTTGCCGTCCCTAAAATTTGATGCCCCCCAAAATTTGACAGTTCCCAAAATTTGTCGCTCCTCCAAATTTCCAGCTTCCCAAAATTGGTTGCTCCCCAAAAATTTGCCGCTTCCCAAAATTTGTCGCTTCTCAACATTTGACGCTACCCAAAATTTGCCGCTCCCAAAAATTTATCGCTCCCAAAATTTGTCGCTCCCCAAAATTTGCCGTCCCTAAAATTTGATGCCCCCCAAAATTTGACACTTCCCAAAATTTGTCGCTCCTCCAAATTTCCAGCTTCCCAAAATTGGTTGCTCCCCAAAAATTTGCCGCTTCCCAAAATTTGTCGCTTCTCAACATTTGACGCTACCAAAAATTTGCCGCTCCCAAAAATTTATCGCTCCCAAAATTTGTCGCTCCCCAAAATTTGCCGTCCCTAAAATTTGATGCCCCCCAAAATTTGACACTTCCCAAAATTTGTCGCTCCTCCAAATTTCCAGCTTCCCAAAATTGGTTGCTCCCCAAAAATTTGCCGCTTCCCAAAATTTGTCGCTTCTCAAAATTTGAGGCTACCAAAAATTTGCCGCTCCCAAAAATTTATCGCTCCCAAAATTTGTCGCTCCCCAAAATTTGCCGTCCCTAAAATTTGATGCCCCCCAAAATTTGACACTTCCCAAAATTTGTCGCTCCTCCAAATTTCCAGCTTCCCAAAATTGGTTGCTCCCCAAAAATTTGCCGCTTCCCAAAATTTGTCGCTTCTCAACATTTGACGCTACCCAAAATTTGCCGCTCCCAAAAATTTATCGCTCCCAAAATTTGTCGCTCCCCAAAATTTGCCGTCCCTAAAATTTGATGCCCCCCAAAATTTGACACTTCCCAAAATTTGTCGCTCCTCCAAATTTCCAGCTTCCCAAAATTGGTTGCTCCCCAAAAATTTGCCGCTTCCCAAAATTTGTCGCTTCTCAACATTTGACGCTACCAAAAATTTGCCGCTCCCAAAAATTTATCGCTCCCAAAATTTGTCGCTCCCCAAAATTTGCCGTCCCTAAAATTTGATGCCCCCCAAAATTTGACACTTCCCAAAATTTGTCGCTCCTCCAAATTTCCAGCTTCCCAAAATTGGTTGCTCCCCAAAAATTTGCCGCTTCCCAAAATTTGTCGCTTCTCAAAATTTGAGGCTACCAAAAATTTGCCGCTCCCAAAAATTTATCGCTCCCAAAATTTGTCGCTCCCCAAAATTTGCCGTCCCTAAAATTTGATGCCCCCCAAAATTTGTCGCTCCTCCAAATTTCCAGCTTCCCAAAATTGGTTGCTCCCCAAAAATTTGCCGCTTCCCAAAATTTGTCGCTTCTCAACATTTGACGCTACCCAAAATTTGCCGCTCCCAAAAATTTATCGCTCCCAAAATTTGTCGCTCCCCAAAATTTGCCGTCCCTAAAATTTGATGCCCCCCAAAATTTGACACTTCCCAAAATTTGTCGCTCCTCCAAATTTCCAGCTTCCCAAAATTGGTTGCTCCCCAAAAATTTGCCGCTTCCCAAAATTTGTCGCTTCTCAACATTTGACGCTACCAAAAATTTGCCGCTCCCAAAAATTTACCGCTCCCAAAAATTGATCGCTCCCAAAATTTGCCGCTTCCCAAAATGTATCGCTCTCCAAACTTTTCTGCTCCCTAAAATTTGCCGTCCCCAAAATAGTCGCACCCCGAAATATGCCGCCCCAGGCTGCAGCCTACTTAGCCTCCTCACAAATCCGCCCCTGCCTGCTAGCATTTGTCAGAAATTTTCCATCCCTTTTCACCAATCTTCAATACAGTTCTAAGAAACTCTGCGTAACTCAAGTAGTAATATCGACTCTGCAAAGGTAAAGCAACGTTGTTCGTCTCGTCGCAATCACTGTTAACGCAAGCGCACGTGTTTTAGGTGATCGGACGGCTCGAGTTCGGCGTGCCAAATAGTCAAAAGTCAGCTATGAATCATTGGAGAGAAGTGTGCAGCTCGCCGCAGAGGCAGATCGCTGATTGGCACAAATTAAGGGAGTAACTGGACGTCTCCCTGCCCTATCGACTTTCCTGGAAATCCCCGTCTCCAAACTATCCGAACGCCCCGTGTCCTTCCCCATTGTGAAACCACCCAGCCCCTTGAAACCCCGCGATGAAGTGGGGTGTCTGTTTTGTAAACCTAATACTCGATGTATATTAGGCTTGAAGCGAGTGGCGGCACGTCCACCCGCGATCGATGCAACTGCGGATGCACCGCGCGAGACCGGCTGCACGTTGCGTGCCGAGCAGAGCGTGTGCACGATTGATCTTGATCGCGCGACTAATATCCAACCACCACGAGCATCGACTCCATCACAGGAACACGCGTGATTCTTGCCAATGCTGCGACCGGCAATGCCTCGCGTTTTATTGCATTCATAAATATTCCGTTATCGTCCTCGAAAGCTCCAGCTATCAGCTTCATGCTCGTTAAAAAGTGTTTTATTAAGCTTCCACAGCTTTGCTCGTAGAATGTGATTTCAAATTTTTTTTTTTCTCCTTTTTGGTACCATCCACCAGAGATGGGCGAACATTTTATTTAGATAAAAATTCCGAGTAACGAATAAAAGTTAAAAAAAAAAATCCTCATCTGTCGAATAAAGTTAATTTTTTTAACTTTTACTCCCTATTAGAAATTTTTATTTAAATAAATTTTCGCCCGAAGTTAAGCGAAGCTCGAGCTAAGTTTGTGGAATTTTTTTTCGCTTCTCCGTGAAATTATTAACGAAGCTGGATATCTATTCATCTGAATCGAAGCTCTAATCTTGGAAATCAGTTCCTCCGCGCTTCGAGTATTTAAAAGGACGGAACATCCGATGTAGGGGTCTTGGAGCATCTGGACTACCGTTAAGCACCTCGGGGAAACGATCACGAGTAGCTGGGCACCGAGATCGCTAAATTCGTAGTTCCAAGCAGATCTATTTCGTTTCTGTAAGCGGCTCCATCCGATCGCACTCGCAGACGATCGCGGGTAAAACGCATTACAAAATGCTTTACGATATAAATATAGTTGTTAAGATTTCCGACCAGATGGCAAAGAGGGGAGGAAAGCGAAGCAGTTGGCTACGAGATAATCGGGCATCCGCCGATTGTTGGACACTACTGTCGGGCACGCAGGGTCGTGCTTCCAAAAAGATCACTGCTTTTTTGACAGCAACTTTTTCGGAAGGGCTCCTTAATTGCGCGTCGCGAGCTCGATGATGGATCCTTGGCGGCAGGCTCTCGAGGGGGCGTTATCATTTTAAAAACTTCGGGAGACGTGTATTATACGAAAGGTCGAGTCGGATAGGTTTTAAAAGTAACATTTTACCAGAGAGGCGCAATCCGCCGAATGGCCGATGAATAACAGTGGTTCTAAATTCTCATCGCAACGTGATTTCTGGGATAAAGGAAAAAGGGGCACGTTCTCGAGAGACGTTCGCACGACCCTGCTGGATCACCAAGACCATCGTTTCTTGGTAAAATTAATGTGCATTAATCGTAAAAAGATGTCTAGAGTCAAGCGATGCACTCGCAACTGTGTTTAATTTGTTCGTTACGCCGGTGCAAGGATCGCTCCAAAATTTTTCCCCGAGCAACAAGCTGGTACCATTTTTTTTTTTCACACAATTCCCAATTGAACTCTGATCATTACAGACTAAAAAATTCGACTTTCTCGTTCTCAATTATTTACTCTTTTAATATTTTCGGAATTACAAAGGCCAGAGTGCCAGCAGAGCTTCGAACAGCGCGAAGTGCTAACGATTAATCGAGACATACACGCGCGAGCATAATAGCCGTCTGCGAAGCTATTGGAGCGATTCTTGTGAAACCTACGTAAAAAGATCACGCGAGACGTGGGGATGATCCTGAAAAAGTCGTGAACATCGATCCAGCATAAGAACAATATTACGATTAATCGTTTCTGTTCCAAACACCCCCTAGCTCCACGTCAAGTGGCCGAAAGCTGGCAGGATCATTTAGTAGGTAGTAAGGAAAATCGCTGTGTAAACGCGGGCTTCGGCGTCGACCTCCCCGCGGCGAGTTGTAATTTCGAGAAGATCTAAATTCTAAAGCAACTCCGCACTGTCTCCTGCAAAGAACGCTGCTGCGAAGATCAAGTAGTCGCGCCGTTCCGCAGCAACCCCCAGACGCGTTCGATTATTTTTTTTAAACCGTACGCCTTCCTTGCGAATATTTTCCACTTCCCGGTGGAGCATCGATCCCCCTTATTATTTTTTTTTTTTTTCACCACGAGACACTTTCTTGCGTAACCGTGGAACGGGGTCGAGGAATTGTGACGTTGTTTTCGAGCGGCGACGGAAGCCGCTTCGCGATTGTAAATATGTAATTTACGTTTGAATAGAAATGGGAATGCGAAGCATTTTAGTTAGGAACCCCTCGCGGTTTCGATCGCCAACGACGGCGGAATTGGAGGGTACGATTACGGTCCGCGAGCAAAAATTCCACGCGGCACGGCAGTGGCGGAAAGAAAGTTTAAAAAATTATGAACGGTGGCAGAAGTGAGATGTGCTATGCCTTCAAATTTGTATCCCACAAAATCGGGGTGGTTAGTTGCGCAGGCATGTAAAAATGTGGATTTTAAACTTTCTTCTGGCCACCGCTGTGGACGACAAACTGGGACACCGGATGGAAGAAGTAGCCTAGCCTGATGGTACGCTTTGAGCAGCATGGTCACGCGAATGCGGAAACTCGCTTCCCGCGTGCCAAGTAATCGTTCACTCTGATTTACACGATTAAACTGGATACGTTGTTCTTTAAGGGTACCAGGCAGTGGTTTTTGTCGAAAATGAAGCACTTCTTTTTCAATTAATTACGAAGAAATAAATTGAAGCAGGCTCTTGTTCTTCGACACAGTGTTTGTTAACATCATAAGCTTTAAAAGAACATGTTTGTTTAAAGAAAAATATTATATATGACGCTTTTATATATGAGGCTTTTTAAAAAAGTTTATTTCGTTTTGCAGCGATCTTGACGAAATGAAACGAAATTTAGCGACCTGCTGGTAAATTCTACTCGAGAATACCTCTGGTTCTGCACTGGACCTGTATAAGAAGCAAAATTATGAATATGACAGCTGCGAAATAGCGACTTTCGAAAAAGTCCCTTTTTCGTTAGACAAAGATGAGGTTTTAGTTTCTTTTCACAAAGAATAAGAGTCTTAAGTTCTTGCAGCCCTAAGTTACTGGTCCTGTACAGCTTATAAATCTCATTTAAATAAGTTCAAAGAAAGATATTCGTATAACTTAAATATCCGATAAAAAGTCCTGAAAGTTTAAAAAAGATTCATTACGTAGTTTGCTTTTAATAAATTTCCAAAGATACCTTTACTACCCCCTTAAGGCGTGTGATGTTAACAGGACCCAGCTTCAATTTATTTCTTTGTTTATTAACTGAAAAAGATATTCGTCATTTTCAACAAAAGCGATTGCCTAGTAGTCTTAAACACGCAAATGCTCGATTCTGTTGGAAATTTGTTATTGGACAGCACGCCGGTGCGTGGATCGCCACCGGTGCGTCATAAATTCTTATCACACTATTGGTGTACTTTATCGGTGTGTTTGGTAAATTTAGATACGCGTATAAATATGTAATTAACCGATGATCCCGAATAGGCGGCAAGTTAATAGTTTTCTATCCGTTTTGCTAAAAGGTTGATCGCTTTCGGACCATTACTGGAAATACATTTAATTGTGTAAGAGGAGCATGTTTATGGTTTAAAGGCCCCGTTCGCATGCATAACGGCGCGCGACGCTTCGACGAATATCGATTAGGCGTCGCCTTAGGCCCGTGCTCGCCGAAACATCGGAGTTACTTTAAACTTGAGGCCACCTTTGACGCGCAGCTTCGAACAGCGCGGGTTGGAAGCACGAGCAAAGTAACTTTAGAATACCCGGCCCAACCGATCATCGCTAATCACGGAATATTCGCTGCGCTAAGGACTTCTTTTCTGGCGGCGCTTACACACGTTTTTGTGTAGCGATAGGTTCACCATGAGAGCAACAGAAGTGTTCCTAGAAATGACTCACGCGTGAATCACTTGAACGTAGATAAGAACGGAGTGCTTAAAAAGAGATAGTGAACATTGTAAATGGGTGATTCTACGGGAGAAAATAAGAGGGAAGTCAAGAGCAAAGAAATCGCGGTGGAAGCATCGCCTTTTAGTTATTCGCGTCCGAAAATTCGGTAAGGAGCGCCTGAAGGACGGCAACCGGTCGGACCCGCCGAACGGAAATTGTCATTCCTCAGACGCACCTTACCGGGATTTATAAACGTTAGTAACTCAAAACGAAACCTTCACCGCGATTTCGTTACTCTGGATTTTCGTCCCCTTTTGTCACGTAGAATCGTCCATTTAATTTTATACTCTCTGTTGCCGAACATCCTGTATATCGAAAATAGAGCAGCGTTTTCCGAAGTAGCACTTTCGAGCGTTTGAGAGATTTAATTTATTAAGTGTTCAGAAATAATAGCATTTTCAGGGTGTAAAGGAATTTCGAGTAAAATTCTTTTCACTTGATTTTCTTTAGCTTCTTTCAATCCGATTTAAATGGAATCTGAAACGTTCAGAATGTCAGAACTTAACACATTCATTGTTCTGTACGAAAGTCAACGTACTTATCGTTCACGATGGACTTAAAAATAATTACATAACAGAATTGTAAAATGTAACACGGATATGATTGTGAAATATACGAAATGCCAATGGAAGTGTTAAGTTTACCTGGCTATCATATTACATTCTAACTTGCGTTTCAGAAAAAGTTAAACGAGCTCGCGAAATCGACTTTATTTCTCTGAATGTTTCACGTCCAACTTTGCGTTTGAATATAACCTAAAATGACCTTGGAAAGCGCAGCTACTTAAAAGCTAAACTGAACCGAAATCCCGTCGGTATTTTCGCCCGCAGAAGAAAAGCGCCTGGCATGTCAGAATGTTCGCCGACGCGTTAAAGTTAATAATTGGTAATGCGTATCCATCGCTTATTTTTTTATCGCGACATTCCGCTCCGTCGTCCTTCCTTCGCAAGAGAGACGCAAGACGATGGCGTGAGCTTAGCGGGAACTGTTGAGGGGCACAGGGGCGGAGGGGGCAGGTGGGATCTGCGAGAAACGACGAAGCAACGATGAAAGTGGTACGAGCCGACAACCGAGAAACGAAAGTAATGACAGACACATCGCAATATATCACACAAAGACTCGAGAGATACACCGAATACATAAATTTACATACTTAAGTATAGTAGGAGAGAGAGAGAGAGAGAGGAGAGGAGAGATGAAGAAGGAGAGAAACACAAAGAGATCTGTAGCGTTGCGCGCGACGATCCGATGGCAAACGGCATTACACGATCGAGAGTTTCAAGATATTTATTTAATTGCTATACAATTACAGATATAACTATATAAGAAACGACTATAATAAGTAGCACGTAGCAAGACATCTCGTAAATATCGTCTGTCGCTCTCAGCGAGCGTGGGGCACCGATCGTCGGACGATTTTCCTGGCAAGCTGGGGCGACTTATCGGCGTGGAAGGAGCTCCTCGAGATCGGCAGACGTGCTGTAACATATTGAACGTCGATGTGGAATGCTGGAAAATCACCGTTCTTTCTTTTATCCCGCTTCGGTTCCCCTTCTTTCATTTCTCCGGGTGAATTCGTGGATGCATTTGTCTTCTTTCACGACAAACGCGGTCCTTTGTATCGAAACGATGCGCGGTTGATACTCGTTTACGGAACGTAGAAAAGAAGCGTTTAAACTGTTTCCCCCTCACTTTGCTTTCTTATCTTCTTGCCCCCTCCCTTCTTTTCGCCCTTTTAGGTAGAGAAGTTAATTGGCGATTACATGAGATGTATTTTTTTAAATAAAAATGCCTAATAGCACCTTTAATAGCTAGAAATAACTCTACACGTATAAAAACGGATGTATAAGTGTATGAATATCGATCCATCTCCAATGATTATCAAGTAAATATTTACTCCAGGGACTTGTCGAGAGAGCAGTGCAAGAAAATTGTTCGCGAATAAAAATGTTAACGAAGAAAGTACGTCGTTGCATATCAGTTTGTATAAACCCACAGATTTTCCATGAAATTAAAATAGTTAAGATGATGAACTGGAATTTCTACCCTTTTCTTGCGTTTTTTTTTTTATATATCCATATGACATTAATATTTTTAATGCATTAATATGAAATTAATAATTTAATGTGATAAATCGCCAATATAGCAGAGGAACACGGTACAACGTTTGAATTGTATTAATATTTTTCTCCGCGAAATATGCGTCACCATGAACCTATAATTGGCGCAGCATTAATTAGCAAGGAACCGGTGCTTTTCGTGCATTCCACAATATCATGTACGCGTATGGGCACGGCGTAAGACGACATGCTGTGTACGGTCAGATTTTAAGGCTGTGCGGTCAATAAAATATTGGAATGAAATTATTCAACCGAACTTCTTCCTCGAAACCACCCTTTCACTTTACACAGCCATTTCATTGGATTTTTCAGATAAAACTCCGTGAGATTTGGTATTGAAAATGGAATATCGCAATATAAATAATCATACACATTGTTACAACGACGTCGAGAGAACGAAATATTTAAATAAAAAGGAATGAAACCGTTGACACGTGCGCAATTATAAAAATATTTTATTAGTAAGTGTAAATTTCGTTCACAAATTCATTCGGGCGGAATACAAAAATGCGTTGATTGGAATGAGTAAATTATGCTTCACAGAACATCGACTTCTACTAGTCAGCGTAACATTATAGGCATACACACTAAATCTTGTCTACACAAGTTTAAAGAGAGTAATGATCGATCGAACGATTACGGTGAAAAAGGTATCGATTAACGTCGCTCCTTTCCGCGCGACTACTTAACAAACGGGGGTATTTAGCTTACGTAGATACATCCAGTGCGACATTTGTATAGAAATATAAAACACCTTTACATAAATACTATTTAACAAATATTTGTAACAGCGGCCACTGCATCCTGTATGCACGTGCGTCTAACTTACTCTCCTCGTGTTCGTTCGAGATACAAGTTACAAGATAAAAATTTCCAAGTACACGCGTACGTCTTTAAATAATACACGAATATATCAAACTGTACAATAACGAAACGGCCAAAGTTATACCAATAACTTGGAAAATTTGTGACTAGTGACTGTAATTTTAAATATTATTCATAAGACGGGAGACTGATGTAGCACAGCAATTTAGACAGCTGTACTATGTACAATAGAGAAAATATATATATGCGTTCTGTTTAAACACGAAGAAGCGATAGGGTAGTAGGTTAATGTAGTAAATACTATATACTTTTGGTCCACCTGTGTTTTCGACAACTAAAACTGCAATACGTTCCAGTCGCTTTCGAAATGGTTATTACTATTGTCTGTCTCGGAATTTGTACCCGTGACGTGCCTAAACCATCAGGCACACGTACATCAACAAAGGTAATGCTAAATTGTCAACTTGGTTTGTTCGCGCTTCAACAAACGACAGAGCGACACTCGATAATAAACTTCTCAAAAATAACCAACCACAATCCACGTAGCCTGTTAAAAATATATATATATACATTATTTTCATTATCTTAAGAAATAGTATAGAAATTCGTAATTTTTTAAACGCCGTTGCCTATAATTAATATAATACTCGAGGAAAAGGAGAAGAGGACAATATACAGTTAACACGTACCCAGAAATGCCAGAACACTTATTAATCCAACCTGGCTGAGAATGCAAGCAGTCGTTCCTTCGATGGACTTATCTAAATTAGCCCACTTATGCGAACCCCATTTGCTGCCGACAAAACTAGCGGCGGTGTCGCCTATTCCGATAGTCACAACGCCGCTGAGTAATGTTAATAACGGAAGGTTATTGGTAGGCATCCAAAGTGGAAAAGACAAGCCACAAAATAAGTATAAGGGTGTCAATGAAATGGAGCTATCCTTCTCGTCAACAAGCACGGAATATCCTTGTTGCAACGCCCGTCCGAAAGGCGGTGTTTTCAAGCATCTCATCAACTGGAAGGTAAGTGATAATCATGTTCGTTTAGAAGCATAGGCACTGTGCGTGCTTTTCAATAGTTAAAGTCGATATCTACCTCGAGAAACACGAATAAACCCATTATAATACCACTAGCGAGGTAAAGTAACGTTCGTTCGTATATTAAGCCAGGTACATAGACGAACACAGTTAACAAGTGAAACAGTTTCCTAGTCGAAGTAGTCGCGCGAAAGTTTAACAACACCTGGTACACAATAACGACCGCCGCTAATGCTAAGCATATAGCCCAGTATCCGACCAAGACGACCTGTAACATTTAAAGTTACCAGATGTAAATTCACCTTATCACAAACATCCGCGTAAATCATCGTAACAACGCACCTTACTGGATTTACTGAAAATGAAGAAAACCATCCACGCCAGGGCATTCTGATCCAATATAACGTACATCAGTGGCAGAAATACAATTAACAACAGAGTGATCGTCATTGTATAAAAGTTCGTAGTCGATCGAAACATCGGGAAATATCCGCATATTAAACAAACAGATATTACGTACAGCATTACTATCTGAAATGACGAATCGTCCAATTATTACTCGTCCATAATTTCTGATTTCCGAGGAGTTCTCTTCGGTACACGTACCTGCAGCACAACCGTGGCGATGTCGTCGTTATGAATCGGTGGTAGGTGGTATCGCAATGGCAAATTCGTCACCGCGGACATTAGGAATAAGACGCAGCCGTGCATCGCCGCCGTCGCTTCTCCGATCGTAAAGCAACGGGGGAAAGTGGACAACATTTGGAGGACGCCCCATGTCCCTAAGCTTGCCACGCTTAAGCCCCATGTCACGCTCGCTAGTAATCCTGTTCTTATTTATTAATAAACAAGAAAATTTAATTGAAACAGCACATACGATAAATGCGGAGGCGGCAGAAATGACGAAATCGTATCGCAAATGGAATACTAAGCTTCGACTGAATTCTAATGCTTCGACGAACAATATGTAAATTGGTATACCTTTATTTGCTATAAGAAGATACAACATGGACGTCACTATGGCTGGTAAAAAATATATTACTTGAAAATCTCTGGCCACAACCTTCTCTGTCGATAATCTCAAATATAGACATACACAACTAATAACAAGACCGACGCCCGTGAGACCGACGATGAGGCAAATCTCCGAGTAACTAGCGTCTTCCTTCGATATTGTCAATATTGCGCTTAAACCTACTAGCGCTCCGAGCCACAAGCCGCTACTGGCATTTACCCTGAAAATGAAGTTCGGTGATTTTTAAACCACGGTTTGCCAGAAATCTTCTTACGTAACGGTTTAAAATATTACATAATATGCTGAAAACTTGAATTGTCAACGATAGTTTCAGGAGGATAAGGAAAACAACAGAATTACAGATAGCTTTCATAAAGTATTACGTGTTAAATGTTACATTAATTCCCATACCCGCTGTAAGTATAAATCGTAATAACATTGGTACGATAAATAATTTATGCACAAATGGTGACAAATGGTATATACATATTTCATGCAATTACGAACTAAATGCGCACAATCCTGATTCGAACAAATCATGAAAAAATGCAGATTTGGTTACGTTAGAGGATTAAAATCTGTTTAAAATTGTTTACACGTTTTATTAAAAAGTTGCACTCGAAATACAACTCGAGAAGGACGAAATATTTCGAAATAACATATTACAAATATTTAACAAACGACCTTTATTTTCTAACACGTTACAAGATTTTTAATGTGGTATAAGGCAAAAACAGGTGGTGGTATGAATCGCAAGTAGATTAAATACGAAGATTCGTAATGGATTTAGAGGTTAAGTCACGCCTTCTTTACATTCGTACAATTAAAAGTCAACGTACCGATGCTCTATGCCATTGCTCTTCAGGCTCTTTAATATTCTCTCCTCGAAGTATTTGTATTTTCTTATTAGAAATTCCATTGTCGACAGAATACAAGAGACAGCCGTTTTTACACCATCAATAACCACACCCCCTTACTTTTAATATGGAAAATGTGCGATAGTCACTGGAAAGGTCATTCTTTTTCCGTCGTATCTTTGCGTTCTTGCGCACATGTTAATTGTAGAATCATGTAAATAGAATACGTATTAAACGAATGACGAAATCAATTGAAGCAGAATTCAGATATACTTTTTAACGATAATACGTGATTATTCGTGGAAAATTCCTCTTTATAGCGATTAGTATTATTTATCACTTTGAAAAAAAAATGCTTAACAAGTAAAACATTGGTATAAAAATACATTACTGCTAAATATCTTTTAATAGACGTTAATCAGAGGCAATGCTTATATAAGAATTTTTTTTAATGGTGTAAGAAATCCAAACGGCAATACCAAGAGAATGATAATGAAATATTGTAACGTACGTTTATTAGAAGTATTTATAAAAACGGCAGAATAAACAGCACAGAAACAAAACAATAAACTACTGTCCCATTCAACAATTATTGTATATATATATATATAATACAATTACACACAATTTGTAAAAAGGAATACCAAAAAGAGCATTAAAAAAGAGTCACCGACTATGTGACAAATTTTTTTAACATTTTTACAGACACGTTCGTATACATATACTCTAACGATTTATGTACTAACAGAACCTTGGATAAAATAATCGTTCATTACTAAATTGAACCCCGGCTTTTTAAGATCTATGAGACTTGGAAAATGCGATCAATCCGTTCGTCGATGAATCGTGGCTTGTAACTGTTTCGGCGCTCTCCAATTCAGGCTCGATTACTTTTGCCAACTGTTTACCTAGCTCGACTCTGTTGGAATAAAAGTGGCGGGTTCAGAGTTCGTTCGCTTTCGCGAACATTCGTAAGTGTAAACTTCAGAATTATTCAATCGATGGTTGGTTAATTGGCACATTAAAATATGCGTGTTTAAGTATAAACTTGATACTCACCCCCACTGATCAAACGAATTGATATCCCACATCATACCTTGCACAAAGATTTTGTGCTCGTACATTGCTTTAAAGAAAAACGGATACATACGTTTAAATTAAGTGGCACGTTTGTACAGCCGGCTGAGAAATATCTTTCCAACTGCCGCAGATGCACGGTGCAGAGCGGATTAACTGCACACAGCTGTTGGGAGGCAACGGGAATATTCACGAAGCATTGTTCGCTGTGCGTTTGTGGTAGTTGGAACGATATTTCTGAGCCCCGTGTATTATACTTTTACTGCATTGCGAGCATTGAATTTACCTATTAAGGCTCCAAGAGTAAATGGTGTTACTTTTTTCATAAGAATGCTGTTAGTAGGTCTGTTTCCCTCGAACATCTTGTGCGGCAATAATAAATTCACTTGCTCAGGACTCATCCCTGCTTTCTGTAATTCAGCTTTCGCCTCATTCTCGCCTTTACCTTTCATCAAGGCTTCGGTTTGCGCGAAGAAATTCGCCAGCAATATTTTATGGTGAAGAGTCCCTTGGACCTGAAATAACAATCTGTTTCATTACGTATTCTTACATAAGAATGACCAAAGTACGATAATTATTCGCTGTACCTTATTCAGCGAATTTACGGGAATTATGAAATCAGCAGGTACAAGTCTAGTGCCCTGATGCAGCAATTGATAAAATGCGTGCTGCCCATTAGTTCCTGGCTCTCCCCACACAATTGGACCTTAAATATCAGGATTTTTCAAATATACTTTCAAACGCCGAACCTTATGAAATATTTCAACCACTTACCAGTACTGTAATTTACAGTTTTACCAGCTCGGGTAACATATTTTCCGTTACTCTCCATATCCCCTTGCTGGAAGTAGGCAGCAAATCTGTGCAAGTATTGGTCGTAAGGCAGCAATGCGTGTGTCTCAGCTTTATAGAAATTGTGATACCACACGCCGAGCAAAGCTAGTATAACCGGTGCCTGCCAAATAATACACGTTTACCTTTCGCTCTTACTTACTTTCGAACCGTCGAGAAGCAATTACATATTGTAACGAGGAACAATTAAGTACCACTTACATTCTTCTCTAACGGAGCGCCGCAGAAATGCTGGTCCATGAAATTTGCACCGCTCAGCAGCTCTTCAAATTTATCGAAGCCAATGGACAAGGAAATTGATAAACCAATAGCGGACCATAAAGAGTAACGTCCTCCGACCCAGTCCCAAAATCCAAACATATTCTTCTCGTCGATGCCAAACTCTTTGACCTTCTGGTTGTTAGTAGACAATGCAACAAAGTGGCGTGCAACTGCTGCTTCCTGTGTAATCAGATCTCACGACAAAATAGTGGCGTTTCGTGTAGCGCGTCGAGGAACTGTTCGGTTCGTCGTATACTCACGTCCTTTAAAGCCTCCAAAAGCCATATTTTAGCGGAAGTAGCATTCGTGATTGTTTCTTGAGTAGTAAATGTCTTCGACGCTATTATGAAAAGAGTCGTTTCTGGATTCAATTTCTTCAGAGTTTCGGCTATGTGAGTCCCGTCTATGTTACTAACAAAATGAACCCGTGGTCCGACATGGTATGCTTTCAACGCTTCCGTCACCATCAATGGACCCTATACGTACATCTGCGTCGTTAAGAAATTCGCCGCTCGTACTTCCAGGGGATACAGTTTGTATTACCTACCAAATCAGAACCGCCTATTCCGATATTGACGACATCTTCGATCGGTTTGCCGGTGTAACCTTTCCATTCTTTTGACAGTACCTAAGTGACGCAAAGAATGCTTATTTCTATTATTCCAGCGTACTAAACCTACGTAGCGTTTGGTACAGTACGAGAAGCAAAAGTACGCTCGCTAATTTTACCTCGTTGGTAAATTGCTTCATGTGTTCCAATACTGCGTTCACGTCCGGCATAACATCTTTGTCGGCGACTAAGATAGGTTTATTGCCTCTGTTACGCAAAGCAATATGCAAGACTGCTCTGTCCTCGGTGAAGTTGATCTTCTCTCCTCTGAACATAGCATCTCTTGCGGCTTCTATTTCGCGTGCTCTTGCCTACGAATCGATAAAGTGGCTCGCGATTACAACGATAGCAGCTGCGTATTATTAAAAATATGTAGTACGCAAATACGGCTGCGTAGAGAATGCGTTCGTTGTAATTAATGCCTTTGGATTGTATAACAGGAGAATACGTACTAGGTCCAACAATAACTTAAGTGCTTCTTCGGTAAGACGATTTTTGGAATAGTCGAGCAGAATCGGGCCATCTTGGGGAGTAGCAATTTCTAGACTAAGTCATAATCAAAATATTAGTACAGTCCTCTCGCTTAATAAAATATAAGAATAAACATGTGACAAGAAATAATCTATGATTTCATTGTATTCAAATTTCGTAATCATTTCATTTGTGGTTCTTTTGCATTTTTTGAGACTCAGAATAACGAGACTTGAAGAAAGATGTGCTGTATACGAGATAAGTAACAGCAAGTATTAAGTCATTATAAAGTGTAATAAACTATGCAAGCTATTGAAATGAATAGAAAAGTGTTAATCATTTCGATCTGTAAGCACAGAATGCGAGTAGAATGATCATTATGTAATAGTGTAATTTTAATCATCGGTGAACAACCTTCGAAAGGTCATGTCAAGGTCATATGTCAAGGATTAGCAAAAACTTGCCTAAACTTTTCGAAACGTTTCGGATCTTGTTGAAAAAGATCGTATATTTTGATTTTCGATCCGTTAGCGTCGAAATATTGCTGCAGCTTAGCCCACGCTGGCTCGCTTGTTAATTCTGGTTTCGGTTTCATTCCTTCAATATCAATAAATCGGAACCGACGGAGAACTGAAATACGTGCTTCTCGTGTGGACGGCGATTCACGTATGTCAGGGGGTGGACACAGAGGTGTAAGCAGTGTTCACGGGAAAAGGCCTGATAGCTCTCGGCTACCCTCTGTTGCGCATGCCCGCGACGAGCTGTGACGTCAAACCAATCAACGCCAAGCTGGTAAACGAAGCCAGCCACTGGCGTCGATTCGGTTCGTTTACCAGCTTGGCGTTGATTGGTTTGACGTCACAGCTCGTCGCGGGCATGCCCAACAGAGGGTAGCCGAGAGCTATCAGGCCTTTTCCCGTGAACACTGGCTGTAAGATCAGAGCAGAGGTGTAAGATGCGAAGATTTCCGACTGCAGCGCCGCTTACGGTAGAGTGAGGAAGTTTTGATAGTTTTCATTCGGTCCGTACTCTATGCTAAAGTTAATGGCCGGAGTATCGAGAATTTCCCCCACCATGCACATACAAAACTCCACGATCCGCGCGTACGTGAGCCCAGCGCTTCGGATGACTTCGGACAATTTCGGGAGTTGTGAGGGACGGTGAATATGAGCCTTTCTCTCTCGCTCTTGAAACGTTGAGATTCTAGTGCCGGCAAGGTTGCCGTTCGGGGATCTTTCGTCTTACTTATAGCGAATTCGATACCTCGAACTGACTCTGCACTGGTGCCGGAAAATGACTTGGATTGGTTGATTCTTATAGAGCTATCTTCGTTTCTATCAGAAACAACCAATCCTAGTCATTTTCTGGCACCCGTGCGGAATCAGTGCGAGATACCGAATTTGCTATTACTCATGCTGTACACTAAGGGACATAATCGGCTTCCCTTCGGAAATTTGGCAACGTTGCATGTCGGGTCCCCCTATGTCGAAGAACCACTGATTTATGCCTAGTGACAATGGTGACAATTTCACAAGTTATTATTTAGTTTGCTAAAATGGATTTGGCTTGGTAAAACATTACACGTAAGAGGGTGATGGGCTCGATTCCTCATCTATTTGGCAAAGAAGTAGCATGTATCGTAGGTAGAAAGTTTTTAGACTGCCAGGCCGAAGTCTGGGTAAACGCACGAAATCCCTATATCGGTGTTCCAGCAAGGGAAGGCGAGGGAAGGCGTTTTGTCCGCCGCTACCCCCAGGTAGCCGCCGGCTGCATAAGACCCTCTCACTTGCACATAAAGCTCTGTCCTTGTTTAGCACCATCCCTGTCTACCGCATGCTCTCCGTCATTCCCGTGCAGCGAATTGGCGCGAAGAGGCTAGTTATTTCTTACGAAGGAGCAATATCGATGGTCCTCACTTTCTACCTACGATACATGCTACTTCTTTGCCAAATAGATGAGGAATCGAGCCCATCATCCTCTTACGTGTAATGTTTTATCAAGCAAAATTCATTAGCAAACTAAATAATAACTTGTGAAATTGTCACCATTGTCACTAGGCATAACTCAGTGGTTCTTCGACATAGGGGGACCCGACATGCAACGTTGCCAAATTTCCGAAGGGAAGCCGATTATGTCCCTTAGTGTACATACATTTCTAACAGGTAGGTAAGCGCAACCCTCAGGGTCAAGACGGCGTCACCGGCGCAAAGTTTATGACTTTATGACTTTCAGCCTCCCCCGAGCTGAGTTTTTACCCTAACAGGACATCGGCAATTATTGAAAGGGAAAGCAGAGTTTTAAATGGTTTTACAAGACGAGCAGCTACCCCTTCATTGAAATTTGGCACGCAGATGTGGAAGGAAAGGTTAAGCTATTTATTATCCTCGCTTGGCCTAACTGTAGTTTTGAGAATTACTGAATGCACCCCCCTAGGTTCTCGTACGCTTCGAATCTAATTATAATATATCTATCTTTCAGTACAAAAGGATTTTGAATTTCGCTCTACATCTAACCTCGATATTCCTATGTCTTATAGCTAACTTCACGCAGTCACACATATTTATACCAGCGGAAACCGCAACAGGAGAACTTGCGAGAGAGCGGAGCTGTCGAGTGGCCCTCTGGTGGCGGCGACGGAGGTATCGCTACACTAACCAAGCCAAGTTAGCCAAGCTCCACTAACCTAGTGGATCATTCCCAAACCAAGAGCAGAAATGGTAATCACACTTTTGTTTTGACTACTTTCTGGATGCGCTAGACATTGATATTTGTTTATCTGGAATTGTTCCTCAATCCGGCTTTCACGTCATCCGACGGAGATACGTTAACAGTCGATATTTCTTAATAAATTCATATTTACGAGGATGTTCGTACCTGGCTTTTTATCTCGTACCTTTTTCATAGCAGAGAATTGTAAACATGTTTAGGATATCGCGTCGGCGTCAGTTTTGAATTAAATATCACCGTATTAACGTATTCTTCATTGTTATTATATCTGTGACAGATCTGTGATTGATAATGGTCGATAAAAATATCCACAGTGCATAAACGTAAAGCGAAATACGCAAACGAAAGTTTCAACTTCAAACGTTTATTGATACACATGCGAAGGTCAGAGTGTACAATATTTATTGTTTTCTTGCAGTCTCACACAATATTACTGGTCCAGCCAGGTAACAGACCTGAAACGAGGACGTATTCCGATTATGAGAGCGTTAACGAATGTATGGAAGGTAACGAACGTTTTATATTATTCTCAATCTATTATTAAATATCACAAAACCATCACCGACTTAAACGTGTAAGTTAGCAATTCTTAAAGCAACAAATTAAAAGTAGTCGATTCGCTAGCTTTTCGGGCAATGTATATTTCATTTCTCTACTAACGTACAAAATTCCTCAACCCCCCCCCCCCTCCCCCGAGTCGACGAAGACTGATGAAAGTTTGTTTTTTGAATACAGGAGTGTGCAAGATTTATGAGGAACACTTAAAGAGGCGAAATCCAAATACTCCGACCATAACGTACGATATTAGCCAATTATTCGATTTCGTCGATCAACTCACAGACTTATCATGCTTAGTTTATCAAAAGTCCACAAATACGTACGCGCCATATAATAAGGATTGGATTAAAGAAAAGATATACGTGCTACTACGCCGAGCCGCAGGACATAGCGAGTAACTAATGGATAAATATAGACGTACACATTTATGCTTAAGACAAATTAACTTTAAGTAAAGATCTATATTACTGTTTGTAATAATAAATATATAACCTGAAGAGAAATTGTAGCGCTACATTCTAATTATGGAACGACCGACCCTTTCCATAGTACGATACTTTCTAAGTAATGCTGTTTCTCATTTTGTACATGTATATATAATAAAGTAATCGTTTTCTAACTAATGATTCAATGAAATATACATTCTTCGCGACGCTGCATCTTTTCGAACGCCGATAATGCATATTCTTCTTCGAAGATCCGCGACGAACAAACGCGATACAAACGAATCGATACGGATTTCTGTTCGTCGGTAACTAAACAATAAAGGAAGATTCACAATTTGCGAATAGAAATTCGATCTAATATTCGTTGTTCGCTTGACTTTACGCTACCGACAGGTGGAATATATTTATAAATAATGCGGAATCCCAGTTTGCGATGGGAACGTATTTAATATCTGCTCGCGAATGACGAAATCTATTCAATACCTATGATTCGTTCCATTCGAACTGTGGGATACTCGTACGGTGCTCGAGATAAATGTTTCTACAAGTATTACGAATTCAGGAAGCATCGAATATCTCACAAATAATATTTGAAGGTTATCTAATCAGTGAAATATACATGTACTTGGAACGTATGTGCCGCGAAGCAGAGGAAGAAAATGTGTTTACACAAAGTAGACACATATTGAATTAGGATCTGTTTATACTTTTGTTTCCAAAGTGCGCGCATAAAATTTGAATATATTCCACGAGTCAAGACTAGGAAAGGCAATAATTTGATGAACTATACATTCTGAAATTCTACATATCATTACGGGAGAATTAATTTACATCTCTATTCCCATTCTAGTGATCGTCAATATACGTCAATGTAACGAATACGATGAATATTCAGGCTCCGCAAATAGGAATCTTCACTTTGACATTCATTGTCCATTGGACGCGCAATAACAGGTGAATGGAATAGATTCATAACAAACGGAAAATCTTAAAATCGGCCGCATTCATTCCATCTAATTGAGCAGGTTAAAATATCACGAGATTTATTCAAAATACTTTTGATCCTCAACTTAACGTTTACGAACAGTACGTATATAAAATTATGCCAGGCATTATTCATAAATATAACGGAACTACTTATCGAATTACATTACCAATAAATCGTTTCACGATTCATACACAAATTAATCTCCATAATTCGAAATACCGTTTCGAACTCTATATAAGTACCAGGCTACATACAAATAAAGCACTATCGTTTGAATCTGTAAAAAGTGTAAAACATATATTGTCGAGGAGAATAAATTAGTCATTTATTATTCCTAATCATTTCGCGTTACTACCTCGCGCAAATGATTCCGACATGATTCATATGCATCAAACGGTGCTACATTCTGTGCAATCGTCTCTCGATACATGCGCGCACACATGCACGCGCACGTACGAGCGTTTACATACAGTAATATAAAAACCACGTAAATTGCACATATCGTATACGGTTTTACGCATTGCGTTTGTGCATCAGCTGTTTACCGCTCGGCGCAGAAGGGTGGATAGAAAAAGAATTACGGGGGCAACGGGGACAAAATTATATAAGATATAAAGATAGCGCGCGGGGTGAATGGTTTGTATATTGTTGAAGGAAGGAAGAGTATACGGCAGCTTTTAGATAACGTTCACCACTGGCAGGGAATTCGTCATTCGGTCACCGACGTTACTTCGCGTTGTGTGCAGTGTACCGCGCCAGGGCTAATGCGCAACGTTCCACCGAACTCTCGTTCGCCGAGCAACGAATTCGTGGATATTCGGTAGTGACAGAATGTGCGGTATGTTGTAATTACGTGTTCCCATCGATGACAAGTGCTCCCGATAGTGTGCATGATTAATTCGGAGGGAAGACGTGTTACATTGTTTGCGCGCTAGCGCTACCAAACGTCAATTACGTTACCCACGTAATAGCGTGGAATTTTTTGTAATCACACAACCTGAAAGCCATTCAGCGGTAATTACTTGGTTGACAGGATGTCTGACAGCAGGACCGAAGTTGATCCCTTCAGCGGTACACCCATGGAGTATCATCATTGCGAAGGTGAAATTCGCAAACGTCCTTTAACAATATTTTTACCGCCGCTAAAGCCATTTACACGGTGAATTCAATTCGAGTAGTCCTTTGTTCAAACGAATCTCCGCCAATAAGGAGCAGAGCGTACGGCGAAAATACTCGCACCGCGTGTATGCGTCCAGTCGATACGCGAAATGCGGTTGATAGCGTGGGAATTGCGCGAAGTTACTGCGAGTATAATTCTTGGATATGTAAATGTAATAACTAGGAAATGAATTAGCTTTAATGAGCCTTTAAGTGCTGCATAAATTCCGCGGATATTATTTGAAAAGGAGCATATACTTTTATACGATGTTACTTGCACTCGTTCGTTTAATATTGTTGTTAGTTTCTATAATTTAACGATTCGTTCGAGGTAGCTGTACGAGTCGAGTTACTTAATATTCGAGATCCTTTCTTGTGGTCATAAATCTCATAGAATTATAACGCGATAGTGTTAATAATCTGCTTCGTTCGTTACTTTTGTTTATAAAATTTTCGTATCATTCGTTTCGTTCGCCGCACGATTCTTCTGCCGTGCGTAGTTTTATAGTCCGACGTTAATTCGATTTCTGAATGTTTAAAGGGATTGCGGAAGTGGCGGCGGAATCAAATTTGGAGGAGGTAACGGAAAATGTAATGAGCGAACTAACATACGCAGAGCCGTTGACACCGGAACAAATACGCTGGTTTTATAGAGACGGCATCGACAAGAGATGGGTAGAATTCTGCGGATACGATAGTTTGAAAATCGAGAACGCTTGGCGAAATTATCAGGATTCGCTTAGTAAGAATGCTGCGACCAGTAATTTGCCTCCGACCGAAAAGATTGTAGTTAAAGGAGGAATGTACGACGTAGAAATCGATAAAATGAAATGCGTTTCTATATATTGTCCAGGTACGTATTTTTCTCTAATTTAGAGATTTTTGTTTTGGTTTTTAAAATCTAACGTGAGAATTTAAACGCGAGAATCCTACTGAAAAGACTAACAGAAAGGTGAATATTAATGAAATTCTGTATTTCGTTAGATTATTTTATGTAACTTCTTGTTGGCGTAGTAACAGGGAACTTTGAATTCCCCGTGGTTTATTAAAAATTTCATGATTTAAGTAATAATTTCACTTGCTCCCTTGCGTAGCATTATCTCTACTGTAAAGATTGTTTTGTCCTTGAGTTTATTGTAGCCAATTCCATATAAGCTAATATTAATATATATATATATATATATATATATATATATATATATATTCTTCCCCCTTAATATTATCAGTCTTCATTACATGTTTCGTACACTGATATTTCTTCTCGAGTACTATTTTGCGTGATAGAGAAATAATTAATTTCAATGTTGTCTAAAGGTGAAGAGTGGGAAATTATGAGAGGTACTTGGTATTATGACGGTACTTGGATACCTTTAGAAACAGAGCAGTCTAAAGTATTAGAAGACGTTCATCTCAATCTTTTTCAAAAACAATCTCCGAGTCGAACTACTTCAGCATGCAATACACCTTCCCACTCCTATAAAAGTATGAATTTCTTTTCAATTTTGCACGTTACTGTTCAGCCTAACGTGACATAATTATGATTAGAACGTTTCTATTTCAGTATTACATACAGAGCATTTTCCGGAGTTCCACGTCGACTGGCATAGCATAAACGACGTGGTATTGTATAGCGAATATAGACATAGTAAACTAATGCGTAGCGTTACATCGAAGCTGGGCTTCGCGAAAAGTAAGTATTCCTGACTTTTCATCGGCTGTACTCCCGAAAACGGACCGGTGGCCGATCGAGATGAAACTTGGTGGGTATTACGAGGGGTGTGGAAAGACCCGAAATATAAAATTTTAGCTTCGGCAATCAGGCCCGGATTAAGATTTTTGGGGCCCGGGGCTATCCAACCTTCGAGGGTCCCCCGTGGTTGAAAAGCGGTGGGGGGGGGGTGGTTAACAAAAATTTAAACAATAACAAGTTTAAATTGCTTAGAAGTGAAGGCTTAGAACGGGGCCCCCCTGGACAGTGGGGCCCGGGGCTACAGCCCCCCCTAGCCCCCCCTGTAATCCGGGCCTGTCGGCAATTAATGCGTCCCAAAGATACACGGGTAATTGTGCACGAAAGGGTACACCTTACCGTTTTTTTTTAATCACTTTACCACGGTCCCTCCACTTTTCGCGCTCGCGAGCGCGTAATGCATGGTAGCGAACCGATGCGAGTTTGGCGATGCTAAAAATGAGACTGTGGTTACAAAATTTCAGAAATAAAAAATAGAGGGACGGGAGGGCTCCCAAGTAGGGGGGCCTGCACCAACGTCCAAAAAAAATTTCCAAAAAGATAACAATTTTTCATTAATATTTCGGAGACTAATAAATACCCGAAGCTACAATTTTAGATTTAGGGTTCACACCCCCGCCCCCAAACCTCATCTCGATCGGCCACCGGTCCCTGTCGGAATAATATCCTTTTTTTTTTAATATCCAAAAATTTATGTTCTATTATTTGTAACGCGTATTACAGCTACCGGATATCAGCTGAGAAGGGGCTATAAAATTACAGCAACGATAGATGACAAGCCTCACGACATTGATCACATAGTGTTCGTAGTTCACGGAATTGGCCAGAAAAGGGATACCGGCAAGATTATACGCAATACAACATCGTACGTAAATAGTTTACTGTACGATTATTATAACTACTTTATAAAGTTAACGTATTGTGTTTAATATTTGAACAGGTTTAGAGACTGCGTAGACTGGTTGAAACAAAAGTATTTTCCCAATTCTAATTACAGAGTAGAATTTTTCCCTGTCGAGTGGCGCTCGTCATTAAAACTTGACGGAGGTAAGAAGGCGGCTTGTTCGAATATCCAGAGTTAAACGTCAGTATAATATTCACATCTTCGTTCTCTTTCTTCTTAGATATAGTAGAAGCTATTACACCTTACAGTGTACTAAGTATACGACACTTGCTAAATACATCAGCGATGGATATCCTCTACTATACGAGTCCTCTCTATGGCGGAGAAGTGAGGGCTGGTTTACAGAAGGAATTGAACAGACTATACTTTATGTTCGCTAGCCGGCATCCCGGCTGGAAAGGAAAAGTTTCGGTCTTGGCGCATTCGTTGGGATGTGTAATTGTTTACGACATTGTCACCGGTTGGCTGGGTCCCGATACAAGACCTCCATCCCCAGAAACGCAAGAAGTTTTATTACAACGATTGCAATTCGAAGTAAGTATCGTTGCTTACTGCACGCTTTTTCACGATGTAGTGCTTATGAAGTATTTATGTATCACGAGCGGAGTATGTTCCGGGATATGTCCACAAGATCGCGGTACAAACTTTGCACGCGCCCAGCACTCACCGGAACAAACAGAAAAGTGTCCCTGATTTTCAGCTGACACAGTGTAAGAGATAAGATTAACTGATACAGGCAAAAAAAACCAATAGACTGCTAGATAAGGACGTAAGCGAAGTAAGCTATCGCCGGAAAACGCTTGGTTTTCGTGCTTATGTTTACCAACACTGTTCCGTTCGCTCTGATAAGCGCTGCGCGTGAAAAGTTTGCGATACCGATTTGTGAAATAGGTCGATTGTGCTGCAGCGGCAAAGAAACTTTAGACGAAATACTTTCATTATTGCAGATTGAGAATTTATTTTGTTTGGGTTCCCCGTTATCTGTATTTCTTGCGTTACGTACACGTTCTCCGTCCAATAGAACGGACGTGATGCCTCAAGGATTATGCAAAAGATTTTACAACATATTTCACTGGTCGGATCCTGTAGCTTATAGAATGGAACCGCTGCTAGAAAGGGGATATAGTAAAATTGAGCCGGTCCTCATTCCGCCGTACGGTGGTGTCGATGGTCAACAGGCGATGGAACCAACACCTCCATCAATGAGCACCGTTGACCAAGCATTTCCGCCCACAGGTGTGTTAATATTGTTACCTCCGACACGACAGCGCTTTATAAATCTTGCGTAAATGTTTCTGAAACATGTTGGCGAAAACAGAGAACGACGAAAGGGACGATAGCCCGGATCTGTCTGCGCGCGCGTCGGATAAAGGTTGGAGCCTTTGGGGCTTAGTGCGGGCCGGTTGGAACGCCAAGGAAGATGCTTCTACGCCACTTCAACCAGGCCAAGGTATGAATACGAACCATAGGCATTATACTAAATTTCTCAGATACTAACTAATCTCTGCGACGAACGATCTAATAACACAGCTATTTTGCTTATTAGAATTAACACAGCGGCTAGATTATGTACTTCGAGCCACGTTGGGAAGAAATTATCTGTACACGGTAGCGGCGCATACAACGTACTGGAGCAATTACGATGTAGCCTATTTCGTGCTAACAAGGCTGTTCCCGACACTAGAAACATGATGTTGGTTTGTACATTTAGTACGAATTTCAACTAGATGCTATTAAAATTTGCTAGTCCATTATAGGCCTTCGAAATCTAATATTAAAAAGTAGGCCTACCACCAAAACAATCTGTGATAATGAAAAATCGATACAATAATGTTATAGATACTATGTAAATTAATCATTTTATATCGCCCGCATATTTTTAAGACTCATATGGTCGAGTTTCACGATGAAAGAAAACGTACATATGTTTATATATATATATATATATATATATATATATATATATATATATATATATATATGTATATATATACACACATATGTATATATTTTAGGAGATACATACTTTGTTTACATCTACTACATCAAAGTAATTACTTAACCATTAATTACATCCGTAATTTCACACTTTTACTTAATAGCAAATTCCCTATGGTTGGAAAACATGAATTTTATAACTTACGTTGAACATGATAAATATAGTTTATCTAGGATGTTTACATAAATGCCGCGGTAAATAATTAATATAGCTATCGCGTAATGTAACGCGAGACCCGTTTTTGTATTAGACGTTTTATATTACTGAGAAATTGTTATTTGTTATCCTCGTTATACATTGACATGTAAAAATAACACTGGCTTACCACTTGCAACGAATAGCTTTAACAATATAATATATTAATATCGTGCTTAAGAAATGCTAAAACGTATTACCAATATTATGTCCGAATTAGCCATTTGAGACGGTCATTCTGCGTTTTGTAAAACCTTTTAACGTCACTTTATAGTTAATGATACAAATTCAAACGGTATTTCTTTCTGTTCGCGTAAGATGCGTGGATATGTCATTGCAACGGAATACCCTTTGTTGTACGCGCGCCCTTCTGTACGTATACATTTCACTGTTACGCGTAAAACTTAATAAATTCATTTCGTACAGATTTCACATAAGTAAAATGTATTTAATAGAGTTCTATTCTAGCGCCTTAATGTATTTGACGCGAATCAGGATCTGTACTTATTGAATACCTTTTTCCTTTGATGTAACGATGCTTTGCTTTGGTATAGGAAGTGAAACTCGTCCTATATACTGAAAGTTTACTTAAGATAAGATAAAGGGAAACTTGTTTAACTAAATTGACCAACCGTCGTTGCGCAAAACTAACAAAATGATATCAACGTTTCTCGTATGTGTAGGTGGTTGCATTTTTATTGCCTCTAATACGTAAAAGATAAATTCTTCACAGTTGCGTTCTAACATCTGTGAAGTTACGTAAAAATCTTCTGTTACGACTACAGAACAGTTTATTTATATATTATATAATTATTTCGTTGTACTTCGTTAATGCTCATTATAGTATAATTTAAATGTTATTTGTAAGTATACATTTGTAACTTTAATTTCGTTGCATGTAACAATTATTGATACTCCAAATTTAATATTAAGCACAGTTTATTAGTCGAATTTCTTTTCTCATGGTCAAACTCACGTATCGTTTGTTCCCTGACTTAGTTTGTTTTTTCTTTTTTTACTTTTCGATTACGCGCATAAAATCGCCTATTTAGATTTAAACAAACAAAAAAAAACAACATATTACTGCATGTATTGTGCCATTGTGTGCTACACAAGTCCCATCCAACTTTTCATACATTTGAATCTCGCTGATTTCAAATTTGTTAATACTACAGTTAAGGCGAAGCAATTAAACAACTTTTTAGAGGAATATTGCGTGTGAAAATGTGTTCACATTATAACGTATTAAAAAATATTGACTATTCGGTTACTAGAAAGTTTAATAACGGTGCACTTCTTAACAATTGTTATATAGTGATAAACTTTTAAGGAGCTTCGTCCATAAACACAATTCGGTAGAATGACAATAATATTAAAGAACCCCCCCCAAGGTTAATACCATATCAAATTTTAAAAGATAGAGTGCATAGCAGGCTTGTAGGAATTATATTAATTACTCCTACCAAATTATCAATATTCATAGTCTTATTACATCGCGCATATGGATTGAATTTACTGTTTAGTAATCAACCACGTATGCTCTAATATTAAAGAAGTTCTAAATTAGATTAGATAGTATCGAATACGCACGAAGTCAAAGTTATCGAAATATTCAGCTAAGATACGTCCCGAGTTTCCGGAACTTGTGCGTTAGAATTTCATTTCAATCGAAACCAAAATTTAGTATTTAAATTGAAGCATTTCTTTTGAATTGATAGGACAGCCTATATATTCCTACATGCCTAAATTTTAATAAATTATTATACACACGCCGGTTTTTTGGAACTGTATATCGAATGAATTTCAAAACTACGCGCATACTCGTATAAGTTATGTAACAGAACTTTTACCGTCTAGACTTCACATGCAATTTCTCTGTAACGGAATTTTACTTTAATCACTTCAACGTGATTTCTAGTATCGCTCACGTACGTTTAGAACCACGAAGAGATCCGGAAGTTCCGTAGAAGTTACAGAACTGCATGCGATTACTTCGCTTATTACAACTACCTTATCGCGAATTGCAATTGAAACGGTATTATTCCGAACGTAGGGTATATCTATATTAATTTCGTACTAAACAATTACGAGAATAGTAGCCAACATACTATAACGGATTTTTGGTGCCATTTTTTAAAGAAATCTACGTATTTTATAAGCATAATTCTAGGTACACATTTTTTTAATGTAACTTTATGTATATTAAGCAACTGTTCGAATAAATACACGTACTGCAATTTAAATCCACTTGCCCGGCCGAGCGGGCAACGTAACGATTACAACTTTGGAAACTAAATTGTTAATACATTCTGGTTGCGCATTGTAATACAACCCATATCATCGCGGCGAAAGAGTTGTCCGATTTTTACGATTACTACGCAATTAGCCCTTAATGTTAATAAACGAGGAGTAACAGTTTCTTTTACAATATAATAAGACAAACGATAGGCTCTATCGGAAATAGGACTGAGAGATACGAATAGCCGAGAATATGTAATAAAGGAATATTGCTATTAAACGCAGAAATTGTTATTCATTTCAGGTAGAGGTATAAGAGCAGTTTTCTCTACCCAATGAATCCGTTATAAGTATTCGATTTATATTTATTTCTCATACTTCCTGCTCCCAGAATTACATCACTTAATAATAGTGGATTTTCATGCAGGGGTGGATCGACTAAGAAGCGAAGGAATAGAGACATCGAGGTACAATATGAAAAAATACAACTCGGACGTTGAAAAGATTCGAAAGATGCCAATTGATTGGAACAGTAGGATTGCTAGAATATCTGAGGGAAAGAGGAAGGGACGAGAGTCGACGACTGATAGCACAGGCGAAGTGTGGAAAAGACATGCGATCTATGCGGAGACAGATTTGGAACGTTGGAACATTTAGCAAGAAATTGCAGGAAAACAGAAGGAGTTATGTTCGAAGATGTAGTGTGCTGAAGAATGGCTTAGAAAACTGAAAAGGAGAAGGAAGGTAAGCAGGCCCGATTAAGATTTCTGGGGCCCGGGGCTATCCAACCTTCGAGGGCCCCCGTGGTTGAAAAGCGGGGGGGGGGGGGGGGGGGGGGTTAACAAAAATTTAAACAATAACGAGTTTAAATTGCTTAGAACGGGGCCCCCCTGGAAAGTGGGGTCCGGGGCTACAGCCCCCCCTTTAATCCGGGCCTGGAGGTAAGGGCAATAGGGTTATAAGAAGTATATAGATAGTAAACAAACCGATAAGTAGAGCAATAATAAATGTATGTTAGAGGAATAAATCGGAAACAAATGGAAGGATGGACTGAATGAGACAAACGAGAATAGATCGAATTATATAGCTTTGAAAAGTTAGGTTAAGTGTAAATCAAGTCGAAATTTCTTGGCTCTGCGGCTGCAAATAAAGGATATACTAGTGCTAGTGGATCTCCATGAACCAAATTGGTTAATTTATTATATCGCACACGCGACAGAATGATTAAGTATGTATGTACATATAAGTACATGCGTCACGTTAGGTTTCCTTGAAATTTGTTATTAAGATTTTAAATAATTTCGTACTTCGGGCGTATAAAACGAGAGTTTTATTACAGGAATTTACATTTAAATAAGGAAATTTGATTGTGCTATATACTTAGTATGTATAAACTGTATTGTCCGCCGTTCGTCGTCATTCCTCCAATTCACTCCAATTGCCGGTGCCGCCGTGCCGGTACGCGATGTGTGGTTAGCGGTCTTTTTTTTTACGAAGAGAAAGAAAACCCAACTTTATATGCATCCACGAATTCAGAGAGAATAACGTTCGTTGCTTTATCAGGATGATAAAATGCGTGTGGCGTGTGTGTAGTTACTATGCCGTTAACGAATGATAAACGTGAAAAATTTGTGCAGTCTCGGATGCAGTTTACGAAGCAGAATACGGAAAATAACGGTACATATATATAGGGTAAGGTGGGGTAAAGGTCCCAATTAATGCCACCCTGAGCTGTTTTGCTTAAAATAACGAATAAACCTTGCGAAGTCAAAGAATTTAGCATTCAATCGAAACTGTCGTTTATACGATACAATAAACAGCGCTTAAGTTTCTCATCCTTAACTCCGTTAATCAAGAATTTTAAGCGGATATTCGAAGAGTGAAAACGTCGACTGACTAGCGGAAGGGAAAACAAGACATTAAAGAAAAGGCTGTAATTGTGATATTCGAGCTGTTAACATAGCAAAATAGATTTTTCTTACATAATATAAGCATCATGGAATATAATAACGCTCGGAGTTCGCCGATTGATTAAATTCGTTTCACTTAATATTTGAGTGACAGTGATTGGTATGTAAGTACACACGAACGTTTTAAGCATTTCCGAATTACTGTCGTGGCACTAGGTAATTGCTGAAATTCATACGCGAAACCCTTGGAAACCCTACGCCTACCCTATTACTATCAATTACTATCATCCCTACCGTCCGCAGTGCGTGTGCGGCATAACCTTAAAATGGGATAAACAGTATTCGGTTGGATGGCAGTAATCGGGGTGTCAATAATTCGATCAACCTCGCTTTGAGGGTGACGATAATAGCTCCCAAAACATTTCGCTTAGATCAATGAATTTGCAAATAAAAGTACAGGTCACGGGCGTAATTACGTATTTTTTTCGTAAACCAAACACATTGAATAATAATAAATAAATAAACAGAGAAGCTTATACTTTCGGCCAAATAAACGCGAAAGCTATGGAATAACAGTAATTCGGTCCTTTACCCTGCCCGTAAGTTTACGTTGGGTTTAGAAAATTCTCTGCGTGACTCGGCATATACTTTGCTTATGTAACTGGATGGTATCCGCGTTCGAACGTTATTCCCTGATACAGATTGTGTTTCCAGCATAATGAACCATTTACAGAACAGCAATTTAATCGCCGCTGCCATCGGCGTGACCGTCGGCGTTATTAGCGCAGCCGGGATTTTCATTTATCATAAAATTTTGGAGAATCAGCAGCAGCATACCTCGAGGGCTGGTAACTTGGACGCCGCTAATAAAAAGATCGCGGAATTGCAGGCCGAATTAGAGGCATTGAGGTAACGATACACCTTCGTACAAATCGTTCGCTATTATCGTTTAAATCTGTGCACGGATAGCGTTTATCCTGGCGCAGAGTTTTCAGACTCTGCAATTATCTCGTCACATTTTCTCAAGGGTGCAACAGAGCCAGAAAAGGAAGCGGAAGTTCTCGCGGAAATTGGCGTCCAACGATAGCACGTACACGGTAACGGATAACGACACCGACATCGATGCTTTCTCAACGGCGGACACAGACATCGGGGACGACGAGTTCTACGACTGTTCGGACAGCGAGAGCGTTATTAGCGAGAACGATACTAGGTTGGTGTTCGTCGACGTAAATGCGTGTAATGTAATTATGGGAAAGTTTGTATGCATAACGCGTACAAGGATTTATAATTTATTCTAGTAAAAATGTGAAAGCGCTCGCCGAAGAAACGTCTTAAGAATATTGCAGGTCGTACTGTTTAATTCATGATTTAGGCGCGATTACTTGTACTAACTCGGAGAATTAGGGTTCGATGATTTCGGCAAGTAAAGTTATTTTAAAAATGTAGAAGGAACAGATTGGAACTGAGCCAGTTGGATTTAATACTTAAGGAGATTGACGACGGTAGAAACGAAGAGTTTGATATTGAGAGTTACTATAAACTGCAGAATTTGGTGAGATCTCATGGGAATAATGTAGAGGTAGTGTGGAGGTTGGCAAGGGATTGTTACGAGTACGCAGAGACCGTAACCGACAAGAACAGCAAAAGGACGATAATTCTTGAAGGTGGATACGAACGCTCATTACTAATAGTATCTTTTATGTCGACTCGAGAAACGCTGACGATGCTTCTGTATTATAGGAATCGAGCATTGCGAGAACATCCTCGATGTCCAGGATCCGAATTTATACAAATGGTATGCTATACTCATTGGGATAAATGGAGACTACTTGTCGATACCTGAGAAATTAAAGAACGGTCTCCGTTTTAAGAATTACGTAGAGCTGGCCTTAGAGATGGAGCCGAACGATTCCGAATTGCATTATCTCCTTGGAAGATTCAAATATGAAATGGCCAATATAACTTGGATCGAAAGAAAGGTCTATCCTCTGATTTCAAGCACCAAGTAACTTCAACACGGGCGGCGGATATTTCTTAATATTGAAACGATACTTTGTTTGATTAACTATAGATAGCGGGGACGTTATTTGGCGAAGTTCCAAATATCTCGCATGAAGAGGCCCTTACTTCCTTCGAAGCAGCGTCGAGGCTTGGAAATAACACCCTACAAACCCAATTATACATTAGCAAATGTTATGCTGCTTTGCATCAATACTCGCGCGCAGTCGTTTCTTTAGACAAAATTTTGGAGCAACCTGTATTGACGACCGAGGACAAGAAAGTGCACGAAGACGCGAGTAAACTTCTCGAGAAATATTCGGAATATCGTTCATAGCACGAAATAATGTATCTGTACATCCGATCCATATTCACTAGATATCCTATTCCCACGCATATAAATAAAAATACTTATGTTATAGAAGAATGTAAACAGTAACAGTACTAGCTTATAAAAGAATAATGATATAATATGGAACACAGGTACTAAAGACACATTTTATCTACTGTAGCAGCTATTGTGAACTTTTTACCTTTATTAAAAATTTATAAAGCAACGCAATTTGTAAAGATCTACGTAATAACGTGTACGCCAGCGATACCGGCGAAGTTTTGTAAATGATTAGGAATATATATATATATTATGTTTCTACAAATTTAGTGAGTATTTTATATAGAGATGTGTGTTGATTAATCGAGGCTCGTCGGGTTTAATGATTTTCGCTAAAGGATTTATAGAATTTATTATTGTTGATATATCGATTGTACACATTTTCCAAGTAATAGCTATGAAGAATAATACTTCTTTGTATAATTACATTCCAATGTCTTTTATAAAATGTATAAGTAGCGTAATTCCCCAAATATTTATATCTCCAACAAACGTGTCCTCTGCTTAATGTATCCGCTGGGATTGTAGCCGAAACGCAATTCCGTTTTGTTGTCAATCGCATAGTTTGTATACTAAGTGTCGGTTTTGATAATAAATAGTTACGAAAGTGTCTGCTTTCCTCGGAACATACAAATAAGAGAAGCCAGCGTTCACGAAATTGCCGTTAGTCAAATAATGCCTTAGTTAAGCGATTCTTTCGTTCATTTTTATATATATATTTTTTTAAACGTTTTACAACTTTTGTATTATTACAGTTTAATTCTGTATTAAGATGGAACTTAAAATATAAAACTATGATCGCAAGTATACTATGATTGTTCGAAGTTTTATAACATTACACTGTACATGCATAAATGGCGAGATGCAAATCTCTTCAATTAATATAAACGAATAACAATGTTCGATTTGTTTTATACAATTTAATTTTTCGCTCAACAAGCATTTTTAAGCTTCGTGCTGCGGTGCTTGAAAGAAAATTGCAGGAGTTCGATATTTTCGTAGATAATTCTGAACTTTTTCCCCTGTTTTAGCAGATCAATAATGGTCCAACACAGCATCCCAGAACTCAATAGACACTGGGTGGAGGATAGGGTGAAAGGGGTGAAGCACAGAGAAGCCCCTCTAGTAAGATAGAAGGGAAGCCAGAGAAAACAATTCAGAAAGCTGTAGTTGACATTGAATGTCTGTGAAAAGTGGTTCTATCAGAACATACACATGATAAGGTGAGCTCCATTACTGAAAGCACAGTTGAGAATCTGCAGATTCTTCTGACATCAACTGACATTGGTATTAAGAGGAGCCAAAGGTCTTTTGTTTCTCTCTTAGACATAAAGTATTAGAGAAACCTATTTGCAAGCACAACCAAACGTTTTGCTCTCATAAAGATTGAAGTTGGAGCAGAAATATTCTGACCGTCGATAGGGGATATTTTAATCTTTTATGTCATTGCAGGATTATTTTTCATTAATAGCGAAACAAATTGTCAAGAATACGTGTACTTTCAGTTAGAACTGTTCGATGAAAACAGCTGCTAATTTCTACACGCCTGTAACAAGCAATGTGATACATTTCTCTGCAGATATCCGCGACAGAATTTGCGATGCGTGGAGTTGTACGTGGCACCTTATATTGCGCACTGTGGTACGGCAGTGTAGTGGCTGGATTCTTATTTATCGCTTGTCCCATGTTACCGCTGTTATTCTTCAGCCCTCCGAAATTTCGAAAATGCGGGGACCTTTTATTCTCTTGCTGGGAATTGTATTCCACGGTGAGTGCAAGAAAAGCTGATTCTCCCTTTCGCTTCTCTCTCTACTGTTAGAAACTGGAATACCTTTCCGTCGTTAATTCTATAATCGTTACATAAGCGAACCAACAGCTGTTTAAATGTTTCAGGCCCTCTTAAAACTGTTCGGTGTAAAAATTCGTGTATCGGGAGATCATATCTCTCCGTACGAGTCCGCTATACTTGTGATGAACCACAGAACGCGAGTGGATTGGAACTTCTTGTGGGCTGCGATGTACCAGGCTTGCTTGCCCAGCGTAGCGACTCATAGATTGAAATTCATCTTAAAGGATCCCATACGACACATTCCGGGCCCAGGTAATGGAATTAACGGGAAACAGTCTGTATTACCAAAACTAGACCTAACGCATCTCGATTCCGTATCACGCTTAACGCCAAGCGGTGTTTGTTTTAGTTATTAAACCTAATTTGGCTTTGTAGTAAGCTTCTCGCGCTGCCGATCTTCGTTGCCCTTTTCTATTCGATGGAAATCATCGACCTCGTGACGTAGGATCTATGATTTTAAAGAACTGTTGTGTAACAGGGTGGATAATGCAGATGAACGGCTTCCTTTACATAACTCGCCGCTGGGAAGAAGACAAAAGCCGGCTATCGCGTACCCTCGACTATTTAGTGGCGTTGGATAGACGCTGCCAATTGCTGATATTCCCGGAGGGCACGGACCTAACAAAGGGTAGCAAAGAGAGATCGGACAGATACGCGTCGCAGCATATGCTGCCGCAATATTCATTTGCCCTTCATCCAAAGACAACAGGATTCAGCTACTTAGTCGGACACCTCCAGCAAGCGAGCTACCTAGACGCCGTTTATGACTTAACCATCGCATATCCCGACTATGTCCCGCAATCCGAACTAGATTTAATCAAAGGTAAATTGCCAAGCGAGGTACATTTTCATATTAAACGGATACCGTCAGCGGATATGCCAATGCATGACTCGACATTGAGACGATGGTTAGAAGAGAGGTGGTGTAATAAAGAGGAATTTCTGAAACAATTTTACCAGAAAAAGGCTTTCCCTGCTGAAATCTGGCCGCTGACGAGATTATTCCCTTTACAAGTCGCTCTCGGTTTTTGGAGCATTCTAACAGGTGAGATTCGATTGTGAGCTGGCATCTGCTTTGCTGATCCTCGGCGACACTTGCATTCTAAACGGGCAATTATATTTACTTCAGGTGCCGCAGTACTTTTACTTATCATCTCGCCGCTATTCCAATTGTGGGCATTGGCTCATGCGACCCTTTTCGTCGCGCTATCGCTATTCAGTACTGGTTTCAGTCAATTTGAAATGGGATGGTACTGGCGCTGGAAAGCTCATTTCGTACAAGAGAAGCGTAGCTACTGAAATTTCAATATTGTACCCCTCGATGTGAGTAGATTCTAATACGAAATTACAGTGAATACTCGTTTGTTTGTTCTATGTGCGTTGCGAGTGTACTTGGAATTCATAGAATATTTGTGCATTTATGAATTTCAATTGTATTACAATTTTAAGAGTGAGCAGAGCCTTTTATTTTCAACGAAACAGCATGTCATAGGGAATAACTTAATTCCGCGGTAGAAATTGTTTAGCGGTGTAAGAAGAACTCGAATCAGAACATAGTAACACGTGGGAACAGTTATTTTATAAAGCAAGAAATATACAAATATCACGCGGAACTATTTAAATGAGTTGATAGGAAAGGAAAATTACTCTTTAATATTGACTGATGTATCCTATAACATAATAACGACAACTAGTGTAAAATTATAAGCAAAGGTATTACTACGCGAAAGGAAAACGGATGACGAGACTACAGAGGTTGCAATGAATTTATTTTAACATTGTAACAGGAATTAAACTCTCTACGGATTACCTTCTTTTAACGTCGTAGCGAAATCTGAGTTTTACAGTTTGAGATTCTAGTTACGATAAAAGTATAATTATATATACACTATTACAATAATTTTAGTAAATTACTGTCGACAGTTCGCTGCTGTGTGATATTTTTTGACAATATAACTTTATTACATTACGTAACTTTGTCTATATTTTGATACACACCGTCAACTGCGGAGGATTGAAATCAAAACGACAAATTTTTTTAAGAACAATATTTTGCTAACACAAGTATTCTGTGGGTGGTGTCTTCTTAGTAGACACTTAGTATTAATACGCGTGCAGTTTGTTTCCAAATTCCTGAAACGTTAGTTGAAAATCCATTTCATAAGTCGAAGTGGTAAAAAGCAGCTTTTACCTCGCGCTAGACGATGTTTAAAATTGAAATACATAAGAAGTGTGTTGTTCTCGATTTAGGGATTGCATGCGACTGGAAAATGATGTGTCATTTGATATACGGACTTGATCATTTTAATAAGTAGCCAGAATTTTTAAAAGTCTCCGTATATTTTGGAAACTTGTACGCGAAGCTCACGCATGGAATTATGTGTAAAGTTAATTCATTTATAAACGTTTAAACATTATTACTAAGACTAAAGGCCACGGGCGTCCGCAGGGGGGGGGGGCAAAAGGGGCAGTTGCCACCCCCTGGCTTTTGAGAAAAAATCGCTTATTTTTCAAAACTGATCTTTATTAAGTTTATACTAAAAAAGGGAATATTTTTAAATTTCGGTTTTAAATTTTTAATTAAATTGGCACTATATAATGGGTTAAAAAAGGAAGAGGGGTATATTTTTCTTTACCATCATCCCCAAAGTTGCCCTCCCACCACCCTGGAAAAAATTCTGCGGACGCCCCTGCTGAAGGCATAAATCTAATATTTGATTTAACAGAATTGATTCAACACTAAGGATAGATATTTCCGAATGAAATATATTTCAATATAGCGACCTTTATACTCGTAAAATCGTGTTGTACAAATTTCTCAGAGATTTTACTCTTGAAATTATAATAATACATTTATTAAATGTAACGTAGACTGTAATGATATTTAAAAGAAACAATTTCTTGCGTTTTAACTAGAGAAAGTCTGGCTAGGAGCCAAAAGAATCTCCGAATAGGAATATTCCAATTGCAAAGGGATATATCCTTTTTAAAATTGTACATGTATATATATATAGTTTCGTAGATGAGATTTAAATGAAATTGTAGTTATTATAATTTTACAAAATTGTTTAAATTGACGAGCTGTTTGTAAACAGGCAATGATACAATCAACGTTGTTATATTTAAACGATATAACAGTCATCTATATTCTAATTCGTAGAAATGCAAGATTATATCTCGACGGTGTTATAACCGGTTATTCTATTTTTCTTTTCAAACGAAATCAACTTACAATTAGCTGCAATGGAGACAGTGCCTCATTATCTCATATTCTGAAGTACAAATGTACATACGTGCTGTAAAGAAGATTATAAAATTCAGACACATTAAGGTATGAGATAGTTATGCACTTAAAATTTCTTAAAGGATTGTTATCAACCGAAATTATTTCAAACAATACGAAATGCAATCGTTTATTTTACCTTGTTAAATGATTCAACATATTCGTAGAACAACTTTACAGTGCTTCCCGTCTGACAGAATATTATTATTCACATTTCAATGTTACTATATAATATAATGCATTGAGATCGAAGTTGAAAATGAGATGTGTAGTATAAGGTATATAAACTTTTAGATATTTGTTTTTGCGACACTAGCTCGAGTTCTATTTTTCTATAGATGTAGGGATACAAATTATGAACGTAAGCAAAAGTGAATTCATGTGCCAAAGAAATACGTGTAATTAGTGTACCTTAATGAACTTTATCCAGTCGGATATAGTATTAAGGGTTTGTCTATTTAAAGTATTCCTAGTCCCCGATTACGAATTAACGAGAACGTTTCGTTTGCATCAATTTCCAAATTGACAAAGATAAATACAGATATTAAATTGTTAATACATCAGAGGAATATTATATTTAATATAATGCTTTCTTCCAATGTTATCCTTTTGAAAAATGTTGTTATATAAACATCGCGTAGAACTTTATAATTTATTTTACGAAAGTAAAGTTACGAAATAATCATTTAAGTTAATTTTAGTAATTTATTGTAATCTATTTAGCAAAAATTGGTATAAGTGCTCATTATTTATAAATATTACATCGAACTTTGCCTGTAAGGAATTTTTTTAATAACTTATGTTTGTAAAATGTATCGAGTAATTTTCATTCATCCTGATGATATACTTTCGATCTGTCTCAGATTATTTTTAATTCAAATACATTTACTATTGCATATATAGCAAACATTACAAATGAACAAAAACTTAGAAAAGAATCAAAGTAACTATCTTGATGTACTCTCCATGCTGTGACTACCGTAGTTTCGACGTTGTATAAATGTTATACAAAGTTAGCGTAGTGTTATCCGAGCTATTAGAATATAAATGTAACGAATCTGTGTGTTTGAAGGTGACTATATCATGTACAAAAAGTTTCTTCCAGTTTATAAATCAACGATTAAACGTTAATATATATATATATATAACTCTAATTGTAACAATTTTGTTAATGAAATTCGTGTACCTTCCTGAATTACTAACAAATTGTAATCGATTGTGTATCTTTCCAAATACTATATATTTAACGTGTAATATTTACTACTCCTGTACTCATCGATAAGAGAAACTTTATAAAAAAAAAAAATATATCGTGCCATTTCGGTAGAATATTCATCGACTTACGTAATTGTAAACGACATACATGAATTATTTACAGAAGAATCTCTAATCGCGCAAGATTGCGAACACTGTATGTGAATACCATTAGTTGATATGTATGTAAAAAATACTATTAACAAATATCACTATGTTAATTAAACAGGCATCAAGTAAACTATATAGCGTTTATTTGGAAAAATCTATATATCTTCATTTGTTTTATTAACAGACAATTACATATCCTCGTTATTAATTCATTGGGCATTTGGAATTTTTCTTATAAAATGGATTAATCGGACTCGGTATAGGACTCGCTTTCAGTACGCCTGCCAATGGTTTCCTGTTCGCGTCGTAAGGAATAGACGGGCTTTTGCGAACTTGTAGAATATATTCAGACGTCCGTTGAGCAGTGTTTCGTTGAAGAGCTATTTTCACTCGCTTCTTCGACTTCGAATAGTTTTTTACTTTCGGCTGATGTTTTGTACTGACCGGTGTCCTCTGCAGTTTCTCATTCTGCAACTTTTTTAATGCAGGCACCAACCACGCAGGCCCTTTATCGAACGTGTTACTTGTTTTGGTACTGTCATCCGTAACTAACGTTTCGGCAGCATCCGTGCGCGATTCCGCGCTATTATCATTTAGTAGCGCGGGCATAGATGGGACTACATTATCAGAAATATCCCATTTGTCAGAGAGTTTAACCGCGGCTGTCTTTTTCCTCTTAACCAGTGCGACATTTAACGCACTTTCAGGGACAGTTTTATTCTTCTTTACTTTCATCTTCTTGCAGTTACTGCTGCTCTTAATCGAAAGCGACGAATCCTTCTTCGATTTACAATTGCCATTCTTCACTTCAGCTTTACTCTGATTTCTCTCCTTCGTCTCGTATTTCCTTTTCTTCGAACGAGTAATATCCGCGTCCGATGCTTGCGAATTCTCTCGAGTCGCGTTACTGTTAATATTCACGTTGTGCTGTACTTTCTTCTTCTCCCCTGTGCTTTCAATTTCGTCCACCTCTGCCGTGCAATCTTGATCATCGACGTCCGAATTCTCTTCTCCGCTAAGCTTGCCATTCTCGTCCTGCGTCGGCAGTCCGTTCTTTTTCCTCTTACGCTTCTTCTGCGCGTTGTCGGAATACAATTGCTTCTCGAACTCGAAAAGACGCACGACGGCTCTTTTCGAGTCTGTATCCTTCTTCTGCGTTCTTGGAATTCTGATTTCTTTAACTCCGAGTGGCATCTTACCCTGCGACAACTCGGTGAACCTGTAAACGTGATTAATTACGAAATATACAAAACTTCGTAACGCAAACGAATTTTTACCGAAAGCATACTTACTCCTTAATTAGGCGACGTAATTGTCTACGCGACTTCGTCGTGGACGAAGGATGAAATTTATATTGCGCTAGCAACGCAGCAATCTTTTTAGCGCTGAAAGGTATCTGCGGTAATTCTACATTCACCCTTCCAGCTCTCGGATCCAACGGCTTTTCTACGTTAGCTTTCGCTTGTTCCCGAGGACACTCTTCCTCCTCTACAGCATCGTCGTCGTTGTCTACTTCCCCGTCGGACACTTCGATCCTTTCCATGGCATCGATAGTACCAGCAGGAAATCCAGCCTACGTATAAATGGGCATTGCTATACGCTAGAGCTGTTCGGCAACCGTCGGTAGCATATTTCATTCGTCCTTAAAAAGAATTCAATTTCTGCGACTCACAGCTTTCCAGGCTTCAAATTTCTCCGTGTAATCCATTCCGATGTCTGATTGGAAAATTAAGTATCTAAAAATATGCCTCGTAACGTGCCTAATTTGTCTTTCGTCGTCCATGATTAAGAAATGTGAGATAAATGGCCTGACCAAGTCAGTAGCCACATCTTCCGATATCTCTCCGCCACTAATCTACAAGATCCAAGCGTTAATGCCGTATCGTTCGAACTTCTACGGCGAATATTAACGTCGAGATCGATATACCTTGGAGAGCTCCTCCCAAAACAGTTGCGTCAGATGCATATTAAAACCGAGACATACTTTCGGGTCTAGTAAAATCTTCTCGAGTACTTCGGAAATACCTTTCGTCCATTCGGGATCCCAAGATCTTTCTTTGCATTTCTCGAAAGTCTGACGAATTATTCTTCTGACTAACTATAAACGAATGCACTGAGATAGAACAGTTCGATATAGAATAATGTACGAGCCGAGGGTAGGAAATCTTTGCGAACCTACCATAGAAAACTTGTCTAATCTGTATTGATCTATACCAAACCATTCGGTACCTAGAGTTTTCAGAACGCATGCGGTATACAGTAATACTACGTCTTTAATGTTAAAACAATGTACAATTTTACTAAGAGATTCCGCCAGCTCTTCCTGAATCAACGGTTTATCGGACATCCACATACAGTAGAACAATCCTTTCCATAACCGCATGAAGTCCTGCTCTGTAAATGCTAATAACGAAAGGCATTTTATTCATCGGTCGTCCCGTTGCTTACGATCGAGTGCCTTCTATCGTAAAATGTTGAATGAAAAACTTCGTAATCCATGAAACTCTATTCGCGACCCATTCGACTGCAGTACTTTGATTTTAAGTAAGAAAAATTCCATTAGTGGCCTTACCGAAGGAACTTTTCGACCGGACTGTCAACCATTTCCTCAAATTTTTCAGCACTTTATCCCTGACTTTTTTATCGTTGCTTGACAATAAGCGAGCGAACTTAATTTCTTGAGCAATAATTACAGCCTTCCTGCCTGTTTCATTAGCAGCGGTTGACTGCTTCTGTCGCTCTTTGCTTTTCAACATTTGTGGCGCAGGCTTCTGCAGCGATGCACGCGTGCACCGTTGCACTTTTTTAACCGCCATCCGCACGTGGCAAGAATTCTATCGAACGTGCAATTACGCTTAACACGTTTCTGCAATTGCTAGGTTGTATTTGATAGGAGAATTCAGATATTCAAAGCAGTCGATTACTGACAGAACGGCCACGGCCGCGTGGTGACTAGTGGCGCTGTGGTCCGCGCCACGGACACAGGCATATATAGACGGAGCGTAAGCTGCCATTTTTTGTGAGGTAGGATGTGAATTGTTTATTTATAAACATAATTTATAGATCTTAAAATATTCATTTTGTTTAATCAATTGAAGTTTCGTAAATAAATGGACTTGCGTAATCATTTAAGTATCGAGATTCGATACTGGTAGGTTATGTATCGAATATCGATACATTCAAAAATATCGGACCTTCAAATATCGATACAAAATATCGATATATAACAACGAAAATATCGATACAGGGGTGTATCGATACTGTATCGCCCATCCAGCGTTGTGAGGAGATTCCCCACGCCTGGTAGCAGGATGAGAGGGGGAGGTCACGCATGCGCGCGATGACATCGCGACGTCGAACCAATCAACGCCAAGATGGAAAACGATGAAAAATTCGCCGACGCCAGCGCCAAGTCCCAGATAGCACAACGTCTGGTAAAGTCTTAAAGACGTCCAAAAGGCGTCTTAAAGACGTCCAAAAGGCGTCTTAAAGACGTCTTAAAGACGTCTTGTTACAAATCAAGACGTTCAGACCTAAAATAGACCTAAACTAGACGTCTCTAAGACGAGGTGTGCTATCTGGGGTTAAGTGATGCCGCGGCCAACCAGTGTCCCCGGGGAATCGGTTGTCGACGCTGGTTGGCTGCGGCCTCACTGCGGGATAAGCATGTTACGTCAACCAATCAACGCCAAGATGAGAAATGAAACGACGCCAGCACCAAACCAAGTGAGGTCCCAGCCAACCAGCATCGACAACAGATTCCCCGGCGACGCTGGTTGGCCGCGGCCTCAGTTCACTTGGCTAGTTGGCTTGGCTTGGCGCTGGCGTCGGCGAATTTTCCAACGATTTTCATCTTAGCGTTGATTGGTTCGACGGTCGCGGCGTCATCGCGCGCATGCGTGCCTCCCCCACTTTCCACTGCTTACCAGGCGTTGTGCCCCACGCTGCCTTGAACGCAAGTATTCTACCATTTCTTTCCGGTTTTAGTCGGGCGTCGGGTCGGTTCGTTTTCACGGTCTTCGTGTTCCCCCAGCTGTTGCAATGACGTGAGTATCTCATCCTCTTATATCTCATTAATCCGAAGTTTCAGTAACTTCGTGTTATTAAAAAAACTTGTTTTAATACATAATTTCGCCATACTTATTAATATTTTCAAGTAAAGCTTTCAATATTGTATTAGTTTGGACTTTGTACCTAAACGTACAACGTGCCTTCGCATCCTACCATAAGTTCAACAAAGTATATCTTCCCAATGATTTCTTTTTGCTAAGATAATTTACAGTTACTCTATTAGTATCAAGTTAAAATTTCCAGTACAATAGAATTCCAATTATCTGCACGAATTTTGATCCAGTATATACATGGGTTACCGTCGTTACCGAACATGTTGCTCGGCTCTTATTATCTAAACCCAGGTCACACGGCGTACACTGATATGAACTCGTATCGTTGCACAGAATGCACATAAGTGTCTCCTTCTTTAATGTATCCGATCAGTAAAACAAAAGATAGCGTATTCGAGTGTGTGATTAATTAAAGAGGGAATCACTGGACTCCTATTATTCGAGCGATCCAGTTACACGAACTGTTCGCCCCCCGACGGGTTCGGATAAATCGAATTCTACTGTACTGATTTTACGTTTAATTCTGTAAGGAACAATTTCAAATATTCCACTACAGAATGAGATTGAAATTATGTATTACGTACAGGTTATAACTGACCAACGCATTCCGTGCCACGTGGTCCTCCAGTGGCCCACGATATTTATCGGAAATGAAACTGTTATTCGAAGGGAAAAGCTGTTTCTCAATTCAGCGTCAAAATCAGAACAGAATAATAAAGAACTGAAATTATGGGAAATATCGAAGACTCGAGACATTCGGAATATATAACTATTATTTTCCTACAATTGAATATCGCAATTTGGTTTTCTAATCGCTTTTTATAGTCCCTCAATGATCTGGCTTCCACTGTGGCACGGTGCATGTTGAATTTAGAGTGTAAAACTGGCTGTATTTCTGTATGTCCAATTTCAAAGTACAATTGTGATTTTACTCATGACAATGTTGTAATTGATAGGTCCAAAGTATCGCGCGATACTCTCTACGAGTGTGTGAATTCTGTTATTCAAAACTCGCAAGACAAGAAGAGGAATTTCTTAGAAACGGTGGAACTCCAAATCGGTTTGAAGAATTATGATCCACAGAAGGACAAACGTTTCTCAGGCACCGTCAAGTACGTTCCTACCTGAAATTGAGGATTCTTTTCGGCTTTCAACGATCGCTTGCGAGCTTTTGCCTTTTTTTCTCACTTTTTTAAATTAACGCCCGAAAAGGTTGCCTCATGTAGAGTCAGGGAGCTGGGTTTTACCTGGCGGACCTTTACCCAGGGTCTTAAATAAAATGGGGAGGTTTTTTACCGTTATTTTTATCACAGGATCATAATCGATGATCCTGGGGGTAAGTTGATACTCAATTAGGCAACTATTCAATCGATTCGATTATCGAAGCCAATGGTTCGCTGATGAATTATATTGCATGTATTATCTGAATAATATTTGCGGATTACTTAAATATTACTGAGAACATTGACTTCGACGATTGTCTTTGCAATAAATCCATGAATTTGGTGCTAAATTATACGATCGACGCGAAAGCAACTGGCATCCAATTAACTATCGACGTTGTCCTTGTTAAAGGCTGAAAAACATCCCGCGACCGAAGATGCAAGTCTGCGTTCTGGGTGATCAGCAACATTGCGACGAGGCTAAAGCTAATAATATTCCGTACATGGACGCCGAGGCGTTGAAGAAATTGAACAAGAACAAGAAGCTGGTAAAGAAATTAGGTAATTGAAGGCTTGCAGCGACGCAGGTTAAACGTTTTGTGCCTTCCAAAAAGCACCACGGCTGGTTACAAATATTGTGGCTGTGGTTGTCAACTGGAAGGAGATTAAATTCTGCACTTGGTGAGGGGCGCCGCGTCCCACTGCTGCGCACCTCAATCCGTGTCGAGACACTATATTAAATCGGCCCTCGTCGCGTACTTTAATTTACTCTTAAATTTAATACGCGCTCGCCGTTTCTTACAGCTAAGAAGTACGATGCTTTCTTGGCCAGCGAATCCTTGATCAAGCAAATTCCGCGTATTCTTGGTCCTGGTCTTAACAAGGCTGGTAAATTCCCTGGACTTCTTTCCCACCAGGAATCGATGGTGGGCAAGATCGACGAAGTGAAGGCCACGATTAAGTTCCAAATGAAAAAGGTGCTTTTCAATTTTCAGAACTGTTAGAGAAAACATTAGGCTACAAATTTCTGGAAATAGTGCTGGATTTTAATCGAACGATTTGTTTACAGGTGTTGTGTCTGTCTGTGGCTGTAGGACACGTGGGAATGACGCCCGATGAACTGGTACAAAATGTACACCTTTCGATTAACTTCTTGGTTTCGTTGCTGAAGAAGCACTGGCAAAACGTGCGCTCTCTTCACATCAAATCTTCTATGGGACCTCCCCAAAGGCTGTACTAATGAGAATTGGTGCAACGATCATTTGATGTATATCGAGCGAATAAAACGAAAATTTGACAGCAATTTCATGGGTCTGGTTACATTTTTATCATTCCCAACTCTTTATGTATATACACTCAAACGGGATACAAAACTGATAGTATAATACTATGATAAACCATTAAAATTTGTTGTTATATTACCTTCAAATAAAAATCAATTCTATCGGGATGTACTATATTACGGAAACGATATTAAAACTACAAATCTACGACTATAATAATGTTGAAAATCAGAGGTACTATATATTCAGCACGATTATATTCAATTAAATATTAATTTCATTGCCTAAATGTATATTTTTTTTTACGGGACATTCGTGAAAATAATATGATCGAACACTCTCGTCAACAGCAGTTCCTAATTAAGCTAGGGAATTCTAAACAATTACAACTAGCAAATAATGTAGAAAGTGGAATCGTAGATCCTACACATTCAAGATCGTACATTAAACGCAGGAAATGTATAAAACATCTTGAATGATGAAGCAAACTAGCACATGCCCCCCCCATAAAAGATACCCTCAAAAATACTTTACAGGTTCTGCCGTGACTTGTATACAAGTTTGAGGGTTCATCGTGCACATGCTATTTTCGACGAGCTCCGAGGGGGCTGCCTCGAGCACTCCCCCTTCAAGGAGCACATGGTCCTCCTATTTCACCTCGTAAGCAGTTGTCGATACGGCCGCAGGTCCGAAGACCTGTCCCTATCTTTTGTTCTGTCCTACGATCAACCGTAACGCGATTCCGATATCTCGGAATCCGCTGCTGCCAGGTTTAATCACAGTGTGCTGACGTTTCGAAGAGGATTCAGGAAGATCAATGGAAACCCGTTGACGGAGAAACAAACTGTCATTCAACTCTACCTTCTAACGTAAGTCCAGAAGATTTAAATGGGCTAATTATAATTTAATCTTGCACCCTGCTCGATGTGCAAGATAATTGTAGACTGAATTTAATACGTTAGCCGAGCTCAATGTGTCTCAGCCAATTAATGTAAAAGAAATGGCAACCAGCAGGTACTTATAACCAGGGATGGGTTTCTCGAAGCGTCAGAACTTCGAAACCCAAGAATGTTTTGAGTTTTTAGAATTAGAAACTGCACTGTTTTTCGTGATTCAAAACTCTCGAAACCCAGGTAAAAGTATAAAACCAATGAATAAAGAAAGGATTCTTCGACGTGCATCGAGAATTTTTATATTTATATTTTTGTTGTATACAAAAATTTAGTTCACTTCAGTTCTTAAAGCCAAGATACTCTCCTTACAAAACAGAATCAACTCTTCAATTTCCAAGAGCCTCGAAGCCTTGCTAACTTTCGGATGCGAGTTTGAAGAATTTAAAGATTAGCTTCGAACCCACCCCTACTTATAACTGTCTTAGTATTCGCCATTGTCACGAAATTACCACTTACCAGCGACTACGCGAAAGTTCGTGAAACATATAATTATTAATGCTATAAGCAACCTTGGGTATCTTTAATATACCGACTGTGTCCGATCGTGATTGAAGACCAAAACCACGCACGCTTTGTTAACGCGTTAACAACTATCCGTGTAATGAATCGCGCCTCGACGGTTTCGTAAGCTTATGCTACCCGTAATAATTAAGTTCGCGCGTAGGCTTTCGCAAACAGCAGTGTATTTAAACCAAAAGATTTGAAAAAATGCAGAAAAAGGGGGATAAAAGAGGCGAGCGAATGAAGGTGAACCACGGCGTTGGTGTTTGATTAATAAAGTAGTGTTGAGTGCACTTTCGAGAGCGTCTGGAATGGACTGGCGATCCTTATCGGCGCTATCAATGGCCAGGGGGGATAAACGAAAAGCTGTCAGTGAGTGGTCGCGTAATGATTATATCGAGCAAACGGTCAACGTATCACGTTTTCAAAATACAGCTCGCTACCGTATCTATTGCTTGTCGAACTACACGAGTGCCCGAGCCTTTTCGACGGTTTTCCATCGAAGGAAGAAAAGTGAAGGTGCTCCGTCGCCGAATAAACCGATTCTCCGTTAGAACGGGTGGAAACGCGAATCTGTACGCGGAGGACCATCTTCCTGCCACTCGAGAAACGAGTATTCTTGTTTATTGGGATATTAAGCGACACGGAGCCATGAAGTATCATCGCGCCACGATCGCGAAGCGTGAAACAATACTGTCAGAGGAATTATGATTGACATGGTAATGACGCATCTATCGAGCTTACGAAACTTTCACACTATATAGCTTTTTATTTGCAATATTTCCTTCCCTCCCCGTGGAACATCGAATTGCGTCGGAATACACTCGAGCCCCGACAAAGTAACGCGAAGTGTTCTTTGTACGTTCCGATGAGCGTGGTATTAGACGCTCGAAAGCTTCAATTATTCAGTATATAAATATTCGAAGTTGATAACATCGTTGGATAATATCAAACTGATATATTACATCAGTTGATATTCGTACGCGTCAAGTATTAATTAACAACGGCGACATACGGGAACACTGGTGTTAGATAATAATTGGAGAACCGATCCTTCGTGGTTGTCTTCTTTCTGCGTAATTCTTCTTATCGTTGTAACGTTCATGCGACTTACGATCTATGAAATTGCTAGTTCGAAACGTGCCTGATCCCGTTTGTGAGCGGTTTCGAGAAGAATTCCAAGTTCACGATATCTGCTCCTGTTTTAAATAGTCACAGGTACGCGGCGATCTCTTTGAAGTTCCCGATTGCTGCCCATGCACCGCTCAATAATCGGTATTTAGTTCAGAATATACATTTGCTACTTTTGTACATAAAACGTGATGTATAAATACGATAACTCTGTAATCAGTATAAGAATCTTTTATCTGTATTGCCACTTGCCTGGCCGTGAGGAGTAAGGCAAAATCTTTCAAAGTCTCAACAGCTAATTAAACGGTGTATTAAGATCTAGGAAAAGTACCGCGAGCTAAAAATAGTGTGCCTATGTTTCAAGAAATATTTGGATACTGCATTGGAGGAACTGGTCCTAGTAGCCCTCCATCATAGTCAATCAACGCCTCACCATAAAATCGCAAAGACAACTTCGCCGGATTCCACATTTTTAAGTCGCACTGTAAATGGATCGTCTCTACATCGATAACAAACGCGTTTCATTATTGTACAGTGTACTTCATAGACCACTGCGTAAACAAGAATCGTGGTCGATTTTTCAATCTTCGGTCTCACTGTATCTCCAGCCGTCTTACGCCATAATGTCTTCTATCGATCCTGATAAAAGATCGCACCGATATTCCTCCCCGCTTATGTGCATTTTCATTGTTAATTTCCAGCCTCCCGAGGAACATGATACTAAGAAAACGATTGAAATTGATCATCTGCGCGCTGCAAATTCTCCACGTGCTGGCCGCGGACGTTCCGATCGACGTAATAAACAATGGAGGAGCAAACGATCCAGTTTCACCGTTGGGCTACGTCGAACGCACGACGGTCTCGGAAGCTAGCGATCATTACGAGGAGCTTCCGGCGGAAACGCCGGAAGTCGCCCAAAGCGACCCCCTGACGGATGATCACCCGAACAGCAACGACGTAAACATGCCCACCGCTGATATGTCGATGAACGATTTTGTCGAAAGATTTCCACAAATTTTTAGTTCGTCCGGCGAGGTGGCTGGTGACGACGTTATCGTCGATGAATCGTCGACGAGTACCGCAGAAGGTACAGGTGAAGAACACCCTCCCGCCCCGAGTTACAATATCTGATTAATAAACAATAAGTGGTTTCGGCGCACTGGAACTTCTGACCGAATCAGTGCGCCGAAACCACTTATTGTTTATTCTAAAAATACGGTCGATAACTCAACTACTTTATTTAATATCTGATTAATACCTGAAATTTTAAATTCTATGGTTCAAACGAAATATTACGTTTCTCTCGCACGAAACATGCCTTGTTCGAGACTTCAAAGAGTTCGTCTTTGTTCGCAGAGGAAAATTCGGTACAAAACTTAACCGTGAACGACACCGGCATGGAATGGATATCTCTGTCTTGGGATCCTCCTCCTGGAACCGCGATGAATGAATCACTCACGTATTTAATCGACGTATGGTCGAATGACAAGCAGTTCCAAATAAACGCAACCAGCACACGATACAACGCGACTAAACTGGATCCGTGTACCGCGTACACGGTCACTGTAAAAGTCATCGACAAAGATCCGGTCGGAGTTACGGTGCCAGCGGCGACCAATAGCAACAGTAAAATCACGAATTTAAATGAAATGAAATTTCAAATCAAAATTATTAAGTTCACGTTTATACTGTATTTAAGGATATAAAACAGAAAATTTTTAGCTTCTAATTAAAGCAATGGGAGAGATATAATAAGAATCTTTTTAAAAGATTTACCTCGAAAGTGTAACATTTTATGCAGCGAGAATAGTATTTCATGATTCCATGCAAGTTTTTATATTATTTTCATCGCTCGTCTCTTTACAGTTGCAGAGATCGGAGAAGTTCAGGATCTAGTAGTAAATACGACCACCAACGCGGTCAGTTTAAGCTGGAAGGCACCAGCGAAATATCCGACGTGCGTACAAAACTACTTGATCACCCAATGCTTCAAAACTGACTGTAACGACACGCGAATTGTAAGCACGGAATACAACGCGACGAATCTGGAGCCGTGCACGGAATACGTTTTCACAGTCACGGCTGTTGCGTATTCCGTCGGATCTCGTGGCCTCAACAGAACAGCGAAGACGGATTCGCAGAGTAAGCTACTAGGTAATAGCAATGATTGTCCTTTAAGTAATCGCTAATAACAGTCGCTTCTTTCAGAATCCAGCGTACCTGGACGTGCGAAGGCAGAAGCTAGCGCCTTTTCTTTATTTATCCACTGGCAACCACCGGAGATAGGTTCGGCGTGCATTAAACACTATCGTGTTACTATCGCTCCGCAAGCGACAACGATAGAAACAGTCGGAACGAACGTAACGATACGTGGCCTGCGTGCGTGTACATATTACTTCATTTATATTAATGCAGTAGACGAGGATAATAACGACGGGGAAATGGTTACCAAGTATATTAGAACAGCGTCGACTGGTAAGGAACTTGTGGCAAATAGCGCTCGCCGCGCGAAATATATTTTCGACCATTCAACTGTTATATTTTGTAGCATCGGAGCCGCCGATATTGAATATCGACAGACCTCCCGTTTCGACGAATAACATATCACTTTCGTGGAGGATCGCGAAAGATAATAATAATTGCAATGTAGTGTCTCTTAAAGCTACGTGCAATTATATCGCGACCAGCGGGCACGGCTATGAAACTGTGAACGGAGAGACGGAGGTACTTATCAATTCCCACATCCAGGATGAGTTTCTTATTGTAAACTCGACCGTCGCTGGTGTCAGTCCGTACACGACATACTTATGTTGGGCGTACGTCACTAACGAAGCAGGGAACAGTAAACTAAGCGATTCTGTAAATATAACAACTTTAGAAGATGGTAGGTACGAATATATATCGCGCCGTGAAATTGCCGCCTAGTTTATGAATTAAAATCAATTTTCTGCAATGTTGCGAGTCTGAATTAGAAATAATAAATCAAGCGGCGAAAAGCAAAACAAGTTAATAGCGATACGTTAACTCTACGTTTCAGTACCATCTGCACCTGCGTTCAACGCTGCGAACATCACACAATCGCGGTTCGCACTTGCATGGGAAACGCCGAAATACCTGGCGGGGAATCTCCGTGAATTCGAGATCGCGCTGGAATGGCAAGCACTCTTCCCAGTGCCAGAGTGGTGTAGTAAACAGCAATCGAAAAGCACTATAAATCTGAGCGGAAACGCATTTAGTTTTGAATATTTAGAAGCGCAGGAATATACGAATTATAAAGCAAAGATTAGAGCGAAGACAGCCGCAGGTTGGGGAAGTTACGGCGGATATTTAGCATTTCGAACGCTGCCTGGGGGTAAAGTTTCCGTTACATAGCGTTTTGAATAATAATCTTATCGTAACATTTAGTCACGTGGTCTGTATTTTTAGTTCCAGAAACGGTAACCAACTTCTCCTATTTAATTACAAACAGTAAAGACGATGGGAATATTTTGGACACTATTTTGAAATGGGGCCAGCCGTGTTCTTCGAACGGAATAATAGAATATTTCAATGTGTTTGTACACGGGACTAGAACTAATTATACGCCGCATTCTTTGGTAGTTGAGAAATATGTACCGAGTGGAACCACTGAGAACGATATGATCGTACTTAATTTGAAAGAGCTGAAAGGAGAGTACAATTACACTTTCGAAGTATCTACTAAAGTGAACGGCGTTCGAGAGTTTGGCTTCCCAGCGAGTCGCGGCAACATTTTATATCCTGCGGGTAGTACGTATATCTATTTTTAAGCTGCATGAGATAATAACAGATTAATTATTGGAATCTCGTTATAATGTTTATATTTTACTATGAATTTATGTTTCTAAGGTACTGTTTTATCTATCGTTAAATAATTCTTTAGTTCCACCCGAACCAGACGAAGATTACATAAAATCTATAACCATAGATCCGTCTAAGGCAAGAAGATCTACGACATCGGCCACTCTTTTGCTTCCCTTATTTCCTGCTTTAAATGGTGATGTTCTTTATTATTCTATCATAGTCTCAGGGGCTGAAGCTAGTATCGCGTCAAGCACCAGATTTGATTTAAACGATCATACATGGCCGAACATATCTTCTTGGGAAGAAGCTATGTTAAAAGATTTTAGCGTGCCTTACCAAGCTACTAGATTATGTTGGAATCCTTATCGTAGGTGATAAATTTTTATAACGAATTCATGAATTTATATCGAGAAATCTACACGCTATTATAAACTTATATTCTCCCATAGCTAATTACGTTGCCGATTATGGCGACATGAAAGCAGTGAAGTACACACTGGGGGAAGACACAAACTGCGAAGAAATTTCGTCTAATTCTAAAAAGCGAGTTTATTGCAACGGACCCCTGAAACCAAACACTTGGTACCACGTTAGAATGCGAGCTTTGACACGCGGTGGATATGCCGACTCTAAAATATTTTTGATAAAAACCAGTTAGTACTTTATAGTTTATCGTATTATCATTGTTTCTTTCAGAAGTAATTCATCATTATTCTTTAATTAGTTAACCCTTCGTGGTCACACATTCTTATAATCACAAATTGGTCACACGGGGTTCACTGTCCCCAGCGTCATTTTTTGAGTTACCATTTTCGTATCTTTGAATCTTTTAACTTTTTAGTGATAATTGTATATTCGTAATACTTATACAATCACGGTCTAATAGTATTTTTCTAGAAATGTAAATTTTGATATGATGAAATTTGTAGTTGAAAATGAGCGATTTTTCACGGTTGTGGGGAAAAACAGCGATTTTTGAATTTTTTTTTGCGGTAAATCCCCTTTGAAAGTCGTAAAGGCGCGACATTTTAACTCGAAAATTGTCCTTGGGGTGCAATACACCCCCTGTGACCACGAAGGGGTAATAAAGTCTCATCGTACTAATTAAATATTTCATTTCGCGCTAGATGCTGAGATAAACGTCGGACTTGTTAGCGGAGTTGTTTTTGGCATCCTATTTTTGGGAATTTTAACAACGATGATGTTATTAGTTCGCAAATGTTCCCCTCAAGTGTAAGTACAACTTTCGCTTGTATTTATATTATTTTCATCAAGATAACGTTTCGAAACTAATTTGTAAAAACAATATATATATATATGCCTTATACTGTATAAGAATATAGATTTAACTGACAAGTAAATGTTACTGCATATATGTATAAGTTCAAATGGAAGAAACCGCGTGTACATTTATGAGAAATAATCAATATTTCTCTTGTGACTCAGAAGAGCACTATAGTTAGAAGCAACAAGGTCACTAAATGCAGATGTCTACTATACATGCTAAAATACACATTGCATTATGTCTGGTGGCTACCAAACTGTTGCTTGACCATGCAGTAGCTATTAAGAGATTGCACGAGAATACTTTGAACAGTACAGTGTTTAATATATGTGATGCAGTTACTACCATAAAGTCTAGTACGGCAATAGAGTTTTACTATAATTACAACACCAAGTTTTCCGGAAAGACAGGCCATTATTTCCTCTCTGTACGAAGTGCACGCGTTAAAAACAATTTTCATTATCGTATCATCGACGTTAAGTGGCGTGCCTTTTTGTGAACAGTATCAGTGAACAATAATACAATAGTTTCGACTTTCTTGGTTTCCCGCGGGTTTATATAGAACAAATAAAATAACCGCATTAAAAGTCGGAAAATGTTAACTTCGCGCCAACAGTATTTATTTACGTTTTCTTTTTTTTTCAGAATATTGCGAAGATTTTTACATTCTGACATGTCTGGTTCACCAGTCCCTACACCTTTTTCGAAAAAGAAGTTTATAGCGCACTGTCAGCAGCTCATCGATAATCCTGGAAAGTTGAGCAATGAATTTCAACTGCTTCAAACTCTCAGCGTGGATTTGCAGATGCCAACGAACACTGCTTGTTTGCAAGCAAATAAGAAGAAGAACAGATATTCGGATATTTTACCATGTACAGATTTATACTCGAATAGAAAAAACATCGCCACATCGAGGGCGTTGTATTAATATTATTTTACGTGTTTCTAGATGACTTCTCAAGAGTTAAATTAGAAGCGATAGATAATGACCCCAACACCGACTACATCAATGCATCATTTATAAAGGTAAGTGGGACATAAAGGTCAATTGAATTATTACAATTGATTCGCTGAACTTATATCCATTTTTAGGGCTACACTGGCGAAGACGAGTATATAGCTTGTCAGGGCCCGAAAGAAGAAACCACATTTGATTTTTGGAGAATGGTCGAGCAATATAATATCAATATGATAATTATGTTAACTCAGTTAGTCGAGAAGGGCAAAGTAAGACTTTCCCCTGCCTGCATACAATTAGACCTTTAATTAATATACAAACAATAAAAATATTACTTTGCAGGAGAAATGCCATCAATATTTTCCAACAATTAGGGAAACCTTCAGGTATGAGAATATGACTATAAAGTGCACAAGTGAATTAGACTATAGATCTTATACACAAAGGACGTTAGTGTTGCAGAAGGTAAAGAGTCTGATAAACTTTATAAAAACGTATTCTTACTTATAACCGAAATCGTCTTCACTGTAAGTAAAATATTACAGGAAAACAAAAAGAGAAATATAACGCATTTGCATTTTAAAGATTGGCCAGATCACGATGTTCCAGAGGATTTTGATCCAATGATTCATTTTTGTCAAGTTATACGTCGTAATATTCTGGCTAATAAAGGATATATCGTTATTCACTGCAGGTAAATGCATAGAAACTTTTTAACACAAAGTCTTTACTATTTTCGTAACCTCTGCTCCTTTTATAGCGCAGGCATTGGTAGAACTGGTACTTTAATAGCGATAGACATGCTTTTACAGCACCTTCGCGATAATAGAAAATTAGATGTGTTCGGGACTGTATACAGATTACGACATCATAGGATAAATATGGTACAAAAAGAAGTAAGAAAACTCCAGATACGGTGTAATCGAGTTAACGCGAATTACGTCCTGCTAAATTGGTTCTTAAATTTTCAGAGTCAGTATGCTTATATTTACAACTGCATAAAACAAGTATTAAAGAATCCCTACTGCTTGAAAACCTGTGAGTCTGTTACATCAAATTTAATATGCTTCTGTTCGGATGCAAATATGGGAAAAATTTCTATTTACAGACAAACCACCTCCTATGAATCCATTGAGTGAGAACGCTTCCAAGAAACCGAAAGTAATATCAAATTCGAATGCGAGTCTAGTCAAAAACTTTGAGATGTGTATGTAAGACTTTAGAGCAAATGATCTCTAAATATTTATTTCTATTTTGTACATGGTAGAAAGAAATAAAACTAATACCACTATATTTTGTCCTGCAAAGTGAGAATATTTATCAGTCTAATAAGGTACGCCACAATTACGAGCGCTCGTCGTGCCTGAACAATTCTTCAAACTGCTCGAACGTACTTAGAATTGTTAGTTTATCTAAAACATTAGTAGAGCATTTATATATTTCACTCCTAGTAAATCTTTGAACTTCATTTCACTGTTGCAGTATGAAAGCACAATTTCTCTCTATCTACGAGACACTTTTGTCAGCGATTTTGCCAGACAAAAGATTTCGAACGAACAAGATGCGTGCGTGAAATTCACCAATGATCTTTTGCTGTACGATTGATTAGAGTTCTGAAGGGATTCCCATCAGACTGCTATATAAATAATATAAAACTAAACATCGAATTATCAACGCAATGTAGTTTAGACTTTCAAATGAATCACATAAATATGTAGTATACAAACTCTAAATTTATTTATAAGCATAACACGCTGTTACTCGTCGATATAAATTCAATTACCACATTCGCTCATCGATTCACTGACACGTACCAATAAAAAATATCTTTGTCAAAGTCTATCGACCGAATAAATTAATAACGATACTTCGTAGAATAATCTTTGGGTGAAACAACCAAACCTCTACCTTTCCTGGCACCTCTGTAGACGGTTTCAATGATATCGATCATTTCCTGTTTATCCTCTAGGGTCCAATTTATCTTATTATTATTTCCTGTTCCTAAATCGATCATTATGTGTTTATTTCTAAAGAAGAACATAACTGTACATGGGTCGTACAACTCGTACCTGAAAAAAAGTAAATTCATACATGGCTTAGAGTCTCGGATTGCGCGCAACTTCGATCCGTTTTATTCGCTAAAATAATAATAATATATCAAGGGAATTAAGAAGAAATTCTATAATCCCCCGAAGAAGTTTCTATAAGGCCACGTCCAGATCTGAACCGAACACACCTAATGCCAGTTTTCGAAATCTGGGCCTGTACCGTTGACTTTACCACGAACTTCTATCTGTACCTCGCTGGCACTCTATGGGTTTCCACGCTTCGAAATGTCCATGGGACAGTCTACATTTACGACCAACTTGTCTTGCTTCTTCTAACTCAGGGGTGTCGAACGTCCCTACTCCGAGAGCTGCACGAGTCAGCCCTGGTCAGCCGATTCCTCTACTTATTGTTCTCCAGGAGTCGCCCGAGACCCGGCAGAGAGAGAGTGCGGCTTGTTCTCCTACGGCTCCACGGAGCAGGCGAAGAGGAGAAGGAACCGCTGCGACTCGCGAGCCGCTTGTTCGACACCCCTGTTCTAACTACTCGACACCTTCAATGGCAAAGACGACGGCAACTCGTGGTGGTGTAAAGGCCGAGTTTCCTAGCCGCGATCGGCGGCGGCGGCTGGCGGCGGTCCCACTAGTGCAATGGAGAGGTATGCATCTGTGTCTCCGTTGCGCTAGTGGGACCGCCGCCGGCCGCCGGCCGCAGCCGCCGATCGCGGCTAGGAAACTCGGCCTTAAGGCAGGCATCGGAATTAAGTGAACGCGGCGGCCGATTTTCAAAGGCAACGCCTCCTTTCTCCCGCCGCGCGTCTTGGCCCCATGGCGGCCTAAGTGCTTGGAGCGCCTCAGGCCCGTACCATATGAACCGCGCGTGGCGCGTTGACGAAACAAAAACGCATCGACAATCGTGCTCTCTGGGCCGATGTGGAAACCTATTGATACAATGTCGCCCTAATACGCCACGCGCGGTTCACGTGGTACGGGCCTGAGGCGCTCCAAGCTCCTTGGCCGCCTCGGGGGCCAAGACGCCTGGCGGGAGAAAGGAGGCGTTGCTTCTGAAAATCGGCCACCGCGTTCGCTTAATTCCGATGCCTGGTGTAAGGGATAAGGATGCACCGCTACGGCAGGCAACCCATCGGTCTGCGCTACTCTAAATATTCTCTGTCATTGAACGTTTAGCTGTCGCGAGCCACAGGACTCTGTCTGAACTGGCGAAAATCGCTAGAAATATACGTTCCACGCGTACGAACGTGGGCATTATGGTACGTCTCGAGTAGCGTTCGATTCGGAGTTCCGTTCAGATCTCGACGTGGCCTAACAACCGCCAGATTTCTTGCTTATCTAAAATGACTAAACTAAATCCCACGGGAGAGCCGTCCTTGCCCGCCGACCGGTTTTCGTAGGTTTTTGCGCAGTTGACGCCTACTTTCTTTTAGTCATTGGCTCCACTGCGGGCATCCTCGCCCACGTGGCACGTACCTCTCGCAAGACCCTTGCTTGGCGCTTCACCTATTTACCAATCGCTGGAGACAACGCAGTCGGGGCAGTGGCGACGAGCCGCACGGAAGAAGCCTGTTCTCCCGTGGAATTTAGTTTGTCCGCGACGGCAGCTGTCCGAAACTTACATTTTATTGAAATCAGGTACTTGTGTAATATCAACCAAATAGATCACAGCGAAGTTCTTAACCTTCTCGGCGATATTATACAGAACTTCATCCATTTTCATACACATAGGATCCCAGTCATGACCGAACCTAATAACCTAAAAACGAGAAAACGGAATTTTTACATAATTCGATACAATTCTCGCAGCATTTATGTTGCGAGGTTTCACTTGTACATAGAAATTCTGGAAAATTCAGTATGTATAAGATCCTTAATATAACCGAGCCGGAAACTTACGACCACTCTATCTTCTTCCGACAAAATCGCTTGGTCCACTTGCCACCCGTTGTGGAGATGCGATAGCATATAAGACATTGTATTATTTCTTTGTCAAACACGCGTCAAAAAGGAAAATAAATATAAATATATATTATACAACTTATTTCTTACGTCCGCGGCCAAAATACTTTTTCCTCGTATCGCAAGCCGATCGTGAAAACACTAATATACTTCGCGGAAACACCCGTACAAATAATTCGTTATTCACATAGTATTTGTTTACTACACAATTAGATATTAGAAATTATACAACGTCCCTCTCGCAGCGCTGTCAATGCTGACGCTGACTGCGCGTGTGTTTAAACTGTAAAGCCATAATCATTATTACCAAATGTATCAGTGAAAATGAAAAATTCCTTGTTTAGCATTTGCCAAACGACTTATCGACTTTGCCACGAAGAATGCAGAATTGATTTCTATTTAGTATTCCATCTATTTTACATCTTGCGTATATACATATCTGTAATAGTTACAGATGCACGATTTAATTATTTATCGATATTGAAGTTTCACTAGATGCCTTAAACCAGATAAATATGTTTACCACCATTCGCTTTAAAAACGGAACATCAGTTTGTTACACTATAGAATGAAGTTTATTGCTTCAAACATATTTGAATTCGATTTTCTTTTATTTGCGTTATGTTTAGAATCCTCTTATCTTGATTGGTTCGAAGGGGCTTGAGGGAAAGAAAATGAATTGGTAACGCGAATTGGTGAAGTCGTATTTACAGAATCCGACACGTGCATTTCTTTTTGTTTGGACCTATTCTTTTCTGTGTGTGGGGTGCGCTGCAGGTGTGTTGGTTGCGAAGGACGTGATAAGCCCCGAATGTCAACGTGTACAATATTTTCTGTGCATACGCGCACCGTTCGTTGAAACAAAAATGCCAAGAAAGGTGAAACAGACTGTTTGGATATTAGGAAACTAAATATATTCTTCTCAAGTAATTCAAATAATCCGCAAGTATATTTCCGCAAGTTTCGTATATTATGTTGTATAGACAGACTGTTATGTTTTCATGTATTTTGTTTTATGTTATATATTTTATGTTTTCTTATTGTGTTATGTATCGATATCTCTTTTATTTTTAGTTTCCTTCATGTTAATTAATGCTTTAGTTCGTTCTGCTTTCTACTAAAGGGTTTTCCCGTTTACATAATAAATAATAATAATAATTAATAAACTAACGATGTACTCTACTGTGTTTCTCCGAAAAATCATGTACATATACGTTTATTTTATTAACGACATTTATTATTTTACAGACAAGATGACCCGTTAAGTTTTATATTAAAAAATCCGTTTAGAAAGAAAAATTATAATTATGAATAAACCACAGCAAAGTAAGTAGATAATTATATCTCCGTTGTGATAAAAACCGTACCGCATGCTAAACGTTCGTTATCCGTAATTGGAAACTTTGCCACCCAGGAAGCGGCCAAATGCTGAAGTATGTCAGTTTAATTACCCTCACTTTACAAAATGCATTAGTCGGACTCAGTATGCGCTATGCGCGCACAAGGTCAGGGGACATGTTTATTTCCTCGACCGGTACGTATGTTTTCCTTTCGTAAACAAATACGTCCCACGATATTTAATAGGCGTGCGTATAATTATTATTTCTCTCAGCCGTCGTCATGGCGGAGATCGTCAAGCTGGTAACATGCCTGATATTAGTCTTCGTCGAGGAAGGGAGCTTCTCGAAGTTTTATAATTCCCTGAAAACGATAGTTGTAAAGCAGCCGCTCGACACTCTGAAAGTCTGCGTGCCGTCGCTCTTATACATTATACAGAATAATCTCCTATACGTATCGGCGTCCAACTTAGACGCAGCAACCTATCAGGTACGAATCGCTCTTCTCCGCTCGTACTTGTCGTTCGTAATTATCATCATCGTCCTGAATTTACTTCCCATCAGGTGACGTACCAGCTGAAAATTTTGACTACGGCGTTCTTCGCCGTGGTGATACTACGAAGATCTTTAAGGAATACTCAGTGGGGAGCTCTAATATTATTAGTCGTAGGAATAGTATGCGTACAGCTGGCGCAGGGCTCGGATGCCGTTTTACCGTCCGGCATAGAGCAGAACCATTTACTTGGATTCTCGACCGCGCTAAGCGCGTGCTTCTTGTCGGGTCTGGCCGGGATCTACTTCGAGAAAATACTTAAGGACTCTGATATATCGCTGTGGATAAGAAACGTGCAGTTAAGCTTACTGTCGCTACCGTTCGGATTAATTACATGCTTCATAAACGACGGTAAGGCTCTGAGGGAGCATAGTTTCTTCTTCGGATACGACTTGTTTGTGTGTTACTTGGTCGTGCTCCAAGCGGGAGGCGGCCTTATCGTCGCCATGGTAGTTAAATACGCCGATAACATACTCAAAGGTTTCGCCACATCTCTAGCCATTATAATTTCCTGCGTAGCTTCTATATACCTTTTCGACTTCCAGCTGACTCTCCAGTTCTCTGTAGGCGCCGTTTTAGTGATATGCTCGATTTTCCTGTACAGCCATCAACCGAAACCCGCGTTCATCGACAAACACTCTCCGACTGACAAAGTCTGACATAAGCTAAGATAAACGTGATATGCTAAGGAGAGCGAAATATTCCGACGCATTCACGCAGGAATAGTTTAATCGTTTTTACGTTTACGCGAGGTGACGACCGGGCGTTCGATATATTATTAAATATACCACTCGCATTATCAGTATTTCGCGGTACGACTTGTACAAGAATTTCTATTAATACTGAATACTGACGACATTACTGCGAATGTATGGAATGTACATTCCAGTGCATCGTATTTCGCAGAGAAATCGATTGCGAAACATTGGGGCACATTTTTATACCGAACGAACAGCCAGAATGTTTATTAGATACACTTGTGTGCAAGCGTATTAAAATATGTATTGTATATTCAGACGTATTAGCAGAGAATTCTATTTAGATAATTCTCATTTAAGGGGGTGGCCTACCTAGAACGGTTAAAAGAATACGTTTCTTTGGGAAGTTTTTCTAGAAGAACCGATAAACTTTTGTTAGTAAATATTAGTCTATTGGAAAGAGTACATCTTACGGGTATTTCAGTATTTTTTGTGGTAAAAAGTATTGAAAGGTTTGTGAGTTATAGGCGATGCCCGAGACGTACTTTTTCTTTTAGGCGCTTTGCGGTGACAACCGCAGCTCGGTGCAGGATCATCCAGAATTGAAAATTCGAAACTTTTTAGATAATATATGAAATTATCTAGGCGCTATCGGGCCCGATTTTGGAAAAATTATTCCGAGACAAAATGGGGGCTGTGCAAAGTTGAAGCATCGAGATTCGGCAAAATATCGCTCGTTTTTCGAGTGTAAAAAATATCTGGGCAAAGACACAGGAAAAGCTCCCGATAGCGTTTAGATTTTTAACCCAAAAATAAGCCTGCAAAGCCTCGAGTAAATCGGTTCGTTAATTTTTGAGTTATGTGTATCACCGACTCTGAAAACATGATTTTGAGGGAAACGCGTTTAAAGTTTCGAGTCTGAGCGCTACACTGAGAAACAGCTACCTACTTACACGCGCATAAATTTGTCAATTTCGGTCGGATTACCTTGACACTTTCAGGGAATATTTTCAAGTTGTTGTACTTAAAGAAAATATAAAATTCGAAAAATCAATTTTTCGAAAATTTCTAGGTAAGCCTCCCCCTTAAAAGCATATATAAAGAAAGCAATTGGTTTTCCTTAATTTGTATATTTTTGTATATTGCTGGCTGTAGGTATAAATGTCCATATGTATTAAGAAAAGAAGTATATATCTTTACATTTCTATTGTACTTAATTAAATATTAAGTTTAAATAAATACAAGCCTTGTAACGTACAAGCAGATAATTTATAAGAGTTTACTTAATCTTAAGAACGTATTTATATCAAGAGTAAAGGTAAGAAACAATCGAATTCGTTTCATTACACGAATAATAATACACATTCGTGTATAATACAATAATAGAAAGCGCACATACATTCAACCTGCAAGTAACACGCTAACTTATACATGTACATAATTAAAACTGTAAAAGAAATAGCATGTCTATTTTAGCCTCGCCTAGACAGCCGTAAGATATTTTAAATCTATTGTTTTCTGTCTATTCGAGCAGATCTATACCATTCCATAAGTGTTTGCGCTTGAAACATTTATCCTTGATTTCACTCGGCTCTTACCCGAGTGCCGCTGGAGGGAAGTGAACTTAGTCTTGCGTAAGTTGGCAAGCCTGCGAAGTATCGCACAAAGCGGCCGTTCCAGCTTGCGGAGCAAGATTCTCGATATCTGGTCGGTATATAAAAGTATCGGTAAGAATGAGCGAACCCCAATCGAAGAAAGTCAAGATGCCGAGCTCGTTAGCCCAACTGAAGGAGATCACAACAATCGTCGCCGACACCGGTGACTTCCAAGGTGAGCAGACGAGAAAATTAAACGAGCCACTTACACAACTAATACAAACACGGCCAAAGGTGAAGGTGCTTATCGAAAAGCGAGGCAGGGGGAATGATTGTTGCGCACTTTTATTTTATCATTTAAATATAGAAAACCTGCTCGATTCCGGCGAGATAAAATGACCCTTCCTCGTTCGCTCGACAAACAACACATTTATGTCGTAAATGTAAACGAGTATTGTAGCGTGCGAAATATATTGTTAAATCGGAAATGCGAATTTAAATCGTGCACGTTACGGGAAGCAATGGTATTGGCAATTTACAGAGTCATCCGATGTTACGATAGCACTTTGGCTTTTATCATAATGATATTTGAATTATTCTATTCTTATTTACCTACAGGGAACGAATGAAAAATTCTTTATAATTGTTCTGGAATTTGTTGATCTTCCGTAGTTAGAAATTTTTATACGAAACCAGAATTGCACCACTTTACAGCCATTTTGCGCAACAAATGCCACTATCTTTTCCTTATGTAAAATGTTTTTCATGGCAAAACTACCATTTTTTCTGTGTATACGGTTTCGATATATCGACAGGTGAACTTTTTACCTGCCTGTCAAACAGGTGGTCCCACTTAATTGCGAATACCTCGTGTTGCGAATGACATGCGATGCGGTCGAAAATTATATCAAATTAAAGATAATCGAATCACCAACAAATGCACCTCGCAAATTTTTCAAATCGGTCTAGTAGTTCGGGGGAAATCGATGGAAATATGTGGAAAAGTAATTTTTTTCGACCGAAATTGAAACCGACCATTCATTTAATCATCTGGTAAAAATCTAAATCACATAAATGGGCCCAGTTTCTCATTTCTTACGTTGAGTCTGCACTTTTACGAAGAAAACAAGGTGCTATTGAAGAGAATCCATGGATAAATACCGAAGCTAAATAGAGACAATTGCGTGAAAGTACTAAAATTTCACTTTCTCTCGGTTTTTGTGTCTTCTTTTTCATTTTATTGTGTTATTTCAATTTTAATTCATTCCCGCGCAAATTTTTTATTTTATTTCGTACACTGGCGTCATGGAATAACTAATTAAATTTCGTTTATTATAAATAAATGGAAGTAGTATTTTTGGGAAATATTATTTATTAACTACTATCTATTAAAATTAATAGGTAAAATTAGTAATAGATAAATATTAAACTTTTATTCTTTTCGTTTCAACATTCGCTCTAACTATTATTCTTATGTAATATTTCCCTTGATTCAAGAAGAAAGGAATCTCTATTGCTTATCATACAATGTCGTCCATCAACCAGATAATTATTACGGGCTATTACCATGACCTATAGATATGTATGGTGACCTCTGGGATGGGGACACTAAATATTATGTTATGCGAAAATAAATCTGGGCACAAAATAAGGAGAATCGATTGGATATTAATTTATTAATGAATTTTATTTATAAATTTTCAGCCATGGAACAATTCGAACCAATAGACGCAACTACTAATCCTTCGCTGATACTCGCCGCCGCGAATCTAAAAAAATACGCACATTTAATAGATAAAGCTGTGCAATATGGAAAAAAATCTGGATCGTAAGTGCATCACACATTTATTTACCTATTACGCGTATATAATAATAATGTAATAAGTTAGTATAGACGTAAGTGCATACATTGTAAATTACCTAACAAATATTACCAGAGTAAAAATGGATCCTTTATACTTCTTTTTTTTATGTAGATCTTATATTTGAAAAGAGAACTTTCAATTTAACAATTTTTTTACTACACTGTAACTTAGCAGCGTTAATGCTAAATTAAATTATTTATTGAGAAGTGAGAAGGAGGAACGTAGTGTACTATTGTTAATTAATAGAAGTAGTTTACTGTATTAATTGTTCACGCATATAAATCTGCGTGGAATTTATAGTACGGTGAAAGTTGATTTGAGGTATTATAGGGATTGTAAACAGAAAAAATTACGTGTGAACAGAGAAAGCATACGTTTCAAGATGTGTAAAGGAAAGAGGCAAATTTTCACGAAAATACGAGAAATTGTAAAGAATTAGTATTAAAAGCGGAAGAATGTTAATATTTATAAATAAAAGAGAAGGAGGAATATGATCGGAAAAAATGTGTTCGACTAATGCGGTAATGGTTAAGTCAACGTAATTACGCCCCCCGCGATCTTTGAAATGAACGAAATAATTGTCGATTGATCTACTTGTTTCAGTACATTGGCAGAGCAGCTTGAAGCAGCCATGGACATGACGTGTGTACTCTTCGGTAAAGAGATATTAAATATTATACCTGGCAGAGTTTCTACAGAGGTCGACGCTAGGCTATCGTTCAATAAGGAGGCTAGCATTGAAAAAGCAAAGAAGCTGATCGCTCTGTACGAGGAGAGCGGCGTAAATAAGGATCGCGTATTGATTAAGCTTGCTTCTACCTGGGAAGGTATCCAAGCAGCGAAGTAAGTGGACCGCTTATGATCGGCGCATCAATTTAAGCGATATTAAAGTCGATACTCACGAAACCCACTCTTTCAGGGAATTGGAGGACAAATACGGAATCCACTGTAATTTAACTCTTCTGTTTTCCTTCGCGCAAGCGGTCGCGTGCGCGGAGGCAGGAGTAACTCTTATATCTCCATTCGTTGGTAGAATCCTGGATTGGTAGGTTACTATGGAATTTAACCCTCTAGGGACGGGGATGTTTTAAACTTAACGTAGAATTTTTTGAGCGTTAAAATAGTCTATTTTATACTTCGGATTTGGAAACTACTCGTTAGTTTTTTTTTTTTAATTTTTTTTTTAATTTGTTTATAACAATATAACAAAAAAAAGTTTAATTTCGGGTTCTGATGGTACAACAGTTTCTTCTCTGCCTACTAAAGGTCACTATACCTATCAAATCTCGATCTTATTGATGGAACGTAAATAAAAATGTGTTAATCTGAATGGGACTCTGGAGTCCCAGTCGTCCCTAGAGGGTTAAAGCGTCGAAGCATATCATTCGCGTATCTTGTATTATTAATTTACAAGCCTTAAGAAGCACCTAAATCTTTAGTGACTAATATAAATCTGTAGGTATGTGTCGAGCACAGGCAAGAAGTCCTACGAGCCTAAAGAAGACCCTGGCGTCGTGTCCGTAACTAAAATTTATAATTATTACAAAAAGTTTGGATACAAAACCGTCGTTATGGGTGCATCGTTCAGGAACGTTGGTAAGTATTTATCTCTGCGAAACCTTCGCGCAAATTAAAGATAACTGCGATACATGTGTAATGTTTGCGTTCAGGCGAAATCAAGGAATTAGCCGGCTGCGATTTCTTGACCATCAGCCCAAAGTTACTGGAGGAGTTGGAGAAAAGTAATGAGCCGATTCGCAAGGTACTTGCAACAGAAACGGCGAAGAAGTGCGATCTACAGAAGATCAGCTTGGACGAGGCCGAATTCCGGTGGCTTCTTAACGAAGATCAAATGGCCACGGAGAAGTTGAGCGACGGCATTCGGAAGTTCGCGGTGGATGTGCGCAAACTGGAGAAACTACTGAAAGAGAGCATTCAATCTTAAATATAAGAGGAACGAGCGCGTCTATTAAGAATATCTATGTGACGGATGTTTTATTGTAAATACCAGCATTGTGAAATAATAATTACCCTGAACAACAATCATCCGGCGTACGATACATTCCATTCTTCGTATCTGTAAAATAGCGTATGAACAAATGTACAAAATTGCACAGAAATATATAATGCTTATGTCGCCGAATAAAAGTGGGATTTCTGCGGGGAAAGTTGTATTTTATAGCAGTTCTTAATCCTACATTTATTAATCGATCCAAGAAATACAATTACTTATCGAAGCTTAAAAGTTTTAACATCCTTTTAAAACAGTACTTACGCCGAAAGACGAACGCTGGATAAATTTGAAATTCGTAGCAGTTCTCGATCTATCGAAGCTGTATATCCGGTTCGACCAATCGAACGGATGTGATATAACAACGTGTCTGATACTTGAAGTTTCGTCCGTGTAATTGGAATTTTGTATGATTGCGAAAGAAGCATATAAATTATTATAGTCGCACGAAGTACGCAAGAAAGGGGACAAAATGCCTAAGAAAAAGACAGGCCAAAGGAGGAAGGCCGAGAAGCAGAAATTGAGGCAGAAAAAGATTAGAACCGCTAAGGATCAAATAGACTTAGCTAAGTTTCCTTGTAACGCAATAATGGCAAGTAATTATATATTATAGCGCGACCGATCGTAGAATTAATGTACCGAAACCTTAATACCTCACGCGCAATTAATTTCGATTACGATGCAAGATTCCGAATTAGAAACGCAGGACGAGCATGCACGTGAAATCTGCGCCTGTACTTATTAACATTTAATGTATGATTTATATTCTGACGAACTGGTTGTTATTTTCTACGAAGGAATGCGATAAGTGCAACAAGAAACAGAAAAGTAGAGCCTTCTGTTACTTCTGTCAGAGTGTACAGAGGCTGCCTATGTGCGCGCACTGCGGAAAGATAAAGTGTATGTTAAAGACCGGAGATTGCGTCGTTCGTCACCCTGGTATGTTTAATACCGGTTTGGGCATGGTGGTAAGTCCGTCGCGTATCTAACGAACAAATATCATCGCGAACGCTGTAACCACGATATTATAAATGATATAAATGGATATACAATAGGGAGCGATATGTGATCACTGCGAAGCATGGGTTTGCCATGGCAGACGTTGCCTTACGACTCATGCATGTATGTGTCCATTACTAGATGCAGTTTGCCAGGAATGTGAAAGAGGTGTGTGGGATCACGGCGGTAGAATATTTCGATGCTCGTTTTGTAATTCTTTCCTTTGCGAAGATGATCAGTTTGAGCATCAAGCGTCGTGCCAAGTCCTGGAGGCGGAGAGCTTTAAATGTAAAACGTCTTTCCGAATCATTTATCGACGACTAGCGACGGAAAGTTAACGGCGCCGGTGTCTGTACGAGAAATGCTTTCAGGCCAATCGTGCAACCGTTTGGGGCAATACTCCTGCTTGAGGTGCAAGACTTGCTATTGCGAGGATCACGTTAGGAGAAAAGGGTTCAAGTACGAGAAGAACAAGGCTATACCTTGCCCGAAATGCGGTTTCGAGACGTCGCAGACGAAAGATCTTAGCATGTCGAGTAAGGGATACGCTCCACTGTCGGTTCCTTTCTCTGATGAACTGTTAATTGCAATTGTTTTGTACCGCGTTGCAGCAAGAAGCCATAAGTTTGGTAGGCAAAATCAAAGCGGAGCGGGCGAGTCCGACGACGAGAATGGATACGGTTATTACGGTAAAGAATTCAATTACAATTGAGGCATTTGATGGAAAAAGGGCACATTTGAAAGAATGCCATTTCAAGAAAATCGATTTCAAAGTTTTCATTACAGTATAACTTAAGGGGGTATTCTGGTCTGGCGAGGCGTTTTCGTCGCGTTATTCCTGAATTTTTTTACAAAGAACCCATAAATTTGATTATTATTTAGTTTACTGCTACATGCTTATTGATATTTCCACTATCTTTACAAATTTTGTCGACAGAAAAAAATTAAAGTCGAACGCAGTTGACTGCTTTAAAGTAATGGTGAAAAAAAAACACTGCGACCTTGATTAGGCTCGTTCTAGTGATCTAAAACAAAAAATGTCAAGAGATTCTTTATTTGTATGCCTTTGGCTATCGTCCCTACCAGAATTATGATAAAATATTTTGTTTCCGAACTTTCACGGACCTTTAAAGTTGAAAAAATGTGCGAGAATCGAAACTTAATTTTCAAACCGCCGCCATTCGCTCAATTTTCAATACCTTTTTAACATTCTGGTAGGGACGATAGCCAAAGGCATACAAATAAAGAATCTCTTTATATTTTTTGTTTCTGATCACGAGAACGAGCCTAATCATGGTCACAGTGACCCCATTGTTTTTTTTCACTGTTACTTTAAACCAGGGCTTGAAACCGTTATTATAAAGATTTAGGTTCTTGAAAGAGTTATCAAGAACCTTTATTCTGAATAACCGTTATAAAGAACCTAAATATCAGACTATATAAGTATAAGTTACGGTTCCTATATAGCTCTATAACTTTTATTTTTTAGGTTCTATATAAGTTCCAAACGGTTATAGAACCGATTCAATAACCTTTATTTTTTAGGTTCAATATAAGTTCCAGAGCGGTTACTGAACCGATTCTTGTAACGATTGTACAGAATTTTATAGAAAATGAAATGACAACATATTACAACTATAGACTACTGTGTATAACCAAATTGTTTAAAAATTATTATAAATAAGTAAGTAAATATATATTATGTACACATTTGTACATACGAATACAATTATTTTGTAATATGAAGTGTTCGTTAATATAAATGTTTGGTTGTTATACCGATGAGGGTCTAGCTCCCCGATTTGAATGATATTTTAATATGTTGTCAGAATCATGATCCTGATGGTGAGGTGGCCCCTAATTGAAAAAATGAACTTGACAAATAAATGTTTCGATCTATGGTATTAAATATTTATTGCACTTTTTGTTATAATACAGAATAGATATTATAAATTATAATTTTTAGCTAGACCCTCATCGGTATAACAACCAAACAATTATATTAACGAACACTTCATATTACAAAATAATTGTATTCGTATGTACAAATGTGTACATAATATATATTTACTTACTTATTTATAATAATTTTTAAACAATTTGGTTATACACAGTAGTCTATAGTTGTAATATGTTGTCATTTCATTTTCTATAAAATTCTGTACAATCGTTACAAGAATCGGTTCAGTAACCGCTCTGGAACTTATATTGAACCTAAAAAATAAAGGTTATTGAATCGGTTCTATAACCGTTTGGAACTTATATAGAACCTAAAAAATAAAAGTTATAGAGCTATATAGGAACCGTAACTTATACTTATATAGTCTGATATTTAGGTTCTTTATAACGGTTATTCAGAATAAAGGTTCTTGATAACTCTTTCAGTCAGAACCTTTATATAACAGTTTGAAACAGTTATTTTCGAACCTTTTCAGGCCCTGCTTTAATCCAGTCAACTGCGTTTGATTTTATCTTTTTTCTATTGACAAAATTTGTAAAGATAGTTCAAATACCAATAAGCATGTAGCAATAAACTAAATAATAATCAAACTTATGGGTTCGTTGTAAAAAAATTCCGCAATAACGCGACGAAAACGCCTCGTCAGACCAGAATACCCCCTTAATAAAAAGTAATGCAATTAAATCCAATTTTTCAAGGATGTAGTTACTGTGTCCTTCAAACGTTCTGAAAACGGAAGTCATGATTTATGTGCCCTTATTCCGTAAATATGGTAAATTCGTAAAAAATTGCTTCTTTGTTTAGGTATTTAAATATAATTTTGTTTACTTACTTCGTTACGCATTTTTTTTTACATTGCTTAAATAGAAAATACAAAATGAAGCAAAAAAATAAACAAAAAATGTAATGTTTTAAGTAAGTATTAGTTTCTTCGATTTTTTGCAGCAAGCTGTCTTGCAAATCAATTTTTTCTTTCTTAAATTAACTTCTTCCCTTGCGGATTCGATACTCGCCTCACTTTCCATATTTCCTCGCTTACACAATCCTCTATGAAACAAAAGTAGGATTATTGCACGACAGCACGGTTGCGCGACCGCTCAGCGACTATGAAGCTGCGAGTCGATCACGCTACGTGATAAAACAGCATCTAGCTAATCTGAACGCGAGAGAAGTAATGTCCTTGATATATTATATACATAACACATACCTGAGTCGATTTAAACGATTTAAGGAAAAAGGGCACATAGGCTTATGTGCCCTTTTTCCATCAAATGCCTCAATTTTAATATCTATTTTACTTCTCTCCATGTATATTACTTTTCGCCGTAGGCAATCAATCGCAAAACTATCTATCTGGAAGTTATGCCGCCAATGACGAAGATGACGAAGACGACGAGGAGGAAGACGAGGACGACGACGACGACGAGGACGACGAGGATGATGACGAGGAAGAAGATGAGTCGTCGAGTGAAAATGAAGAAAATGACAATAATAAATTACCTCGAACTTAACATATTAATAAAAATAATATTTGGTAAGAATTGAAAGAAATATACCTTCGGTCGATACAAACATGAAAATAAATATATTAAATCGTTGTTTTTAAAAAAAAAGATTCTTCTCTTTACTTAAACCATAGCGAGCGAAGTAATTAAAAGTAACATTTAACAATAATATGTAAACGTAATGTTACATTTATTATACATTGGCTTTATGACGAATGTAGATGTATCGCACGCGGAAAATATATTACACACGCAACGAGGTGTACTCCGACGGGAATGCGAAGGTGTGAGAGCCGAGGGCGTTAATGCTCGGTAAAAGTCCGGCGTTCGGTATAATGTTCCACGACAATGTTAACGTTACATTCTTATTCCCTCTGAAAGAAAGAAAACGGATAGAAATTAATCGCACAGTCTCTCGTATTATTATGCGCGCGCAGCTCGATCGACAATGGCGAGCGTTACCTTAAACCGTTACCGTCGTCCCAGAAATAGTATTTCGTGTTCATGTTCTTAAAGTCGAGCACAGCTTTGTCGCCGCGCAGCACTATCTTGTCCCACAATACTACCTGAAACGAGAGAAGATGTTTCGTTTAAGCGTCGAGTTGCGAACCGGCGCAAAGCTAAACAACGCCGTCTGCATTTTACCTGATTGAAGTCATTGTTTTCTGTTTGATACTCGGCGGTGAGGTACAAAAATAGTTGCTTAACATTCCAGTTAAACAACGGGGTGAGATGTGCGTCTATGTAAGGAAATTATGTATTTTATGCCGAAAGTTTAAGATCTCGATTTTGTTTCTAATTATATCGCGAATAACTTATCTAAGGAATATTTCGAAGATGAATAATATGTGAATTATAGTAAGCAAAATATATGAATAAATATTTGCGGAATGAAAAAAGGATATCAGTCTGTAAGTCGAATGTTAAATAGCCCAGATCATTCTTTTCCCTCGATGCGCTATAATCTGGTACGTTCTTTCTGCAAAATAAAACATTGATTACTAAACAAATATAATAATAATATAAAATACATGCTGCTATTCGTTTATGCCCAGATACTTTATTAAAATAGTGGGTTTCGGGTGAAATAAACGTTACTTTTCACCGTATTTCGTAAATACACACACCACACAGAAAGGAATCTGGTAGTAAACTCAAACTCAATATGGTAAATGAATAAACTGTAATCGAAAGTAATAAATGAACAAATGAAATTCTTTGGCGGCCGATACTTGCGGTAGCCGTTGGAACAAATTCGCAATACTTACACAACTACTTTTACGGTATTTAATGCTGCATTTGCTCTATAATCGAGAAATACAGTGGAGAGAAAGCAGCAAAACATCAAGCACGCCGAAATGCTTAATGTATATGCCAGAATAGAGTTACAACGCGTAAAAACGGTATGCATTATTACGCTTCAGAACTTCCGGTTAGAACATACGAAACTTTAATACAGCAAATCAATTAGCCCAATCATGCATCAACAGATTCCGACTGAAATCATCATCCACTCAACTTTGGTTCTCAACGTCATCAATTCGACACGACGGATCACCGGGTTGGCGTTCGAAAATAAGCGAATTCGAACGGCGTGTTCCCAAATACAGCGTGGCGAGCAGCATTATTGGCGGCATACTTGAATATGAATGAATTCATTTATTTTTCATTTGCATTCCACGGAGATATAAACATTTCTCGTTGAAGAGAAATGCGAAGAAGTAAACTTCCATTAGCGATCCTTGCAACTTATATATTTATATCATGCTACTCTTGTTTCCGTTATCATTGGGGTCAGTGGTATATATTAAAGGAAGCAAGTAGAGAGATATAACAAAAAATAGACTTCAAATGCTTTATTTTGAAGAAATCGTAAAAACACTTCAGGTCTCCGAAGATTAATTAATCCCTTTCGTAATTATCCGCTCATAGATGCATACATATATGTAGGTAATAGATACAAAGGCGTGTCTATACCTATTTATAACGAATTAGTAAAATATTGAAGATTTGATCAATGATTTAAATTCGTCTATTAATAACAGAAATATAGCGCCTACATACATATATATAACGTATGATTTCAGATCACAATGAATAGGAGTTTATTTACTTTCTTTTCTCTCTGATCTGCAGCAACTTCAAGGAAGTGCAGATTAGTACGCGACAGTGTTTATGTGGAATGTGAGGTTTATTGTTTGCAAAGGGATAAGTAATTTTCTTTCAGAAACGAGTTAAATGTTTTGGACATGTCGCATTTGGTAAGTACGCGATTGTTATCGAGGAATTATTTTCCACGGACTGCTCCGCTTTCGGGGCATCAACTTAATTTAATGACGAATCGCCGAAACTGGCAATCACGTCTTCCTTCGTGAAATTCGCCTGAATTGTTTGTTTCTAATATCGTTTAATGCTCCTTGTTTCTCTATTATTCACTTGTCGCCGAGACCCACGTCTTACACTTACGAACAAGTTAAACTGTTCGTGAAATAAAGTCTTACAAATAGATGACAGGTATGACAATATTATTTACATGGGACTGTGTAGTTAGTAAAGTTGGGAAACGACTTTCCGTTTCGATTTATTCGAAGTATTACCTGCGTTTTTTTTTTAAACAATATTCGCAGCTTAAAGGATTTAACGTTTAATCCTATAGATTAACGTTAATCTCAGAATTGTAAGTTGCGAAACTAACGGCTGTAGTATACATTCGACAAGAATGCAGTAAACGAGTTACGAGGTCGCTTCTTGCGCGAATTCACTTTAATCCTTTCCTGTGTTTCAGAGTAAAAAAGAATGGGTTGCGTTAATAGTCGGACAGACATTAATGACCTACATCCGAATGTTTTCCAAGTGATGAACGTAGACGACTTAGGTAATTTAATCACACCTGGACGCTTGGAAGTCACAGAGACTGATATAGTGCTTTACCAGCGAGGTAAACAGCCTATTAAATGGCCTTTGCGTTGCTTGCGTCGATACGGCTACGACGCCGAGATCTTTAGTTTCGAATCCGGCAGACGGTGCTCCACCGGACCGGGCATTTATGCCTTCAAATGCCACCGAGCCGCCCATTTGTTTAATCTCGTGCAGACGAATATTCAGGTGCGCATATCTTTGTGTATTTAAATTGTAACGATCTCGCGAACAAAGAGTAACCGAATGCAGGGACTCCTACCGGTACGTAAAATACCGGTATTATACCGGTATTTTTCGGTTGTATCTTCGTCTGAGACTTAATACCGGTATAACGCTCATACCGGTATTTCGCCAATACAGCTATACCGAAATCGATATCATACCGAAATAGATAAATACCGAAAACAAAAGTTTACCGGTAACCGAAATAAATACCGGTATTTTTTCGGTATTCTTTTCAGTAACATGGTAGGTTTCGGTGTTCACCGAGAAGAATACCGAAAAAATGCCGGTATTTATTTCGGTTACCGGTAATTCCGAAAACCGATTGTTTTCGGTATTTATCTTTTTCGGTATGATATCGGTTTCGGTATTTATCTGTTTCGGTATGATATCGGTTTCGATATAGCTGTATTGGCGAAATACCGGTATGAGCATTATACCGGTATTAAGTCCCCGACCGAATGTTGGACACGAACGATGGCCGTTTGACGTGCGTTGTTATTCTCAGGTTTGTAATAACAGCGGGGATGACACAATGTCCAGGGAACTTCCAGTCGCCTCTCATCCCGGCCCGACAGTGACGACAAGAGTGACAATACCAGTGGAGCCTAATTATTTGGATCCTATTTTAAATAGGAGTAACAATCGCATGGGTCCTAGATTCGCCCATAGCCAACAGAATGGAATCGGAAGATTGGGCAGCGTGGGAAGCAGCACCGGCCTCATATCACCCCAGGGAACTATGGGTTCCCCTTCGCCGCCTCCTGTGCTGCCGCCACCGCCGCCGCCAGCGCTCCCCCAGCCGCATCCGTCCTCGCTTTACGTCAACGAAGAAGTGCTGTCTTCGCCGCCGCTAGAAATGGAACATAATAACAATAAAAGCCTTAGAAGAGCAATACAGAGGTGAGCGGAATTGTAATTGCATTCTATTCCTCGCGCTATTCGACGCTGACAATTTTATATCCTTGCGCAGACCTTGCGCAGCGACTAACTCTGTACCTGACGACGGCTCGACATCGCTAGAACCGACATCTGTGCAGAAAGATATAGAAGTCGCTCCTCAAACTAAACCGCTGGTCCCAGCGGCGGCTTACATGAACGTAGATATTAGTAGCGACGTTAGCCCGCTGTCTCCGACGCACAGTGTTTCCGAAACGGCACCATTTAAGGAAGAGAAAACCGACACTAACGAGCCTGGGCACGCTTACATGAATATAAGTCCTGGCCAAGAGCATACAGACGCGTTTGGCGCCAGGGCACGACCTTCGCCGTTGCCGTGCATCCAACCAGACGCGGACGAAGCCGTCAGACATTGTTACGCTAATCTAGAAGCAAGTGAAATCGAGAGTTTGAGGAAAAGGTTTTCCGGGGTGTCCGTAGCGGAGAAGTCACCTTTGCCTCCATCCACGCCCACGGGCGGTCCAATTAGGGAAGTGAACTACGCTGTGCTGGATCTGGATACGAAAGATGTGCCAGCCAATTCACCGTTAGACGGCCCCTCGAATCTGGCCGCGTCTCCTCCGGAGTCTCCGAATAAGCTGCAGAAAGGGTATGCTACGATAGATTTCAATAAGACCGCTGCTCTATCCCATTCGGTGAATCCGAATCTTGTAAACGATAACGAGGGCTCGAGAAAGACACGTCACAACTCGACGATTAGCGACTTAGCAGGTTGTAGACGTAATTCATCTGTAAGCGAATAATAAATTTCTTTCATAATTTCGCCGGCATAATGAATATTCGTTATATTTTATGGGACGATAATCTGCTTTAACCTTTCGTTAAAATCGAGCATTCTGCGACTGAAAGCCAAAGAACAGTTATATTAAATTGATTTGCATACTTCTCGCGTGATATTCATCGAACGGAAATTCATTGCGCGCGAAAGCGAGATGCATTTAATTCAGACATTTTGCTTCCTCGTTTCTTCCCCCGCGAATTATTTATATATTTTATCGATCTTATAGCACCTAGCGTTTAAGTTGCATGAAAGTTGCATAATGCACTTGGTACATCACAGTATTTTTAAAGGATAGGCCTTTTCTCGAAGCGCTGTTGCAAGTGCACAGGCGGAAATCATTTTTATATAATATACAAATGTGTTTATAGAACGTTATGGACGGAATGGTCTTTTACATTGACTCCCGTGGGAGAATTGGAAGCTAAAGTGCCCTAATTTTTCCTGTATCATAGGAATTGATGAGGCTCAAATAGTCTAATTGAAGTGAGAGTATAGAAGTATATACATGACGTGGCATAATAAAGATGGTGATGTATACAATTTTAAATGATTACTTCCAAAGTAATCACTTAAAATCTAACTACGGATGTAGAGCTATAAATTACTTTCAAGTGATTTTGGTAAATAATAGATAGAAATAGTGGAACGTATATATATATATATATACACAGTCATGTAAGTTTGTTGCTCTTAAACAGATTTTAAAGTACACAATTCTAATGAAACATTATCATATTTTATCGCTGACAAGATATAGTTTATGACTGCTTATGTTACAAATTAAATCGTACAAGTACAAACTCATTGAAATTAACATGTTTCCTGTATACAATTACAAACGATTTGTTGAAACATAATAAGAACATATATTTAATATACATGTCAGATGACACAATACGTGTATTTATATGATAGCGTAACAAACAATTCTATCAATGTACGCTAAGTTTTAAAATCATTGAGCTTTTTTATTGCGTAGAATGCGGAGTGTCGTATGTTTAGAATCTTTCCGATTCGCGCAAACTGTCGCGCGAGCGGAAAATAATTGTCTGCAAGTGTCTTTAAATTTGCAAAACATCGATGTTACTTCGCTCGAAACACACACGCAAATGATGTTGCTTTGGTAGTTGAATTTTTACTGAATTACATTAATTTAGGTAACTTTCTCTTCCAATAGCTCCTAATATGCTTATGAAAAATGTAGATATATCTGCACAACGTACGAATGTTAAATTCTCGCGAATAGAAGCTATTTCTTTATCGAACATATATATATATATATATATATATATATCATCGAACGCACATATGCAATATTTCACATAGTTAAAATTTAACGGTGATTATTGCATTGTACAGAAAGAAGGTTTATTAAATTTTTCGAGAGATTTTTCTATTATGCTGATAGAATAGCGTTTAATTAATATACAATATCATTTTCATTAATATCTTTCTTTTAGTCGGTAATAATTGTCATTGTTACACTTATAGTTTAGCGTCTAAAGTTGCGTGCAAAAATTAGTAAACAGATTTTCTATTGTAAAAATATTATCTAACAATTATCCAAAGTGTAAGGTAACGTGTACAATTATTTTAAACTTTAATTTCGCATCGCACCACATTTACTACACAGTTTTATTAGCCTTTTTTCTATCATAAGCTGTTAACATTTGAAAGGGGCCATTCGAAATAGAATATCAAATACGGTATATCGCTAACTTTACGATGTTAAGAATATAATTTTCGTTGGTGTTAAGTAGGTATTACGATATAACGAACGATCATTTATTTCTTACACGGACATAAAACTGCTTGACGAGACAAGAGAAACAATCCGCGATGCTCTTAGATTATATTCTTTTAAAGTACAGACTGTACATTGAATATATAGTTATTTTTATTTCTAGCAAGAAAGTTGCATGCTACGAGTACAATTTTAAATACACATCGTAGCAGAGCGATACTGGAGAAGTTCGTAGTCGAAAAATTGCGCGCATCGCTATGTGCTGTCTCGCGATATTGACATATTTACTGCCATAGTTTTGAGGCTTGCAGCACAAGACTTAAGTGGAACTGTTACAAAATTTCTACAGATTATACGTGTGATTCATTGATAATTATCGATAATATTTTATATTGCTTTCATCGCGTCGAGATGAGGATGAAACTTTGTTACAGCTGTTCACGGTTGTGCGTATTTTGTATTAATAGGAAACGGTAGTGAATAAGTTAATATAAAACACTAAAACATTCTGCTTTATTATATTATAATTTTATATGGAAACATGTACGGCCTTATATACAAATCCTATATATCATTGTTTGATATATATAACACGAATACAGAGTACACTTGCATAAAGCCGTCGTCTTGCAAGTTTATGTATATTTAGAGCTTTGTATTCAACTTTTAATGTTACGTGAAAATCATCAGGCCTATATGGAAGAATGAATGTTTCTATAGTACATGTAGCGTTACGTAGATCATAGGAGCTATTTTAGCAAATGATTACACATTATAAGCATCAAGTGTGTATTTAAATAGCCATATCTCTAAAGCCAAAGAATTCATTTTTATTATTTACTGGATCTAAAATCTCATTCAAATTATTTCATTATTACGTGCTCTAATAATGTTGCTAAAAATATTTGAGAATGCCACGTTCTTACAAGCAATTATTGAGTCGTCAAATTACATTTAAATCGATCGAATAATTTAATATCGTTTGCAAAGTTTGCACAAGTGAAGAAAGGTAACATTATTTTATAAGCTGTATACTCTCCGACGCATTTTCCGTGTACCAACTTTCATTTTTCTCTGATCATGCGTCATTTTATCGTCACATACTTCTTATTATGAAATATTTATAATTTACGGTTTCGCTTCAATTTGAAGTGCATACATTTGAGATGAAATAAAGATAGCATCAGAGTTTAATTAATCCTTGGAGCAGAAGGCAACAAAGTTCTCAAAGTATATACATATTATTGAGAATAATAAAACAAGAAACGAATACAGCTTACTTAAATTGTTTTACACATATCCATATGCGACGTATATTCGATGTTTAAAAAAAATTTATTTCTATTTTATTACATCGGTATCATTTATAAACGTTTCTGCGCGACAATAGTCAATTTTCATGCATCAAAGAATGACAGTGTGATATTCGCAAGAACGAGAACTAAATTTACGTAAAACTTTGTATATTGCGTTACGCATTTTATATTAGGCTTTAGTGAAAATCTGAATCGTATATCGTCCATGAAAAGCGAAATGTTGCGAGCGAGAATGAGTGAACCGAATGTTTCCACGATTATAATAGAATTGAAACACAATAGTTTTTGGGACTACTGAAGCGTGCCAAAGGAGGAGTTTGTTTAATTAGCGATGATTCTAAAATGCCAGAGATTCTAGTACAAGATGCTAAAGAGGTCTTAAGTTAATGAGAAATGATTAGGAAGCATCGCTTCACTGTTTGCGCATGATACGGATGTACTATAGAATTATACATTGAATCGAATGTAAAAGTAATGTAACGTGCGAGCGTTTATGTATGATATAGATACTAGTTTTGTATTATTACAAAGATATAAAAACTTATTCCTGTTTTCAAATACGACAGTATTATATCAGGCCAATGTTTATAATTCGTTACTTCCGAGAAGTTGCAGAAATCTCTTTTTTCTTTCAATAAGGATTCCACTTTCAGTCTGGAACAGTACCTTACAAAAGTGTTCTAAAAATCTAACGTGACGTTCAAGAGTTTACGTTTCGCGGAAAAGGATATGTTACTTTCCTGGAAAATTTTAAACAGTTGTACGTTCTCGTGATAATTTATCGTATTGTACTGTACGTATTTTCCTGTCGAATAAAAGAGAAGAATAAGGTTGTTAAAAGAACTGAAGGAAGTTAACTTGTAATTAATTTTTAAAAAGAACATTGCATTAGACTCTTTCGAGGTCACATACACAAAAAGGAAAAGGAGCAATTTTTACATAGCAATTTACGAAAATGCGCAATGTCAAATATCGCTGCGACGCATCGGCGGGATGATGTTGTAAATAAGTGTGGCGCAACGACAGATTAGGCAAGCACGCTGAACGTGCAATTACTGAGCGCGATGGCTGTGAAATATTTAATTCTTCGACTGTCATAATTACAATATCAATTTTAAAGCCGCCGAAATTAGAGCAGATAAAGAAATTGACAGATTAACGTTTAACAGTTTGTTTGAATTTTAGAACGACGAAATAATGATTTATAATATCATCGAGGCCATGAAGTCCGCAATAACTTCATATTAATTTCTCACAACTGAACCAAAATCGTTTTAATATATTTCATAATCTCCATGCAAAGTCATGTTTCTAATTTTCTATAAATTTTCTACTTCACTCTGTATGCTGCGGGATGCATATGCCGAACACCTTCATTTTTAATAATCAATCATGTAAATCTCTGCACAAGTTCTGGTTACCAGTTCCCTTTGTTCATAAAAATTAGAGTATTCTTGCTTAGATTTACTTGCACTTGTCACGAAAACGGCGTTCAATTTTCAATTGAAAACGAATGATAGTCGAAGGATTAATAATGTACATTGTTGGAATGAGATATTGGTTACATTACTTCCCTCGACCTTACATTGCAATTAGAAGGTATGACATTAATGTTTTACAAAATATTGAAATATTTATTTTTGTATGTTTTTTACGTCGAGGGAAATCCGCAATTTGAACTCTGTACTTTGAAGTCGTTACGCAACTTTTGTTTACATGTATTACCATTATTGTCAAGTTATATTTCAATAAAAATTGACTTCAAATCGTTTTATACATACTTGTATGTATAAATAACCAAACCAACATTACGATTCCATTATTTCCATCCCCATAACGACTGGCGTATATCGTATAAAATATAATTGTGTACTTATTTCTCTAAAAAAAAAACCATTATAAAATATATAATTAGAGATTATGCGTATAGGTATATTTAATAAGTAATTACGTAAATCGATAATATTCTTATATTTCAGATGTATATTTCAGTATCACACAGTCTTTAAAATACACTTTTATCCACAGCCAGAAATCATGGCATTCATGTAGCTTTAATTATTTTCGTTCCAGTTTCAAGTAATTGAATACTAGACCATATTGAGCAACAAAGCGCGTATTAATATTTATAATTCAGTAACAGAAAGGGTATACACAGCCCATATGAATTTTACGATTGAAACTCACACGAGTCCAACAAAATTAAATTGCATTTCCCAGCGCTCCGGAATCGAGTCTCAAGATTTCGCTGCATAAATTGGAAACGTTGACCTCGACTTACTGCCAATCGGAAACGAAATTATGCGATCTTTCACGTGACGCATTTTAGTACCTAAATTGAACGGATGAAATCACTTTGCACATCCTCCAGGGAAATTAACAGGTGTCGAGTCGACGCTCTTTAAATTACGCTATCAGAATTACCTAGAAATATTAAATGCTCTTTACACTAGTATAAAAATAATGGGAGCTATAATGATTCAACACAATCAACCGTCTGACTTATTTAAAAAGGACAAATTGCAACATTAATAATGAGTGCTGAACTTCTCAATCCTCTCATACACTTCTAATCGTTCGCTTTCAGTGGCGCAAAAAGAGTTTATAACAACATAGCCAGCAGTATAATTGACTTGTCTACAAAGTGGACTGGACTCGAGCAAAATCAATATTCCCTATTAAATGTTACGTTGCCTTCGATTGCCGCAGGAAGATCTCGATTGTATTTACTAAATCGTCCATCTATTAAAGGGGAGTAATACAGGAAGCGATCAGGCGGCGAGTTGGCGGCGTCTACTCAATTCGTGATCTATTAGAACGGAGATATCGGGATGACGGTGAAGCGTGGTCGTGCAATAATGGACTGTTTGACTTGGATCCGCGCCCGCTTTCAGCAGCAGCCTCACCGCATTGACAAAGCCGCTTTCCGCGGCTACTTGAAGGGCAGTCAACCCCTCGGTGTTGAGATTCTCTAACTGGGCGAGGGGCGACGTGACTAATAAAGAAACGGTTTGGTGGAAGCCTCTCGCGGAAGCTAGATGCAACGGCGTGTTCCCGCCGGCATCTTGCACGCTAGGATCCTCCCCATGCTCCAGCAATTTCGCCACCATGTCGGCGTAGTTTTTTCTAGAGGCAATGTGCAACGGGGTTTCGCCGTAGCGCGACATTATGCCGGCCGGTGTGTGCGGTATCAGTAAAAACCCGGTGTTCAAAGCGCCGCACTCGAGGCACTCGTGTAAAGGAGTTTCGCCACGGTCGTTCTTCAGCGCCGGGTCCGCGCCAGCAGCCAACAGCGTCTCGATCAACGACTCCACCTCTGTTCTGTGGTTGTTATCTGTAAGAAGGCGATTTTGGCTTCGGTCATTGGTTCGCGGGAATGAGAGAGACTCGGGACAACCGAGTGGTAAGCATTACTTTACAAAAGGGACTTTAAAATGTCAATTTAACCATTTCCAGTTTCCTTATTTTATTTTTCAAGGGCTCAATATTTCAAGTGAATTTGAACTTTTCATCGAAAATTTTGCAATTGTAAATTTCACGTCTATATTAGTTATTTAAAATTGAATGTCGAAACACTTCGCGCGGAAGCAATTTATATTCAATCCGAATTATGGACGCATTCGAGCTATTCCACGTCAAAACGGATAGGTGAAAAATTTAGTTTCACCGATTCTCATCAAAATTACAGCATTTGTCGATAACCTTGCAAAAACAAAGCATACTGAATTTTAAAGGCCTATGTCAAATAGTTTTCGAAATATTTAATGTTAAAAATTGAAACATAATCGGCTGACGCGTCATCAGTTAAACTGTAATATCGCGGTCATTTTTAAAGATAATGCCTCCGTCTTGGGCTGATTTTAAAGCTGAAGGAATGCTTTCTCAACCCGTATATAGAATATTTTGTTTATTGTTAATAAACTTAATCAAGTTCCCACCCACGATCCGGCTTGAAAAAAATACCATTCGATTCGTTGAGCCTTCAGCTAATAAATGCGTTTTTCAAAAAAGTGGAGAGATTTTGGGAACAGTCAACAAAAAAATAAAACTTACGACAGTGCACACCGCTTGGAACTGCACGGATCCCGTGGTCAGTCCGCACGCACGCGTTTTCAAAACAATCGCCTAGCGTAGGAAAGTATTTATATACGATGCAATAAAACAAACCCTTCGTTCAGTGTTTTCAGTATTCTCGAGAAAAATAATAGCAATATCTGCTCACCATATAAAAGATTAGCAATAGTGAGCAGATATTGCTATTATTTTTCTCGAGAATACTGAAAACACTGAACGAAAAGTTTGTTTTATTGCATAGTATATAAATACTTTCCTACGCTAGGCGATTGTTTTGAAAACGCGTGCGTGCGGACTGACCACGGGATCCGTGCAGTTCCAAGCGGTGTGCACTGTCGTAAGTTTTATTTTTTTGTTGACTGTTCCCAAAATCTCTCCACTTTTTTGAAAAACGCATTTATTAGCTGAAGGCTCAACGAATCGAATGGTATTTTTTTCAAGCCGGATCGTGGGTGGGAACGACGTCAAATCGCGATTTGAAACTTTGACATCGATTACTGTTAAGTTTATTAACAATAAACAAAATATTCTACATACGGGTTGAGAAAGCATTCCTTCAGCTTTAAAATCAGCCCAAGACGGAGGCATTATCTTTAAAAATGACCGCGATATTACAGTTTAACTGATGACGCGTCAGCCGATTATGTTTCAATTTTTAACATTAAATATTTCGAAAACTATTTGACATAGGCCTTTAAAATTCAGTATGCTTTGTTTTTGCAAGGTTATCGACAAATGCTGTAATTTTGAAGAGAATCGGTGAAACTAAATTTTTCACCTATCCGTTTTGACGTGGAATAGCTCATTCGCGAAGGTCTCTTTTGCCAAGTGAAAATGTAATATTACACTGTAAAAGGAAAGAAATGAAAGTAAAGTAATGCTTCCAGCACTGTATCCGTATATCATCGAGCATGATTAAATGAGACTGCACCAAAGATAGTGGAAGACGCTAAGATGTGGAGCGCGCTGCGGCCTTGGTGATCCTTCGCGTTAACAGGACCAGCGCGCGCTAATAAATCAAGAGTCTTCAAAGCCGCGTCAAAGTTGTGGTGGAGATTTTTCGATCCTTGGGCATGCGCCAATTGCCTGGTTAATATGTGTAACGCAGTCAATCCGCCGCCGGCTTCTTTGACGCCCGGCGGGCAACCGTATTTCAGGAGTTCGCCAACAAATTGTAATACGTTCCCTGGCCCTCCATTTAAAATCACTCTGTGCAGCGCCGTCTCGCCGCGAGGGGAACGCACAGCTGGATCGCATCCGTTCGCAAGTAGTAAACTACAAAGCACAAACTTTTAATTATTACCCCCCCCATCGATTCCTCTGCCAGTTTCCAATACTTCCGTGGGAGTATTCGACGAGAAATTCAAATCGATTTTACGATTCTTATAAATTGCAACGCGCGATGATAGTACTTTTATATTAAATTTGTTGTTAGGCAGCGAAATTATCGCGTTGCTCTTCGCGAGATTAGTGCAGCGAATATTAAGTTCCGCGGGCAAATGATTTTTCGGCGTGTGGACTCGCGGACCACGATGAAAGAATTTCAAGAGCAGTGTGTCTTTTGAACATCTGGTTACAATATGGGAAGGAAGGTATAGATACGAAGCGTGTAAAGTGGAAACGGTTTTCACGGATTATTTCACGCGCGGCGATTTCCAATGTTCGGAATTTTTTTACGGCGTCAGCGAACTCCCCACCGAATTTGAGTGGTCAAATTTAGAATTCCATATAAAATCGATAAAATTAGATCGCTGGAATCATATAGGCACTCGCAAAGTATCCCAAATTCAACGGCACACTAAATTTCTGTAACTTCTAACTAAACGGTTCATAGTAAGTTTGCAGAAATATCTACATTTACAACGCGTGGTTTCTTTAAAAAGTGATATATTAATTTATAATGAAATTAGGTTTCAAAAACCAGATTTTCAAACGAACCGAAAAATTATTTTAACGATATGTATTCGTGACAAGTTGAGAAAAATCTATTCCCGTGATTGTGGCTTTCGCCCTTATTAATTACAGAACGTAATTATTTTAGTACCACAGCATTTCATTACGCGATACGAGAGATTTCGTGCATCGCGATAATATATATATAGTCCATCGTTAATATTCTCAATATTTTTTACCTAAGGACGGGCAAACAATGATTCGTGGCGGCGACTAACAGGGGTGGATCGCCCGAAACATTCCAATCCGGTTCGTCCAGGTTTTGTACGGAGTCCCTTGCAAGAAGCGCAGCGACGCACTTGGCGTCCCCTGTCCGCACAGCTTCGTGGAAGTTCAGCTCGCTTTCCGGATCATATATTTCCTCGGCGGCATCTCGTATACCTGCACCCTCCGCCGACCCATTGCGAGCCTCGAAACCGTTCGGGAAATTGGTCGTTTCCGTGGCGACACCCTCGATGGAATGTTGTAATTCCTGCATCGTGAAATCGTCCTTCGTGGGAGAACGATCGGCCCCACGTGTTCCCGACGTTGCATTTTGGGAATCACTCTCCGCGAGAAATGCCTCGACCCTCGCCGATACGGTCGGATCGGCGGACGATCTCGCTTCACTTTCGTCACAGTCGATCGACACTTGAGCCTGCTCGATTTCCGCCGACTCGGTAATCGCCTCTTGGTTATCGTCGACCGTAGCTGCATCCCCGTTTCCCTCCGAAAATTCACAATTCTCCGTAGCTATCTCGCATTCCAGATCATCTTTATCCTTTTGCTCGGCGAACGCCGACGTGTTGGCCGATATACAGAGCGATGCCTTTTCCTGATCAACGGGGATTTCCTCTTGGTCCTGGCCACCTGTTGCAAGCTTCATCATTTCCGTGGAAGCAATTTCTGCACTCTCCTCGCGCGTCGTTTGCTCTTTCTTGTTGTGCAGCGGTTTGCTGGCTAACGCGGCCGTCTTCTTCTCTGCGCTCTGCTCCTGGCTTATGGGATCGTTCGTGTACGCGGCAGTCATCGCGACGATTTGCTGGCCGCCTTTTAATTGAGCCTGATTCTTTCGTAATTGGCTGGACGCCTTTTAACAGGAGGATAGTCTCGCACCGTGATCTACTTTACCGAAGTCATCGCTGTCTTCTTACTTTTCTTTTCGCCTGTTCGCTCGAAACACCTGCTTGGTCATTCGTTTCTCGGCGATCGTGTGAATTGTCAACCGCACGATCGAGATATGAGCAACGTACGGGTTATGAATGCCTATGCGTGAACACGGGCGCAGGAACGACTCATACACGGACCGACGAATCACGAATACGTGACTAAAAACCAAATGAGCCTGCCTGTGCTTACGAAGCGTCGCTGCAGATCTCTCTATGCTTCCCCTCTCCTTAACTTGTTCTTAACTTTCCCCACCCTTGCTCCCTACCCCACTTCTCGACACCCTACTGTGCGTGGCGCATTCGAGGAATTCATTGTAGATCCGACGATACCCTAGAAATTCGATTCGATGCTACTTGTTTTTTTCAGTGCCTTGCGTATTTAAATTGAGTCAGATTTACGTACGCATGTCGGGCAAATAGCCTGTTTACACTTTATACCCTCCTTTCTCTCCTATTATCGATATTTCTAATACGAAAATAGCATTTCCTTCTCGCGCAATATTCCCCCCAAAATTACCCCCTTTGCTTTGTTCTTCGGTTGGGATTTTTATAACGGAAGGAATTTTTTTTCAAAATTTTATATTCGAGATATACGTTTCCCAAGAATAATACGATGTTTTCGTTCAGGTAATTTGTTTACAAGTACTGACTATCGATGTGCTTTAGTACTGCAAAGATAGTATGAGAGGTATTTGTGTCTGTATAGTGATGAATTAATAATACGTTGGGTTAGGGACCTGCAAGAATTTTTTAACACGTTTCACGCGTGGTAATGCGCACAAAAAGCATTCCAAGCAAGTCGCGCGGCTTTTCAGCCGACTGCTGCAAAAGATCATGTATACAGGGGATTGCATACATCGCTACCTATCCCTCTCCTTTCAACACCGATCCCCTGGTCGTAACTCTTTACCCCACTTCTTAAACTTTCCCCTCGCTTCCCTGGGATCCGTCGTGCGGACATAGGTGTCGGTTCTTAGGAATGTAAGCATTCCTTGCGTATGCGTGGCGTGCACTTGCATCCGTAAACCGTGCAAGTTGCATTAGCCCCGGAAATGAGGCTCATTATATTTGGGCGTTGTGAATTCACGAGCGCGACAGGAATCTTCGGAACCGACGAAACGTTACAAATACCTCCCCCAAAATTAATAGTTTCTATTATTGTTGATCTTAATTTCTTGCACGATAAAGATTTAATATGAGAACATCGGGGACATATCGGCGTTATGGATTGCGACAGGCTCGTAATATCATTAAACGACACATGTTTCAACATACATTACATATATACGTTATTAAAAAATTCTTTATTGAATGCAAATTTCAGTGAACATAGTTGAACGATACAGTGTATCAGGACCTTTGTTCGTCAAAATACAGAACTAAAATATAAATTGAATATGGATGAAAGGAACACTTTTATTTCTCTTAAATTTCATATGTTGTTTACTGAGAAAAAAATGCACTTTGGTGTAACTTATTCAAGAAAAATAAAAAAAAAAAATTATACTCCAAGATTGGACGTAATACTTATAGCTTTATTTATTAGCTTCAGAAAACTGCGTCTTGTACTTCCATTAAATGTGTCCTCTGCAATAAAAGCATCGAGTAGAATAAAGGTTTACAGTTTGCATCAGCGTTGCCTGAATGCGGAATATCTTTAGATCGCCGACACGAATATATTAAGATTAATTCGCTGGGTTCATTGAATGTATACGTACACATGTATAAATTCCCTTCATTAGAAACCGCTATACGAAACTAATGTACGAATAAAGAAAATTAGCTTCGAAGTAATCGATGTTGCAGAAGTGATGTAAATGGATTATCCGCAGATTTGTACGTACCATTTTTACCTGCTTCGAGATCTAGAAACTGATTTAGATTTAGTCCTGCGGGGACTACGATCCTTGGAATTGGACCTCCGTTTATTCTGAATCTTTTCTTTGCTGTAGCCGCCTCTACTGCAAGAGCGGCTACGCGACGAGGATCTTGAACGCTTGCTTTTTGACCTTGACCGCGAACGAGAGCGCGATCTTGATTGCGATTTAGATCGCGAATAAGATCTGGAGTGGGATCTGTAATAAACGTTGCATTAAAACGATGATTTATACTACCATTGCCTGTAACTTTAAGTATTCCCGCTCTCTTATTGCCTCACGAAATAATTCCTCTATATTCACGATATTAGGCGAAGTTCCGTATTCTTTCGACGAGTGACGAATTCGCGGGTACCGTGAGGCTTGCAAAAATAGTGACAAGTATTCAGGAAAAATGTGATAATTTACTTCACACTCAAATCGATATTACAGTCACGGCGATTGGGTGCGTGCAATCGTTCTCTGAATATTCATGACTTATCGCTATCTAGGCTACTCTCTATTAACACCCTCTCCCATTTGCTTAAATGCCAATATACAAGTCCGGCCTCTTGGTGCTTCTTGTGAATCGTGATATTATGCCAATGGGATCGCACTGAATCGACAAGCAATCATATTCGTTTCTGTTGAAAATATATGTGACTGTTCTGCTTATATACCATCTTTCGAAGCTGCTTATAGTAGACAGTTGTAGAGTATGCAATGGTAATGCCAGAAAGGACGATCACTTATACAGATGAAATCACGCGAAGGTCAGATGTACGGACCAAGAGTGGCTAGGACGTTTACGGACGAACAGTGAGACGAGCGAAGAACAACCACAGGGGGCACCGCAACCGTTGGACGTGCGCAAAACATTCACTCTAAGGTGATGTCAATGGTTAACGGAAGTATCGTGCGTAGAACTAGCCACTCCATCGGCCGCGTTTCCCTGTTTAGCTCGTAGAATGCAGAAGGAAACCCGAAGTACGTGGACGCTCTACGCTGTAACTACGCAGTGTCAGAAAGTGAACCCAAGGCGAATCTCGCGAGAATCTCAGTAGCAACACATTTCTCGTACGTGTGCCTGATCAGCCGCATCCCCTATAAATAACGGGCAGTATTACATCGGTATCATTAACGGTCCTTCAACCAGTTTTGAATTAGCGTATAGAATCCTCTTATCTATTACAAACTACTCTTTAACGTACGCAAATTACTTTCTGTACGTTAACTTAAGCAAACGATCTGTACGAAGTTGAGCAAAGTAATCTATGGCGAATAAATCGTGCCGTTACGCGCATTTGGAAATCAGTCCGTTAAATCTATTAAACATTACGGAATGCTCTGCTCGCTGTATATAAATTTATAAATTCGACCGTTATACAAAGCTTGTTATTGTATATATAGTCGCATTGTACATTTAAGCATACGTCTCTTGAATCGAATCATACACCGTATAACGTCATGTTTCTTGTTTACTTGTCCGATATTTCTTTGCACGCCGTAAGAATTTCTGTAACAGCTTGCGGACATACTTACCGCTTTCTACGAGAACTTCTATGACGTAGGCAATTCCTAGCATAGTGGCCTCTTTCGCCACACTCATAACACCTGTCCTCGGGATGAAATAGCCTTCCGACGCCTCTTCTGAAATAACTCCTATCTCTCAATCTTTTCCCATTGGATAGCTCGACGCGAGCTCGTCTCCCGCATATGGTCCTCCCGTCCAGCCCTCTGACCGCGTCCTCGGCGTCTCTGGCGTCCTCGAATTCCACAAAGGCGAAGCCGGGCGGATTTCTAGCTACCCAGACATTTCTCAACGATCCGTAATAAGAGAAGGCATCCTCCAGCTCTTGTTTTGTCGCGCTGCTTCCTAAATCTCCGACATAGACCTTGCAGTCTGAAGGGTATCGTGACATCTGCAAATGATACATTGGCAATCTTACGCGCATCCGCCGGTCCAAATATAATTTCATTTAATTTCGGTAATATATCTGCGCTCGTGAGATCGGCAAGGTGTTGAAAGATTTTTGTTGGGGGGGGCCGATGAGTTTCTTACTCGAGCGCGACTTTTCGGGGGAGTAATGCGGGATATATTGAGGAGAATTATACCTTATTCATTGCTCTCCAATTTATTGAACACGAGTGTATACGAGATGCTGCTCAATGTCCAAAGAATTTTACATTCTACAGAAAGAAATTATATACGTCAATGTTTTGCATTCGCGCATCGATCTCGCCGAAACATAGGGAATGACTCTTAAAGTCCAGTTTTTAACTGTTTAAAAGAATAATCGCAATCGATTGAAAATATTTAGCTGATCGATATAACCATGCGTAACTAGAGCAACTTCAGGTAAAAATTGACTTTTATATGCAAGCTGTTCTTACTCCGCATCAACCGACTCTAAACAAACGAGGCCGCGACCTTCTAATTAACGAATTTATTCGTTTAATTTATGTAAAAAGCAGGTAACGATATCTCATGAATGATTATATTGGTAGAACTGAAGCTAATTCGAAATAACTTTCACGAGGCTGCAAATGAAATTAACTGCTCCGGCTGGCAGCGGCGCATTTTCGCGCCGACGCCGCTCGGAGAAATATTGAACTACGCCGGGGTCTAGTGATATTTCGGACCGTTCGGCCGTTCGTATAGCGAATTCGGTATAACGCACTGACTCTGCGCTAGTGACAGAAAACGGCTTGGATTGGTTGATTCTTGTAGAGCTAATTTCGTCTCTATCGGAAACAACCAATCCAAGTAATTTTCTGGCACCAGCGCAGAGTCAGTGTGAAATACTGAACAGATGGTTTTGATGTCGAGCCGCCAGATCGCGTAGGAAAAGTAGCCCAAAAGCGCAAAAATTCAAATGTCTTGAATGAAAAGGATGTTTAAATATTTTCTTAATATTTTCTGGAACTGTTCTCTTTATTTCTTTTAAATACAACAAATGTACTTTATTTGAACAAAAAGAAATTCAAATAAAACTGATGTGAAAATTAAAATTAACATTTTAACACAACAGTGGTAAAATATTTTATAACATAAAAAAACTTAGAAGATACTAGAAACAATGTCAAATTGACCAAAAATTTCTAATGCTTCTTCGGTATCATTTTCTTTTATATAAGTATTATAAATAATATCGGACTTAAAATTAGAGATCATGTTTTTCGTAATATTAAAGTTTCTACAGCAATAAAAGTTATCACCCACACAGCACACAGCCGTCCTAAAAGCGTCCCAGGGACGTCTGTCCCAGTCGTACCGGACGTCCCAGGGACGTCCCGAATTTCCCACGAACGGCTTATATACGTCCCCTGAACAACGAATGTTACCAAAAAAGTGGTCCCGGGTACGTCTCGCAGACAGCATACAGCCGTCCTAAAAGCGTCCCAGGGACGTCCATCCCAGTCGTTCGGGACGTCCCGAATTTCCCACGAACGGCTTATATACGTCTTCTGAACGACGAATATTACAAAAAAAGTGGTCCTGGGGGTACCACCACCCCCGTCTTTTAAGCGCATGGATTAGGACTGAACACAGGCGTTCGAAAAACGTAATTAAGACCTATTTTTATCGATGAATTAAGCCTTTCGCTCGGGTCCCCCACAGGACTTTCGTCAGTAAGGCTTACCTGGCGGAACCCTGCCTAACGGCCGATTTCTTCACCTCCAGATATCTGCCAGTCAGAGTTATCTGGCAGATATCTGGCACATGCCTATTTCTTCACCTCCAGTCTCGAGTTATCTGCCAGTTGTCCTCCGGTCAATTTGACTAGAGGTTCGGGCACCGGATAACTGCTGGAACTGCCAGTTAGTGCGTTTTTGCAGTAGTGGGGGAGGTAGGGAATGTGAAACAGAGTTATGCTTGTGAAACTGTTCTGGACGCCAGCAAAGAGTAGGTATAATAAGAGGCGTCACTCCGGGCGGAACCTTTGAAGTCCTTGCTTGACCTTGGCATTTAAATTGGTTGTCTATTTCGAGCGGGATATTCAAATCGACTAAATGTACCTTACCGCAATTGGCTGATTATTGCCGAAGTTGACCGATTATTGCCGAAGCTTAGCGATCATTGGCGAATGGGCATTTAAATTGGTTGTCTAGTGATTTCCCTAGGTTATTTCTATCCTTGTCGAGTGACGCCTCTTATTATACCTCCTCTTTGACGCCAGTGTATACTTCGCGACGTCAAGCGATTTTAGTTTTGTTGAAAAAGACGCTTCGACGAAAAAATTTAGAAATGGATGTGATCATGAATATTAACGTTTTTGAACATTTGGAAGAAGAAGAGGATGAAGAAATATTTTGTAGAATCCGACGACCGTATATATTAAGAGTGAGGAAAGATCATGTGGATTGCTGGGATGATATAGATTTTCGATGCCGTTTTCGATTAAAGAAGGAATACTGTTGAACAACGTTCAATAGCGTCAATCGATCGAATCGATTACTGGCGATCACCATGCGATCACTTTTGAACAGCTTCGCAATGAAGTTGTCGCTTTACCTTTTTTGCGGCGTTGCCGCGTCAACCTTTCAGTCAGTTAACCATAGGATCCAAAAGCGTGAAGAAACACGCGCTACTGCCATCTGGCAGATAGCATCTAGCTGGCCGCTAGCTAACCGGGACTTTGTCCAGAGATGAAGAAATCGGGCGTTAGACAAGCTGCGTATCAGGACTGGGACAGAACTCTTATATATACCAACCGGAGGGCGATGGAACACCAGCGAGAAACTCTCGAGCCGGGTAACCCTCTGGTGGCATATGTCGATGAACCTTATCGGATCCCTACAATAGCACACGACGTCCTCAAAGCGTCCCAAGGCCGTCCCAAAGACGTATTTAACACGTCCCAAACGCGTCCCAAATGCGTCCCAAGGACGTCTTTAGGACTTTGTACAGATGGCGCCACTGTAGTTACCGACGTCCCAAAAGCGTCCCAAAGCCGTCTATAGACGTCCCAAAGCCGTCTTGTTACCAATCGGGACATTCAGACCTAAAGTCCTAGAAGGGACCTAAAACAGACGTCCTCGGGACGTCGTGTGCTGTGTGGGCAGTTGTGTGAATTCTAATTCTCAAGAGGACATCCATTTGGTCTTGGGCAGCCCAAATATCGAAATTTCGGCCAAAGCAACCATGGTAGAGCACTAAAGGGTGCGTTCAGCCGACAAAACCGGTGAGACAACAGTTGCGAGCAGTTGCGAGTCACCAGTGATCAGTGATCAGTGTCTGCTGAACGACAGTTTTGTATATCTGGCGGGAATATAAAAAAAATGGATCCAGCATTATTAATTGCTTTGGATGATGGGTTCGATTGCAATTTAATAAGAATATTAATAGATGATTTGGCAGAACCTATTAATAATGATTTAGTAATAAGAGAACGCGGCGTTAGATCCAGAATTGAAGATTATGCAGCGGTTATAGTTCCTCTATATACTAATAATTTGTTTAAAGAACATTTTCGAATGTCACGCATAAGTTTTGAAGTAAGTATACATTTTTTAATCGAGTGATAGTTTTAAAATGCACAAAATAAAATATATAACCTATAATATCCCACACAGCACACGACGTCCCGAGGACGTCTGTTTTAGGTCCCTTCTAGGACTTTAGGTCTGAATGTCCCGATTGGTAACAAGACGTCTGTGGGACGTCTATAGACGGCTTTGAAAATTATGTAAATAAAAATATCTGTTTCAGAAAAAATGAAATTGATAAGTTATTATCAATTTTCTTTTTTGGGTGTAATATCCCTTTCAGTGTGGTGAAAGTAAACAAATTATATTTATTATTCTATATTGGGAAACTTAGTGGAGAGGTGGCCTAAATTTCAGCCCTCTGGTGGTAAGTTGGCAAACTATTGAAAATAGGTCCGGATCCCACCAAACATTCCGAATAAGTATTTATTAATCGAAGAAGTAAAAATTTAGTGTTCAAACAAATTTAAAAACACTCGTTTTTCACAACATGTCTATTTAAACACATATCATATGGACTTCGACGGATTACGACCTACTCTCAGTAGTTCCATTTTCTGTCACTAGTTGGCGTATCGAAATTCTTGGTTTCCTTCTTTTACTAACCTTTCAATATCCATTTTTCGTCAGTGTAACTTAAGTTAATTTAATTTTTTTAATCAGAATTATATTTATTAATAAATTGGCACTTCTTCAGAACCTATACGAAAAATGTTTTATACGTTACTTATTTTCATTCCAGATATACGACATTTATGACACATCTACGACATTTACGACATTTAAGACACGTGTCGTGTATAAAATAGAAAATTCGTGTCTTTACCCACCACTGCTCTTTAGTGCTCTAACCATGGTCGATACCTATTGGGCGTATTCCACTTCCCAGATAGCACACCTCGTCTTAGAGACGTCTAGTTTAGGTCTATTTTAGGTCTGAACGTCTTGATTTGTAACAAGACGTCTTTAAGACGTCTTTAAGCCGCCTTTTGGACGTCTTTAAGACTTTACCAGACGTTGTGCTATCTGGGTTACGCCCAAATCGCCCGCAACTTCAATTTTTCAGCGCCAGTTGGTTTGGAAAATTAGCTCAAATGGCGGAATTCCGCCCAATCTGGCATCGCTGATTAGCTTTTCGACAGATACTAGGGAATCTGTTAGGGCTTTTCATGCCCTCACTAGTCACTACTGGCGGGATAAATATTGTCCATGGGATTGTCATATTTCTTTCCAAACGTGTAATTAAAAGGACTGTACGCTTTTCGGATTCAACCGCACGAATAGCTATCGATTTATGCATCGTTTCCTTCAAGTTTCAAAGGGTAGGATAGAGATAGTCCTAGATTGGAAGCGTAGACTATTTTCATGGAAAGCAAGGTGACAATTAGTGATGGCTAGAACCGTGATTTGTGAATCACGAGTGATCCGATCACGTTCGTTCCCAATCACGGTGATTTTTCACAGTGATCCGTGATTTTCGTGATCGCTTCTGATTGGTGCAGGCAGAACAGTGATCGCTTCTGATTGGTGGAGAGCATGACTGCTCTTTGCACGCTCCACATAATCCCAATTTCTAATTTCTCTCGAAACATTCTCAAGTCCTCACTGTTCTTATAGAATCTCAGTTGTATACTTTGAACCAATGTTATAGCTCTTGATCTATTTAAATTAACGAATATTTATTCACTTTAGTTAAAAAGTATAATGTATATGTGAATACTTTAGCCAATCAAATCAGTGCGTGCATACATTGACTATTTATGAATGTATAATACACTATATATTCGCTGAATTAGCACATTTTGACTATAACACAAGCTATATTGAAGTATTTTATAAAAAATAATTCAATCATGATCAAGAATTACGATCACAGTATTCACAGTGAGCAAATTCACTCGAGGTAAAAAAATCACGATCCTGATCGTGATTCTGCGATCACGGTGATAAATCACTGTTAGTGATTTTGCACTCCATCCCTAGTGACAATAGTACGGGCAATACTTACACCTCCGGTAGCGAATGCATAAAAACCCTAGCAGGCTACTGACAGTTTTTGATTCTGTAGCGCCAGCGAAGAAGTTAGTGCCATTATTACAACAAAGTTCATAGACAGATCCATAATTTGGATTGTGTTACAAATGATCATTACAGATGACTCAATCATGGGGAAATTTAAATCCAAGAAAACTTCAAACACATGTTTCGTATAATTAGTGGTTGATGCAAGTATTGCTGGGTGGCTGATAATATAAACACTTGCAGATATATATTTTAGAGTTGCATAAAAACGTATTAATATATAAAGTACGTACAACGCCTTCGATTATATATTTTTTCTGCTTTAATTAACACATCGTAAGATTGTCGAATTCTTCGCGCACGAAACATGCGTTCTCGTATCGATATTGTTTGATAAAATAATAGCACAAATTGTAGGCTTCAAAAATGTGCCCGGCACTTTTAGAAAACGAAGAGCGTTGTTTCGGTGGGATGACATTCTTCGCGCAAAGCCATCCAGTCGAAGTTTGCGGTAGTAACGGCCTACCCCTTACGCCGAATTCAATAACGATATATGGTAAATCGCAATTCCTGAAAACCATTCAGCACCCACATCTCTCGACTTATCTCGATATAATCAGAAGTAAACATGGTAAAAGTCATATTTATAAATTACAGTGTTCCAACTTTCTTACACCGGCGTATAACTAAACTCGTTGTCTTTATAGAAAGGATAGTTGTGGTTACGGAGTACAATGGGGATCCGTTAAGCAGTGAAGAGAACTTAGGGACAGATGACATTGTAAAAGTAGCATTTCAATGCTTATTAGGATTGCACTGTATGAACACGTTAGACTTAGTGCACAGACACCTGAGCCCTGATAATATACTCGTTAATAAGAGCGGAAATGTACAATTATACAATTTCGGCTTGTACTACATGACAGATAGCGGGAGAAACGTATGTTTCCCAATCGGGTACGTACGAGCAAACGATCGATCGACTAAAGCAGGCATCGGAATTAAGCGAACGCGGCGGCCGATTTTCAGAAGCAACGCCTCCTTTTTCCCGCCGCGCGTCTTGGCACCCGCGGCGGCCCAGCAGCTTCGAGCGCCTCAGGCCCCTACCACGTGAACCGCGCGGGGCGTATTAGGGCGACATTGTATCAATAGGTGTCCACATCGGCCCAGAGAGCACGATTGTCGATGCGTTTTTGTTTTGTCAACGCGCCACGCGTGGTTCATACGGTACGAGCCTGAGGCGCTCCAAGCACTTAGGCCGCCGCGGGGGCCAAGACGCGCGGCGGGAGAAAGGAGGCGTTGCTTCTGAAAATCGGCCGCCGCGTTCACTTAATTCCGATGCCTGGACTAAAGTACTGCGCGTCGACGAGAAGACGGTCCTCGAAACGGCAAGAGGGTTTCCTCGCTCGCGTTGGCTTGCACTGTCCGTGTCTCGTTCGCTCTCTCTCTCTCTCTTTGTATTCGTGTCGTCGCGTCGGCTAATAGCGACGATACGCTTGTTCTACCTGTACGATTGCGTTAAAGAACTTGGGCCTTCGGCGACATACCAGTCGGGCCCTAGTGTTTCTCGTGGCAACATCTCGTAGACGCGCAGAAGCATAACGGACGGATTAAAACAGATTGGAAGGAATGTGTGGCATAAAAGGTTGTCGTTGGCATTTCTAGATATCCAAAGTACACAGCACCTGAAGTATTTCTGAGTGCTGGTGTTAGCAGTCCGAAAGTGGATTCTTGGTCCTTGGGTATGATTATTGCTGAATTATTATTAGGTAGATCCATATGGCCAGGTGTGAAATTATCTCAATGTTTGCGAAAAGTTCTTAGCTTAATACACTGCGAAACTTCTGTATTCGAACGCCTTGCAAGAGAAAATAATTGTTATAATACTTACAAGGTTGTAGTTTTTCATAGCGCTACATTCACGGCTTCATCGTTAATTCTTATAGTAGTGATAATGTATTACTGTGCTAGGAGTTGCCCGATAAGATAAAGGAGTTTATAGACTCGTGTCTCCAAATTCATCCGTCGAAGCGTAAGATACCGGAGGAGTTATTGAAACTGCCGATATTCGAGGGATATTTGTTGAAAGCTGAGAATGAGAAGGAGGAGAGTCTTTATAAGAATGTTATTACTAGAAGGATGGACGAATTGTACTATTTATGGCAGCTTGCAGGTGGAGACATTACTGTGGAATTGAAGAAGCAGGGACTCATTAGATCGAGACCACCTATTCTATCCGTTCCAAAGTAACTATGAAGTATCGCGGAATCGCTTCGCCATTTGTTAAAGACACTATTTATTAATCTCCCTTTTAGTTTAGTAATACTTCTAGGTCAGATGTTCGGCCGCAGAGACACGGCGGGCTTACTTGACCTGCGTGTAGTTAAGGTCACTCTTGATACGCTACGGCAACGTTTGTTTCACATTCCGTATGTAGCTAATTATCCGTGGTTGACGAACCAGTAAGTATAAAGGCGGCGGGTGTGAATGTCTTTCTTTCTAACTCTTATCAAGCTGTTCACCAATTCTTTTACAGAATGCGCGTTCAATCGCAAGACGATTTAACAGACGCTTCCTCTCAACTACCTTTAATTATAAGAGAGAGAGATACAGAATATCAGTTTTATAGGATCGTTTTGTACGATAGATTGTTACAAGTAATTATACTGCAGCAAACTTTAAAACTTTTAGGACAACTAGGTTTTTATTATAATCTTACAAGGGGACCTTCAGGTTTGGCAATTTCAGACAATTTTGATACTTATTGCACGCGAAGTTCTTCGCTCGGACGTTAATCTGCCAAAGCAGCAAGACGCGCTTTTCAGCAAAATTCGAGAAAATCTACTATGAAGAATTCTGTGTTCCCTTATATACAGGATGTTCCTCTACTTATGGTGAATAATCTAGGGGGTGACTATACAGGCAAAAATAAGACGAAAGTCAAGAGTGACGAAATCGCGGTAAATACTTCGTTTTCGAGGAGGTTCACTGTCAATTTTACTTAAATACGCGTGCATCGTAAGCGCGTGCCCCTCGAGCGCCTACGATACACGTACGCTAAGTATCAAAATTTTCTGAAATTGCCGAACCCGAAGGTGCCCTTGTTAGTAAGTTTCTTACATTTATTTATGCGTAATTATAATGTAACTCAGGTTTATCCGATTACTCGGGACGCGATTATAGAAGAAGCACATAAAGATATACCTCCGCCTGTTAGAGGAGCCGTTTGGGCAGCCTTACTTGGCATCACTGGTGACATTCAGAAACGTTATGATATGATCGATAAAGAGACACCTACTCATACAGATCGACAGGTAACTTGTTAGCAAACTGTATCGCATTCTCTGTATTCATGCTCGAATTTATTAACCGTTTCTTAGATAGAGGTAGATATACCAAGATGTCATCAGTACAGCGAATTATTATCATCCGGTGCTGGGCACGAGAGATTACAAAGATTGCTGAAAGCCTGGGTCCGCAATAATCCCCATTACGTTTATTGGCAGGGACTGGATTCGCTAACAGCCCCGTTTCTTTACTTGAATTTTAACAACGAAGGTGACAGACTAAGTATATCATACTTGGTTCTTGATACCATTTCTTTCTCAATTTAATACACAGTATTTTCATTGCAGCTAGGGCATTTGAATGCCTCTCCGCATTTATACCGAAATATCTCCACAAATTCTTTCTGAAAGATAACTCCGAGGTTATACAAGAATATTTAGGAAAATTCTCGCAGATTATAGCGTTTCACGATCCACAACTGGCTAACCATCTTCGATCGATTAATTTTGTACCCGAACTGTTCGCCATACCGTGGTTTCTAACAATGTTTTCACGTAAGCTATGTACAAGTAATGTCCGAGTCACGGAGGGATTTATATATTTATTTTACTTCTTATTCTTTCAGACGTATTTCCACTTCACAAAATACTCCATTTGTGGGATAAGCTTTTACTAGGAGATTCCTCGTTTCCACTTTTAGTCGGCTTAACGATATTAAAACAATTACGCGACTCACTTTTAACTTCGGGCTTCAACGAGTGCATACTTTTATTCTCCGATCTTCCTGAAATAGACATCGAATTGTGCGTTAAAGATTCTATGACGATGTACCAGAACACACCGGCTAGCATTACTTATAGGAAGCATCAGTTTAATCAACCAAAGGTATAAAGGCACATTTGTACACATTGCTTACGAGGGAAGATCCCGAAGCCGGAAAGTCCAAAAATTCTGAAACTTTGTGAATACGTAGGAGATTTCCTCTTGATTACAACGCAATTTTTGTTTGCTGCCAAAATTCACTCTAAGGCCGCGAACACATAAAGAGCGGTAAGCGTCAATATTCAAACAAATCAAATACGAATACAAATCTATATTTGTTTGAATGTTGACGCTTGCCGCTTTACCGCTTACCGCTCTGTATGTGCCGCGGGGCCTAAGGGGGTGGAATTGACCCCTGAAAATCCGGTTATTTTCCGAATTTGTGTTATAACTCGTGATCTGTAAAATATTTCTTTTTACCAAATGATCTAATTAAAAGAAGTGACTTTTGTCTTGAAACTTTTTTTCGATCTCTTACAGTTCGCGAGTTGTAACACAAAATCGGAAAATAGCCGAATTTTCAGGGGTTAATTTCACCCCCTTCGAGTGAAATTGAGCAGCAAATAAAAATTACGTTGTAATCAGGAGGAAGTCCCCTATATTGTATTCACAGTTTCAGAATTTTTTGAATTTCCGGGTTCGGGATGTTGCCTTGTTAGTGCTTTTAAAAGCTTCCATGTAACGCGCTGTGTTGTAGGATATAGATTGGCCTGAACCGGAACCGGACACCGAGAGAATGCCGAGAATTAGTGTCGATGATTTTCTGAATTTATTACACAATAATCCTGAGAGATTGATAGTCGTTGACGTGCGTAATAATATACAGTGAGTGTCCCAACTTATTGAACAGAAAGCACAGTTCAACTCGAAGTCAAATAAATATGGTCATTATTCTCTTTAAACAGATTTGAAAGAGGTGCTGTAGTAGGGAGTATTAACATTCCATTTACAAGTGTACAACTTTCCCAAACCCAAATCGAAACTCTTGGACCGCACGCGAAACCACTGTCCGAGAATAAAAACAGTATTGTTGTAATCATTGGGCCACACGATCAGAATAACGCGCTGGTAAATATTGCACCACGAAATTATTTATCATTTCTGAACAGTATTCAGATCGAAGTGTTCTCTATAGTTTGCAGATTTTCTTGTCAAATGCAACGTTATGGGAGTCTGTTCTTTGCAAGGAGGAATTCACGCGTTACGATCAAAGTCTCCGAATGTTATAGTGGCTGCCCGTTAAAGGCACCATGTGGGATATTATCGAGATTGGAATTTTACCGTACGAGACATTCTACTAAAATTATACGTAACATTTAAAAGTCTACGATTTTACTTTGTATAAGATATATCGCATATCTGTTATATTCTAAAAATTATATAATTTGTACATATTAATTTCATTGCGTTACACTTAACTTGTGATCAAATTATAAACATTGTTATTACATAAGGATTTATTATTAAATGTCATAATACTTTTTTAATAAATTTGTTATAAATGAGCACGAGACATGCGTTACAGAAGTAAAAGGGTTGTGACTTTATTGCATTGCGTAGGATATACATACTAACATACCCTGTAAGTCCACTTGAAATGGTAGTCATAGAAACTGATTCGAAACATTGGAATTTTCGAGCAAATGCCTACAGTTCCTCTTAGCTTCACGTTCGCGTAAATATATTTGAATAATTTCTCGAACATGGAGAATAATATCTCCCCGAGTCTCGAGAGGTGGATAAAAAAGTGTTTGAAGAGGGAGTTCGAATTTACTATAGAGAAATCGTTGGAAGAAGACGAGGACTATACTGACATAGCACAGAGGATCATACACTCGAAGGAGATGTCTGTTCTGTTGAATTCTATGAGAAACACTATCGTCGAGCAATCTGCCTCAAGATCCGCGTCAACTTTGCTCTCCGAATCTCGACCTCGGTCGTCCCTCTCTTGCATTAGCGACCAAACAAGCGAGGACTGGAATTCCCCTTTAATCAACGACGAGGGCTACAACGTTATTCTCGACAAGATCAGCCACGACAAGCCTGCTCACGTTCGACTGGCTGGGTACGAAATTCTATTGAAACATGAGCTGTCGCATATAAGTAACAGCTCGCTGTGGGACTCGCTTCAAAAAGCTTTGCTGGATGGCCTAACGGACGAGAGTAGACCGATCTTTGAAGCTAGCTTGCAAGTTCACGCGAAGCTACTTACTTGCTCGCAGCCCCAGAATGTGTACGCAAACTTACTGAACGCCTTCGACGCTCAGTACCAATCGCAGAAGACATTCGAGATGTTGCCTACCCTGATCGCTGGGATTAATTTCAAGTTCTTCGTACACGAAAGGGTGTATCGTATCGTGCACCTGATAATGCGCTACAACGAAGAGAGACTGAAATGCGTACGAAGCGCCGACAAAGCAACGGAAGAGTTGATAGAACAGTTTATGACGTTCCTAGCTAGCCAGGAATTTGGTAACGCGGCGCAGCATAAGAGATTAAACATATTGAATATTATTTCTGTATTAGAACCGCGCGCCGACTGGAGTAAGAAGTGGATGATCAGTCTCGCTACCAGAAGAATGTTTCTGGCTGCGCTAGGTAGATCGCAGAGTTTGCTGCAGCACGTAATGCGTTACGCGCAGAGAGGACTGGAGGAGCCTCCTCGCTCGATAACAGTGTCAGTTTATGACGATCCGATGGAAGTTATCATCAACGGAAATACCGTAGAGACAGTCACTTATCTCCACTGTTTATGTCTCGTCTCGCAACTCTGTTCATACGAAGCAGGCCGAAGACTCTTGGGGGAGAGCGCGTTCGATAGCCCATTCTCGATATCCGGCTTCCTGATCGCTTCCTTGAAAGCTCTGAATAAATTGTCTGTGGAAACATTAAATGGTGTATACGACGTTTCTTGTTACGCTTTAGAAATTATTTTAGATAGGCCGATAATTTTATACGACCACGAGTTCTATCACATAGCGCTATGCCATTTACCGTCGCTCTCCGAGAATAATATAAAAATATGGCCCCACACGCTGAACATTATTCTGCACATGCTGGACACAGCGGACGGCTCGTTGTTTCTTATATCGGAATGTAAAGAGCATACGGTAAATTTCGACAGCAGAGCGTCGAAATGTCCAGCAATGTTCATAGTAGCGATAGCGTCGAACATGCTGAAGCAACCATTCTCTATAATCAACATTGAATATCTTCTGAAATTATTCAAAGTGATAGAGAAGCTGTTCGACGTGTTCGATGTGTATGAGATTGTGCAGCATAAGATAGAGAAGGTATTCTATCCGGCTGTATCGTATTTCTATAACAAATTAGACAAATCTTACTTCGAGAACGAAAAGAAAGCTCAACAGATAAATAGGTAAAAATTCTGCTCTTCTGCGATCTCCTCTCTCGGCAAAGTGTGACGAAGTAAAATTTTATTTACAGTGCAGTTAATGCATTATTACTTAAAATGGTGTCTGTACCATTTGGATTGAAAGCCCTTGTCCAGGAATCAGCGGTATTTCAGGAACTAATTGAAGGGTCTATCGCACCTTTAAGAATGTCATGGACATCGATGGAAGTAGTCAACCTCGTGACTACAGCAACGTTCTTTCAATTGGGATACAACGTGCTTGCCAATCTGGCGCCCCACGTTCTGTCATCTTTGCTCTCGGAGACATGCAAAATATTGGAAGATCCGTATTACTTCCACGATCCGTGGGACCATGAGAATATTACGAATTTCTTGCATATACTAACATTCTTTTCTCTCAACTTGAAATGTAAGACTTGCGCTAGGATACGATGGCTCGCTTTAATATTAATTCATTAGTGCCGGCTATACATTTCAAGCGTTAATTAGGTTTCTCCGCGTTCATGACGAGCATAAAGGAATCGTACAGCAACGATGTACAGAATTGCCCGCTGAATTTACACGAACTGTTCGGAGAATCAGTGGATCCTGAATCGAACTATCATTACTTAGGTCTTTTATCGCTGAATACTGTAATTTGGAATTTAAACATCAATATATATTTACTGGAACTATTGGACTTCCAGGTACTGCGTAAAATAGATTTTAGTATACTAATCCACCTCATATTCTTCTACAATGCGAATGTCTTTTAGGATGTTTTATTGAAGCTACAAAATGTCGATACAGACGAAACTGAAAACGAAGAGATGGGTACAGAGTATGTTGACGATTATACTCTGCTAAGGCATAAAATTATATCTAAAACGTATTTCGTGAGATGTAAGGACGAGGAAGAAACATCCAAATCGGAGGAATATGAATTGCCTCAACTACCACCTGCGAAACTGGACAAGGAAGCTGCGTCCGTCTCAGAAAATGATTATAATACAGAGCTAGAAAATATTCTTCAGGCGGACAAGCCGGGATTGCTGGACAGCGACTGGGTTGGGCAAGTTAGAGTAGCATATGCAGCATCGCCTGAACCGCTAAAGGTAAATATTTCAATCCTTTGTATTATAGATCAGTCTCTTGGAATCTTATTATTCCCTGAATTAAACTTTTACGAAATACATTTCTTTAGAACGGAATATTGATTCAATTAGTGGACCAAATGCAGAAAGCAATTCCCACTGCAGAGTGGGGGCAAAATTTTCAATGGGACGAGAACGTATCGTCGAGAACAGATTTTTGGTTCGCCGAGGAAATACAAGGGATCAATTTAGCTCTGTATTATGCGGATCAAAACGACATCTTGGAAAATACGATCGAAACGAGAGAGAAGTTACAGGAATTTATCAACGCGTCTTACGAATTTATACAGTACGAGAGACCAAAAAAATTTGACGGCTTCGATTGGTTTTTATCAACTGTGTTTATTATTTGCGAAGGCGACATGGCGAAGTGCGTATTAATTTTTCTTTTAACAAACTATATGCCTTGGCGTAATTAAGGAAATCCTTCTGAAAGAATTGCCACAGAAATTATCTTCCAAGTATCATGTATAATGCAACTAAATGTCTCAGACGGCCGCGAATATACCCTCCGCTGGCGAGTCCAAGGTGTTCCATCAAGACTTTCTCGTGTACAGTCACAAGAATATCTTAATAGAACGCTGCTAAACTTGCTAGCACTTTTTCGAAGAAAAATTTAGGGCAACTCTAGCTAGCCAAGTATCATCATTGACAGGTCTCAGGTGGAAAACTTAGTCAGCATCATTTAATAACATTGCGCGTCAGAACGTTATTCATCATCATCGACCTCTGGAAATTCTCTTCAAGATGATACTTTTAAAATCTGATAATTGCAGGTGCAAGACATTTATTACGCAGCTAATACAGTTCCCAGTGACGAAGTTTCTGTGGCCATCTTTGGGGAAGGTGATAGACAGAAATATCAAGGAAGAATGTGCCATACAGTTTACGTTCATGCAAATCTTAGAAAGCATCGTTAGCAACGAACTACCAAATATCAAGTTCGCGCTTAAGGTACGTTTCAATATTCCGCCGTGTCCCGTAACTAGCTCTGTGCCAAGTTTCTTCATCCATTTATATCGCAACGCAGAATACTTCTGGAATGGATTGGTCATTGATATGCAACTTAATGGTGTCTCAATGTTTCTGGGGTATACTGCCCTGGTCCCAGATCGTGCATTTTCTGGCTACTTGCGTACTATACTCGCCTGATTATATAATCTACTACTGTGCATCACTTCTGCACCACTGTCAGCATACACTGATGCGAAACGTGACATGCGGAAAACTGTGGCCTGAACATATAGTACGTACATACTGCAATATTGACTTTAGTATGTACACTTATACTTATATTTGTTACACAGGTGTTAGATGATTACGAGTGTCATAATTACCTCAGATATATGGATATCTTAGATAGAAGATATGGAAATAAAATTTCGCCGAAACTGGTCGTAAAAGGATTTGATTCGATACACGAAGCATGAGAATCTCTTAGCAGAATATGAAGCGTCAACCAATTTTCGAATAAATGCCTATTATGGTAGCAGAATAAAAAGAGACGAGAATGCGAATAATCGTTTAAAAATATGTATGACAATGGATCTGAAGATTTCTCTCGAAACAATTTATCCCTACGGGTTATCCGTGGAGTGAATTTTTTTATATCCCTCGACGAACGTTCGTACTTGCGCGTATACATTTGTCAGTGTACCGCGAAACATACTCAATGATATTAAACTCTGTTTCAGTAACTAATAAAACAGTTTTTTTTTTTATTTATTTCTTAATAAAGTTCACATTTAGTAATAATGTAATAAACACGTCTGAATGCCTGTAAGAATGCTTTCGTCTCTAGATTTCATTTGGAAATACTTTTGTACGCGGTATGTGCAATATTTATACAAGTCGTACCTTTCTTTGGACTCAGGAATAAGATATCAGTTGTAGATTTTATTTGTAAAAATGTTTCAGAATTGATGGATAAATAACTTTATATACAGCAATGACACGATACTGTCATGTATTCATCACATTTTTTTGCGTCTACGGAATCAGTCGTCGTGAATAGTAAACAGTTTTGCTACTTCGTTTAAGTCATCATACTTTGTGCCCCTGGCGAGGACCTGCAACAAACACATACAAGACAAATCCATTCTACTTCACGCGATCCTCGCGTATCGTACACGTACCTGCCTAGCAATCGACATTCGATTAAAGATGTTCCAAAGAACTATGCCAACCACAATGTCGTCTCGTAAATAGAAGACGACACCTTTTACAAAGTCGTCGTATCTCTTAGGCTCTTCTTCTGTTGCTGGTTTTGTGTCATCGGTACATACAGATTTATCACTTTCATTCGAACCCGCTTGTTCGTCTGTACTTCGGGACGGTTCTGTTACTAATTCCGGTTTTACTGAACTCAGTGCTTGCGGGGACCTTGATTTCTGTATTTTAAAAACATCGGCTATAAGAATCACAAGAGTACAACGCGATTAGAAGATCAGTGTCCTACTCGTTACCTCTTCACTCGAGGGCCGAGTTGTTTCGGCTAAATTATTAGTGGCCGTTACTTCAGTCCCTTTTGCAAAAACACCTACAGTTGGCAGTGATGAATCCACGATACCGATTGCTTCGTATCCCACCTCTGGTCCTAGGTCTGACCAAAACATCGACTGATGCAGGTACGGTTTTCCTGATGAAAGAATAAGAGATTAGTTATCTTTTTCTCTTATATAGAGTTCGTTCTCGAGAATTTCTCGAGAAAATTTATAATTCCTTATTTCTCGAGAAACTTAAGTCTAGGAAATCGCGAACGTATAAACACATCTACAATTTTATAGAAAATATAAATATTAGTAACATTAGAACCTATATGAATTACAATAGAAAATCTCAGTAGAGAAGATTCGAAGATTCGACATAATGGACTGGTGAAGGTGCTCATAAATTCTTATTTAACAATTTAGAAAAATTCTATACCGACTGAATTAAGTAATGAGTTTCTTGTGACTATTAAAGAAGAAATATAGAAAAGGACAGACAAAACTATTGTATCCCTTATAAAATATTTGCATAGGTAATCCAGAATCTCTTTCGAAAAGATTTAAAAGACGCGTTTTTTCGTTTAATATCCAAGACAGATATGTATAAAACGGCAAAACAAATTCTAAGTGGCTAGACTTTTCCGAAAATATAACAGTAACCGTGATTCTCCTGAAAATACCAAAAAACTTGCGGATCCTCAACATGAGGAATTACCATTAAGGAAACAATTAGAGTTAGCAATCGCGGAGAGCCTCGAAGAATTTAGTATCAACAAAGAAGCAGATAAATTCCGGACTTTAACAAAGGAATTTCATATTTTTCAGTCTACTGGAAGAAGGGCACCCAATTTACCGTAACTTTTGGATGCGCTACATACGATGAAACCAACATCCACTCAAAACGAAATAAATTTTTCTACAGCTACAGATTTTATCACAAAAAAAGAAGCAAAGAAATAGATTAAAAAACTAGTTTAAAACGAAAAAGGAATGTTTCGCTTTGCACGAATTTTGTATTAAATAAATAAATTTATCAATTATATTTAATGTCTGTTTCTTCATTTATACAAGTTTGTGTGCAAATTAGACAGGAATGAACAATTAGTTCAAGTTTTCTTGTGTTTTCGATAAATATTATCAACATTCCTCCTAAAATATAAATTTTGTAATATTTTTCTAGAATTCTCGTGAATTCTCAAGAGGTATGATATCATCTCTGATTTCTCGAGAAAGAAAAAATATCGAGAAATCGGGGACACTACTCCTATAGTAGCTTTCATAATGGTCTCTTTCAACTTACTTGCACCAGTCATATTTTCTCCCGCTAATCTTCCTGAAACTACGGCGTGATCGTGATGTTCTACTCTCCTTCTACCGAGTCTGATATCATAAAAGCAAGCTGCGTCTCCGGCAACCCAAAGATTACTCCTTGCCTCTAACTCGGCGTTAACAAGGAAGCCGCCTACGTCAGGATCTGTCTCTAAATGCGACGCGACTGCCAAATCAGTATTTGGTTCGACGCCTACTGCTACAACCACTTGATCAGCATCAAGCTTCTCATGCAAATAGAGAAAACAAAATGTTTACACGTATGTTCTTAGGGGATATTTACATAAATCATGGAACATATAGACATACAACATGACTTCCCGTAAGAACGAGCGACAGTTGCCCATTCTTATAAGTATAGTCCTCAACTTCAGCGCTAGGAATACATTGAACACCTTCTAAGATTGCTTTGTTCGTTGCCCATTCGCTTAAATATTCCGGCAACACTTGATCCATTATAAATTTCTCTTTATATACTTGAAATACTCTTTTATCCTCGGGTACTGAACGAAAAATATAGTCAGTTATGGTTTCCTATTCATTGGCAAGTGGACAGTTCTGCCGACGGGAAGAGAAGTGAGAGGAACGTACAATTACGTGCAAGCGAACAAGCGAGTTCCGATCCGAGAAAACCGCCACCGATTATTACTATATTTTTACAATTAGGATCGTTCACGTTATCCTCCAGGTCGAGAAAATCTTCCCTTGTTCTAAATGTCATAATCTTCTCTTTGAGTTCATCTTCGAGGGATTCAAAGACTGGAAGATTTTTAGGCGAGGCACCTGCGACGAAAGTTAGGGTGAGAAATGTGCGCGTATATCCTGGCAAAGGAGTTCTCTACACTTACCAGTCGCTATAAGACATTTATCGTACTTTATCTCATAATTATCGTCCAGCGTTACAGTTTTATTCGGAACATCCATCTTTGTAATTTTCCAACCAGTGGCTACAGCTACCCCACCTTTATCCGACTCAATCAAATCATTAACATTCGAATAAAACTCATGCGGCTCGTAAAATATACTGCAACGTAATGAATGCACGATGAATTAGCTAAATCGTTGCGCGCGCGCGCGATCATCGAACAATTACCTCCTCTGCGTTCCGTTCCATTGCTTAAAAAATAACTGTGCCGTTGTCTTTCTATCCGTATTGTACCAAAGTTCCTTAGATAACGGCGGCCTCATGTATGGAAAGTCTCCTTCTTCCGTTACCACTAAAACCTAAACAGGACAGCTATATCGTCACTCCCGTGCTGCGCAGCGACGGAGTTGAGGCTACCAATGAAACGGGACCGTAGCGACGTACCTTAGCTTTAGGATCTCTAGATTTAATTGATCTAAATGCAGAAAATGCAGCGGTCCCTCCGCCTATTAGAAGGTACGGTACATCTTTAGGAATCGAACTAGAAGAAGCTGGAGATTTAATCTTCTGCGCCAACCTCCTAGATTTCCTTCCATCTTTTTTCCCTAAATTCAACGTAAACAGTAGTTAATCGTCTCTCTCCGCGTCGTGCAGAGAAGTTTAATCGCGATAACTTGCAGCTCAACTTACTCTTACTTACATCCTTTTGAGGATCTGATTTTTTCGATGTAAACAAATTTGTGGAAGAGATCTATGGGATACATTGAAATAAAACTATTAAAGGAAGGAAAAGAAACAGAAACGCGTGGCCGACCGGCTCTACCGATAATTCCAATTAAGCCGCCTTGCGTACGATCGAGAGCTAAACTAAAGAATGCCATTTATCGTCGTTACCATACCGCGTATATTGTAACTCCTGCTATAATTAAAGTAGCCAGTATCTTCCAATACGGCGGCGGTGGCTTATCACATTTCTGCGGGTCGTCCGGCCTCCCGCAAACTTCATAACAAGACGACGGACAAGATGCATTAGGATAAGATTCACACGCAGGGACGCTTTTCTTTGGTTTGGAATACGTACTTTCAGGTACACATTCTTCAGGTTTTATAGTGGTGCCTGGAGACTTATATGGCTTTTTGTCACTTGCGTTGCTACTGTACCGTAAATTATTCACGCTGACAATTCCTGGAAAAATAGTAGAACGTTAAAAGCTGCAATAGACGCTGGTAAGTGAACTCAATGTCAAATTAATCATATCCATTCTTCGGGCACGCTAGCGTATAAAACGAAAAATCGGCTGTTAATGTTTCGTTACGGAACGTAGAAACACATAGTGCGGAGCGTAATGTCAACTAATAGTTTCAAGTTTCAGCTGAGACCAGTTGTTACTCAATATTTACTAATATTTATAATGATACCGCAATTTGAACAAATAACAGCTTTGAGGTTATGTCGCGTGGTGTACACTTCAGATCGAGCATGCCGCACGCAAATTTAAAGGAATGTTGCTTAAGAACTGTTATTAGAAGGGCGGGCTTACGTAGCGGTTATAAGATTCCCTTGCCTCCCAGAGGCCTTGCGACGTGAAACGGAGAGTTAATTAGATATTTAAACGGCGAGGACCGACAAGTTCGAAAAACAGAAGAAACATTTCAAGTGCAAATGGAAGATACTTCTTGGAGAAGTGGTCGAATAGTTGCTCACCGATGTATTTGAAGGGTCGAGAGAAGTGGTTAACATGAGAATGCCTTGTAAGTTTTGGAAATCGTCCGATAACTCTACCACAGCTTAACATTTTTGACGGGCCAATTTTGGCCTTACGCAATATGGTGGTGGCGCGTGTGGCCGGTTCTGTTGTCCACGCGCACAACTGGAAGCCGCTGCACGGTTTTCTCTTCACGCGCGATTGATGCGGGACACTCCATTACCTGATTTCTTTTGCGACCAAGTTACCGTGCTTTCGATTCATCAATTTTGAAGCACTATCGAAGAATTTTCCCTGCAACCTTGAAAGAATAATGTGCAAATTTGATAAAACCTGTATTAGCGCACAGCAAAACAGATAACGAATGACAGCCGCGCAGGGCTGTGCGCTGTAACAAGCGCGCAAGTTCATTCCAGTTCAAAATTTATGTCCACGTTGCGCACGAACGGATGTGCGTTTATATATTAAAAAACAATTAATAATATCGCGCTTATAATCTTGAAACTAATCGCAGGATTTATAAAAACATTCCTGCGTAGGCAAATGAACAATTTAATGTTGCGTTCGCTTTGTTGGCTTCTTATAAATCAGCTGTTTAAGAAAAATTTTAATATTTGCATTTGTACGAAATAAGTAACTTTTGCACCATCGCTGCTTGAATAATAAAAGTTTTACTTCTATACTCTAAAGGATAGATTCCTTGATTCCTTCATTTTTTAATTTTTAGAAGTTCATATCTAAAATGTAATTATATAATATGGGAAGGTTTTTAATTGCCGTAAAGAAATCATACATTGTGTATTATTCGAATGCAATTTAATCGGTTGCCTTTATTCAACAAAGAACGTTCAGACGAGTTCGTTTATCGGAACCCAATGCGGCCTTTGTCAAATTCAAGGTAGACAAGAATGAGTCACATCACCTTCCAAGGAAGACAATGTCACGTATACCTTGAGACTTTCAAGATACGAGACTTTATTATCGCGACGATATGATCACGAATCATTATCTTGAAAGTTAAAATTTCTCGCGTTGATTTTGATATATATTAACAATCCCTAATTTGCCCACCGAAGCTGTGGTTTCACCACCAATTTTCGAAATTTTTTCATGACAAAATAGAGTAGGTATACAGAAGTTTATTTAAATTTGAATAAGCTTTAAAATACGCATTTTAAAAATCGCCGTGGTTAGGTTCTTTCTGTTCTTAAACTATCTTGGATCGCAGATATTTGCAAGTTTAAATAGTAAAAATGTACGTGCAGAAGATAATCGCAGGCGATATTAATATAAAGATAATTATCGAGGATGACTGACTGAGAAAAAGGCAACTTGCAGAGGACGCTACTGTTTTGAAAGTGAATTCACGCCTGACTTCACTATTGAACAGCAACCTAAAAAGTTGTAAATACACAATTCACAGCTGTTTGGGACGCAATTGATCTTTCGACATGCCGATCTCCACGTAAAATTGTTAATAAATCTGCCATAGAAACATGAATCTTATTATGACGAATGCTCGAATATTTTCGTGAAACATCAGCGCGGGTAAGATTCCGTACGATTCTTACATTTCGACGTTCCAGCAAAAGTGTAATTACGTTAAGACTCATCGAACACAAAGAAGCAGCTTCGTAGAGTTTTCAAAATTACCGATCAGGAAAACGTGCTTCGAAGTCGCAGGATAAACAAACAGTATTTAGTTCCCCTTTCGTTTGTAAACAGATCAATACTTATTCTATTTACTGATCAATGAGCCTGGCATGTTAAACATCATACTTAATAATCTCCGAATGTTTAGAAATGCTTCAGTGCACCCGTATTGACAGTGGAACAGAAATATCCGAATCAACAACTCAGATAAATACGATCTTAAAATTTCCTCTCATTAGCTTCGTACGAATCCACTCGAATTTATAACAAGCATGTGAATGTTTCCACTTCTTTACACATCCATTCAATGGCAGCAGAAATTGTTCAGAGCAATTTCGCGTTTCATAAACCTAATGAGACTTTTATACTAAATTACTAAATATGCTAATACATCGACAATTGCAATATTTCGTATATTGAGTAATTTGCAGCTAATATAGAACTACACGGCAGATTGTTAGAAATAATAAAAAATATTATATTAGTCCTCTGAAATGAAGCAGGAAGGAGGTGATTCTTATATGCACCTTCTGGATGTTCTTTTTATAGACAAAGTTTGACCTCCTTCTCTTCAGTAACCAGTGCATTCAACTGCCAGCTGCCTCTGAGTGCAGATCATGCACTACAACTAAACATTCGAATTCAACCTTAACCATGCCAGATAGGTATGTTTTATACTTCAGTATTCCAAAGTATATACTGCAAACTGTATAACGACGCGCGTTACTTAAAGTAGCACGTTTCATTTTTTCTACACGCAGTTGTCCGTAAGAAAAACATTAAACGCGCTACTCTTCGTAGCGCGCGTCGATAAGTAGTCGCGTTCCATAATCTAATAAGCATTATGTTCGTTGTATTTTTCTTATTCGACGAGGCATATATATATATCTTTAGGCATAAATTCAAATTCATCGCTCCGTGGTAAAACGGAAATTCTACGTACATAAGTGCATAGGCGAGTTTGTCCACTATGTTTTGGAACAAACCGCTACGTAGCCGCTCACTGATTTTTCGTCGAACGCTACCACTAGGTTGCTGAGCGCTCGACACGTTTAGTGAGCGGTCGCCATTTTTTCGAGCGTAGATAAACTCCGCTACCTTTACGGAACGTGTTGAGTCGCTACGAATATCGCTACCCTGCAAAGCGTCGTTCAGCGGAACCAGAACCGATCGCCGTTGAGCTCAGTGAGCGGCTACGTGGCGGTTTGTTCCGCTGAACGCAGCCGATGTATTTGTCGCTCGAAACGAGATTGTTTGCTTTTATTTCGATATTACGCGCACAGTTAAACGCTTTTCTGTTAGGAATAAAGTGTTGGTCGGCGCTGGAGTACTATGGGGTATTACTCTCTGCTGTTTCGTCGTTAGTCGCAAACTTCCAGGCTCGGTGGCGCTGTTGAATTTCGTTCCTGGTATTTTGTTTTGGTCAGTGTGCTTTCGTTCGACGACGGCGTTAGATACTTCTTACAGGGCAGCGCAGCGTCGTGTTTGGAGTTAACGAAACGTGGCTTCGGCTTTGATATTAATTACGGAATTGATGGGTTCGTGTTCGTTATTAACGCGCCTTAATTTAAAAGCCAATTTTTGTTACGCCGATTTCAGAATCGATATTGAATTCTTGAATACGGTATTTAATAACTTAATCGAGCATCGTGTTAATCATTGCAGCGTGCGTGACGCTTTTTAAACGTTTCGACATGATTTTTCGTTACGGTACATTTATAACAAGATATACTTTGTAGGAATCAGAAAATGGAAAACGACGAGGAGCAAAAGTGCAACGTCAACGAAGCCGGTACATCGGCGCCTATAGATTACCAGTCTAGTGATCGCGCCGAGGCGGAGGAAGAAAATGCGAAAGAGTAAATTATCCGCTCGTCCAATCATCCGAGAGACATTAGAGCGGCTTGCGATTAAATTCATACTGTTGCAGAGAAAAGACACCGAACCTCGTGAGCGGATTGATAGGGGCGTCCCCGCCGAAGTTTGTTTCGCTGGAGGAAATCGTGAAGGCTGCTAACGGCATGAAGAACATGGCTCTGGCTCACGAAATCGCGGTGGACAAGAACTTTCAATTACAGAAACTCGATCCCGACGATGGTACATTCCACAGGAAAGTGAAGGAAATCATGCACAAAGCATTTTGGAATCTGTTAGCCGAGCAGCTAGCCGAAGATCCTCCAAGTTACACGCAGGCGTTGGTCCTGCTGCAAGAGATTAAAGAGGTAACATGTTCGTGTCGATTTTCTCGAGCGATGTCGGCTTCGTATATTAATTATTCTCCTCGCTTCTCCAAGACGCTGGACGAGCTGGTGTTGCCGCACCACGCGAAGATCCGAGAGAATTTAAAAGAGGTACTCGACGTAGATCTGATCAAACAGCAAGCGGAGAAAGGCGTTCTGGACTTCCATCATTACGCGCAATACGTGATCTCGATTATGAGTAAAGTGTGCGCGCCGGTAAGAGACTCGATGATCAGCGAACTCAGTCTAAAGACAGACGTGATCGAGGTATTTAAAGGTATAATGGACGTATTGCAATTAATGCGGCTCGACCTGGCAAACTTCACTATAACTATGATGAGACCGAATATAGTTGCGTCGAGTATCGAGTACGAGAAGGCAAAGTTTGCCGAGTTTCTAAAAATCAATGCGAACGGTTTGCAATACACGGAGAAGTGGCTATTAAGGCATTTCGACCCTGTTAACGTTACTGGCGATTCGTCAGACGTGAACGCCGTGCGACAGATCACGCATGGTCTTTTAACCGAGGCGTACCTTGATCTCCTAGAATGGGATTTCAATCCAGACGCGGAAGTATGTTCATGAATCGCGAATGCTTCTCTTATGTCGCTTGGATTAATGATGTTTGCGAAGGCTAATCTTCTTAATATATTTCCTTTCAGACTCTGATGCTCGACCAAGGTAGGTTAATAGAATTACGCGATAAAACCAGCCGGCTAAGCATCACAGGATCCGTGATATTGCTGATAAACAACACAGTGGGACCACCGATTCATGGTGTATCGGGTTTCAAGAAAGATATTAAACAGCATCTTAGTGTGCTGCTGGATTCTGTGCATTCGAACAAGTATGTACACAGTGTGTAATTCTGCGCGCAGGCAATAGAATTGCGTATTGAATTTTATGTACAATGCTCTTAGGGACTTGGAGACCGTAATGCCAAATATCGTGGTGCAAGTGAAGACAGACCTAAGTACAACACTGCAAGACATTGGTGCTGCTCAGTTAACGCCGGAGTTGGAAACATTATTAGAAGGACAAATATTGGAACTCATGAAGCCGGAGCATAAAATCAGGCACCTGATAAGTAAGTATTGCGAATGAAATTTGCTAATCATAAAATTCAAGCAAGTTTCCTCCACGCGTTTTATGACTTTTCAGATTTGAGAATTCGGCAGTTTCTGCAGAAAATAATATCATCTCAATCCGCAGCACCGCAACAAGTGCCGCCGGGGCTTTCGTCGCTCCAAGAAGAGTTGACGGCCATAGCGGCTCAATTCTTAATACTTATCTCTCACAATCGAAGTGTGTTTGTGGAATACTATCAAGAAATCGTCACCAATGCACTTATTAAAAACGAAGCTGATAATAATAAAGATGCGACTGGAGTTCATACCATGGAGCTGTAAAAAATAACTACGATTCTTAACAGATTTTTGTAAGGGAAACATTAACGTTATGTGTTCATAAAATAACACATTAATTAAAAAAAAAAAGAAATGTGATATTCATTTCCATTAATCAGATTCTGTAACAAAAAAAAAAAGAAACGTATATACTTTAAACACGTATAGACAAGAGTGTCGGAGTTGAATGCATTCTGATGTCAATATAAGTTACAAACGGTACAATTAGCTTAATATGCGAATAAGAAGCACAGACGAGGAAGGAAGAGTACACTGTGTTCGACGCAGTCCAAAGGCACAGACATATAATTGATTTCGTTTGAATGTAACGAATGTATTGCTTGACATGTAAGTTTAACTACTATTATCTTCAACGGCTAACATTACGATTTGCTACAACTTTATTTTCCGTGCTCGGTGCTTTGAAAGATTTTTAGAAGAATGTTTCGAGACGTACTGAAAAAGTAAAAGTGTAACATATATGTGTACATAGCTCTGAAAATTAAACGAATTTTCAATTACATTTTATTTCCATCTCTAAAGACGGTCCATGCTTGTTCGCTGGCGTTAGATTTTTTGACTAATGTCACACGCATATTTACACGTTTCCGCTAAGTCCCGCTTTTATACAAGTATGTATAAGTATTTAGCAAGAACAGTTAATATTATTGATTTTTATAGCCATACGCATAATGCTTAAACATTTACGCGATTTGTATTATAAAGGGGCATACATTTTTTAAAATAGAATAATTATTAAATCAATACTTGGCAGAACAATGCTGATAAACTTCAACATATATATATATATATATATATATATATATATATATTAGTGATATCTACTGTAGTCATGTGATAAAAGAATATATACTGACGAATGGTTGTATATACTTATATTATATTTGTATTTCAGGATTCCGACGAAATATTATTTGTAGATTTTAAAATTGTACACTACTATGTGATTACAGCATGTGTTAATACAGAACAATAAAATATGTAATGGAGTTAAATATTTGGTCAAAAGTAGAATTTATTTTCGGTTGATCTTTTGCGAAGAAAAAGTGTACAAATCTATACGTAATTCATTAAGGCACTTACTTGTATCACAAATTTTTAATAATCATTCAACGGATTCAGATATCAGTCTTCCAATTTCTGTTAGCTTCTAGCATCACAACTGCGCGTGTCTTAAACAAGCAACGTGAGTTTCAAATGCAGCGATGTGTTGCTTTTTTAGAAAATGCTTAAACCCTAAAAATTTATACGTTTCTTAAAGCATTGGAGATTAATAATACAATGCAAATAATCTTTACAGTGTGGGGAAGAATACCTATAAATAAGTGAAATAGTTCGTTCGGTGGGAAGAGGCTTCCAAGTACTTTCAGTAACTCCTCGAAATTACCCGTTTTCGTATAGTCTTGTATCATTTTTGCAAATGCTTTGTACTTCACTTCCGATAAAGAACGTTTCACCTGCGAAACATATTATTTAAATGTATTTAAAAAAAACATATAAAAATTTATTGATTGTAATCTTTCAATATTTCGTACACTGTACGACGTTTGGAGTATTTACCTCCTTCAAATACGTTTTGCCTAAAACCTTTTTGTCTGTATCACTATTGACCTCTTCAGATATTTGTTGGAAGTTCTTTGAACTGTCTTTACTGTCCATGCTCGTGCCTGAAGAAGTCGAAGGGCCAGACAAGCATTCGTTGAATTCCACTGGCAGCACTTTTATCTTTCTTCTCTTCGTAACCGGTTCAGCGATATTCTTTGTTAGTTCACACTTGGTATAATTCTCTTTTAATTTACAATCGCTGAAGTTAATCGCCGGCTTTGATTCCGTTGCGAGAAGCTCAGAGAAATTCATTTTCTTCACTTCAGTTGATTTATTGTACTTTTCATTCTCATTACTATACGCATCAATATTAAAAGCATCCTCTACTAAAGAAGTTACTTCAGAACTTTGTTTCGCAGTATTCTTTATTTTCCGAGACGCGGTTGTATCGAAAGACGCTGCTGTCGCAGGTAACAGAGACCTATTACTCGAAGAACTACCAACCATATTTGGTTGCGGTAACTGAAATGAAAATTCGAACGTAGTAAATTGAGAATTAAAGAATTCTTTTGACGAAGTAATAAGACTTACAGTGTGTTGCGCGTATTTATAGAAGTCCCTCAACACCCTCGTAATCATTCCAAAGTTACTAAAATTTTTAATATAAGGCCTTAGCCAGGTAGACAAATGCTTTTTAAAGTTTTGATTTTCGAATCTACAATCACAGAGAACTATAGCACCGTAATCATTCTTATGGCGTATTATTCGGCCAATAGCTTGATTAACAGCTCGCGACGCTTCGAGTTGATACCATTGCTGACCAGACAAAGCCTAAAAACAGTAAAAAAAAAAACTCTTGAACTCTTGCTCTTCAATTGATACCTTAATACGACTTTGCGGCCTAGTTACTTCTTTGTCCTTAGTTCTCGTTTCTTCCAAATATCGTTGTTTCAATATGATTCTCGGATCTTTCAAAGGTGGAAATGGAAGACCAGTGATTAATACAGCTCTACCGTTCGCATTAGCAAAGTCAAGACCTTCGCTCACTTTGCCTCTACAGACTGCCATAAAAATAGCCCCTTTGCAAGAAGGGTCCTTGATTTTTTCGCAATACTCTTTCATTACGTTCATGAAACCGTCTTTCTGTTGCGGTTCCACATATATGGGCTAATAAATGTAAACGAACAGTTTTATCACGCGTAAGGAATAAACAAAGAGACGTAACAATATTAAAGATAATTACTTTACGGTCTGCTATTTTCGTCCACAAACCTGTGTTTTGCCATTCTTCTCTGCACTTCTTCATTATTGGATAGGATGGAAAGAATACTAAGAGGCCATGAGGAATCAGGCAGCTGAAATTGAATATCGTTCGCCCAAGCGATGCTATATATTTAGGATCGTTCCTGAAAGTAATTATATACTCCGATTAACCCAGTACACATATATCGTAGAAAAGTGCGCTTAATAAAAATACCTTGTGTTGTAGGAAGAATTTAACGAATAACCATCAGGACCTTGGCCGAGAACACCCACGCAGATTTGGTCTCCTTTTACAATATGTGGACTTTCTAGTTGAAAGTCAATCGGTATTCCAAGTTCGGATATAAACGGTTTTAAAGGAGATAACGTACCACTTGTTAATATTACCGAGCGTACACCTTGTTCCATTAAATTCTGCATGCTTTACAAAATATATATATATATAATTATATATATATATATAAATTACTGTAATAAATGTTTAAGCGTACAAAAACGTTAAAACTTTACCTAAAACCAGGACTGAAGCACCAGTAACTGATAACTTTGCCATCGTTCTTCGAGACCGTTTTCTTCGGTCCCCAAACATCATTCTTATGACTCTTCTTCGATTCCTCCAATTGAATGTATACTTTATAACACTGCTTGACTCTTTCTCTGAAGCGTGCGCTACTGCCGCTGCTAAACACAGTCCTCAATAGGTCGCTGAACTTTTGCAGCGCGTTACCTTTCCTCGTGAACGGAGATGTACTCGTAGTCGTTAAATAAGTAACAATTTTCTCCAGCTTCTCTATTACTAGCTGCTCCTTGCCATGGGTTAACTGCCACGTATGATTATTAAAAATTCGCGTCGTAAAATTCGTGCACGCGTTGGAAAATTCTTTAGCCACTCACTTGCGCCTTTTCCAGTAACTCAAAAATATATCCCCCGGGATGCGTGTCTCCTTCGTCACGTTTCACGATTTCTATAGCGTCGATGGCCTTCTCTAATTCCAGAAACATGGCTTTCAGAATGCACAAGTCGTCGGCAGTAAAATCTTTCTGGGGATTCCCAGCGTTTTCCATCAAGAAATCATTTTGCTGGTCCATATCTTTAGCCATGTCTTCCATTACCGCCGTTACTTCGTCGATGCACATCGCAACATCTGTACTGCATATCTAGAAAAGCTCCGTATGAATATCTTGCAACTATATCGCAACGATGTGGTACATACGTTATAAGTAGTAGATTAATTCCGGCTCAAGAACAATTTGCGAGAGAAGAATGAGAATAGAAGCATAGCGAGCATTGCTGTACGCTGCAGAAATTTTGGGATGGATGGAAGCGGAAAAAGTAGAGAAAACACAGGAGAAATACATAAGGTGGACTTTAGGTTTGGGCTCCAACATACCGGCGTATCTAATTTTGGAGGAAACAAAAGCGGACGAAGTAAGGATAGAAGCGGGGAAAAGAGCAATAAAATACGAGAAGAAATCGAAATGGCTGAATGAGAATAAAATAGCATGCTGGAAGGAAATAGACGCGAAGCGAGAAGGGACAAAGTCGAAATCGGAGGAAATGGGAGACTCGTACTAGGCAAAAAATAATGTAGATCCAAGAAACGGGAATGGAAAGAAGGAGAGGAAGAGAGTCCGCTGAGGAACTAGCGCAAAGAGACAGGGCGGAGCAGGTTCAATGGCAGTGCGGCAGAATGCGAGGAGGCAGATGCAACGTTCGTTATACAGAAATCAGGGATAACCAAAGGCATATTACCTAAACGGAGGCTACAGAGGAAGAGACCAAAGCGTGATCTTCCTGGAAGGAAGAAAAAGAGACAGTATGCGGATTATGTAAAGGGGCTAGACGCTGGGCCGAGTGCTACAAGACTGTAGGGAGTTGAGAAGAGAAAATTCAACGATAAGAGGGATACTGAAGGGAGAAGAAGAAGGAGCGGAGGAATTTTCTGGAAAAAAAAAGAGAAGAAAAGAAGCCCAAGACGAAGGAGGAAGTCTTGCACATCTTGGAGCACAATCTTGAGTTACTATTATAGTCCAGTGAAATTAGACGGAAATCTGCCCAATCTTCGGAATAAATCCCAGCAAGCTAAATTTTGGTATGGGCCTTTATTTGGTCGTTTTAAACAATATGTTAAAAGTCCCCATCGATCCGAGGGCCGCTAAATATTTTACTGAGGGTTGAAAAAAAAATAACAGTTTTTCGCGAATATCTCGTTATCTAGCAGTTTTGCGACAAAAATAGGTCTCACACAATTTATAACCTAGGAAATTCTCTACAAAAAAGGTTGTATGAGTTTTATTCGTAGGAGTAACCATTTTCATGTGTGCCGGGTTACCAAGTTTCAACCCCCATACTTTTGACAAGGGAAGATCCCGAACCCGGAAATTCAGAAAATTATGAAACTCTGTAAATATGAAGCGGAAGTCCTGCTGAGTACGACGCAATTTCGTTTGCTGTCCAAATTCACTCCAAGAGGGTGCAACTGACCCCTGGAAATTTTTTTATTTTGTATTATTACTCGCGAACTGTAGGAAATAGAAAAAAAGTGTTCAGGAAAAAGTTACTTCTCTTAATTAGGACTAACATTTGGTAAATTATAGTTCTTACAGTTCTTACGGTGCGTGAGTTATAACACAAAATCTAAAAAAAACGGATTTTCAGGGGTCAATTTCACCCTCTTAGAGTGAATTTGGGCAGCAATAAAAATTGAGTAATACATACCTATATATCCTCTACTTATCCCCAAAGATTAAAGTTTAAATTTGTTCACTCGAAGGGGGTGAAATTGACCCCTGAAAATCCGGCTATTTTCCGATTTTGTGTTATAACTCACGAACCGTAAGAACTGTAAGAACTATAATTTACCAAATGTTACTCCTAATTAAAAGAAGTAACTTTTTCCTGAACACTTTTTTTCTATCTCCTAGAGTTCGCGAGTAATAATACAAAGTATAAAAATTTTCAGGGGTCAATTGCACCCTCTTGGAGTGAATTTGGGCAGCAAACGAAATTGCGTTGTACTCAGCAGGACTTCCGCTACATATTTACAGAGTTTCATAATTTTCTGAATTTCCGGGTTCGGGATCTTCCCTTGTCAAAAGTATGGGGGTTGAAACTTGGTAACCCGGCACACAGGAAAATGGTTACTCCTACGAAAAAAACTCATACAACCTTTTTTGTAGAGAATTTCCTAGGTTACAAATTGTGTGAGACCTATTTTTGTCGCAAAACTGCTAGATAACGAGATATTCGCGAAAAACTGTTATTTTTTTTTCAACCCTCTGTAAAATTTTTAGCGCCACTCGGATCGATGGGGACTTTTGACATATTGTTTAAAACGACCAAATAAAGGCCCGTACCAATATTTAGCTTGCTGGGATTTATTCCGAAGACAAATCCTAATTTCACTGGACTATTAGTATATTAATTCCATTTAAGGGGTAACACCACTGTAAATTTTTCGGAAAATTGATTTTTTTTTATTTGCTTAAAAGATGGTTTGAACCTTTTAGAATATGGGGCAAAAACTGTATTACTTGAAACAAATTTGTTTCCTTGAAATTTCGAGCTCTTCCCCAAGCGCATCGGACTGCTTCGAAACGACTACCGGCGTTAAGGCAGGATACCACCTTTGCTCTTAAAAAAAATTGAAATTTTTTTTTATCTTAAAGTACTCTTTCAAGTGTATAGAATCGAAATTCATTCATTAGAAAGGTGGCCGAAACCTTTTTCTTGTGTAAAAACCGGTTTGGAGCAGATATATAAATCTATATAAAACTTTAAACGCGTTTTTCTCGAAACGATGTTTTTCAAATCGGCGTGTCAGATTACTCTTAAAATTTTCATCGGATTGACTTGAAACTTTGCACAATTCTTCCCCGTGGTATAACCTAATGATGTACGTAGGACTTTTGCTGTAGCGTTGTTATTTTTTTTTTTGGTGCACAATTTTATAAACTTTTTTAAATTTTTTTACCCTAAAAATTGACCTTTTTGTTAAAACGACCGCCATTTTCTTAAAAATCGAAATTTCGTAAAATCCCTACGTACAGCATTAAAAAATATTGTTGTTAATAGGGACATTCTTTGGCTTTTTTTCTAAGAGCCACGTACAAAGCGGAATTTGACACGCCGTCTAACGATGTTCCTCCAAAGGAGTGTATTTTGGCGCCACCTACAAGAGATTATTTTTTACTTTTTCAGTTTCAAAAAATGTGTAATTACAGATTAAAGTTACATTAATGAATGACTGAAACCGATTTTGTTTCTGCGCATTCTTTGTATGCAAAAAAAATTCATGAAAAACGCCTCCAAAATCGCAGTCAAAGGTGGTATCCTGCCTTAAGGGGTCATATACGTTTCTCGACACTAAAATGTACTCAATGTTTACAAGCAATTTGTGGACAAACTATTAGGCCGATTGGTTGAATTCTTTTTGTAACGTAAAAGTAGATGTTTATACAGCAGTAAACACAAATGAAGATGTATAAATTGTTAAAAAATTGGCGTCTAATTGCATTAACGCAGAATGGTTTTTTTTATCCTGCCGCAAACGGCGTGCATGATTTAACTCGTACAAGTAATCTGAAACAAAAATTTGCGATTTATTTACACTTATTGAGATCATAGTTATCGGTTGACGAGGGGTTTTTTTGAAAAACACGATATTGTAGCAGTAGTAACAATTAGAAGACGGAGATCATGATTTTCGTAAAAAGAACCGCACATTTTTGTTTCTTATTAAGAAATGGTTTATTTTATCGGAAAAAGCCCTCGTTGACCGATAACTATGATCTCAATAAGTGTAAATAAATCGCAAATTTTTGTTTCAGATTACTTGTACGAGTTAAATCATGCACGCCGTTTGCGGCAGGATAAAAAAAACCATTCTGCGTTAATGCAATTAGACGCCAAATTTTTAACAATTTATACATCTTCATTCGTGTTTACTGCTGTATAAACATCTACTTTTACGTTACAAAAAGAATTCAACCAATCGGCCTAATAGTTTGTCCACAAATTGCTTGTAAACATTGAGTACATTTTAGTGTCGAGAAACGTATATGACCCCTTAAACGCGTTTTTCTCGAAACACGATTTTTCAACACGGCACGCAGCATAACTCCAACAATTTTCATTCTTTTCATTCGAACTTTTAACAATATCTTTAAAATAACATTTTCAAGAGAAATACGTACGGGATTTTCGATAAGTTAATTTAAACATTACTTATTAACAAATGATTGCCCTCTTTTTATAGAAAATTGAACGTTTTTCATTCAAATGCTCACCAATCACACAAAAATCAATATTTTTAAAATCCCCTACGTATTTCTCTAGCTATAAACATGTAGATTTAAGTCATATTTTTGTTTTATTTTTAAATTCAAATTTGCACCAGCTACACTGCGTGCCGCAGAGTGCTAAAACTTCATAATGCCTCACGAGAATGGCTTCAGTGCCGCCATTTTGTAATATTTCTCAATAACTTTTTTTTTTTTTAATAACAAAATATGTGCTTAATAACTTCCTCCAGTATAGTTATTCTATTACCTTTCCTTCCATCCAAGAAAAATTGCCAAAAAAACGCTATTTTTCAAGCTGTTACAGTGGTGTTACCCCTTAAATATTGCTGCACAAGCCTAGTACCTGTAACGACGCCGCCTCTTCGCACGTTTTCTCAATATTGTGCGCTTCGTCGAACAGAATAATATTATTCTGCAGCTCTACGCCTTGAGCTCTCCGCGTTTTTGTGTCTATCAAGTAGTTATACGGCATAAAAATTACATCCGCGCTTTGTTTAAGCTCTCTGGACAAGAAGTACGGGCAACAACCGAGCTTCTGACCAGCTTTCACTAAATCCTCTATATCTAGTACTTCCTGCTTAAAAAGCGGATCTTCTTTTCTACGAGAGAAAAAAACGAACATTAAAACGTGCGTTTCATTAACGGCTTTCTTAAAGCCGAATAACACCCGCTAAGGCATCGAGTGCTACGAACCAAGAGTTTACCTAGTTTCGACATTGTTGTAATAAAAGCATGTTCTAGACTTGACTTTGGAACGACACATGTATATTTTATTGGAACTGTTGGTCTCTTTGGAAACCTCCGGATGAATACAAAGTTGATCCCTGGATCCCAATACAGCGACGCTTACGTGTTTATAAGAGGTTCTTTTTAATTCCTTCATCGCCTGCGACAGCTGAGAATGCGTCCTAGACGCGTAGATAATTTTCGGCGGCGCCCAGTTAAAAGTGCCGGACGGATCTGAGTCGCCGGCAGCTTCCTTGAGTCCATTGTTTAATTTCTTGAAGAAGTACCCACCGAAATTCGGCGTCTCTATCGGGCCTACTAACGATTGCGCTTGCAATTGCGCTTTCTTCGTTAGTAACCAACTTAAAGAGGAGCACAAAAGGCTGAGAGTTTTCCCCGTACCTGAAAGATTTCTGCCAATTAATCACGAACGTTTCGATCGCGGTGCTCAGGAAAATAGTAAAACAGAATCGTACCGGTTGGGGATTCTAAAACACCGTTCTTGCTGCTTTGAAGGCATTCTATCACTTTCTCCATATATTCCTCTTGAACAGGATACGGTTTAAAAGGGAAATTAACGATAACATTATTAATCGTTATTTCAGGCATCGCGCTGACGTGAATCTCACGAGATGTGCAAATGAATATCTTTAAAATACAAGCAACATCGTCCGAATAAAACGCAAGTAGAAATCTTAACCAACCATTCCCGCCAAATTCTGAACTTAACTCGGCTGTTACTAACAGCGAGTAATATGCACATCCAATTCGATACATTTAAATCCAATGGATTTTCCCCGATGAAAGGTTATGAATGAAATAGAGACATGCTGTTCATAGATCAATGTATTTTATTTAATAAATGACGAGGAGTTGCATTTGTATAATTGAAGGCGAACCGAGTGGGAAGCGCCATTTCCAGCGAACACTTCTATTATAATTGAGATTGCGCGTTATCTTCTGAATATCTTGCTTGGGGCGATGGTGCGTCTGTAAGTAGGACAGATTATTCATGCTTTTGCAAACTAACAAAGGATTGAGATTAGGTTAGTCCCGTGTCAGCTGATTTGGCGGCTGGCCGACTGTGCTTCAGGAGCGGTCCCCCATTTTTTTCTTCAGGTTCGTATTTTTTCTCGTATCATTAGTATTTGCTTCCTCGCCGCGAGGGTGAGTCATAGTTTCCCGCTTTCTCGATAGAATTCAAATTAACAAGTAGACGACGCTAGAACCTAATATTTAATCGACGTCAATACGCGCGCCGCTCTTAAGGTCAACAGCCATTGGTTATTGACCTTCGAAGTGATTCGAAGTGAATCCGCGAAGGGCCACTCAACGTGCCCGAGTTCAATCACGTGCACGCACGGGCACACGAAGATGGGTCGGGATAAGTTTCGGCGACTAATGCGCCATATGTAACATGTTCGCTCCTCCTTGCGCATTTCAAAGATAAACGCCAATAAAAATTTATTCACCACGATTTACTTAAACAACGCGTCGCGGGGTACGCTTTTAGATGCACGGAGCTTAAGTAGAAGCCACTTTCGCGCTTTCTGTATGCTCAGATAAAAGGTCATTGCCATAAAGATATCTCTAACGTACACACTCGTAAAATTTTTATTGCAGATCGGTAAAAAGCGCACCATACACCGCTTGGATACTGTTAATCACAGTATTAATTGTATCATCGGTGGTTCTCGTTTCGTGCGATTCTCTTCCACACAAATTCTTCATCTGGAACTTACACAATTTTGTATTTCTTTTTTTGCAGTGTTTAAGTGGGAATTTATATACAAAATACATCGAAAATGCGTTTGGTAATCTGCGATACGGTGGATTACGTGTCGGAATGGTCAGCCAAGTATGTTCTAAAGAGAATCAAAGACTTCCAACCAAATGGAAATAAGTATTTTGTTCTTGGCCTTCCAACAGGTATATATATATATATATATATATATATTTCTCTTTATTCGATAAAATTTAGAGCTTAGCTTTTAATGCAGTATTTAAGCCACTTATTTCTATCGTTTGTCACTCAGGCGGCACACCTTTGGGGATGTATAAGAAGCTAATAGAATATCACAAAGCGGGAAAGATTTCCTTTAAATATGTGAAGACATTCAATATGGACGAATATGTTGATTTACCGAGGGATCATCCAGAATCCTACCACTACTATATGCATAATAATTTCTTCAAGCATATAGACATTGATCCGCAGAACGTACATATTCTCGATGGCAACGCGTCGGATCTCGCGAAGGAATGCGACGACTTCGAGAGAAGAATCAAAGAAGCTGGCGGAATCGAGTTGTTTATCGGCGGTACGTTACTCGTAAATGCGCAGATATCGTCATGCGATTCGTCGTATAATAAAATGTTATTTTACATTTCCCCAGGTATCGGTCCAGACGGTCACATAGCTTTTAACGAGCCAGGTTCCTCGTTAGCGTCGCGTACACGAGTGAAAACACTGGCGCAGGATACTTTGGAAGCTAACGCGAGATTTTTCGGAAACGACATTTCCAAAGTTCCGAAGCAGGCGCTGACCGTTGGCGTCGGCACGGTAATGGACGCTAAAGAAGTGATGATTCTCATCACGGGATCGCATAAGGCGTTCGCCCTTTACAAGGCGATAGAGGAAGGCATCAATCACATGTGGACCGTGTCGGCGTTCCAGCAGCATCCTCGTACGATAATTATCTGCGACGAAGACGCCACTTTAGAGCTGCGCGTGAAGACTGTGAAATATTTTAAGGTATATTACGAGCTTCGTATCGGTTGAAATTTTTGTTGAAAAATTCAGACCCTGCGGATTAAAGGTATTTAAATCTGAATTCGAATGTTGGGTTGGTTCTGCAATGAATTATGTATGGTATACAGGCTCTCAGTGCTGTGCATCACAAATTGATCGAAGAAGACGGAGATGCCATCCCTCGTCGTTCGATACAAAGCAATTAGAATGGTAGTTATTCTTTCAGACATTGTGTAAATATAGTTCGTGTATAGGCATTCTTTTCAAAAGCGTAGATTATGGAACCGAAGGAATTATTTGGTGCTGGAAACTTCTTTAGATTGCGCTGGATCTACAGTGGCGGAGGGAAGAAAGTTTACAGCCTTTAGGATTGCATAACTATTTTGGAATTGGTTCAAACGACTTAAGGGGACTAGGCAGTCGTTTTTCGTGAGAAAGAGACTCTGTCCTTTATTTATTTGTAAACAAATGAAAGCACACCCAGATATATGCTTTTACCCAATGTTTATTACTACCATACAGATTGAAAAAATATTAATAAGAAATATATATGTGCTTTAAACATGGCGCTGCCGACGGGTAAACATTTTAACGTTTTTCTGTCGTTTTGCTTTAATATCGGTGTTAAAATGTGACGTAATCCGATTTCAAAGGTGAGATTCTTGTTTGTTGGATTCATAATTTCCGCGCTTAGAGCATATAAACATGGAGGAAGCATGCAATCTTAGAGCATATATGCTCTAAGCATGCAATAGGCGAAAATGTAGAGGGCGATAGAAAGAGAAAGATATACATGGGACACCCCCTATCTTTCTAGCGCCAGGCGGCGCCCCTGGTGTTAGAAAGAGAGGGGGTGTCCCACATGTATATCTTTCTCTTTCTATCGCCCTCTACATTTTCGCCTATTGCATGCTTCCTCCATGTTTATATGCTCTAAGGTTTCCGCGCAAACCTATAAAAACAACAATTAAATCCAAATCATGCGATTGGTGGCTGAAAAACGGCGATTTTTCCGAGAAAAAATCCTTTTTATTTGTGCGCTGCTAAAATCCGGTGACTCCTCAATTTCTTTATGAAAATCTCGAATTTTTACGGACCATATCAGAGGTTTGCGGCGAAATGGCACATGTTTTACACATCCTGTAATTTTTTTCAAGTCGATCTGAACCTCCATTCGTTCGCAATCAGGAAAAAACCAAGAGAAAAAAAATTCGAGAAAATCGCGTTTAAAGTTTCTGGGCAAAGGCGACGCTATAAGTTACCGCTTGATCTTTTTAGCTGCCAAATCAACAATTTTGCAAATTTTAATATAACCCAAACAGTATTTTATTCAGAAAAGATAGTACTTTCGGAAAATGCAATAAAAAAATCGATTTTTCGACTGCCTAGTCCCCTTAAGCTTCTTTGAGAAGCTAGAAGGATTAGTTTGCTAAGTGACGTGTTTCGTCGTTTTGACAGAAATTGCAATTGGTCGGAATAGCGAGAAAAATAGTAAAGGTCGGTTTTTCAACTTTTTTCCTGAGCCTGTAACGAAAATTCAAAAATCCCGATTGTAGATTTAAGTAAGTTGTATGCATGCTGAAAATTTCCTCAAAATCGGTTAACGTTGCTCTGAGCTACAAACGCTTAAAGATCGCAAAATCGCTGATTTCCGACCTTTACTATTTTTCTCGCTATTCCGACCAATTGCAATTTTTTTCAAAACGACGCAACACGTCAATTATCAAACTAATCCTCCTAGCTTCTCAAAAAAAAAAAAAAAAAACTCAAATCGTTTGGACCAATTCTAAAAAAGTTATGCGATTCTAAAGGGTGTAAACTTTCTTTCGTTCGCCATTGTAAGTATTCTGTTTAAAAATTCAGTCAATTAGCGTTTTATTGAATAATATCTTGAGCATTTAATAACGCGCATTTAAAATTTCTTTGGATATTTCCAGCTTCTAAATTTTTAATACGATTCACGATAATAAAAAGAAAAACATTTCGCGAAAAAAGGTAACCGATTAAGTTTCATATACCAATTTGTAAGTATGTTCTATTAGACGAAAACCTATGAGATTTTAATTTTTACAGAATTTGTGGGACATTCATAGCAAACTAATCGACGAGCCAGGAAAGACATCGATTTGAAACAATATCAAATATCACTGTATCATATATATATATGATGTCTCTCATCAAAAGGACTCTAAGAAGATGGATTTGAAATTCTTAAAATGTTACATACTCCATAAACTCCTTACTGAAAATACTATATAGTACGCTACAGACCCGTTTTAATAAGCAATGCGTTATTATATTGTTATTTCTGTTCTACTATTACAGAAATGCCATATTTTTGTATCATTATACTTTTCCATAAATAAATTTATCCTTTTTATCACTATGTCTTTCAATGATAATTTCTCCATCCGCGGAAAGAAATTAAACCAATCATTACTACATTATGCTCCTTCATTATAATATAAGGGACTGGCAAAATACCCCGCGCTTCGCTTCGGACCTAAGAGGTCTGGGACTCCATGAAAACACAGTTTACCCCTTTTCATCCCCTTAGGGGTTGATTAGGGCACAATCCTGAAATTGGTTTTTAGGGATTTGCGTGGGAAACCTTTGTAAGTAGAAACCAAGTTGATATCTATTCGGGCCTAACAGATATTACGAAGTCCGCAAAATCACAGTTTACCCCTTTTCACCCCCTTGGGGATGGAATTTCCAAAAATCCTTGTACCTTCAAAATTTCACGTTCCTAGATTAAACGATTTGAGCTGGGCGTTGATGGGCCAGTCAGTCGGGTCTTCTTCTTTTATATATAAATAGATCTCTGCACAGAACGTTTCATTTCCAGCAGCACAAAGTTACAAGAACCAAGTACATATTTACGCACATAGTGAGCAATCCGTTTCCATGCTTACTACCTCATCAAGGTCCGATGATCCTTGACACACTTGGAAGATATCTCAAGCACCATTCCCAATAAGTATACGCCGCGTGTCCTGCATTTAAACGCGCCACTGCGAGCATTTAACAGAGAGGAGACGGCAAAGAAGGAAATTCGTGAATGTCCACGTAGCGAAACGTAACACGTTTAGGAGAGTTCCCGTTCAGGGGTCCGCCGCGGCCACGATACAGAAAGCGATCGACTCTCTCCGTTAGAACAATGTACCGGCAAAATAAGTGGGGGAGATCTCTGTCGGAGGAGCGATGATTATCACCGCATACACGGGAGATAAGTGGAGCTATGGTACAGACTACAGCGCGTAAGCTGGCTATCGGCATCGCGCTGCCTAACAGAAAATAAACGTTACGCTTAGATTGCGCGGCCATTTAGATTGCGCAGCAATACGCGTACTGTATTCGATTTGATAAGAGCGTTGATCCGCGGGCCCCACTGGTGGCCGATCTTATAAATTCGAAGGATCGTTAAAACGCGACACGAATCAGTGTTCGGTGTTCCAGCGGCTGTAGCTGGTCAGGAAACGGTAATTCAGGCGCCCGACGGGACCACAGAGCACCAGCGTCGAGGACTCACCACGCGTAGCCATGAATGACAGGGAGAAGGAACTGAAGGAGATCGTTCTGCGTGACCTGGAACCTGTTCTGCGGCAGAGGCTCGGGGACAAGGTGATCGTCGAGAGTTTCACGAGCGATTCCCTGCTGCCGCCCGGAGAGAACTACGGCAGCACGGTCCTCAGTGTCCACGTCGATTACAAAGATGGGCAGACAGGAAGAAAGGAGGAGCTGAATCTGATCGCGAAGATGCTGCCTCCGACGGAGTTCCAGAGACGTATCTTCAACAGTTCCCGCACGTTCATTAAAGAGATCTTCATGTACGAGACCGTGATGCCTGCGTACAATAAGTTGGAAATGGAATGCGGGCTGAGGAAGAACGAGATGTTCGATATCCTGCCCAAGTTTTACGGGTCGAGGCTGTCCATGCGGTCGGACCTCGAGTTCGACGACAATGCAGTCTTTCTTATGGACAACTTGAAGGTGAAGGGCTACTACACTGGAAATAGAAGCATAGGTGGGTTTAAGTGCTTATATCCTCTCGCGGGGGACACGGGATTCCAAGTTATTTAATAAGGCCCAATTTCGATGCAGCATCGACCTTGAACGCGGACTATCCGCAAGATTATACAGTGCCCGTTAATTTGGGCATTTCTTTAAACACTTAAATTAATATACCCTTTTTATCTATGAACTTATATTATATCTCGTATCTCTGTTAAACTAATATTAGCTCTCACGCCTATGCAGCAGCATTTAATGCAATTCCCCCAGTGTCATTAACGCCTGGATAACAATGAAATCTTAACGAGTTCTTTCACTTTCCTCTTCCCGCTGAATCATGCCGCCCAGCCAGGCGTAACCAGTTCTGTCAACACATCGCGGTTCTAAATAAATCAAAATCGCGCTGTAATGGAAATTTCAACGGCCAAAACAAGATAAGAAGCCCTGGGGCGCAATTCAAATACAGTAATTCGTCGTAATAGTCCCGACGAACGGGGCTGGCGGCGGGACAACAATGCGATGCGGACAGTATTCGTAGCCTATTGCAACCTTCGTGTCGACTCTTTTGTTCTCTCTCGCACGTTCTCGGATTCTCTAACTCTCGATTGAAGGATTCCAAGAAATGGTGGGGATAGTGAGCGGGACTAGTACGCATGGTAAAAACGGGACAATAAAGACGAATTACTGTACCACTATACGTCTCGTTTCGACTGTTCTGCGTAGGCTACGACCTGGAGCACTCGGGGATGGCCATCAAGTCATTGGCGAGATTCCACGCTTTAGGAATGGCCATGAAGCAGAAGAAGCCCGGCATCTTCGAGATGTTCAAGATGCACGCGAGGTCCTTGCAAATAGACGGCGACGCGGTCGCCCTGTTGAGGTCGACGTTGGAGAAGATAAAGGAGGACCCGGAGATAAACATCTATTACGACAGGTGCGAGAAGATTCTGAACCCCGCGACGATACGGGACCTTTGGGCGGACACCCCGCGGGACCCGTGGGTGTCCATTATCCACTCGGACTTCTGGGTGAACAACGTGCTGTTCCATCGGGGCGAGAGCGGAAAGATCGACGACGTGAAATTCGTCGACTTCCAGATGTATCTGTACAGCAGCCCGCTACGCGATCTGCTATTTTATCTGTTCTCGAGCGTGCAGCTGGACGTCACGGACGACGAGATCGAAGGCCTTATGGATCTGTATTACGAGACGCTGGTACACACGCTGAAGAACATGAGGTGCGACACCTCGGCGTTCACCAAAGAGGGGTACAGGGAGAAGATATCCACGGAAGCCTACCGCGAGTTCACACACCTGTGCGTCATGGTTAAGATAATGACGGTGAACATTAAGGAGTCCGATTACAGTGTGGAAAAGATGCAGACCGTCATGGCTAACTACGGCGGTAGCTCGACGTTCGTGGACCGGATTCGCAGGATCGTCACCTACTTCTGTAAACACGATTGGATTTAAATACAATAAGAATCATTGCACCTACTCCGAACATTTCATTTCGCTTCTGAACGAGTTGCAGCGGCAACCCGGGACTTGCGTATTGATCGGTTCCTGGGCAACCCAAGTAATACGGAGAAAAGTTTTTTAATCATTAATTATGAGAAATGACTGTATAGGCGAAGTTAAGCGTATGTCCGGGCTTCGCTGCGACTCTTGTAGCTTGTACATAGGTACATCACCTTAATATGGTTGCATTTCATAAAAAAAATAGCCCCTGAAAAAGATTATTACAATCGGACAACAGGAAAGAAAGTGCCGACCAGGCCTTAAAGTTTGGAATTCCTCGATGGTTTGAATTTGAAGAATTTCTCAAAAATGGTAAGCCCTATCGAAATTTTGTCCAAATAGTATTAAAAGAGCATTCGATTTTCTACAATTACTGTATATATAATTTTTCCGTGCTTCCAACCGTTGTTTAGACAATAGCGTTTGAATGTAGAGAGGTCCGCGCTTCGCGCGTCCCACCTGTACGGCGTGACGTATTGTCTACACGCGCGTAGTGCGGACCTCTCTATGTTCAAACGCTATTATCTAAGAAATGGTTGGAAGCGCGAAAAAATGATATGTACAGTAATTGTAGAAAATCGAATGCTCTTTTAATACTATTTGGACAAAATTTCGATAGGGCTTACCATTTTTGAGAAATTCTTTAAATCCAAGCTATTGATGAATTCTAAACATTAAAGGCTGCGCGGCACCCTTTCCTGTTGTCCGATTGCAATAAACTTTTTCAGGGACTATTTTTTTATCAAATGGCATCGTTCTAGGGGGTGAGAGCAAAGAAATACAAAGAAAAATTCGACACGTATAAATAAGGGCCACCCTAAGGTACAGACTTACATGAGATTCGCATGTATGAGAATTTCATTTTCAATAACTGATTCAATTTATATCTGTATCTGATAAGTGGAAGGAACTATCAGTCGAAGATATTATCGAAGGAATTTTCGAATTTTATTGCCGTATCTCACCCTCCAAAGTGAGATAGCATTTGCTTTTCGATCGAGAACAGTCACATGCTCTACAAGCGATCCATCATCGGCGGCATGAGAATGTACGCTATGGTTGAAGAATCAGTCGCTTTCAAGTGGATTTCTGTAAATAAAATTCTATAATTAATAGAATAATTGTGTTCCGTGGTATTTACTATGGGCTTTTATAGAGAAGTATTTTTTATACAAATTTTGTAATGGTATAATGACCTTCGTATGTCGATAAGATACAGTAAACGATTTATTGATAATAATCTTTTAATTAAGGATTTCGGAAGCTCTGCAACGATTTTGTTCCAACAGTTCATTTAGGAGCAAAGTATCCCATTCGATTTACTTATCGATTAATTTTATCTTCAGCAAATAGAACGGTATTTGCGATTTATATGACTTGTGGATTATTTCAGACAGACACAGATTGGAACGATTTCCAAGATACATCGTAAGTATCGTGAAATCTTAGTGTGGACTTTGTTGGTATGATATAATCGCTTCTAAGTACTATTTACGATAAACCTTGAATATGATCAATATATCTTTCTGGAAATATACTCTTAAATTTGTTAGTGTCAGTGTCGATATATATAATGTACTATTTTTATTCAGAACTGGTTAGAAATTGCAACATTATCTGTACAGAAATTATGAGATCGAAAATATTATGCAATGCTACGTAGACTACAGCTAAAAATAATTATAATAATTCAGTGTAGCAGAATAAAGATAAGGTTAATACTAATCTTTCTTTATGGACTTCGTAATTTTAATATCAATACAGACAAGATCTAACATCTTACTTAGTCTGTGATCTTGTGTAAATGCTAAGCATACAATACGGGGCATCGCGGATGCCATTTTTAAGTCATATCCTACATTATCGACACAGGGAGGGAATGAGATTACAGCGCTATAGACGGTGCAAACGCGAACTAAATATTGCAATTGGTAATTAAATGAACGATGAGGTCGGTATCTTTACCAAGTGATACAAAGTTTTAGAATATGTTAGAAATATTTCTATATCCTGTTTGTAATAAAATGTTGCATCAACAAAATATAGGATAGAACCGATTTTCTTCGAAATTCTTAATAAATAATGAACAAAAAATTTAAAGAAAAATTTGCGCAGCCTCCCCTATTTTATAGCTGGACGAGTCGAGCTCAACTGAAGTGAGTGACCTTATTTAACGCTTAAACTTAGTTGTGAACGAAATAAACTTAGTGAGTGGTAATTACTATATTCCAAAAACGGGTAAAAGGATACGTGAGAATGAACAAATAATGTACTTGAGAATCCGTACGATAGGTGTCGTTATTATTCTTTTGATGAAGCATGCGCGCGTAATTAAGCGCAGTTCAAATTCGAATACATGCGAGGAGATTGTTCGGGATTAAATTTTTATATTGCGAATGAGGGATATTGTTGAGATTAAAAGAGCATAAAGTATAGTATTCATCGATGTAATTTAACAACAAACAGTTAATTTCCACATATATCATATTTTTGGGTTAATCTTTGGAAAACGTGCCTGCTCCGATTCGGCTAAAACTTTACAAATACTTTCATTTTCCATAGAAATAATATTCACGAGAAGGAGTTTTAGCGATAATTACTATAACAATAAATAAACTAATTAAACTCAAATGCAAGGTGATATCACAGACGAGGTTCAAAGTCTATACTTCATCTAGATGTGACGAAATATTTATATAAAGATGTTACAACGATCCTATTCCTCGTCTGTATTTTTACGTTCGACAATAATTTTTCACTTCAGTTTGTACGACACAAACTTGCATAAGTTGCTAAGTCTATCATTATAAATACGTTTTCTGAAATTTCAACAATTACTTGATTTCTAGCGTTTGATAAGTAATACTGAGAACCAATTTGTGGGGCGTTTTGATGATAAAGAATAGAGACGTTACAATACGTAACTGACTATTTCAGAAATTATGTAACTGTAACCAAGGGCGTCCGTAGACTTTTTCCCAGGGGGGACGTAGGGTAACTTTGGGGTGACGGTGAAGAAAAATATAGTAACGAAAAACCGATTAGCTCGCTTGCTTTTTTGAACCCATTCTGTAGTGGCAATTTAATTAAAAATTTAAAACCGAAATTTAAAAATATTCACTTTTTTAGTATAAACTTAATAAAAGTCAGTTTTTAAAAATGGGCGATTTTTTCTCAAAAGCCAGGGGCGTTACTGCCCCTTTTACCCCCCCCCCCCCCCTTCCGACGCCTATGACTGGAGAATTTATATTATATATTAAAGCTTGATCATCGATAACTTTTCAGTCGCAGAACCATTTATATTAACAGTAAAAATGATTTTCAGGACATTTATATATAAAAATAAAGAATCCTCCAAACTCCTCTTGGAAAACTTCTCGACATTAAATTAAAATACCATACAGATCACAAACAAGTATGTTTATTGCGACTTAAAAGCCTGCAGTTTAAGTTCGAGTAATTATCTTTCTATTATCTTAAATATATATCCCACAACGGAAATATAACGGTTATATTAGAGATTGAAATACAACTGTGGAATAAAGTGAAAAGTGAAATCGCAACGACTGTAACTTTGTTGCGAGAGAGTTGCACTCGTCGCGTACTTACACAAATCTGTTTACGCAACAGTAGTGCGCGCTTGCGATGAAGCGTCAAGTTTCTTAGTGGTTCGGGCCACTTACTTTTTTTTTAGTTTTTCTATATTTTTACAACAGTTTTTAACCGCATTTATCTGGAATCAGAGCTATCTCGAAGCACGACCCTACGGCCGAAACGATGCATTTGCACGGGATGCCGAATTCTCACGGATTAACTCTGTTTATATGGATCCTATCTATCCTAACCTTATCAATCGGCGATGAAATTAAAACAGACCGTCCTACGCCCGCAACATCTCCACCGAGTGCGAACTTTACCAAAGCGCTCGCCGAGAGCGATCATCCAGCCTCGTCTTCAATAATTCCACCGATTTCTGAATCCGTTCATTCCACGAAAATCTCGAACGTACGTAACAACCATTTCTCCGCCGATTAACCTGCGCGCGACTAATTGCAGTTGTAAGATTTGATCTGTGATTTATGGCACGCGATCTTAACGATTCAGAGTGTTGCTCGATACGGAAAAGAAATATTTCTAATAACCCATTCGCCTTAAGTCGTTTCAACAACAACGGGTAAGTCCGAATTAAACAACGATTTCAACGTAATTTCAGACGAATGTCGTCACCTCTTCGTTCGCCGGAGAAGGTGGTCCGATTTCGATTGCTCCTACCGCTCAACACGCCTCTTCTACTGCTTCCCATTTAGAGAACATCTCCGACGATCTGAACGTAGAAGATAATCCACCGAAAGAGAACGACGATACTCGGAATGCAGCGAGAAGAATCAATACCGTGTCCAAGATTGTGCCAAGGAAAGGAGCGAATCGAGCGTTAGATGTGAAAACGGAGAACTCTTCTTTCGTCGAAGCGAAATCGTCGACCGATTCCGAGTCGTTGGTTAAATCTCCTGTAATAGTAAACGGCAGTCGCGACGATAAAGAGCATATCGCCGCCGATTCGGGTAATTCGAAATCGAACAGTAACGACGAACGCGTAAAGGACGGCGTAACTGCTGTAAATAATAGCCCGGCTCATCTAAATCAGTCGCAACAGAACGCATGGACGAGTACCACTGTAGTTGCGTCCACAATCAAGGAGCATAAAGCGAAGCCGACTGTAACGATAGCGGGACCTAATAGCGATAAACGACCATTTATATCGTCCGTAAGATCGCACTTGGGAATGCCGAAGAAAATCGATTACGTGTTGCCAGTTATCATAACTGTTACAGCTTTACCGGTATTGGGTGCTATTATTTTTATGGTTTACAAACAAGGCAGAGATTGTTGGGACAAAAGGCACTACCGCAGGATGGACTTCCTTATCGACGGGATGTACAACGATTAATGCGCTGGAAATATCGTACTGGGCAGCGACTTTAAACGGAACAATATTTTCATCCGCCGGATATGTTTCCAAGAGTTTGATAGAATATTTGGCCATTATAGGATTGATCGATATTATAAACTGTTTATTCCGCTGTAGCTTGCTCCGCATACAATATTCTTGCTACGCTACTGCCTTGTAATGAGATTTGTTGTTTCGTATCTGTTATGCAACAGTTTATGCACAGAAATCAGCATTTATTTTCACTTGGAAACATGGATACTTATAGTTTTAGACGAACGATGTACGAAGAAGACAATATAGGAACAATAACAAATTAAATGCTATAATTATAATGATAAAGATATTTTATGAATGTTAAGAACGAGACTTTAAGAATGGTGGATCAATTCCACGGTCTCAGTAAGCATTGTGCAATGTTTATTAAAAATGCATAAAAATTCTATCTGTATATATGTACATTGAGAGAAATTTTGAAATCGGCTTTCGTTAATTGCATAGCTTTACGCGAGAAAGATTTATTAGGAATTCGGCTTGGTTCGATCGGATGTTGAAAATTTTTAATTTAAAAAAGGTATTGTTTGTTTGCGACAAATTATAGTAGACCGTTTCGTTCCTTCTTCTTGAATAAAATTTGTTAGCATTCACGTTCGAAGTAGGATTTCTTCTTCGCCGAAATTTCGTTGTATCTCTGAAACTTTGTAGAATTTACTTTTGTTATTTTACGAACTGTAAGGTAGTATCTATATCACCAAAGAAACGTTTGATTTGTGCAAAGCAACTTTTGTAATTACATGTAATATTATTTTTAAGTCTCTAAAATTTTAGTTTCCTTGTTAAAAAGGTTCATTTGCGTGAGATAATAATAATTACCATGCAAAAGTTAAGTGAACATTGCCACGTGTTCATATGATTATTGTTACAGATGTAAGCAATGATTTGTGCAATCACTCGGTGTAATAATATTTTTGCAATTGTTATCCGTACATACAGAGGAGATTCTATGATCCTCCTTTGCTGTATAATGTTCTTGAAGTTTGTATTTTGTCAAAATGTGATAAAGCAATAACAGCTATTTTTATATATGTATGTAAAAAAGAAAACATTCGTATTGTTATAAAATATAAATACTTGTAACTCGAGTTGTTTCATTATTTTACATATTAAACAATATGCGCTGTATAAAAAGAAACATATTGTATTTGATTTTTAAGTTTCATTACGAAGATCCTATTAATAAAGGGACGTGTGGGCATTTTTCATTAATTTATTTTTTATAATCAAGGATTCTGTAAGGACTCCGTAGGTTCACGTTTTTTTTCTACATGAAAGTTAATTACTTTGCAGAGTTAAAAATTAAATTTTATTGCTGCTTAGTGTCTGTTTCCAATTTGTTCTTATTCTCGACAATTTAATGTTACACACATGTAATATTAATTAAATGAATATAAGATTATTAAGCAACTAAGAACTATTAGACCTAACCTATAACATATATTCATAAATTATATATTCTTCATTTAACAGAAGAAATGTTAAATAAAATTATTCGAGTCACTTTTTGTGTTTTATTCGTTTTAAGTACAACAATGACATACTTTTCATCAACTTATCAGCTGAAAGGTAATTTTAAATAATTCCGAGTACATACGAATGAATTATAGTTTCCTTAATTTACTGTATTTGTTGATTTATAGATTCTAATACTCTTCCGAATGTGTCCCTGACAAATGACACAGAGTTATTGCATATATCAGGAGAATTATTCAATAAATCATCGCACGAGTTGTATAAACATCTCTGTATAAGATACCAAGGACAAGCAACATCAAAGAATTTTACTGATAATGCCCCCAAAAGGTTCTTCGTTTCCTAAAATCTGTTTAATTTCTCAAAGTGCTCTTTATCTAATAGAATTTCGTAACTGCAGGTTATTAAACATCTCATCCAATGCTCTCTTGACAGTAACAATAAGATCTCTTATAAAGTTATTTGATAATTATGAATTCGACACTTACCAGACAGAAGTTCTGACAAAAGAGGAGGATAGAGAAGAGAATGAATTTATCAATAACTTAATGAGATCGGACGTAATGTTACACGTTATGCAGTTCTTATCTGCGAAACGTTTTTTTACAAACGACTTGCAAATCCATAAAAGCGTTTTGAAGGAAATTTGGTTTCATCCGTACTCTAGAGGCAAAGGAATAAATAGTAGCTCTGGATTTGAGCACGTATTCATAGGGGAGAGAAAGCCACGTAAAGGCGTCATTGGACTCCACAATTGGATTTTCTTTTCCCTTGGAGAACTATCGGATAAAATCAATTATTTCGGATTTTCCAAGAACAAAGAATTTGCTGATGTAAGTGGAAGCATGAACATAGAGCGAGGATAATCTTTAATTTCGACGATATTTTCAGAGAGCTGCCGTTTTAGAAGCATGTTTCACTTACAATGGAAAACGTAAACGATCAACTATGTTGATCGGGACGATGCCGGAATTAGAAATAGCCCTCTATACGCTTTGCTTCTTTACAAGGCCGAACAGAAAGTGCAGAATCTCCTTTGACGGATTCAGATTTGCTGTTCAAACGTACGTATTACGAAACAGAGATAAAAAATACGTTGCAGCTGCCTTTCCCGTTATATAAGAGGCCCGAATGAAATGGAGCACTAGAAATTGCGAAAGTAGAATATATAATTTATTTAATCCAATATAATGTTTGATATAACAGTTTTCTATTACGATAAAATACTGTACGTACTTCTAATAGAAATAAATGAGAATGTGTGAAAGTTTTGAAGTTCAATCTTTTTTAAGTTAAATCAATTACGTCATTTTGTGTATTCTGAGTAGCAGAGGTTTGCGCTTTGCTACTCTCTCTTTTCTTCTTTGGCATACAATTTGTAAACTCACTACCATTACTCTCATTTAAACTGTTTCCATCCTCATTTGATATTCTAGATCGTTTGGGAGCCATCGGGGGATCGTTAGATGAGCTACAGCTTGAAAGATTCATATCAGAATTAATCGTGTCATTTTCTATGTGCAAAACAGTTTTATCTTCAATGTTTCCCGTGTCGCACACGGATATCTATAAAGTAAATATTAACATTATTAACTCCTACTTTCAGTAACCTTTTAATTTCAATTTCAATCTGAATGTAAAGCTATATACTTTTTTCTTTTTCCGTTTAGTAGGCGTTGGACTTTTACTCGAAGCTTCTTGATTATTCTGCTCTCCTTTCGATATTCTCTCGCGAGGACTCTTTTTACTAACGTTATTCTTAGTTTCTGCTTTCTCCAGTTCCGCTGTGTTATCGATCTTTTCGTCGATACCAAGTATTTCTTCTAACTCGTCAACCCTTTGCTGCAGAGACATACATTTGCTCTCCGAAAGTGCTACCTTCTCTTCTAATTCCCTACAAGAATAGTCCGTGTTATTCAATCGGACTGTAGATTCGTTAATTTTCGGCACGCGAGTAGTTGTATATCTTACATTCGCGCTTCCAACATGGAATTACATTTCGCCTTAACTTTAGCGACTTCCTCCTGAAGTCTTTTGATAGTCATGCTCGACTGTTTCCTCTTCCCCAGGATTTCAATTAACTCCCTGTAGATTATACAGTTAAGCGACCATCGATAGGGCTTATTAAGGGGGAACACCACTGTGACGGCCGGAAAAGTAGGCCATTTTTAAGAATTTTTTTCAGGAATAATTTACAGTTTTCATAGAAAATTTTTATTACCTACCTTTAGTACGCTGTCTTAAGAGACTATACAAAAAAAAATAAATAGAAGAACATCCACAAATTTTAATATATTAATTAATCTTCTAGACCCCCCATGCGAACTGGTCGAATGTGTAATTATTGGACAGCAGATCCGAAATCAAATTTCATTTTTTTTTATAAACTATATGAGTGTAGTTTCCGTTGTGCGTACCGATTTCTTAATCAAATTATTTTTGTAAAAATGGTGCGCTTTAGAAGTAAATTTTCGAAAATCCGCGAATAAGATGGACAGTTTTTCGAGCGTATTTAAAAAAATTGGTTTTCAATCAAAGAATCCGTACGCACAACGGAAACTACACTCATATAGTTTATAAAAAAAAAATGAAATTTAATTTCGGACCTGCTGTCCCATAGTTACACAATCGATCAGCTCGCGTGGGAAGATCTAGAAGATTAATTAATATATTAAAATTTATGCATGTTTTTCTATTTATTTTTTTTGTATAGTCTCTTAAGGGTAACACCACTGTAAATTTTTCGGAAAATTGATTTTTTTTTTATTTGCTTAAAAGATGCTTTGAACCTTTTAGAATATGGGGCAAAAACTGTATTACTTGAAACAAATTTGTTTCCTTGAAATTTCGAGCTCTTCCCCAAGCGCATCGGACTGCTTCGTAACGACTACCGGCGTTAAACGCGTTTTTCTCGAAACACGATTTTTCAACACGGCACGCAGCATAACTCCAACAATTTTCATTCTTTTCATTCGAACTTTTAACAATATCTTTAAAATAACATTTTCAAGAGAAATACGTACGGGATTTTCGATAAGTTAATTTAAACATTACTTATTAACAAATGATTGCCCTCTTTTTATAGAAAATTGAACGTTTTTCATTCAAATGCTCACCAATCACACAAAAATCAATATTTTTAAAATCCCCTACGTATTTCTCTAGCTATAAACATGTAGATTTGTCATATTTTTTTTTTTAAATTCAAATTTGCACCAGCTACACTGCGTGCCGCAGAGCGCTAAAACTTCAACATGCCTCACGAGAATGGCTTTAGTGCCACCAGTTTGTAATATTTCTCAATAACTTTTTTTTTTTTAATAACAAAATATGTGCTTAATAACTTCCTCCAGTATAGTTATTCTATTACCTTTCCTTCCATCCAAGAAAAATTGCCAAAAAAACGCTATTTTTCAAGCTGTTACAGTGGTGTTACCCCTTAAGACAGCGTACTAAAGATAATAAAAATTTTCTATGAAAACTGTAAATTATTCCTGAAAAAAAATTCTTAAAAATGGCTTACATTTCCGGCGCTCACAGTGGTGTTCCCCCTTAATGATATCGAAAGCGCTTCATTTTATGATACTTACTTCTTCATAACAGAAATGTATTTAATTAGTATCTCCGGATCTCTAGTGTTCCCGACCATTTTGCTAACATCATTAATAGGACCATGCAACAACGTTTGTATCCTGAAACAGATAACGAACAAGTAGACTAAGATATTCCTGCGTAAACTAATAGTTCGACGCGCAGGAATCACGTACGGCTTCAGCTTCTCGACCGTGTGCTTTATCTGAGCAAGCTCCTTCTTTAAATTGTCGTGGTACTTTGTGTGCTCCTTCAGTTCGTATATCACGGAATTCTGCTTGCTGATCTCGCTTTCGACCTTACGGACTTCCTGCCTAAGGCCGACGTTCTGCTTCTCCAGAGTAAGGTTCTTGGACGTATAATGCTGAATATCCTTCTCCTTCAGCAAGATCTTGAACTTCAAGTTGTCTATTCTCTCCTGTAGAGTAGACGTCTGGGACTCGACGCGTTCGTTATTCGAGAATGTGAAGTACAGCCGGTGAATTCTGTTCTGCGTTACTTTCTCTCTGCATTGCGGGCAGCTTTTCGATCTGATTACAAGGAAGTATTATGGATTATTGTTAGAAAGCGAGTATATAGACGCCGATTGTTATACCGTGCAACGTAAGTTACAGCGACGCCATTGCCTCCTGGTTCGTCTGCAAAAGTTTTGTTCACCTTTCGAGCCACTGGTTCAGACAATTGTAATGAAACACATGCGAACACCGTGTGTAGAATATGTCATCCGTTTGCACTAATTGCTCCTTACATATAGAGCACACGACGTTCATTTTGAATTCGTCGGAAGATTGTAGCAGCCTGTAGGAATTCTGTTATTCATGGATTTGCGATGGACACGTTACTATCATTCCCACACATTTAAATGCCCGTGCCATTTGCTCTCGCTCGTCAAGAAGAGCGTCTAAAATCAGCTGCGCATAATTGGGGCTGTTACAAATGTAGTTGAAGGTAGCTCAAGGTTTAGAGCAGGTTATACGTGCGCGATAGTGTTGCTCGGGCACGCGATAGGTGCAATTTAAATTTATTCCCTAGATAATACTACAAGTGCTATACTATTCCGAACAACGGAACAGAAACTTGCTCGTAGCGTGCTAATAAAGTGTATGCAAGGCTAATCGCACGCTAAACAACCGGCTAATCCCATATAATCGCGAATTAACGTTCGCATCTTAATTTCCAAAGAATTGAACTATAACGATGTGGAAAAATGTTGCGCGGATTCGCCTGGATTCGCTCTACATTTACAGTATGGCCAATTTAATATTCAGGCATGGGAAAGTACTACTTTCTGATAACCACTGGAGTCATATGGCATCAATATTTATCGTAGCTTCCAGCGGAGAAATAAATATATGATCGCGACGGTTTAATTACTTCGGTATAAGTTTATTAAATCTGTAGCTGCGTGATTCTGTAGAAGAGTAACGAAAGTGTTCTGTGTTACTTTGGTTTTGTTTGTTCGCGGAATATCAAGATTAAGGGCGGTATTTTCAGTCGTTGCTTATCCTTAAGCTAATGCTTAAGCATTCGGCATCCTTTATTAGCTACTAGGTTAGTAGAAGATGCCGCATGCTTAAGCATTTGCTTAAGAATAAGTACCGACTGAAAATACCGCCCTAAGGAGCCGACAACAGGTGTTGCTCGGAGTTAGCGCCAGTTAGCACGAAGGGGTAGGAAGATTTGCAATGCTGGTCTAGGGAATTTTCCACGGTTTCTCCTTTAGCTGTTGGTCAGTGCCGTAGCCGAACAATCGATTTGGCCAGCAATTTCAGCTGCTCGAAAGTTTGCAAACAAGGAACCAGTTACCAGTGGTACCTTCTCGAAAGAACGTCTCTCGTAAAAACACTAGCCAGTACGATTGCCGTTATACACGTGAGTGCGCGAATTAGCATTGAGATTTTTCGGCAGCTGTTTGTCGCCGCTAAACTGCCACGGCGGTATGCTTGGAAACCGGCGTCATGTGAATGAAACGAGAAAGCTCAGCTTTTTAAGTAGGTGTCCATGTGGCCGCCCGTTTCTGCAAGGGGCGGGCCGAATTTCCTAAAGCCGGGAAACAATTTGAATCGGATTCGTCTCGCGTTTCTCGCCCCTGTCATTCTACGCGCTCCGTTCCCCGCTGCGAATTTTGCACCTGGGTCGGTTGGATCGCAGCGCTGTCTGTTTGGGTAGATACATTTTCAGGTGCATAGAATGTCAGCCGTTTGCTGATTAAACGATTGTTGCGTGACAGTGCGCACATCTCGCGAGGAAGGTTCGGGAAGGTGTCGTTCTGGGTGTCGACCGTCGGTCGACCATTTTGGTTGGCGAGGCATTGTTGATGGTGCAATAAACTTGTCAAATGGAACGTTGCACGCAATTTGTTTTATTGGCGGTTGTTTCTGTCAAATATGTCGTTGAGATGTAAATTTGTAAGTACATTGACGAGTAAACGGGATCGTGGTGAGTTTGCTACGCGTCAAGAAACTTTTATGGATCTTATGACGTTCGAAATTGATCAGGTTCAAGGTTATGTGTTCTTTGTGATTGATGGCATTCTTCTTATTTAAAGTATCATATTCTATTATCGTAAATTCTTAGATGTACGACAGTGTAGACTGTAGATGTTTCTTCAATTGCGAGCACATATTGACATTGCAAATTTGCAATTCGAATGTTTGATCGAACAGTTTCAACGATTGCCGCGTTCAATTTTTCGCATTACATCACCCTTGGTGTGCTTAATGTTCGGAGAATTTTCCTTCGTTAGGGAAACGTGCTTACAATTTGTGCGACAAAAGTTCAGATGCGCAGAGTGGGGTGTTTACGAGCGGAATTCAAGCATCGTTAATTCTCCAGGGATGTCGAAATGAACATGTAAATTGATGTAAGGTTGCGTAATATTCCTCAGTGCTTGTTGCAATCGATTCAAGTCTCGATTCGTTGCGAACGATTTGAACCTCTTCCTACGCTAAAATTGCGATTCTGTGTTTGCATCGGTGCAAGAAATGTACCGGTTTCGCGGTCATTTTTTACGTATCGAATTACTCCGAAGTTCGACGAACTTTTACGAAGCAGTACGATGGTAGCCGAGACTGTAATTGGTCACGAAATCAAATAAATTCAAGTGGAAGGAATTGGAGCTATGGTGGTTTCATCGTCAAAAATATTTCGCAAAATTATCACAGACATAGTATATCCATCTCTATTTAACCCTTTTGTTACGCGTAGCAAAATTCGTAAATAATTTCACGTCGTTTATATTTCGTTCTTAATTCGTCCCTGGTATTTTTCCCATACACCTGTCGCGCTCAAAATTACGATACAACCCATACCGTGTACTAGCAGGCATTTGTAAAATTCCCCGAGAAGATATTCTAGAGTGTTTAGAATTCTAAACAAACATTTCACAAATAACAATTGTATTAAAACCTTCTCCTTCGATTTTCGCTAACTTTCCTTCGTACGTGGAAGTTGTAGAAAAATTCAAACGTAATTAAAATCCAGCACAGATGCGATCTAAACTCGATTCTAAACAGCAGAATAAAAACAAGAGAGCTCAAAGTAATTACACAAAAGAGCCTAATTGCCGTTATTACCGCAGTCTATCGCCTCGAAATAGTAATTCAAAGTAATTACGCGACGTCGTTATCGATGGCGCGCCCGATGAATTGATAAGGACCTCCGGTATGTACCAGCACCAGACAGTTCGCGGGCATCGTGCGTCATTTAATTGCAGAATGGAAAACGCTTCTGAAATACCCGTTGCGCAACGTCGCGTCTCGTCGTGTCGCGAAAGTAACCGCGAAAAATGCCCCTTTATCTCGGCACACTCGAAATAGACTAATTTCAAGCGATGACGCCGCCTCCATTCCCCGTCCACGCGTCTTCGATTTTTACCGCAGTCCCCGTCACGGTCGCGGCGACGGTGCTCGGCTATTGTCCCTCGCCTCTCGAAGCCGACGGCTCCATCGCCGTTATTCGCACGTCAGCCTGGAAGTGTCCTTCCTTTTCTCGCCGGCGGAGAGCGAGACACGGGCCGCGTGCGCGACGCGTGCCAATTTTCTTCGTTACCCTCGAGCTCGTTACATTAGCTAACACTAGCACGTGATGATAACGTGACGATAACACTTCTTCCTTCTCCCCTCCCCGGGCGACCGGCGCGGCGCGGCGCGGCGCGGCGGTATTCCAGCGGACGATACCCGGATTCTGTGCCCCGCGATCGGCTAAATTGTTTTCATCTTTTTACGAGCATACTTTACGAGCAAAAAATGTGCCGCCTAATGGGACCATTCTAACGCCGTTTCGCCGCGATTGTGGCCGTAATTACATCGTCGTTAAAGCGTCGGTCGGTCGGAGTAAGACGGGGGCGGGGGGGGGGGGGGGGGGGATAAAAAGAAGGAGAATCTGTTCCGCGAGATTTGCTCGTGGTTTCGTAATTAGCACGCGGGGACTCTCGATAAACATCCTCGCGCCCGTGCCCATCTTGTCACCGCAGATTAACCGTCGAAATAAATTGGGGTGACGATTGCGCCGGCCGATTCTCTCGAGGAGCCCGGCCCGTATTGAGATTATCGCGGCGCTGGCGATAAAGCGATATTAAGTCGACGGGAAAGTAAATATTTTTCCCCCGAGTTCGTGGCCGTGTTCGCGCGCGGTTTCTCGGAACTTGGGTTAAAGAACAATCCCCCCGAGGAATTTGGAAGTTGCTCCGATTGGGCAGGATGGGAGATAGGGAGCCGCGCGAGTATAGAGAACGGTATCGCGGTTACGCGAGCGGCGAGACACGTGGAGTTCAATCTAGAGCTGTAATTACTCCAGCATTCGTTACAGCCCTGGTTCGAGCTTCTCAAGCTTACAACGAATACCGTTCGCTCGAATCGGCTTGCCTGCTTCGACCTTCTACTTTTTCGCGATACGGGGAGCAATCATTTTTTGTTTTGAAGGAAGAAGAACATTGTCGAACGGATCGTTGAACTGAAGATTGAAGATGGATTTTGGGGGTCATTGATCTTTTGTACACAGGGCGGGTACGAAAGTAGTCAGTTAACCGAACAGTTTGAGGTAAAGTTTCAGCTTTCGTTTCTTTCGAAGATATCTTTATGGCTGTGCTCTCAGCATTGGGGGCAAGTTTTGCTGTGTATTGATGAATGTAAATTGATTGGATAAGCAGAATAAAGAAAAAAATGTAAGCACGAGTGAATCTAGACATATGGATTGGGGATTTAGTAAAATGAGTTCGCTGCAAGATTTATTTATTGAAAATTACTTTTTTGTACTCTTATATGTTCTGCTTATTAAGGGAATGGAAAACTCAAAGGGGGTCACGTGTCGTTACATACGAATTTTGGAAATACACTTAGGAGCGTTCCTAAGCGTAGAATCTTATTGAAATTAGTATTCGAAGTTTATCGATCACTTTGATCTAGTTGTACCATTTAACCAGGTAGGATCAATGGCGCATCCAGAGCGGTGCCCAAGGGGCCCCGGCATCCCCCAAAAGAAGGGGCTTTGTCAAAAGAACAGAAAACTGGATTTTATTCTTTAAATAAATTTTCATACTCACTTAATATTAAAATCTGGTTAGTTGAGGTTGTTTTGTTGGATGTACTGTTTCTCTAGTCTGTACACTACGAATTTACTTTCTGTTGTAAATAATGGGCTTGTCCCGTCAAATAAATAAATAAATAAATAAATAAATAAATAAATATATTCTTATCCGTTCAACACGACTCCCCCAAGATTAAATTGTGCGCGCGCTACTGGGTAGTGGACAGTGGAAAATGAGAGGGAACTAAAACTGGTTTTCCTCCATCCTACTCGATGACATTAGGGCAGAATGGGAATCAGCAGCGCTGAACATAATCACAGTTATTGCGGTTAACTGACTGTTGCTGTTCACTTGTGCATACAGACCGCCTCAAGATAAAAAGTAATTGTTCCTCAGCAGTAACGACGTGCAAAAACACAATGAAACTGTTTTGCTTTACTTCGTAGTATCTTAAATTCTATATAAAATCTCAAGTTAAGAACAGTTGCGCCAAAGATTTTTTACGCTCTCCTAAGATCTGCATTATACTTGCTCAGAATTAAAGCGATCTTTGGTGTGCTAGTAATATTAAAAATTGCTCCAAAAAAAGGAAGAAAAATTACATTGTTATTGAACGATTATTCTATTAAGGGGTATTTACGGGTTTGAGGTTTCCAAGAATTATTATTTTTTATATAAATCGACAGTATAACATCTTAAGAAAGTTCAGTTAAAATTTGATGAAGAAATTCGAAATATTTTCGAAGTTAGAGGAGCAAAGTAGGTATTGAGAGGTTTTTCTGGAACCATCGTTTCGCAAACTGGCGTGCACGATTAAAAGAAAACTAGACCTCATTTTCCCTAAATTTTTGTCGCGTTATCTTTGTATGATTTGAATCTACTTGGTGGACCCCCCACAAATACTTGATACTTACCGATTTCTTTCCTTTTAATTGAAGGAAATAGGTGTTAAAAATAGGCGAAAATCGTAACTTTCTATTCAAACACGCGCTAGTTTGGGTATCTCATTTTCTTTTAATATATTTAGGAAGGTCCCCTATTTTTAGGCGTAAACTTTAAAAAACCATTTGATCGTTCGATTTATCCGATGATCGAAACAGGTGCTACATTGCACGCCGCAAACACCTATCTTTTATTTCTCCGCCCTCTATGTTCTTCGTGACAATCTAAAAATAGGAACTTATAGTACAAACATGGATTAATAAAATATAAAAACTTTTATCAAGCTATCTTTTATAGCCATTTAGAAAAAAAATCCTAAAAATTGTATGATTTTCAGGCGTGAAGCCTACAAATACCCCTTAACAGACCACCAGATCGGCAGATTTTTCGCCCCTAAGCCCAGCGTTCGCGAAACGACTGCCATCTGTGGTATAATGAGCCTCGGATACCCAACGAACATGCGCCAGTCGGTTCGATCTGTTCACATTCCGCAATCGTCGGCGTGCTTTCGACAATGCGTATACTTAGAATTAGCCCGTGTTTGCCGATGGTTGAACAAAGGATTCGAGGGACGTACGCGCACGTCGTATCTGGTTTATCGCTCTTGGAGGAAAACGCGGCGGGGAGAGAGGCGCATAGAAAGCTGACCTTAAACATTGCATTTACCTCGGCTGTGGAGCGTCGACGGTGGGACAATTGGATGCCGCGCGATGTCACCGCGATACCGAGCCGGAAGCTTTTAACATTTTGCTCGAGGACAGAGTGTCAAAGCTCCTCGATTTCGCCCGCGCGTTTCCGCGTGCGATCGCTCGCGGTACAGCCAGGCCGCCGTTGCGTAACCGCCCCCATTAATCATCGCCCGTTTCGACTTTGATCGTTGCGAGAGGCAGAACTACAAGAAGTCGGAGGAATAGATTAGCGAGACCCGGGGGGGGGGGGGGGCGAGGGGCAGGGAAAACTTTGCGCCCTGTAACGGTCACTCGCGTGTTAGGAAACTCGAGTGCATGATTAATGTAAGGGGTGACCCATAAATAGTCTGCGAAGATGACTTTTAGTTTGTTTTTTTTACATCAGAGATGGGGGAGATCACTGATTTAGAATTAATATTACGCGGGGATGGAGATTGGGCAATACTTGACGTAGAATATTTTCCACAGCCGAGATGGTTTTAGTTCTTAGCTCACTGTAAGAGTTGGAATTAGCTTGGCTGGGGACATGTACAGGGTGTCAGGGGCTTCAGAGAAGCGAGGGGGAAATGTTTAGGAAATTGTTCTTCTGTGGGTGAATCAAGTGCGATGTAGTTTTTGGATGACTTTTCAAATTTTAATTAATTGCGGAGGAATGGGGTTGCAGTGGGGACTCTGGTTTTTGAAACTTCCCCTATTGTCCAAGATTATTTCTCTAAACTCATTGTGCATGGTTAGTTGAGATGAATACACAGGGTAGATGTCCCTCTTAGGGTGCCTTTATATTTAAAGAAGTCGTACAAGAAAACTCGCATAAATAAATAAGGAAAGAATTTTTTTTAATTAAGTTAAACTATTAATGTATGTGATAGAAACGAGAAGATTGCACTTTTAAGCATGGCGAAAATTTTTTAAAAAATTTGGATCCTGAAGATTTCGATGGATTGACCCAAATACTTATCGAAAACGGTAAGGAACACGTATGTACTTTACAGAAGCGAATAAATTGATAATTATCATGATTTGCACTTACGCAAAGTGTTAATTATTATATCATAAAAGCTTCTAATTTTATGAAAAAATAGCAAAATGAGCACCTCTGAAACATTTTCGTAGTTTTTAAAGTGAATACACTAATGTGGCCCTCAAGTGCTCTTTCTGTAACTACCCAACATAACCTTCTTTTTTTTCTCAGAAAGAAAGAGAACGCTATTCAAAAAAGGCACCGTAACTGGGGGCACATTGGTACGGACAACGCACTTTTCAGGGCATAGTAATTCGGAATTGGGACAACAACGTGTATTTTTGTTCCGTTTAAAAAAATTTGAAGTATTAACATTCTCACCCTGAAAAATGCCTTAATAAAGAGAAAAGTTGGAAGAACCAACATGTCTTTTCACTAAGCAAAATTAAAGTATAGATAATTAAAGAGAAGTCAGTAATTAATTTATTCGTGAGCAAGTCGGCGTCGAAGCACCGCTATAGGGACGTCTATGTACCCTATCGTAAACTGAGGGAACATTGGCAGGTTTTTGTAACATTTTGTTACGCATACCTATAATATAAAAATGAACATTTTTACATTTGCTTTAAGTATTCTACCATAACGTTTAATCTTTTACGATTGTACTACAAGCGTGCAAATGCATACAATTTTTGCCCGTTTCCTTTATTAATATACTGCTCGACGCTATTTTTTACCGATCGATCACGCGAAAAGTTGAAAGAAATTGATGTAAAGTAAATAGCGTATCAACTGATATATTGACTGCATTGTCGTAAATTATCAGTTAGTAATTAGAAGAAGATGGAGTATTGTTTAAAATTTAAGCTCGTAATGAAAATTCAAAAATCCCGTTTGTAGAGTTAAGTAAGTTGTATACATGCTGAAAATTTCATCCAAATCGGTCAACGTTGCTCTGAGCTACAAACGCTTAAAGATCGCCAAATAAGGTCGAAAATCGGGAAATTCCTGAAATCAGCGTACATATTAATTTTAACTGCCAATGTTCCCCCAGTTTACGGTAACGTATGATGAGTGTGTTTATCGTCAGGTTGAAGTGCCCAGGTTCTCTACTTGTTAACTAGGGAACACGAGTAAAAGTTTAATAATTTATTCTGCTACACAGACAGTAAATACATCATCCTCAGGCAATAATTAGAATACATTGCAAAGGGAGTAATCCTAGTCATCTGTTGTGGGCAGCGAGTTAATTCTGGAAAAGATGACATAGTCCCTGGTATTACCTATCCACGCTCCTACACCCCTAACACTCTAATATTAATTTTCATCCCACCCTCTTCACCACCCTCCTCATATTTTCCCTCCATTATGCATTACCCATTAGCCGCCTACAATATACCACCCTTTCACCTCCCAGCAACACCAGGACTCACCGTGGTGTTCGCAAGAAAGCTAAAAACTCATCTTTCAAGCAGTCCGCATAACAACCCAACTACCACACTTCCCGCATTATATTAGTATCGCCGTCCTATTCTGGGCAACCCCCTAATCTACGCGATACAACAGCCCCTCGTTCCCTCAACCCTTCCCCTGTTATTCCCGGGAATCTTGTTATGCGGACGGCGGGTGCGGGCGCACGCCACGCGAGCAATCTCTATCGCCACGAGGGGGTGGTGGGTACCCCGGCACATCCGCTCCCCATACGATCGCCGCGTGGAGAGGCGCGAGATAGAACTAAATATCGGCCGGGTCCACAGGGGTCAGGCCGCTCGTGGTTGCCGAGAGTTCGCCTCCGGGGGCGACCTTGGGACCGTGCCGATTGATTTCACGCGGAACGCCGTCGAAGGACGAAAGAGTTAACAAATGGTCGCCGATCGCGCGTCACCGCATAGTAGCCCGGCTATCTGTCGCGTGTGTGTTGACAGTCGAGCGCCGGTACAACGTGTACAGCTGGACGCGACGCGGACTGCGTACGTGCTGTCCCATTAGCGTGTTATCCGGGAATTACGAGATGATAACCGCAGGGGGATGCGGGCGCGGAGATGAGGACTAGAAGAAGGAGGAGAAGAGAAGGCCGGAGGCAGATAACCCTGATCGTCTGTCATGACACGCGACGATGTAAACGCGGGAGGACAAGGCAAAGGCGCGTGGAGGGGAACGCCGCGCACGAGGGAGGAAGGCGAACGGGACCAGCGGCTTCTGTTTGCGTGGTGACGACGGTGGTGGTGGTGGTGGTAGCGGCGGCGGTGGTGGTGGGCGATAGTGATACCGTGCACGAGGAGTAAACCTAGCCGCCGGGTGGCGAAAAGGTCGCGGCCCCGTCATTGATACGGTAGCAGAGAGAGCGTACTTTGGACCAATTCCTAGCCACGGCTAACTCGAATAAACTCAGGGGAACGCGGCTTCGTTACTTCAGTGCTACTTCGGCCACGCACCGCGGCACACTCAAACACCGACCAATCAACACCACCACCCCTCTCTCTCTCTCTCTCTCTTTCTTTCTCTCTCTCACTATCTCGCTCTCTAATTTCCATCATCCCAATTAAAACCACTCTTACACTATCAACATCTCTATCCTCCGCCTCTCACCGCCTCCGCATTCTCGTACCTCTGTTCTGTTTCAGTCTCGGCACCCCGCATTTGTTCTCTCACGTCCACGTCCCCGTTCATCCGGCTCTGTGTTCATTCCCGGGTGCCGCGAATCGCCCCCGCGACCAGGCGAAAGGGCACGCATCCCCGCGCCACGGCCGTTCGCCCCCAATCGGAGGCCCGCGGCGGACGAGAGGCACCTCGGGGCAGCCGTCGAGGAAGAGGCGAGAACACGCGCGTGGCCCGTTAAAGAGTCGAGCAGGGAAACGCGGACGGCTTGGTGTTCACGCGGCGCTCGATCAGAGATAGACTAGCCCAGTCCAGCCGGCTCGCGGTTCTCCTTCGACTTTCGCATAGGCGCGCACGTGATCGCACGTGACGCGCTCTGCGGTCTCTAGAGCCGCGCTACCCGAGCGGCGCCGACAAAGAGGAGAGACGGTCGCGCGACACCGACGATCGCGGTGTCTCCTCGTTTCCGCGGCACAGGCCACAGACAGCTGATCAGAGAACACGTTGAAAATGTCTACAGAACCGGGCTTCACCTCCAACGGGAGCATGATCGTGGTGAGCAACAGGTTGCCGTTCGTGCTCAAGAGGAACGAGGTGACCGGCAAGCTGGAGCGCAAGGCCAGGTTAGTACGCCGCCCGTGGGCGGACGCTTTATTCTTACTTCTTTCCTGCCTCTGTTTTGTAAACACCGTGGCGGTAAACAGGCGGCTTCGCAGCCGCAGCTTTACGCCTGCTAGACTAATTTCATACCAAGGTTCGAGCATCACGTTGGCATCGCTGACAAAGTGACGTTGCCAAATCGAGAATCCTGGTTTCAATGAAACTCCGCGTGAATGTTGAGCACGTCGGAGTATGCGAGGAGCGATTTTTCTTCTTGAAAGGCTGTTTGGGTTGTTTAATGTCACTTTATCTCGCTTTTGGTAGTGTCACGGAGCGTAGAGCAACTCTAATGTTTAAAGCTTTGCTCTATCTCGCGCCGTTACAAGATTATGATAAGCGTGACAACTTTAAGGGCCCATTTCACCCCTCCAGAGTGAATTTCCGCAGGAAAATAAAATTGCTCTTCGTGCACCCCAATGTGCTCGACGCTCGCGCGAAGTTTCATTAAAATCAGGAGTTTTGAGTTGGTAAAGTTCCCTTGTCAGCTATTCTAGCCACTCTCCATTTGTGGGATATCAATTTTGAGATATAATTCTTCGCGATGGAAGTATCGTACTTTTCTTAACGTTCACATTTTAAGCTCTCTTTTCACCACTGCTGTACGCGTTGCCGGGGCCCTTTCAGGGGGGATACTTATGCGCCTCGTAACTGGTATTCATTTATTCTCCGTTTTTTTTTTCTGTTTTATTAACTATCTGACTCTGCAAGTGAAGTGCACGAATGCATATGCTTTACACGCGGCGTATTGTTTGAATTTCTTGCTCTTATAAATTGCTACTGATTCGAATCAAGTGGATTGAAGTGAACGAGGGGGTGAATGAAGTTCGAGTCACTGATTTTTTTTTTCAAATAAACGTATCGAAAGCGTGGGGTGTAGTATTTAAAATTTAGCTAGAAAATTGACGTCAAAATTTCGTTTCGAACAATCTGTATAGAAGACTATACATTTTAAGTTACATTGCTCAGCAGGGCGAACCTTCCAACTCGATTTTCTCTCGAAATAGTGTATTCTATTGATTTGACACTTTATTATACACGGTATGCAAAACGTTAAACCAAAAACGTTCATTCTCCTTGTTATATGAGGCGTTGAGAGCGAAAAATCAGTTTAGAGCAATAATGTATTGTAATAGATAGACTGTCCTGATCATATGAAATAAGGAAGAATTCATTTTTTTCGACGTGAATACAAAAGTGGGTGCTAATGTTTCGTCTTATAACTTCGAAACTAAAAGCAACATCCAAACAATAAATATAGCGCCGCGTAGACAAAGGATGTCGGTACCCGAGATGACCTTGGGGCCGAGCGCGTAACCGCAGCGAGCGTGGGCATGGGGCCCGCAGCATGTAAATAATGACAGAATTGTAACGTGCTTGGCGGGCTTTGGGCTAGTATAACTGCGGATTGCGTCGAGTGAGAACTGCGAAAGTGGGTTTCAATAATCAATAAAATGATCCTTCAATATCAATATCAAACTTACTCCTTCAAAATAATCGTTCAAACCTACTCTGTCTACGTCATTCATTCCACAATCCAACATCAGGGCCGAGTATTCACGCCAAAGACTGCGGTTTGTGTCCCCGACACAACCTACCCGAGTTTTTTCAATGCGGGTTATTCCGTTGTTGCTCTCAATGCCTCGTATAGTCTGCAACTGTACAGACCATGAACGAGATAATCCATTGCAAGTTATGAAGACCTGAAATTTAAATAATCTTCTATAATAATACCAGAAACTAGAGATTCAGTGCCAAGATGGATTGAGCAATATCTGTCACACGGTTGAAAATAATTAGAGGACCATTTATTTGGTACCTACTTTGAAACAATAGAGTAACGACTATGAATACCGGCCTAAGTGATTTAATCTTTCAGTACCGTGTGGCTTAGTTATTTTTCATCTCCAATGATTTATACAGTAATTCCATTGATAGGGTAATGAATTGCAATAAATAACTTTTCCATTGTTCGCACGTAGTTATAGATAACCAGAGAATCTTCTGTTTAAATAACTGTATCGCTTACTACGACGTTTAGCTACGTTGGAAGTAATGTTCCCTCTGCTGCATAATAAGCCCCTGAGAATTAGTCTGCTAAGTCATTAAAGGTAGAGAATTGAGTTGCTGCTCCTTGCCTCTATGCATTGCAACGAGGAAAATTGGCTTGCATCACTCTCGCGTCCGTGCGCGAAGCATTTAATAAGAATATCAGCTATTAAATAGAATAACATATTAACAATCAATATTAAATAGAAGTCGATATTTGCTTCCTCAGAATTATTCAAACTCGAGCGTTTAATCGTCTAGAACAATCTACTTCCTCTTTTCTTTCTATGTTTAAACGGCACTCTGCAATGGTTGATAAAAAAGTCATTGTTAATTGTGACTTAGTAACCGATGCCCGCCGATATTGCGCTACCCGTGTTTATTTATGGTCGGCGAAAAAATAGTTCGCGATTACACATCGTGCGTGTCACTCCGTCGAAAAGCTCGGCGCTATATAGTGCCGATGGCGGTGTCGAAATTTTTCGTAAGAACACGCTCGTATATACAGAACGACCGTGTCGGTATTCTGCCTCGACGCTACCGAGAAACCCGTTCTTAGGCGCGTGGCTTGCTATTTTGTGATCCCAAAAAATAGTCCGGTCATGCTAGCATCGATATTGTTGCGTATAGTTACGCTGTCTTTTTGATTCTTGCGTCGCCTTGCTCTATTGGTTGCACTCGTGCCGGATGATCGAGCTTCCGTTAGACGTAGGTGAGTAACTTTGATCGATGACTTTTCGTATAAAACAGAGGGTAGCAGTGGCGGATTTAAGGAAAATGGACCAGGTGGCAAACGTTCTGGGACACCCTGTATACATAACAGAATTGGAAATAAATGGGATATGAAAATTATAGGAAACAAAAAAGAATATAGTGTTTAGATAAAATCATAATTTTTTTTTGGAAGTTGGGGCCCTGTGGGCCTTTCGGGTAAGAGCCGAGGCGGCAATCGATCGACTGCTTAGGGGTCGCACTGGAGGGTAGGTAATTTAGAATTGCAAGTACAAAGCGAATGGTCGATAGAGTTTATGAAAACAAAGCAGTTCTTATAAAATAAGGTGACCATTTTTTTCTTGGGGTTTCCGTGGGCATGAGATATTTTTTTTAGGGACCACCTCTACTCCTCGTAGACTCGGCCACACTGTTGGCAAATTTTAATAGCAAACTCGTGGCTTCGGTTTCATATTGATTATTTTGTAATACAGAAGCGGAGATATTATTATCTGAAAATAAGTTAAATTAAAAATTTACAAAACCCCTGACACAAAAAGAACGGTTTATTAACTAAAAAAGTAGATTGCGAGAACTTTAAGAAGTATGAAATAACTTATTATATCATATTATTTATTTCTCTGTTATAGGCAGTATAGTCCCAACATATTATATTCAGTTTTCTGAACTTCTACGATTGAAACTCAGCTATTTTATAATCTTTATTTCGAGTTCTTATAATATCCAACTGCTGTAAAATGTTAAAAAAAAAATTACAAACGATTACCTTAAATTCAGAATTGGGGACAAAATCGTCCTCGTCCTCGGAAATCGTGGCCGAGTGGTCACCTTATAATATAAAAACAATCTCACTAATCGTTACAAAGCTTAAACATCCACAATAATTTGAAAAATGCCCCTTCAACGCCTCTTTCTCAGCATTCAAAGGCCCCAAGCAGTTCTTCACCGCTTCCAACAAAAAATATCGACCGCGAGAATACGCAGAAACGTATTTACCTAACAGAAAGCGTTAAGACAGATTCTCCAGTTCCTAAATAGCCCTTTCCGTATTTAAACAAAGTCAAGCCGGCGCAACAAAATTAATAGCCAATTTCGAAAGAATCTGCCCCTCCACGGGCCAGGGTTTGTTTACATTCTCGCTTTTCGCGTGGCCCCAGCAGCTCGGCCTCGATAAGCGGCGGATTAGTCGCGGGTGTTACACAACCACGCGCGGCCGGCCGGTCGAAATTCGGGAGCGCGTACAGCTCGCGATGGGATCTCCGCTGTCCCTGTCTCCCGTGCGCGCTCTTTCCGGATACGGGCGGGTTTATCTGTCGCGGTGACACAAGTAGAAATCTTATCCGTTTATTTACGTGACTCACGGTATCGTCCGTTGATACCGAGCGTTCGGTAAATAAAACTGTCGTTTCGCTGAGACAGAAAATAGAAGCTCTGCGTGACCGTTAATTGAAGCGAATTCGATCGGGCCGGCCGGTGGCAGATAATAGGGGCCGCGGCTCGCAATCGCGGTCGGTAGAAAGTAGAAAATAAGACGCGTAAGTAATGTGCCAGTTCCTTTTCAGTACACCGGGGGTTGTTAATCTAATCGCCTTCGCGGAATATAAACTCCGTTGCAAAAATAGGAATATTGCTGAGAGTGCACGTGCCTCCCCCCCCTCGGATCCTCGCGCACATAGAGGGTGCAGCAACGTTTGATCACTCGAGAAACATGATTAAAGACCGCGCTCCGTAAACAGACACGGAAGATAATCGCCCCGCGATTCGAGCGGGGGGCGCTCGTTTAAAAATCCCTCCCCCCTTGGCCCTCGGTGTGTTTTATTTCACACGGTCATCGGTGTATCCACGACGGATGCAGCCGAGCGAAATCACGAGCGTTGGTAAACAAGCCGGGATGGAAATAAGAAAACTGTCACCGCGCGACGATAAACAAGTTGCATCCGCGATAAAGCGGTATCGGTCGCCAGGGAACAACAATCCTATACATATATCTACTAGGGCTGGGACTATTCGAATAATTTACTATTCGAATATTTTACAAGTATTCGAATACTACGAATAAACTTCGAATATTTGAGTATTCGAATACCGATGTATTCGAATACTGACGTATTCGAATAGTATGGTGTGAAATATAAATCAAGTTCTTATGTTGATTTTTTACCAGCTTTTATTTAGTTTCAGTTGTGAGTTCGTTAGTTTGTGGTGAAATCTTGTAAGCTAATTTTGACCCACTTCATCATATCCGATCGGCTTGAAACTTTGCACACATATGTAGTTCCGATGACAATACAATATTTTCACTAAAAAGCATGAAATACTTTATAGTGAATTTTTTTTTAAAAACAAGCTTTTATTAAAATGTACTAAAAAAGAACCAATAATTTTGATACCGGCCGAAATGACTGCCTGAGAAGAATTCCCTCATAGGGTGGATGTACCAGTAAATGAACACGTACCAGTGAACACGTACCAGTCCGACACACAACACACACCGAGTCAGGAATGTGTTGCGGAGTGAATCCTAACTCCTGAACGGCATGATTTTCTCCTGATTTTTAATCCGGTTAGACCGCAAGACAGACTTATAGTTGCGGAATTACACTGCTCACAATCAAGTGAAAAAAAATTCGTGCGAACAAAGACGCTCTAGCAGTATGCGAAAACTAATGTATCAAAATACGTACATTTTGTATATTTATATAAAAGGACATTTTAATATTTACGTCCCACTCGTTTATTTTAGTCATAGGGTAAACGCACCAATAAATGAACACTTAAGGCTAATGAATGAACACTTTTATAAAATTATGTTTGCAGCGCGATTGATTCCACGTGCTTCAAAAATTGTTTGGATATGAAGCAAGAAATTAAAATAAAGTCTCTAATTAATTAGTTGCTTATTTTAATAATTTATTTTACTCATTTTAATATAAAATGTCCATTCACTGGTACGTGTTCATTTACTGGTACATCCACCCTATGAGGGAATTCTTCTCAGGCAGTCATTTCGGTCGGTATCAAAATTATTGGTTCTTTTTTAGTACATTTTAATAAAAGCTTGTTTTTAAAAAAAAAATTCACTATAGAGTATTTCATGCTTTTTAGTGAAAATATTGTATTGTCATCGGAACTACATATGTGTGCAAAGTTTCAAGCCGATCGGATATGATGAAGTGGGTCAAAATTAGCTTACAAGATTTCACCACAAACTAACGAACTCACAACTGAAACTAAATAAAAGCTGGTAAAAAATCAACCTAAAGAACTTGATTTATATATCACACCATACTATTCGAATACGTCAGTATTCGAATACATCAGTATTCGAATAGTATTCGAATACTTAAATATTCGAATAGTATTCGAATAGTATTCGAATACTTGGATATTCGAATTATATTCGCCAAATAATTGAGCAACTGAAGTATTCGAATATTCGAATACCGAAAATTCGACAAATAGTCCCAGCCCTAATATCTACGCTCTCCGAATGACATCGGGGATAGCAGGGGTTGGTTAAATATCCTTATCTGCGGGTGAGCGTCTTTTAAATGCGTAGGAATTGCGGCCGATGATAACGATACGAGACGAAGCGCGATATGAAAATCCTAAAGGCGTTTCCACGTGGATCGCGACCGTACCGTTTCGTAATTATTTATCGGCGGAGATCGATGTCGGCGGCGCGGCGAGGGACTTCCGAGATACGGCGAGTGAAATTTTGAATAAGCGCGTCTGAAAATCTACGAATTTTTACGTTGTCGTTCTACGCGCTTTCGCGCAGAAGCAATTAACAGAAAGAAGCGTTTATGGCGGATTATGTAACAGGTCCGGCTCGTTGCCGTAGGAAAAGTTGCTACTGGTAGCTGCCTAGAGCGTGAAGTTGAAAAGGGGCGCGAAATGGCCTTTTCATCTCTTGGCATTTTTTAAAATAAAGTTTTAAATGGAATATTACAAGTTGCACTGTAAATGTGTTAAGCTACGAATAAGAATTTAGAGTAAGGTCATCAAAAAGCTCGAATAAGTGTACTTTATTATTAAATAAATGGCGCGAGGAGCGCTCGAGCCGAGCCTTAGTTTAAAATATGTCCAATATATGGCCAAATTAGTTCAAGACATGTTAACCCTCATCCGCCCCTTGTGTCCCTTTGACACAAACACGAATGTACATAGTACTCGTTGCGATAAATGTAAAAGAGCATTGTGCCCTGCAGATCGCTTTATTATTTGAGTCATTGTGAGCAAAAACGGACTAACCGACATTGAAAAAAATGAATTTTTCGTATTTTATATTAGTACACCCTATTGAAATACATTATCGCTACTAACTCAATTTCGCAGAAAATGTGGGTTAGTCTTGGGCTCTCAATGCCTCATTTGTGAACGATGTGAGCAATCGTACCTATGCCTGAACATACAGTAACTTCATTTTCATTTACGATAAAAGAATTTGCAAGGTCATCGATTTATCTTTTCGTTATATTGATATTTGACCACTATGTAAATTTGACACCAAGGGGCAAATTAAGTTGGGAAGCTCAGGGGCGTACGAGGGTTAATATACCTGCGATTCTCATTCGTCACTCTCTTCGTCCTATTTTAATTCGAAACCTTTACCCCGAAGTGTTTGATAAAGCAGACGCGCTTAAACGAATTTCGCCGACTGCAGCGATAAGGGACCTGTCTCGCGCGGAGAGATACGATATTCATTCATTAGGCGCTGCCGCGAGTGCCACGTGCTTCCCGCGTGTTTCCGCGTCGCTCGTTACGTGCGCTCTCGGTTTAATATATTACCGCGGTTGTCGTAGCCCGGCTTCGTGTCCCTCGGGCGGGGGCACGGTAAGTTGCCGTGGAAAAACACGATGCTCGTCGGCGTGCGGCATTGATTGCCGTTCGAAATCGGATGCGTCGGTGTCGTGTACGCGCGATGCACATTGCGCACGGCGGCTGCTGGGAACTGATGCTATCGTAACTCGAGGCGACGCTAACATGCGGGAGATCGATGTTAGATCGGGAGCATTATGTTGCTTAACCCTGCCGCGACCTTCGGCTCCGCTATAAATTTAACGCAGTGTCAAAGAACGAGGAGCAATCCCTTGTTATGCAGTCCCTAATTATATTGCTCTCGAAGCTGGAGACATTCTCGGAGCAAACGCGGGTGGGTCGGGAAAGCACCGAGGGAATTAGGTGGGTTAAAGAATAGAGAGGGAAAGACCCGAGGGTCGTAGTAGAGCTAAAGAATTGAAAACACGATTGGGTCGGGGAAGACCCGAAGGACGTAGGTAATGTTAAAGAGATGAAAAGACTATTGGGTGAAAAACAGAGGTGGTGTAGGGTTGAAAGGCTTAGAGGATCTTCTACTTCAGTTATCTCGTTGTTTAGTGATGGGTGTGATAGGTACTTTCAGTGCAGAAAAGTAGTGTAAGGGAGGTAATTGCAATAAGTTACTCATTCTATAATATGAGGAATATTGAGAAATAGATCGTGTAAAATAGTTAATGGATTATTTCTCTGGTGGGTGGGCAAACGAGTATAAGTCAGAATTATGAATTTTGCGGGGAGACACTTAGAATATTTAAAGTGCTATGTAAGATCAGGTGTTAAATTTTGGACGTGAAAGTTGATAACATATATGTATAAAAGAAACTTTTATTTTTAACCCTCGCTTGTCACGCTGGAGCAAAATGGCTCACAATTTGACTCTCAGGTAAAATATCTTTGAGGCATCACTGGAAATGGCACCACTGTTTAAACATGCTGATACTTTAGATGTTAATTTTCAACGACGAATATATATTTTACAATGTTCGAACTTTATCTCAGAATTTTTGCGATAGATAGTTTTTAAGCAGCAGCTGATTGAAAATTGGGTTGGGCCGAATCGACCCAGTGCGACAACAACTTTCGTAAAAAACAGGTGTGACAACCGGGGGTTAACCTTGATTCACACAAAAGAACAAAGAACAGATGTATTTGAGTCAGCTTCTTGTTCAGTGAAGGTTCAGTAATCGGTTAACAGTTCTGAAACACTGCGCAGAGCGATTCTAGGAATGTGACAAACTTATAATTATTAAGTAACAACAAGTGAAGATGGAAGCAATTAGCAGAGAAACATGGTGTACGGTTCTGATCATATTTTCGAGAATCCGATATATTTTCTGTTACACAAATCAATTCAAGTAGGGGCATCGGGAATTTATTGGGCTACCGGATGCTTTGGCCCCAAAGATAGCTCGGTTGCACACTTGCAATTTGATAATAATGATGATGTCACTCGAGATCCAATTCAGTTACAAACCGCAACGTACGGTTAATTAGCGGGAAGTGTAATCAGCATACAAGTACCTGGCAGTAAATCTTAAACACGGATGTAGCAAACACGTCGACAGTTCCTGTTGAATATTTGAATAGTTGATCGCTCCGGTACCAACTATAACATATCACGTAGAATATTTCCTTTCCGTCATCCCTAACATAGTACTCTTACACACATAGAGAAAAATCAATAATTGAATTAAGTCCTTAGACTCAGCCTATAGACCATTTAAGCTAATTAACATACTTATTCAAATGACTGCTATTCGAAAGCTCCAATACTCCTCTACAAGCTACACATTAATCCTGTCAACCCCCATATTCATACTTTTAGTTACACTTTTTAAAACGATCCAAAATCACAATTTTCTAACCATTGCACTACTACTTAGTACTCCAAAAGTCCGAACGGTAGAGGAGAAGAGGTGGTATACATATAATATGGATCAGTGTAGTTTTGGAAAACCCACATTTTGCACTGTGTTGGAACAAATTGTACTCTTTCAACGAGTTTATTTTGTATCCACAGACTAATAATCGGGGGTGGCAAATTTTGGGGAGCGACAAATTTTGAACGAAAGAAATTGTGAAGGTTTAAACACAGGGACTTGAGACAACTTTAAAGACAAATCACACACGTGACTTAATTTTGAAATTGCCTCGACTCTTTCGAATTAAAATATTTGATGATATTTCGCGGAAAGGGCAGCAGACGCTTGCTAGCACAGGGGCGCCAAATCGCCAAATGCCGCCCCGCACCCTTACCGGGTACTCAGTGGCGGATTTAAGAAAAAAGGCCCAGGTGGCAAACGTTTTGAGGGGCCCATTTTTTCGGGAAAATGAGAAGGTAGTTTACTAAAAGGGAGTAAGTGTACAGAAAAGTATAGAGAAAAAATATAGTGCTTGGATAAAATCATAATATTTTTTAAGACAGGGCCCTGGGGGGCCATCTGAGCATTCTTTGGGAAAATGAAGAGGTAGTTTACTGAAAACGGGCTCAGTGTAATAATACAGAAAAAAATATAGTTTTGATAAAATCATAATTTTTTTTTATAGTTGGGGCCCTGGGGTCTGGGGCCCAGGTGGCGACTGCTCATCGGCCGCCCTGTTAAATCCGCCACTGCGGGTACTTTAAGCTAATACACGATAAGAGACACGTTGGTTAGCACTGCCGACGATTGTTGATTCCAATACGCACATTTAAAATGAATTATTTTCTCTAAAACAAAAAAGTGGTGCATATTTCCATCCCTTCCGCTGCCCGTCTACCACCTACACATCGAAGGTTGCCTTTCCTTCGACGAGAATGTCAACTCCAATAGAAACTAACGAGCTCCGAGAAATAAGCAAGTTATACTTCCCGCTGTTCCCGTTCGAGGAGCCTGCGATGACGAAAGCCGCCGGCGTGCGTGGTGACTTTTTCGCAGCGCGATCGCAACGGTCGGCGCGCGCGAATAACGACACCCGGCTGCGTTCTCTCGGGCCCGACACGCGTGCACCTACATCACGCTGGACACGCGGCGCTCTCGAAATAGATCGCATCCGAGTGTCCAGTGGTAATAATAGCGCGCATTAATCTTTTCCGTGTCGTTGCAGATATTATCGTTCCCGACGAGTGGTTCGTAAACACAGACTTCGATATCCCTCTAGCCTCGAGTGTCGCGAACCAACGGCGGATAATGGCGCGGAGTTAATATTCTGGAACGATCCCCGATTTTATCAGACGCCGTTGGGTCTGAGCGTCTGTCGAAAAATTGCTGCACTGCCGCTGGACAAATTGTCCTCGTCGTCCTCGGCCGCCATCCCTCATGGGTTTGTCGCTTCTCGCGAGCCAATATTTGGGGATCACAGGAACACGCGGCTTAGTTTCCCGAGACTTTGCTCTGCTCGTGTCGGGGACGAAGGGCTTATGCCTTAGAATACGCTTTTTCTCGAGTTACAAAGGCGTTGCGACCGCGGTAGAATTTTGTAAGAATTCCTGACAAGGCCGCGCGTTGGTGGTAAACGGTGATGGTAGTATTTATGATCAGACAAGACAGCTGGGTGTTTTATTGTTAGTAGGTGTTCCCGCGGCGCTCTGTCACGGAGCAGGGAAGTTTACAACTTGAAGAAAAAGTATTTTTAGGTATATCGTCTTGTGACTTTTTTTCATCCCCGATGCGAGTTTAAATTTTTAATCACAGGCTCAGATAAACAAGTTGAAAAAGCGACCTTCGCTATTTTCTTCGCTATACCGACCAATTGCATTTTCTTTCCAAAACTACGAAAAACGTCACCTACTTAGTAAACTAGTCCTTCTAGCTTCTCGAAAAAACTCAAGTCGTTTGGACCAATTTTAAAACAGTGCTTTTGTCCGGCACTGTACATATCGAGGGTTCAAAGCCAATCACTGTAAACCCAGCATTCCCCGATAATGAGTTACGCAGTTGAAAAACCTCATTATTGTTAAAACTTTCAGTTGATAAATCAATTAAGTCACTATTTTCATACGTAAATAATAAATAACGGTACTTATATTGACCACGGAATCACTAGGAAAAATTATTCAGAGGACAAACAACGTAAGTCTCTGTTTTAATGCTAATGGGCTTACACTAGAGCTGTGCGAGAACCCGAAAATGTCGGGTCGGGTCGGGACGAGAATTTTTCTCGGGATCGCGACGGGTTCCCGGGAGTGTTGGGATTCGTATTATTATGACTGACTGATATTTGTACTTCGCAAAATCAACAATGTCTCTACACTTTTTCTTACGATGTGTTGAATGTATGATGTCGTTATCATTAAATTCGAGACTCGAAACGGCAATCGGGTCCTTGGAATTCTCGGGAATCCCGCACTTTCGAGAATCCCGACACTTTCGGGAGTGCCGACTCTCTCGAGAATCCCGACACTATCGGGAGTCTCGACTCTCTCGAGAATCCCGTACATTCTCGGGAATCCCGCACTCTCCCGGGAACCCGACCCTACCCGACCCGTCCCGACCTCGGGTTCCCGACATTCTCGGGTTCTCGCACACCTCTAGCTTACACTGGTTTGCTTTTAAACCCTCCAATATGTAGAATGATGTGGTCAATAGTTATTATGGTAGCACACACGTCACATGACGGAGGGTATCGCTATATTTATTAGTGTATATAGGAATAATTGCGCCAGTAAAATCGTTCAGTTTGACCCATTCCCCACGAGGAAAATGCCTCGCGTCGGTTCCTCGCGCTGAATGGCGGCCAAGTTCGGCCATATATTTATAATTATTGCTTGCCAACGAAGCAGCCGAGTGCTAGCCAGTGTCTCATCGACGGGCACGACGCTGCATCGAATGACTGTATGCGTATGTGGGTCGAGGTTAAAGGTCGCGTGAGATCGCGGGCACTCCAGAAATGTCACGGCACCACACGGCCACGCATCCGCCCGAGTTTCGACCACGTGCGCTTAGGAAACGCGTGTACATTCATCCTCGCACAGCCATAACTTCACTGCGCGATTGGTATACGATACAGAACTTTCAAATGTTTTAGAGGAGAGCAATAAAGTCTCCGTACATTAACACTTTGAGGGGGCGCAAGGTTTTGAAACATGCCCCTTTAAGTCGGTCACACCTTTCCGAGCGACCGTTACTGTCAGGAAAATTTTGTTCAAAGAGCACTACGAGCTTCGTGTGTGTTCAAAGTAAACGCTCGGAGACTCTTGGGCGATATTATAATTACTTTCCAGAAAATATCGTCGTGAAAATACGGTAAAATCGTGCACACTATGTGTATTCCCTCGCTCAAAGTATTAACCCCTTAACGACACACTAAATTTTAAAGAGACGTTAAAATATTACAACCTTTCTTTATGTTTCTATTTTACTATACAAATGCCTCCTTGCAAGCAATTTTGCAGGGAACGATGACTTCTCCCCACTTTTCTGAGATAACTCTTCTCCCCAAAATGCCAGTTGCCTTTTTTCACACCCTCGTGCCATTTGTGGAGGATACGATATCGAGTTGAACTGATAAAAATATTTTTAAGAAAATTTTATTTCCCGCAGCTTCATTTAATGCAAATTCAATGAAATTCATTAAGGTGATTATAAAAATTTATTTAAAGAATAAAATCCAGTTTTTTGCTTTTTACAAAGCCCCTTCTTTGGGGATGCCACCTACAACAGAAATTTCAACGCCATTGGTGGACGTTAAATATTGTGTATGAATTAACAAGCGCACTTGAGTTCCATTTAACAAAACATATTATTATAAAATAAGGGTCTGTGATTTCCATGTTACAATAGTTGAATATGGAATATTTGTACAATCAGCACATCTAATATAAAACACAGATAATGAGTGTTACTATTAAACAAAGTTTCGTGACCTCATAGGGGATTAATCCCCTAGAATCTTACCCTGCCTTCTATCCAATCTTTCTATATTTCTTACACGTGCTTTCCTTTAAAAAAACTAAGCCCCTGCATTCGCTTAGTAGCAAGCTGGCGCGCAGGTGCGTAGGATTAGCCAGTCGTAAATAGCTTGCAAATGTTTCTTTGTGTTGTTTTCAAGAGCACTAGAAACAGTCGACGATGGCCGTCTTATTTGCATTTTTAAGTCTCCGACGTCTATGTTCGACTTTGGTATTAATAGTTGTTATTTAGCGCGTCGCGAGTTCGACATCTAAAGAAAGCAACGCGAAAGAATCAGTTTCCGCCAAGGACGCGTTCGCAGTTTATGGTCTTAACGGTGGATTACGGAGGAACGTAGTGGTACGTCAAAGGCGATCAGCTGTTTCTCATAAATAGGCGTAGTATGTATACAGTCGCACGTCAGAGACCATCGACTTTGTTTGGCGAAAGAATGCGGCGTACACACTGATACCTGTAAGACGCGTGGACATCCAACCTTCAGAAACTAAGAAAACCTGATGCCGCGTCAACACGTCCCGATATTTACAGGAAGTGATGCTTTCATTCAAAGACAAATGGTATTACTCGATTCAGCGTCGAAATTGAAGCACAACGCGGAAGAGCTGGAATTATGAAGAATATAACGCAACTACTATTTTTCTATAATTCAACATCTCAGTCTACTTTTCTCAGAAATTAGAATTTCCACCGTGGAACGTGTTAATGTCTCGTCTTTCATAAATATACGATACTGCATCAGAGAATCCTAATGTATTGCAATATCAAAATACTGTACCTAAGTTACCAATTTCAAATTTTCACAAATTATAAAACACGGCATTCCATAATTGAGTTCCTGTAACAAGTGGTGTGCAGCCCCATCTTCACCAACTTCGAGTAAATTAGAAGCAACTGTTTATAAAATTATTACCTTCACTTAACATTGAAAAGATAACACTAATTGAAACATATATATTTTCACACATCGTAAGTAGTAGTTATCGAATTAATAAGTTCTTATTTCTATTTTTGGCGAATTTTTTAAATCTGGAGCTGCTCCTGACTTGCAGCTGGGTAATGAGTGCAGGTTCAAAATTTCCAATAAATCGCTTATTTGTTATCGGATTTGCGTCGAACGACGCAGAATTATTTTCACGTATATTACACGCCTCGTAACTCAAAAACTGTACAAAATGTAGCTGCCCCCGTGTTTCTGCAAGGTTCTCAATTAGTCGCGGCAGAGTAAACAAGATTTGCCGCGGAACCACATAAATATCAAATACCAAATGAGCAATAAAAAACGACGACCAAAGGTCTGCATAGATGTGAGCGTGGTTCACGGACATCGTGCACCAAAATAGAAAGAGGCTCGTTAAAGAATTACACAGTTACACGATCGATGGTGCTCTAAAACGGGATCCGCGTGTTGTTTGAGCGATCGACGCGATCATGTATTTGTCATTATGTAAATATAGTTGGTCTATGCCTCAGCGAGCAGTTGCAGAGCTGATCGAATACGTCTTTCAGTATTATCCCCGTCTTATCAACCGATACGCCGGTGACGGGCACTCGGTGGACTTTTATATTTACGCACGGGGTGTTTTATTTTTCATAGTCGCTATCTTTAATGTTATTGTGTGGACGATAGGCGGTCGGTTAACGGCGGAAACAGCCAGAATTCTTCGATCGCGCCTCGATTTTATTCAGCTCGCTAAACAGCGACTTTCTGCTGCGTTATTTCTAGAACATTTGTGTGCTCGCTTGACAAAGAGGGACCATGACATGTGGAATTTTTTTGCGCGGGTGGAATCAGATTTGAAATGTGGGGGTTGATGAATATCAGTGGCTTCTGGGATATTAGTTACTGATAGCTAATCGTTTTTGTAAGAAAAGTCGGTTCAAATGTTATATGTTTATCTGTGCAATTTAACCCTTCGCGGTCACACCTTCTTGTAATCACAAATTGGTCACATGGGGTTCACACCAGCGTCGTTTCTGAGTCAGCATTTTCGTATTTTTGAATCGTTTCACTTTTGAGTGATAATTGCACGTTCTAGAAATGTAAACTTTTATACGATGAAATTTGTAATTGAAAAAGAGCGATTTTCCACGGTCGTGGAAAAAGGCGATTTTTTCCGACGATAAATCCCCTTTGGGAGTTATAAAGTTGCCTCCGGGGTGCGATACACGCCGCGTCACCACGAAGGGTTAATCTCTAATTCTTTATACTCTGCGATAAACTGGAATGAAACATTTATGTGGATTCCAACTCGAGATTGGATGTTTTGAACATTGAAATGGGCAATTATGGCACAAGTGCACAAACTTATGCCCTTTTTGCTAATATTATTATACCATTCTGACCTTTGCTCGTATAATCGCAATTAATGTGATAAAATTCAGTGGTATATCGATCCCAGTGTAAATTCTGCAGACTCTCCAGTCATCTATTCCCTACTCGTCAAAGATTCAACATCCCTCTATGAAACATACAACGCCCTTCTGCCAGTGAAATTGAACGTCATTGAATCGAGTTCCAAAAATCGTGGAGAAATATTCTTCGTGACATACGATAGAGACAAAGACACGAGGAAGCTTCGAGAATATTGATCTGCTTGTACCTCGGGCTTTCTGTATTAATATTTTCGACGCGTCCACCCCAAATGCTCTGCGACAGAGCCCACGTGCTCTATCTTCGCACCCCCGTATCCCCTATCGAGCCTTTTTCTCCTGATAATTCTCACGTGTGTTTCTTTCCAGTGCTGGAGGCCTTGTGACTGCTGTAGCGCCGGTGGTTATTAGCGGAAATGGAGTGTGGGTGGGATGGCCAGGGATGCACATGGAGGACCGGAACGAGCCGATTCCAGAGTCGGATCCCAACGATCGCACACCGACAGCTGGTCTCCTGTCCCGCAAGGTATGTTTCTTTCTCCTATTTATTGAAGTCATTGTTCTCACGAGCGAGTAGGTACATAAAGTTCTGTGCACCCACTTCAACGGAACATTGCGGAGAAATATGGAATCCAAGGATACTCGTCGCATATTTCATCATTTGCATCGACACTTTATCGTTTACGAAAGATTCAGATAGATTGTACAAAAGAAATAGTTTTTAAAAAGGAAATATTTTTTAAAGAAGAAATGTTATTTAAAAAAGAAATACATTTTAAAAAAGGAATACTATTTAAAGAAGAAATACGTTTTCTTTAAAAAATAAATACTTTTTCTTTGAGAAGGAAATACTTTTTCTTTAAAAAAGACATACTCCTTCTTTGAAAAGGAAATACTTTTTCTTTAAAAAAGAAATACTCCTTCTTTGAAAAGGAAATACTTTTTATTTAAAAAAGAAATACTCCTTTGAAAAGGAAATAATTTTTCTTTAAAAAAGAAATACTTTTTCAAAAAGAAACAATTGCTTTAAAAAATAAATACTTTTTCAAAAATAAATACTCTTTTGGTTCAAAAGGTGCTGCATTAAGTAGGTCATCATGGTCCTCTTCCTAAAAAGCATTCTTGATTTCCTTACTTCGTTTCCAAATTCTCTGGGAGCAAAATTTATATTTGCCTTCGCGTCTTCAAAACACGTGGCCGCTAAATACAGTAGTGGCGAAGAAAAAGTTTAAACTATGAACGGTACCAGGATGAAGATACTTCCATTAGAAAAAATTGTATCTTAAAATTTATATCCCATACGATAGGGGTTGTCCAGAATAGACCAGTGATGTCAATATATTACGTAAATCTTATTGTTAATATACTAAGTTTGTTATGCAGACCATTAGAAATGTGCGTTAAACTTTCTTCTGACCACCACTGTGCACCCCATAAATTTGAAATGCTATAAAGAATAGAATAGTTTCGATAACCCTGCCGGGTGTATTCTGACGCACATTAGTGTATGTCAGCGATGCCCCGATGGGCGGCCCGAGGGTACGAGCATCCATCGCATTTTCCAAAGCTAGCGTGGAAGGGGGTCTCGAAACCAATGAAGTTGCAGGCATGTAACGGATGAGGAAAACTCTAATAGTGTGCGTGTAGGCTCGTACCCTGAAATCAGCATGTAACCGTTACATGCTGATTTCATTGCGATTAAATTGATTTGACTTCTGGTTATAGACTGATTTCAAGTCGTTTGGATTTGCGGTTATGGGTTCTATTTTTTTATGACAGGATAATTTTTTAAACCCTGGGGGGTTTCTTTTTCTTCATAATTTTGTATTGTCATCCAAACTACGTATGCCTGCCAAGTTTCAAGTCTATTGGATAGTTGGAAGTGGGTTAAAATTGAGTTTATAGATTTGAACTGAACAAACATACATACAAACAAACACACAAACAGAGGATTGAAGCTGAATAAAAATCGTTTAATAAGAAACTTTTTATTAATCAGAGGTGTAAGTGGGAATGTTCAAGTCTATTTCGTCCAATTACATAATATTATTGTTTAATCATTAGTCAATTCCTGTTTATTTTCCCAATTCCTAAAATGTAGAACACTGGGGCTCCAAGAGTCCCAGTCATATAAGCCTACGGGTACGAGCCTACACGCACACTACTAGAGTTTTCCTCATCCGTCACATGCCTGCAACTTCATTGGTTTCGAGACCCCCTTCCACGCGAGTTTTGGAAAATGCGATGGATGCTCGTACCCTCGGGCCGCCCATCGGGGCATCGCTGGTGTATGTAGACTTCTGTGACTAAATGTCCAAAGCTCATGTTTTGTCTGTTATCGAACTAATGCACTATCTAAATCGGTTGATGAATAGGAAGACGATCTAAACAAAATAGGAACAAGCCGGTTTTGTATATCTTTGTTCTCTGGCTTACACTTATCTTTTCGCTTATTATTTCGCGACAGCTGACGACAATGCGCGGTGCTTATTAGATATTCTTATTCACGCGCGTAATATCGTGGAAACGCTGTTGATTAATGGATGGGACCGATCAGTAATTTTATGGATACACTTTAATGTTTCGAAATAAATATTCGACTGCTGCACAAATGTTTGACGTCGTGGCGGCGTCGTTGACGATGGGAGGTACCTATGCGTGAAAATGTCAAGATCGTGTAATATCGTCCGAGGCTACAGTCAGTCACGAAAGTCTACGTAGATCTTATAAATTTGCAATATTGTAAAAGATAGAAGAGGATTTTCATGATTCTATTATATATAATATGTATAGTTACGATACACAGAGGGTCAAAAAAAGGGGTCGGAGTTTATAATAGATAATACTATAGCGTGAGAAAAATGTCTATTAAACGTACATAGGTCGAAAAATTAATATTATAAGGATTGGAAGAGTTCGTAGATTTTCATTTTGAAAATAGCAATGATTTATTTCCTTCTTTAATGAGGAGAACAATATTACGAGAATATAAAATAAGTAAATGTAATTGACAATTGCATTTGTACTAATTTCGCAATCCCATAATATTGTGTTCATCTAATACTGTAATTAATAATTCACATTGTACTGCAGCAGTAGTGCTGTGCTGCGGCAAGTAGATAACGTCTGTCGTGGACAGACCAGGAACTTTCCAAAGCACGCAGAATTCAGTGATATAAACATGTAGAGTTTATATGGAAATTTCAGGTATATGCATAGAATACCCTTTTCTAGCCAACAAAGGAATTGCAAAGTATTTATTCTGCATGCAATAAACAGAAGGAAGCAAATCGATTGCGTTACCAAAACCGAAAGTCCGTTCTAACTCTGGCGATATTAATTTTTCCACCTATGTTCGTTCAACATTTTTTCCTTCGTTTATCTGACTTATAGATCTTCCTTAAAATTAGAAATATTTGAAAAAAAAAAGAATTTATAGTTGCATGCCCGACAGTCGTTACTTTCTTTTCCTTTGTGAAACTGGAGAACCCGATAGAAAATGACTTTGAATCGCGTCTTGGCTACACGTGGGAGAAGGAAGTAATTGTTAATGCATACTGTGGACCGAGAGAATGAAGATCATCGATGCACGACGGACATCGTGCGTCACCGAACGCTTAACTTGAATAATATTTAGTTTGTCGATGATACCACATCATCGTGAATCTTCAGGAATACTAAGAAATAAGTAGAAATAACGAGTGATAGTCAGACACAGTAGTCCAGTCGTATTCAATATTATATGTATACCCCAAGGATCCTTATTCTTAGATCTGATTTTCATGGAAATGAAGCCTCGAACCAGACAATTTTATTTTAAACTTGCAATGGTACTGAATTTTTGTTCCTAAACCAACATATACACTAAAACATTGTAAATGCCAAAAATCAAATTCTATACTATACTGTTATCATTGGCACGTAGAACATTTTCCGATAAAAAAGGCAAAACATTTAATTTTGGCACTTACAGTGTTTTCTACAAGGCGCTTCAATTTTTATATAAACGCATTCATTCCTCCACATATACCAGACACGGGAAAATTTTTTATTTAAATAAATTTTCGAATAACGCTTAAAAGTTAAAAAATGATTCGTCATCTGTCGAGTAAAAAAATTAACATTATTCGTCAAATAATCTAGAGTTAAAGTAACTATCATTTGATCGGCTACTTAAATAATTTTTTATTTAGTTACCTACTGCCGAATTCTAACATAGACGCCATCTACAAAATCCCAAAACACAGAATTCGATTATCTCAGAAAATTGTCAACACCGCGTCCCGCACGTCTACCCCATTATTACACATACTGCGCACCAACAGCACAGAAAATTTCAATCAAATCGGCGATCAAGTCACTCCCCTCCTCCGCACCCGTCGCTACGCCAAAGGCGAAAAATATCACACCACGCAAACACATCTGAGTAAACAACAGCCGTTCGTTTAATAATTATGAGAATTTCACGCTTCAATGGAATAATTGGAAAGTCCGTTTCCCTTCTCGCGTGTAAACATTAAGATCCACGAAAATTCCGTGCCGAGCGGACTCGTTTATTTTCGTACCGCGAGTCCACAGTACGCGCTGCTGAATCCTCTAAATATAATTCCCCGTGTGCACGTCCACGTGACGAGATCTTCTCGATTGACATCGCGAAGGTATTTTATAATATCCAATAGCCTTGTTCGCTGGCAGATTCCGTTCCCCGTCGATTTTAATTAATATCGAATTCCGCCTCACACGGAATTATTTCCACGACCCTCCCCGCCAACCTACACCACCAGGCTTCCATCGATTTTACAAACTTTCCTCGAGCTTTAATCCCTGGGAAATGGGGGACACCTCACCCGGATCTCCGCGACTTTGTTGCGGGGAAAAGTGAGAGATGTCTTTCGATGCTTGCAGTACAGTGTTTTTGACACACGTTTTGATACATTTTTCATGATATTTTCCAGTATACCTATACGGTGCTCAAAGTAATTGAAGAATCGCTCATTCGAATAAGGAGTTTAATAGTCTGCAAGGAATTTATACAGGGCTGTAATTAAAATTAGAGGGACGTTCATTAAAATGAAAATTAAAATTTAGTAGATGAGATTCATTTGTTGCTTATCAGATATTATTTTGTGGAGTTTGTTGTTATTTAGCGTGAAATAGCGTACATTTTGGATACTCATCGTCTTAATTTTGTGGGAGACTTCGTAGTCAAATTGTGTAATATTCTTTGAGAAACGGATGAAGTGGTGAACGGCTGACTGTGATGTTTTTCATTGAGACAGCTTGGCTTGAATATGTACCGATGGATTCGTGCCAGGTGAAACAAATATAGACGAGATACCACTGTTTACCCAACTTGCAAAATTTCTTGTTGCTTCACTGTAACATCGCCGTTTATCCATATACAATATAATCCAATAACTACTATTTGATCCTCCATTTATTTTCCGCCTCTACCACGCAATTGAATAATACAGATAAGCCAATCAGTTGCTCGATTGGATAATTTCAGAAACTAAAACCTGACACAGCTTGATTCTAAGAAATTGACACAACGATCACAGATATACAGCAGCGAGTACTCTAAAAAAATACTAGACAGATTAACTCAGGGTAGATTAGAGCCCAGAGTGTAAATAATTATTACTTCGACAAGAATAAAACAAATACTACACAGTAATCGTGTAAATACAGAAATTAGTTGAATAATTAAATTGATTCTTTATTACGTATAGAAAACAGAAGATCCAAGCGTCCCGGGAGAATTGTCCATTAGTTTAGGGGCTGATCCCAAGCATCTAATTGCTCGCACGTGCCCCAATCAACGGTATTATCGATTATCACAGGGAAAAATGTTTGTGAAACGTTTCACGGAATTATCTTGCTGTGCAATTCCATGCCACGGTTCGAGCGGCGGGTAAACAATGGGCGAAGTATGTCAAACACAGGGAAACATTGCCACGATCTTGTCGCATGAACGGTGACGACGTTTGTCGCGCAACACCCACGCGACGCTTCGTGAGCCGCGGTTCCTTGATATCGCGGCGTGTACGTCGACCTTGGCATTGATAGCTGATTATGAGTCAGTGTTTCCCGCGACGCGAGTAATGTTCCATTGAGACCCCGTTACCGAAAAATATTCCATCACGACTGATCACGCGCCACGATTTTCGGGAATTCCATTCCACGCGATGATTCATTTTCTTTCCACTTCTTCGTTTGTTCTGACTTAGCTTTATAAGATGCGGATGTGGAGCATGTCGGAGGTTCGAGTAAATTGAATGCTTCGCGGCACCACAGAAGTTATTAGGTTTCTTTAATCACAAGTGTCCCGGCAAGGACCCCGAGCACATTATAATTATAGTAAAAAAATATCTTTACAACGTTTGCCTAATATTTCACAAACCACTTAGATAGTATTCAAATACTCTTGCAGCTTCTCCTCTGGAAAATATTCTATCTATATGCGTCAGCAGCTTTAATTATAAAAGACTTTATCGTGAGTTCATCCAGTTTGAAAAATTTGCGGTTTCTGCACCACCGCGGTCATGTGGTTTACGGCTTACTGAAAGCAATATACATTCCATTCCTTAGCGTTATATCGAATAGCTGCGATATACAAAAATTGCACGTTGTAATATCTTTTTTTATCAATCGTATCTAGCAACCCTGCAGTTTGCTTTCAGAGTACGCGTTCGTTAAATTCTAAGAATTTTTGTATACCTTTTACAGGCATATGGGTCCGATTAGTGTACAATATGCCAAAAATGTTCTATATACGTCGTGGGAAAATTGTTTATGTTCTATGACGCTTTGATTATTCTCTGTCGACTCACGGAAATTATTATTATATTGTCATTTGTTTCAGTACATGACAAATATACATTTGTGGCGTCTCTGATTTCCATTTAACATTCTTCATGTTCGAGGTAAAATAGTAACAGGAAGCATTGATTAGAGTAATGTGAAATGAATGTTTATAAGAGCAGCTATGGTGTTTGATAATTATTTTAATTATTAATCGTTATTCGGTATTTTTGGGGATTGGAGACAATTTGTAGTATAGTAAACTGAATAAGAACAGAAGTGCTGTTAATTTCAAAAGTGAAATGTCTTGTTTGCATCAAGCAGTCCACAAACGTAATCTCACTACGAGCAAGAAAATTTATTGCGAGAAATCGGTTTTCGCCGGACACAGGCGAGTCGAGGTTTGTAGATTGATTGCGTAACGGAAACGTAAAACGTCACTGGTTTTCATCTGCTCGTAATTAAACACTAGCGTGATTAATTAGTTTACTGTGGCAGGTGACTACTGTCGATAATTTACGTATGCCTGAACCAGGGATTGTAACCCGCTCGGAGCGGGTTACTAGTAACATAAGACAGTCTTATCTAGACAGCCACTTAAGGGGATACTCTGGACATCTGGCCAAAAAGTTGAGCAGGGCACAAGTAGATGAATGTTATGTAAAAAGTTTTGCACGATTATATTTGTTATTCATTGAGTAAAAAAATTTTCGGCCGGATGACCAGAGTAGTAGAGTACGTTAAATGGCTGTCTAGACTAGACTGTCCTATGTTACTAGTAACCCGCTCCGGGCGGGTTACAATCCCTGGCCTGAACGTTTTCTAGCGACTGAAGTTGGAGTTGAACGCAATTGAAGTTTTCCTGAAAACTCGAATTTGAAAATTCAGTAGAATGCGTGTATTAGACTAATGTAGAAGAATTAAAATAATTTTTTTTCGGAATGAAAGCCTCGATTTAAAAAAATTAAAAAAAAATAATATTTCAATTTATTTTTCCACAATAATTCACGTAATTCCCAATTATAGTATATTTATTGTTACGTTCTGTGAATTCTTAGTCAAACATATGCGTACTTAACAAGTACTCCAAATGATTTTTCAAAAATGATTTCCCATGCTTTTGACTTATATTTTCACATTCAATCATTGTACTATTAATTCAGCAACACTCTGTATACATATACCGAAGAGACCAAGCTGATAAATAATTTTTAATTGGTAAAATATTTGCACAGAATCTTTCTTAGTAGGTCGATTGTTTACAATATTTTACGCGATGCCACCAGGGCTGGGGAAAATTTGAAATAGGTTGAGACAAAATACTAAAAACTGAATTATTTATAAGTAAATACTGTTTGAAAATACTATTTCATTAAATGCGTAAATCGTGAGCAAATACTATTTACTATTTACACTCGGATTCGAATAGGTATGGGAAATAGTGGATCGAAAATAGGAGATACAAATTTCAAAACCAAACAGATCACGTTGCTCGCTATCTTCTTAAGATTACATACATATGCATATCCGAGTAAATATTAATTGCAAATATTTCTGAATGCAGGTATGTATGGTTACACACATTTTTAGTGTGTTCAGTCAGTTAGTTATTATTAAAAACACTATTATATCTTATATTTCATTGAAATACTAATTTCACAATAGGATTTGTACGAGTTAGTATTAAAACATATATTTGACATACTATTTCTTTGCGTACTATGTCAACTGCTATTTCAAAGAAAAGTTTATTTGTCAGATCCTGTAACACTCAAAGGAATACGAATATTAATTTCTATTTTCTCCCCAACCCTGGATGCCACCCTGCTGATGCTATTCCCCCAACTGCGTATGCTCTCCGCAGTTCACCCAGTTTGACAATAAGATCCCTGAAAAACACAGCGATTATCGAGTGGCCTGATACCGATTACGCTTGTTTCCACGACTATTGACCGCGCGCTTTCTCACTCCACCGATAATTGATAACTTTGTTTGCCCACCCTCCGTATCTGTTCAGAAGCATCGCTCGGACCCTCGCCGCGGGTGCAAAAGTCACAGCCGACTCCGTATCGTGACGAAACGAGTTTTTTCGGCAAAGTCTATCGTTGTGACGGCACAGTAAATATTATTAACAAGCGGGGCAAAGAAATTTAAAAAATCCTTCCGTCCTGCTTTTCACGCTCGTGCAGGATTCTAACTCGTAACTCGTCCCATTAAATAGAGTGTATGCCGCAGCTGGAGTCTATTACGTAATGGCAGACTTCGGAACGCTATCGGTGAGTATCGATAACGTTTTCTCGAAGCATATTACAATAAGGAACACGGTTAATAGCGCGTCGGATGCTCGCTTCGTAACTAACGAACCGCAATGAACTGCGTGCGCCGAAAGTCAACGAAATTTCGGAACGAAGGGTAGCAAGGACAGTTCGAATCGAGAACGCTTGTTTCGAACCGGGTCGAATGGACTTAGACTGCTCGACTGAGTTTAGTGGGATTGTTCACGAAGTATATTCGCTGGACAGTTTCCACTTTCGAGTCTCGGGAGGATAAATTTGGTTCGAGGTGGTCGCCTTACCGCAATTTCGGTTAGATTACTGAACGGAGGATATTGATCGGATGCTTAGAATTATTTTAGGGCCCTAATTTTTTGCAACTTCGGTTTTTGAAGGTTTTAAGCTTCGAACTTTGTATTCTATTTGATAGCGCAAGTTGATTGCAATTACGTTGGAGTTATAGGTGGAGGTGATCATCGAACTGGATAAACGATATTCACTGACTGACTCCAATTTTTCTACAAATTTTTTTCCGTTATACAATTGTTCGTTTAGTCGATGTTGCGAGGTAATCGCAGTTTCCCTTGAACCGTAGGCAGGAATGCTGATGAAATTGAACCAATTTCAGGCTGATGAAATTGAATGAACTTTAAACTAGATTACGTGATATTCAGTATCAAAATTGTTTGAATCCTTCGAAGTTGCTTCATTCTCCAACGTCTGGATTGTATCAAGGCTGGAAGCCAATTCCGTTTTCGCTCGAATTGTAGATGGAAAGGATAAACTGTGCAAACTTTCCTCTATCTTAGTAGCGTTGGTACCAATCAAGTAACTAAACGTTAGAGGTGTGTGAGTACTTGATTTATTCGGGTAGGTACTCGAGGGAGTCGAGGGCTCGAATAATTTCAGTCGTTTGAGTTTTTCAAGTAGCTCGCATTTTTTCCAAACAGTTCGTCAGGGACAATTCAATCGCTCGATTCGGCTCGAGCAGTCGAACCGGGTTCAGCTCAGCTCGTAAATTCCGGGTACTCGTACTCTCTTACTAGAAGTATCTGAATTTCTTTGAAAAACATTCTTCTATGTATCCACAAACATCCTTCCACGAATCTTTCACGAGGTCTCGGAAACAGTGCCAACCGAGGAACCCATTCCTCAATTCCAAGTCGTACAGAAATCAAGACTGAATAGGGGCAGGGATGAGCATCATTGATAATAACAATGCATCAAGCATCGTGATTGCAGCCGTCAACTCGAACGTTATCTAGAGATCCATCTTTGAACTTGACCCAGACCAAGCTAATCGGCGTGACGACCACCAAGTCGAATCGATGAAGATCGAATTAATCGAATCGTCCCGATGCGTCTAGAAGAAATTCGATTGCTCGTGGAACGACTCAATTGTTCCTGTTTAATCGTCGTGTCTCGTGATTCGGAGAACTTCGTTGTGATGTTTCCATTTAAAGTGATATAGGTCCACTTTTTCCGGTTTCGAGATTTTGAATGTTGGTGAAGCTAGATTGGACTAATTTTTTTCGAAGTTGAACTTACACAACTTTATAAAAATAAGGGCTTATGTAGGTACATGTGGCTTGTAGGACACTACTCTGAGTGGGTGCTATGCGTTTATGGTGAACGTGTTGCAAAGACACGCGAGGGAGAAACGAAGAAACCAGAAAATAAAAAAGAAAAAAATAAGAATAAAATTTGTTTATTTGATTAAAATTATGAAAAAAAGAAATTAGAACATAATTTCTAATATAATAATCTAATATTATTAATGATATGGCAATAAAAAAGTCATATATTTAAATATGTTAATGTTTGTTTGTTTCGTTCTTTTATTTATTTATTTTATTCTCTTTATTATTGTTATTATAATCTGATGTTACGCTTTTTCACCGTTAAGAAATTATTTGGGGCCCCAAAATATTTCTCGCACCCGGGCCCCTTTACAGAGAAGGCCGGCCCTGAATAAAACCCTCTGCCCCTTTCACAGAAATCGATTCTTCCCGAAGAATGAAGGCTTTACAAGATGTTTCCTCGTATTTTATCCTTTACTTCAGAAACTTCTCAAGGGATTCTACTTGACTACTTTAAACGAAGGAAAGAAAGCTTGAAATATCTTACACAGTTTTCATTTTTCGAGCATCTTATTCTGAATTACCGATGCTACAAATGGAAACATTTTTAAGCCCAGAAAATTAATGCAATAGCTCACGAGAAGTTTCAATTTACTACCCGAAGGATGGTTTATGGGGTAGTAAATCTTTAACACAAACTCTTCTGATTATTTTTCATTATCTTCTTACAAGGAAACTTCCCAAAAATTCTAATTTTAATGAAGCTTCGTGTGAGTGTAGAGCATCTTGGAGTATGCAAGGAGCGATATTTTTTCTGTGACAATTCAGCCTGAAGGGTTGACACGAGTCCTTAAAGTTATCGCGTTTTTTCGTTTTCTTTTTAATATAAATTTGTAACAGCGCGAGATACCTAGATCAACGCTTGTTTAGCTTTTTATTCTCTATTACACTACCAAAAGAAAAATGAAATTACATTAAAAAAAAAAAAAAAAAAAACGCGATAAGCTTGAGGGCTAATTTCACCCTCGCAGAAAAAATACTGCTCCTTGCTCTACATCAGGGGTGCACAAGGGAGCTGTTTTAGCGCCTAGCTGCGAGCAACCCGTTTGTCCCGTTGCTAAGTTTAGAATCGGTGAGGAGAACTGCAGTAGTAGCGTAAGTATATACGGCTGGGTTCAAGTCATACCAAATGCACCTACACTACTGCAGTTCTCCTCACCGATTCTAAACTTAGCAACGGGACAAACGGGTTGCTCGCAGCTAGGCGCTAAAACAGCTCCCTTGTGCACCCCTGCTCTACATTCACACGAATTTTCATTATAATCGTTGAAATGCTAGTCACGAAGCCTCCAATGCACTTTAGGGACACAAGCGAAATATTCCATAATACGGTGTTCGCGTGCAACCAATAGCACTGTTCCCAGTCTTCCCCTAAAATCCCAGATATCTCTAATTTCCCCTCGAAGCGGGCTTCCCTCCCCGCCCGACTCCAAGAGTCACATCGCTTTCCATCTTATCCGGCAAGCCTTGGGACCCCCATTTTTTAATCGGCCACCAAACGCGCCCCAGTGACCTTACACCAGGGGTGCACAGGGAGCCTTTTTCAGCGCCTAGCGGCAGGGAACCAGCCGTACGCCGTTACTAAGGGTAGAATCGGTGAGGCGAACTGCAGTAGTGTAGGTGCGGGCTCGTAGCCGCGTAGCGTAAGTATGTATGGTTGGGTTCCTTGTGGGGCCCCAGTGCAGAGCAGGTCCCGTAATATAATTCGGTGGGGTCATGAAATTTCCAAAACATTTGCTACTGCCGGCATTTCGTATGACTTGACGGTTCGATTCTACTCATAATAAAACATTTATTACTAATAATACTTATCTTTTCAGCGACACATAAAATAATTAGTAGGTTAATAATATAGAAATAAATAACTCGGACACAAGGAAAACAAGTAGTTTTCAAGTAACGATATATATCATTTATAAAAGCTAGAGCATGATATATGAATAAATATATACATATGTACAGTACGCATCTGGTGCTTATCATTGCACATAGTAATAGTCTTATAGGTGTAATATTATAGTATACATAATAGTATGTATATATACTGAACAATACACGCAGTACTCATGAAGAATACGAGATGGAGTATGTAAGTCAAATCACACTGACAACATATAATTATAAATAAATTATAATAAAAAAATAATTTTAAAGACAAGCTTTTATTCAAATGTACTAAGAAAGAAAAAATATTTTTGACACTTGTTGCACGTTTTTTCCACTCTATTGCAAGCAGTCTAATTCCTCAATTCAAAGTCTGCCCTGAGATCTAACCAGATTAAAAGTCAATACAAAATTATGTTGTTTAGCAATTAGTTTTTGTATAACCTTTAATATTAAATTTTACGCCCCACGCTGTTTTTGGTTATATGAGAGAATTCTTCTGAGGCAGTCATTTCGGCCGGCATCAAATTTTTTTTTCTTTTTTAGTACATTTGAATAAAAGCTTGTCTTTAAAATTATTTTTTTATTATAATTTATTTATAATTATATGTTGTCAGTGTGATTTGACTTACATACTCCATCTCGTATTCTTCATGAATACTGCGTGTATTGTTCAGTATATATACATACTATTATGTATACTATAATATTACACCTATAAGACTATTACTATGTGCAATGATAAGCACCAGATGCGTACTGTACATATGTATATATTTATTCATATATCATGCTCTAGCTTTTATAAATGATATATATCGTTACTTGAAAACTACTTGTTTTCCTTGTGTCCGAGTTATTTATTTCTATATTATTAACCTTCTAATTATTTTATGTGTCGCTGAAGAGATAAGTATTATTAGTAATAAATGTTTTATTATGAGTAGAATCGAACCGTCAAGTCATACGAAATGCCGGCAGTAGCAAATGTTTTGGAAATTTCATGACCCCACCGAATTATATTACGGGACCTGCTCTGCACTGGGGCCCCACAAGGAACCCAACCATACATACTTACGCTACGCGGCTACGAGCCCGCACCTACACTACTGCAGTTCTCCTCACCGATTCTACCCTTAGTAACGGCGCACGGCTGGTTCCCTGCCACTAGGCGCTGAAAAAGGCTCCCTGTGCACCCCTGCCTTACACGGACGCCACGGGGAAGAGAGCTCGTGCGGGATCTCCTTAAATGGCTCTCGCTGGTCGTCGATCATCTCTCGTACGAGTGGATCTGAGGCAAGGATCCTGGATGTCGGGCGATAATCGTGTCGAGAGGTCGAGAAAGCTCGGGTTATCAGTGGCGTGACGCTCGCGAATCTCGCCGCGCTTATCGCCTCCAGGCTTCTAGGCCTCGCCTGGATCGCGATACAGCGATCGAGGACAGCCGATTCGCACGTTCGTTGCGTAAAATATCGGCCGGCGTGCACGCTTCCCCCGATCCCGTGCAATCGCCGCGTCAAAGTTTCGCCCACGCGGATTGCCAGATGGGAATCACGTGGAGCGTGGCGGGGCTTTCGAAAAATTTCTCGATGATAAACGGCGGCGATCTGTCAGTCAGCTTGGCGGGGTGGATGATAACAGTCGCCGACGCGCGATCAGACCTTATCGCTACGACCGATAACCGAAGCGATATTTACGGCGTAAGATTTGAACGGTTCTGAAGGGATGCTCTCCGATGCTTCGGAATCATCGGCGGATGTTGGAGGGTTGATTGGCTGTTGGCGTTATGGGTTTGGTTTCGCGGGGGTGCCAGCTTGTTGATTTGTCGTCAAATGATTATGAATTGAGGACTTTGCAGCAAGAGCGGTGCAGCTACATCTTTACCAAGCAGAGATGGGCAAAATTTTTATTTAAATAAAATTTCGAATAACGAATAAAAGTTAAAAAAAATTATTCGTCATGTCTCGAATAAACTTGACTCGGGTTAGCGAACGAATGACGAATAATTTTCTTAACTTTTATTCGTTATTCGAAATTTTATTTAAATAAAAATTTTGCCCATCTCTGTTACCAAGTTTGGGTTAATTAGAAAAAACTGTTTATACAATTATTGAAAAACTGTTTATACACTAATTGAAAAATATATATTTTCACAGAATAAGCAGTACTTATTAAGTTATTACAGTAGAAAAAATATTCTAGAATAGAAATATTAATATTAATATTAGTAGAATTATCTATTAATAGAAATATTAATATTAATATAATAGAAATATTAATATTAAAATAGAAACATTAATATTAACATGAAATATTAATATTAATGTTTCTATTTGTATTTATTTGCAATAAATGGCTCGTTTGTTATCGGATTTGCATCAAACGTGCACCAAACGACGCAGAATGTTTTTGCATATATTTCTCGTCATAACTCAAGAACTGACAAAAATGAAGCTACACACCTGTCGCTGCAATGTCTTCAATGTTTAAGTAAGAATGTTTGAAGAAAATTTAAGACTGCGTAAGAAACTTACTACTAGACATCACGGATCTATCCTGCACCCTCCCCCCAATCTATGGGGTGTAAATTTTAAATTATAATTCTTTATAATAGAGCTATCTTATTCCTGCCATCACATCGTTTACAGGTTCGACTTTCTTTTGACCACTACTTTAATCGTGGATTCAGAAGATCCTGTTGATTGTTATATTTTCAGTATTTAATATTAATGACTCAGAAGTTGTCCCTGCTAGTACTACTTCGAAATATTTGCTTGTGGATCGAACACATTTCAAAGAGACCGACGCGACTTAGCTTTATTTATAGCATTGTTCTTCGTAACGGGAATCTTATCAGAAAAGCGCTCGACGTAAAAGATACACTTTTAAACAATAAAATTACAGTGATCCCATTGTCAAAGGATAAACTTTCACGTGCGCCCTCGTAAAAGCAGATACCGTGCACTCGCGAATAAGTATATCATGATAAACCGCTGGGTGCCGACTTTTACATTTACGTTGTAATCTTGACGTTTGACATTAGTCGTAAAAAAATTAAAAAAAAATGAAGATATTTTCCAGTTTATTGCCTTCCTTTAAGGGAAATCATTAGGCGACTATGTATGTAGTACCTGTATACATGTTCCTACACTTTTTAAGCGCAACAACAGTACAGTCAATATAAATATTTATCACTAAATGAACACGTGATAACTATGGAAATTTGAAAGGAACCACTTTATATTTTCCCCCATAGAGACACACTATTTCATTTCTTAACAGTCAACACAATTTACATCAACACGTTGACAGAAGTATTTCATATTAATTATCAAATTAATATATCGACTATTTAACACAGCCCAAAACGAATAATATCAATGCTGCTTCGATTACTTTCTTAAAGATCGTGTCTATCGATTAATTGTTATTTCGAGTTTTCAACTCGAAGCAATTGTTAGTACAAACGCGAAAAGCCTCGAGCAAGTTTACACTATCTGGCCAGCTTTTTTTCTCTAATGCATTCCATTGACCGTTAATGCACATTAAAGACAAACAAAGGAGTGGTGCGATATCGCCCGGTTATAATGCCGTTTACATTTGTTGTATCGGTGAGCTCCTTTAATCTCGGCTGGCCAGGGACGAATCTATATCGCGGCTTATGTAATTTTTTTTTGCAACAAATTCGCATAAGTCAAATATTGGTGCTTACGTGGCGACGAGACAGTGCCACTGATTTCCGGCGAAATTCTGTTGTTTTGGGTTGGTGCATGTGAAATCGCCGATCGCGGATAGCGTAAAAGTTCCTTTGTTTATGCTGGGGATACAATGACAATTGCTAAGGCTGGCTTACGGCTCGAGAAATGTCACAGAAACTCAAAAAAAAAATAAAATAAATGAAGTAGTTAGAAAGCAAAAGGTATTTTCATTAAGGGGTAACACCACTGTAACAGCTTGAAAAATAGCGTTTTTTGGGCAATTTTTCTTGGATGGAAGGAAATGTAATAGAATAACTATACTGGAGGAAGTTATTAAGCACATATTTTGTTATTGAAAAAAAAAAGTTATTGAGAAATATTACAAAATGGCGGCACTGAAGCCATTCTCGTGAGGCATGTTGAAGTTTTAGCGCTCTGCGGCACGCAGTGTAGCTGGTGCAAATTTGAATTTAAAAAAAAAAATATGACTTAAATCTACATGTTTATAGCTAGAGAAATACGTAGGGGATTTTAAAAATATTGATTTTTGTGTGATTGGTGAGCATTTGAATGAAAAACGTTCAATTTTCTATAAAAAGAGGGCAATCGTTTGTTAATAAGTAATGTTTAAATTAACTTATCGAAAATCCCGTACGTATTTCTCTTGAGAATGTTATTTTAAAGATATTGTTAAAAGCAGGGATCGAAAAAGTTCTCGGACCCTCGTTTTTTAAAAATTCTGTTAGAACTTATTTGTTTCGATTCGGAAAATATCTGTTTCTGTGGAATTTTTAATGAAACAAATGCTACCTTCAGGAACTTCTTTAAAAAGTGTTCTCATGGAACAGATATTTTAGAACCTATATAATAAAAGTTCCATGGAAACAAGTTACATTAGAACATTTATTAAAAAAGTTTTCAAAAGATAAAGAAAAGTACTCAACTATTGAAGTTTATATTAAACGACCATAGATGTAATTTAAGTTCTACAAACCTAGACAATATTTTGCTCGTAAAATTAAATTAAATGTAAAATTAAATTAAATATTCTTGACAAGATCTCTTATGTTCAATACTTGTTATGAAACCATTAATTATATTATGATTTTTATACCTTTTATTAAATAAACATTTGAAGAATATGATATTATATTGTTAAATAAAACTCGTACCTAATAGTTTAGTACTTTTCTTTATCTTATGAAAACTTTTTTAATAAACGTTCTAATATAACTTATTTTCATGGAACTTTTATTATAACGATTCTAAAACATCTACGTAGGTAAGTATTACATATAAATAACAAATTCAAAATATCAATTTAACTGTATGAATTATTTAATATTCTTGTAGTACTATCCATTGAATAGTATTTAGTGTTTGTTACAACGATTGAGAACTTTTTTAATATCGGTGAACAAAATATCTGTTCCTGTTATACAGAAATTTTTATTCTTATATTTTATAAGTTCCATTCCAACTAGAACTTTTATTTTCAAGAACTTTTATTTTATCGGTTCTTCTGAGAACTTATAATGTGAGAACATTTTTAAAAAAGTTCCGCGGCATTTGTTTTAAATGGAACCTATTGAAAAGTTTCAGAACTTTTTCGATCCCTGGTTAAAAGTTCGAATGAAAAGAATGAAAATTGTTGGAGTTATGCTGCGTGCCGTGTTGAAAAATCGTGTTTCAAGAAAAACGCGTTTAACGCCGGTAGTCGTTTCGAAGCAGTCCGATGCGCTTGGGGAAGAGCTCGAAATTTCAAGGAAACAAATTTGTTTCAAGTAATACAGTTTTTGCCCCATATTCTAAAAGGTTCAAAGCATCTTTTAAGCAAATAAAAAAAATCAATTTTCCGAAAAATTTACAGTGGTGTTACCCCTTAAATTTAAAACGCACTTACGGGGGTTTCAAAATCGGGGTTTTTGTGTGTTATGGAGGAGAATCTCCGAGTCATTCAGAACATTCGTTCAAATTACTATGTTCTTGGGTATTTTCAGAAAATATATTTTTGCTTGTATCGAATTTTGAGAAGATTTTCGTCTATTATGAACGAAACACTTTGAGCTACTCTTTGCATATTTATTTGTATGTACAGATTTTAATTAATGATACAATTTTCAGAAGACACATTCCTCAGATTTATAATTACACTGGTTTGAAATGCGGGTCAGATTTGTCTGTAGAATTTAATTAGTACAAATTTTTACAGAGACAGTAAATTGTTATGAAAAATAATGGAGATTACGTTGGTGACTACAATTTCTATGAATTCTTTTGTCACGTTTGGCAGGGTGAAAATTTTTGACGATTCTGATAAAGAACCAGGAATGTTAATATACTAGAATTTGAGAAATAATTCGTGTGAGATATTGTTCATTTGTAGCCGACGATGAAATATGCATGATGGTACTTTAAAAGCGAGTTTCGCGATTATTTTTCTTACGCGCGGCACTTTTGTTGTTCCTTTTGCTGAAAAAAAAACAATAGAAACCGTGATAAAAAAAGTGGGTCATCCGAAGTACCGTAACGTATACAATGTTTTGTATCGTATCGTGTAATAACGCTCTTGTTATTCCAGAGCAGAGATATGTGCCTGCAATCACATGAAATATTCGAGTCGAATTCAAATCGTGCATTAGTTTAGTTAAGTTTAAAAACATTTCGATCCATTGGACTTGCGTTGTTAAATTCGAATATCTGAGTAAATTTGAGTTTCCAGTTGAATTTAACGTTTTTAGACTTCTTCCAGTGTATGAAACTAGAAAGGAGCTAAGAATGAAATACTCTACAGGAAGGATAAAACATATGAAATTTCATGTATTTTGAAATGGTTTGGAAAAAAAACAGGCTTTTTTTGCTCGACATATCTGCGTCCCACGATTGATACTTTCTGTTTTAAATATTTTAAAAACCTTCCACCATTCTCTCCCACCTTTTTCAAATTAATTCTGTGTATACAAAGTGAATATTTTTTAAATATCAATTACGAGCCATAGAAGGGTCCAACAGATATTAAAAAACAAAGGTAATGCAAAGTTTTGGAGTGCAACTCACTATATTCCAAGAGCTGCTCGTTAAGTTGCTAATTAGCTAATTCGAGCTGTCTATCAAATCCACGAAATTCTCTATAATTCTACTATTCAGCTTCTTAATTTATTTAAATACTCAAATCACCCAACAACTAAAATTAGCAAATTACTCGACATCCAACTCAAATTATCGAATTACTCAAAATCTAACTCAAATTATTGAATCACTCGGCATTCAATACAATTAAATTGAATTACTCGATATCCAATTAAGATTGTTGACTTACTCGACATTCGACTCAAATTATAGAATTACTAGAATCTAACTGAAATTTTTAAGTCTCTTGAAATTCAACTCAAATTATTGAATCACTCGACATCCAATTCCAAATTATAGAATTACGCGACATCCAACACAAATTATTGAATTATTCGACGTCCAACTCATGTTATTGAATTACTCGAAATCCAATTCAAATTATTGAATTACTCGAAATCCAATTCAAATTATTCAATCACTCGAAATCCAACTCAAATTATAGAATTACTCGACATCCGACTTAAACTATCCAGCATACTACTTCCACGCACCAAATTACTCGACAATCTACCCAATCTTTCCACCCCATCTGCGCTCCTCGAACCAAGATCCCCCCATTCGATCTTTCTCGATACCCTCGACAGATTCTCTCTCCGTCGCGGTGGGATCACACAAGTAAATACCGTATTCCCGCCGCCTCGATAGAGCAGCTAGATCACGCGCTGAAAGCGATACGTTTAACAACATGTTTTGAATAAAGGAGGATGGTGGGGAAACGGGGGCACGCGAGCGTCTCCCTGCAATATCTGCCGCGATTGAGATGCGTGCGCGCGGGTGTGCGCACACTGGTCGGCCCCCCGATAACGGGTAATTAAAATGTTTTCGATCGTTCCGTTCGTTTTTTCAACGATCCCACAATGCCCGCGCTGCCCCTCCATTGTTTACGCTCTCTCCCCTTAAGCGAAACGAGTAATCTCTTTCGAACGTCCTGACCCCTGGAGCGTTGCGAAACAGCGTCGCTAAGCGAAGATCAAGCTCCTCTTCCTCCCTCCCCCCCCCCCTCCCTCCCCAACCCCTCGAGGAAATTCGATTCGGCTATCGGAATAAGTAATTACGATTTGACATAACGCCTCGGTCTCTCGTCTCCGATAGCATTGTTGTTGTTATTATTATTAAATTGCCACCGTAGCCTGGGGCGCACACAAAGAGCCGCGGGTACGTGCAGTGTTCTGGTTCATGTATTGTAGCAAGGCGGATGTAAATGACGCGCATGTTGCATTGAAGAAGTCTGGACGGTTAGTGCGTTAATTGGCTGCGTCACATATTGTTGTACATGGGTCGATATCAGCGGCGTATCTCGAAGCGCACAGTTATTTGAACGGAGGGGGTTGGTGCACTGTTCTCGAGGGTGCGTTTGGATATAGTTGTTTGTATATAGGACAGGCGAGGTGGTTTTTGGGGTTGAAGGGAATATCGGTTTGTTTGGAATGATGGGGAATCTCTGAAAGCTTGGATCAAATACTTTATTCTGCACTTTCGAGATACTTCTCTGTGAAGAATCGTCGCGTTTTGAATGTTTTGATAAGTTACGCGAAGTTCCAATAGGACGGCATGCTCAATTCGAATAACAAAATTATATATAAATATTTCTATTGTTTCTTTACGGGTTCCTAATCTTATTTTCCTTGTTTTCTGTTTTCCCTTTATTCTTGCTTCAATTCTATGCTATATTTATTATACTATAATTTATTTAGTTTATTTATTAATTTATTTATTTCAACCTATTTTATTTTCTATCTTCTACTCGCTATTTTGTCTCTTTACTACTTTACCTTATATCTAAATCTTCCCACCCTCCTCCCTTTCTCTCCTCCCGTTCCTATTATAATCTACTTGTTCACCCTCAACCCCTATCCCCACCCTTCTCTTCCCTTCTCCTTTCCAGCAGAATAGCAAAATTATTACACACTAAAAACTTCATAATCCATGTCCTATCCATGTAAATTCAAAAATGAGTGGGCACAGAAATTTCCTGGAGTATTCTTGCGGTTAGATGTATAAAAACTGAATTAACTAGATTGGATGCCTTCGACGATCGACGCATCGCAGCTGTTCAAAGGCAACAATGTACTCTAGTAATGAAAAAAATTGGGTGTTTGTTATCCGGGGGTAACGTCGTCAGGGGTGTTTTTCAGTTTCAAATTAGCCGTCGCGATAAAGGTGAAGGAGGAAAATGAAATTACACGGCGAAGCACTGTTTGTCGCCACGTTTTGTTCCTGACGCGCCTTGTTCGGTGTCAATGCACGATTTTTACACGATGTCATTACAGGTGACCAAACAATTTTGCTCGCATTAATTAAAGCTTGAGTTTCTCCCACGGACTGTGTTGTTCTTCGTGAATATTTTTAAGAGTTTTTGGAGAAGATTGATTTAAATTCGATTGCTGCTTTACAGTTTGAGTCACATTTGTATTCATACAGACATTAGAATAAGCTTCTCTATTCGAATCTGACCGTGTCACGATCTGTTCAATAGAAATGATCAATAGAATTCTTTTCTTCAAGAAATAATATTAATAGTAAAGTAGCACATGTAGTTTGATATTTAACCCTTCGTTGACACACCTCCTTTTTCGATCAACTTCGACATACCTGAGTGGCTCACACCCAGATCAATTTTTGCACGACTGCCATTCTCATCTAAAGAATCCAATTATTATGAAAAAAATCATGTGTCAATTTAACGGTCTCTAGAATGTATTCCAATAGATTTTTTACTGAAATTTTATCACAGTTTTTGTAAAAAAATTCAAGATTACCATATATCGAGAAAAAACGCAGAAAATCTTTAAGAAATTGTAACTTCTACAAATTTCAATATCAGAAGCTAAAAATCTACAGAGTTATTGTTCGGATATAATATTTTCGGAGAAGAAATAGTTTGTAAGTCGGTTTGGGAAAATAACTATTTATTTTGCATATAGAAGGTTCGTCGAAATCAGCTTATCGGTGGCTCACACCGTGGGTTAAGACGGGTCTAAATGGACCCTACGCCCGCCATGCGAGTGTTACGGTAGAACTTCAGTGACAATCTTACCCAAAATTTAATCCATTTCCAAGATAGATATTAATAAGGCTTTTTCCTGTGATAAAAACCAGTCAGAAATGGCAATGGTGTATTTTTATCGCAAATTCAGTTGAATTCGCTCTTCTTTTTTATCTTATTTGGCCAATTTATTGAATATTTGATGATTTATCACTAACTTGTTTGTTGGAATGTACCTGACATGCAACTGCTAGAAATGAAATAATCAAACTATAATTTTCCTTTTTACTTACATGAAAAGCAGTGAAAAGTGTGCCAATGTGTTGTATATGGTGAGTGTTGATCATATATATCTTAATTATATTAATAAAACTCTTATATATACATAATCATCATGAGTCGGAAATTCCTTGCGATCGTGGCAACTGGTGGCAACGTTGCTCAATGAGAAAATATTCTTGTACAGCAGTTGTTGAAAATATAAATAAAATACTATTATTGAAAATATTGTTATATCGATTTTTTTAATTTCTTACATAGAAATTTGCCCTTTTCGTAATATTATCTTTACTCTACATTTCTTTCACAGTAGAATTTTCCTTTTTTTATTATCATATAAAATTCATGATTCAAAAATTTGTCGAACTTTGTTTAACCCTTGCCATTTCATCTGGTTTATATTGCAAGGAAATTTTTTTACTTTTTGACAAAAGATGAATATGAAAATTATATTCACATGTCTATATATTGATAATTACGCATTTTCATTAAAGATCCCAGGAACTGTCACGAATATGGAACAAAACGCAGAAATGTGCTTCAAATATTCCCGCCTCCAGAGCTGATTGCGGTGTTGCCGCACTTTCACAGTTACTCAGCTGACAATCGAAGAAAAACCAATTTTCCGTGTCCTTTTCTTTCATTTAAAAAAAAACCATCGAATCAATTGTCCGGAATTGTTGTGGCAATTTTGTTCAGTGTTTGATCTTTCTGTACACAAGATTTAAAAAACTTTGGCCTATTATTTCACTCTTAACTTTGTAGTTATATTCTCAATATTGCGTCTTCCCATAAGAATACATGTTAAATTCAAAGTTAAATAATTTAAAAACTACCGAATCAACTTTTCTAAAATTTTGCGAGGGGTTTTACTATTGCATAAAGATTCATTCCTGATACTTTCAAAGATTCACGCTTATTTTGAATGTTACTGAAGTTCATCCTCAAATTTCAGAAGCAAAAGAGACGTTGTGTATCTAAAACAGTAATATTTCCCCTGAACGTCCCTATAACCTTGCCTTTTTTACATTACCTTTCTAATGCTTCCGAACCCAGACCTAAACCCCCATAATGTCTCGAAGTTTCCCTCCAAGACCATAGTCGACAGATAAAAGCGAGGCAGCTCCCGATTGGCTTTTCCGTTCGAGCAGTGGAAAAGGGGAAAACTCGTGACCAGTCTTTTACGAGTTAACAAAATCAATACTCCGGAGCACACGTGTAAATAAGCCGCCTCGCCGCGTTGTAATCGTGCAACGAGGCTCTCGAATGGTTCTTTGGCCGTTGAGATACGCGAGATCCACCCTCGGACGGTTGTGTCTACGCGAGGAGACATTAATAATAATCTCATTAGCGATTGCCGGCGTGCTTGCATCAATCAACAGCGATCGGCGGAGGGAGGGGGAAGATAGACGTGTTTTCACGCGTTCGAGAAAATAAAGGAGGCCGTGGCACGAGCAAACAAACCAAGCCATGGGGATAACGAGCAATTAACGAGGGGCGGGGAACGCGTAACGGGGGTACAGGCGGGGGTGTAACGCAACGTGTAACGCAAGGGCCCCGCATGTTTAGACGCGATTCGAGGAGATCTGTTTTTCCGTCGATTTTTAATGAGAACTCGAAATCGTTCGTATTATACGACCGGACTTGTCCGATGCAAGAAGCTCGCCTTGTTTATCTAGTGGAACTGATTGGGCGAGAGATTGATTTTAATGAGGAAAATATGTGGTGCGAATTTCTTAGTAGCGTCGAGGGCAGATAGTTCACCGCTATTTTGCTGCCGAAGGATTTATGATAGAGACGTGGATGTTGATCGAGTCACTAATTGCGCGGAGGACAGAGTTCCTCGTGGTGATATGTAATCAGGATATTAGGAGAAACACCAGTATTCTAGAATTTTTGCAGATTTTTTTTGAGTCTCTGCGTCGAGCTAGCAACAACACGGGATTGCCTGCAATGAAATATTGTGGAGGGTAATACCAAACGTTATCGAGAGTCTTTGCCACTTTGTCTACGTCCGTGGCTTCCTTTGCAATCAAGTCTTGTGGGGGTGGCTCGTGGCAATGTAATCTCCAATGATCCTCTCTTTATTGGAACGAATTCATTTTTCTGATTCTTCATTTACCAGGAGAGTAGAAGGTACAAGGGTGCTCTTCGCTGGGAAAACGTTTGGTTTATGTCACTGCCATGTAATAAGGGCAGGAAATCAGTAATGCATTTACGACAGGGTATTTTCTCGTTGAAAAATAATTCGAAAATGTGAAACAAAATTTTCTTGCTCGAATCTTCGCTTTCGAACAAAATTGCTTTGAACTTCATCTTTTCTTATGGAAATAATTTTGGAAATATGAGATTGCGTAATTCTTAAGAAAATGTGTAAAGTGGCCTGAATCTGGAAATAACAATAATAACAATAATATTATAATATTTTATAATATTTATATTATATTATTATATTATTAGTTTTGTATATGGAACTTGCATATTTAATTTTACACGAACGTTAGCAGATTAATCTGACTCGGAGGTTCAATGCAACTTATGTAATTTTGGAAACAATCTTGATAAAATGAGAGAATTGCTCAGTGGATGCTATGAATGCATATTATACTTTGCTCTTCCTGGAATACGCGATTACCGTGCAAACACGTCCTCCAACGATCACCATCAGGGTCTGCATCGTAATCGATTTAACATTCCCGGCGCTATTCGTTACGTTCGATACGGCGGATAGTGATTTGTAGCAATTGAACGAATATCTACAACTTTAAATATGATAAAAATAGATGCGCGCTGTGTGCAGCGGATGCGTGAAAGTCCAATGGAACAATAACGAAAATACAAACACATAGACACCTTAGGGTAGTTCCTAACCAACTAAGTTAGTCAAATTAGAGTTGGGTAATAAAGGATAAATGTAAAGTAGTATGATACTATAGAAATAATAATAATAATTTTTAACATCATGTATATACATATATTGTAAACAGTTCAATGTTAATATAAATAATTGTAATACGAAAATAGAATATTAAATTGGTTAGCGTAGTGAATTGGAGCAGCAGATCTGACAACATCGCATTCATTCGGAGCGTCTTTTATAACCAAAATGTCAGAAAAATGACATTTTGTGACAAAATGACATTCATATGAATTTGAATTGTCGTCCGCTATTTAAATGTCTAAACATATCGATTGTGCGACGTTGCCACGTTGATTGCTCTACGAAGTTTCTGAAAAATTTGCACGTAAACCTATTTTTTATGGGCATTTACGAAGAAACTATGTGGTCAGTTTTGCAGAAATTAATAAATTCATTTACTGACATTTTCCTGTTTCAGAAGAAAAACTGAAACTATAACCCTCTTTTTTTGTTTTCGCCATATGCCACTGTGTTAAAATGCATCAACTTTAATTAACAATTTCTCGATAACTATGTGGTAAATCGATTTTAAACTTTGTACAAGGGTTTCTTGTATTCCAAATTAGTTTAGTACGAAATCTGAAAGAATTCTGTAATTTAGTACATTAATCAGGAACTACCTTAATCAAAAGACAACTGCGATTTAAAGAAGCTTCACGAAATCACATAAACATCCACACTCTTTCCGTAAATTACATGTTCAACAATATTTTCATTAACTCAGAACAACCCCTCATTCTTCACTTCTGACTTATTTTTCCACCATTAATCTCCCCTTGCGAAATCGTACCGGAACTTTATCGTACACCTTTTCGCACGTTTCCGGTGGACTCACAAACTACTGTTTCTAATGTCCAGGTTGTGGCAGTGCACATCGACCCGACCATCTTCGATTCATACTACAACGGATGCTGCAATGGAACCTTCTGGCCGCTGTTCCACTCGATGCCCGACAGGGCGACCTTCATCGCCGAGCACTGGCGTGCGTATTGCGCGGTCAACGAGGAATTCGCGGCGAAGACGGTGAGTTCGATCGAGTGCCATCGATTATTGTCACCCAAGGGGTGCACTCTGAGCAGTGGTTAGTTTAAAAAGGGAACGGTAACACAAGTAAGATACTTACTTCCATCGCAAAGAATATAATTCTGACGTTTGCGTAGAATAGACCAGCGATATCAAAATAATACGTAAAGCCTAGTGCAGTACCTGGAAGAGTTTATAGCGGGGTGGTAAAATCAGTGGGGTGTTAAAGCTATGCTTTAAAACGAGTCCTAAAGCTTTGGGCGTCCACACAAATGAATTGACAAAAATATGAGAAGACAACGACGAGAAGCTTGAATTAGATCCGCTGGATCACTTGGTACCACCTACCCGGTGCTTTAATTCACGACCTCGCCTTCCTCTTCCAGCTATTATATTAAGTTCATCACGCAAACATGTCAAAACGCGAGGTCCAAACTCTCTTAATATTGCAGCGCAAACTGTTCAGTATTCCATGCCTAAAAAGCTTAATGCCTTTTCTGAACCAGACTTTGACAATCTTACCCTGAGTGAATACTGAAAATTAAAATTTGATGAAAAGTCCCGCGAAATTCCCACGAATCAATAGAAATCCTAGAGATGCTCCAAGGCGTTGGGCCGATAGGTCTCGTTGTACCATTCTGCGCATTGAAACTCCGTAGTTTATTGGGGAGTAAGACAAAAGCACCGACTGTACTCCTTCTGTTTAAGTCTATTTGTTTCGTGTGTACATAAACATGGCAAAGGCTAATAAACTATTTATCATCCGCGGTGTCAGGTCGGGGCGCTGGAGCAGATCCACAAGGAGCAGCAGAACCAATCGAACGGCACGCCGCTGGTCTGGGTGCACGACTACCACTTAATGCTAGCCGCGAACTGGATCAGACAGGCGGTCGAGGACAAGAATCTGAGGCTGAAGCTGGGCTTCTTCCTCCACATCCCATTCCCGCCGTGGGACATATTCAGACTGTTCCCGTGGGCGGACGAGATACTCCAGGGAATGCTCGGTGAGTGACCGTCGTTGTTTCCGCTCGGTATTCCGCCAGCGTCTAATCGTGATCATCCCAGGTCTGACGAAAGTGTGCGAATCGCGTGTTAGGTTGCGACATGGTCGGTTTTCACATTCAGGACTACTGTCTGAACTTCGTCGACTGCTGCCAGCGGAGCCTCGGCTGCAGGGTCGACCGTAAGAACCTGCTGGTGGAGCACGGCGGCAGAACCGTGCGCGTGCGACCGCTCCCCATCGGCATTCCGTTCGAGAGGTTCGTCTCGCTGGCCAAGACCGCCAACAAGGTGATGCTGACCAACCAGAAGATCGTGCTGGGCGTGGATCGTCTCGATTACACCAAGGGCCTGGTGCACAGGCTCAAGGCCTTCGAGATGCTGCTGGAGAAGCATCCGGAGCACCGTGAACAGGTAATTGTTGCTTTGGTGTCGTGTAGGGTGGTTCTTCGGGCGTGGTGGATGTTATTATTGGAGATTACGAGGTGGGGTTTGTAGCAGGGGGTCGTTGGGAGAAATCGAGCATTTGTTGGAAGACGAGTAAGGGGAGATTAAACAGTTTGGGTTCTAGGATGCATAGTAGAGATTTAGTCAGATATATTTATCGATTTGAACCTTTGGATGGGAAGTGAAGATGAAGATCAGAAAGCAAATTAATATACTCCAGATGCCAGTTGTGGGACATGGAAGTGTCTACTGTGAGAAGGTAGCAATATTGGTTAGAACTTTCAATATTTGAAGACAGAGAAGGCTAGGGTAAACCAACCAGTAATTGACCGCATACCAGTGAATGACCATTAGGCAAAGAAATGTCAATTATAAATTTAAAAATTATTATATTTTTGTAAATGGAGTGTAGTTGCACTTTTAATATCCCATATTTTTAGTTACGCGTATTAAGCAAACATTAATAAGTACAATTCTTATTAAAAGTATGCGGTCATTTACTGGGCTTCTCATTCAACAATGCGGTCATTCACTGGTTGGTTTACCCTATTCATTAAACGATACCTATTTTAAAAACTCGAGATCTTTTTTTCGCGGATTTTTCCGCTGAGTTAAAGAGATAAAGACGAGTATTCGACACTACACAACTAACTAAGCAAATGCAGAATATGTAAGATTTCTTCACGAAATGGTCCAATTCGAGCCTTCTACAAGGTCTCAGCATTCTTCAGCCAGCTCGGGGCATTAAGATCGCTAGTTCCCAGTCTCAGGTTATGCTCCTGGGGTCCTACACAATCAAAGGTGTAGACCCCAAGATCTGAGGCGTGACTAGTTAGGTATTGGGAAGATTGATCCTAGAAATATCGAGTTGCCAATATCGAAAATGCCTCTCTTATTAGGTCACCATGCTTCAAATCGCTGTGCCATCGCGAACCGATGTACGCGAGTACCAGGACCTGAAGCTGGAGATGGATCAATTGATTGGCCGCATAAATGGTCGGTTCACGACGCCCAACTGGTCTCCTATTCGATATATTTACGGCTGCGTGAGCCAGGATGAGCTGGCAGCGTTTTATAGGGATGCTGCCGTAGCCCTCGTCACACCACTGAGAGATGGAATGAACCTGGTTGCGAAGGAGTTCGTCGCTTGTCAGATCAACACACCACCTGGAGTCTTGATTGTTTCTCCGTTCGCTGGGGCTGGGGAGATGATGCACGAAGCTTTGATCTGTAATCCTTACGAGATTGACGAAGCAGCGGAAGTTATACACAGGTACGAAGGGGGGGATTAAGGCTCTCGTGAACTGGATATAGGGTTGCTGACGCTTGAGACTTCTAGGTGTCAATCGTGCCCCTTGTTGGAATGTTGTTTCAGCATTCTAGTGGAATATTGTTCCAGTATTTTATATTCTAGCGGAATATTCCTTCAGTGCTCTGTATTCTAGTGAAATATTGCTTCAGTACTTTATATTCTACTGGAATATTGCTCCAGTACTCTATATTCTAGTAAAATATTGCTTCAGTACTTTATATTCTACTCGAATACTGCTTCAGTATTCTATGTATGTATATTCTAGCGGAATATCATTTCAGTATTTTATATTCTAGCGGAATATTATTTCAGTATTTTATATTTAGTGGAATATTTTTTCAGTATTGTATATTCTAGCGGAATATTATTTCAGTATTTTATATTTAGTGGAATATTTTTTCAGTATTGTATATTCTAGTGGAATATCATTTCAGTATTCTATATTCTAATGGAATATCGCTCCAGTATTTTATGATGTATTAGAATATTGTTCAAATAGCTCACACACTCTTGAAATATTATTCCAACAATCCACATCCAATTACAATATTATTACAATTCCTATACCCTATTTCAAGAAACTTCTCCTTACACCTGGAACTCTCAAATAATATACCAGGTACCACTGAAATGTTTCTGTAAGAGGGTGTTGCAACAGTCAACAGCACATCCAACGATCAGTCTCCCGTTTATTACATTTCCTCGGTATCAACATGCCAACAACAATTACCAATATCCCTGTATTCCTCTCCATAAACTATACCGGACTCTCTGCCTACAATTCTAAAACACTTCACGCTCCCACCGAACCCTTGCAAAGAAAACCCAAGTGCTTAAAGTTACACGGGTACACTCCAGAGCGCTCACCATGCCAGAGGACGAACGTACGCTGAGGATGAATCACTTGAGACGCCGCGAGAGAATCTACGACGTGAATTACTGGATGAAATCCTTCTTACAAGTCATGGGATCGCTGGAGGAGCACGATTCCGTAGGCGCCACGACCATGCAACCGGTCACCATGGACGATTTCGACGATTATTTGAGCAAGTAGGTACCATGGGAGTTAGGGGATCTGCATGACTGGGCCCGACCAGAGCATGCGCTTGAACGGGGATCGACTCAACGATTTACGACGGGAGTACGCTTAATTTCAAGGTGTTAATAATTTAACACTGCACGTGAAACCCTCACGGGCCACACAAATTAACCGCACTTTAACGTATGCGTGTGCACTGTGGGCGAACTGTCACAGTGAACATTAATATTCTGGTGTGTATACAGGTTTGGCCGTGATTCGTGGTACGACCACCAAGGGTATGAATCTTCGTGTGAAAACACATAGAAAATGTAGAGTAACGTTTCCCTGTACAAGTTTCTGCTTTCGAGAACATCGATTCCAAAGCTGCGTCTGGTAGTCACTGTCAGCTAACATGTCTGTCTATTACTCGTCATTTCCACTTGTGTGCTAGTGCTCGTATAGACGGTGATTTGGTTCAAATAATACAGTGCTGTATTGTCGAATTACCTGTGTCTTTGTAGTACGTTTTAAACATTTCTGAGTTTCTAGTGTCTGTATTTGTGAACTTTGGCTTTATATGTATGAGTTTCTACATAGCGATCAAGGGAATAACTGACGGTTTTCGAAGGCAAGGTACCGATTAAAACACCATTTTTAACGTAGTTTAAAGCAATCTATAAAAGTCTGCTCTATTATTTAAACTACATATGTCACCGTCGACGATTGCGAATACAGGCGCAAGTAGTAGCATCCCGCGATAGTCAGACGCGCGAGCAACTTTGCCAATTACGCGGTATCATCGACTGTTTTCGAAAATACAACCTTGAAACTAACAAATCAAATATCTTTCAATTAACATCCGAGCAGAAACGCGAGCAATTTACTTTGAAATCAGTTGAATCAAGCTACAGCCTAGCGACTGTGCATTCAAACAATTATTTCGCATATATTATATCCAAAGGCCAGTTTCTCTAAAACAAGGCTACGCGTGAAAAGCATTCATTCGAAATTTTCCGCTCATTTTTCCACCTAAATTCATCGATCTCGCAGCAGTACCACTAATTACGAGACACCCTGTATAAGTGTTATTATTCTAAGTACACGCACGAATTGCTGGGGATGCTTACAAATACCACAAGCTTTTTCCTATACAATATGAAACTCTATGTGAAGCAGATGCTTAAACAGAGCATGAGTATGGGTACGTCGCAGCGTGGGGAATACAAAATACCACTGGGTGCTTTCGACGGTCTAAGCGACAGGTCGAAAACACCTTACGCTATCGGTCTAATTAACTATCCTGACGGACCATCCTGTCGCAAGCGAAATTCTCCCAGCAGATCAAAATTAACGAGAATGAAACATCCCTTGGGACCTCATGTCGTTTCAACGTGAGTCATATATGAAAGATACAGAAAGTGAAATATCTGGGTGGAGCGAGCGAGTGTCGACGCTCTGAAATGCTTGGGAAGGCGATTCTTTATTCAGACAAGAACGCTTTTGGAGGACGGGCGGGCCCGCGCGTGCGAATGCGACCCGACTCATGATGAAAGCCGGGTAACGTTCCAGTGATAACACATGTCCCCTAGGTATATCGGCGAGAACCATAAGTTGGCTCTGTTGCTGGATTACGACGGTACCCTAGCTCCCATCGCGACGCATCCAGACCTGGCCATTCTACCCCTGGAGACGAAGAACGTGCTGCAGAGGTTGTCTAACATGTCTGACGTCTACATAGCGATCATATCGGGCAGGAACGTGAACAACGTGAAGTCGATGGTCGGCATCGAGGGGATCACGTACGCCGGGAACCACGGGCTGGAGATCCTGCACCCCGATGGCAGCAAGTTCGTTCATCCCATGCCAGCTGAACTGGAGGACAAGGTGGCTAACTTGATGCAGACGTTGCAAGAACAGGTGGGTGACTTAGAAGGTTAGGCTTGTTAGGTATTGCGCTGATGTTTTGGACTTGAGCCTCGACCAGTGATGGGGCTTCAGACACTGAAGCTAATGGTGTGTGGTATTGGGTGCAGATGGTTAATAGGTTGAGAGGTGTCTGGTGTTAAAGATTTAGATGGCTTCGTCTATTGCAGTGATTCCCGACCCGTGGGTCGCGAGGTGTTTTCTCGGGGGTCGCCACGGTTATTTTTAGTTGGCCATTTTAACACTTATTTATTTTAATTATTAAATTCGAATTATATTCCGAAATATCTACTTTTAATGTGTTCTCTTTACCTTATTTTTGCTTTATCTTATATGGGGAGGAGGGACCGCAGGTTATTTGACTATTACAAAAGGGGATCGCGACTCAAAAGAGGTTGGGAAGCATTGGTCCATTGTAATATGAGGCATAAGCAGTCTTCGTAGGAGTGAGAATGTGGTGGTAATAAATGTTAGTTCCTGAGATCAAGATCCTGAGTTTAGATTGGTACACGCCTATTGCTCAGTATACTCCATCGCTTCACCCCTTAATATGATACATGTTCTATGGCATTGTGATGGCTTTCAGGTTTTTGTAGACCTGCTGAAGAAACTGTTCTAACAATTCTTCATAACTTCATCCTCTTTCTCACATCAGCATAGAGTTGAGCAGGGTGTTTATTCACCTAAGGCACCCTTTGCCTTCTGGTATATGGGTCCCGAATGACCCAGTAGGAAAGAAAATGCGTTGCTCTGGGGCCGTATAGTGCAGCAGTGTTTAACTCCGGGCCTCCACCAAGGCGACCACGAACAAAAACAGTGCTCGCGAACGTTTTCGTCTGGTCGTGTCCGCACCGCCACAAACTTGAAGAAAACTCAGCGTACGAATCGTATGTGAACGTTTTGTTCTGTTTGCGGCGTTGTGGACACGACAAGAACAGGCGAAAACGTTCGCCAACAATGTTGTTGTTCGTGTTCGCCTTCGCGAAGACCCGGGGTTACAGTTGCAATTGCAAATTGAATGCAGCTCTGCCGAGACGGTGCCTGGGTAGAGAACAAAGGAGCGTTACTGACGTTCCACTATCGCGAGACGCCGATGGAAGGTCGTTCGGAGATGATTGAGCAGGTGAAGAAAATCATCGAGGCGGCGGGTTTCATAGCCTGCTCCGCGCACTGTGCCATCGAGGCGAGGCCACCTGTGGAATGGAACAAGGGCCGTGCTTCCATCTACATCCTACGCACAGCTTTTGGGGTCGATTGGAGCGAACGCATCAGAATTATCTATGCTGGTGACGACGTTACCGACGAGGATGCTATGAAGGTAAGAATTTTACAACTATAAATCTATTTTAGTTTAATTCATTATCTGCCATGATTCTCATTTGATTGTGTAGTTGTTAGTCACTATAGTTCAGTGATGGAAGAATAATTACACTGTATATGAACCTATTTATTATCACACGCTCAGCTGAATTGTAGCGACAGATGCTATTACATGCGGTTGAAAGCTATTACCGCTGACGCGGGGTATAGGATACACCAAACATCCAATGTAAATTTTTATCACACAGCTCAGGGGCTTTAGATTTCCATATCACTTTCGCGTCACACGCAACGTTATCGATCGGAATAGAATACCATCACAGCGCCACTAGCAGTTAGGATTAACAGTAAGTATAGCGAGATTCTAAGTATTTTTATCATATAAGCTCGATTTATCCTCTCTAATGAAAGCTCGCCGCTATCTCCACCATTTCTTGCCACGGTTTAGAACAAGCCAGCTACAGTTTTATCTTGCCCGAGGCAAGAGTGAGAAGAATTAAAAGCCACTTCGTATGAAGCTGCTGATGCGACCGAGACTTCCTCCAAATCGTGATAAGAAATAGTGGTAATAGCGATCAGCTTATTGCACAGAGAATAGATAGACCTTGTACCAACAAATGCTGGAAATGCTGCTATATTCAATTTTAATTCTAACCACTAATGGCGCTGCGATTGTTTTCTATCCTGGATCGATAATGTCGCGTGCGACACGAAAATGGTACAGTATTCCCCAGAAAGTCCCTATCTCTCTTCTCTTCGGGCATGCGTGCGTGGAGGCCTCACTACTGCTCGGTATACCCTATATCAAAGTTGGGCATAATAATAATCCGGGTTAATTTTATTCGACGAATAAAGTTAATTTATTTTATTTGTCGAGTGTTTCAACTTTAGCGTCGAATAAAGTATTGCACTTTAACTTTATTTAACGTCGAATAAAGTTACAGTTAAAGTAACAGTTAAAGTTACAGATAAAGTTAAAGTTACAGATAAAGTTAAAGTTACAGGTAAAGTTAAAGTTACAGGTAAAGTTAAAGTTACAGGTAAAGTTAAAGTTACAGATAAAGTTAAAGTTACAGATAAAGTTAAAGTTACAGATAAAGTTGAAAACTTTATTCGACGTTGAAGTTGAAACGCTCGACGAATGAAAAAAATGAACTTTATTCGTCAATTAAAAAAATCAACTTTATTCGGCACATGACGAATAATTTTTTGAACTTTTATTCGTTATTCGAAATTTTTATTTAAATAAAAATTTTGCCCATCTCTGCCCTGTACCATTTCTTTGCATCTTTCCCTCATGCTCACCACCACTATTCTCTGTGCAGGCGCTGAAGGGTATGGCGGCCACGTTTCGCGTCGCCTCGTCACACATAATTCGCACGTCCGCGGAGCGACGTTTGCCAAGCACAGACTCCGTGCTGACGATGCTGAAGTGGGTGGAGAGGCACCTGAGCAAACGCAAGCCGCGCAACAGCAGCGATATCCCGTCGAGATTCCGCCGCAACAGCGCTGGTATAACCATGGAGATGTCCTACACGCCGTCGAACACGACCCTGGAGTCTTAGGTTGGGCATTATTCCTCAAATACCACACCGACTGTGTCCCCGACAAGAAACATGCACATGCGTCGCGGGATTATGATGCACTCGTAGAGTAAGGGCAAAGTAAGCGAGAATGCAAAATGACAGGAAGGAAGGAAAGGGAATTTCTATTGGTGGGGCAGGTAAAACGTCGTGTACAATTGTATATCCAAAGTCAGATATACGATATAAATATATAAATATGTATGTGGGTGGAGAAACCGTCATCATTATACAGAAAAAGAAAAAAAAAAACAAAAAAACAATGACCGAGTGTCACACTGAAAACGGTTCTTCCTCTGACTAACTGAAAAGAACCAGCTCCAATTTCGACCTTCGGAGTACCTCTGATCTCCGAGTATAATATATTAACGCGTTACGGATTATTCGAGTATAAAGTAGTAAGGGACGCAAGAGCCAAAGAGGAGGCACTCCTGGATCACCATTGGTGCGGAACCGAAACCATTCTCTCGACTGTTCAACGTCTAAATCGATGTACAACTCCGGTAGCCAGTTGGAATGGCTTTAGTCCGTGGAATAATTACCAAGAGAAGTAAAAAATACCAAAAAAAAGATGAGTGTTACGTGTACGGTCGCTGAATCTCTTATTCTAGCGTCAAACGCGATTATGTATATATATATGTATATATATATATATATACGTGTTTTTCTTTTTTTTATTATTATTATTTTAGCATTCGCCATACGATCGTTATGGTGTACCATATTTGGACGAGCGACGTTTCCGATGAACGCCGCTCGTCAAAATACCACGGTACTTGCTAGCTGTGTATAGATATTAGGAACGCGTCGCTCAAAACGAAACGGAAACCATACTCGATTAGTATTTCACGTTCCAGTGACTTGTCCGACAACTGTTTCCTATTGAGTTGTACCACTTGTTACCAATCTCCGAGACAAGAAACAGATGTGAATTACATTAGCGCGGATAAGAAAGCTGATTGTATTCGAGATTGTGTATTTATTTTCTTTCTTTTTCCTTTTTTCTTTTGGGTTCGTTCGTATCCACGAAAATTTCAGTTTTTTCGTTTGGTCTTCTTTAATTCAGGCTTTCCGGACGCACGAAATTGTATCGGAGCACTATCAGCTCGTTTACGAAACGGTTTCGTAAAAGTAGAATCGCGGACGTGTAGGTGTACCAAGCAATAGCGAGGTCTGCGGGAGCTAAGATCGGGGTGTGGAATGAAAGGAGCACGTGGGAGGTATTCGGTTGCCATTTAACAGAAATGCTTCGATAGTAGATCGCTAGCTGAACCTCCAAACTAGTCATCGCTATGCCTACAGAGTTCCTGTGCTGTGAAATGGAAGCTAGAATGTTGGGGACCTTGCTATTGCTAGGCACAGCTGTATAGTTTCTTATAAAGTCTATTTTTCATTGCCCTTTGAGAGAACGTGTATACTTTTTATACTAATGTCGGTGTAAAGTTTGCAAGTTGCTGTATTTATATCGATATTGACGAAGGTGGGACGAGGAAACGGATTGCAGGCGTTTTTAATATATTGTATATGTGTGTTCGTCATGAAGAAATGGAGTTTTAAGTTCGATGATTGTACAAGGTGTTTTTCAAGTGTAGGTATAAAATAAACTGAGAAATGGAATTTGCAAAACGAAACACCAAAGTGTTGATAAATGTAGGTCTTCAAATTAAAACCTCTTGAGATATCGAGCTTTTTGATAAAAAATTCTTTTGAAGTTTCGTGATAGAGAATATTAACCAAAATTAATTAATTACAATTTTCAATCCAAATTTATATTAAAGTAATTAAGGAATATTTAGAGATTAGAAATATAGATTTCTACAATACTGAATTTCTATATTTTTGAAAATACAAGTAGTTATAATCTAGGTGTAACAAAAGGTATTACTCATGATATTTATTCCAACTTCGAATTCTGGAGACATCAGTAATCCTACAAAGAACCGTTAGCTTGCGATATAAAAAAGAAATATCTTGAAAATAATTAGTTTTTGGACCCATGTTTATAAAACTATTTCCTTTAAACCTGTCAATTTTTGGAACGCCCTGTACAGTCAGACCTCTGGTTTGTTCGATCATCGATTTTTCTGAAGAGCACAGTGCCAATTGTACCCTATACATTCTGATCAGTTACGCACGAATCATTAATAAAAAAAAAAAAAAAAACGAGTACCCAAACATTTCACACGCGTGGCGAAACACACACAGATATGGAAACGCATACGTTGAGCGAAACCAGTCGATACCCGGACAACTTTTACACGTTTCCTAAGTACAATAAGCCACTCGAGGATTTCTTGTTCCAATTGTTTATCACTTTTTTACGCGAGAGGAGAGACAGAGTGAACGACGAAGAGGAGGAAACGGAAAATCGAATGTTTCAGGTTTTTTTTATGAATTCTCGATCGATCATTTTTCAAGGCCCAGCGAACGACAAGAAGAAGAAGAATAAATCTTCATCATTGACCAGTTCAATGGATCTCAGTGCGAGATTAATCGAAGGATCTTGAAAGTCTGTTTAAGTGAAAATAATATCAATGTGCCATCGTTGGTCGCATACCAGAGTCGACCGAAGAAGATAATTTATACGCAAGCTTGTTTTTTTAATGAAAAGGGGCCTCTTCTTTAGTTTCAATGCGAAAGAACAAGAGAGAACGAGGATTGATACAGGCACGAAGAATCGACCGGTGAATTCTTCTACAGAAATCACTCGTTCGTCTCCTTTCATTCAGAACTGATATTCATAAGATATTTCACTACGGAGTCGCAGGAAGAATCGATCTGGAAAACCATAAATAAAATTCTACTTCAGTAATTCTCTTCAGTTATCTTTTCTTTGTTTGATATTAGGATCAAGCTCACCGTTTATTCGCGAGTATCTAAATTTCATTCTGTTCGCATCAAGAGTTACTCGTTCAAACAAAAATACTCGTGGTACGTTCGAACCCATCGCTACTTTCTCCGAATTAAAGTATTCCTGGCAGGTGTTCAAAGTCGATTCTTCCTTCGACCCTAGGGTACGTTAATTTTTCACACAGCCGCATGGAGGATGACTTACTACTCTAAGCGATTGGACTTTGTTACATGTTTTACAGTAGCCAGTAGATGGATCGAAAAAGTACGACAAAGCTACGAAAATAAGGGATTCTTGTACATCCTGTCTTCACTGTCATTAGGCTTCTTTCGTGTTCGATCGCATCCAAACAACGATGCCCTCGCGTTCATATCGAAGTAATGACTCACAGATTTATTCGCAGATTTCAGAATAACTGATCAGAGCTTTAGACTCCGAAAAATGCAAATCTACTGTACCGTAACAGAAACTATTCAAGTTTACTAAACATTGAATCATGGATAAAAAAAGTATTTATTAAATCTGGTATTTAGAACCAATCACCGTGTATAATTTTGAAAATCAGAACATTCACCAAAATCATGTTATTCCCAATGTAAAGTTAGATGTCCACGAGTTCTCACACAGGAGTGAAACCATAATTCTAATAATAAATATTTATCATACTCATGAACCGATCACCTGACTCACGTCTATTTTCCCCACTGAAAAAAATTGAACGTGCCTAAATCGATGTGTCAATCTCATTCGAATACATCTGTGTGTCGACCTCAGGCTATACGCGTCGATATAATACATGCATAGATCGTGCGCAAAGATATGTATACATAAGCGGAATGATGAAATTCGAAAGTTACACATGCGAGAGTTAATTACGGTACATACACACGTGTATTTTTATATGTAGAACCTGCGAAAATTCGATACGAGGAAGGATATGGCAAAAAGAAGGAGAAAAGAAACAATAGAAAACGAGAGTCTCGCGAGCGGGGATATAATATGAAAGCGATGTTTCTGTAATTTTAGTACTTAGTGACCTGTTTCTGTCCCGGACATCTATTTCTACGACTGTACTTACGATTATAGTAATATAATTATAACAATACATGCATACGTACAAAATAAGAAGCGAAACAAAAAAAAAAACAGTTCGAAGTGATGGGAGATTTTGTTCACGAATCATTTTTCGTTTTTAACTTCAAGGTCCGAGAAGGAGCACATTTTATCTTTATATACCTACGTTTTGTTGTTGTTGATTAAACTTCGATCTTTACACACACCCGCGGTGCGAATTTATACAGTGGTGGTGAAAAGACAGTTTGAAACACATATTTAAGTGTCTGCATAACAAATTTAATAGTATTACTATAGTATAGTCTATTTTTCAAGCCCCTCAATCTATGTAAATTTTCAGATACAATTCTTTCTACAGGAACTATCTTGTTTCTGTCACCATTCAAAGTTTACAATTTTTTTCACTACCGTTGTACGTTTTTGTTTCCCCAATCATTTCTGTTTTCTTATCAACCCTGCCTTCTCCATTTTTTAATAATATTATAATCCCGCCCTCGATATCTTCCTGTTCTGCCTCTTTCTCTTTACTTTTACCGTTCTACTTTATTGTTCCCTGAGTAATCTGTTAATTTAGAGCGTAAGACGATCGTTTCCTAACGAACAATACGAAGACTATTTTTAATCAATAGAGTATAGAATTCTGACGATTTGACCTGTGAGAAACTCAGCCCTCCCCATATCCAATCTCGTATTTTCACCATCATATTTATTAGTCAATTACTATTACCGCTAGTCAGTATAGAACAAGTGAGCTGCACGAAGCGCTTTGAAAAGGGAAAAGCTAAAGAAAAGCGAGAAAGAAAGTCGACGAAGAAGCTAAGAAGCGTGTGAAGCGACAAAGAGCCTGTCGAGTGAGAAATTACAAGCGAAAAGGGGAAAGAGAAACAAAGCGATACTATCCGATGTCATATCGATTTGAAAGTATGCAAAGAAAACGCATATGTGTATAAATACGATTGTATATGTACATATAAAGAAACACACACAGAGCGTCCTATAATCCACCCTTAATGCGAAACTGTGCGAGAGGATAGGAGGAAACGGAAAACAATATCAAATTAATCTACGTTTTGTATGACTATTTTGTTTTTACCTCGAATATACGGTGTACGAATAAATGAGTAAATAAATATATACACACACACACACACATATATATATGCGCGCGCGCGCGCGCGCGCGTGTGTGTGTGTGTATGTATGAATGGGTGTGTATATGTGTATAGGTACAGGAGAAAAGACACATACAGGATAGGCAGACACGTAGGGAAACGAGGAGGCAAGATTTTCCAATCGAGTCAAATTGTAGAGGCTGCTCCCGTGGTTGTAAACGAGACTAAACGAAGCAAAAGGAAAAGAGTGGAAACGAAATTGCAGAAATAAACATCGTTTGTAAACTGTGCGCAACTGTTTCTTTTATTTTTTATTCTTCCCCATTTGATGTTCGCGATAACCCCCTCTCCGCTCCCGTTGCCTTCGAAACGTTGAAATTGTAAAAAAATTTCTGACGAGAAACCGGTCGACTATTCGCCTTATTTTTCGACGAATAATTTCAGTTGATGTTACGAGGGTTTGAAAATTTCACGAACCTGCGTCGTGTCTGTGGGGGTGCGCGTAGACTCGATTGAAACAAATTTTTTGCAACACGTATTTTTCGCGATATCTCGCGTTGTTTTACTGTCGGCGCGTTTCCCTGTGTAACCATTCATTTGCAGCGTCATCGGGACACAATTAAAGGTACTCTGAAAAGCGACGGCTGTATGGAAATGGAGGAATGCGAGGAATTGAAGGGGTTACTGATGATGATTATCATCCACGTCTAGGTACCGCGGCAAATGCAATAAAATTTATCGAATTCCTAACGTTATGTAACTTGCCGAGGATAATTTTAACATCAAATAGAAATCGCTTCGAGTGCCAGCAGCAGGTCCAACCGATAATCGAAACGTCACTAATTTCATGAACATTTAGTGAGAAGCTTCGATCGGTTATCGTCAAAGGCTAGATAATAAACCACAATTAGCCACATCAAATAACAAAATTAAACGTGATATGTATAATTAATGAAAGAAACGGAATCACCTGAACGAAATTCTGACACGAACTCCAACGCGGGATATAATCAACGTGCATTTAACATAATTTCCAGAATCGTGTCCAAGTGGGACCAAAATTGGCATTCTGTTCCTGCTTAAAACGAATAATCTACAAGTTACTTTATACCTTCTACCATTCGCAAATAATGAATCCCAAATGGGGAAAAATTTAATCTTTGAGAAATGATGCCACCTTTGATAGGTACTTTATATAGGGAACGAATAATAGGGGAGACCGGGGCTAGTTGACTAATTTTTTACATTTCTAATTTTTATAAATAGACCATTAGTATTTTGTTGACTTACTGCATACCAAAAGTTTCCAAATTTCATTAGGTATACAGGCATAATTTTGAAAATCGTTTTAATTGAATCTAGGTTGTAGTTTTTATTGTATTTAGAGTAGTGAGACGAATAAGTCAACAGACCCCGGCTACGGGGTTAGTTGACAAATATGATGGGGTCAGTTGACTTAACATTTACTTTTCAGTTTTAACCCTTTTCATGCGAAAGGTGTATATAAACGCTGTCACAGTACATCAATATAATGTGAAAAACGTATATATACGCTGCCAAATCAATCAATATAGTATACGAAACGCGTACATATGTATACTACGACCAATAAATTTTTTATTTTTTTTTCACTCCTCCACAGTGTTATTTTTTTGTATTAATTATCATGGTCTAAGATACTGTAATCATTTTGTACTGGTTTGTTATGGTCTATTTGGAAGGCCTGAGAGTTTGGACGGAGGATAGGGTGTAAAACTGGTAGGGGTGAGTTTGGAAAGATTTGTGGTGGGGGAAGTGGACTTGAGCAGCTAAACTCTTTGCCTCGACTGCATCTTGAGGATAAAAAATGCAATTATTAGTAGTATTCCTATGCTTAGTCAAGTAACCCCGTCCGACATTGTTAACATGTTAAGGGTCGTACGTACAAAACCTCCACGCACCGGATAAAATAAAATACCGTAAATTATAGTCAAGGTATCACGTTTCCACAAAATATTCATGAAATAACATCAAGCAGTACTTAGTGGACAAAAATTCATAAATAGTCGAAACGAAAATATTTACTTCCAGCCGACCTTTTTAGATTTTTCATTCTCACTGACAGAACACGCAAGTTTTTGTCACGGCGACACATTAAGTGGCAAGCTGGTCATTCATATGCTCCAATATTGCGAATCGCAGCATAATTTATTCCATAATACAAGAATTAAATGGAATTAGTCAACTAACCTCGTTAGTCAACTAGCCCCGGTCTCCCCTATACTATTTATCGAGATTGCTTATTACGTAAACAACTCCAAAATTTGATATTTCCAACTTTAGTACCACCACATATTACCCCTACATCCAGCAACCCTCCATACAATACAATATAGATACTTTTACGATTAATAGTGTTTTCATTTCTCATCACGAGCATCCCCTAATTCACTAATATTCATTAAACAGTGAAACTAGAGACAACTCTATTTATTTACAACTTCGAATTAATACAGCTTACGGGGGAATCTTATTTTTGAGGCTAGAAACAACAGAATTTGGGATTTTTTTTTGAGACACTAGCGATTCGATTTACCTATCTGAAATTCGGACTATGTTTTTATGCATCTTTCAAACAAACTCTTTCTGGTTCCACGAGTTTGGAACTGAATTTTCCGCCAAACGATACCTTATGATGAGACATCAATCGCAACAAATGTTCAAGTTGAGGTGACACTTAGTGTCTGAGATATGGGAGGTAAAAGAAGTGAAAATTCATTAACGCATCAGCCGATACGCTTCGATGTACGGACTTTTATGCCAGTCCGATAATTTAAAGAATTGTTCCCAGGGGCTTTGCTGACTGCCAACAACGAATTTGAACTTAGATTTTCAAATTTTACCCGCGTCACAATGCATCTTCAAAAAACACCTATTTTTAAGGCCGTCACACTGTTGACCCCCCTCAACTGCCTGTAAAATCTGTGCCGTTAGGAATTTCGTTCTAAATTTTTACCCGGTCATTCTTCAGATATTGTGGGATGAAAATATGCAAAAATATTTTTTTTGATCTTCTCACTGCGGAGTGCCCTCAACAAATGTAAGTAACCCTTTTGCGTGATAAGATATTAAACTGTATGGGAATCAGAAACACTGCAATTAAAATCACCACTATTAGAAAAGTATTTGTCATACAACGTAATGTGAATAACAATTGCTAAGTGCTTCCAAACTCTTCGTCGTTGAAATTGATTTTGTAAAATCAAACCACAGTAACGAGAAGCGTCCACTCCACCAACCCCCTAGCGACCCACTCACAGCAATCAAATCCGCGCGAAAAGTCTCAAACCTCGTATCGCGAAGCCACCCTTACTCCTCCAGCAGGCTCTGCGAAGGCGCGCCGTCCAACCTCCCCCGACAAGATTCTTCAACAATGGCGGTCTTTGAGGGAACGTGGCCCCACGCCCGATATCGCCTCGAAATATCCAAATATTTTCATTAGAAGTCTCTGTGTGCCGGAAGAGGGTGGGCCCGTGCGATTTTCACGGTCGCCCAAAGAATCGCTCGTGGGGAGGCTTCTTTCTGGAAGGACCGACGGGCATTTATTACCAGAAGGGGGGGATAGGTGCTCGATGTGCATGCCTTGGAGCCAGGGAGGCCACGGTCAATGCGGCAGTACCGCCGCATAAAGAGCCGGATTACACGGTGTCCATTTCAGGGTGTACAAGGAGCTGGTGTTTGCGGTAAGTCTTCCACGGAGAGGCCCCAGCCGTCCACAACCACGGGCATTATCATCGCTGTTTTGCCGATTCAATTGTGTGTGCGAAGAAAGGCGGCGTTTAACAAGAGTTTAATAAAAGGCAAACACCGGGGTCGCCTGTCCTCTCTTCACCCCCCCTCTTTCATCCCCGTCCGCCATCCTCCTTCCATCTTGATTCCATTCCTCCGTTCACCCTCCCCTCCGGCCCCCCTCCGTCCGGCCCACGCCGTTCCCTTTCGCCTCTTGTGCATCCTCTTTCCTCGTTGCTCTCTGGCTGGAAGGGATTATGCAGCCGGGGAAAACACGAGGTTTCCAGCCCCGGCGAGGAAGAAAGGAAGGAACGCGAAAGGGAAGATTCGGGAAAGAAGGATCGCAGCTGCCACGCACGGGTGGCTCTATCGAATAACCGAACTACTCTATCGTTCCCTCGGAAATCCCCGCGGATAGACGTATTTTCGGTTCCGTCGCGCTCGCGCGCGCGCGCATCAACCGGGGTACAGACTGATTTTCGTTTTACGCGTGCCCTTGTTCGTACAATGAGGATTTGGGCGGAAGAGAGGATGAAAGTTAGGGGGTGTCGTGCGTTAGGGGGGATGAAAGGTGTGTGAGATAGTCACGAGCTTGAGGATATCAATGTTACTTTGTAAGTGAATGTTACACTGCTATACACCGCCCCCTTTGTGGCCCCTCTTTGCGCTCTTGGGTATACCTCTCATTTCTTAATGAATTGTTCGTACTGTATTATTTCTTCATAAATCGATGGTGGCGTTATAAAAGTTTCTTTCTTCCTTATTAGACGTAAGGGTGGCATTACAATAGTGATGGTGTTACAGTTGCATTAGAGTAGTGGTGATATTAGAGTAGTTATGGTATTAGAGTAGTGGTGGTATTAGAGTAGTGATGATATTAGAGTAGTGATGATATTAGAGTAGTGATGGTATTAGAGTGGTATTAGAGTAGTGGTGGTATTGGAGTAGTGGTGATATTGGAGTAGTGGTGGTATTGGAGCAGTGATGGTATTAGAGTAGTGGTGTTATTAGAGTAGTGGTGATATTGGAGTAGTGGTGGTATTGGAGCAGTGATGGTATTAGAGTAGTGGTGTTATTAGAGTAGTGTTGGTATTAGAGTAGTGATGATATTAGAGTAGTGGTGGTATTAGAGTAGTGATGGTATTAGAGTGGTATTAGAGTAGTGGTGGTATTAGATTAGTGATGATATTAGAGTAGTGATGGTATTAGAGTAGTGGTGGTATTGGAGTAGTGGTGGTATTGGAGCAGTGATGGTATTAGAGTAGTGGTGTTATTAGAGTAGTGTTGGTATTAGAGTAGTGGTGTTATTAGAGTAGTGTTGGTATTAGAGTAGTGATGATATTAGAGTAGTGGTGGTATTAGAGTAGTGATGATATTAGAGTAGTGGTGATATTAGAGTAGCGATGGTATTAGAGTGGTATTAGAGTAGTGTTGAGAAGAAAGTTTAAACTGTGAACGGTGACAGAAATAAGGTAGCTCCGATAGAAACAATAATATTTCAAGATTTGCATTCCATAAATTCGGGGGGTTGTAAAATAGGTCAGTGATACCAACACAATAAGTACTATAATATAACAAAGAAATAAACATATAAAAATATGGGTCTTACACTTTCTTTGAACCACCACTATAGTTCCACAAGTCTGACCTCAACCCCTTCCCACTCAGCTCAGCGAGATATCGCTTCGAGGGCGACTCAATATTGAAGTGTCAAGGGTTACGAACACCCCATCGCCTCGTCGTCGCGAACAGATCATCGCTTCATCTATCGAATCCGAGCGAGCTATCTCGTCCGCCGCGCAAACATCCGTATAAGCGGCGCAGGAAAAGGGTGGCGCCGAAGTAAGTCAGTGACTCAGTGGAAATCCGCCGTGGGGGGTTGGCCAGGATCGATCAGCTCTGATGTAATTATCCGAACGTTGAATTTTTTATCGCGGGTGAAACAATAACGTATTTTCAGACCAAACAACATCGGCCCGATGTACACGAGGAGACGCAGAAACCCGAGGCGCCCGTGTCCTACGCCTCTACTCTCTCCTCCCTCCCCCGCCACCCTCTCATTCTCTCTTTCTGTTTGCGTAACGTGTAATAGAATAATCTGCGTTACGGGAGTACCACCGCGGGGCAAAGTACGATTTCGCGTCTTTGTTTTTCGCGAGGACGTTTCGAACCCGATAACCCGCGATCCATAAGGGCGTAAAATAATAACGCAGGGGGACACCGACGGAATCCTATTTTCTTGTCCCTTTTCGCGGATATCCGCGCGATATGGCGAATATGGAACGCTTTTTCTGGTCGGCAAGGGGAATAATGTTAGCTCACGGATGGTGACGTCAGGTTTGATTAAATTTTGGAATTATGGAGGGGAAATCTCCTAGCACTTGATTTTAATGAAACTTTCAGAGCGGTGGAATAGTCAGTAATAGGAGATAGGTATTTGTTTGGTGGTAGTAATTGAGGCTTAAGGGGTGTACTATCCAAAGTTTTAGCCCTTCGGGAACGCAGTACAATTTCTATGACCACCCAAAACATAATGCTTTTTAGTAGTCAAATTAATAGACAAGTCGAGTTATCACACATTTACTTTTTTACGTAGTTACCGAATAATTTTCAAATCCGAATAATTTCTTCGAAAAATTCGAATATACCTACTTAACACTTTACCGACCGGTAAGGCTGAACATCCTTTACACTTCTCACTGACCAGTCGCCGCAAATACTTCCCTGACACCGGCTCTGTTTCGGCTTAGACTGTCGCGCGGGAATATATGCGCTTAACCACACTTTGTAAAAGTGCTTAATATATTATTCGCTTTCTGTTATTACTGGGTAATTAAATCTAATAACATTTTTTTTTCATGAAATTGGTATTAAACAATATTTATTTTATCTATTAGAATCGTTTCCAACTTTTTTTTTAAATAATCAATGACAGGCTGAACTTTAACCAGCCTATCCGAAATGAAAGGAATGTCCTCATTGTCACAAAAATGCCAGCTCTGCATTATTTGTAAAAATCTGTTCCTGCTCATTACTTGCGAGAAGAATGGAGTTTCTATACTTGGATCAGTTGACCAATAGTTGTAGAGAGCACGCTTTTTTACTTGTCCTATTAGAACTATTAGACCTAAAAATTTCTTCATTTCTGGTACCGTGATATCTGTCCATTTCCTCGTTTTTTAATTTAATTTAATATTTATTTACGACATCATAATGATACTTATTCGATTCCCTCACCAAATATTCAAAAAAGTCATTTCCAATGAATAAATTTACACTGTCCATTACACTTTCTGGATAACTCGTCATAATTTAAATGCCGGGGCTGCCTTCGAAAGGTTAAAAAATTATTGATTCATCATTCGTCGACCTTGTATCATCGTTGACTTCAACGGCATTTGAATTGTCGTCTTCTGAATCACTATATTCCAGTGGCAATACATGACATCGCTTTCGAATCATTACATCACTGCCACTACTTTCATCACCACTATCATTTGCTGAATAACTGTCAGAACAATCTGATAGGTCATCTAAATAAATCTCTCCACTACAGTGTTTATTATTCATCGCGAAGGGTGAATTAAAAAAAAATGATATAAGAATATGGGAGCTTACAGTACAATCTAACAATTGTACCTCAATAATAGACAACAAATTATTGGTTACCGTGGCAACCATTTAGGCTACCGGTCGGAAAGCGTCGGGGACAAAAAGCCTATTAATAGGCTACCGGTCGGTAAGCGTCGGGGAGAAAAATCCTATTAATAGGCTACCGGTCGGTAAGCGTCGGGGAGAAAAAGCCTATTAATAGGCTACCGGTCGGTAAGCGTCGGGGAGAAAAATCCTATTAATAGGCTACCGGTCGGTAAGCGTCGGGGAGAAAAAGCCTATTAATAGGCTACCGGTCGGTAAAGTGTTAACAATAGGAATGCTTACATTATTCGCGAGGAACCTATGCAAGTATGCAAGTACTGAAAATCGCTAACAGCTGCATTAATTCGTGGGACTTTTCATAGCTCACTCTCTCCTTACTGTCTTAATGAACACAAGAACCCCCGAAAGCAGTGAATATACGTATAATTTCAAAGAAAGCTCAACAGTTCCTTCCAAACAGATATATTAATATACAGCATTGGAGATATTTATTGCACCACTCTCAAAGTTACGTAGTAGAGAATTTAGTAAGAATTTTCATAGGAATATGATTGATAAAATGATTCACAAAGAGATAGTGAGCTACAAATGTTTGCAATAATATTTCCCTAGTACCAATAATAATAAAAGTATAAGCGACAACGTGTTTATTCTAGCGATGCAATAAATATTTCGAGCACTGTAAACACTTCGTATAAAGTCGATTTTCGTCTCGATATAATTGAATCCGGGCACAGGCGTGATGAAGTATCCGAAACTCGAGGAGAGGCTTTCTGGTCCTCGAAGCAGACTCCGCGGTAGATGTTCACCAAACGCAAAGTTTCGGGTGGGCCCCGAGGGCGGCAAAAAATAAGGGTAATCCAACGCTACATGGAAACCACATTGCGCTTTGCCAAGCGCAAGTCGTAGAATCAACAAATCCACAGGGATTAGATAACATCCCCCGGGATTGGTGGCCCTCCGTTTATCCTCCGCCGAATCCTGAAGGGCCCGCCTTGTTGTCCCATCGGGTTATTGGTATCACTTAGCGAAATCCGCGCCGGAATAGCTTTAAAAGCCCTCCGCCACGCTCGCCACGAGATTCAAATCGATTTTTCAAACCATTACCGAGAACCTAAATAGCGGGGTTACACTCTCGTGTTGTGAGAGGATATCGCGCGAAAAAGTGGCCAATATTATTCTCCGCTCTTCTTCGATTAAAGTCCAAAGCCATATCCATCGAAGTTGCAAGTGTTAGAATAATTTATATTAACTGTCAGGGCTGTCGCAAGATATAGCTAAAATCGTAAGTGCCAGCCTCGCCGTGGTGAAAAACAGTGAAAGTAGGTAGCAGTAATAGTCGTAATCATCTTATTCCTCCCTAAATCTGTAAAGGCTGATTCACACATCTCCTGTAATTTAATCGAGTAGCGAGTAGGGGAGAGTTGCCAATATCGTACCGGTCACCTAAATCGTAACGCATCAATTTCTCAAAAATTAATGAATACAAACGACGTCTGATGATAAAAATATCAAGTAAATGCGAAATAAGAAATAGAAACAAAACCTTTCGAGCTTACACCCCATTTTGTGCGTGCTACAAGCATTTAAAAAAATCAGGTATGATTGATGTAACTTTTTACCAGTTTATTTTAGCTGATAATAATCAAACAATGCAATTTTCTCCGGTATTTATGTATTTCTCTAAAAGCGGGTTTAATGTAGAATATTTTACATTCATTTTAAGTACATATTACATTCATTATAAAGTTTAAATTTATATTTATAAATAAATTGATCATGTTTCCTAAATCGTACCACTACAATCGTACCAGTAGGATTTGACAACTCGTGTGTTATATAGGTTATGTACATATATCATATACATAGTTTATTGCGGCCTGTGTGTGATTCATATACATATGTATATGTAACTATATAATAATCATTACTGCATATTGAATAGTTTCTTCTCTATTTGTTATTGACACTATTTTTAGTGCAGGTACGATTTAGGAGACCGGTTGCCTAAATCGTACCTTTTACAGTATGTGACAAAAAGATTAATAACAAATTAATTTGTTCTGAACAAAAGGTTAAGCGTATAATAGTAGGTGCCTAAAAGACCAAGCTCCAATATCCAATAGTCATTTCCGTTCAAATTAGTACCAAATGTGAAATATAACTTAGAATGTCTTAAGTGGTACGATATAGGCAACCCTCCCCTAATTTAGTAATTCACCGTGTGTGGACACAAAGATTTAGTCGAGTAGTTTAGCAGAGCAATGGTAAATTATTACATCACTCGCCACTCGACTAAATTCCTTGACGTGCCTGAACCAGCCTCAAAGGAGGTATAAAGTAAGTCCATAACGATAAACGATCAAGTTGAGATAAACGATGTAAGTGACAAAATTTAACAGACATTAATTTTCATTCCACCGAGAATTATAACTACTGGCACTTACATCGTTTACCATTTCAACTCCTCGTTTACCACTGACCCTTAAATTTCTGCACCAAAATCCAGGGTAATAATTCATTCCGAAACCTACCATTCCAAATTTACCCTTTTATCCTGTGGTTGAAAAATCTTTTCCCCGAAATCCCCACCATCCCGAACTGAATCATCCTACAATCTCGCGATCGAACTTCCAAAATTCAATATTCCACCACAAGATTCTGGAATTTCGTCCACCGCGGGCCTTCCCGAACCGAACGCTTGTACGCGACAAATAAACAACACTGTATTTCTCCATCACCCCCAAGTCGCAGAAGGAGGGTGGGCGTCTCTTCGGGCGCGCGTTTTCACACGCCATTGTTTATCGGGCGGCTCGGCACCCACGCGAGGACGCCAGCGACGGTCACGAATTTATTGGGACGTTAATTACTTTAATTATTACACCGCTGTCAAAGGCTGATCGGAATCACAAAGGAATAAACATTCGACCCTTGGAACTATGTTTCCCATCGCCCCGAGTCACTGATCGCCAATTAATTTTCCATAATTGGACGGACATGCCGGGCCGCGATGTACACATGCCTTGATGCTGCCTCCGCCCCCGCCGCCCTCGCTGCGCACACGCTTACCCGACACCAGCCACGCACACGAGCGTCCTTTAAAATGTATACAACGAGGGGGGGTTGTCGGGGAGCGATGGCCAGCGGCCACGCCGCCGTATTTTCACCGCACGGAACCAATTAACAGTTTTCACCTATTCCTTTTTAGAGCGGCTCGACCGAACGGGGGACATAAAAAAAGGGAAAACACGGAACGGTGGTGTGCGCCCCCTGCGCGCGACACGGAAAGAAAAAGAATAGCCGGGTAGCTGGTGGGAGGGTGGGCGAAGAAAATTGGACGAAAAAAAGCGCGGAAAAATCAACTTCGATCCTGTCGAACATGTATCGCGAAACGACCGCTTTGTGGCGTCCCTTTTCATGGGCGGGCCCCGTGCCCGCGGATTCATTGTACCCCATTTTTTTCTTTCTCCAGGTTTTGCAGACAAATTGGAACGCTGCGTTGGGTAATTACGGGGGGATGACTCGTGTCGGGTGGGTGGAGATTTTGAGAGGGGAAATGGGTTTTTGAGACTCTGAGGTTGCGAATTCTTTTTGAATTTCTCGCGGGGGATGGTATTGTAATTGTAGCGAAGTGGCATGCCTCTCGAGTTGGAATAAATTATTCGATGTTCCAGGAAACATCTGCAGTGTAGCGTGAAGTAAGAGTTCCCGATTTCAGGAGTAAACTTAGAGTGTAGTTAAGATTTCTTTAGGGTACATTCTCGTGTAATCACTTCCAAAATTTAGGATTTATTTTAAAGAAAACTGTGACACGTAGGGTGAAAAGTTTTATTGGTATTGATTTATATGTACATATTTTAAGATGATGTAAAAAAATAATTTATTTTAAACTGACGTAATCTTGAATAGATAGCTAATAAAAAACGGTGCGCATAAAATCAAAAGAACTAATTGACGGATTTAAAAAATTCTTTCGGGATTCTTTTCATAAATGAACTCGCTATAGTTTTACCAACTTTCACAAGTCTTGCACCACTCGATTTGTTTTTAGTCAGCATAAAAAATTACCGGTTTCAGGGCCCTTTTACTAAAACATGTAGCAATCATCGAATTTTCATTATTCTGCAGTAACGATTGGTAATACGATTGTGTGAAACTTTCGATTTTTGATTTCAGATGATGCCATCCTGAAATATCGTGTACCCCGTGTTTTTATCTCCGTCGGAGTTATAGCTATTTATTTAAGATTACATCGGAGAAAAAACAATAAAAAAATTATATATAAATCAATACCAAAACGACTTTATACTCTACAAGTTACAGTTTTCTTTAAAAAAAAAAATCCTACATTTTTTAAGGAATTACACGAGAATATACCCTTAAAAAACTCTGTCGGGCGATTAATTTTCATCCCGCAGCCCATCGATTATCCACCAGAGTTGGGCATTATTCGACTAAATTTTTATTCGACTAAGTTTTTATTCGATGAACTGGAATAAATTTTTAGTCGACTAAATTTGTATTCGACTAAACTCTTAAATTCTTAGTCGACTAAATTTTTAGTCGTTATTCGTTCCTCGTTATTCGTTTAGTCGAAGGCCCGCTGTGGCGACTAAACGACACGAATAAGTGGGGGTCAGAACCCGAGCCGCCCCGGCTCGGCTCCCGAGGCCCGACTCGGGCCGGGCCGAGGGGGGTATCATGAGGCAAGGGAAACGCTTTTCGAGTGTATCTACCGCCCCTACCAGGGGCTGCTCGGTATTACGTACTATATTGTCAATTTTTACAAATTTCACAAGATTGTAAATTCCGTCGAGCGTTTATTTTCGTTTGAACGATTACAAATGCTCCTAAGGCGAACAGATTATCGGACAAGCTGTTTGAACTAGAGCTCTTACTTTTTGACCCGTCGCACAGTGGGACGAATCGACATTTAAGTAGGCATTCACTTCATTTTTTACATTTTTCATCATTTTGTGATTACTAGCTTTAGATTACAGAATTTAGATAATGATTTTATAAAAAAAAATTTTTTTTTTATTTTTTGTGAAAATAGTCACATTCATCTGGATTAGCCAGGCATAGTGAGCTGGGGTACATTTCGTGACCCCAGAGTTTACCGCTGGAAAATTTTTAGGTGATATATATCTGATGTGTAACACAGCTATAACTAAATTATGAACTCCGTCCAACGCAACGAGTCAAGTCAGTGGTCAGTATAGGTAAACAAAAGAATCGCATGTTAACAACGTGATAGATGCAAGGGATTTCAGCTATTGGCTGGCAAACGATAGTCAATTGTTGAATTCAGGAGCGGATTGTCATGGGTCATTATTAGAACTTGCTTGCTTCCTTTTTATTTGTTTCCCCAAAAGTCGATTCCAATCACTCTCTGATTACATGATTCATTCTTATTTATCTAGCGTTTCATTCATACTTTTGCACGTTTCACACCTCTGTGTGCTTCACTTCCAACATATATTACTTATATTTGAAAATTACTCAATTAGAGTATTTTGAAGTTAAAAACATTCATTTTGCACCATTATTATTGAAAATAATAAATTGAAGCAAAATAGTACATTTTTCCAGACTTGCACCTGCTTTTGTGAAAAAAAATATCAATTTTTCAAAGGGTCGGATGCGGACGGATATAAAAATTGAATTTTGTGAAATTGAAGTCTATCCAGAATTAAGAGGTATGCTGGAATTTACGAACAAATTCGAACAATTGTTTTAATTTAAAAAAATACGAAAATTGTAACAAGAAATCTTAATTGTGCGTTTGTCTATCGCCTAAAATTTTCCAGCGGTAAACTCTGGGGTCACGAAATGTACCCCAGCTCACCATGCCTGGCTAATCCAGATGAATGTGGCTATTTTCACAAAAAATAAAAAAAATAAAAATTTTTATAAAATCATTATCTAAATTCTGTAATCTAAAGCTAGTAATCACAAAATGATGAAAAATGTAAAAAATGAAGTGAATGCCTACTTAAATGTCGATTCGTCCCACTGTGCGTCGGGTACCCGTCTACCCGAAACAACTTCAAGCCATTGAATATGGTATTGTTCGATCATTTTTGGCTAACATCAGACTATACCACAGACAATCACAGACAATACTACATTCAATTGCTTGAAGTTATCCCGGGTAATGTCCGGGTACCCGGGTACCCGACGGGTCAAAAAGTAACAGCTCTAGTTTGAACAACGAGTTGTACTTAAAGTAAATTTGTTAAGTACAAATAAATAATTACTAACTAAATTTTTTTCTAAGATCATTGTTATACTGTCGTTTGGCGTCGCCTTTGCGACGATCTGATGAGAAATGCGGAGCCTGAAATTTCTCACTTCTTAATCAGTTTTTTTCGCTACGGGGTATCGGGCGTATCACCTTACACTCGACAAGCGTTCCCCTCGGCCCGACCCGAGGTCGAGGGCCACGGGACTCTAGCCGAAGCGGCCTACTCGTGACGCTTAGTCGCCACGGAGATCCTCCGACTAACGAATAAGGAGGAACGAATAACGACTAAAAATTTAGTCGACTTAAAATTTAGTCAGTTCATCGAATACAAACTTAGTCGACTAAAAATTTATTCGTTAGTCGCGAATAACTTCATTTATTCGAAATTCGTATTCGAAGGTTGGTCGAATAACAATTTAATCGAATAATGCCCAACTCTGTTATCCACATCGATTGCACTTTGTAATGGAGAAGCTGGGGGTTGGGAGATCCCTGCATTAAAAAGATTAAAAGGGATTAGAAAGCAACGCGCGATATGGGCTGCAATAAAATTCGGAGGGGGCACCGCGGAACGAGTCAAAGAAATCCGTAAAGTGTGAACATTAGCGAGGCAGCGCAAATATTTTTCGAGCGCTGTAGTCGCGCGACGTTCCTTGCCGAAGGGGTCCGCTATTCACGGGGCCCCGTGGATCTACGGAGGCCCGCGCCTCTCTTAACGTATACCGTAAATATTGTTCCTCCCTTGAGAATCGTACGCTGGCTCGGCTCTGACGGGGGTCTGGACGCTAGTCAAAGACGCCGAATCCAAAAAAAAGAAAAGGAAAAAAAAATCATAATCTAGCCGAGGAAGTCTGCAACGTCTTGTCGAGCTCCACGAGGATTAGCTCTCGGTTCGTTATAGGATGTAAATATTTGCCTTGCCCGGGTCAAGACGGGCTATTCCCTACTCGCGCCCAAGGAACGCTCGTAAAATCGAAATGACCACGCGGGTGGAGCGTAATCTGACGAGGACTCATGGAAGTTTCATAATGTTTAATGTAATGGCTAGTGAACTACGCACGATTTCTCCACGAGGCGAATGTTGATTTTATACCTTCCGCCGAAACTTGCTAATCCTTCTTCTGTTTTCAAAAGTTCTACAGGTGCGGATCCACGACGGGACGAAAATATCCTGTCTCACATGAGACTTTAATCTCGCGAGGCAATTATTTCATTTTTTTTTCAATTAAGGTAAATGTACCAATAACGAGCCGTTTAAGGAAACGGTGACAAAGTATAATGAATATTGTGTATAAAATTAACAATTTAAGTGAAACTTTTTTTCATTCATAAAGATTTTGTTGTTTCTCATCAGTACTCACATAACAAAATTTTGTTTTTTTATATATTTAACGTAAAATAAACAAGAATATTTGTACGTGTAAATGTACCAATATATAGCCAATCTCACGCGATTGACCTAGCGGCCCGATTTTCATGTCCCAGTACCTAGCCATAGGTTTTATAATCGTGTAAAAAGTATTTTAAAAACTGATTCTTTGTCTTAAATTGAAAAATCTGTTAAGGAAAATTAAGAAGTACAGAAATATAAAATTATTGTATAAATAACCATAATTTTGAAAATTCTTTAAATGCAAAAAACAATAAGTTTAGTTACACTATCAATAGAAGTTTGTGGTTATTTTATATAAGACTCAAAACAACCAACAAATTCATTAAACTGTACATATACATAAACTTTAATAAATTTAAATTAAATGCTATCATTATTATCTAGAAAAATAATGTTTATATTATGATTTATGATCAAAATACTTACCGGCTTTATTCCAAATATCGAGTCAGAAATTCACACTTTTTTCGTAATTTTGCTCTGGCGATGCCGATTAACATTTGCAACTCACTTCACCCGATTTATTGAACACGTGGTTATAGTTACTGGGCTAACAAGATTTGTTTGCACCGATAAATAGCCATGTAAATATTCAAATAAAAAATAGTTTTCATATTCAAATTTTTTCTTTCTATGTGTTACAAATATTTTCAAGATTCTAAAACCCTTTTTTCTATCTAAAAAGCTATTATCCTATAATAATTATGCTCTTAACAAGAAGCACGCTCTTCTTAGCCATATCATATACGAATGTCTGAAAACGCGTCATATATCTGGCCTCGAGACTATAAATGGTATTTCTAAATATCTAGACAAAAAAACAAGACGATATAACTTCAGATATTAAACCGAACAATTAAATAATGCAAATTACACCAAACATGTATTTTATCTTACGTGCATAGTTTAACAATTATTAATATTTCAACAGATGGCTAGGTACTGGTACATGGCTCGTTATTGGTACATTTACCTTACTTTGTCATTTGTTTCATGAAATTAGACTCTCGCGAGGCATGTTTTATGATATATTTACAAAAACCCCATCTCTCGCGACTATTTCCATTATTTACAATTTAGTTGTTGCTGAGATTTTTGTCTCGCGATGGCAAAGTCTCGTAAACTATCATCGTGTATTCGCACCGTGAAAGTTTCAGTTCAGACATTCAGCTCCACTTTCGCGTCAGTTCACTTTGCAGATCCGTATTCTGAATTTCAACTACTATACCTATATGTATACTCGAACCTTCAGAATTCTTCGGAATATGATTGCTGCCGGATAACTCTATCCCCGAGTATTTAATTTCGCGTAATCACATCCCCTAAAACTCACGCAAACTTGGTCCTCCTGTCACTGTCAATCTCGATACAATCAAGGAGTTGAAATCGTAAATGATAAAACGATGTAACTGCCAGAAGTGCAAATCTTCAGTTACCTATTCCCTTTTCAGTTTCTCAGCCTTGGTACTTTATAATCTCAGCTCTGTCTTGCGATAACCTCAGAAACTGAAATGAACTTCTAGAATCTACATCCTTCTCCACTGAAAGATAATTTCCCATTTCTTTGGCACTTACATCGTTTACCATTTCAACTCCCCAATTATAGTGACAGAAGGTGCAAACTGGATACTCGCCGACACACTCACGTTAAACAAACCAACGATTCCGTAGCGTGGCCCGAAAGGATTCCTGTCCAGCCCGTCGGATCCTGACGAAGGGACCAGCCTGCGCGAAGCGACGATTTCTCAGTCGAATGGGCCAGAGACACTTTATCAGCCTAAACGCTAACGATGCTAGGCACGGTTCACCCTTTGGAGCCAGGCGGCGAGTCTCCGTGCGAGATTCCGCGTGCAGGATAATCGCAGGCTCGAGGAGGTTTCACTTGGTCCTTTAAGCTACCAGTCGGGCGGATCTTCTTGGGATTTCCAAGTTTCGTATTCTCTTCGCGCGGGGGACGCTAACCGGAAGACATCCCACGGGGAGAGCGAGATGGCGCGTCGTCTAACGATGAGGATGAAGGAGAAGAAGGAAGCGGCGTGGAGGCAACGGGATAATTCGCAGGCTCAATTTCGGTTGGCTTTTCGGTGCCGGTCCTGCTCCGGTCGATTATTTCCCCACCTCGAGGAGGCAAGAAGGCGTCCAGTCAAGTGTAACGTAAACTAACGAGTACGCGAGACGCTCGCCTCCCGAATAGCGTGGACAAAGCGGTCAGGTAAATACCGAGTTGGCACCCCACGGTAGGCTTCACGAATCGAACAGAAACGGGGGGAGACAGCAGAAGAGGGACATCCACTTAGCACGCCGCTTAGACGTGAAAACATCTGTATTGTCGCCGTATTAGCGCCGAGCGGGGGGTAGCGAGCCACCCCCGTCCCGATTATTGCCGTGGAAATTGTAATCTTTCGCGTGGAAGCACTCCCGCGGCGGGAACTTTTTAAACCGAGACACCGCAACGTGCAGGGGAAAGAAGTGCTGCGTGGCAGTCGAGGGACACCGATTTCCCGGGATCGTGCAGTTTTTGGGATTTAGGGCGCAAGATCTTTTCGGGACTGGTATTCTGCGGGGAAGCAAAGTAAGATTTACGGTGCCGCTGGTTTTGTCGCGAGACGTGTGTAAAACGTAAATAGATATTGTACTATCAGTGCGAATGAGGGAGAAGTGAAAAGACATACGTAGGTGTGGTTGAAATTAGGATGAGAATCATTGAGTTTGTAAATGTAGTGCTTTTGAAGTTGCGGTACACATTTCAGTTTCCATTTTAAGGGGACATTCTACTCTCTCGGGCTCAAAAAATTAGATTTTTTTGTTGTTGCTGAATTCGGATGAATGTACCTTCTACAATATCCTCCTAAATTTTTGGAGCGAAATTCCGCGTATTTTCAATGTTATAGGTATTTGTAGCGTCAGCGGCCTGGTTCTCAAAACTTTAAGGGGACATTCTACTCTCTCGGCCTCAAAAAATTCGATTTTTTTTTTTGCTGAATTAGGAAGAATGCACCTTCTACAATATCCTCTTAAATTTTTTAAGCGAAATTCGATGTATTTTCAATGTTATAGGTATTTGAGCGTCAGCGGCCTGGTTCTCAAAACTTTAAACGCGTTTTTCTCGAAACAACATTTTCTTGGTTGGCGGTTGTGATAAAAAAAAAACTCCATGACCAATTAATGCAAAATTTTAATATGTTATTCTACACATTAGTGGCTATCCCGGTTAGCACAAATATCTTAAGATTTTTTAATATTTTCTCACATTTTATATCTATTAAACAGAAAAGAAATGCCCTTTTCGGTACTTTCAACTTTGATCGACCGCCATTTTAATAATTTTGGCCCAAAATTGTTCTTTCGTGGTGAGCGCGATAACCATACTCATGCGAATTAAAAATGTGTTTGGTTTTTTTATTTCCGATGATCCAGTCGTCCGAAATTTCAGCCGCCAGCAATTCTGATGCCACCAACTTCACTGCGAAATATTTGTGTAAACAAATGAAATAAACACACAACAAAGATTTTTTCTTGTATTTCAAGAGTGGTAAAATATATCCCCAGAAATTCGAAAACATTAAGTGTTTACTTCATTATAAAAACCATCACCGAAAAGTGGCCGATTTTTCGGCCGAGAGAGTAGAATGTCCCCTTAGGGGGGTATACCCGTTTAAACCCTCGGAAAATGTGTACATTTCGTGGATTTTTTTACAAGTCAACGGCTTGATGAAGATTTCCCGTTTTCTTACTATGTTTATATAGTATTATGAACTACTTATAAAAAATGTTTCAGTTAAAGAACTATTGTTTTTCGAATGTTATGGATACATATCCGAAAGTCTCTCGATTTTAGACGGCTAAACGGTCGGCGTAAAAACAGCTGTATGTCGTGTCTGAATTAAAAAACAATAAAATCTTCTTATAAAGTATGTCAATTACTATCGTCCATCGGGGCCGAGTTTGAAAATTTTGAAAAACAAAGAAATGGTGAGAGATCAAAGGTAAAGTTACATTTTTCTAAGAGAAATGGCCACCATTTTTCTTTATAAATAATAAACGGGGCATCGGAATAAAAAAAGCCCTCGATGGACGATGTGGAATCTTATTACGATCCTGCATGCAAAATTGGAAGTGAATTTGGTTGAACGTAGCGCGAGTTTTTAGGCCTACCGTAATGAAAAATATAGTTCCGAAAAAAACGCGTTTAAAGTTTTGACTTTGATGCCCCATGCTACCTGGGTTGTTTCACTCCAATGCCTATAACTTCGCCAATTTTCCAAATTTTTACATCGGACTTGTTTTATAATATTTCTAAAACATCAATCTATGAAAATATGTAAAAAAATCCGATTTTTCACACTTTTAAACGGTTATACCCCCTTAAGGGGACTAGGCAGTCGAAAAATCGATTTTTTTTATTGCATTTTCCGAAAGTACTATTTTTTCTGAATAAAATGCCGTTTGGGTTATATTAAAATTCGCAAAATTGTTGATTTGGCAGCTAAAAAGATCAAGCGGTAACTATTATTGCGTCGCCTTTGCCCAGAAACTTTAAACGCGATTTTCTCGAATCTTTTTTTCTCTTGGTTTTTTCCTGGTTGCGAACGAATGGAGGTTCAGATCGACTTGAAAAAAATTACAGGATGTGTAAAACATGTGCCATTTCGCCCCAAACCTCTGATATGATCCGTAAAAATTCGAGATTTTTGCAGCGCACAAATAAGAACGAATTTTTCTCGGAAAAGTCGCCGTTTTTCAACCACCAATCGCATGATTTTGATTTAATTGTTGTTTTTATAGGTTTGGGCAGAAACTATGAATCCAACAAACAAGAATCTCGCCTTTGAAATCGGATTACGTCACATTTTAACACCGATATTAAAGCAAAACGACAGAAAAACGTTAAAATGTTTACCCGTCGGCAGCGCCATTTTTAAAGCACATATATATTTCTTATTACTTTTTTTTCAATCTGTATGGTAGTAATAAACATTGGGTAAAAGCATATATCTGGATGTGCTTTCATTTGCTTACAAATAAATAAAGGACAGAGTCTATTTTTCACGAAAAACGACTGCCTAGTCCCCTTAAGGTCATCAAAGTTGTTCGATATAGAGTCTCTATTTTTTGTAGATATGGAAAGAAAGTAATGATGAATTTAACTGCATCGTGTATTGCGTGACATTACTGAGCAGCTATGGAAAACTTGGCGTATTTGAAGAAATCGGTAATTTAACCCTCATCCGTCCCTCGTGTCACTTTGACACAGTTTTCCCGAAATAAGTTATGCTGTTCTGTTATTTGCGATTCTTGTATCAAGCAGCATGCCCTGCACGTCGTTCTATTTTATGCGAAAGTTATGAAAAATCTAAGATGTAAATGTTAACTCATTAATTTGAATAAGAAGATATCGAAAGATAACTGTTCACCTTTGTCATTTCATCAATTTGACACCGAGGGGCAGATTCAGTCCGCGAAATGAGGGGCAGACGAGGGTTAAGAAATTTCGAAAATGCGTAATAACGTATGAATGCCGTAATAATCTGTCCCATCGACTTAAACTGTGGAAAGAAAGAAATTGATCGGAGCAGCGCCAGGCTGCCAGGAAATCTCGCCCCACCGGAAAGAATCGATAATCCCGCGGGATGGATAATCCTGATTCGCATAGGCAGCCAGCGCGATGCAGCTCTGCACCGAACTCGTATGTCCTCCAAGTCCTTACGCCCTGCCCAGCTTCCCCGAATTTCGCGCGCCTAAAATCGAAACCCCCGAAGCTGGAAGCTCAACCAAAAAAGCCCAATATTACAACCGTTTCCAAACCACGGAGAAGCGAGTCAAAAATAAATTCTATCCTCCGCGATAAATTCCACAAGCTCGCAACTTTGTTTAGCGCAGCTTCCGCTACTGAAATTTTGTCCAAGAACCCTTTAGCACCCCGCAAATACCATCGCCGTGTCACTACAAAAATCACCAAAATCAACAGGCCCGTCTAATTCCCTTCGAACACCTCGAGTCACACATTCACCCGGCATTCCCTCGTCCGCCCTGAACCTGTTTCCAAACCCTTGGGAGACCACCTCGACTCAGGGTGCGGCGTTAAAATTCATTTCCTCCATTCTTCGCGGCTCGTTTACACGGCTAACTGTATTCATCCTCTAAATCTCCGTTTAGCCGGCATCTCGAAAGCCTATCAGAGTCCCCGAGACTGGCACACAGGCGGCTGGCGTCGCTTTCTAAGCCGCTGCGAACGGGGCGAGATTACCATACGAATAAGATGGCCGAATCAAGGGTGCCATTTTCGTCTGCTCGCCGCGGTGCTAATGAAATTCACGACTGCCGCGGCACAAAGGGGACATCTTCGCGGAAACGTCGGCACGGTCCTCTCACGGATTGGCGGACACGGCTCTCGGGTATCTAAGCGACAGCCTAAACCGGTGGGTACATACACGAGGCTTGGGATTCTGTCCGCGGGATCGGGCCACGATTAACGTACGGATTAGGATTAAGGGTTCGCACAGATTTCGCTGCGTGCTTTTGGCCTGGAAGCGTGCACGGAACTTCGGGGGGAGGGCCAGGGGCAACGAGAAGGGCGCTGACAATGTCGGGGGGGGGGTACGTGCGCGCCCTATGGTGAACCTTTTCACGCTCGGTTCTCCACGTATCGCATCACGATCCTCCCCACCCGGGGCCACCCCGGCAACAATGACGACGACAGTCAATGCGCATTACAACGGTTTTATGTTATTAATACGGACGCATTGGGCGGGATTTGAATAATTGAACAGATCCAACGGGGACCGGCGATGCGGAGGCATAGACGCGATAGCCCCGAACATCCGCGTCCAAGATCCGACGTGATGCGCTCGGGCCCTCTTTGGTGGACCGCATCGCGACGCACAACACTCGGAGGTTAATATCTTGCGGGGCGTGGAAGGAGCGTGGGGGATGCTTCGGCACGGTTTGTGGGAATAATTTTTGGGTGTACGATGTTTGTGTGAAATTGCGCGAATTGACGGGATTGGTACTTTGGAAGATGCTTTGGTTATGAGTGAACGCGTGGAAGAAGTTTTACGGTGTAGATTTGAATACAGGGTGGAGGAATAAGAATTACTACCTTGAATATTTCTGGAACCATGGAGGGAAGAGGAAAGTATTTAGAGAAAAGAAAGAAGTTGTTTGGTATGGAAAGGGCCATCTTTTGGTCATACGATTCCTTTGCCCATACAGCACACCTCGTTGCAGCAGTATTGCAGGGACGTTGCTGCAATATTACGTTGTTGCAGGTTGCATTGCAATATTGTAGGAACGTTCCTGCAATATTGTCGTGCATTATTGGAGTGGCAATGATCCTACAATATTGCAGCAATATTGCAATTTCGTTGCCGTGCAATGTTCCGTTGGCAACGATGGTACAATATTGCTGCAATATTGCGCCCACATCGTCGTGCAATGTTCCAGTGGCAACAGTCCTACAATATTTCTGCAATATTGGGCGCACATCGTCGTGCAATGTTCCAGTGGCAACGATCCTACAATATTGCAAGAACGTTGCCGTGCAATGTTCCATTGGCAACGATCCTACAATATTTCTGCAATATTGCGCGCACATCGACGTGCAATGTTCCAGTGGCAACGGTCCTACAATATTTCTGCAATATTGCGCGCACATCGACGTGCAATGTTCCAGTGGCAACGGTCCTACAATATTTCTGCAATATTGCGCGCACATCGTCGTGCAATACTGTAGTGAAAACTTGTGGAAACATTACAACAATATTCTGAAGCAACTATGACTTTGTCAAAATTTTTCGAAATATGTACATGATGTCGAGTGGATTCTACGGCGTGTTTCATTTAACTGGATACGCACCGCAATATTGCCGAAGAGTTGCAGGATCATTGCCACAATTTTGCCGTTTCGTTGCAGAATCATTGCCGGAACGTTGCAGGACTACATATTCGTAATGTTGCCGCAACTTTGCAAAAATACACACCTGCAATATTGCGAAGGCGGACATAGGACTGAACCTGCAACGTCTCTGCAATGTTATGTTGCAACATTGCCATCTTGCACCGCATCATTGCAGAGACGTTGCTGCAATGTTATGGTGCTGTGTGGGTGCAAGTGGGCTTACGAGCGATTTTTCGCTTACATGCATGATTTCGGAGATATTCAAGGTGGTCATTCTTATGGGTACACCCTGTATTAATATTGGACTTTTTAGACGCGAGGATCTATAATTATTGTGAGTTGTATCGTTAAGGGATGGCATAACGAAAACAGAATTGAGGTATCACGTTCCGTTCTGTTTTTTGTAAGTAACAAAAGTGGTTTCCGATTCTTCCCTGAAATAAAAAAGCCAAGGATCTTCTTATTTCTCGTATAATTACATTGTCGATGTACCTAACAAACGAAAAAACATTTAAAAGTTGGCAAATTGGTGGGATTTATAAAAAAAGTTACGATTCTGCACCAAGATATTTCGTACTATTTATGGAAAAAGAGTTGTTCGATTTAATTTATTTACAAAAGCTTTCGGTCCATCGACAATGTAATTATACGAGAAATAAGAAAATCCTTAGTTTTTTTATTTCAGGGAAGAATTGAGGCCTCCAACATAATCGCGAATTTGCAACTCCGGCGCGCGAGTCTCTGCGAACGAGTTCATATGTATATCTCCTTTTCTACCGAACACTGTGTGACGAAAAAAATAATTTTCATTGTCTGAAGGTGAACTAAAATACGCTGAAAGTTTGGAAAAGATCCGTTTAACAGTTTCTTAGAAAAAAATTCCCAAGAATCACGTCATTCCTTGCGTCCTAAATGCCCCTTAAAGAAAGACTTAACTAAAAATAATCTATAGATTTTCCAAGTTACTAGTAATTTCTTCTCTCGAGCAGAGGATACGTACAAAATGGCCTAACTTATGGAGTCCCAAATCAAGTCTACGAGAACTCATGATTAGTAATTGCATTTTTATATTTCAAGAAGGATATGAGAATTTATGAGAAAGAATGCAATGAGAAGAATAAATAAGAAAACCATTCGTGAGTTGTGGATTTCGTCTACCCGTCGGACAGCACGATTCTGCCTCACTGCAAAAACTATATTTCACATTATTATTACTTGCTAGCGCATATCACTGAATAAAAATAAAATTTCAGATTCCCTTCGAGAAAATTTCTAATTACACGATCCAATCATTAGAAGATTAAAAGTTCACAGCGGCACCCTAAAGGTGCGTATCCATTTGTTGCGTATCCTCGTATCGCATCACGGCTGCGTATCATCCAGTGATACGATACCGTGCAATGGTGTGTGATTTTTTCCCATTTCATCACTGATGCTGTTGCGTAACTTTGTGACAAATTTTGACACGCGTCGGTGCAACGCTGCCCGTCCACGCCGATACGCAACGACGCTACGACGCGAAGATTCCTAACAAGCGGATACCACATTTATCTGGATTCACCCAGGCATGAACAGCTGAGGAACATTTCGTGATGTAAAAGTGTACCGTTCGAAAGTTTTTAGGCGACAGACAAACACACGAACGTATAAACTATCTGCTTTATATATTAAGATAGCTTCATCACTTTCCCTACTATCCTTCCATTATTTATTTTCATTTTATTTATTTATTTACATATGTACGGGAAGACACTTTGGTACATATGGAATATAGAGAAGACCTGTAGAGGACTAATACATAAAAGTAGAAACACAAAAATGCCAAGATAAAGTAGAAGCAAAAAAGAATAAAGGGCATTGTAAGTACCTAAATAGGAGTTAACGAGGATTATTAACCGCCTTCCGCGCTGAGTGCTTGAAAGAGTATAGTGAGTGGCAGAAGAAGTCCACTAAATGCGCAACAGAATTCGAAGATCTGCACAGTCTATCAATACAGTTGTTCGTGCATTATTACCTGCGAACGAATCCCTACGAACTAGAATTTACATCTCCAACCCCTACTTGTTTCTTTTCCCCTCGGTACAAAAAAGACTTCATGCCTAACCAAACTACTGCAGGATGCCCTTACGTACAAAAGAATTAACACCTTGGTGTCCTCAGTAAAAATGACTGAATATCAAACGAAGATTCAACCTCTGCCAAGAAGGAGGATTTTCTACGCAAGAAGAATGTCTACCCTACCCCCGATAATTTCACATTCCCACATTCTAAATACCTATCCCAACGCGATTTTGCTGAAAAACAGAGTAAGGTAAATGTACCAATACCCGGCCGCTAAAGGGGCTTAAGGAATAGCGGCAAAGTTTGTCTCCTAATTTAATTTGTAAAACCATCATGAAATAAAAAAATGTTGTTGAAATGTTGAAGATAACACAATATTATACTATCGGAAACTGAAAAAAAAGTTTATGTATTATAATAGACGTATTTATTAATGAAAATACGAAAACATGCAGATGTCCCAGTAAGCGGACAACCTAAAACTGCATGTCCCAATACCTGAATTATATCGTCCCAGTAAGCGGACAACCTAAAACTGCATGTCCTGATGTCCCGATATCTGAATTATATCGTCCCAGTAGTCGAACATTTAGACTTGTTTAAAAAAATATTAATTTTCTTGCAAGTTTAATTATCTTAAACTAAATTTAAATCTATTTACTATTATAATAATGTATTATTATAATATACATATAAATAAGAAATGCAGTCAATATTTTCTTAGTAAATGAGTGGCGTTTCTTAACGGAAGCCATAGAAATTTCTCGAAATCGGCTATGCTTACGAAGTGTGTTACAAAATAATTATTTCTATCTAACGATTTCCAATTTTCTATAATAATGATTTTAATTAATATTGCTAAATACTTATGCATTATGGTACTATTTTTTGTTTCTAATTACATTAAAAATTAAGCTCAAAAATAAATAAAATTCGCATTGTTGTTCAGGTACTGGGACATGGCCGGGCACTGGTACATTTACCTTAGTGCGTGTTTCATATCGAGGAAACGGTCACTTTCGATCCACCATATTCTACATCCCCTCGAAACTCCGATTCGACGATGCGGAAATTAAGCAGTCCGGAATATCCAGTTCGTAATCCAGCGCCGTTCGATTCTCAAATATCCTAATATCGGTGTTTTAATGCGTGCACCTTCGGCGATCATCGGAGCGATTAGTATCATCGTGATTAGCTGTGCGTCGCATCGATTTAATTCTACTCTGATTGCACGCCATCATGAATTATTCGTAACGTCACGAACGTCCGAGAATTTTGTGCTCAACACCGGACCGACGGTTTCATCACTTTCATCCTCCATCCATCCGGCTGGCATTAAATTTTGCTGCACCACTGTGCGCGCGTTGTTTAGACAACTCTACTCACTGTAGAATTCAAGTTGGATGATTCGGCAGCTTGGTATACCTAATCTGGCGCACTAGAATGGTTATCGTGGCAAATCGGAGCGGCGGGTATTACGGAAAAAGCAATAGTTTCGTTTATAGATTCAAAGCGATTCACCAGGCTGTTTCAATTGGCGAATCAATCAAGCGAGCGCGCGCGCACTCGCGAGGCAATTTGCGCTTGATCCGCGGTGTTGCGATTACATCGCCAAATCAACGGGGTATAATGCGTTATGACGCGCGAATATGAAATATCGAATCTTAGTTTTGTGTTTTCGATTAAACGCAAGTAATCTGGTCGGTGCGAATCCACCGAATTTTATCGAATCGAGGTTGAACAGAGCTTGCGAAATGTTGAGAGCAGCGAGGCTGGCAAATTAATCCCTGGCGGAGGGGTAAGCTTTGCATATTATAATAAAAATTGTTTATCATTCTCGCTTTCGTGTTGGTCTTCGCAAAATAAAATATATGTAATATATAAAACTAACACAGGTTTGTAATTGATGTTAAAAGATTGTATAGTGAAAGGCATGGATACAATTTTTCTGAAAAATCGAAGGATAATACTACCAAATTTAATTATATACTACAGAATATCTTACTTTAAGGAGCTCTCAAGTTTTATAATCTGAATTCTTCGATTTCTCGTGTAAGAGACTCCCCAGATCTCACTAAACATATTAACCTTCCATCGATATGTTACAAAATTCTATAATACCCCATACGATGTATATGGTAGTGGTGAAAAGAAAGTTTAAACTGTGAACGGTAAGAAAAATAAAACAGTTTTACTAGAAAGAATCGTATCTTAAAATTGATATCTCATAGATTGAGTGGTACCAACATAATACCTAAAGCCTTATAGCGCTAAATAATTACATACAACTAATACGGGAAGTAACAGCACATAGAATTCTTTTGTAAATAAAACTAAAATTGAAACTCAGATCGACTCTGCACGCGTGTCGATGTTTGCAGGCGACATTAATTTTGAAAGTAGATTAAATCTTCCATGCAGACATGTAAAAATATAAATTTAAACCTTCCTCGACCATCAACGCACAACACACTCCTACATCGTATCTCCACATTGCACTGAACAAAAACAAGAAGAAGAAGAAATAGATATGAAAAGGCAAATGTGATGGACGATTTTAAGTGTCAGCGGCAGTATTTTCAGAAACAATACACCCATCGGTTCGATCGCGGCGCCCTAGCTGCACGCGGCCGCGTATTTCCGGGGGAGCATGATTAATTCGTGAATACGATTCGCAAAGGCAAACACGGAAAGCTCTGTAATACGCGAGACACGTCGTGATTATCCGTTGTAAATACGTTCCCTCCCTACCGTTGCACGTTGCCCCGGCGTTTCCGTTTCTTGGCGGAGCGCTCGCATCTCCTCCACCCTCCGGCGGAAGCCGGAGAGCGCGTCGCAACGGGATTGAAAGGGCATTCTGTCGGGCGGTTCGACGTTCCTCCCCCCCCCCCCCCCGCCGACCTTTTCCACCCTCCTCCCCCCCAAAACCATTGCTGTCATCAGGAGATTGCACCTCGGCCTGCATCCTCCCAGAAACCATCCGCTTCCTCACTCTCTCTCTCTCTCTCTCTCTCTCTCTCTCTCTCTCTCTCTCTCTCTCTTCGCTCCACCACCCTCTGCATCCCCTCCCCCCGCCGCTCGCCCTCCCGCTCGGCGGTGCCTGTCGCCGCGTAGGGGATGCTGAGCGGCGAAGGGTGGTGGAAAAGTGGATGGAGCCCGGGTGGGCCACGCCCTCCCGTTCCAGCGTCGGCAAAACTTCGCCGGATATATTCGAGGGTGTCTCTCTGTCCCTCTGTCACTAACACGGGGGTGGCTACCCGTACACGTAGATGCAGCCGAGGATCTAAGCGCGCCCCCGTGAGAGGTCAACGCGTACACGAAGCCGGGCCAGTCGTCGGATATCGTTTATCTCATCTGTGCCACACTGCGTAACCGGACCTCTCCGCGCGCGTCGGACAGCTTCCTCGCCCTCGTGGCACAGTCGTCGCCTGAGACAGGAGTCAGGACGCGGCCACGTCCCATCCACGGCTCGGCCTGTCCTGCGAGAGGATCGTAGGGAGCCGTACAAGATCGTTGTTCTCTGCCGTGGACCGATTGCTTCCGAAGGGCACTGAGGACATTCCTCAGCTGCGGGGGTCGCTTAAGGGTGACACCAAGCTCGAGGGGTGAAATTGAAGTCAGTGCGTCAGTGGTGCTACGTGATGGGACAGAGTAGTATATGTACCTTGGTTCTGGACGGTGTTCTACGCGACACGAAGCGTTAGATATGTGACTGCCCTTGTTAAGGGGAGGTGTGAAGGCGCTGCTGGACACTAGATCGAACTTCTAGAGGCCGCTGTATGAGTGACAGGGGAAGCCGTTGCTCCGTCCTCGCCGAGGAATTCGTCGGAAACAGTGTCGTGGATCGCGAAGCTAGGGGTGTCTTTCCGATGCCATCAGTCCCGTCGTCGTGATTAGAGCATTCGGAATTGGCAGCCAACGACCGATCCCCAAGAAGAGGAGCTTCGAGACGGTTATCCAGGCGCGGGGGAAGGTCTCTGCCGGCGGGGATCTCTTTCCCGTAACATGGTAGAGAGCACATATGCGAGCGACTCGCCCAGATCGCGTTCCCCGATGACGGAGCCGTCGAGTCCTCTTCAAGATGGCCCCGGCATATCCGGGTACGGGCACCGTTATCTATACACCTACTCGCCAGAGAGCCTGCAGCAGAAGCTGAAGGGCAACGACGAGCAGCACAGCATCGGCGGCAGGCGGCACGATGGCGACATACGCGAGAAGCCGTTCTCCAGGAGCCCGTTGAGCTCCGACGAGGCGCGATTCAGGCCGCGCGAGCTCTCGAGACCGAGCTCCTCGGCCACCATGTCCTCCCCCACGTCTGCCTTCACCATCGAGAACATCCTGGCGCCCAGGCCCATAGGGAACATCACGCCCACCAGCACCACCGGCCTGGCCTCGATAATCCAGAACCCCGATGCCATGGGATCGAGAACCACGGCGGCGATGCATCCTCTGCAACAGCAGATCCATCATCTGGCCTTCACGTCCGCCGATCTCTTTGGTAAGTTGCCCCGCGGTACTTGAGCAATTTTTCGCCAGGTGATTGTTTGAGGAAAGGGCGGGGAATGTACGGGGTGTATGGTAGAATGTGGCGCAACTGACGCGGAGCTTAGGTATTCGAGGCTTTCGTGGGTTCCTGAGTTGCGAGTATTTAAGGCTTCTGGGTGTGAACCGGTTCCTTGTCTCGCCAGCATTGCAGCGGGCTACATGGGGGGGTGCGAAGATATGGTGTAGTATGCTAAGTTAGCAATGGTGATTGATGATGAATAGTTGGTACGGTGATCGAAGGGTGGAATGTTCTTATATGGGGTAAGGTACTTGGAAGCTTTCTGGAGTTGCTGGGAGGTGCTTTCTTGGGGAAAGATAGGTAAACAGAGTTGGGGAGTTCTTGGATATATTGGATAGTTTTAGGGAAAGGTGGAATTCGAAAGTAAAAGTGTACTTTTTGATTGATAAAATAGCTACCGGGGGTTGTATTATGTACGTTTTAGTAGTCCTGTATACAGACGTTTTGGGGTTGTTTTATTTGATAATAAGTGACTTTGTACATCACTCGGGGGAGACTCAACGCACGCTACATTTCTTCCACTCACTATATGAGTCAGAATAGGACGATTTTTTTTAGGGAAATTGCTCGATATCGTAGAATAACCTTTATCTTCATACGAGATTTTGTTTTTGAGAAAATCAGGTTATGAGAATTTAGAATTTGACTGATTCTTCCTCTACTATCTTCTAGATACCTATGATTATTATTATTCACTGGCCCTTATACAAATGTTGACAATTTCAAAAGTGAATGATAGATGGATAAAATTAATTTCCCTTCAAAACTCGTAATTATAGATATTATTATTCTTCGGTCTCTGTACAAATGTGGAGGACCCCTAAAGTGGAGTTCCCCTAAATGGAGTTACCCTCAAAATCTTTAATTACAGATATTATCCTCTGGTCTTTATACAAAATGTTGACAACTTCGAAAGTGAAGGTGACAGAAATAATTTTTACTCTTACGTAACACCCTGCTCATTCCCATAAAAAATCACACTACTTGCCCAAGAAACCTCCTCGCACTGCCAATAATTTCCAAACAAGACAAGTGAAACTTTGCGGGAAGGAAATCCATCCCTTAAACGTCGACTTACGATCTAAAAACAACACATGTCCTCAGTCCCGTCTGCCCCACAAACTCCGCAAAGTTTCGTCAAAATCAAAGCCGAACATCACTTGGGACCGTGTATACCTAAACTTTAAGCATACTCAGGCAGCGGGTAAACGATACCCTCCAAGATCAAATATGTCCCTCAGCTCTGTGTTCCTGCAGCGACTAACTTCTTGCCCCAAAATCCCCCTACACTCTGCAATTATCCTGCGCCACTTTCGCAAATTAAACACCAACGTGCACTGTCTAGCGGAGACATAATAACGTAAAAGCAACAAGGGGGCGAAGTCTATAGCGCCCTTAAGTATCCACCCCAGGGGCATATACGGCACACTTTTTGTACACAAGTATCCAGGTCAGCTAATGCAGTCAGTAATTTTCTTGACGTCTTTCAATGCTCCCTGCTTTCCCTCAAGAGAACTGTGTACTCTGTGATGCGCTCTAATAACGTTGTAACGAACTAGTAGGTATTCAAATAGTAGCCTAACAGTACCGTGCATGCTCGTTTAGGATTTGTCTCTCCTCTTATTGAAAACCAAAGGACCTAGATCCAGTAAACAACTTATAACATAATAATTAAATTGTAATACCCTGGGGCGCATAGGAACGTGGCAAAATAACTGCAGCCCTTGTGACAAGTAGTAAAGAACACATTCGGTGGCCGACACCCTCAAGAACATCGCCTGACACCCCACTCGAATGAATCCTAGATTAAATAGTTACTATATCTTTGCAGATCACGATAGAATATTTTCTGTTAACCCTTTAGTGGTGGCGGTGGTAGCACAGTGTTCCTATTTTATTTTAAAGTCATAATCGGGAGTTACAGAATTATTCCGAATATTTCTCCGCCCCAGTTCTATGCTATTCTTTGTCTCCTCCTTTTAGTTCGACAGTAATTTTCATACGTTTCGCAGAAATATCAGTTATTTGCCCTTCTCCTTTAGGAAACTGTTTCAAAGCTTTCTCGATAGCCGCGACCGCTCGAGGGTTAATTTACAGTTCGCTTGGCGTCGGCGTGCTTCCACGCCGAGGGACTTGCACCCTGCGCACGATTTTGCCCATTTTCTATAAACCATCCAAAGTATTGCCCAAGAGCCTCTGAATATTCTGCTGGAAGCGAGTTTAGCAAAGCTGTCGTCTAACCTTCCGCCACTCGAAGCGTTAATTCGTAAATACTTGCACAGCAACGGAGGACAATTCGCCCCGTTGCGTCGCGCGGCGGCACAAAGCCCCCGCGGCGGAAAAATGAAAGAAGGCGTAAATCCGTGGAGGGCAGACGCGTTTCGAAACGAAATTTCCTTTATGCCTCCCCCCGGAGGGCTTTAAGCATTTCTCGAGGCAGGAACCGCGGCGGCGGACCGCAGATTGGGGATGCGCGGCCTGAAATCCGTTTCGATCACGCACGAACGATTTAGCTCCTTGCAATCCCGCACCCGCGGAAGATGAAAACCGCGTGACGGGGAAATATGCAAGCGTGGGCGAGAAAGAGACAACGGGGGCCGCGGAGTAACCGGTTGAAAGCGTAAATACGCCCTTCGCACATTTTTGCGCGGGCGACGTCGCCTCTAAGCAGCTTTCTTCGAGATTTTAAACCAAAACGTCCCTCGGGGCTGGGACCTTCGCGTATACTTCGCCCCCCCCCCCCCCCCTTGCGGCTCGGGGGGATGGCAGATGTCAGGGGGATGATGTAATTCCAACACCCCATTCGAAGATATTTTTAATTTCGCGTCCAATAGTTTCAGCATTTAATGTTTCGGGGATTTTCTGCTGTCGAGGTCATGCTTCTTTGGTTGAATAAGGTCGTGGGAATTTTAGGGTTGGTGATAGATCGATGGTCACAGAGTTCCTGGCTCGTTGAGGCTACTATAGGCAGTCGTTCCTGTCTGAAACGAAGCATTTCTGTTTCAATTAATTACAAAGAAACAAATTGAAACCGAGACTTGTTGTTTGGCATGAAGTTTGTTAACATCATAAGCTTTAAAAAAAAAACCTGCTCAGCAACATTATTGCGTCTCTAACTACAAATACTCGAACTGGACAGGATAAAGGATCACCCACGATAACAGTTGGGCCGCTCTAAAACCGACATCGCAATAACAAAGTGTTAAACATTGCCTTTTTACCTGCTTTCAGCTGCAGCATACCCCAGCTTGTACTCTGGCGGATACGTGGCAGCGATGGCGGCCGCCGGTGTTTCGCTTCACGGCCAACCAGCCTTCTATCACGCGGCTCATCCCTATCAAATGAATCCGAACGCGGGGGCCGTGGGCCCCATGGCGAAGAGGAAACGTCGCCACAGGACAATATTCACCGAGGAGCAACTGGAACAGCTGGAAGCCACCTTCGACAAGACCCACTACCCAGACGTGGTCCTCAGGGAGCAGCTCGCGCTTCAAGTGGACCTCAAGGAAGAAAGGATCGAGGTAGGTTCGAGCTCTTCGATTGCCTGGCTCTTTCGATAGCACGGGTGATTTTTCTCTGTGGGGCTGTTTAATCTATAATCACGTTTATAGAGTGAATCGTTGGGACGAGTCGGGGAACAAAATTATTTAATGGTAAAACAAAATACAACTCCTCGTGAACGTCTTTCTTTATTTTAGAGTAACTGTGCACTGAAAAAGTGGCATTTTGCTTCTTTTTTTAATCGTGTTTTTCTGCCCAAATCGACGATTTTACGGATTTTGTGTGTGAAAGGGTGGGTTTGAGAAATTACTCTACGAGATAAACATAATATTATGCAAAGATATGGAGGCATAGACCATATTGTAAATCATTTAATAGTTTCCTCGATTATTTTGTTCTATTTTGATATCAATTGTGTCACCCACTCCTCAGAGCCGGATTAAGACCTTTAGAGCCTCTAAGCACTTAGAAAATTTGAGACCTCATACAGGGGCGATCAGTTAAAAGCAATGTACGATTCCCTAGGCGTTTCCGCTAATTTTGCTGAAAAGTGTTTCTAGCAGAAGTTAGATTTTAAAATTCAGAAAATTTCTGCGGTGCCCCCTTTCTTCCGATGCCCTAAGCACGTGCTTATTGGTTAATCCAGCACTGTCTACCCTATATATAAATTATGGTTTCGGAAAAAGATTTCTCCAACATCAGTATAACTTCAGCTTTTAAAGAGATCGTTGGAAATCTATAAAGACAATATTCCGATTCCATGAAAGGTTAGAGATTTCCGTAATAATTATCGAGCCGAATCTGCGTACAAGAACGTTACTCTTGAAAGCGGATACTGCTTCAGGCAGTAGCCAGTGAAATTCTGATTCAAAAATCAACTTCCGCGAATATGCCTCGGAATCTTCCATACGAGTAAAAGCTAAAAACTTATAATTTTCTAAAAACTAAACACTTCCTTTCCTACATCAGGAAAGCTAAAAAATCTTCCCCCGTCCCTTCATACAGCACGAAGCCTTCAAGTATCGCGAGCGATTCCTCCAACTTCTCCTTCAATCAACAAAAAATTTCGTAACACCTCAAGAACTTCAGCACGATAAAAGCCCTCGAAGATCCCGTGACCATCGGTAGCTCCGTCTGGACTGACAAATTGCTGTCTCGGACCTAAGAGAATATTAGGTTTCCCCGTTCACAAACATTGACCATTCGGATTGTCCAAACTTTGGGCCCGGAACGCATAATTTGTAGCTCGAACAAAACGTTTCCACGGGAGCGTGCGAGGGGGGCGGGACATGTTCCGGCCCCCGTCCACTGTTTGTCGCTTTAATGCTCGAGCAACGGGTGGCATAATACTTTCATGGGGTCATTAAAATTATTTGTGACCAGTATTTATCGGGCGTCGCTCGACTGGGGTCCAACAAGTTGCACGCTAGATTAAAAGCTTTGCCGTTTAATGTGTTTGCTTCCATTGTACATATGATTATCCACGGGCGCGGCCACTCGGCGCTGGGTACAGTTTAATAGAATCGCTTAATTAGCCCTGAAAAATGTTTACACGCTGCGCACAGCGATCACTCGCGAGCTGCTTAATCGAGGGTACCCGTTGGCTGGATGCAATCGAGTGGACCTTTTCCACGAGATCGAAGGGAACGATGTTGGACGATTTTCGTGCGCGATGGCACCCAGCGTGTGGCTAGGAAGACGATTCAAAAGGACTTAGGACGGTGTCATTGAGGCTGGATTGAGGAGGAACCCTTTTCTGCCCCTGGCATTGTGGGCCTATTTAAAAGGATCCAGAGGAGATCGATGCTCACTTTCAGTTCGCCACTTTTTCGTCGGGGGTGTGCCTGTTCGAGGAAGAATAGAGCGCCATGTTGTCCGCGCTGGAGATAACCCTTTATACTCTTCTTCGTTACGGTTTATTTCCAAGATAATTATTCTTGGAATTATTACCTCATCTCCGTTCAAAGCCAACTGAAACCAAATACAGTACCAAGACCACCCCCGTATAGAACTATAAAGTAGATGAAAATCCAGCAGATTCTCGCTCAAGATTTTGATTTCCAAATTACACTAATCAGAAATTTCATCCCCCAATTTTTTTTCACGAAGTTGCATCGGCCACAGGGTATCCTTTCCAAGGGTGTTCCGGTTTCCGGCTGTTTAAACTGTCGATAGCAGGCGGTGTTTGCGGCAAGTAATCGCGAGCCAGCGATAAGTCAGCGCGGAAAGGGAAATCACGAGATGTCCACGTTCGCGGCCGGCAATTTGCTCGAACAATCGTACAATCCCAAAGTCATTCACACTTATCGCGGCCCAAACAGACCACCCGCGTCGCGTCGGCTTTACCAAAGGAAATCCCCGGCCTCGAGAGCCTTTAAAGACTTTGAAACAACATATACCTGGGGCGCACCTGCCGCGTCGAAGCAAGAGTTCCTGGTGTTTGCACAGAATTAGTAGAAAGGCGACTTTTTGAAACGAGACGGTAGAGAGGGGCTCGGGAGGGGCAGGACTAAAGGGGAAGACGGGGGTGAAACGGCTCCTCGAGAGAAAGAGAGGCCCCGAAGCACTCCCGTCCCGTGTTTGGAAAGAAGCACGCCCGTGTTTATACGCGGGACGACCTTTCTCCTATCTTCGTGATTGCGTCCGCGGAATGCGGAGACGCGACAGGCGCTGAGCCGCGGCAAGGATTGTACAGAGGCTGATTAAAGTGGTGCGCAAGATGAAGACAGGGGGATAAGGAAATTCGATCGAGCTCGTGTGTGGTGTAAAGATGGAGGAGGCTTTCATTGAAATTTCAGAGAAAACAGACGAAAGAAGTGGATTTTCGGGAATTAGGATGCGGTACTTTTAGAAGCAGTGGTGCTGGTTGCAAAGTATTCCATGAAAGGATTTTCTTGTATGCAACAGTGATGCGGAGGAATTTAACACGTTGACTGCCACGATAATCAGAGTGGATTTTATTGTTCAACTATGAAAATATGATCTTCCTACCACATCAATTTGTTCCTTTTTGTAAACAATAAAATCGAGCAGAATATGAGCAGAATCGATCTATATTTAGGGGTAGCTCAATGATGGTGAAATCTCCAATGTAACATGATAATTATATGGAAGGGCATGGAACACTAGAAATTTTTTCATATGCATTCCTTTGTTTAGTAAGAAAAATAGAAACTGAGAAAAGGTATCATTGTGCCCCATCTGACGTGTAATTAAGTAAAACATTTAGTAGATTGCACTAGGGCTCTAACGAATATTCGAATAATCTAAGTATTCGAATATTCGAATATTCGAATACCACAGAATTCGAATAATTTCTTCGAATATTCGAATATTCGGATCTTTCGAAGTTATGATTGCACCGAATACCAATCTGAACATGAGATATTTATTCACAGTTTATCGTGAAATTCTTTTCATATTGGCCTTTACAATTATTTGTTTCTCAATCGATAAATTTTTAACTTTATCGGCATTTCAGTATATTTCGTTGATGACATGTCCTCATAAATTGGCAAGATGATTTTTAAAACTTGATCACTGAGACACGAGTTGACAAATTTCATTCCGCACTTGTACTTCAATTTTGAATTGTAAATGACGGTTAGTGGTTCAAGAAAACTGAATTTCATTTTCGTAGTTCTTACACAAAAAACGATTTTCAGATTCGTATTCAACGCATAAAAATGTACAAGAAACATTATGATTCGACATTTAAATATTTTAAATACCCTATGTCCCTAAATTTAAATAGAATTTATACTTTTCGTTGCAAAATTCATAGAACCAATGATTAATAAAATTCCAAATTTATCGTTTGAAAAACAAATAATTGTAAAGGCCAATATGAAAAGAATTTCACGATAAACTGTGAACAAATATTTCATGTTCAGATTCCTATTCGGTACAATCAGAAATTCGATTGAGCAGAATATTCGAACGTTCGAATATTCGAAGGTTCGAAGTTCGAATATTCGAATATTCGAAGAAATTATTCGTATTCGAAATTATTCGAATTATTCGAATATTCGAATAGTCGAATAATTACAGCTCTAGATTGCACCCTGGCAGCAGTAAACAGACACTGTCTGATGTCTGAGCCTTTGTGAACGATACATTTAACAAATTAATCAAATATAAATGTAAATGCAAATGTATATATTAAAATATGGCCATTCCATGTTGAATTTTAATAATTTCTATAATCTTCGACTCACTTGAGCTACCCCTAAACATAAGAATGTATCGTCCGAAGTTTTTATATAGAGTTTGTATATCTAAAGGAACAAATCATGGTGGGAAGACTTATAAAAAAGTATTTCATTTTTTTTTAACTTTTAAGCTTCACCCTAATTCAAATGTTCATTGTGAAGAATAAGAATACCGTATGGTTCATCGATCCGTATTATTCAAAAGTTTGCAAATCTAAAGGTTCGTTTATTGCAAGCATTCTGAAGGAAAGTTGTAATTGTAAGGGGTGAGCTAACCCCATGGTAGCCAACGTGTTGATAACCGACAAGGCAAAGAGTCTGTCGGTAATGATAGAGGGATACCTATTGATTGTCTGGCTTGATTTAAACCGAGTCAGACATGCGTGGGGAACAAATGCTGATTTCGAATGTGGGATGAAGCCTTTTGATCTTCGCCGGCTCCCTTCGCCTCGTTAAGACTCCTCTCGATGGCTACGGCAACGCGCAGGTAAACGGGGGCTATCAATTACTCGCGTCTAGCCTGATTGAAATTAAAATCCATCGGCTGATTTCACGGTACAGTGATGATGAATATGGATTGGAAGCAACGGAGTGGTCAAAGTTCAGTAACCAATGATCAAATTGTCACCATTGGAAATAATTGAGGGGGGGGTCTAACTCAAATGTGGTAATTAATATTTTGAAAATTAAATATACAGTAGGAATCCTACGGTATACAAACGAACAATTCTTTCGGATCACGTGTTTCCGATATATTAATTTCTTTGGATGGTGTATTAATAAATTATTCTGAATCTGGGTGACAAATGATATATAAACATCAAACATTCCATAAAAGATCTTACGTCTCTAAAATCCATATTAGTTTCTTTGACCCAGTTGCTTCATTCGCACAGAATATACTTTTCACTGCTTTTAATTTAAATAACCAAATGAAGTAAAAATTGTTGGAGTTCTTCGATAAATATGCAACGATTTTCACAATTATTTCGCACGGTATAAGTGTCCTAATACTTATGGTTACTTAGCTGTTGTTCGTTGCAACTCCACCTTTTTCGAATTCGTGCAAAACAAGCCCAACCGTGCACCCCCTAATCAAACATCCGCAATTCCAGGTGTGGTTCAAGAACCGACGTGCCAAGTGGCGTAAGCAGAAGCGGGAGGAGCAAGAACGATTGCGGAAGCTTCAGCTGGAGCAACGTCAGCGTACCGACGACACCGTGTCCACGGCCACCGTCAAAGTGCCCGACCATTTGATGCTGACCAGACAGCAACAGCAGCAGCAGCAACACGAGCAAGACACCGACAGTTCGGACCTCGAAGTGGCGTAGTCGGAACACTGGTTTTAGACTGTTTTTATTGGCGAGGGAGGACAGAGTTGCTCCCGTTGCATGGGAGAATTTGTAAATATTGAATTAGAGTGTATATATATTTGTACATATAGCTCACGTTCGATGTGTATAATAGACAGTGAAATAAATTATTGAGTCGAGATACCAACATGGTTGTGTATGTTCTTTTTCGTCCTGTGCCTTTCCTTTTTATATGAAAAGGGTTGCTACTCCGAGACTCCTTTGTTTTTTATTTGAAATTTGTTTTTTTTTTTATCTCTAACTGTGAAAATAATTGTGGTTTGCGGTTGATCGAGGAATATCTATTTAATAGTACTTGCCGGCTATGTTTCAGTGGATATCCTTTTCCTTTAGAAACCAGAAATTCTATTCTTTTAAACAACCATTTTCCAATTTTTACTCGCTCGCCGTTTTCGTCATAAATATACAGGGTGTGGGATAACTCGTAGTATAATTTCTAAGAAAATGAGTTTTAATTAAAAACCGAGTAAAAATGTGGGGGAATATAGATTTTGATTTGAACTAAACGGATTAACTAAAGTCTAGATTACTTTAACCAGAAAGGGTAAAATAAAAGCCTTCTATACTTAAGAAAACATCGTCCAAGCTACCAGAAAACTGAAGGATCGACCACCCTTCATCAACCAAGTAGGATTTCACATTCCCCGTACCTCCTTCCTAACAATAACAATCAAACAGTTCCGAATTAACTACATACAAACGTACAAAAAAATGCAGAAGAAAGTCTTTCAACCCTTAATTCACGTTTATAAGCACCTCGAACAAAAACAGCCATCTATAACATCCGCATCTCCCAAAGAATCTTCAAACCTATTCCTTTGGATTTATACCCACCCCCCCCCCCCCCCCGGTTTCGAAACACCCCGTGTATCCGATACACCCTCGTCAGAGAACGGATCGGTGATTAAAATCCCTCGTCGTTTGTTAGTCGAACTTAGTTCTACGTGCCTCGACGATTATATTATTAGCATTGTGCGGCGGGGTTCGAAGGACCAGCTGGCTGACTAGCGCCAACTCTAGGACACCGTGAGTTCGCCTCGAGTTCGGGGCAAGTTCCGGTAAGTACATAAATCCCGAGGGCGACCTGGAACTAAGACGTTCTCTGCGGTGCAAGTTTAATAGGTTCCGCGCCGCTGCTGCGCTGAGACCTAAAGACGATCGACTTAAATACAGCTTCTTTTATTTCCACCAGCATGGACAGCCTTTTTCTACCCTTCGATTATTCGAAGTCACCAGCCACCCCCTTCGTTGCCGTACAACCGGCTGGTTACACTTCGGTCGTTTTAACAAGTCACACAGAGCGGCGGCAAAAGAAAGTTTCGGCTGTGAACTGCGATAGAAATCAGATCGTTGCATCAGGAAGAATTATATATTAATGTTTATATCACATAGATTGGGGGATACTAGCATAATACGTAAAGGCTAGTATTAACCCCTCGTGGTCACGCCTTATAATTACAAATTGGTCACATGGGGTTCACTGCACCCCCAGAGTCATTTTTCAGTTACCATTTCACCATTTTCTTATTATTCTAATAGTCTTTTTCTATAAACATAAATTTTGATACGATGAAATTTGCAGTCGAAAAATTAGTTGAAGAAAACAGCGATTTTTTAGTTAAAATTCCAACAGTTTTTAAATTTTATTATTAAGGTCTAAAAATTGACAGAAATATTGGCGAAGAAAAAAAAATTGCCTGGGGTGCAGTACACTCCGTCTGACCACCGAGGGTTAATTTTCTTATGAAGATATGTAAAAATTTGAGTTTCACATTTTCCTTTGACCACCACTGTACGTTTCGTATTAGACTTCGTGGCGTGGCAACGAAACTGTAATGTTTCCGCTAGGTAATAATTTATGGGGTTTCTGAAGCTTTGTTAATGATTATGTTATAATAGGATTTAGGGGCCTAGCATCGCACCCGGTGCGGAATAGTACACGGTACTCCCAAAGGGAACGTGTTCACGCAAATGCGGGGCGATGAATGTATCAATTTCACACGGCTGGCATTAGATTCGCAAATCCTTCTACATGTTTTCCAGAATGTGGTCTGGAGTAGAATATTCAGGAAATATTTTGGAAAATTTCAGGAAAATGAACGCCAACCATTAGAAATGAGGCAACTCTCAGCCGTGGATTTAATTTAATTCTGGCAGCTGTACACAAATGCCAGGCGACGAATGGACCAATTTCATGATTGTCATTCGTTTCGTGAATTCTTCTACGATCATATTTCGGGAAAATGGTTTTCACGAGTTCACGAAATGAACCAGGACCATGTGATATGTAGCCACTATCCAAGATCAACCAGGATCGAGTGGCACATTTTCTTGGATTCGTCAATCGCCATCTTCTGGAGCAAGACGAGGACGCAGGTTGTTTTCGTAACGTCTTGTCGCGAAGCTCGTTAATTATGTCCGAGATTTCATTGCACCCGTACAGCTTCCCAGGGAAATTTCAAGCAATAAGGGTGGATTGAGACACACATTTCGATTTATGGAGTGTACGTGGTTCAAGTCTGATCGAGAGAGTGCTGTCGCGTAACAAAAACTGATGTGTTAAGGGTGTTTGCTACAATTGAGGACGTTCTTGCGTTGTTGCTTGGATGGCATTTGTTAATATTAATCTTGCGAATTTTACTACTATAGTGATAGTAAAAGTTGAAGTGAGAGATATGGAATTTTGTGTGACGAATAATGTTGTGCTATATGCAATTTTGTATAATAAATGTAAACATCCAAATTCCTCAATTTCTACTGTTCAAAAATTATAATTTTACGGAACTGTTTACACATGTTCACGTGCAAACACCTATTTACATATAATCGACTAGGAAAGGGACATACAGCAGAAATGACTTATCTGCTTCACGATGGAGATGAAACACGAAAATTGAAGTACCATCCCATGAATTATATCTCAACGAAAACTCCATTAAAATATTAAATTCCACTGAAATGACTTTATCCAACTTCTGCACGCAGAGACCCTCCACTGCGAATTGAAAGGAGTCGGTTATTATCATTATATCTATTTTAAGTCGATTCCTGGCACTTGGATGAACGAAGACCCAGACACCGTTCACCGTGAACCAAGAGAAATCGCCGATCATTCAGCGCCCTTGCAGCACAGTCTATCAATAGTCCGCGCGGTCTCCTGTCTCTTGTGCTTCCACCTCCTCATCTGTTTCTTCTTCTGCTCGTCGTACGGGCACTCGATTTTGCGCATCCTCCTGGACCTCTCCTTCTTCTCGTACCTGCCAAACGGTAGTGCGGATGGTCCCACGTCCACGACCTTCAAGATCTCAATGGGATTCAAAGCGAACTGGCTGCACTCGGGGGAGCCGATCGTCAGCACCAGAACCGTGACGAATTTATAAAGATACGTGGCCCTCATCATGTAAACCCCCCCTTCGCCATACTGGAACAACGGCGGGCCAAAGGAGTTGACGTCGCACATGTAGTAGGACCCGCAGAACTTGAACACCCCCAGGCACGAGCTCTCGCACGTCAGAATGCCGAAGTGGTACTTGAGGAACATCTGCTCCAGCGACTGCCAGAGGTACCTGTTCGACTTGGAGTAGAGCCTGCCGCAAATGGCGGGCAGGACCTTGGCCTCGAACATGGTCTCGCCGATCTTGAAGTGGCTCATCAGGTACCTGTTCCAGCAGTTCACGTGGCTGTACTCGTTCCTGGTGGATTTGAACTCAGCCTCGAGCTTGCTGTGCGTGTAGTACCTGTCCCCGCACATGACGATCACGTCGAGGGTCTTGGTGCTCCAGTACTCGGGCGCCATGATCCTGGTCATGCCAGCGCAGACCACGTAGCAGGCGTACGTCTGCATGCCGCGGTTCTCCCTCTCGAACATTCCATCCGTGATGTGCAGCTCGCCCCACAGGGAGAATAGCTTGTTCGACTCCTCCACCACGTACTGGTGCCACCGCATCTTCCCAAGGCCAGGCACGTCTTTCACGTTCTTCTTCTTCGCGGGAATGACCATGCACTTGGCCCAGGTGATCTTGTAGAGCTTCAGCCAGGTTGGTTTCTCGATGGCGTCCTTCAGGTCGCCCTCCTCTTGCTCGATCGTGCACGGGTCCCTCGTGTCCAGGGGATCGAAGGGGCAGTCGTCGATCGTCTTCCTCTTCACGAAGTGCCTGGGCGGCTTCGGTGCCCCGCGCTGCAGCACCTTCAGATTGTGCACCTGGCAGCAGTGGTGCGTTATGTGGAAGATCTGCACTGTAAAGAACTCCTCCTTTGTTGGTTCCTCTTCGGCTGCCTCCTCTGCTTTCGGGGTGTCCTCCGCCGTGGCCGCCTCCACTATCACCTCCTCCGCCGGAGCGTCTCCTTCGGCCACTTCGACTTCCCCCGCTGGAGTCTCTGCTTCAGCCACTTGGACTTCCTCCGCTGGAGTCTCTGCTTCAGCCACTTGGACTTCCTCCGCTGGAGTCTCTGCTTCAGCCACTTGGACTTCCTCCGCTGGAGTCTCTGCTTCAGCCACTTGGACTTCCTCCGCTGGAGTCTCTGCTTCAGCCACTTTGGCGTCCTCCGCTGCAGCCATTTTCGCCGCTTCCTCCTTCTCCTTCTGCATGTCTGACTGCGGGAGCGTGTGCGCGTAGGCTCTTAATAGCAGGATCATCAGGTGTCTTCTGAGGGACTCCTTCGAGCAGAACTTGATGATGCAGGCGTAGCCATTGTCGTCCCAGTAACCGAATTCGTCGCAGCGATACGGGTTGTACAGGTACCAGAACAGATTGTCCTTCCAGTATGCCACGGAGAATCGGGTGGTACGGAATATGCAGTTGTTGTAGCGTATGGGGATTTTGTCGAACCACTCCTCGATCCTTCTAATGCCTCTGTGAACCGGTGCAGTTTGCTGATCGGTGATCTTCTCGGACCCGATCTCCAGCTTCACGTTCATCAGCTCCTTTCGTTCCAGCACCATCTTTCGCCTCAGATTCCTCTCCTCGTAATCGCAGGGTATGTCTGTGACGATGGGAACGTCGTTGCACTCTCGAATCAGCTCCACCTCGACGCTGTACTTGTAATTGTACACGACGATGTCGTCCAGCCTTTGCTTCTCTTTGATGTTAATGGCGCCGATGTGGGTGTAGAGCATCCAAGCGTGGTCGTAGATGTAATCGATGTTAGCGCTCCACGCGTACTTGTATCTTATAAGAGTACGTTATTGTTATTTGCCGTGCCAAGAATCTGGAGGCTTATAAGCTTCTAGACACTGAATGTAGACGGAGACCCAATGAGCCACTGTAGTGTTCAAAGTAATTAAAGTTGGAAGTAATTGGCCCTCTAATTCCTTTGAGTAGCATTAAGTAGATTCTCGTTGTAAGTTCACCACTCGAGGCCAGGCAGAGACTTATGTTCATCACGAACAGCTCGAGCGATTGGCACCTCATTTCGGCTCGAAGGGGATCCCAAAATGAACAAAATCTGGCGATCTTACAACGCGAATTTACTGTACATATTTAGAAGTCACCGGAAGGTTCACCTGCTAAGGTTCACAATTCCACAATTCATTTACCCAAGTAGTTTAACAAAATAGACAAACGAAGTGATCACATCGCACAACTTCCTTATTTCAAGGAATTATTTACAACTGGCAGCCCATTGATAGAATTACATAAACCGATCCAAAGTGATTCGTGAACCTTATCAGAGATAGCCAACAGTCAAGTTGCCTATCATCAGCTTTGCACAAGAAGTGTACCTCAGCTGCGTCTTCGCCAGAAGAGCAATGACTGCCTGATAGAAGCAGAACTTCCAAGTCTTTTGTCGCGCTCGTAACACTCCCAGTTCCGGCAAATGCATTCCCTTCAGGCCGCGAAGACATACGTCAGCGTAGACTCTGTTGCCCCTCGCTTTCGAGGGTAGCTCGAATACGATGTAATCACCGTCGACCAAGCCAGGCTGTTCGCCGGCAGCCGCATCGACAAGCATCTCCTTCGTAGGCAGGGGGCAGGCTTGCGGGATCCTGGCGTGACCCAGTTCCTTGCGATCAGAGAAATCCTTCTTAGGGTCGTCGAACACCTCCTTGTCGTCCAGGTCCACATCGCAGGGGAACAAGTCCTTCCTCTTCTTCCGCCTCTGTTTCCGTCGTTCTCTCAGCTCCTTCACTAAATCTCGCGTGGTGCACGGCCACACGCCTGGCCATTGGTCTTTATCAATCTTCGAGGGTCGAGGCCCCACCTCGTTGACAGACTTGGACGAGTGCACCTGTTTAAAGGACTCTTTTCAGAATGGGAGCTTAACACTTTGAGCAACGCGAGCTTCTGAAAAATGCCCCTTCAAGTCGCTTTGACCTTCTCTAGCGATCACTTCCGCTGGACATTTTTGTACCGTCTGTTAAATTTTCATGAAACTACTACCAAAGATTCAAATAACTCGAATGAGGTCAGGTTTAAACTCATTTTCATCAATGGAATCTCAACAATCTAACTGGCGATACTTTGACGAAAATAAATAATAGAGAATATAGAAATTTAATATAGTCATTACTAGATGACTGATTGGTGACTCGACTATCGCATGAGTGAAGGATCGCTGAGGTGCCGAGGAACAAAGGTAACTGCGAGCTTGGATTGTTACAAGCTTTTATTTAGCTTCACGCGTGAGTTTGTTAATTAGTTTGTTAGGGTGAAATCTTGTAAGCTAATTTTGACCCACTTCCACGTATCCGACCGACTTGAAACTTTGCACGCACGAGTAATTCCGATGGCAATACAATATTTTCACTAAAAAGCGTAAAGTAATTTATAGTACAATTGTTTTTTAAAAACTAGCTTCTATTAAAATGTACTAGAGAGGAAAAGTAATTTTTATAGCGGCCTAATGTCTGCCTTAGAAAGCATTAAAAATATTTATATAAAAAGGACATTTCAATATTTACCCTTACGCTTTTATTTTTAGTCGAATGACAGAATTCTTCTAAGGCAGTCATTTGGGCCGGTATCAAAATTAGTAGACTTTAATAAAAGTTTGTTTTTTTTTAAAAAAAATTTAATATAAATTATTTTTCAAAGTGAACTTTGTGGAACTCACAGGCAATACTTTCAACGCTTTCCAAAAATATCGACGTTACCGCTCGCCTGGCGGATATGGGGTCCATTTTGACCCACCCTAAATCTCAAATTACACATGTTACTTATGATTAGTGTTACTTCTTGAAACCACATGAATGTTATATCAGGAAAGATTGAAGCGTAATATAAAAGCTTCGTTTGAAATGTGTACGAATGGAATTATGGGTCAAAATAGACCCCGCGTCTGACGTGACATAAAAATATCTGTCAAAGTATTAATATACATAGAACACTGTTAGAACAGTGAGCTGAGATTATTTTCGATAATTTACTAACAGGCAGATTCAACCTCATGTTCTTCCAAATTCGAATCATCTGCTTCCGATCGAGCTTATTCGGCAAGGCTACTTCATTTTGAAGCTGCAATGCGTGGAGGGGCAAGCATCTGTGAGGAGTGACCAATTCCTCCTCCGAATGGACCCGAGGAAATTTTCGAATGTTGGCTGGTCTTCTGTGCTTGAAGATGTCATCCTTTTCGAACTGTTCTTGATCCTCTATGAATCTGAGGAGATTTGCCAAGTGTGAAGCAAGTACGATGACTTTGCCCGGGTGGCGTCTTACGTGTTCATGAAAACCCGCCATGGTGGCATTCCGTCGCAGGTCCACTTCTTCTCCGTGCATTTTTCCATCCAAGTTTTTGCTTTTTTTGTTCTTGCGGTAGCTGTATCCGCTGTTGCATCGGTGTCTGCCTGTTCTGTGGTAGTGTCATCAACGTCCGTTGTAAACTCTTCATCAGTCTGTCCTTGTTCAGACATTTTTCGCAGGTTTCTAATATCTCAATATCTATGAATTTTTCTCCGTTGTCAGGAAATTCTTCGCCCTTATATTACCATTGATTGGAAGCAGCTTCAACAAATTCATCGGTGGTTCATTGGATCCTCTCTTCCTGGTTGCTGCTGCTTATACTTTGCCATTTACTTCATAGACAGTTTATGTGCATTCTTGATCCGCCGTTTCGTTTTATTCACAAGCTATTCCTATACTGCATACCTTGTAATTTATTTACCACAGCTCCGGTAAATTTCTCGACACTTTTTGAACTAAAAATTCTGCGCATTAGAATCTCTAGCTCGATAAGGTTATCGAACTCGATACTTTTGTCAATTAGATCACTGATTATGAAAACATTCTGTTTAAATTCCAAACACCTCAATCACGATTGACGTTACAACTTTCAATTTTGACGTAACCTAATATCCGAAATCAGAGCGGACTATGTGACGTTTTATCTTCCCGTATAATTTGAACGTATCGCTGAATATTTTGCATGGGAAATTCGCAAGCTATATTCGTTCGATGCGTCGATCACTTCGCGCATATTAACGTTGTAATGAAAAATTGTTTATCGATCCGCTGGCGACGGGAATTCGCATTCCACGTTCGAATGTAATATGTACGACTGTGCGGATACTATGATTGTGCTGAAAATATGAGCCACGTTCTGGGCGGCGGAGGGAGCCGAGGGAAGCTGGACAAATGCCAATTCTCAAAAGGGCTGACGAAAGATTTAAAGCGTTCCGTTCTGTGATTTTGTAATTATTTTCCTCCTCTCGAAGTAGACGAAGCCTTAAAACGGCAAGCAATCTCGGCGCGCGAAGCCCGACCGGCGGCGTAAAATTTTCGAAGTGTTTATAAAATTACGCCGATACACGATGGAAATAACGTGAAGCCTTACTGCCTGGGTAATATTCGGATCATTATTGGATTTAGGAGCCCCTTGAGTGCATCAGCCAACAAATAATTCCTGTTGCGTGCTCAGCGAGATTCGTTTTCATCAATTTCACCTCGGAAGAAGAAATAGAGGAAGGCGGAAATTATCTCTGTTATATGTATAGAGGATCTCTCTCTCTCTCTCTCTCTCTCTCTCTCTCTCTATCTATTTCGTTATATGTTTACTAATGAACAGACATTTTATTTTATTTTGTATTTGAATAAATGTCTCCTGAAATAATACATTTCTGTTGCTGTTGTTTTTTTCTGGCGAAATGTTTGTGTGTGCTGTTAAGATCATCTATTATTTTATTTGAAACTGTTATCCAAAATCAAAATCACTTGGTAAGGTGACTTTTTCTAAATTATTTTTTAAACAGAAGAGTTTGCGATTTAAATAATTCAACACCTCAAGTCTGATTTATATGTCGATATTTTCTCTTAGTATTAAGTTCATTACGCAGACATGTAAACATATAAATTTTAAACTGTCTTTTCACCACCACTGCACCGATTCATGAGTGACGTAATAAATATTATACTTCCGTTAGTGTATACCTACAGATTTTGTAATGTGACGTCCCACTATTTTTCGCGCGGTTCACCATCCTCGTAAATCAATCCACAACTTCATCAAAAACCCTCAAACTCGAGTCATACCCTTCTCCCTCACCCAATCGATCGTTTGGACGATGTACCTTAGTGGTCCCCATCTCGAAACGGTCAATCAAGAAATCCCCTCCCCATCTTCGGCCTACGAGGCACGATTTCCTCCCTCTCTTTCAATCTAAACGAATCCCTCGCCCCAAAACTTACTAATTCGAGACCACGTCTCACCCCCTCTCTACGACCTTTAATTTGACTCCACTCTTACCCCTATACCCATCCAACTACTCAAAATCCGTCGGGTTGAGTATTCCCTTTCAAAAACCCCATATAAAAACCCCAGAAATGCTATTGCGACGCATGTTTTGCGCCTTAGTCATCGACACGTGTTATTTACTGCGACGCATATTTGGCGTACGTGCCATGGTGAATTACCGCGCTCACCCTTCATACCTGACATTCCAACCTCAGCTATAAATATAAGGTCCACAGAGGCCTGAGCTCATTACCATTTTTGTAACAGTGTCAATATAATCTTCGCGATTACGATCTTTGAAACAGTGTTACTACAAATCGTCAACTTACATTTAGTGTCATAAAATCGGTGCGACTCCTCCAAGAAGGATAGTCATTCTACACCACTTATTGTAAGTCGTTATTATTACCATATTATAAACATTGTATATCATATTCATTTATATTACTAACGCTTATTGCGAATCATTTACTTTATCTAACTATTCACTTATATCGTTTAATATCGTTAAAGCTTATTGGTTTATTTTCTATTACTTGCTTATTGCTAAAGCCTATTGGCCTATTGTGTGTTATTTGCTTATCGCTAAAGATTATTGGTTTATTTTCTATTACTTGCTTATTGCTAAAGCCTATTGGCCTATTGTGTGTGTTATTTGCTTATCGCTAAAGATTATTGGTTTATTTTGTATTGCATGCTCATTATTAATATTCATGAGTAAACACTATTACGACATTCTAATCTCATGTGCATAACGGTACACGACGAAACCGGTACCAAAAATAAACAAACGTTCTTATTTACAAACCAAGCTTCGAATTATTGCGTCGATCCTACAATAGTAAAGATTCCAATCCATAACAAGCCGGTGCAACAGCTGATCTCTTCTCGTGAACGCGAGAGCTCTTGTTATGTTTACAATACTTCTCTTTCACATGACTTTCCTGAAACCACACATCTAAACGTATTTCGTGGAATATTGCGAGCGGTTCTCTGAAATAATGCAACGGTAAATCCAAACAAAACTATTAGTGTCCTAACGGGTGTCTCTCAAATACGCAATAATCATTTGAAACCTTCCCTGGTCGTTTTGTGCCGCGAAATCAACTTTCGTGCCGAGGCTCTTACCCTGCTTGTGACGCGAAATCAACTTTCGTGCCAAGACTCCTACCCAGCTCGTGCCGCGAAATCAACTTTCGTGCCAAGACTCCTACTTTTCTTGTGACGCGAAATCAACTTTCGTGCCAAGACTCCTACCCTTCTTGTGACGCGAAATCAACTTTCGTGCCAAGACTCCTACCCTTCTTGTGACGCGAAATCAACTTTCGTGCCGAGGCTCTTACCCTGCTTGTGACGCGAAATCAACTTTCGTGCCAAGACTCCTACCCTTCTTGTGACGCGAAATCAACTTTCGTGCCAAGACTCCTACCCAGCTCGTGCCGCGAAATCAACTTTCGTGCCGAGACTCTTACCCTTCTTGTGACGCGAAATCAACTTTCGTGCCAAGACTCCTACCCTTCTTGTGACGCGAAATCAACTTTCGTGCCAAGACTCCTACCCTTCTTGTGACGCGAAATCAACTTTCGTGCCGAGACTCTTACCCTGCTTGTGACGCGAAATCAACTTTCGTGCCAAGAGTCTTGCCCTTCTTGTGACGCGAAATCAACTTTCGTGCCAAGACTCCTACCCTTCTTGTGACGCGAAATCAACTTTCGTGCCAAGACTCCTACCCAGCTCGTGCCGCGAAATCAACTTTCGTGCCAAGACTTCTACCCTTCTTGTGACGCGAAATCAACTTTCGTGCCGAGGCTCTTACCCTGCTTGTGACGCGAAATCAACTTTCGTGCCAAGACTCCTACCCAGCTCGTGCCGCGAAATCAACTTTCGTGCCAAGACTCCTACTTTTCTTGTGCCGCGAAATCAACTTTCGTGCCAAGACTCCCATCCTTCTTGTGACGCGAAATCAACTTTCGTGCCGAGGCTCTTACCCTGCTTGTGACGCGAAATCAACTTTCGTGCCGAGACTCTTACCCTGCTTGTGACGCGAAATCAACTTTCGTGCCAAGACTCCTGCCCTTCTTGTGACGCGAAATCAACTTTCGTGCCAAGACTCCTGCCCTTCTTGTGACGCGAAATCAACTTTCGTGCCAAGACTCCTGCCCTTCATGTGACGCGAAATCAACTTTCGTGCCGAGGCTCTTACCCTGCTTGTGACGCGAAATCAACTTTCGTGCCAAGACTCTTGCCCTTCTTGTGACGCGAAATCAACTTTCGTGCCAAGACTCCTACCCTTCTTGTGACGCGAAATCAACTTTCGTGCCAAGACTCCTACCCTTCTTGTGACGCGAAATCAACTTTCGTACCAAGACTCCTACCCAGCTCGTGCCGCGAAATCAACTTTCGTGCCGAGACTCTTACCCAATTTTTGTGCTGCGAAATTTACTTTCGTGCCAGAACCTCCTCTTAATCTACCCCAACAATGTCATTCCCCTAAGACCTCAACCCGGGACGTGACAGTAATACTATCCATAGTTATGGGCCGCCATTAAATTTTCATAAGATCGCTTAATGTTATCGCTAGCGGCAGGGTACATGCAATACCTATTTACTTCGCCATGTGGCCGTGTGCGCGTGTGGATCGTCGAAACGGGGATCTTTCTCAACTTTAAGTGCAGCCATTCTCTAACAGGTATCCATCGAGACACAGAGAATGGAGCGAGTGGATCTTTGCTCGATTTTTCCAGTAAAACGAGAAGAAGAGCTTCCAGCGGACTTTCCCGTCGATGTATCCCGTGGGAATCCGAGCAGCAGTTCGAGTCAAAGTGAATTTGAAGCTGAAATCGGTCTGATCCCCGCAAGGTTCCAGCGGCAGGGCGAACTTTCCCGGGCAAATCAAAGATCAAGACAACTGGCGGTGAAATTTTAATGAGCTGCTCGGCGCTCGCAGTTCCATCGAGGAATGGTGGATCGATCGATTGCACCGGGACTGGCTAAATCTCGAAAGCTCGTCGGAAGTGAATTATTGCGCGAGACGCGGTCGCGTAATATGAATTACGCAGAAGATAACTAGGAGATGAGGGGGAGAAATCAGGAAGTCGATGGTGTAGCGGCATACTTGGAGATCTGATAAATGAATTACTTTCGAAATGAAATATTAATGGTACATAACTTGCAATTAGTTCTGTGTGTTTCTGTTGAAAAAAATCTTTTTCTATATTCTCAAGTAGCATCACACCCTTTCGGGTTGTACCACTAGTTTGGCGACACCCTGTATACTTCTAAAAAATGAACAATTGCTGAGGTTATTAATTTGAAGAATCTTAAGTATTTTATTCAGCGGGTACATTTCTGAATGAATCAATCTACATTTTTACTACATTTTTCTTGGGATCAAGATTTATAAACTGTAATGTGACATAAGAATTACGAGAAAACTACTGATGCACATATACTATATCTACATTTATCTACTGCAGCTTCCATAGAATGGGGGCTGAAAATAAAATAAAGAAAACTGATATATACACTACCAACGAAAAGTTTGTAATCACTTACCGATTGTCATTAAAATCACATTGTATAACAAATATTCTTCTACTTCGAAATAAACACTTTTAGTGATGATTGCAATTCTTCTCGTTCCCATAAATTGCAATATTCTATGACGCGAAAAGATTACTTACGTTCGTTCATTTAACGGTAAAATCCTTGCTTTCCATCGTTCATAAAATGATTACAAATTTTTGCCCGGTAGTGTACATCTAGCAGAAACTATTAAAGCGTGCCTCGCGGCAAACCTCGCGGAGTTAACCCTGTGGCACTGACGTCCCAAGACAATTTGTCAAAAATAAAACTTTAATCCACCAACCAAACATACTCCTCAATTCATCGCCGAAATAAGCCAATCACAATAAAATCTAAAATTATTAAAAAAAACATCCACCCAACCACCCCGTACAACTCCACTTTCTTTCGTCGCTCCTAAAACCCTCGCCACACCCCAAAAATCCAAAATATCGCAAAAAACGCGCCATAAAATCGCAGCATTCTTCCCAAAGAAGCCAGCAGCATGGAAATCGCTGTACAGGGACCGAACAGGTACCCCCGTGGAATCGAACGGATGCCAGTGTACCAACGGGGCGGAGGTGGAAGTGTCCGTGGAAGAGCAAAGAGGAGAGAAGAAGCGGATTGACGCGCGTACGCGCGTGCACACGAGTGTTGCGCGAAGGGGTGGGTGGCCGCGGAGGGTGAATGCAGAATAAACAGTGCATTATATGCAATAACGCACAAAACGCCCCTACGGCAGAACAGCCATCTCCTTCGAAAGTTCCCGTCACGGGAACGCGCACACGACCAATCCAATTAATTTTATTTTAATTACCGCATCGTCGAGCACACGCCGATTGTTATTGTTTCGGCGGCGACGAATCGACCGACGAGTTCGTTATTTCCCACCCCCCTTGACAATTTCTGTCTGTTCGCACCGCCGCTAGATAGGAGGAGGGAGACAGTCGTTCGAATGGGAATCCAATTTTTTTCAAAGTGACCACGATGCTCTCCATTCATGAACGCTGGGATATCGTTTTTTTTTCTGCCCCTCGCTCGCCGAGCAATCGCGACCACGACAAATTGTACAAGTTAACGAAACTTGGTGGTATTTACGGGTTGGTGGCGCTTGACGGGTTGAATACTGTCGGGGGTCACTGAAAACTAAGTAATATCTACATATGTACTTCGAGATTAACGTCTCCTTAACACTTTTCTTTAGAGTAAACTCTGGAGGGATTCGACTACTTTTTAATGAGTAAACATATCGCGGAAGTTATCGCAAATTTATAGAATAAAAGAGGTGAGATGGGAGATTCTTGACCATAGAAGCGCAAGATGAATTTAAGGGGACCTTCCGGTCTAGAGCCCAAAAAAATAGGTGATTTTTAGGAATTAATTAAAGGAAAACTACTATATATAATTTAATGGGACTTTTTGCATTGTATTAAGGATGTCTTAAGTTATAGAAATATATTTTTTGTTGTATAATTAATCATTGCAGACGGCCCTGGGGAGTCGTTAAAGTCAAGGCGTCAAAAAATTGATCCAAATCGGTGGGACCTGTATCTCCAAAAGTTATTATCCGATTCGACTGAAACTTATTTTATTTTGAAGATTATACTTCTGGCTAGGGGGGAACTAGAAAAAAATTAAAAAAATGACATTTTTTAGAAAATAACGACACTTGAAGTTTGAAATCACTTTTCCATGTACTTTTCGTCCTTTCAACGCCTTTGAAAATTATAAATTTTCAATTTTTTGTAATTTTTCTAGTCCCCCCTCTAGCCAGAAGTATATTCTTCAAAATAAAAAAAGGTTCAGTCGAATCGGATAATAACTTTTGGATATACAGGTCCAACCGTTTTGAAAACACTGTTTCGAGAAAAACGCGTTTAAAGGTTTGCGTGAGCGCCGAGTGCCCGGTTGTTGCCCATGCATTTGCCGCTACTCAAATGCCTATAACTTCTGGAATTTTACGAATTGCAACAAATCCTTTTAAACACGTATTCCTAAAAGGTTGAACATTCGAAAAATGAAATAAAAAAAAAATCGACTTTTAGACCGGAAGGTCCCCTTAATGCAGCTGAGTAGATTCATCGGGTTTTGTTGAGAATGAAAATTCTTATGACGATCGTAGAAGCATTATACGCCACCTGTGTAGGGTTTTTAATTTATGTTATTAACCGGTTAACTGGCACGGTCCTTTTCATTATTCGGGCCCAAACTGGTACCTTCGAATAATTAAGTGAATCACACAAAATTTGGTATACAGAGGGTTTTTGAGTCGCTGAACCGATTCCGGGGGTAATTTTTTTCATCTGACACACCCAACCCCTAAAAAAATAGAATTTAGGGGTGAGTTTGTCAATTCTTTACTAAACCCTTTTTTATTTAAAATTTTTTTATTTGTGAAGTTTTCTTGTCTATAATTCGATTGCAGCAGTTACTTTTTTCAATGCCACCCCCAACCCCTGAAAAATAAGGGTTTAGGGGTTTAATTTTTTAGTCTTTTTATTTTCTACGAAAAAGTTTCGAATAATTTTATACCTAATAAAAAAATAAATAAAAATAAAAAAATATATAAAATAATGCAAAAAAGGAAAAAAAAACTAAACAAAAAAGTGGAGTGTAAAATCTTTCCGTAACCTCCTCGTCGGTAGACTCTGGGGTCGTGAAATTTTCACCAGCTAACTACGGGAGTAAGAGTTTACTTATGAAATAGAATACAGTACGAATAATTTATACAAATCCCAACAATTCGCTAGTCATTTTGGTTCGGCCATATTAAGTCTGCTATATTGAATTTTACAATTCCAATGCCAAATTCAGATTCAGCGATCCCAAAAACCCCTATATACAATTTTTCTATATCCCGATAGTATTTCAATATTTGGCGGCCATTTTGGTTCGCCATTTTGAGTCTGCCATATTGAATTTTACAATTCCAATGCCAAATTCAGATTCAGCGACCCCAAAAACCATTACATACCAAGTTTCATTCAAATCGGTTGAAAAACAAAAAAGTTATTCCATTTGACCATATATGATACATTGACAGAATTGACCAGAGTTTTGCTTGATCATATATGATACATTGACAGTTAACCGGTTAACCCGTCGTCCTGGATAATGTGCTTAAGGGGACTAGGTACTATCTAAAGTACTATCTTTGCTGAATAAAATGCTGCTCGGTTTATATTAAAATTCGCAAAAACGTTGATTTGGCAGCTAAAAAGGTCAAGCGGCAACTTACAGCGTCGCATTTGCCCAGAAACGCGTTTTTCTCGAATGTTCTTTTCTCTTGGTTTTCCCCTAGTTGCGAATGAACGGGGGTTCAGATCGATTTGAAAAAATTACAGGATGTATAAAACATGTGCTACTCGAGATTTTCATAAAAAAATTACAAAACTCGCGGATTTTTAATAATCCACAAACGCGAGCGAATTTTTCTTGAAATAATCGCCGTTTTTCGGCCACCAATCTGACAATTCTGTTTTAATCTTAGTTAGAATGCGTAGCTCACTATCTATCATATTTCTTACTACGTAAATATGAGTGACGCAATAAATATTTCCAGTCCTGCGCATTCTACCGATAAATGCTTTTGCTGCAGCATGGAGGGCGAGAAAGTTTGAGGATCGGACCAAAGGCTACCGTTAACCATCGGCAGAATTGCGACGGTGTTAACGTAGAATCGATCCCTTGAATTAGCGATTTCATGAGCGACCAGTGAGGTAACAATTTTCGAACGTTTCGAGTTATTTGCATACGCGTCGGTACCGTAAATATTTGCCACCGATCGACAGCGCGTAATCACGTACGTTTCAACCGCGTGGCAGCCATCGAAGTACTGTAATTACGTTGGCTATGGAAAAGCGACGAACGATGTGCGCGCACGACACGGAGGTGAACCTGTAATGACGGTTAAACAATCATTGTCGCTAGTCACGCGGCATTATTACACTATTACAATTATACTAAATAGGCGAGTAAATACCGCGATCAAATTTTAATGCCGACTGAAATTTCTAGCCCGTTCAATTAAATAAAAGAAGAATTACTTAGGCTCCCAAAAGCTGTTGTCGCGTAAATGAGAAGTGTCGATGAAATATTTCGGGAGAAGAGGAAGGAAAGATTCGATAATTTTATATCCGCTCGCCTACATTACGCTTGATTAAATTTACAGATTCTATTTGGCGGGAGAATTTTTCGGTGGAACATTAACTGCACGCGTATTAGCGAACATTTACAAGCCTAATAATTGAATTGCCCAAAACGATTACACCGATACCGATCCTTTCCGAATGTAATTCGAGCAGGTGAAAATCAATACACTTTTAATTATGCATTTTCTGCTGACATTAACAGATACCGCTGCAACATGCCAACCACCCTCCCACCGCTGTTCTTTATTTTCCTTTCTGTGATTGCCTCGAAAACCACCAATTAACGGGGCCCCGCAAATTACGAACAACAACATTTACAATTCAGTGGATATTTTAAAATACACGATACAAATCGTCGTCTGCCGTCCCATTTACCCCGAATTTGAATTTGGTTTCATCATGGATAGAGATGGAATTACGATTCTGACGTCATTTCAGATTGGTTTAAATTACATACTCCGAAGGTGTACAAATTGGTTTCAACAATTATCTTGTCTTTTTTTTTAATTATTAATGGTCAAATTAGCGCTACTTTTGCTTTATAACTAATTACATCATTTAATAGGGTTCCACATAAATGTTTAAACTGTGCAACAACTAAGATGGCCTGTCTAACACTAAGACTTAATAATAACAATTTAGATAATACTACATCAGGATAATATGATACGGGATCCCGAGGAGTTTATTTTAACATAATAAAATATCCAAGCGTTTTAGAACTTACAGCTCACTTACATCTTCCTTGGTTATCTCTATAAATAGCACCACCTAATCCACAGTTTCTTTTATTATTCCTTAATCACTTCAACTTCTTCTCTGTTAAACCGACTCGGATTAAGCTGAACACACACTCTCACGCGCACACGATGCTGAAGGGACCTCGACGCGGAGAACTCGATGCCAAGGAAACCCTGCCAAAGTTCTCGATGCTGTGGAGGCCTCATCGCAAAAGTAAACACCTCGAAAAGCAGAAGCGTCTCTACGAAAAAGCCAACACCAACTGGAACCTCGAATTCGTCGGACATCGGATTATCCAGGTTGCCTGTTAAACGAAGCCCAATTTACCCAGACACCGTCGCACACCAATACACACCAACAAATATTAAGCCGTTAATAATAAAACAGTCATAAAATCAACATAAAACAGTTCACGCAGACGAAAACACCGCGATTCCCGAATTTCCGGCGGAGTTTCCCTCGCGTACCGGCTGGTTCTCGCGTCTGGAGCAACTTTCGCGATGGGATCGCGCCCTAGGAGAGCCGCGTAACTAAACGGAGGCACAAAATGTCCCCAGGAGGGATTTACGGGGCGAGAAACCGTCGGAGACGTTCCACCAGGTGGATTTTCAGGGTGTGGAGAGAGAGAGAGAGAGAGAGAGAGAGAGAGAGAGAGAGAGAGAGAGAGAGAGAGAGACTGTCCTAGCGGAGACCTGTCCCCGAGGCCGGGTCCTTTTAATTACCCGACGTTAAATTCTTTATCTGGCTGAAACAATGTGGCGGGCCCGTGTTTTCAGACCAAACAAACCCCATGTTGATACGCGGTAATAGAATAATCTGGCAGCTGATTCCGGGGATATAGCCCGCGGGGATAGAAACCCACACGATTTCTGCACCCGGTCTCTGCGCCTACAACCCAGAACGAAAATCAACCCCCTAACCATCCACCCCCCGTGCCCCCACGTCTCCGTGTGCACCCTCGTACCCTCGTATCCGCCTAGAGGGAGAGAGAAAGACCGCACCACCCCCCGTCTCCACGTGTTTACACACTCTGTGGCTATGCCTGGACAAATGGTTTTCCGGTGTGGGGAGGGAGCTCGGACGAAGGGGTACGTTCCCGTATTCCGCGTGACAATAAACGGTATTCAAATTACAACCGCGATCTTTCCGCGATCTCATGTGTTTTCGAGGAAAACACACCGGCCCTGGATCTGTTATTCTTATTTTGCAGATTTGATAGAGCTTCGTGCGAGGAGTCTTCCATTTGGGGGGTTGTAAAGGTAGAGGTGAATAGCTCCGGCGGGGTATTTGAAAATTGAATATTTTAAAGGAATTTATGTGCGGAATAGAAATTAATACTTTTTATTTAGTTATCGAAGCTTATTTTAGTAGTAATGGGATCTTGGGGGGTTGAGGTTTCAGAATACAAGGGTGGGAAGTGTTGCTTGTCATTCTTTCGTAATAGATGGCATATTTAAAGGAATTTGTGTGCAGAATAGAAATTAATACTTTTTATTTCGTTGTCGAAGTTTATTTTTAGTAGTAATGGGATCTTGGGGGTTGAGGATTCAGAATCCAAGGGTGGGAAGTAGGCTGCTTCTTTCGTACCTAATAGATGGAAAGTAAATCAGAATTTTAAAACGAGGTACCCAGGTATTTCTGCTGCCTTTTCTTATCCCCCATTTCTTTATCTGCTGATTTATATGGTTTAGAAGACACCTTAATAAAGCGAATATATAACAGAATAGAAGAGCAACAATTAAGTGAACAGGTATATCCGAGGGTTGTGGATGATTTTCCGCCAAGCACCCTTTAAGATACGGAAAACGTACATAAGCCAGTCGTTACGTGAGCGATGTGTGTCGCAGCGACTGTATCTCTATGCGGGAAATGCGTATATTCCTGAATGTACGAGCGTATCTCGATTCTTGGCCTCACAATGGCGGAACGATTGAAACACGGCATTCCAGCCAGCGACTGTTTTATTGCCCTCGACAGACTCGATATAAGCAACGCGACTGTCAAACAACCCCCAGCTACAAGTTCTCCGCGTCTTTCGCTGCCGATACTTTCATTCGCCGCCCCGCACCGCTCCTCCAGGGGGATGAAGGAGGAAAAGATTGATTCGCTTCTCTTACGTGCTTTCGATATCATTTCCGCTACTGTTCTCGTCCCTCTGCGTACATATGTACCACTGAAATCGATGCAGATATTAGCTCTTTCTGGCCCCTGCAAGTTTTACTTCGCAACGTATTTCCTTCTGGTCAGGAGTTTCGGCGGTGGTGGGTGAACAGATTTTTGCTAGATTCTGTTAGTGATTGGGTATCTATTTGATAAGGGTTTTGGAGGAATTCCATTTAAAATAACTTATTGATTACAACACTTTCCATTTTAAGGTTTAAAATATTATCAACCCTGCTGCAAGTTAGGGGTCGTCCTTAAGTTACGTAAGGCTTTTCGCGGGGGTAGGGGGTCGCGAATTTCTTACGTTTTCTTACGAAGGGTGGAAGGGCAGCCAGGTAACGTCTTAAGTAAAATATTTTTTTAACCTAATTTTCAATACGAATAGCCTAAAAAACGTTAAATGAGTTAAATATGAGAGAAGAGCAGGAGAGAAGAGTAAAAAGAGTTAAATGAATTATATAAACTTTTAACAGAATTTTAATAACTGAAAAAAATGCAATGGAAAAAATATTACGTAAGGAGGGAGGGAAGGGGTTGCAATATAAAATCTTACGAATTATTATACCTGGGGGAGGGAGGGTGTAATTATTTAAGGGCGGCCCCTTGCAGTTAACGCCTATACATTTAACATAGGTATACAATGCCGAAGAGTGGGATATAAACATATTAGCAACAACTGTCTTACGTCTCCGCAAAGTTAATAGAACTCTTCATGAAACGAAAAGACGAGTGGGTAAAAAAGACCCGAGGGACGTAGTAGGGTTACTATTATTACTATGGTCACCCTCTCTAAAATAAACAGATAATCTATTTAACGCTTTATACTTCTCGTCTTCTATGCATGCCATGGAATATGATAAGAGTTTGATAAAGTAAACTACAGTGCTGATAGTAGTTAATACTTTGAAATCACTTGCTGATATTTTTTAGTTACAATCATATTGTATCTCAAGTTTTCTCCTGATTCGAATTGCATATTTTTAGGGGTAATAGACGATGGCAATGTCTTTGATTTAAAAACTTTTAATAGCTTAAAACCTGTCTGTTTAACGAAAACATCGCTACTTCCCTTAATTTACAGAGTGAGGCTAAACTTTTAGAGAATATAAAAGTATTCTATAAAACTTTATCTCACTAACGAAATGAATCCTTCAATTCTTTACTAATAATTTGCACTAAATAGTTAACATCTACATTTCACCATACCCCGAAGAGAAATAAAAAAAACTAATCAAGAGACACGGTAGTGTCTCGCGCCAAGTATATATAGGTATATGCGCAGCGCGAGTCACTCGTGGCTATATAACGCCGAGCGATTTTTGGAAGAACCCTGAGATTACCGAATCTCAATAACGGCAGATCCGATTAAGTTTTGAATGGTCTTAATGGATAGCTTGGGTTTGATTTACATCAGAAAAGTGTCTTCGTTTTGTTCCTACGTGCCTTATGAGTTGAGATATTCCGATGCAAAGTTGCAATTTGCCGAATTTTATGTTAAGAGATTTTTCTCCATCGTCAAGTGTGGGCCAGAGGGGAACATGAAAGGGAGAGGAAATGTCTCTGGCACGTCGTTCATTGGATGAAGGGTCCGGCCTATCGCGTAACAAATTGTTGTCACGTGACAGCCAGACAGCACATCTGTCAAGGAAAACGTAACCTAGGTAGTGTCAAACCATCGTAACCTGCCAAATGTCAAATGAGGTAAGTAGTCAACATTTTTCCAATGTCACGAGTTTTTACTCCATATAGGACATTGAATTATTGTCTCAATTAACAAGGTAAGTCGCTAAATTTTTTTAATACATTTTTTTGTTGAGCTTCTAGAAACGAAGGGGGCGCACAGCTTGGACATTGCCCGGATAAGGTTCGATAGAGAAATATCTTCTTACGCACAAGTTTCTATTATACCAGGCATGTACAAAATAATAATATATTGTAACAAATTGCATTTAAATTGCCAGATATTTTTATACCAGTAAGCTATTTTTAATTTAGAGTTTCTACAGGATGATTCTGGAGCTCCGCCCGACAATGGATGCGTCCTGGTACCCCGTGGCGAGGTCAAGCCCCCGCAGTGCCCCACCGAATTTTAGGGCTTTCGACCCTCGAAGGGGTTGGAGTGCCTATTAAGAAGTGAGAAATCTTCAACTTCCGCATTTCTCATCAGATCTTTGCGAAAACGACGCCAATTGATTCTTTATGTTTCGCCGATGAAACTGACACCAAGAACGACGTAATTCGGAAAATAATGAAGGAAATTCCATGAAAAATTAATTTCCATAACCTCAAGCTAACTTCGTTAATAATAGTCCGATTTACAAGAAATTTGGTATGATTTTCATCGGAAAAACGTATGGAATCCATCGGCATCACTTCCATATCGATACGAGAAAGAATAATGAATTATTTTTTCTGAAACAGGTATGGAATCCTCGGTCGACCCCGGCAAATCGTGGTCTACCCCCCGCAGTTGAAGGTGAAAACGTGAAATATTCATTTCAGCGTATTAAAAAATTCTTTATTCTTTATCGTATCGAAATGGAAGTTACACCAATAGATTCCTTATGTTTTTCTGATGAAAATCATACCAAATGTCATGTAAATCGGACTACTTTTACATTAGGAATACAAATTGCTTGTGTAAAAGTAGTCCGATTTACATGATATTTGGTATGATTTTCATCACATTGGCATGAATCAGATAACGGATCATGTGAACAGTGTACAGGAAATTATATTATGTTTAAGAATGAATTAATATTGACGAAAGATATAGTTATTAATCGTTTACTATTATTTTCATTGCAAGGTGATAAAATAGTCAAAGCAATACGTAAATTTAATATATGTACTATTCCCACAACCAAAGTATTGATAGCTAGACAATCATATAAAGTTATGAATGCTATATTTCATAGTGGTTCATGTATTGAGGATGGCCATTACACCAGCATATGTAAAGAAGAAGGAATGACTAGTAGTTGGATTGAAGCTGATGACGTGCAAATTAAAAAAAGGCAATGGCCCAGAGGCGCTAAAGATCTTTATATTTTGTTCTTACAAAAAAATGATAATAAATAAATAAGCCAATTGCGCCAATTAGATAATTGGTCATCAATACAACTACAAAATGTGTGAAATCCCCACAAAATTACCTTTTTTAAAAAAAGGTACAAAAAAGAGCGCCAAGTATATAACCCATTCAAAAGGAATCGCATTTAAAAACATTGTCGTAAATTAATATAAATTTATTAATGTGCTATATTTTTTAACTTTACAAAAGTAATGATATACTATAATTGCGCCAATTATCACAATTACTATTTATACAAAGACAAAATGTATTAAATAATATTAAGCAGATATATTTTTATACAAATAAATATTTTAATACGAATAAATATTTTATTCAAAATACTTGGCGCTGCTCTCCGAAAAAAATGTTAATTGTCTTGGTTAATAAATATAAAACAAGACAAGACACCACTGAGACAAGAAAGAAAGAAAAAGATTTTAATGCAATTTATACATATTTATTCAGTTTAGCAACATCAATTCGGAGAGCAGCGCCAAGTATTTTGAATAAAATATTTATTTGTATTAAAATATTTATTTGTATAAAAATATATCTGCTTAATATTATTTAATACATTTTGTCTTTGTATAAATAGTCATTGTGATAATTGGCGCAATTATAGTATATCATTACTTTTGTAATGTTAAAAAATATAGCACATTAATAAATTTATATTAATTTACGACAATATTTTTAAATGCGATTCTTTTTGAATGGGTTATATGTATACTTGGCGCTCTTTTTTGTACCTTTTTTTAAAAAAGGTAATTTTGTGGGGATCATCACAACGACAACGAACACTTTCTCTAATAAAACAGCTCAGCATCTCCTACTTTCCTTCTCCACACATTGCATCCAATACTCGCCATTAAAAATTTCTCCAGTATTCCTACCACCAACACAAATTCACGCCTCTAAATTTATCATCCCCCTAGATACTAAAGCATTTAACCCTTAACTAGTGAGATGCAAACTTTCTTACCTAACTGGTGAGATGGGATCTAACACACCCCAATTTTTATTTTCACTTACGGACTAAAATTTCGACTTTTCCTTCGGAACAAAGCATCCAAGTCTTTTCAGTAAGTATATCCCTGCAAGTGACGCAAATAAAATCGTATAGGTAGTACTGAAAATATTTACTGCATCGCTATCTTTACATAGCACCCATAATTTTCAAAGCAAAATGATTCGTATCCAAAGTTATTTTCGTCAAGGAAGTGAGCTACAAATTTTTGCAATAATATTTTCCTAACTAGTACAAGTGATACGTGTTTATTCAAGGGCCACAATAAATATTTCCAGAACCTACTCTATTTGTAGAAAATATAAAACTACAGTAAGTCGTTTTGCATCCCCCCATGGAAAAACTGGAAATAAGCATCAGAAGCACGATGGTGGGGTCCATGGTACCCCCAGCTCAGCAGTTAAGGGTTGAAGCGAAATTAAAGGATGCCCTGCGGAAGCGATCGAGTCCACGCACGCTGGAAGAAGACGAAAAGAGCTGGGACCGCAAAGTGTTAACGTGTGCCAGCCTTTAAATCATTTTTTCGACCTTTGGCAACGAGACGACAAAAGATCGAGACCTTCCTTTTTGGTAGCGCGCACGCCCCATAATGGTCGCTCCTTTGTCTGGCTCGGGAGAATCGGATGGAAAGGAAAGGGACGCGGGCTGCGCCAAAGGACGCTGGCGCGATCCGTATTTGCAAAAAGGGTGCCTTCTTCTCGACAGTCGCTTTACCCGCCTTTTCCTCGCACGTAACGAGACGACGTCGACGTGGGCGAGCAAGTCGCGCGTGAAGAAGAGCGATGAACGCTGTCTCTCGCCGTTTTCCACGGGGCTTTTTTTGTTTTATTTGGCCGTTGCTTTTCGCCACCTAACGAGCAGACTTTCCTTTCTTCTTTGCTGGGATCTCTTTCCCCGACAGGGTGCGGAAACGGGCAAACAACGAGCTTTGTATTGAGGGAGAGAGAGTCGTAAACTCTCGTCTCGGGCAGTTTTATGTAAATCATCGTTATCCTGATTGTCGTCCCTTCGAGCATTACCTCCCCGTTGTACAAATTATTGTCGACGAAGCTCTCGTTTCCATTCGCAAGGCGCCTCGTAATATCGAGAGGCGTGATAATTAGTTTTGTGCTCGCTGTTACGATTATACGAGGGTCGATTGATAAGTCAGATCTGCAATCCTCTGAAATAAATTCGAGGCGAGATAAGATAATAACTGGTACCAAAATGAAGCGAGTGTTTTCTCCGAACGCTTCTGTACTCTTTTTTATTCTGTACATGGAGAAAGATATTGCTTTGCGTCTGATCCAATTGCGCACGGCAACTTCAACTTCGGCATCGAAAGGGGAAAAAAGACCTTTAAACGACTCTTTCAATTTCGGGAACAGCCAGAAGTCAGAGGGTGTGCAACAACTGTGAATTTTACTGCCTTGCTTTGTCGTTGTGCACAAAAATATCCTACTTTCCGGTTGTCTCTGAAATTGAAAGAGACGTTGAAACTTTCAACTTGAACGGTCAACATCTTCAATTGAATCAAAAGCAAAGCAGAAATTTTCTTCGTGGAGGGAACGAGAAAGTGGATGGGACGCTTGGGAAAAATTTGTAACGCTAATTGGTGACTTTGTTGAGAAATAATCTTGCAATTTTGAAGATAAACTTTACTTGATTTTGATACCAGTTTCATTATTTTACCTTGTCCCAAACTTATTTTAGAGGATTGGAGACCTTACTTATCAATCAATCGTTACCCCACCACGAGAAAAAAAGAAAACAGTGTAGTGTTAAGGGGGTAGTGGACTATTAGATACGTAAAATCGATAGTTTCTTTAACGCTAAATTACGTTCATACCAAATAATCGTTATAGTCCTGCTTTTCACAATCTATTGTGGGCACGTTTGCGAGTAATTACCAAAAAAAAAAAATCGTTGGAATGTATAAAATTGTCGAAGTTATTAATCGTTGAAGATAGCCTTGTACGGCGCACCGCTGCAGGTGGTGTACATCGATTCAGGTGAGCCAATCATTTGAAAGCAAAATGCTTTGGGGTGAGTACTTTATACACCAAAATGTACAGAGTGGAACTTTGGCGATGAATTTGAACAAAAATTGTGGAAGTTACGCACGAATCAATTTTTCCTCGACATTTTTACGGAAAAAAATCGTCTTTAATCAGTTATAAAATGTTTTATAAACATCCAATGTTGATGCGGGAATTCCACGCTGTAGAAGAAGGAATTCTACACGTCCAGTAAAAATTTCAAGTGAAAATATTCATTGGTTCAAGAGTTATGATGTACACCGTGTCTGAAAATGGTGTTTCGAGAAAAACGGCTTCAAAGTTAAGTCCCCTATGCCAATACCGCTCTGCGAGGCCGCGCACTCAGTTACGTTCGCTGCTATAACTTCTACAATTATTTGAATTTCTTCATGACATTTTGTTTAAAATGTTCATAAAGGATAAGACTTTCAGAATCAGTAAAAAAAATCGATTTTTTGAAGCTGAAATAGTTCACTACCTCCTTAAGACGATGCTCAACTGAGCTGCTTTTAAACCTGCCCTAAAGAAATCACTCACAACCCAACTTAACCCTTTAACTATTTAACCCTTACGTCGTGCGAGCCAAGCCTAACGAAAAATTAAGTACGAAAAAATTAAAATATAAAACATATTTACCACGGACACAAGCAATTTCAGTCACAAACAAAGCGGTCTATTTTCAACGGCATTTCCGTTATTCCAGCAAAAACTCAAAGGATTACCATATTGAAACGAAAACATCACATGCAGACGATCGATTGAGCCTGGCCGCTCAGTAATCACGCTGATCTCTAAAGAAAGTTCAGCCGTAGGGTCTAATCCAATCGCGAGGCAGATCGCCGATCGGTGACGTTAATTAAACTCTTTTTCGCCAAGCCACCCTCCCTCGGAAAGATCGAACAAGCACGCCTTTTTATCGGCCCCGATCGCCTTTCGCCGTTCCGGCGCCCCTCGCTCGACGCTGATCCCCACCCCCGTTGAGCGAGCCAGGCCGGATAATATTAATTAATAGGTTGATTAATTCGCAGTAACGAGGGTCGAGCGCGCGGTCTGGCGCGGCGCACTCGATGTTTTCGTGTAATCAAATGAAAGCGATGAGCGAGGAGCGCGGGTCGGCAGGTAACGCCGGGGGTGAGATCGAGTTTTACGGTCGAGTGAACACACCTTTGTCGGAGCTGTTGTCGGAGTCTTTATCCTAAGGGATTTCATTTCCATTAGTGCGCCGAAGAAGCTCAAACGGGGGAAGACCTGCGAGGGAAATCCGTCTTCCGTTAAAACCGTGGAATCAGTCGATTGCGTGGCGTTACGCGCGCCGCCTCGTGCTGCTTTCGCGGGGGACGCTGAGTTCTTAATTACGCGGAGATTTCTAAGTCTTGAAATAAACAGCAATCGTCCGGGTGAAAATAATTAAATGCCCGTCAACACACATTCTGCGAGCGAAAGATTCGCGCGCAGACCATTTAGCATCCGCTCCACTTTAGACATTCGACACATTAGGCGCGTGGGCAGGTTGAGAAATGCCCGCGATAAGTTTATGCCGCAAGGGGTGAAGGAGTGGCCGCTAATGGGGGCATTACCGGTTTCCTACGATGGAAAAGGATCGCCCAAGATGTTTACTTGATTTACTTCCGTCACGCCTAATTGGCCGCTATGGGCGGTTTAATCTTAGGCGAAGATGTGGAATAAGAACCGCGAGCACGTATCGCGACGTGACTTCTCAAGCCCCTATTTAGATTGCCTACCCCGCGGCCGTTTAACTCAGCCAACTTAGGGCGCTGGGATCGGACGTTGAAATTATCATAACGATTCCGTCAAAGAGACGAGCGTCCTGGAAGCGGTCGGCGAGGGATCGTTTCGGGGTAATTCGAGCCAGGGACTCGTCGCGTGCTCTAAGTGTTCCTCTGCCGCTCCGAGCGGAAAACACATTGGCGAGGGTGGCGGTGCTGGCGTTATCATGGCGCTCGAGGCTCGTGCAGCTGACGGCTCAATTATCTCAGCGAGGGTCTCACACAGTCACGCCTGCGACCAAACCTGCCCCCCCCCTCGCGGTACTTTACTCCCAGGATCCTTGGAACAGCCAACCCCAACTCTATTGTCCTCCAGCTATTAACTGCCTCTCGTCTCGTCCCCGAATGAAGGACCCACGGTTGCTTTCGAATGCTTTGACTCCTGTCACGCAATCGCCATCGTTCACTACCCCGATACGCCCGCCTTCTCATTGGCGAGCTAATCCCTTTCGAGGATTCGCAGGCTGACGAGCGGCCACCTGATCGACACGCGGCGATCGCCGGCGCGAACGGGTGGATGGGAGAGCCTGCGTACTCCAAGGAAATGTGCAGTTTGTACCTTCTTAGTTTTAGGCTTTTAACGCTTCTTTGGTAAGTATTGGGCGGTGCAAAAGTTTGTTGGCACACCGTTAGGTGGTGGTAGGCACACGGGAATTACTTTTTTGCAACAGCTACTTGTAATTTTGTCAAAAAAGGGAGGAAAGGTCATAGATAGCCAAGGAAATACTTTAAGGGGGTTGCGCGCAGTCAGGAGGTAGAAGAAGAACGATTCTTTGGGAATTTGTTTCGGAAAGTGCACATGCGTAATTTTATGCACAGGTTTTTGTATTCCGATGAGGGACAGTTGAACAGGTTATTATATTGTGTTTTGGTGTAAAAGTACTCATTTATTGGAAAATTACAACCGATTCATGTGACCTATTTGTGGTTATAAGAAGGTGTGACCACGGAGGATTAATAAAGACTTTGTTTCAATACAGCGAACGAAAAGGGACATAGAGCATTGGGGATATGGTGCAAAAAGTGTTGGTAACGCAGCTATGCCGAACCAACACTCGCAGGGATAGAAGTAATTTGTTTGATTTGTGGAAAGAATACAGTCACTCGCAGGTTTGCTCGCGTAAATGACAGGGAATAATTAGTTGTGGAAATTGCTGCGTGGCTTCTGTGCCTTTATCTACGTCACTTTAAGGCTCCATGTCCAAAGAATAAAATTGCTTGCGTGATCTAAACAAATTCATGGATGCAATAATTTTTCGTGACCAAATTTGTGGGTCACTGTAAATGGTTTTTATTTATAAATCTCAAAATCTTGGATCTGCTTTCTACGAGAATATACGAACTGGGAAGTTAAGGTATTCGTTTTCAAATACTGATGCAGAGCCTTTAATAACGTTGGAATTCATAAATTTCCAAAATGTAATCGTGTTACAAATATCCCAAACGAATCCCAAACTAGAACACAGTACATAAAGTGTCCCTTAGAGAAAACTAAAGTACAAATCTGAATTTAAATAAACGCTCCACTTTATCCTGTCTTATAGCTATCAAAATCGATTTGCGAGTATTCAAAAAGCATTTTATTATATGCCTCTAAATTCGTCAATCTCCGTCGACTAATTTCCAGAACTGAATTGTCGAATTCTATAAATGATCCTTTATACAGCAAAGATAGTATGAAAGTGTCAATGGATGGGCTCTGTACTCTATAATATTGGGCGAGGTGAAGGTTTAAAGGGGGATTGCGCCTTTCTGGGCCGAAAAATAGGTAATTCTTTGTGAATTTTTTCTATAAAAACGGTTCGACAAATTAAATAGGAAATATATAATAAAAAAGGAACGGCAACAGATACGGCAATAAATCTGCTCAGTCTTTCACTGCCACATAAAAATTCAGAACAATAGCTCAACGTACAATAAAAAAGCCTGCCAAACCACAAATTATATCGTCGCACTGTTTTTGTACAAAAAATTCACAAAGAATTACCTATTTTTCGGCTGAACAAGGCGCAATCCCCCCTTAAGTCCGAGGGGGTTGCAACGTTGCGAAGAGAGTACTGCGTAAAGAGGATAAAAAAATAAGCAGAGTTATGAAGACTACGGCGAAGCCGTTTTGAAAAAAGACCTTAGAACCTATCTCAACTCGTTATAATCCCTCTAACTCGATGTAGGATTCAGTAATGCGACCCGACGCGTGAAATCCCGACGGGTTTCCTCGTGATGAGAATTCAGCCCAGGCAGCCCTTGTAGGTATGCAACCCGCAGTCTGAATACGGTGTACTGGCGAGGCTGGGAAATCTGCATAGGTCCATCCGCCCTTTTGAAATACATACCCCGTAAGAATCTTTGTGAATTTAACTCGACCGTGGTCTACTCTACCCTTAACTCTGAACGAGCATCGCGAAAGCCTTCGCTTCACCGAGCAGAAAAACGTGCCGTGAGGAATGCGTGGAAATCTTTGTCGCAAGAATCGAAATGTATAACTGAGTTCCGTGAGATGGTATTAAGATATTTCCAATTTCCAACTCAATTGCAATTAAAGTACATCGATGGGTGATGAGTAATACGAGGTTTAAGCACGAAAAAATATTATATTCGTCGAGTAAGAATGCAGTTTGGGAACAGAAGCTGCTTCCTATTTCTACGATACTGTTAAACGTCGCTCTGCAGTAGCAATAAAGCAGTTTTTGTGAAAACAAGGGGTTGCAGAACGAAGTCACCCGTTCCGCCGTAATATTCCACTGATTCATCTCCACCGGACGTTTTCTTATTGCCCCCAAATTGACTCTGTACTGAAAGGTAGAAGATTTTTAGATACAAAGCTGCCCTGCTCAGTTAAAATGTCCTGTCTATATATCATTCTTCTATTTTTAAAAAAATGTAGAAATATTTGAAGATCCACAGGTTTTTACCTTTCAAGTAAATTTAGAAAACCGTACGTGCTTCGTAGAGACATAGAAACAGTCTAATTTATTTATTTTTGCAAGAACGGCACAAAGGAAATGATAAAGCTTCAGTTTTCTCTGAAGCTTCGAAATGCTAGATGGGACATTTTAAATAAGTCGAGGGCCTTAAAAGAAACCCAGCAAAGGAACTTCCTTGACACACCTAAATGAATGGAAGAAGTATTTCCGACCAGTGTCGCACAAAAGTGCGTGCCGCGTAAATTAGAAAATCAAAGGAAATATCAAAAGACATTCTTCCCTCAACTTGCCCAATTGCCAACCTACGTATTCAGCAACGAGGGCGTTCCAAGCGCGCAGCATCGACAATCGAGCCCTTGTGAAGCCGCCGATGCCGGAGCACAAACACAGCCTCTCTTATCAAGACGAGGCCCGGCGTCAAACAATCCTGGCCCTTAAAAGAAAAGGGCCCGACGCGGGTCGCGAAACAATCTAACAACCCCTTCTGTAATCTACCGCCGTTTATTACGGCCCTAAACGCGCGTACGCCGCGCGATAACGAGGGAATGAAATTACTGGCCGTGCCGCGAGGAGCATCATCTCGCCGTTTCAGAAAGTTCGGAAAAGAAAAGAGAGGTGTAGAGGGGACAAAGAGAGAGAGAGAGATAGCTATATATATATATATATAGCTATCGTTACAGGGTGACAGGGGTTTCCATAAAATTTTCTCCGACTAAAACGGCGAGCATCGTTCAAAGCGCGCTACGCGTTATTGCAGACTTTACAAAGCATTCTGCAGAGATAGTGACAGAGGAAGAGAGGGTTGGTCGGGGGTGGGGAGGGGGAGGAGAGAGAAAGAGAGAGGCAGTAATGCGAACCGATTATCCGTCCCTAGACACAGATACCTCCCTCTCCTTTCCTCAGGCTCCCCTATCCCCGCCGGTGCTTCCCCTTGAGGAACTTCCAACGATCCCCCACCGCCCCTCTCCGAAACGCCGGAGCGCGGAGGGAGGGCGACGGGACAGGGAGGGAGGTCGAGAGGACTCGTTTAGGTAAGCTGCACATTCCAGAGGGATGGAAAAGTAGAGGGGATGCCGTGAAGTCTCGACGTCCAAAGGGGATGATGGTTTCCGCGGGGGCCACACCCACCACCCCTAGAGACAGCCAATCGCATCCGTGGGCCGAAGGGTTGCCAGCGATCCGAAAGCTGTCATCGTGCCGGCTCCGGCTTTGCCGGCGTTGCACCGATATAAATCTAGAATTTAAGGTCTTAAAACGTCGCTATTCCCTGGGCCGCGGCTCCTCCTTTTCGACGCTCAAACGGCCCTTCCGGTCTCGCCGCCGCCAGTCCGCGGGAACGTCCAACAAAAAGGGCACCATGTTGCCCGCTCTCGCGCGGAACAGTATTCCCACTGTGATTCCCGTTGGACTTTCACGTACACTTCCGGGGCGAGTACGTTTCGGGAGGGAACGATGCTGCGGCTCCGGCGACTGGCCAGCAACTTTCCGCGATACTTAGGGTACGTATGGACTGTTCACAAGTATCGCGTTAGCCCGCTTGTAAGCACGCTCGGGGAGACTTTCTTGGAATTGAAATTTAGATTGCTCGCTTATAGATTCGATTGAGATGAATTTCTGCCGGGATATAATATGACCAAGGACTCGTACTGACAGCAATCACTTCTTCTACCTATGTTCTTTAATGAAGCAACGAAATATGGGAAATACACTTAGCAATGGGAAACTAAGGAACGATTCGAAGAGACTGCCCCTCTGACGTCGCTAATAAGATTAAACGAAAAAAATCTGCGAGAAGGCGAGTGGGGGAGATGGAGAATCGAGTGCAGCTCTTGCAACAGAAGATAATCAGCCGGGTAATCATGACGACACCGACGAAACCACTGTTATTCGATTATCACACGCGTAAGGATTCCCATTTCGCCGGTCCAAACAAGGATTCCCGATGTTGCTCCTGGCGAGGCACAGATGCACGGCTCTTCCCCGCCTCTACCCCTCCAACCCTGCTGTTCGTTAATCAAGTCAGCGGCCCCAAAATGGCTTCCTGCCTAGTAACACCCCCGAATCGTCTCTTTTCCGCTACCACCTCGCAAATGCTGCCTCTATCAATGCAGAATCTCTCGCATCGCTGGCCACGGTCTCTTTGATTCTCGCGATTACATTCTGAGCTGACAGGTGCGCCCGGCCTGCTCGGCCCGCTCAGCGCCGACACGTGTTCACGTGCGCGTGAAAACAGCACGCGTTTCATCGCTTCGCCGGGAGAGATTGTATTTTATCATACGATTGGACCTCTCGGCCGCGCGTTTCGAGGGTATCGATTTCGCTCGCTCGTCGCTGGGAAAGAGTACAGCCTCTTACTTTCGCCGACGCGGGCGGATGAAACGAGGGGGATCGCCGGCGCCGATTTGAATACGTCGCCCCCGCGTCAACTTAAAATATCACGCCACAACTGTTGCGATAAAGAATGCATAGGGCGCCAAAGTCGTTTAAAGTTGGAACAATATGTAGAAAGATGGGGATGATTTCGATTTTTGGTCGAAGAACCACGAAAATATTCTGCTATCCTATTTATGAGGATACTCGAGGAGGTTCGAGCAAGTCTGAAAGGATCCTTTTCGTTGTTCGTGCCGACAGTATTCGCTTCTAAATTCGATCAGATTCTTCCCAGAACTTTGACCGGATCTTCCGCGGAGAATCGCCCTGTACATTTCACCTTACAACGATAGAACGAAGTACCGTATAATAATAAGCGACGCGGGGGTGTACACGGAGAGCGCTTTCGAGTGTAATCTAATTCGCCCGTCTGTGCAGGCGCGAATTTTCATTACCCTCCGATATCGGTATTTCGACCGCGACCTGGCAATAATGGGGGCCGCGGAACCGCGGAACGTGCACGCAAAACTATAAACGGGCAGGTGAAATTATCTCCTAATCAATAGGGGGGCCGAATGGAACCAGACGCCCGAATAATCTAAATCGTCGATATTGACGTTAGCGTGTCTTCATTACGACGACGCGTTAATTGTACATGCTTCTTCGAACCGGGCATTTTCATATGCCCGCCACGCGCCCGGCCTGAATAGCGGGAAGTTAATATATATGCAAAAATGTCGGGACGATTCGCGAGGAGCAGATAGACAGATATCATCTGACAATCCCCCAACAATAACGGGAGCATTAGGGCAGGACGTGTATGATGGGAGAGCGATGATTCTGGGGATGGCGATAACAAAAGGGGTTGTGGCGTGCAACCGCAAGCGAGACCGGATAATTGCGCTGTCAGAGACAGCGGCGGCCCGTTGCGCATTCATATCGCCTACAATTCTCCAAACTATTATATTTTCGCCTGTTGCCACCGATGGCTGATATATTATGCGACGCCCCGCGGTAACGGTCGCGATAAATCACATTCAATTTTCATCGTCCCCGCAGCGATGCTCGATTAGCCATTCGTACGATTCAACTGCGACACGTGGATCGGGGACATCCCCGCGCAGAAGTCTTGGGACTTTGGCTTGGGGTTGATAAGACTCTAGAATTACCCGGTAACTCTAGTATTAGTAGGAGATATTTCTGTTCTTAAGGACGTACAATTATGGCGCTGTTGAAGTTGATTTTTCATTCATTCTGTCCAGTGGCGGATTTAAGAAAAAAGGCCCAGGTGGCAAACGTTCTGAGGGGCCCATTTTTCGGGAAAATGAGGAGGTAGTTTACTAAAAAGGGGTAAGTGTACCTACAGAAAGGTATAGAAAAAAAATATAGTGCCTGGATAAAATCATAATTTTTTTTTAACACAGGGCCCCTAGGGTGTCCTTCTGAGCAGGGAAAATATTTCCCATTTTTTCGGGAAAATAAAGCGGTAGTTCACTGAAAACGTGCTCAGTGTAATAATACAGAAAAGAATATAGTTTGGATAAAATCATAATTTGTTTTAAGGATGGGACCCTGGGAGGCCTTCTGAACAGGGGCCCAGATGGCAACTGCTCATTGGCCGCCCTGTTAAATCCGCCACTGATTCGGTCTCTACTTTATAGTAATCTTCTTTCGAAGGAACTTAGAAATTATCAAGAAATCTCTAAACTATATAGACGAACGCGACGGCGTCATACTTTAAGTTCGCGATAAAAAATGCAATTCTTGATCGAATTTAAAAATTCAAACGGGATTCTACTCGTAATTACACTGGCTTCCGCGCTACCCTCAGTTGCGAATTTTTACACACTCAATTTTTTTTACGAAACATTTTTGCGAGAAAAAATTCATGATTCAAGAGCCTATCGTTTAATCATATGGCAATCATCGCTCAGTTGTTTCGTAACACTGCCCGAGGGAGCGCCATAACCACACATGTATAATTAAGGAATATCTTTGAGTTTTTGACTTTGGACGATCCTGTCCAAAGTTATCGTGGCGATAGTCCAGGCCAGTTTTTTTTACAACGATGCAGCACGCAATGCATAGCAGAGGCAGGAGTGGGCAAAAATGAAATAAAAAAATTGTTTTATACTCTACATTTGTAGCAGAATAAAGTGCAAAAAGTGTTAGACCTATATATTGTATACTTTTTTCTAGAAAAAATCATAAAAGTCACCTATGTTTTCGCGCGATTTGACCGGGGAGTGCCCTTAAACTGGGAATCCACCTGAAAGGTAAGCTAATCTATGCTCCGCTAAGTTTTAAAAAATTGGCTTCAATACACCCCTATGGAACCGTTTCCACCACAAGTTAAGCTAAGCTGTGCTATGTTTTTTATGTTTTATAGCACAATCAGACGTAGCATAGCATAGTTTAGCTTACATTATATAGCTTAGCTTCCAGGTGGATAAAATTCTAGTATTTATTATATGTAGATAATAAATTTTGGTCTACACTTAGATACTATGTAACACAAGTACATATATTCAAGTCAATAATGAACTAAATATTTTCTAATATCATGCCCTGATCGATTAAAATGCGGTGCTCTGAACAGGAAGAAAATATTCGCCATAATATAAAACAGCAGAAGGACCCGATTATTACATAGAACCTTCACTGATCAGCGATATTCAATTCAGAAAACCGGCGATAGATATCACAAAGATGAAAATATACCTACATACCTATTCCTTCATATAAGCCACAAACAAAAAAAATCCTACAGTAGTAACTAAATCGAACAATCAATTTCCGCTAATGTATATATCCAAGAAAGAACAAGAATCGCGTATCGCCATATCAGTATCCTCGCTTGTCTCCTGATTAAATGTGCATCGGCGAGGGTGGTCGAGGCAGGTGAGCGTGCGATTAAGTTCATTCCGCAAAGAGCATCCTCGGTAGCTCATTGCAGATAAGTTTCGAGGGCTTTGATAGACGTTCGTATCATGAGAGCACCATTAACTCTAGATTACAGCGCTGTGGTATTTACACAGCCCAGGGGCGTAACGTAATACGCGCCGAGTTCTGTCCCTCTTCTCAACCCTTGTGCTTTTGACCAGGTTCTCTCCGCTCTCCCTACCTCTCTCACCGTCCCATATTCGCCACCGCGCTGCTCTCTGTCTCCCCAGCCTGTCCCTCGCGACATCGTCGCATCATCCCTATTTGCTCGCCTATCCCCTCGAAATGTATCACTTCGCCTCATTTAATATCGTGGGACGCGGCCCGCACCGTCGCCATTGTTCTCCGCTAACGGTGGATCACGGCTAAAATAATACCAGCTAATGGCTGCTGGTTTTAAATTGACAAACACGGCCACGAGCGTAATAATATAATGCGAGATAATTCTCTGCAATGACGTAGTAACGTGCTTGGGTCTTGCGACGCCATACGCCGCTTTGGCGTCGCATTTACGCGAATCGCGTGGGATGTGTCGAGGAAGAGATGCGAGAGAAAACGAGACTCGATATGTAAAATAGAAGCGCGGTCTGATTTTTAAGACTTTGAGAGCTCTGAAGGCATATATGCGTTCAGTCGATCCGCGAAGCCCGTGCGGCGAACGCCCATGGGCGTTCAGAGACTACGGTTAAGAGATGCGACTAGGGGAGGCCCGCACGCGACGTGCGTCGAGCGTTTCCAATCGTCGGCACACGAAGGGTCAATATTCGCAATCGGAAGAAGTAACTATTGTACAAAATTCTGCTGAGTCTATCGATTTCTTCCCGCCAAAAACATAGCACCGTCTCAAGCGCGATGGACTTTAAAAAGCGTCAATTAAACGAGGAATAAAACATTGAACAGCAATGTATCTGTGGTCGCTGCAGTCGTTCGTATTACACAATTCTACGTAAAAAAAAGTCTCACGCTTAATAAACACCAAAGGCTCCCGACAAGAGATCGCCGGGTTAATTGAAAAAATCTTAGAGAAGGCACGAGAAATGCGTACAACATGCGCACCTAGTATTTTAATCGTTCCGTTTTGTTCCGGGGCCTTTTTTCGCGAAACATTTACGAGCAGCGCGATTCACGCGAAAATTAAAAACTTTATGGCCGTTCATTTCGACCTTTTAAGGGCGTGAGGCAGCCAACTGGAAAAAAAAAAGAACAAGAGAGGAACGCGAAACACGGACATATTTGGAGCGCCGTTTTCATAAAGCGCGCGCGATCTCGCGAGCTCTCCCCCGTTATAAAATTTCGACGCGATCTTCGAAGTACGACCGTGGAGCGTTTTATTATTTCCCGTTCTCGCATATTATACCGTTGTATAATTTCGCGGGGCGAAAAAAAAAAAGAAGAAGGAACGGACGAGAGGGCGAACGACGCGGGGAGGGTAGGAGACGGCGACGAAGTACGTTGCACGCGGCTATGCACCCGGCGCGGTAGTAATTTGTAGTTTTTACGAGAAATTCTATATTTGCACGAGCTTTTCATTAACCCGCTCGCGCTAACCGAGCTGCGACACGGTAATAAGGGTTGTAGCGGCGGCGGGGCGGGGCGGGGCGGGGGCATCGACGGCGGGAGCGAGCGCGCGGTTATGAGCGAGTTCCACGGGGGTCACGGTTAGAAAAAGCGAGGCAAAGAGCGGGAGGAACTTTCTCTGATGTTAATTATTTCTGTGACAAATACCAGCGGAGGCAAACCTTACACCGGCGAACTTACCCTGGGCGAGAAGGGGTTGGAGACATTCTGAGAAATTGGAAATTGGTGTATACTTTTTATAAATCTAGTACAAGGCACTCTACGGATGCGCTCGGGAAAATTCTATTGCGCGCACAGGCTGATCCTTATGAAACGACTGTCACGATTGTCACTGTAATGCGTTCAGGTGTGATAGATCGGTTCGATTTCTTTATATGGAGCGTTGTCGTATTAGTATGGTACAAAAATGTTGCCCATCTCTGAACCATACTATCACCCATCATACAAGCTTAAGATCTGGATGAAAAATCGTACGAGTGGATACGTATTCGAAACAGCAATTGTACTGGTCGGTCACATACATTCGACGCAGTTCGGGAACGCGGAAAGCGCGTGCATGCTCGTACTTAGGAGCGAAGGATTGGCAGCTGCGCGATTCACAGAAAGATGGGCGCCGTCTCGCAGGGCACAGGAACAAAAGTGTGTGGACAGGATATCTCGAGAACTTAAGTAATACCAGGCTGGATGTTCCGACACCTATTGGTATCTTGTCCGTTGGCCGCACGAGTGGCGCTCGTTTCTCGAGTTACAAATCTTCGCTAGCCAAGGGCCGCGCCTAAAACAATATTGGCGGGGGCAATAGGGAGCCCCACGACCCCTTCACATTAGATATTTATTTAAGACCGCCCGACACGGCTGCTTTGCTCTTGTTCACCGTGGAAATTCGTGCTTCCGTGTATATACACGCGCGAATACATAGGGGCACGAGCAGCCGTGCGCGTCTCACCGGCGAAAGGTACCGAGTAGCCGGGACTAAGTACCCCAAGACCCAAAATGTTGACCTAGTTAATAGCCTCCTGTTTGATTTGACTACTGTTGTACGGGTAAGCGGCCCCGTAATGCGAGCCCCGCGCTTTTATTATTATCGGCTAGGAAACCCGATACTATTGAAATTATCTTCAATTAGGGATACTGACGCTCCTTCCTGCCGCTTCCTTCCACTTTCTGCGACTACTAATGCGCGCTGCAGAATTAAATTAAACCTGGAATTAAATGTTATATAAGGAGCGCGCTAACGCGTAAGAGAAATTAGATCTTAATTTGCCATTAACTTCGCGAAATTTCGAGCGACGAATTTCAATTGGCGCGGGAAAAATGGGGTTACAGCGAACCGTGGTACGGTACTCCTTCGAGCGTGCAGAATTTGACTCTCGAATCTTAATGAGGATTCCTCCGAGTTAAGATCAAGTTTATCAGAGGAAGTTGCTTTCGCAACTCGTTCTACAATTCGGCGCAGTATCTCGAGCGAATAGCTGGCCATACACGGAGAGATTTCCCGACGGTTTTCATCCGTCGCGTTTCAAGTCTGCGGACTTAGGGTGACTGCACCTAATATCGCCAGTGTTCCTAATATCGCCACTCGCTATATCTCTTAAAGTAAGCTCTAAAATTTATCGGTTATGCACTGAATTAGTACCTAAACATATGTAGGCAGACATACTGTAATTGCAGCATCATGTGATCAACAATTACAGAAAGGGAAGGATTTTAGAGAATCTTAATAGTGTAAAAATTTATTGGACTATCACAATTTTACATCGCATTCGGAGAATGTAAGTCTAATAATTCTGTGAATGCAAGAATATCTACTAGAAATACCTAATTAATGATGTGCTTAAGAAATGAAATCGATTCAAATATTTTTCGTAATGAAAATAGCGATTTTCTTTTAGCAGTATGCGTGTTCTCAATACCGCCTACCGGAGAACAATGGTTTCGATGTAATGTTTGTTACAGGTGAGGTCACGAAATGTGCGGAGCAACCGAAATAAACTATATTTGTCCAATATGTACATCGGAATGTAAAAAATAAAATATTTTAAAAATCTATATTTTTAAATTTCCCTATTATTCTACTAAAAATAAAATCAAAGGTGGATAAAAAAAAACATTTATACAGCAAGAAATAATAAAAGCACATGTGAAAATGACTTTAAAAACTCATATATACATGAATTAATCAATATTTCTTGAGTAGGCGATATTAGGTACACTTTTTTCAGGACCCGATTTTTGCATGTCTTACGTTTTTTGAGTCCCAATTAAAAATCTGTAGGTTTCAACGATTCTAACTTATGCTACATAAAAGATGAATAATTTCTCTTTACTTTGAAACGAACTGCATGCAAAAATATCAATTATTATTCAATTGACCGCGATTTAACTTTTGCCTGGCGATATTAGGTACAGTCACCCTAACTGCATGTTAATGGTGCATGTCTATGAACGATTTATACCGTCACGGTTCTCGTGACAAACTTCAACCGCGTGACAAAACAGTTGTTTAACATTAACGTGCAGTTTTTGTCTGCAGATAAAACCGACCGGTGCAACTCCATTCAAGTCTGCATGACAACTGAGAAAACTTTCAGCAAGACGAAAGTCCACAGTTTCGATCAAATCCGCGGATAAACTAGCGGTTTTCATCCATTAACACGCAGTTTTATCTGTGACCGATTTATCCAACGTGATTTGTCTGTGAACTTTCGTTGTATGTTAGTGGGTATTTGCAGTTTTGATCCGCCGCAGACTTTGATCGCGGGTTTGTCCGCGACGGATGAAGACCGCGGAGAAACCTCTCCGTATATGGCCAGCTAATTTGCATTCCCGCATTAGCGTTCGCCGCGAGGAGGAATAAAATAAACGAATGCTGAGTCCTATTTCACAAGTAAACAGAAAACAAATTAGGTACTTTGAAATATCATCGATGACTGCACATCTTTGTATTTCAATTCTATTTCCTCCCCCATCTGTTCCCCTTCGAATCCTCGCGTACCCAAATCCTTGCAGCTCGCATGTTCCTGCAACATACACGCGTAGGTCAGAATTGGGTCATTTTTTATACATTAAGAATTCTTCGATTCAAGTAGTGTTTAACTCACACTTTCGCAATTGTTGATGAAAATCTACGAAAATGTACGGTCATGGTGTGCCTATGTACATTTTCTACGCGTTTTCGTAGAGATCTCAGCGGATCAAAGGCAGCCACTCTTTCCGCGGTACAAATTCGTAAACCAGTGCCGCGACCCCCGGGGGGCGGGAAAGCTAGAATTCAAAACTCGGAAGCCAGCGAAAGCCATTGATCCTAATACACAAGGAAGCGATCACTCGCTCCGGCGGTCAATGAAGAGAGAGAAAAAAGGGACTTTTCGCAAGCCGACTTACACGTCCCAGTGACGATGTAACGACTTCACAATTCGAGCCGAGGCCTGCTAATCCTCCACCCGATCGATCGGGGGCCGGGATTCACGCTGTTTGCCGAGGCGCCCGCAAAAACTCTCTTTCAATGCTGCCTTCTCAGCTGTGCCTCCTTTCCGAAAGAAGCCCACTGTACCATGACTCGACTTACGAATTTCCCTGCTCGTGAATCCTTAAAATGGCAATGTGAATTTTTGTGAGGGACTTATTCCCGAGACCGCTATGAAAATAGAATAAATTCGTAAACAGAATAGAATACTACATATCTCCTTTGTTTCTTTCAATTCTTTCATTTTCCGCGCTATCGCGAAATTCGTTTTAAACGATTAATTAAATTACGAAATGAGGTGGAATTGTACAATAAATGGTATTCGGCATGCGTACCTTGGAGTCCTTTGATTTTTAGCATAATTTTATGGACGCTACGTTACCCTCGAAATAGCATCTGTGCAAACGATTAAGCAGCCTGTAGAGCGGGTAACGTGGAGTGTACAAACATTTCGACGTTCTTTCATGCAACGTGAAAGGATGTCTCTTACGGTCCTTGGCACTGAAAGGAACGAACCGGGGCACTTTGTAGCCGCCCCTTGCCCCTCGTTTCGGCGTTCACGCTTCGGCAGAATTTAGCGTGCGCGCGTGTACAAATTTTTGGATTAGGGTTTATATATTTTGCTGGACAGAGAAAAATGTTATACAATGAACATTGTACGCACTAGAAACAGATATGTATATCCAAGCTCGGGGCGTGGCGTTTCCTTGTGTGCGATAAATGTTTGGCGCATTTCTAAAAAAATTCTTTGTAATTAATTGCGAATAAAAAGAACGGAAAATGAGAATCAAATGAGTACCTCTTTGCAATATGAGCTTACTTAGACCCTAGTTCTGCTTATACAAATTTGGGTTGCTTGAAAATTTATTTCGCATTTTTTTAGGTCTTCTAGGCGCTTTTTCTCTTGCGGCGCCTGAGTGCGTCGCGCACTTTGCACACGCATCCAGCCGGGTCTGTGTAGATATCTCTAAAATATGGTGTAATTAGAATTTGTCTTACTGTCTAGAACTACCCAACGATACCTCGTATCATAAATCCGTAAACCATTCAAAACGCTTTAATAGATGAAATTTATGGATACGGTAGGAGCATACTTCTGCGCTCTGTCTTCGTTCAGTTTTCTCTTTCTCTACCCCCGAATGGCGCGATTGCTATTCAGATATTCGAACGGCGGGGCTTTAATAAAAATATTTGCTAAGAAAGCAGTTTGCCCGAGGTAGCCGGGGAAGCAAGGCGAGTTATTCTTATATCCAGATTCGCGGCGTATTCTTCGCCCACGATTTCCATAAATGCAGTAATTCGAAGTAAGACGGCCGCCGGCGTTCCCAACTTTTAATGATTCGTATCTTTATACCATTGTAAATACGATAAGTAAATAGTATTCGTAAATTAAATGCAGTAACAACGAATTATTAAAATGTTGCGTTTCATCAAAGTTCAGCTGTTATACTTGCTTTATTTAAAAAAACATGCGTACAAAATACATGATCTTACAGATTATAGGAGAACGTATTATCACCTAAGCATATAAGCGACACACTTAAAAATTCTCTTACAAGTTCTGTAGTCAATGAAATCTTAAATATCAATGTTTGTGAGAACGCACTCTTCATTTTTACAAACAGACATTCTCTTCAGATATTTCCTGAACTTATATCTATGATGACGCTTCATACTGTATCCAATATTTTCCATTTGATAATTATCCGTAGTTATGTTGTATGCTTCGACATAATGCTGGAGGGAAACGTCGGGTATCAATAATACATCGTCGAAATAATGTGTGTACTGTGACTGATCAATAATACCTCGTCATCCTCAAAAATACAGAAAATATTGTTGTAACGTGGAGACACGCGGCGTATGCAACTGAACGTGTTATTCGCAGCATCTTGACATTTGCACGCCATATCTTTCATGCATAACTGCAAAAATAATAAATCTTAATAAAGCAACGCCCGTGTTAGACATATTGTTCACAGTTGCATACGAATCTATAAGTCTTACTGCAACGTTTGGATCACTATCGCTTGAGCAACCTGACGAGGGAGTATCCTTAGATCTCTCTCCCCTGTACTCTATTAAAACTGTCCTATCCTTCGGCAATGTCTTCTTTAAGAAAGAGGTCCCGTCTGATGGACGGTGTATGCCAGCTATTTCTAAAATCGTGGCAAATAAATCAACACTGCTAACAGGTGCAGAAACCTTGGACGCTGCAATTCCCGGACCTCGCATTAATAATGGCACTCTGACATCTGTTTCATATGGTTGGCGTTTATCCATAGGCATACTGAACTGACCTGCGCGACGTAACATAAAGCTCGTGTATAAATACATGACTCATACTTGCGCATATGTACTGAGCACAAATAAAAAAATATATAAAAATAATTTTATGTTCAACGATTTTACTAAAAATGCACTGAAAACTAAAAAGTAATTTTTTTCTTGTGCTACAATTTCGATGGCGATATGTGACTTTAAATAAAATCATACGAACTCTGTGATTATCCCATAGAATTGTTCAAGTCAATTGTAAGGAAAAAGGATAATCACAGATAAGAAAAGAATTATTTTTTAGTTTTTGCTCCATTTTTCGTAAAATCGTTTGGCATACAACTTTGTCGTTATATATCATTTTATTTTCTAGTTTTTAGTGTTTGTGGATTTTTTTATATTTTTTTCTTTTCAGTTGGCTTTTTTTTATAAACAATTGTATTGCCATCACACCCACGCACGCCTACAAAGTTTCAAGACAATTGGACTGGTGGAAGTGGGCGAAAATTGAGTAGCCAGATTTCAACCATACACCGAACAAATACCAAACACCAAACACCAAACACCAAACACGCAGAGGATCGAAACTAAATAAAATCATTTAGAAATATATTACCGACATGATATCCGTTATCAGATGTAAATATAACGTAAGTGTTATTTAAAAGATTCTGTAACTTTAGTGATTGATACACGTTCGTTACAAGCTCGTCAACCGCTACCAGTGTTTCCCACCTTCGTCTGTATATCTCATCTAACTTTGGCAGCACATCGTCGGGAAGAGGTGACGGGCCTCTTTCCACTAACCAGTGCTTGTCCTATTTTATGATACGCTTTAGCAACCCAATATAACGGTACCAAAATACTATAAAATAAAATGTACCATTTGCGTCGGCATATTGAAATTAGGCGTTCTTTTAGCCTTTGTGCCTTTGTACAAGTCGAAATGCCTTATCGCTGGCGTAAAGGGTGCGTGAGGTGCGGGTGGCGCCAGAACCATGAGAAACGGTCGATCGTTCGTATGACGAGCGTTGATAAAATCTGTTGCCATGTTACTCTGAAAATGTGTTATATTACTGTAAGCAATGAAAACGCATCGGAACTAGAGCTGTTCGAGTACTCGAATATTCGAGTAGCTCGAAATTCGAGCCGAGCCGAGTACTCGAATGAAGCGAGCAGCTGGAAACAATCGCATGGCTCGAACGATCCACATGTTTCGTTCGTCAATCGCTACCTTCACTATGCAATCTACTCGCTTTTTAATCGAACCGCTCGCTCTTTAATCGAGCCGCTCGCTTTTTAATCGAGCCGCTCGCTTTTTAATCGAGCCGCTCGCTTTAATCGAGTCGCTCGGTTCTTTCGAGCGCTCGGCTCGGATCAGTTATTCGAACCGAGTATGTCCCGGCTCGCTTGTTTCGAGTACTCGAACAGCTCTAATCGGAACAGCATCGCAATTATGTACGTACAATTACGTCTGTAAGATATTCAGTCGGATCGGCGCCGTAATCTTTTTTGGTTCCGTTCATCGACAAGGAATAGTTATAATATTTTGAATTTCCGATAAGGCCAGCCCACTGATCCCATCCTGCCGGCACGTGACCTGCTCCACCCGTATTTTTGTGTCCGTACTTTACGAGATTATTAATTACAGTTAAACGTTACTTTATACGCGATTAATTATATTCCGTAGCTGAACGTCGCAAACGTGTCTACCTGGTTTAAATACTTTCCGGCATAAAAGGTTTCGTATTGCATCTCTCGTTGCAAGTGCGCCGCGAATGTATTTGGTTCTTGCGCCTTCTGCCATTCGATGCTGTTGCAACCCCCACTAATAGAGTTATTCACTACTAAATGATTGTGCTGATATCTGCCAGTTAAGATCGAGGCCCTGTTCGGGCAACAGATGGGCGAAGCGACGAACTAGTTGTTAAAAAAGTTTCTAATTAAATTCCACTTATAATTAACGTGCGTTTATCGTAGAACTAGATTCTTATATTACGTCTGAGATCTTACACAATTCGAAAATGCTGCACCCTTATTTCCAATTAAATCCACTGTATTTTTCAATGGTGTCTGAAATTAAACGTAATTACTTTTATATTCGTTTCATAGATTCCGAGCATTTGTTTGTTGCCTGCATATTTACCATTCCGTCGAGGAATATATCCAAATCATCCGCGAGGATTAATACGATATTATCAGCGCTATGCGATAATGAGAGAAAATTCACCAAAATCCAAAGTACCGGAACCATCATTTCTCCCAACTAATAGCTCTGCGTAGGATAAAAAGATAAAAAAGCAACGGTCTTGCCGAAGCAGACGCGAATCGAGGAGGGTATTCCCCTAAATATGTTGAGGCTTACAGTTTTACCATTTTTACAAGCCTGATTGAGGAACCGGAAAATTTCGGTGTCCGAAACTACTTTGACAAATTTCATACAACGTATATACGCTTCCTCGATGATATGCCGCTTTTTTAATGAACAAATTAAATTTATAATAAAATTTGTACTCTCAAATTCAATTCCCAAAATCATAATTCTGTAGTGATACATAAAATTCACGCGAGAGGTCGTCAGTAAGTATCTAGAGCAAATGTATTTCTACAGAAATTTCCCTCGAATATTCATACGAAAAAATATAAACGGAAAGCAACGAAATGGTTAAGCAAATTCAATTTTCCACCTTTCAGTCATGAATAATTATTACACAGAAAAGTAAAGTACCATTAGGCGCCTCGTATTCTCAACCAATCACAGGAATGCCCAGCTTTACCAACTGTCGTTCAACGCCTGCCAAATTCTATGCGCTCAAATAATTTTCCAATAAACAATGCATTGATGCGGTACAATTGTGCTTCTGCAATTAAATGCAATGAATATTGGTAAGCGAATAAAGTACGCGGGAAAATATCGTTGAAACTCGAAGGATGATAAGTTTCGAATAGATCGGCAATGTAGCGTGAGACACCGACATCCCCGCGATATCCGTGTCCAGGCTCGGCATTTAGTTGTCGCTCACATGTGTCGGTTGTGCACGGAACATATTTTCATCTATTTATTGTGAATATTTATTAACTTATTAGTAAAAATGAATATCTCGACGAACGAGGGCAATCCGAATGCGTTGAAAGTGATAGTCGCAGCTAAAATGGCCCAGCAGTCGATTACCGTGAGAACGGTACAACCAAACGGTAAGGAACGTAACCTGCCCAGCGCAAGCTCGAACACCAACCATATGATGAAATACTGAACGTTTCTTTCGCGTGGATCATTTTAGCACGTGGATCGCGCAACATTCTTTTAATGAATTGTACACGTTTCTGTAGAATTCATTGTCACCGCGCAATTTATATTCGCTAATGTTTATCGTTTACGTATCGGGTCATGTGTATTTCCGACTTTTATCGCAGTACCCTTGAAATTCGGCTGATAAGCCGCTGGGTTTGATTCATAAAACTGTATTTAACGCCGGGATAAATTTCTCTTTCCTTTATACAATGATCATTCGCTTAGCACCGCTTTTGTTTTTCAATGCATATCTAATATCTTCGATCTCAATTAGAATGCTTCTAACATTCTGTTGTTTTGTTAAAGAAAGGTAGTTTAGTATTCTAGTTGGTTGATGAAATTCGAAAATTGGCTTCATATGAAATTTTTACGGTTCGTATAAAGTGAGTTTTACTGTCTTCTGCTTAGCAAGCTTTTTGGGCCGTTTACCTTCAATTGAACTATCATCTGGATCTGTGCTGTTTAGCACGAGTGCAGCGATGCAGCTTTTAGTACCTCCGTCTGAAGAGTCTAAAATTGTAAATAATAAATGGTTAGAATGGGATGTTTCTCAATTGCAGGTGAATATAAAGAAATTGTTTATATATTTCTAATGTGTGCGTAGGAAAAGTTTTAATTAATTATTCGTTTTACAGCCAGCCGTTGTATATTATGGTAATACGGGAACGTATAAAACCACTCATAACTCTTGCTTATGGTCCTTGTTGAAGGAACTTGATAACGAATTAGAACATAAGAAGTACTTAATTAAGGTAATTTAATAGAAATGTGGAAATATCCTTAACGCGACGTCCATTGAAGTATAATAGAACTAAGGTTTAATTAATAATATTTTAGGATAACAATGATTTATCATTGGCAGATGCTTGCATTTGGGTAACTATATGGTCGACAGTGTTCGTTACAGAGATTGGGAAGGAACTGTGTAAAGAATACGTATCTATTAAAGATTGGCTATCTAATATCGAATTAATGCCAGTTATTCAAGTACGAAATTCGTTAAATAACATTTCGTTACATCTTATATCGACGTGCGTTACGAAAAGTAGCACGTTTCAATTTTCTTACGAACAGTAGCACGTTTTGGTTCGCCACGAAAAGGAAGCACGTTCCATCGTTTCTGACGAATATTAGCACGTTTGGTCTTCTGCCGCGAAGACTAACACATTTGTCTGCCTCGCCACGAAGAATAGCACAATTTCGTACTGTTGCGACGAAAACTAGCACGTTATACTGTTTCGCCACGAATAATAGCACGTTTGGGAATTTATGGCGAAAACTAACATATTATCCGGTATGGCCACGAAGAATAGCTCGTTTTGGATTATACTGCAGACTGCAGAAACTATCGCGTTTCAGCGCGTGGGCAGTTTAAAAGAATTCAACTGTTGAAAATATTGTTTAATAAATAATAATTCCATCTAATCTCCAAAAGACAACACATATGGGAATTTTAATCTACATAATTTAAGTAAGGGAGGGTGGGGGAATTGCGAACGCGGGGTAAACGCGAACATGCTACTTTTCGTGGCAAACCGCTCTAACGTGCTAGTTTTCGCAGCGAAAGACGAAACATGTTATTTTTCGTGGCAAACCGCTCAAACGTGCTAGTTTTCGTAGCGAAAACCGAAACGTGATAGTATTCCTGGCAAACCGCTCAAACGTGCTAGTTATCGCAGCGAAAGACGAAACATGCTATTTTTCGTGGCAAACCGCTCAAACGTGCTAGTTTTCGCAGCGAAAACCAAAACGTGATAGTTTTCGTGAGAACGAAGGCAAACGTGCTACTTTTCGTAAGAAAATTGAAACGTGCTACTTTTCGTAACGCACGTCGATATGTTGATATTACAGTCAATGTTATATATATATATATATATATATATATATGTTTGTATATTTAGGATTCCCTTAAGGAGTACAAATTTGAAAGGGGTTCGAAAGCAATTCTCAGTATTCAAGCTGCATCTTGGTTTCCTGGCAACGCCGCAATAAATTCACGATCCTGTAAACCAACCTTGAACGATGTAAGTGTGCTACGGCGAACGTGTTAAGGTGGAATCTGACGGCACGTGGATCGGCGAGCCGGCTCGGCTCGCCCAGGCTCGCTCAGCCTCGCGAATTGGCGATCCATGACGTTCTCACGGCACGTGGATCGGCGAGTCGGCTCGGCTCGCCCAGGCTCGCCTAGGCTCGGCCCGGCTCGCGTGTCGGCGAGCCATGAGTGCTCTCACGGCGCGTGGATCGGCTCGGCTCGCCCAGGCTCGCGAGTCGGCGAGCCATGAGCGTTCTCACGGCACATGGATCGGCGAGTCGGCTCGGCTCGCCCAGGCTCGCCCGGGCTCGCGAATCAGCTATCCATGAGCGTTCTCACAGCACGCGACTCGGCGAGCATGAGCGTTCTCACGGCGCGTGGATCGGCTCGGCTCGCCCAAGCTCGCCCAGGCTCGCGAGTTGGCGAGCCATGAGTGTTCTGACGGCACGTGGATCGACGAGTCGGCTCGGCTCGCACAGGCTCGCCCAGGCTGGCGAATCAGCGATCCATGAGCGTTCTCACGGCACGTGGGTCGGCGAGTCGGCTCGGCTCGCCTAGGCTCGGCCAGGCTCGCGATTCGGCGATCCATGAGCGTTCTCACGGCGCGTGGGCTCGGCGAGTCTCGTGCCAAGCTCGTCGATCCACGGTCCGTCAGATTCCACCTTTACTTTGCGTTTCATGATCCGATTGTATGAAAATTCAAGATTATCAATTCCAGCTTAGCCCAACTAAGGAGAAGGGAAAGGAAAAGGAAAAGGAGAAGGAGAAGGAGAAGGAGAAGGAAAAGGAAATGGACGCAGTTAGTCAAGAGGAAATCCAGAATGTTACGAGTAACTGGTCTTCTAGGTCATACCCAGATATAAAGAACTTTCCTTACCCTGTGTAAGCTTAATGCACATATTTATGTTGTCCAAGGAATATCGAGGCCCCCCCAAATCATTTCGCTGCAGTTCACTATACGTGGCGGTTTACGGGCAGTCGCTGCGGAAATGTTTCGCGTTGGTCTGAACAAACCCTTAAGCCGCTGCGAATCCATCACGGCGAAATATTCGCTGCCCCCGCGAACAGTCGCGTTGGTTTGGTGGAGCCTTCAAGCACATGTTTAATGTAACTATATGCGTTATCTTTAGATTGCCGAAGAAAGGTGAAAAGAATATTCTAATAACATCTGCATTGCCCTATGTGAACAATGTTCCTCATTTAGGAAATATTATTGGTTGTGTACTTTCTGCTGATATCTTCGCCAGGTTCGTCTCGCGATATGAGTAACAACGTCGTACTAATATAAACATGTTCCAATTTGTACTTTCTGCTTACAGATACTGCAGGCAAAGGAATTATAATACGCTGTTCATTAGGTACGCAACTTTTCTACGATGTATGTAGATCTATTTGATATTTAACATTAAATGTCCTAATGAAAATGAAATAATATCGTAGTGGAACTGACGAATATGGCACTGCCACAGAGGCCAAAGCTTTAGAGGAGAAAACAACCCCGCAGGCTATATGCGACAAATTCTTCGATATACATAATGACGTCTATCGATGGTTTAGTATAGGTTTCGACTACTTCGGTCGTACTACTACATCTGAACAAACAGAGTAAGATGGGTCTCGCACTAGCTGCGTTATAGAATAAATTATATTGTACACTAGCAAAATACACCCGCGCTTCGCTTCGGGCCTAAGAGATATTAAGGAGTCCGTGAAAATACATTTCACCCCTTTTCACCACCTCCTTAGGGGTTGATTAGGGCAAAATCTTGAAATTGGTTTTTAAGCATTTATGTGGGTAACCTTTCGAAGTAAAAACCAAGTTGATATCTAATCGGGGCTAAGAGATTTTGACGAATCCATGAAAATATATTTTACCCCTTTTCACCCCCTTGAGAATGGATTTTCCAAAAACCCATCCTTAGTGGGTGTCTACGTCATGAAAACAATGTACCTTCCAAATTTCACGTTCCTAGGTTAAACGATTTGAGCTGGGCGTTGATGAGCCAATCAGTCCTATAGATTAAATTATCTTTTAACTATCCTTACGTTATCCTGCTACTAAGATACAGAAACCATCATCTTTCACTATTTTACAGAATCGTGCAATCATTCTTCTTAAGGATAAGATCGCAGGGGTACGTGTTAAGCGAAACGGTGGATCAGCTCCTCTGCGAATCTTGTGATAGATTTTTAGCAGATAGATTTGTTGAAGGGACGTGTCCAAGGTGCAAATACGAAGACGCGCGTGGCGATCAATGCGATGGTTGCGGTCACTTAGTGAACGCAACAGATTTAATATCTCCGCGGTGCAAAGTGTGCAGTAATCGGCCAGTGGTTAAACAATCGGAGCAATTCTTCTTAGACTTACCCAAGGCAAGTGTTTCGTTATAATGCAGGTAATGTTACTTCCGCGCGGATGTGTGGCATTTGTTGTCTAAAGATATCGCTGTCTACAGTTAGAGGACAAGTTAAAGGAATGGTCTGCAACCGTAGAAAAAGGATGGTCGGGTGTTGCGAGGGTAGTTGCAAAACCGTGGCTACGAGATGGGCTTAAACCGCGATGCATAACGAGGGACTTGAAGTGGGGAATACCCCTTCCGTTAAAGGGTTACGAGAACAAAGTGTTCTATGTTTGGTTCGATGCACCTTTCGGATATATCAGTATTACAAAGAGGTATACCAAGGAGTATGAACAATGGTGGAAGCCTAAAGACGTACAAATTGATTTGTATCAATTTATGGCAAAGGATAATGTCCCCTTCCACGCGATAATGTTCCCCGCTTGTTTGATAGCGGCCGACGAGGGTTACACGTTAATGAAGCATTTAATGGCAACTGGTGTGTTTTAACAAAATTTTATAGACGACAACCATGTTTGAAGCCACACTATTTTTCTTGCACTTCGGCTATTAATATCTCATTCTTGTTTCAGAGTATCTGAACTACGAAGATACGAAGTTTTCTAAATCGAGGGGGATTGGGGTATTCGGAACTGATGCCAGAGATACAGGTATACCAGCTGACGTTTGGAGATTTTATCTTGCATTTGTTAGACCAGAGACTCAAGATTCAAATTTCAATTGGGAGGATTTATCTACCAAAAATAATAGCGAATTGTTAAACAATTTCGGGAACTTCGTTAACAGGTACGCGATCCTTTACGATAAACTATATGAATCTTCAGTAGTTATTCCTTTTAAGGGAGTCGCTAAGAATTATTTTTAACGAATAGAGCCCTGGTATTCGCGGAGAAATATTTCGAGTCGAAAGTCCCGCCGATGGAACTCCAAGAAGACGACTTAACGCTTCTGGCGTTAGCTCAACGGGAATTGTCGTCTTACATACAGGCTCTGGAACAGGCGAAATTAAGGGACGGTTTGAAGCACGTGCTAGCTATTTCAAAACATGGGAATCAGTATATGCAATCTCAAGAACCATGGGTGAAAATCAAGGGGACTGACGACGATAAGTAAGCGGCGTATTGATTTTAATGAAATAATATTGCAACGCTATTTAACTGCTGCTTGTGTTCTACTTAAACATAACGTAATGCTTGTTCTTTTATTGTTCATAGAAAGAGAGCTGGGACGATCATTGGTATTTGCAGTAATTTAACGTGCCTGTTGTCAGCCCTTTTGGCACCATTCATGCCAAACACCTCCCGCGAATTGAGATCTCAACTAGGATTGGACAATTGCAACTACGGCTACATTCCCGACATTATTACAAATACACTTCCCACGGGCCACAGAATTGGTAAACCGTCTCCCTTGTTTAAGAAGATAGAGGACAAAGACGTAGAGTCGTTAAGGAAAAAGTATGGTGGCAAGCAAGAGACTGCGAATAAAGCTAAAGCAACTAATGTCTCGTATGACAACGCAAAAACTTTGGAAGCTGCGATAGCAGCACAGGTTGGTAAATGCTTTTAATAACAACACGAAGGAACTGCGGCGATATTTCGATATTCTATGTACTCGTTATATTTTCAGGGCGAGAAAGTTAGGGAGATGAAAGCGAAACACGATAAAAGCGTTTGGCAGCCCGAGGTTCAAATTCTGTTAGACTTGAAGAAGAAACTTGCTGATCTCAAAAGTAGAGGAGGGAAGCCTTCTGAATCGCCGCAATCTAAGAGCAAAAAGCCTGAAACGGTTTTCGTACCTGAACAAAATGGAGAAGTTTCGACGGATGCAGCGACTTTGGAATCGGCTATTACCAAACAGGTACGATCAAACTATTAGCTAATGGAGGTATGTATTATATATATATTTGTGTACTAATTTCGTTTTTAGGCCAACCTTGTTCGCGAGCTGAAAGCTAAAGGTGACAAAGCTGTGTGGCAGCCCGAAGTGCAGAAACTATTGCAACTCAAGAAACAGTTGGCAGATCTCACTGGAACAACTCCAGCTCCGTCTGACAAAAAGTCCAAGAAAAAGAAGTAACTTAATTGCTAGCCCCCGCAAAAACATCCTCCCATCGTCAATGATCTATCAAGATATTTTATAATAAAACCTCATCTTTCATCCCCTACTATCGCATACTTAGTTTAAAAATATGTACATCGATGTTATATGGCATTCTTTTTTAAAACATATAACCAGAACGATTTATTTAATAAAATTAATTTATACATTAGAGACGGAGCTGTAAAGGTGAAATCTGCAATTCTCATTTCATTTGAATTATAATTCAATTATTGGCAGAGAACATTGTAGTAAGTGCAATGTTAAGAAATATATAAAATACAAATATTGCATTCAATTGTTACATCCTTATGGAGGGGTGCTTACTTCCGTGCTGTACAGTAGACGCCATACTTTATAATATTGCTTCAATTTATCTGAATATGAATTTGTAAATACTATCATTTAGTATATTACACGCACACACTTTTCTTTTCACTACTGCATTGCTCTCGACCTCCACGATGACTATCATATCTTTCAATTTTCTCATTTCATCCTGTTCGCGTGCACCGGAAATGTACGAAACACGATATTTTCTAGGATACAGATCACAAGAGAGGCTACAATGCCGAAGATCAAAACTAGAAGGATCGGCACTGTCTCGATGATCGTTACGCTCGACGCCTCCCGATTGATTTCATTGTAGTAAGGCTTTCTAGAAGTCCATCGCAGCAACTCTCGGCGTCGAATCCCCGCGGTATACGTCCTAATTAAACTGCAGTTAATTGAAAGTTAGTAATCGATCTAGAAGCTTGCCCACCGCCGGGCAAATTCTGATAAAGGTATGATGCAACCGTCTTACCCTATCTTCACGATTTCTTGAAACTGACCGCGCGGTGCCGACCACAGGCCCAACGCGGAAGGTCGAAGTAAATGGACTTCGGTGAGCTGGGAAATCATGTCGTTGGAGAACATGCGTTCGATAAGTGGGTATACGATATTAGGATCTGTATGATAGGCAAATCCAGGATTCATGATCCCTCGGATACCCTCCATTAAGGGCTGATACCTCGCCGCCTCTGGTATGGTCTCCCAGTGTTTCCTGAAGTATTGGACATCTGTTGTCTTGGTCTACGAAAGGATCGTCGAATCGAGGCAATTAATTGTTGGGCGTTAATGTTCGGTAGCTAGCAGAGGAACATTATGCAATGACTACGAGGAAACGTAGGATAGTTTACGCTTATTAGGATGTCGAAGAAAGTGGTCTTATAAGTGCTGAGCTTCATTCTGCTTCTGATCAACGAGGTCAAAGAATCGTTCATTTTGTTCGCGGGGCCGTTGTTCAATCGACTTGATACTATCGCTGCCGAGTAACAATTGTACATGAGCAGACCAAAGATCAACGTCTGGAGGGAGGCAACGCGACTCGAAAGTTTATTGCTCTCGAATGGCAGTCCTGTAGATCGGCGAATAATTATTTGGCGAATTAATAACTTTTCAGTAAAATAACTGGGGTGCGACCGGGTACTTACCTTGTTGGCACATCGCGCCAATGATGACGAAGACCGTTTCACCGTAATGGGACTCTTTCTCCAATTTGAAGATTATTCGCAGAATGATTACCATAACGACCGACAGTACGCAGAACATATACCAAACTTTCTTCTCCCACGGTCGGAAGATTATGTTCATATCCACTTTCTGTGAAGGCAGAGTACGAAACATGAAGCAAGTTCTATGAAAAAAATCGTAACGCGTTACTTAATGAAACCTATTTCAAATCTCACAATATTATTTCAATAATTATTACATTTCTGTCTTCTTCAGTACTCGAGACTAAAAAATATTTTTCGTACAAACAGGTAGAGTAGTTTTCTATTTGAGAATACCTTGAAGGCCAGACTTGCAGAGTTACGTCGCACCAATCGAGCCTTTCCTGCGTCAAGATGGATGGATAATATCCCAAATCGAAGAGTCGGTCTCTGAGACCACTCATCAACGGTCCATTCCTATCATTGGGCGGCCAATAATTTAGTTCTATCATTTCGAGGCTGCAAATCGTGCGTTTAAAGAATAACCGCCGAATAATAAATACAATAACAATGCAGCAATTCCCCGAAATGTGGGAACTTGTTACCTAAAATTGTACATGTAAGCGACATTCACTAGAAGAGAGTACCCAAACTTGGGCCAGTTGTCTTCCAGCATAGCATTCCGTTCTGTCAGATATTCTATCAGATCTTGATCCACCGGTTTCTTCGCTATCTAAAACTGACATTCTTACAAACAAATAAAATTCTTCTTCACGCAGGAAATATGGAAAGAATTACTACCGTGAGCGAAGGACTTAAAAATTACAAGTGCAAAAGTAAATTGTTCCTTTCATCCTCTTCACGTGTAATAACTTTCAATATCGATGGCAACGAGATCATTCAAACGCATCCGTCTGCATTAGGATGGCTCTTATTTACTCTTGGTAAAATTTTTTTTCAAGATTTTCTTCGGGGCACCCTCCAGAATAGTTCCAAATAATTAAAAAAAAATCTGTGTAAAGTTTCAGCTCGATCGGATAACGGGAAAGGGTGCCCCTGGGCCGTTAAACATTTAAATAATTATTTAACAGCTCGCGAAGTCGATTTTATATAACGTCTTCCAAGTTATTGATTAAATCAAAAAACATGTCAAACAAAAGTTGTAGATCCGAACAAGGAGCATCTTTTTTGTTGTATTACTATTTTTCGTGCGACAAACGGTTTTCGAAAAAAAAACGAAAAACTAAAAAAAAAAACTTTTTTTCAAATTTTGAAAGTTTAAATGCTTCTAGAACGCTTTTAATTTATGAAGGTGAACAAAAAAAATGGAATCTTTATTTTCGAGGACTATTTTTTAAACATTTAAGGGGAGGGGGCATATACCGAAATATGCAAAAAAAAAAAATTTTTTCTTATTTTCAGTGTTTGATATGTGATGAATGTTTCCTGAAAAGTTGGGGTCAAAATTCGCAAAAATATCGGAGATATAGACGTCATGATTTCGGGTAAAATGATCAATATATCAAATATCTGATGTCTATATCTCCGATATTTTTGCGAATTTCGACCCCAACTTTTCAGGAAACATTCATCACATATCAAACACTGAAAATAAGAAAATTTTTTTTTTTTTTTTTGCATATTTCGGTATATGCCCCCTCCCCTTAAATGTTTAAAAAATAGTCCTCGAAAATAAAAAGTCAATTTTTTTGTTCACCGTCATAAATAAAAAGCGTTCTAGAAGCATTTAAACTTTCAAAATTTGAAAACAAAAAGTTGTTTTTTTTTAGTCTTTTTTTTTTTCGAAAACCGTTTGTCGCACGAAAAATAGTAATAGAACAAAAAAGATGCTCCTTGTCCGGATCTACAACTTTTGTTTGACATATTTTTTTATTTAATCAATAACTTGGAAGACGTTATATAAAATCGACTTCGCGAGCTGTTAAATAATGATTTAAATGTTTAACGGCCCAGGGGCACCCTTTCCCGTTATCCGATCGAGCTGAAACTTTACACAGATTTTTTTTTAATTATTTGGAACTATTCTGGAGGGTGCCCCGAAGAAAATTCAAAAATTGAAAATAAGAGCCACCCTAGTCTGCATGCTACTCACGACACCAGCAGATTTGACTTTTATCTGCTGGAAATCTCGCCTCCTGGAAAACTTGCCCTCCGACAGCGTAACGTTCAATCCAGTCTCTCTGTCCCAGGTTCCTAAATTTGTAATGCTGAGCTGGCCACCGCAGTGCTTGCAGTGGTTGTAGATATCGTAGAGAACGTGACCATCGTCCCTTGGCAGAGAAATCACGAAATCGGTGGTGACGCTGAACGTGCTGTCGTTTAATAACCGAACGGTATGTTCCATGTCCCTTCCCAGAATCAGCCACTGGTGCAAGTGCCCGAACATGTAGCATCTCGATGCCTAGATTATAGTTTCCCGACTATCAATCTTCACATTCAAGGGCTAACATCGTGAAACAAAATACGTGACTCGGTATGGTTGCGGACGTTCCAATTGTACCTCGTCGAAGATATTCACTACGTCTTTGTCCGCTACTGAACACCGTAGGTCCACAAACACACCCAAGTTCCAGTAATCGGTACGCAATGATCTCTGTACATCGACATTCGATCCAAGTGTCATTGCCGACACCAAAATGCCAGCGTCACTGAAGGCTCTGATGATTTGCTGATCATCTGTGCCGAATATATTTGAATAGATCAGAAAATTGATTTTGTCGTTAGGTCGTTGAAAATACCAGGGCTTAAAAGCCGCAGGACCCACTTTCGTACCCCCCGCAGGAGAAGCCGACAGCTCTGGTGATCTCTTTGAAGAGGAAGTAATCGTGAATCACGTCGATGCTGGTTGCACCCGAGGCAACGATTAACTGCAGACAAAAAACACCTCGCAGGAGCATCTCTGTTGCAACTTGCAAGGCTGCACTTTATCGTTGGTCGCAAGTCGAGGGACTGCGTGCAGAGCGTTCGTGCCGCAAGCCAGGTCGCCTGTTGCTCAATTTTGTATGAGAAACCGTCAGTTTCGACGTGATAGTTCTTCATACGGGAGATAGGTGCACATTATGGACATGCACAAGTGCTTTCGAAGCTTTTTGCAAAGTGAAGGTCCGATACCCAGACGGCACGCGATGTCTTTGAGACGTCCAGTTTACCTCTGCATTTGGTCTGAACGTCTTGCGATGTTATTAGGACATCTTTAGACGTCTGTGTGCTATCTGGGTGGGTGATGGCGGACAACCGCTGGACACGAGTTAGTCAGCTATACTTAGAACTTAATTAATTAAATTGTAGTGATTGCACAGTAATACAAATGATTATGGGACCAATTAATATGGATTATGGTCACAATTTTATTGTACTAATAATATTCTTAACTCGACTGTGAAATATAATTCAATCTTCGTTTACAAGAGTGTTCCAACGCTTTTAATGTAAATTCGACGTAGATAATCAGGGTCGTAGACTAATTAATTATTAAAGTGTTTTTGTTGTTTCTACTTTCTAAACCGTGATAGGTAATGATACATAGTTTAGAGCTGTAAATCCAGCAGATTATCTTTACTGTTGCCACTAGTAATGCTCCCCCTCGCGCCAACAATCTTCTTTCGATTCATCACGGTCTTTCTGCAAAATGTATGCAAATTTTCGTCAGCATATTGACAAGGGAAGATCGGCGAGTGACACGTGCCGCTTGCGATGCAACATTGCTGTATTGTTTGTTGAACCAACCTAAGTAAGAGCTTTGCCGCATTCGGTTGGTGCTATTTTCGCACCTTAAGGGAGAAACCACCCTTTTTACTCATGCGGTTATCACTCGTAAATTACAAAAGATATCGAAAAAACATTTAAATAAATGATATACCGTTTCTGAAGATCTACATATTTGTCGGAAATAATTTTCGAAAAACTATATTTTTTCAATTTTCGTAAAAATATTTTTTTATTTTCGTAAAAAAAACAATTTTCCTCCCTTAAAGTGCAGAGGTAGCCAGTGGCGAATTTAACAGGGCGGCTGATGAGCAGTTGCCGCCTGTGCCCCTGCCTGAAACGGGCCCATCTCCAAAAAAAAAATAATGATTAGGTATAGTTATCCAAACACTATATTTTTTTCTGTACTACTACACTTAGCCCGTTTTCAGTAAACTACCTCTTCATTTTCCCGGAAAAATGGGCCCCTCAGAACTTTTGCCACCTGGGCCTTTTTTCTTAAATCCGCAACTGGAAGTAACACCAACCGAATGCGGCAAAGTTCTTAGGTTGGTCCAACAAACAAGCGAGCAAACTTGCATCAAAATTGGCGAGTGTCACTCACCCATCTTCCCTTGTTAGTACCTACTTATTTTACTTTCTTGACGTATTAAGATAACAATTGCTTCGAACTCACTTCCTCGAACGTTTGTAAATAATGTTCTCTGAGATACAGATTCCTCCAGCCATCACCATCCCAAATGCCAGTAATATCAGAGCAGGGGCGGTTTCGTAGATAGTGATGCTTCTTGTGGACAATGTGTCGGGCTGACACTGAGGTTTTCTTGATGACCAGTGCTTGATTTGTCGATCGCGAAGCCCAGTGTTGAACATTTTCGTCAATCTTACAAAGATAATAACCCTTAAGTACACTCGCACGAAAAATATTACAAAAATTGAAGTTCACGTGTTTATATATTTCAAAAATGTATTGCAAAATATATATTTGCGAATAACGAAGTCTGTGGGGAAGTAAACAATCATGGATTCCTACTATTTATTTTTAAATGCAATATAATTCAATTAAATTGAATTGTTTACTTAACTGGCCATCACACATATCTTCCCTATTTTTCGACATAATCGCCTTTTCTGTTGAGGCGTTTGTCTAAGATGTAGAAAACTAAAGAAATAAACAAATCACCGTAAGAAATGACCCTATCCTCACCCTATCTTCGCCATCTCGACGAACTGCCCATTGTGGCTGGCGTACATGCCCATCACGGATTGTTTAAACAAGTGGATCTCCGTGAGCTCGCAGATTTTATTCGAGTCGAACATCCTTTCGACGTAAGGATACGCTGTATTGGGATCAGTGTGGTACGCCAAAATCCCTTGGCTGACTTGTTTGATACCCTCTTCAATCGGCAAGTATCTCTTCGATTCTGGCAGAGGGTCCCAGCGCTTCGTTCGAAAGTAATCCGATTCCCAGTTCAGTTTCTAATAATGTCGCGATATTATAGTACGCGTCGATACAGAATCGATTTCTTCTCAAATTCGTGTAATTTTTGGGAGATAAATAATTGACAGGAATCAGACAGGAATCTTTCAATAATTATATTTCTTGGAAGAAATAGAAATTAATTTCGTCACTCTTATTCAGCTATCGATAATCATGGATGATCTTAACAAATTTTATCCAAAATTATAAAATTTGTAATTTATAAAATTTGTAATATTTGTAATATTTGTAATTTATAAAATTTGTAATATTTGTAATAATTGTAATTTATAAAATTTGTAAAATTTGTAATTTATAAAATTTACAAAATTTGTCAACTTTTTCCCCCAAAACCTGGCGTATAATTACTGAATTTGAAAATACAGAATATCTTCTGATCCACAGATAAGGATATCGATAGATTAAATCGCCAAGGTTGTTGGCAAATTCTTTGTTCCTCGATTTAATAAGTAAAATGATTTTCGTGAATAAAATATACTCGTCAATCGACACTTACGTACAAAAAGTAGTTCAGGTAAGGCACAGCCTCAGCAGCAATTTTCAGATTGCTATCTGCGAGTACGGTCACCGAATCCTCCATCATGTCAAGGGGCTCGCTCAGCCGGGCGGAGACAATACTGCCAGAATAATAATTGTACATTATCCAGCCGTGTATCGTCATTTGGAAAAGTGCGATGCGGCATGCCACGCGTTTTGGAAAGAGATTCGCACCTGTCACGAGGATACGACGTTCGTTATATGATTCAATCGATGATTGCTGTTTAATACCCACCTTGCTGAGATAAGATTCCCACTGACAGCACCACAGCCCCCGAATATTTCTCTTTCTTCCCAATTCCCTCCTGATTCATTATCAATTTTATAACGAATATGCAGAACAAACCGAAAGCCGCGAAAGTGTACCAGGTTTGTCGGGTGAAAGGCTTCAGGAAGATCTCCAGCTTGATCTTGTTGGTCGAAGTCGACAACAGCATGAAGCAGGGCCTAACCGAGACGATAATGTTCTGAATTGTTGTAAAACATATTCGACGTCTTTAATATACCTAGGATACTGAGAACACTTAATAGAACTTGATATTCAAACTCTATAATGATTTTCGTGAGTTCGTTAGTGAAATTGAGTAAGGTGGCAGGATTGGTACTAACCATCTGTCTGCCATGATGGGAATAGTGTACTGAAGACCTGAAGTGCAAAGAATTTTCTCTGCTTTTTACTGATTAAAATATTTTCTTTATATTATCTTTTCTGTACGCCTGCAGTTTTATTGAAACACAGGAGATGTATGTGTGCATTTGTATTACTTATTCAAGTATTAATATATTCAAGACTGCTACAGCTATAGACGAAATTTGTTTAATGATAATTATCCAATTTAAAAAATGATCAATACAGTAAAAATCTTGTTCTCTGTCTTCCATGATTTATTGTGGAAATATTTCACTTACAAGGGAAGATTCCGAACCCGGAGATTAAAAAAATGATGAAACTTTGTGAATATCTAGGGCAGGGCTGCGCAAGGAGCTGTTTTCAGCGCCTAGCGGCGAGCAACCAGCCGTACGTCGAGCTGCCCCGTTGCTACGGGTAGAATCAGTGAGGGGAACTGCAGTAGTGTAGGTGCGTGCTCGTAGGCTCGTAGCGTAAGTACCTATACAGGGTGTCCCAAAAATGTCGGTTTTCCTTGAAGGGGGTGATTTGAAACAACTTTTTCCTTAGCGAAAATATTGTCCGAAGCTTCGTTAAGGAGATATTAACCAAAAACCCCGACCAATCAGAGCGCGCGCCTTCCGCCCGAGTTCCCGCGGTAGGCAACCGCGCTTGTGCTACGAACGTACGAACAAGCAAGTCGGCATGCATCGAAGGAAACCGCGTTACACAGTTTTTTTTTAAAACAGAATCTTAAATAAGAATAATTTGAAGTGAGAGGACAAGAAGTACGTAAATTTCGTTTTTAAATAAGGCATAAACGAAAAGGTAACGTAACAGAAAATGTACGACAAGTGATCGTAATTCGTTATTGAGGTAAAAATCCGTAGTTTAACAACGGCCAACACAACTAAATTTAAAAAATAATATTAGGTGTATGAATAAATTCTTTCCGACTGGAATTTCTATCGCGGTGGTATTCAGAAGCTGCCAGAAAAATGGCAAAAGGTAATGAACAATAATGGAAATTATTGCGATGATCGAATTGTTTTCATATTTTTTAAATCGAACTGTTATTGTACCCTAAAATCGGAAAGAATTTATTTTCACACCTAATAATCACCAATAAATTAAATAAAACTCACCCTTTCGGATATTCCTTTCCTTGCTTTCCTTCCCTTTTCGGAAACCTGTGTCACTAGGCCACTGTACCGATCCTGGTCATCGGCGTCCAGTGCTCAGCTGATCGCAGGGTCAATGTACCGAATATTCACTTCACTGCGCGGCTACTAACACTGTTCACTTAATTTATGTTTCACGGAACGTGTTGTTCTTACGTTATAAAAATTGGTGGCCCCGAAAGGGGCCGATTACTGTTAATTACTGGGACGAGATTACTACTATTACCCGGCGAAAAGAAGACTCGTGGCAGACGGTCTCGGGCTGTGCAGTCCGCTGCTGTGACGATTGGTCGCGTCACCTATTTGGGCACACTTTTACAGACGGTGCACACGTATTTTGGTTATTGGCTGAAGTTGCCACATGCATTGTCGCACCGCGCGGCGAAGAGATCGAACGAAACACATCGAGACCGAGTGGGATAGAGCGATCTGTAGCCTACGCTATTGTTTTGTTTTGACGATCATGGGTCAGATCGCTCTATCCCACTCGATCTCGTGTTTCGTTCGATCTCTTCGCCGCGCGGTGCGACAAGCGCGGTCGCCTACCGCGTAGCCAACGCTACCGCGGGAACTCGGGCGGAAGGCGCGCGCTCTGATTGGTCGGGGTTTTTGGTTAATATCTCCTTAACGAAGCTTCGGACAATATTTTCGCTAAGGAAAAAGTTGTTTCAAATCACCCCCTGAGTCACCCCCTTCAAGGAAAACCAACATTTTTGGGACACCCTGTATATGGCTGGGTTCCTTGTGGGGCCTCAGTGCAGAGCAGGGCCCGTAATATATTTCGGGGAGGTCATGAAATTTCCGAAACATTTGCTACTGCTGGCATTTCGTATGACTGACGGTTCGATTTTACTGATAATAAAACATTTATTGCTGATTATACTTATCTTTTCACTGACAAATAAAGTATTTAGAGAGTGAATACTATACAAATAAATAACTCGGACACAAAGAAAATAAAATTTTAAGTAACGATATATATAATTTATAAAAGCTAGAACATGATATAATAATGATAGAAATAAAAATGATATATTTTTTTCTGTTACACGCTCCCCGCTCCCCGCTCAACGCTTATAACGTGATCAATTAAAAAAGAAGTTAATTTCAACCAAATTCATGAAAAATTTAACTCTTGGTCTAGGGCAAGGGCCTCCTCGCTCCCCGCACCCCCACTACACTACACTACTGCAGTTTTCCTCAGTGATTCTACCCTTAGCAACGGGACAGCTCGACGCACGGCTGGTTGCTCGTCGCGAGGCGCTGAAAACAGCTCCTTGTGCAGCCCTGATCTAGGGCATTCTAGGGGATGTCCTCCTGAGTACAACGCAATTTTTCTTCCTGCCCAAGTTCACTTTAAAAGGGTGAAATTGACCTCTGGAAATTTTCCGATTTTGTTTATAATTCGCCAACTGTAAGGACTGTAAGGACTGTAAGAACTATTAGTTACCAAATGATAGTCCTAATTAAATGAAGTAACTTTTTTCCCTGAAAACTTAGACTTCAATTTCACCCTCTTAGAGTGAATTTGAGCAGCAAAAAATTGCGTTGTACTCAGGGGGACATCCCCTATTCACTGACCAGTAGTACCGTAATTGCCACACCCAATTTAATTTCTACGCTCAACACGAGTGCGAACAATCCATCATTCAATATTCCCATCAATGTGCATTGCACAAAGTTACCAAGCTTAGCATATAAAAAACACATTTTTCATACTCATTGCCATTTTCTTACCGAATTGGCCAAGCTGCTCCAATAAGACTAGCATAATCCAATCGCTCGGACACCATGATCCTCGGATTACTGGCGAAGTCGATGTAATTCGCTTGCAGAAATTCGAAAATCAAACCGTGCACGCTGTGCCTGTCCCAATATATTATTTCAGAGGCATGAACACTGAAAAAATAAAGGTCCATCAGTACGTACAGAAAATCGCGACACTGCTTCCCACTTGTTACCTGAAATTAAAAAGGTCCCCTGTATGCAGTATCATGGCGTGCACGAATTTGTGCATACTGTCTAAGGACCTCGTATTGATATCCTGCATGTAATCCTCGAGACGCATGTCCTTTGGTCTGTATTGTATCTAAATGGAGTATTTTATAAGAGGTCGATTCTACAGATATTTAATGCTTCGGATTAAAAGGACCAACCATGTAGCATGAGCGCCTTGATCGTTTGCAACATTAGTGGACCGATTAAGATTCATCAGAAGTGGAGTAATTTGGTGTAGGTTTGGACAGACCAAAAGACGATTACAGTGGTGTGTTTGAAGTTTTAAAGGTATCCTTAAAATCGAATAAAAAATTTTTCGTGTTTCCTTTTCTAGTAAGTGGAAGAAGGGAATTCAGCAAGCAGATTTTTACGATTAAAACTGGAGATATATAGAGGGAAAAGGTATTAAATAGGAATAACACAACTTTGTACACTTTTACTACCATAATTTTTAGAATAATAATCATTGCTAGATTCGCATAAAAATAAATGCTAGAGTCCCACTTAGGAACACAGAAGACAATTTTAAAAACATTGAAAAATATTCTACAATCATCTCGTAGATCCCATTAAATCAAAGTACCCAAATCGATCCACTAGCAATAAAAACAATATTAGAGAATATTATTCTCAACGATACCAAAACATTACTTCAACCCATACTAATTTCATAATTGCCCGCGAAACTTAACGCTCGCAATTACTTTTACGGAGCACCATGTCAGCCTTGATTCACCGTTAATAAAATCCGAAGTTCGATTATCGTTCGTGAAATAATTATCCCGTATATTTTCCTATTTAATCAAGCATTGATTACCCGGCTACAGAAACGAAGCCATCGTTCGTTCGCAAACGACACTCACCACCCCCGATATTTTCAGCCTCATCCCGTGCATGTTGGCTCTCCTGTTAATTAAAGGCTGCGTCAAAGTGACGCTCAGCCCCAAATCACTCCGCCATGTGCCCAGTTCCGTCACGTTCAGCGAGCCGCCGCGATACTTGCAGTGATTGTAAACGTCGTGGAGATCGTAACCACCGCGGTTGTTCGATATCGCCAGAACAAGGTCTGTCACCATGTTGTAGGCGGTGTCGTTCAAAAGCGATAGACTCTGATTGTAATTAGAGCCCAACACCAGCCAGTTGTACGAGTAATCGTACATTCTGTACTTGGAGCCCTAAGTTCCACGAAATTATATTATAAATAAAATTCGATTCTACCACTTTGACGGTCACATATTTTCAAGAAAACTGACGCTCGCTGCCGATCCTTTCCAAATCTCTTAAGTATTGCACAGGGTGTCCCAGTATTGACGGTACAACCCTGATTCTCCATGAAAAAATAAGTCGAAAATATATCTTTGGTGGGCCGGCAAAAGAGTAGATCGCGAACGTGACCGTTAAAGTGTTAATTTTAATTGCTATTAGGGGTCGCTCTTAAATTACATAAGGGTAATTTTCCCTCCCACCCCAAGTATAGGAATTCGTAAGATTTTATATTCCACCCCCGACCCTTTCTTACGTAGTATTTTTTACATTGTTTTTTCAGTTATTAAAATTCTTTTAGAGGTTTATATAATTCATTTCATTCGCTTTCACGTGTGCGATGAGACATCGCTTTTTAAGTTAATCATATTGAAAATTAGGTTAAAAAATATCACGTGAGACGCTGCTCGACTCCCTCTTGCCCCTTGTAAGAAAACGTACGAAAATCGCGACTCCCCAAAAACCTTACGTAATTTAAGAGCGATCCCTTGTCGAGGTTCTAAACCAGCGGTGGCCACATCGGGCCATTTGGGAGTAAGGCCTCCATGCTGTTTACCGTAGCCGCGCGGAAGGGGAGCTCGAAAGCCAATGGTAACGTGGGCGCGTCACGGATAGGGAAAACTGTAGTAGTGTGCGGGGCAACCTCATGCCCGTACGATAGGCTTGAATGACTGGGATTCTTGGGGGCCCGAGCGAACCTCCAGTGGACAGTGTACAAGGGGTCCCGTTGGGGCCCTCAAGGAACCCAGTCATTCAAGCCTATCCTACGAGTACGAACCTGCGCCGCACGCTACTACCTACACACTTACAGTTTTCCCTATCCGTGGCGCGCCCACGTTACCATTGGCTTTCGAGCTCCCCTTCCGCGCGGCTACGGTAAACAGCATGGAGGCCTTACTCCCAAATGGCCCGATGTGGCCACCGCTGTTCTAAACTCTAAGGGTAGGTGTATCTTACTTCGGCGAAGATTCGAACAGCGGTTTCATTGTGGCAACGAAGGTCAACGATGACTCCTACCGTCCAAGTGTCGCTTCTCAAGAATCTACGGAAGTCGATCTTCACGCTGGGTTCTCGTATTATGGTGTATACGCCTGTGGTGCTCAGGGTTCTTAGGAGATTGAAGTCACCTGACTCAGATCGCGCATTGTTAGGAGAGCTCGCGTGAACACTTACTTATTCTTAGTTTTTTGGAAAATTTCAAATCAGAGTTCTGTTGTTTTGGGAAAATGACGTTGAGGTGGGTCGTGAGCTTGAAAAGTGTTCTTTTGCTGCTTTGGATTCATTTGGCGAAATTAATGGGAAAGAAATGAAACATTTTTTTGATAAGCCTACATTATCAAGTGAAAATGTCTTACTGCTGGGAAAATCGCTATAAAAAAATCGCACATAATGGAGATGTAATTTGGGGTTCTGTAAGTTTGGAATGTACTCGTGACAGAAAGCAACGAGATGCATAGTGAGCGGAGGGTGATTAAAAATTCTTTGACTCGTCAAAAGGAATTTCTAACAAGAGAGGATCAGCAACTCGAATGTTCAAAAAAATTGGATACTTTGCAGAAATGTAGCTTAAGTGATGCTAATAACGTAACTATTATTTGATTCGGCGATAAAACGGTCCTAAGGGTGAAAACACACCCCCGAAAAAATGGTAAGTTTTCAGATTATCGCGAATATCTACCAAACTGTAAAAGATATAAAAAATAAGTTAAATTAAAAGTTCTATGGGTCTTTATGCCCTATAAAGCGGCGATAAAGAATTTGCGAAAAATATTTTTTTTTCAAAATTTATCTCCACCAACGCTTTTTTCGATAATTATTTATTACCATTTTGTAGGATTTTGAAAGCCATAAAACTTTGAATTTAACTTTTTTTCGATATCTTTTACAGTTTCGCAGATATTCACGAGAATATGAAAACTCACACTTTCTTTAGGGTGCGTTTTCACCCTTAAGACTGCTTTACTGTTGAATAAAAAAATAGTTACGTTATTAGCATCACTTGAACTACATTTCTGCAAAGTTTCAAATTTGTTTGAATTTTCGATTTGCCGACCTACCCTTGTAAGTTACGTTCTGAATAATAAAAATCTGGGAAACTTCCTCCCTGTATGCAAAAACTACTTTCCACAAACTGGAACGATTCAATAAATAAACAGTAATGAGTAGATTACTGTAACTAGTAGATTAGAGTAACAAGAGATTATTAAAAATAATAAACAGTCACATTTAATTAACTCCAAAAACTGATTAGCACAAACTGAATTTCACTGAATCTTTTCATCCAGAAGCAACTATAACATAGCCTATTATTCTAAACACCCAAAAAAATATCGCACCTATAGTGTCGCCACAAGAAAATCCCACGACATTCCGCACCCTCTTATGCAGGAAATAATCGCGAATAAAAATATGATCCTGCGCGCTCGACACCAAAACCATTTCCAATAATACGATTAAAAACCCGCGCATTTCGAGAAACTACCCCTATCAACGGTAACAAGTCCTTCACGATCCTTCCAGCTACCAAAATACCGAACCCTCCACATCTCCGGCGGGTATCCTCTGCACCCGCATTACTCTAATACATTTTAATCGAGCATTTGCATCGAACGCACTCGACGTCATTTCTTATTCCGATATGCAAGATTGCCTGTCAAATGTGTCAAAACGGTACCGAGTGATGGGACAAATTATTCGAGTCACGGAAGGGGATCTACGGGACTGGATGAATTTTTCATCGAGCGTCTGACGAGACACGCGAGTCTCCAAAGAAACGAGCTAAATCCTACGGAACGTTGCAATATTAATTGCACTATTATCAGAAATTGAGGGGCCCAGTCTCGAATAAAGAAATTATTTGAATAAAAAATTTATTCCACCTTTCCCTTTTCCACCACGCATTTCTCTTTTCTCAGCGTGAAGAAAATTTAATCTGATTCTGCTCGGTGAAACGTACACGCTATTCTATTAGGAGGTGGTGGAATTACACTAAGTACATTGCAGGAAGCTTTATGGATACATGGCGTGTGCCGGTTTTTCACTGGGCCCCTAAATTTATATCAGTGCTGTGCACAATATTTCCGTGTGTCATTAATTCTGCTGGCGCTGGTATCGATGGAGCCAGCCACGAAAAATGAATTTCACGGTGAGCCAATGATTAATGGTACCGAAAGGGTGGGTTTAACAATGAATGATTACGCGATCGGGGATCATCGTGGCGCATCAAAGCTTTGCAACGAAATCACTGATCTCTACCGTAATTAATCAGCGTGCTCCAAGCGAGTCGTTTATTTTTCAATCAAATCGTCAACGTGCGCGCAAAGCCTCGCCTGCGTGAGTCGAATTTCATTCGACGCGCGTGCATTTGGGGGATAATCAAGTGGAAAGTGGCACGCGTGTGATAGGATATTTTCTAATCGCTGGTATAGACGTTAATTCGAAGCTGCGATGGTGATATTCGAACTGCCGTTGCTTAAGGGTTGCGCAAACCAGCCATGTCCCCAAAGACGTGGAGATTCCGCAGCGATTGCAGATTAACGTCTCGCAGAGACGGCAGATGCAGGTTCTTGTCGATCAGGCGCCTCTTCTCCATCATGCCGCTCGATATTCTGAAAGTCGCAACAACTTAGAATTCGCATTAATGAGCCAAGTATAAAACTTTGTGCGGCGTCTGCGTGTTTTCACGCCGAGGGATTTTTTGGGAAGGGTTACAAGTATTCTTCGAGGGCCCCTGAATGTGTATTTTGTAAACAAACCAGGGTTTGTACAAGATATTCTCGTCAGAAGCGATGGCTCGGAAGAACCTGATCTACTTAATCCTAGAAAGACACTGTGACACTCTTAGAGAGATCTGACACTCTGGGGTCACGGGAGACCCCCGAATTGAAATTGGAATATTCCAAAATTCACTTAACCTTTCAGAAAAATTCTTTTGTATTTTTCTTTAGGCATCTTTGGAGAAGATATTTACAGCTTACAGCACATGGTTTTCGGTTATAATATGAAAATCGAAATTCGTGAATGAAAGCTTGATATTCCAGACTTCTTGAGAAATTTATAATTTCTGGGGGTCGTAGGGGGTTAAAGGCGCATTTTTAAAAATCTTATACCACTCAAAGCGTTAACATATTCGGCACAGTTCTTTCATTGTTTATTCACCGTGTCGGCGAGATCCAGTAGAGGACATTTTCCACGACGCAAAGTAGAAGGGAGATCCCCACTGAGACGGAAAAGAAGACGAAAATCGGCGCTGCCTCGTGAATCGATAGTGGCTCCGCGATGAGTAGGTTGCTGGGGCAGAAGGGTTTTCTGGCTGACCATCGTTTCCATTCGCGGTTTTGCAGACCAACGTTGCGCATTTTCGTTAAACTAGAATAATCAGTGTCTTCGAAAGATGTGCTCGTTTGGAGCGTTTTTTTTTTATTAATTATCTACCCTAAAACACAAACGTTATTCGATATTCTTCTAACATAAACGTTCGTAAAATTGACCGCTTCCTCCAGATTTTTATTTCTATGACATTGCAAATTTCATCTTTGGCTAATAGTTTTATATTACAAACATACTAAGGTAGATCGCCCCATTACCGACCACGTCCCCATTAGTGACCAATTATTCATTTATTACTGTTTATTGCAACATAGAAAGCGAAATATCAACCAGAAAGTTCAGAAATTATAATTATAGAGGTGTTTCATTTATTGTTTCATACGTTATTTATGTAGCCGTACATTCATCTTTAAGTAAATTCACATGTAAATTAGGACTTGGTCATTGACATGAAAGTTGACAGATTCTAATAACGTGAGGTGATACTACAGATATCATTAAAGTCGCAAATTTTACAATAAAAATACATGGATCCGTGCAGTATCGTACTCAAATTAACTAGAAATATATACAGAATTATAAAATAAAAAGAAAATATTCATTTTCTTTCATTATTGTAGCAGAAAATCGTGGTCGGAAATAGGTACCGTCAAAGACCGGTCTGTACCAGTTTTCGGATATTTTACAAGTGGTGTTGTTAGACCTAACTAAAGTACTCAAGTAATTTTTTAATTATTAAATTTTGAGTACATTTGATTTGTACTCACAATTGAGTACAAAAAGTACTAACATAAATATATTTTCTTTAGAAAATAATGGTGAAAACAAAGAAAAAGGAGCAGAAGCGCGCGAAATACACGGAAACCGAGTTAATTGAAGCAATATGTAAAATAAAATCTGGAGTACCCATATGTAAGGTCAGCCGTGAATTTGGTATTCCTAAAACCACATTGTTATATAAGAAAAGGGAGCCCATAACATCGATAATTGTTTAATTTTCATAAAATGTTAATAAAAATAGTTTGTTATACTCACGAACCCAAGTTTAATAAACAAAATGATGCATTTACAATGGGGGAAACTGCTGGTCAATAATGGGGACGTGAGACGGTCGATAGATGGTACAAGTTGGTCAATAAAGGGGACATCAGGTCCAATATAATTTTCACCATAATTTTTGTGTAAATAGTCAAATATCATTCTAAAACTAATTTGATTAAGAAACTAGAGATTTAAAAAAATACAATGATCCATACTTTACTCAAGCATTGTCGTATATTAGTAAAAAAAATACTATTTCGAACCAGTCACACTCTTAAACGGTCGCTAATGGGGACATTTACCTTATTTGAAACAATTAATAGGGGAGCAGTCGTAAAAATGAAGGGTCCTTGTGTTCTAGGATTGTAGTTAAATGGGCCCGTTGACTTTCGTACCCTATTTTCAAGAGTTCGGTGAAAGGGCTGTTGTGCCTCGCGTAGAATGCCAAAACGGTGCGAAAGAGATGGACCTCGGTGAGCTCGCAGATGCTTCGATCGTTGAACGTGTGCTCGATATAAGGATAAGCGGAATCGATCATCGTGTCGTAAGCCAACGTACCCTCTGCCACGCGATTCAGCCCTTCCTCTAAGGGCAAGTACCTGTTGTACTCCGGAATCTTTGTCCAACGATGTTCGTAGAAATATCTGACTTCTTTGTCTGGCACCTGATGCGTGAATAAATATACTTTGCTACTTGAACATTCTGTTTTTTACTTTGCAGTTAAAACAGACGTTCGAATTAGAATGTTTCAAGTTTCAAGTCGATTAAGTATTCCTTTTGAAATTGATGTAAGTTTATTATTGACAAGCTTCGTTTTTCTAGAATATTTAATTGCGTCTAATGACATGAAAGATTCTTTTGCATTAGAAAAAATGGAACCTAAGGTTGTAGCCTTTAGGATTGTCAGGAACAAGGATATATTCTGTACAGACAAAATTTATTCGGATCAGGAAGGAATACATGGTTTGGTAGGACGGGGCTACAAATTTCGAAAAGCAGACTTTATGTCTCGTTGAGTTTAACAATTTCAAAATTCTATTGTGCAGACGGCACTTGACTTTATTCTAATGAGGCGTCCAGGAGTTACTCTGTACTCTCCCGTTCGGTTGGCGTCCAGGTATTATCGCCGAACTCTCCATACCGAACGGACGTCCAGGAATATTCTCCCGTACTCTCCTCTCTCAACGATCGGGTATTTAAGAAAGGGGCTTTGTACTTTCGTGACTCTACCCTACTGAGGCGTCCAGGAGTTAAGGTCCGCGCACACATATCCGTTCCGTCTCAGCTCCGTGTCAGTGTGCCATTGGTAAGAAGAAGAGGGGCGTAGAGGGTCTCTTCTTCTTACCAATGGCACACTGACACGGAACTGAGACGGAACGGATATGTGTGCGCGGACCTTTACTCTGTACTCTCCCGTTCAGTTGGCGTCCAGGTATTGTCGCCGAACTCTCCATACTGAACGGGCGTCCAGGAATAATCTCCCGTACTCTCCTCTCTATTCTACTGAGGCGTCCAGGAGTTCCATCTGTACTCTCCCGTTCGATTGGCGTCCAGGTATTGTCGCCGAACTCTCCATATCGAACGGGCGTCCAGGCATATTCTCCCGTACTCTCCTCTTTCTAATGAGATGCTCTGTACTCTCTCGACCGATAGGCGTCCAGGTATTATCGCCGTACTCTCCACATCGGTCGAGCGTCCAGGAACAGACTCTAGTGCGAATCCCTCCAGCAGGCGTCCAGGTATTATCGCCGAACTCTCCTGCCGGAGTCCCTAAGCTGTCCGAGAGCGGCCGTGTGTGTACCTCGTCCTCTCTCTCGGAGCAGCTAAGAAGGAAAATGCCTTTGCGGGCCTCTAATTTATACCCAATCGTTGCTATCCGCGGCCGCAGAAATCAACAGACGCGTCGTTAAGCGCGGGTCTCGCGAGCCGCGGCTTCCGCGCCCGCACGTCTCTCCTCACGGGCGGCCTACAAGCGTGTTCGAGAAACGTCTCGATGATCAGGGTTTCTCAAAGCTCCTTTTCTGCATGCTACAAGGTTTTTTTAATCCTTATGATTGTCGCTATCGTCCCTATCAACGATTCGAAATTTAGAAAGAAATTCCACAAAATGGCAGTCGCTTAAAGAAAAAGTACTTTTTGCACCGCGGTTTTCGTAACTTTTAGGTGCAAAAAAAGTTGAAGTTTAGAAAATATTGACCTGATTTTGGTAGGTGCAATAGCGACACTCGTAAGGATTAAAAAAACGTTTGGTTCAATTTTTTCTGCTGAATTTCTATTTTTCTCGGTCTTTCTAGACCGTCAGCCTTGGGATAAGTCAACAAGGATGTTCAGATAACATGAAAATCGTAAGTCGTAAACAGTTTAAATCAACCTTCATGATTTTAAACAGCCAAGAGATGAATAAAAGTGTATAAAAAGTACCAATATTGTATCTTTCTTCGTTACCTAGAAAAAAAATCACGTATTCGGTTGAAAAATCGGCCGTCTAAACCGGAATACCCCCTTAACTATAAAAGTAGGATTATAATGTATAGTTATCGCGTGATATTTGATAAGCATAGAAAAGTGTCGCAAAGTCATCCACGCCTACAGTACGAATGTTTGATTTTCCCAAAGTCACCCCATTAGTCACCAAAACTCACCCCCGCTTACGGTATAATAACGATCTAATATTTTCTACCCCGAGTACACTTTCCCACGAACGTGTCAATGCACCTTATATGTATAAAAGAAAGTATTTCCTTCTGTATATATATTTTTATATTTACTAAAGAAACATCACCTGAAGGAAGGAACGAATATACGGCGTAGGCTCCGCCGCGAGTTTCATACTGCTCCTCGCCAGTTCGAGCAAGGAGTCGTTCATCTTTTCGCCCTTGTTCTTCAAGCGATTCGACACAACGCTCGCCGAATAATAATTCAACATTAACGTGCTAAATACTAGGATGTGCAGGAAGGCGATACGACCTGCGTAACGAGCTGGGACGAACGCAGAACCTGAGCAAAACAAGCTTCATGACATCTCGACTATACCTTTATCGCGCTGCTCTTCCTTAACCAACATCTTTCTACAGGTTCTCCGTACCTTGCTGGGATAAAGCTCCGATCGTGAGCAGAACAGACAGCCCGTAAATCTCCGCGGGTCTGCGAATCCCCTCCATTTTTACAAAAATAATTAAAACCGATGTGACGATGCCTATCATGGTAAGAATCGCGTACCACACTTTCACGGACAGGGGCTTCAGAAACTGGCCTGGTTTTACTTTCATCGAGGAAATCGTGCGGAACATGAAACACGATCTGCGAATTGGATGATAACCATTAAATTTCAATTATCTCGAATTCAGCTGAGATTTTTGTATCAGTAAAATTGAAATGTTTTAAAAGTTTTCGTAGCTCGAAGTCTTAACTACAGTAAATCCTCGTTTGGAGCCCGTTTCTACCACGCGTTAGGAGCCCGGCGACTATCCCCACCATTTCTTGGAATCCTTCGGACGAGAGTGAGAAAACCCAATGAGCGAGCGAGAGGAAACGAACGAGTCGACACGAAGTTGCCGTCGGCTTTCGTTTCCTCTCGCTCGCTCATTGGGTTTTCTCACTCGCGCCAGTGGCCGCGCGGAATAGTGTCCAGTCGCGTTAGGAGCCCGCCGCCAGCCCCGTTCGACGGGCTTCTAACGAGTATTTACTGTATTTATGAGAAACAATTACAGAACACTTGAGACGAATTTATCGACGTCAAAGTTTCGTGAAACTATATGTATAAATAAGGTATATGAAACTCTATAATTTTAGCCACTGTTTATATTCAAATGTATTTATTACTTTGGATGCCTATATAGCTGTTCAAAAAAGATCTGTGCTCAATTCACGAAGCATGTAAGACTCTGAATTATTGAATTTATCGCGGGTTTGGTTTTATTGTTCTGTACCGGTAAGCGGAGATTTAAGTAGCCCTCAGCAAATGGTTTGAAAGTTTATAAACGGGGAACCCAAGTTAAATATTTTAATTATGAGAGCTAGTATAAGTTGTCAAATGCTTTATGGTGTAGCAGTCAAGTCTAAAATTCGTCTCGAATGCAGTGCTAGTAGTAGGGGCACGGAGAAGCAGAAATCAGTAGTTACGTACCGTATTGGCCAGACGGGCCCGATTATATCGCCTGTGTTCAATCTCTCGGTCTTCATCGCCACTGGGCTTGTCGACAGATCTATGAATTTCCTTTTAAACGCAGCGAAAACGGGACCAGAATTATCGAATCTCCTCTGCGCATTTATTCGCTCGATGTCCATGCTACAAAATGGTACGAAGTGCAACAAACAAGATTCTATCGATTTGCCGAACTTTTAATAAAAATCGTAAGGAATATAATAACGGAATAATAAATAATCGAAAATCGAACAGTAGTAAATGATTGTATAAGGAATAATAAAACAACGTAAGAAATATAAAATGAGAAGTAAATAATCTGGAACTAGCTTGTTGGTTAATTAATTAACTTTGTGTTTACGTGAAATTGAAGAGATCAGACATGTGCGTCAGTAGTATGTATAAGAATTTCGACCGCCCATACTTCGCTTTCATGCTGTACTCCTCCAACATCATATCGTGCAGCGATATGTTCTCCGACTTGGAAGTCAGCTGAAAGTTTCAACGAATCAACACTTTAATAGGCACAATTATTCTCCGTTCACTATTCAGAAGAAGAGCCAATGAGCGTTAGAGAGATAACGTGACAGTCATTTAAATAAAGTTACCCTCGATTTAAATAATCATTAGCTTGAGTTTCGAAATTCCAAGAAGAAATTTTCCCAATTTTTAATCACTAATAGCAAACTAAAATTCAGGTGGAATAAATACTTATTACAAAGCCTAGGCGTTACTACAATTGAGATAATTACCTCGATTTCTATTCAACCGAAAATCATTTATTAATCTCCAACAATATTCAATTAATGGCAGTTACTGAAATTTATATCCTAGAGTATTTCGAGCATTGTTCAACATTCGCCTTAGAAGATAATTAATTAGTCTAATTATTATTTCGCTGAGAAATCTCGACTTACTACCACCCCAACTTTAAGCTTCATTCCGTGCAGATTCGATCTCCTCTCGAATTTCGATTGAGTCAAGGTGACGTTCAATCCTTTTTCACTGTTCCACGTGGCATACAATGTTACGTTCGTCGATCCACCCCGATCTTTACACGGATTGTACACGTCGTACAGAATATAATCGTTCGCCGATGGGACAGCTAGCACCACGTCAGTGGAGATAGAAAACGCGTCGTCGTTTAATATCTGCAAGCTGTGGCTCAGGTTTGATCCCAGGATTAGCCATTTGTGCATCTCGCCGTACATGGAATACCTCGTTGCCTGCATCCAAGTGAAAATTTTCACGCTTACTTTTTCAGAGTACAAACCAGATGAAGGAATAAAGCTTGAAAGCTCTCTTGTCATTCTTAAAACGGAGGAAGTTCAAAATAGCAAATCTATTTAAATGGTCGTTATTCTTTCAAAATCGCACTTACATCACTTTCTAAACTAACGGTTCATTAAATAGTTAGCTCAGTAATTGAAGAGTCCTTGTAGAAAACACTGCAAGTGCCAAAAATCAGATTCTTCAGGGGAGAGAAAAAATTTGATTTAGGTATTTTGATTGATAAATACATCACAAAATTTTCTATTCTCTGCATTAATACAGTCGAAATTCATGAAAAGAAGATTTCTATTTACATAGAACCCTCTATATGCTACCTCTTAGCTGCAGAGGAAGCTGAATGTGCCATTAATTTAAATTTGTAAGCGCCAATCCTGTTTGCCTATCGCTTAATTGGCTGTTACATTGTTTTCTACAGAATTGGCTTCGCACCATTTTTTAGCGCTATTGGTAACTTATTGACAAAGGGCAATTGCATTAAAAATCTATACTATAGAATCGCCACTGGCGCGTAGAATATTTCCCGATGAAATTGTTTTTTAATTTTGGCACTTACAGTGTTCTCTACAAGGACTCTTCAATTAATAGTAATATCGTTCCGCAATATCCAAGTTCCATTTAACTCGACCAATTTTCATTCTGCCATCGTTCTGCCATTTTCTCGCGAAATTCCGCTGATAAATCACTTACATCGACGAGGATTCTCGCGTAACGCTTACTGTTGCATCGAGAATCCAAGAATACGCCCAGTTGGTGGTAGTCAGCTTCCAGGATCTTCCTAAGGTCCAGGCTCGATTCAGGGACCGAGTCCACCATGGGAATGTACGTGATGTACATATTATTAAACGTCTTCGCGAGCCTAACGTCATCTGTTTTGCACAAAGTGTTCAATGGACATTTGAACGTGTGAACGAGGCACAATTTATAGATCGTCGAGTCCCTAGTTTCCTACGCACTTTCCACATTGCCACAAGAGAATCCCACAACCCTCTTCACCTTCCTGAACGCGAAGTAGTCTCTAAGAACATTATTCTCATTAGCGCACAAAACACCGGCTAATTGCAGCGTTAAAATTATTAGCAAGTACATTCGATCCATGATGCAAAAATTAATCCTCGAAGGGAGCGCTACTGAAACGACATTTCCTCGGTCTTGCGCAGATACTCTTCGGGAATGTTGCATTAAATTCCAATGTCCCGTCTCTGTATTTATTAATCGCAATCTCGATGAATTATATACACTCGATCGTTCATATCTCCCGATGGACATTAAAATTTCACAACGCCTGTCGCTTTTACCTGACACGGTGAACTGTTTATCAGGGTGAACGACGGTGGGGGGCGAGGTTTCAAGTAACCAATAAAACGTTTATTTCTCCCTTTCCGTCGGCACGAGTACACCAGCGAGGGAAAGACCAATCGTCTGAGCATGCCAGTTTAATTAATATAATTTGTACTTTTCCAAGGGCATGCACGACCGAACAACAGGCGAACAAGAAAAGGATCTCGATTAAAGCTGCGCACGCTGCATAAATAAAAGTAACTTATAAATGACTAGTACGGATCATCCTGTGTCGCAAAAGCATCGTCGCCGCCCACAGTCGTCCCAAGCTTCTTTCCCGTCGCCCTCGCGAATGGGGTTCACTCTATCGCGAACGGGGGTGCGTCGTTGGTCTCCAAGTAAAACTTGCCTCGTAATCTGAAACGATTGGAAGGAAATCGTCGTTTGCGGTCGACAGACATTTTCATGCGAGACACATCTGTGCTTCGCGATTGCTATTTCAGGCATATCAATTCGATAGAAATGGTATTGGATTTTTTTATTTTGAATTTAAAGATTTGTTTCTCTTCTGTTGTTTCTAATGGTTACAGACAAATATTGTCTGTATATATATATATTAGAGATGTACCGACTAGGGTTTTGGCCGACTAGCCGACTATACTCGAGCTCATTTTAGAAGGAACTTGCCGACCGACGAGTTTAGATCGGTTCTGCGCATGTTGGCGCTCATTGGCTATGCCACCACCAATGGTCTTTCGGCTGCGCATCCGTTCTGCGCCGAAAGCGTTGGCGTGGCGCCACTTTCGTATATACCGCGTGTTTCGACTTTTTGTTGAATATGTCAAAATACACAAATATAAAAAATGTTATACTAAATTAATGAAGATGAATTCTGGACAAAAAAATAAAAAAGGAAAGGTAAGCAACTGAAATATTATAAGTAACTGAAATATTATTAGCAACTGAAATATGATAAGGAAGTATTATAAGCAACTGATATATTATATATAAAGATAAATATTAACCTGAAAGGTTACCCGGTATGTGAAAGAGAATCGGAATGGTGCAAGGAGAGTGGGAAGCCTGGGTGGTAAAGTGGGGGAACAGAGACCTCGCGACAGTCGAATAGCTCATTCAACATGCGCGAAATAAGTTCCTTCTAAAATGAGCTCGAGTATAGTTGATTAATCGGCCCCCAAGAAGCCGACTAGTCGCCGACTAGTCACCGATTACAAAAGTAGCCGGATAGTCGGCTTAACCGACTAGTCGGCCACTAGTCGGTACATCTCTAATATATATATACTAAATAAAGTCTGAAATACCAGTCGTCAGCTACAAAAGGTATTCGTAAGTTGGTACTCGGCACAGATCGAAGGAAATTTGTTATCTTACGACGTGGACGCGTATTCTCCCATTAACACGACTGGATTGTAACCGCAACGTCCCTCCTTGTACTTTTCCCAGCTCTCGCAGGTCCTCGCCTTGAATCCAGCCGTGCTCCCTATGCTCTCTGTCATGAGCTGGTGCGCTCGCGAGTGGCTGCAATAAGCTGACGACCATATTTCGCTTGTATATTTAACACTTTCTCTCGTCCTTCGCTACCACGAAAAAAAAGGGCGGATGAGATTTTTACTTATGGTTGGCAAGAACGAGCACCCAGGCTGAGGGAACCGTCCGTTGTTAGGATAGAAATCAGCGTGACCCAGGGGCGCCAAGAATCCAAAGGCTGGCCCGCTCGTGTGAATCACGTCCACGAACTGCGCATCGGCTGGGTCCAACCTGAACTCCGGGTCGACAATACCAGAAACCGTCTCGAACAAGGGACTTGCTGGATCCAGACCTTCGACAGTCACATCGCGCAATAATTAACATCGCGATTTAACAATATTTTTCATTCGATTTTCAAAAAAAATGTAAGAGTTTTAATTTAATTGTTAACAGAAGAGTCCTCGTAGAAAACACTGTAGGTGCCAAGAATCATTGGCACGTAGAGCATTTTTCGATAAAATTTTTGTTTTTAATTTCAGCCCTGACAGTATTTTCTACAAAGTCTCTTCAATAATGAGGGCTCGGATGCAATAAGGGGACTAGCGCTCGAAAGTGGGAAAAATAATTGTCCAAACGCTATGAAATATTGGAAAATTAAATGTTGTTACACTGTATTTTAAAAAATATAGTATTGTAAAGCTCGTCACGACACACATTTTTTCTATTCACAGTTTGTTTATCGAATCATTACTATTCGGGCTAAAAATTATAAACGAAAAAATTTTCATCGTCCAAAATCATTATTTCTTTAAACATAAATTGCGATAACTTGAGTAAATATTAAGGGATCGTTATGAGACTTGAAACATAAAACTCAGAAAACTCTAGCGAAGCCGCAAAATGTATGCACAAAACCCTTATGTTAACAAATGTAATAATATTTCATTAAAAGGTAATACTGGATATAACCCATGTTTTTCAACGTTCGCCGTTAAAAAGAATCGAGGCAATTTTGAGGTACATATAACTTGCAGCGATAAAGTTTTTCCTTAATATACAAGGAAGATTTTCACAAATTTTCACACTGATTAATAAATAATTGTAGAAGTTATGACGATATATATAATTCTCCCACGGCGCCAACTGTCAACGCGAATGCTAAGGCTGCTAAATAGCCCATTACACGCAGCTGTTGACTATTGGTGGCGCGGGAGATTTATATATATCGTCATATCTTCTACAATTATTTATTAATCAGTGTGAAAATTTGTGAAAAACTTCCTTGCATATTAAGAAAAAACTTTGTCGCTGCAAGTTATATGTACCTCAAAATTCCCTCGATACTTTTTAACGGCGAACGTTGAAAGACATGGGTTATGTCCAGTATTACTTTTAAATGAAATATTATTACATTTTTTAACATAAGGGTTTTGTGCATACATTTTACGGCTTCGCTAGAGTTTTCTGAGTTTTATGTTTCAAGTCTCATAACGATCCGTTAATATTTACTCAAGTTATCGCAATTTATGTTTAAAGAAATAATGATTTTGGTCGAAGAAATTTTTTTTATTTATAATTTTTATCTCGAATACTAATGATTCGATAAAAAAACTGTAAATAGAAAAAATGTGTGTCGTGACGAGCTTTATAACATTATATTTTTTAAAATACAGTTTAACAACATTTAATTTTCCAATATTTCATAGCGTTTGGACAATAATTTTTCCCATTTTCGAGCGCTAGTCCCCTTATTGCATCCGAACCCTCAATTACGGAATAGCCAAAAGTATCTGAAATCGATGAATGTGCGAATGAATCGAAGGCCCAAAGAGTCGAGACTCGTTGTTTCTGTTTCTTTGCTTGATTTACGACTTCGTTATTTCCTTAGTCCCCCCTAGACACTTCCAATTAGAAGATCGAAGTGCACCTGTTATTCTGCCAATACGCCCATCCAGGTAAGCGCCAGCGAATCCAGCCACGTGAGAGCCCAAACTGTGCCCGCTTATGTGCACGTCCTTGTACTCGAGGTTGGACTCGCGGTTCAGGAACTCGAGGAAATCCCCCAGGAACTCGCCGACGCGGCGAGTATTGTTCGCCGCCACGGGATAGACGTCGGCCGCCAAAATGCCCCATCCGACCACTATCACGTTCACATCTTCGTGAAGCAGATACGCTGCAACCCATACATGAACGCGTGGCGATCTTTAACACGCTCCGTGCCGCGTGGGCGGTGACCCACGACATTTATCGCACATGGCACTTTCGTCGAATGCGCAAGAGTATGTACGTTCTGATTTGATAATAAAACGAAAGGGGGGGGGGGGGGGGGAGGAAGGCTGAAATTATGAAATTTCATTAATCGAACATTGGTGTACAATTTTCTGCGTTCTAAGATTCCATTGATAACGCGACCTTCCGCGGTGGGACGAAATGTTTTAGTAATGATAAGCGAGCGTTGGAGGCATATCACGTTTGAAGGAGATGAAAGATTGAAATGGCAGGAAGATGTAGGAGGAAGTTTGAAATTGGGTAGTACTTCAGGAGATCACGATCGGAGTCAGACAAATTCTATTGATAAGGGCTCTTCTAGACAGGGCTGGCGTGAGTTGCGTGGAGTGTGTGGAGCACTCCACACTTGCGATTTTGCTGTGTGTGGAATTCCATAGGTATTCGGGAATTTGGAAGGCATTTTACCATTTTTTATTTTTTGTTTGCGTACCACTGGTTTTCGGGCTGTTGTAATTCGATCTTTTAATTTGTGACTCTCCCCGCAACTCTACACCCGAGGAAAAGGTTTGCTGCGCCTGCCCTGCTTCTAGAATCGTGCAAAGTGGATCGCGTAGATGAAATCAGATACAGAGGAGTTCCGGAAGCAGGCATTGAATTCTGGTATTAAACGATCACACTTGCGAGAAAAATAAGAAGGACAGAGACGTGAATTTTTACCATAAATAAGGAACACCACTAACGATTGGCAGAGCGAAGCTTAATAATAAATTAACAGAGCACGGCGAGATGAACGTGGCGCCAAGGAGAAAATACACGAGGGATTTAATCTTTAGAAGCTAAGAGATCAAGAATTTTGAGCAAAGATTGCATACGAGAGATAATAAATAGATCCAAATGGAATATTAGAAAAAAGACATACTCCAAAGAAGAAAAGGAGAAAACAAATTGCTCCCCAAGAAGCATTTAGATTCTGTCAAGAAATCACTCCAGCGCCCTGCGAAAGGGTCGAAGGGCCGCCTCAGAGGATCCCGCGCAGGCTCTAATTCGAAATTTCCCAGTTACGTCAGGAGCTTAGCGCAAGCGAGCAAAAACTCGTTAAATGATCAATTAAGCCGTTATCGCGGTGACCCTTGAACCTGACGACGTCGATTCCGTGTTTACCGAAACGGATTGACCCTGATAATAATTAAATTTCACTCGCTCCTCCTCGTCGTCGGACATTTCTAGAAATGTGCTTCGGCCTCCCGCCCCCTTGCCTCGATCGCGTTTTTCGCTTATTTTCGCCGGGCTTCTTCGCGTAGCCGTCTCTATCAAGCGTGTTTGCGTACCCTCTATCAAACCTCGTACCCAGGCCTCGTTTCCGGTGTCGCTGTACCCGTGGATGAGGAACTTGGTTGGCCGACTCTCGTTGAAGTGGGACGCGTAGAGGACCTCTGTGTTGTTCAAAAACAACTGCTCCTCGCCAAACGGATTTTCTCTGTCAAGAAATTTGGAAAAATAAGGATTTTGATTATTCAAAATGTCAGCGGGGCCTCTGGTGTTAATCATCATGGAATATCTCCATTTCTGTTTATCTCCTTAAAGATCACACTTTTCTGCCATCGAAAGTTAAGAGAGATATATTACTAAAGTTAGTGGAAATTATTTAAATTATTACTTCAGTTGCGGTTCGATGGCTACATACGAGGCACTTCGGGATTAAATGCCGAAGTAAAATTTCTCTGTGCACATCTGTAATTATTTCTCCGCGCTGCTATCAGCGGGTTATCGGGTTAATAAGAATAAATAAAATAAATAGCCACACCTTCAGTTATCTCCAGATTACTCTGCGTCCTTGCTAAAAGAATTTAAGAATTCTCCTCAGATTTCGGGAGCTCCGAGAGAAGAATGTAACGAATGCGGGAGTAATGAAACTGCGCGCCTCTCTTCCTCGAGGATTTTCATTTTCCCCAGCGAGGGGAAACGTTCGCCTCGCGTGGAAATATCGAGGAAATCCTCCGGCCGCTCGAAGTGGCGCCTCGTTTTTTCCTCGCTCTCGAGGAAGAGTGGGGTGAAAAAAGACGAAGAAAAGGAGGCGCGTCCGCGATATTCACGCATCGATGATAGTCAGTGGAGCGTCAGCGCTGAGAATAGAATTCGCCGCTCGCTGCTGATTGCACGTATCGTTAAAAAATTGTTGCATCGCTTACGAGCGATAAAGTCAGCTACGCACGGGCGAAAAATTCGCGGCGCGAACTTCTCCGTTACCATGGAGAAGCGCGAACTTTCTTGAACGTCTTCGATTACCATCTTCTCGAGCCCACTGTTCCAATTTCACCCGCGTCTTAAATAACTTCAGCGCGCCAATCGTAAATACAACAGAAATTGAGTAATGGACCAGGTGTCGAAGATACAATTAACGTCGCGAATAAGGAGAACAAGATTCCTAAATGAAGGACTTTAAAAGGGGAGGGAAATGAGTTCTTAAGCCTCGCTCCCACGTGACTAAAATAAGGCGCAGGACAAGTTGCTTATTTAAAGTCAAAATCTTCAATGTTGGAAATTATTTTGAAAATTGTGAGGACTGAGGAAGCTCCACTACCCTAATTCGTTGCATTTCTGAAAATTAAGCCTGGATTAAAGCTATGCTTCTTTCTCCTGTGAGATTATAACTGCAACATTAAACATTCGCGACGCGTTACTTAATAAAGTCCAAAGAGAAGGAATGAAAATCCTTCCCAATTACCACCTCGACTAATGAAAATTCTGAGTAGAAGAAACTTAACCGGAGCTAACTTTTGACAATCACGATTCACTGAATTCGAATACGATCACTTGACATAGCTACTTCCAACTTCCCCCAATGCTGTTCCGCGCCGCGAGTTACACAAGTGGGAGCGCGACTTAACAGGAGCTTCCATGCAAACTCGACCCAAGCATGCAGCCACGGTAAATGCCAACCATATCGTTCGGGATACAACTCCGTTCCGTCAGCGAGTAGTCGCACCATACGTACCTGGTGTACAAGTTAAATGCGGCAGGCTCATGGGCAGCTTTGAACACGGACTTAATGACCGTCTCCACGTCGTTCAGCAGCGTGTTCTGCGGGTACGTGTACGCTGGAACCACGGGAAGCAGAAAAGAAATCTCTTTAGAAGAAGCCGACTATCCTGCGATACAAACAACTGCGCGTCTCGGTTCAAGATTAATAACTACCCTTAAGCTGCTGGCCTATTAAACACCCCTAGCGAACGAGGGTATACAAAAGACGAGAGGCTGCGCACTCTGCGCGAGTGTTTGAAAAAGGGAAGAAGATACCGAAGAGGAGACGAAATTAGGGAATGCCCACTGTCCCTTCGAACGACAGGCCACTTTAACGTACTCCCGGGTGAGCGTCGAGTGATCCACGTGACTTCGTTTACCTGACGTGAGAACAATCGCCAGAAGGATGAGAGTTTCGACCAGCGACATGTCTCTCCGCGCGATACCGCTCGCCGTCCCACTGGATTACTACTGCAGCCGGCTTAGCGGCGGCCCACCATTCATCCTACGCGGATCATTTCTCGCCTTTGATGTCCGATAAGCCCCGGCAGCCGCGTTCATTTGTTTAATTAATTACGACGCTCCCACGTCCAACGTCACGAGAGAGTTTCGAGGGAACCCCTACTTAGCCAAACACCGAGCACATTGCAATTTTAACACCCGTGATTGGGCTTCATTGTTGGGAGGGTGTACGCGGGGCGGTTTCTTCGTTCCTGCTGTTGGAAGGGATGTAAGGGTGGTGTTGCTTTAATAGGCGACACTTTCGTGGATCGGGACTGCTATCTGAGGCTCAGGTTTTTTTAATGAAGAAGTTGCATTGAGGGGTTGGTCTCCCTTGACCGTATTAAGAAGTGCCATTTCTTTATGAAATTATTATGAGGTGGAAACAGTTTCTTACGAGATGTTTCTTGCTGATGATAAAGGCATGTTTGGGTACTGTCTTATCGATACACTTCAAAAATAGGGGTGAACAATCTTATAAACTTTAAGAATTTTCTTAGCTTGTCGCGGAACGTTTTTTTGTATCACTAGGACCAATCACAGCCACCAACAGACAGCAGTATTAGATGAAATATGCGAAAATAATTTTTATTATTCTCAATGATGTAGAAATACAGCCCGATAAATTATTCAACACTATGACATTTGCTTTTTTTTAAATAAAATTCTAAAAGTGATCTATTTTTCGAGGGATTTGATGGGAGGGTAGGTGCCCTTCGGAATAAAAAAGTAGATTCAGTCACTGAAAGTTGTGACCATTACTCTTTCTACATTCTATACAATCTAAAACTGGGTTAAATTCTGAACGTGGGTGTAATTACATTGATAGCGAAAATTCGAGTCATTTTTCTTTAGCAAATTTGCAAAATGCAATATTCAAAAAGTGAGAATTGAATTGGCAAAATTTAGCTAACTAAGTACTGCTAACTGTGTAAGCTCGATTCTTATGAAATTAACCTACGAAAGTAAGTAATAAAAGCATGTATCTACTTTTTTACATGCATGAATTTCGCGCCATGGGCGATTAACACTACCGCCCTCTTGCAGGAATGAGATGAAACAGTTCAGACATGCATTACTTTATGGACAATCGGTAACTGACACACCAAGAAAATAATTTGCAGCATCGACGATGTGCGTTCCGTTATTCACTGCAAGTACTTTTTATATGACGTCACGTGAGTGTGCTGCTAACAGCGTTCCGTTTTAATTTCGTGCATTTCGAAGCTGCTGCGAAATTGTAAAACAGAACGCAGCTGCAGTTGGTTGCACTGCTGCTGCAAATTGTCTGTCTGTGTCGTTCGTGACGTCATACATCTGTAGCAGTGCTTTCGCAGTGAACTGCTATCCATATCGGAACGCTATTGTCAGCACTGCTAGTACTTGCAGTGAATAACAGAACGCACCCGAGGTATAGGATAGACCTATCACGCAATGTAATTTTGTGTCACACGCTCGGGGGGCTCGCGAGCCCCCTTACCATTTTCGTGTCACACCCAACGTTATCGATTCAGAGTGGAATTCCAACGCAATCCTACAAGCGGTTAGAATTGAAACTAAATATGATGAAAATTGCTACGAAAAATGCAAACGTCCGAACTTAGTTCCGAATTTGTTTAAAAAATACAGTACGTTTGTAACTAAGCAGGAATACCTCAGCAAAGAATTGGAACTTGGTATATTTCAATAAGGTGCTGAAGCAGAGAGGACTTTAAAAATTGTCAAAAATCCGTCAGCTCTAGTATCTTGCTGAAATATTCCAACTTGCACTTATCCTTCTACCTTAAAACTATACTCGTGATCTGGGGTCGGTTAGGAACAATCCAGCAACGTTTCAAGTTACATATTTTATTCTTACATTCTACCAAAGTATCGTCTGCGGTGATAGGTCTATCCTATACCTCGTCTGTGGTGACACGAACATTCGTAAGGTCACAGACCAGGTATAGAATAGACCTATCACCCAATGTAATTTTCTGTCACCGGTTTGGGGGGTCCTAGGACCCCCTTACCATTTTAGTGTCGCATGCAACGTTACCGGTGAAGTCTCGAAACAGATTGTAACGCTACGCGTGGTAGGAATTAGAATTCAACACGTGTAAACTAGGTCATTCGAAACCCGCGATTTACAAATGATTCTGTTAGAGTAACAATTTAAAGATCGCTTTATAAACGTTTTCTGTGCAACCACAGAGAAAGAAGGATCACAACAAAACAATACCACATACGCCCTTTAACCTTGCTGCCCTATTCGGGTTTATTTAACGCAAAACAAATTTATTTAACATGAAAATTGATATAAACAACAACATTATTTGTGGAAGACATGCTTCCATTATGTAGCGTGGAATACCTCGCCAAGGAATTGTAACTTGGTATACATATAGCTGGGCTTCGAAATGAGTGTAAGTTCTAAAAAAAAATTCTAACTTCGTTTTCCTGGGGCGCGAGTTCAAGTTCATGTTGCACGATTTAATTTTTTTATTAGTTTTACTCTTTAAAATAATTTTTTAGGGTTTAATTGTTTTTTTCAATGTACCTATATCAACAAAAAACATGCAATCAAAGCAGAAATGTATTCTTCAGATACCATTCTTACTAGTCTCCAAATATACTTTAAGTTCTAATTGTAAGTTATTTAAATAAATTTTTACATTATCACTTAATGGAAGAAAGAGGAGGAGGAAGTATAAGTAACGGATTCATGCGCAATCGGGGTAATTGTAGGAAGGGCGTCGTGTTTGGCTTTCCTTTCATCTGGAAAATTTCATACAATATGTTACAAATACTGTGAAGAAAATAAAATAGAAAATATAAAAATTTCATTTTTCAATAGTATAGATGATTTTGTCTAACACACGTTCCCGCTTTTGGCTACTGATCGCTACCTGGCCGCGCGAGCGAGCTGCGGCAGGAATAATTTTTTTCGTATAAATAAGCGATCAGGCCCGCCGCGCACGTGAAGGATGCAGTATCAGACGCCCGAAAGACGAGAGCGAGACAATGTATCAACGCATCGTCTGTCTCACGTCTGACAGCACTCAACCGATGCACCAAACTCATAATTACTTAGGACATACATACATACAGATGTACATACTTAAGAATGATAGAGACGGTGCAATTTTAATTGTTAACATCCTGTCAAGTTCTAGCCATCTGCTTGCAAAAAGTGTTATTGGCATATTTGACTTGACAAGTGCTACGAACTGGAAAAGATTCGTTAAGAGCAAGCGCCTGATTTAGCGAGCTCTGCTTGCAAGACATTTCAAGTCGTATCGATTTTTACCTTCGGGTGCATCGCGTTTCTGGGAACGGCATATGTTTTAAAAAGAAAGACGAACTTTTCGGGGGCCCGGACCTCAACAATTTATCTTATTTTGCGTTATCGCTGTCCGCGGTGATGTTGCCGCGTGTAGACGGTTTTGTTAATATTTCTGTTTCTGTTTTTGTTTTTGTTTTTGTTTAGTTTGTTTTTGTACTCTCTATTTTCAGTTATCTGTCATATTTCATGCCATGTTATCATGCGATATTTACTTATTGTTCTCTGTATTTATATGTAATAATTTGTATTCTAAAGGGTTCTCCCGTCGATTAATAATAATAATAATAATAATAATAACAATAATAATAATAATAACAATCGATGAGAAAAATGCCGCATTTCGACTGAACGTTCGCTATCGTATTATTTGTTGGGCTTTAAAAAAATGTTATTATATTACTTCTCTCTGTACCAATTTTTTGCCGTACCTTCCTCATACCAAACTGCGTCGTAATTGGTTTCATTTTAGTAGAAAAACCTGACATACAATACAGATGTTTGCATAATGATGAAAAAATATAAAAAAAAAATTTTTTTATTAGAGGATAGTGCATATTAATGCCCCTGTATTCCTTCCAAGCGCCGACCAACATGTTGTCATAAAGAGTCGGTAGCTTCTGAACAATTTTAGAAACCTGTGTAAACCTGATACCTATGTTTCCATATTTAGAAGAGTGATAGGAACTACCCTAGTAGCATTTATTTGTTGGGAGTTTGTTGGGCCAATGACGTGTTATCCGTTGGCCAACTGTTGAAGTGTCGCGCTATTTTTAAATGGGCCAACGATTGTAACTAACGTAGGCCCAACGTCACTTAACACGAAGGCCCAACCGAAGGTTTCTTTCCATAGGCCCAACTGGGCCCAACTGAAGGCTTCTTTCCAAAAGACGTCTTAAAAACGTCCAGAAGGCGTCTTAAAGAACTTCAAAAGACGTCGTAATTACGTCTTCTTCAGGTCTGGTTTGGGAAAAAAAAAAAAATTCGCGGTGAGGAGAATCGAACCCAAGCTTTCCGCTTACAAAGCAACCGCTCTTTGCAGCTGACCAACACACTTCCTTGTAAACACTTATAATTTCTAGTTACATAAATAGTATTAATTGTTTATGAAAACTGTGCAGTGACGCGAAATATTCTACAAAATATCATCATCCGACCTTTAGACTCATTCCTTAAAATTTCACATTTGTCTTAAGACAGACGTCCTCATTACGTATTTATAAATAAGAAAAGAAAAATCACAACAGGCTTTTTGATGTAGCAAATTTTCTGACGTTTGTAAGACGACATTTAATCATCGTTGTAAATTTTTTGTTAATTAACCAACCATAGTAATTGTAGGCCCAACATTGGATATTCGTAGGCAAACTGTCGTAACTTTTTGTTAATTAACCAACCATAATAATTGTAGGCCCAACATTAAATATTCGTTGGCAAACTGTCGTAACTTTTTGTTAATTAACCAACCATAACAATTGTAGGCCCAACATTGAATATTCGTTGGCAAACTGTCGTAACTTTTTGTTAATTAACCAACCATAACAATTGTAGGCCCAACATTGAATATTCGTTGGCAAACTGTCGTAACTTTTTGTTAATTAACCAACCATAACAATTGTAGGCCCAACATTGAATATTCGTTGGCAAACTGTCGTAACTTTTTTGCCGTAGGCTCTGTGTTGGGAATTTGTAGGCACAAACACTAACTATATCCCAACTAATTCCCAACTGTTGGCAACCGTTGGCCAACCAAAAATGCTACTAGGGTAGAGGAAATACTGTATTGAGTTGTCTCAAGCGTAAATGTTGTAAAACGTTTATATGTAAGACCGACTCGAAAAATCCGATCTTACCATATTTTATGGCAGGAAGAAAGTCAGAAAAGCATGTATTTAGACGCGTAATATAACATTTTTAATAGTTTTTTTAACAGGTTAGTCAATTGAATGTCAGGGGGGCTTAAACTAATTATTTAAAATTTTAAAGACTGTTCTTCGAGATATAAAATAATTAATAATGGCTATAGTCCCTAGTAATAATCGCACTAAATATAAACAATTTAATGAAATAACTTTTCTCCCGCTTGGGACCACAAGTCAATTTTCCGCGGAAGAGAAAATGCGCAGGCTGGATGCGCGTGATTATTATGTGGTCCTCTCCTCGAAATGACAGAAAATATAACCTATATGCTATAACCGACTTCATAACTATACCGTTGCGGCGTAACAATAATATTTTGGCAGGATGTTAAGCCATAAAAAGTTCACAAATGTAGCGTAAAAGAACGAAATAGCCAATAAACATTTATTGTTATGTAGCATATAGGTTACATTTTCTGTCACTTCGAGGATCCGAAAATCATCTCCTCGAAGTGACAGAAAATATAACCTATGTATATGTTATATGACAATAAATGTTTATTGGCTATTTCGTTCATTTACGCTACATTTGTGACGAAGTCACGTCACGCGCCGCGCAAGCGTACGGTGCCGAGCCGATAAACCGAGTTCGCGCCGCGGCCGCTAGGCGGCCGCGAGTCCGCGAACTGTCTCGCGAGCGAAGATGTACGGCTTCACGATATAAAGGCCGCGGCGAGCGAAACTGATAGCTCTCGTACCGTATGTATTAGTGGGTTACACTGCCGGACCATACACCCGAGACGCTCATATTTTTGACTTTGTGAGGTGTGCACGCGTCGACCATCGTCACGCTGTGCCGAAAACCAACCTCTTTCCGAAATAGGCCGAGAGCAATCTTGCGCCCTACCTTGCCTGTGAGGTGTCTCCGCGCCCTATAGGCCAGAGCCCTATTGCACACGGGAACTCCGCCAGAGTTGGGCATTATCTAGATAAAAAAATGATTTAAATAGCAAATCGAATAAAAGATACTATATCTCTATCCGTTATTCGAACTTCGAATAACCCCAAAGTATCTTTATTCGAAGCGCATCGGATGAAATATTTATTCGACGGGAATTCATTCGACGAGGCATAGATACTTTTTTTATTCCAAGGTCTTCCGCTCTGTGGTTCGAATACTTTTTTCTACTTTAACTGTATCTGTATTCGAAGGCTTCGAATACTTTCGGCAGGCGCTTGGGTCGTCCAAGGGCTGAGGCGAGCGAGGCAGCGGTCCCCTGTTACGGTCGCTCAGCCACGTGTCACCAATTTCACAGAAATTAAAGTTCTTTATTTTTCGTCGTATCGATCTGAAAGTAACATCAATGGATTCCTGATATTCTCCCGATGAAAAGGGCAAAATATCATGCAAATCGGACAAGTTTTTAACGAAGAAGGCTATAAATGCTGCAAACCAATTTTTCGTGTAACTTCGTTAATTATAGCCCGAATTATGTCGGGTTTGGTACCATTTTCATGGGGAAAACATTAAAACACAAGGAGTCGATTCATGACACTTTCGTAAAGATCCGACGAGAAATGTGGAAATCCACTTGTTAATGGTATTCCAGCCCCTTTGAGGGTCTAAAGCCATAAAATTCGGTGAGGCACCACGCGGGGTTGACATCGTCCCGGGGTATCAGGTGGCATCTCTATGACAGGCGTCTCTGGAAAATCACCCTGTGGAAAAAGATCTTCCAATTCTGTGGACGATGCGCGCCGAGCATGCGATGGCCCGCTTTTCGCTTTCGACGAACATTTGCGCGGCTGAGGTGCCCGTGTCGCTGTTAAAAACGATTTTTTTGGAGGGTCTCAAGTGCAAATTCGAGCGCGCATTGCACGTGTGTGGACGTGGTTTTCGCTGCACACGGTTTTCGGCGCGCAATGCGCCGAATGTTTACTTTAGGAGAGGCAAAAGCGTTGGGACACAAGAGGGCTCAGAGTGAACCGAAAAGTCTTTCGTTGTGTACAATAGGTAATTTCATATTTTCGCAAGAACGTTTGCCAGATTTCTAAGAGCAATGAAGAATTTGGTGCCGGCGTTAAGGATTTTAGACATTCTTTAATCTGAATTAATCTGCATATTGCTTTGTCGGTGGGTAGTAGGTACATACGATGAGTTCAGACCCGCAGGTACCGTTGTTAACCGCTGACTCGCGGGAATATACGGTCATAACGCCTGGCCAGACGCTCTGGCCGATCAGGCTTATTAATTTTTGGGAACCAGATATGGCATTTTTCTCCTCTACTTCGTGAAGAGGGAGAGGGTTCCTCCTCCGTCGACGTATTTGCAGGGTGTTTCCAATTTGTGTTTATTAATTATATTACAGCAACAATTACTTTCATATTATTTTTTCTGCATTATACAATAAAGTGAAAAATATAAAATAGTTGAAAGAAGAAACCTTGTATCGTATATGTACAATGTACTCTCATGCATTGGCATACATTATTGTATTCATATTACGATATCATTTATTCAGACGACATAAACAACGTGTAATATAAGGCCATTTAATTTCGCATAGGGTTGTAAATTACATACTAAGGATTAGACGACCAGCGGTGGTCGTCTTGTTGAACTCTATTCCACCGTGCTAGGGACACAAGTTAACCTCTTCCCCTTTTACCCAAATATGCCAGATGTGAGAAATTTTTTTCTATTTCAAATACGTTAGGAAATATCCAACTGTTCCCACGGACACCCGCGGATTAATGAAAATTCGCGCTTTTGTTCACAGCGAATAATCTATAAATTGTTAAATACGACGAAGGCAAATTCATGATTGCCCTTTGGAAAGCTAGCAACCAAATGTTGTCGAAGCCGTCTTCGAAAATACGGAATTTCCGACCATAAACGATTTATGAATTTTTGCTTCGCTCTTAACTGTTACCTCCCAGAGTCCGCTTCGTTTGGGATAATTAAGGACGTAAGACAAAGGCAAAATACAGAACACAATATAAAGGCCTAAATATTAAATGTGAAAATGCAATAAAAAGCGACCTTTTCGTTACTCCGTATATTGCTCTGTTAGCGGGTGGTAGGTATAGGTGCATGGTGACTTCGTACCCGTACCCACCGTTGCCCACCGTCGAAGTGCGGGACAATACGATCATAAACCCCGACTCTGATGAGCCGCTCTAGCCGATCAACCTGGCTAGTTTTTCGGAAACAACTGGTTCCATTAGGCCCGAAATATAATAAACTTTTACATCCTTTACGAAAATGTATACTTGGGGTTGCCGTCCCCTACGCGCAGCGAGTTCAATATAGTGTACAGTCTTCTCCGGATTATTAAAATGCTTTTTTCCCCGGATTATCGAGAAAGACCTACCCATACCACAGTTTTGCCTCCTCGCTGCGAGCGAGGGCCTGCGGTCCCGGGTAGGCTGCCCGTTAACGGCGGAGAGCAATAAAACCGTTGGGCCAGGTAAAATACCCAGTAGAGAAAAATAAAATGTTCATGTTTTTGATAAATGTTCAACTCGGTAATTCTAATCTTAGCTAAACTTTTTGCAAATCGGAGGTGCCTCTCCTAAAGTAAAAGAAAACCGTGTCACAGCGAAAACCACGTCCACGCACGTGCAATGCGCGCTCGAATTTGCACTTGAGACCCTCAAAAAAGGTCGTTTTTAACAGCGACACGCGCAAATGTTCGTCGAAGGCCGCGTCCAGATCTGAACCGAACGCCGAACCGAACGCCACTTGAAACTCCCTATGCCCCGTTCCTACGTGTGGAACGTATATTTCTAGCGATCTTCGCCAGTTTCGACAGAGTCTCGTGGCCAGTGTTCACGGGAAAAGGCCTGATAGCTCTCGGCTACCCTCTGTTGCGCATGCCCGCGACGAGCTGTGACGTCAAACCAATCAACGCCAAGCTGGGAAACGAAGCCAGCCACTGGCGTCGATTCGGTTCGTACCCGAGAGCTATCAGGTCTTTTCCCGTGAACACTGCTCGTGGCTCGCGACAGCTAAAGATTGAAGGACAGAGAGTGTTTAGAGTAGTGCAGACCAAAGGTTTGCCTGCCATATGACACCGAAGAAGGGACCTCGGGACCCTCGACCAAAGGAAAATCAGGCTCGCCGCGATGTTCGGGCTGTTCCCAGCCGATGTCGGTAAAGTCCCGTCGCATCAAAGGAATGGCTCACTAGCTACTGTCGTCCTTGCCATTGAAAGTGTTATGTAGTTAGAAGGAGCAAGACAAATTGGTCATAAACGCTCGAGAATTTATTGTATTTGCCGAATGTCTCGAAAGCCTCCAAGAAATTGAACTTGATGGAACAAATGTAGAGAATTGAAATATTGCAACAACTAGAATCGGAATAATTACTTAAATGTTTCCACATTTAAGTATTTCATACTATTCAATTGTATGATGTCCAATGCATAAAACTTTTGTAAAGTCCACCGGTAGTTTGAAACCGTAAGTCCGACAATAACGCGGTACCACTACAAATTTCTTTATTCGAAAATGATCGTCTCTGCCACCACCGTCGTTGCTGTTTCTGTTTTTTTTTTTTTTTTTAATAAATGTAATACATGCAGATATACGCAGCGACTGCTTGATCTGCGGACATGGTGCTCGTGCGAACGGTGAAACTATTCTGAGAGTCCCGTAGACATTTCGAACCGTAGGCGTAGGTACGCTTGGAAATGTCTCTGGGACACTCTTCGTTTATCACCAACTTGTCTTGCTTCTTTAAACTACTTCACACCCCCAATGGCAAGGACGAAAACAAGTCATGGTGGTATGAGGGACAGGGATGCACCACTACAATTGCTTACTCTATGTGGGTGAGCCATTCCTTTGATGCGACGGGACTTTACCGACATCGGCTGGGAACAGCCCGAACATCGCGGCGAGCCTGACTTTCCTTTGGTCGAGGGTCCTGAGGCCCCTTCCTCGGTTTCATATGGCAGGCAAACCTTTGGTCTGCACTACTCTAAACACTCTCTGTCCTTCAATCTTTAGCTGTCGCGAGCCACGAGACTCTGTCGAAACTGGCGAAGATCGCTAGAAATATACGTTCCACACGTAGGAACGGGGCATAGGGAGTCTGAAGTGGCGTTCGGTTCGGCGTTCGGTTCAGATCTGGACGCGGCCGAAAGCGAAAAGCGGGCCATCGCGCGCAAGCGAATGCTCGGCGCGCATCGTCCACAGAATTGGAAGATCTTTTTCCACAGGGTGATTTTCCAGAGACGCCTGTCATAGAGATGCCACCTGATACCCCGGGACGATGTCAACCCCGCGTGGTGCCTCACCGAATTTTATGGCTTTAGACCCTCAAAGGGGCTGGAATACCATTAACAAGTGGATTTCCACATTTCTCGTCGGATCTTTACGAAAGTGTCATGAATCGACTCCTTGTGTTTTAATGTTTTCCCCATGAAAATGGTACCAAACCCGACATAATTCGGGCTATAATTAACGAAGTTACACGAAAAATTGGTTTGCAGCATTTATAGCCTTCTTCGTTAAAAATTGTCCGATTTGCATGATATTTTGCCCTTTTAATCGGGAGAATATCAGGAATCCATTGATGTTACTTTCAGATCGATACGACGAAAAATAAAGAACTTTAATTTCTGCGAAATTGGTGACACGTGGCTGAGCGACCGTAACAGGGGACCGCTGCCTCGCACGCCTCAGCCCTTGGACGACCCAAGCGCCTGCCGAAAGTATTCGAAGCCTTCGAATACAGATACAGTTAAAGTAGAAAAAAGTATTCGAACCACAGAGCTGAAGACCTTGGAATAAAAAAAGTATCTATGCCTCGTCGAATGAATTCCCGTCGAATAAATATTTCATCCGATGCGCTTCGAATAAAGATACTTCTGGTTTTTTTTATTCGACGACGAACGAATAAAATTTTTCGGTTTTATTCGAATTTGAAATTTTTATTTAAAATAATTTTTTGCCCAACTCTGAACTCCGCTGTACGACTCTCGCACGAACGTGCCTCTTAAGGCCATTCCGAGCAGAACGTTCCACAAACTCCGCATCCTTGATCCCCCAGCTCGTCGCCAGCGCCGCCGCCGCGAGAATTACGCCGCCGCGAGTTTTACCGAGTCGAGTCTCCGCACCCGCAACCGTTACGCGGAAACCAATGTAAAAACAATCTTACAGCCAAATAAACATTGTTACTGTTTACCACGCTTTACTCAATTCGACGAACCCGGCCTTACCGACTGAGTCGGCATCTAACTCCTTCTCCGTCCCACCGGTAACCGTCTCGCAAACCGGAGACGGTCACAAATTGGCGCCCGAACAGGGACTCGAAAAGGAGAGAAGGTCGAATGAGTCAAAGCGTGAGCTGGGTCTACGAGCTAAGAATAGCAGACCTAGTCAAAGTTGCGGAAGACTACGGACTCGACGCCACTGGCACGCTTGACGAGCTAAGACAACGAGTCACTGTGCACTGCCGAGATAATAATATGGCACCGCCCAAACTCACCGGGGAAACCAGCGAAAGTACCAGCACGCCAGAAACTGCAACCGGCATCGGGCACAGTCTGCTGACGCACAGCACTGGCATCAGCATGATTGCCCCGGAGGCTACGCCCATGGAGCGAATCAGAAGGTGGGGGACCCGCTACGACGGTGGCCCAGGAGCCGCCGAATTCTTACAACGGCTGGGTGACCTCCAACACAGTTACATGGTCACCCCCACCCAAATTATACAGTGCCTCTCCGAGATTTGGAAGGGGAGAGCACTGGGCTGGTATCGCCTCCGCCGCACGGAATGGCAGTCGTGGGACGATTTCGTCACAGACTTCCGAGCCTTCTTCCTTGCTGCCGAAGACGAAGACGAGCTCGAGGAGACGATCACCCGGCGTGTCCAACGGCCGCAAGAGACGGCAACTGACTTTATACTAGACCTGCTCCGGTTAATGCAACAATATGGCAAATATACGCTGGAACAACAGGTCCACCGAGCCTATCGAAACCTCCGGCCGGAGTACAGGCGGGTCATTAAGCGGACTGACTTTAAAACACTGTCCGAATTGATGAAGTTAGCCGCAGACCAAGATAAAGTCACGGCCGAGGAAAAGGAAGCCGCCAAACCAGAGCGACGACCAGAGAAACGTCCGCTCCAGCCACGAACCCACAGCCTCGCAGAGGTACAATCCGATTATGATCGGGACACATGCTGCTGGAGATGCGGCCAGCGCGGTCATCGCCGCCAGGAGTGCCGACGAGCAAGTACATTATTTTGCTCGTACTGCGGCACCGCCGGACGCACGAGAGAGTGCGATTGCAACCCGATCTCGGGAAACGAGGCAGGGCGCGGCCAACGAGGCGACCGCACAAACGCCCCGACGCCAAGGCCTCGGTCAACCAACTAGACGGAGATTCCCGACTGTACCTCGCCTTCCAAGTCGGTAAGGTGCGATGGTGGGCATTGGTCGACACCGGAGCCACCAGATCGTTTATACGACCAGATGTCGCCACCGCCTGCCGACGACAAGGATACGTTCTCGGACCTGTCACGTTCACGGCCAGCGTAGCCGATGGCGCCGAAGTACCGCTGCAGGGCGAAATGACGCTCCCCGCCCACGTCAACGGGCAAGGAGTTGAACATACGTACGCTGTCCTACCTGGATTGTCACATGCCGCATTACTAGGCATAGACGTCCTCACTAAACTGGGCCTGGAAGTACAGATCGGCGAACACAGATGGACTCGCCACGCCGAAACCGCGGTAGTGGAAGCCCCCGGCATTCGCCGATGCACGCCGGCCCAGGAAACCGCTCTGCAACAACTCTTAGATGAAGAGTTACCGCCATTCCGAGAGTTGCGAGGAACAACTCGCCTTACCGAGCACCGTATACGACTACGGGCGAATACCGAACCGATTAAACAGCGCTATTCGCCCAGAAATCCGGCCACGCAGGCATTAATTAACGAGGCGGTAGACCAAATGCTAGCCGACGGGGTAATCGAGCCTTCCAGCAGCCCGTGGAGCTCCCCCGTAGTAATGGTCGCCAAGAAAGGCAGCAAGAAGAAGAAACGCTTCTGCATCGACTTCCGCCGAGTCAATGCAGTTACCGAAAAGGACGCCTACCCGCTGCCACAGGTGCAGGCTACCCTGGATAAACTGCGCGAGGCGCGCTATATCTCGACGCTAGACCTCGCAAACGGATACTGGCAAGTGCCCTTGGCCGAGGAGAGCCGCCCGATAACGGCCTTTACCGTTCCAGGACGCGGATTGTACCAGTTTCGCGTCATGCCGTTCGGCCTCCACTCAGCCCCCGCTACGTTCCAAAGGCTCCTCGATAGTATCATTGGACCCAGCCTAGAGCCATGGGCCTTTGCATACTTGGACGACATTATTGTCCTGGGCCGAACGTTTGAAGAGCATTTGGAGAACCTCCGAGAGGTACTGCGCCGACTACAGCAAGCAGGACTCCGCCTAAACGAGGAAAAATGCCGGTTCTGCCAGACAGAGCTCCAATACCTCGGGCACGTCGTATCTGACCGCGGAGTCAATCCGACCCCGACAAGGTCGAGGCAATCCGAAACACGCCTCCACCGCAGAACCTGCGCGAATTGAGGCGCTTCCTGGGGATGGTCTCCTGGTATAGGAGGTACATCCCGCAGTTCTCCGACACCGCTGCACCGTTGAACCAGCCCTTCCAGAAACGTACCCGTTGGGCCTGGACAGAAAAAGCCCAAGCCGCGTTTGAAACGCTCCGCCACCAGTTGGCCACCGCACCGGTACTAACCTGTCCCGATTTCGACCGGCCATTCGTACTCCAGACCGATGCCAGCCAAATCGGCCTCGGTGCCGTCTTAACACAGGACCACGATGGCGAAGAACGAGTAGTAGCTTATGCAAGCCGTACGCTCAACGCGGCAGAAAGGAACTACTCGGTCACGGAGAAAGAATGCTTGGCGGTGGTCTGGGGCATCAGAGAGATGCGCCCGTACCTGGAAGGATACGCCTTCACCGTCCTCACCGACCACCAAGCACTAAAGTGGCTCCAATCCATAGATAGCCCCTCGGGACGATTGGCACGCTGGAGCCTGGTGCTCCAGCAATACGATTTCAAAATCGAATACCGGAAGGGCGAGAACAATATTGTCGCAGACGCCCTCTCCCGCCAAGGCGAGATCGCCCACGTAGACGCCGAGGGGCCCAAAGAATGGTACGAAGCCAAGAAACGAGCCGTCGAGGAGACGCCGCTCCTCCACCCGGAATACCAGATTCGTGGCGACGAATTATACCGCCACTTTCCAGACACAACCGGCGGACACCCCGAAGATGAATGGAAGCAATGTGTACCGCAGGCACGACGCGACGAAATCCTACGGGCCAATCACGACGCCCCAATGGCCGGCCATCTGGGCATTAATAAGACTACTGCCCGCTTGGCCTGAAAATATTACTGGCCAGGAATGTTCCGGGATGCCGCCCGACACGTTCGCCAGTGCCAAAAGTGCCAAGAATACAATCCGGCAGGACTCATGCACACCACGCCAGCCGCCTACCCATGGGATGTGGTATCGGCCGACCTCGTCGGCCCACTACCACGGTCAAAGAAAGGCCATACCGTGGTCGTGGTGATGCAAGATAAATTCACGAAGTGGATCGAGCTACAGCCCCTTCGGCAGGCACCGCCCCGGCCGTCACCAAAGCATTCCGTGAGCGAGTGGTCATGCGCTTCGGGTGCCCACGCCGAGTCATTACCGACAACGGAAAACAGTTCGAAAGCCGTGAATTTACCGGCCTGCTACAGGAATATGGCATCGACCACCGGAAGACACCGCCTTATACTCCGCAGTGTAATCCGGTGGAAAGGGCGAACCGAGTGGTCAAAACAATGATCGCCCAATTTACCGACGGGGATCATACGACGTGGGATAATTGGCTCCCGGAGATCGCTTTTGCGTACAATACGGCGCGACACGAGGCCACGGGGTGCACACCGGCCGCTTTAAATTTTGGCCGAGAGCTCGCGGCTCCTGGGGACCCACGCTTGACCACCGGAGACCCAACGGAGGAACCAACCCGAGAAGACGCCCGAGGATGGCAACAGCGGCTCGCGGATATTAAAGATAGCATTGAACTCGCACGGTGGAATTTGGCGCGAGCCCACCAGAATCAGAAACACTATTACGCCCGACGCCGCCGAGAGTGGCGCCCCGCGATCGGCGACCAAGTTATGAAGCGCGAGCACCACCTCAGCGCGGCAGCAAAGCAGTTCAATGCTAAACTGGCTCCGAAATTTGCCGGCCCGTACACCGTTGCCAAATTCACGGGACCGAACGTCGTGGTGCTGAAAGGTGCGCGCGGCAAGACCATGCGCGCACACATCAGCGACCTGAAACCGTACGAACTGCAAGTACTAGAAACCGGCACCGACAGCGCCACGCTGGCAGCTATAAAAGCCGAGGAAGTCAGCCCATGTAGACAATTGGCAAGTCAGTCTCACTGTGAGCCCCCACGCGTAAGGACGTGTCTCTCTGTCTCCGGACCGATATCGCAGTGTGTTCAAATAGTCCCGATTACTAGTTTCTCGACTTCCACCGCGGATATAATCCCAGTACGGGACATCAACCTCAGTGATTAGGAGTGAAAAGCACCCGCTTTTACTGCGCATCACAAGGTTTCGCAAAAATTGCTGCCCCCGGCAGCCTGGACGGCCTCAGGGTTGCAGAGGACCCTGTCAGTAAAAATGAGGAACGACCTGGTATAAATCTAATGGAATTATCCACCTCCAAACTGGTAAGCAATTCAGTTTTCGCTACCTCAATTTCTAACATGAGTACCCACGTCGGTAAGCGCCCTGCAGAGAGCGCTATTGATACGCAATTATTAAATTCATCCTCGGAGGCTTCGGGCCATTCCCTGTCGATGGAAGTATTGTATCCAGGGACCGGTAATATTGCTGGAAAGAAAAAGTCCAAAAAAAGGAGAGGCAAGAGCTCCACTGACGGACTCAACTCCTCAGCCCACGCTTCGTCCGGTGCGCCTCCTTCATTACCATCAATTCCTATTTCGATTCCAATAATTGCATGTACCGACTCTGCTATGAATCTGCAAGTTATCCCTAACATTAGTGTCCAAAACCGTTTTAACGCTCTCGCCGCGTTCAAATCCGACCACTCGGTACTTACCGCTTTAACCTCTGAACCAAAAAAAATGACGCCGGATGTTTCCATCTTGTCGCCAAACAAAACAAAACAGGCCTCGGGCTCCCCAGGTGCGGCTAACAAGCTCAGCGGCCCTGCAAGTAGCGTTAAAAAACCCCCCCCTTTGTACATCTCAAATTTCTGTTACAGTATTCCGAAGTTTGAGCGTGAACTCGCTCAAGACTTCGGAAAAACATTTAACATAAAATATCTAGGTAACAAAATCAGACTCCAGTTCGATAACGTCGACGCCTACACTAAATTTAAAGAGGCCCTGAACAACGACAAAGTTCCCTATTACACATTCTCAATTAACGCTGAACGCGTACTCTCCATGGTCCTCAAGGGCCTCCCCGAGATTCCTGTAGACGAAGTCCTAACTGAGCTCAAAGATAAGGGGCTAAACCCCTCCTCATGCTCAAATATAAGTGCCAGAGGTCGCAACGGCCCTTCTAACTACGCTCTGTACAGGGTTACATTCCCTGCGGGCACAGCTCCAAATAGTGTCATTAAGGTCAGTGCGGTCTTCAGTACACGAATTTACTGGGAGAAATTTCTTTCCAGAAAAAATTACACTCAATGCTACAGATGTCAGGCCTTTGGCCACTCCGCCTCCAATTGCAGACTTACTGCAAAATGCGTTAAATGTGCAGGGGCCCACCACTCCTCGGAGTGCCAAAAAACGAGGGACTCCCCCCCCCACGTGTGTAAACTGCTCGGGAGCTCACACTGCCAATTACAGCCAGTGCCCAACTCTACTCAAATTTTTAGATAATCGTAAAAACAAGCCCATTGCGCCAAAAGGCATTCTAATCAACACTACTCCTAAGCCTAAAGCTGACCCCCCTCTCTCTGCCTTTCCCCCTCCTACTACTTCCCATTCTCACTCCTTGTTCCCTTCCCCCTTCCCCTCCTACTCTGATGCCGTTACAGGTAACCACAGATATCCCTCCGCTACTCCCCTCCCTTTCCCTGCCACTACCGGGGCATCAGCTGATTTGCGCCCCGACAGCGGGTCTCTACCTGGAGTTCAGCACATGTTCGGTCTGATGTCGGCTCTTAAGGAACTGAACGCAATTGTCAACGTCGAGCAAATGCTCTCACTTACCCGATCGCTTATAGACAATCTCAGACCCTGCCGCACTTTGGCCGAAAAATTCCAGGTCTTTTTCACAATGATGACTAGGTTGGACTCTCTCGATGCCTCTCCCTAAAATAATGCTGTGGAATGCTGGTTCGCTTCCTCGGAAGCGAAATGAGTTGATCCTCGCGTTGGCCAGGCTGAGGGCTGGTATTATCCTGGTCACTGAGACATGGCTCTCGCCTGCTGTTGCTTTTTCTCTTCCGGGCTACTCGATGGTTCGCGCCGATCGCCCCACTAGGGGCGGAGGCGTAGCTATTTTCATACACGAGACCATTAAATACGTCAGTCTCCAGCACGCTGGTTTTCCCTCATGCGAGGCGTGTTTCATTAGGCTTGCCGCCCCCCGGATCATCATAGGTGTCGTATACGCACCCCCCTCCGCTATCAAGGACTCGGGAGTTTTTGATTCACTTATTCGAATGGGCTCCCCATTTTTGGTCGGGGGCGACTGGAACGCCAGACACAACTCCTGGAACAATTATTCTACTAACCAGGCTGGCAGATTGTTGTACGATCATTTCTGCAAAAATCCTTACCGTATCATCCACCCTGACTCATTCACCTGCTATCACGGATCTGCACGCCCGTCCACTATTGACCTCTTTATCACGGACTATCATACTAACTTCAATTGCTGCGTTACGGACGATTTTGACACTATGCATCGTCCCGTCATGCTAACCGTCACGCAAAGTCCTGCCTTCCCTGGCATTGATGCCACCACCGATTGGGTGACTTACAACAGCAACACTCAACGATGTCATATTAAAAGTAATCTCCCATCTGTCATGGACATTGATCATGCTATTAAGGAGCTCACCTCCTTCTTACAAGCGTGTCGCCGTAAGGCTACCGTCGTCTCTACGACGACTAACAAGGAGGCTCACCTCCTTACTGATCCCACGCTTTTATCATACATTCGACATCGCCGTGCTTTACGTCGTAGTGGACAACGTCTCGGGATGCATTTTATTGCCCCAGCGATCCGTGATATAACAGCTACCATTCGCAAGAGAATTTCATATCTTCGAATACAGCAATGGGATCGTAACCTCAGATCTTTTACTAAACCGGATCCCACTTTTTGGGCTACGTATAGGAAAATCACCAGCTCTAAAGCGTCCAGAACGCTGCCCCCTCTCCGCGACGGGCCGAACATTGTTACCACTGACGACGGCAAGGCGGACCTCCTGGTTTCCACCTTCCGTCGGATTCATGATGATGCGGTACGGTTACCCTCACCCAACTCTGCACTGGTTACGTGTTTCGTTTCCACACTGAATGATGCACCCCCCACTGGAACGCCTGGCGTTCCACTTTCTCCCGAACAAATTTTCAACTTTATTAAACGCATGGCCTTGAGAAAGGCCCCCGGGTGCGACGGCATCTCAGTACCTATGCTGAAACATTCCTCGCGCAAAGTCATCTGTCAACTGTATTACATTTTTAGATCATCTGTTTCCCTGGGTTATTTCCCCACAGCATGGAAAATATCCAAGGTTATACCCATTCCTAAGCCCGGAAAACCACGCGAGCTTCCCAGTAGCTACAGACCAATCAGCCTTTTGCCCATATTAGGCAAACTGTTTGAGAAATGTATACATGCGCACTTAAATCAATTTCTATTAAATAACAATATAATTATTGATCAGCAGTTCGGTTTTCGCGAGGGTCACTCTACCACACAACAGATTTTACGCATTTCTCAGCATATTACACATCAGCTGAACACCAACCGTAGCACAGCAATGGTCCTCCTTGACCTCTCAAGGGCGTTTGACACGGTCTGGCACGATGCCCTTCTGTACAAGATGAGTCTGATCGGATTCTCGACAGGCTTTATTAAACTTATGGCGTCATATCTAACGGACCGTCAGATGTTCGTGTCTTATATGGGTGTAAAATCTGACACACATCCTGTGCCAGCTGGAGTACCGCAGGGATCCAATCTCGGCCCTACGCTTTTTAACATTTTTATTAACGATTTGCCCAAACGCGCCGATTGTGAGCTTGCCCTTTACGCGGACGATACTGCCATATTTACGTCGTCATGGCAACTATCTCCCATGGTTTTTCGACTTCAGACTTACTTAGACCAAGTCCTGCAGTTCTTCTCGGACTGGAAAATGCAGATTAACCCGGGTAAAACCGAGGCGATTATTTTTTCCATCCGTACTAAAGTCCTGGCTTCCATTGATAACCATCAGTTGACCATTTGCAATAATGCTGTTCCCTGGTGTAAGCAGGTCAAATACCTAGGAATATTATTGCAACACAAAATGGCGTGGAACGCCGCTATCTCCGACCGAATTGACAAGGCCCTAAAAGTCGCCGGCGCTTTATATCCCCACATCAGTCACAAATCATCACTTAATATTCATTTGCGTATCAGTATCTACAAGACCTGCATTAGACCGGTGCTCACATATGGTGCTCCGGTTTGGTGGAACACCACCAAAACAAACCGGGTCAAACTCCAACGCGTGCAAAACAAAATTTTGAAAATAATTACAGGATCTCCCACACTCTATGCCACTGAGGCTCTCCACTCCGACACGGAAGTCCCATATATTCGTGACTTTATCCAACGTGCCATCGATTGTTACACGGTCTCAGACCACATCAACCCACTGGCTCGCCGCACTGGCCTCTATGACATTAATAGAATCCCTTACAAGGTTAAAATTCCATTTCCCCTCTCCAGTTAACCCAACAACCATGGTTAACCGCACCTATTTCATCCACTAACTCTCATGATTCTTAGATTCTTAGAACATTTCTCTCCTCTTACCATTAGTACCCGGCGCTTTCTGCGAGTTACCTCCGGCTTCTTTTCGTGTTTCTCGTCTTGTGTTGTCCCGTGCCGTCCCATAACTATTCTTTTCTTTTAGGTTCAGCCCCTATTCCGGTATTGCGGTTTTTTGCAATTTTTCCGCAACAGATAATACGCTATTACTAATTACTTTGACATTGGTAACACCATCAACTTCCTTTGGCTGGTAACTGAGCCACTCGTTCAGAGGGACGGCCCATAGGGTGTGGCGCTCACCCCCTACTAAAAGGATTATCAAAAAAAAAAAAAAAAAAACCATGTAGACAATTGGCAATCAGCATGCCTCGCACCAGGACCTCACAAGTCGAGAACTCCGGGCAGAGCACAGCCGTGCCGCTCGGAGCCGAGGTGGACGTGAGGACCACCGGCGCCATAACCCGCCGCCGACGAATCGCTCTCGAGGCCCAGCGCCGCTGGACCTCAGGCCAGGAACGGCCCAACCACCGGCACCCACAACCAGGGCCGGACCCTCGACCCCCGACACACCACGGGCGCCGAGGCCCCCGGCCCGGAAGAGGAAGCTACCTGTCCGTCAACAAGCAACACCGCCGCTGGCTCAGCCTAGGGATCCTCTAGTAAGGGATCGGACAAAGCGCCCGAGGCTGCGGATTGGTTGACCGCCATTGATGGGAATGATGGTGATACTTCCGGCTAAAACTGTTCAGTATTGAATGGAAGCTCAGCGTGTTCGGAAGACCCAAATATTAGTGCGATTTATTTTTGTGAAATTTTTTATATTATCTGTAAAGTAAGTATAATATACAGATAAATAAAATGATTAAAATGTTCGTGTAAGGAAATTATGTACGTGAATATGTAATTGTGTACGTTATTATTATTTTAATTGTAATTTCTATTGTTTTATTGCTTGTAATATCAGGAATGCGTCTGTGCGAGGCGGAGCATTGTAAAAATTCAAGCGAGGGTGGCTTCAAAATGTGCCACTTTCCAAGTTGTCCAGCACGAAGGCAGAAATGGATCGAGAATGTAGGCCGTGCTGAATGGACACCAAAAAAATATTCTACATTATGCGAAGTAAGTAAATAATCTTTTTCTTCAGTAAGCGTATTTTTGTGTCACTCAGCTGATTTTCATATTCATATTGTAGGTTCATTTTGGCAAAGACATGTGGGAAAATGAACAAATTTTTCGGAAAAAAAAATTGAAACCACTGGCTGTTCCTACTATTTTTTGTAGGCCAGCTACTGCTATCCCTAAAAGTGGTAAGCAAAAAGTACATGATGTATAATAAATATCTTGAATAACGAGAACAATATGATTTATATATTTTTATTGCAGTCATCAATCAGACCTTTACTAAAAGCATTCTGAAGGTTAATGTGTCGGAGGTACACTGCATAGACAATTTTGAACAGACTTCACGTGCTTCATGTTCAAGAAATATTTGTCATTCGGAATGCGGTTCTGATGATATTATGGAGCAAGTTAAACCTGAAAGTATGTATCAACTTCATTTTAAGAAGAAAAAATTAAATCAATCCATTACTTATTCTTATAGCTTATATTATTTTTAACTTCTACATTTTTTTATAGCTGAATCTCATGAGGTTTGCATAAATAAAATAAACAAATTGCAAAAAATAGTTAAAAGGAATGAACGAACTATGAAGAATATGAAAACACAGTATCAAAGACAAAAGAAGGCAATGATAGATGAAATTAATAAATTAAAGAGAGACGTATGTATAAACAAATTAGTGGGGAAATGTGCTTCAAAATTTTTTAATGACGATTAGTTAAACCTGCTAACAGAGCAATGTAAAAAAATCCCAAAATGGTGCAATGCAACATTAGTGAAATCGTTAAAATTAAAATTCAGTTGTGGTAGTTCGGGTTACAAAGAACTTTTACATCAGGGGTACCCAATGCCTAGTGAACGTACATTGTCACGCAGATTAGAACATTTAAAGTTCGAACCTGGAGTAATTGATGATGTACTGCAATTTTTACGAATTAAAATTGCTCATTTTAAGGATATTGATAAAGAATGTTCTCTCTTCTTAGATGAAATGTCTATCACATCAGGTGATTGTTTTAATAATTCCAACAATAGTTTTTGGGGTTATGTTACTTTTCCTCGGGACACAAACCGAAAAGCTTGTCAGGCATTGGTGCTAATGTTGGCAGGGATATCCAGTAGGTGGAAACAAGTCGTTGCGTACCACTTCACAGATAAAAGTTTGAGTGGAAATCTCTTAAGCGAATTGATTATAGACATAATAAAAAAGGTAGAAGAAATAGGTCTCCGCGTTCACTCCGTAACTTCGGACATGGGAGCTGCAAATCAGGGTATGTGGAAAACACTGGGAATCAACGCCACCAAATATTCCAAAATATGCAATTTTATTAAGCATCCTTCTGATGAGTCGCGTAAACTTTGGTTTTTCGGCGATGTACCACACGCACTAAAAAATATGAAGAGTGGACTTTTAAGTAACAAATATTTCATAATTCCTGATTCATTCGTAACAAAATATATGTTAGGAACTAATATAGTGAAAGCATCGTGTTTAAACGAATTACTAACTAATCAAAAAAATTTAGAATTTATGCTCACACCAAAGCTAAATGAACAATATCTAAATACCAGCAACCATTTTCTAAAAATGCGCGTAACCAGCGCGACAAATGTGTTAAGTAACGATGTGAGTTCTGCGTTTGAATTCCTTGCCCATGAAAATGGTAACGAACATTATAGAACAGCGTCATGGTTCATCAAATATGTAGTCACGTGGTTTAATTATATGACCGCAAGGCACGTGGCAATAGCGCTGGGGAAACTTAATTTAGTAAAGTATCAGGAAGCTGTGAATTTTCTGGAAGAAAGTATTGTATTTTTCACCAAATTGAAAGTTGGAGCGGCCGCAGCCTGGAAGCCGTTCCAAAAATCTTGTATCATGTCAACGACTTCATTCTTACAATTATCTAAATACTTGTTAGACGAAAGACAGTTTCAATTTATTTTAAGTTCAAGATTTTCGCAAGATTGTATCGAAAATTTATTTTGTATTATTAGGACAAAACAACAAATTCCAAATTGCGTGCAATTTAAAAATAACTTAAAACTAATTACGATATCGCAATTTATGAAAGACATTAGTAATAGCAGTTACGATGAAGATGACAGAAATTTCTTATCAGAATTTTTAGTCATTTCTGAAGAAAAGAAAGAATCAAAAAAAGATGTAGATAAAGTAGAAATAATAGGGTTGCCGTCCACTTTTAAAAACCTAAATAATATAGAGCAAAATTGCCTATACTACATGGCAGGGTATATTATATCGAGAATTCTGAAAAGGGGGAAAACGTGTAAAATGTGTATGTATTATATAGGATCTAAAAAACCCACAAGTTTTGCATATGCCAAATTAACGCGAATGAGGCGCATTGCTAAGACGGATACGTTGTTTTTTGTTAATGAAGCAACATTTCATATGTTTCTACAAATGGAACGTTTTTTTAGAAGTTATTTCCCTACGGTGCGTTCACAACCCAATTTGAGAAATTTTTTTATACGTCAGTTTTGTACGATTCCTTGCGAAATCCCAAATTGCCACAATTTGAAATGCAAAATTATTAAAACTTTTTGTACATTTAGACTAAGAATTGCGTCCAAGAAAAAGAAAAATGATTTGACAAAAACAATTGCTCATAGCAGTAAAACAATGACAATGCATATGTACACTAAGTAAAGTTACTTAACGCAAATTTTGCTTTGATAGTAATAAATGTATATGTTTTATTATCAAACTAATTTGTTTCATTATCTTTTTCATTTTTCAGCCACACAAACATTTTGATTCATTACCTTCTTCATTTTTCAGGTACATAAAGAATTTGTTTTATTACTTTCATATTTCAGGTACATATATCTTCATGTATAAGTATTGCACGAGTTATGCAAAACATCCCGAAGAATAATTAACGACATACAAGAATGTAAATTTATGTCAACTGTAAATAATATATCTCATTCAATTTTTTACAATTGTATATATCTTGATGCAGTGGCATCGATGACAAAATTGTAACTATAAATACAGATCTTTATACTTCACATGTACGTAACGCATTTGGAAATTTCCAACCCTACAACGTTAAGAATTTCTTAGAAATATAGAAAATGAAATTCAAAATTTTCAGCTGTAAAAGCTTATATCTTGAAAATGGTAAACATTTTATTGGAGCAAGTTAGACTAAATCGGTATCAATTTTGATAAAGAATCGCTCCTGCCTTTATTCATGTATCGTTATAAAACATTCTGTATAAAACTTCCGCTTAATTGTGGATAATCGTATCTAAATCAATTAATCCGGCCAAGTGGGTGAACATAGTTGAATTCGAATTATCCCGCCCTCTAAAAATCGGTTTCCTGTATTCCCAAACATGGCGGCCGTTGTCCTATCCCTTACTAGAGGATCCCTAGCTCAGCCAGGCCTTCAGAGCCCCCCAGCGGCCACGCCACCGCCGGTAGATGCTGCCACAACCCCGCCGCTGGCTCAGCCAGGCATTCAGGGCCCCCCAGCGGCCACTCCATCGCCGGTTGACATCGCCACATCCCTGTCGCGGGTACAGCTAGTCCCGAGAGGCCCCCCCGCGTGCCGTGCGCACCCGACCGTGGTCTTGGGGAGCCAACCGCCCCGGCATGGTGGTCTTCCATCCGGCCGCCATGCGACCACGGCGGGTGTACTCGGTCACCACCTCGACCGCCGTCGTGATGGGCAGTCGGTTCCGAGACGGCAGCCTCGGAATTGAGATCCGTAACCGGCGGCCGACTGCCCCCGCGGAAATCCCGCGACCCTAGTTATAAGTTAGGTTAAGTGGTGGTGGGTAGTAAGTAAGTTCCTAGTTCCTGGGGTTGCAACCCGTAGCTTTAAGTTTGTACTCGTTAGTTTTAAGGGGTCATCAGACCCACGAAACCGATCTAAGGCGTCGATCGTCTTCCGTCCCCGAAGTAGGGAGGGGGTGTGACGAAGTCACGTCACGCGCCGCGCAAGCGTATGGCGCCGAGCCGATAAGCCGAGTTTGCGCCGCGGCCGCGAGACCGCGAACTGTCTCGCGAGCGAAGATGTACGGCCTCACGATATAAAGGCCGCGGCGAGCGAAACTGATAGCTCTCGTACCGTATGTATTAGTGGGTTACACTGCCGGACCATACACCCGAGACGCTCATATTTTTGACTCCGTGAGGTGTGCACGCGTCGACCATCGTCACGCTGTGCCGAAAACCAACCTCTTTCCGAAATAGGCCGAGAGCGCCCTACCTTGCCTGTGAGGTGTTTCCGCGCCCTATAGGCCAGAGCCCTATTGCACACGGGAACTCCGCTGTACGACTCTCGCACGAACGTGCCTCTTAAGGCCATTCCGAGCAGAACGTTCCACAAACTCCGCATCCTTGATCCCCCAGCTCGTCGCCAGCGCCGCCGCCGCGAGTTTTACCGAGTCGAGTCTCCGCACCCGCAACCGTTACGCGGAAACCAATGTAAAAACAATCTTACAGCCTAATAAACATTGTTACTGTTTACCACGCTTTACTCAATTTGACGAACCCGGCCTTACCGACTGAGTCGGCATCTAACTCCTTCTCCGTCCCACCGGTAACCGTCTCGCAAACCGGAGACGGTCACACATTTGTGAACATTTTATCATCCTTCCTAAACATTATAATTACGCCGCAACAGTATCTTTAGGAAATCGGGTATAGCATATAGGTTATATTTTCTGTCATTTCGAGGACAGAAAATTCGTTCATCGAAGTGACAGAAAATATAACCATCGACGAAGTATAGGATAGACCTATCACCTTATGGGACTTCGTGTCACCACCCAAACTTTGTTACCGACCCATAACTCGAGGACTGAATCTGGCGGCCTCTGATCATGAACAGCGTCCAACGCCGGAACTACTCTGAAATGTGTTGAAATGCTGAAAGGTGTGTTCGTGCTTGTATACGTGTGACTTGTTTAGAGCGAGCGTTTGACATAGAGGGCACTGGGCAGGCTTTTGCTACGCTATGCTTTGGCTGGGTTTGTCAACGACTCACGCGGATTTCTCTCCGTAAACCCATTTCGGGGATCAAGACACTATGGCGCACAAAAATGATATTTCTTCAAAGCCCGTGCAAGCTATAAATTGCAAGATGACATTGTTTATTAATACTTTGCGTGTAATAGAATCCTTTCACGTATCGTAGCTGAAAAGTATTAAAAATTCACGCTGTTACTGACATTCCCACAAGTTTCTAATGCACTGTTTAATCATTCTAGTGAAGTAATAATAATTGGATTCTATTTGCCCCGAGTATTAGTTTACCGCCAACACTGAAATTTACAGTAAAATCTAATTCTTAAAAGCTTCGCAGAAAGTTGCATGCTGCACGAGGTGCGTGCCCTAGTAGCATTTTTGGTTGGCATACAGTTGGGCCACGCACATAATATTAGTTGGCCAACAGTTAGATTTGGCACTTTTTTTCAGGTTGGGCCAACAACAGATGGCCAAGGTAGGCTTTCCTACTGTTGCCCAACCATTTATAGGGCCTACCGTACTATATGTGTAAAGTAGTACAGATACTACTCTACAAACCCACCTTAAATTTGCCGCGTAACATGGCGGCAAAGTAGACTAGATAGAATAGAAAGAGGGGGGACCTGGGCCGGAATAAAGAGTGGAGACACATGGACGAGAGGGAGTGTGAAAACCGAAATAGACAAACAAAATTATTCTTAGATAGGGAAGAATAAGCATTAAATGTCGTTTTCTCTATTTATAGTGAAACCCAGTTTTTGTTTATTCGCCCGTAAAGAAGATTAACACATTACATATGTAATAGTAATCCAACGGTAGGCAAACGGTTGGATTTTGAATTATACTTATTATTTATAGGTAACGGGAAAATGTTAGAATTTCAACTGGCAAAATTAAAAAGTTAGGTGGACTCATTTTAAACTAGTTCTCTTCGTATATGCTCTAAGATCCAGTATAACCGTAGCCTTAAACAATGTACAAAATGACGGACGGGACCATTTCGCTCGCGAGGCGGCTTGCGTCCTGTGACTGTCGACGTCAACCGTTCCACTCAACCCTCTCTTCCCCCAGACAGTCTTCATAAAAAGTGTAGCCAATGTGGGTTCAAAATTCTTTCAATTACTTTGGGATATGATTTTATTTTCATCCGAACCTATATATTTGTTTTTATTATCTTTAACTAAATGTATTTCCGTAGGGCATTATTAGTTGGCCCAGAATTGGTTATTCGTAGACAAATCACCGGAAGATGAGTGCAATATTAAACAGTTGGCCCAATAGACGGGGTTTGTAGGCGAAACTACTAACCACCTCCCAATTGATTCCCAACCGTAGGCAAATTATCGGGATGCAAATGCAACATTCAACGGTTGGGCCCTGTCCCACACAGCACCATAACATTGCAGCAACGTCTCTGCAATGATGCGGTGCAAGATGGCAATATTGCAACATAACATTGCAGAGACGTTGCAGGTTCAGTCCTATGTCCGCCTTAGCAATATTGCAGGTGTGTATTTTTGCAAAGTTGCGGCAACATTACGAATATGTAGTCCTGCAACGTTCCGGCAATGATTCTGCAACGAAACTGCAAAATTGTGGCAATGATCCTGCAACTCTTCGGCAATATTGCGGTGCGAGATTGCAATGTTGCACCGCATCATTGCAGAGAAGTTGCAGGTTCACTCCTATGTCCGCCTTAGCAATATTGCAGGAGTGTTTTTTGCAAAGTTTTGGGAACATTACAAATATGTAGTCCTGCAACGAAACGGCAAAATAGTGGGGGCAATTGATCATCGATCCTGCAACTCCATTGCACCGCATCATTGCAGAGACGTTGCAGTGCAGGTTCACTCCTATGTCCGCCTTAACAATATTGCAGGAGTGTAATTTCCGCCGCAACGTTTCGGGCAGTGAGGGGACGCGACGACGTGAATGTGTGCAGAATCGTAGTTGTATAACGCCCGTGTGTCTTTTTCTCATAGAAAATTCTTTTACCCCAAGGGGGATTCGAACCGAGGACCTGTAGCATCGTAGACGAACACTTTACCGCCGCAGCTACAACCGCTGATTGATAAGATTGCTTACGTATTCGAACTTATACAACTACCGTGCAATACTTTAAACTCAAATTATTCAAAAACGAAGGCTCATTTGACAAACCCCATTAGGGTTTTGTAACACTATAGGTGCGTACTACAAATTTCACCCGGTGTCGTTTTAGGTTAGGTTGGAAAACAGTCTTTAGACTAAACCTTTACATTTGTCTTCTCTTCTCTCTTTTCTCTTGCTAGATTGTATATACGTATTTGTGCAATAAAGACGTTTAATAATAATAATAATAATTTCAGCCATTAAAAAATATAGTACCTATTTTATCTAAAATAATTAAATTGATCTTCGAATCTCCTCTATAAGTTCATGTACCTACATACAACTCCCGCGATAACACTTTTTTCATATCTTCAACGGCCAACGAGATATTCTAGCGTATCCAGTTAAATGAAACACGCCGTAGAAACCACTCGACGTCATGTACATTAGGATGGTCCTTATTTTTCAACTTCCGTTTTATTTTGGTCGCTCTCCCCTAAATTGTGACACTTGGTGAGAAAATGATGTGTGCAAAATTTTAAAGTGACTGGGTAACGGGAACCCGTGCCACATTTGTGTTAAAGTTTTGAAATTTTAGTGACTTCACGTCAATTTCGCACATCATTGTGTTCCGCTATTATGGAGGAATTAGTGATTCTTTTTTAATAAAAGTACAATTTCTTAGGTGTATAATAGTATCATTTCTGTGTGACTTCAAACAGTATTCTCAGAATCTCTGAATTTTACCATTAAAATTAGCGTACAACGGCGTCGGCGCCATTATGCGCGGCTACGTGAAGTCTTATTTCACGACTTCCGATTTCTTTCGTTGCACCCTCAAAAATTGTAACACTAGACGGAAAAATGATCCCTGAAAAAATTCAAATTGATTGGACGTCGGCAACCCGTGTCGCACTATAATTGAAGTTTTGAAGTTTTAGCGATTTTATGTCAATTTTTTTAAATAATTTGATACTGCCCTATTATAAAGGATTACTTAATAGTTCCTTAAAAACTATTGTTTTTTCTGATATGTATAATAATGATATATAGACACAACTTTAAATAATTTACTCAAAAACTTGTGTCGTAGCTTCCCACGACCACGGAGATCTGGAAGAGAAACTTGACATATAACGCTGCGGTTTAGCTACTGTATGCAACTACGTGAATATTCCAGGCTTTTCCCTATGAAAATGCTTCTAATGAAAGAACCTTCTAATATCATAGAAAAAAAATCGTTACCTGGCAATCGTGAATATTACCGCGTTTTACTTGGTAAAGGCGGATTGTTTGGTTTTTCCAAACCAAATTTTTTAATAGGTACAATATACCTACAGACTATTTAGGAAAGGACCCTTCATTGTGGAAGAACGACACGTTATATCAGAAAACTTTACAAAGTACAACACATTTATAAGTGACAAATGATAGGTACCATTGAACGTTATGTCAAACTTATATCAGAATATAATAATCTGCTGACAAAAAATGAGGAAGAAAAACAATATATTTTACAAATAATTGAAGATTATAGGAGACTTTACCCTAATGTAAACAAATTTACAAACACAGAATATAATATATTGAAAAATACATAGAATTTAATAATATGCTAATTTATTACCTTCAATCTATAATATATAACTTAAATTTCAATAGAGAGTATTTCGTTTACAACTATGTAAAAAAATTTAATTCCTAAGTACTAATACTATAATCATTATTACAAAAACAAACAATACACTTGTGCATCAAAAGAACTATAATTTGACTCGAACTGCGTACAGTAGCTTATACGCTGCGTTATATACTAATTTTAAGAGATAAAACTCAAAGATTTCATATATATTTTTGTAAGTAACATGCATATTATTATTATACATCTAATAAATTGTGCTTTTATTAAAAAATATTCACTGATACTTCAAAAATAGCCGAAAACAATTATGTTCGAAACTGACGAGAAATCACTAAAATTTCAAAACTTTAACTCAAATGTGGCAAGGGTTGCCATTGTCCGATCACTTTGAAATTTTGCACATATCATTTTCTCATCAAGTGTCACAATTTAGGGGGGTGCGATAAAAAAGAACTCATAAAAAATGTTGACCCCTATAGCTAAGGACCACCCTAATGTACATATTTCGAAAAATTTTAACAAAGTCATAGTTGCTTCAGAATATTGTTGTAATGTTTCCACAAGTTTTCACTACAGTATTGCACGACGATGTGCGCGCAATATTGCAGACATATTGTAGGACTGTTGCCACTGGAACATTGCACGTCGATGTGCGCGCAATATTGCAGAAATATTGTAGGACCGTTGCCACTGGAACTTTGCACGTCGATGTGCGCGCAATATTGCAGTAATATTGCAGGACCGTTGCCAGTGGACCATTGCACGGCAACGATCGTACAATATTGCAGCAATATTGCAGGATAGTTGCCAATAAACCATTGCACGTCGATGTGCGCGCAATATTGCATCAATATTGCAGGATAGTTGCCAATAAATCATTGCACGGCAACGATCGTAGAATATTGCATCAATATTGCAGGACCGTTGCCAGTGGACCATTGCACGTCGATGTGCGCGCAATATTGCAGGATAGTTGCCAATAAACCATTGCACGGCAACGTTCGTAGAATATTGCAGCAATATTGCAGGATAGTTGCCAATGGACCATTGCACGGCAACGATCGTACAATATTGCAGCAATATTGCAGGATAGTTGCCAATAAACCATTGCACGGCAACGATCGTACAATGTTGCAGCAATATTGCAGGATAGTTGCCAATTCAATAATGCAAAACAATATTGCAGCATCGTTCCTACAATATTGCAATGCAACCTGCAACAACGTAATATTGCAGCAACGTTCCTGCAATACTGCTGCAACTAGGTGTGCTGTATGGGGTAAAGAAGGTTTGTAGGCGAAACTACTAACCACCTCCCAACTGATTCCCAACTGTTGGCTACCGTTGGCCAAAAAAATGCTACTAGGGTGGGGTGCATGGATGGATCGATTTGCAGAATCGAGTTACTTTTGAAGTCCGCATTGCGAAATAAAATTTTGTCTAGCACTTGTCTAGCCGAGAAATTCATCGGTTCCGTGAAGCGTGTGCGTGTCATAGTGCATATTATTTCGTGATTTCTCAATTCGTGCAACAATTTCATCGATTACTGGCCTATGTGGGAGGCCTTTCAACAGGATTCCACTGAGATGTACCGTTACCTAGAAGACTTTTTCAGAAACTGAAGGACGTTTAAAAACAAAGAGTGCTTTTGTAATCGTGTGCAATGCGATTGTAGAGTCAGTCCCTGTGCCTGCGCCTGCGAAAAACTGTTTCATAGAGTACCTCTGTATGTGGTTCTGCGTGTTAGTGATGTGAACGCGAACTCCCATAAGGTGATAGGTCTATTCTATACTTCGCCGTGTTAGTAACTAAGGTGGAGAAACAAGTATGCCACTTAGAATTATTCCTCGAAATAATTCTGCATTATTCCTGTAACTATTCATTTACAACAAGTTCAACTAAAATGTATTTATACATTATAAATAATACTATGTGATATGTATAAGCATTAACATTAATTTATCGAATCATTAAACATTGAGAATAATTGAGACTTCATTCGACGTAGCAAATCATTTGCAAATCCAAGGCCAAATGTTACTAATTGCTTGATATCTCGAGTTGTATCGATCATAGTTAATAATAATTTATACTGGGCGGTTAGTGTAAATGTTGTTAACATTATTTGCAATAGCAATAGCCACTGAAATGGATATTTTAGCGTAAAATCCAGTTTTGCCGAAGAATTTGTTGGATTTGGCAATTGTAATTAACCGTCGACCTTGTTTTGGTGGGTGGGGGCATGGTTTCCCGCAGCCTATATAGGGAACTCACCGAGCTCCATGTACTCAGTCGTCGCGAGTCCTCCGTGCCTGGAGGACCCCCGGGGACCCTGGAGCTCCCAAGCCACGTGGACCATTCAGACCTACTGGACTTCCTGGACTTGCTGGGGACCTTCCTCCACCCCCTGGAGCTCCCGAGCCACCTGGACAATTCGGACCTACTGGACTTCCTGGGGACCTGGTCAGGGTTTCAGCCTTGGTCCTTCCTGCACTCCCCGGAGCTCCCGAGCCAACTGGACCATTCGGACCTATTGGACTTGCTGGACTTGGTGGTGACCTGGTCAGGGTTTCAACCATGGTCCTTCCTCCGGCCCCTCGCTCTCCTGGCCCGGGTTAGCTTATTCGGTTGGTGCCGATGAAATTTTTGGGTTCGTTAAGCCATTTAAAATTTTATTGTTCTACCAAGGTCATAACTGATTTCTCCCCCTATCTAACTAATTTCTTCGATTGCTTTACGTCATCTGTCCTATTTGATGCATTTCTTCGATGGATTTACATGATTGATTTTATTTGATGCATTTCTTCGATGGGTTTACATGTTTTCTTTTATTTGATGCATTTATTCGATGGGTTTAAATGATTTATTTCATTTCATGAATTTCTTCGATGGTTTTGTATGACTTCTGTTACTCTGTCATGCGTCTCATTGGGAGGTCTACATTCACTGCTCTCCTTCATGTATCTCAACGATGGTTTTGCATAGTTTATTCTACTTCATGCATTTCTTCGATGGTTTTGCAAGACTTCTTCCCTGTCATGCATCTCACTGATGTGTTTCCATTCCCTGCTCTCTTTCATGTATGTATCTCTACGATGGGTTTGAATGATTTATTCTATTTCATGCATTGCTTCGATGAGTTTGCATGATTTATTTAATTTCGTGGATTTCTTCGATGGTTTTCCATGATTTATTTCATCTCGTCGATTTCTTCGATGGTTTTGCGTGACTTCAGTCACTCTGTCAGGCATCTCATCGATGGGTCTACATTCTCTGCTCTCTTCTTCATTTACTTTTTGTATGATGGTTTTGCATGCTCGTGCGTACTCTTCTATAGGTCGAAATTATCTCGATCGGCACCAACTCATTAAGTTTTTCCATAATTTCCTTCCAGGCCGACCATTACTAACATAACGCAGTTGATTGTTTCAGCTTTTCAGGTTCACCTTTCCGCGGGGAAGGGAGACAGTGAAATAATACATTTAAAAGAAAATAGTGAAAAGTGACAGTGCAAAGTCATAGTGAAAGAAGACATCTAACGAAGCCTAGGTTAATTTATTATAACATGAAGTATTTAAGGCCCCATGTAAAATTGCCAAGTAGTCACTAAATCATTAGCTTTTGTACTCGTTTATTGGCTCATCATCCGTGATGAGGAGGTCACCGCTGCTTCCGTTTGCGGAAGTAAGTGACTGAGCATGGAATCGGTATGGTTGGATCAGTTTCATCCCCTGGTGTTTTTGTCGAAGGGGAAAAGTTTCGGGCGTAGGGGGTGTACCTTTTGGTACGCTGCCTGCGTATGTCTCCCTGTCCGACTACCCAATCTCCGCGTTAGTCGGCTTGAGTCAGGTCACACCTAGTGTTGCTCCTGACGGGTCGCTCGGAGCAACAGGAATCGTCTGGGAGGCGCCGAGCGCTTATCCCTTTCGACTCGGACAGCAGGGTGGTAGGAACTGCGCCGTCCAATACTCGTTTCATTCTTACCTTTCGTGTTTCCTTCTTTGCTGAATTTCTTCTAATCGGGTGAATGCTTGGCAGTTCCTTAGATTCTGTATCTAAACCGAAGAGATCGATGGAACATTGTTTCCATCCATCTCTTTGGTTTGGTAGGCTAAGCTTTTCATGTACAGGGAGATCGATGGAACTTTGATTCCATCTATCTCTCTACGGGTCTCGAAGCGCAGCAACCTCCTCGTGGTGAGACCTGGTAATCGGTGAGAACCATCGAGCCGATGGCTGTGATTGTTAAATATCCTAATTAGATATAAGAATTGCTTTAGTTGTAAGACTTTTTCCAAATTTTTCAAAATGCACAAAGCATTGGTCGAACATGGACCAGAAATATTTCGTAGAAATGGGTCACTTTCGTAGGTACCTCCATGTTTGGTGTGCTCGGATACTTGGTAACGTTTCCCCAAGCATTGCGACTTGTGAAACGGAATCATGCTGAAGCCTACGACCTAGGTTAAGGGCCCCAGATCGAGCCAAACTTACATTCCGTAAGTTTGGTTCGCTCTCGGCAGCTAATCAGAATTTTATTCTGTTTCAGGTAGGTATTTCTACGATGGTTTTGCATGACATCATCCCTGTCATGCATCTCACTGATGTGTTTCCATTCCCTGCTCTCTTTCATCTATCTCTACGATGGTTTTGCACGATTTATTTGATTTCGTCGATTTCTCCGGTGGTTTTGCACGATTTATTTCATTTCGTCGATTTCGTCGATGGTTTTCCATGATTTATTTCATCTCGTCGATAACCTCGATGGTTTTGCGTGACTTCTGTCACTCTGTCATGCATCTCATCGATGGGTCCATATTCTCTCCTATTTGCTCCATGTATTTATGGTTTTGCATGCTCGTACGTGCTCTTCTATCGTTTGAAATTACTTCGATCTTAACTAACTCAATAAGTTTTCCTTAATTTCCTTTCAGGCCGATCACACCATTACTAACCAAACGCAGTTGATTGTTTCAGCTTTTCAGGTTCACCCCTCCGCGGGGAAGGGAAACAAATAAAATAATATATTTAAATGAAAATAGTGAAAAGTGACAGTGCAAAGTGATAGTGAAAGAAGACATCTAACGAAGCCTAGGTTAATTTATTATAACATGAAATATTTAAGGCCCCATGTAAAATTGCCAAGTAGTCACTAAATCATTAGCTTTTGTACTCGTTTATTGGCTCATCATCCGTGATGAGGAGGTCACCGCTGCTTCCGTTTGCGGAAGTAAGTGACTGAGCATGGAATCGGTATGGTTGGATCAGTTTCATCCCCTGGTGTTTTTGTCGAAGGGGAAAAGTTTCGGGCGTAGGGGGTGTACCTTTTGGTACGCTGCCTGCGTATGTCTCCTTGTCCGACTACCCAATCTCCGCGTTAGTCGGCTTGAGTCAGGTCACACCTAGTGTTGCTCCTGACGGGTCGCTCGGAGCAACAGGAATCGTCTGGGAGGCACCGAGCGCTTATCCCTTTCGACTCGGACAGCAGGGTGGTAGGAACTGCGCCGTCCAATACTCGTTTCATTCTTACCTTTCGTGTTTCCTTCTTTGCTGAATTTCTTCTAATCGGGTGAATGCTTGGCAGTTCCTTAGATTCTGTATCTAAACCGAAGAGATCGATGGAACATTGTTTCCATCCATCTCTTTGGTTTGGTAGGCTAAGCTTTTCATGTACAGGGAGATCGATGGAACTTTGATTCCATCTATCTCTCTACGGGTCTCGAAGCGCAGCAACCTCCTCGTGGTGAGACCTGGTAATCGGTGAGAACTATCGAGCCGATGGCTGTGATTGTTAAATATCCTAATTAGATATAAGAATTGCTTTAGTTGTAAGACTTTTTCCAAATTTTTCAAAATGCACAAAGCATTGGTCGAACATGGGCCAGAAATATTTCGTAGAAATGGGTCACTTTCGTAGGTACCTCCATGTTTGGTGTGCTCGGATACTTGGTAACGTTTCCCCAAGCATTGCGACTTGTGAAACGGAATCATGCTGAAGCCTACGACCTAGGTTAAGGGCCCCAGATCGAGCCAAACTTACATTCCGTAAGTTTGGTTCGCTCTCGGCAGCTAATCAGAATTTTATTCTGTTTCAGGTAGGTATTTCTACGATGGTTTTGCATGACATCATCCCTGTCATGCATCTCACTGATGTGTTTCCATTCCCTGCTCTCTTTCATCTATCTCTACGATGGTTTTGCACGATTTATTTGATTTCGTCGATTTCTCCGGTGGTTTTGCACGATTTATTTCATTTCGTCGATTTCGTCGATTTCGTCGATTTCGTCGATGGTTTTCCATGATTTATTTCATCTCGTCGATAACCTCGATGGTTTTGCGTGGCTTCTGTCACTCTGTCATGCATCTCATCGATGGGTCCATATTCTCTCCTATTTGCTCCATGTATTTATGGTTTTGCATGCTCGTGCGTGCTCTTCTATCGTTTGAAATTACTTCGATCTTAACTAACTCAATAAGTTTTCCTTAATTTCCTTTCAGGCCGATCACACCATTACTAACCAAACGCAGTTGATTGTTTCAGCTTTTCAGGTTCACCCTTCCGCGGGGAAGGGAAACAAATAAAATAATATATTTAAATGAAAATAGTGAAAAGTGACAGTGCAAAGTGATAGTGAAAGAAGACATCTAACGAAGCCTAGGTTAATTTATTATAACATGAAGTATTTAAGGCCCCATGTAAAATTGCCAAGTAGTCACTAAATCATTAGCTTTTGTACTCGTTTATTGGCTCATCATCCGTGATGAGGAGGTCACCGCTGCTTCCGTTTGCGGAAGTAAGTGACTGAGCATGGAATCGGTATGGTTGGATCAGTTTCATCCCCTGGTGTTTTTGTCGAAGGGGAAAAGTTTCGGGCGTAGGGGGTGTACCTTTTGGTACGCTGCCTGCGTATGTCTCCTTGTCCGACTACCCAATCTCCGCGTTAGTCGGCTTGAGTCAGGTCACACCTAGTGTTGCTCCTGACGGGTCGCTCGGAGCAACAGGAATCGTCTGGGAGGCACCGAGCGCTTATCCCTTTCGACTCGGACAGCAGGGTGGTAGGAACTGCGCCGTCCAATACTCGTTTCATTCTTACCTTTCGTGTTTCCTTCTTTGCTGAATTTCTTCTAATCGGGTGAATGCTTGGCAGTTCCTTAGATTCTGTATCTAAACCGAAGAGATCGATGGAACATTGTTTCCATCCATCTCTTTGGTTTGGTAGGCTAAGCTTTTCATGTACAGGGAGATCGATGGAACTTTGATTCCATCTATCTCTCTACGGGTCTCGAAGCGCAGCAACCTCCTCGTGGTGAGACCTGGTAATCGGTGAGAACTATCGAGCCGATGGCTGTGATTGTTAAATATCCTAATTAGATATAAGAATTGCTTTAGTTGTAAGACTTTTTCCAAATTTTTCAAAATGCACAAAGCATTGGTCGAACATGGGCCAGAAATATTTCGTAGAAATGGGTCACTTTCGTAGGTACCTCCATGTTTGGTGTGCTCGGATACTTGGTAACGTTTCCCCAAGCATTGCGACTTGTGAAACGGAATCATGCTGAAGCCTACGACCTAGGTTAAGGGCCCCAGATCGAGCCAAACTTACATTCCGTAAGTTTGGTTCGCTCTCGGCAGCTAATCAGAATTTTATTCTGTTTCAGGTAGGTATTTCTACGATGGTTTTGCATGACATCATCCCTGTCATGCATCTCACTGATGTGTTTCCATTCCCTGCTCTCTTTCATCTATCTCTACGATGGTTTTGCACGATTTATTTGATTTCGTCGATTTCTCCGGTGGTTTTGCACGATTTATTTCATTTCGTCGATTTCGTCGATGGTTTTCCATGATTTATTTCATCTCGTCGATAACCTCGATGGTTTTGCGTGACTTCTGTCACTCTGTCATGCATCTCATCGATGGGTCCATATTCTCTCCTATTTGCTCCATGTATTTATGGTTTTGCATGCTCGTACGTGCTCTTCTATCGTTTGAAATTACTTCGATCTTAACTAACTCAATAAGTTTTCCTTAATTTCCTTTCAGGCCGATCACACCATTACTAACCAAACGCAGTTGATTGTTTCAGCTTTTCAGGTTCACCCCTCCGCGGGGAAGGGAAACAAATAAAATAATATATTTAAATGAAAATAGTGAAAAGTGACAGTGCAAAGTGATAGTGAAAGAAGACATCTAACGAAGCCTAGGTTAATTTATTATAACATGAAATATTTAAGGCCCCATGTAAAATTGCCAAGTAGTCACTAAATCATTAGCTTTTGTACTCGTTTATTGGCTCATCATCCGTGATGAGGAGGTCACCGCTGCTTCCGTTTGCGGAAGTAAGTGACTGAGCATGGAATCGGTATGGTTGGATCAGTTTCATCCCCTGGTGTTTTTGTCGAAGGGGAAAAGTTTCGGGCGTAGGGGGTGTACCTTTTGGTACGCTGCCTGCGTATGTCTCCTTGTCCGACTACCCAATCTCCGCGTTAGTCGGCTTGAGTCAGGTCACACCTAGTGTTGCTCCTGACGGGTCGCTCGGAGCAACAGGAATCGTCTGGGAGGCACCGAGCGCTTATCCCTTTCGACTCGGACAGCAGGGTGGTAGGAACTGCGCCGTCCAATACTCGTTTCATTCTTACCTTTCGTGTTTCCTTCTTTGCTGAATTTCTTCTAATCGGGTGAATGCTTGGCAGTTCCTTAGATTCTGTATCTAAACCGAAGAGATCGATGGAACATTGTTTCCATCCATCTCTTTGGTTTGGTAGGCTAAGCTTTTCATGTACAGGGAGATCGATGGAACTTTGATTCCATCTATCTCTCTACGGGTCTCGAAGCGCAGCAACCTCCTCGTGGTGAGACCTGGTAATCGGTGAGAACTATCGAGCCGATGGCTGTGATTGTTAAATATCCTAATTAGATATAAGAATTGCTTTAGTTGTAAGACTTTTTCCAAATTTTTCAAAATGCACAAAGCATTGGTCGAACATGGGCCAGAAATATTTCGTAGAAATGGGTCACTTTCGTAGGTACCTCCATGTTTGGTGTGCTCGGATACTTGGTAACGTTTCCCCAAGCATTGCGACTTGTGAAACGGAATCATGCTGAAGCCTACGACCTAGGTTAAGGGCCCCAGATCGAGCCAAACTTACATTCCGTAAGTTTGGTTCGCTCTCGGCAGCTAATCAGAATTTTATTCTGTTTCAGGTAGGTATTTCTACGATGGTTTTGCATGACATCATCCCTGTCATGCATCTCACTGATGTGTTTCCATTCCCTGCTCTCTTTCATCTATCTCTACGATGGTTTTGCACGATTTATTTGATTTCGTCGATTTCTCCGGTGGTTTTGCACGATTTATTTCATTTCGTCGATTTCGTCGATTTCGTCGATTTCGTCGATGGTTTTCCATGATTTATTTCATCTCGTCGATAACCTCGATGGTTTTGCGTGGCTTCTGTCACTCTGTCATGCATCTCATCGATGGGTCCATATTCTCTCCTATTTGCTCCATGTATTTATGGTTTTGCATGCTCGTGCGTGCTCTTCTATCGTTTGAAATTACTTCGATCTTAACTAACTCAATAAGTTTTCCTTAATTTCCTTTCAGGCCGATCACACCATTACTAACCAAACGCAGTTGATTGTTTCAGCTTTTCAGGTTCACCCTTCCGCGGGGAAGGGAAACAAATAAAATAATATATTTAAATGAAAATAGTGAAAAGTGACAGTGCAAAGTGATAGTGAAAGAAGACATCTAACGAAGCCTAGGTTAATTTATTATAACATGAAGTATTTAAGGCCCCATGTAAAATTGCCAAGTAGTCACTAAATCATTAGCTTTTGTACTCGTTTATTGGCTCATCATCCGTGATGAGGAGGTCACCGCTGCTTCCGTTTGCGGAAGTAAGTGACTGAGCATGGAATCGGTATGGTTGGATCAGTTTCATCCCCTGGTGTTTTTGTCGAAGGGGAAAAGTTTCGGGCGTAGGGGGTGTACCTTTTGGTACGCTGCCTGCGTATGTCTCCTTGTCCGACTACCCAATCTCCGCGTTAGTCGGCTTGAGTCAGGTCACACCTAGTGTTGCTCCTGACGGGTCGCTCGGAGCAACAGGAATCGTCTGGGAGGCACCGAGCGCTTATCCCTTTCGACTCGGACAGCAGGGTGGTAGGAACTGCGCCGTCCAATACTCGTTTCATTCTTACCTTTCGTGTTTCCTTCTTTGCTGAATTTCTTCTAATCGGGTGAATGCTTGGCAGTTCCTTAGATTCTGTATCTAAACCGAAGAGATCGATGGAACATTGTTTCCATCCATCTCTTTGGTTTGGTAGGCTAAGCTTTTCATGTACAGGGAGATCGATGGAACTTTGATTCCATCTATCTCTCTACGGGTCTCGAAGCGCAGCAACCTCCTCGTGGTGAGACCTGGTAATCGGTGAGAACTATCGAGCCGATGGCTGTGATTGTTAAATATCCTAATTAGATATAAGAATTGCTTTAGTTGTAAGACTTTTTCCAAATTTTTCAAAATGCACAAAGCATTGGTCGAACATGGGCCAGAAATATTTCGTAGAAATGGGTCACTTTCGTAGGTACCTCCATGTTTGGTGTGCTCGGATACTTGGTAACGTTTCCCCAAGCATTGCGACTTGTGAAACGGAATCATGCTGAAGCCTACGACCTAGGTTAAGGGCCCCAGATCGAGCCAAACTTACATTCCGTAAGTTTGGTTCGCTCTCGGCAGCTAATCAGAATTTTATTCTGTTTCAGGTAGGTATTTCTACGATGGTTTTGCATGACATCATCCCTGTCATGCATCTCACTGATGTGTTTCCATTCCCTGCTCTCTTTCATCTATCTCTACGATGGTTTTGCACGATTTATTTGATTTCGTCGATTTCTCCGGTGGTTTTGCACGATTTATTTCATTTCGTCGATTTCGTCGATTTCGTCGATTTCGTCGATGGTTTTCCATGATTTATTTCATCTCGTCGATAACCTCGATGGTTTTGCGTGGCTTCTGTCACTCTGTCATGCATCTCATCGATGGGTCCATATTCTCTCCTATTTGCTCCATGTATTTATGGTTTTGCATGCTCGTGCGTGCTCTTCTATCGTTTGAAATTACTTCGATCTTAACTAACTCAATAAGTTTTCCTTAATTTCCTTTCAGGCCGATCACACCATTACTAACCAAACGCAGTTGATTGTTTCAGCTTTTCAGGTTCACCCTTCCGCGGGGAAGGGAAACAAATAAAATAATATATTTAAATGAAAATAGTGAAAAGTGACAGTGCAAAGTGATAGTGAAAGAAGACATCTAACGAAGCCTAGGTTAATTTATTATAACATGAAGTATTTAAGGCCCCATGTAAAATTGCCAAGTAGTCACTAAATCATTAGCTTTTGTACTCGTTTATTGGCTCATCATCCGTGATGAGGAGGTCACCGCTGCTTCCGTTTGCGGAAGTAAGTGACTGAGCATGGAATCGGTATGGTTGGATCAGTTTCATCCCCTGGTGTTTTTGTCGAAGGGGAAAAGTTTCGGGCGTAGGGGGTGTACCTTTTGGTACGCTGCCTGCGTATGTCTCCTTGTCCGACTACCCAATCTCCGCGTTAGTCGGCTTGAGTCAGGTCACACCTAGTGTTGCTCCTGACGGGTCGCTCGGAGCAACAGGAATCGTCTGGGAGGCACCGAGCGCTTATCCCTTTCGACTCGGACAGCAGGGTGGTAGGAACTGCGCCGTCCAATACTCGTTTCATTCTTACCTTTCGTGTTTCCTTCTTTGCTGAATTTCTTCTAATCGGGTGAATGCTTGGCAGTTCCTTAGATTCTGTATCTAAACCGAAGAGATCGATGGAACATTGTTTCCATCCATCTCTTTGGTTTGGTAGGCTAAGCTTTTCATGTACAGGGAGATCGATGGAACTTTGATTCCATCTATCTCTCTACGGGTCTCGAAGCGCAGCAACCTCCTCGTGGTGAGACCTGGTAATCGGTGAGAACTATCGAGCCGATGGCTGTGATTGTTAAATATCCTAATTAGATATAAGAATTGCTTTAGTTGTAAGACTTTTTCCAAATTTTTCAAAATGCACAAAGCATTGGTCGAACATGGGCCAGAAATATTTCGTAGAAATGGGTCACTTTCGTAGGTACCTCCATGTTTGGTGTGCTCGGATACTTGGTAACGTTTCCCCAAGCATTGCGACTTGTGAAACGGAATCATGCTGAAGCCTACGACCTAGGTTAAGGGCCCCAGATCGAGCCAAACTTACATTCCGTAAGTTTGGTTCGCTCTCGGCAGCTAATCAGAATTTTATTCTGTTTCAGGTAGGTATTTCTACGATGGTTTTGCATGACATCATCCCTGTCATGCATCTCACTGATGTGTTTCCATTCCCTGCTCTCTTTCATCTATCTCTACGATGGTTTTGCACGATTTATTTGATTTCGTCGATTTCTCCGGTGGTTTTGCACGATTTATTTCATTTCGTCGATTTCGTCGATGGTTTTCCATGATTTATTTCATCTCGTCGATAACCTCGATGGTTTTGCGTGACTTCTGTCACTCTGTCATGCATCTCATCGATGGGTCCATATTCTCTCCTATTTGCTCCATGTATTTATGGTTTTGCATGCTCGTACGTGCTCTTCTATCGTTTGAAATTACTTCGATCTTAACTAACTCAATAAGTTTTCCTTAATTTCCTTTCAGGCCGATCACACCATTACTAACCAAACGCAGTTGATTGTTTCAGCTTTTCAGGTTCACCCCTCCGCGGGGAAGGGAAACAAATAAAATAATATATTTAAATGAAAATAGTGAAAAGTGACAGTGCAAAGTGATAGTGAAAGAAGACATCTAACGAAGCCTAGGTTAATTTATTATAACATGAAATATTTAAGGCCCCATGTAAAATTGCCAAGTAGTCACTAAATCATTAGCTTTTGTACTCGTTTATTGGCTCATCATCCGTGATGAGGAGGTCACCGCTGCTTCCGTTTGCGGAAGTAAGTGACTGAGCATGGAATCGGTATGGTTGGATCAGTTTCATCCCCTGGTGTTTTTGTCGAAGGGGAAAAGTTTCGGGCGTAGGGGGTGTACCTTTTGGTACGCTGCCTGCGTATGTCTCCTTGTCCGACTACCCAATCTCCGCGTTAGTCGGCTTGAGTCAGGTCACACCTAGTGTTGCTCCTGACGGGTCGCTCGGAGCAACAGGAATCGTCTGGGAGGCACCGAGCGCTTATCCCTTTCGACTCGGACAGCAGGGTGGTAGGAACTGCGCCGTCCAATACTCGTTTCATTCTTACCTTTCGTGTTTCCTTCTTTGCTGAATTTCTTCTAATCGGGTGAATGCTTGGCAGTTCCTTAGATTCTGTATCTAAACCGAAGAGATCGATGGAACATTGTTTCCATCCATCTCTTTGGTTTGGTAGGCTAAGCTTTTCATGTACAGGGAGATCGATGGAACTTTGATTCCATCTATCTCTCTACGGGTCTCGAAGCGCAGCAACCTCCTCGTGGTGAGACCTGGTAATCGGTGAGAACTATCGAGCCGATGGCTGTGATTGTTAAATATCCTAATTAGATATAAGAATTGCTTTAGTTGTAAGACTTTTTCCAAATTTTTCAAAATGCACAAAGCATTGGTCGAACATGGGCCAGAAATATTTCGTAGAAATGGGTCACTTTCGTAGGTACCTCCATGTTTGGTGTGCTCGGATACTTGGTAACGTTTCCCCAAGCATTGCGACTTGTGAAACGGAATCATGCTGAAGCCTACGACCTAGGTTAAGGGCCCCAGATCGAGCCAAACTTACATTCCGTAAGTTTGGTTCGCTCTCGGCAGCTAATCAGAATTTTATTCTGTTTCAGGTAGGTATTTCTACGATGGTTTTGCATGACATCATCCCTGTCATGCATCTCACTGATGTGTTTCCATTCCCTGCTCTCTTTCATCTATCTCTACGATGGTTTTGCACGATTTATTTGATTTCGTCGATTTCTCCGGTGGTTTTGCACGATTTATTTCATTTCGTCGATTTCGTCGATTTCGTCGATTTCGTCGATGGTTTTCCATGATTTATTTCATCTCGTCGATAACCTCGATGGTTTTGCGTGGCTTCTGTCACTCTGTCATGCATCTCATCGATGGGTCCATATTCTCTCCTATTTGCTCCATGTATTTATGGTTTTGCATGCTCGTGCGTGCTCTTCTATCGTTTGAAATTACTTCGATCTTAACTAACTCAATAAGTTTTCCTTAATTTCCTTTCAGGCCGATCACACCATTACTAACCAAACGCAGTTGATTGTTTCAGCTTTTCAGGTTCACCCTTCCGCGGGGAAGGGAAACAAATAAAATAATATATTTAAATGAAAATAGTGAAAAGTGACAGTGCAAAGTGATAGTGAAAGAAGACATCTAACGAAGCCTAGGTTAATTTATTATAACATGAAGTATTTAAGGCCCCATGTAAAATTGCCAAGTAGTCACTAAATCATTAGCTTTTGTACTCGTTTATTGGCTCATCATCCGTGATGAGGAGGTCACCGCTGCTTCCGTTTGCGGAAGTAAGTGACTGAGCATGGAATCGGTATGGTTGGATCAGTTTCATCCCCTGGTGTTTTTGTCGAAGGGGAAAAGTTTCGGGCGTAGGGGGTGTACCTTTTGGTACGCTGCCTGCGTATGTCTCCTTGTCCGACTACCCAATCTCCGCGTTAGTCGGCTTGAGTCAGGTCACACCTAGTGTTGCTCCTGACGGGTCGCTCGGAGCAACAGGAATCGTCTGGGAGGCACCGAGCGCTTATCCCTTTCGACTCGGACAGCAGGGTGGTAGGAACTGCGCCGTCCAATACTCGTTTCATTCTTACCTTTCGTGTTTCCTTCTTTGCTGAATTTCTTCTAATCGGGTGAATGCTTGGCAGTTCCTTAGATTCTGTATCTAAACCGAAGAGATCGATGGAACATTGTTTCCATCCATCTCTTTGGTTTGGTAGGCTAAGCTTTTCATGTACAGGGAGATCGATGGAACTTTGATTCCATCTATCTCTCTACGGGTCTCGAAGCGCAGCAACCTCCTCGTGGTGAGACCTGGTAATCGGTGAGAACTATCGAGCCGATGGCTGTGATTGTTAAATATCCTAATTAGATATAAGAATTGCTTTAGTTGTAAGACTTTTTCCAAATTTTTCAAAATGCACAAAGCATTGGTCGAACATGGGCCAGAAATATTTCGTAGAAATGGGTCACTTTCGTAGGTACCTCCATGTTTGGTGTGCTCGGATACTTGGTAACGTTTCCCCAAGCATTGCGACTTGTGAAACGGAATCATGCTGAAGCCTACGACCTAGGTTAAGGGCCCCAGATCGAGCCAAACTTACATTCCGTAAGTTTGGTTCGCTCTCGGCAGCTAATCAGAATTTTATTCTGTTTCAGGTAGGTATTTCTACGATGGTTTTGCATGACATCATCCCTGTCATGCATCTCACTGATGTGTTTCCATTCCCTGCTCTCTTTCATCTATCTCTACGATGGTTTTGCACGATTTATTTGATTTCGTCGATTTCTCCGGTGGTTTTGCACGATTTATTTCATTTCGTCGATTTCGTCGATGGTTTTCCATGATTTATTTCATCTCGTCGATAACCTCGATGGTTTTGCGTGGCTTCTGTCACTCTGTCATGCATCTCATCGATGGGTCCATATTCTCTCCTATTTGCTCCATGTATTTATGGTTTTGCATGCTCGTGCGTGCTCTTCTATCGTTTGAAATTACTTCGATCTTAACTAACTCAATAAGTTTTCCTTAATTTCCTTTCAGGCCGATCACACCATTACTAACCAAACGCAGTTGATTGTTTCAGCTTTTCAGGTTCACCCTTCCGCGGGGAAGGGAAACAAATAAAATAATATATTTAAATGAAAATAGTGAAAAGTGACAGTGCAAAGTGATAGTGAAAGAAGACATCTAACGAAGCCTAGGTTAATTTATTATAACATGAAGTATTTAAGGCCCCATGTAAAATTGCCAAGTAGTCACTAAATCATTAGCTTTTGTACTCGTTTATTGGCTCATCATCCGTGATGAGGAGGTCACCGCTGCTTCCGTTTGCGGAAGTAAGTGACTGAGCATGGAATCGGTATGGTTGGATCAGTTTCATCCCCTGGTGTTTTTGTCGAAGGGGAAAAGTTTCGGGCGTAGGGGGTGTACCTTTTGGTACGCTGCCTGCGTATGTCTCCTTGTCCGACTACCCAATCTCCGCGTTAGTCGGCTTGAGTCAGGTCACACCTAGTGTTGCTCCTGACGGGTCGCTCGGAGCAACAGGAATCGTCTGGGAGGCACCGAGCGCTTATCCCTTTCGACTCGGACAGCAGGGTGGTAGGAACTGCGCCGTCCAATACTCGTTTCATTCTTACCTTTCGTGTTTCCTTCTTTGCTGAATTTCTTCTAATCGGGTGAATGCTTGGCAGTTCCTTAGATTCTGTATCTAAACCGAAGAGATCGATGGAACATTGTTTCCATCCATCTCTTTGGTTTGGTAGGCTAAGCTTTTCATGTACAGGGAGATCGATGGAACTTTGATTCCATCTATCTCTCTACGGGTCTCGAAGCGCAGCAACCTCCTCGTGGTGAGACCTGGTAATCGGTGAGAACTATCGAGCCGATGGCTGTGATTGTTAAATATCCTAATTAGATATAAGAATTGCTTTAGTTGTAAGACTTTTTCCAAATTTTTCAAAATGCACAAAGCATTGGTCGAACATGGGCCAGAAATATTTCGTAGAAATGGGTCACTTTCGTAGGTACCTCCATGTTTGGTGTGCTCGGATACTTGGTAACGTTTCCCCAAGCATTGCGACTTGTGAAACGGAATCATGCTGAAGCCTACGACCTAGGTTAAGGGCCCCAGATCGAGCCAAACTTACATTCCGTAAGTTTGGTTCGCTCTCGGCAGCTAATCAGAATTTTATTCTGTTTCAGGTAGGTATTTCTACGATGGTTTTGCATGACATCATCCCTGTCATGCATCTCACTGATGTGTTTCCATTCCCTGCTCTCTTTCATCTATCTCTACGATGGTTTTGCACGATTTATTTGATTTCGTCGATTTCTCCGGTGGTTTTGCACGATTTATTTCATTTCGTCGATTTCGTCGATGGTTTTCCATGATTTATTTCATCTCGTCGATAACCTCGATGGTTTTGCGTGGCTTCTGTCACTCTGTCATGCATCTCATCGATGGGTCCATATTCTCTCCTATTTGCTCCATGTATTTATGGTTTTGCATGCTCGTGCGTGCTCTTCTATCGTTTGAAATTACTTCGATCTTAACTAACTCAATAAGTTTTCCTTAATTTCCTTTCAGGCCGATCACACCATTACTAACCAAACGCAGTTGATTGTTTCAGCTTTTCAGGTTCACCCTTCCGCGGGGAAGGGAAACAAATAAAATAATATATTTAAATGAAAATAGTGAAAAGTGACAGTGCAAAGTGATAGTGAAAGAAGACATCTAACGAAGCCTAGGTTAATTTATTATAACATGAAGTATTTAAGGCCCCATGTAAAATTGCCAAGTAGTCACTAAATCATTAGCTTTTGTACTCGTTTATTGGCTCATCATCCGTGATGAGGAGGTCACCGCTGCTTCCGTTTGCGGAAGTAAGTGACTGAGCATGGAATCGGTATGGTTGGATCAGTTTCATCCCCTGGTGTTTTTGTCGAAGGGGAAAAGTTTCGGGCGTAGGGGGTGTACCTTTTGGTACGCTGCCTGCGTATGTCTCCTTGTCCGACTACCCAATCTCCGCGTTAGTCGGCTTGAGTCAGGTCACACCTAGTGTTGCTCCTGACGGGTCGCTCGGAGCAACAGGAATCGTCTGGGAGGCACCGAGCGCTTATCCCTTTCGACTCGGACAGCAGGGTGGTAGGAACTGCGCCGTCCAATACTCGTTTCATTCTTACCTTTCGTGTTTCCTTCTTTGCTGAATTTCTTCTAATCGGGTGAATGCTTGGCAGTTCCTTAGATTCTGTATCTAAACCGAAGAGATCGATGGAACATTGTTTCCATCCATCTCTTTGGTTTGGTAGGCTAAGCTTTTCATGTACAGGGAGATCGATGGAACTTTGATTCCATCTATCTCTCTACGGGTCTCGAAGCGCAGCAACCTCCTCGTGGTGAGACCTGGTAATCGGTGAGAACCATCGAGCCGATGGCTGTGATTGTTAAATATCCTAATTAGATATAAGAATTGCTTTAGTTGTAAGACTTTTTCCAAATTTTTCAAAATGCACAAAGCATTGGTCGAACATGGACCAAAAATATTTCGTAGAAATGGGTCACTTTCGTAGGTACCTCCATGTTTGGTGTGCTCGGATACTTGGTAACGTTTCCCCAAGCATTGCGACTTGTGAAACGGAATCATGCTGAAGCCTACGACCTAGGTTAAGGGCCCCAGATCGAGCCAAACTTACATTCCGTAAGTTTGGTTCGCTCTCGGCCGCTAATCAGAATTTTATTCTGTTTCAGGTAGGTATTTCTACGATGGTTTTGCATGACATCATCCCTGTCATGCATCTCACTGATGTGTTTCCATTCCCTGCTCGCTTTCATCTATCTCTACGATGGTTTTGCACGATTTATTTGATTTCGTCGATTTCTCCGGTGGTTTTGCACGATTTATTTCATTTCGTCGATTTCGTCGATTTCGTCGATTTCGTCGATGGTTTTCCATGATTTATTTCATCTCGTCGATAACCTCGATGGTTTTGCGTGACTTCTGTCACTCTGTCATGCATCTCATCGATGGGTCCATATTCTCTCCTATTTGCTCCATGTATTTATGGTTTTGCATGCTCGTGCGTGCTCTTCTATCGTTTGAAATTACTTCGATCTTAACTAACTCAATAAGTTTTCCTTAATTTCCTTTCAGGCCGATCACACCATTACTAACCAAACGCAGTTGATTGTTTCAGCTTTTCAGGTTCACCCTTCCGCGGGGAAGGGAAACAAATAAAATAATATATTTAAATGAAAATAGTGAAAAGTGACAGTGCAAAGTGATAGTGAAAGAAGACATCTAACGAAGCCTAGGTTAATTTATTATAACATGAAGTATTTAAGGCCCCATGTAAAATTGCCAAGTAGTCACTAAATCATTAGCTTTTGTACTCGTTTATTGGCTCATCATCCGTGATGAGGAGGTCACCGCTGCTTCCGTTTGCGGAAGTAAGTGACTGAGCATGGAATCGGTATGGTTGGATCAGTTTCATCCCCTGGTGTTTTTGTCGAAGGGGAAAAGTTTCGGGCGTAGGGGGTGTACCTTTTGGTACGCTGCCTGCGTATGTCTCCTTGTCCGACTACCCAATCTCCGCGTTAGTCGGCTTGAGTCAGGTCACACCTAGTGTTGCTCCTGACGGGTCGCTCGGAGCAACAGGAATCGTCTGGGAGGCGCCGAGCGCTTATCCCTTTCGACTCGGACAGCAGGGTGGTAGGAACTGCGCCGTCCAGTACTCGTTTCATTCTTACCTTTCGTGTTTCCTTCTTTGCTGAATTTCTTCTAATCGGGTGATTGCTTGGCAGTTCCCTAGATTCTGTATCTAAACCGAAGAGATCGATGGAACTTTGTTTCCGTCCATCTTTTTGGTTTAATAGGCTAAGGCTTTCATGTACAGGGAGATCGATGGAACTTTGATTCCATCTATCTCTCTACGGGTCTCGAAGTGCAGCAACCTCCTCGTGGTGAGACCTGGTAATCGGTGAGAACCGAGCCGATGGCTGCGATTGTGAAATATTCTAATTAGAATTTCTTTAACTTGCAATACTATGGTAGAATGTAAGAATAAAATATGTAACTTGAAATGTTGTTCGATTGTTCCTACCGGATCCCAGAACATGAGCATAGTGTTGAGATAGAAAGATAAGTGCAAGTTGGAATATTTCAGCGAGATACTGGAACTGATGTGTTTTTGACCATTTTTAAAATCCTCTCTGCTTCAGCACCTTATTGAAATATACCAAGTTACAATTCCTTGGCGAGGTATTCCACGCTACATAATGGAAGCATGTCTTCCACAAATAATGTTGTTGTGTATATCAATTTTCATGTTAAATAAATTTGTTTTGCGTTAAATAAACCCGATTAGGGCAGCAAGGTTAAATGGCGTATGTGGTATTGTTTTGTTGTGATCCTTCTTTCTCTGTGGTTGCACAGAAAACGTTTATAAAGCGATCTTTAAATTGTTACTCTAACAGAATCATTTGTAAATCGCGGGTTTCGAATGACCTAGTTTTACACGTGTTGAATTCTAATTCCTACCACGCGTAGCGTTACAATCTGTTTCGAGACTTCACCGGTAACGTTGCATGCGACACTAAAATGGTAAGGGGGCTCGCGAGCCCCCCGAGCCTGTGACACAAAATTACATTGGGTGATAGGTCTATTCTATACCTGGTCTGTGATATAACCTAACTAAGAGACTGTACAAATGCTTATTACGCATTGTATTTATATAATATTTCTGATCGAAATTTATAGAAATACGTGCAAATTATGCTTCTATCAAAATTTATTAGTAAACGGAATTATACAACATGTTTTTTTAAATTAGTCGTAACATTCAGGCCGTTTTAGATTTTAAATGTTTCCGATAAGATTTAGTTTTAATTCCTATCACGCGTAGCATTACAATCTGTTTCCAGACTTCACCGGTAACATTGCATGCGACACTAAAATGGTAAGGGGGTCCTAGGACCCCCCAAACCGGTGACACAAAAATACATTGGTTGATAGGTCTATTCTATACCTCGTCTGTGATTCTATACTTCGTCGATGATTCTATCACAGACCAGGTATAGAATAGACCTATCACCCAATGTAATTTTCTGTCACCGGTTTGGGGGGTCCTAGGACCCCCTTACCATTTTAATGTCGCATGCAACGTTACCGGTGAAGTCCCGAAACAGATTGTAACGCTACGCGTGGTAGGAATTAGAATTCAGCACGGGTAAAACTAGGTCATTTTTTGAGAGTCGAAGCCCGCGATTTACAAATGTTTCTGTTAGAGTAACAAGTTAAAGATCGTCTTATGAACATATTCCGTTAAACGGAAGAGAAAGGAGAATCAAAATAAAACGATATCACATTCGCCTTTTAACCTTGTTGTCCTATTCGGGTTTATTTAACGCAAAACAAATTTTATTCGCTCGCAATAACGTAATTTCTAAAAAGAGTGCTTTAATGTTTTTTTTTTAAGAGCACCTGTTGCTGAACCCCACCCATACATCATGTGTTTGCGCATACATTAATGATGGTCTATACGATATCATACAGACATATAGTAATAACAATAATAATTAATAATAATATCCTTCTACCGTATAATATTATTTAAGAGTAACATATCAAACCCGTACACACCGATATGGTGCAACTTTGCAAGTCTGTAGAGTAGCCAAAAATATTTGATACATATTTTTTGAAAAGGGAATTCATTCTCCTCCATAGCTGTACGAAAAATTTATTTGTTTAAACTATATACTAACAATTAACATTTATTTGTCCATTTTTCTCGCGAAAAGTTAACTGATGTTTCAGTAAGTTTATACAGTATGTTCGATTTGTTCGTATACACGCTATTCTTTTTCTAACTATTGAAATAGCAAAAAAAATGTTTCATATTAAAGTTTTTTTAATTTGATGGAAGAAACTGAATAGAATATTAGGATTTACGTTTGAACTATTATTTACAGAGATTTCAATATCATCGTAATTTTTTTTTAAATGGAACTATTGTATATTTTTTGTTATGCATTTCAAAACGCGCTCAACGATGTGTATGGAGCGCATGTTTGAACAATAATTTATCCGGATATCTTTATGAACATTGGTGGCAAATTTCAAGTAAATTATGGACCAGTATAACAAATGCGGATATTTTGGATTTTTTATTTTTAGCCGTATAATAACTATTATTATATGCGTAGTTTACTCCTATACTGTGCAAAATCGCGTCTTCGAGAATATGTCGTCGAAGATGTTATAAATTATTATGATGTTTTGGGTAATTGCACTGTGGCATACGGCGCTAAGATGTCCTCTGAATAGCCAGCATAGGTACACTAGGTCTAAATGTGGCGCGGTACTAATCCCCGCAATAACAGGTATAGAAGGTCTACAGGATCATCCGTTAAAACTGGAACCTACGCGCGCGGGAACAGACGAAAATGTCAACACCGCCTCACGGACGCAGTCCACTACAATCATTCACCGGCCCCGCGTTCGGAGGGTTTCCAGCGACCGCTGGATGCCCGAGCTTCGAAAATTTTAGGATGGTCTCTTTCAAATTAACGTCGCAAAGAGCTATTTGAAATTTCCCGGCCCGGGTTGAAGAATTTGGGGCCTTTTTCGTATAACTTGTGAACAATAAAAGATATTGGAATGCAATTTGCGCCGAAACATGAGGAAAAATTATTCCCTGCTAATGATGGATAATTTAAAATATTTTACGTTTACTTATTTTTTCTTTTATCAATTTTTTAACCATAATATTGTTGCGAAAAGCTTTTGCAAACTGTTTATTTGATACTGTATTTAATGCTCTTTTTAAAATTCATGGTGTTGATAAACAATAGGCTACTTAGTTGTTTCTGTATCATTACTTTCATAAATTGAGAAATTAAATTTTTATTCAATTATGTGTTAATTCTGCAAACCTCAGAATCAATTGTTCTGTTTTTTTTTTATAATTTTATGCTTAATGCAGTGCATGCATAGATCAGACGTATCGGGTAACTAATGGGACGTGTCTTTGATTTTAGCGGTGTTGAATTTTTTTCTACAATTTTTGTGTCTGAATGTTTTAACCTTTTAGCTACTCAACGCCACGACTATAGCGGGTTCCGTTAATGTCATTTTTTGGATGCGCCATTATTATGGCTTTTACACGCAGGTGGCGAAAAATCTCTCCGTACAGGGGTATAGCGCCACGGTCAACCCTGTCGTAGATAAAAATTTTTAAATTTAGACGGGTACGAGACCAGTCGACATTGTTTTCAAACCTCATTACAGTAATCTGGGGTGCGAGTGGTAAACCGATCATAAAAGCGGAGCGCTCGGCTCGCTTACCTGGGCCGAAAAATTCCGCACAGCTCTTTGCGACGTTAATTTGAAAGGGACCATCCTAAAATTTTCGAAGCTCGGTCATCACCGCTGTCCAGCGGTCGCTGGAAACCCTCCGAACGTCGGGCCGGTGAATGGTTGTAGGTAGTGGACTGCGTCCGTGAGGCGGTGTTGACATTTTCGTTTATTCGCGCGCACGTAGGTTGCAGTTTTAACGGATGTTCCTGTATAAATGTTTGCAAAGAATCACGTGAAGCAGCACGCGTTTCAACTGCATTATTGACAGAAGCGCGCTTTTCGCTCAACCCGGGGATCCCTGTAATTCTAATTAAAAATACCCCAATTTGCCCCACCATCGGTTGAGGGTCTTTTGTTGGTGGGCTGTTTCACGCATTCTCGGTTTCTCCTTTTTTACGACCCTGATGGGTTCTTAGATGTATAAGCGTTCGAACGACGCGGCTCGGGTGCCAAAAACTACGAATATAAATTTTACAAAAACGTATCAATTCATTATTTTCAATGATTTCTACGTGTCGTAGGATGGGCACAGTCTATTTAGACACGCGCGGACCGCAGCGATTTGCGGGAATGTCAGTAACAGCGTCAATTTATAATATTTTTCGGCGTACGACACGTGAAAATGTTAGTTAAGTGTTCCACTACACGTAAAATACTAGCAATCAATGTCATCTTGCAATTTATTGCTTGTATAAGCTCTAAAGAAGTACCATATTTTGGCGTTTGAGTCGTTGACAACCGAGCTAAAGCGTAGCGTAGCGAAAGCCCGCCCTCTATGTCAAATTCTCACTCTAAACGAGTCACACGTATACAAGCACGCAACACCTTTTAAAATTTCAACCCATTTCAGTGTAGTTGCTGAGTTGGACGCTGTTCATGAACAGAGGCCGCCAGATTCAGTCCTCGAGTTATGGGTCGGTAACACAGTTTGGGTGGTGACACCAAGTGCCATAAGGTGATAGGTCTATTCTATACCTCGTCTGTGGTAAGGTGATGTGTCTTTCCTATACTTCGTCGATGCCTTCTTATACATCTTCTATGGTAGCAACTGGTCAGACAGTTATCTTTGTTACCGGCGCAAATTGGCTATCGGCGAAAATGCTAATTTAATATTCGGATTACTGTGCACCATGACCATGTCCGTTCCTTGCAGTTTGTTTTTGCCATCGATACCGATAGCAAGTAGTCCGTGGTCGTGATCTCGCACGACACAATGTGGAACTATGTGCTACTCTCCACAGTGGTGCTGTTCGTGTCGTTGCTTTATCATTGCTACTTCAACAGGCCGGTTAGTGTTATCGAGCATCCGAACGCACATTACGATTACATAATCGGTAAGTGGAGTAGCGACCTTTTCGTCGGACACAGTCGGTGACTATAATTACCACGCGAGCTGTTAGCCGACGTGTCGACAAGGAATAACGCATAATCCTTTGATCCGTGTATCAACTCGGTCGATGCGGATGCGCCTGCTTGTTGTGACCTCGATGAACGCAAATCGGATTGCGAGATAAATTTCGCTTGATGCAACATCCATGTTTCATTACTGTTACGTGCATTTAATTCGCGAACTTCTACACCTCATACATCGAGAGGACTATTATTTCAGAAAATGATGAATTGTAAATTCGTCAGGAAGGCGATGCGTTGAAATATTCAATGAACCATTTATTGTGTAAAATATCTTCGGACCTACTGCGTTATAATAAAGTAAACAGTCTATTTGAGAAACCAAATCGAATCTCGTCCCTATGTACTCGTTTACCCTTTTGCTATTCGAGTACGATGACATTTTTCCAAATACAGAAGCGAGTAATGCATTAACGTGTCTGTTAAATGGGAAGTTGGTGCCGGGACAGCAGGATGCGTGGTAGCGTCACGGCTGTCCGAGATTTCGAATGTGACGGTGTTGCTGGTCGAGGCTGGTGGTTATTTCGGATGGATATCCTCTGTGCCAATTTTGGCGCCAATGATGCAGGGGACCGAAGTCGATTGGGCCTACTCAACGGAACCGCAAAGTTTCTCCTCCAGAGGATTTTGGAACAACGTAAATCAAAATAAATTGTCAAATTAGAAATCGGAGAACCCCCGCCGTAAAAAAAATTCTAAATCGTATCACCTTATCGCATTACCCTACAGGAAGTAGGGTCTTAATAAGTTTTCATTGATGCAGCACCAGAGTTTGGAAAGCCAGAAAATATATTCTTAGATTGAAAATTTATTACCTCTTTTGCGATACAGTGTACTTACCAGAGGGCGCGATTAATAACAATAATAATTACTTTCGCCGTTATCTAATTTCTATCTCTGCTATTTTATCTTTCCTGCTTTCTTATATATATATTTAAGTTTTTTATCTTGGCATTATTCTCAATATCTACTGGCGCAATAAAGAATTGAGTCCTCGTAGAAAACACTGTAAGTGCCAAAATTGAGAGTTGAGAGTTGAGAGTTGAGAGTTGAGAGTTGAGAGTTGAGAGTTGAGAGTTGAGAGTTGAGAGTTGAGAGTTGAGAGTTGAGAGTTGAGAGTTGAGAGTTGAGAGTTGAGAGTTGAGAGTTGAGAAATAAAAGTGAAAGGTGGAAAATTGAAAGTGGAAAAATGAAAATTGAATATTAATAATTTTTTATCGGAAAATGTTCTACGTGCCAATGGTGATACTATAGTATGGAATTTGATTTTTGGCACTTACGGTGTTTTCTACAAGGACTCTTCAATTATTACTACTTCACTTATTCAGATAAAACGATCTATCTCCGCAGGTACAGAACGTGCCAAGAGGCAAAGGCTTGGGCGGAAGCGGGCAGATGAATTATCTGGTGCACACGTTCGGTAGGCCGGAAGACTACGAAGAATGGCCCAGGGGATGGTCGCACGCCGATCTGCTTCCGTATTTTAAAAGAGTATCGGATATCATGAATATAATGTCCAGTCCAGAGGAGGAGTACCTGGCGGAAGCATTCCTCATGGCGGAGGAGTCGTTGACGTTAAACGGCGTGGCGCTGCAGAAGGGAATGTACACGGTGAAAGATGGATCGCGGTGGAGCACGTTCCAAGCGTACCTGCAAACCGCTTGGAACAGGAGGAACCTGCACATCTTGACGAACACGCTGGTCTCCAAAGTGAGCCATTCGTCTATTCTCAGTTCCCTTGAATTTATCAATGTCTCACAAGACTCGCCTCTCCTTCCTTGACTCTTCAAGGCTCCTGTTTGTTGGATGTAGATGTTTCTTAAAACTCTTCTTCCACCGCGATACGACGCAATCTAAAACGTAGAAGAAATACAGTCTATTTTAACCGCGAGGCTTTTAGAACGCACGGCTTCGCGAGCCTCACCTCTGAACGCGATTTTCCGGGAATTTCCAGATACTCTTCAAAGAGGAGGCGAGCGTGGACGGGATCAAGGTGACTTACAAAGATGGATCGGTGGGGAGGATTCGCGCGAGGGAAGAGGTGATTCTTTGCGCCGGTGCTATCAATACCCCTCAATTGCTTTTACTTTCGGGAATCGGCTCGGCCGACGATCTTGGCAAATTTCAGGTGATGGATCATTCAATCTTTTTGCCAAAGTAGATATCCGGGAAACGTGATTCCCCGCGGCGTATCGTTCCTTTATTCCAGCAACACGAAAACGGCGATGCGAACTGAGAGCAATGGATGGTACTTTTAGATACCGGTGGTGAGCGATCTTCCAGGAGTGGGCAGGAATCTGTTCGACCATTTTCTGCTTCCGGTCTACGTGAACCTCCAGGCGAAGATCAGCATTACGTTGGCGAAGCTGCAAACGCTCGCCGAGGTGTTTAATTACTTTGTCTTTGGAAAAGGTAGGTGAGAGAACAATTTTAACAGCTCTTTAACTAGAGTAATCTCTTTGGAACTTCAAGGGTGGTATGCGACTAACGCTGTGATGGGAATGGGTCGTGTGAACAACAGCGGGGTGATGCTCTTTGGGATGGGCTCTACCGAAGAGAGGGTATTGAAGGCCTTGTCTAACTACAGAACTGAGGTAAGCATACGTGTACAGCAGGCCTGTCCAGGGATTTGCTCGCACGAGCAACCGCGAGTTGCTCTTCGCTCTTGAAGGCACCGAGCCAGGCCCCTCGCGCCCCTCAAGTGCGAAAGGTCCCCATGGTGGGGCACAACCTCTTGCCTTCGCTGGCAACCACCCGCGGTTGCTCTTCGAAGGCAAGATCAAAAGTTGGACGGGCCTGCCGTAGACATAGAGACGAGTCGGGCCACATTCTAATTATTTTATTTACATCACTTATTGGAGTTTCTGTGACATGCCCCAAGTCTTAGGGCAGCGTTAGCAATCATTGTTGCAAATTCACACGCATCCACCCAGTGCGCTGCACGAGTATAATTAAATACGCAGCCTTACAGATCGATGTATCCGTCCTACAACAACAGCTCGCGGGAGGGTTTCTTGTTCCTCTCGTACTGCTTGCAACCGAAAAGTCGCGGGAGCGTTTCACTGAGGTCCACCGACATCCGCCATCCCCCAGCAATCGACCCTGCTTACCTGCAGCATTACGACGACGTGTTATGCACGCACCAGGGTAAATAACCCCCCGCTTCGGTATCCCCGGATGTTACCAGCGCCAATTTCGTTGCAGCCGTGAACCTCGCGATTCAGACGCTCGAGACGAAGAAGTTCCTTGAGCACGGGGCGAAGGTTCACCACCCGGACTTAGAGGAGTGCCAACACTTGCTACAGGATTATCGGCACATCGAGTACACGGAGTGTGTGCTAAGGGTGGGTGGCCTAACGAGCTACCACGTGTGCGGCTCCTGCAAGATGGGCGACGACCCTGGTGCGGTTGTCGACGAAAAATTACGGTAGAGGCTTTAATATCTTGTACAGATCGGGCGCTATGCAATTAATTGTCTACTCAAGGAACTTACAAAATGCCTGAAACGGGAAAGAATTTGGACATCTCGACCAACAGGTCTTGTCTTCTTCTTTCATCTTTCTCCTTGAATAGAATTTATAATATTTATTCAAGGAGAGTTCAATTTATTTGTTGATAGTTGGAAAAGGGAGACACGATGGTTTTAAATAGGTAGCCCTCGTACAACGCGGTATTGAAAATTTTAGATTTTTATCCTTCCACTTTATATATTTTTTAAAATACATGCGGCGTCGCCGGAGTCAGTAGTGACGAAGTGCTTTGTGCGATGGACTCAAAATGACGATCGTAGCAGAATTCCCATCCCAAGTCCATACGAATATATACAGTAGACTCTCGTAGAGAGTTTAGACAGAGCGTAGAGTACTCGCGTAACGACGCGATTTATATAATCCGGCATTTTTATGGAACGGAATATCCGCGTTATACGAGGGTTACCTGTACTAACGCTGCGGAATACTGTAAGGAATAGGTGACGTAATACCTGCGCGTTTTGGGAGCCACGGAAAAAGAAATATATATATCCACGGCGCACAGTGTTACGCGTAATGGACAAAAGTCAAGAATCCGAAGTGTTTGATCCAGAAATTCTTGTATCTTATAATGTTAATAAAGGAACGTAGGTTTCAATGTTACCCATAACTTCTGCTGAATTTACTAATTTGTTGTCAAAAGTGATACTAGAAATTCATTACAAATTTCGGTGCATTTTTTCAAACACGTGCCATTGGCAGAATGTTTATGCTTTTCATTTGCTTTTTATAAGTTGTGTTTAATACTGTCATACCTTCAAAACTGCCGAGTCAGTTTTTTACAATACTAACAATTTGTACTAATTCTTTATGTTAAATGTTTATCAACTTCGATGGGGCTTTAAAAAAAAACACCAAAAAATACCTCCCTGATTTTTTGTATATTAAATTTAGGGATCATTAAACTTTATATTAACGTCAATTTCAACTGTACGAATTTGCACGAAACAGAAAAAATAGCCAAAATCATTATTAAGACGTTCACCGCTCCGGCCCTTAGCGTAGTCGCTGGGGCTCCTCGTGCATAATGTTGAATTTTTTTATTATAAACTCCGATCCAACAGTGTCAAAGTACAGACAGAAATGGAACAAAATTAAAAAAAACACAGTCCAAACAAATGATTCATCCGACACAAATACAGATACCTATTCCGAATCTGATGCAGAATTAGTATAATAAAAAATATGCATTCTTTTTATATTTTAAGAGAACAATAATGTACTTCTTTTTAACAATTAACACTTATGTTAATCTACACATCCGATATGCTTTTTCCAATTGTTCATACGATATCTACCATGACTTTTCCATCCCGGATGGTGTCTTGAGTTTCAAAATAGCAGTCCAAACGCGATACACGTGATAAAAATAATTTGATAAAAAAATGTTCCCAGCAAAAGTTAGTCAGTATTCACTTGACAACAAATTGCAAAAGTAAATATCAATAAAAAACTTTTTATTCACTGAAAAATCAAGATCGCCTTAATTTTTTGAATGGAACCGTATATTTTTTTATACACCAATCGATGCATTTTTATATTCTCTTTAAAAAAGTATTAGGGTACTTAGGACGAAAACTGATTAGTTCAGAAGTTATGAGTTTTGTCCCGAACGCCCATATACGCGTAACACTGTGCGGCGCCAGGAATCGAACCCGAGCCGTCCGCGTGCTGATCATCAGTCACGTTTGCCACCACGGCTAACGCCGACTCTCCCTGGTCTCTTAGCGCGGGCTCTCTTTTATTCTACGGGGGTTCCCGATCCCACAATACGTCGAACTAAAGTCTCAATTTTAATATTGCATCGTTGCAACACGAATCTTAGAATAAATCGTTTCATTTGAATTGCAGCGTGAGGGGCGTGAAAGGACTCAGAGTAATAGACGCCAGCGTCCTGCCGTCCCCGATCTCCGGCAATCCGAATTCCGTGATCGTCGCCATGGCGGAGCGCGCCAGCGACTTGATCATGCACCTGGCATCTGATTAAAACCGCCGTCGTCGTCTCCTACTACCAAAACTAGAAACAAGTATACGATTATTTAACATTTACTGGGTCCGACCAATTAAACGACTGCCTCTGCCGAATACGCACAGTGATTTCAATGTTCGATCCGTTTTCGACGTTCGCAATAATGAAATCCTCGCGCTCGGGGATAGGGGAATATAAAGCCATTTGCGGGGAGGAATGGAAAAGATGTTGGCGTCAGATTTTTTGTAATTTATAATTAATGGTAAAGTTTTTCTTGTTTTACAGTAATCGAACAGTTATTAATAGTCTAATTAAATTTCGATTAATTTTTATACAAACAAAAAAAAGGGTGAGTTACACTCAACGGCGTAGCACGAACCCCTGCCACCTCGCTCGCGATTGGAGAAGAAGGAAAAGAAAAAAAAAAAGAAGACTCCCAACTTCCCTCTCCGCGTCTCGTTCGCCGCTCTCTCCTTCTTCCTCTTTCGCGCCTCCACGCGTCCTCCCCGAAATCATCGCAACACGTCACCGTTCCACCCCAGTTCTCGTGCGGGATCGTCGCGATGGCAGGGTTCCGACTCGTTCGCTTCTTTAATCCACTACCGCGCCTGTTTCTCTCTCTCTCTCTCTCTCTCTCTCTCTCTCTCTCTCTCTCTCTCTCTCTCTCTCTCGCCCTCTCCCTTTCTCTCATCCGTTCACGCTACCGCACGCACACCACCCGCATTCACGCTTCCCCATTCGCCCCGTCGTTTTCCGCGCGGTGCTTCCTGCCCCGCGAGACGCGCCGGGGGCGCAGCTACCGCGGCGGAATACGCCGCTCAGGCACACTGGAACGGGCACTCACGCGCTTCCACTCGTACAGGCGCACACTGGTCTCCCGTATAAATAAAATAATTCTGTGATAATGCGAAGTGTCATTTTGTGTACACGAAAAAAAAAAAAAACGCAAGCAACGGCTAGCACGCTCCATTCACGCTCGGGGGTGGCTCTCGCCGCGCCCTCCCCCTCGCCGTCAACCCCCTCTTACTTATCGCCTATCGTCCCGCGCGCTTCTCGCCGCGTTCACCTCTCATAATCGTAACGTAAACTTAATCTTTCAACTTAAAAACAAAATTGGTAACCACCGTGTCGCTCTGCGTCCGCGACGCGAGCCATCGCCCCTTCCCTCCCATCCCGGAATAAACGTAACAGGAATAATAATAATCGGCTCTTGTCGAATGGACGCCCGAGGGCGGGGCGCGTGGATCGATGGTGTTCGATCGGGGGGGGGGGGGCAACGGGGATCCTTTCCATTTACGGAATAGAAAGTCCCGAGCGGAAGGCACTCCGTCGTTCGTCGAAACACCGTAAAATAATCTCGCAATTATGAGGCATGCTTCTTTGCTGCCCAGCGTGAAAGAAAAGGGGACCGAGGGGTGACAGATTTCTGGCGATCTTCCTATCGTGCGACGCGCTAAAAATGGATCGATCGAGATGAAAGGTCGCGAAGATCGTCTCAAGTTGGGGAGAGAAAAAAAGAAGAAACGGGGGTAAAGTAGGTGCCTTCCCTCGGGCTCGGTGTTCCCCGTTTCGAGATTTCCGGAATGCCCAAGTGTCCTCCCCTCGACATCGATCGACGCGCTCGGATCGATCGTCGTCCGCGCGACGAGGAGGGAACTTCGAATGGCCGGCGCGCGCGCGCGATCCAGCGATCCACGTGCGTAATCGCCATCGTCCACCTCCTCCCGTTCTCTCGCTCTCGCTCGTTTCGTTCGTGCGTATAATATACATTTATTTATTTATTTATTTATATATCATCTCTTGTTGTTCGACGTGCTGTCGCGTTGCGGGGCGACGAGTTCGGGGCCTCGCTTACCAATCTAAACAAGTACTCCCTTAATATTACATATATATATTCTATCTATATATATTTCTATATATATATATATATTCATTTAAATATATATATATTTATATTGAAAAAATGAGTGTACTCTTTCGTTATCAATAGGAAATAGTTATCGATTAATTTGCAATTGCGTGTAACATAGACGCGTCCAGCGCATAGAAACATAAATAAATAAATATAAACGGATGTATTTACATATACCGGGGGGGGGGTGTCTGAGTGGTTTGTGGAGCTTGCAAAGAGGAACGTGCGTGGGAGGGTTGCGGAGGAGGGGAGGAACGTATGGGCGGTCTGGTGAATGGAGGAAAGTGTATCCGATATTATATTCGTTCGCGGCAGCTATAGCTTCTCTCGTCTTATATTTCTCTATGTCGTATATTTACGTGTATACCGTTTGTAATTGTTGCCCGTGGTTTGGTTCTCGTTTTCTCCCGTGGTCTCTTTCGCTTGGCGTGTAAGTCGCGTAGAAAAATAATACTTCGCGGGACAGGTGAAAGGAAAACCGAGAAGGAACCGTAAATACAGGCTGTTTCTGGTACCGCGGTGGCAAGCTTGGTTAACTAAGCAGACTCGTCCGAAGGAATTTGTTGGCACTTCGGTGGCCAATGAATTCCCAACTTGGAGATACCGCGGGTCAACCAGAAATGGTACAAAGGCAATGGTCTGTGACGAATGTAGCCTCTTAAAGCAATCGTTTCTCAAGACGCCCATTGAATTGCAGTGTAGCGACGACTAATTGGCGATGGGAATTAATTGGATTAATTGCTCCGGGACGTGTAAAGTGTTGACGAAAGGATTACTTTGTTTATGTCTGTGTACTTGCGAAGCCTTTTATGATTACTGTTAACTAATCAAGCTTGCACTACCAGCAGCACCGGTACACCTTGTATAATGTAGAAACGGCTGCTCAACATGTGTATAAAATGCGCGCGCGCGTCGGTGTGTTTGTCTCTGAGGTAGAAGCGGTTTCGTGTACAACTTACAATTAGAATCATCGAGTTCGTCTTAATTGTCGTGGCCGATAACGGCCGCCCGTTTGTCAGTTTGTTCCGAGTACGCAAGGTAAACTAAAATTGCGAACGATGGGGGATGAAACGGGGGGAGGGTCGTCCTCCCTTCGGCGAGGGATCGAGATGCGAGGGGGAAATGAAGAGGACGGTGGGAAGCAGCAGGCTCGATTATGGGATCGATGCCGAACGACGTGGAAAACCGGTGGCGCTTTCAGGGAAACTTGCGACCGAACGGACGCTCGCACTTCTCAGAATGTGTCTAAAAGTTCATCGTCGTGGAAAGCAGAAGCGGCGTAAACGACAGCAACGAATGCAAATAACGGATTACCTCTCGCTGAGATAATAAAAAGAAAATAGCTTACTTTTAAGATTGAAAAAGGATAAAAAGAAGAAGATTGCAAAGCCATTAAATTGGTGGAAATGAAGTAAAGCTCTGATTTCCTAAAAGTAGAAAAGAGCATTCAGAAAAGCAAAGGGCGCACGCGCAGCGCGTGAAACTACGCGAGATCCTTCAAACAGAACTTTAGGCACCGCAAAACTGAGATTAGAAGATTACCAGAGAGAAGTTTCGAGCGGCCGTTCGCCACGCGAGGGAACTAAGGCCAAGGAACAAACGTATGTCAAGAAGATGAAGGAACGCTGAAGACGTTCGTCACGGTGAAGCTGCGGAGCCGGGCAGTCGAAGAGGAGATCCGAATGCGCCCGAAGGATTTAGCTGGAGTAGCAATTGCGTCGCGGTAGGATCGCGTCGAGGAGATTGTCCGACGGTGCACGGTGAGGATGGAGTCGAGGGATTGTTGGCGAATCAAAGGAATCGCGTCTATTAAAAGAGAAATACTTCCGGCGGTGGCGAACGACGTTAGTCTAACGCGGGGCCTGCCCCAATCACCGGTTAGCAGCGAGCCTGGCAATTAATCCCCGCGTTAATTAACCCTCTCCCCGTGGCACCTGTCCGCACGAGTCCTCCGAGTCTTTTCCACTCGCCGGCCGCTTCCTCTCTTCCTTGCCCGCCTATAATCAACGTGGACGATAGGTGAACGGAAGAGAAGAGAGGTCTAACGAGCAGACGGTCGCAATTAACCGGGAAAAGAACGAAGGAGGCGCCCCGAGGTGGAGGCGCGTCGCTCGCCCGCCTCGTACGTACGAGCTACAACATACTTGTGCGACACAAAGCACCGCCACCCGCGGTACACGGTGGCCGGTGGTGGCGATAATCGATAGCAGTCATTATCCACGGATGTTGCCACGGTGCTAATGAAAGATACAAAGAGAGACAGTGAGCGAAGATGAGAGAAAGGAAAGAAAGAATAGATTGGTGTAACGAAGCTACACCGACGATCCCTACTATACACTCGACTATTGCATCGCTTGATTATTGATTTATGTTATTTAAATCTTACCGACTATTATACTTTGTAGTTTGTACTTGGTTTTCATATACCTGAGAAAAGGACTCGTGGCCACGAGCCGCCAACGGCGACCCCCGTTATCGAATTCATTCTGACCTTCTGTTTAACTATCATCTGTGTCGTTCCGCCTTGCTCGTCGTCAATCGTCCTTCGCCTTTACGACTCGCGACGCTCCGCCCGCCCTGGGCGCGGCGACTGTCCGCGACGCGCTCCACCGGATATCGCGGAGCATCGGCTCTTCCTTTTGAACTGTGCTTATGTACAGAGATTTATAAACCTTCTCTTTCCTTATGTCCTTCCACTATTCCCTTCTTCTTCTTCTTCTTCTTACTGCACCCTGTATGTCGTGTGTGAGGTAGCATTTGTACTAGTGTGTGACGAAGTATTGTGATTCCGTTATTGTGACGGACGGCGCCGGACGGCGTGGATCGGTGTGCTCGGGACTCGCGACCGCCCCTGGCAGTGTAAAGTTTCTCCAGTCTTTCTGTTCAGATGCGTTACGATAAGGATATATACAGTCTGCTTCCTACGAGCATCGATCGTTTGCGTGGCACCGTTACTTAAGTAATTAATCGATCGCTAAAGAGGGTCGATCTCTATATTCCCTAAGGTCCGCGAAGAGGTATAGGCTCGATACAACGGAACAAAAACAGCCCCGTACACGTAAAACGTCCCAACGGCACTGCAACCGGTACGAACTATTGCGAACCGCTTGGCAAGATGTACCAACTGTACAAGCGAGCCCCGTGGCCGGCGAGGGGGAAGAGCGCCGCAGGAGTAGCACGAGAACTGTAGAGCTAGGATGCACCAGATTTTCTTATTGAAACTGATATGTATCTCGCGTTCGGTCTGATTCGATGGCTGCTTAAATCGGCGCGGTCCTCTTCCCCCATCTACCCTAACAATCGGATAACATGCGTCGCGGATGGGGATGAGAGCCGCCGAGCACGGTTCCCGTTCAGGAACTGCGGACGACGATTCCCATCCGTTCCGATGCGACGCGTCAGCGGGCCAGCAAACGGAATCGTGCGCTAATGTCCAGTGATCCGGCGAGCCTCGGTAAATGGCGCGATCGAGATGCGATGTGCCCGATGATCTTAGTGAAAGGTCGGTCGTCGAGTCCTCCGCCCGTTCCGGCGATCCCGTCGCCGCGCCGTCCTCCTTCCACTATATTTAAAAACCGTCGTCGCTCGTCGATCGTATCGTGTTACGTTATACAGCGTGTATAGTAAGTTTACAAAAATCCGCAATCTGTCGTCTTGCCGCGCTCGATCGTTTACCCCTTAACATTAGTTTACTTTGTACTATAAGTCGCGGCGCGCCCCGACAGAATCGGGGGCCGCACGCCGCCGAAATCGAAGCCCCGCAGCGCGACCGTGTGAGCCCTACGTGTTTTACAATATTATCAATTATAATCGTAGATCGTTATTACTCTCCTCGCCGCCGAAGGTTCGTTACGCCTTCCCGCACCGTCGCTTTCCAACCCCCCCATTTTTTTTTATGCTTTTTTCCTCACGTTAAATATGCTTATGCGTGCGCGATACATGTACTATGCGATTCATTATCAACTATGGTATAGTACTATATACTATACGATGATCAAACAGTGTAGCAGTTGCCGGTGCGCGCCGCGCGCGTCTCTTTAAGGTGCAGCGATAACATCGACCATCCCTCGCGCCCACGCGAGCACGCAGCAACTCCGCTCTCCCCCCCCGAAAACAGTCACCCTCCCGTCGTCCGCATTCCCACCCGCCTCTCACCCCCGACACTCTGCCCGCCCGCGCGACTCCGCGCCGAATAGCAGCGGCGGAGGCTCACCTCGATCTCTTTTTTTACTCTTTTTCACGTTTTTTTTTTTTTTCTTTCCCCGTTCAAATCGCGGTCAGCCCGTTTACACCGCGAGTCACGGCCGCGGGGCGCGTCGAGCGGTGCTTTCACCCGCCGTCGTCGAAGCTCCAGACACATTTTTCCTACCACCCTCCACCCCCTCACTTTTCGCTAAATCCGCGGCGTCCCGGAAACGCGAGGGAACGCTCGGCGGACCCGCGGTGTAAAGCTCGCCTCGCCCCAAGCTGTGTCACACACGACATCTATAAAGGATTTTCAATCCGTAAAACACATATTATAGAAACAACATGCAACATTTTATCCTACGCCGTGATACAATAATGGTACATACGTATGCGTACGCTCGCGCGCGGCTTCGTTAACGTGGATATATGCACGCAACCGCGTACGCATTTACCGCGCCTATCCACCCCTTCTCTCTCTCTCTCTCTCTCTCTCTCTCTCTCTCTCTCTCTCTCTCTCTCTCTCTCTCTCTGTGCCTTGTGTCTGTGTGTGTGTGTTTGTTTAAAGTGTGTCTATGCGTGTGTCTTATCCACGCGCACGCGTGCCTGAACGGCACACGCGGGGACGTGGATAAAAATATGGTCACACCGGGATACAGTCGGATAGTACGAAACTTAACAACGTGGAAAATTAGGCACCGTGAACCACCCTTTGGAGGCTTGCTGGAATCTGACTTCGCTTCCCCGTCGCTGCACGATGATTCCCCTGGGCACTTCCTTGGATATTAATTGCGTAATGATTGCAAAGTGAGAAGGAAACTTGGTCACTGGAATGAAGAGAGGGAGTCGAAGAAACAAGTGGATTTAAAACTCCACCGTTTCACTGCAAACGATATTTTTGAAGCGTTTTAACGCAGAGCTACGTCTCTTTTATATCTGAACTGATACTCGTAAGCATGTACAGTGGCTTCCTTCGGTTGGTTTGTTTGAGAAGGAAAAATATCTGAGAAAACTCGTGGTCGACGTTGGGGAAGCTTGAGATCTCGGTCATCCCTTTCAGAGAACGAACAACCCCAAAATGGCGCCCACGTGCCGCCGAGTACGAAACGAATGGGAACAGGCGAGTCGATGGCACGCGACTCGAGAAGGAATAAAGAACAAGAGAAGAGGGACAAACACGTAAGAGTGTTTGTCGGATCACTTCCACGCAACTTCTCCTCCGTCGCGATTCCTCGATTATGCCCGCCGACGTTCCCACCACCCATTCGTACCCGCTTCGATCCCGATTGCCCGCCAATCAACCCCCTACGTGTTCGTACATACATATATACACGCGTGCAGGCTCCGTCTTGGAGCAACTGAAAACCCGGCTGCTTAGCCCCGAAATCCTAAATACCTTAAACGCTCGACCATCGCAATTTCATCGCGCTCCGAACGTCAGCTCAAGAAGTACTTAAAAAAACGAAAAATGAAAGGAAAAAGCAACGTAGATGAGATAAGAAGAACAGAGAGTCCCAAAGAGTAGAGGAAACTTAACGCTAAAAATTCATTGTAAGACCTAACGATTACTCTCCCTCGTCCGTCCCCTTCGCTTCTGCTTGGCAGAGTAGCTGACAACAGAAACGACTTAACTTAGAAAGAAAAAAAAAAAAATAGAAAACAAGACAAAAAAGGAATCGAAGTACGCGGTACCTGATCCTAGAGCTATTTACAACCCTCGAACGTTCGTGCACTGGCGCGTGCAGTGCCTATCGCGCGCGACGTATCCCCGCGTACGTTTCGTGTGCCTGTGTAAACTGCGCAAGCGCGCGTGTATGTGTGTGTCCCTATCATCGCATATGTAAACGACACATAACACTTTTCGAATAATCCCCTTCCCGCAGCGTTTTAAACCCTCCTCCTCCCTGCGTGACTAATTTACGTCGTCTAAAGTGTCCCGAAGCCCCATCCTCCAAAGTCACTCGTACGCCCGAAAGGATCGGTACCACCCTCAGCTAGGCGCACTACCCGCAATCTTCTATCTTTATTCCTCCAACGCACCTGCGTGCCCTCCGCTCTTTTCGAATTCGTCTGCGTACTTTCCCCATCTCTCCCACCGCCCTCGTCAACGCCGAATCTGACAAGCCGAGACGATCGGAAAACGCGAGATTCATCGGCGAAAGGGGCACGCGCCCCTCTCGACTCGTCTCGCCCCGCTTCAAAACCCATCCCACCCTCCCCACCCCGAGTAACGAACGTCGCGATGATACTTTGCTAGTATCTCCATTTTGCTCCTCCTGTTCGGACATGCCTCCACCTAACCCACCCACTTGGCTGATCTGTTTCAATTTCCGTGGCCGAAAAATCGGTCCAGGGATCGGACCTCGCTGCAGAGCGATGTGATCGCGCGATTGTTTCCATCAAGTAAGCACGCTCGAGCTGCTGAATCACGCGGCCCCTCTCTCTCTCTCTCTCACTCACGCAGGCACACCTGTACATGCATACGATTCACGGTATATCTCACTGTTTCTAGTCGTCAGTTATACATAGTTATACGTATGTAATAATGCAGCTTTGTAAAAAAACGGATCTATTATATATTATATATATATATATATAGAATATGTAGAGTTTATATATCACGTGTGTCGATCGATCCCGAGGGCCTCCCGAGGTTCGCCGGCCCCTCCGGCGCGGCCCTTGCTCGCTGTCGAGAGAGGTCGCTGGATGTAAAGCGGACCGGGAGGGTCGCGCGGTGCCGGAGGGACCAGCGCGAGGGGCCTCGGGATCGGGTGGCTCGTACCCCTTCACCGGGGTATAACAGCAGAGGAATAGTCCCGACACTAACCAGACGAGTAGTGGCGGCTGTACGGAATGTACAGGTATATTATTGTGGTCGCTCAAGTGTTCCCTGTGCTTTGTTTCTATGCGCTACTATAAAAACGACGAGGTAGTACTGTCATACGTATCATCATTCGGCAGAACACGCGGACGATAGTCGCTCGCGATTCAAGACGTATTTAAAAGGACGAACAAAAACGAACGGTAATCAAAGGGAGAGTTGGGGGGGGGGGGGCGGGGAGGTGACGAGGATCGAGGGGATGCGTGGGGAGGTAAATAATATTGAACGGACATATCCCTGCGTCTACGTATCTCTGTGTATATATCCTATAGCTCGCGCGCGGTACGTTTAAATATACTAAATAATTCTCTATAGTCTATTGTCTTTGATACCTCGCGGTAGGCGTATCGTTGTGAGATAAATCTCTCAGTTAAACATCCTCTGTAACGAAATCACGAGGGCGGGGGATGATAATAACCGGGCGGGGAATTGCGGGGGCGAGTGTGGAGGGAAGGGCGGGTAGGCTGAGAAGAGAACAAAAAGAGGTAACGAAGTCCGTAATAAAAACGCGTCGAAATACTGCAACAAGTAATATCGTGGTGCCATCCTGACTAGGAGTATCTATATAATCTATCTATAGGTAATGTAATAATAACTATTGCATTGATCACATCCCGTACAATCGGGGCCCAGCAATTATTCTATGCGGTTCTGTTCGTAATCTGGTCTATTGGCTCTTAATCCCCTTATATCTTGATCCGCGACTATTGCTTCGGACAAAAGTCCGTATTAAACATTGTAAACAGGTAACAAAGTGGTAGTGATTGTTCGCGTGACGGTGACGGTCGCGCGGCGATCGTCCCCGGCCGGCGCGAGCGCCTCCACCTCGACGGCGAACGTCTCGCGCTGCAAAAACGTTCGCCGGGGAACGACGGCTGCTGTTTATAATAGAAAAGTTGCTCCCCGCTCGCGCCGGCCGGGGAGGATCCGCGGTAACTCGGCGGCCCGCCCGTCCTAGAATCGTAGTAATAATCTCATAAATCCTTTATAAAACGGTATATCTATACAAAAGAAGAAACGAAGGGACGAAATGAATGCGTGTCGGTATATCGGCGTGATGCACCACCTCCTCTGGATATGTCTCCGCGGATAGCCTTAACAGCGTCTCGTCGAGGTAGGAATGAAGATGTAAAAAAAAAAAAGGAGAGAGAAATATTAAACGAAGATGCGATTCTGAACCGGAGTAGAAAAGGTCCCCCTTTGGCACTAACGCGTGTAAACGTGGATTCGGCTAGCGGATATATATCACCCGTGTGCCTCGACCCTAGGCTCTCGGCGTCAACAGCAATAATAGTACCAGTTTTATCCTCTCCTCTGTATCGATCGGTAGTAACAGCGCTTTATGCGGCGATACGGTAAGCAGTTAATAATCCCCTTAATCAATCGGTAACGTTCAACTATCGAATAATTGAGTTAAGGTAACGGCAGTAGACACTTGTTCCTATTACAACTATTTCGCAACAGCGTTTGCACCGTGTTTTGGTCGGTATCGCCGCGCGATCGCCTCGCTCGGGGCGAGCCCCGTTCGCTCTCGCGAGGCGTCGCTCGGTGAAGAGAATAATAGTAAAAAAAAAAAGAAAAACAGCGGAGATGAGATTTGTGTATAAAAAAATCTCGTTTGCGGTTAAACGATTAACCCGAGACGCGTGCTTCTTCGTTAACTTCGTCTTTCAACCCCCCGCCCCCCCAACCCTCCCCAACCCCAAAGCCCAGTTTACCTATGCATGAATCTGCGTTTGAACGTGATTTAATCGCGCCTATGCCTGTTCGGTTCTGTTCCCGGTGTCCGCTTTCTCTGCTCCCCATTTTCTCCCCATTTGTCGCGCTCTTTAAACGTTATTAGTTAATAATTCTTACTTGACGTTGCACTTTCATTGACTAGTTTTGTGATTTTCAGCGTATCCGCGAGCGTGTCCGTGGCGCGACGCGCGTTACTTCCACCCCCCATTTCCCACCCCACCCATCTCTCGACCCCGTACAATGGGACGTTTTCCCGAGCTTCTTCGCCATCTTCCATCGGTTCCTCCGTTCCATCCGCAGCGTCTCTGTTCCATGCCCCCGCGATCCCATCGCCGGGGGCGGTTTTCCTACACCCGCGGCCAACGCCTTCTGTCGCATCCGAGTCCATAGCGCGACGCCCGTTCAAGCGAATAGAAAATGCCCAAATCTATGGGCACAGATTCGAAGATCCGCCGAGCAGCGGGTTGCACGTTTCAACCGAAAGGGAGCGCCGGCCCGCGAGTTGGATTCACGCGTAAATCCAATCGTTCGGCCGCTCCACTCGCATAGACGCCAAGCTGTAACGATAGTCAATCAGGAGCCAATCGGTCGGATCGTGATACGAAATGAACTCGAGACGATTCGCGGCGTATAGTTGGGACTGTTGCGAATAGATCCCAGCGACGACCCAGCGGGTCGCAGGGATCTGGCCTTTTGCGATCCCTTCTGTGTACCTTCCGAGCTGCCCGCTGTCAACTGCAGCGGAGCGTGCTCACGAGGGAGAACTCTCGCCGTCTCGGATGCGACGTGGGATGGGGACAGCGTTGACCGGCGACGAAGGGTAAACGGCGGAACCTGCGACACCTTTGCCCGCCGTTCCTGAGTCGCTCGTGCTACCGTTCACCTTCGCAGCCTTCCTCGCCGTACGTTTCGTGCCGCTCGCGGGTCGTTCGTGCAGGGCGACCGACGGCCACGACGGCGACGGGCGGCGACGGCAACGACGGGGGACGTCGTTTTACTGCGGCACCGTGTCCGACACCGCGTGGTTCGACTGCTGGAACGCCTTCATGTTCAGCTCGGTTTTGTGCTCCCGCGCGATGTGCCGTCTGACGGTGTTGTTCCGCGTGAACGTCCGCGAGCAGAACGGACACGGCACCCTGATGCCCTGATGGCGTTGCCGTATGTGGGCGCGCAGGTTCGTCTCGTAGCCGTACAGTCTCTCGCAGAACGGGCACTTCAGCTTCTTACCTGAAACAGAAGAAGCAAACGTACGCTAGAATCGTGGCTGGGTTTGTCGATGCAGATTACGGTTTGGCTGGGCGGGTTAACCGGTCGCGTGCTTGCGGCGGGAAGCTGGGGGGTGGAGCTGACAAGGGATGTTAGGCAACCCGGAAATTCAGAAAATTATGCAAGTATGTGTGCAATAGGGTGGCCCTTATTAATACGTGTCGAAATTTTTTTTGTATTTCTTTACTCTCACCCCCTAGAACGGTGGCATTTGATAAAAAAAATAGTCCCCGAAAAAGTTTATTGCAATCCGACAAGAGGAAAGGATGCCGACCAGGCCGCAAAGTTTAGAATTCATCAACAGTTTGGATTTAAAGAATTTCTCAAAAATGGTAAGTCCTATCGAAATTTTGTTGAAATAATATTAAAAGAGCATTCAATTTTCTACAATTACTGTATATATAATTTTTTCGTGCTTCCAATCGTTTTTTAGATAATAGCGTTTGAATGTAGAGAGGTCGGCACTTCGCACGTTCCACCTGTACGGCGAAACGTATTGTCTTATGTCTATACGCGCGTAGTGCGGACCTCTCTATGTTCAAACGCTATTATCAAAAAAACGGTTGGAAGCACGAAAAAAGTATATATACAGTAATTGTAGAAAATTGAATGCTCTTTTAATATTATTTCAACAAAATTTCGATAGGGCTTACCATTTTAGAGAAATTCTTCAAATTCACACCATTGATGAATTCTAAACTTTAAGGTCTGGTCGGTACGCTTTCCTGTTGTCCGATTGCAATAATCTTTTTCAGGGACTATTTTTTTATGTAATGGAACCATAAACAGGGCCACCCTAGTGTGCAAGTAGAGTGGCACCCCCTAAAAAAATGTAGAATTTTCTTTTTCTTGGAATATCTCAAGAACGCTGGGAAATATTGGAAAGAAGTATAAACAAAAGTTGCATCTTTCTTTATAACTACAAAACTGCGTAAAAATAATTATCGTTTTCAAAATAAAGATTCAGGGGCTCGTGGTCGATGCTTGAAGCACGCGAGAACGCGACGACGCCAGTGAAGCGTTTAGTGAAGAGATTGAGATGCGAGTGGAGTTGAATAAGTTGTTTAAATGTAGCTGGAGATTCTGGACGAGAGATGCGTGGATTTATAAGTCCCCACGGATGCCCGTGGACAAACAAGATTTGTCAGAACTCCCACAGAAGACGCATCGACCGAACGGCCAAATAAGATTCTCCCACGGCGAGCGAAGAATACAAGTTGCGTAATCGAGCATCTTGTTTTGCCGTTTGCGTGTCGAGATTCTCCACTGGTCCCTTCGACAAGGACGAAGGCACAGGCCATTGGCATCGAAACCAATGGCACGTGTAAGGCCATCGAATAGCGCAACGATTTCCATCGGTCACGATCGAGTCGCCGTCCATGGCGCCATTTACAAGCTTCACTATTTTCCTCTGGCCATGCGGAACGGATCATTACCTGCCAGAAGACAGCGTCAACTCTCTGACCGTGACTGCTCTCGATTCTTCCCGTTTCTCCAAGAATCCCACGGGGCATCGTTTACCAAAAAAACTATCGCCCGTGATTCTCCCGATGAAATCATGCGAACAAATCACCGCCGCTTTCCTATCGACGCGCGACTTGCCTTGCTGGTCACCTACTCCACAATGCCGACTGGCAAGAAGATGGTTTCCTCGCAGAGAATCATAATTTCTCACGCGAGAAGCTTCTCAAGTGGATTCAGAAAATGATGCAACTTTGCGTGTAAGTAGAGTAGTTCATTCGTAGCACAAAACTATTTTTTGTAGCTGTTTTCGGGAGTGAAAGCACCTCTTGAAAAAATGCAGTTTTCTGTATCGTGGAATAACTCAAGAACGGTGAGAAATATCGAAAGGGAGTTTAAACAAAAGTTGCATCTTTTCTTAACCCTTCGTTGACACTCTGGGTGGGAACCACCCATAAGCTGATTTTGACACTCTGTGCCTTTTATATGCAAAATAAATACCTTTTTTCCAAAGCCGACTTACAAACAATTTTTTTTTTCCAAATATTATATCTGGATATATAGCTCTGTAGATTTTTAGCTTCTAATATTTGAATTTGTAAAAGTTACAATTTATTGAAGATTTTCTTCGTGTTTTCTCGACACATGGTAATCTAGATTTTTTTTTACAAAAACTGTGATAAAATTTAAATAAAAAACTATTAGAATACATTTTAGAGACCTTGAAATTGACCCATGATTTTTTCCATAACGATTGGATTCTTCAGATGAGAATGGCAGTCGTTCAAAAATTGTTCTGGGTGTGAGCCACCCAGGTATGTCAAAGTAGATCGAAAAGAGAGGTGTGTCAACGAAGGGTTAATATCTACAAAACTGCGTACAAATAATTATCGAATCAAGGATTGGTGATGGGGTTAACTTGAAAAGTATAGATTTTCCGAGAATCATATTCTTAACCACTTTTGTAGATATAAAAAAAGATGCAACTTTTGTTCAAACATCTTTTCAATATCTCTCATCGTTTCAGAGAAATTCCCGGATAAAGAAAACCCTCCATATCTTTCAAGGAATAATTCCCCCAAACCGCACTATGGTACAAAAAAAATAGTTTTGTCTTACGCATGAACTACTCTACTTGCGCGCAAAGTTGCATAATCATCTGAATCTCCGCGTTGCCTAGCTTCCCTTGTTAAACAAATCCGCGCCCGTCCCACCGAGTTTTCCATTCCACCAAAATATCGGAAATTCCCTGTCACCGCGAGGCCCCCCTATCCTCTGTGGGCGCGAGATCGATCCACGGGAAACGTCCCCGACGCTCATCGTCGCCCTGCACACGGACGGGGGCGTACGCGCGTGCGGAACCGCCACGGCTTTTCGGCGGATGGCGGCTAAAAATAGAGCCGGGCCATCCTAGAAAAAGTAAACGGGGCCGCGAGGCTCGATTTCGTGCAGCTGACTATGAGATTCACAAAGGATCGGTGGCGAAACAAAGGCGAATCCGTGAAGACGCTCTCTACGCGGAATTGGCGGGGAGCGGGGACACGGGCGGGGAGGAAATGTGCGAGCCCAAGACAGAAGCTGACGGGGCCGGGCGAGAAGGGAGAAAAGGGACGGAGAGTGTCGTGGGAGGGAGAAAAAGAGATAAATGGCCGGGGGGGGGGGGGGGGGAGTGAATGAAATGGGGAGGAAACGAGAGGGAAGTAGAAGGCTCGGGGAGCGGGTGGAGGAAGGCAGGTAGAGGAGAGCCCGCGGGGTAGGTACGCCCCTGAGACATGCAGAAACGCAAAACGCCGATGTCGGCTTTTAAAAGAAGCGATCGCTTCCGCGAAAGGCTGCGCCATCTGCCCTGCCTCGAAATGTTCGGATTCCAGATTTCGCGTGTATCGACGATTATCAGGGGACACCCCCCGGAATATATCAGCCAGCCAATCTGCGGCGAACAGGACCGCCCGGCGCGTTTCGTGGTCAGAGGACCGATTAAATCGACGAGGATACTCGGGCCATCGATAGGATAAATGCGGCTTGCAGTTGACAGATCTTTCGTGCCTGGGCCAAGGTTTTGAAAATACTCTCGGGCCTTGCTCTTCTCTCTTACCCCCAGAGACAGCTGATACTGTTAGGGTCTGTTAGAAAGTTTTTAGTAGATGCACGAGCTGGCTTCCTTTCCCTCGACTCCTTGCTAACCCATTTCCATCGGATGGCGGATAAGTCGTTGGCGAATTTTCCTGGATTCTTCTGCCAAAGTACGTAACGTATTGTGCCGGCGAAAGTGTTTCTAAACCATCCTTCCTTTACTCTAACAAAGCGATGCAAATGTCGAGGTGCTATGTGGAATTTTATACCGGGTATCTGGCTTGAATATTTGAATATTTCATCGTCGTTTAGATCCAAGCACTTGTGCTTAGTTGATACCGCGTTCCAGGGTGGTTGCACCCCTACGACAGCGGACACTGGGGGAACAGCGTACTGATGTACCCTGAAGATAAGCGTGGAAATTCGGGGTAAATATCTCCGTAGTTGCTTGCAACCCTACTTCTTTTTATCCAACAACCCCTGTACACTGCAATTAAGAACTACCCCACTGTTTCGCTCTCTCGCCTTGTGCCTTCTTCAGTTCTCACATTTAACCGCCCCTATTTTCTAACGTAGGGAATAAAACTATATTAAATTGCTAGACGTTGTCGGTTTTTTGGATAATTTAAGGCATCGAGAGCAAAAACGGACTAACCCACATTTTTTTGCGCGATTGAGTTAGTGGCAATAATATATTCCAATAAGGTGTAGGGGAGACCGGGGCTAGTTGACTAATTTTTTACATTTCTAATTTTTATAAATAGACCATTAGTATTTTGTTGACTCAGTGCATACCAAAAGTTTCCAAATTTCATTAGGTATACAGGCATAATTTTGAAAATCGTTTTAATTGAGTCTAGGTTGTAGTTTTTATTGTATTTAGAGTAGTGAGACAAATAAGTCAACAGACCCCGGCTACGGGGTTAGTTGACAAATATGATGGGGTCAGTTGACTTGACATTTACTTTTCAGTTTTAACCCTTTGCATGCGAAAGGTGTACATATACGCTGTCACAGTACATCAATATAATGTGAAAAACGTATATATACGCTGCCAATTCCATCAATATAGTATACGAAACGCGTACATATGTATACTACGACCAATAAATTTTTTAATTTTTTTCACTCCTCCACAGTGTTATTTTTTTTTTATTAATTATCATGGTCTAAGATACTGTAATTATTTTGTACTGGTTTGTTATGGTCTATTTGGAAGGCCTGAGAGTTTGAAGGGAGGATAGGGTGTAAAACTGGTAGGGGTGAGTTTGGAAGGATTTGTGGTGGGGGAAGTGGACTTGAGCAGCTAAACTCTTTGCCTCGACTGCATCTTGAGGATAAAAAAATGCAATTATTAGTAGTATTCCTATGCTTAGTCAAGTAACCCCGTCCGACATTGTTAACATGTTAAGGGTCGTACGTACAAAACCTCCACGCACCGGATAAAATAAAATACCGTAAATTATAGTCAAGGTATCACGTTTCCACATAATATTCATGAAATAGCATCAAGCAGTACTTAGTGGACAAAAATTCATAAATAGTCGAAACGAAAATATTTACTTCCAGCCGACCTTTTTAGATTTTTCATTCTCACTGACAGAACACGCAAGTTTTCGTCACGGCGACACATTAAATGGCAAGCTGGTCATTCATATGCTCCAATATTGCGAATCGCAGCATAATTTATTCCATAATACAAGAATTAAAGGGAATTAGTCAACTAACCTCATTAGTCAACTAGCCCCGGTCTCCCCTACTAATCATATAAAATAGGAAAAATTATTTTTTTTCAATGTGGGTTAGAAAGGTTTTTTTTGGTAACAGCCCCCAAAAGTAACTAATATTTATGATTTTTTTTTCTTTTCAAAAAACTATTGTTAATATTGGATTAACTTTTATTTTTCTTTGCACTCGGATGACTGTGAGGTGCTACACGTACCGCTAACAGAAGTCACATCGTCGAAGAGGTTGACAAGATACCACAATAATTAATAAATAATAAATAGTAAAACCATCGACATAAGAGAAATATTTTCTGCAAGTTCAAAGGTGCCTCCTTATATCCCGAATGAGTTTTTCCCAAAACAATTCATAAATATCAGTTACATAATTTATATATCGAGTACATAATTTTAATCTGCGGGCCTAAACGGGGAGCCGGTTGCAGCAGACGCAGTAGTATCGGCAAGCCAGCAAGACGCGAAGTAGTATGAGACAAGAGGCGATATTTCTGGATGGCCTGGAGGGGCAGATACATAATTCGTCGGCGAATACGCAGCGATAATCAGGCCTACGTGAACCTGATGCTGCAACAAAAAAAGAACCCGTGGCACACGCTCGACGCGCAGTATTTTTATTGCATTACATAATGTTACGTGTGCGGCCCCGTTCTCGATCAATAACAACGCGTCATTTATACGTCCGATTCGACGATTATTTTTGTAGAGGGTGCAACCGGGAGAAGCAGCGCTTCCTCGTGCAAAACGGGCGCGGAATGCGCGATAAAATCTTCCTCCGACGGTGCATCTTTCGAGAATACCTATTTCCAGCCAACAAGATAATCGGCCCGAGTATACGTATATCGAGTTCATAAAAGGTGACCTTCGCACGTGTTCCCAGAATAATAATATTACAACGCCTTAATAAGATAAACGACCCCATCAGAGGCTCCATCCACCCCCCGTCCATCACAGCTTTTTATTCCCGATATTACATATAAAAATAATGCCAACCCGGCGAAATTCTCGAAAACTTCCAGTTCCGTCGCAAACGAAGTCGACGATTCCTCGAACCGAGTTATAGCTTTCGTTATAATAACGCGTTTCTATTTCGGCGCTGCTTGGGGAAGTTCTATCGCAACACCGTGTATTCCCAGTGATTCTACTTTACTTAATACCCGTTACTCTCGTGCCGAAGCTATGAGTCATTACCATTTCTAAGTGAACTTGAGGACCGGCGAGAGGGAGGCACATATCAACGCCCGTGACCCGATCGTGCGATCGCGTTTTCGTTGATCCCGCGGGCCGAGAGGGGGCCCCGTAAGAAACACGGTCGGTGAGTGGACGGAAAATACGAAATCCCTGATTCGGCCTTCGATTCCCGTACGTGCTCGACCGAAGGGACCGCGGAGGAGGCGAGGAAATCCCGCAAGCGGCCCGCTTCCACTCGCCGCCCTATCCGGGGAGGGGAAAATGGAAAGGTTCAGTTACGAGACGCAGCAGCCACCCAAGGTCTCTTTCCCCACCCGGCGCGCGGAGGCCTGACCCTTTTCCCTCTTCAGCCGCACGGATCGAACAAACGAATAACATAAAGGCACCCACGATACAGCCCTACCACAACCCGCGACGGTTTCCCCCGATCGATCCCCTGGATATCGCCAATCTTATCGGCGGAATGTTTACCCCCGCTCATCTCCCCCGTTCCTCTATCATCCTCGTAACCGTTCCTTCGAATTACGCAATATCGGCGTGTTCTTCTCCTCTCGGCGGTCCGCCCGGGTGTAGCGATAGTTTAACGAAGGGGAAAATGAGAACGACAGGGGGTGTAGAGAAAGTTACGGCGATGTCGCGGATTGACGGAGAAGTGGCGGCTGGATGCAGCTTTGAATTTCTGTTTCTAATATCCGAGCCAAGTGATAAGTATAACGCGGGGAGTAGTTAATCGGAGCCTGATAGGATTGGAATTCGTGGCAGGTGCATCCGCTGCACCTGGCTCCTCGAACGATTTAACGGGGTAGATTAGATTACCGACTTAACCTGCTCAGATTCTCGGATTACGATATGCCTGAGGCTCGCGGTGGATTGTTCCTCTCATTAGCGATCACTTTGCGTTCTACTATACCTGCTAGTTTTATCACTCGAGATATTTATATCATCTGCTCTCTTACCCCCGTCGCTGATCCCGTTACGATTCCCTATAAGCAATCGTGGAACTTGTCAAGCTGAAGTTCACTTGACCAAAAATTCACTACTTCTGTGCACTGTGGCGTCTTTTCAAGTCCATATGTAGGGTACGGTGGAGCTGTTCCTGTTTTTTTATATTAAAATAATTTGAGGTTAAGAAACAAGAGCACAGTGCTTTAAAGAGAGTTGTATCTTTATGTTGAGCCAAGATTATTGGGCCATTTTTTGTTCGAGATGAATCTGTGTCCTGCATTTTCATTCTTTTGTTTAAAAAAAGGTTGCCGTAGTATTTCCTTTCAATATTGTATTCCAAAAAAAAAAAATGGGTTAATAAATATTTGTTGATTTGAAAAGAGTTCTTTACTTATTTTGTTTTAGGTTACCCGAAAAGCTAGTTAGAAGATATTAAGGACTTTTTGCCCCAAGCAATGGACTGTTTGCCCCCCTATTTTACTTCAAAAGAATTATAACAGTTTTAAAATTAATTTAATATGACAACTCACATATGAATTATTGCTTATTTCTAATTTGCTACATCAAAAAAGTGAATTGTTTTTAAAGTTCTCTCAAGCCTCTGTGTTTAAAGGTCACTTAATAATAAAATCACCGGAAAATACAAAACATTTTCCTACCTCCTTCAATTTCTCTCGCCCCAAAAATTCTCCGCCCTAGCCTACTTAGCCTATATACAAAACCGCCCCTGCCTGGAAACCATCATACAGTCCTACTGTGTCCGAACGCGTGCGAGTAAAACTTTCCTAGGAACAGCAATCGCTCGGTATTAAGGCCTCGCCGACACGAAGAAGCAAAGTGTGTTTGACGAGAGTCAGTTCGATATTTTCGGGTTATCCGCGGCCCGCGATTGGAGGCGGGCGAGCAACCAGCCAACTGGTGGGCATAATTTAAAGAGGCGCTCGCGGGCCGATGACATAACTCTTCCCGATGAGCCGAAATAAAGAGCGCTTTCCGCGGGCACACGTGCTGCCCGGATGAAAAGAGTCTCCGCCTGGTCTCGTGGGAAATCTACAAATCTGCGGCGCAGCCGAGGCGGTCGATCCTCAGCGGGGGAAGCATACCCCGCGGTACGCCGCGGCGGTGCCGAAACGGAACGCTTGGTACATACATTCTTCCACGCGAGGCTCGTGATCGCAGGAGGGAGTCGGATGGATACACGGGAGCGTAGGAGCGTGGATCGCGAGTCCTTGACACATTTCGTTCGCTGGCGCCAAATTGGTCGTCGGTCGGGCGGCAGGCTGGCCGGCGAGCTCCGAACGAGAGAGGAAACAAAGGAATCATGCCGACGAAAAGTAGCGGGGGAGGGAATTATTTCAACCATGGGAAGATTTGTGGCGCGGGAGGGATGCTAGTAAACATGTACTAGCCAATGAACCACCACATATGGAGCTAGAAGTTACATGTATTCGAATTAAAATTTGTCCGGATAAACTCCAACTCTGCTTGTAGGATAATAATTTACGTATTAGGTATAAGCTACCATCAACCGACGTGAACTTTCCATGGGAGTATTCCACAGAATCAGCGAAGCCTTCAAACACCCTGTGCTTCTTATTTCTAATTCATTTAACGAAGTAGCTGGTGTACTTGCACACTGTATGGGAGACCGGTTATGGTTGTCGCATTTTTTATTTTGATTTATTTACGGGTTATAGCTGCAGGGATGTTCATTCAGACTTAGTTTAATATAAACTACGCACGTCCGATTTTATAAAAAAAATCGGTCCCGTGGATTTTGTGAATCAGATTAGGGGCCGTTCTTAAATCACGTAAGGGTAATTTTGGCGAATTCTTACCCCCTTCCTCCCCCAGTATAAGAATACGTAAGATTTGATATTCCAACCCCCTCGTTCCGTAATATATTTTACATTTAATATTTTCAGTTATTAATATTCTTTTAAAGGTTTATATACAGTGGCGGACGACAGAAAGTTTACACCCTTTAAAATCGCATAACTTTTTTAGAATCGGTCCAAACGGTTTGAGTTTTTTTTTGAGAAGCTAGGATTAGTTTGCTAGGTAAGCGAGGCGTTGCGTCGTTTTGAAAAAACTACGCGCGTATAGATAATACGTCACAGGTGGGACGCGCGAAGTGCGGACCTCTCTGTATTCAAACGCTATTGTCTAAAAAATGGTTGGAAGCACGAAAAAAATTATATATACAGTAATTGTAGAAAATTGAATGCTCTTCTAATATTATTGGAACAAAATTTCGATAGGGCTTACCACTTTTTCAGGAATTCTTCAAATTCAAACCATTGATGAATTCTAAATTTTAAGGGCTGATCGGCACCCTTTCCTGTCGTCCGATTGCAATATTCTTTTTCAGGGACTATTCTTTTATGAAATGTAACCATATTAGGTGGTGAGAGCAAAATAAATCGCAGATTGAAAACAAGGGCCACCCTAATGTGACAATCATACCCGGTCTCCCCTGCCCCACGAACGTCCCAACTAATTCCGACACATTGTATAATTGAAGTTCTCCAGTGGATGCAGAGGTGCGCCGGGATGAGCGCACAAAGGAAAGCAGAGTCCTCGGACTCGGGGGCAAGGAAAATCAATGTCAGGCAGCCTGTGCGTTGCAAGTGAAAGTCAAGGGAGCTGGGTCCGCCCTCCTTTTCCTTAGAGCTCTGGTCGATCCCGTGCTGCAAGGGATGCCAACCCTACCGTAGCCCCTCGGAAGCCAGAGGAAACCATAACCTGCACAACGGTCCACTTCCGAGGCCCCGTTGAATCGGAATATGTCTATCGGGCTCCCTCTGAGTCGCTGTTGCCCGCGAGTTTCCGCGCTGGCATGATTCCTCGCGCCCCCCGCCTGTGTTTTGACACCTCACTTTCGGTTTCGCCGGGGCGACGACGGCGCGCTAAAGGCGACGCGCCGGCGTTCGCCCCGCGTTGAATTATTTATGGCGATCGGCGATTTCGACGCGGGGCATACACCGTCACCGAATTCGGGAAATCGTTTCACTCCGCTCCCTAGGGGAGGAAGTCGCCGAGCCCAAGGTCGAGTTCACCGTTCCGTTCGCGCTCGCTTCCTGCCCGGCGATAGCGTTCGATTGCTGCTCCTTCCTCGGTACGTAACGCGACACCGCGCGCCTATTAAAGATCCCCGATAACCGTAGGGCTCTATACTCGTTCAACGAAATCTTTAATCCGTAATTTCCATCGATGCCTAATTGAATTCACCGAATCGTACGATGACCTAGATATCGCGCAACAACACATCGCTCGGCGCGATAATGCAGGCACGTGGGCCGGCTCCAATTGTTATCTCCACGCCGCGAGAATGGTGTGTACCAATGCCTCACGCGGGCGAAACTATATTCGCGAGAATCCGGCGACCGAACTCCGACAATTTCCAAGCACATTAAAGCCGCGAGTAAAGGAACTCTCCGCTTCGCCGCGAGATTCTATAATCTCCGTTGCAAAGCGTTCGCCACCGCGTCATACTCCAAGCGACGCGTTTCAGATAACGCGAGTTCAACGTCGATAAATCGTTGTTTTCGGGAGCGAGCCGAATTGCAGCGGGAATTGCGCGAGATTGCTCGACCCCCGAGAAAAAAAAAAAAAAAAGGAGGAAAAGAATACGGTTTGCGGCGCGAGACACGCAGAGAGTCGTCAAAGGCTCCCCGGCTCTCCTCGAGCGGCGAACAGAGAGGCAGAAGCGTTCTGCACGTATACAGGTCCGCGGCGATGTGTGCCTCGGCCCCTCTCCGCGCGCACACGAACGGCCGGGCCGCACGCAAACCTTGCGCGTCCACGAACTTTCGGCGGCACGTGCACTCACACAGCCGGAGCGGCCGGCTGCGACACGCGCACGCCGCTGTCCGTGCACGCACGCATTCGTTTATTGATTGGTGCGTGCCGCGGTAGGCTCGGCTACACGAAATTCGGCACCCCAACGTCGTGCCCGGGAAATTCTCGGTGCATTCCGCACTTCCAGCCAGCTAAATATCTTATTCCAACGACGCCGGGCGAAATAATTCAAGCGGAGGCTTCGTTCGGGGGCGAGTCGATCGATATTTTTGCCAGCGGGCAAGCGAAAATAACAGTCGGCCCCGGAATTATTCGGTATAGGTTTCGGTTGCGACGCGTGAGTTATTCTGCCGGTGAGAGATGTGTGAAACGGAGACGAATGTTTACTTTTCAGCGATGAATAGCGTTCCGTTCGGATCTCGTTCTATTGGACAGTCGCGCGAATAAGGTAAACGAAACTTTCACCCCGCAATGCCCAGATCCCGTTCGAATCGGGGGCCCGTCGAAATTCCTGCCGAGGGGGCCGAAAATGATGGGTTCCCTTTCCTCCCCGAGGAGTTTGACTTCGACCGCCGAGGAAATGATCCCCTAGAGATAATTTAATTTACCTCGCCAGAAAGTGATTGATGCTTGGAAGAAGTTGTTAACCGCGACTGATCCCGAGGTATGCGTAGGTGGTAGGTAGAAGAGGGCACCGAAATACCGTAACGATTAGATAAGTACCTACACGCCGGGAAATGTTGAAACGCATCGATCCGCAATTGTCGGGCCAAGCAAACGGCGCAAACGTAATTAACGAATGGGTCTCGGCTCCCGCTCGCGCCGCTTCACTCCGAATGGAAGCCGATAACGCGGCGTTTTGTTGCAGATAACTCTCGAGCGGATCCCGCGTATCTCTCTCCCCTCCTGACGCACGAAATACGCCGGGTTCGACCGACAATGCGGACTCGCGAGCGCTGCAGTACATTTGCACCCACGCCTGGCTGTCGCCCAGATTCTACCCACCCTGCCCGCACCCCTAGCCCCAAAATATACGCGCCGGGCCCCGCGAACCGGTGGCGTTATCTCGCGGTCGTGTTTCGAATCTCGCGCGACGGCCACGCGCCTCCCTTGGGAGCACACGATGCAGCAATGATAACGGAGGGCTCGAGTTATTTATTCGCGCTGGGCGAACGAAGCCCGCGCGGGAATCGCGCGTTCGGCGACAATTTGACAATGAATTTTCATAGACCCTCCGTTCAGGTTTCTACGATTTTTCTGCGCGATCTCTCGCCGTGTAACTTGACGCGGGATGCCACGGCAGAGTTTCTCCGCGCGCAGGCCACCGCGGGGGAAAGAACGAGAGGGCTCGCGTTAAGAGAGATGGCTACAGGAAGGGAAAGGACACCGAGGGAGGGCCAAGCCACTGCAGGAGGAAGGGCGGCAGCGAGGGTTGAGGATTTCCAGCGACGATAGGGTTACGCATTGTGCGTAGGAGGGTAGCGCCGGGCTAGCACGCCAGTCCGTTGTTTTATTCGTACTTGTCAGAGCGAGAAGCATAGTAATAAAGCTCCTGGAGGGGTCGGGTTATACATACACTGGCCGCTTTGTGATAGGGCGCCGTAGCTCTCGAATACTGAAAATTAAAATTAAAATACTCCTTCGTGAAATCGCGGGCTACGTGTAATATAAATAATTCCATGCCACGAGATAAGGCGCCCGGAGGGTCACTAAAGCGCTCCGAAGTTTTATCGCGAACAACATTGCACTGCTCCTGGTGTTAGCTTAGGTATTCTAGGCCCTCGGTAGTTTTGAAAGGAGCACTGATTGTATTACTGAAAATCAGCATCGGTATATTGAGGCCAAATATGGAGACTGTGCTGTTTTATTTCGTAATCAACCGTGTGTTGTTTTTTTTTTTCACAGAAGAAATGAGTTTCAGGAAGAAAATACACTGGGTCTTATATTAGGAACCCAGTTCTTTATCTGTGTATTTGTATAATTTTCCTTCTTATTATATTATAAGGAACCGAATCTTTTTTTAAGAATACGTATCTTACTTTTGAAACGTGTATCGAATTTTAATGAAAGTGTTCTTAGTCGAGGGTTGCTATTTATTTAAGAAATGGGTCTCATATTAGGCGACTTAAGGGGTTATGCCTACCTGTGAGGTCTGAAAAAACATGTATATTCGGGAATTTTGGGGGGGAAAGCTTGAAGGGTTTTTTAAGCAAACCTTTATGCATTCGAAAGCGCACATGTTAAACTACCTGTGGTAATTTTTGCGATGGAAAACATAAATAAATAAAAGAAATATCTGCGATATTCAAGCAGCGATTTTTTTTCTGTAGTTTGCGGTGACCACTCTAATTTTGACCTAGTTCATCCGAAATAAAAAATTCGCGGGAATTTAGTTACTATATTAGATTATCTAGTCATTAATCGTTCATTAACTCGAAAAATTAATTTGCTACAAAATAGCGGCTTCTCACAGCAAAAGTATCGATTTTCGCCGCAGAATCGCTCTCATTTTTCACAATTTTTCATCTGTAAAATAAAAACTACGCAACGGAAATGAATATACTAACTAAATTTGGTCGAATTTTTTATTTCTAATGAGCCAGGTCAAAGCTACAGCGGTCACCGTAAAGTGCTTAAATAAAAAAAAACGCAGCCGAGAGATCGCCTATAATTCCATTATTTATTTAGATATCGCATTGCAAAAAAAAACTACGAGAACTTTAAAATATATACTTTCGAATATACAAGCGTTTATTTAAAAAAGTTTTTAAAAAAAAATCCCGAAAATACTTTTAATTTCGGACCTTACAAATAGGCATAACCCCTTAACCCTACTTGTGCCAATTAATTAGGGAGCTTCCACCGAAGTGTCCATGCGCTCAATCAAGTCCACGCTCTCGATAGAAACGTGGTATGAACCAGCAAGCGTGCGCTCGGCCAGATATCCATCGTTTACCATTATCGTGGGCCATGCTACAGGCCCTCTGACGGTGTTATCAGGAAATATTTCGTGACCCGAATTCGCCGCTGCACGAGACCCACTCTCCATCCTATCAGGCGGTCTAACGGTTAACAGCCGCGACGGTGTGTGAGTGAGGGCCGGCTGCGCAACACTGGCTTGCGTGCGTAGAAACAATACGTGCAACGGAGCCACGCGTGCGAATAAAAAAACATACGAGTAGGTAATCCACGGGCCGGCCCGATCATCGCGCAGATGTAGGTAAACGAAAGATTATGCGTTATCGCTCGGCCAATCGAATGATTAGGAACCCCGCCCCACCCCCACCACCTTCCTGCTGTCTATATTCGCCCCCCCCCCCCCCGCGACAGATATTACCTGCAATCATTGCAATCTGCGCGGCTCCGATAATACACGTGGCATATCTGCACAATATCGGCTGATTCATTCGCTAATTTTCTGTATTGTGCCGAGGTTAATGCTTCGCGCGAGATTGACCGGTGCATTCTTAAGGGGACCTTCCGGTCTAAAAGTCGATTTTTTTTATTTCATTTTTCGAATTTTCAACCTTTTAGGAATACGTGTTTAAAAGGATTTGTTGAAATTCGTAAAATTCCCGAAGTTATAGGCATTTGAGTAGCGGCAAATGCATGGGCAACAACCGGGCCCTCGGCGCTCACGTAAAACTTTAAACGCGTTTTTCTCGAAACAGTGTTCTCAAAACGGTGGGACCTACATCGCCAAAAGTTATTATCGGATTCGACTGAAACTTTTTTTATTTTGAAGAATATACTTCTGGCTAGGGGGGGGCTAGAAAAATTACAAAAAATTGAAAATTTATAATTTTCAAAGGCGTTGAAAGGACGAAAAGTACAGGGAAAAGTGATTTCAAAGTGTCGTTATTTTCTAAAAAAAATGTCATTTTTTTAATTTTTTTCTAGTTCCCCCCTAGCCAGAAGTATAATCTTCCAAATAAAATAAGTTTCAGTCGAATCGGATAATAACTTTTGGAGATACAGGTCCCACCGATTTGAATCAATTTTTTGACGCCTTGACTTTAACGACTCCCCAGGGCCGTCTGCAATGATTAATTATAAAACAAAAAATATATTTCTATAACTTAAGACGTCCTTAATACAATGCAAAAAGTCCCATTAAATTATATATAGTAGTTTTCCTTTAATTAATTTCTAAAAATCACCTATTTTTTTGGGCTCTAGACCGGAAGGTCTCCTTAAGCAGCTTTATCGTGCAGTGACGTCAATTTTTCATTGAGAATGTCACCGGGTCGCTTAATATACGGCTGCCGGTTCTACAGGAACTGCACTGCTGATGGACCCGCGAATTAATTTCTTAAGGTCCCCTGTGCAGTAAGAATTCATCGAGCGACACTGTCCCTCGATCGATCCGCTTTATTAATGTTTCAGCGATGCTTTCCTATTTCCTCGATCACTCTCGAAAGAGACGCTAACGATTTCCTACAGCGTACGAAGCAATCCGATTACAACGGAGCAACTATAAGTTGAGTAGACGCGTCTCTAATTCGGGTTACTGCGATTCCACTGCCGCGTTCTGCCGATCAATACGAGTCCTAGGGATGGCTGTCATGCCGGATTTCGGCCCTACCTCCCGACAAAGTCGATGCGCTCGCTCGCGTATGACTCCGCTCCCGATTCCGACGAATTCCATAGGCAGGTATGTTAAGAATAAAAAAAAAAACAACGGCTGGCAAAAAATTCGTGAAAGCTAACGGGATCGGACTCTGTATTACTTCGCGCTGCGCGATGCTCCCAAATGAGCTGGGAGGCTGAATGGACGCGGAAAGTATCACGAATTTCGTGAAAGATCCAGCGGCTTCGGGAAGTGATGAAATTAGGCGCGCGTTAAACAAATCCTTCCCCGTCCGACGATAATTTGCAGCGCGGGAACGAGAGCCGACCGACGCTTTTCTAACAGTTTCTAAAACACACTGGAGCCGCTTTGGCCGTGACACACATAGAGAAACCAGCCTTTCGCATCCTCTCTTGAAGAAACATCCAACCGGCCTATACCCATAACTCATCCAGAACCTCTTGTGTCTTATCTCCAAAGGGGGAAACCTGATATTTTCTCGCACCTTTCCAAAAATCGTCGCCGCTCCGAAGCCGCGTGATTATCGGCCGCCTCTTAATTCCCTCTCGATTTGGGACACACGAATCTCGATATCAATCCCTCTGGATTACCGTTAACAGCTAGGGGATTCTATTTTACTCGTTGGCCAAGAAAACGGGCGAGCGACTCTGCTCCGCACAGGTCGCTCGGATGAACCAAACATCCACCGGAGTTTTACGACTCGAAGGGCCCGATTCACCTGTTGCAGCTAATGTGACTTGGAAATATCGCAACGCTGGGGTATTTTACAGTGGATCAAGCAAACGTGGGATCGAGTCTCTAACGTGGGTGAAGCAAAGACGAAATTTAATGGGAACGCTTCGCTCGCAGAGTATCTAATTTAATTTACCCGAGGTGTTGGAGCTTCCCGAGCATTGAATGTCCCAGAGTAGGGGAGGCTTATTCCAGTAGGTGCGCTAAGAATAACGTACGGCGTAGGAGTAATTAAAGCTCGTTATTTTTTTGTCGAGCCCAAGCACGGGACTACGCAATTCCGTGGATAATAGAGCGCTGAAAGGGAGAAGTTCGAGGCTCGCCAGTCGAGATGTCATGTGCCAGGCAAGGACTTCGTGCTGGTACTGCATTGTGCAATGATTTCCAGCGGCGGAAGGTTAAGCCCGGTCTCGAGGCTCCGCGAGTTGCGAGAACCGAGAGGAACTAATCGCTTCTAAGAACCCGTGGCCTAAATCGACTCGCGTTAGGTATTCTTGAACCTTCCTGATTCGCGCGTGATCAAGCATCGAGCTGCCTAAACGGCGGACAACCTCCGACGTTGAGGGAAACGCGAATGTAACAGGGATTCGGTGAATACTAACGACGCACGAGGTAGCGAGCACAATATTATGGAGTTTCCATTAAATCGGCGCAAAAGACCCGTTCGTTTTATCGAAGTTTAAAGTAAGAATATATTACCTGTTTCTTTAACGCTAGGTTTACGGAGCTTTCTTATATGTATACATATTTCTCTACGAGCACTCGTCGAATTGACGGGTAAACGAAATATACGCATTTTCTTTGAAAAATCGATTTATTAAATTTAAATATAACTTAAGTTGCACGACTAAATAAATTACTAATAAGTAAAAAGTATTTTCCCAGAATAATAGCTCTAAGCTGATGCGACATTAAATAAATAAATAAAAACAAAATAAAAAAAATATTTTCCCAGAAATTATCACTGAAGTGGTAGCAATAATAATAACGTTAGACGATTATTTTTTTTTTATACTGCGAGTGCCACTTAGCTACCCAAGATCGTTCTTTATTCTCGTGCTTATCGACAAAGCAGCAATAAATACTGAGGTCGTACGATATATCATTTGAGATATCGGATCCGGAGCAGCAAATATATCTCTGACGTAATATGATTTCTATTTAGTAGGGACTTTTCTATTACTGGACGAATTAAGGGGTCTCCCTACTTTGACGGACGAAAAATGATGCGAGCTTTGGGAATTTTTTAAAACATAACCATTAAATATGTTTACTTCCAGCTTTGTGGATATATTTATCAATCTTTAGAGAATATGACAAAAAAATTTGTATGCAAAAGTAGTGGTTATATCCGGAGTTATAGAGATTCAAATAGAGCGCCTTACAAAAATCATGTGCGAATGATTAGCATAAAATCAGCCGTTGTAGTTGTCTGACATAGAAAAGTTAACAAATTGTGTAATCTGTATGAGTGTGGCTATCGTCTGAACTAGATTAAATTAGAAATACTGAAACCTAAAAAAAATGGCTGCGTCTAAAGCAGGAAATTTTGATTTCTGCAAAAAATTCGCTGGTTTTTTAAGCCGCAAAAGTCTAATGTTGCAAAAACCGACTTAGTTTTAGAAACAACGAGAATGGGAAATCTATTGAATATCTGTACAAAGCTTAAAGTAAATAGGGTGAATGGTTTTTGAGATACCATGCTAACCAATTCGAAAAACTTCGTTTTGAGAAAAACGCGTTTAAAGTTTTAGGCACTGTTTTTTTTTTAAATTAAATTTTTTTTTAAAATGTTGTCTAAATATATACAAATATAGGCATAAGGTTTTCAATTAATATAATTTGAGGGTTCCTCTTAAAAAAAATCCCAAATATCGCGCTCCTTTTCAGACCGTCACACTAGGGAGATCCCTTAAGCAAATATATTAGGCTTATTTATGCAATTAGCTGATCCGTCAATTTGACGAGTTCCGTAGAAATAGGTAGGTATACCTACTACATATAGATCTTAAAAGTTAGAAGGCCTAGGAGGAAATAAGTGTGTGTATAAATTCTTTCAATAGAATTATTAATTTACGTTACAAACTGGTTATAATTAATGCTATGATTTTTCCGCTATTCCTTATCGAAATTTCAAATCCGCCAAATTGACGGGTGCCGTGAACCTCGGCTGTTTGCCACATTACTGGTCAAAGTACAAGTAGGTGTAGAAAAAAAAATAAATTTCCTAACATCATCCAACAGTGAGCGAATTAATATACCAGCGTATACAGTTTTAGGGCCAGAATTTTAAAGTGACCCTTATAATCAATCACTCCCAAAAGAATTATCTGACCAGAAATTCCAAGAGTCTTCATAAAAAGTTATTTTCTATTAAGTTCTATTGTTCTTCAAGGTATCTAATAATAAAGTCCAAACAGATTTTTTACTGTATGTTCAGTTTCTATTTTTTTAATTCATGAAAATCGCGTATTTATCAAGCGTTCGGACCGGAGGGTACCCTTAAACTAGTAGAAGAAGTTAATTTGTGCCAAGACGCCAAAAAAAGTCCAGTGCGCCAAGAAACTGTCGCTGTCTACATGATGGCACACCAAAGGCTCGCATTAAACACAGCAAATTGATTGTATTCTTGCGCCAACTACGGGGCAGAACAGTTTCATCGAGTGGCGTCCACGATAATTGCCGAAACTCTCTGGACGTTGGGCACGAAGCGCACGCGGCACGAAAGTGTACCGACAAAAGAGGCGTTTTCGTGGCCCATCGTCCAACATTCTCGGAACACGAAAGGCGACCGGTTCGATGCCGACATGCAGACGTCGCGGCGATCCCGCATACGGAATTAATAGTCGGAAACGACGAATTAATGTTTAAGCGAGCCACGCGAAGTCAGCGTACCCAGAAGTAGCCGGCGTCGGGGGCGCGTGCACGCCTCGTATCAAACTTTTACCAGGCACGTGCGCGAAATTGCACCGTCTCCCCGAAGCCTCGGAAGGACGAAGGGACCGACGAGGAAAAGGGAGTCACGCGCTGCACCGCCGCGCGATTGCAGCTCCGGGGGCCATTTCCATCTATAATTCAATACCATGGCGTGTCGAATATGTTGAGACAAGAGGCACCGCTGACGATTTGCCCGCGACGTCGGTAGGAAGTCTCTCGGAAGACACTTTGACAAGTCAAGCAAGCTCGTTGCATTCGGCTACTTTCATTTCTAACTCCGCGGTGTGGCCATGCTTCTACATCGAGGCGCGAAATGGCACAGAAGTGGAATAATAAATGAAAGCGATTAAACAGCGATGGAGGAGCGGTGTCTATGCCGGTTTATCGGAGGTTCGAAATGACAGAGAATTAGATGGTCAGTGGCTCGAGAAAGCCGAGGCTGGAAGAAGGACGGTCGGAGAAAGTCGCTGCGTTTCTTAGAAGACAGAAGAGAAGCTTGATGTATAATAACCTCGGTCCTCCGCGTTTCGGAAACCGTGCAATTATCGTTACAGTTATTCGGGACCGCGTGGCCACGCGGATGTGAAGTTCGACTGGTTCGTTAGCCAGTTATTTCGTCACCAGAATCTTTCCCCCGGCGCCCGGGACGCAGCGAACCGTTGGAAGGATACGGGCGGCGTGATCGGCTGGCGGCCTCTAACAAAAACCCAACTCCTAACGACAAAATCAAAGCTAGCATAACTGTACTTTAATAGAATATCCCAACAGCCTCGACAGCGGCTCCGGGCTTGTGACAATTCGTCCGAGCCGGCCGTCTATGCGCTTACGAAACACGCGCTGGCGAAAAAGGCCTCTCCCCCTGTTTCGGCCCCCTTGGATTTTCTCGGTGTCTTTTCCTCTTCCGTGGACACACGGCCCGACCCATCCCCGCGGCACCTCCGTCGCGGCCTGCTCGAGCACGGTTAATGTCAATAACCGTGCTGCATTAGTTGCCGGTTCGCTTCTTTCTTTATGCCGCCGCGGCTGGCCGCTCATCTAGCCACCGATTAAAAATGGTTAGAGCGTGGTATCCGCGACGGCGTCGTACGTGCGATGCCTGGGCCTCCGTGGCGGGTGTGTTGGTGGCTCGCCACCCTACGGTGGCCGTTTTACGTGATGGCGTCGCGGCGTCACGCCCGGTGATTTGCTCGCCGGAGCAAAAGATGTTCCCAGTGGCTGCACCGTCGCCTGCATCCTCTTTGTACACTTTGTTCACACCGTGAAGGCGAGGCGTGTCGTAAGGTATAACAACGTGTCCCCTGCCCAGGTGGGTGTCCGCCGGGGGCTAGCCCGTAAATCCTTGCCTAACGGCGTCGTTGCTCGCTTTCCGCGCGTTAGAGCGCCGGCCAAGCGAGGACCGCTCCACGACGTGGTAAAAAACGAACACGCTGGCAACGAAATATCGAGGACCACCGTCCCACGAGGCCAGCGCCCGATCGGAGTGAGGTTTTTTAACCGTTGCTGGGTGGATGGCGGGTCAACTTTGACCCAGCCCGAGTAGGTAAGTATTCAACTATGTGTTAGGTACTTTATTGTTAGTATCACTCCTTGAAGGGAATCTGTTGTTCAAGGGTTGAGAGCGCCTCGGCAGTTGGACTTTAATCTCCGTAAGGGTGGAAAGGTGGGATGGAGGTGCGAGGGTCAATGGAACTCGAGGTGATGAAAGTTCGTGAAGAATTAGGGCTCGAATTTTGCTTCGGTTATTCGACGAAGTGAAACTCGGTGGAGGGAAGTTTAATGATTAGACTATTAGACTATGAATTGAAGTCCTTCGTGTCCTTCGTATCCTTCGAGATATCCTTCAAGTTTTGTGGGCTTGTAAATCTAGGGTCCGATTTAAATGATAATTTATGAATATTCAATTTCTTATAAAACAAAAGGCTTCTGTTATACAAAAAAATTTAATACAATTATTTATAATTAAATCAGAAATCATTTTTGTCCAGAGCGGCAGAAGAGCTAGACCCGGCCCTGATCTACTGTTGCGGAGTCTGTGTAGGTTTTGTAAGATACTATAATCAAAGTTTATACGAAGGGACTGTGCTACGAGTTTGTGAGAAAATTTTTTTCAGACATGTTTCAGCCGTCGCGCCACTGATACTTCTAATAAAAACAAACTCTATCTCAAGAATGTTTCGAGCCTGAATCTTTTTCCACCTTGCTGCTCCGAATCGCTATCCCACACGCTTCGTGAACGACGAAGAGAGTGGCGCGGCTGGAAGGGGACCGCGACGAGAGACACGGGTTGCCACATCCAGAAAGCTCCACGTGCAGCCGATGATGCAACGATTAGCCATGCATTTTGTAACATTAGATCCAAAAGGCCTTGCCTTCTGGCGGCGCACTGGCCCAGATAATACGCTGGCACAATTTCGGCTCCGTTAACCGACAGAATTACCACGGCCGATAATTACACGTAATCGTGAAATCTTTATTACTCTCATCGTCGTCGAGCGACTTCTTTAACCCTCGGTTGTCACACTGGGTCTAAATGACCCACAATTTAACTTTCAGGTAAAATGTCTTTTGAACTATCTTTTGAACGTTAATTTTCAACGGTGAACATATATTCTACAATTTTCAAACTTCATCTCAGAATTTCTGCGACTCAATTTAACAGATAGTTTTTAAAAAGCAGCTGATTGAAAATTGGCTGATTGAAAAATTCGGTGCAAACATTGTTTTCCTTTGACTCTGAAATTCTCGCAATTTCCATTAAATATACCATCGCGTAAATTAAGAGCCTATTCATTTTTAGTCTACCAACTTCCTCTTCAGTTCCACGAGCAGACAGAATTCTAATTTATCATGCCATAGTCAATTCCATTAGAAGTGAACGCAATTCTTTCCCCAAGTTTCTTAATCCCAGCTTCGTCTCGATCACAAGTCATACTCGATCGCTACATTGCAAAAGTACCACAGAATGATTTCACTCACCATCGGGAGTGGTGACGGTGCCAGCCTTGTTGATCTTCGTGTTCCACATAGCGGGGGTGGTGGGCGCCGGACTCAGGTCAGGGGTCGGCGGATGAGCGGGTGGTAGAGGTACCAAAGCAGAGCCCATTTGCGCGCCATGCTGCAGGTGGTCCGAATTCGCGCCATAGTGTCCACCGTCGAAACCCCTTCCGCCAGGATAAACCTCCCCCGCCAATCGTTCCGCCAATTTGTCTGCCCTCTCCCGATCGGTCAGCGCCACCGGTTCTTGCTTTATTCGAAGATCTGCGTAAGGACAATAACGGCAAGCTTTAGCCTACGCGTAGGTAGCATTTTCTCAAACGCTTCGTCCACCCTCGATCATCCCCAGAAGACTGTGTCTATAGTATCACGAATATTCTTCGCTCTTAACAAATAGAAGAAAGTAGCATGCAGTCGACGCTCGGGATAATACCTTCGGCCACGCTTTCCTTGTGATCGCAATTGCTACGCTCCTCGGACCTCGCTCGTTCCAATTCCTGTTCCAATTCCGTCGGCGTGTGGGGCGCGGTGTGGGGATGCGCGGGCGTCTCTGAGGGATGGGTGAACGGCTGATAGAAGTGGTTCTCCAGCAGAAGCGGATGTGGCGCGGATGCGGGCCGGAAGGCAGTGCCGTCCCGTAGCACGCTCGCCCTTCCCAGCGTATCAACGTCGCTGGGCGATCTAAAAATATCCAAGCCCGAAGAAAGGCGCGTGATAGCAGAAGGCGTGTGTACTTGAAAGCTAATTCCGAACAGATACCCGACCACGACCAAACCGGGATCTTCATTCTTTAATGAAAACGTCGCGTCGTTCGCGGAGCAGGCGCGCGTGGGACTGCGACTGAAATGACATCCCCCGCCGCGAGCACTCCGATTTCTTAACCGCATTAGCACATTAATTGGAACGCAGTGGAATGTCAGCCGCGTTTCGGTCGCCATTAGAAGGTAGGAAGGTCGTGGTTACGTTCGAAAAGTTCACGCGGGCCGCTCCGGGACGGTAGAAAGGGCTTACCTCATCAGCCTTTTCGGCGGGCTTTCGTAATAGTGAGAGGTGGAGTAGAGGTTGGGCACGGTGTAGGCAGGGGCGGGCGACGGCGCCGGTGTGGGGGTCCTCTTCATGGTGTTCCTCACCATGGTTGCTTCACCCGCTTCGCTCAAGTCGCTCACCTCGCCGAGTCCGCCGCCACCGGTACCACCGCCCCCGCTGCCACCGACGCTGCCGCTCGCGCTACCCCCGGCGTTACCGCTCGCGCTGCCAGTCACGCCTCCGCTGCTCTCGCCGCCGCCGCCGCCGCTGCCACTACCACCGCCACCCCCTGTGTCCGTTGACGAGTTGTTCTCCGCGGCGTGCCTCTGCGCCACTGCCAGCTTCTCGTGCTCGATGGACAGGCCCTTTACCTGCGATTGCACCGAGCGGGTGATTCAGTTGTTGCGCGGGATGGAAGGACGATTGGGCGAGGTTCGCCGCTCGAGACTCGACTGACAACGGGAGGAATAAGCAAATCCGCGCGACCGATTATCCGCACTGCGATCTTCGTTCACGCGGCGCGGGCAACCCTTGGCTTATACAGCTGCCGAGAGCGATAGTTAATTGTCGCTGCGCTTCGGTCACCCATTGTTTATAAACTTCGCCAAAATGCGCGGCGGCCTTAAGGGGACTAGGCAGTCGAAAAATCGATTTTTTATTGCATTTTCCGAAAGTACTATCTTTGCTGAATAAAATGCCGTTTGGTTTATATTGAAATTCGCAAAACTGTTGATTTGGCAGCTAAAAGGGTCAAGCCGTAGCTTATAGCGTCGTCTTTTCCCAGAATCTTTAAACGAGTTTTTTAACTCTCTTGGTTTTGCCGTATTTGCGAACGAACGGAGGTTCAGACCGACTTGAAAAAATTACAAGATGTGTAAAACATGTGTCATTCCACGCGGGACCTCTGATATAGTCCATAAAAATTCGAGATTTTGATAAAAAAAAATTAAAAAGTCACCGGTTTTTAGTAGCGCACAAACAAGAACGAATTTTTCTCGGAATAAGCGCCGTTTTTCAGCCACCGATCGCATAATTTTGATTTAATTTTTGTTTTTATAGGTTCCATTGGAAGCTATGAATCCAACAAACAAGAATCACACCTTTGAAATCGGATTACGTCACATTTCAAGACCGATATTAAGGCAAAACCACAGAAAAAACGTTAAAATGTTTACCAGCCTGCAGCGCCATTTTTAAAGCACATATATACTTCATATTAATTATTTTTCAATCTCTATGGTAGTAATAAACATTAGGTAAAAGGATACATCTGGATTTGCTTTCATTTTTTAACAAATAAATAAAGGACGGAGTCTCTTTCTAAAAAAAAAAAAAAAAACGATTGTCTAGTCTCCTTAAGATAACGTGGCGTTTGTGAAACGAACGTGTGGCGTTATTAAAATACCATTTTCAAATTGTAATTCAGATGGGGTTCTCTAAAAATGGCCTTCGAGATCGTGCATTCGAGCGTAGGAATAAGAGAACGAGACAGCAGAATCACATCTGGTTCGCAGGTAAACATGCTGAATGATCTCACGCATTCAGAAGGCAGTACTGCATCTTAAGAATGCACCGGCGCATTTCTCGAAACATCGACACCGAAGGCTTCCTCGCGAAGAAGCATGTACATACAATAGAGGAGCCCCAGCTTTAGAAATGATTTCTCGATCAACGATATTCTCCGTTGTCGTGCTACGTGTGACCCAGGCACGGGTACGCGCGAGGAACAGTGCTGCAGCATTGCACCAGACATTTTATTGTCTGCCGCCGCAGGACGTTGAACGCCGAAGAAGCGTGCTGTGAACGCAATCCAACCGCGGTTCACGACTCGCTCGCGCGTTTAAAACAGGAACTCCTGACCATTAATCGCGGCCAAAAATAAAAGAAGGTGTTCACCGAGGAATGTAAAGTACGCGGGCGCCCGAACACATGTGACCGCCGCCGCGCGGGGCAATTATTTGGGGGACGAAATATATCGCATACTTGGAGGCATTCGGCCGCTTTGAGGAAGGAGCTGAGGGATTCCTGGGACACGTGTACCTCCCCACGGTACATGAATTCGAGCAGGGACGCCATGTTGTGGGCGCTCGTCCCGTCGAGAATAACGATCAGTCCCGCGGGAGAAGGTGGCATCCCTTCGAACAGCTCTTGGAAGTGCTTGCTGCATGCTGCGAGTATCAGCCTATGCGCCTTGAACGTTACTCCTGAAACACACGCAAGAAACAGAGGTTCGTTAGCCCGGGTCTTGTGGATTTATAGAATATCGCGCGGGGAGAGCTGACGCGCGGCGTCTAATTGTAACCACCATGAACACGATACATCAGTGAAAGCTTATCTCGCCGCGGTTCTACGCCGAGGGTCGCTCGATATCGCACTGTGCATGGCGGTCGTTTTTCTTCGAACCGGCCGCGACGCGTTGATACTTCTTCCCGAGTATGAAGTGCACACGCACATAGCCCGGATTAATATGAAATGTATCGATCATTTGGAAGCACCTGGGAAATTAAGGGCTGAAGGGTTGCTCGTAGAAAGAGACCGCTCTTTTTTAACGAGATTGGAGCACCCGTTTTCCACGAAATATTCCATTTTCGAGTACAAGCACGTTCCAATTCGATGGACTCTTTTTTTTCTCTCTCTCACGGCTTTCATCGTCCCCGGAGACCGCGGGAATTTTGGCGTGCAAAGGAAGCGGTGACCGTCGAACCCTTTTTTCCCACTCGTCCTCTATTTCCCTCTCGGAGGGAGCATAAAGAACCCGAGGCATGCCAGCTTGACGTCGATGCCCTTTCTTGCAGCCCGCTGGATATCTAGGTCATCTTCGGACACGATCTTCCGTAATTTACAATTCACGTGCGCAAGTGTAACGTGCGCGTAATACGATATAGTGAGCGTCTAACGTACATGGCACCGTATAGGTTGTAGAACAAATCCGTGAGGAAAATATTTTCGTCGTCGTGCCCCCTTTGATCGTTAGACTCGAGCAGAGCGATGGCAATTAATAGTAGCTACACTAAATAAAAAATTAAAATCCCTCCGTTCTTTCACTGCTCTATAGAAGCCTAGAACTTCTTATTCAACCCGCCCGCGCTGCAATTCCGAAATCTAAGCTGATTACAAAAACTACAAACGAAGATACACCTTCGTCCCCCAAAATTAATTACGATGTTTAACAGATCGGGAACAATAAACAGTGCAGCTTCTAGCAAGGATATCGTATAAACGCGTCTATGCAAGGAATTAAAAGGACGCGACGTAATGAACGAAAGGAAGCACGTACTGCTTCTTACGGTCTATCGCGTTACTGCTGCCGCCCGGAACACCTGACGAGCTCCACAAAAACCTCGTCACTGCTTCGGCTGCACTTGAATTGAGGAAGATGCGAGGAGACGCAATAACACGATATCCTCCGAATAACGAAATCAAGCAGCAGAGAGAAAAAAAAGGAAGACATGCGAGAAGCGCCCCGGCCAGGTGGCACAAACCACCTGCCCTTCTATTCGGGATGGCTCGTCTAACTAAAGCGTATCGAGTTCTTCGAGTATCCTTGATATCGGGAAGATCCACTGACGGAGGGCAACTGCGAACCCTTTCGAGAGTCAACTCGTGCGAAATGGGGATTAATAATCTCCGCTCACTGCCGATCTAATTAATATTAAATCAATATTGTGCATGGAGTATTTTGACGAAGACCATCCCTAAAAACATCTTAGACTTCGTGCGAAGGGACACTTCGGTAGACATACCAATTGGACGTGCTTAGTTCGCTGGAGAAAATTCGCCAGCGAAATTGCTGGAAGAAAGGAAAAGGTGGGTTCGGTGACAGTGGTCCGTGCAGAAATATGTATAAGGAGACGAGCATTTGCAGCCACGCCGAATATAGGAGCGTGCGTATCGTTACAGGTATCCGAGAGCCAAATATACATCCTAGTGTGCAGGGGCCAACGACCGAGTCGCGTGTGCGTGTGGGGGCGTTTTGCGTACCGCGTTCGTGGCTTATGCCATCGCTTATGCCAACGGCTCGCAGCCAGGACCCGGAAACGCGCGTGGCATTCCCGCATCCTTTGTGTGGCTCGGCGCAGCGAGCATAATACGCGACCCTATCTCAGCTCCGTCATCTGTCCAAGGACACATGGGTACTTTCTGTACTGCGCGACGATATAATTAATTTGGCAGCTTGTAACCTGTTTTTTTTTTTATACAAAAGAGACACCATTGATGAATGTGGGTTGACGTACTGCAACGTTTCTCAATTAAAATTCTACAGTTCTTCTTTTTGTATAAGAAGAGTTCTAACATCGAAATTCATCAATAAAATAAGAAACTTAGGAATTTTATTATTAGACAAGATTTTCGCGGAACCCCATTGGCGTGGTATTTAATCGAGAAATTCACTGCGACGCTCTCGATATTTCCTTTCGGGGACCCGGAGACACGCGTTGCAAAAGTATCGGGAGTATGGTTGCGTAACCAGTGATCCCTATAACGTGTTTGTGGCGTGCAATTGAACCGTCATGTGATCCAGTTGGGCGGCCGCGGGAGTAGGTTTCGAATTGAATGAGCCAGTAAACAGATAATGTTAGGATACTTCGCATTGTTTATATGCCGCTATTTCGCGGCGCTATCGTTCAAGCTACATTATCACGCGACGTTTTTATAATGTTTTTAATCGTTCTTATTAATAGCCCACTCTACATCGCGCGATAATGATGCTCGATACATACGCGTTATATCACATCGATAGCTGCAGCGGAAGAATGCGTGGCGTGACTTGAGAACTCCACCGATCGGACCTTTAATGCAACAGGACCATTGTCATTACTAGGACGAAATATTTGCACCTTTTATCGCTGCAGAAACGATCGCAGGCTTGCAGCTGCTGACAAAACAGATTCGTGCGGAACGCGAGAACGCGTTTGCACAAGCGTTTCGCCGTGAAATGTGTGGCGTGCGTGTGAAATCTCCGAATTCCAAATAGAGGATCGCTTCGGTCGCCGGGAGTCGAGCAATCGGTGGAAGGGATCTGTTAATGAAACCCGCGTAGCCGAAGAGCGAGAAATTAATTTACGATATCCTCAGCCTTCTGGTCGGAGGCTACTTGCAAATAACACGCGCTTCGTTACGCAACGGAGCAATGCACTCTTTGCGGGCAATCTATTCATACGCCAAGGCCAGCTGGCCGGAGAGTTTCACGAGCCAGGGTTTTCAGTTTCCTGCGATGGTCATCGTTTCCTCCTCTATCGCGTGCGATCATTCTAACTCCGTGCACGTCTTCTAACGTACCCACTGTAACGGAGAACCCGGAAGCGGCATAAATTAACCATCTCGTCCCTCTTCCAGCGAAAATCGCGGCGATTTTTCTCACAGCTTTGATTCGCTCCCGTGCCGAGTTCGCGGGACGCATTCTGAAAATTCTGTCGCGCCGCTTTCGCGCCGAGGGATTTCCATCTCGAGCAAAGGCCTTCGACTGGAGAGTGTCGAAGGCATTGAATATTTTCCCCAAAGCCTGCACCGCTCGAAGCGTTGGAATCCTATTGTTTCCCGACAGAGTTCTAAGAACCCCCGAATAGTCAACACCGAAGATACTGGAGGTCTCGTTGCATCCCCCAAAGCCCGCCGTGCTCCCTCTGCGGGTCGCGCGTCGGCGGTAAGTACGTGACACTCGAGAGATAGATAAGGGGGCCGGCTCGCTGGAAAGACGAGCGACAGAGGAAGGCGGCCGAAAGGGGGCGAAAACGGCGGTCAATGCCCCGACAAGGTCGCTGATGCAGAGCGTGCGAGCTAGTTCCCCGTCTATGTGCCTAAATTTTGCCGCCGGATTCCGCCGCGGTGGCATACGCCCGCGATGAGCAACACATGCACGGTGCCGGGGCGAGCGGGCCAATCGGCGCGGCCGGGTTCCTTTGGTTCCGGCCAATGGCCGCGTGGGACCAAGGTCGCTCGGCTCGCACATGTTCCTCTGCTGCACGATGACGACGAGACAGTATAAGAGATCCGTCCAAGGGGGCACGGAACGGGGGAGAGACCGGTGGAGCCGAGGAGCGGAATCGAACGCGCGAAAATCCACGCGCTTGGAGGGGGTCGGCCGTGAGCTTTGAGACCGTGTCGCGCGCGAGGAATCGACTCGCGACCACGTGTGGCAGAGAGTTCTGCATCGGCGAGCTCCGCCATCAGTCGAATTAACTGTTGCCTCTTAAGTTCTTACTTGAGTTAGTTGATTTTATTCTTTTAGCTTGGTTCTTAGTATTCCTCTGATGCTTTTTATTCGTCTTTATGCTTCGAATTAGGGATAATGGTTGAGGCAATCGCACGTGCCTGCACGTGGACGGTTTCCAGCAACGAGGAACACCCGCGCAACCACGTGGAGTCTATGTTTGATGACAATGGGGCGCGTTGCCCTGGTTGCGGGGAACTGTTAGCGGTACGCTAATTATAGCGATTTCGAGGATAATCATAGCGACGATGACGGTATTAACCCCCTTCGCTGCGGGACGACCAGCCGCTACGTGTTCCGGGGCAGAATATTATTAGGCAACCATATTAGGCAGCGAAGAGGTTCCAAGTGATCGCTGATTCCTCAGTACCCATACAGCACCACCTCGTTGCAGCAGTATTGCAGGGACGTTGTTGCAGGTTGCATTGCAATATTGTAGGAACGTTCCTGCAATATTGTCGTGCATTATTGGAGTGGCAATGATCCTACAATATTGCAGCAATATTGCAATTTCGTTGCCGCGCAATGTTCCGTTGGCAACGATGGTACAATATTGCTGCAATATTGTACGATCGTTGCCGTGCAATGTTCCATTGGCAACGATCCTACAATATTTCTGCAATATTGCGCGCACATCGACGTGCAATGTTCCAGTGGCAACGGTCCTACAATATTTCTGCAATATTGCGCGCACATCGTCGTGCAATATTGTAGTGAAAACTTGTGGAAACATTACAACAATATTCTGAAGCAACTATGACTTTGTCAAAATTTTTCGAAATATGTACATGACGTCGAGTGGATTCTATGGCGTGTTTCATTTAACTGGATACGCACCGCTATATTGCCGAAGAGTTGCAGGATCATTGCCACAATTTTGCCGTTTCGTTGCAGAATCATTGCCGGTACGTTGCAGGACTACATATTCGTAATGTTGCCGCAACTTTGCAAAAATACACACCTGCAATATTGCGAAGGCGGACATAGGACTGAACCTGCAACGTCTCTGCAATGTTATGTTGCAACATTGCCATCTTGCACCGCATCATTGCAGAGACGTTGCTGCAATGTTATGGTGCTGTGTGGGTAGTAGCGTTCTAATTCTTTAACCCTTAGTAGTGTTACAGGAATTGGAAACTTTAGTAAGTCATAAAGCGTTAGTTTACTATTAACATTATGTAACAAGTGTCCTTGGGGCAGAAACACATCCGTAGGAATTCCGCTGTGACACAGTGTTTTCCTTTTTTAATTCGAATGTCGAACACAATAATGTATATAACACTATTAACGTTATAATACATAGGTACCTTTATGCACGCTGTAACACTGGTGTCATACCCATATTTTTTCATTTGTACAAAAAATTGTTGCGCTACTTGGGAATTTTTTGCATATTTTTGCGACGAAGTGTGGACAGAAATGCACCGGTAAGAATTTTTCTAAAATAGAAAGTCACGATTCTAAGGGCTAAACAAGGGAGTATGTGCTTCGATCATGGTGATATGAGAAGAGCGAGTTCTTTATAAACTGATAGTCTCGTGCACGACGCTACAGCGACGTGTGCGAAACGATTCTACCTTGCACGAGAATACGAAAAGGTGAAACAGAGAAGATATTTATCGAAAGGTTCGCGGAGGTTTTGCAAGAGACGTGGGCTCTTCCACAATTATATTTGTACGCGTCGCGAGCATGTAAGCCGAAGTAGTTGTGTAATTGTGTCATTGACCCACTTTGCCGGCCGATGATTGACTCTCGATTCGAATTATCACTACGTGGCCACCTGCACTCGGGCACATCCGCTGCCGAATACCATCTCGGACTGCACGAACTTCGGTCGAGTTTTATTTCAACAGCGCCCGCCCGTCCTTCTCCGAAAAGGCCAGCGCATAATGTTATCGATCTACCTGCGGTGCCACATGGTATGTAATACCTTAGTAATCTGATAACGGCAGCAGTGCTATCAACAACGTGGAGTTTCGCAATTCTGCGTTTGCCTCGTAATACTAACGAACAGTGGGTCCTTGAAATCAAAGCTCCGGCACGTTCGACGCAGTGTTTTCCATCCACGATGCTCGATCGACCGCGATCCCGCTGATACTCGGGCGGACCCCGTGTTTTTCGACGATTAGACGACCAGAACAAACTTAATGCTAGGCAGCCGGAGAATTCCGAGCAGCTCCACAATCTACGGACATCAATTTTGAGATACAATTATTCATAATGAATTATCTCACTTCCATTACTCTTTACGTAGGGTGAATGTACATGCCGCCACCCATAAGTTGATTTTGACGCTCTGTAGGTACCTTTTATATTTGCAAAATAAACACCATTTTCCCAAAGCCGACTTACAAACTATTTTTTTTTCTGGAAATATTATATATCCGAATGATAACTCTGTAGATTTTTAGCTTCTAATATTGGAATTTGTAGAAGTTACAATTTTTTCAAGATTTCCTTCGTTTCTTCGCGACATATGGTAATCTAGAATTTTTTTACAGAAACTGTGATACAATTTCAACGAAGAAACTATTGGAATACATTCTAGAGACCTTGAAATTGACCCATGATTTTTTTCATAACGATTAGATTGTTTAGTTTTATTTCTGAGTGTGAGTCATTTATTAAATAAACACGAAGAATATGATATTATATTGATAAATAAAACTGGTACCTAATAGTTTAGTACTTTTCTTCATCTTATGGAACCTTTTTTAATAAATGTTCTAATATAACTGTTTCCATGGAACTTTTATTATACATAGGTATAAGTTCTAAAATATCTATTTCAGGAGAACACTTTCTAAAGAAGTTCCTAAGGGTAACATTTATTTCAATAAAAATTCCACAGCAGCAGATATTTTCTGAAACGAAACAATTCAAGTTCTAACAGAATTTTTTTAAAAATAAGTGTTCCAGAACTTTTCCTATCCCTGCTTTTAGCAGTATGCGTGTTCTAGCAAGCTTAGGTTAGTTTAGATAAAAAGTATAGAATAGATAAAAAACATTCACATCGCCAGAAATAGTAAAAACACATGAGAAAATATTTTTAGAAACTCGTACATACATGCATCAATCAATATTTCTTGAGTAGGCGATATTAGGTAACCTTTTCTCAGCACCCGATTGTTGCATGTCTTACACTTCTCGAGTCCCAATTAAAAATGTGTAAGTTCCAACGGTTCTAAATTAAACTCCACGAAACACGAATAATTTCTCTTTACTTCCAAGCAAATTGCATACAGAAATATAAATTATTATACAATTAACAGCGATCTAACTTTTGCTAGGCAATACTAGATACCGTTACCCTATCTCAAACTCTCTTTGAACTTCCACCGCGCGTCGCTTTGCTAAAACCACGGTTACTCGAAAACAACTTCGCGTTGTCCCGCGTCTAACGCGCAGCATCTCTAAAACATACTGGTTGCTCGCCAGGTAATTGCGAAGTTACGGTACTTTTAATGCCGCTAGTGGCCCGCAATATTCCACGAATTGCCAAGCTCGCATAATGTGGCCACCGCGGAGTCGGCAAACGTTTCTGGTTATGGACGTCACGTATCTAACGAGAAGCCATCGACTTACGCGAACAAAGAATAGGTCACCGACCAATCTCCAAACGAATTCGTCGCTTCCCAGCAGGCGTACCTACGGGTACGAACCGCCGATGCACGTTGTCGGAGGGAAGCGCGCAACGCGATTAGGGATGAATCGATACAAGTAAATACAAGTAAAGTATCGGTACTTTCGCTTCGATACCAAGTAATTTTAGCATCGATACCTAGGGTTGCGATACCAAGTAGGTATCGATTAAAAGTACTCGTATCGAATGGGGCGAGTATCGATATTCTACATGAAAGATGAAAGCAAACATAGATACAATTGGCCCAAAAATATTGTTCGAACTACTCCAGATGCACGATACAGAGCATGATGTAAGGATTTACAGCATGCTGTACCTACGATACATGCTACTTCTTTGCCAAATAGATGAGGAATCGAGCCCATCATCCTCTTACGTGTAATGTTTTATCAAGCAAAATTCATTTTAGCAAACTAAATAATAACTTGTGAAATTGTCACCATTGTCACTAGGCATAACTCAGTGGTTCTTCGACATAGGGGGACCCGACATGCAACATTGCCAAATTTCCAAAGGGAAGCCGATTCTGGCCCTTAGTGTATATATATATATAGGGGAAGCCGGGGTATTGTGAGCCACTTTTTTTTATTGCTAAGAAACTGCTATAATATCAAGTGTTTCTTCAAATTTCAAAGCTGGATGTTGTAGTATGGACATTTACTTTTCTTTTAGTCACAATAACGGAATCGAATATTTGTAAATTAGATGATTTTCAGACTATTACAAAAAATTTGCATTTTCGTGAATCTGAAAAATCTCGGGGAATCGTGAGCCACTTTATAAATTGAATAAAAATGACAATGCTTGTTAGAAAATGTTTATTCATGTTTCTAAATGAAAAAATAATATTCAATTCATAAAAAAAAAAATGAACTTCGACCCCCATGGAGTTAGCAACCCTAGCCCCCCACCCCCTTGGCCAATTTATATTTATATTATATTTACCCCCAGTAAAATTTATATTGTGCTCAAATATTACATAAACAATCATAAAGAAACATCAAACACGTGAGGTTAGCTCTTTAAATGTCAAGAATCGAGTGGCTCACAATTCCCCGAACCATCATTTTTACAACATGGCCATAAATAAATAACACAATGCTAACATAATGCCAAATTACTATATTATTTCGAAAGCTTGGAGTCCCACGAGTATTATAAAAATAGTTACCTGCGTGGATTCACAGAAAAGAGTCACAATAATAGACCACAAACGAAGTGAAAATAATACATCGAGATCAGCCAATTTTGATCTGTTAACAGAACAAAGTAACGATGCGGGTGCGTACGTTCACTGATCGTGGAAATATTAGGTTATCATAAGACAAGTAAATAACAGTTATTGGCAGCTCTTATTATTCACTAGGGAAAAAAATATGGCGCTGGCTCACGATTCCCCGTGGCTCACAATACCCCGGCTTCCCCTATATATACTCATTATGATTCGATACAAGTAGGTATCGATACTTTTGTGTCGATACCGAGTAAGTACCGATACTTTCATTCGATACAAGTAATGAGTAAAAGTATCGATACTTTGGTGGTATCGATTCATCCCTAAACGCGATTATTCCCCGGCGGTATCGTCACCTTGGAGCTCGGGTCGTTAAGCTTGGCGAGTGATTCGCGGGTTATTCGAATGCGAATGGGAGAGAGAACCCGGTGGAGTGTCAATGGCCGCCATCCTGTTGCATCAGAACTAACCTTGACTCTAAGAAATATACTTTGCCCGACCGAGTTCACGAGTTTACGAGTCAAGTACGTTCACCCCCCATTTCTCGGCTATCCCCCTCATATCGGTCCCACATCGAGCCTTTAAACTGCCATTGTGCTGCGCTCTCTCTGTGATTTCGGGCCGTTCCGCAACGCCGTCCCACCGAATCCGTCTCCGTTCGAGTTCCCTCCGCTTGCGCGTCCTAAACTCGACTCCATTTCCGCCTGCGGCGCGTACGTGCCTTTCGTCCACGCACTTCCCAAGCCTCCGTCGAAAACGTCCCCCAGAGCTTTCATGGGTATTTACGTGGAACAGCGCCGGGTTACCTGTCCGAAGGTGTTCCAGATGAACGCGACCCGCGTTACGTTCACGAGCAAAACACCGTCTCGGAGGGCGGAACACGGACACAGGCTTCTTTATGCCGCGTGGAATAAAAATAGAACCGGCTAGCGCAGCGATCTGGCCCCAGGATTCTCTCTACGTATTTTCGAATCACCGCTCGACATTCAAATAGCGGAAGTGTATCTGCGCCCGGCGGCCTTATCGGCCGATAACGCGTATTATATTTTATTTGTGCGCCGACCGCGTGTGGCGTTTACCCGCGATCAATGGACGAGGCTACAGGCAAGCCCGAATCGTGGGAGCTCCGACTTCCACACGTCTGATATTTAAATCAATTCTCAAAAGTCAGCTACGCTCCGCTTCGATTTCCCGAATGATTTGTCAAGTTTCTAATATTAATGGGCGATTCGGGAGTACAAGGCGCGAGGGTAATTGGACGCGCTCGGTGCCAGGATAATTAGACACAGACGTGCGCACGAGGGGCCACGCATCTGTGCGCGTTTCCGCGTTAGATCGAGTTCTGGTTGCAACACCACTACGGACCGGCGACACGACCTAATTTCCTGCTTATGGTCGACCCTTTTGGTTCACCCAGATACCGTCATGCCACGCGGGTACAGCGCCTGCCGGCCCGTTATCGCGTTGCACTGAACACGGTGACCCAATAAGGACCATTGACGCGTCGAAAGATAACGATCGCTGCCTCCTATCTCGTTTTTCTGCCGGATATTACGAGCGATCGCGAATAAAATGTAATTTCGGTAACTTTGCGCGACTGTTTCGAAATGAACTGACTATCGAATTGTAAGCCGAGTGGGATTATCCGATGCCAAAGGTAATTTCAAAGTAATTCCCACTATCGAAATATCGCGAGCCACCCAGCAATTAGTTGGGATAATCGAGGCTCCCGCCGTATTTAGGTCGTACCGCCGAAATAAATTTCTGTCGCTCGCATACGAAATCGGCTCTCGCATCTAAGGACAGCGTCCGGGGACAGTTCCGTTCGAATACCAGCGAACGGTATATGAATGCTTTCTGGTCTAACGTTCCACGTGTCGTTTGCACACTCCGCTTAATCTCGTGTAACGTATACACACGCATACGAGCGCGCTTACGGCCGCACACCAGCGGGCGCTTTCTCGCGCGCAGATAACGCCCGCGAGGTAGCACGATTCACACGAAAGCGGTCCTTCTCTCAATCCCGGCTCCAGAATATTTTTATGCGGCAGGTACACAGCGGCTGCTGCTACTTCGCGGCTCCGACACGCTTTCTACCGGCGGGCAGACTGTCTATCGTCGCCCGAGCGTTATGCAACCGTTCTAGCATCTCCGTGCAGGGGCACGAGGCGACGTTATATCGACTTTGTTGCAACATTCCTGCACGAGGCCGCGTGCTAGCTCGGAGGCCACGGGGCAGGTCCCGCGCAACCGATACGGTGCGGGTACGCACGTAGGGATGAACCGATCCAAGTAAGTACGAGGAAATACTCGGTACTTTCGATACCGAGTAGGGTGAGCGTACCTAATACCGCCACGCGTTATATCTCGCAAAGTAAGCACTAAAATTTATCGGTTATGCACTGCATTAGTACCTAAACATGTGTAGGAAGACGTACTGTAATTGCAGCGTCACGTGATCAAGAACTACAGAGACGGGAGGATTTTAGAGAATCTTAATAGTGGCAAAATTTATTGGACTGCCAGAATTTTATATCACATTCGGGGAAGGTAAGTCTAATAATTCTGTGAATGCAAGAATATCTACTAGAAGTACACAATTAATGTGTACTTAACCCTCTAGGGACGGGGATGTTTTAAACTTAACGTAGAATTTTTTTGAGCGTTAAAATAGTCTATTTTATACTTCGGATTTGGAAACTACTTGTTAGTTTCTTTTTAATTTGTTTATAACAATATAACAAAAAAAAGTTTAATTTCGGGTTCTGATGATACAACAGTTTCTTCTCTGCCTACTAAAGGTCACTATACCTATCAAATCTCGATCTTATTGATGGAACGTAAATAAAAATGTGTTAATCTGAATCGGACTCTGGAGTCCCAGTCGTCCCTAGAGGGTTAAGGAATGAAATCGATTCAAATATTTTTCGTAATGAAAATAGCGTTTTGCTTTTAGCAGTATGCGTGTTCTCAATACCGCCTACGGGAGGACAATGGTTTCGATGTAATGTTTGTTACAGGTGGGGTAACGAAATTTGCGGAGCATTCGAAATAAACTTTATTTGTCCAATATGTACTTCCGAACGTAAGAAATAAATTATTTTAAAAATCCAGCATCTGATTTTTGCATGTGTTACGCTTTTTTAATTCCTAATTAAAAATTAGTGGGTTTCAACGATTCTAACTTATGCTACATGAAAGATGAATAATTTCTCTTTACTTTGAAACGAATTGCATGCAAAAGTATGAATTATTATTCAATTGACTAGGCGATTCTTATTCTTATTCGACTTCAATTTTGCTAGGCGATATTAGGTACCGTCACCCTAATTTTAGTATCGATACCTACGTGGCAACGGAAATCTACTTGTATCAAAAGATTTACTTTTGGATTGTTCTATATGTCAAATGAATGTTGGTTAATAAAATCCTAGTCTTCCTTTCTCTCCTCTGCATTCTTTTAGTGTGTTACACATACCACTCTGCATATTTTCCTCTTCTTTTCTCCGCCGTTATACAGATTGCCTCTCACCTACTTACATGCTTCCTTGCAACTACAGGGTACTCCCCATTAAACGAAAGTAGAATAAAATACGCCGTTTGTTAATGAAACATATTAATAAAAAAGAACAATCTACTAATTTTCGTTCGATACTGACTAGCTATCGGTACTCCCTTTTGATACAAGTTACGAGTAAAAGTATCGACACCTTAAGGGGTAAAAACACTCTAGAGGCAGAAAAAAAGACCTAAATTTGATAATTTATTTTTTGAGTATGACAAATGGAATAAAATTTCTTTTCAGAGGGTTTATTTAACACATATTGAAGTACGAAAAACAATTTTTTTATTGTCATTTTCATGCAAAATGGCGGCGACAGAGCCCGTCGTCGAAAACAGCTTTTTGGAAAACACCGCCACGGGAGGACGGATTTCTCGGCATGTATGAGTCCGGGAACAAAAAATAAAAAAAAATCATAATCTATATACAATTGGCTTTGGAAGTACGTAGGGGGTTTTTTTAATCAATTTTTGTGGAAGTGGTGCACTTTATAAGAAATGAATCGATTTTTTGCCCTAAACATGAGCATTAAATTGTTTGTAAAAAAAAAGTTTACATTCAATCAAAAAACGGCTACGTACTTCCAAAGAGAATATTGTTGTGAAGCTACTGTAAAAATTTCAAATCGATCCATGAAATAGCCTCCGAGAAATCCGTCCTCCCAGTTTGAAAGAAGTGGTTTCGACGACGGGCTCTGTCGCCGCCATTTTGTATGAAAATGACAATAAAAAAATTGTTGTCCGTACTTCAATATGTGTTAAATAAACCCTCTGAAAAGAAATTCTATTTCGTTTGTCATACTCCGAAAATAAATTGTCAAATTTAAGTCTTTTTTTCTGCCTCTAGAGTGGTTTTACCCCTTAACGACATCGGCTCATCCCTACCCACGTGGCCAACACCGTCGAGCAGTCTGCACCGCCCGAGCGGCCAGAGCAGGCCCCGAAGAAGACTGTTAGATCTAACTGTAACCAGGGCCTACTTTCGGCTTCCTTCAAGCTTTCCAACGATTTACACGCGCATGTATATACGGCCGTGCGCATAGCGGAGCTGGCGCGCACACGCGTCCCCCTATGCCGAGCGCAGGGACCGCGCGCACCGAGTTGCTCAATCGCGATTCATCCCGGAGTTACGCGCGCGGCGCTGCGCCGCGCTCCCCTTTCCCTGCGAGCCTCGTCCTTGAACCCTTCCCACCTACCGACCTTCCTTTTAGGTTCTCACCCTCTGCCGAGCCCGAGAAGAAAGACCACTCACGAGGCGACACAGCATCGAGTTACTCCTCTCCCCCGTTTCTAGCCACGGGGAGCGGGCTTCGCGCCGACTTTCGCCTTCCAGCGGGCGAGCGCCACGGCCTTCGGTATTTCGGGAGACCCGCAGAGGAAACTTTTCCTTTCCCTTCGCCGAAGGAGCACGCCCGTTCCGCGGCGGTTTTCGTGAAACCAGGACACGCGTGTGGTCGCCGCGGAGAAAGCGTTAGAGCGACGATCGGGACGGGGATAGGGGACGCGGCAGGGAGGAAGCGGGGGAATCGGCTAACGATCGTTGCACGCGCGAACGAGAATTCGTATCGCATTCGTAGAAACGTACGGGAGTATCGTTTCGGAAGTGGCCGCTCCTCGGGGGCCAGCGAAGGGTTATCGCGGATCGCGCGGTGGACTTTAGCTGCCCAACAATATCGCGGGACGGTGGCCGCGGAGAGCTGCATACGGTGAATATCTAGAGGGAAAGGTGGTATTATGGCCCCCTGCTGGTAATTCGGACCTCTCGTGATTTTCATATTATAAAAGAAAATATCTAGCGGCTAATAGCGTTATCCACTGCACCTATTACTTAGCTATATACACGGAGAAAAATATATGACACTAGATGGAGCATAGTCGACGCTATGATAAGCATAAATAACATAAGGAAAGCGAAAGCTTTTCATCGTCCCTAAGAAGTATTTCTTGGAGGTTACGAAAGTTAATGTGTAGGGATATATTTGATAAAAGGTACTTAGAATCGATACTTATAAGCAAGGTCACTTAATCTTTGATATTTTCAAATATAAGCTTAAAGTTTCCAGAACTATGCGTGTTGATATATAGGCCCCCCCCCCCCCCCCTATAATTGAGGGTAATATGGCCCCCGGGTAATGAGAACCAAAACTCATCCTCTGATGTTTCAGACATCGAAATTCCTCGTGAAGCTTCTGATAACACCGATGCAATATGCATGTTTTCTGGCGGACGCTATGCTTTGGACCAACGTGGCGAAATATGGATTAAACGCTTCTTGTGCGAATTATGGGTACATAGAAAGTGCACATCGTGCGATAAGTGGAATATATATATATATATATATATATGCGACTTTTGTGTATAAATAATAAAATATTCTTTGTTCATATATTTTTTATCTCTGGTGTTACCAAAGAATTAATTTTTATGATTTTTGTTAGGGGGCCATGTTACCCTCACTTTTGTATCAGCGCCGAAAATGACATTTTTTCATAATATATGTTAAATTCAATTAGATTGTTTTTCTTTTGCTTCCACCTTTTATCACACATAACCTTATTAGTTTGTCTACATTTTAAGCAAAAGTTTAAAGCGGGCGAAGGAAAAAAGTGTTTACAACTTTTAAAATCGCATAACTTTCTTAGAATTGGTCGAAACGACAAACGAAAATCGCTGGTTTCAGGAATTTCGCGATTTTCGACCTTATTCTGCGATCTTTATGCGTTTATAGCTCCGAGCAACGTTAACCGATTTTGATGAAATTTTAGGCATGTAAGGGTAAATCCGGGACACGCGGTCGACCTAATATAAAATGGCTATTAAAACTAACATAGATATTATGTAAACGCCTACTCGCCATTGTAATCTTAGTTGTAATGGTGAATAAAGACATTTAATAATAATAATAATAATAATAATATTACTTATTTTACCAGAACAAACCTAATATGTTCAGAATTTTATGTCGATTCAGAAAAACTGGTCGATATTTGCTTTAAGACAATATCTACTGTAAATCGGGTTGAAAACTGAAGTCATGACATCTGACCACCTCTCCCGAGGTGCCGGGAGAAATGGTTTTCGTCGTTGGCAGGGACCACTCACATAATTATTCATGGAAAATTAACCAAGGATAAAGCAAAATAATTTATGAGTGAATACAACTACGGATTCATTGATATTTAATTTGTTTACGCTAAACAAGTAAAGAACACATCAAAGAAAAAGTGAATTACCTACTGGCGATTAGCAAGGCACATGAATACAAAAGTGAATAAATAAACTAAATAAACAAAAATAATATTAAAATAATAATAAAAAATAAAAAAATAATAAAAAAATCATAACTCGACCATCTCACATTTCTGCAGCGAGACATGGTCTTCTCGTTAGCTTCGAGAGGAAGAGTTAATATGGCCAAATACTTTGGCTGCATTGTCCCTCAATGTCTCTACTATCTTATTATTCCAAACATTAAAGGAAAATAAACTTAGAAGTATATTTTAAATACGATTCTGTACAACCGCTGTTTGACAAAAGAGGTTAAATGTAACATCAATTTACCTTTTATAGCCTATAAATCCAGAAAACCACAGAAGGAAGCGAAATAACGCTATTCATTCAACTATTTGGCTTCTAGAAAAGTAATTGGTCTGCACTTTAATGCATTTTTACGTATAGACTCTGAAATATAGCGACACGACCAACTCTCCGGCCCGACCGCGTCTCCCGGATTTACCCTATACAACTTACTTCAATCTACAAACTTGTTTTTTGAATTTTCATTACAGGCTCACAAAAAAAAGTTTAAAAAACCACATTTACTACTTTCTCTCCTATTCCGACCAATTGTATTTTTTCAAAACGACGAAACGCGTCACTTAGCAAACTAATCCTTCCAGCTTCTCAAAAAACTCATGCCGTTTAGACCAATTCTAAAAAAGTCGTGCGATTTTAAATGTTGTAAACTTTCCTTCGTCCGCCACTGTATATAAAACTGGAGGGTCGTATTACCACCCCATCGTCAACCTAAACTATTAAGCTATTTACCTAAACACAGAATGGTAGAAAATGACAGTGGTTAGCGACTGTACGCCTTCGATACGGACACCGAGGAGCTACTGACTATGCGCAGACACTGTTCCGTTCGCGGTACATACTCCTATTCGTTCATGTTTTGCTACGAAGCAGATTCTCGTCACAATCGCAGCAAGGCCTTCGTCGTTATGCTCGACAACGGGGCTCAGCTAACGAAACCGTTTAAAAGTGTGCCTGCTATGAAAGGAGCGGAGTGACTAAACCAAAACAGATTATAGACAGCGTAAGCGCTAGGTCGGCTTTCAACCGGTAATAGAAAACGAATTGCGTAGAAGCGGAATGGGATCGAGGGGCAGACCAGCGGAGCGATCGAGATCGATCGTAAGACCGTTAGAGGAAAAGAGGCTGCTCAGTGGCACGCGGTGGGCCAACTCACCAATTAAGCGACCAACTGTATGGTCATCGAGCAGACGATAATGATTAGTCGGTCGATCGAACTGCTCACAACTTTCTCTACGTGCTGCACTTAACGGAACCCCGTCGGCAGTCCCCGATCCGGGCTGACACGAATATCCACCAAGGCGTTCGTACTTTCGGTAACGGTACTGCACCGTCTATGCAGCGGGGAATGCCGACGGGACCGGCGATGCCTCCGGGATCTCGCGGCGACCGAGGCAGAGACCGAAGCACCCGAGAATCGTACCACGAAAATTGCACATTCTTGTTTACTCAGCGCGCCTGATAAAGGAACAAATATCTAGCCCCACGTGTTGGCGCGTAGCACCGTTATCGTGTCCTGCTGATAAATCGTACACGAATTCTATTGACGTCGCAATCTCGCGGTGCCCCGAGAGCATTCTGCTCGCCGTGGGACTCGCTACGTCGGCTGCAAGACGGTGAGTCAATTTTGGCTGGGCAAACAGGAGTTTGATCGAGGGGTAAGATTCGAGTCAGCTAACTCGGGATTTAATCATTGGGGGTGCCGAGTTGAAGGGGTAAAAATATTTTTAACGCGAGTTCAATCAAATTCATTAGGTGATTACAAAGATTTATTTCTTCTTATAAAGACCCTTGTTTGGGGTGGGAGGCAGAGACGAGCGAAATTCTTATGTAAATCAAAGGGTCTAGCAGGGTAAGCATGGGCAAACGGCCCTCATGCCGATTCTTGGAGTTGTTATTTTTTAAACAATGCTCCTTGCATGAAACACCATTATGTAAAGTTTTAGATCGCTACCCCCCCGTTTAAGGGTAATACGGGGGTAAACGCCCCTAACGTTATTATTCTTTTTCTCGGTTACTACTTAAGATATTTGAATGAAAAAAAAACGAAAACATAGCTACATCCTAACTGTACTTCATATATTTTTCTCTAAATTATAAATCAATTATTAAGGGTAGAAAAAAAATGATTAATTATTTGGGGGTGGTTTTTGGAAACAACCCTTTGAGTGACCACCTCCAAAAAAATCCAGAATAATGCTTTGCTATCGAGCTATTATATAAAAAAACCCCGAAGTTGATCGAGATGGTGGAACATAGTTAAATAATTAAAAGAAGATCATTATATTATAAATATGTGGGGTTTTGTGACGAGAAAGAGTATTTGTCGCGAGCCTGAGTACGTGTTATTTAAATGCGAATGGACGAAACGATTGAGGTTCGTTTGGGTGATCGAAGTGTGAATGAAGAGTGTTTGGGATTTATTGTTTATGTATAGTGTCGGGCAAAGAAGCGAGTCGCGAAGCGTGTCGTGAGAGTAATCAGTGGGAGTTCGAAAATCATAGGTAATAACGAGAAAGGTTGATATCATTATTGATTATTATTTATTAATCCTCGTCGCTATTTACGTCAATAACTGCCGTTGTGTCAGTTCCATCAAATATATTTGTTAATATTTCGGACGGTTGAACTATTATGGATTTAAAACGTCCGTGTGATAAATAATAAATAATCGCAGCGACATGCGAACAGCAACCCACTGTCCTGTTGCCATTTTCAGAATCTTGCTGAACTCATGAATAACGAAAATTATTTGACCGTGGAGTACTTAAAGGAAACCACTAACATTATAAGGATGAAGGTCCGCTCGCGACATATCAATCGCAAAACTTACAAATGTTATATCGAATATGTATACCAAATTCTACCAGCTACACGGCAATACAACGATATATGTACGTGCGATTGTGCGAATGGCAACAGGACAGTGGGTTGCTGTTCGGATGTCGCTGCGATTATTTATTATTTATCACACGGGCGTTTTAAATCCAAAATAGTTAAACCGTCCGAAATATTAACAAATATATTTGATGGAACTGACACAACGGCAGTTATTGACGTAAATAGCGACGAGGATTAATAAATAATAATCAATAATGATATCAACCTTTCTCGTTATTACCTATGATTTTCGAACTCCCACTGATTACTCTCACGACACGCTTCGCGACTCGCTTCTTTGCCCGACACTATACATAAACAATAAATCCCAAACACTCCTCATTCACACTTCGATCACCCAAACGAACCTCAATCGTTTCGTCCATTCGCATTTAAATAACACGTACTCAGGCTCGCGACAAATACTCTTTCTCGTCACAAAACCCCACATATTTATAATATAATGATCTTCTTTTAATTATTTAACTATGTTCCACCATCTCGACCAACTTCGGTTTTTTTTTATATAATAGCTCGATAGTAAAGCATTATTCTGGATTTTTTTGGAGGTGGTCACTCAAAGGGTTGTTTCCAAAAACCACCCCCAAATAATTAATCATTTTTTTTCTACCCTTAATAATTGATTTATAATTTAGAGAAAAATATATGAAGTACAGTTAGGATGTAGCTATGTTTTCGTTTTTTTTTCATTCAAATATCTTAAGTAGTAACCGAGAAAAAGAATAATAACGTTAGGGGCGTTTACCCCCGTATTACCCTTAAACGGAGGGGTAGCGATCTAAAACTTTACATAATGGTGTTTCATGCAAGGAGCATTGTTTAAAAAATAACAACTCCAAGAATCGGCATGAGGGCCGTTTGCCCATGCTTACCCTGCTAGACCCTTTCGAATAAGGAATGCAAGTTAAAAAAATTATTCGTCATGTGTCGAATAAAGTCAACTCGAGTTAACGCTCGAATGACGAATAATTTTTTTTAACTTTCATTTCTGTTTCGAAATATTATTTAAATAAAGGTTTTACCCTTCTCTGGTGCCAGGCCTCTGCGCCACTGATTCGAGTCGATTCCGAGATGCGTTAGATTTTGGTGAGAATGCGGAGTAACGAGTGTGTTTTGGTTTATTTCTTGTATTCTTCTATACTTAAACAGTAGAAAACACTACTTAGCATCTAAATATTATTCTTCCAGCGACAGTTTTACGATGCACTGTACCCAAGTGTGCCACGTACCGAGGATTGTTAACATTCAAAATACCAACGACAAAGCAACGTACCCTGAATGCATAATCGGCCCCGATTCGGGCGCAGAGGAATCATTCGTCCCCGGTTATTACCGCTTCTTCCAATTGTTCGCGGTTCAATGTCACGAACTCCACGAATTATTTAGCTGGGAATGGGAACCAAGTCGCCGGCGTGTGGGCCGTGCGTTATCGATGCAGGGGACTCGTTAAAGAATCGTTCGATTCCGTGCCGAGGCGACCCGGGGCTCGGCGGACGAAATTAAATTCCGATCGAAAAGGAAGCCGATCTACGGCGGAAAGGAGCGTGGTGCCCGTTGCACCGTGCGCGCTATACGGTCGATGCATTATGAATGAACATGCACGTCCACGTGTTATTTTTAGGCCGGAAGGCGCACAGCTACGAGCCATGATAAATATAAAGCTGACTCGACCGATTACGACACGCGTATTCCTCTTGCCTTTATCGTTCTGCCGCTGATAAAATAATTTATATCGGCTCTATTCAATCGTGTGCAATGGCGAGCGTGCGAGATTCGCGTTAGTTGCCGCTACAAATATTCCCCTGATAAAGTGACCCTTAACTGAACCTGTTCAGGAGATCATTTCCCGACCAGGGACCTCCAGAGAAAACGGAGAACGAGGGACACCGCACGAAGACACTCTAAGATTCTCCAGCGAGAAGTTGCGCGCAATGGTGAAGCTAAACATACCGTCGATAGACAGAAAGACTGCCCATTAAGCCGGGAATCCACCGGGAAGCTAAGCTAAGCAATGCGATGCTATGCTATGCCATGCTAAATTTGAAAAAAAAAAATAGCTCCAATACATTCTTATGGAACCGTTTCCACCAAAAGCTAAGCTAAAACATAGCATAGCTTAGCTAAGTTTCCCGGTGGATTCCCGGCTTTACTAAGAAGGATTTAGAAACAAGCTTCTACCACGAAAAGTACCATTTTACCACCATCGATTTTCAATCCTACACTTGGCAGATTCCCCGCGAACTAGGATCGAAACCGTCAAGCAGAAGTTTCTACGCACCGAAGACAATCCGCGGAGCAGCGCGAACAACCACTCCAAATCGACGGGAAAGAAGACACTGTCCTCGCCCCTTGCAGCACAATCTCTACTCCAAAAACTTTTTTATCACCGAGCACGATCGATGCAGCGCGAAAGAGCTCGCCGGAGAGCGTCGCGAGGACGGGCGTGAGGCGCGATGCACATGCACCGAGCGCGTTGCACCGCGTCCCACGGCGGACTGCGGTTTCGCGCGACGAATCCAACGAGAATGTGCATTCGTCGGGGGGAAATCGCACACCAGGCCGGCGCGGCCCGCGTGTGTATTCGCGATACGTACAGGCGGCCGAGCGAGCAGGCTGGCGCGCGAGCGTACACATGCACGTGTCCCGATGTGCAAAGCCGAGATTCGCATGCACGCCGACTGACTCTGCGCGAGTGGAGAGACCAGCCCCGCGCGATTGGGCGTGATGGGGGGTAGCAGCGGGCCAATCCGCGGCCGGTGCAGTTCGCCTGCAGTTCGCACACGTGCACCGCGGCGTGCAACTGCATCCAGAGGTCGGCAGGTGAGCGTATTCGCGCGCAAGGAGTGGTGGCGCCGCTTTGGTCAGACATGGAGGCCAGCCAGTCGGCCGCCTTTCGACGGGAGTTTCCGCTCTTTCATTGGCGACCGATAAGGGACGGAAATGGCGACGTGGTGGCAGCCCGTTCTCCAACATTTGGCCGATGTTATTCGATATCCCGGGACCACGCTGAAGGCGCACGGCAGTCGGCACTCAGCCTCGCCCTCTTCCTTCATTCCACGTGATTGAGAAACATCGGGAACACGCGCAGCGTTGCCAACGCTGATTCGTTTGATAGGCACTCGCGTCTGCTGTTTATCGCCTCGAAATAAGCGCATGGTAATTGTTCTGGAGTGCCATCGAAGCTTTGCGCGTTATTGGTGCAGCTTCGCGCGAAGTTCAAGTACGAACGCAGCGCAAGGAAGTATTATGGAGCGTGGCGTTGCACGGAGTTATCAGTTTAGATCGGTTAGACGCCGCTGGTTAACGAGACAACTAACAGCGGCTTGACAGGAGAGTCGCTTCCCGGGATCGCGAATTATAAAGTAATGATGGCTGTTAAGTGGCGGAGGATCCCCGACTCGTTGCTCGAGACGCCGCGTGGCTTTGTAAGGGAAAGACGGGATGGTAGAAATTGTAGGTGGAAGTGAGACTTACCCTCGCAGAATAGGGTGACATCGGTGAGACTCTCGCTTTTGAACAAATTCGAGAACGCTGTCGCTAGGTTGCTACCGAAACTATTCCACTTGAGACAGAACTGATGCTGGTGAGAGTCCATGATGCCACCCCTAGGCCCGACCCCGTGACCTTCGCCACCCCTGCCTCTGCCACCCTCGTGTACGTATTTTCCTCCTTGGTCGCGCTCGTGCCCAACAGTTCGTCCAGCTGTACAGAAAACACTTGATACAGTCCTCCTTCGAAATGCAACATGAATGGTACCATCGAATCGTACCACGATTCAGGGGTACATTAACCGCGTCAGTGGCGCAGCCAGAGGGAGGGTTGTGGGCAATTATAAATACATTTGAATTGGGAATATCTTTTATCCGTTCAACTCGGCTCCCCCCAAGGTTAAATCCTCAGTGCGCTATCTACTCAACATTTCGGTGTGCACCGTCCGAATCTCCAACGAGATGGTTAGCATTCCTGCAGCGTCGCGATACGAGTCACGCGTGGCACATTCGGCGGGAGCTGCAGTCCCGAAAGCACCGCCCCCGCCCTGTCCGCGCGGCGATAAATTCAAGATTCGATTCCACAAGACGCGGCCGTGAATCTCGCCGGACCCGATCGACGGGCTTAACCGCAGGCGCGATCGCGTCGTACAGTGTCGCGAAAGCTTGCACCGGATTTCCGCGGTGCGCGATAATGCCGCGGCCGAAACCTACCAATGCTCAGGACCGTATTACCCGTCCGCTGGAAGCAGGCTCAACGAAAGCGGCGTGGACGCTGATGCATCGGTGAGCGAAGCAACGTCGGTCAGCCGGCGAACAGCACTACGGGACCGTGCCTCGTGGCTGTCTCCCGTTCGCGGCCGAACCACTTAACCAACCGAGGAGTTCGGGCTCAACGGGCAGAGCGCTCTGTACACCGGTCACGCGTGCACGTGTCCACGCGGCACATGATCCCCGAAAGTGTCCGTCACGCAGCTGCACTTTACCGCGCGGGCTAGCCGACTAAACGCGTGCGAGGCTGGCTGGCCGAATAGTGCGGCAGGTAGTTTCCCCGCCGGCTTCTTGCCGTAGTGTACCCCGAGCACTGGTCGCGTACACACTGAGACGGGCACCGGGAGTGTGCGTTCTACCCGGCCGAAATCGAGTCACCGACTTGCATCGCGCATCGCCGCGGCGAGTAACGAATCACGCGTAACTATCCGCGCGCCGGCCACCTCTGTCTCTCTTTCACCGTTCCGAGCCCCTTCTCTCTCGGTCTCTCGCGGCGGGCCGGTCTGCCGTCCCTGTCCAACTGTCGCGGGGGCCACGGGTAGGACAGATACGACAACACGCCGGGCCTGGCAAGGGCGCGGGAGGAATCGTACACGGTGATCGCGCGAAGCGGCCGAGCCGCCGGCTGAACGGAGAAGGAGGATCGGGCGGAGACGCGGTGGTGGGCCGTGTCGCGGTGGAAAGAACGTGAATATGGGTCATCGGTGCCGATGCAAATGCGGTTAGACGAAATAGTGTGAGTCCTCCGCTGTGCTTCGGGGGGCGGGAGCGGCGGCGGTAGCCACCGGCACGAGGAAGAGGGAAGGTCGCGTAGGTGGGAGGAGAGGAGCGGTTGGGCGGTGGAGGGACCGAACGTCCGCAGGAGGGGGGAGTGTAAGATTCGACTTTTTCGGCGGAGGGTGGGGCGAGATTGCTTAAGGCTAGAACTTTAGTTGGCGTGGTCCTCTGTGCCCTCTCCTTATCATCGTGTGTGCTTTTCTCGCTGCTCCCCGTGCCGCTCTATCTTCCTCCACCCTTTTCGCGCTCGTTTCCCGGTCTGTCTCTCGCTCGAACTTTTACCCTCTCCCTGGCCGTCGCTCTTTCACGCACACCGCTACCCCTGCCACCGGCCCTCCGCCCTCCCCCGAGCCCCTCTAACGCTTCTAAGGTATCGCGCGTATCCCCGCCACTTTCTAATCTAACACGTGCCAGGGCCGAAACGCGGATACGTGGCGCCACTCGGCAAGAACGCCGCGCTACGTGGAAGGGATCCCCGCCGCACGGCCGCCGCCGTTACCACGGGGCCGCGGGGATTACGTCACTGCTGGCCGAAAAGTTTAATCGGGCGCGGACTATGCAGGGCCGACCGCAGATGCACCGTGAAAGCTTCGATTCCTTCTGGAACCGGGCGATTTCGTTGACTTGGTCGTTTTGTGGTGTTAGTTTCCAAAGGTGCGACTTTCGGGCGGGTTTCAATTGATTTCTCGCGGTGCTATTATATTTAGGATTGGGCAAATAGTTAGGCGTTCCTTCGAATCGAATTGGGGCGCGTGCTCACTCAGTTTCTCTGTGGAGAACCTTCGTGGGAAAGAGCTTCTTTGTTTCTATTCGCGATCGGACAGAGTGAAGAGACATCGAAGGCAGAAGGCGTGGAACAGATGCAGTGTGCTTTGAAATATTTTCGTGACTTGTTCGTTCGCGAGAAAGGAAGCGAATCATACTTTCACTGCATCAATGGCTTCCAACGACGATTCCCCTGAACCTGTACACCACAGACACCTCGCGCCGATATACCTTACCGATCCCTCGATCATCCGTTACACCGAGTAACCACGAACCGGCCAGATTACTCAGCACATTCTACCGTCCACGAAATTGAAGCGTAACGAACACGATTTCCATGGCATCGCCATGCTACCCGGGACGTCACGGGACCCGTGCAAGCCTCGCTTCAAACTTTCCACTCGAAATGGCCCTGCGTCGGGGCTAAGCAAACCGTGCATTGATTTATTACGCCCGGCAGATTGCTGCGATCGCGCGGAGTCGAATTTAGAAGGATGAAGATCGCGGGGCTCGGGTGTTAGCCCCGGGCTTTGCTGGAACTTGGAGAGCAAACGGGAATGACTGTGTACACCGATGAATAAGTAACCATGCGCTCTGAACACACGTGCGTCTCGCGCCTTGCGCAATAACGCCGCCGATCCCCGAAGAGGCATTCATTCCAGAGGAGGCTGGATGGTCGAGCTCCCGATGGAATCGCGATTGCCCGACGTCATCGTTGTACGCGACGCGACCGAGTCCTGTTCTAGTTGCTCCACGCGCAACAGCCACACCGGCGCGTGTGAAGTCGAGGTCACGGGGCGAATTTACGAGCGGCTGAATGAATCGGGACGAAATGACCGGCTCGCGTCATTCTCCGTTCTGACAATAAAAAAGCCTTCGAACGTTTGACGCGGTCCTGCGCGGAAAGCCGCTGCTGCGAACCGTCGCCAGCTGAGCTCGTTTGCTACAGGCGCTTAAAGGTTGAAGTCGCGAGATACGTGCTTGGTTCGGCGTTGTAATCGCGGAGTAGAGCGTGGCAGAGAAATTAAACGGAATCGTACAATTGCGTGGCGTGGTAGATCTATCGGAAGAGACGTGGAGGTGTTGGTGGAGGCGCGGTTAAGTAGAATTCTCCCTTATTGTTCAGACGAGCGTGGAATCGGGATCCCACCGGTCCAGTGGTGAGGCGCGATAAAGTCCGATGCTATTCGTCAGACCGCCACCTTCGAGAATCGATCAACTCCACGCCCCGGAGTGTGTCACCGTCGCGGAACACCGTTGTGTACGTCCCTGGTCCGCCAAAATTTAGTGTGCACTCCCTGCCCCGGCATTGCGTGCGTGCAAGAGGCGTCGTGGCTCGCGAGGAGGGTGGTAGGGAAAGGGGAAACGAGCGTAGGAGTCCTAGCGGGGGACGAGAGAGAGCTGCCGAAAGGGAGACAAAGACGGACGTAACACTAAAGAGTAATGAAAGGAAGGGGTACGAAAACGAGTGGGGAAGGAGCGAGAGAGAGGGTCGATGGAAATTCAGCCGCTCGAGGCATCGGTGCTGCGTGGCGTTCAGCGATGGGAATAACAAGCTTCTCCGCTTCGCCGGCTTCCGAGCAATTCGTTTACAAGTATTTTTTGTGAGCCTCGAGTACTTGTCGAGTTGAAAATAATACAAAATAGGAGGGAAATGGGGGATTCTTTGCGGTTTAATTGAAATCGAGGCAGACATATCCTCCGTTTCCACTTGTAACTGATCAAGTTGGAAGCACATTGAGCACAAAATGAGAATAATAATATTAACATTAGAATAATAAAAATACTAATAATAATATGAAATGAGAATAATAATAATACTAATAATAGGGGAACCACGTGACGTGTGGAGAGTGTAATAATTAATGACACTTGCACACGCAACACATGTAACCCCATTTTGAGGCCGAAGGGCAAAAAATAAACCTATTTACTACTAATAATACTAATAAGAATAATATTAAAAGAGAATAATAATAATAGTACTTAACCCTTAACTGGTATACTGTTTTTGGCAAACGTGACTGTTACACTGGGGTCGTGGCAGGCCCCAAATAAAAAAGGACCCAGAAATTTGTAAAGTCGACGCTAGATCAACCTCTACGAATATTTTGTTCTTAGGTAGTGCATAAAATAACAGCAACGTAGAAAGTTAAACTATTATTATAAAATTAGTTGGAAATTCAGTTTACAAACTTAGACAACCAAAAATTTTTCATCGAACTTTGCGTGCTTGGGGTCACGAGCGACCCCGGGATACCAGTTAAGGGTTAATAATAATATTAAACTAGAATAATAATAAGCAAAAACTTCAACTAATGAAGCAAAGCTCCACTTATTCCTACAACCCACTTCGAACCCTCCCTAAGACCTCACCGTCTAAACCAAACAAACATCTTCACCCCGTCTCAATCCTCGGAAATCTCAAAAAAGAATTTCTAAAAATTGAATCCCAACTGTCACTCGGCATGAGAATCTTGCCGCGCGCTGTAACCAATTGGAACCAATTGCTTTCGGCGCGACGGATCGAGCCCATCGCTGGGCTGCGTGGCAATGAAGAGTAAAGGAAAGCGAAAGGGAGGGAATGGAGGGAGAGCGGGAGGGACAGAGAGAGAAGCAATTGCGGCAACGGCGATAGGGGTGGGAGATATTGCGCGCGGGGAGGGGGACCGGGCGAGGGGGTGCGGCGGAGGAGGGGGGTGACTCGCGGGAGGATCGAGGAGGCTCAAGGTCGCTGCGGGGCCGCACGCGCGCCCCTGGCCACGCACACAGCGGCGCGCGCACGCACACGCACACGCTTGCGCGCTGCAACACGGCCGGGCGTGTGCACACGGGGGCGGCGGGGGTGCGTGCGCGCTGCAGCGCACACGCACTTCGGGCCGCGCACGCGCAACCTCGCGGCGCGCGTTCCGCGAGCCGGTGTGTGCGCGCGTGTGCGTGATATCAGCGCTGATTTCGAGCGCCCGCGCCAACGTAGGTGTGCACGTTGCGTGTACGTGGGTGTGTATATGCGTGGCCGAGCACCGTAATTCGACGGTTCTCCTATGGCGACGCGTATTATGTCACCGAGTCTGGGCTGCGGCGAAAACACGCTGCGTTGTATGGATTTTTAGGGATTCGGTGTGGAAAGCGTCGCGAAGGGATGACAGGGGGACGGGCACTCGTCGAAAGTCTAAATTGAATCGGAGGCCCTGCGTGATTATCGTTCCGCGCCCATTCATTTTCCGTGACAATTAACGGAAACCCGTGGTCGCTCTAACGGCAGAAAAGCTTCTCGATCCAGGTGGGGGCGTGATCGTTGCTTCGAGAAAATTCTCGCATTAAAGGATCTAATGATAATGAAGTTCACCTAATCACAACGGAGATGTACATTTCGTGGAACTTAAATCGTTGATACGTTGAAGGAACTAAAGGAGATTCGACGTTGATGTAGGGGAGGGTTGCCTATATCGTACCACTTAAGACATTCTAAGTTATATTTCATATTTGGTACTAATTTGAACGGAAATGACTATTGGATATTGGAGCTTGGTCTTTTAGGCACCTACTATTATACGCTTAACCTTTTGTTCAGAACAAATTAATTTGTTATTAATCTTTTCGTCACACACTGTAAAAGGTACGATTTAGGCAACCGGTCTCCTAAATCGTACCTGCACTAAAAATAGTGTCAATAACAAATAGAGAAGAAACTATTCAATATGCAGTAATGATTATTATATAGTTACATATACATATGTATATGAATCACACACAGGCCGCAATAAACTATGTATATGATATATGTACATAACCTATATAACACACGAGTTGTCAAATCCTACTGGTACGATTGTAGTGGTACGATTTAGGAAACATGATCAATTTATTTATAAATATAAATTTAAACTTTATAATGAATGTAATATGTACTTAAAATGAATGTAAAATATTCTACATTAAACCCGCTTTTAGAGAAATACATAAATACAGGAGAAAATTGCATTGTTTGATTATTATCAGCTGAAATAAACTGGTAAAAAGTTACATCAATCATACCTGATTTTTTTAAATGCTTGTAGCACGCACAAAATAGGGTGTAAGCTCGAAAGGTTTTGTTTCTATTTCTTATTTCGCATTTACTTGATATTTTTATCATCAGACGTCGTTTGTATTCATTAATTTTTGAGAAATTGATGCGGTACGATTTAGGTGACCGGTACGATATTGGCAACGCATTTTATCGAAACGCGGCGAAGCGAATCGAAGAAATTTATAATAGGATTAATTAATTGTCGCTGCGCTTCGGTTATCAATTCTTTATAAACTATTCTCTTCGATTCGCCAAAATGCGCGACGGCCTTTAACGAAATACACGATTGAAAAGACAACGGCTCCACTTGACGCTGACTAATTGCAGCTTTATACCGTTGACAATAACGCGTACATACTCGAGATGGCCGAAATTACGAATGTGATGCATATTCACGCACTGGACGCTACGCACGCGCGACGTTGTGACGCGCGGCGCAGAGTAGGCGATATTCCTTGTCGAATCTCCATTTGTGTGGAGTTCGATCGTGGTTACCCAGAAATACCTAGTCCGAATATGGTCTTCGCATTACAAGAAACACAAAATGTCATAAATAGCCGAATAAACTGTCAACCCATACTAAAACAACTCAATTTCAATGTAACCACGAAGAGCCTAAGGCATCGTAATCTTTTTAACGTAAAAACTCATCGAACCCTCTATGGCGAACATAATTGCATCGGTCGCATATGTGGCATTGCTAATTCTTATCACGACCAACTTGACTTTTTCTCCGATTCAACAGATAAGTTCCGTACAAAGCTTTTACGTCTGTTGCGTTGAATATCTCATGTTACATATTCATGCTTTTCTTTATCTCTCTGTCATTCTTTCTTAATGTGCGTCCGTTTTCCTACCTCATTTTCTAACTAATTGTACCAAAGGGTTGTCAAAACCGTCTACTGCAATCAAAATTAAAATTAAAAAAAAATTCTAAATATTTGTTAATCAATTCCCTGGTAGAACGATTAGGTCCGACTTTTCATCATAAACTACCGGATAGGCAAACCTACGGAAGCCCGCGATTTCTCAAGAAAAGTAGTATAAACACCCCGGAAAGAGGAACGAAGCATACCTGCCGACATCTAAAAATCTGGCAAGTATTTCCCGCAAGAGGCTCAGCTTCTAAAAGATCAGACTTTACTCTCAAATACGTACAAACTAAAACTATCGTCACGCTCCCTGAACGACTATTGTCCGTCTACTTGAATTAACCACGCCATTACTCCCGCTCGCGTAAAGGGTTTCCCCCGTCTGCGAGTAAAAGCAATGTATTCGAAAGCAACTACCCCCGGGTGGAAATTGCATTTACGGGCGAAAAAATGTTCGCGTGAATTGCAACGGGGGCGGAGATGGTTTCCCGGCGAGTGCTCCGGTGGAAGAGTTGCCGTTGTTTTTTCTCCCGGGCAGAAAACTGCATTAGTGCATTAGGCTGTGTAGACGGTAAGCGAATTATTTCGCCGATTCAATTAAGGGCCCCGCTTGGACCGCGCTCAATGGGTCCGAGAACCATGGCACGGCTTTGATAAACCACTCTATTAACCACCGCCACGGATCATTCAAAGGCACGGGTTACCGAAAGGTAGTGGCCATTTTCTTTGGAAACGGATCTGCCGCGTTTGCACTCAACGTTATTATTCGAGCCTGCGTCGCCAGGCTAGAGCTGCAACGATTTTAGATTGTGCAGTGTTGCATGGAAATGAGTACGCTTCGTTGCTGTAGAGGCCGTAGGCCACAACTGCACTCGATGAATTTACGAAGTAAATTCGAATAAATTAATAGCATTATGCAGATGGAAGCAACTGTGTGCAATTCATTGCTACGAAACGTTAATTCCGCCGATATGACTCGGTCTCAGTGTCGTGGAGTGAAAGTAATATAATTTTTCAAACGCACGGGGTAATCTTCAGCGAAACGGAGTTAGGTGTTTACCATTCCTATCATTTTCCCCTATCGAAATTCGAGGAGGCTTGCAACGTTGCGTCGGGGAGAAGGCAACGTGGTACGAGGGGGTGATAACGTTGTGGAAAATACATTCTACGAAGGACCTGGCACTGAAGTATAGTCAATACTGCAGCCAGCGATGCCTGCCGCAGCACTGTTTCCCCCTTATCCGACCATCCCCCATCGCTTCTGCCCCTGAATGAAAGGGAAAGCGGGAAAGAGAGAAGGACGAGATTTGCGCGAATCCTGAATCCCAGTAATAATTGCCGAGGGGGTAGAGAAAATGCAGAGAAAGGGTTCCTCTGATGAACATTTCGCCCCGAAAATGCAGACGTGTTCGCCGGGCGTAGTGTACATTTCGCTTCGTACGAAGGGACGGTAGAAATCCGCGAAGTCGGCCGTTTGCACAGAAAAGTATTTTAATGAGACACTGAAGTGATTCGTAATAGGGGAGAGTTGCCAATATCGTACTGGTCACCTAAATCGTACCTCGTCAATTTCTCAGCGATTAATGAATATAAGTGACATTTGATGGTAAAAATGTCAAGTAAATGCGAAATGAGAAATATAAACAAAACCGTTTGAGCTTACACCCTGTATTATGCGTCCTATAAATATTTAAGAAAATCAGGTATGATTGATGTAACTTTTTACCAGTTTATCTTAGCTGATAATAAGCAAACAATGCAATTTTGTCCTGTATTTTTGTATTTGTCTGAAAGCGGGTTTAATGTAGAATATTTTACATTCATTTTATGTACGTATTACATTCATTATAAAGTCTAAATTGATATTTATAAATAAATTGATCATGTTTCCTAAATCGTACCACTACAAAGTTTCTTAAATCGTACCAGTACGATTTGGGAACTCATTTAATACGTTCGCTCCACGCATCTAGCTTGGTACATACGGGTTATGTGCATATGACATATATATAATATAGGTTATTGCCAAAAATTAGATATTATAAGAAACACTGTAGACAAAACAGCTTAAAAAAAATAAAACAAGAAGATATTCCTACTACATCAAGCCAAATATTTCTCAATACTCCATTAACAAAAGTGGAACAAAATTCAATAACTATTTGTACCAAGGAAGAAGAGTGGTTTTGCTTTTGGTGTAACGAATCACAAGTAGAAAATATGATTCAATGCATAAAATGCACATTGTGGGTGCACGATAGTTGTGCAGGAGTATTAAAAAAAACAAAAAGTTATTATTGCCCAAATTGTTTTGTTTAATGTGTTATTTTTATTTATTTGCTACGCATAAACTATGACAGGTTATGATATGACCACCAATGTGAATATAAATATATAATTTTTTTAATTATTATACCTTGTATGTTTCTTTATTTGTTCTTAATATCTGTATATAAAAGATTTCGTTTCTCACCCACATATTTATTATTATTTTCATTTAAAAATTTACTATTTTTAGAAGAGGTACGATTTTGGAAACCAAGAGGTACGATTTAGGAGACAGGTTGCCTAAATCGTACCTTTTACACTATGTTACCAAAACATTAATAACAAATTAATTTGTTGTGAACAAAACGTTAAATATATAATAGTAGGTGCCTAAAAGATCAAGCTACAATATCCAATAGTTATTTGCGTTCAAATGAGTACCAAATATGAAATATGACGTAAAATGTCTTAAGTGGTACGATATAGGCAACTCTCCCCTATCTACGAGGGACAGTATCGGCATCAAATAAACGTGTATGAAGCTATTTTTCTCAGGTATGATTATTAAAGGATCAATAATTCTCGGGGGATGAAATGCTTCAGAATTTAAATGAGAGGCAAATTAATACAAATAGGGAATTTGGTTAACACCTTGCTGCGGGAGCAGGTGTCCCTTAATCGAAAGCAACCGAGCCTCTGACAGTCCTTACAAATCGATGCAAGGACTTGGTCATGATGCGTGCAGGGATACAATTTATCCCTCTGACACAGTAATTATTTAACTGCCCCCGTATTTACCTACGAAGCATTACTGCATCAAGCTTAACTAATGACTCCAATTTGCATATGCGTGCATCCACCATCGACCCCAGAAAAGAAGCCCCAAATTCCCGCTCGCAGTCGTTCAAGCAGCACGCGAGCACTGATGAAAAAGCTTCAAGTGACCCGATCGATCTGCTGCGATCGAATTCGTTAATCCTCCAATCTTCCTGACCGTCTCCCAGGTCTCTCAATTTCCCGATGGCTGCCAATCCGCCGGCTCGGCCCTCCGCGAGACCGTCGACGGATCGAGCGAGGCGAAAGGGTTGCGCGCCGCTCGCGACACGTGTCGATCTGCTTACTGGAGCGGCGGATTTTACGACGGACCGCCGCGGCGCTCCGGCAAGGCGTAAAGCGCGAAACGGGAGAATCGGTGCCACGAGGACGCGGGAAACGGTGACGGAATCGAACGCGGGGCACCGGCGCTCGTGGGCGATAGCCGTAAAGAAGGAATTGGGGAGATCGAAGGCGGGGAGGGTCTCAGGGTTCGCGCGGGAACCGAGGAGGAAAACAAGGAGCAAACAGCCTGTAGCGATGGATGCTCCACCTTCGACGGTCCATCCAGATTCGCCAGCCCTGAGAGCTGTCGCTATTGCCTTTCGCTCTCTCGCGTTTTCCGCCCTCGGCGCCGATCGCAACCCAATTTTTTGCTCCGAGCCTACAGACCTTACGTTTCATCGCCAGACACCAAGTCGCGCGGTTTCATATACCAACGAAATATATTATACGAATTAATTGAACGAAAGATTTATACGGGAAATAGATCGTCCTCCACTTTCGAATTACCGATGGGTGACTGAATCCTCCAATTTTACAATCCGTAAGCGGATAGAAGGAGACCAATTATTTTGTAAAAAGGAAGCTAACGTATTTTGTATCCGTTGCTTCACACCATCCGAAATCAGGATAATGCGTAAATCCGTAAGAACCGGAGAAACCGCCTGATTTTTTTTTCTTGCGGTAGAATAAACGCGCGTACATTTCTTCTACGTGAGTCGTTAGTGGGATATCCCTTTGTAGCGCGGAGGAAACGGGAGTCGGACCGCGCGTTTTTTTGGGTCGCTAGATCTTGTGGGAACGCTAGGAAAGAAATTAAGTGGAAGTAATAGAACTTGTGCGGGTCCCTTCAGGACCGCCGCGAAACGAACGTACCTAGTTTCCGTCGGGCACCGTTACGCGGGGTGCACACGCGTGTGAACGTGCGCGCAGCACGTGCATGCGCTGCATACGATTAAGCAGAGGAAACGAGAGATGTACGTGCACTTTGAATGTCACGCGTAACGGTGAGGCGACGCGCGGATTCGAACGTGAACGCGCGTAGCTATTCATTTACTGAAACGAACGGTTAATAAGAGTGGACGGCGGGGAGCACGGGTTCCCACGAAGCGGAGAAGCACGCGTTGCTATAGGAAATATATAGATGTCCTCTTTTACTTAGGTGTCTACCAACGTTCGCAATTAATATCTTTGAACGTAGGGCGAACTCGGTTTAGTACGTGATACTTTTTCATTCGTCTGTACCTCGAAGTTGCCAGACCCAATTTAGTTTTAAAAAAAGCTAGTAGACAGCGTTGATCTTCTAGTTTACGATGCGGTAAAAGAATCAGTCGATTGAAGTTAGTGTGATAGATTGAGAGCGTTTCTGTTCTAGCAGCGCATTATTTGGGAAATGCTTCGTGCTAATTGTGCGCGGTCGCTTGTTTATGTATTATACCTATGTGCTTTAGAAGATAAATAGAAAATTAAAACGGCAGGTAAGTGATGGTAGGGTGACACTTTAGCAAGACTTACTCTTGAAATTAGCATACAGTAAAGCACCAGTGCTATTTTTGCTTATGAAAATATCTAAATTCTTAGTTTTCGTGTGCCTGAGACTGCGTTTCTGATTGCGTTGTTTGAGAAATTCTGATGGTCGATAGCAAAAACAATGTTTCCTTACGTCTCAGACAGCTAAAGATCATGAAACGATTGATTATACACAAAATAACAAGAATATAATATAATATGAAATAATATGAAATAATGTGAAATAATATGAAATAATATGAAATAATGTGAAATAATGTGAAATAATGTGAAATAATATGAAATAATGTGAAATAATATGAAATAATATGAAATAATATGAAATAATATGAAACAATATGAAATAATATGAAATAATATGAAATAATATGAAATAATATGAAATAATATGAAATAATATGAAATAATATGAAATAATATGGTATAATATAACATAATATTTACAAGTAGCTGGTGAACATATATCGGGCCAGCGAGAACTATCACGGAGTTACCAGAGCTATCACGGAGCGACCAGAGTATGTCGTGAAAATTTAATTTCGGATATTTTCAATGAAATATACTTAGTAAATTTCTATTAACCAATTATCTGTTTGTATGATGCCTGACCTACCATTATATCCTAGACTCACTTTCAGAACATAAGAATATCAGCAGTTAAAAGACAAATTCTAAAACTATCACGGGCTTGCTCGAGTTTACCCTACTAAACTTTTGAATGCTACTCTCAACAGGTAGATACGCTACTACCAAACAAGCTTCCCAAATCGTCGGTTCCTCAAAATACCTGAGTTACCTGTCCACGTATCAGTCGCAGAACCATCGGAGACACCAATGATCGCCACGCGTTTGCCGATCGAACGCGCAGAAATGCGATCAACGATCGGGGGCCAACACACTCGATACGCGATACGATCCCATGCAAGATGCCGCGGGCAAATGGACGAACAGGCCCGGTCGATCGATCGGTGATCGATGGGTAACCTCGGCGGCGACGCGTGGTGGTCGGCGAGAATTCGGGAGAGATAGCGCGAGAAGAATGAACAGGTGAGCACGGTGTGTACCTGGCCGATGCAGCCACCATGGATTGACCAGAGATGGTTGTTGGTTGCCGTGGCCCTCGCCGACAGGGGCGTACATCCTCCACCGACTACGTCACGCCCGTCACTGCCGCCCTGCGCGGCTGCACCCCCGACTGCCTTCAACCCCATAACCCACCGCTCCTCCCGGGATTCCTGTCACTTCCCCTTCCTCCACGTACGCAAGAGGGTTGCAAGGTTACCAGCGGGCCCCTCCGCCCCCCGCCGCCGCGCTACCGCCGCCCCTGCCGCGTTCAAGGTGGAGGAACAGCCGCCTCCGCCGTCGGTCGAGCGACGCACAAACCACCCCCGGTCGGCTCTCCTACGCAGGCGACCGGCCAGCCGCAGCCATCACTTTCGCTGGAAAGTCCTCGGGGCCGTTACGAGGGCGGCCTCGGCCAGGGCTGACGCTGCAGAGGGCGAGCGCGATTAACTTTTTCATTTTTCCGTTCCTTTCCTTCCATTCCCTCTTTTTTCTTCCCCTCTCCGCCCTGTTTCCTTTTTCGGTACCCTCCCCTGCGAAGCGGCGGCGAACGCCGCGGAGGAACGTTCCCCGAATCGATAAGATAATTCGACTAGCTGCTGGACGAAAAAGTGGATGGGACGCGGGCGTACCGACGCTCGCCCGAATCGACGAAATACGCACCGTTGCTATGCAATCGACGCCGCGGCTCTGTTGATCCCGCGGCGTAGCGGGGGAGGCAAATTCGTGCGCTCGAGTCGCAAGCCCACGCGGTGTATGCCAGCTGATCGAAACTATGCATGACTCGGGGAATCAATCCTGTACCGTATTACCCACGATTTCACTTTCGCGGAGCTCGCGGAGACCGGGAGTTAGTGGACGGCGTTCTCGATCCGAAAGTCGAGGCTCGAGATCTGCTCGGCTGCGTTTAATGTATGCCGATGATGCCCAGATACCCGCGCAGCTATTTTTCAGTGGAACGCCGGCTGCGCGAGATGCGTACTCCAAATGCGATCTGTTAGTCAGATTAAGCAGGTGACACCGAGCGCGCTCGCTTTACGGATGGAGAGCTTCTGACGTCAACATATTAATTACGAGTGGCCGTTCTCAGGTACGCGTTCTCGCAGCGGCCGCGATAAGGTCACGACTCGTGCCACGGTCACGTTTAGAATAATACAACGAGGCGGTTCTTCGCATCGGCCCCATCTGGCTGACGAAGTTCGTGAGTTGAAGCAGAAAACATACCGCTGACATCCTCGTCGTCTTTTCCTTTCCAATGATTAAAAGTCCCAGCCCATATTAAAAATCGCCTCGGGGTAACCCGAATGGTTAAAATTTGGCGAGCGATTTAAAGGAATTTCGACGCGCCCCACCGCGAATCCCCTTCACCCTATGTCGCATAACTCGCATCGCTTGATAATTAAGGCAATGTCTCGCATACCGCGCTCCCCCTTCGCAGCCCCCCGCGAAATTTTTCGCCAAAGCGAACGCGCGCTCGCGGGTTGCAGCGCGCGACGGTTCGATATAAAAATTTTCCAGGGGAGGTGGGCAGGCAGAGAAGACGTTCTTCTGCCGGGAAATTCCGCGCGCGCTAGGTACGTTCCTGGAGGTAGCAGCGCCAGGATGGAGGGGAGAACAACCTTGCAAGCTCTCACACCCCCCCCGGTATGCGTAGCTGCGTCGGTGGTAGGGTCTGAAATTTTGGAGGTTGGCAGAATCGGCGAGTGCGGAGGGGATCGAAGGGCGAAAAGGCGGGAGGGTAACGGCGGGGGCGAGCGGGGTGACGTGTCCTTGGGGGGCGGTGGGGTGAAAGGGGGCGGTCTGAAGGGAGCTGGGCAACCTGCACCCGGCAACAGCCCCCGACCTCGGAAGAACTAATCATTAACCTCCTTTCACCCTCCCAAACACCGCTCTAACTCGACCACCTTCGCTTCACTTTCACCTGTGCCTCCCTTTCTCTCCCCTCCAGCGCGCCGAGCTTCCCGCCCAACCCCCAAGCTCGCCCACGCTTCGCGCGATTACGATTACCCGGGCTCGCTTTCGCTGCTATTTCACGGCCCCCGCTGCGGTCTCAGCGATACGCGTGCCACAACCCTCGCCGGGCGAATGCAACCAGAACTTTTTCTAAACTCAGCCCGAGGCATTGTAAAAGCTAACTGCTTCTATCTGTTTGCCGAAGGGAGAAGAACGAGTGGAGTGGCGCGAGGGAAATTACTCTGAAAACTAGTTTGGTCTAGGAACCTCGGCGCAGGAAGCTGCGGAGGGTTGAAGCCGCCGTAAGCCTGTTGCTGTCTTCTGCGCGTGTATGCACATAACCGCGTTCAAGCTTGCACCCGGAGCAAACCTCCGAATTTCATGGTAACGGTACATAGATAAGCGCACGCGGATAGACCAATAAATACGGGGAGACTCGGGCGAGTATATATTATTGTGCACTTCGCAGTGCATCGAACTGCAGCGAGGGAACAGGGGTTGCTAATACCTGCGAGCCGTTCTCCTATTTCCGTTTCACTTGTTGCGTAAATATATGAACGTCGGATTTTTCAAATGTTAGGTGAAATTGCTAGTGAGTGTAGAGTCAGAAATCTTGCAAGGATCTTTTTGCATTTTGTCACCTGCGCATTCCACGGCGAAGTAATTCGAAGCGAACAAGAACAGATGCAAAATTGTGGCGCGTGACTATTAAGCGAAGTACTGCGGCTGAATAGCGTGGATAGATTAAACAGAGAAAGGAATACTTGATTAAGCGGCGACTCGCGTTAATAATTCAGCGAACGGAGGGAAAGAATGGTCGCCACTCGGACAGGCACGTCCGCGTCTAATCAATGTAACCGGGCAGTCGGCGCTAAGCGTACACCGGGTATACTCTATTTTCTGGGACTACATGGCAATCGCTGTTTATCCGCCGGTATATCTTGATTTACGTGTCAAGTTTCGAGCCGATAAGATCTGCATGATAAAAGTGAGGGTAGTAAGACACGGAGGAGAAACGCCGGCGTAAAATCGATCGGAGCTTTAACGAAATCGTGCGCACACTTCTCGTGGCGAGAACGTCCTCGTGATTTCTGAAGAACCAGGGAAATCCAAGTGACCACGTCTCGCCTAATTTAAGAATTATTTACGACGCAGGATATCAAGGAGGAACAACAGCGATCAACCGATAACTAAACAAATTGAAATTCCTCGAAACCACATTGACCAACGGATGTCCCAGTAAATTCTGGTGAATTAAGGGGTAACAACACTGTAAATTTTTCGGAAAATTGATTTTTTTTTATTTGCTTAAAAGATGCTTTGAACCTTTTAGAATATGGGGCAAAAACTGTATTACTTGAAACAAATTTGTTTCCTTGAAATTTCGAGCTCTTCCCCAAACGCATCGGACTGCTTTGAAACGACTACCGGCGTTACGGGGTAACACCACTGTAAATTTTTCGGAAAATTGATTTTTTTTTATTTGCTTAAAAGATGCTTTGAACCTTTTAGAATATGGGGCAAAAACTGTATTACTTGAAACAAATTTGTTTCCTTGAAATTTCGAGCTCTTCCCCAAGCGCATCGGACTGCTTCGAAACGACTACCGGCGTTAAACGCGTTTTTCTCGAAACACGATTTTTCAACACGGCACGCAGCATAACTCCAACAATTTTCATTCTTTTCATTCGAACTTTTAACAATATCTTTAAAATAACATTTTCAAGAGAAATACGTACGGGATTTTCGATAAGTTAATTTAAACATTACTTATTAACAAATGATTGCCCTCTTTTTATAGAAAATTGAACGTTTTTCATTCAAATGCTCACCAATCACACAAAAATCAATATTTTTAAAATCCCCTACGTATTTCTCTAGCTATAAACATGTAGATTTAAGTCATATTTTTGTTTTATTTTTAAATTCAAATTTGCACCAGCTACACTGCGTGCCGCAGAGCGCTAAAACTTCAACATGCCTCACGAGAATGGCTTCAGTGCCGCCATTTTGTAATATTTCTCAATAACTTTTTTTTTTTTTAATAACAAAATATGTGCTTAATAACTTCCTCCAGTATAGTTATTCTATTACCTTTCCTTCCATCCAAGAAAAATTGCCAAAAAAACGCTATTTTTCAAGCTGTTACAGTGGTGTTACCCCTTAAGGTGAACATAAAATTCACGCCATCTCGGCACCCACGTAACAGCTTGTCCATCCCCTTACTTACGTTCTTACACTGATTATCATTCCCCGTAGAAAAGCGTGTTGCACCCCGAAGAGCGTGGCTCCCGTTTGCGCGCTAAATGGAGGACTCGAGGCTCGAATTTCGCCGAATCGATTGGGCGCGGGACAGCGAGAGTCCGCCGAGGAAGGAGCAGCGAGAGCCGGTGTTTCGGCTGCACCTTAAACGAAATAATGAATCGCGGAGAAAAGGGGATGCTCCGGGCGTAGAGGAGCGCGCGTATCGGACGGCGTGGCACACTCGTGCGAAGGTCGAGTCGGTGGTAGAAGGGTGGCGCACGGGGGAGAGGGGGCACCGGGGGGGGGGGGGGCAGCCGAAATGGGGGACAAGAGGGGCAAGATGCAACGCACATCTATTGATTCTCCTTCAGCGCGAAGGCCCGCGTGTCCCACTCACTTTCGGAAGCGCGCACGCACACCAGCGAGCGCGCCTTCCCCCGGCCTGTGCCCCGTGCACGGACACGTGGCCGATACGTGTGTGCACACACGCGCGCCGGCCAGTGCGTCACCGTGAATGCAGGCCACGGAACAGCCTCTCTCGTCAGGGAAGGAAAAAAAAAAAAATGAAAAAGAAGGGAGGGAGAGCCGAACTGGATTTTGCAACCTCCCTTCCGTGCATTCCTACCGTGAATTTCCTTGGCCGGCTGCATAAAGAATTAGAATGCCGGTACACGCGCGCCGTTTCGCTGTAGCCAACGCAGAGGCGCATAAGGAGAAGAAAAGCTAGAGGGGAGAGAGAGAGAGAGAGAGAGAGAGAGAGAGAGAGAGAGAGAGAGGACGCGACGGGAGGGGGAGGGGAGGCTCGAGTTGAAAAAGCCTACCGGGCGGCGCCTTTTGCACTTGCAACTTTGCCCAACAACGACGCCGGGAGTATTCGAAATTCTGGAGGGTGGCCGTCGGCTTTGCACTGAACCAGATCGGTATAAGGGAACACGTTCTCTCTACCGTTCTCTCCCTTAACATTGAATAACAAAGTGTACGAAGCGAGCGAGCAACTTCGGCACCCGTATTCGGAACGAGCCCCGCGCGATGCTATCCGCAGGGTAATTAACTCTCTCGTACCTGAAATATCGCCCGTCCAGGGCAAACCTTAGGGCCACCCGAATTTATCGTCGGTAAAACTGGCGTCGAAAAGACGGTCGACTTGGAATTTCGGTGTCCGAATTGAGGAGGGAAGTATCGCGTCCAAGAATCGCAAGGTGCACAGTTGACGCGCGGGAAACTAATCCACGTGAAAAGTGTGAATCACGTTCGTAATGTATCGTAGGAATGTAGCTTCGCGGATAAATCTCGCGGGAATGATATTCAGTCTTTAGAAATGGTTATTTGAGGGAACCTCGCGAGGCCCCGGGGATAATTAGTGATTGTTCTTACCGAATGTTGAACCAGAAGTGCCGCAGTTCCTGCAATTCTCACTCGCGGACTCGCTCTGCGCGTGCCGATTGTTCGTTTCGTTGGTTAACTTCGACGGGAGAATGTACACGCGAAAATACGTAGGAAGAGAATGCCGAGAAGCGTCGACTTCCGCTATGCAGGGCTGGCCTTAACGCGTGCGGCCGTCTCGAGCAATTATGATCTTGCCTTTGTTTACATGAACCGAAAGGCACGCAAGTAGCGTGGCAAAAACTATGTGCCCGGGCCGTTGGCAGAATGCAAACTGTGATTCGAACGTAGAGAGAAGTCATTGGTACCGGCGGAACCAAACATGCAGATACACACACGCGCGCGTACCCTTGCTAAGGTTACAAAAACAATTGCTCCTTGCGGTTCTCTAGGGCTCGACTCGTCCGAGAAGCCGTGCCGAAATACACGCGAAGTCCATTCAACAGGAATTGGCCACGACGAAAAATATTCGAGGAGATCTTAATACCAAATTCTCGTTGTTGTAATAATAAAGTTATCTACACGCTTCAATGTTTCATTATCACTAATTTGCGCACTTCGACTTCAAAAACTCGTTGTTTATACGCTTTTGAAGATTTTGTGAGAAACGTCGCCCACATCAACAGGGATGCGATTAGAGAGAAGTGTAAATGTTTCCAAACGGCATGGAATAGAAATTGTTATTAAATGTCACGGGACAATATAACGCGCTAAATGAAGATCATTGCTAGAATTGTCGTATTTCAATGTGACAACCTGAGCTGATACGTGTATCAGCCTGATATAGTATATTAGCATGCTTGTTTGGGAAATCGTCGTGCTTTAAGTGAATATCAAAGGACCGGCGTGTGTAATATACAGCAAGACAATGCCGGTGAAAGCAGATGAAACAAGTATAAAACTTACGAAAATCGGTTTTCCTCGCATCCGTTCCCCGCTCCTTTTCTTCGTGTTCTTCCGTTTCCAAATCGTTCGTGTGTCACCGTGATACTTCGTGCGAAACGTTACTCGATTCTAACCCTTCCGCGATGTGCCGCTAAACGCCGGTACCATGCACAGGGTAAACTCATTTTCGACAGTACAATTATCTTGCTCCGAATTGCCAAATCACAAAAGTCACTCGTCGAAGGGTTAGAGATTTCCGTATCATCGTCCGTACAATAGCGATAAAGTGGTGACAGTGTGGGGAAAGACAAGCGATTTTCACGAAAAACTTTCAGCTCCGTCCGTACGCTGCCAGCAGCGAACGCGACTGAAAACAGAGAGCCGGCCGGCAGATTGTCGGTCTCATAGACGCCCTTGTCACGCGTCGGAAGCGAAAATTTTGTCTGGAACAGGTGGCGCCGCCTCGCGGAAGCGGGAAGACACTGTTCACATTTAACATCTCAACAGAGACGATGCTTACATGTTGGGCGATTCCTACGTCACCTATTCTACTTTTGCGACACGATCGCTGACACGTCGAATGTTACCATCAATGTTGCACAATTATTGTCGATTATTACCGAACAGTAATCGTACGAAATTTTCCTCGATTTCTCACACCCTCTTACGACACACTCATACCTGAACAGATAAATGATAATCTCTAAACGGGAATAGAATTAAGCGAACTGGTGTAATCTCGGTTAAGCTTTATTTTTTATTTATACAGCTCCACCGTGTTGGTAATACTTTAATACCTCGATAATCCGGAACATAGAAAATACACTTCTTTCAAATTTACAATCAATAGCCGAAATTGCGCGTGAAGCGTTCTATCATAAATAATTTAATCATTTGACTACGAGTACTAACGCATTAACCAACCATCAATGTACTATCATCGATGAATTCATAATATGGCACTTCCAGATTCAGCGGTGCCGGTCCTTTCCTAATTCTCCCGCTGGCGTCGTAGTGGGAACCGTGACACGGGCAATAGTAGCCACCGTAGTCGCCGGAGTTGGCAATCGGCACGCAACCCAGATGCGTGCATACGCCCAAAAGGACCAGCCACTCTGGTCGTTTCACGCGATCCACGTCCAATTGCGGGTCACGAAGAGTGGAGATATCTACCTTCGCCTCCTTGTCGATCTCGCTCTGCAGTCTAGCATCGTTACAGAACGCATAATTGTATTTAAACCGTACAAACGCCGTACAGAGAAATCGCGGCACGCGAGTACTTACCTGTGCCTCACGAATAGAGGCTTGCCGCGCCATTTGAAAACGGCGCTTTTCCCTTCTGGAATACTACCAAGTTTAACTTCTACCTTCGCCATCGCCAACACATCCGCCGAAGCACCCATAGTGCCTACCATAGTGTGCACGATCCCTTTAGCCGCGTAGGCGCCGCAAACGCCGGTAGCTTTAAAACAAACGAAAGCAATTGAACTCGTTCTCGAGGGGGACGCGAGAGAAGGGAGAAGTATATACTTACTGGCTGCCAAAACATACGAGAATGTCTTGCGGCTTGCTTTATCCTTACTCTTAACAGTCGGATCCAAATTGGACTCTTTCCTGTACGGCGTGAAGTCTGGCCATTGTACGTCGGTATGAGCCAATCTCCTTTGGACTGTTTGTGCGCCCGCTGCAACAATGCGAAACGATGAAGATATTGGCTGCGTTCAGCGGAACAAACCGCTACGTAGCCGCTCACTGATTTCTCGCTGAACGCTACCGCTAGGTTGCTGAGCGCTCAACACGTTTAGTGAGCGGTCGCCATTTTTTCGAGCGTAGATAAACTCCGCTACTTTTACGGAACGTGTTGAGTTGCTACAAATATCGCTACCCTGCAAAGTGTCGTTCAGCGGAACCAGAACCGATCACCGTTGAGCTCGGTGAGCGGCTACGTAGCGGTTTGTTCCGCTGAACGCAGCCATTGTCTCCTGTCTCGAATGAGACATGCTCGCCAGCCAAAGGGTTCGATAGAGCTGTTCGATTAAAGTGAAAGCCGAGAGGGGTACAGAGGAAGCTTTAACTTTATAAATTCCGTGAGAAATTCGTCGGACAGTAGTTCGATTGGTAGTACAGTGGTCTGCAAACCGTGTACCGTGCGAGCACAGGATACGATTATATAATCGAAATATACAAAATCGCAATTCGTCGAAATAACATTTGCAAGTCGATGTAATGAGATTTACGAAAGGCTTCGAACCTGTGATTCCTGAGGTAACGCGCAGAGGTCCGGATAAAAGAGATTCGGAAAGACTTTCATTAATCATTAGCCTGGGGGCAGGCTTGACGACAATTTTCGATCGTAAAACGGTACCGCTTCCAGGTACTGGCCTCCCTCCGTTCGTAACAACAGTCGTCACCGACTTTAAAATCGGCGACACGTTCGTCGACTTCGCCACGACGTTCATTTTTAATTACTACGCACGGTAAAAATGAACGGAGTGAACAGTGAACTTCTCGAACACGCACTCACTGGCACTCGGAGGCATACAGTGTCAGATGGCTCTGCCGTATACCGTGCATACGAATCTGTAGATGTCGAACAACAATAATGCGCAGAACCCGCCCATTCGGCGATTTACACATTTTCAGTAGATGCGACATTGCTACGATCAGTGCGTATGATGAGTAAACGGTAATTGCCTGTTTGGTTTCGATTTCAGCGGTTTTCGGCTATTAAATTTATCGCTGTTTTTTATATAAGTAAAATAGTGAAATGGGCCTTTCAAATTGTTCTATAAACTAATAAGCTCTAGTTATAATAAACTATGTACTGCAGTTGAATTATAAAAATTAGGGATGGGTTTCTCGAAGCATCGAAACTTCGAAATCCCTCGAAACACAAAAAAGTTTCGAGCTTCGAGAATTCGAATGTTTACACTGTGTTCGTGATTCGAAACTCTCGAAAGCCAGATAGGAAAGAATATAAAATCAATGAATCGTTGCACGATCTCGTGGGGTTTTGTAGTAAAAGGCAAGGGCCGTGCCCGTGGAGCGCTGAAGCACTCAGCTCGCGAGTTTGCGCGGGGAATTCGAAAAGATTGAATAAGACTGACTTCAAATTCAACGAGTTTAACCCTCTAGGGACGAGTGGGACTCCAGAGTCCCATTCAGATTAACACATTTTTATTTACGTTCCGTCAATAAGATCGAGATTTGATAGGTATAGTGACCTTTAGTAGGCAGAGAAGAAACTGTTGTACCATCAGAACCCGAAATTAAACTTTTTTTTGTTATAAACAAATTAAAAAAAAAAAATTAACGAGTAGCTTCCAAATCCGAAGTATAAAATAGACTATTTTAACGCTCAAAAAAATTCTACGTTAAGTTTAAAACATTAAACTTAACGTAGTTAGTTTAAACAAACTAACAAATTAAAAAAAAAAATTAACGAGTAGCTTCCAAATCCGAAGTATAAAATAGACTATTTTAACGCTCAAAAAAATTCTACGTTAAGTTTAAAACATCCCCGTCCCTAGAGGGTTAATATAAAACAGTAGTTGTTAGCAAGCTTCCTCGCAGGATAGAGCTGACATTCTTACAAACTGACTCCTCGCCTGTAACCTCCGAGCGCTCTACTCCTCCAATTCTGACGTGTCCTTCGGAGTTCTTCCTCGGATCCTTTCGTCCAATCAAAACGATGATGTCCTCCAGGTTCCGTCGGTGGGTTGTCCTTCAGCCATCTCTCCATCCATGGGTCGTCCTTCGCGCTTCCCTCCACTTTTGGGCGGTGGTCGAGGCACGCTTCCTAATTAACTCGGTTACGCACACACCTGAGAAGGCAGGTAGGATCGAGAAGACGACACCTGAACGAGATTTATGACTTTATAGCCTTCCGGACTTTCTCAACCCGAGTTTTCTACCCTTCTTAAACAGCGGCAATTATCGAAAGAGAAGATAGTTTTTTAGGAGTTTTACAAGACGAACCGCTGCTCACTCAGCGAAATCTGGCAAACAGATGTGTGAAGGAAAATAAAGCTATTTATTACCCGCGTCCGACTAACTGCAATTTTGAAAGCTATTGAATACAATTCCTGGCCTTCGTACGCCTTCTGGATTAGAGTACAGCTATTAGCATGGTAAAGACCTTCAAGAAATAACAATGTACGCTAGATATTTATGAATTTTGGCAATTTGCTTCCCTTCGCGTCTTCCGCTTCGACTCCGCCTGAAAACCTTCCAGATGTGCCGTTCGCTTCAAATCCGCATACAATATATCTTCCCATTATAAAAGGATTTTGAATTACGTTCCACATCAAAATCGATATCCATATGTCTTATAGCTTATACGAGGTTAGGCCTAATAACAGCTTTAGCTGAGCCTCGCCTTTTCACCTTACTGTGTACTAATTGGTGAAATAAAGACGGAAAATAAAAAATAAAAAATAAAATAGCTAACTTCACGTAACACACAAATTTAACCAGCGAAGATCGCAACAGAACAGAATCAGCACTTCAAGTTTCCAGAGTTTTGAGATTCAAATGTTTCGAGAGTTTCGAAATCTTACAAACGTTTCGAATGAGAGTTTCGAGAATTTAAAAACTAAGTTCGAACCCGCCCCCAATAAAAATACACGTTTAGAAATTGAAGCATTCTTTAAAATATCTTTTACACAAAGTTCTTGAAAAAATACTTCCAGAAATACATCACTGGCGGCGTTGCCGTCGAGCAGTATTTTCATTTTACGAACATGTGCCATGCCTGATTTCCAATTTTACTCAGCCCTTTCATAACCTTATGCAACATGCGTATAGAAACGTGTTATTTTTGTTCGTCTCGGATATATCCGGGACACGGGATTCAGTTTGTCAGAAATGATTGCAAGGTGGGCATTTTGTTAAGCAAATAACTGCACGGAATATTCGTATTTTATAATTTAGAAGTAGTAGAATTTCAGGACATCAAGCTTGCCGTCTGTAATCGTTTTTAGGTTATGTGTACAGTCAGAGAGCATCTGACCATAAATACGTAAATGTATTCTAACTGCCCTAACTTCTGTTCGTTATAGATATTCAAATTTTGCCGATCGAAATGCCATGCCGCCTTCAAAAAGAAAAAGAATCCGAGGAAGGTGAAATGGACCAAGGCGTACAGAAAGACTGTTGGCAAAGAGTTGACAGTGGACCCATCGTTTGAATTTGAGAAGAGAAGGAACACTCCTGTTAAATACAACAGAGAATTATGGAACAAGTCGATCGAAGCTATAAAGAAAGTAGAGACAATTAGACAGAGGAGACAGAACCTGCACATAATGCAAAGGTTACGTAAAGGGCGAGAATTAGAGCGAGAAAGAGACGTTAAGGAAGTTCAGCGTGACCTGTCGCTCATAAGATCACCTGCCGCCGGACTCAAGGAGAGGAAGAAATTGGAAGAAGCTGCGGAGCAAGAAGAAAAGATGCAGGAGTCCAATGATGAACAAGAACAAGGAGAAATGGAAATTAATTAATTAGGTTCATTATATCATGTAGGTGCATCTTTCGAAACATTGTACATTCGTTCACTTCACACGTTCATAGTACAGTAACGGAATAAACAACAATCGTCCGATCTTCGTGGAAAATTAATATTACACATGTACGCAATAGAAACAGAATTTTCTTTATTATATTCAGTAATTTATTTCCAATTACGTTATTCATCAGTTCTGACATAGGGGAGCACGACTGTTTGTATTAAAAATATGTAAATACAAATTACTTAACTTTAAAAAGAATAAATTTATTATATTTCTATGTTTTCTACTTGTTATGGTTTGTCGTTAGTTTTTTTAGACAGGAAAATTATACGCGTACCACGGACAAAGTATAGAGCATGGCTCTCCAAGGTCGCGTACGCGTCTACTCGGGGTTCTACCACTCTCGTCCGTGTTGTCAGGGATACCGCGCGACGCTAAAGGTCTACGTACACTTGTCAGTTCTGTGTCAGTGTGCCATTGATAAGAAGAAGAGGGGCGTAGAGGGTTTTTAACCGACTTCAAAAAGGAGGAGGTTATGTATTCGACCCGTATGTATGGTTTTTTTTTTTTTTTATGTTTGTCCTCGCATAACTCCTCAGCATATGGACCGATTTTGATGATCTTTTTTTTATTCGAAAGAGGATGGTGCCCCGTTGGTCCCATTCTACGCGGAATCAATATTGGCCCAATATTTTACCAGTTATAGTTAATAATAATTTATATGTTTGTCCCCTCATAACTCCTCAGCATATGGACCGATTTTGAGGATCTTTTTTTTTATTCGAAAGAGGGCGATGCCCCGGTGGTCCCATCCGAGACTAAATCAATATTGGCTCAATATTTTGCCAGTTATGGTTAATAATAATAATTTATATGTTTGTCCTCGCATAACTCCTCAGTATATGGACCGATTTTGATGATCTTTTTTTTATTCGAAAGGGGGCGATGCCCCGGTGGTCCCATCCTACACTGCATCAACATTGGCCCAATATTTTGCCCGTTATGGTTAATAATAAAGACTATTGTCACCTAATTATTATTATTTTATGTACGTACGCGCATATCTCCTCAGCATGTTGTGTCAATATATATAAAACTAAAAAGTTGAAAATAAAAAAAATTAAAACCGACTTCAAAAAAATAAAATTGCACTAAAAAGTAAAAAATAATTCTTTCCCTTATTTAATCTACGACTCATATTTTTCAAGTCGGTGCCTCATCATTTGCACTATGTAAATCTGGCGCCGGCTTAAAAAATATGAGTCGTAGATTAAATAAGGGAAAGAATTATTTTTTACTTTGTAGTGCAATTTTATTTTTTTGAAGTCGGTTTTAATTTTCTTCATACCACTGGCACGCCGGATCGGAACGCATATGTGTGCGCTAGGGTGGTCCTTAGCTACTCTTGGTGAAATTTTTTTTTCAAAATTATTTTCACGCCGCCCCCTGAAATTGTTCCATTGGATAAGAAAATAATTCCCGTAAAAGATGAAGTTGATCGGATAAGAGGAAGGCGTGGCACATTCGCGTTAAAGTTGCAATAAATGTGAAATTTTGTATGAACGGAAAGGTATGAAGAAAAATATTATAATGATGGTTAAGCGTTCTTTTTGTGCCGAGATATTTACGATAATAGTGCTAGAGTATGATTTTTTCAACATAATAACTAATTAATATTTATATCTTTTTAATTAATTATATTAAATTTTACGTATTTTAATGAAAGTGACCATTCTTTTAATTCCTTTCTTATATTATTTGCAAGTTAATAATAATATTAATTTTAAAAATGGGGGTATGTTCGACATTAATATTTTATATTTAATAAGAAGATAATATTTTTAATATGAAATGGTGAATGGTATATCATAAATAGGTGAAGAAAAGAAAATACGGTTATTGAATTTACCCAACAATTGAGTTGAAGTTTTGAAATAATAGTGATTTCTGAATATATTTGCATTTTTACGAAAAGTTGTTTATCTGTCACGAAATCGCTACACAGTATCGGCTCGCCGTGGCTCGCAAGCCGCCAGGCGCCAAAACACCGTGCACGCGTTGCCGATGGATATTTTCTGGAACAGTCCGAGTTAAAAACCGTTCCGACATTTTTCGTGGATGGTTTCTTCTTCAGAAATGTCTACAGAATCCGATACTCTGTAGCGAATTCGTGCTAGATAAACAACTTTTCGTAAAAATGCAAAAGTATTGCGTAGAAATCATGCACATCGGCACTTTTTTAAACTTTGACGGCCGTTTACAATCATATAAAACCATCAAATTTAACAACTGTATACACCGATATATTCAGGAAACTCTCCTCTATCTTTTGAGACGAAATTGAACTTTCTAGCAGTCTTGGTTTTCACGGAATACCTCATTCTTGCCCAATATCCTGCGCTTTTTACAAAAACTCATGTTTTTCAAAAACTGAGGGTGATAGAGCAATTCTATTTACAGATTCGTGTTTGGGACGAAAACCTCCACTAGGATCTCGGAGTGCATATTGCAGATCCAAATGTGTTGGATAGTGTAGTTAAGACCCCCGGTTGCCTATTATGGCCTATACGCTGCGTTGTATACTAATTTTAAAAGATAAAACTCAAAGATTTCGTTAATATTTTCGAAGTAATACATACACATTATTATTATACATCTAATAAACTGTACTTTTATTAAAAAATATTCACTGATACTTCCAAAATAGCCGAACGCAATTATGTCCGAAATTGACGAGAAATCACTATTATTTCAAAACTTCAACTCAATTGTGCCACGTCTTCCCGACATTCAATCGATCTCAAATTTTGTACAAATTATTTTTTCATGAAATTGTTACGAGCCGAGGCTGAGGGCAATGAGAATGGCGGCTGCGAGGCCGAGGATTGAATTTGTTTAGAGTTTGTTAGTAGCGGACGAACCGGGGTCTGGTATCCCCGAGAGCCGCTATAAGGAGGTTGGATGTTGTGGACGAACCGGGGTCTGGTATTCCCGGGAGCCACTAGGAAGGTAAGCTTTCACGGACGAACCGGGGTCTGGTATCCCCGGGAGCCGCTAGGAAGGTGGATATCATGGACGAACCGGGGTCTGGTGTCCCCGGGAGCCACTAAGAGGTAGGATATCGTGGACGAACCGGGGTCTGGTATCCCCGGGAGCCACTAGGAATGTTAGTTTAGCCTCGTAACTTTATAATATGATACACCTTGAGCGGTAAAGGAGTATCTATGTGGGTTGGTCTCGAAGAGGAAATTCAGATGATGATTGATTCAAATAAATGAACTCTGAATTAGAAATAACTAATTATATTCTATAAGTTCAGTCTTTTACAATTGTTTCAGTGTTTGTTTGTCGCGGTACCTAAGTCCACCTCTCGGTTTTAACGCACTGAGAAATGCGGGGGTCTCAGAGAGTTTAATGATTACAACACCTATCAGCAACTCTACGTACTGTATGGTTAAAGTTGAAATAATACTTGAAGGAGAATGTTACTCGATCCCGTAAGACTCTTTCGTCTAAACGTACTAAACTTGAAATGAGCCCCCGAGTGTGGATTCGTGACCCTTTTTATACAGTGAAATTCGGCTAGAAAGTAGTGGGGATATGAGTGCCTTCATTGAATATTAGGTTTTCGGGGAAAACTCAGTTGCATCACACCACTGCAGGAAACGGTGACCCTGCCGGGTCACGTGCATTCCGGACACCCGAAAGGGTTAAAAGGTCAAAGATAGATCTGCGTACGTAACAAAATGGAACAAAATTATGGGGCGGCGTGCAAAAAATTTTATGGTCGAAAAATAAGGACCACCCTAGTGTGCGCAGACCTTTAAGGGGACCTTCCGGTCTAGAGCCCAAAAAAATAGGTGATTTTTAGGAAATAATTAAAGGAAAACTACTATATATAATTTAATGGGACTTTTTGCATTGTATTAAGGATGTTTTAAGTTATAGAAGTATATTTTTTGTTTTATAATTAATTATTGCAGACGGCCCTGGGGAGTCGTTAAAGTCAAGGCGTCAAAAAATTCATCCAAATCGGTGGGACCTGTATCTCCAAAAGTTATTATCCGATTCGACTGAAACTTATTTTATTTTGAAGATTATACTTCTGGCTAGGGGGGGGGGGGGGGGCTAGAAAAAATTAAAAAAATTACCTTTTTTTTTTAGAAAATAACGACACTTGAAGTTTGAAATCACTTTTCCCTGTACTTTCCGTCCTTTCAACGCCTTTGAAAATTATAAATTTTCAATTTTTTGTAATTTTTCTAGCCCCCCCCCCCCCCCTAGCCAGAAGTATATTCTTCAAAATAAAAAAGGTTCAGTCGAATCGGATAATAACTTTTGGAGATACAGGTCCCACCATTTTGAGAACACTGTTTCGAGAAAAACGCGTTTAAAGGTTTACGTGAGCGCCGAGGGCCCGGTTGTTGCCCATGCATTTGCCGCTACTCAAATGCCTATAACTTCTGGCATTTTACGAATTTCAACAAATCCTTTTAAACACGTATTCCTAAAAGGTTGAACATTCGAAAAATGAAATAAAAAAAAAATCGACTTTTAGACCGGAAGGTCCCCTTAAGCTCGCCTAAAGATTGGAAGGGGAAGCATGCGCGTGAGGGGCCCCTACGCTGGAGATCCCCGGTATAGAGCTATAGTGCTGTATTATAGCACATCCCAGGATGTCAGATAAAATCTAGTGTGTTAAATAAACTCGAACAGAGCGGCAATGTTAAAGAACGAATGTGTTTTCGTTTTGCCATGATTCTTCTTTCTCTTCCGTTGAACGGAATACGTTCATAAGACGAGCTTTAAATTGTTACTCTGACAGAAACATTTGTAACTACTTCGTCGATGTACCTGCTAGGACACCTACCAACGCTTACAACCGAACCTAAATATCCATTTGCAGTGTGTATCAATTTATACAATAGAAAAAATAAGCTTGATAAAATTGTATTGCGAACAATCTTCTCGCTCGTATTCCAATTCAAACTGCGCTTATTTACGCACGCCGCATCTTCAACAGAACAATAACGAGACCTAGATACATATATAATGTGCATAAGGTAAATGTCCCAGTCCTTAAACATGGCCCAATAATTAAAAATTGAGAAGAAATTTTATTAATAATAATAGTTTTACTAATTTGCAACGTTTAAACTGTTGGAAATATAATTGCAAAATGTATTAGCTTTATATAGATACAATTATAAGCTTACATAACTGAATAGTTATATCATACAAAAATATTATTGTACAGTAAAGCTTCAACAGTTTCAATCTCGCTTCTTACCTAATGGGCTCAAGCAAGCGAGAGAATATTTTTGTTAAGGTTGTAATTAATTATTATTTTATAATTTTTGAAATTATACAGTTGTTTTGGATTTATTATACATTGAAGAATTTAAAATTAATTGGATCTTTTAATAATTTTTTGTTTTTAATATTGACATTGTTGCGTTTATCCACTAGTACACAGTACACGGTAACATGACACGTACCAATCATTAAACGTGTGTTCAATGGTTGTTTAACCGCGGTGTTACAGACGTCAGTGTTCAGTAGTTATAAAATTATAAATATTTATTGTACCAAAGTAAGTATTTTTTGACATTACTAGACAAAAATATAATACTGTTTAAGAATTATTAGGATAATTAATCTTATACTCGTTATAATATTAACATAACCTAAACTTTTATAATATACTTTTAATCATTTTTTAACTTTTTCAAACATAAAGTCATGCCGAAGGTAAAAAAGATAAAGAAGAAGAACTACAGTCAGTTGATTTCTTTTTATTAACTGATAGAAATAGTTAAATTAAATACATATTCAATAATTGGGACACTGTTAATTAATTACTGGGACACGCTATGAATTTTATTTAATTACTGGGCCATATGAACAGTTTCATGTTTTAATTAATTTAAAACTTTTGCTTTAACAAATGTAGATTCTTGTTACGGTATGTGAAAGTAGAAATTTTACGCTTTCGAATAATTATATTTAGTTATAATTTTATACTATTTGAATATAAAAAAAATTGCAATCATCTCAACTGCTTCCTTAACTGTTTTGCCATTGGGACATTTACCTTATAAGCCAAAAATATGAGCGAATGGCTGCGCTCCTTTTTGTTGGCTTTCTCGTAAGAATAGGCATTGACGCAGTTGGACGCAGCGATGTCAGAATCGTGGGACGTGGGAGCCGTGGGACAAATGCTTACCCCCATCATGGCCTACCGTCATGTACCCGTGCCCTTTTTTGCCCTGTTTTGCACGGGGCACGGGTAATCGATTTACAATTCCGAAAAAATACAAGTAGGTAGCTATTTTTCCTCATTTGTTTCATTTATTTATCTTAAGTAGTAACCGAGAATAAAAATGATGAATTTAAAGGCTTTAGCCCCATATTATTCTTAAACGAGAGGGTAGAGATCTGAAATTTCACGGAGTGGTGTTTCAGCAATGAGCTATAAGTATACCTGGAGAGAGAACAGCAATGGGAAGAAGTAGAGGCGACAACGGTCAGAGAAAAATAGAAGATTACGGGTGAACCTATCCTTCTTCTTCCTATTATCCCCCTCACTCTGTACTATCATGTAGTAAATGTGCTATGTTCATTGAGCTCAATGAACATAGCACATTCCCTCTTTTTCTCGGACCGGCCGCCATTGCTCTGTTCCCTCTCCAGGTATTCTTATAGCTCAATGGGGACCTCTAGTTTCAGCTGAGGAACAACGTTTAGCAAACAATAACAGCACAATTTACCTTACTAGGGTAGATGCACTATTTGTGGCCACTTTAAGGTATTGTACCGGTTTTGGCCACTTCTTAAAAAATATAATATTTTTCCGTGTAAGCAATAAATGTAACCTTATATTTCTGGCGGTATACTAACCAAAATATTTATGATGTGAAATTCTCTACATAATAATGATCTGCAAGCAATTTAAAAATAAGATAATTGTGCACAGGGCCAAGAACAGTGCAGTGGCCACAAACGGTACATCTATCCTACCATTGACGAACTGATCTGTGGTAGGTTTACTCTTAGATGGAATGGTATATAGGCCGGTATTCACAAACGTGTCTTAAGATTAAGCAAATGCTTAAGCATGCGGCATCCTCTACTAACCCTAGGCATATACGTTTCCTACAATATCAACGTTCGTTGCATAACCTGCATTACCGACATATCTATCGGTAAATGAAACATCGGTGGGATGGGATGAGAAATGAATCGTTTCCTAATCTTTCAGTCCATTCGGTGCCATTCGGTTGCATTCGGTCGAATTTGTGAGTCGAATGTGTTCCCGAATCTCTCCGCATGATATAATTACTGAAAAGGTTAGTTATTCCAGTCTGAACATTGGAGTTCTATTAATTCTGCTCACTGTCGCGATAAATATAATATGAAGAAAGATGCATCGAACGTTTAATATCCACGGCACATAAACATTATTTCTTACATGACTTTATGACAAGAACTGCATGTCTTCGTGATCTTTTCTGTTATAATCTTGCTAGAAACCAATTTAGAAGTGTAAAGCTAATGCTCACTGGCAATAATAAACCTAAGGAGTTTAGGGTGTCCGCCAACTTTTCGTTGGAATAATTATTACAAACAATTTATATATTTGTAAAACTCACGTAATTGGATAAACCAGAAAGTAGTTTCTTTTAAATACTGCAAGAAATTATGGTAATAATTCTGACGAAATCACTGATTCTTTTTATCTTGTAGCAAGCATTCTCCAGAAATGACGGGGGATATTACAAATCTGAAAGCGAAACGTTCGCAGCGTTCGAAGAAGCGTAAAATAGAGGCTCGCGACGAATCTAGCGACGATACGAGGAATAATCTTCCATCGCCAGAAGATGCAGACACGAATGTAAAGCGTGAAAGCAACGAAAATGCAGTAATACTTACTGAAAACTTTAGCGTAAAAGACACACCTATCGAAACAGATAACAGCGACGATCGTTCTCAAACTAGGGACGATAACCGAGACACAGAAACCAACGATCCGTTGTCCGATCTAATAAAAGACGAAGAAGAAGATGCGGAAGTAGTAAAAGATAATAACGATAGTCCTAAGTTAACAGACAGCCAAAGATCATTAATCAGCATTCGTAGAATAGAAGATTTACGCGTTACGCCAAAGAGAAATGCCGGATCGAACGAACAGATACATACGAGCGATATTAAAACGGAGAACAGAAATAATGCTCAAATATTCAGCCCTAGCAGTTTAGGTGGAGATTCGTTGGAATGGCATTCTCAAACTATCAAAAGCTTACCGGAAACACCTGCGTCGTGTAGAAAAGAGAGGCATTATCCGAATAAAAGTACTAACTCCGGAATTCGAAGGAAAAGAAAAATGAGCGGCGACAGCGACGATTACGAGCTGTTAACCGATTCGCTTAAGTCGGAATTGTACGATACCGATTTAAAAGGTCTGGAAGCTATCGATATGTTACACGACTTGAACTCCGTAATGGACTTCGAAGACACAGAACACTGTACGCATTTCTTGTCTTCGACCGCCAATGACAACCTGCAGAATGAATACAGTTCGGAGCTGTCCAGAGATCCGCGAATGGATCCCCTTTACATCGCTGGCAACGACGAGCGCGGCGCGACCAGCGAGGATAGCGATAGCGACGGAATAATAGAGGACCTGGAAGTTAAATACAATTCGAAGAGAAGGAGAACGAACCAGCATAACGGCGCAAAGCGCACGAAACTGAACGACAAACGTATCAGAAAGTCGGACTCCAATGCCGCGGAGGGCGACGAAACTTACGATATTATAAAAAGTATCTTCGGAGAGTTCGATAGTGACACGGAGTCGGAGAGCGAAGAATTGTCGGATGAAGATTCTAAGCAGGTGGAAATTTAGCTTAAACGTTCTTCGGTTAACCCATACTTTTAATTTGACCATTCGTTCTATTAATGTATTATTACCTCTAGAAATTATACTGTTTACAAGTAAAATTGATGCACGAAGTACCACCGCAGCACAGGATCGCACATTCATCAGGCGCGAAACCATTGTCGCTAAGGGAGAAGAAGCTATTCTTTAAATACGGCCCTATGAAGCAAGGTGTATTTTCACCGAAAGAGGATGAAATTATCATGAAGAATTGGGAAACATTCTGCGAGGTAGGTGTAATCGGATCGCCGTCTAATCCCTTCGATTGATAAGTCTCTTGTACGCAGGTTCATACGTGGAATCCCAAACACGCGGAGCCCTTTCGTTACATGAGGCACCATAATAAATTTATTGTAAAAAACATGAACGAAAGGAGAGCGTTCGTTCAGTTCCTAGCAAACGGATTGCCGTGGAGAACGCTGTACAGCGTGTACCAAAGATTCCGAATTTTGTATAGGAATAGCAATCACAAGAAACCTTTTCAAAGGTACAATATTAAATATTCACGTCGCGCTGCTCGTCTATCATCATCGTATTACAAATTCAAACGTCGATTATACATTTCGTCCGTAGGTACACGCCAGCGGATGATGAAAAGATTCTGTCTTATCTGAATAGCAAGCGCGTGAAAGAAAGCAAACGACACAGCGCATTTTCGGAGCTAGCCAAGGTGTTAGGTCGTACGAGCGAATCAGTTCGGATGCGACATCAACTGCTGAAGAAGCTAGAGCAAGACCGGAGCAGCGAGCAACCTGCGCCGGAAGTTACATGGACGGTACCTTTAATTAGCAAATTTATAAAAAGTCTTATGAATGTAACGCTGTGCGAGGAGGTGGAAGATTTGAAGGACGCCAGCATCCCTAAACCGGTTTGGCAGAAATTGGAAAAGAAGCTAAATATAGATCAGAATATACTGAAAGTATTTTGGATGCACCAGCTGCACATGCAATTGTTCTGCCCGGAGCGTATTTATTTGAATGACATAAAGATTAAGCTGATCGAGTACATTTACGGGAAAGGGATCTCCAGTACTCGAGAAATAATATGGCCGAATGTTGTGAAATATTTCGAAGGCATTACCACCGTTTTCTTATGTAAATTATTTTTCTATCTTGTACAAGAAGCCACTGCAAGACTGAATTCGAAAAACTTTCCTGGTAAGTTCGCGTACACGAAGGAGGTTGTACGTATCGAGCGTTCTCGTTGCGTAGCAGTAATTCTAATTTCTTGCGTTCCAGGTATTGTGGGATACTTGTATCACGATAAAATACACGAGATACGAAACGAACAGACTGATAAATTTCTTCCTAGGCTGTCTTATAATAATGGGGAGGTTGACATTGTAGATGAAGATGAGAGTGACGATATTAAAGCGTAATAACATATACACGTATAAAAGTTCGCCGAAACTGCCGAGTATCTTATCAAATCGTTTATTAAACCGCAGAAATTTCTATGACATTATTTCAGAATAATACAACTTATGAAATTCATGTTAAAAAAAAAAAGGTGGTTTTCATATTTACATTTATTTTTGGAAAGAAATCGTTACAATTTATTCGCCGATGCCTATAAATTATACGCGCATTCGCGGCCTTTCCCATCCAGCCGTGGAAGCTACGCTTAATTCTTCTTCTGTTCCTGTTTGCTCTTTTTCGACTCTTTCTCCAGCGCCCTCTCCTTTGCCCTCTGATACAATGGCACGAGTTTACCTTCTTTAGCGAGCATCTTAAGTAACTCCATTATCAACGGCAGATAGTTATGCTTCCTTCTGATGTTCTCCATTTGATATCTTTCCGATTTCCGGGTCTCCTGTTCTATCAGCGTCTCTAAACGATGAAACTCCGCCGGGTCGAAGGTGTTGGCTTGCTGTCGCTCGTAAAGCAACTTTCTGTCCGACACTATCGCCATTAAGTTAAAGTGTATCTCTCCTTCGTTATACCTGCGAGCAGCCATTAAACAGTTAGTACGTAAACGAAACCAAGGAAGTACTTAAGTCCTTAAGACGCTCACTTGTTTATTCTTTTTTGTATTATAGGCTTCGCTGCTTGAACCCACTGATCTCCGGGTGGACACGGGCCCAGATCCACCGGTCCGTCTTTCAATCCGTCTAGCTCGTACAGTCGACGGTTAATCGGCACATAACTGACGAAGTGAAATACATCGTCGTCTTTAGATGCTTGTCTCGAGTCGTATTCGAAGAATGTGTGTCTGCAAGAAAAGATGTTTGTTTCGCGCGATGTAAATGATTTATGCACGTTGTCGTCAACGTACTAGTCCGGGAGCCAGCGACACATTTTTTTTGTCAATTCGTTTAAAGTTAGTTTATGTTTTGTTCTTCTATATTTGTGCTACATATGCACAAAACGACCTCCTGCCAGCGCACCAGCAGAACAACGCTTATCAGCAGCGTGTCAATTATGTAAGAAAATATTGTGCAAAATTCTTATTTGTTTAAATTTGAAAATTTTTGTACTAATAATAGACACCATATAACACCGAAAAATGGTCTGCTGCCACCTTAGTTGCGGAACGGCATGCTACTGCCACTCCTATAAACATGTTAAAAAAATGAACTCCATTGACCATAATGTTTAAAGCTGAAATTTTTTTCGGTGGTAGTTTTAATCGCAAAATGTCAGAAAAACGATTGCTGCCAGTCCTATCGTGGAACAAAAGGCTTGGCAGGAGCCACCAAAGGTACGGCGCGACGCACCGCGCAGAGTTACGTTCACACGGCGTGTGCAGTTCAACATTCATTTTCTCCGCCGTGGTCATATATTTAAAGCTGAATTTTTTTGTACTAATTGTTTACATTAATAAGTGTAAGAAAAACGTTTTCTCGGTGTTATATGGTGTCTATTATTAGTACAAAAATTTTCAAATTTAAACAAATAAGAATTTTGCACAATATTTTCTTACATAATTGACACGCTGCTGATAAGCGTTGTTCCACTATCGTTATGGCAGGAGGTCTTTTTGTGCACATGTAGCACAAATATAGTGGGAAAAAACATAAACCAACTTTAAACGAATGAGTCATTAAAAAGTGTCGCTAGCTCCCGGACTATACGTGCGAGCATGCTGTGCGAGAGATACCTCGAAAATGAATTATGCGCTTCTCTAATCACGTTGGAATTACTAAGAGCGAGTCCTCTCATGTTGGCGTCGAAGCTTTGACAGAAGTTTTTGAACTCTTCCAAATTCGGCCCGAGGGATATATCGTTATGTTCGCAATTTAACAGCACGCTTAATATCGCCTGGGTCGCGCATGCGTTGTTGATCACCTAGCATGGAAAGAAACGATTATTAACCGATTTATATATGCCTTATGAACGTCGCGACGGATGGTAAATATTACCTGTTTCGCAAAGAATATTTTGTTAGACGAACTTTCCTCGATAACATTCCCGGAAGGTTCGTCATCTTGAACCCATTTGAATAGAAATATCAAGCCATGTATAGGCCTAAGAAACAAAGCATTATACAGTACTAAAGAAGCATAAATAACTGATAACACAAAATTAATATATTTTCGATTAAACTCGATCGTCCGATGAATCGTAACTTTTTCGTTGCCCGCGAAAGGTATCGCAAATTATATAACAGCTGTCAAACAAGTGTGTACACTTGTACGTTTCACCTCTCTTGACAACATTGCGGGATTACGAGCAGATTCGACGGATATTTGAAATACATTAACAGATAGGTTATGTCACGCAAATGAAATACCTTAAATTATCAAAATGCTCATCATCCAAACTCCATAATTCTTCCACCTGGGCGCCTGTGACGCCTACGCACAAACAGAAACGTGTTAAACAAGTTACAAAATACGTAACTTGAGAAGAGAACTTCAAAGTTGCACGCGAACAAAGTAATTGTCAATAAAGCCAGATTTTCTGTAGCCGAAGCGTAAGCGAATTAATCTCGGATTGATAAACATAACGCGCGTCAGATTTGCGTAAAACTGCTCGATATATACCGAATTTCTTTATTAATTCCGTAAAAACGCCAGGATCGCTTTCGATAAGACACCAATTGCCCGCTGAGTCCGCCATGTTTCAATCATCGTTTGACGCGACCCAAAAGATAACAGTCATCCGTCATGCTTTTTATTCCAGCTTGTCCCTTTTAATAATTCGGATGCACCTACGAAGCAAATTCCACTATAATGTCACAGCGCCGATGGATATTACCGCAACGCCGAAAATATTTTCTGCGCAGGAAATAAAATCAATACATGAACCAACTGCAGACGAGAATGCAACTGCTACTCTAAATAAGCATTTAGCTTCGCGAATTCTTTGGATCGTAAGCTAGGTATTGCGATGAAAGAAAAATGGGAGGTTTATCTTTTTAGAAGATAAAGCTTTTGCAGTTCTGGATAAGGGAACAGCGTGTTACGTATAAACGCGTCTGAAACATATTATCTACGCAGTTCTACAATGATGACTTGCAACTTAAAAGTCGAGCAAGTGGAAAGTTAATGTTTTAGTATGAGTATTATAAAGTTTGGCTTAAATAAGGAACTCCTCGGGTGAATTGTTACCATCGTATATTAAAGATAATAGTTTCTATCGTCTACGTGACTACATAAAAATAATTAAACGTTTCAGCTTTTCTATACTTTTTATTAGTCTTCGGCGGCTTAGGACTACACACTACTGATTATAAAAACCATAATCGATGATCGCATGTATAGTTCGACGCACATAGATTTTACAGATTGCCCAGCACAGCCTGATTTATTAAGTGATTGGATTAATAAAACATGAAAAAAGTTGTATAATTCTTTTATAATCATCAATTAATATTACAACGCTAAAGCACAATTTACACTATGTACAAGCAATAAATTAATTAAAGTCTCAAAATATATTAACTAACCATGGTTGACGTTGCTCACTGATTAGCATTCTATTAATGAACTCCTTCAACAAACAGCATACGACGAATTTACGACAGAGTTTGCGGGTGTGGTTTACGCGAACAGATGTTACAAACTGATGGCGGACGAGAAATTGACGTGAAAAATTTGCGGGCGAAAAGAACCTTCCGTTACAGACGCCATAACAGGAAGCATTGATGCGGTAATCGATAATTGATAAAAGAAAGATATCAATAAGCCACACATATAAAGCCAAATGCACATACAATACTATCGATGAGCTCTCTTTAAATGTTTAGGTCGAATGTATTCGTAAGTGATCACAAGCGTTAAAAGCATTTGGCGCAGAAGTTTCATTGAAATGTTGTTGTTGAGATACCCTACGATGTGTAATGATAATCGCATAATTCTGTGACAAGATACTATATGTAGATTGTATATAATTACGCCTCTCGTCGAAGTACCTAAGCATTGCATTGTCAGACTGGGACATTAGTTATTATTCTCTGTTTGACACAATGACGACAGAATATCTTCGTACCGCCGCATGTTCGTCTCAAACGTCTCCAGCTGCTTAGTGAGATCACCCACTTGCTCCGCGAGCGTCCTCTCCTCCATAAAGGCCTGAAGCTGCGGCGCGCTCTGGCATTCGCGGTAAAATGCCCCCAAGTCGCTGTTCGTGTTAGTGACGGCGAACGGCGTTTTCTGCAATTACATTCCCGGCATTTCAGACAGACCACATCGCGAATAAAGGCAGGGCCGTAGGGTAGGAACGTTAATTACCAAATCTACCATAATAAAGTCGTCGTTGGCACTGGTCATTGAGCAACTACTTCTCCTGGACCCGTTCTGGGAGTTGCACTTCGACGTTGTGTTATCGTTCGTAAGTCTTTCGTTATTTCCATTACTGCTATCTGTGGTAGTAGTCGTTGTTGCAGTCTTTGTGTTCGTAGTCTCGGCGGCGGAGACTGGGGGAGGCGAAGTCTGTCTTGGCGTTAACAAAGAACTAAAAGGTACATCTGGTATAACAAAGTCCTCTTCGTTAACAGTAACAGGCTTATTAACTACAAACGCTCCTACTTTGATAGTATCGCTAAGGGACTTGGACGTCTCTTCGCTGAAATGTAAATAAGAGAAATCATATGAAGCACAATTCTTTCCTTATTTCCAGAGTCGAACGGGTAAGCAGCTGCGCCGCTTTACCTCTGCTGGTATCTGGCGTGACGAGGGCTCAAGTCAGAATGGAAATGATCGCTCTTCAGCATTATGGAGTCGCGGCCAGTATGAGTAGGCGATATGGACATTTTTGTCCTGTACGAAACTGATAGGCGGATCGTACCCACCGGTGTGCACAATTGACCTACTTTCACATTCTCATAATTATCGCCTGCGGAGAAGGATTTTCTGGCATTAGTGCTAGGAGCTAAGAATGTTAAAATGATAAAGATGTAGGCGCCTCGGAGGGAGCGCGCGTCGAACAAGAATATAAAATATAAAATACTACGATGTTGTACCTAATGTGTGTAGCTGTGGTTCTCCCATATAAATCCTATAACAAATAACGTAGGAATCTGGACACTGTCTTCTACTCAATTTGTAAGCCGGAGTGATTCTTGATACGGACAGCAACGATTTCAATAAAATACCCATTCTGTTATAGACTGTGTACGTAACTCTCACAGTGGGATCGCTGTGCTCCGGTAGAACACCGAGGCTCCATGCTTCCAGAACCATTGTGTCACCTTCGACGGTTCTCAACGAGATTTCGATACAGAGAGGTATGGTCGAATTTACTATTTCTCCGCACAGCGCCCTTTTAGCTTCGGCCAGAACTTCTGGCACATCGTGAATAGCTAGGTTGAACTACGCAACGAAAGGATACGTATGTAGAAAACTTTAAACTCGCCCATCGATCTATCGTAATCAGCGTAAGCGTTGATTCTACGCCTTCGCTTAAATGCTACGTCGCGGCGGGCGTCTACAACCTACGTCGAGCTTTTCAAAGAGTTCAGTTAAGTCGCTATAAAAAAGACTTACGTACAGCAGAAGTGGAATAGCGTTCTAAAGCATTTTTTCCGTCCGATCGGACTTTTTATAAAAATTTAAACGCAAACGAACGAGAGGCGGAAGTTTGGAGCAGATATAGAATTTTGCTTATTTAATCCCCGACTGAGGCTGAGAAGCTGCTCGCTTTAGAGTTTAGAACGTTAAGGTAAATAGTCGCGAAATACACGTAATAATGAAAATATGTTACGCAGTGACGTCGAACCAAAATTGTGAAATATCGAGAATGAGAAGCTTCGATGTAGGCTATTGCGAAGTTCACGAAGCGTAGAAAACAAATGAGAAACCACTTATGCATATGTACATTTCGAGAGTTGTAATATGGGTTATAGAGCTGTTCGAGTACTCGAATATTCGAGTAGCTCGAAATTCGAGTCGAGCCGGGACTCGGTTTCCGAGCCGAGCCGAGTACTCGAATGAAGCGAGCAGCTGGAAACAATCGCATGGCTCGAACGATCCACATGTTTCGTTCGTCAATCGCTACCTTCACTATGCAACCTACTCGCTTTTTAATCGAACCGCTCGCTCTTTAATCGAGCCGCTCGCTTTTTAATCGAGCCGCTGGCTCTTTAATCGAGCCGCTGGCTCTTTAATCGAGCCGCTGGCTCTTTAATCGAGCCGCTGGCTCTTTAATCGAGCCGCTGGCTCTTTAATCGAGCCGCTGGCTCTTTAATCGAGCCGCTCGCTCTTTAATCGAGCCGCTCGCTTTTCAATGGAGCCGCTCGCTTTTCAATGGAGGCGCTCGCTTTTCAATCGAGCCGCTCGCTTTAATCGAGTCGCTCGGTTCTTTCGAGCGCTCGGCTCGGATCGGTTATTCGAACCGAGTATGTCCCGGCTCGCTTGTTTCGAGTACTCGAACAGCTCTAATGGGTTAATCTACTTCTACGTTATGCCGTTCAAGGGTTAATCGGCCTCGATATTAATATCGGACTCGCCCGACATACACTGTTGTTCGCTTTAACGCCGGGCGAAGTCAATGCGCGACGTATACGCAGGGAATAGCGGAGTACACGTGAAACGCAACAAAGAGGAGAGGCGAGTTGACTTTGACAAAGAATTTCGGGGCGAGTGACAAGAAACTGGCGAACTATTAATAAAACAGTCGTGAAGGGAAGAGCTTACCCAATCTGTTCCAGACGAATTCGGTTTGCACTTCGTGTTGACCTTTTCTCCTGACCTCGACTGCACTATAATCTGAGCCGTTTTCAATGCCAAGAATTTCGTGAACTTGTCCAAGTCCTTTTTGTCTTGCATGCTCAATTTCAACGTGGACATCTTTGGGCCTGGCTGTTTCATACGATTCCCTTCAACGAAACACAGATGTCCAACTGAAACATTGAATCCCACTAAACTGAACGGAATTTCGATTTTGCCAGAGCATCCCTATTAGCTGTCTGTAACACTACATTGCGAGATCGTTTTCGACGCATGCACGTGTTAATCATCGCACTCTAGCGAACGAACGGTCCCCCTTCTGTCTACGGCTCACTAGCACACAAACTCCATTCGAAAAACGATAATTTGACAGCATTGGCATCGTGTCGTTGCATCGTGTTGCGTGTAGCTGCGTGGCAGGTGATGGGGCATCCGAGTCGATTCGATTCTGTTAATAGCAGAGTCCAGGCTTGCCGCTGGCGGGGCCCAGTGACAGTATTCGACGGGTTATCGTTCGCATCGATTAATCGGCTTGATTATCGCTCCTCCCGAATAATACACGCGGCCGTGGAACGTAGCTCCAGTTCCACTATTTTTACGACACGCGCTACGGATCGATCGCGTTCCGTATCGCAATTTACCTCAATGATAAGAAGCGTCCGCATGAGCGTAACTTATGATCATCGATCCGCTGACTCAGCGGTACGTAAAAATCCTTTATATGTCATTTGCATTTGTGCGCGCGAGGAGGCGGGAAGGACGGCGAGCACTTCCTGGTAAACAGTTCAAAGTTTGTAAATTTCGAACCGTGGAATTGATCGCGAGCCGCGTTCGAAAAACAACTGCCAGCACTGCGGGCAGCATGGCACGCCAGTGCCTGGATTTTAAATACACCGAGCGAACGCGACGATTCTGTTGAGGCAATTCCTGTGACTTGTAGACGGATCGTGCCACCGTGTTGGATAAATGTGCTATTTAAGTGCAGGCAAATTTCGTATGACTATCACTCGTTAAATTGCGATATAACCGTGCGAACGTTCCGTTCAGGGGCCCGGCACTCCCAGAGAAATCCGTGGTCAGAGGTGAGCTTCGCAGTCAAGTCGCGAGCGGCGCTGATGTCGCGCTTGTCAACGCTGAACGCACACTTCTATGTGTAGTTTTTGACGTTGTTCCCATACCTACCTACGTAGCATGGTGGCCAAATTCAAATGTCAGATGCACTTGGAGGCACTTTTGAAGCTGAAGCGAAACGTGGTCGAGTGTGTCTTATGATACTTGTAAGACGCAATTGACGCGACTAACAACGAAGTGCAGGGTTGGACTACTTTTCAAAACCAACTGGCGCTGAAAAATTGAAATTGGCGGTTGGCGCCTGAATTGGGCTACAATATCGACCAGGGTTGCTTTGGCCGAAATTTCGATATTTGGGCTTCCCCAGACTAAGTGGCATTCAAATATTATATAAAATAGATTATCATTGTTGTGTTAAAACGTTAATTTTAATTTTCATATCAGTTTTATTTAAATTCGTTTTTGTTCAAATAAAGTTTATTTGTTCTATCTAAAAGAAATAAAGAAAACAGTTCCAGAAAATATTAAGAAAATATTTAAACATCCTTTTCATTCAAGATATTTGAATTTTTGCGGTTTGGGCTACTTTGCCTACGCGATTTGGCGGCTCAACACATGGACCTGCAGGACAGTGCCTAGTTGCGGGGGGTTTACTCGTAAGACGGAAGGGGAATCGCCTGTGTAGCCATCTTGTTAAGATATACTAGTAGTGCACTCTATAGCCCATTATATATATAGTTATTTTCTGGCAATTAAATATAACGTATTTTCATTCACCCTATGTATTACAATTCGTATAAATATGTATTATTTATAAAAACATTGATCAATTTATGAAACCTGAGTAATGCAAGTGTAAAGTTTCAAAGTTTACCACGGTATGACATAGATGGCATCACTAGTATATCATAACAAGATGGCTGAAACAGCTTGATGCCCCTTGCGTCTTTCGCTTACACCCCCGCGTCGATAAGTCTAGCTCATGCACTGTCCTTCAGGTCCATGGCTCAACATTAAAACCATCTGGCAATCCTGACGAAGTATTATATGCCCAACAATATCATGCATTTTTTGTCTTTTGTAATAAAAGATATGTTTTTGTAATGCTCTTCGTCACGCGGTCAAAGAGGAGGTATAATAAGAGGCGTCACTCGACAAGGATAGAAATAACCTAGGGAAATCACTAGACAACCAATTTAAATGCCCATTCGGCAATGGTCGCTAAGCTTCGGCAATGATCGGTCAACTTCGGCAATAATCAGCCAATTGCGGTAAGGTACATTTAGTCGATTTGAATATCCCGCTCGAAATAGACAACCAATTTAAATGCCAAGGTCAAGCAAGGACTTCAAAGGTTCCGCCCGGAGTGACGCCTCTTATTATACCTACTCTTTGACGCGGTGTTCTGTGATCCGATTCGTCGATGTTTTCGCGCCAGCCAATAACGGGCAATACTATGGGGACTTTCGGGATATAACCAGATGTAACCAATCGGACCCGCATTTTTTTCTGTTGCCTTCTTCTCAGCGCACAGTACTTCTTTTTTGTAGTGTACATTCAGCTCACTCGATTCTGGCCGTCCCAACACATGCTCCAATATATTATTGCACACTGTTGGGGTTTGCTTTGTGAACGTTCAGTTTTCGGAACCCCCTATCCTGCCGATTTACATTCGTTTTCACTCTTTTCGTTATTACTTTACTCTCCTACGTTATTTAATTATTTCTTATGATTTCGATGATTTATTTACTTTCGACACCTTAAATTTATCGTTTCTATTTTCATCCCCACGAAATAGAGGCGTTCACAAAGCGAACGCTAATAGTGCGAAGTTGGCCACTCTTTGTCGTGAATATGTTTGGAACGACCGTAATCGAGTGAGCTGACTGTACATGCTGCCACTAGGGGAATTTCTCTGTTTCCCTATACCCTTCAAACGTTTCCATTACTGTAGCGATACCACTAGATAAAACCTAGAAATTTTTTTCATAAATTTATCCTTGTTTCTCATTTTGTTAAATACGAAACATTATTGTTGAACTTTGCTTGTTAAAGTAGGCACGAGTTAAGATTTATTAAATCAATTACTAGGTTGTACGCTAAGCGAATCTAAAAACGGGGTAACCGGAAAGTAAAGCTATTTAAAGAATATGTTTTAAATACTGTCAAACAAATGTCACATAAATTCACATTTGATATTATCAATCGTAATAATTCATGGCTCTGAAATTATATATTCTTAATTATGATACGTTACGTTATAAGACATTATAAATAAAAGTGTTTCTAGTTTTCTAAGACGTATGCACAGTAAACAGATTTAATAACAATGGAATTAATTCAAATATAAATCTTCTTCCTTCATTTTTATTAAAAAATGCCTAATGACGATGTTGATGGTTGAAAGGGATACAAAAGATTCGCAAGGATGTAGCAATAATTATACACCGTTTAAAACTAATAAATAAATGACTGTCCTCGTTTTGAAATCATAATTTCTTCCGCCCTTGTGTTCACCAATATGTTGAAGGGAATCTGTATTCCCTGGATCCGTTAATGATTTTGAAGTGCACTCTTCTATTGATTTATAATTTGAGGTCTATTTTATACTCATAAAATTCACCTTCTACATGCGATGTACATATTTAGTGCTTATGTGACAAATACGCGGTATGTAGTCTTCCGTAGGAATATTGTTCGCGATGGTAAGGTGGAATTTGGATGATGGTGATGTATATTTTCGTGTTCGTTCGGTGTTGCGTTAACTTCGCGTACAATGGCACGATATCGTAAAGAATGCGGAATGAAGGAGTGGGAAAAAGGAACGAAACTACATATGTACATTGTATTTATGATTGTACGGAGGGATGCGATAATCGAGGTCGATACAGCAGTGAGAGTAATTTATCGAGCATCACGTACGAATTCTCCGTGATGTAACAACGACACGTGACTCGCCACGTGGACCTTTATGCATCACTTCTTTCGTGCATTCCACTCCAATTCAATTCAAAATAAAATTAAACACGTACCAATTTTATCTACGAAACAATTGTTCGTGGTAACCAGATTCTTGAAATTACATTTTCTAGAAAATATAAATTCTATAAAAGTGTCGATCGGATGCAACGATCAGCGTTGACCAAGTGTTAAGTACTTTTCCACGTCGCAGTATTTTTCTCAATATTTACATATTCACGCATCTTGTTACAATTCTGCCATTCTTCGCCGCGTTAATATTTTTTACTTGGTGTTATCGTAGTTGCTTCTACACCTTTATATTTCTAAACTCACACATATATATGTTATATATCCGTTTTTATACGAAGACGAACAAAAGATAGTATCTATACGCGTGAATCACGATTTGTTCGAGAGGGCTGTTTAAAAATGCAGTCAACAATGGGAACGTGATTTCATTATTTCCGATGTGCTTTATTATTTCTGAATTTGTTGCAACTGTACGTATCGATTTTTACAACGACGAAGTAAGGCATGGTTTCCTTTAACAAGCGTAACGATCGAAAGAAGAAAGCTGTTACTTTTATGGTAGACTGTACAGTCACACCACACAGCATGCCAACTGCAATGGAAATTTCCACTGAAGCAGTCGGTTGTCGGTTGCCACCGTCTTGTGGACGCTTCGTAGCCGCGCCTAAAAACCAGATTGCGTCCGTCAGGAGGCTAAACCGAAGGCCGTTCTTACCTTTTCAATCGATTAATTTTGATTGGTCGGGATTGCGGTTTTCCGGGTCACCTAGTAATTTGAGTACATCCCTTTTAAGACGGGCGGTAATTACGGGCCACATCATGCGTGTGCAATAAATAACAGAATCTTATAGCGCGCATACTATAATTGTCCATTTAAGAACTAATAAATGTTTATGTAGCCCCCGCGACGTCGTCCATCTCTCCATTGATTGTCAAACAATCGCTCAATGTGTAATACCGCAAACGTATTGGTGATTGTACGAATGATCGGTGCCAGCGATCGATGCTTATTCGAAACGGCGTCGCACTGTATGTTATTAAAATCCAAGAAAAAGGACCTTTATACGGCGGAATAAAATGAATGTCATTGATTTCGTTTGAGTGGCATTCAATGAAGTCGTTTAAACGCCTAGTCAACGCTCATTGCCGTCCTTCTCTCAATAAAGCCTGAACCGCGAGCAAGGTTTTCCTACGACTGTGACTCAAGATCGCCATTACCGGTGTGAAATGCTCCCATTCGTGGAACGTTTTGGGACTAATAACTGGATGCGCCTATAACAAATGAAATCTTTATCCGAAACAGATCTTTCCGCGTACTTTCTGAACACCAACGAACGCCCAAACCGTGAACGATTTTCAGTGCGAGCGGCTATATAGCCTCGCGTTCGACTTCTATAATTATCACAGAAAGAGTTAAGCAATTCTGTGAATATAGGCCCATTGTTTCCGTCGCGAAGCAACTGTAACTGCAGACGTAGGAGCGTAAACACACCTGCGGCGGTAGATCGATTTTTTTTATTAGAACAGGAATGTATGCTTTAATCGGAGCTGAATTCCTTTGAAATAACCACAGAGAAGCTTCTCTATTTTCCGTAGCAACGAAATATGACCGCAAGATCGCAGTCGAAATATCAGTGGCCAGCCGCAGAAGTGCCTCGTTCGAAAATTCCTTATCGGAAACCACGGTGCACCAGTTCCAATTTAAAAGCACTGTATAATTAGAAACGCCTGCTACGCGGAAAATTCCGCAGGGTAGACATGGCGGTCGCGAGACAGCGGGTCGGCCACGAAACGGTGATATGAAACGGGAGGGGTGCCGTTTTGGTTTTTCTCTAGGACAGAAATTTATCATCTCGGGATTGCGCTAGGAATTTTAAGCTCGCTACGGTCGTCGGGACGTCTGGAGGATAAGCGTTCGCGCGCGACCTACGGTTGCAGCGAGCCGAGAATACTTTTGACGGGAAATGTACGCATCGGGGGTCGAGGGGCCCGCGTGGCCTGGTCCCCTCCCAAGATAAGAAGGCTTAAGGGGCCTCGTTGGACGTTTGCCATAGCGTTTGCAAGAATTACGCGCCTTCGTATTAGATATGTACGCTGTTCGGCCAACTGTAGGCACGCGCTTGTATTCGATACGATTATTCACAGGCAAAGCTGGCCCCTCTGCGAGAAGGGTTAACCCTTTATGTGGTATATACGGCCCTTCGCGAGCGGTGCTTAACGTTTGAAGGACGAGTTTTCTCATTTTTAATAATCCAACGGGCGGGTTGCGAGTTTTCACTTGAGGCTTTGCGTTCAGGTTTCGCTGACTGACTCGGGGTTGGCTGCTAGGGTTTTCATATTAATTTAGCGGTGCGTTGGTGGGGGACGATTAGAGGGAGCCATTTAAGTAACCCTCCAAGCGTTGGAGTCTATGATCGTTTTAGGCGATAACATATTAGATGTTACGCCGATGAGGAAGTCCTGTAGGCCACCGAGTCCTGGAGCGTTGCAGTTGCAGACATGTTGGCAGAGGTCGAGTTGGTTTTTAAGTCCTGGTGCTTCGGGGTGCATCGATGGTAAGATAGTTATTCTGTGGCGTTCTTAACTACATTTAGACTACCTGATAAAAGAGTATTACATTAAATAAAGGCGTCATTCGTGAGTTTTATTTATTCCTTTTTACCAAGCGAGCATATCGCCCATTTAAAAGAAAGTCTTGAGCGAATTATCGTGGTCCTTTCAAGTGCTAAGTGGCGAAAGAATCCTAAACGGCTTTGGAGGTTATGTTTGAATTGGATGATTATACCGGATGAGCGTCCTTTTTTCCCTTCCAGGGATTGTGACGATGGAGATTTAAAGTAACCGTATTGGTTGAGAGTATAACTTTGCTTCAATCTGACAGATCGTTGCTAAACTTTTCTCCCTCGTCTATGTTTTTCTATGCCGTTAGATTTCCAATAATAATGTACAATTTTATGCGATTAAAAAATATCGGTGCACTCGTAGGTGTAGCATAAAATGTTTCCGCTTGATGAAATCGATGATTAATACTGGAATTATGTTAAGTGGATTCCAGTATTTTCCACGACGGCTCAACGGTGTTAAGGAATTCCGATGACTCGCCAATACTAATTTTCATTTCGCAGAGTGAAATATGAGATTATTAACTTATGACGTCACCTGGCACTTCCAACATAGAGTAAAGAAATGTATCCTTAGTCACACTTTCTTGGCACAAGCTTAAAACATTATCACGACCCGTTCTTTTCTTTAAACGAGATGAAAAAAACGATCATCCATTTTGGCGCTACCTCAATAAATGGAAATAATATTCAGAAAGTAACGTTTATTTTCATAAACGAGGATATTAACGATATTCCCTTGATCTTGAATATTTTTTTTAATATTACGAGTCGTTTCTATTTTGGAATGTAAAATCTGCTTTCCAATGATGTGCAAATACACGTTGTACGGTTGACTTAGGTGAAATATTCTTCCGATGGAAAAATTTAGCAAAACGAATCTTTGATATTAGAAGGAAGTTAGATGAATGGAAAAAGCACGCGTGCACCGGAAATTCTTCGATGCTTGTGTTAAAGAATGCGTAGATACCAGTTCTTAACTGATAATATACCGGAAAGTGCAAACTTTGCCGTTTATAGACCGTCCATTTACGTTTTCTGCAGCTTTATTGCGTCTGTACGCGCGCGATTTACTTTATACTTCGATATTGCAGTAGTATTCATACGAAATGAATAAAATTTTCATCACACAGGTATGGCAAAGATACAAATAAAGAAATATGCGTTTTCCATTTCGACGAAATTATTGTTTATTAGCTTCTGCTTATAGAACTACCGAATATTAAACAGATTAATAAATAATTCATACAGCGTTAGATGCTAAAATGATCAGTAATACCTACAATTATTCGAAATACGATCGAGGCAAGCGTGAAAAGTTGTTTGTCTTTGAAAAATTAACGGAACAACGTGTCCGCAGCATCGTAGCAAGGAAACGTATTTGTTTCTTTAGAACACATGTTATTATCGGCGACGAGTGATTTACGATCGTAACGTGGTGTGTGAAACATAATTTATCGCACACCTATTGAATGTGTTCCTGCAGAACATGAGTTTCAACTAGCGCAATTTGTTCACGCGGAAAAGTTCACGTTTCTGAAAAGGAGACCTGTCTCAGTGAAAACATTGTAAAGTTCCATGCATATTTTTTCATGTAGGAGATTAGTTGATAATTTTGTTGAAAATTAAATCAAACTGGAGTAATACATTTCTTTTATTTCAGCGATTCCCAACCTGTGGATCGCCACGGTTTTTTTTTAAGTATTATTAAGTCAGAATACTATTAGTTATATTCTTAAGTTTAATATTATTAATTATATTCTGAAATACCTATTTTTAATGTGTTTTCTTTACCTTATTAAAAACACGCGGGAGGGTGAAACACTGTTTTATGTCGTTTTTATTGAGCACAAGTACATTAATTTATTCATCAATGTCAAACCAATTATCTGCCGCAGCTTACCGAGCATTTATCAACTCGCGTTGGTAATAATCATTTTTGCGTTAATATAAATATCCAGATTAATCTGTTTAATAAATGTTGTAATCTTCGCTCGACCACGACGCAATGAAACTTGCATAAGTTTCTAGTAAACTTCACACACCATTCCTAGCAGCGAAAGAACTGACTGATTAACATTTAATTGTGGGAAAAAAATGCTTGCACTCGCGGTTCGGCTTAACCAGCGGCGTTAAAATGGATACAACGGTGGAGTACAAGGTCGAATTTCGTTACTACGTATATCTACTGCAAAGTCACGTTTATGACTGCAATATAAGCACGTGCTGCGAACTGCGTGCCGATGCTTTCGAAGATAACGCGCAAAAAGCGCCAAAACGGCGACCAGTTATAATTGCGAATGCGATTATATTCCTCGTCCAGTTCCCCGCGACATTGGCTCTTTCCAAGTGGACATTCCTAAACAGATAAAAGAAAATTTTTAAATGCCAAGGAACTTTCCCATACAGCACACCTCGTTGCAGCAGTATTGCAGGGACGTTGCTGCAATATTACGTTGTTGCAGGTTGCATTGCAATATTGTAGGAACGTTCCTGCAATATTGTCGTGCATTATTGGAGTGGCAATGATCCTACAATATTGCAGCAATATTGCAATTTCGTTGCCGCGCAATGTTCCGTTGGCAACGATGGTACAATATTGCTGCAATATTGTACGATCGTTGCCGTGCAATGTTCCATTGGCAACGATCCTACAATATTTCTGCAATATTGCGCGCACATCGTCGTGCAATATTGTAGTGAAAACTTGTGGAAACATTACAACAATATTCTGAAGCAACTATGACTTTGTCAAAATTTTTCGAAATATGTACATGACGTCGAGTGGATTCTACGGCGTGTTTCATTTAACTGGATACGCACCGCTATATTGCCGAAGAGTTGCAGGATCATTGCCACAATTTTGCCGTTTCGTTGCAGAATCATTGCCGGTACGTTGCAGGACTACATATTCGTAATGTTGCCGCAACTTTGCAAAAATACACACCTGCAATATTGCGAAGGCGGACATAGGACTGAACCTGCAACGTCTCTGCAATGTTATGTTGCAACATTGCCATCTTGCACCGCATCATTGCAGAGACGTTGCTGCAATGTTATGGTGCTGTGTGGGTTATTCAGTATTTTTTATTTCATCATTTAAAAACTAATTTAAATCCCCCGTGCCATGAATCGAATTTTACCATCTCCTTAGCCTTGCCCCATGCTCGCGAGACACCTTGCAGATATTATTTCCCACTTCATTTAACAGATTAGTTGCATCGCTGATTTAATCGATATTGACCGACCGTTTAATATTTCCCTCGAGATAACGTCAAAATATTCCAACGTAAAATTGCAGGATTACGTAAACGCTCTTCCAGTTGTAGGGAAATTAAATGTGTCGTATGAAACGAAAGATTGATTGCGGCCTGGAATGCATCCTGGGGACGTGGATAGTTTTTCGGAGCTTGGAAATTACAGGAAACAGATATACCCATGTCAGTTTAATTTATCTCCCGCCAGCTAACAATAAATCAATAAATCAATAGACCCTTGAGTGGTCACCCATCGATCTCCATTATCCTGCTGAGAAGTGCAATAAATCCCTACCGTAAAGGAATTAATCTTCGATGATGCGAGCTCCACAAACATATCGCAACGATGTAACGTTTTATAATGTGCAACTGTAATCAGTACACTGCGGATGTTTATGCAAATGCATACTTTTATAGAACAGAGGTGGGGCTTGGATATAAACACTTGTTTCATTTTTTAAAGATACCAAGCAGCTATTCTTGCTGTGCATATTCTGCATATTTTAATACATTGATGCATGTACTAATGATCGACCGGCAGTTTAAACGGCGAACGGTGGCAGAAATCAGATAGTTCCATTCGAAATAGTTATAGATCGACTAAATCGGATTTTGAAATAGACCTACCAATTTAATACACAAAGCGTACGGTTGCCAAGCGTACTGTAATATATAGTATTCTACTATACTTTTGCGTGGTGTACTAAGTATATAATATATGTAAAGTTTGACAATTTTTTTTCACTGAAAATCTTTTTTAATTAGAAATCTTTATATGCATCTTAAAGTACGTACTTCAATGTAGCAATTGTGTAAATTTAATTGAAAAACTAAGAAGATTGAATATGTAATAGCAATTTTATTTCCATGAGGCATTTTTTTTTAAACAGCTTCCGCGCTAACCAAAATATCTCCGATAGTTTTTGTCCGAGGCAAAATAAATAGAATTTCTCTTAAAATACATAAAGGAATCTATTTTTTGTCGTGGCGGATTTGAAAAAAATCAAGTTTCTTGAAAATGGCGGCCACTTGAAAACAGATGTGTGATTTTGCAGTAAAAAGTCATCCTGTTTAATTGATAAAAAATCAACTGTATGGGTTTAAAAAAATCCGACCACAGAAACTAAATAATTTTGACAGAAACCACTGTTCCAAATTTCAACTGAATCGGTGCACTAGTTCTCGAGAAATATTGTTTTTTCAAATACGGTAGGTCCAATACGATTTCAACACAGTTTGAAAGATTCTTCTGACCACTGTATGTCAATCAATCTGTTCAGAGAATCCGTCATTATTTGACATGCATCTCAGAAGCTGAAATACTTGTTCCGACGCTGACCAAGAAAGTGACATTACATTTAAGAATGCAGCCCTAAGCTCGTCCACTCGAAGGCCGCCGTAGCGGCGCCATTGAAAGTTTCTTATAAAACTGGCAGGGCGCCTCCGCGGCGCCGCGTTACCCTTTCCGTCAAGTGAATTTTCACAAAAATATGTCGATCGTCCCCCGGGAAGTTGCACGCCGAACAACACGCTCAAGGGAAAACTTCATCGAGTGCGAACGGTTTAATAAGCCGAACGTGCCCGTGCGGAGTTAATTGCCTGGTCCCGAGAGAGTCGGCCAGCAAATATACCCGCGCGGCGTAATATACGACGAAACTACAATCGATAAGAAACCGTGCGATTCGTTGCGCGGAGCCACAGAAGCATTCCAGACGAGCCAGCGCAAACAGCGGTAGCGACAAACGACTGAATGGCGCGCTTAACCAGGACAGTCTGCGAAAACAAAGTTCAAGGCTCAAGGATAAGCGTTTTCGCGGGGGTAGCTCTGAGATAAATTCCTGTTACCACGAGCCGGCGATTTCGCTGAATCTGGGCCAAAGGACACAGCACGGGCGCGAGAGTTTTTCGCCGATAGGTCCGCGTGGGCGTAGTACCAGTACAGTCCTCGATGCCCTTGCGGACTTTTTGCATGTGTCTGCGTCATCGTTGTCCATCTATCTTACCACGACCTATATACAGGTCCCGCGAGCATTGATTGCGACAGCCAGGCGCCCCGCGCAGCTCCGAACAGACACCCCGACCGATTTTCGTGTGTAGCCGAGCAATATCTCCGGCGTCGATCGTTGGCGATTCATGAGTTCGGCGGCGAAGGGGGGCATCGCGTCCTTTCGATGGGTTACATCACGCCACGGAACGCGGTACCAAGCGGGACCGACAATAATTTACGAATCGTACAGCAGCGCCTCGATGGATTGATCACTGTGTCTTCACTGTCTCCAGACAGGGGTGTCACGAATTAGTATTATCATTGTTACGTTTTTAGTACACTCGCGTTGCGCGCATAATTACAAAGAATGTAATTTGAAAGTGAGAGTAGAAGGAAAGAAAGAGTAGCAGAAAATCATAAGTATTTTATTTTATTTTTATTTATTATAATAATGGAAATGTAAAAAGACAAGTCTCAGCTTTGATGGCTGTTTTGGAGCCTGGCCGGGAATGCCAATGCAAGGGGGTGGTCCGCGACTAGATCCTATTGGGAAAAGGAAGATTGCTTTTGAAGGCAAGTTCGCGGATATTTTAGGGAAGGGCGTTGAAGGACCACGATACTGGGGCGAAAGCGTGGGGTAGCCAGCAGAAAAGTCCCTCTGGTGGAAAAGTCACTTTACAACTGGCATGGAAAGGATTTGCGTGGATCCAAATAGAATGGGATTGTCGGAAGTGAAACTGGAACAGCCTGGGACACGTGGGAAATGTTTCCACGTTGTGGAAAAATCAGTGGTTTTTATCACGCTTCCCGAAGGCACTTATTATACCGTAGGGAATTGAGGAAAGAAGGCTCGATGATTCGGGGCCATTAGAAATTAACCGTACGAGTCTAACAACATATAGTAAAATGGACAAAAAGTGAAAACTTCTGTCTGGAGTAAAATTCTAGTAAAGTTCTATTTTATGCTTGTAAGGTAAGTGCAAGTAATAAGGCCCAGCCGTCATTTATCTCTGGGCAGGTCCATCTACAATACTGGTAGTGTTTTATTACATTTACTGCATTCCACTTTAGAGTAGACTCGTTCCGCGCAGGGATATACTGTTGATTGGTAGGAAACCGGCAGAGAAAGTGCTAGGACCAATCGCGAAAGTGCCACGACCAATTGCGCGTGTCAGATCCGTGGGAGCTGCGCAGATCGGTCGCAAGTCGGTAGGGGCCTAGGTCTACTCTTATATGGAATGAAGGATACATACTTTTATTACATACGAAATGTCATTCGAAGAGTTTCCGCGCCGTTGATAGGTATAATATTTATCGGTTGTAAATTCAACAACTGTTCCCCTCTCTAATTCCATCGCTCGAATTATAACAATTACGTCGTTTTCCTGGATTTTTGTTGGGAGTACTCATCATCCAATTACGGTACAACTACAGATAAGTAGGGTAAACTTGCTTAATTCGTACCCCCGCTGTTTCTTCTAACCTAAGATAGTCACAATCGCCCCTAGCGGTAGAAAGTGTAAGCAACAGTTAGCCATACGCCATTAACAAGCCGAGTCGCCATGCCGTAACTACACAGAGAAATATAAAGCAGGTAAGTTTTGTCGGGTACTATTCACTAAAATTCTGCCACGATTCTTAAGGATTTTGTACAATTACTATTTGTGAGAATCAGTGAAACAAATTTCTATGTGAAACTGAGTCTATTTTCAAGTTCATTTCTTGTTTTGACATCAACGAACAATGGCCTATATTTTAGCGCCATAGATTTGAATTCAAATTGACCTATGTGCCTATTTTGTACCACCATGTGTAAGCTTAAATCGTACTGATACGAACATACAGAGACAAACTAGACAAGAAATTGGATGAGACTAAAAAGAAAAGGATATACTTCCGAAAGGGACCGGTGGCCGATCGAGATGAGGTTTGGAGGGAGGAGTGGGGAGGGGGTGTGGACCCTAAATCTAAAATTGTAGCTCCGGGTATTTATTAGTTTCCAAAATATTAATAAAAAATTATTGTTAATTTTTTTTTTTTTTAAATTTTGTTTGGACGTAGGTGCGGTCACCCCTACCCGGCGACCCTCCCGTCCCCGCAAACTGTTTACGAACTGCTGGACGCGTGCTCCTCAGGCACCGGAAAGGCACGCGTATTTAGCTGAAATTCAAAGTCAATTTTCTTGAAAACGAAGCGCGATATTAAAAAATTGTATTCTATATTTTCGTCTTATTTTGGCCTGTCGAATCGCCCCCTAGAATATTGACTTTCAGTAGAATAACACCCTATATAGTAGGATGGGTCGCATTCGCAAGTTGCTGGTTCAAATCTCCAAACTCACATCGGTTGGCTACCATGCTTTACGCGCCCGCAAGCGGGCGCGCACCCCCCGCACTAATCTAGCTCCAACCAATACTAATATCCAGAAAAAGTTGAAAAGTGGAATGCGTTATGTCGGAATAAGTCAACAGAAATACTAAAAGTTTTTTATTAATATCTCGGAAACTAATAAATTCCCGTAGCAACAATTTTAGATTTAGGATCCACACACCCTCCCCTCTCCTCCCCCCAAACCTCATCTCGATCGGCCACCGGTCCCTTTCGGAAGTACAGCCAAAGAAAATCATAACCAGAAAAACCAGAACAGCAAAGGAAACTCTTAAGAGAAAGAATACCGCCAAAACCGATGCACAAAAGAAAATGAAAGCTGGTTTTGTAAATTGTGTCAAGAAAATAGACAGGAAAATATCAGAATTTATAGTTTAATGTTCATAGATCTTTATGAAATAAAGAGTTTTCAAAAATACGTATAATTTTTTGGAAAAAAACACGGATCCTTAACGGAACGCACAAGTAATAATAATTATAACTTTTTTCCCGTTTCCCTTTAATGTTCCCTAAATTAATGTACAAAAACTCACGGAGGTACTTTTTGGTAGGTATTTTTTTAAAAGCCTCATCGAATTTGATAAACATTTAACATAAAAAATTAGTGCAACTTGTTAGTATTGTAAAAAACTGACTTGGCAGTTTCGAAGGTATGACGGTATTAAACACAACTTATAAAAACCCAAATGAAAAGCATAAACATTCCGCTAATGCCATTGAATAAATTTCTAGCGTCACTTTTAGCAAGAAATTGGTATTATTCAGGAAAAGTTATGGGTACCCAACTTTAAAGCCCACGTTCCTTTATTAACATTTTAAGATACAAGAATCTGTGGATCGAACACCTCGGCTCCTTCACTTTCGTACATTACGCCGGGCACTCCGTGGCCAATGCATTTACCGATTCACTAAAGCGAAGCATGGAATGTCCCTCGTCCCCCGCGATCGCACTCGCGGCGTCCAGTTTTCCCCCCGTAAAATCCCCGATAGAAACTTTGTCGCTTACTTTCACCAGAAATCGATCGCTTCCGCGGGCACAGCCTCGCGAAGGCCGGGGGACACTTTTGCTTTGTTCCTGGATGAAACGAATTAGCGTGCGCGTTTCCAGCGAAGTCGCACGTAAATAAAGGGGGAAGACTCGCGGCCCGAGTCTTCCCCCGGCGGGGGTCAAAATAAACGAGACCGAGCGTGCCACGAAGCTCTCCGCGAAACCCTCGCGGACGGAGCCGGAGTGGAAAGTTTTCCGCCGCGCCAATACGTTGCGAAACGGAGCCTAGGCGAGTCTCGTGTTACCTACGACGTCCGCGTCGCAAAATTCAAATCTCAAACGCGATATCGTATTGCCGTGACGATGCTCCGCCGGGTCGACGTTTCGTATCTAGTAGCCTCGGCTTCTGTCCGGTGTCACGCGAAAATATGCGCCGCTGCGTTTAATTCCCTCGGCGGCCGGCGTCGCTCGGTCGAATTCGGCGCTTCTATTGCGATGTGCTATGCGTGCGTATTGGGTCAATACGAGAACGGTGTCCTTGCGGGGATTGTGGGGCACTTGATCCAATTGGTGGCACGATGAAAGTTGTATCATCGGTACGCAGCAGTTAGACTTTCTTTTCACCACTACTGTAATCGATACTGGCGTTTATCTAACGTATGTAAGCACAGTTTGGAGATATATTCTGCGATATTACGTCCGCAGACTTCTTTCCAGGGGGAGGGTAACTTTCGGCTGACGGTAAAGAAAAATATATCTAGTAGGGTAGAACCCCCAATTACTGTCACCTTAAGCTATTTTACTGAAAATAACGAATAAATAAACGTTGTAAAGTCATACACAAAAAGAATTATGTAATTCAACCTATAATCTATACGCTAGAAAATGCACCACTTAATATTTTTTTTCCATTAATTTCTATAAGACGATACAAAATTTTAATTTGATGACAACAGTGGGAATGGCTACTTCCTTACTAGTGAAAGAGAAAACAGGGCACTAAAGAAAGGGCTATAATTACTATATTTAAATTATTTACATAATAAACAATAATTTTTTAGTACAATATAATGTTTTGCACAAAATGTTTTTCATAAAGTAAACATATTAAACCACAATAAAAAAAATAAAAAACTTATACTTTTAGTCAATAAATACAGATACTACGTAATAATATTAGAGTCAGTCCTTAATGTGTCAGTAATTGGGGCTTCTACCCTAGGTAATGAAAAAAAACAACCTGGCGATGACATCGACGAATCGGATCATGAAACACGCGGGGCGAGTGGAGTAGCCCTCTTGCTTTTTTCAACCCATTTTGTAATACCAATTTAATTAAATATATAAAACCGAATTTTGAAAATATTCACTTTTTTAGTATAAACTTAATAAAGATCAGTTTTTACAAATATGCGATTTTTTTCTCAAAAGCCTAGGGGGGCGAGTGCCCCCTTTTGCAACTACCGAATTATTTTATCTATATTTTTTTTTTTCGTTTGACGCGCAGAAAAAGACAGGGATTCTACGTCCACGCGGGCGTGCCATTGAAGTACGCGAAACGTAATAAAGCGTTGATGTGTCGCAATCCTGAATGCGAAATATCCGTACTGGTGCATCAATGGCAGGCAATTGTCGCTCATAAAAGGACGCAACGGTATGATTTTGCATATGAAAGGACATGCTGGCGCGTCAAAGAGTCACGCTTTTCGAATGTGATCAGAGTATGTGCGTGATGTAACACGTGTTCCGTTTTTCCGAGCACAAAGAAGCATCACCTGCGAGAGGCTGCGACGAAGCAGTCACTACCCGTGGCCTGTGAGAAGTCACCCCACGGTGCCTCCGGCACGGGCGCCTAATTCCAATTCGTACAGTATTCGCCACCCGGAAACAAGGTCCAAAACGGGATCCCACGATTCGCGATGAAAAACAGGGAATTAGCATGAGAAAGGGTGTGGTTTGCTGAAATTTTCATCCAAGAGGGATGAGCTAACCCAGGGTCGGTGGAGCAATTTTCCCCGAGTGTGGAGTTGGGGGAGTACAATTTAAAAGTTCAAATGAAGGGTAAGGGGAAAACAGGGAATGTCACAAAACAGCTTTATCGAGAAAATTAACTTTTAATTCTTTAGTCCACCAGTAAAGAAACAAGGTTCAATGAATTTATCTAAATTCTTTGTAACACGAAGCTTACACTCTAATTAGGCATCAGCAAAAGATAAGTAAGAATATAATATTTATTTTACATTATTTTAATATTTTTTCAAGTTCGAAGATGACAGCATACTCAAACAAAATGAGAAACTTCCACTTATATTATTATAAAAAAACAAGGAAAGCCACTTATATTATTAAGTGTCAAATATTTTGTTTCTCACTTGTTACGCATGAAACAACGCCCCATAAAATCGCCGAGCCTTAGAATCGCTAAATTTTTTTACGACAATGAGGTTTTCATATTTTGTTTTTGAAATAGGCAACAATTCTTCGTATACTCTACGGGGAAGTTCGAACTCTCTTTTTTTCTATTACTGTCCCGTCTTTTGTTTTTTAATAGTGGTGAGGGTACACAACGAACAACCGTTGTAGATGGCTCGATAAAAAGTATCATACAATATTCGCATTTCCTAAGATGATTATGTTCCGCAAAAATGTGGGGAAAAATTGATTCTTGTGTTTCCACAATTTTTCTTCAAATTCATCAGCAAAGTTCCACTCTGTAGATTTTGGTGTATAAAGTAGGGGAGACCGGGGCTAGTTGACTAATTTTTTACATTTCTAATTTTTATAAATAGACCATTAGTATTTTGTTGACTTACTGCATACCAAAAGTTTCCAAATTTCATTAGGTATACAGGCATAATTTTGAAAATCGTTTTAATTGAGTCTAGGTTGTAGTTTTTATTGTATTTAGAGTAGTGAGACGAATAAGTCAACAGACCCCGGCTACGGGGTTAGTTGACAAATACATATGATGGGGTCAGTTGACTTGACATTTACTTTTCAGTTTTAACCCTTTGCATGCGAAAGGTGTATATATACGCTGTCACAGTACATCAATATAATGTGAAAAATTTATATAAACGCTGCCAATTCCATCAATATAGTATACGAAACGCGTACATATGTATACTACGACCAATAAATTTTTTTTTCACTCCTCCACAGTGTTATTTTTTTTTTTATTAATTATCATGGTCTAAGATACTGTAATTATTTTATACTGGTTTGTTATGGTCTATTTGGAAGGCCTGAGAGTTTGAAGGGAGGATAGGGTGTAAAAATGGTAGGGGTGAGTTTGGAAGGATTTGTGGTGGGGGAAGTGGACTTGAGCAGCTAAACTCTTTGCCTCGACTGTATCTTGAGGATAAAAAATGCAATTATTAGTAGTATTCCTATGCTTAGTCAAGTAACCCCGTCCGACATTGTTAACATGTTAAGGGTCGTACGTACAAAACCTCTACGCACCGGATAAAATAAAATACCGTAAATTATAGTCAAGGTATCACGTTTCCACAAAATATTCATGAAATAACATCAAGCAGTACTTAGTGGACAAAAATTCATAAATAGTCGAAACGAAAATATTTACTTCCAGCCGACCTTTTTAGATTTTTCATTCTCACTGACAGAACACGCAAGTTTTTGTCACGGCGACACATTAAATGGCAAGCTGGTCATTCATATGCTCCAATATTGCGAATCGCAGCATAATTTATTCCGTAATACAAGAATTAAAGGGAATTAGTCAACTAACCTCGTTAGTCAACTAGCCCCGGTCTCCCCTACTCACCCCGAAGCATTTTGCTTTCAAATTATTGGCTCATCTGAATCGATGTACACCACCCGCAGCGGCGCGCCGTACAGCTATCTTCAACGATTAATAACTTTTCGGTAATTACTCGCAAATGTGCCCACAATAGATTGCGCGTTTAGCGTCAAAGAAACTAACGATTTTACGTATCCAATAGTCCACTACCCCCTTAACCATCCGTAGCAAAAATGAAACCACCATAACGTCGCAGATGGTGGTTAAAACCGTTACAGGCACCTGAAGCCCCTTTACCACTTCACCCCTTAACGATTTCCTTCCATTATCTCTGGAAGAGTCAGCCTCCTTTTCGTCGGGCCTGTTTCGTTACCCTTTATCGTGCTCGATAAGAAGTGGTAAATTTCCGTTGAAGCGAATGCACTCACAATTAGTCTGACCGTGTAGATTCGATGACTAATCGCTCGAAGAATCGCCGGCTAATTTTCAATCGTTCTTCAATTACCTCGTGGCGCCCGAAGGGTCTGGCGAGGAAGCAGAAAAAACGGGTAAAAAGAAGCTGGAAAAGAACGAGCTCGCCGATAGCTATCGATATATTATATCCTGCAAGCAGGCAACGATTGGCAGTCACCTTAGGAAGCTCGCACTAAATTAGCAATCAGCAAAGTAATACTTTATTTTATCTTTCTGCGTTGTTTCTTGTCACTGGATAATGAAGAAGTATTCCCAAGAATGATCGATGGATACAAATATCAAGCTACATGTGTTCTTTGTTACTCATACTACCCACTTCGTGGAAAAAAAATGAGACCTTTAATTGCCAGAAATTATGGGGTAAAATGGACCCCGCGGCCAACTCGTCGTGAAACCACCCTCTGATGTAACCGCAACCCAGAAATACGTAAATTTATCGATGTTGGGTAATTAGCTGGCCGGCAAGTGGCCTTAAAAAGTGTTCGCCGACGTTCCCCGCGCAATAACCCCGACGGCGTTTGCGTTTCTTTGCGCGACGGGCTGCGTTTCCAGCGAATGGAATCCTAGAGACACACCGGTCCCTAACCGCGTCCTCGTCAAATAAAGAATTAAAATTGAAACCAGTTGGACGACGGCGGTCCTTAATTACTCCCTATTCGAGCCCGGCTACTGGCTGGCTCCGGTTTAATGTTCGCGTAATCGGCCGCCGCGTATCGTCTAATAATAAAACGGAACGCGGCGTCCGCCGCTGCGATTAGGATCGGCCGACCGAACGACATTGTCATCGCTCGGGGTTAGCGCGAATCGGTGCCGATTTATTTGCCCGGGATCGAGGTTAACGGCATCGTTGACTCCTCCGTTCGCGCGATTCGCCGCCAGACGTTTCTTTCACCTCTGACAACTGCGGGAACGGCGGTTCGGCGTTCCCCGGCGTCATCGGCGCACTCGTATTTATCGGGCGGCGATAAGAAGCGCGTGTCCCTTATCGGCGTGATTAATGCCTTCCTTTTGTTTCCTCCTTCCGCGTCTCGCGCACCGATCTCTGCCAGCGTGATCCGCCGAAAGAAGCACTTCTGGCACTTCGGATAAGTAATTCCTCCGCTTTAATTCCTCGATTCTAATACCAAGGATTAGAATATTGAAAAATATACAGCGCGCTACAAATTAACAGTTTGAGAAGCGTCGGTGTGCTTTGAGTGAGTGACAGCATCCAGATGTAAACCAAGCAAGTTCACTCGGTAAGCTTTGCGCAGAACTTGAGGCCTGGCCATTTTAACCCTCTAGTGCAGGGGTGCACAGGGAGCCTTTTTCAGCGCCTAGCGGCAGGGAACCAGCCGTACGCCGTTACTAAGGGTAGAATCGGTGAGGCGAACTGCAGTAGTGTAGGTGCGGGCTCGTAGCCGCGTAGCGTAAGTATGTATGGTTGGGTTCCTTGTGGGCAGGGATTGTAACCGTAACCCTAGGCCGGTTCGGTTCTCAGTACCGTAGACTAATTTACATAACCGGGTAACCCGAGGCATCTAGGCACAGAGTTACCCGGTTAACCCGCTCTCGGAGCGGGTTACCCTAATCCGGTAGAGGGCGTAGTGTTTCCCTATTTTTGTGAAATCGACCTGTACTTATGAATTTTTATTTTAAAAACTATCTATCGCATTAGGTTCATCCTTTTTTTATTTTAATGCAGAAGATTTTGTCTATTTGAATAATATTTTTTTGAAATTGTAAAATTATTTATGTAACGTCAAATTATAAACAAATTTTTATTTTGCAAATTTCTCCTCGAGGGTGGCATGTTTCTAAAGTTGAAAAATGTACTTAATATATTCCATGACCGTATAGTTGTGTTACAAAATATTATTTTTATTATAAATAAATAAATTACCTTTCGAACTTCTACAGGATTGTTACATTTGTTATAGGCCATTCATCCACCACGGTGATGCAATTTGACCAAGAAACAATTTGCATGTAATGTCGTGGGTATAATTCAAGAAAATTCATCACATTTTTCATCGAGAGATTACAAATTAGATCAAGAAACAAAACCCTGCAAGTGATTGACGTCATTGCATGTAACCCGGTTCTTGTTAAAATGGCAGTTGCATCGCAGCGGTGGACGATCGTGGAGCGACCATAGTCGGATTTTGGACGTAGAATGTCGTATGTCACTTGTAACCCGCTCCGAGCGGGTTAACCGGCTCTCTGTACTCTTTGGGAGCCGTTCCTTCGGGGTTACTATGGGTTACAGTAACCTTCGCTCGGTTAACCGGGTTCGGGTTAGGGTTAGGCGGCGGTTACAATCCCTGCTTGTGGGGCCCCAGTGCAGAGCAGGTCCCATAATATAATTCGGTGGGGTCATGAAATTTCCAAAACATTTGTTACTGCCGGCATTTCGTATGACTTGACGGTTCGATTCTACTCATAATAAAACATTTATTACTAATAATACTTATCTTTTCAGCGACACATAAAATAATTAGAAGGTTAATAATATAGAAATAAATAACTCGGACACAAGGAAAACAAGTAGTTTTCAAGTAACGATATATATCATTTATAAAAGCTATAGCATGATATATGAATAAATATATACATATGTACAGTACGCATCTGGTGCTTATCATTGCACACAGTAATAGTCTTATAGGTGTAATATTATAGTATACATAATAGTATGTATATATACTGAACAATACACGCAGTATTCATGAAGAATACGAGATGGAGTATGTAAGTCAAATCACACTGACAACATATAATTATAAATAAATTATAATAAAAAAATAATTTTAAAGACAAGCTTTTATTCAAATGTACTAAAAAAGAAAAAAAAATTTGATGCCGGCCGAAATGACTGCCTCAGAAGAATTCTCTCATATAACCAAAAACAGCGTGGGGCGTAAAATTTAATATTAAAGGTTATACAAAAACTAATTGCTAAACAACATAATTTTGTATTGACTTTTAATCTGGTTAGATCTCAGGGCAGACTTTGAATTGAGGAATTAGACTGCTTGCAATAGAGTGGAAAAAACGTGCAACAAGTGTCAAAAATATTTTTTCTTTCTTAGTACATTTGAATAAAAGCTTGTCTTTTAAATTATTTTTTGATTATAATTTATTTATAATTATATGTTGTCAGTGTGATTTGACTTACATACTCCATCTCGTATTCTGCATGAATACTGCGTGTATTGTTCAGTATATATACATACTATTATGTATACTATAATATTACACCTATAAGACTATTACTATGTGCAATGATAAGCACCAGATGCGTACTGTACATATGTATATATTTATTCATATATCATGCTCTAGCTTTTATAAATGATATATATCGTTACTTGAAAACTACTTGTTTTCCTTGTGTCCGAGTTATTTATTTCTATATTATTAACCTTGTAATTATTTTATGTGTCGCTGAAAAGATAAGTATTATTAGTAATAAATGTTTTATTATGAGTAGAATCGAACCGTCAAGTCATACGAAATGCCGGCAGTAGCAAATGTTTTGGAAATTTCATGACCCCACCGAATTATATTACGGGACCTGCTCTGCACTGGGGCCCCACAAGGAACCCAACCATACATACTTACGCTACGCGGCTACGAGCCCGCACCTACACTACTGCAGTTCGCCTCACCGATTCTACCCTTAGTAACGGCGTATGGCTGGTTCCCTGCCGCTAGGCGCTGAAAAAGGCTCCCTGTGCACCCCTGCTCTAGTGCATACGCCTGCCTTAAGGCGGGCACCTGTTTAGTCCAGAGGTTGGGAATTCTCATTTGCCAGCCCAAAAATAGTGCCACAGCGCACATATCGGTCTAAGAAACGTGTCACTCTGAGTCTTCAATTTGACAGAAATCTAGTTTGAAGTGCATTTTTGAGCTACACACGCTGCAAAAATTATTATTATTATTATTATTATTATTTCCTCCAAATTGAAAACTGACATCGGATTCAGTCTTTTCATCCCCAAATGAGAGTAAACTAATTTTTCCAACTGAATTAAAAATCTATGCACTAGAGGGTTAAAGGGCCATTCTTCAAAACCTTGTGTCACTCAAAGCGTCAATGTGTTTACATTCTGTCATCCATACATCGAAGAAAACTTTAGCGTAGCGCACTATTTTTAATTCATTCCGACGAATGCCACAGAGCAAACGTCACCCGTTACGATACGTTTATCGATATCGTTAACGGAAGCCGCTAGTTATGCGTAAAACGATATCGCGCGCATTCCGGAGCGAGAAAAATGAGAGGGGAAAATGCGATTTGTCAGCGTTCGAGTGGCTAGCGGGAGGGGAGGAAAAAGGAATTAACGTGCGTCACTTTAATCTTCGCGCGCCACGGACAAGGTGTCAACGATGTTATTAACCCTGATCCCCTGACGAACTGGAATCACTTGGAAATAAATAACTATGAGATCATGAAAACGGTATAATTTCGTACGGCGACACGTGCGCGCGCGCGATTATCTCGGACGGTGTCGATGAAGCGGGAAATTTGCAAAATTGGGTGAATCATCGGTGGCATAAAGAACACACGTTCGCAGAACTGAAATTCAGCATGAGAAACGATAACTCAATCGCGATTTATCTTATTTCGAGCGCCAATCAGTTTTTGCAAGCGGATCGAATTTCCGATTAGAATAATCCTCGTACGACGTGAGATTCCCCTTTTGTTGGAGAATGATTTCGCAACCACAAAGAGCCACTAATAATCCTCCAATTACTTTGGGTGACGGGGACGCTTTATCTGGCATTTATATAATTATTCTAAACTCTGCCAACAAGTGGATGTGCATTATTCTGGAATGGCACACGGACAGGTGATAGCGGAGCAACGCGGCGATGCTGTTTCGCCTGTGTGAGTCAGTTACCTGTCTCGCCGCACGAAATAGACGTGTTTTTTTTTCTGACAGATGTTATCAGCAGTTACCTCATATTCGCGCGTCACGCCGGAGCGTGGTACTTCCGTATCAATCAAGGATGGTTGCAACGATTAGGACGCCACCGGCCACTAGAGCGCTCCATAATTGATGACTCATCTGGTGTGATCCCGAAAGAAGCGTCTGATTCCTTGCCAAAGACGGCGAATACCGTCTATTCCCATCGGCGAGGTCCGCGCTCGCGGGAAATCGCGCGAGGCATTGAGGAAAATCGTGTGAATGAACGGGCATTTCGTAATCGTTGGTTTGACTCATCGGCGACGCTACGAAACGGTCTTCCTGCTTCCCAGCGGAGGGGAGATCGGAAAAATCGTAGTTGCTCGCTGGCAGTTAGTAGTCATCGATTCTAAGCCGTAATTCGTCCCACCCGATTTCCAAGTTGCCGTTTGCTTATCGCGTGAGTCGTCACGACGCGTAAACGAAAAACCGAAGTTGCAGATTGTTGTAGAGCAGAGCCGGGCAAAAGTTTGTGTTGTGACAGTTGCCGATGGTGATTGACAGTGAATTGCCAATGAAGGTTGAGTCACCACTGTCGAATTGTGTAGCTGTGCTTCGTTTTGTTATCGTACAATGCGGTAAGTACTGAATTCGTTAGTTCTGATGTGATGCTCTCATTTTTAGGAATCAATATTATTCCTATAAATTGATCAGTAAATATTTTAATTAATGTGCCGTCTGAAAGAGCTGAAATTCTTCTATTCAAGAGTACTAATGGAAGTTTTCAGTTCTCCCCACAGATAACAGGATTGATTAAACTATGGAAAAGTAGCCGTGGGGGCAAGAGTTCGCACAGTGCAGTGGGGCAAGAGTTCGAGTGCAAACTCTCCATTTAAAAATCAGCTTGAAGTAAACGAAGCAATGAAAAGAAAATCGGAATGCGAACGTGTAAAGAAATAATTAGAAGAGCAAAAAAGATCTAAAAAGTAATATCTACTTCTGAAAAACTTTTGAAAAGCCCAACCATCGACGTCTATGGAAAAAATAATTTGTCCTGCGTGTGAAGAAGAATACACTGATCCTCCAGAAGACTGATGCCTGCGCATATTGGTCGCTTTGCTATATTACCACAACAATTGTATGTAGGAAAATAAAACACTTTTGCGAACATATCTCGTTGCGTTCTTTTACCCCATAACATGCGAACTTTTACCCCACATAGCGGGTAAAAGTTCGCATGTCACGCTTTTTGGAAATATTTATTTTATATATGTTGTGACAGGTAAATTTACACGATGCCACTGCCTATTGAATAATAAGGGGTGGTAGTTATTTCTTACACAATGATATGTGCTATCAGTGTAATACCAAGGATATTAGGGAAGTCTAAACTTTAAGTGCGCACTCTTACCTCACGCTACTCTAATTGCTTCTAAACTGCTTAGCGTTTTCTTTATCCTCCATGGGAGAATACTTCTCCCTTTTATATTTCCTTGTATTAATCACGAACGTGACGAAAGCGTCGCGAAGAAAGGGAGAATGTTAGTGAACTTGTTTCAAAAGAAAATCGAGATCTATTCTTGCCAATTCCTAAATTTTCCAAATAGGTATCTATAGTTTTAAAGAACATAGGACGAGTAGTCAAATGTTAGGGGTATAAAATACTCAAGAAGCTATTTCTGTGTCCTTCACTCCCCGTGAAGGTTAATTTGAATTGTGCGATTAGATAGCCCGTGGGTTTTTCAGTTTCCAAAGTTCCTCCAGGATTATCAATTTAGCAAGCGTTCTTAATATAGAAATTCAATATTTCAGAGGATCATAGTTATCATTTACGCGTTATAACCGCTATCCTATTCGATCTCACTCGCAAAGATAAGCCGAAAAGTAATAAAAACTTCAGATTAGCCGGCGGCTCCTCTCAACGCATAGCTTATCGCTTTCCTGGTAATACGGAGAAGAGGGATAACGATAAACGTGTTTTGACACTCGTCAGGTGCACAAATCTCCAGGCACTGTGTTATTATATTCTCCCGCCACGATTATAATGTTGCAGCATTCCCGCAATTCACGTTTCTTCGATACCCTACTTTATTACGTTTCAGGCCCGGGCGCCCCGTGAGAAGGCATTCCCGCCAGCCGTGCGTTAGCTAGAGACGCCCCTGGTCAGGCGCGGCGTTTTTTTTTTTTTTCAACAACCGTACCGATTCACTTCGACGTGCATTTTAAAGGCATGCTAATGCGTGTTCCTCGCGAGTCGCTTAAATACAGCGACGAATTATTCCCGAGAACGGTTATTCCCCGACGATTTCCTCATGATCGACTAATGGTTGACCGATCGTCGGGCGGGCTGGAGGAAAAATCGGAATAATTCACTGGAACCGTGGGGCGGCGCTGGATGCGCGCTCCGCCGACATCAACAGCGTTAACCTTGATCCTGCGGCGGCCGGGGCTGTTCGTAGACGCAACGCGATTATAAACCCGATAGGCGGATAATGATGCAGAAACGCGTTCAACGTAAATGGATTTGGCATGTGCGATGGGAGCGGCGAGTGGGTATCTCGGGCGAAAAAGGGGACTGGCGGGTGAAAGAGAAAGAGGCAAAAACGGGCGGCAGGCATAGTGGCAGACGAGGACAGAGAGAGAGAGAGAGAGAGAGAGGGAGAGAGAGGGAGAGAGAGAGAGAGAGAGCGCGGGAGAGAGAGAGAGAGAGAGAGAGAGAGAGAGAGAGAGAGAGAGAGAGAGAGAGAGAGAGAGAGAGAGAGAGAGAGAGAGAGAGAGAGAGAGAGAGAGAGAGAGAGCGGGAGAGAGAGAGAGAGTGAGAGGGAGAGAGTGAGAGGGAGAGAGGGGGAAGACAGAGTTAGAAGCGATAGAAAGAGACAGGGCCCCGTGCAAGATTCTGTTCGCCGCGCAGAGTGGTGGAGGTAAAAGAGAGAACGCTAGAAGGTAAAGGAAGAAGAAGATGACGGCGACGATCAGGACGATGGAAGTGGTGGCAACGACGTCGTCGGGCCCGCCGACGGTGGTGGTGGTTACCGATGGCGGTGGCGAACGTCGCCCGAGAACCCAGAGAAGTGAGCGTGACCGTGATCGCGGGAGGGTGCAAGTGGGGGTTCGAGGTTGTCTGGCTCGGAGCGGGGGGTGGGGGGGGGGGGGGGGGGGGAAGCATAGTCACCGAGGAGCTTAGCCGTTACGCCGTTCAGTAGTGGCGCTTGGCGGTGTGCGTGCGTCTATATGCACCGGCGCGGCGGAGAGGGACGAAGGAGGCACAGCGGCGGTGAAAAAGAGCTTGGAGGGGACGGAGGCGAGCGAGCAGCGCGGCACCGCGGGCCTCCCACATTGTGGATCGTCATTCCTAGCCGTGTCTCTTCGACGCTCGCGACGCTCCTCCAGCCCCGGAGACTCTACCACCTTCCTCTCTGTTCTCCACGCGCCTGTCCCCTGAAACGACACAATCAGCCTAGCGGCGCCTCCCCGCAACCAGATCACTCGGTTATCCCTGAATATATACGTTTCCCTACCCCGTTCGCTCCCCTCCATCCTCACCCCCTCCCAACAAAGGCGACTCGCCTATTCAGCGGCCTCTCTCCCCCCCCCCCCACACCCGGCTGTGCATCCTTCGGGTGGCGTGCATCCCCCGAGCGGTCGAGTGACCGAGGGCAGGGAGAAAGCGTGGAAGAAAGTCGCGGAAGGAGAGGAGGATCAGTGCGAGCGCGTACGCCGAGCGAGCCGGTTGTTGTCGTTTGGAAAAGTCACAGTCTAGTTTCGCGGCGAGGAGAAGGGCCCCTGTGTACACGCGGTTTTCTGCACCATCACCCCCCGTTTGTGGCTCGCGCAGCGCAAACGCCACGCGGTCACGTAGTTGTGCGCCGGCCGCTCGTGTCTGTACACCGCGGCGTTCGAGGCAGCCGAAAGTGAATCCGAGCGATCTCAGGCGGGAGAGGAGACACCGCATCTCGACGGCCCCAGGCCCGGCTTCGTGAAACTCGAAGTCAGAGCGAGAATAAACGCCGAGAGGCTTGCCAGAGGCTACCGGACCAGCACGAGCCGCGGTCGAACGAGGCCTTTCTTTTTGAGCGAGGATGTCGCACAAGACCCACGGCCAGCCGCCGGTTCACGGGGGCAAATTTGAGGTGAGTTCCGCCAATGCACTTATTCTCCCATCGAGCTTCCTGTTGCTCCCGTTCCCGTTCACGGCCCCGCGTTTTGCCCGCCATCGAGGATAGCGCCGTCGCGATTGTCTTCGGCGGTGCTTGCGTTGCGCAACGACGCCTCATTAAAGATTCGTAGCGAAACGCTGACGAAACAGGTTTATCGCGGATTAACGGTTACATCGTCGATAGAGGCGGTCATCTGATCGCGTGGGAATGAATTAAATCGAGCCGATGGAAACGGGCCCGACCGCGGCCGCGTATAAATAGCCAGGCGTGACATCGCGTGGAAAATCGAAATCGTTATCTTTCCAAGTGGGAATGTTGGATCGCGATCGTTTTTCGTCGGCTGTATCGAATTGCCAATGGGGAATCTGTGAATTTTTTCCCAATTTTCGTTTTAGATAGTACGAATATTTCGAAACTTCTCGTTAACGTCGAGTGTAGACTTATATTGTACATTGATTATTCCGCTCCCGTTAGTAGAGTCGCTGAGAATTAAAATAGCGACTCGGAGAATCTGGTGGAGATATTTGAACTGGCTGAAAGAGACATTCACCGTCGTCGCGATTGAAAACGAGACACGAGGACGTAGATGCTGAGCAAACCAGCAGCGTACGAGCGATTAAGGAATCAAACATTTGCGTAGCGAGCACAATCCTAATGTACTAAATTCCCGTGTAGCCCTTTGAAGACGGTATACATTCGTTGCAAGTATCTTAATGTGCTGAGAAATATGTACCCCTTTGCTCGTTACTTTCGATCTAGGTAATAATAGAATTAATGCAGGAGATAACAATTGCTCTGATATTCAATTTCAAATTTTGGTTTCGGGAACTGCCTATCAAATCAGTTTCAACTTCAGGAATAACAATATGTTTTTAATGCACTTTAGGGGTATGTAAAATGAAAATTTAGATAATCAAATATCGACGTGCGTTACGAAAAGTAGCACGTTTCAATTTTCTTACGAAAAGTAGCACGTTTGCCTTCGTTCTCACGAAAACTATCACGTTTCGGTTTTCGCTGCGAATACTAGCACGTTTGAGCGGTTTGCCACGAAAAATAACATGTTTCGTCTTTCGCTGCGAAAACTAGCACGTTAGAGCGGTTTGCCACGAAAAGTAGCATGTTCGCGTTTACCCCGCGTTCCCAATTCCCGCACCCTCCCTTACTCAAATTATGTAGATTAAAATTTTCATATGTGTTGTCTTTTGGAGATTAGATGGAATTATTATTTATTAAACAATATTTTCAACAGTTGAATTCTTTTAAACTGCCAACGCGATAGTTTCTGCAGTCTGCAGTATAATTCAAAACGAGCTATTCTTCGTGGCCAAACCGGATAATATGTTAGTTTTCGCCATAAATTCCCAAACGTGCTATTATTCGTGGCGAAACAGTATAACGTGCTAGTTTTCGTCGCAACAGTACGAAATATGCTATTCTTCGTGGCGAGGCAGTCAAATGTGTTAGTCTTCGCGGCAGAAGACCAAACGTGCTAATATTCGTCAGAAACGATGGACCGTGCTACTTTTCGTAAGAAAATTGATGGTACAAAAGCGGCTTTATGGTACAAAAGCGGAGATACAGGTATACACACTTCCGCAAATCAGTATTTCTATTCGACAGCGAGTCTGTAGTGCTTTCTTTAAATCTTATCGCCGCTAATCAGTGATATCGATATCCCTTCCAATCCAGGGATCGAGTAGAATTACTTGTCTCCGCACAGATAAACAGTCGATTCATCAAGAACGCGCATCCTCGATCTTTCAAAAAAGTCCCCTTCGATAAAAAACGGTAATCTACATCTTTGATTTATTTCTGCAAGCTTAAGGTGGATTCCCATTATCCTCCTAATTAGTGGCAGGTAAGCGTCCAAACGGTCTTCATTGGGTTTTCTCAGTACAATGCCAGAGAGTGTAAACACCGTGAAAAATACCATGGAAAAATGTTTGGACGCTTACCTGCGGCTGGGCTAAACGGGCAATGGGAACCCGCCTTTATTCGAGCATGCGTTTGCCCCGTGGCCGTGCTTGTTCCCTCTGCGGCGCTCGTCCCAGCAAATTCGTGCATGAAATATCGCTATCGCGGCATCAAGCGTCGACTCAGCAAGGAGTCATTTCAACCTGAATTAAGCGTCACGTGGAATTGATAAAAGGAGGTCGCGGCGCGCGAAAAGTTGCGTTTCGACGCGCTCCGTCGCTCGTCGTTATCGTTGCGTTTATTTATTTTTTTCCCGTCTCGTTTCGTACGTGCCTCGCCGTGGCCACTTTCCATTATTACCCAATCTCGTAAAGCCACCTGACGCCCCCGATTTGCGTATACGCGCCGAATTATTAGGAACGCGGGCGCGTCGGGCTTTTCTGCCGCAGTCGCCGCGGGAAGCCTACATTCAGGGGGCGACCGACCCGGCAATCTTTCGATCGCCTGCGACGATGGTCCTCCCGATTTTCTTTCGCACGGACGACTCCTGCGATCCTATAAACGGACTTGTTTCTCCGCTCAATGGAGGAGAATAATGCTGGTTGACTGACATGTTCGTTTATTTTTTTTTTTTCGAATTCAGAACAACGAAGTCGATTGTGGTGATTTTTGTCGGCCCCTTTTGTCACGCTGCTAGGTTTAGTTTGGAAGAGTATTTTCTTTGGAGAACTGGGTACTCGAATTTGTGGTAATAAGCAGTCGGTTTGTAGTAAATTTGTAGTATTTCGATGATTTGTGATTTTTCCGGGAGACTTGCCTTTACATGTAGAATTATTTATAGTTTATACATTTAAACGAGGGTGCATAAATCGATCAATGGATCGATTCACGATCACCCAGGGCGAGAAGAATGTAATTCAAAGGAGTAGATGGCCGTGACGATCGATATTTTTGTTCGCAAGTCACAGAGATAAGGACATCCGAATCTATTATGATAATTATCCTCCCTTATCTGCTATCGCGTTTTATCGTGATATCAGTAATGGCCTTTTCGAAATGCCTCGCGTGAAAAGGCCCTTAAATCCACTTGTGCGATACGCAACGAGTGTTCCAGGTACAATCACCACATGGACAGCTCCATAGCGCATGGAAAATTACATATTTTCTTCGAAGATAGTGACAATCGATAGCCGCGTCGACTTTCAAGAAGTCTATTATCATCCGGAAACATTCGCACCACTGATTAGCTGGAAAAACTCCCTAGAAAAGGGGAAAGCCATTCATCAATTTTTCTTAATTCTTAAATTGCAATATCTATCGCAGGAAACACTTTGTGTGTCTAATGGTTTTTACAGAGTTTCTAGTTGACAGTAGTTTGTAAACAATTTCCGATGTTAAAATAGATCAATCCTTCGAGCATTTTTACAGCTGAAAGTCGGTATCAGCAATTTTAACTCACGCTTTTCCGGTTTTTGTCTCCCCAGTTTGCCTGTAGTCCTCCCGAATGTGATATTTATTTTGATCTCGGGGGCGCCGTCGAGCGAACCAGCGTGGATCTTCTGGGCTATTTACGTTTCGTCGCGTGAAGGGTCGATCGGAAATACAAATTTCACTCTGATTCTATTGAACGGCAATAAAACATTGAACTGACTCCTAAATGTGTAGTAATACGAAGCTTCCTGATCTGAAGTATAAAATCATCTTCTCTATCGTGGAGTATAATTATGAATTCGAGGTGATCCCGTTGGAATTTTAAAAATACATCGCAGTTAAACTGTAATATAAATATAGGATCCGTAAACATTCGTACGCGAGACGGAGTCGGCGATTCACGAAGTTGGAGCGTTTAAATATAGAAGATCGCTTTCTTCGGGAATTTTCCAACATTTTCCGACTTAATTTCGCGGTATGTATTCCGAGATCCGAACAAATAAATCATTCGACTACTTCGTGCGCAACCGCTGTTTACATAAATACAAAATCTTCGTAAATTCAAGATTTTACCGGAGTTCTTGCTGATGTTCACTTCGGATAAGTATAAATCGAATGATTGTGACTCTTTGGTTGCTTCCGGCGACTTCTAATTTCTACCGTGACCCCGACCGATCATAGATGAACGCGCATAGCTGTCTCTGCAACTCGATTACAGATCGTTGACTTTCCTCGTCGATTAGATGAACCTTCGGTCCATGGATCGCATCTGGGGTTCAAGTGCGCGTCAACGTGTTTTTGAGTGGAGACAGGGGCGGATAGCCTCGTGCTGTTCTGCCTTCGAGGATTTTATGACAGGGACCTGGGCTGCGTGAGGTCTTGGAAGAGGGTGAATGAGATTAAACCGTCCTGGCGGCGGGCGATGGCTGATGGGCGCGTTGGGTCACCCAGCTATCAGGTGCCGAAGGATTGCTTGTTTGAATGGAGACAGAGAGTTTAGAGATAGCAACCCGACGCTGTATTGCTAAAGGATAAAACGTAAATAAACAGCCTTCTCTTTCGAAAAAATGAACTTTTTGCTTCGCCATTCTGTTATTTGTCAACCGAACGATAAAATCCTACGTTCGACAATAGAAAGTTTAATTTTATTTAATATTCCATTGCTGAAATTTCGCTTCGGGAACCTGCTTGGTAGAAATCTCGTACACCGTTAGATTATTTTTAGGCAAAATTGGGACAAATTATGCAGAAAGCTACTAATCCTCAAAATGAGAAAGAATTATTTAAACACAGTACGGATACCTATAATTTTGTGATCTTTATTTTGCAAACAATTACCAACCTATAAAACAACTCTTACATTGTACAATTATTAAAACTACCAAGCTATAGTTACATTTTAGGCTAAAAAAACAAAAACTACTCTTCAAACTTTTACTCAATTTCAGAGCATTGAGGGTTGTTAGCTTTCTAAATAACGAGGCCCAATTGAATACAATTTTTTTTATTGCCCAATCGTGTCTTTATCTGTAGGAAAACACTTCTTCTGAGAAACTGTTTCCTTTACTTCGAAATAAATTCTTGAAGAAGTGGTACTTCTTGATCCGGTCACGGGGACTTAACGTTAAGCGGTTGGGTAAGAGAATTGTGAGGAACCGTACGGCACTTACCCCGGAACCTTGGAATTGAGCGGCCGTTGAAAAATATTTCTGACATGCATTCTTCTTCGAGAAGGACGGCTCGTTAGAATAGAGTTTCACTGTTAGGGATGGTCAGCGTTTGGAGGAGTTCCAGGTTTCATATCGTTTAGAGAATTTAATGAATTTTTATGAAGTATTTGGGTGACTGTTCTAGATCCACTGCACGATGTGAGATGCCAGATTGAAATTGCATAGATAAGTCTGTAAATATTAATTTAAATTTGCTAAGCTATTTAAACTGATTTATTTTCAATATTGTGGTGGCCAAAAGAATGTGATCTATGCAAACAATTTTAATATTAGATTTTGCTTTTCCTTTTGGTATTACTGTAGAGTATCCTTTCATCCAGCTGAAGATAAAGATTTATTTTTTAACCTCCTTTTGGTGGATTTTGTAAATATTAAGAACTGAAGAATATTTTTAGATTTCTAGATCGGGTTAATTTCTTTATCTATATACTATAAAAGTTATACATGATATTGAGATTAAATTGCGTAGAATTCAATCCTATCACCTTTAAACAAATCTTTGAAAATAATAAAGCACTGCACGTACTGAAACTTCATTAATAAGTACTTCTTGAAACACTTTGTACAACGATAAGAAAGATGATGTCATTAACATCTGACATTATCATTTAAAGAATACAGGGTGTCCCAAAAATGTCGCGTTTCCTTGAAAGGGGTGACTCAGGGGGTGATTTGAAACAACTTTTTCCTTAGCGAAAATATTGTCCGAAGCTTCGTTAAGGAGATATTAACCAAAAACCCCGACCAATCAGAGCGCGCGCCTTCCGCCTGAGTTCCCGCGGTAGCGTTGGCTACGAGGTAGGCGACCGCGCTTGTGCTACGAACGTACGAACAAGCAAGTCGGCATGCATCGAAAGAAACCGCGTTACACATTTTTTTTTTAAAGCAGAATCTTAAATAAGAATAATTTGAAGTAAGAGGACAAGAAGTACGTAAATTTCGTTTTTAAATAAGGCATAAACGAAAAGCTAACGTAACAGAAAATGTACGACAAGTGATCGTAATTCGTTATTGAGGTAAAAATCCGTAGTTTAAGAACGGCCAACACAACTAAATTTAAAAAATAATATTAGGTGTATGAATAAATTCTTTCCGACTGGAATTTCTATCGCGGTGGTATTCAGAAGCTGCCAGAAAAATGGCAAAAGGTAATAAACAATAATGGAAATTATTGCGATGATCGAGTTGTTTTCATATTTTTTAAATCGAACTGTTATTGTACCCTAAAATCGGAAAGAATTTATTTTCACACCTAATAATCACCAATAAATTAAAGAAAACTCACCCTTTCGGACATTCCTTTCCTTGCTTTCCTTCCCTTTTCGGAAACCTGTGTCACTAGGCCACTGTACCGATCCTGGTCATCGGCGTCCAGTGCTCAGCTGATCGCAGGGTCAATGTACCGAATATTCACTTCACTGCACGGCTACTAACACTGATCACTGAATTTATTTTTCACGGAACGTGTTGTTCCTACGTTATAAAAATTGGTGGCCGCGAAAGGGGCCGATTACTGTTAATTACTGGGACGAGATTACTACTACAGTAATTCGTCGTTAGTGTCACGTTTTTACCATGCGTTATAATCACGCTCACTATCCCCACCATTTCTTTGAATCCTTCAGTCGAGAGTGAGAGAAACCGAGAACGTGCGAGAGAACAAAAGAGTCGACACGAAGTTGTCGTCGGCTACGAATGGTGTCCGCATCGCGTTAGTATCACGCTGCCAGCCCCGATCGTCGTGATTCTAACGAGGCATTACTGTATTACCCGGCGAAAAGAAAACTCGTGGCAGACTGTCTCGGGCTGTGCAGTCCGCTGCTGTGCAGCGATCAGATACGGATCCGACCGACGATCGTCAAAACAAAAGCGTAGGCTACGCTTGGTCAAATCGCTCTATCCCACTCGACCTCGTGTTTCGTTCGATCTCTTCGTCGCGCGGTGTGACAATGTATGTATGTGGCAACTTCAGCCAATAACCAAAATACGTGTGCCCCGTCTTTTAAAGTGTGCCCAAATAGGTGACTCGACCAATCGTCACAGCAGCGGACTGCACAGCCCGAGACAGTCTGCCACGAGTTTTCTTTTCGCCGGGTAATAGTAGTAATCTCGTCCCAGTAATTAACAGTAATCGGCCCCTTTCGCAGCCACCAATTTTTATAACGTAGGAACAACACGTTCCGTGAAAAATAAATTCAGTGATCAGTGTTAGTAGCCGTGCAGTGAAGTGAATATTCGGTACATTAACCCGGACGCAGTGTGATCAGCTGAGCACTGGGCGCTACCCAACCATAAATCTTTTCGTCCACCGATAACCAGGATCGGTACAGTGACCCAGTGACACAGGTTTCCGGAAAGGGAAGGAAAGCAAGGAAAGGAATGTCCGAAAGGGTGAGTTTTCTTTAATTTATTGGTGATTATTAGGTGTGAAAATAAATTCTTTCCGATTTTAGGGTACAATAACAGTTCGATTTAAAAAATATGAAAACAACTCGATCATCGCAATAATTTCCATTATTGTTTATTACCTTTTGCCATTTTTCTGGCAGCTTCTGAATACCACCGCGATAGAAATTCCAGTCGGAAAGAATTTATTCATACACCTAATATTATTTTTTAAATTTAGTTGTGTTGGCCGTTCTTAAACTACGGATTTTTACCTCAATAACGAATTACGATCACTTGTCGTACATTTTCTGTTACGTTAGCTTTTCGTTTATGCCTTATTTAAAAACGAAATTACGTACTTCTTGTCCTCTCACTTCAAATTATTCTTATTTAAGATTCTGCTTTAAAAAAAAAATGTGTAACGCGGTTTCCTTCGATGCATGCCGACTTGCTTGTTCGTACGTTCGTAGCACAAGCGCGGTCGCCTACCTCGTAGCCAACGCTACCGCGGGAACTCAGGCGGAAGGCGCGCGCTCTGATTGGTCGGGGTTTTTGCTTAATATCTCCTTAACGAAGCTTCGGACAATATTTTCGCTAAGGAAAAAGTTGTTTCAAATCACCCCCTGAGTCACCCCTTTCAAGGAAACGCGACATTTTTGGGACACCCTGTATAACCGTGAAGGAACAACCGCTTAAAGATATCCTTATAACAATTTACCACATCTGTATAAAAGATTTCGATAACTAAAAGTCGATAGATTACGTTTTGATAATAGGTTATCGAGGTGTAGAAAGCATCGAGGGCGACTAAATTTTTTTCTTTTGGACACCTGTTAAAGGCATCGATTAATTATTATATAACATCTTTTATGGAGGAAATGAAACATAAACAAGGATTTATTTTCTGTTTGAATTATCTAAGGATCAATAATGTCTGATACAAATGTACGATAAATGTTGCTTTCTGCCCATCAATGATAACGCCGTAATTATTCATACTCGATAAGGAAAAAGTAGAACATTTTTTGTACGGATTTAAGTTAAAAATTATTTTCACAGTTTCGATTAACTCCAATCGATTTCCTTGCACGATTGTCAATAATTTTAATCGATCCTTCCATATACATTATTTAGCAAAAGCTCCATTCGGTAGAAATTAACCCTTTGCACAACTTATTGAACCATCGGTCAATCCAAGATCTGTGGCTACTAAATACAGGACTTTGGAATAGGAAAATAGTATAGTATAGTGATTTCAGGATTAATAATTCATTTAACTACGAATTCATCCACTTTTACAACATTTAATGTTATCAGGACGCATCTTTAACCTTTGCCGTGCCTGGGAGGCATACTTAGAGTGCAAAGGATTAATATTATCATTCCATCTTAGATTTATTCGAATCACCAATCTTCGCTCCAATTCTGCAGTCGTTTATCACATCCAAAAAATTCCTTTATTACCCTCGCCCCGGAAATTAACATTCCTCATCTCCGTCTATTATTGCCCGTGGGCTGAAAAAATTCAATTTCATTTCTCATTTATCACCTCCATAAAACTACAATCCGCGAAGGTTTCCAAGAATCGTAATTTCGATGAATAGGTAGTTAAAAAAAAAAAAAAAAAAAAAAATTGAAAGCCTGCGAAGCATAAACGGTTTGAGTGCTCCACGAAGATACTGGAACGTAAGTACATATAGCTGTGGCATCGCAGGGCAAAAGCTTGATCCCTCTAGGAATGTAAGGAGAGAACCTCGTTTCCATTTACACGAGTCGACAATGGAAGGCAATCGACGGCGCGAGGAGTCCGCGCCGCGGTGCGCGACGAAGGGAATTCGCCATTAGCCGGAGGAAAGATCCCACCGGTGGTCACATTTCCCATGTAATACGGCGGATCTTGCCGCTCTCCCCGAGGACGGGACAAAGGGGCCGGTGGGAAGGAAGATTTCTCTGGGCAACAGGATTTCGGAGAAACCGCCTCTCTCGCAAAGGAGCCTTTCAGCGAACCCCTCTCCTTCTTTCTCCGGCTAAGTTCCCTCGTTATTCACGCGGGCCCCGCTGCCCCCCCCCCCCTCCTTGTCGCAGAAACTTAAAAAGACCCACGGGCCTACCTTGAGCGCCGGCGGTGCCTCGGTCGCCGGGCCTCCGACCCTTTTGTTTCGTAACCGAAACTAGTTTCTCGAGACTGCGCAGAACTCGATCACCGAGAGCGCCTTCCCCTGAAACGTTACTCCGCTTGTTTATACCTGCCTTATCGTTATTCCCGTTTATCGTCCGCCACGAGCGCCCGGGCCGGGCTTCCAACTGACCCCCGAGGTTGTGTAACGCGAGCGGATGGAATACAGGCGGGGTCATAAAGAATCTTAAGTTGTGAAAACAAGCGGTGTATCGGAGCGAGGAGAGTCAACACCCCCGGAGACATAATACACAAGATCCTTGATAGCGATCTTGATGCCTCTCGAATGCAACTTTGATGGAAGGTAGATAGATTACGCATGGGTTGATCCGGCTCGCGTCACGTGTTATTATCTCAGGGATCATTGGCTGAAATCCTTCGTAACAATAACGTTGCACACGCGCGACTGCTATTCCCACGGCACTTTCTTCCATTTGACTCCGCACGCAGTCGAGTCGATTGCCGGCGTTGAACTTCGCCTATGAAGGCCCCCGCGACAAGGACGTTACGCACACGTGACCCGCCTCGCAGCTTCATGGCGGAGAACGGAAACCGGCGGTGTCACGTGCACGTTACGTATCCGTTGTTCCGTTAAATTGGGTTCGCGGAAGGTGGACGCGGAAAACGGCCGCGGCCTGTCGTCGCGTTCAAATCGCCCAGCAAGAGCGCGGCGGAACCAGGACGAACCGGGGCCCCCGTGCGGCGTGAAGGGCGCGGAGGGGCGCAGTCGGAAAGACGGAGAATAGCGAAAGAGAAGGGGGGAGCGGTGAAATAGAGAGGAGGGGCGGGTTGGCGGAAAGGAGGAAGGGGAAAAGGCTAGAAAGGACGCGAAACCGTGGGTAGGGGGCAGAGGAAAGGTGTTGGACGAGGAAATTTCCATGACGTAGCGTGTATATGTACCTATAGTCGCCATGACTTCTCCACATGCGCGAACCATCGCCAATTCCGGCCACGTGATTGACGAGAACTTCTGTGAAATGGGTGGAAAAAAAAATTCACGGGCCACGCTCCAATGTCCCGCATCTGTTTCTGCTGGTTATTAGGGGGTAATGGAGGGTCCCAAATACCTGTTCACCTTGGTACGACTAGACCCTCAGCCATTTATGGCCCTGTACAGAATTCTATTGCGAGTGAACTTCGGTTTAAGGGGACTGCGGCGAAATCGCTCGAAAATCAAGTATTTTCTGCGAATTAATTACAAGCAGCTGAAAGCAAGCACAGACATTTCCTTTTATACGGTGTTTATTACTACCACGTAGAGTAAAGAAATATTTTTTTTTGTCTACATATCTATTTTACAAATGGCGGCACGCGAGGTTGATTATACAGTGTTTTAGAAAAAGTGTCTTTGGTTTTGCACTGATGTTGAGCTTAAAAATAAAGATACAGCGGTTTTCTTGGAATATGTTTCTTCTGGAATCTGTGAGTTCGGTCGGAACCTCGGAAAAAAGAATTGAACCGAAATTATTAAAATAGCGACTAGGAGAAGGCGATTTTTGCGATAAATGGCGATTTGCCGGGTGCACGTATGGCTGTTTATTTTTTTATCCTAGAAACTAGAGTTGTTGCACTTTAATGTCGAGGTTCAGGACGGAAAGGAATATATTCTGAACATGCTGTAAAAATTTCAAGTCCATCCGAACCTCTGTTTTTTCGCAATCACGGCAGAAAAACGCCTGCATATTAGACAACTGTAGCGCCGTCATATAATAAAATTTTTATTTTACAGTTTATAGTATCAATAAACATAACCCAAAACTACTAGCCACAATTTGCATTCATCTCCTTGTAATTAATTCGCAAAAAAATACTTGATCTTCGAGGGATTTGACGACCTAAGTAGTCCTTTTAAGTAGTTCTAAGTCAAAGTTTGCTCTACATACGTTTATGCCAATTTCTAAGGGCATGATGTGATGATTGTACGTATCTCTGTGGCGAATTCCTATCTTCTAATTATGCTAAGTGGCGTAATAAGAGTTTACGAGTTGTGCTGTGAAGAGGCGAAGGAATAAGTCGATGTTTGCGCGGCAAATGTAATTTGCAATTTGTGCTAGAATTTGTTAGAATGCCCATTGCTTCTGGTATCGCGATGGTACATGCTCGAAAGGGGAGCGAGTGAAATTCTTAAAAACAGGCCAATGGGTTGCGTTCTAGTAGCTAATTCGATGTAAGTGGTCTCACTTTTCTTTTCTCTTATCCGTGTTTAATATCAAACGGAAGATGTAGGCTCTGCTAAAAAGAAAGTTTGCCATCCGGTATTATACTATGAGTCATCGCCGACCCACGCAGCATTTCACTTCACTCGAGTAGCGCGCAACAAAAAAAAAACACAAATACTTTTCAAAAGAAAAAGTGGCTTTACAGGGGTATCGGAAATTTCAGTCAAGCGTGTGGCATTTCGCATGTCTAATTCAATATTAAACAACGGCGGGGGAATGTCGTTTAAAAAAAAGCATTGACTTCCGGTTCGCTTCGTGGGTCACCCGTTGCCTACGCGACGCTCAATTCTTTTCACGATCATCTTTCTGCTATTACTATTAAAAAGAGTCTATTTTGTGCCATTTTTATCGAACTTCAAAAAAGCTATTCCTAAATTAAAAATTTCAAAATTCAGTGCTTCGTGTGCACTGCGAGTCATATCAACCAGAACACACACGGCTTTCTCACTACCCTTCAGAAAAATATAAAAATGCCCACCCCCCATTAATATTTCTGAATTTCAATTATCAACGCGGCACCCCAGCTCTTCGATTTAATATTACACGACAGTAAAGGGAGGTTCCCGAGGAAAAGGGAGACGCTTTACAGACCGACTTACTGCGATGGGTCACCAGTGACCCGGGAAGCAAAGCAGGGGCTACATTTGCCGCATCAATGTGTGGCGCGTGTGTGCGTAATAACGTTAGGCAATCGACAGTGCGTCTACACTCCACACGCACGAATCTCCCACGGCGCCAGATGATTCACCCAGCCTTGTGCGTGTCCAGCCGTCATCTAGATGTGTAATTTCATTGAAACACGGGGAAATCAATGGACGCGGGTTTCGTCCTTCCAGGAAAGATTCTGACGACGCTTTCAGTGGAACAAGTGCAGCTTGCTGTTAATCCACTTGGCAGTGGCATCGCAGGGATGCTGTTCGCTTAACCAACAGACGAACCATATCCTAGTAAGATTGCTGAACAATGCCCAGGGGATTATAACATTTTAACCACAATTGCGCTGTAAACATTTCCAACGAGATTATAATTCGATTAGAGAACGAACTTGAGTAACCAGTGTGAACAGCGGGAATCTGTCCTTGACGAATAATGGGCTAGGAGCATAATAAACCCGGATACGGAGGTCAGAGAGACGAATTCGACCTGTTAAGCCGGGCATGCGATGGAAGAATAGATACTCCAAAGAATGGGCATGAAAAAGTGTGCAAACGGTAATAGAAATGATCGTAACGTTTACGCTATTTCATAACGAGACAAAGACGTCGCATATGTTGGTGCCGCGGGTAACGTCATCCGCCGGAAGTCGACCCGTTCGTATGCATATAATAGGTAATTCAGAATCCGTCTGTCAAAGTGTCTTTCTTGGGAGAACAGGACTTCTACATATTTCGCCAAATGGGCATTTTAATATGTACCCAAGGAACGATGTACACTTAAATATTTAAACTCTCAGCTTTTAAGGGGTTAGAAATATCGCATCTTTGGGAATTTGTTTCTAAGTGACAAAAACACTATTATCGATAAAAAAAATTTCAATGAAGATAGAGACATCTTTGAGTATTATATAGAATTTTTTTCCAAATATCAAAACATTCCGAAAACTTTAAATGCGTTTTTCTCGAAACCACGTTTTCCGAAACGGTGTACGCTGTAATTTGAGTAAGACTCTATGGATTTTTATACAATTTTTCACAGATGTTCTTAAATGTATTCTCCATCGTCTGACCGTCATTTTTTTTCGATTTTTTGAAGAATAACAAAATAGCTACACTTTGAAGGAAAAAAGCTCATTTTCGTGTGTAAGAAAATGGATTTTATTTACGCATAAGTCGGGTAAAAATTAAAATATCCAATTAATGAATTCCGTTTATCTAGTTCTCGCGTCCTTAGAATTCTCTGGTTTTACTAATTTAGTAGTTGCGTCGCAATGTGTCATCACTTTTTCGAAGATTAATCGAGTTACACGCGTCGCAGCCAAGATAACGTCATTCACAGTGAACTTGAAAATTACGATCGAAAATCCGTGATAAAGCGTGCTCGCGCGCGAACCGGAAGTCAGCTGACTGCCGCAATCTACAATGGTAAATCAAAAACTGGGCATAGATTGGATACCTGCCCGGACAGTAAATTTGGATGGCCGTACTATCAGCGAGCACGGTCCGCGTGCGTGGATGATTTCGTGCAAAGGATGGTGCGCGGTGGTGGTGAAATACGGCGATATCCTGTAAAGCAGAGGTTCTCAAACAAGTATCTTCAAAATTACACCGCAACTAGTTACCTACGATCGCAAACGTTTTCCTTAATTGAAGAGTCCCTGTAGAAAACACTGTGATCGCCAAAAATCAAATTTGTCAGGACTTTAAATTATTTACGAAATTTAATTTCTTTTGATTGCTAAATACAGAGTAACCCAAATACGTCACAAAAGTTTCTCTCTTTGACATTAATATAGTCGAAATTCGCGAAGAAAATAATTGTATTTATAGTAAACCCTGTATGTGGCACCTCTTAGTTGTAGAGAAACCTGAATGTGCCATTCATTTAAATTTGCAGGCACTGTAAGTGCCAATCTTGTTTGTCTGTAGCTACTTGGCTCTACACTGCTTTCTACAGAAGTGGCGTTGGGCGTACCAGCGGTACCATCTTTTAGCACTATTGGTAACTTATTTGCAAAGGGAAATTGCATTAAAATTCTATATCATAGTATTACCATTGGCACGTAGAACATTTCCCAATGAATTTTTTTTAATTTCCGCACTTAAGTATTTTCTACGAGGACTCTTCAATTCTCTGTATCTAACAAATCTGACAAGACTGGAGTCACTTCACTTTTGATAAATCACACATGATAGTAATTCTAATTACTCGATATAGCTTCGATGAAGAACTGTGCCATTTTTTATGCAACACTTTCTAAGATATTCCACAAATATTAGTGCATTTCCTTTATTCTAACTCGTATTGAATTTTGCCATCTTTCTGACCGCGGCGCGCCTGAACGCACAATGAAAGCTGCGAGGAGTGTCGAGACGACATTCGTTCAAGCGAACGCGACACTCGTGCAAACCACTGGCGTGTATTAACATAACAGTACCAGGGTACACCCACGCGCCTCCGTGTTCATAGAGGGTTGAATATAGCAAGGTCGACGAGGGGGGAAAGGCTGGGCAGGCTAACGTTCGATTGTCGACCGGGGCGAGTTCAGCGGTCTCGAAGTAGTATAAGTCACGCGAGTACGTCTGGAGTTCGCGAGCTTCCACTGACGCGACACGCATAACACGCGTCTCGTCGAATCACGGCCTGCATACAGGGTGTCCAGTTAACATAGCGGTATAATCAGCGAGGAAATGATACCTTAAAAAAAAAAAAAAAAAAAAAAAAAAAAAAAAAATTAGAGTCTAGAATAAAAATGATTTTAAATATGGAAGAATAATACCAAGAGGTCTACATAGAGATCTACATAGTCGATTTCGCAATAGTATCGCGGGTTTTGGGAACGATTATTTGTAAAAATGATTGTGCTCTTCGTATTGAATTTCCGGGAATGAATTGATTACAGTACATGTGGGCCCTTGAACTGTTCGAATCAGAATGTAATCCATTGTTTGGATCACTCGAGACTGGTTATCTCCTGGGTGTAACCCACACGGAGTGTAAACTTTCTCGTGGGCCATCGATGACCTGTTCGTTAAAGAATGAAAAGCCGTCCACTGTGGGTGACCAGCGAACCTACGCGACAGGAAATGAATAGTCCATTGTGAATGATTGGTGGTCCCACGTGGTGTGTAATATAAACTTCACGGTGGACCATTATCAACCCACGCGATAGGTTACCTAAACTTCACTTGTGAGTCATCGATGATCCATGCAGCGCGAAGTAGAACCTCAGCTGCAGGATCCTTGCTAGCACACCCACGTCCCGAAGAATCCTAAGTCTGTAATGAAAACCTTGCAACGTAAGAAATACCTGTGTTAAAAATAAGAAAAAAACGACGGCCATCATTTTGTTTAGCGGTCATCGCTGTTTATTATTCCTTTATTCCACTTATCTACTATTTCTTACTCGTGGAAGATACGGATCCCTCCCACAAGCTTTCACGATTACCTCTTCCACTGCGCGCGCCCCTTCGGGGAGGTTCAAATTACTCTCCGCAGCAAGGAGTAGAGAAACAAAAGAAGCGAAGAATAATAATGGGATAATTCACGACTATGCGTATCCGCGGATTAATTCTCAGGTCTCCCAAGTCGATTCATTCCTCCACTCAAGGTTTAGGGACACCTGCTTCCTTAAAGGCCCCATTTACAAAGCGCAGCGCACGGGGACCCCCTCCCGAGTCGACTCGGTCCCCGATCCTCGGTGTACCGCGGCGCTACGAAACGGAAAGTCCCGCCTGGGCTGTTGGTAACCCGGTCGCCGAGGAGCTCGACAACGTTACGCCGCCGGCCAGCGCACGCTTCGCGATGCCATGCGCACGTCGTTGCATCCCGAGGGCATGATGCAATCACAGGAACGGCTCGCGTCCGTCGGATTTATCTCGCGGTGAAATCAAATTAAAAAGGTCAATGCTGACCAGTTTACGGACGCGTCTTGCGCGTGCACGCGATGCGCAAAGGCGGCCGCGGCGACAGCGAGCGCCCGGGGCCTGTGCGGGTGCGCGGAGGGCGCACGCGCGCTTATATCGGGGGGGCTACGAACGTTGGCCGCGTAACGCGAATGATAGAGCGTGTTCGATCGCCAGCACCGCGGGTTCACTGGTCTCCTAGAAGCAGAAGTCACGCGAACGTGTCTCGAGACCGTTCAGATATCCTTCTGTCCGCACGAGCGCTTTTATATATATATATAGGGTGGCTCCGCAAATATCGCCGATTAGAATAGCCGTTCTCCGTGTTGCCAGCTGTGCCGTATCGAACTTCCCCCGTCGCCCGATAGAGGCCAAAGGGGGAGCTCGAACTGCGTTCGGTAGCAGGACGGAGATAATTTCATTAGAGAGAATTGTGTCTTAAGATTTATGTCTAAGAAAAGTAGACGAGGGATGCTAGTATTAAGTTCGTTCTGCTGTATGTAAAAGTGAGCTTCTTCTTTCTCGACCACCCACGGGTACTTCTGTCTTTGCAAGTTACCATTTTTGGGACGAGTTTCTTTCATCGCTTAGCACCTGAATATATTTTTCTTTTTTTATATCGTCTGTGAAAGAATTCTTCTTTCGAAGCTGGGTCCATTTCTGGAATCAACCACGGCGATCTTCATAGATTCTACTACCATGTACAAATTTTGCTGCGAAAACTTGCCTTCGCGGAGGATTTGAAAATTCGTTTAGTACTCTCGAGTTTATATCTCGTTTAAACGGAGACTCGGCGGCCGCTCCGGTTTCACCGCACGCATTAACCGCGCTAATCAAGATATATCGTTCTATTTCAGCGAAATATTTCACGCATACCTGATCTTCCTGCAAAAAGTCGGGCACGTAACGCCGATACTGGTTCAGATCGTTTTCAGGCGGCGACAAAAAGCCACGTTATATCGGGTATCGTTTAAAATTACGCCATTCTATGCGCGATCGATCTTTGTGCCCGCGAAGGTAAACGCACGCGATATCCTTGCCAGTGGACACCTACATTTGCATACCATTATGCCTGATAAATTCAGCACGCTGCATGCAGATAAGCGTGGCGACACGTAAAGAACTTTAAGAGGGAATTGCAGAGGCTTTCTTCTGGTCTGTTCCTACTCGATTCCACGTAAACGTTAACATCGGGATTGCTCGAGTGTTCGGGGATTCTTGAATTTTCCGTGAATTTTTAGCGGTAATTAGATCTCGCCAAGTTCGCTAGGGCGATTTAATTGGCAGCGAGGTGGTTTCGTAATGGTGGATGCAAATTTTATTGTTTGTAATTGCGTGCGAAAGAGTCTTAGGGCACGCATGGCCGAGAGCCAATGGCCTTACAGATGTTCAGCGGTCTAACACGAAAAATTTATACGATTACGCAGAATGCGCCGTGCGATGTGCAATATTTCAAGGGATCAACGTCACCATCCAATCCTGAGAGTCAATGAGAGTTAATTGGGACTACATATATGTACTCATTTTAAATTTAGTACAGTAATGTGGATCGTTTAAGGTTTCACTGAAGAATCATTGTTAAATAACGTTTGATTCCAAGGCTTCGCCAATGAGTTAGCAATCGTTTTCGGTGAAGCACGAATTGACGAATTAAATGGGGGGAGCAGATTGCCACGCGAATAAGTGAGCCAGATTGCTGATAATTTTTGTATTGACTATGGGGGGACTAATTATCTGGTATAAAAAATTGAATGAACAGAGTTGCGTCGAAATGATTGTTGCTACGGATACAAATCCGTTATTGCAACTCCGGTGAGCTGCGCGTAGAAAATCACAGGAAATTTATAGAAGTGCCGCGCACGTGTGCGTGTGTGCTTTACTTGCGATTAGATAAGTATATACGCTCTACTACGAAAGATAAAGCTGAACATCATCATTCATGCAAACACTTTAACGTGTCGTAAGAACGTCGAAAAGGCGCGTTCTCTTCAGCTCGTAACAGGAATCCAACGTTGCGTTGGCTATTTATCACTTAAACTGTACATATACGAGAACACGTGTCGCTTAGAATTGTCTGGTTCACCTAAATACCCACTGTACATACAATTACGGAATGCCCAGTGTGAACATTTCAAAAGGAAATATTCAAGAAGTGTAGGTACCAATTTTTTTTAAAAACTCTTGCAATGTTTGGTGGAAAAATATTTTCAGGGGACACTCAAATGTAGTGCTTGGTTAAAATCATAATTTTTTTCAATATGGGGCCCTAGGGGTCTTTCTGGGCAGGGGCCCATTTTTCGGGAAAATGAAGTGGTAGTTTACTAAAAAGGGGCCAAACAATGTAGTGTTTGGTTAAAATCATAGTTTCTTTTTTAATATGGGGCCCTAAGGGATCTTTCTGGGCAGGGGCCCATTTTTCGGGAAAATGAAGAGGTAGTTTACTAAAAAGAGGCAAAGAAATGCAGTGTTTGGATACTTATACCTAATCATATTTTTTTTTGTCATGGGGCCCTGCGGGGCCTTCTGTGCAGGGGCCTAGGCGGCAACTGCTCGCTAGCCGCCCTGTTTAATTCGCCACTGCCTACAGTACTTTTTTCTGCTGAATGGTTTAAGAAACGCTGTGGAAATATATATGTGCAAACGTTTCATCTTTTGGCTTAGATAAATGAGTGTACATATCTACATGCTAGAAAGCCAGAAACGTTTTATAACGATTCCGCGTATTTTGCACTCGCGTGCATTTGCGCGACAGATGTGGAAGAGTCACGTGATAATGCTACAAAGTGCATAGGTACTCGAGGTTGCATTGCTGATGCAATGAACCAAAGTCGATTAATGCGGTAAAGTGTATAAATCTCCAGATATATTTCGCTGCGTTGTTGTTTCTGTCTTGATTATCCCCGGAAAAGAAAAACAGCAAACTCGTGTCTTCCACACACCATCCCAAGTCCCAACACATAAACACCTACTTGCAATTCAACGCGTGATTCACAGGTTCGGTTACATAAATTCCGAAGAATAGTTAATTCTGAAAGCCACTATCTGGCTCTGTCTCTTGATGCCCAGTTTCGCGTCACTTGATCCAGGATATTAACACGAAAAATGAGATTACTCGCATAATGTGGTGAAACGAACGTGACAGTGCTTCACCAACATTTGCGAGCGACGTTAAATACGAACTTTCCACTCCCAACGTTACAAATTCCATAAAAAGAGAACCATAAGCCTCCCCTTTCTCGACCACTATCTTCTAGTCTTCTACCCAAGGGTCACCTACAATTCTACTAGTCAACCAATTATTGCGCATCTCATTCGAAACTCTGCCATGAAATCTAAATTAATTTGCATAAGTACGCCTCGATTATTTTGTACAAGCCCCAGGAAAGCTGTTATGCATGCTCCGTTTCCCCTCGTCAGCGTTTCGTATTAGGGACCACTCGTGCTCCCTCAGATAATTACCCTAATCAAAGCTCTCCGTCGGTGGATCGTGGCAGTGAGCCGCGGTCTCGTCGAACTCACGCGACCGAATTAAAAAGGTCAATGCTGTTACGGGGGTTTATCGCGTATCCGCGTAATGTAGCCGCTAATTCAGGGGCAAAAGTGGCGCGCGCAGCGTCCCACGCGTGGCCAGCACGCGTGTACGTGCACGCGGCCCAGCCTCGGGCCCCGAGATGAGGATGTGACGTTGCTCTCAGATTTGTTAATTTGTTATTGCGCCGACAGCACCGGTCGAACCCCGCATTAATGGGCCACGCGTGTGCTCGCCAAAAGAGAGAGAGACGGAACGCGGATTCCACTTCGCGGATCCGCGAATCAAGTGCGTTCGAGGGACAAAAGCACGACGGGAAGCAAGCGACCTCTCATCGCTGACTTCGCTTAATTTTGTATAATATAATGAATCGAAAAAATGGAGGAGGGTCCGTTTGACGGTGCGAGTTTACAGGCAGTTTACCGTAATTCTTTGCTTATGTAATTAAGGGGAAATTTTCTTCTTGTGAAAGGTAATGTGTGGGGTATTGGAAAAATCTGCTGACTCGGTTCTTTGGTTGAGGATAGAAAAAAGAATGATTCAACGGTACTAATGACCCTCGGGTCTTCTTTGACCCAACCTTGTTTTCGTTTCTTTCATTCTTCTGATTTTTAGAAAAGTGTAAGGAAGTTGTTGATAATGCAGTAGTGGTGAGAAGAAAGTTCGGACCATGAATGGTAACAGATACAAGATTGTTCTAAATAGAAATAATAGTAAAAATATGAGTTTTGAATTTTTCTTTCGACCACCACTGTACCCGTGCTTCTCGCCCTTTAACAGCTGGTATGCATGCACCTGTTATCACGAAACGAGCCACGGTTCAATTTTCAATCCCGGCTCCTTTCGATCAGCGGAAAAGTGGAGCGTTCTTTCCCTCCACTCCCTTTCTAATTGTGCGAATGATCGACCAACATGATCGAAACGCTCGATCGTTTCACGCGGCTATCGCGATATGTAATTTATTTTCGTCGTTCGTGACGGTCCATTAAGTAGGAGATATACCGAGTCGCGGTTTCGCGAGCCTCGTTATTTCGATTCTTCCTGTAATCCCGGATGAACGGTAGTAGATTGCTAGTTGCAGGCTTGGTCTTATGGTAGACTAATTGCCATCTGATTAGAATTTGATTATATTACGGCTGAATAGCCTTCTGTTATTTTGTAAGGTGTATCGATTCTGTGCCTGTGCAGCGTGCCCGCGTTGCGTGCTGTCGAATAAAGTTAACAGATTATTACGACTGGATACTTAGTAACTGCGCCGTGGCCGTTGGATCGTTAGCGTAAGTCAAGCCTTAGAACTGCATCCCTTTCACTGCGAGCACTTGAGCTGCGCCGTAAAGACTGGGTTGCACGCTTAATATGCGGTAGATTTGTCTAACGCCGTGCATTGTTAAAGAAACGCCGGGACAGGCATCGATAACACAGTTTCATGTGTCGTATTTGATTTCTAGGCTGATACTAGCCTTCCTAGTAAACGTGCCCACGAATATCCGCGGAGTGTCGATTACAATACCTGAACATTATTGCGCCTTATCGTATATTGCAGTCTAAATAGATTTCTGTAACACAATCAAAGGTTATTGCCACGTTCAGTGGGAAGAGTTCATGACCTATTCCTATTAACACTGACATCTTGCTATTTGTTACCCCAATCTGTGTTCCACTATTTCCCCAATCTGTGTTTTACTATTTCCCCAATTTGTGTTTTACTATTTCCCCAATTTGTGTTCCACTATTTCCCCAATTTGTGTTCCACTATTTCCCCAATTTGTGTTCCACTATTTCCCCAATTTGTGTTCCACTATTTCCCCAATTTGTGTTTTACTATTTCCCCAATTTGTGTTCCACTATTTCCCCAATTTGTGTTCCACTATTTCCCCAATTTGTGCTCCACTATTTCCCCAATTTGTGTTCCACTATTTCCCCAATTTGTGCTCCACTATTTCTCCAATTTGTGTTTCACTATTTCCCCAATTTGTGTTCCACTATTTCCCCAATTTGAGTTATACTCTTCCCCATGTGCTCCAAAATCGCATGTAGGTAAAACCACGTTTGAGCACAAAAAGGATCCACGGAGGGAACTGTGAATCACAGAAGCGCAGCTCATTCGGGTGTTCGTTATTCGCCATATACCGAAGTGACCGCAAGCACTTCCGAGGTTGACCGAAGTGATCGTTCAACGCGATGGTCGCCACATTATCCCGACTTTTACCTCCGTGTTTGTCCGCGCTGTGTTCTAATATTAACAGCAGAGAACGACCATGGCTGATTAGCTGTCAAGGCCTCGGTCGCATCGGACCCCCGTTCTGCATATCTCTCGTTCTCGACGCTCGTTAACCCAGCAACACCCTTCTGGATCAACATTTCGATGCTTCCTGCCGGGATTAGTCTCGTCCGAACGATCTCTTGCTTCCTGCGCGCCGTAACACGCTCGACGATCTGGCAGCCCTAGGCTGCGCTTCTTTGCGAAGTCCCCAGGAAGTCATTCAAATACGTTATCTTAGTCTGTCGAGTATACTTCCGTCAGCTTAATGCTCTGCCCGGCAGTATTGATAATAGCGGGTTCTAGGTTTCGAGTCGTTTATATGGCTACTCCGACTTTCTTCAATGAAATCCGAATGGTGGTCGACGCTTAGGTAGTTGCGCGCGTTTGTATATAAATATTCTTTAGCATCGCGACTTTTCGGTGTCATTACCGCGAATGGAGTAAAGCCGGGAGACCACCTGGAAGCTGTCGAGGGAACACCGCGAACCCTTACTCACCGATTGGAACGCAACTTTGTGGATTTATAGAGTGACTCGAGACAAGAACAACGGTATGTTTCATTCCTGCCCAGTCGCTTTTTAAGGGTGCGAAAACTACCCTCAAAATCAAATAGGCACTCCCACCTTTTCGCGTATAACTCCTAAAGCACAAGAGACAGGACAAAAATTCCAAACAAAAGTTTAATGGTACAATAAGCGCTGCAAACTTGCGTTAACAAAATCTTGAAAAGAATTTAAAAAAAAATACCCAACGGAAATTTTTTTTTTCAAAATTACACTATAGTTTTATAATGTACGTCGAAGCAGCGAGCAGAGCTACGTTCTCCGAGAGATGACCAACGATAAAAGCGTTCGATCGACGCTCTTATAATTTCTATCTTAGCTCCAACGTAATCGTACCCTTAGGTAAAGTAGCATTTTTCAAAAGTGTGCCTACTTAGTTGTTACTGTTAGGATTATCTTTCAGTATCGTTAGTTTGAACGTTACTGAGTATTATTAGTTTTGAGTATATGTTACTATTACGTAACGCCATTTCTTATTATTATCGTTTCGGATGTAATACGAGACGGTGTCATTCTTGCTCATTTTTATCAAGTGTGATTCTGATTGTCGGAACGGTGTCTGGCAGTAACGATGAGGGACCATTCAACTTCGTAAGAGGTCATAAGTTTACCGTGCTTATCTTTAATCACGTGCATAGCGGCGACCCGTTAAATGAAGTTCAAGTGAATTTTTATCCATTCTTCGTCACGTGTACTTCGACGTAGCCTGAGTATTTTTATATCTAGAACAATGGTGCAGTGAACCTGTATATTGCAACACTTACTTGCGGAAGCAACATAAATGTCCGCATAGTAATACAGTTTTTGGAATAAAAGTATGCGGTACTCGAAAATCAATGCTCAAAGTATCTAAGTTCTTAGAATTCATTATAGATGCGGCTAGACTCGATTACGATACTGATTAACCCTTTGGGTGTTCCATGCGCACATACGCGTTCCTCAGTGCACGCGGCGTACACGGGGAACGCCCATGGGCGTTGAAGGACTGTGGTTAAGTAATGCGACTAAACGAGTCCCGCACACGGCGTGCGTTCTGAATTTGTATTATTCGATTAATACTCACTTATAGCGCCTCGCCGAGATATAGCGACTAAACCGAGATCCGCTCAAGTGGTGTGCAATGGATAGCATTGAGCGTACAAGCCGCCAAATGTGCCCTTTGCTACTTGTTACAGGGCTGTACATACATATTTGGTCACGCGTACTTTCTTTTACTAAATACACATTCATATCTCAATTTCTTTTTTATTGTTTATATAATGCAAAACTGTTTAAGGGGATAAGAAACGCATTTGTCTGCTTTGATATCTGTAGCACCCCGAACAGTTAATACCCACATAGGTGGCCCAAAAATCATCATCCGATTTTCTTAGTCTATAACTTTGGTCTCAAATGATTTTAATTTATTGAGATACATAAAAAAATTATTACATCAAGTTCCAAAGATAATATCCACCTAATAACCGCCCTTCGAATTGATTTAATTTTTTGCTCTTTTCATTGCATTTTCCATGGTATCGTGAAGAATTCGTGGGGTTACATTTTCGATTTCGTGTAGAATATTGTCCTTTAATTGTTGTAAAGTCTGTGCGTCCTTCGCGTAAACCAATGCCTTCAAATAGCCCCGAAGAAAGAAGTCTTTAAACATTCGTCTAAATTAACGTTCTGTTAACACCACCGACGAACCATTACGTAAAAACATCGACACAATTTTTCCGCGTTCTTATTCACCTTCATGTACAATAAATTTCGTGAGTCTTCCATTGAAATGTCAGAACGTCACTGACATATACCTGAAATTAAAAAAATTATGAGCTATTAGCACCGGGCGGTGACTTTTGCGCCACCTGTTACATCCAGTACGCCCCTGGGCGTTTGACTCGCCACCGAAACACTCGGAACCCGAGCTTCCGCTTTTACGAAGTCGCTGTATCTCGTCGAAGCGCTTATGCGCGCAAGCTGCAAGCGCGGCGCGACGCGCAGAGTGTGACAAAATCGCGCGCGCGGAGGTGTCGCGCGAGAATGCAGCCGAGAATATAATTTCTGGCCCGACGGGCGCGTTACGACGTTACCGAAATGACGAATGCTCGCCGAAGCAGCCGTCGCTTTCGCCGAGGCGCCGCGACGGGAATAGCCGCGGAATAGGTGCCAACGATCCGCCAGCCCGTGGCTGCGTAATTAGAATTGCGGTTGCCGGAGGTGTGAGAGCCACTGACACCGATAGTCGTTGCATCGGTAAATATTTACAAGATGCGGCCCGCTGGAAAGGGCGAAAGAATTCCTCGCGTAATCGCAAAATAATCAGAGGTTTTGAGGACACGCGGCAAGAAATGTGTGTGGACTTGCCATTATCGCAGCGTTAACGCGGCGAGTAACCGCTCGGGCGCTATTTTTAACTCGGAGTTTGTATTTTTCCAGTGGTTCCGTCGCGGGGCTGAAAAATGGAATAGATAACTGCATTTTTTAATTACTTTGACTGCGTCAGTATTGGGAGAGGTGGTATGGACATTTCTGAAACAGTGGCAATGCTTGATGGCTTAATTAAGTTGCGGTCCCCCTATGCGTGCCATCTTCTCTTCATTATTATCCAGCGGAAACCGGCCAGTTCTGTAAACGCAAAGACAGTAGAAATTGTTTAGTAAACACGGTTAGGTTTATGAATATGTGGTTGATACAATTCCATTCACACGGCGACGCGAATGCTCGGCAAAAATAACTCGAATGGTTATTGAGGAATTTTGAATAAACCTGTTAACAGGTTTTCTGCCGAGTGACGCTGTCTGCCGGTTTTTAACGCCGCACTACTAAAATAATCGCTTCTAAGTAGTTGGGAACACTCTGAGAAGGTCGATTGTGATATTCCATTCGAATTCTTTCTAACGCCACCCTCGCCTCGATTTATTTCGTTTTGATTTACGATTTATGGGTTGTTTCAAGAACAGAAACTTATGTATGATAGGAACGACGGCGACTTCTTTGGAATATGATCTGGAATAAAGTGGACACCTGGAGAATTTTAACGTTCTTTACAAATATGTCAATAGAAGTTAGAATATCAAGCTTTCACTCCCAAATTTCGATTTTTCTTACTGTAAATGAAAACCATATGCTGTAAATATATTTTCTAAAGACACCTAATGAGAAGTACGTGCAAAAGAATTTTTCGGAAACGTTAAGTGGATTTTGAAATTTTCTAATTTCAATTTCGTTTAGGACCTCAGAGCAGTGGCGCGCCAAAAGGGTGTGCCCTGGCACCCCTCAAATAAAGGGCTTTGTAGAAAGAAAAGAAAAGTGGATTTTATTCTAAATTTTTATAATCACCTAAGGAATTTTATGGCATTTGCATTAAAAATATTTTTATCCGTTTAACTCGGCTCCCCCAAGATTAAATCCTGAGTGCGCCACTGCCCCAGGGTAAGATATACTTTAAAGCTCGGATGAAGTGGAATTCGGATTATCGAGTCTTCTCTCTCTATCCTCGAACGATATACCATAGGCTGATTCAAGCGAGCCGACAACGAGCCACGCGTAACAGCGTCGCCAACGGGATGTAAACCGCGGTTGAAAATTCTATTCCTGGATCGACTCGGTTCGAGCTTCTCGGAATACCTCGAAAACGTGGCGTTCCCCGTGCTCGATGAAAATAATCTTATAGAACGCCGATGCGCGATCGGTTTCCGTTGCAACGGTAGAAAACAGCAGCCACTTTCCATTGTTTATAGCTCGTCTCATGGTAAATAATTCCTTTCGATCTCGATTTCGATTCCAGTGATCGAAATTCGGTCCATTTTCTACTGTTTTATTCGGGGATTGTTTGTCGACGAAAATGGCACAACGAGAAGTCCTCTGACCTTAATATTTTGACGGAGGTGGGCTCGAAAGATGAAGTGCTTTTATGTGTAATATTATAGCAGTATACACAGGGGCGGATTTGAAGATTTGGCGCCCATAGACTAACAGGCGTCTGCCACTCTTTCCGTGAAATATCATCAAATATTTTAATTAAAAAGAGTCTAGACAATTTCAAAATTAATTCAGTATTGCTACTTACGTGTGAGTTTTGCTAATTAGTGAATTGTTTTTAAAGTTGTCTTAAGCTTCTGTGTTTCAACCTTTTCCAATTTCTTTCGCTCAAAATTTGTGCTCCCCAAAATTTGTCGCTCCCCAAAATTTGTCGCTCCGTAAAATTTATCCTCCCCCAAATTTGCCACTCTCCAAAATTTATCGCTCCCCAAAATTTTTCGCTCCCTAAAATTTGCCATCCCCCGAATTTGCCGCTCCCCAAAATTTTTCGCTCCGTAAAATTTATCCTCCCCCAAATTTGCCACTCCCCAAAATTTATCGCTCCCCAAAATTTATCGCTCCCCAAAATTTTTCGCTCCCTAAAATTTGTCCTCCCCCGAATTTGCCGCTCCCCAAAATTTTTCGTTCCCCAAAATTTTTCGCTCCCTAAAATTTGTCCTCCCCAAAATTTGCCGTTCCCCAAAATTTTTCGCCCCCCAAAATTTGTCGCTCCCCACAATTTTCCGCTCCAGGCTGCGGCCTACTCAGCCTATACCCAAATCCGCCCCCGAGTATATAGAATGTAACTTACATTTTTTAGCGGAAAGAAAATTTTAAATATGTCTCCTGGAATTTATTAGACATTTACTGCATGAAATTAATATATTTATATTTCCCCTGTTAATTGTACAATTCAATCGCATCATTACTACCGTAAATGAGCGATTTCGAATCACAAAGGGGCGAGCATCGTTGATGGGGTGTCGTCATTCATTATCATTGGCACCACTTATGCTCGACGGAACAAGAGGAAGGGTCTCTATGGGCAGTGTTATTTGCAGTCGCCGGTGATATCAAGCCCATTTGCAGAGCGCTATTTGCAATTGTTCCATTTGCAATGAACAGGAAGATTGGTGGCATTTACCGTTAAGCAAACGAAGCGGGGGACACCGCGCGCGGGACTATATTTGCCATCATCGTCTCATTCGTCGAGAATCGTGGGGCCATTCTTTTATGCTTTTGCCAAAGTTACAGGAACACCAAGAATCAAAAAACTTCGAGAAACTAGAGAACTATAGAAATAGTGATCCATGTAAAAAAATTTCACTGCTCTTATTGAATTATTTGTGTCGTACCCTATTTACGTAGTGCCAACGTTCTTCAATGCCAGTTTTTATTACTTCATTCAACCACTTATCCATATCTTTCAACAGCAATTCCAATTCCTCATGCACAACGAGAACCAATTTCTACGTTCGTTAAAAAATTCTTGGAAAACCTATCGACACGTTCCTCGACGAATGCAATTTGTCCGTTTTTAAACGGTGTTGCATAATCCTTCGTGACCGTTGCCGTCCAATATATTTTTTCTCCCTCGCATCAGGCGATTGGAATTCGAAAAAAAAAACACTGTATATAGAATATGCACGCGTGCCTCGGCGCTTTGCGAGGAATCCCTGGCACAATCGGATGCTTTTCTTGCATTGTTCGTCACATGTGGCCGTGGTTTAAGCGGACGCCCCGGTCAAATCACTCGAAAAATAGATAATTTTTATGAATTTTTTACAAGAAGAGGTTACAACAGATCCTAAAAAATATTTTTGGCTGTTATTAATACACTCGTTAGGGTACAAAAAAAAGTTTGCTCCATGTTTTCGGTCTTGATGCATTTTCCAGGTGGCGCTTAGTGCAGCGCTGCCGAGAAGAGCCTCCGATTCGACAAACCCAATACTCTTTCTCGCTTTATTTATTATCTATCGTGCCACAAATTTAGTACGTACCAAACGCACACCTCCTTCCCTCCCCCATTTCCTCTGTCCATCCTCCCTCCTGCCTCCGCCTCAACCACTATCTCCTCAGAACAAATCATAAACAATTCACCTAGGATCGTCTGAAAAAAGCCACTCGACAACCATTATCATAATTACCCGTTTCCTCTGGATCACTGATTGACGGGGAACCTCTTCCACTGTCCCCGGCCCCGTACACGCGGCGACTCTACCATCCTCCTGTGCCCCAGCAAGACCGTGCACGAGCAGCGTGACGGAAGCGGCCGTCGGCGCGAATAACGCGGATCTCGTTTACGTGGGATGGCGAAGTCGCGGTCCGTAATTAGAGGCCTCTAATTCCGCGATCAAACTGGGCGCAGGTGACGCGCGGCGTCCATCTGTCGCCGCGCGGCTCAAACAGATTCTATTAAGCTTGGTTAGCGGTCGGGGCAGCCGGCGGAGGAGACAGAGCAGGATGCTCACGTGAGACGGCCAACGTCTATTTGCTCTTCCTATTTTCGTAGCCGTCCGGTATATAAAGAGCCCCCGTCCTCGGGAGACATTGCCGAAAGATTTGGCAGCGATCCGCGCTTTTCTGCGTCGCGGCACTCGGTGCCGTAGATAGAGTCGCTAGAGAAGGCGACCGGGAGCATAGTGTACCCGGAGGAACCGTTGTCGGAGCTGTGTTCGACGGGATAACGCCGCGGTGTCCCGGTTCTTTTCCACGTATTCGTCAGCGGGCCAGCTCCCTCGGACTTGGGGGCTCGAACTGGGCCTGTTCCCTCGGACTTGGGCTCGAAGTGGGGACTCCCCGTAGATCATCGTCCGTTATCGTCCACTTTGGACCTCCGTTCGACTCGATTCGCAGTGAACGAAGAGGAATCAGTGTTTCGCGGTTGCCCGTGATGCTTCCGCGCGTCCTAGAGGGAAGTATTCTACGAGGAAGACGACCCTAGGTCGCGAGGAGGTAGCGTGATCGATATTCCGCTCCGGTCGTGTTTCGGTGCCGATCCACGTGCGCGAGGGTGCGCGTCCGCTCAAGTGGTTTCCCTCGTGATCTTATTTACACGAATAACACTCGCCGTTGCCAGCGAACTGGGGCAAATCGGATAGCCCTCCCAGACGTCGGGGGCGCTGTTTGGCGCGCCGCGCGGGTGAATACCGTTTGGCACCGATGGATGATAAATAAAGCACGTGGTGTGACGGCGACGCTGGTGCTCGAATAGCAGGAAGGGAAACGGGACAGGCGGCTTTGCGGGAATGTCAGTGGACGTATCGAGCGACAGGTGAACATGGGGAACACGGACAGCGTCCACGACGTGGAGATGAGCTCCCTGTCGGCGGTGAGCAACGACCGTCCTCATATCATGGTGAATACGATCATTGACTAGACTCGGCATTGCGCCCTTGTCGTTGAGGTGGATTGATGAAAGGCTTCAGGACCCGAGTGGATGCGTCAGCCATGTTGGGAGAGATGGGACATAGTTTCTGAATGGGTTAAAGTGGTCTCTGATTGGCCGAGAAGATAGCACAAAGTTTATATTCCTCTAAGTTTTGTTTATATTGATGGGGCGCCAATGATGTATTATTAGTTGCTGGCAGTTGGTCGTATTTCAAGATGGGAATAGTTAATAATTTAAGGGTACATTCTCGTGTAGTTTCTTAAAAATTTAGGTTTTCTTTTAAAGAAAACTGTAACACATAGGGTAAAACGACTTTTTGATATTGATTTATATATATTTTCAGATGATAAGAATCTTTTTTATTGTTATTTCTGCGATGTAATCTTGAATACATAACTGAAACTTTTGACAGCCTCGCAGACAATAAGATAGGCTCATCTGAAATGAAAAATTAAAAGTTTTTCTTAAAATATATGTGTATGGTTATCGTATTACCAATCGTTACTGCAAATTAATGAAAATTCCATGATTAGTATATGTTTTAATAATAGTAAAAAATGCTGAGTAAAATCAAATTGAGTGGACCAAAACAAGTTGGTAATGCGATAGCGAGTTCATTTACGAAAAGAATCCCGAAAGAATTTTTGAAATCCGTCAAATGGGTACTTAGTTCTTTTATTTTTGTGTACACCGATTTTTTTGTATCGCCGCAAGAGTTCTTGTTATTTATTCAAGATTACATTGGAGAATAAAAATAATAAAAATAAATTTTTTATCATCTTAAAATATGTATAAATCAATACCGAAAATACTTTTTACCCTATGTGTTACAGTTTTCTTTAAAAAAAATCCCAAATTTTGGTAAACGCAAGACGGTCCACGTTTCGGATATTGTTCTCAATAATTTTAGGAGAATTTTGTAATCATTTCGGAGGTGTGTATGAGGCTATTTGTTGGAATCGTACCTATAATGTTTTGCCGCGTGCTGGGGTGCTGTAGAACAGCTGACGAAAGTCGATCAACAAAAGTTTCATTCGATCGCAAGATCAGTTACGAAAGAGCACCATTGACAGGTCGAACAGGTTGTAAGAACAGACCACGAGGCATAGGTGTCTGGCCGAGCCTAGGCGCCAGTAAACATGCGGTATATGCATTTGAATAAAGTATACAGGGTGAGTCACGTAATAAGAGAATCTAAAATGCCTTCGTTGCTGTTGCAAAAGCTCCTTGTTTCCAACAAGTTACCGAGACAACAGAGAGTACCATTTCTTCCCAAAATCACGTTTTTAGAATTTCAAAATATCTAGATATCAAAACATTAGATAGTAAATTTTCTTTTAGAAATACAAATATGTTTTTAGATAGAAAATCAATATTAAAGGAAATAAGAGAAAATACTCTATAAAATAAACTACATATTATAAAAATTAAATTGATAGAAAAAGTAAAAAAAAACAGTATAATACAAGGACAACCTCGTAGCTTTTCGTTTCGTCAGAAATGTAATTATCCTGTAATTGTAATTGACGCATTGTCATGGAACGAGCCGTGCAGTCGAACTCGCGGTTTACGTAAAGGTGACGGTAATTTCCATTCAGTTCGTCAGTCTCCCGGTAGAACACAGCTTGCTGGCAAATTATTCTAGACTCTAAAACCATAGAATAATTTAAGAAAAGAAGACAAAATGGTCCCACGATTTTCAACCCACCGAGCAAACTTAACACTTCAATGCGTGATTTCGCAATTGCGATCTATTAGGTACTTTCTGTAAACCTAAGAATTCGAAACCATTTCATTTTTATCACCGACGAAATTATACCATTCAAAGTGAATGTAGGTAGTACCATTTCGACCCTATTCGAAAATTTTGAAAAGATCTACGGTGGGTGTACAGTTTACCCCAAAAAACCAGTAGCGCACTCAGGATTTAATCTCGGAGGGAGCCGAGTTGAACGGATAAAAATATTTGTAATGCAAATTCAATAAAATCACTAGGCAATTATAAAAATTTAGTTAAACAGTAAAATCCATTTTTTCTTTTTACAAAGCTCTTGAAGTACTTCACTCGTGGTTCCATTAATCTCCTTTTTCTTTGAGGGTGCCAGGGCCCCTTAGCCAAAAACTCTTCATATCCATTTAATTACAAAAATACTAACATTTAAAATTACAGTAGTGCCTCGAAATAAGGTGATCGCTATCCCCTCCACATCTTCTGTTCCGAACCGTCACCTTCTTCCGACGCAAATCACCATCCGACTTTAAATATTAATTTGAACCACAGAAATACGTTTCACTAACGCGCGCCTTTGTCTTCTGCCTGTTCCAGAGAACACCAATGCGCCCGATGATAGCGGAATACGACCCAAAGAAGCACGGTGTGAAAACAGAACTCTCAGACATGGTTCTTGTCAAGTAAGTGCGATGTACTTGGTTTACGAAACCGACGCGAACGAACGGTTCAACGATAGTCGAGCCAATTCACTATCTGCTACCACGACCAATCATCACCATTGCTTTCTTGCCAAACACAAACGCTCCGTGCTCAAGCAAACGTGAGTGACCAAACCCCCCGAGGATCATATACTGTGCATTGTATCGTATATATGTGTATTCTCTCATTCTCTATGCTCTGTTACAACACGTACATACAAACAACCACCATCCGCCCCCCCGAGCCTTCCAAAAGACATTACTCTATGATCATTAGCATCACAACCAAAATCATGCATACCGCCTGATCGCTGACGTAGAATTCGTAGCGTAGCTGGCACCAGGGATGCTTCACGATTGGCCGCTGAATCGTGACGATTCTACATTCTACGATCGTTGATTGCTGGTTTGTGCAGAAACGCGCTTCCGTTTTCCCATTTCTCCCTTACCTTCTATTTTTTTTTTTTTTTTTTTTTTTTTTTTGTATTAATTTACTTGTGTTTTTCGTGCACTCACGCTGGTACGTTTTAGAACCTCCCCCTGTTCTCTTTTTCTCTATTAACCCATTTACGCCCACGAACGAGGATTCTCATTTTGTGCACTCGCGAAAGCAATACTTATTTATTCACGGTCCATTTCGATATCTGTGTCGTGTTCAGTGTAAGCGTCTATTTTAGAAATATGGTTTCTCATGCTTGTCACACTCGCATGGTTTTGTCGATACGCGGGCAAGAGGGATTCGGAATTTTCGGAGCGCATCGATATTTGCCGAGGGGAGTGGAAAATGTATTCGCGGATGTTTGGCAAAGTAAAGGTGTCGGGGTGAATTCTTATTATTTCTATCTCTGCGTGTGTTCTGTTGTTCCACTATGCATTGTCGAATTTCACACTCGCTCAAGCCACGGTTCTTCGTTCACTGTTTTACGATAATTAATAACATTTTTCGCTCTTCTCGGCGAGCGCCGTGCGCTTCAAAATATTTCGGACGATTTCCCCTAAAGCCGCGCAGCATTTTGAACGTCGCTCTCTGCGAGTAATGCCACTTTTATATTCCGTCGATTAAAACATTTCTGCTAGCTTTTAAATATCGATTTAATATCATTCAAGGTCGTGCGATAACATAGAATGTATATCTGCGCGGAGGCAGCGCGTGTTTGTAATTATTTGCGTAGAGAAATTCTGCTCGGCGTATGTAAAAGTGGCATGAACAATGGATACTAGTAACGACGGGAAAAAATCGGTTAGCTTCGATAAATGCTGAAACTAGTGCGCACCGGGGGTACAGTTAAACGTAAGTTGCACTTTACCGAGATACAGCTACTTTAACCCGCTTCCGTAATTGAAAAATTGGAGTGCGCGTTTCGCTGACAGTAGTTAAGGAAACACTTAAAACGAATGGTATCGCACCGGATCGATTACAAAAGTACGGTTTTATATAACGAGACCCAGGAATTACGAAGGAATCTCGAAATCTCCATGAAAACATCGTTCTCGCACACGATCTTGAAAGCAGGGTTACCCATTCCAAATACAAAAGTCGCAGGAAAATTTCTAGAACTTTTGGAAAACTCGTGCAAGGGTGTCGGGTGAAACGGGAATTAAATGATTACTTTTCTGATAACAAATAAAGTATCGTTGACGATTTTACTACAGAAATTAATTGACACTCCTTAAATTAAATCAAATTTGAGTGCAATTCAATTTGATCAGTTAAACTATGAAAAGGTATGTACTTTTAATCGAGAACACCTTTGACCAAGAATGTATTCGAATCTCCTTTGCAGCGTACAAAAAGCTCGGCACAAAGGTTGATACACTTTCTAATATGGAAGCGTGTGCCTGGTTCGTTTTTTACCCGACCTCCTTGACACAACCAAAGACAGCTGCCCTTGTCTCCTTGCAACTGTAGAGTTTAGTGGAACGACGGAGGAGAACGAGTGGAAAAATGAGAGGATACGTAATATACGCGAATGATGCACGCGGGAGCCGATTTTTCCGCACAAACGAGCGATTCCCTCGATCATCGATTTAGCGGCAACGCGGCGAAATCTTTGGATCCTTTGCGCAAAAGACGGAGTTCCTCCTTGCTGCACCTACCGCGACTTCCCCCGCCGGAAACGATACGCTCCGATCGCGACCGATCCCTCCAACTCTCCCGCAGGACTCGCAAAAGCGCACGCTACCGATGCTCGCCACTTCTCCGCCGCTTGTCGCGCGATATTTCCTACTCTCCCGCGCCACCGGCGCGCTCCGGTTGCGTAAGTGTCTATCCGCGTTCGGTTCTCGCGCGCTCGCCAGCGAACAATCGGTCGAGAAATCGGCGCGGGAGCACTTGGCGCAAACGTATCCACGCCTGTGCAACGCAAAGAAACCATTCCTTGCACATCTTTTTTTACGCGCCATTAAACTAACTTCAACTGCTTGGAGATTAATTGGAGGCGCAGAATCACCGGGCACACCTGTTGCCGATAACGCGCCGTTTCGATCGTCGGGCGCGCGTAATTGTCTCGTAATATCGCGCTGGGAATAATTGGCCCGCAAGGTCGATTGTCGCTCGCGGCAACGGGTTAAGCGCGGTCCGCTACGAAGGAGCAGGGCGGTATTGAAGCTGCGAATTGAAAGAATTCTGTTTAGACGCCTTCGGAGCAATCAGTTCGACAGCGATTCCTTTTCCCTGTGGAGTTGCGCAAGTTCTTCCTAGTTTTATCAATCAAACGAACTCTCCTCGACCGTAGGAATTAGGCGAGGCAGCTATTTGACTGGCGTTGGCGTGTTTCCACGCCGAGGGACGTTTCCGCGACGTTCGGGGAGAGTTAAGTCGACGGTAGTTCGTAAACCTTGCGCCACTCGAAGTATCGCTTAGCATCTGGCCCGACACGATCCACGTTCCTGCGATCCTTTTTCCCTTATAACTCGCGGTAGAAAGAAAAGCAGGTGGGAGAGAAATCGGGTTAAAAAGGGCGAGGGTAAGAGGAAGGAAGAAAGGTGCAGAAAGGAGGGAATCCTCGCGGGCGGTTTCTTCGTCATTGGCTGAGGATGCATCGTAACTTGAGGCCATGCGGTGTGCAAGCAAACTATTGTTCCTCCAAAAGGATATATAAAGATGACATCTGTCTTTACCATGTAATATGTGCATTTATATGATTCCAGACTTGCGTATAAACTGCGGGCACAGAATTCGGGCTCTATCAAAGTGCTCTGCGCATAACGTGAAAGTGAAAAAAAAAAAACAAACAATAAAACCTAAAAAAGTAAACATAAAGAAAACGGTACTATTTTAGAAAGTGAAACGGCAAGGCCTCCGGCGGACGGTCGCGTGTTCGAGCGGGGGAAAAAAAAAAGAAACGTTTCTCTGTGACGGTTAAGTTAACTTCGACCGAGACGAGCAGCGGGGAAAAAGTCGTGAAAAGAGTTATAATAAAATCGTGCGACCGGGACGGACCGCGACGACGCTAACACACCCGACGGACGATCTAAAAAAGACCGGCGAGAGAGAAAAAAAGAATAAGTACGTCGGATACGAAAAAAGAAACAGAGACACAAGGAGGGAGAGAGAGGGACCGATTTTTTTTTTTTTTAGGACGTCGTGAGACCTCGTTGCCCGAGTAATAAAAAATACATAGGAACATCGAGCAAAAAAAACGAACAAAAAAAATATATACAAATTTCGATGATACGAAACGCAAAAGTACAATTGGCATTGACGTGCGTATAAAACGAGAATAAAATAAAATAACACAAAACAAAAAGACGCTCGGCGAGAGGCGCAAAAATGTGTGATAGCAAAGAAGGCTTGTTAGTCGTCGTACTGCGTCGTGGCGGCGGGCGTCGCGGTGATGCAGTGCGGTGGTTGCAGCTGCCTCTAAGCCTGATCGCGGCGCGTGAACTCTTGTCACGTGTCACGTGACACACACAGACTCGATTCCGGAGCTTTCTCGACAGAAAGCTTCGCACGACTACGGAGAGATACTACCGCACCTCAATGGGTACCTATATGCCTACACACCTACCTTTTTTACGATCTTTTATTACGCTATTGTCGCGCCACGTCGTCGACGCCGTTGCCCATCCCTCCCCCCCCCCCCCCCCCCCAACCCGCCCCACGTAGGTGCTCCGTAAAGCCGCGATCGCACGTGCGCGCGGCGCTGCGCAGAGCGGGGACTGTAGCCACTGCGCAACCGAGTTGAACGGCGGGTTGCCGGCGCGTGGCGCTAACGTGACCCGCGGCAGACACGAGCCGACGTTCCCAAAGGGTTTACAGAGTAGGATGACACTTCTAAGAGCAGGTTAACACTCGCGGTGTACGTATACGCGTGCACGAACATATAAACGGTATTTGGCACACGGTCTTCTTGCACGTAATACGTTAGGAGTAGTAAAATAGTGCAATGTTGCAACCCGATCTAGGAACTGGTTGAGTAACGGGTTCGCTACGTTACCCGCTTTCGTGTAAGAATGGCAGGCTCATTGGGGTTATTATATGTTACGGGGGAAGGAAGCTTAGTTTGGGTTGTGGTTACAGTTCCCGGCGTAGAATGCACTTGAAACGCTTGCAGGATGTTGCTTGCTTTCGAAGAGTACATTATTTTTCGAGCGCGCCCCGTGTCGCGTTTCGCGCGCGCGCGCGGTCGCGGCTTAATGCGCAACGTCTGAAAGGATCGGGACACGAAGCGAAACGGTCGAACGTCCGATTGTCCGTTCGTTGATACGGATTTGTTACGGGATATCGTGATACGGTGTATGCTCGTTAAAAATTGGTTCCTGCATTCTGTTCGATCTTTTTTTTTTTGGTTAGTTTCTGGTGGAAGGAGCGGGGAGAGAGGAGAAAGTGCATGGTTCCGAGATGGTCCACTTTTGGTTCCTTTCTTTGGGGAAGATGTCGAGGCTGAAGCTGGCGAATAATCTTTTCTCCTTTCGTGTAAAGAGCGGGGGAGTCGAATTGGGATTGAATGAATCTTTCTGCTCGGGGAATTCGGTCTAGTTGATGCCGAGATTCTAAATATCGAATTTCGGTGCACTCGTTTCTGTGAAAAGGAATTCGTGTTCGAAACACTCTCGTGTATTATATAAATATGTTTTCGAAGAAAATCTTTTAATAACGATGTAATTGCTGGTTAATGCTGGATACTATACGGATGATGTAAGAATATCTTGGCACAAAGCTAACGTTTCTTGGAATTCGAAATATTTAAGCATTGAATTTATTATCTTGTGTGCAACAGACGTCGCGTAAATCAATCCTCGTAGTGGCGAATTAGCGAATGATAGATCTAGAAGAACTGTAGATCTTAGATTTTCTGAGAAGCGCTGACACTTAGGACTTGCTCATTTCGAAGACTTGAATCATTACCCAATTTCACTCGCACAAGCTTGCCGCTGTTATCCCTGCAAACAAAGAAAAAAGAAGAGAAAGATTCATTCAGTCCCTCAGAATTGATTAATATAATAACATCTACAGTTTGCATTATTTTCTCAAGGCTTCGCGCCGCAGCAGACGATCGGCACGCAAACAGCTAGAATTATTGCGACCCGTAAAATGTCTGTGGAGAATTTTGCCAGAAATTGTTGCCGGAAGTTCTAATTCTGCTCCTGTCTAAACAGACCTTTGCCAAAAATGCAACCGGTCTCTTCCGGGATGGGCGCTTTTGTTGCGCCATGCACTTTTTCCGCGTACAAAGCGTAGAAAAGCATAGAATGATCGTCGACCAATCACGATCAACAGGATCGGACGTAGCGAGCACGAGGAAAAGCAGGGAAAACGAAAGATTGATCGAGCTTTCGCGACTCTATTTGATCGATTTCCTCGATGGTCCCTCGGCACGTACGCGGAGACGGAAGCTCGGCTGGGAGACAGGGAGGGAATCGAAGGAACCGTTTGCCCATCAAAAAAATTATTAAAGAGAACACGCACTTACAAAACGAAACCCCCATCTTGGTTCTTCGTACTTGATCGCTCGAACTTCATTCATAAATCGAGCTCATATTGGAGGAACCGGAAAGTAATGTCCTTTTTTGACATAACAATCAATCTCAGTTACACTACTACCATCAAATTAAAGTGGACTATTGACAATGTCCTTTTTAATCCTCACATTCGCTGATACTATTCACTGTACCCTAAACACTTCATCAGATTGCTGAAGAATCTAGCACATCCTCTTTGAGTTAAAGTAAAGTCTCTACAACTAACACTGCATGGCGGAGCATGTTACGAAATAATTTTCTATATTGCTATTTTTATTTCAAAAAGAGAAACCAGGGAAAGACAAAGCGAGGACAGTATCTCCTGTTTCAAAAACGACATTGCTTACCGGTATCCTCGCAATTCTTATCGGTCCCCTGCAGCATTCGAGCATAGAGACCGGCGTCTGCCGAATCCGTTTCAGCCGCGAGAATCTCGCCTTAGGCCGGGCGCCCACGTGCGGCGCGCGTCACTCTGCAGCCGCGTCCCAGCAGTGGATATATTTCGACAGAGAGACTCACAGGCGCCGCGATTCTTTTGCGCCAGTATTGCCACATCGACGCGATCGCAAAAAAAAAAAAAAAAAAGTGACGCGTGCCGCTCGTGTGCGCCGGTCTTTACAGTCGAGTGTCATCGAGCAGTTCACTCATCGCTGGCAGCTCCATTTCCTCTGCTCTAGGATTAACGCTTGTTACGAGTGCGTCGAGCTTTCGCCTGATCAGATCGCGTGGATCGCGCTGCGAATCATGCTCTTATCGTACATCGAGCTCGTTCAGCGCAACGCCTCATTCACAAGCGGTGGCTCGGTCGGATCGCTATTCTGCGGATCGCGCGGAATCCGTATCGACAAATCGGACGATGCATGTTTGATCGATGAATTGAATTTCAAGCCGCAGCTGGGTCGGCACGGCTCTTAATTCCCACAAGCGACATGCAATGGTTCTGCGTGACGAGTCAATACATCTCTGATTGTGAGTTATAAATACCCCATGACTGCAGGTGTAAGCGTGCTTTAGCTCCAGAGAGACGTTTAAATTTAGATCGAGATTTAGTGTATTAACAAGTGGCTTCGTTGCGCGGGTGATAGTACTGTACTTGGTGCTCTTGGAGTGCTTATTTACTGAATTTAGGTAGGTAGTACGAATTCTTACGTAGTTGGAAAAGTTAAACGGTAGCATGATTAAATGATAGTTGGGTATAGGGTAAGTCCGGGTGACTCGGTACGGCAGGACAGTTGGTACAGTTGGTGTATTTCAGATTCTGTATGTAAGAGCGCGTTAAAGTGTAGAACAATTGCTTCTCTAGGAGCCAAACAGATGTTATAAAAGGTAAGTTGAGGTTACATTGAACCTCTTTTATAAAACAGAAGTTGACAGGATCGTATTTAAAATAATGTATTTGGTCATGCTAACGAGAGGATCATCTCTCCCTTCAGAAAGGAGAGATGGTCCAGTTATGATTCGGATAGATGGTCCAGTTATGATTCGGATAGATGGTTCACTTTCAAACCCCCAGAACGTTTAGAAAATGATTTCAAAACAAATGTAAATGTCGACCAGATAAAATAGTGACATATGTAATAGTTGTGACCGATAAGAAAAACTAATTACGCTTAATAAACTAAAAAGATGAATATTTGACTGTTTATTCTTGACAAATATTGGAATAAAGTTTTTGTTTATTTATTTGATTTCTTCACTTTTGTATTCATTTGCTTTGCTAATCACTAGTAAGTAGTTCACTTTTTTTACATGTGTTCTTTACTTGTTTAGCGTAAACAAATTAAATTTCAATAAATCTGTAGCTGTAAATAATTCTGCTTTCTTCTTTGTCATTTTTTCATGAATAATTATGTGGACCATCTATCCCGGCACCTCGGTAGAGGTGGTCAGATGTCACGACTTCAGTTCTCGACCCAATTTTCAGTAAATATTGCCTTAAAGCAAATACCGTCCAGTTTCTCTGAATCAGCATAAAATTCTGAACGTATTAGGTTTCATCGTATCAGGTGTACCGACTGTCCCGGACTTACCCTATCGAACGAAACGACGTGAACTTGGTGTACCTACGGTCAGAATCCACTTTGCTCATCAGATGGATAGAACCATTGCAATAGCACGGAAACCAGAGACTCCTAATCAGAACCATTGCAATCATTAAAACTTGGAGTGGCGTCGGCGTGCTTCGACGCCGAGGGATTTCCACCCCGTGCACGGTTCTCGCATGCCTTCATAATAATATCACCCGAACCTGACCGACTTGAAGTCGCATTTTTCAAAATCTTGCGCCACTCAAAGTGTTCAGTGGCGCACCTCCCAAGAAAAAGGAAGAATGAGATTAATGTAACCACGACTAAAGTAAATCAAGACCTTTGTAAAAATCAAAGAAAACTGAATTTCGTTATTTAAATAAACTTTGCATTTTATTGAATTTGCATTGAAAATATTTCTATCCGTGCAACTCGTCACACCCCCGAGCTGAAATCCTGGGTGCGCCACTGAAAGCGTTAGAGCCTAAGAACGTGCGTAAAGATTTTCCGCGCGTATAAACAAAGGAACAAGCAAACGATCCGACCTCGCCACTTCGCGAGCTTCAGCCACCTATTGGAGCCTACACATTGGAGCACTTCGATCCTCTCTGCTCCCCGCTGTGCCCCGTACTTCCTCCCGTGGCATGCATGCGTCGCGAGAGCCTCGAGCCCCCAGAGCCTGCACCGTGTCGCTCTCTTCGTCCCTCCATGAACGATGCAGCGTAAAATCGGGGTACACATGGTCCATCGGCGTGAGATCGAGCGCGAAACACCACGCGTCGTGGTGCCGTACGGAATCGCAGATCCCACGCGGGGCACGCACAACGGCGTACTCGCGCGATCAGTGTACTCGCGCGCTCAAGGGAACTCGCGTGCTCCGAAACGTACGAACATTATATGCACGCATACGTGCGTGTGATATAGACAAACAATCCATCCACCCTCCCCGTTCTAACGGACGACCGACCACGGGGACGCGACGTTAACGGCGTTGGTTTTCCAGATACAAGTGCGAGAAAAATGAGGTACCGATTACCGTCACGAACGGCTCGACGTTGCCGCTCGTGGAGCGGCCGAACGACGAGGAGGCGGCCCTCTACAATCCGTTCGAGCACAGGAAGCTCGCCCACCCGACGTCGGACCTCGACACCCTGATACATCTGCTCAAGGGCAGCCTGGGCACCGGCATTCTGGCGATGCCGATGGCCTTCCGCAACGCCGGCCTGCTGTTCGGCCTGTTCGCCACCTTCTTCATCGGCGCGGTCTGCACCTACTGCGTCCACATACTGGTCAAGTGCGCCCATGACCTCTGCAGGCGGACGCAGACGCCGAGCCTCGGCTTCGCGGACGTCGCCGAGGCGGCCTTTCTCGTCGGTCCCGAGCCCGTGCAGAAGTACGCTCGCCTTGCAAAGTAAGTAGCTTCCGCGCTTGCTTGGTAATTGGCGGTGGAATTTCGGAGGCGGGAATGTTATTACATAGTACACCGCGGAGCCAGTGGCACTCTGCGGTTAGGAGCATTGCCGCGATTTCGGTGGTCACTGCGGTCACTTTCGATTAAAAGGGTGGCCGCACGGGCGATGCGGGACGTTTCGCGTGTGAAATGGAATTCCTTGACCGACCGTTACTGCTCTGGGCTTGGAACGAAGTGGAATGTATTTTATTTAACGGGGTAGAACTGGAATGATAATTAACTGAGATTCTCGGTTGTCACACTGGGTCGAAATGACACGACTTTGAAGTGAAATATTTTTGAGGCGTCATTGGAAAATGGTACTACTGGTGTGTCCTGTAGTAGTATGTACTTTTATGTATCCTCTACAGGTTGAGACGCTTTCCGAGTGAGGGGATTTTTATTTATTAAGGGTATTTTTATTAATTTTTTTTATATAGAAGTAGCATATCTACAAAAATATAACCATATATTTTTAGTTAAAAATATTGAAAATTAAAGAGGTCGGGATTTTTTAAGCAGAAGACTTTTCTGGAACTCTTTTTCTTCAAAACAGTGGTTTAAACGTGATGATACTTTAAATGTTAGTTTTCACCGATGAACATAAATTATATTCTACAATGTTAGAAGTCTCAAAAAGGCTTCTTGGATGTCGGTTGTAATTTTATTATAAACGTAAATATTTTCCTATAAAAAAATTACCAAATGTTCTTTAAACGTTGCTCTTTAAAGTGCAAAAAGTTCTGTAAAAATATATGCTTCCGCTTTTTCAAATAAAATTCACAAACATTCACCTCTTTTCGGCCTCCTGACCAGGTATAACCCCTTAATTTAACAGATAGTTGTTGAACAGCAGCTGATTGGAAGTTCTCTTGAATCAAATGGACCCAGTGTGACAACTACGTTCGAAAAAATAGGTGTGACAACCGAGAGTTAAGTAGCCGTCGATTACACGTGGGAATTTTATAATTGAACTTAGAAATACTCGATTAGTATAAATATTTTTCTAGAGTAATGTGGAACCTCTCGTTAAGTGTTCATGATTTTAAACACTTAATTTAAAGTCCACTTTGAAGTGAAAAAAATGTAGTAGCAGCAGAGCTCCCGGCTGTTGTGATGGTATCAAGCGTTCCTTGCACCGTTTCAGAGCGACGATCAACTCGTTCCTCGTGATCGACTTGATAGGCTGCTGCTGCGTGTACATAGTCTTCATCTCGACCAACGTCAAGGAGGTGGCCGATTATTACACCGACTCTGACAAGGATGTCCGGCTTTACATGGCGGCACTATTGCCACTGCTGGCCATTTTCTCCCTCGTGAGGAACCTGAAATATCTGGCGCCGTTTTCTATGATCGCGAACGTCCTGATCGCCACCGGAATGGGGATCACCTTCTACTACATCTTCAGCGACCTGCCCAGCATCAAGGACGTACCGAACTTCTCGAGCTGGTCTCAGTTACCCTTGTTCTTCGGCACTGCCATCTTCGCTCTGGAAGGCATCGGTGTGGTAAGTATTTTTATATATATTTGAGGGTGTTACCCCATCACGACACATAATTACGTTAATTACATTATTATATCTACGTTGGAGTTGAGAAGTTGTAATAATAATCGTAGAAGCAACGAATGTAGCAAAAATAATAACGATAATTGAGCAGTTGAAATGGTAAACGATATTGGTGCCAAAAAATATTTATTTTAGTGGAAAAGGATGTGAATTCCACGCGGAATACGGTGGCAAAACTTAGAAGTGCTAGAATAATATATATTATGATAATATTCGTATAGATAGAGCTAAAATCGTAAGTGCCAACTTCGCTGTGATGAAAACCGATGAAAGTGCCAAAAATCTTCACGGCCGTACTGCTTTTGTTTTCCTCTACGTCTGTAAAGGTGGTATACGCTGAACGTCCATAGCGAGAAACAACCAAGATGAGATAAACCAGTGATAAACGACGTAATTGACAAAATGAACAGACCTGCATTTCCTCTTTCTACTGAAAATTTTAACTTATTGGCACTTACATCGTTTGCCATTTCTACTCCTCAATTATAAACTAATGATAAGGGCAGGGCCGGCCGCAGGGGGGTTGCAGCGGGTGCAAGGCACCCGGGCCCCAGAAAAGACAGAAATAAAGAAAAGAGTAAATAAAAAATAAAAAAACAAGAACGAATTTTTTTATTTGATTAAAATTAAAAAAAAAAGAATTTGGGACATAATTTCTCTACTATTATTAATGATATGGCAATAATAGAGTCATATATTTAAATATATTAATGTTTATTTGTTTATTTCTTTTATTTTGTTCTCTTTATTATTGTTATTATTATCCTTCTTTTCGAGATTTCGTTCTGTGAAAAGATGATATGCTTTGTTACCGTTGATGGCCGGCCCTGGATGAGGTAACAGAGAGAAAGAAAAGGAAAAAACTGTAGAACGCTACGTTAAAGGTTGCCTAGTCTGACAAAATGCATATGTACTTATGCGGACGATTTGAAAGAAGCAACTGAACCAACGAACAAGTGAAGAGAAACAGAGGCTTGATGACAGGAGTTGTAAAGTTTTCTTTTACAGTTTTTAGTACACGTGCTGCATTTTGCGACACAGCCAGTGGCGGATCCAGGAGCCTTTCTTGGGGGGGGGGGGGCGAAACGTGTAAAAGGACATACCTACATTTTTGAATTTTCTTTTACGAGATTTAAATATGCTTGTAATTTATATTTTAATATATCTATCTGCTACTATAGTCTGAATAATTAAATACACATTAAGTATATACCTAACAAGTGTTTCAGAATGTGACATAATATTTTTATATTTTATTATTCTTGGGGGGGGGGGGGGGGGGGGGGCGATCGCCCCCATCGCCCCCCCCCCCCCCTGGATCCGCCACTGGACACAGCACTGTTCACTCGCCTGCGTGTCGTTATGCAAATAACCCATTCGTATTCCGCTCGATGCTCGATCGTAGACGACATAGCGGTTTAATCGGCTGCTTAGTATTTCGATCATGCGATACGGTGTTACGAGAGAGGCGGTTTAGGCGGGTCAAAATTTTTTCGACGAAGGAGTCGGGTGAAATCGGCATTTTTTATATTCCGTGGTTTGCGAAAGGCCTTGGGACATTGCACTTTCTTTTTCGTTTTCAATTCGCAGTAGCTTCGAAGTGAAACTATTTTTTTTGCAGGCTGTCTGCGAGATGCTAATCAGTTCTGTTTCATTATGCTTGGCTAATTTGCTTTCACGTGTCGATTCAAATTTTTTTTCGTAGAAATAAAAAATTCCTTGAGACACATCAAGTTTCGTGTGCAGAGTGAAAAAGATTCCAAGATGATGTTTTAATTTTTAATGTTCATATTAATCGAAATTAGTCGGCTTGGCATTCAGATTATAGTTTTGATCGTCCTACGACATTAATCAACACGCGAATACACGCCAATGAATGTTTAAAAGTGGATAAATTTTAAAAGTCCATTATTTACTATTGAGAAATTATCAAATTTACACGTTGAACTATCGTTACCTGTAAAATCGACGAAATGTATAACAGCGGCAGTAATATTCTACGTATAATAACCGCGTAGAAAAAAGTTACATCATAAGTGCGAGCTGTTACGTAAGCGCATGTAAGAAAAACTAAAACTATGAGGCCGTGGACGATCCTCTTGCCGGATTTGCATATCGTGTCCTAACGCGATTACCCGTAACAGCGACAAAGTATACATATAATTAGGACTTACAGTCTGAATCTCGTTATGCAGATTTCTCTCGAGCATTTCATTTCCTGCAAATTATCTTATTTAACGACGATAATGGAATCAAATTTCTCGGCGGCTCTGCAAGGGGGATTTTGAATTCGCAAGTGGCTGAGTAAATTTTTATCTCAAGTACATTTAATTTGTTCTTAAGAGCACAATTACGAAAACGTTCTTTGAATCGACGAAATTTGAAGGGCTGCTTCACCCTCTTGGCGCATTACTATGAAAAACCGAAAAGTAGTTTTCCAATACTTCGAGATACCCCATAAACTCATGTGGACTTGAATTAAAAGAAAATTGCACGGTACTTTCAACACCTATTTCATCACCTCGATTATTATAAAATTTACAGAAGTTTATTATTCAACCCTCGTGACTCACTGGGTTTCGCTGTACTTGGGGTTCAGCCCCGTTCTTATTCGACTCCTCCCAAACATCGACCTAGTACTCTACCCTTAGTACCATGCATTAACAACAAAAAAACCTTAACCTTGCCCTATGATGCTACGAAGAATACAGTTTCAAGCACAGCACGAATCTCGCGCAACGTCCAGTAGCGAGGTCAGCCATAACTCAGGCAGGCATCGTAGCGGTGATACAGTAGCTGGAAGAGAGATATCTTCGTCGTGAAATCGGTGGAGCGTTAAAGTAAACATGTTTAGTACGTTAGCACAAACAAATTGGCAGAAATATTGATCGCACCACTCGAATATTTAGCGTGTATTCACTTCCACCACATTTAGTATTAATAGATACCCCTTACAAGGGAAGTTAGGCGACCCGAAAATTCAGAGAATTATACAACTTCGTGTGCAAGTAAATAGAGTAATTCATCCGTACGACAAGCCTATTTTTTGTTTTCATGGGGTGGAATCACCCCACCGAACCGTGAGAGATATCGAAAAGAAGTTTAAACAAAAGTTGCATCTTTTTTTATATTTAAAAAACTCCGTAAAATAATTATCGAATTAAGGTGATGGGGGTAACTTGAAAAGTATTGATTTTCGATAATTTTTACGCACTTTTGTAGATATAAAAAAAGATGCAACTTTTGTTTAAACTTCTTTTCGATACCTCTCACGGTTCTCCAGGTATTCCACGAAAAAGAAAATTCTGCATTTTTCTGAAGGGATGATTCCACCCCTACTTTATGAATCACGTAATTATGAAGATCGTTTCATAGGACGTAGATTTAGGGATGAGGCAATAAACATATCCAATTACTTACTATATAATATAGTACTATTGCCCGATGAGAAGAAGACTGACTACCACCAAGTTGAAATGTCACAGGGGCAAGGGGAATCGTCCACTCGCATCAATCTATCCCCTCCAACACAGTTCGTCCCGCGACGAAGAACGTAAACAAAACCAATCGCGACAATCCGCGGATATGGACAGCCGCTAAGAACCGAAAAGTAGGACTTCTTGGAGGGGATAGGGTGGAGCGAGCGGGCGATTCCCCTTGCCCCTGTGACATTTCAGCTTGGGGGTAGTCAGTCTTCTTCTCATCGGGCAATAGTAGAAACAATCACCCAAAGCCTCAATTATTAAAGTCGTTCCATCATCCAGTACCACCTCTCGACGGCTTGATTTACAATAATGCTTGCAGGTGATGCCCCTGGAGAACAACATGAAGACGCCGACCCACTTCACCGGCTGCCCGGGCGTGCTGAACACCGGCATGTTCTTCGTGGTGCTGTTGTACAGCACCGTCGGTTTCTTCGGTTACTGGCGTTACGGCGTGGACACGCAGGCCTCGATCACGCTGAACCCGTCGCAGAGCGAGATCCTCGCCCAGTCTGCGAAGCTGATGATCGCGGTGGCGATCTTCCTGACCTACGGCCTGCAGTTCTACGTGCCGATGGAGATCATCTGGAAGAACGCCAAGCAGTACTTCGGCTCGAGGAAGCTGATCGCCGAGTACACGATCCGCATCTGCCTGGTGGTGTTCACGGTGGGCGTGGCCATCGCTATACCGAACCTGGGCCCGTTCATATCGCTGGTAGGCGCCGTTTGCCTGTCCACGCTGGGCCTGATGTTCCCGTCCGTGATCGAGCTGGTGACCGTGTGGGACCAGGAGAACGGCCTGGGGGCCTGCTACTGGAGGCTCTGGAAGAACCTGGCCATCATCTCGTTCGGGGTGCTGGGCTTCCTCACCGGCACCTACGTCAGCATCCAGGAGATCCTAGAGCCGAAGAAATGAAGCGCCGGGTTCGAAGGAGCTGCGGTGCGACGGAATAATCGCTCAGCGCGTACCACAGATGCCGGCGTGTTCGACACCTTCCGCGCTCCCTGGGAGCGGGCTCGTCGGACCACCAGGACGACGACGGCTAGGACGGTGGTGCCGCCGCCGCCGCTAGAGCAAACCGGGACGAGTTACGCGGCCACGCGAGCTCCGAACTTCTAGCTTCGTCTCGCTCCTTCTGTTCTCCACATCGGTAGTACGGCGACCGTAACGACGACGAAGACGTCACGTAGATTGGCCTCCTTTTGTGGCAGGACCTTCAGTTTTCTATTCCCTTGGGTTTCTTCATCCCCTTCTTCTTCTTCTTCTTCTTTTTTTAAATCGTAGACAAAGTAGCTTCACGCGCGCAGCCGCCGAGAGGGGGTTCGTGTACGCGGGAATTATCCGTGGACACCCGGGGACAATAAGGGACATCGTATAAGACTGAACGTTGACAATAACATTGTATGGCGGACGTTACTTTTGTCCGCAACGTGGTATATACGTACAGTGTAGAGCGTAGTTCGTGCGAGTGACACGAAAGGGTGAAGCTTCGCGTGCACGTTACACACGCCTGTCTAATATTCGATATTTCTACTTGAGTATGTCTAGCGAGAGTATGTCACAGCGATACAACTCTAATGCAACAGATTTATACGCACAGGTTCGCCGGACGTTAGCAGCCCCCGATTCAAAAGGGGGTTCCTTTTACGCAAGCTTAACACCGAAGATCCATGGTTTCTTGCGAAGAAACATTGCTCCGGGAATTCGACTTATCTTCACAACGAGGATTCACCCTTTTCTACCGCTTTTTTACATTGTACCACGAAGTACGCTCCACCACATCAGCATTCTATTCCTGCGTTTTTGTAGCTTTCTCCTCAATAGTGACATTTACAGTGGTGGTTGAAAGAAACATAATACTGGTGCCTGTTGTCTACTTTGCAACCCCCTAATCTGCGGGGGTATTAATTTTAAGATACAATCCTGTCTAACTGAACTAATCCCTGTCGCTGTTCGCCGTTCGAGCTTCCTTTTGACCACTACTGTACGACACAGGCGGGACGTAATTTATTCAGAAGCTCGCGGTGCACGAACTCCTTCCGCCTTACCACTCCGTTTCCCCCGGCAGACTCGTGCAACCGAAATACGCGTGTCGCGGCAAACGCAGGCTCGACGACACGTGCGTTAAAGGGCACGATCGATCCTCGCCGATCTACGTCAGAGTCGTCGGTGCTGACGTCGCGCCGTACAACGCCGTACGCCATGTGCACGGTAGGAAGCATTAATGCCGCACTTGCTCCACTCGAGCCGCCTATCCGAACGCCGTTCTTACTACTCGCCAAGCGCATTCCACCGGAAGTGGCGTCAGCGCGTCGAGTTCGCCGGAGCCAGAGCACTTCAGACGCTCGTAAAACCACGGAATTAAAGTCACAAGCAAAGCAGTTCGGAAATCCCAGATATAGCGGACGGAATATATGTATTCCGATATCCATACGACTCCTGGAACCTCCATTATACGCATCTTCGATAACTAAGCGCACTAAGCGTTCGCATTAATTCTGATTAAGAATATTCTCATATTTTCGTGTAATATAATAGTCGCCAGACTAAGGAAAATAATTGGAAAGTGTTTAAAAACATGAATATATAATTTACCTGTTAGTTTGAATAATGGAGGTTCCACCCGATATCCTCTTTGATATCCCCTCGAATATTCCCCTATAATTATAGACATTAAGAGTATTTTCATCGTCCTCGAAGAACGCGGAAATGATGAAACGTATTCTTAAACGTGACTCTTTAATTACTCTAATTGCACACCGCGTCCGAACCAGAACACTTGTCACCGAAACCAATTGGAACTCGCCAATTTATAATCGCTCGCGGCAGCAAGCAAGGCGCGGCATTAATGAGCTTCTCACCGTGCATCGTCATACGTTCGAGCGATTACCCGAGCAAAGTAAATGGCACAACGCGGCTCGGAGCACCCGTATCCACCGGGATCGTGGACCCCAGCACCCGTGGGATCCTTGCAGGATGCTGGGACGAGTATCAAGGACGTGGACAGAGGCGCCCTCCCCTCCTCTCTTCTTATTATTTATTCGCGTTGCGTCGGCCGTGCGCACAGAACGACGAAGCTTTTCCATCGACAATTGACACACCCACACAACTGCGGGACGGTTTTTTGTAGTAGCTTGCGCACACGCCGTACGGGCATAGATATGTAAATTATAATTGAGCGTCGTATCCCTTTCGTTATTTTCTTCTGTGAATCTACGAACAGGGGCCGTTCGCGTATTTCTTTCAATTCTAACGCGCGCTCAACCGTTCGTTCAATTTGCGTTCATTGCGACAAGAGAACCATTTGTAAGATAATGAGCCTCCGGCCGGGCGATCGTCGAACGGTCTGCGTTTTACAATTAGTAACTCTATTGGAAAGCAGATTCGATTGTTATTCATTGGTGGTTCGCGCTATAAGAATCTCTATGTGACCCGGTTAATCTTAACCCACCGGCTTCCTAAATTTGATCGTCGAAATTGTTATTGATGATTTTTCAGCATCAGACATTTTAACTTCTGAAATTTTAACACGTTGACTGCCATGGGGTCGTAAATGAAGGCTAAGGGGAAAATCGAGGGATTTTTATCGTCCATTTATCGTGATTTTTGCGATTTATAGCATATTTTGTTGGTGGCAACTGGGAATCACAAAGGGTTATAAAGTTCAAGTACCCTTGTAAGATAACGTTAAATATTTGGTATAGGTACTCGTTAAAAACAGGAAATGTTCACTCTGCATTGGAATAAAATACCAAATGTCCCCACTCTTCGGCTAAGCATAAGCTTCAAGCTTCTGTCGCCAAGGTAAAACAAGAAATTATTTAAGCAAATTAAATTCATCGAGCCTTGCTTCCTTACTGGTGGACTAAAGTATTAGAACTTAATTCTCTCGATAAATCTGTTTCGTGACATTCCCTGTTTTTCCCCATACCTTTCGAATAACTACCCCCTAGCGCGATCTCTCTTCACAGCTGTTCAGTGAACAAACCCTTAAGATCTGCAAATTTCAGCGTTATTAATAATCGTGTACCGTAACAAGTGCAACGGCAAACATTTAAATGCAGGCATATAGAATTTCGGGAATTTAAGATGCCAGGTCGATCGACGCCAGCCAAGGCGGAGGCTGCGGATCTGTTCCTAGTGCATTCTGCACAAAAGAAGAAACAAGAGAAAACGTACAAAAAACGGTTACTAATTAAGTGTAAGAGGCAAGAATGGCACGTAGGTGTGATAATATCGTGATTGCACGCTTGCTAGTCCTTTGTAGCGGAGTTTAGCGAGAGACACTGCCGCGCGCTGTGCGTCACCGCGCGAGATTAGGGCGCTAATTGGATGTTTAACTTGACACCGGGATGGTCGTAGCCCGGCGATGCCGATGGACGAATTGTTTTTTTTCACTGGCGACAAGTAGGGACGCGCGCGGGGGCGAGCCGGCGAAGGCGGGAGGGTGTCAAGGTCGGTACATACGCTTAGCAATCGAAATTCTTCTCGTTGCGTCCATCGTCGAGTCGCTTATTTGTGCGAGCACTTCGCGGAACAGTTATACAATCGAAGGACGAGTAAAAAAAGAAGAGTAAAATCGACTTATTTTTGGTACTACGAAACGAAGGAGGAGTATGCTCCCGGCTAGGCGGGGCGTACGGGAATCGAAAAGCCGCGGGGGCAGTACAAAATTGATTAAGACTCTATGGCTGTAAAGTAGAATTCTAAAGGGAAGCGAGAGTTCAAGCGCAGTTGTCCGATGATGCCTTCGATCAGATTCGGGGTGCGTGCGGGACGATCCAGTCGATCGAAGGGGTTGGCGGAGGTCGTGCGTGCGAGTCTGAACGACGAGATCCGGACATGCTCGACCTTGCCTCGAGACTTTATTATTCTTCAAAGCTATTTCGATCGTTGAGAGAGCTGTGCGTTTTACGTATTGGGCTCGCCATCCGGAGTACCATTCGTTCCGACTATTTTCGATCACCGTTCTGACGCGGAACCGCCGCGTCACCGACATTTTGTACGACTCGCTTTCGCTTTCCAAGACGGAATTCAGTGCCTTGGTTCTTTCGTCTCACGGAGATCGTAGGATTAAGACTGGCTGTTAATAGGGGTGTGTTGGAGCTGTGGGTGCGGGTTCCATTTTGGTAATGGAGCTGAATGAAGGGGAGCCGGAAAAGTCTCAATGAAACAATCGATCTTTGGAATCTAGTATTCTTTTGGCAAACGGTTTCTCAAAGCTTTGTGATACAATCGCGTTCCTCTATGCATATTCGTCTCCTGTATCATAATCTATTTATGTAGTTTTACACAAGCACGTTACCAAATTCGAGTCACGCCAAAAGTTCGCCCGAAAGTGGGGCCAAGAAAGTAACGGTAAATATAAATTCACGAATGCTACGAATTTCTGTAAAATAAGATCACTAAATTCTCGAGATATCAATTATTTTAAAATGTAACGCAAGGATCCAAAGATCGTATTTATTAAGACTTTTCTACCTCTTTTCGTGAACTATGTTAGCCGCGCGAGTTTGCCCCCATAGCTGCGAGACGCCCCGTGCAAGGATGAACGGACACTGTGTGCGTCGTTCTAATCCAGAACGATTAACACCTCGACCGGCGCGGGCGTGTTTTCACGCCCGAGTGTCCCCGGATGTTCACTCGCCGCTCGGGGTGTTAAGAAATTGAGAAACAACGGTGTTCTGCATGGGGATGTAGATTACACTCTGGTAAACAATGACCAATGCACGGTAGTTATTGCCATTTCGTGATTGCCGTGTTGCAGACACGCGCTTCGCCCGGAACACGCAAAGTAGAGTAATAGCCGCTATCGCCGAGCCGCAGGGAAACTGTAAACGAAAACTTTCGCGGAGCTTCAACCGTCTTCTCACCATTCTCTGTACTCGTCCGTACTCTCTTCTCCGCGATGGCTTTGCTCGCGTGTCTTATAAGGTGCATGCAAAAGGAGAGAAGAATGTCTGTGTTAAAACGCGATCCCCTTTATTCTCGGGGGTGAAATCTTCCGGGATGCGAGCGACTCGCTTCGGGATCGCGATTTACACGGAGATTCGCCGTCGATGGACGAGATACGTACATGCCGTTTTCGCCGCTTTTTGTACTTTAGAACCTTCCATGAATCTGGACCGCGCGCGCGCGCGCGCGAGTATTTTATGTGGCAATGGTTGCCGCGCAGGGGATGTCGTTCCACGTGCACGCGTGTCCCGTGCACGCTATCAATTTGTCTGTCATTGTACCCGAACAATGTTAACGATATTTAATACAGGACGAAATCAATTTGCAAAACATCCAACGCGTTAGTTTCTTTATTGCGCAATTCTACCGACTCCCTGAAACTTCTTCAAGCTTCTTCTTCTCCGGTTTAATTTTAACGTATTTTTTTTTTCAAGTAAATTCATTTGTGGAATATAGTAGAGAATGTGATACGGAGGGTGCATGTAATCTTATTTTTCTCTATATTTTCTTCTTTTTAATTGTGGAGATAGTAAGGCGGCAGTGGTCAATGAAAGACACTGCGGTTTCTTTGCCTGTGATTTGATCAAGTAGAATATTAATTTAGTAAAACAACGTAAGTATTCGTTACTAAGATAGCTTATTTTAATTGTCGTTTCGGTAAAGACCAGCCTTATTTTTGGAAATATATATATATTGTGGAATGTTTCTCCGGATTAGAATGTACTTTTACTGTAAAAGTACACGAATTAGTTAATAGTTGTAGACACACCATGATTCATTGAAAAATCTGAATATTTACGAAGCACGGCATTAACATTAAGAAGTGTTAATGATTAGATTATGGATAGTACCCAGTAAAATAGTTAAGGGAGGATTCTCGTGTAACTCGACGACAGTGAGGCGATATTTGTGATTTTTTTTCAAAGAAATTGTTCAATGGATCTTTTTGAAACTTTTAGGATATTTAATTGAACATCTAAGGAATTCGAAAAAATTTTGTTTTCTGTAAAATAATTCGTTTAGTGTAAACTGTGGAGGTATTTCTCGGCGTCGAAGCAGTGACTCGGCGTGCGAGTTACACGAGAATTGACGAGAATCTCGCCTTAAGGATTCATACTTCAAGATGCAACTGCAAAATTGCATAAATTATTGAAACACTTTCTGCAGTAATAAATAAATCATTTTGTTGTTGGCCATTATCGCATATAATTATTATCATCGAAATTTGTTCGAGTCTGGGTAGGTTACTTATCGGCGAAGAACTTGCCAATTAGAATTTGATTGTCTGCTTTCTTCTAGGTGTCGCCACATATACCTTTTTTGTGGCGATACTTATGATACCAAAGTCAAATTAAGTTGTTAGATTTAATTCCTTACTCTTGGTTGTTTAGTCGCTACATCCCTTATGAAATTCGTATGTACGAAAGTTATACATATAGAGCAGGCCCTAACCTCAGGCAGGGTCTTACTAAACTTGCAGTTATTTTCTAGTGAGTACACAGTACGTTTATCTAACCTCAAAAATTACAGTACCATCTAAAAGCAACGAATTCAAATGGTGTGTATTAATCAGCAATGATGCGAACGTTATGCTTAAGTTGTAAACACAAATTTATTTAACACAACGAATGAATTTAACACAATAAACTTTCCTATTTTCAATTAAATCTCTTCCACCTCAGCATTCTTTACTTCAAAATCCTGAATGATCATTTTATCCTTGCTTATTTCTATGTACAAAGGGTTCCCTTCCAGCGTTAATTCTTCTAAATTAGTCAGTGCTGCTAAATATTGCATATCATTACTGTCCTGGAAAACCATATTCATTAATAAGTCTATCGCAATGTTTATTCCCCCCTTGCGAGTACTTACCCTTAAACAGTTGTTGGCAGCATAAAGTTTCTCCAATGTCCGCAGCTCCTTTACGAACGCTAAGGACGTTATTTTATTATTCTCGATCGACAAGTACTTTAGATTATCACTTCCAAGGAAATCTTCCGCGGCCAGAATTTGAATTTCGTTAAAATCCAAAGCTACAGATTCCAATGTAGAGCAACGATTTATTCCTAAATATCGCGTACAGATGTGCGAGGATAAAAGTGGTACTTAAGAAGTCCGATATTATCTTCGCACGTGAATAATTACCGTTAACATTCCGAAGATAATTATTATGTAGATATATATGCTTTATCGCTGGCGAGTCCATATTAATATCCATTAGCGACTGGATGCAATTGTGGTCCAGAAACAAAGTGCACAGCTTCGGGAATGTGTGCGCATCTCCCTCGCGATCGGTTTGACCGAACGTTTCAAGGCGATTGTAACTTAAGCACAGCGTGTGCAGATGTTGGAAAGAATGCAGGCTCCATAAATAAGTTATCTGGTTCTTACTCAAGTCCAAGCTCTCTAACTGAGGCAGAAGTTCAGCGGAGAGATCCGCCTGAAACGATATAGCAATTATCTCGTTTTCCGAACGTTTCGAAGTAACGAATAACGTACCTTCGATAAGGAACAGTCGGTTAGACTCAGTTGCGTGATGTTTATTAATTGATCCGTCGAATACATTGCGTTCAACACGTGCTTGTCTAACTTGTTTCCAAATACGTGCCTCGCCTCGGAGACGTCCCACTTCTGTACACATTCTCCGGATATATACTACAATAGCATTCGTACAATCTGCAGAAGTTGCGTTCGGAAGGACTCGCGGTTTATTAACGATCGTACTTACCTTGACGTTACTCAAATGAAATATAATAAAGCATTTGTATAACGCGTCCGCGTTACATATCGGATTACTGGACAGGTCTATAACATACAGCATTTCCCAGGTTTTAACATTGTCTATCTGCGTTACGCTCCCTATATTATTATTGCCGCAGTAGAATTCCTGCAGTGTGCGAAACGACTCCATTGGCTCTAAGCTTGCTATTAAATTGTTAGTCAAGTCCAGGTACTTCAATGATGGGAAATTCATTTCGGTAAAGGCGCTCGGGACTGAAATGAAGTTACTCCCGAGGTTCAGTTTGGTCAGATGTTTCAAAGGTCCCGCAACGGACGATGTGGTCAATAAGCAACACGTCGCGCAGAGCTCTTGGACTTTCGACGCTTTTCTCAGAACGGCCGATGCTGTGAGAAAATCTTGCGATACGTGAATAAATTTCGCGTGCTCTATGTTTCTCCTCTCTGTAACTGCCATCCGACTCGCGCTTTTTATCGCATCCTGCTTCAAATAGAGCAATTTATTATTGCGCTTCAGCCTGCACATACTGAACGCGCACGGGAAGTAACTTTGCTCTAAATTCGGTGTTTCGCACGCGTGATGGTTGATAAACCGCAAGTTCGGCATGCAAGTGTACGTTAAGTATTCCGCTAATTTTGGGTCGAGAACGTCTTGGAAGGGATTGTTGTGAATGCTTAATTTATGCACGTTGGGTATAACAGTTTTAAAGGTTTCGATAACCGCGAGACAGTTTATCAAGCGGTTCCACGATATATCCAGATCTTGTAACACCGGCAAGGTTTCTTCGACGCTTATCCATTTTATATCGTTGAAGCTTACGTTCAAGATTCTTATTTTCTTCATGAAGCTTGAGCACGGAAGTTCTTGTAATCGATTGAAAGATATATCGAACTCCCTTAAGTTAGGCAAATCCAAATCTGTATCGATCGAATTTATATCTTGCCCGCAAATACATATCTTCGCGAGATTATATATCTCCAATCTTCCGTGGGTATTAATATGTTGGCTAATATTCAAGTTAGATAACGAAATGTGCGTACTGTTCTCTGACGTACGTGTATCAGCAGGGATCTCGTATTTCTCCTACAAGTGGATTCACAGGCTTCTGTTATAAATAACATCTCCGGTATCTAGGGAAACTAGTTCCTAATTTAAATTACAATAAGGAAAATTACATTTCTTGCTTCACGGAGTACGTACTCGTACTCTACCACGAACATGGGATTTCTAACGTTTCTGGTAGTTAACTTAAACGTTTTACAAATCTGACACGAATCTTCCTGGTAATTCTTATGTTTCGTGTGCAAATAGTCCGTGGCACTGTTTGTTCTGTACAGAGACGCCTTATTATTTTTATACGAGCACGATTTGAAATTGATATTAGGGTAGATGTACCAGTAAATGAACACGGACCAGTGAATGGACATTTTTTATTAAAACAAGTGAAATAAGTTATTAAAATAAGCAACTAATTAATTAAAGACTTCTTTCAATTTCTTGCTTCATATCCAAACAATTTTTGCAGCACGTGGAATCAATCGCGCTGCAAACATAATTTTATAAAAGTGTTCATTCATTAGCCTTAAGTGTTCATTTATTGGTGCGTTTACCCTATATCATTACTTTTCCCCGGAATTGAAAATCGGGGCTTGTAGAAGCACACAAACGCGTCGCTTTTGGCACACGTTAACCAGATTCAGTACATGCCCGAGCTTCCTCGTTTCAAACATTTTTTTTAACCATTCTGCATCCGCCACTGCCAAACAATTAGTTACCATCAACTCGTTCTACAAACGAAAAGATGTTTGCCGATTATACTTTCACGTTGCGCAAAACGTAGCTTCTCAAAAGATCGTATAGATACTCCTGTAAACAAATCTGTTTTAAAGAAATTGAAGGGCCATTTTTGAATGTCCGTTACTCCCGGCGTTATTAATATTTTCAGGATCATATCGTTTAAATCAGATTGTAGATTCTCATCTTCATCGACGTTCAATCGATCGAGTTCCTTGTTGCTGACTTTCGTTACTTTGAATAATTTCAATCCGGCTATGCCTGTGTTACTGCACAGCAAAGGAGGTTTTAGCAATTATATTAGAAACATTTCCGGCGATCCAGTTGAAAGTACATTCCACGTACTGTTTTACGATTAAACACAGAGATTCTTCTAAGAATTGTTCGCACAGTTGAATAACTGTGTTTGCAGAGGTGGCATCGTATTCAACGAACTTTATATTCCCGCAATAATCCGCATTAATTTTCATCTGCTGTTGGGAAGTCTAGGGAACAAATGGGTAGCGATATCTCATTAATATCTAATTATTAGAGATGTACCGACTAGGGTTTTGGCCGACTAGCCGACTAGCTGATTAATCGGCCCCCAAGAAGCCGACTAGTCGCCGATTACAAAAGTGGCCGGCAGGGCCGGCGCGAGGATGGTTGGCGCCCTTACCCACACAGCACCATAACATTGCAGCAACGTCTCTGCAATGATGCGGTGCAAGATGGCAATGTTGCAACATAACATTGCAGAGACGTTGCAGGTTCAGTCCTATGTCCGCCTTCGCAATATTGCAGGTGTGTATTTTTGCAAAGTTGCGGCAACATTACGAATATGTAGTCCTTCAACGTTCCGGCAATGATTCTGCAACGAAACGGCAAAATTGTGGCAATGATCCTGCAACTCTTCGGCAATATTGCGGTGCGTATCCAGTTAAATGAAACACGCCGTAAAATCCACTCGACGTCATGTACATATTTCGAAAAATTTTGACAAAGTCATAGTTGCTTCAGAATATTGTTGTAATGTTTCCATAAGTTTTCACTACAGTATTGCACGACAATGTGCGCGCAATATTGCAGAAATATTGTAGGACCGTTGCCACTGGAACATTGCACGACGATGTGGGCGCAATATTGCAGCAATATTGCAGGATCGTTGCCAACGGAACATTACACGGCAACGAAATTGCAATATTGCTGCAATATTGTAGGATCATTGCCACTCCAATAATGCACGACAATATTGCAGGAACGTTCCTACAATATTGCAATGCAACCTGCAACAACGTAATATTGCAGCAACGTCCCTGCAATACTGCTGCAACGAGGTGTGCTGTATGGGTATGCAAGATAATTTTTGGCGCCCTCAAATGTTTGCACCTGTTTTCTATTTAATACGTTTTGTCTTTACGAAGTAGAATTAAAAAAAGAATTACATTTACATTTTGTTTATATGGGAGTTGGGTTCCTTTATTATTATGTCTGCGATATAGTTTTTGGCGCCCCCTTCGGCTGGCGCCCTTATGCGGTGCATTACTTGCATAATGGGTTCCGCCGGCTCTGGTGGCCGGATAGTCGGCTTAACCGACTAGTCGGCCACTATTCAGTACATCTCTAATAGCAAAGTTATAAAACTTGTTAGAAAAGGAGAACAAAAAATTGGTAAATATTCACAAAAAGGGGGCCGATCAATCGGCCTTTTTTGTCGACTACAACCCCTGGCAATAAGTTTTCGACCAAACGCAATGGTACGAAGTCAACGAGAAACACCAAAATTTTTTGTACGTAAAACAATGCGGTATAAATTTAAAACTCGTGGTAATGTTAAATTGGTCTAACATGAAGTAAATACAACAAAAATAATTAAGACATTCGTTTATTATCTACTAAAAAACAATGTTATACGGTTATACGGGCACGTGGAAATGTAATTAAATATTAGGTAATATGAATTTTAAGTAAATTATTGTTCATTTCTTCGCAAATTTATATGGTCGAATACTTTTTTCCAGAGCTTCCCTTGGCCAAATACTTTTTTCCAAGCAACATGTTGTTTGTTCATTGTTTTTTAGTAGATAATAAACGAATGTCTTAATTATTTTTATTGTATTTACTTCATATTGGACCAATTTAACATTACCACGAGTTTTAAATTTATACCGCATTGTTTTACGTACAAAAAATTTTGGTGTTTCTCGTTGACTTCGTACCATTGCGTTTGGTCGAAAACTTATTGCCAGGGGTTGTATTCGCCGACTAGTCGCCGACTACAAAAGTGGCCGGATAGTCGGCTTCACCGACTAGTCGGCCACTAGTCGGCCACTAGTCGGTACATCTCTACTAATTATCAAATAACAATTATTTCATATAATACTATGGCAGACGCATAAATGCTCGAAGAATCGTTATACTTTAGAGTGTACGATTGCTAATTTCTTCTTTTCCGTAAACTGGTTCTCGTTCAATTCCATTCTCGACATTGTGTCCTGCGATTCGGCGCGCGGCGTGTTCTTTAAAGGATCCTGATCGTCTCGCGCGACGAACAAGGAAATAATTAACGAGCTGATATTTGAGCGTATCGCGTCGCAAAACTTATAGCTTCAAGGTGTATCCCATACCTTTTTCGCTTTAATCACATAACACTGGCTTCTACAATCAAGCATTTCCTTTTCGTATTCTTCGTAGTTGCGTTTCAATGAATTCAAGTGCTCGTTTATTTGTTTATGAAGGAATACATTGTGATAAGCGATTTGCTTCCTGAAAATAGAAATTTGCTCTTTAACTTGCGACAGAGAGTATTGTACGTAGCAGAGGTCCCTATTTCACGTGTACACGTGTAGTAAACGTATCCGAACTTGAATCCGTGTAATTTTTAATACACGGATACCCGTGTATTTCTGTTCACGGATACCCGTGTAGTTCTGTTCACGGATATTCGTGTAGTTCTGTTCACGGACGACATGAACGTTGTCATGCCGACTTGACAACGAAGTATGTATTTCTATATATTGGGAAACCAAGAATTTCGATACGCCAACTAGTGACAAAAAATTGAACTACTCAGAGTAGGTTGAAATCCGTCGAAGTCCATATGATTATCAGTGTTTATATAGACATGTTGTGAAAAACGAGTGTTTTTAAATTTTTTGGAACACTAAATTTTTACATATTCGATTAATAAATACTTATTCAGAATGTTTGATGGGATCCAGCCTACTGTCAATAGTTTGCCAACTTACCACCGCAGCGCTGAAATCTAAGCCACGCCTCCACTTGGTTTCCCAATAGTGGATTGTACGAGGCGGTATTTGGCGACCATGCATCCGTGTACTTATAATCCGTGTACACGTGTATTAAGAACACGGATTTTTAATTCCTTAATACACGTTACACGTGTCCCGTGTACACGTGTATTTAGATACACGTGAAAAGCCACGACCTCTAGTACGTAGGTAGAGAGTGATAGAGATACTTGAAAAACTGATTGATCCAATGTCTTTCTTTTTTGTATACAAAGTAATGATCCAATGTTTCGATATCTGGAAGGTGGTAAACAACGTACGCACGATAATTGCAGAGAGCCACCAGGGGACACTCTCCGTACAATAGATCGGCAAATACCAGTGACTTTAATTTTCCTAATTGCGATAGGTTCCTTATGTCCTTGCGATCGAGAGGAAGAATTATTTTATAAAGTAAAGTAACGTGGAAACACAGTTCGCCAAACTGTCGTATAATAACTCGTCGTACCCTTATGAAGCGCAAATGATTCCCCGCCAAGTTTATGTACTGTAACTCTGATTTCTTCATAGGAATCTTATTTATCCTTTCCAACTTATTATCAGCCAAATTAAGCTTTTCCAAATACATCAGTGTCTGAAGATTCTATGCGGATGAAAAGTTTTTCAGTATTATCGCAATGAAATGAATTTTAGTCAGGGACGAAACTAGGTTGTAAGCGCCCCGGGGCAAGGATTCTGTTTACCCCCCCCCCCCCCCCCCCCACATTTTACCACCTTGTATTGCCCACCTTAGGAGGTTGAGTCCACACTTTACATAAAAAAGGTATAATAAATGTGTTTATTAACTGGTTCCAAACATATTGCAGGTACCCTAATTTGTTTGCTGTTTGATAACAGATAAATAAATTTTAAATAGATCAATTTTAATTACTTTTCCATAAAATGTGTATCTCCTTTATTCCTAATGAAATAACGTAATATATAAATTTGAATAAAGCCATTGATGTAGCCTTTCCAAAATTATGTCTTGCCAACATACTAATTGTAAGAGATACACCGTACATGAGGTGCGGGATTGAATCAGTAGCATATACTCTTTACTATAGCATATTTTAATGACGAAAAATAAAATAATAATATCATTAAACAATATAGGTATTATACCATTAGACGTATATTCAAACGCTATTGTGTAAATAATGGTTGGAAGCACGAAAAAATCAAATATACAGTAATTGTAGAAAATTGAATGATCTTTTAATATTATTTGAACAAAATTTCGATAGGGCTTACCATTTTTGAGAATTTCTTTAAATCCACACCATTGATGGATTCTAAACTTTAAGGCCTGGTGTCCGATTGCAATAAACTTTTTCAAGGATTATTTTCTTACGAAGTGGAACCATTTCAGGAGGTGAGAGCAAAGAAATACGAAGAAAAACTCAAGACGTATAAAGAAGGGTCACCTTATAATGCTCACGAGCAACGTTTTCGACGGCGCTGATATACACTTCGTTTGGCGCCCCCCGAAAATCGGCGCCCGGGGCACAAACACCCGCTGCCCCCCCCCCCCCCCCCAGTTACGTCCCTGATTTTAGTTGAATAGACGTGCATCGTTGAGAATCTTTTTAGTTGTAATCTAAGTAAAGGCGATGAAGAGAGGTATACCTCCAAGTCGCATATATTATTTCCTGGCAGGAACAGAACTTTTAGCGATAGGCAAGCATCTAGATTCGGTATACAAGATATTTCATTGGAAGACAAGTATAGTTTCTCCAGGCGGCAGTTCTCCTTGAAAGGTGGTACTTCCTAAACGAATGGGACAATAATTTAGAATAATTCACAGAGCGAAGTGAATGCGCTTTACTACCTTGATACCGCACTCGACGATCCATAGTTCCTGTATATGAATCAATTCTGCGATTGCACTCAACAAGCCGATGTTGCGCTGGCCAATTATGATTAATGTACGGATGTTGTGCTTGGCGAACGGCATGCTTTCGAACGACGCAATTGTAGAATTGAATAAGCATAATTCACGTTTACCTTTCCGCCCTGCGAATAGAATTATTTCATGAGAACAATCCAACCTCCCCGGACTTAATTCACATTACCTCGAGCATCTGCGAAGTTATCCATTTTCAAATTCGCGGCTCGCTCTTACGTCAAATCGCAATTGTTTCGCGGCTCATCTTTCTGTTTCAACGTCCGCGATACTTTCGTCCGAGAAAAAGAATATTAAGCATCCCCCAGGCATAATAAACTAATCGATAATAAATCTTTATTATATTACATAAATAACGTGTCGTAAAATTATTAACAACTATTGCTCTCAGATTCGCGATACAATTGAAATGTTTTCCGCAGCTTTGAAAGCTGACGATTTGGCGCGCTATTGCGTTGACGGCGAGTTGCGGCGACGCAAAGTGTGCGTGGTGAAGTTTAATTGAAATGTCGGTGCTAGATAATAGTCCAGTGAAATTAGACGGAAATCTGCCCAATCTTCGGAATAAATCCCAGCAAGCTAAATTTTGGTATGGGCCTTTATTTGGTCGTTTTAAACAATATGTGAAAAGTCCCCATCGATCCGAGTGCCGCTAAAAATTTTACAGATTGAAAAAAAAATAACAGTTTTTCGCGAATATCTCGTTATCTAGCAGTTTTGCGACAAAAATAGGTCTCACACAATTTATAACCTAGGAAATTCTCTACACAAAAGGTTGTATGAGTTTTTTTCGTAGGAGTAACCATTTTCATGTGTGCCGGGTTACCAAGTTTCAACCCCCATACTTTTGACAAGGGAAGATCCCGAACCCGGAAATTCAGAAAATTGTGAAACTCTGTAAATATGTAGCGGAAGTCCTGCTGAGTACAACGCAATTTCGTTTGCTGCCCAAATTCACTCCAAGAGGGTGCAATTGACCCCTGAAATTTTTTTTATTTTGTATTATTACTCGCGAACTGTAGGAGATAGAAAAAAAGTGTTCAGGAAAAAGTTACTTCTCTTAATTAGGACTAACATTTGGTAAATTATAGTTCTTACAATTCTTACGGTTCGTGAGTTATAACACAAAATCGGAAAATAGCCGGATTTTCAGGGGTCAATTTCATCCCCTTCGAGTGAACAAATTTAAACTTTAATCTTTGGGGATAAGTAGAGGATATATAGGTATGTATTACTCAATTTTTGTTGCTGCCCAAATTCACTCTAAGAGGGTGAAATTGACCCCTGAAAATCCGTTTTTTTTAGATTTTGTGTTATAACTCACGCACCGTAAGAACTGTAAGAACTATAATTTACCAAATGTTAGTCCTAATTAAGAGAAGTAACTTTTTCCTGAACACTTTTTTCTATCTCCTACAGTTCGCGAGTAATACAAAATTAAAAAATTTTCAGGGATCAATTGCACCCTCTTGGAGTGAATTTGGGCAGCAAACGAAATTGCGTTGTACTCAGCAGGACTTCCGCTACATATTTACAGAGTTTCATAATTTTCTGAATTTCCGGGTTCGGGATCTTCCCTTGTCAAAAGTATGGGGGTTGAAACTTGGTAACCCGGCACACATGAAAATGGTTACTCCTACGAAAAAAACTCATACAACCTTTTTTGTAGAGAATTTCCTAGGTTATAAATTGTGTGAGCCCTATTTTTGTCGCAAAACTGCTAGATAACGAGATATTCGCGAAAAACTGTTTTTTTTTCAACCCTCTGTAAAATGTTTAGCGGCACTCAGATCGATGGGGACTTTTGACATATTGTTTAAAACGACCAAATAAAGGCCCATACCAAAATTTAGCTTGCTGGGATTTATTCCGAAGACAAATCCTAATTTCACTGCACTATAATGTAAATACTACGTTCGTTTGAAGCGTACTCTCGCGTATTTAATGAGACTGTGCGTAAAGCAACATATAGGAGCGCCCGAAAGCGTCAAGGATAGAATGTAAAATAAGCTTCGGACTCGGTAAGCACGATCCTTCGACGTTGCTCGTTATGACTTCATTTTTTATTCAATACTCGTATCATAAATGCATCGTTCTATATTAATTACAATTCAACGATCATTTATTCGAATAGCGTTTAATCTATCAACTAAAATTGAAGTATAGTACATAAAACAATGTCAGCCCCTTCTACCCTTTACGCATCATCGTACAGTCGTAAATGCGATGTAATTATGATTTGCTAATCGCGCGAAGCCTGGGCATTTCGGCACGACGCCGTTTAAAATTTACGCAGCTGAACCAGGGGAATGTAGATGACGCGCTCGAAATGCCTGAGCGATACGCTTCCCCTAGCGATACATTAAGCGTTGCCTACTGATGTTAATATTTCTCGATAGACGATCAACAATAATACTTATATACATTATCGCTGCAATGACCGAATAACCTCGAAGCGACTGGGTCGTAAACATCAGTTCCCTTCGAACATAGAAATGATAAGACTCTGCGTACCACTCGAGGTGTTAGCGATAGGAACTTTTCATTCGATCGCGACAAGTACCTTCCGATATTATAAATTCCTTTAGAATTCGTAATCGCCACGGGGTATGTATAAACGTTACCGAACGCGAGTTCAATTACACGATCGTACGCGAAGTTACGAGGTAAGGGAGAACACGTAAGTCTTGTTTACGAGCCACTAGCTCCGAGGCGTTTATCGCCGAAAGGATAGGTGGCGTAGCGCAAAAGTCTCTACGACACTCTCCTATGTCCCGTGTTACTATGGCGAAGCTTCTAACGCGATGAGATATATTTAAAATATCATAATTTAGGTGTCGAATGATTTTAAAGTTTACCTTGTACGTTCGTATCTAACTCGTATGAATGTACAAAAAAAACTTGAGGTTCTGTAACTAAGCCTCCGTTAACAATTCTTTTATCATGCATTTTAAAAAAGTTCTTTAATTACATTCGCTCGCCTCCTTGTACAAAGTTTGGTCAAAGATTTGACTTGTGCAAAAGTTTCCATTTTCACCACCTACCGTAGACTAAATGCCGTTCGCTATCGATTGCCTACGGGTTTAAGTTAATGTCCACGTTTCTCTAACCCTCTCCGACAGTATTATAAAAACGCGACGTTCTGTATACCGAGTAGTTAATGGGTACGCGAACACGAACAGTTCTTTTTCTTGCGTCTAATCCGGTTCGAAAACCAGCTTCTCACGTCGTTAGGCCCGTAAACATTGCGAGTTAAATACTTTGGTTTGAATTACCCGCGACGCGGAGAGAAACGAAAGAACGTATAAAAGATGCTGATACAGGAATATTGTTCGCGCTGGTGTCGAAGAACAATACGTAGGTATTTAGCGTGTTTATACAGAAATAATAATTTAAAATAAACTAAAGCTGCGCCTCGCTGAGTAGTTCGAACGTTAAACGATAGACGCTTCTCTAGAAGCGATTTCGTCGTTCTTTAAAATTTATCTCAGGAAGCTACGCAAGCCTCGTTCGCTGAACTCGTCGCTCCTTTTGATTAAAAGTATTGCTTTAGAAATGCAAGATTTAGTATACCGTCCGAAATCTAATTTCATACTGATTATACTTCACACTAACACCCAGATATATGCCCATCGTAAGTAACCCGTGGAGCTACAGTAACTTATCTGCGTTTCATTCGGTAGCAATTTCTAAGCCGCTATAAAGTACAGATAAATGTCGTTTAGCGAACTTATCGATTCACCCATCTCTTCACCGGCTCTGTCCAGTTGGATTCGTTATCTTCTTCCTTCTCTCCGTCCGCCTCCTCTCTCTCTCCCCTTTCTTGCTCCTGTTCGCTGGACGGAGTGGCGGACGGGGTCTGGGACATGTTAACATTGCGCGCTCGCAGTTCGGCTAGAAAGTCATTCTCCTGCTGATAGCGGCGCTGCAGCTCCTCTCGCCATGAATTCCCACCGCCGCTACTGTCGTCTCCGTCCTCGCCAGCCTCGAAGTCTAAAGAATAGGAATGGATCCGTAGTTACACGAGTGGCTACGTCGCGGAATTGTAAATTGCACTTCTTATACATAATTTCGTTCGATTGCAATATTTTATTTCACGTCTTTTTACACGGAGATGAATTAGCGACTTCTCGAGAAACTATCTCGCGTGTATCCACTGAATTGGAATATTCGAGCGAATCGCCTACGTTCGTAGAGCTATGATAGTCTTATTTACAAGTACTTAAGCCAACATAAATATGTCTACAAGTTTGTAAATAATACAGACATACGTTACAAGTATATGGCTGTATGGAAGTTTAGCGACGGCTAATTAACTACTTCTAGGGAGAGCCGTAGAAAGTCTCGCTATGGTTTCAATCGTTACTGATGGAGATGTACCTGATCGTCGTATCTCTAATTCAATGTCAATATTAGGGTGGACCTTAGCTACTCTTGACGAAAATTATTTTGCGAGATTTTTTTGGTCCCGTACCCCAGAAATGTGACACTTATTGGGAAAATGATCTGGAAAAAATTTCAGCCCGATTGGACCTAGGAAAAGGACGCGCAACGAATTTGAAAATTTTGAACTTTTTAAACCTTGACATAAATATACATTATGACATAACTTATTTCCAGTCTTAGAACTGCTTTTCTTCTGTATAATGGAGCGTTATAATGAAAATCAAAAATGTTTAATAGCTCCATCGTTTATGGATATATGAAAAAACTCTTCAGACAAAAGTTGTAGTATATAAAGAGGCGAATATAATGGAAGGAAATTTTTTTTCAAGGTCACTCTTTCGAGTTTTCAAGGTCACGGACGTTTTTTTTTTGTTAACGATCGTATATGCTGTGTATGTATTCTTAAACACAAAAAAAATACAAATTCAACGATATGTCATAATGTATATTTATGTCAAGGTTTAAAAAGTTCAACAGTTTCAAATTCGTTGCGCGTCCTTTTCCCGTGGTCCAATCGGGCTGAAAATTTTTCCAGATCATTTTCCCAATAAGTGTCACATTTCCGGGGTACGGGACCAAAAAAATCTGATGGTCGAAAAATGAGGTCCACCCTAGTCAATATACTTTACTGTCTGAAATATCAAAATATTTTGTCACAATGCCCATTCATTATGGTGAACATAGGTCGTACAGAAAAAGCAAGTGATGTAATATTTTGCAAATACTTGTGAAAATGTAAGAAAAGTACAGTAAATTGTTCAGAATTTTAACAAACTCTTACCTAACGGCTTTCTGATGTTAATTCGGCCTGAGTTGTGAGAATGATCCTCCTGGTCTGAGTCTGCAAGCCACCAGGACACATTCACAGGGGGTGCATATCACACACATTCCACAACACGTCTAAAGTGTTATTTGTCTAGGAACGTCTATTTGTTTTTGAAATTTCGAACACGAAAGGAATACTTTGCAGAGATTTACATTCTTCGAATTCAAACGAAACGTTTCTGTATGGCAATACATATTTTCCATGGTAGCTTCTCTATTCGACACAACTCACCGCATTTCAGATAGTAGAATTAGCAGTGATTTTTCAGAATATAAAGCGACAATATGGTGAATGTTATATATTTTATCTTCGTAGATAAAAAACGTATGACATCCATATATTGTTAAGAATTGCCTTTATTTTAGAGCGAATTGGAAAATAAGATTTCATATGTTAAATTATCATCTAATTTTATATGGGCGTTAGTCTCACGATGAAATTCTTACACAGAAATTAATTTACAATTTGCCAATGGATCTTTAAGTTGTATGAAAAAGAGCACTTGCTGTTTGGCGTGTAGTGTAGTCTGTGCTATTGCTAGACTAAACTTTGCTAACTCTATGCTAAATGAGAGAAAACAAGGTAGAATTACAACAGGCAAATGTGTGAAAAAAAGGTGGAAACTAAGATATTTACATTTGTAGCCATTTGCTTCGAAGTAGTATAGAAAATAGTGTAAATATATTAGAAAAAAATTGTACAGGCATTTGCACGAATATTATAAATTCCAAAGAGGTGTTACTAAAATTTCGACGTATAAGCGAAATTGTGGCTTTTACCTTTTGTTTTTTGCAAGTCCCTCGCATTTCAAATGAACCGATTATCCATAAACATGGTACCCATGAAGTATAACTTTTTACATTAATACGTTTCCGAAATACTCGACTTTTCGCAAAGATTGAATACAAAGTTGTATTAGAGAAAATATTGAAAAAAAAAATTGATTTTACTTTCATTTGCATTTTATATAAGTATGCATCGGAAGTTTACGGTGGTATCTACATCTTAGAATCATAACAAATTTGCAAAGATCTTGTCGCTAAGAACGGGAAGGGGTATGCTAGCACTGTTACATGCCATGAAAATCTAATGATATGACAAATAGAATAAAAATACTGTGAAACATGCCTGTTTACACTAATATGAAAAATGTTACGAGAGAAAGTACATATAAAGAATGCCTATTCGGAATATTATTTTCACATCGCTTTGGATCGTTTTTGTTCGGCAAATTTGTTACCCAAAATATTATAAACAAAATATAGACATATTTATATCATGAAGATGAGAATAATGAATTCTTAACATTTTTCTTACAATGTTTAAAGTCCTCAAAAGCATATGTTGTTTATTAATTTACTTCGCGAAGTAAATTCATCGGTTATAAGGGATGGAAACTTCTATGTCTTGCAGCTAGTCCAAGTATATAATTATCGAAGGTTTCATGTTAAAGAAAATAATTGAGTATAAATTCTTGTGCCAGTTTAAACTACCTAAATATTTTGCATTCATTTCTGATGCGAATTGTATGTAGATTTGCAGCTTAACGTACCTGAGTTCAATTCCCTCACGAGTGTTGACATGGCATTAGTAACACTGTCAGCGGCTACCAACAAGTCATTTCTTAAGGATCGGCCCAAGCTATTATTCGCACTGCTGGAACCGCTTCCTGGCAAGCTGTTTGTCCTGAACGCAGACCTGATATCGAAAATCTCTATTTTCTTTGCATAAAGCAACTTCTGAATGAAAGAAACTATATCAGAACGGTGACATGCCACGCTCACGATGCAAGTATTTGTGATTGGAAGTTCGCTGTCATCTGCGACACGGCGATTGTAACCGAGTTACAAAATCTGTGTACACTTGCGAAGTATTAACTAGCAGTAAGTATACATACTATTCACGCGCATGCAATGATGGAAATGGTCTCGAGAGCTTTGCAAAGGAAAATTTCTGCCATCGAATGTAATAATCCGGCGTGACTTGGGAGGGAAATAATTAACTAAGAGGGAAATTAATACCTGCTAGCTTAATTTATTAAAGAAATAAGAGAATATACGCCATAATTGTACAATTCTATATAAAGGAAAATATATTTCAATGCGAACGATAAACTCCGGCAACATGCTGTCTAAAGTACATCTATGTAAATTCTTTCATTCTATACAATACGCATGCCTGCAATCTCGCGGAAATAATTAAATCAATCGTGGAAATTAAGATACAGTCAGTAACGTAAAACTATAAAAATCCAATAGAGCCTAAAAAGCGTCACAACGTAGCAAAAAGCAGCATCGCTTAAATGTATTGTTTTGTTGTATTCTTTTTTTTTATAACAATAACAGAAATTAAAACTCGCAGTGTCATTGATGCGTAGGAATGCTTCAAAACGTGAAAAATATTTTTGTAATTCAACTAGTACCACGCTTGTCCTTGTTACTAGATGAACAGAGATACATTCCCGTTAACATTCACATGCAATAATCAAAGATACCGTTGTTGTGCTAATTTTCATACAATGTGCAGCTACAGGTTTTATCATAACTAGCACTGCTCGTTTAGAAGAAATCAATTTCCATGTGTAAATAAAGTACAAGTAATTGTAATCGCGTAGGTGAATCCCTTTCTGCTGATCGATAAATATTTACATCTTCTGTTTGATTTCTTCTCGCCACTTAAATCTCTCGTAACTTAAATGATTCAGTAACTTCTTAGTTAATTAAATAGTAATGACTATTTCAAATATGGCGTACAGTGCACAGCGGATATAGATAATGTACAAAACAAAAGCATGTCTCTTATCCGACACGATGTAAAAGCCAGTAACGTTAACTTTTACGAGATTGCCACTCAATTCGTTAAATACATTACAAAATCTTTGTACAAATTATTCGCACACAGGCATGATTCGGAGATATAACGACGAAGATTGGAACCAAGAAATATTGATAAAAACAAGGAAAGAGATTTTCTTCGTCTTTACGAACACCGTGCGTAAAATCTTGTCGATATATTTGCGAATATATTTCTAAGTAAACATTTACCGCTAAATTAAAGGATCAATGCAGGAGTGTTTCTAATTGGATCTCGCTGCTCGAGATAGGTAATTCGTTTCACAGCGCAACGAAACAGTACACTCTATACAAAGATTGTCGTTTGCATTTTTCATTTGCTAGGCTTAGAATTCTCATTGTTCTGGATTATCTGTTCGTTTATCTTTTACGTAAATTGCCCATATGCCTGCCTACCTTACGTCGCCTCCCACACACGACAAGTTATCTGGAATAGGGTTTTGTATCGTTCCGAGCATACTGGATACGTTCGCCACCGACGTAGGTGGGACAGAGCTCTGATAGCTTTGGGACATCTGTTGCTGGCTCTGCGACTGTTGCTGCTGCTGTTGCTGCGGAGTCGTGGACAGTGGGCCGCCCGGAGTCGGCGGCGCTGACCTACTGCTTGGAACAGCACCGGGCGGCAAGGGAGGTGACTTCGTACTCCGCGGTGAACTGTTTGGTGTCGATCGCGGAGATGCCTGGTGGTTCTATAACCATTCAGAGCTTCAAGTATCGTATCGTAATTATGAAATCAGAAGGTGCATCAACCGAGGGCAGGTGCGAACTGTATTGAATCGTAGTACCTTCAACATTTTCATTAAACCGTCTAGTTGCACCATTAACTGTCTCCTGGAATGCTGCAACGTTCCTAAGTGAGTCTCTAGCTCATCTTTTCTCTGTCTAAGAGCTCTTAGTTCTGACATTAACGCAGGATTTTCTATGCCGGCGGCTTCTATCCTGTAGTTAAATTCAACATGAGGATGAGAGACGTGACGTTGTTAGAGAAGGAGCGTTGGAATATCCGTAGTTGGATATTCCACTTCGCTGACTAAAAGCTGAAGCGAGAATGTATCGTTAATGTTAGTGGTGTTTGTATGTGAATCTAGTGAGCATGTAACAGGGACCGATCCAAATGTCTGAGGTAACTGCTTGGTAATTTCGTAAATACGAGGGCTTCGTTAAAGGCATATCTAGTTGTTCTATTTTAGAATGATGTAATATGTGTGCAGAGCTAAAAGGGAAGAGAATACCGAAGAAACGTGTCCAGTGTTCGAATGAAGTAGTACGAAATTCTTGAATAGCGATCAACGTCGAGGTTTTAAGTAGAACTTTACTCGCATTAGCGGCATCTTCATCGAGTAAAGGGAAGGGAGATTGTAATTGTTAGTTTCATTGTAACGTCTTCAGCTCTAATATGCAAGCTATGCAACCAAGGTGACAAAGTGAAACAGAATGTTCTTAACGTGCATGATCCTAGGATGGTTCGACAGGATGATTTCGAGGTTTAGGCTTGGTATAAAGGAAATAAACGACACAGGTATACCTTAACCTTGCAATCTGGAGCATGATTTCCTTGTTCTTTGCTTCCAATTGCGATATAAGCTCGCGTTGCGCTCTCGAGGTATCGAGAGATGCCAGATTCGCATCAGACGGTGCCCTACCCTGGAACACAAAGAAGGTTTCACATTTAAGCAAGACTATACGTACCTCGACACTCTCTCGGTGCGTTGAAAACTTTGGATACTTACTGCTTGGTCAGCTTGCGACATTCTGGACGAGGCGCGAGGCTGTCAACGTAGTTACGAAATTAAAATCAGTGGTACCAACGTCCAATACTACTCGCAACAGTTCAGCTTGAACTTTCATGCGTTTACTAAGTCGTCGATTGCTACTTTAAAATGCAAAGGTAACTTGATATCTTACCATGGTCCTAGCTTCCTGAGCCAACCTTTGTGCGTATCGTGCTATTAATTTATGTTCATCATCCAGCCTCGAACTATCCATACTGTATGATATGCAAGTTAAAAAAAAAATAAATAAATAAACCGTGACTGTCCACGCAGATATTTAACAACAATAAATACGCAGAAAGGGTTGTTCGTCGCTCACCTCCTCAAGGTGGAACGGCTATCCATTGATCCGGAGTCAAAGGGAGCCATGAAACCTGGATCTGGAAAGCCGTTGTGAGACGGTAAAGGTGACGGTGGGCTGCAATGCGGTGAATACACTTAGATCGATAAATTAACATTGCAGAGTGTACGTCAACTGTCAGAGTAATGCCACTCACACTATATGGGACAAATCTAACGTCTTCTCTGGTTGCTCGGGGAATCTTGGCAGGCTGTTCTTTCCTTTCTCAGGCACGCATCTGAAGCTCTTCCGCAAGGAATGTCCAATTTGTTTGCTCGGCGATTTCTACGCGAAGGGGCGAAGCAGAGTCTGCGTTAAAACTGCCCGCGGAAGGGTTTGCAACTGCAATTCTAGGGTACGTACGAAGCTACTGTACTCCCTGGTCTCGTGATCATTGTTATGCGTCCCAGAAACTTTGCCGCGCCAGAAACAGTCTTGGCAAAGCTGGTACGAGTGGCATTTTTGACATCTGTATCGGAAGCCGGTGAAGTTCTCTTTGTGACAAGCATCGCACATAACGGGATGGGCCACTGAAGCATCATACACGGTTGAATAGAAATTTCCAATTTCTCCCTCCGACGATACACAGCTTAAAATCATTAGATCACCTACTAAATCGAGGTACCATACAAACTAGATATTCACTAATGCTCTGCTCCTATAGTACTCATACATACACTACCATCCTCATACTTTATATCTAGACCACCCTCTAGAATTTGCATAAGATCCTTTAATTATTCCAAGGATTTTGTATGATGGGGATATATAGTCTCACCGTTTTCGACAGCAGCCATTCTGTGGTAGAGCGGCAGCCAGATTAAGCAATGCGGTCCTGGATCGGACATGAGGGTGTCCAAAAAGTCGTTCACCGTGACTTTCGAGTTCTGAAACACGGCGCAACGGAGACCACGTTCAGTCCCGGCCGGCATTAATTTCTGGAGTGTAGTTGCGAGAATTACCGAGCCACTTCGACCAACGCTCGACCCGGGGAACTTACTTGCGGGAATATTGAACTGGCCAGGCCCTCGGAGTATCCAAAAGACGGCGACTCGTAAACCGCGGCCGTTAACCCTAGCACCTCTTTCAAATACTCTGCGAACCTCCAATGTATCATGTGCCCGTTGCTGTCGGATATTTGCGAGTATATATCTGCTCGATAAACGGTTGCAATTATAAGCTTGAAGTGAAAGATACCTTGCTGCGCAAAGGAATGTAACTTACAGCGAAACTTGTCCATCAGTTTCCCGGCGCATAACGTGGCTAAGGCCACTTTCACCGAGAACACGGATATTTTATTGTTTTCCCTGCGAAACATTCAGTTTTAGCTTTCATTTAACGAGTGGGGAGGTATAATCGTGGCCAATAAGTTCTTAATCCTTGGACGACAGTTATCTCGACCGCTAGTCGGATGCAGGGTCCATTTTGACCCATAACTTCGTTCACACGCACCTTAGAATAAGCTTTTATATAAGCCTCTAAGCTTGTTACAATCTAAAATATATATCTTCTTAGAGAAGTAATGCTATTATAATATTAAGAGACATATAGTTTGATGCTGGCGATGGGTCGAAATTGACCCAGTGTCTGCCAGGCTAGGGTTAACGAATTCTTGTTTACCCTGTATTCTAGTATCTACTATGTTCATTCTTTAAAATCACTTTTCTAGCTTCTCTGTGAACTGAATTTTTTAAGCTGACCCTCAAGTACCTTTTCTAAAAGAATACAGCTTCACTCGGAAGCCTCAAATAGCATTATCTGTAGGAAGGGTCGTGAAAGCCCCAAGGAAAATACTATTATATGGCAAAGAGGGATGGACTTCCCTGCTTCTTCTGGCATTTATCTGGTCCTACCAGCTCTGGAATTAAGTTCCATGAAAAGTTCTGCTTAATTTTAATATCCATCATGTATTTAGTATTCCTTCACTCGGGACTATACAAAATGATACTTGATCATCCAAGCTATTTCAGAACTAATTGGCCAATCTGGTGTACTTTTTATTAGGGATAGGTTCGAAGATAATATTTGAATTCTCGAAACTCGAATCCGAAGCTTTGTAAATGGAATATTTTTTCTTTATTCGTTGATTTTATACTTTCTCTTATTTGGGTTTCGAGAGTTTCGAGTGACGAAAGAAGCGCGAACTTTCGAAACTCGAAACTTCCGTGAGTTTCGACGCTTCGAGAAACCCATCCCTACTTTTTACGATTCAACGTTAGCGCGTACCCCGTAGTGTAAGCAGCGAGCAGCCAGTTCATCAGCAGGGCTGTTGTAGCGTCGACTTTGGCTTGTTGCGAGACAGGCACTCGTTTGTTAAGGGCGTGAAACAAGGAAGACAGTAATGTTTCGAGCCTCGATACGCCCAGTGTGCTCGACGGTTCCAGCGTGTTCAGACCGTTCTCCCTGAACGCCTCGATCACATTCCATATATCCACGTTGTGCACTGTGCAGAAAGCATTAGCCAAAATATCTCCAATTAACGCCAAACGCGAGCACTCCCTGAGAATGGTCGAGTGCGCAATGAAATTTAATTGCAGGGAAAAACAGAAAACTGTGTTGCACGTCGGGAAGCACATATTGATTAATCGTTTGGTAACACGATGAGTCAGGCAAACGTACTGCAAACAATAGCATCCGAGCGTATACTCCAGTATGCAAAGTGCACTTCACCTGCGCTATGTCCATCACTGTGACTGCTAACTACCAGCTTCGATCGTTTTGCCTAACGTTTCATTTACATTGCTATAACAGTCGATGCTGACGATATGAAGGGCGTGACAGAAATAGGTGGGCAAACTTTAGAAGCGTAGGTATATACATACTTATCTTAAGGCCGAAGAAAGGTCACGTGCGCATGGATACGGAATTGTTTCCTTTCCGAGATGTAAACACTCTTTCTTTACTTACTTCGTTAAAGAAATCGCTAGAAATGCGATTCCCACTTGAAATTCTTCGTCTTTAAGATGACTAGAATAAGCTTCCAAAGTTTGCCCACCCGTTTCTGCAACACCCTGTAGAACTCGTCAGACACGATACAAACATCTGCAATTCTTGATTCCTGATATCGACAAATGCACAGTGTTTCGCGTGTATGGCGTTCGGGATAAAAATCATAACTTCTAAACTAATCAGTTTTAAACCTAAGTAGAGTAAAGGTGGGTAAAAGTTCGCAGCGGGCACGGTGTAAGAAAGATAGGTGGACCGACTCTATCCCCACTCCTGTGATCTTAAAGAAAAAGTTACTTGTCCCACCTGCAGAGGGTATTAGTGTAACATGTGAACAATATCACGTTTACTTCCTTATGTTTCTTTTACAAGGGACTGCATACATTATTATTTAACCTTAAGAATGCGACAAGTAGCTAGAATAAAAAATAGAGAGTATTCTAAGAGCAAAGAAAAAAAGGAAACAGCCAAACTGTACAACGAATAAATAAATATTTGTATAATTGAAACAAAGTCTTAATGTGTGTTTGTTATAATATTCTCCTAAGTATAATTTATCCTCATAAAATAAGCATTTTACATAACGATAAATATTTGTTTGGTCGTTAACCGACTCTCATTTTCTCAGTTTAATTAATTTTAAAAGTTAAAATATTTTACTTTATAAAACTTTTTATTCGAGGTGCATGAAGTCATTACAAATTTTGGAACCCACTTGGTATTAAGCACGTGATTATGGCACGGTGTAAAAGAAACATAAGGAAGTAAACGTGATATTGTTCACATGTTACACTAATACCCTCTGCGGGAGGGACAAGTAACTTTTTCTTTAAGATCACAGCAGTTTTGTGGTGGGGGTAGCGTAGTCGGTCCACCTATCTTTCTTACACCGTGCAGCGGGTAAGAGTTCGCACCATGCGAATTTCATGGTTTGAGTTGTGGCAGTTGCCAATGGTGATTGGCAGTCAATTGTCAATCAAGGTAGAGTCACTAATGTCGAATTTCGTGGCTGTGTTTCGGTTTGTTATCTTACAATGCGGTAAGTACTGAATTCGTTAGTTCTGATGTAATATTCTCATGTTTGGGAATCAATATTATTCCTATAAATTGATCAGTAAATATTTGAATTAATATGCCGTCTGAAAGAGCTGAAATTCTTCTATTAAAAAGTGCTAATAGAAGTTTTCAATTCTCCTCACAGATAACAGGATTGATTAAACAATGTAAAAGTAGCTGTGGGGGCAAAAGTTCGCACAATGCAGTGGGGCAAGAGTTCGAATGCGAACTTTTGTCCCAAAATAATTTGACGGGTGTTATATGTTCATTAAACTTATTTTATTTCTGGAGTTTGCTAAATTAGTAACGAACACCGATTAAACCGACTATAAAAAATAAATTTGAAATTAATTATCAATTACAACATGGAAATAAATTTTGAGTTTATGATAGTTGAGCCACGCTGATATCAGCTTTTGATTTTTTTATTATTAATTTTTAATCCGCAATATTTGTCCAAAATACGTTTTTTATTAAGTTTTTGATTAAAAAATATGACTTTATTTTATTGTCTTATTCATTTATTGTTAGAACTTATAAGGGGGCAACCGGCCGAAAACCAATTAGTGAGATGCTTCAGATCGCTGGAGATAAACATAGAAGCAGGACTTTCAAAAAGAAAAATCGCTGCAGAATTGGGATTAACCGAAGCGTTCTTTTACCCCACAACATGCGAACTTTTACCCCACATAGCGGGTAAAAGTTCGCATTTGACACTTTTTGGAAATATTTATTTTATATAAGTTGTGACAGGTAAATTTACATGAAGTCACTGCCTATCGAATAATAAGGGATAGTAGTTATTTCTCACAAAACGATATGACTATCAGTGTAATACCAAGGATTTTAGAGAAGTCTAAACTTTAAGTGCGCACTCTTGCCCCACATTACTCTACTCTAATACTTTTTTAAACAGAATATAAAGCTCCATTGATTTGTGTATAAAAAAATATACATTTTCATTAAAAAAATTGTGATAATCTTGATTTTTCTTTTAATACACTTGTTTTTTATCAATGTTCACTTTTGCAATTTGTTGTCAACTGAGTACTGACTGACTTTTGTTCGAAACATTTTTTTATCAAATTACTTTTATCACGCGCAACGCGTTTGCCTTCTCTTCTAAAACTGAAAACAACATTTGGGATGGAAAAGTCATGGTAGATATCGGAACCCAATTGTGAAGTAAGGGATAGAATGTTTAGAATCACATAAGTGTCTTATCGCTTCGCGAGAGGGACTCAAAGACTACGCTAAAGGCCTGGGTTTCAACTATTTTTTCAATTCGTCCAGATTTGTGCACTTAAATTCGACGTTTCTATAAAGTTTAATGTGCCCCAAATTAATATACCAAAAATCACGGAGATACTTTGTTAAAACTCATTTCAAAGTTGATAAACATTTAAGATAAAAAATTAGGACGAATTGTTAATATTTAAAAAAAAACTATCAGTTTGAAAGATATCACATAAATATTCATCAAATGATACGTGTTTAAACAAATGCACGGAAAATTTCAATACATTTCTAGCACCATTTTAGATATATAACAAATTGGAAAATTCATTAACAATCACGAATAGTATTAAAAGCTACGTTCGTTTAATATTATTTTAAGATATAAGAATTGACGGATCATGTACTTTAGTTTCCCGAATATTTTCCATTGCGCGAAACACTGTGCAACGCCGTGCTTCGAGCACTGTCTCGGGACCGCCCGGTATATACCTTGATCCATTCCCAATTGCAGAGCTACCAAGAGTCTGTCGAGTCCCCCAGAATATTTGCCATACTCACGGTGAACCTTCCTCTGAATGAATCTCAGCTTGCAAGCCGTCCGGTACGAGGCGAATCGAATGCCGTCAAAGTTCTGCTGCCGCATCTCTTGCAGGAGCTGCAACCGACTCGCCTCCCCCGTGCTGCTGTTCCCTGATCCTCCCGCGCCATCCTCCGCCATTTTATCTGCAGCAAACGACGAGGCGGCGATGTTTAACGCGACTTCCTGGCGGTGAGTACCGAATGGTTTAATCGGAGGACTACGTTCCCGAACAAAATGATTCACCGGCCGGCTGTGCAACACGCCGTCGGGCATCAGGATCTCGTTCCATGAGTTCCTGGCGATCGGCGCGGCTGGTTTCACGCGCGCGGGCTCGTACGCAAGAAACGAGTCGCGAGCGAAACGAAGGTCGCTCTTCGATTAGTCATCGGCGCCGGTTAGCTTGTCATTACGAAGGCTTGCTCGTTAAACTTCCAGCGATTAGAAACTTAAAATTGCTCTCGGCGGTATCGTTGCAAAAATGGCCGAGGCGTATATAAGGGAATCCTTCAATCGTCTCGGAGGAATTAGAGAGCTGGTCGTAATTAGCAAAGTAGAGGAGAGAATTGATACAAATGAGTAGCACGTTGGCAGGCTACCGTGAACTTCGGTTAAAGTAGGCGCTCGGTCATATTCGAAACGCGCGGGGCATAGAAAACGTTGGGAGAAAGTTAGAACAGTTTGTGGATCCTTCGACGCGCTTCGAGAGGAAAGCCGGGGCGTTCTTCTTTAACTACTAATAATATTTGAAGCACGAGAGCTCGGGGGAAGGATAAAGAAAGTGGAATTCAAATGAAGGGGAATAATAAGACAGTGGTTGAGTCGGGAGATCTATTCTTGGCAAAATGAACTTCCATATCTTCCTGGAAAGCATCCGCCCGCGTTATGCGAATTAGAGTTTCTCGCGTGGTTTATTCCGGAAAATCGTATTTCATGGTAGATAATTTAAGGGGGGAAGCCACTGTGACGGACGAAAATAAAGGCTATTTTCAAGACATTCTTTTATAATGGAATGTAACTTTCTACGAAAAATCTTTATTACCAACTGAAAATACATATATTTGACTAATATTTTATGCTCGCAGATTGACAAAATTTTCGGTTGTATGGCCACAGCATACGATAACGTTAGGCTCTGCAAAAAAAAAATTACAAAACGGGTGCATGTCCAACATTTGATCCGAATTGAAAAATTCAAACGGTTTCTTAAAGTATATTACAATAGCTTCAGTTGCACGTACGGATTTAAAAAAATATTCATTTTTGAAGAAATGGCGGACTTGAGAAGAAATCTTGACCAAATAGTATAAAAAATCAACATGTTTTTTCAATGTTACTATTGAATGAATTATTCGATCAAAAAACTGTTACGTGCAACTGAAGCTATTGTAATATACTTTAAGAAACCGTTCGAATTTTTCAATTCGGATCAAATGTTGGACAGTTACACGTGCACCCGTTTTGTAATTTTTTTTTTGCAGAGCCTAACGTTATCGTATGCTGTGGCCATACAACCGAAAATTTTGTCAATCTGAGAGCATAAAATATTAGTCAAATATATGTATTTTCAGTTGGTAATAAAGATTTTTCGTAGAAAGTTACATTCCATTATAAAAGAATGTCTTGAAAATAGCCTTTATTTTCGACCGTCACAGTGGCTTCCCCCCTTAAGTTAGAATTCGATTTAGGAGGAAGCTCTTAGTGACTTTTTAAAAGCCCCTTTGTGTAAAAGAAGTCAACAAAGGTGCACACAGTGTTAAGGGATATTTGTTCAGTATTTCATTTTATCACGAAATATTTTTGTTAATAAAGATTGAGTGCAATAGATGACGTGCAGTCTAAAGATTTTTTCTCTCAAAATATCCATGCAGTGCTAGATTTGGAGACATGGGCCTGCGAGGCCCAACGTGCGCAATGGAGTAATGTTTATTTACGTATGTGCTGTAGGGTTAATACAACAGAATAGTCGATTCAAGATGCAGTAATAAATAAAAATTTAAATAGCGTGGCAAAGTGCTTTGCCATATCTCAGCGTGGCACATCGCGTTCGCCAATATTCCGCGAAAAAGTGGAAACCCAAGTAATTTAGCAGGGCAATGTACGGCGAAACTTCACCGCGGACAATTAGCTGTCTACACGAGCGAGCGTTGCCTTTCGGTCACGTTATCTAAATGTCAGAGCAATCAATGCACGCTGGATTTCTTGCTTCCTTCGTTGCTGCGCCTACGGACCGGCATTCTCAGTGGTCCCAGGGCCATTCGAAACATCCGCAGAATGCGCTGGCGTTATTCGCCACGGCGCACTTCATTGCGCCGTTGATTAGTCCCGGCCCGTTCAAACGATCATTCGAGCGCTGCACAATTAACTCGGAGCTATTAAGACCAGTAGCCGTGTCCTCCCTAACAAGCTGCGACGCGCATCCTTGGCCCTGGACCGATCGTTTCCGCCATTCGAAGGGTTGTGGTTCGAAATGACCTTTGAAACAAAAGCGAATCGCTTGAGAAATAGGCTCCGATTAAATGCAATTTTACGTAATCAGAATTATGAAATCGGTGTGGAATTATTGACTTGGACTGGCCCCGGGGCTCGTGGTTGTCAAAGATTTTCACTAGGCTGCCTCCGAAAACGCTTTCTTATCGCAGTGAAACGGGAAATCGATAACAGGGATGCCTCGTCGGCTGTTGTCCGACGAAATGGAACGGAGACAGGTGCATTTAGAATGAAAAATGCCGAGAGAAAGGGAAATCGGGCGAGGGAAGAGCGGGAAAGGTTTGAGCATCGCTCACTGTTACGTTGAAGACTAATGTCCCTGCTGGAACTCGACCGCGTTTTCCGTGGATTAATTCGCGGTAAATTTGCAAGTATGATATATTGAGGTGCGCGGACAGTTTATAAATAACAGGCTCGCGGTGTTATTAAAATATAATTGAAAGCTTCTGTTCGTAGTACTGATCTACTGTTCGGCTTTTATCTGTTTCTCTCTAAACAACAAATTTCTCCCACTTGCAATATTGAGATCGTTGTTGTAAATTCGTCAGAACTCCACTGGAAGCGTAATACTTTCGCGTCTACTTCAAAAACGAGGCTCGCATCTGAAATTAATAATAATTTCCTTTGCTTTTCGACTTATCTCGCGATGATTCGTAAATTGTACTCACGGTGACATTGCACGTATATACTGGAAACGATTAAACCGCTGACCGTAGGAATGCAACGCGGAATTTAATCATACCCTTCGGAATTTTTAATAAATTAAAATTCTCTGGGGATTTTAAAACATTATCAGTAGAAGGTAGAGGGACCAGTACAATTCTAAGGATGTGTAACTGTCATGTACAATTAAGTTGAAAAACTTGAAAAAAAATAAACATTAAATAAACGTAGAATATATAGGGTGACTGTACCTAATATCGCCAGTGTTCCTAATATCGCCACTCGCTATATCTCTTAAAGTAAGCTCTAAAATTTATCGGTTATGCACTGAATTAGTACCTAAACATATGTAGGAAGACATACTATAATTGCAGCATCATGTGATCAACAATTACAGAAAGGGAAGGATTTCAGAGAATCTTAATAGTGTAAAAATTTATTGGACTATCACAATTTTACGTCACATTCGGAGAAGGTAAGTCTAATAAATCTGTGAATGCAAGAATGTCTACTAGAAATACCTAATTAATGATGTACTTAAGAAATGAAATCGATTCAAATATTTTTCGTAATGAAAATAGCGTTTTTCTTTTAGCAGTATGCGTGTTCTCAATACCGCCTACCGGAGAACAATGGTTTCGATGTAATGCTTGTTACAGGTGAGGTCACGAAATGTGCGGAGCAACCGAAATAAAATTTATTTGTTCAATATGTACATCGGAACGTAAAAAATAAAATATTTTAAAAATCTATATTTTCAAATTTCTATATTATTTTAATAAAAATGAAATCAAAGATGGATAAAAAGACATTTATAGAGCAAGAAATAATAAAAGCACATGTGAAAATGACTTTAAAAACTCATATATACATGAATTAATCAATATTTCTTGAGTAGGCGATATTAGGTACACTTTTTTCAGGACCCGATTTTTGCATGTCTTACGTTTTTTGAGTCCTAATTAACAATTTGTAGGTTTCAACGATTCTAACATATGCTACATGAAAGATGAATAATTTCTCTTTACTTTGAAACGAACTGCATGGAAAAATATCAATTATTATTCAATCGACAGCGATTTAACTTTTGCCTGGCGATATTAGGTACAGTCACCCTATACAATTATAAATCATTAGAAAGGGATAATTTTCTCCTGTTTCTTTGGCGCAAATTTCATTCCGAGATCTTTTATAGTTTAAAAGTTATACACGAATGTCCACTACTACCCCTATTCCGACCACTGTGTGGCGGTCCCGGGGTCCCTAGCTGACTCACCAGCCCTGAGACTATGTATTCACAGTCTCAACTGGATGCATAGTAGGGTGGAGTGAAAAAAACTTTTTTTCGATGATCAAATTCTAATAGTGCGGAAAAGTTGTCTACTTGGCCCAATGAAACGTGTAAAAAATGTCAGCTCGATCGGATAATTTCTTCTGTGTGCACCAAAGGCCTTAACTTTAAAAATTTTAGTACAAAACTTAAAATTAAAAAAAAAATATATATAAAATACAAATTACATAAAAAAAAAACAATAAAATTATTTAAAAAAATATAAAATACAAAAAACAAGGAGCCCGACGTACAGCTACCTCCGCGTGGTGGGTTCTGGGCCACTTGTTCCGTTAGGAAAGTCAGCGAGGAGCTGAATTTTTTGATAGTTTACAGTGCCGACAGGCCGTTCCTATCGTTCCGAAACCAGCCACGGGTGTTTCTTTGCTTCATTTACGCAACAAATATAGTCCTGGGTAAAAAAAAAGGTAGAATCCACCAGCTGAAGAAAGTTGCACTTTCTTAAGTTTTGTACTAGGGTAAATCCGGGAGACGCGGTCGGGCCGGAGAGTTGGTCGTGTCGCTATATTTCAGAGTCTATGCGTAAAAATGCATTAAAGTGCAGACCAATTACTTCTCTAGAAGCCAAATAGTTGAATGAATACCATTATTTCGCTTCCTTCTGTGTTTTTCTGGATTTATAGGCTATAAAAGGTAAATTGGTGTTACATTTAACCTCTTTTGTCAAACAGCGGTTGTACAGAGTCGTATTTAAAATATACTTCTAAGTTTATTTTCCTTTAATGTTTTGAATAATAAGATAGTAGAGATATTGAGAGACAATGCAGCTAAAGTATTTGGCCATATTAACTCTTCCTCTCAAAGCTAACGAGAAGACCATGTCTCGCTGCAGAAAGGTGAGATGGTCGAGTTATGATTTTTTTATTATTTTTGTTTATTTTTTTATTTATTATTATTATTTTATTATTATTTTTGTTTATTTAGTTTATTTATTCACTTTTGTATTCATTTGCCTTGCTAATCGCCAGTAGGTAATTCACTTTTTCTTTGATGTGTTCTTTACTTGTTTAGCGTAAACAAATTAAATATCAATGAATCCGTAGTTGTATTCACTCATAAATAATTTTGCTTTATCCTTTGTTAATTTTCCATGAATAATTATGTGAGTGGTCTCTGCCAACGACGAAAACCATTTCTCCCGGCACCTCGGGGGAGGTGGTCAGATGTCATGACTTCAGTTTTCAACCCGATTTACAGTAAATATTGTCTTAAAGCAAATATCGACCAGATTTTCTGAATCGGCATAAAATTCTGAACATATTAGGTTTGTTCTGATAAAATAAGTAATATCTATATTAGTTTTAATAGCCATTTTATATTAGGTCGACCGCGTCTCCCGGATTTACCCTAATATTTTGAAAGTTAAGGCCTTTGGTGCACACAGAAGAAATTATCCGATCGAGCTGAAATTTTTCACACGTTTCATTGGGCCAAGTAGACAACTTTTCCGCACTATTAGAATTTGATCATCGAAAAAAAGTTTTTTTCACTCCACCCTAATGCATAGGTCCCACAGTGGCCCAAATTGTAGTGGGGTGCCGATACTGGGCCCAGAAAGAGGTATCCCCAGTTGGGCTTCCGATATGTGCAAGGGTTAAATATGTATTCTATTTTACGACCCAAGCCTAAACCCATTAGTGTGTGAAGGTGGAATCACCTTTAGTGATCTGCTGCACAGTTGGGCATTATTCGAATAAACTTTTATTCGAATGATCTCGAATAAGAATTGCGAATAAAAGGACGTTATTCGAATAAAAATTCGTTTTATTCGCATCATTTATTCGAAGATTATAAAAATAGACTTACGTACGACAAATTGCTATACCTACATTAGAAGCTTTATATGACAGTGTACTTCTAGACAGTCGACTATTCTTATCTGAAGCTTCTAATGTACAGCAATTTATTGTACATGACGCGTCGACTTTTCACTTGCATATGCAATGCAGGTCGTTTCGTTTGCAATGTGTTATCACGTTCTGTGCCGCTGTGGAGCTTCAGACTCTCAGTAGGGACATAATGGATTACAAAAAGTCAGATCGCGATATTGTTGTGCCCAGGCAACGCCCAAGCACACGTATTATACACACTATTATACAATATATATATTATATTACTCTAGAACGTTTCGAGACGTTTCTAAGCTAAATCAGTTGCGAGGCGAACACGAATCTACGAAATCAGCAAAAATGCGAGCGCTTCGCTATGACCATATACGGCAACGCGAAGCGACGGCACCACGCCCAATAAGCGAAATAAAAACCGATTTGCCGCCGCAAATCGGCAGACTCGAGATCCGAGCCTCGACTGGGCAACACGGCTAAAAACCTACTTGTACACCTCAGTCTAGTTTAAGTTGTTTCTGAATAAAGACTTAGTCTTTGAGTTTAAACACATATGGTGCAGTTCACCCGGTGGATTCTCATCCTTTAATCGCTCCCGAACTCACGATTACGCCAGATCCCGTACCAGCCTTGCGAGCCATCACGCAGGGCACAACAAAATTGGTGGCAGCGGTGGTTTGAACAATATTCAAACTCGTGTTACATTCTTCGCAGCTCTTTCCTCCTATTTTGATTTTATCATGGATTTGGAAGACACCCTTGTTCCCTCCATAACATCGTTGGTCACCCGCGTGCAATGGAACTTGTTGAAGCGAGTAGGTACTCGGTCCTAAATCGCAACGCTAATTCTTGATAGAGTGTTTAATGCAGACTTCGTAAAAGCACGCGCAGCTTTAATCTTACTAGGCGCTGGCACGAGTTTATAGCAGGGGCATAAATCGTGGCAATGGTTGTTGGTCTCTCGCGCAATGTTAACTCGTAAAATCGTGCCATCGCGATGGCCCCTTTTCTGCCGTTGCAAAACTCAGTTCCTGTGTATTGTTCGAAGTTGCTCGAAGGCATCCCGGTAAAGTTCATCAGTCGCGACGTTATAAATACCCTTATAAAACTCGATTCACTGGCAGAATTAATGACTAGCTCGAAACTGGCAATAAAAGTGCAATTCTAAAAGCGCTTGAAACTCGGTCGTCGCAGCTCTGTTTCGCTTGCATAACAAGCGGTGGCGAGGTGCTAGCAAAAGTATTGTTCGCAGCGAATAGAGGGAATTTCGTGGCGTTTACTTAATAATAAAGCATGAAGAAGTTTTCGTTTCACTTGAGTGTTAAGCTTTCGTTTCTTTTTTTAGTTGAGAGATGTAGATCTGGAAGGATTTAAAATTACTTAAAATTAGAATTGTGACGGATTAATGGGTTTAGAATTAAGGGAGATATGGCATTTCCATATCTTGGGAAAGATTTGCATGACGATTTCACTTGGGGGGAAATTAATTTGATCCCGTGACGTTTTTATTCAGATCGAATGACTTCTATAAATTAGAAATCATATACCTGGTTTAGTTAAATCGTTCATGATTTATGTAGGTACTGAGCATGTAACAATTATTGATTTACCCCATCAAAATTTATAGTAGCGGTTCAGTCGTGACGAGACCAATTATTGTGCTTTAATCAGAATAGGACCGCCATTGTAGTGCCGTCGACATATAGTCACAACTTGGTCAATAAATTGTTTGAATGCACTATTTACCTGTCCTTCCAGATACACATTACCTAAGCTGCATTATCTACCTGTGTTATCTAAGTTACATACACTGGTCAAAATGATTAAAGGATTAAGTTTGTGAGCGATTACTCTTCCTCCTAAAGTCGGCATATCTTTATATCCGTGTGTCTTCTATAATGAGATACACGATTTTATTGGAAAATCTAGCAGTGAAACGCGTTCGATTGTAAATTTGCAATATTAAGACTTGCATCATTTGGAAAACTATCTGCGCTATGATTTACAGAACAAATCAAATCGAGAACATTTCGCAAGACCATAACTACGCGCGAGATACAATACGTATGTAGATAAGACTAGTTGCGTAATTACGTAACCTAATTAGGTCATAATTAACGAGCCGACGCTGATTTATCATGGTGGATCAGTTTAATCGACAGAACGTAAATCTTGCACACAATATTCAATATTTCCAGTTTCTCAGAAAGTCTTTGTCAATCCCCTTGAATATACATTCCTCAAAATATTAACCTTTACAAAAACCAAGAAATTGTACAAAATTCAAATTTTATTAAATAGAGTAATAGTAAAAAGTTCCATAAGTGCTTGAAAAAAAAGAGAACAGAAACTTACTATTCCCATCTTCAGAAGGGAAATAAATATTGCAAACAACCTAACAATTTTCGTCTTCTTTTCTTTAATCCCTTTGTTTCTTCTAAATTTCAAATGAATAATCTAACGATAGAATCAGATGTTTACTTTCACATTCCCTCGTAGGAGCGTTCCTCTGTGTGCTGAATCTTTCGAAAGGGAGGGGCCAGGGGAAACAAATTTACCCAAGTGCTCCAGAACTCACGGCCGATAGTACGCTAAATTCGAGCGCGTTGGTGATTCGTCGTGTTTTCTCAAGCGATTCCTCGCGGATCGCGAACGCGCTCGAGGATGCTCTCAAGTTCGACGATGCTTTAGGACCGCGCACAAAAGGCCGTGTTCCTCCACGGGCAACGAAAATAGCTCTTCGACGATTCCTCGAAACCGCCTGTATCGTTTCGAGTAGCGGCACTCGACCCCTTCATTGGCACTTCGCGCTCATTATTGGAAATGAATGAGCCACGAATACGATACCATTCTCAGGGAGGGTTCGTTCACAGTCATTAACTCTTGTTACGCAAACGACGCGAGGAGAATAGCTCTCGCTCGGGGAGGGCGAGCCAGCGTCGGCTCGACTCGACCCTTCAACCCTTCCACCATCTGATAGAAGACCGAGTATGATAAGAAACGTGCTTGTATCTTCAGTGATCTAAATCACATTAGGAGTCACCGCGCTAGCTAGTACCTCTGACTGCAGTTAATGCTTATTGGAGATGAAGAATCCTCAGAATTTGCTATGAAAATTCTTGGTAAAATATAGCAAAGCTCCTAATTTGCAGTCAGAATCAAGAAAAAGTCCTCCGCACCCTTTTCTTTCACCCAAAGCGCTACCATTTTCATCCCCTTCTACGACCTTTTTATGTCCCTTCCACTTCGACTTTTGGTGGTTGATACCCCTTCGTGTTTTTCATTCCTCTGCGCACCGCTTAGGGTGCCTCGAGTGTCCCGTTCTATTACTTTCCTTCCTAATAGAAGCTGAACACCCCCGAACGACCAGGTGGTTTTGTTCCGACTATAAACAAGCTCGCTGCGCTGTGTGTGCCCCGTGCCCGCGGTTACACCGCGAAGGGGTTGAGCCTTATTACGCAAAACGGCACGAGGAGAAGAGTTTTAGGAGATGGGCATCGGCGGCTCGCATTGTTCGCCACTTCGCGCTTTAATTACGCGGCGCACTGAACTTCGTAACAGCTTTCTGGTCCGGGAAGGTCCCTACTCGACCACAGGCTCCTCGAACAGAACCGGTACAAGCGCTCGATTCTTTTTCCACCGTTTCCTTCGCGTATGTGCATCCATTCTCCGTTCTGCTCGATTGATTACGGGATCAAGTTGTGCGGCACCGTGGCGATAATAATACCTTTGCCAGCTCTAAAAACCGAAGGGTATCGATTTTTCCGCACGGGGATAGGTCGCTTGGTAGCGGCCGCTGCGCGGAAATTATTTTGCACAGTTCGAGGAGCGGGCTGCAGAGTGGAGTTGGAATGGGACTGTGCGCTGCAAGGTGACTATCACAACAATAGCACAGTTTCATGTTGAATCGTTCAAAGGCTTCAATATGGAAAGCTCACAATTGCTAAACGCAGTGAACGCAGTTCTGTTCTATTTTTATTACACTAACCCAGGAATTTGCCACTGAATTAAGAAACACGAAGCGATCTTGAAGAAATATAATCTCCGTTTTTATTAGTGGTGACATACAAAAATAGAGGAAGGACTCTTCTCGGCAAGAAAAAGATCTCCAATTATACTTATTTAATTCTCTTTAATTCTTTATATTTGCCTTTGGTAGGTAATTCCTGTGTAGCACGTGCCTTGCGATAGAAATATAACGCGGTATCTCTGCGAAATATGCAGAAATATTAATTATACTCGTCGCTACTTGGCCATCTCTTTAAACTGTGTTTATAATTCAATTCGATTGAATCCGCCTCAATTGGATATTAATGGATTCGATGTGACAAGCACGTCAAAGCGGAAACTCGCTTGGCGGACGGGACAGAACGGAGCTGGATCGTGCGGCACTGAATCGGCTAGAAACTGGAGAAGCAAATCCCTCTTGGGATAACTTACGTAATCTCGTTGAGGGCTCGTTTTGTAAAGCTTTGTAACGGAAAGCTAATTTGTGCCGCGGACAAAGAGCTTTTTCGCTGATCTGGTTAATATCACTGGCATAGAGGAGATCGCTACGTGGAATGGGCTTGGAAACTATAGACGTACTGCGATAAATGCTGGGGAAAAAACTATGTAGGTTTCTGTACTGGCTAATCGATATTTTATGATGCCCGCGGCGTGGCGTAAGTACACATTCGCGTGCGCCGCTGGCGAATTCTATTTATCCGGGGATCTTATTTCGATCCTTCCACGAAACAAACGGCGAAATAGAGATTGCCGCCAGTTTGGCGATTAAAGTAAATACAGGGTGTTCTGTGAATCGTGATACAACAGGCCCAGAGGTGATATCTCATGAAAGATGAAATAAAGAATACAGAATAAATTGATGTGATTAATTGCGTAGTTTCCGAAGAAATTGATTTTAGACGTGAAACTACTTTGCGCTCTTTGCCCATCGATTTTTACTTGGGAGGCCACGTTGAATGATTGTTTACGCCGCAGAGACATTACATTGGCTGCGTTCAGCGGAACAAACCGCTACGTAGCCGCTCAGTAGCCGCTCACTGAGCTCGACGGTGATCGGTTCTGGTTCCGCTGAACGACACTTTGCAGGGTAGCGATATTTGTAGCAACTCAACACGTTCCGTAAAAGTAGCGGAGTTTATCTACGCTCGAAAAAATGGCGACCGCTCACTAAACGTGTTGAGCGCTCAGCAACCTAGCGGTAGCGTTCAGCGAAAAATCAGTGAGCGGCTACGTAGCGGTTTGTTCCGCTGAACGCAGCCAATATATAATGAAAGTAAAGGATTACTATTGGCATTCGAAAAGGTGAATAACCGAAATATGCAATTGCATAGACACTTCCAGCAGTCTGCATAAGAAATATAACGGAGATAATAAAGAGGAATAAAAGAGATATCTGGAACCTGTGAATTCACACTTAACACGTTCCGTACTATACGATGGGAATTCAGATTTTTGGTCGGGGTATAAAAAGTAACGAGAAAATTAAATTGTCATATTCAATTATAGAAAAACTTCAATATAAAAATAATTTCAACTCTTTTTTTTATACTATGTAGTTTAATTTCGACGCTGAATTGGGAAACAGCTTTTTCTTTGGATAAAACTTTCGTCACCGATAAATATCGTGCTAAACGTGTGCCGAAGTGAATGGAAATAACATTGCCCGTTTTCTGCAAACGAGGGAGACATTTCACTGTCGTAATTTTTGGACCCACGTCCGATCAGACGTTTTGACCATTCTGATGAATAGTGTCTCAGCATAACAGCGGAGCGCATTGAGTCATTAGTCGAACGAGGGTGACGGGAGCGAATAATGCCAGCACAGGCGGGAGGAATCCGCCAGGTAGCACGGGGTAGCAGTCCCGAACTTTGTCGGTCTGCCATTTTCTCTGGTACATTTCCCTCCCCCCCCCGTACGAAATTACCGTCTTTGTGGCGGGGAAATTGCCGGAAGGATCAGCGAGGGAAAGCGACAGAGGAGATGGTCGTAGCAGGAAGTCGCGAAGGAATGAGGAACGCGTGGATGCCTAAGTTTGAATCAATACAATAAGTGGGCCAGGTGGGGGGTGCATAAGATCGCCCGAGGAGACAGAGGAACGGCCGGGAATGTGGGACAGTTTCGGTTGCGTACGGAGGAACGCGGGAAACGGAGCGGCCAAAAGGCGCGGTCAATTTTGGATCCCCCGTGATCGAGATAACCGCGCCAATCGCGCCGATAAAGCGGAAGGTGTTTGAGCAATATTCGTGGCTTGAGTGACGCGGGATATAAGACTCGGGAAAGGATGCCAGATAAATAAACCGTGAAACAGTTCCATTGTACCAGGAATAATTTGCTCGATGACTTCAGAGCTTGCAACGCAGAGATGAATTATAATCGAAACTCGAGATGCCGATCGCGCATCAACGTCAGGGATAAACGTCGATCGACGGTGATCGTTAACCAGTACACGATCGGATTATAGATCGATCTCACCGATAGCGCGATACGTCGCTGGGCGCAGCAAAAGTTCGAGTAACTTGTACAAATGGTACACGACCGAATCAATTGAGAATAATGTTTTGGACCGGTGCCGAGTGGAGGAAGCAACGCGTGTCAGTGGAGCACCGTTTAGCAGGCGAGGTGGGGAGAGCAAACGCTTCCTTTGCCAGATAGGACGTGCAGTCGCCGGGACAGTGTCCGTTATATTACATTAGACGCATATGAAGTTAATCTTATTAGCCGGGACTTAATCGTTGCCCGTTACAATGCGCCGTAACGGTAAATAAATAAGGGGGCGTTACTTCTCCGAGCTCGTACACCCGTGAAACCGTAACCTCCGCTATCCGCGCACCCATCTAAACGGCAAAAATTCGAGCACCGCCGCTTTTGCATTCACCTTCCATCCGCGCCGTACAATTACTCCGTACTTCCGCTCCTTGGCTAATCATAGGTACTTCCACCATTCATTCCCATACTTCTCCACACGCGTCGGCGAAGAATCGTCGAGCCATACCGGCCACCTAAACGTTAAGACCAACATGAAAAAAATCCTCGCCTCCGCGGAGCTGACTGCTACAGCAGATTTGCGTGCACCTTCGATTTCTATGATACGCCGATCGAAAAGGTTCCGCGGCCTTGCTATTGGTCGATCGTAACGGCCCGGTAACGCGTCACGAGACACGACGGCGATGCACCTAACCTGGCCTGCCGGTCTACGTACCTCAGACGCCTTTCGGTGCGCGTGTCTCCAGCAAGGGTGTGAGAGAGAGAGAGAGAGAGAGAGAGATGGAGAGAGAGAGGAAAAAAACGTGACGGGTGTGGGGTCGCCGTCCCCGTGTCGACCAAGGCTCCTCTGGTATCCGTTTATTACGTACGCGGCGTCATTAGGACGGCCACCGTTCCGAGATATGTCGCCCGTGCGGCGATGGTAACGACACTGTACTCGCGGCACTCCGCGCAGTGGCTACTGCTGGGCCTCGAGCACGGGGCAGAGCTGTCAAAGGTACTGGGCCGCGTCGCCTCTACGCAACGTCACCACGGGCACGACTCATCCGAGGGGATTTCACACGCGCGGATCCTCGATCTCCGTGGTACTGGCGGCACGCGGGACTCCTCTCGCCGCTCGAACGTCACGATAAACAAACTGTACGCAATCCCGACGTAATGTGCATCGCGAGCCTCGCGGCCATCACTGATTTCGACTTGCACTGGTTGCCGGTGGCGCCATCGCTTCTTTGAACGGGAGAACGAGGAATCGGACCGTTGCGCGCGCGATGCACGCCCGATTCGCTCGACGACGGTGTCTGGGGGGGGGGAACACGTTTTTGGGGAAACGGTGGAGGGCTCGCTTTATTCCCGTACTCGTTCGATCGGAAATATCCCCGTGCCATTTGGGTGCTTAGAAAATATTTAATCTGGACGAGATACAGAGACACTTCGTACGCTAACGATGCGATAATCTATGCGTATTAAATAGTAGCCCTAGTAAGCGTCTTTTGAAAAATCATAATGGTACTTAAATACATACACGTTATTGGTAGAGTGTTATGTCGACGGGGCAGTGGTTGTTAGAGGTTTCTAGAGATAGAACTGAGCACAGGTTTTTCATTTTCTGCGAGTTCATAGGCTTTGCTACTCGTAGACGGGAATTTCGTTCGCTGTTCCCAGGCCCGGATTAAAGGGGGGGCTGCAGCCCCGGGCCCCACTATCCAGGGGGGCCCCGTTCTAAGCCTACAGTTCTAAGCAATTCAAACTCGTTATTGTTTAACTTTTTATACCCCCCCCCCCCCCGCTTATTCAACCACGGGGGCCCCCGAAGGTTGGATAGCCCAGGGCCCCAAAAATCTTAATCCGTGCCTGGCTGTTCCCGCGAAGGTGTCTTTAGGGGCCCTTCTCGTTGCCCCGCGTGTACTGCACGTAACTGGCGCTCGGGTAATTGCAGGACTCGCAAAACCCTGGTGACCCTTGCGGCCCAGGTGGGCCCCCCGTCCCAGGAAGGCCTGTCGATGAATCGAAACTAAAAATACCCGTACCAGATCTTAAAAACGTGTTTGCAACTTTTTTCTCTTTACCTGGTCTGCCCGGTTCCCCCCGTTCTCCTTGCCTGCCAGGCGATCCGACCCCGTCGTTGCCAGGTGGTCCTATTAACATGCCCCCTCAGCGTAAAAGAAAATCGCAAACTTAATGAATGGTAACGAGAGAAAACGATTTTGTACTACCAGGCAGTCCTCTTGGCCCGGCGGGCCCTTCTACGCCAACGCCTTCCGGTCCTCCGTCGCCCTTCTCCCCCCGTTCGCCGGATGGACCCTGTGGGCCCGTGGGGCCTTGTGGTCCTGGTAATCCTACGAAGCCACGTTCTCCTGGTAGACCTGGTGGGCCCGCATCACCTAAATCGTCGTGCAACCATTAATTACATTATTCAATGTAGTATTCACGTTTCGTCACCAAATTTCTTTCATTCGCTGATCATGGAATTCTATGTTTGATGTATTTGACACATGCAGGGTTAACTGTTATATTCTTTCCTCGATTTTTGCAGGGGGTATAATTTTTGAAAATCGTTGCGTGGCATGAATGTTTAGCATGCAGAAAAATTGTGCGACTGGATGTTGTAAAATGTGGTACAAACGACGAGGACATACATTTATATGTTAAGCTATTACTCGATAACACAGCTGAGCATAGGTATATCATAGGTGTTTCTCTCGTCTTCCATGAGCAATTACCTCGACCACTGTACCAAGTTTTAACAGCCACGCTGTATAACGCGAAGAGACAATATTAACTCTGTATAGTCATTTCTGATCAGCCATAATCTACAACCAGTGCTCCGCAACCTTTTCTCACCCTCGGCACACCTAAGCCCTTCCCAGAATTCCGCGGTACACCACACGCAAAAATATACAAAACATATAACAAGTTATAAAGTGCAGATACAAAAATTATATTTATCTATTGTTATTTATAATACAAAAAATTTTAATACAAAAAATATATAAAAAAAAAAATTTAAGTTAAATGATTTTATTTAATTTCATCAAAAATGCACTACAAACTACTACCGGGGATGATTTTTTTTTTAAAATGTATTGTCATCATAATTACGTACGCCTGCAAAGTTTCAAGTCTATTGGATTTATAGAAGTAGGTTAAAATTGAGTAAGTAAAACATTTGAACTAAACAAACGGACAGAGGAGTGATGCTAAATAAAATCGTTTAAAAATTGGTCAAGGCCCTTCGGACGTGACAGCTTATCGTTTTTTTTTATTAAAACTAGAATTAAAAAACTTGGGTTAAAAAAAGCTTAGCATCGTCTTGTGGCACGCCGGGTGCGGAGCACTGATCTATATACACCATTGGAAAGCTTCTCCCAATATGCCTTCAAAATCTCTCCACCCACGTGTGACTTTACAACCGTTTCCTTCGTCAGCAACCCTCAAACGACAAGCTTGTTCAACGTGTCCCCACCTGAAGTCCTTCACAAAAATATAACATCATTCATTTAACCCCCGGAAAAGCTTCCCAACGGCGTACAACGATCACTACACGCTGCGTAGCCAGAAATCCTCTGCAGACTCAACAGTATCCCTTCTTAGCCCGCTAGAAGAGAGATGCAGGAAGAACGTGTTAGGACCTTTCGTGTGGTAGGTACCTGGGATGCCCTGGGTTCCGGCTCGACCGGGACGGCCCTGTCGGGCCAGCCCCGGCAACCCGGGTGGCCCTCGTAGACCCTCTGTTAGTTCTTTCAGCGTCTCTGTGACACATGCAGGATTCCATCGTCTTTATCGGCGCACGGCTACGTGAGATGTTAGATCCCCGATTCGATCGGTTGTTAATCGAGGGTACGCGCGCACCTGCCGCGTGCGCGTGAATCACGCCGCTGGATGAATGCCGGCTCTAACTAAGGATGAAGATGGAATGCGAAGCAACTCATGGGCGGGAGGATGACGACGATGACCCATCGTGATGCCCGCTATGACTATCGGTAACGCTAAGGGTGGCTCTATGCGCGGTGCCTTGGTGTGCTCTGGATCTCCGAGAGCGACATCAGAGGTTCTCCCGGCAAGAGCTACCAAAAGCTCGCCAGCAGTAGCGTGTCTACCCTTGTATTCTATGATTATGAGATTAAGTGCAGGTAAATTGGGTTGGCAACCCTTTTCTGAGGGGTGTACCTGGATGACCTTGTGGACCAGGTGATCCAGGGCGGCCTGGACGGCCCCGGCCAGGTGGACCAGGTGGGCCTTGCATCAGTGCTGCTATCTCAGTCATCTGCTCTGTATGCGCACGTGGTAATGAAAGAAAGATTATCTGTCTGCGAAAATCACCTCGAGCCTCCTACTGTCTCTGTGGCTAACAAAGCTGCATTTTCGGCACTGTTTACGTGGTGGTTCGGAGATACGTTATCAGGCTTTCGTGCTTCCTAATTAAATAGAATGATTTATTCAGATGAATATCCACCTCGTAGCACGGTCGTGCATATGTCTCTGATTTCCGAGTCGGTGATACTGCGGCCTGGCGGCCCCTGGAGGCCAGGCATTCCTGTTTGGCCTCTGATCCCGGGTAGTCCTTGTAGTCCTGGACCGCCATCTTTCCCTGGGATTCCCGCCGGCCCGATTTGACCCTCTGGACCTCGTTCTCCAGGGGGGCCCCTCTCCCCCGGCTGATTTGGAGCAGTTATAAATTCGTCGCTAAGCTTTCGAACGCTATCCATTAACGGTTTATTGCAGGGGCACTTCATGTGTTATTAGTTATTAAGTAGGTACCCCAGAAAGTTCGCGCGGTTGGTCCCGAGCGGCCACTCCGCCACTTGGTATCCAGATGTTTTATTACCTTTTATTGCTCTTATACACAGGGCTGAAAAAACCTGGAATGCAACGGTTAATGCGAAGTGCGGGAGGGGATTACGAAACAGGTAATCGGCACTGGTAAACCGTAAGGGTGGCTTATTTCTACAAGAAAACGCGAGAGAAAAGTTTCGAATTTAGTTGAGAATATTCTCCAAACCTCCCACCGTCCAAATATCACCTGTTTTGGTCCGTGCAGAATTATATAACAGAAGAAACATTTACAAACGAAGACGATGTGAGATCAACACTGCGACGGTCTTCTTCATCAAAAGAATCAAATTTTTATAGAAACGGAATATACAAGCTTGCATTCCGTTGGGAAATGGTTATCGAATGTATCTAAGACTACTTGAATGATTAAAGCGATTGAATTAATATTAAAACATTGCGCCGATTTAAAGCTGCGGAAACCACGCGAACTTTATGGGGCAGGTAATAGGAAGGAATTGGCATAAGTCACTCTGTTGTATGTTGTGAGGGAATCTTGAAACTTGAGTCTTTGAAGGACATTTTACATTTTGATGTCTGTTCAGGTGACTTACTAGACCTGAAGAGCCTGGCAAACCTCTGGGTCCACTGGCCCCCGGACTACCAATAGTCCTCAGAACCTCGTTGGTGCTCAACATATCCCCCGTTGATCCGGGTGGGCCTGGTAGCCCAGGGGTGCCTGGGGGGCCTGATGGTCCAGGTCTTCCTTCTAATCCAGGGAAGCCAGCGGCTCCAGGCAAACCAGGAGAACCCTACAGAAACACATTTCCACAGTGCATGTTTTGAGAAGCTACGGGGAAGATTGTGTATATTTTGATATCCAAGTATTCGATTTAACCCTTTAGCGCCGGACGTATCATATAGGATACATTCCCTTTCTTTGCTGTTTCGCAGTTTGCACTCGCAATTCACTGTTTGCACCAGATTAGTACAGTTTTATTCATTGAAGATAGATGGATCTACCTGAACCCTGTATTCATTTGTTTTGTGCATTTTAACTTCCGAAAAAAATTAAAAATATAAAAATTCAGACCATTTTTAACGATAAAAAACGGGATATTTTTACATCAACCGGATGTAGGAGCTGGCGCCAAAGGGTTAAGGGTACAATTTTCGTGTAATCCCTACAAAAAATCATTTCTTCTTAGAATTTATTTTAAAAAAAACTGTAAAATGTGTCTTCCCCATAATTCACTCCACAACTCCGCCACAATCCCTACAACTCAACTCTTACCCCTTTCCCGAACCATCGGGCCACCCCGAAGATGTATAGTGCCTATACGAGATATAGTGACTTAGGTGTGAAGTCACTCGGCGGGGTTTTACCCGACACCCTGCTGGGTACTGGCCGCTAAACGTGCCCCCTACTGCCTCTTGCAGGACTGTATTTAGAGAAGACGAGGACAAAACTGGGGCCTTAGGGCCCCGGTTTTGCCCTGGTCTTGGGGCCTTAGGGCCTTAGGGCCCCGGTTTTGCCCTGGCCTTAGGGCCTTCGGGCCCCGGTTTTGCCCTGGTCTTAGGGCCTTAGGGCCCCGGTTTTGCCCTGGCCTTAGGGCCTTAGGGCCCCGATTTTGGCCTAGTCTTCTCTATATACAGTCCTGCAAGAGGTAGTAGCGGGGCACGTTTAGCGGCCAGTACCCAGCAGGGTGTCGGGTAAGACCCCGCTGAGTGACTTCACACCTAAGTCACTATAGCTCGTATAGGCACTATACCTTAGCGGTCCCCATCTCGAGATGCTCAACTATGAAATCCCTCTTCGCCCTACGATGCACGATCTCCTCCCTCGCATCTAATTCTAAACAAGTCCCTCCTCCCAAAATCCCTCGTAACTCGAGACCACGTCTCACCCCCTCTCTACGACCTACCAAGTCAAAGCCACTCTCACCCCCTTCCAACCAAAACACCCAAAAATCCATCCATCCATCCAACTTAATATTCTATGGCGACGCATATTTCGCGCATGAGTCATCAATACGTTTCAATTATATAACGAATATTTCGCACATGAGTCATCAATACGTTTCAGTTACATAACGCATATTTGGCACATGAGTCATGGCGCATACCGCGCATACCCCTCATACCTAAACACCGTATAAATACAAGGGCCCCTGAGGCCGTACTCTCTTCTACAGAAACCACTAACAAGGGGACACTAAGGTCGACGGGAAACGGATTTTCCTGAACCTTGCAGTATTTGAAGATGTCGCCTCCGAAGTTAATTTGGCAAAGCAGTAGGGCGCGCTTCTCAAGATTTTCCGAGAAAATTGCATTTGAAAATCGTTTATAGTGTGTGCTAGGTGCCGCAAAAATTATTGTTTTCCATGCTTTTATGATGAATATCACCCTGGCTCGTGTCATACTAGCATGTAAGTAAAAAAGGGAAAGTAAAAAAAAAAAAAAAAAAAAAAAAAAAAAACTGAAACTCGAAGAAAGCTAATTGCGAAAATAATTCGATTTTCAAATGCAATTTTCTCGGAAAATCTTGAGAAGCGCGCCCTACTGCTTTGCCAAATTAACTTCGGAGGCGATATCTTCAAATACTGCAAGGTTCAGGAAAATCCGTTTCCCGTCGACCTTAGTGTCCCCTTGTAAGTGGACTAGTACTATTCTACAGTGAATAATTATAAAGTGTGTTAAATAACACTCCAATCAGTGCCACTTCGCGCTACGGAATATTAATCTACGGCAGCTACTGTAGGCAATTATAATTACTTATCGTACCAGTGCATATCATCTCCATTTAGGTATATTATTTTCCATTGCTAACGCTGATTGCATTTATATTGATTACTATTGCTTATGCTTATCGCATTTATATTATTCTTGTCTATTGCTAATGCTTACTGTATCTTATATTCTTGTCTAATGCTAATGCTTATTGTATTCGATATCATTGTCTAATGCTAATGCTTATTGTATTCGATATCATTGTCTAATGCTAGTACTCACATATTTCATGTTCATACATATATTGCTATTTCTTACCGTTTATATACATGTTATGTGCTAATGCTTATCGTCCCACGCATTATTATATTAATTCTACTGCTCTCGCATTAATAGTGCATGGCATATTCTTGTGCGTTCTATCAAACAAACGCTCTTGTCTTAAATACCGTCTCGAATTATTGTATTGGTTCTTTGTTTCCGGAGAGTCCGAATTATAATAAGCCGCTGCAACAGTTGATCTCGCTTCGCGAACGCCGGGATTTCTTATAGTGTTCACAAGGCTTACTTTCGCATAGGTCTTGTACGACCATATGGCTAAACGTATTTCACGGTAATATTACATGTAACTTCTTATTCCAATGCAGCGGTAAATCCAATTACCGAGCCTTGAATACAACCCACCTGTGCTCGAACAGGTCTCACCCTAGTGCGCGTTACTGCTTAACCTTCCGTGGTTGCCTTGTGCTACGAAGCTCGCCTTCGCGCCTAAATTCCTACTTCCCAAGTGCTACGAAGCTTGCCTTCGCGCCTGAATTCCTACTTTCCAAGTGCTACGAAGTTTGCCTTCGCGCCTGAATTCCTACCTTCCAAGTGCTACGAAGCTTGCCTTCGCGCCTGAATTCCCTACTTTCCAAGTGCTACGAAGATCGCCTTCGCGCCTAAACCTTCCATTCTTTCCTAAAAACCCCTTGTAACCCCATAACTTGTTATTGTCCTCGACCCCGATACTCCGGACGTGACAAACACATGGTAAAAATATTTTTGGTATTGAGTTATACATATTTTAAGATTATAAAAAAAATTTACTGTTTCTTTTCTCGATGAATTTTTGTTGAATAAATAACTATAACTCTGACGGCGATAAAGACACAGTGTAGGTACACGCTACTTCAAGATTGGTTCGTCTGAAATCAAAAATCGAAAGCTTTTCTAAAAATATTTGAGTATCATTATCGTATGACCATCGTTACTGCGAAATAATGAAAATTCAATGATTAGTACATGCTTTAATAGAAGTGTCCCGAAACCGGTAAATTACAACATGTACCTACCAATCATCGAATTTTCCTTATTTTGCAGTAAAGATCGCCAAACGACAACCCTACTCATATATTTTAAGAAAAACTTTCGATTTTTGACTTCAGACGATCCTATTCTGAAATATCATGCACACCGTATTTTTATCGCCGTTAGAGTTCCAGCTACTTATTCAAGATTGCATGGGGGAAAAAAACAATGAAAATATTTTATCATTTTGAAATATGTATAAATCAATACTAAAAAGACTTTTTACCCCATGTGTTACAGTTTTCTTTAAAAAAAATCTTAAATATTTGATGTGATTACACGAGAATATACCCTTAAAGTGGAACACAAATCTCACAGAGTTTCCTGGTGGACTACGTGGTCCAGCAGGACCTTGTTCTCCCGGTAGACCTCTATCCCCTTTTTCTCCAGGCTTCCCATCGAGTCCTGGCAGTCCTGGCTTCCCAGTCAAACCGAATGCTCCGCGAGGTCCTGGGGTACCTGGTTCCCCAGGTAAACCAGTTGAACCCTGTACATGATAATGATGAAGATTGATCCAGAAGATTGATCATTAACATCTAGAACAAAAGCTGAATTCACCTGCGATCCTGGGAACCCAGGAGGACCAATCTTCCCTTCTGGTCCAGGAAGACCAGGTGGACCAACAAATCCTGGTTCACCTTTCAACCCTGGCAGGCCATCCTCCCCAGGTGCGCCAGATGGGCCTTCAGGGCCAGGTGGTCCTGGTACCACGGAACCAACTACTGCACCGGGTAGACCTGAATGAAATAATGCAACCAGTTAAGGATTGAAAATATTCTATTTTCAACGCGATGTACGAACCATCACGACCAGGTTCTCCAGATTCCCCCTTTGCTCCTTGAATCCCAGGTGGTCCTGGTGCACCGCTTTCACCGGGTACACCTGGGGATCCTTGAAGCCCTGGCTCCCCTGTCGCCCCTTTGAGACCATGATAACCAGGGAGACCTGGTTTCCCTTCTATTCCAGGGAATCCATCTTGTCCTGGATTGCCTTTGTCTCCCCGTTCGCCTGGAATGCGATTATAATTAAATCTAACCCTCCAAGACCTTGATACTTTTTTTTAATGAGGAGGATGTGTGCTTTGTGGTTATGCAAAGGGTTGACGAGTGTTACCTTGAAGTTTCGATAAAATGTATACCTATTATGGGATAAAATAGATACTGTACTCTTAGTCAGAATTGGGCATTATTCGAATAAATAAAAATTTTAAACAAAATGAAGTTATTCGAGGATAACGAATAATCTTTTATTCGAATAACATACAACTCTACTCTCGGTTAATAATAATTTTAACTAATTAAAATATCGATGTATATGCCACGAATTTAACAATGCAACCTACTTTCTGTCACATCTGCATCATCTATTAAGCTATTACCAAACATCTAAACTAGTTCACATAATGCCGAAGTGTTCGAATGCCGGCAATTAGATTCGCGTTGGGCGCCGCTAGTCATTTCTGTCACGGCAACGTCATACATTCAGTGATTAATAAAAGGAACGGGTGTACGGGCGACTGCAGCAGATTGCAATAAATTGATTTACAATCACTTTGAATGGCTCTATTTAGGTCGATGTCGACGCGTACGATATCTCCTCTCGGTTCCATCAAGCGGCGAGCATTAGAATCATGGCTTTCAGTAAGCCGCGCTTGGCAACGCCATTAACGAAGCTCGCGAATGATGGGAGATCGTTAATGGCACGTGAAATACTAACTGAAAACTGCGAATTACTGATCTCCGATTCAACACGCATATTTTAATACGCGCAGCTGCCACGGCATGAAGTTTGAACTTATATTCCAGAAATTTCGTGCTCGTGCCAGAAATCTGAAGAAGAGGAGGGCAGAACAAGTGGGAACACTTTGGTTGGGCAGTTGAAGCCATTAAAACGATTGCACCCGACCTTTAAATAACGGCTGTTGACACACTTCATTGGCAGGAATTGTTTCTGCAAAAGTGTCAGTGACCTTTAGCAACATTGCCATTAACGGATGAACAGATTCGAAGGGTAAAGAATGATTTATTGCCCCGATACAAAGAACCTCGCCGCTCGGTTTCACCCTCCTAAACCCTTCATCCACTTACCCAAAAGAACAGCGCGAGAACTTCTTAACGCACATTTTACAGTGAATTAAGAAGATCGCGCGGCTAATGGGTTTTAACCGCGGTTACGTTAAAGGGAGCAAAGATTAAGGATCCTGCTGCCAGCGCAAGGAGAATAATGCCTTTAACGCTGATTGGACGTGCACGTGGACACCCACAACTTACTGCGATTTCTAACAAGATCAAATTAGTTTGCGCGAGCACCCCGGGGATTACTTATCGGATGGATCGGCGTAATCGTATTTAACGCTAACGTTTAACATTTGACACGGTCACGTTAATCTTTCGCGGGCAAAGGGGCAAAGCACTAAGAATAGATATCGAACGAGTGTACCTACCTTTCTGACCTCGCTCCCCTGCGTCGCCACGCTCGCTTCTCTCGCCCTTTGAACCCTTCTCGCCTGGGGGACCCGGCGGGCCCGCGAATCGCGGCAAAATGTCGCGGTAGTCGCTGACGTTTCCTGGCGGGCCGGGGGGTCCAGGATGTCCGCGTGGTCCTGGAAAACCCTGGTCCCCTTTGAGCCCTGGGAATCCCATGTCCCCCTATTGCAAGTGGAATAAAGTGGAACGTTTGCTTCGCTTTGGTGGCAATAAAGTGATAAACTCACTCTTTCGCCACGCTCTCCTTTCGCGCCAAGTGGTCCAAGGGGCCCGATGGGCCCTTTCGGGCCCGGTATACCGGGGAATCCCCGAGCCCCGCTGAGTCCTTGCAAGCCCTGGTAAGCACGGCAATAATGTACAATAAAATGAGGAAAGAATTCATTATACTGTGTCACGCGATTGAAAGTTGATGACGCACTGTTTTGCCTTTTTCACCTGGGGGGCCGGGCGGACCTTGCCGTCCAGGTAGACCCGGCTCTCCTAACGGCCCACGGGGTCCAGGTAATCCTGGTGAACCCTAAACAAATAAATACTTCCATTATTCTACCGATCACTTGGCTTTCAAAGTGGGTGTACCGTTCATCGGCGTTTATTAAGGCAGAGTTAAACATGTGCAACAGCGCGCATTGCGCGCCGAACCATAAAAATTTCCTACGGTACGAGGTCCTACGTTGCGCGCCGAACCATAAAAATCGACCCTTATTTATGGTGTTCGCAGCGCGCATTGCACATGTTTAACCGCGCCTTTAGGAAGCCAGTTCTGGGGAGGCATAAATAAATGTACAGGGTGTCCTAAGTGGAGGCGAGGAACTCTTAATAATATTCTCAGTGTGGCCCTTTTTGAGACAAAGCAGGGGAAGATAAATCAAGGGTGCATGATTTTATTAGTATAGTATACTCGAATTTGCTGTTAGTATCGTAAGTCACAACTTCTTTGTTTCGAGAAGCGTAAGGGATGTGGAGTGGAGGTGTCTATCGGTAAAGGAGAGCTCGCACTTACATCTGTGCCATTAAATCCAGGAGGCCCCTGTGGACAGACAAGTTCGCAGGGCGGTCGCCTCTGAAGTAATAAAGGGCCGCTGAGGCTCTTCTGCAATTACGTTAATTACGGCCGTGAGGACTTAATGGATTGCGAAGTTGTGTGAAATATGTGTTTAGACTTGCCGGCAGTTCCTCGCAGCTTTCTCTCTCCGGTCTTCCGGGATCGCAGTTTAAGACCATCCACTGTATATCGATCTGTAGAAGAGCAATTGTCATGAAGCATAACGAGTGGCTGCGCGAGCAATTACATTCTACTTGCACGCTATCAGATCCTTATCACCTATTTAGTCCAGAAATACTGTACTATTTCTCAAAATTCCCGCGGATCTTTATCATTGCTATATTCCTCCATTTCGTCGCTATCTATTAAATACAGTTTCTCTTGCTAGCTCGCTAAACTGTGCTAATAGCGCCGCCGCCACGTTTTTCTGTGCGTGTCACGCTTTTACACTCTGAGAGCGGCACTAAATCCAGCTTGTCCCAGTTACGTCTTAGCCTCGTTCATTACAAAGTGTTTATTAATTAAGTGCTTCTTAATTGCTGCATGCGGCCGGGTAGGCTAGCCTCGCGGCCTAGCGCGAGCATCCCCCGCGGACGCGTCACAGGCTTCCGCGAAATCCGCGCGCGCGCGAACTTGCCCTAGCGCAACCAACTCCTTCGCGGACTTTGCTGAAATTGATGCCGCGAGCCTTCTGAGAACCTTCGTCGAAGTGTTCTGCGAAATATGGCCATGCGGTTACGCAAGAGCGCTATGTCGATCGTAAACTTCACCCCCGCCTATGCGGGGAGCAGTGTGTATGCTTCTGAAGACGAGTCACGTGATTTAAAATGTAGTGTAACGGATACCCAGGGATAATAAAAAGAATTGTTTCACTCACGTTAAATCGAGTTCACTGTACGCGGTACATTGTAATAAGTGAAATCCAATTTAAGGGTGGGTTCAGCAGAGTTATACTCCCTTTCGACTTACTTTCGAGATCCGTCGATTTAAGTTGCTTAACTGAGTAATTGGAGTAAAATATACAAAGTGGAATTGAAATGCAGAAATAACTATACTTGGGTGGAGTATTTACATGGAACATTTCCATCATTTCTGATTGTGAGTATGTACTGAATTAAATTACGAGCTGCCTTCCAGTTACGACTGTACACTTTGTACAAAAAAAACCTGAGTTTCTGTTAGCAAAAGAGTGATAATGAATTTATAGTTCGCCTCCCGACATCGAACATAAGTATTTTGTAGCAAAAACATATTACCATTCATTAGTAGTCGAGAAGAATGTGATTTCCTTCTCCTAATTAGACCAGAAATCCGTAAAAAATATAGTACCTACACCGTTGCCAGTGGATAGTATGTATGTCGCCGATGGGGCAGTCGATAATTGCGTGGTCGATTGAAATTGACTAATGAGCACCGAGTTGTCGGGTGGACAAAGCTCGCTGATCCTATCGTCGCCGCTCGGTACACAATGTAGGCGCGCAATTTCAGAGGCGCGATCGAACTTACCGGTACAGTGAGCTTGCTCTGGGACATCTTCGATATCGAGATCTCGCCGTCCGGTTTCAGCGGTCCTCGAGGCTTCACCGCCTGCGTGCCAGCGTACTCGCAGTCGATGTACACCATCATCTTGTCCTTGAACGCCCCGATATTAATCTTGTGCCAGTTCTTGTCGAATACCTGTGCCAACCAAGCATCTCAACATTTTCGCCGTGTCAATTTTGCGCATCGAGCGCCAAATTGGGATTTATGTGCCTAACAAGGGCTGATGCACGCGCAAACGATATCGTTTGATTTTTCCGAGCTGCTTGAAATCGACGGTTTATTTGAAAAGATGCGAGCTACTCGAAAAACTCAAACGGCTCGAGGATTTGAGCCCTCGTAAGGCTTCGAATTACTTGGAGATAAATTTTCAGCTCAAAAATTTTCGAATTACTCCAATTATTTCGAGTTACTAGCGTCTTATACAGTTAGACCAGTATTTCATATTAAATACATAAATATTCGAGTAACTCGAATATTTTATGAGTAACTAGAGTAATTGGAATATTTACGAGTAACTAGAATAATTCGAATATTTACGAGTAACTCGAAAGTGGGAGATCTTTTCACATATATTCTGGTAATTAAAAGATTTAAGTAATTCGAAATCCTACGGGGGCTCGAATATTCGAGCCGTTTGAGCTTTTCAAGTACCTAGCTCGCATTTTTTCCGAACAGTTCGTCAATTTCAACTACCTGGCCCGAAAAATTCCGAGCTCAGCTCAGCTCGTAACTTCCGGGTACTCGTACACCCCTAATTCTTCAGCAGCCACAGATTTCTACGAATTAAAAATATAAATAGTGACGATTCTTCATCTACTGAACTGAACTGATATGGGATTCAGTCTACCCTTTCGACTTGTCCCTCAACTGGCAAGGATCGAAACTGAATTAGCCTGGGAAGTGTACGCGGTCTTTTAAAGGGTTGTGCTGTTATTGGCAAGGGAGATACGCCCAGTCAGGGGCTTAGACAGCTGTTTTATGGTAGGTGAATCAACTTCAGCGACGAAGTGTTCACCCTAGAACCGTTTGCCGCAGGGGCTGGGGTAGCTCCAGGTAGCTCGCGACTTGTCGGTACATATTAGGAAGTGGGAGGAAGGGGTTCAAGGCTTGGGAAATATTTTCTGGCGAGTGGTAGGGGTCGGCGAATTCCAAGGGGTTACGAATGTCAGGAGGAATGGTGTTCTCATCAGTCTCTCCGATCTTGCATCGTGGGCGGCTTCTTTCGCGTCGCCCAGATGCCCTGAAAAACCTCTAAACCATTTCGCGCGGCGTTTACGCAACGACCCGTGACACGATTTCCACGTGCCACGACAGGCCTGCTGTAATTCATACGCCCACGCGGCTCGCGATTGATATTCGACAGAGGATCGACCTGACACGTCCGCCTGGAGTTCCAAGCTTCGTAGATCATACCCGCATAGGAGCTGTTTTAATCATCACGCGATCGTCGATGACACTTTTAAGAGGCGCCCGCTTTATAAACGAGGCACGAGTTGACAGCGCCCGTGATTAGTCGAGATGCGCTTCGCTTCCGTGTGTTGGACCGCGTTTCGTCGTCTGTGCATGTCGATTGCTTCGGATTGCATCAGCAGCTAGCAATAATTCGGAATGAAAAAGTGGAATGCAACGCGAATTTAAGGGATGAATTGTCGTTCCACATTCTTAAACTGTTAACGGGAGGCTTCTTAAACAGGAAGGCTCCCTGTGCGCGCAGTAATAGATGAGTAAAGACGAGTTAACTCGTCTTGGACATTTTCAAACGGCGAGTTAACTCGTCTTGGACATTTTCAAGCGACGAGTTAACTCGTCTTGGACATTTTCAAACGACGAGTTAACTCGTCTTGCCCGGTTAACAGAGGAGGGCGAGTAAATAAGAAGGGAATCTGAAATCCATGAAGGCATGTACATTTTTGTGAGAAATAGCAGGAATAGAAACAAAAGGCAGGGTGCCATGGAAGGAAGGTTCGGCAGGCCAGGTCTGCAGGCTTTACGGGTGGCCCAGCTGACAAGAACGAAGGCCACGACGACAATGGACGTCCCTCAGCAGCGTCGCCTTCGTCGCAAGTGGTACCCAGATGTGGACACTTGAGAAAGGCGCGGAAAGATAGAGGACTCTCTCTCCTGGCATTTTGATGGGAAGCAGAGTTATCCTGGAAGGATGGGAACCGATATGGGAGCCATCATCGATCTTTACGCAAGGAAATGCAGGATTGCAAAAAGCATTCTCGAGTTGGCCTTGCTAGCGAGAGGACCAAATCACATACAAACCAAAGACTTGTACTTTGATTCTCTATGGAACCACGTCGTAACTATACGGGTGGATAAATTCTGTTGTAAGGATCTCTTACATTCTCAAATCTCGAATGCGGCTATCGTAATAGCACAAAAAGTTGGCAGAGCGAGTTCTACTCACACGATCAGCCGAGAACGAGGTTGTCTGCAGCGCCCCTTCCTCATCCTTCGCCGAGATGTCCAGGGTCAGAGTTTTCGGGTTCAGAGCGATCAAAAACTGGGGCTCGTTTTCCATGTCGACGATCCTGATAACATGCCAAGTATACTTTGGCAGTTTCCTGGCTCTGAACGTGCACACTGCGCTGAATTTCTCTGGCAATCCGTTCGGAAGTATGTTTCTGTCGAGGTCCAGCAAAAAGAAAAAGGAACCCGATACAGTTCATCCGACCTTTGTGCGATTTAGCTGGTAGAGTAGCGAGCATCGCTCGAGGGGTAGAACGTTGAAGCGTACTTTGTGGGTAAAGTGATATCGGTGTCTTTCTCCAATCGGTAGGCAATTTGCATGCGGTTGCTACCTCTGACACGCGTCACGCTGCCGTAATGGGCCTCTAGAAGGTCCAGCTTCAGCTTGCTGATGATGTCGAAAGTCTGAAGATCGTCCTCGCCGTGTTTGTAACCCTCGCATGGACCTCGTGGCGAATCTAGAATGCTTTCTTCCCCCGAAGCATACTCTGGGAAAGTTAGTAACATTATTCCATTTCCGCGAAGATATTAACCCTTCGACGGCGGATAGATTGGCGCGCATGGGACGCTGGGTCCATTTTCACTCACAACTGCGGCCATGCACATCTCGAAATAAACTTCTATATTAGACTTCGATAATTGAATATTCAGATTATTACCATTTATCCTAATTTATCATTATTTGAATATTCAATAATTATAATAATTTGAATATTCAATAATTGAATATCGCGATCTACTTTCTCACCACTTTGCATATCCCTACAGATCTTTGGGATCTGAATTTCCACCGTGTCACGGAACGGGTTAAGCGTTAATTTTTAAGATCGCCAAGATTGCCACGAAGGAAATGGAAGGAATAAAAGCATTTACCATTGTAAGGACGAAGAAGTACCTACAATCCTACATATGTAGAGGAATATAGTGGAAAAATGCGTAGAGCATGTGAAAGGGTTGAAAGATGCAATAAAAGCGCTACAAGCTAGGTACAAGCTGCATTCGATAGTTGCATGCCTGTGGTGTGACAGTGCATGGCGACATCGTTCAGACGAAATGCCCTATTGTTGCACAACCCAACAAGTTTCTGCTTGAGTCATTCCGATCAAACGGTGCTGATGCTTCCATTCTCACGACAGTATAAATTGAACGACACCATGCAAGATCACATGCAATAATCGCGCGTTTCCTTTCACGATAATGGTTGCCGAGCTTTTGCACGCGTTTACATTGTCTGATAATTCGGAGCAAAGGATCTTGCCATCCAAATAAAATAGATATAGAAGACTATTCCAATAGATAGAAGCAGAAAGGGAAAAGAATATTTATCAGCGGCGGATATGTAGATCTGGCGCTCCTAGGCTAACCAGCGTCTGCCACCAGTGCTGAATTAAGCAATAAGGAGAAGTTTTCTGATTTTTAAAATCTAACTTTTGTTAGAAACAGTTTTTAGTAAAATTATCGGAAAGACCAGAGAAATCGTACATTGCGTTGAAGTGATCACCCTGTACAAGGGAGCCTCAAAAGCTTTTAAGTGCTCAGGGCCCCCGAAGGCCTTAATCCGGCCCTGTCTGCCACCCTTCCCGTGAAATATCATAAAATATTTTAATTTAGATGAATTGAGACAATTTTAAAATTAAATCAATACCACAGTCCACCTATGAGTTATTGCTAATTTGCTACGTGAAAAAACATTGAATTATTTTTAAAGTTGTCTGAAGCCTCTGTGTTTAAACCTTTGTAAATTTCTTTCGCCCAAAATTTGTCTATATACAAATCCACCCCTGATACTTATGCATTCTTCGTTGGCAATATCATACTTCCTTCAATCATGCACCCCTTAATTGAGAAAAATAATGCAACCCGGAGACGGACAGATTGCATCGTATGCAAAATGCTTGCATGAATTAGGAAATCGAATTGTGTCGCTCTTGAAATGCAGATTTTCAGTGAACCCAATTTCGCAACAGCGCGCTACGCAAACGAAATATGCAATTTCGCAGAAAGATTGGAAAAGTACGTTGGAAGACGAAGGAAATGATTGCAACATAATGTACGCAATAATCTGTCATTTTCACGCGGAACTTATAATGTAAGTTGTTCGATTATCCAAGAAACTCGATTATCCGGCCACCCTGCAGCCGCATCAGTTCGGATAATCGAGTTCCGATCGGAATAAATTCAATTGTTTCTGCGATCAAATTCTGCTGTGTGAATTCAAACGCCGCGTGCAAGTTGAGAGGCACGTGGCCACATCAAAGGGACAATATATACCTGCAACACGTGCAGTTTTAGAGGCGGCCATTGTTGGGCAAAAGTTTTACCAACATCTGGCTGCAGAAAGTTTCAGTCGATGGTTTCTGGAAAACAGGCCCATCCCCATTGTGTGTTTATACTAGTTTATAGCCCTCTTCAAACAGGTACTGTCGTAAAGAACCGGATGGTTTATGTCGAAAGGCATTCCATTATTTAAGCATGTGTTAAATACATACATTTACTTAGCTCTACGTTGACTATTATGTGCTTCTTACGTGGTACATGTTTAAAATAAAAGGGACTTACGAACACATCTGAATTGCACAAGCACGAATATCCATATTGAGAAGTACATTCGCAGGTCGAGTTAGCTCTGTGGACAGAACAGTGTATTAATTCTGTTAGGTACTACATATAAAGAGATTGAATATTAAATACAAAAAGGGTAATGAACTCGCAACGTGTTTCTGATAATTATCATTATTAACAAGCTCCATCGCACAGATTTCTTATATCCATTATTATTCTGCATTGCCAATGCGAAAAGCTGACGTTTTGCTCGAAATCGTTAGTCGCATATTATACTATATTAAGTAGTTAAGTTGCTTATTATTTCATATTAATAAGCATTACGTATTAAGTAGTAATTTAATCGAGGATATTGAAGCTTGCATCCATTGCAATGCTAAGGACAACTTCCTTTTAAGCGCCTATTTAAGGAGGTTCGATACCTTTACTTGCCGGGGCAGACGACGAAAGGGGTAAGCCTATGCTTATACATGGGAGCTCTGCAGTGATACCAATCTTAGATAAAAAAAAATTATGTGGACGAAAATTTTACTTACATGTCTATTCCCAATAAAATTGTTACTACATATTTTGTTTTGGAATTAAATTAAACAAAAAGAATGTTTAATGCAGCTAGAAACACAATATTTTCATTAAAAGTAGCGTAAAATATATGAGTGAAATGCGGCAACGTCGCTTTGCGTCCATCTTCTTTTCTCTTTCGATCTCACACTTGTGGCGTCCTTTTGCGCGTTCGTACCGGTTCGCAGCAAATTACTAAATACATGTTTACAGCTGGGTAATGTTTTTACCAATTTTTACTGTATGCTTTGTACCATTGTACATTGTATAGATGACTACCCGGCGTACAGCGTTGCCATTTTTCCAACAGCTCCTTCAGGCAGTTCCACAAATACGAGCACATTGCTGTCTAATTATTCAATTATCTAATAAATCGGTACGGTTCATGTCCGATTTTCTTTTTTAGAATTTCACCGGAATATTTCAGCTTTTCATTGCAACATTTTTTTGAACTTTCTCATCATTTTTAAGGACTCTGTGCAACATTTTATAGAAATTTTATCGCCTCTCCCATAACAGCTTGTGTATAAGAGCGCAACTTTGATTTCAATTTATTTTTCAAAAACCGTGCGGTCAATCCACTTGAAATTTTGACACAATGTGGACTACACTTTGGACATTAGATTGAAACACTTTTCAAAGATTCCTCCTCATTTTTGCTCCGGTATTGAACCTCCTTAAACTTCTATGCTGTGAAATGTAATTTTTAATGTATGCACATACAATGTAATACTTAGTCGCTGGTAGATACATACATACGTAATGACAAAGTCCACTGAATGTTGCCATGGATGATGGACGATACGCAAGACTCGCGCAACAACTACTATTTCTTATCCCACTTTTTTTGTCATTTAACGAACAGTAGGTAAACATTGGAATATGTATACAGTACCGTTCAAAAGTATTTGCCTACCTATGTATGTACGCTTTGTTGCATTATTACGACGAATGCTTGTTATTTTCTCCACATCTGTTTTAACCCCATGAAGGGACGAATTTCTGTAAAATTCTTATCGCAGGGACTATTACAAGAAAAAAGTCAAAACTGCCTGTTCGGCTCTCGCTAAGACCCAAGTAAAGTTATAAACGTTAGGAACTGTTCTTCGTCACAATTTATAAGAGAAACGCGTCGCAGTTCATTACAATGTACGCCGTATCCTGCGGGGTTTCTCCTACTTAGAAATCATTTTTTGGCTTCATTTGTGAATTTCTTTCGACGGTGTCAACATCGAGATTCGTTTCAGCGGGTGTTAGTGTATCACAAAAAAACAGATTTGTTTTCAACCGACCGTGTAATATTTAATTGTAACGCTGTGTGTTTTTGAGCGGCAGTGTACCTATTTGGACGAAAGAAAGGATGACCGCATGCATGTGTCGTCAGCCAAACTATTTGGTCTCCTTACCTTTTCAGACGTGAATGTTTTCGAATCGCAAGAGCAAATATTTTCTGGGAATAATAAAAATATTCTTCTGCCGAAACGATATGAATATAAACGATGGTATCAGACAGAATAATCCTTCAGTATATTATTATTATGCTTGATATTAATATTAATCCGTACAGAAACAGATACTCATAATAATTACGAAAACACCGACACATAGATATCTAATCCACTCGTATATTTGATTTTACAAATCATACTAATCGTAATCGTAAAAAATTATATTATTCCTGTAAGTAGATTAAGCTTCCGTGCTATCAATAAAAAACAATTCTCCACGTGGAAAAAAGATATCGATCCTGCCAGGATTCGAACCTGGAATCTTCTGATCCGTAGTCAGACGCGTTATCCGTTGCGCCACAGGACCGTGTTGGTACACATTTTTACATTCAGTTTAATGGGTTGTTAAAATGTGCAACATTTTTTCAAAAAATGTGCCAATAATCTAACATTTCTATGATACTTATCGCAGTTGTGATATTTAGGAAATAACGATGCTTCAAAATGTGATCAAACGATTCATTTGCGCAGCTACTGTATGCGTATAAAATCGATGCGCATTTCTTAGATTTCGCAAGTTTAATCAGTTGAAGTTAATAGTTAACTGCATAAAATGTGTAAGTTATACATTTATGAAGTGGCGTTATCTTATCTCCTTTTGCGTCAGCAATTTCTATCAACGGTGTCACATATCTCTATATACAATATACATATCACCTCTAGATATATGTATACAAGTTTTTATGGTGAGACGTATTTAGTCTGACATAGCGCATTCCCAGCGATTTTCAATTGAGTGGCATGAGCCGCACAATTTAATGTAACATATCGACAGTTCCCTCATTTATCACATCCTGTTTAAACTTAAATATTTCCCCTTACTCGTACATCGATCATTTACTTAACTCATCAGCATAAACAAATATCAATACAAGTTTGAAAAATTACAAAGAAATAGGATACCAATCACGTCTACCTAAAACAAACCTACGCGTCATTCTAAACATTCATTAATTTCCAACGCGCATAAATCTTAATTTACATAAACCTTTCTCCCCTTTTGTAAACACGAATTATATTTACAGTCATCCGTAACCATCGCGGCGTGTATTGTTTGGTATTTAAAATTTGCAATACTCCCCTCGGAGTTGGGATATAAATAAACGCACATGTTCTAAACACTTCTCTCCATCGTTCTAAATAAAGCCTCAGCCAATTTTTGAATAACACCTCACCCACCCCTTTCGATCCTTGTACATATATCACAAATACGGTAAACGTAGGAGACCGGACCTTTTTCGTTCCAAAGTTTCCTGCACTTTTGAACGAGAGAAACGGCTTTGCAAAAACTTATTTTCGTGGCTTCTTAGTTACAAAATGCGCCACGGTCGGCATTCCTGTTGTTGAAGGGCACGGCTAGACGCGCACCACGAGGGGTGGGGGTTCGCGTTGTAGTGTGAGTGAGGGCACGCCGGGTATAACGTCGACGGTGATTGGACGGGTCGTAAACAACCTTGCTCGCCATTGGGGGAGCCTCTTGGGTCTTATCGGATCGTTTGACTGCAGCTGCGTAGTGTTGCCATATTGTGTTCCTGAGCCTACTAAACATTCAGTTTTCAGTGGTACGCCGAATTGAACTGAAGGTGTGAAATAACAAAACACGGTTTCGTAATTGCATTCATTAGTCGGGAGTGATTTTCGCTGTAACTGTAGCCAGCAACGGGGCGTGTAGTCGCAATAGTGGGGATACGATAAGTGCCTGGCAACGCCGGAATTGCGTCATAGCGAATGCAACGCTGGCCGGTGGGTTGTTTCCAGGGGGATTGTGCTCAACAACGTTTCCTCTGGTGGTTGCTAAGAAACGATTTATCCGGTCTCCTGCAACTTGTAGCATGAGGAAGATGCAAATTAGGGGATAAAGGATCTGCATATTGTGATAGGGGATACTCTGCATATTTTATCGTGAGTGATTTCGTTTTTCAACTTATCCAAAGATAGCTATCTGCGCTTTATAGAGTCGTGCTTAAAATTTTTAAACGTTTCGTAGAGCAATTTGAAATACGAAATTTGTGTTACAAATTATATTAGTTAGATTAATTAATTTAAGTGGTCACTGCAGGCGAGAGATTATTTTGCTTTTTATAAAATTAAATAGAAGAATAAGGTAACAATTTTTGAGTTTCTTTAAGCATCTTAAAATATTTCCATATACAAAATTTCACGTACATAATTCACATTTGTGTTTTTGACACCTTAACAAAATTACTCGTACATTTACTTCCTTATAAAATAAACTTTCAAATAGAAAGATTTAATTAATTTGAACTAGTGTTGGTGTACGTTGTTTCGTTCTGGTAGTATCTGTACATTTGCGATTTTACAGTATTTTGTTTACTTAGTAATTTCGATTACGTCTTATTTTTAGTTTGCATATATCTCTGACCCTGCTTTATACATTGCGATACTTATTTCGCTGTATGCGTATTAATATCTACTGTTATTTAAATTCGGTTCAAAGAAATATGCATGTCTAGAATTTTTTCTTTACTTCCAATTACGTGTCTTCTAACTTGCAAGTTTAACTTCGGTTTTCGCGGTCCGCCGGGTAGTTACCGTCCTTGACTCTCAGGATGAGTCACTTATTTATCTTCAATGGACCAGACTGCGCCAACCGCCCAGAGATTCTTCAATATACCATTGTACTATTCCAGCATACGACGTAAAAGCGTATTAACGTAATTAATATCATCTATATCTTCACTGTTTTACGTAGTGTTTATCACTTCCTTATGAAATATATACAGTTGTGCCCGGTGAACGTGATAAATTTACCTCGGTTAGGTTGATCCAAAATCCTCCTCGCTACCATTTTTTGCGGGACCCTTCCCAACCGAGCGCTCGGCTCTCGACAATAGGGAGCCGAAAATACAATGTTGCACTAGCCATTAAAAAAATAAAAAATGTCAAATTCCGCATTTCTCATCGGATCTTTACAAAAGTGTGACCAATCGATTCCTTGTGTTTTCCCCATGAAAATGTTACCAAGCCGGACACAATGCGGATTGTAATTGAATTACTTATAAAATCAATTTGCAGAATTTACACCCAACTTCGTTCAAAATAGTCCGATTTACATGGTATGTGGTATCTTTTCATGTCGAAACAATAAAAAAAAACTCGGGTAGGTTGTGTCGCGGACACAAACCGCAAATTTTTGGTGTGAATACTGGGCCCTGATGTTGGATCGTGGAATGAATGAAGTAGACAGAGTAAGTTTGAACGATTATATTGAAGTTTGATATTGATATCGAAGGGAGTAAGTTTGGTATTAATACCGAAGGATTATTTTATCGATCATTGAAACTCACTTTCGAATAACACCACTCCCGCAGTTCTCACTCGACGCAATTCGAAGTTATACTAGCCCAAAGCTCGCCGGGCGCGTTACAATTCTGTCATTATTTACATATTCCGGACCCCATACACACGCTCCGTGTGGTTACGCACACGGTCTCGAGGTCATCTCAGGTACAGACATCCTTTGTCTGCACGACGCTATATTTATTATTTGGATGTTACTTTTAGTTTTGAAGTTATAAGACGAAACTTTATCCCCTATTTTTGCCAAAATTTTCGTAACGCTCGACTTTTCGTGCATGCCTCCCTTCCCCCAGTAATGTTCCGATTTTAAAGACGTATTCACGTCAATAAAGAATTTGGCTTTTACTAAAATCGCCCGAGCGACCGTTGGCACGCATGCGCGGCGAGCGGCGAAATTTAACGGGTGTCGCGCAGCCAAACGTGAAATACCCACACTACTGGCATATTGAAATTTTTATATTTTTCATTTTCTTCGCGAAGATGGTACCATGCGATTCCATAGATTTCTGTGATGAAAACGATTCCAAACACGACCTCAATCGGACTATTTTTCACACACTTCGCTTTAAATTCAGAGAATTCATTATTTACGTAATTTCGTGAATTACACTCCGAATTATGTCCAGTTTCGTATCATCTTCATCGGCTAAGCACAAAAAACCGATTGATGCCACTTTCGCGAATATCCGCTGAGAAATGCTTAACTTGACTTTTTTCCTTTTTAATGTCCAATACAACATTGTATTCCCGGTCCCCTATTCTCAAGCGCCGAACGCAATAAAACTCGGTGAAACGTGAAATCGGAGGTACGACGAAATTCGCCTACCACCGTGAATAAAATCTCCGGAACCTGCGAACCACCCCTAAGGATCGAGATCTAATTTTTCCATCGAGGCGCTCTATCTCTACTAGGAAATGTAGTAGCATTTCCCATCAGAGTTAATCTCAACTGTTTCTGCCAGATATCGGCCACTCACCAACGTATTAGCGGATACAAATGTAAAAAGGAACATCAATACAACGATAGCTTTTTGATGTTTATTTACAGGGGTCACTGACCGTTAGGAGATGGCGCCACGTATGCCGAGGGACTGCCACAGTGTTGCGGATCCAAACAGTTACTCGCCGAGGACAAGCAGCAACCGCGGCGAAGATCATGTCCCACGGGCGCGCGATGTCGGCGACACGGCGATAACCAGCAAGGAGGCGTTCTTTCGCAGCATGGGCCTTCAAATGAAGGGATACCAATACGGGTACACCACGCTGGACGGTGTCCACAGGACGAAGAAGATAAACGTGCCGTGTGAGGTGAAGTTGCGTGACTGTAGTGTCGTCGTCCCAGGGGCGATTTGCAGACTATGTGGAAAGTATTTCAAGTGTGTAACGGACGTGAACGCGCACGCGACTTCGAGGCACCGTCACTATCCAACGGACGACGTCGTCGTCAGCAGCGAGCTTTGCTGTGCGACGGACAGCAGCCAAGCATGGGAAGCATCGCCGAAGCCTGCCGAGCAGGCAACCATTCCCGCAGGCAAGAGTCCTGGGACAAAGTTAAGCGGGAAGTTACGGTTGACCTTAAGGATAGGGGCGGAAGTCGTAGCACGGAGAGCCATGAAACGTAAGCATTTGAGGATACACACCGTCACCGACATAGCCACGCAAACCGAGTCCACGCATCGTGTCGAAGAATTAATCATGAGAAAATGCGAAAGTTCCGCTCCACGTATCGATCTCCCTGTATTGGATAATAGTCCTTGTCAGTGTTGCACGTCGAGTATGCATGTGGTAAACAGCACGAATCAATATTTGGCGGGCAACATTGTAGTAAGTAAGGACACCGATTGCGAGGCAAGTGCAACGAACAAGGGAAGTTCCGACTTGGACAGGCTGGCGGAGTCATGCGCATCGTCCACGGGCGAGAAAGTCAACGGTGTCTCCTTGTCGAATGTAACGCAAAATGTGGAGCAGAACGACACCACCGCGGGCATGTTCTGTTTCAGAGACGGTAACCCAGATGAGCTATCCACTCTGCATTATCTATCGCCAGTTAGCGACTTGAATGATAATTCCTGGGTTACCAGCTACAACTCTATTCGTAATGACAATGCTGGAATCGTGAGCGACGATAGCGGCATATTGTCAGAGCAGACTGTACAGTCCCCTGAGAAAGACATCAATGCTAACGTGAAGCCCAGGGAGAAGCCGTTTGAGCAACAGAGCCTTCAGAACTCGGGAGCAACGAGCCCAGTAATAGTCCCGATAATCATACCAATCCTCGTGTCGAATAATGACACCCCACCCGCGAATAAAATCCAACACCGTCCTCCGACTCATTCGCAACAGCGAAACCCGACACCGCCGTCCGTCGCCGAGTGGAATGCCGATGACGAGGTGCAGGAGGTTCTGCGAATCATCCGGGGCCAGGCGATCAGCGAAGACATCAACCACGAGTCGCCGAATCGCAGCGAGCAGGAGATGCTGCTGCGCGACGCTATCAGAGACATGCTGCAAATGGAGGAGCAAGGATGGCACTTGCTCGAGAGGGGGGATACCGTGGAGCTAGCAAGGAAGAGGAGACGAGCTGCCGGTAAATCTGACACGAGGAACGGCAACGCGAACGACGATTCCGGGAGGCGAAAGAAGAGAGCGCCGGCGCAGCCGAGCTTCGACGGCAACGTTATCAGGAGTGTCGCGAACGAGAACTACGTCTCGAGCACGAGGGAGCTGTTCGCGAAGGTGCAGAAGTCGAGCCAGAGCAGGGTGTGCATAACGGACAGCGTGAAGGAGAATCTGATGATGTTCAATAGCAACATCAATGTCCCCTCGGAAGTGTTGCATCGTTACGGGATTAACTACTACAACGAGCCGTTCGAGATAAACAATAATACGGAGACGGTGCAGGGATCTGTTAATCGCTTTCTTGTCCCGTGTTCCGGCGGAACGGAGAATAGGGGCAATAGACCAACCGTAATAGATCTAGTCAACGACACCGATGAATAGACTGTAATAGAAGCGATGGGTGAGGAGCGTGGAACTAGGAATAACGGTGCCATTATAGCCGGAGCCAGGGTTGCCAGGCGATCCGGTACGCGTACAGATCGCGCGATATATAGCGTGATACTCGTGCGTGTGCGATCGTATGTTTTTCGAATCGAATTAAATGAACGCCGACTGTCGGACTCTCTCGCACGCAGCGTTGCCGGGAAGTGGGTTCCTGCAAACTATTCGTAGTGGAGGGGGAGCACTTACGGCCCGAATAGTTTGCAGGAACCCACTTCCCGGCAGCGCTGCGAGTTGCACGCTCGGCTGACTCACGGCCTACTCGGCGGCCGCTCACAGGCAAAGTTATATTCCGCGATCTGTACTGGCCCTATATGACGTCACTTAGCTTGAATTGGCTTGGCGTCAGCATAACGTCACGGCGTCACCAACGATATATAAGTAATCCCCTTCTCCTACACCGTGTGACGTCATACAGGCCAGCACGCCTGGTCGGAACAAAATCTGATGGCCGTTCTGGGTGGTTGAGGATCTTGCTCCCCACCACTCCAACTAGATACCCCCGTCAGTTCCCTTCGCCCTGCCCCTTAGTGCTGGGCATTCTAAGCTCTGGAGCTTGTGGACTTTCCCATGCCAAACACTATACTACGAGGCAGCTTCCTTTTCCCCACTGCCACTTGTTAGCGAGCGAAATGTTTTTTTAGTTAATTGATGTTATAAATAATTGTATTTGTAAGAGATACATCTTTCAAGAGCCGTGCGAACTTACCACTACAAGAAGGCTCAGCTGTAAAGCTGGAGAGAATCGCGTATCCTCGAAGGTGATATTGTTCAATAGTTTAGTTGATACCACGTTATAGCTGTACCTTATTTACCTTGTGTAAATTATGACGTGTAAGTAATGGGGAAGAATTGCACGTAGGAAGCCCTATCTGCGAACAACGCTGGATTTAAAAGTCAAAATGTCAACGTTCCCAGTTATAAATAAGTGGAGGAGGTGTCTTACAGCGGCCACGTCATTTTGTTCCGACTGTAGTGGACACGTTTTATAGAGTATTGAAATAGGAAAGGAGGATGTGGCGTTCACACGAAAAGTAAGTGACTTTTCAATAGTCGAAAGGTATTATTTTTTTTTTTAATTAACGTTTCGCGTTTTAAAGTGTTAATGTGATATTTTTTAATAACAGTTACTGTATGGTGAATAATTTAATATTTTATAATATAACGATGGACTATAAGCTGACACTGCACAGTGGAATTAGTATTATTATCGTAGATATTGGTTGCTTAGTTTCATCATCATCGCGTTCACGAACAATTGCTTTCATAAGTGTGCCGCAAAGATGTTTCATCGTTAAAGTATTATTATCGTTAAAGTATTATCAGTACGACTCGCGTTATTGGGATGTTTCGTTTGTTTCTTGTTTCTTTTTATGAACAATTTATTCGGCCGCTACTTATTGCGAATAAGTATTTTCATACCGTATGTGTTAATTATGTATGCCGGTCGTGCGATTTATATGGAAGATATACTTTTGCACTTTTATACTTTTTTCTATAATAAATGTTATCGAAAAGAAAATGAGCGCCGGTGTTTCTGTCGATTATCACAAGCCAACGCAAGTTATTGCGATTATGTGTTCGAGAACGTGGGCTGTTATATTTACGATGTTGCGTGTGAATCGTAAAGAATTCCCTTGGGGAAAGATATCAACAACAATTCTCCCTTGATTAGATACGAATCCAAGTTTGTGTTCAGCGATGAAGTGCACTGTTAACGAAAAGAGTTTCAAGACTGGCAATGAGTAGGTATGATAATAGAGCGGAGCAAAAATAATGGGAAATAGTTCGTCCGTGACGTTAATATGTTAATGGTACCAGCCCCTACAACGTAGGAGCACGATGGTAATTGGAGAATGCATTTTTTATAAGAAATTATGCTCCCTTCTTTAGGTTTCCACTTCCCTACGGTTTCCGAAGTCACGCGAAAACAATAAAAGTATGCGGTCACTAAGTACATCGTCGCTGACAAACTCGGAATGTTCTGAAGCATTATTAATGTGGATAAAAATATATGACCCCCCCCCCCCCCCCCCCGTTATGAAATAATAAGCTTCCTCGTTTCCATCGTGCACATACATATAATGCAATAAATACAATGCCCTCGCGATTTAAAATGAAAAATAGATAAGCTTGAGTGTCCATTTTGTCAGCACGTTAACCGAGTTCATGTATTTTTTATTAACCCTTTGCGGGCGAGCTGAGGCATATAACCGCCCAAGGACATTCCAAATGAATATTTTATAAATATTGAAATGATATTGGAACGACACAAATCAGCCATGAACTGTTCAAAATTGGTCTTCAGGGGTATTTCACATGATTAAGTTAATTATTTTCTAGATACAGATGCAGTACTGGAAATATTGAATGCATTACTGAAATATTAAACACGTTATCGCTTATACCACCCTTGTTATCAGTACGATATTGTAAAACAATGTAGCTCACTATTTTGGCCGAAACAAGTTCGATACAAATCATTTTACAATTAATTCTGTGCCCTACATAATTTTGAAAGTGATGCAATAAATATTCCCAGCACTGTATGTATACGAAGCACGACGAAGCCATCTCAACTTTTTTTAAACAACGTCATATATTTCTGTTTCAATTTTGGACGAGTAAAATCATGCACAATGGAGATCGTATCACCATCATACTAAAAGAATAGTATTTCCTCGCCAGATAAGACAGACAACTAGAACCGTCCACTGCACGCTCATAGGCATCTGGTCCCCATTGCGAATGCATCTAATATTATATTTCAAACTTTATTACAGACACACCGCCAAAAAACCGCAAATTATATCATTTAGAGAAATCAATTTCAAAGAGAAATCATCGATCCTATGGACAAAACTTAATCACAGGTGTCCCTCTGAAGACCAAACGAACCCCAAGGGACAAAAATACATCACACCCCCATTTCTAAGCACAGTCCACAACACTTCCCCTCTTACACCCCATGGTACCACATAAAACTCCCCATTTATTAACACGATAGCTTGCTCGGTCATATGCCCTCGACTTCTAAAAGTCCTGGCTACCGCCAGTACGCATGCCGGCGACGTTCTCAAAGGTTCAAAAGCTTGGCACGCGCAAGAGCCTCGCGTGTTACCAGATTCCGGCGAAGAAGCTTCCTCCACTCGCGCCGAACGCGAAGCAGCACCAAAATCCACGAGGGTGGTCGCACGAAGGTACCCGGTCCGCGGTGGTCCCTGGACGATCAACGGAAGTCAGAGAGCCGGCACATATATTCCGCGAGGGGGTGTATGTATGCCACGCATGAAATCGGAGCCACGATGGAACTGCAAGACGAGGCAACGCATTGCACGGCTGCCCGGCACGAACTGATAAGCCTGGAGAACCATAAGCGTCGCTCTCTCCGCCTCTCTTCAAGGAGATTCGATCTTGCTTTCCATCTTCCGTCATCGGGGAGAAGAGACAATTACGGCTGATCGTGAATTAGCATGTGACGCGCGGAGGGACAGGAGGCAGGCTGCCCTATTGATGCCGTGCGGCAATCAACTTTGCTCGTTGACGGCAAGCCGTTGTTGCAATTGCTGGTACTTTGGTGCTTGCTTTTCGGGCGGGTGATTTGGGCCGCAACGAAGGGAGGCGTGTATTCTCTTCGCTCGCGCTGGGAGCTGATTCTATACGCTTCGCAAAGGACATCTGAGGGGACGGGTAGAGTTTTTGATGGGGGAGGAAGAAATAGAGGGCATTGCGCCGTTTGTGGTTATTTTCTTCTTGTTATTAAATAGGTTCTTATATTTTGGTTACCATCCACAGTGTAGATTCGAAGTCTTTTTATTTCTAGGAAAACTTCTAGTTCTATCGAACTTTCGACCACACACTTCATTTGACTTCAAATAGGAAGACCAAATGTTCTACTATTGATACTTTGAATGGCGTTGGCTCGTTTCCACGACGATATTGTTTGGGAAAGAGTGAAAGTGGTGTCTGAGAATTACCGAAAGTGAAGCTCGGAGTTCGCTTTGCAAAGGGCAAATTCATTTTCCAAAACCTTGCGCCACGTTTATTTCTATCCCTTTAATCAGAGAGAGTATCTGAAAACAGTTTTCCCGTTTCACGTCTTCCAACCTCGTCACAGACATAGGTATTACAATTACATTCACGGCAGTTGTACCCCTAAAATATCGCAAAGAAGAATTAAGGGGGTATTCTTGTCTAAGAGGCCAATTTTTTGCCTCTCTTTAGAGACGACGCACAAAAGAACTATATCTTATGTCTATAACTATATCTCCATTAATTATTATTCTACGTACCTGAACATTTTTTTACAACTTACTGAAATATTACTAAATACGTGTGGATAATACTCAGCGATAAAAACTAGAGCTATTGTTTTTGCCCGGGTATCCGGGTACCCGGGTTCTCGAGTACCCGGTGAGACCCCGGGTAGAAAAAAATTACTCGGGTACCCGGGTACCCGTAGGATACCCGGGTAGACAAAAATTACCCGTGTGTCCATGAGATACCCGAGTAACTGAAGTGTGATGAGATAGTTGAGAATTTCGATTTGACAGCATATTCCGTTCATTACTGAGGTTAGCTGAAAATGATCGAAAGTCGAAAAACGATCGGCTGTCAAATCGAAATTCTCAACTATCTCATCACAGTTCAGTTACTCGGGTATCTCATGGACACACGGGTAATTTTTGTCTACCCGGGTACCCGGGTAGTCGGGTATCCTACGGGTACCCGAGTAATTTTTTTCTACCCGGGGTCCCACCGGGTACTCGAGTACCCGGGCGGGCGGGTAGTAAGAGCTCTAATAAAAACTGGGTAGCTTTTTTGTGCGTCGTCCCTAAAGGGGATAGAGGGTCTCGAACATTTAAGCAGAATGCTCAAAGATGAGGATCCACGATCATGCGACTCAAGCGACGAGACCTGATTAATTACTAGAGACGTACCGACTAGTGGCCGACTAGTCGGTTAAGCCGACTATCCGGCCACTTTTGTAGTCGGCGACTAGTCGGCGAATAGTCGACAAAAAAGGCCGATTGATCGGCCCCCTTTTTGTGAATATTTACCCATTTTTTGTTCTCCTTTTCTAACAAGTTTTATAACTTTGCTATTAGAGATGTACTGAATAATGGCCGACTAGTCGGTTAAGCCGACTATCCGGCCACTTTTGTGATCGGCGACTAGTCGGCTTCTTGGGGGCCGATTAATCAGCTAGTCGGCTAGTCGGCCAAAACCCTAGTCGGTACATCTCTATTAATTACTTTGTGGCTAGCATTATCCCAGCGGAGAAAGTGATTTCGCGCCAAACCGCACGAACTTGAACACTTTCTTTGTTGTGAAACGGGACCACAGCCCGTTCAAGCGTACTGGACGTCGTCTCATTGACATTACACAAACCGAAATAATTAAGCTCGCCTCGGGTTCAGGAAGTTTCGGTACCTCGGAACGGTATCAAGTTGCATCTCGATGTCCAAGGTAGATACAGGGTCGGCGGAGCAAATTAAAAGATCCAATTTCAGCAGCCTAAAAAGCAGTAGTACGCGAACAGAAAAATAAAAAATGCCTTCCAATTAAAGAATGTGGAATTCCACACACAGCAAAATCTCAACTGTGGAATGCTCCGCAACTTCCACGCAATTCACGCCGTCACGGGTTGCATACTCTTCCAACAAACCTGGCACTTCGTTGAACGCAATTACGAATTCATTTTACACCCATTGAATATCTAAAATCGTATCCATCTCACAAAGTGTATTTATCGAAAATGGACGACAATAATTGGCACGACTACACCACGCAACACTTACACGCACGACCACAAAGAACTATTCGAAACGAGCGAGCCGGAATGCAGTATCAGCAGAATTTGATATCGCGAGCATCCATTTCACCTGAGCAAGTACGATCAGATTTTCGCAGGTGCTCGTTAGCAGCTTAGTTTGCAATGGCGAACGACTGCAAAATAACAGATCGGGTGGGTGATGGGGCTGGTGCCAGTGGAATCGCACGGGGTACTGCTTACCGAAACATTCGAAGGGATTCAATCTTCTTCCTTCTTCACGTGCACCTTTACTTCCCTCAGTTCCTTAAATTGCCCGAGGCATTCCTCCACCGCCGAGCATGAATCCTCCTCGCTCCTCTCCAAAGTCAGCTCGAGGGACGCGTAGAGGCTTTCTAGATCGTGACAGGGCCAAGTTTCTGTCGCCGCGGTGATCTTCTGTAGCAGCTCTTCCGCCTCGGAATCTGTTAACTTCTCGCTGCTGGACGAGGACAAATTCCCTCCGGGCACGTTCTTCGCCCGTTTCGATAATGGCCCCTCGCCAGAGCCGCTGGTCTTCCTTTTAATGGTAATTTCTGACGAGGGGGAAAGATCATTTTACTTGTACGTGCCTGGGCGATTGTAAATCGAGATTCGATTCGTATTACTTGACTTCGTTGCCGTCATCAGCTGGGCCGATCGCACGGTGCAAAGCTTGTTGCGCGTTCTCAAGCCGAGCTTGTTCCTCCGCGACGATGGCGCCTCTTCTGCCGACGACACAGTGTCGTTAGTGCTTTATAGACACTTCGCGGTGGTTGAGTAAAGGATCACGTGCACTTACGCGTCGAAGAATTCTCCGCGGAGTTGCATTGCCCTGCTGACTTCCGCTTCCTCCCTCCGCCTTGGGTCCTTTTTGTGTTCGCTTCAGCTTGAATGAAGTCCACTGTTTTAATGCGAAATGGGTGGATGAAGAATGGAATATAATTTTAAGAAAATTTTTACGACTATGCTTCTGTTCCAGCAAGAGAATGTTAATTTCGAAAAGTTGATAGCAGCAGTAGGGTAATCTTTTCCTTTTTTTTATTAGAATTCAAGAGAAAAGCTGAACAATAGCATTAGGGTTTTTAAGACTCATCGTGACGCTGTACCTTGGGAGGATTGATCCGACTCGATGTCAGACGTCGAGTGAAGGAACAGTTGCTTGAAAAATGATTCACGCTCCTGCTCTCCGGGAGGCAGTGTTTCGAAAACTTCGCCTTGATGCTTGTCGAATAAACAGGAGACCTAATAATTTGATAACGACAAAACGGGGGATGAGTACAATCCATGACACGTTTTTACTATCCGATGCATGAAAATTGAGCGTCTTCCACTTTCTTTACATTTCTTTAGACTTCTATTCTCTTTGTCAGTACACTGCCATTTTTTTTTCTTATATCCCTTTTCTATTTTTTTTCTAACATATATTAATTTACTCAGTATACAGCTACGCCTTAAAGCCTTCAGTATTACTACTATCACGGGTGAATTTGAAGATTTAGCGCTCCTAGGCCAACAAGCGTCTGCCGACCTTTCCACGAAATATCATCAAATATTTTAATTTAAAAGATTCGAGATGATTTCAAAATTAATTCAATATGGCAACTCACATCTGAGTCATTGCTAATTCGGTACATGAGAAAAAAGAGAATTGCTTTTTAAAGTCGTCTCAAGCGTCTGTGTTTAAACATTTCCCAATTTCTTTCGCTCAAAATTTGCCGCAGCCTCAAATTTGTTGCTCCCCAACATTTGGCGCTTCCCAAAATTTGCCGCTCCCTCAAATTTGCCGCTCCCCCAAATTTGCCGCTTCCCAAAATTCCGCTCCCCCAAATTTGTTGCTCCCAAAAATTTATGGCTCTCCAACATTTGCCATTCAAAATTTGTTACTCCCCAAAATTTGCCGCTACCCAAAATTTATCGCCCTAGACTGCAGCCTACTTAGCCTACACCCAAAGCCGCCCTGACTACTATACACTACCACGTATGAATCCATTGCATCCCTTACATCTGATGGCAAATCTTCTCGCGGGCAATTGGCCGTAGCCAAAATTAACAAGTGCACCGATCGATCTAGGCTCTGCAGCAAAGACGTGAAAACGACACGCGCCGCTTCGTCCACCAAGTACCACCAAACCAAGATATCAGGAACGTAGAGCAGCGCCGGCAGACTTCGCCGAGCCATCTTCATCTTCTAATAAGCAGCGCGACCAAGAACCACGATTTAATTAAATCATTATCATTCTGTGGCCGAGTTAACAATGAAATAACCAATAACACTGAATAAAATATCCTGCAGCATTGCGCGGCTTGTCAAGTTTGGTTACTTGGATAATGGCTTCTTCAGCGGCTCTACCCGTCTCCTCGAACAAAGTCGTAACGTCCAACATGTGGCAAGGAAGATGCTCCAGCGTGTGCAGCAACGCTGGCCCCAGATGACGAGTGTGGGAGTCATCGTCGCCGCACAATAAAATCCTTGGGCAACTGGCCGACCTGGACGCAGCTTTGCCAGTGCTAGAACAGAGATCCTTAAACACTTTCCACGAATTAGGAACCACTGGTACCTACAATCAACCCCCGTTTCGTCTTATTTGAAGCTTTAGTTCCTAGTAAAATATCAGTAAAGAAGAAAGCAAGCTGCTGAAAGGAACCCGGGCGTATAATATTCAACGGGGTCATCGAGCACGTGTCGAAAATGTTACAGCCTATCTAGTCTTTCACTCAATCACGATCTAATACTCACATGACGTCGCACACCAACATTCCTGCCGGGCAAAGGATCTCGAGTTCCGATAGAATGCGTGACAAATTGTCTTGAAGGAGAGGCTGAAGCTTGAACGACAAAGATTTTACAGGCGTGACCGAAACGCGATGGGCCGCTGGCACGATGTTCTGTCGAGCCGTTAAGAAATCTTGCTTCTCGACCTGTTGTAACAGGACTTTCGTTAAAACTATTTGAAATCCAAGGAGTTGGCAATTAAATAGGGAAGGAAATAACTATTTTGAGGGAGGGATTATTTTGGGATGTACTAGTTCAAAAAGTGTATAAAAAGTCTCTATTGAGAAACTTCACGCTGCCTTGAGGAACACATTCTCCTTTGCAGTACTTTATGAAACGCTATCGTTTCTGATCGTATACCCCTCCAATGGGTATAGATTAAATAAGTCGCTCCAGGCGAACATACCAGCCACTTCTCATTGCACAAACACCAATATACCTCGGCGAATGTATGCTAATCTCGACTTGCGTTCCTCAAGGGTTAATTCAACGTTCCTCGATCCATCCATCATCGTGCTATATTTTGCAAAAAGGGCGAGACTTGCGCAAAACGTTTCCACAAAGCGAAACCCATTCCACGCATGATATACCAAGGTATTCGCACAATTAATATCATTTGCCTGGCTTTCTTTACCGCGTGTAATACCACAAACTCCCAGTGAACTACATTATAGCCCCCCTTACAAAGTTATTTCTCCACAAGCTAAGAGTCAGTGCACTATGAATTGCGCTACGAATTCTTTAAAGTGCTCTTATCTTCGTTCTAATTACTTTAAGATGCCGCTCGTTGATTTGATATTTCGCGTTGGTTGTGTATATTTCCGGGTAGTTCCTCCGAACGCAGCACATGACCGATTCAGCGCAAAGGGCTTGCAAGTCGCTACCACAGAATCCGACAGTCTTCGACGCCAGATAGGACAAGAACTTCTGCGGCGGTTTCTGCTTCCAGCCCTTGATGTGCACCTACCGTCGCGCATTAGATCAACATTAACCAGAGATTCCACAGTTGGGAACTAAGGAGCGACTCTTGGCGGATCAGTGGTACCCAGAGGATCTCTTTCCTAGCGCTGTAGCATGGCAAGGGGAAGTAGAGCTCTCGGTCGAAGCGACCAGGTCTCCTTAAAGCTGGATCTATAGCATCTACTCTGTTGGTTGCCCCGATCACTATGATCTCCGAGTTGTTCTCCAAGCCGTCCATCAAGACCAAGAGAGTGGAGACGATGCTGGCGTGCACGAAGTCCTGCCGGCTGGACCTGACCGGCGCCAAACCGTCCACCTCGTCGAAGAAGATGATGCAGGGCTTCGATTGTTGAGCCTGAAAGGTTTGCTGGGTGGTGGTAGGAAGTCTGGGAATTGGACGCCTCGCGTTGCGTAGTTTCTGGGTGGAAATAGTGTAGTGGGTGGAGGGAAATATGGAGGTCGTAAAAGTAGGAGAGAGCAGACCCGGATTAAGATTTTTGGGGCCCGGGGCTATCCAACCTTCGAGGGCCCCCGTGGGGGGACCAAAATTTAAACAATAACGAGTTTAAATTGCTTAGAACTGAAGGTTTAGAATGGGGCCCCCCTGGAAAGTGGGGCCCGGGGCTACAGCCCCCCCTAGCCCCCCCTTTAATCCGAGCCTGGGAGAGAGTGGAGATAGTAATACAGTAGAGTGGCTAGAGCAGCGCTGTCTAAAGCAGGGCGCTCCCGTCCGCGTTGTCGGGGATACGTACAGGGTTGCCAGACGTAGAGTCCTATATGACGTAGTGGGGAGTAGTAGAGAGGGAATCCTCGCATGTATAGAGCTATATACTAATACGACTCTGCACACTATACGAGTTTCAACTTCCAATAGCTGCTCCACCTCTACTGCCCCCTACCACGTCATATGAGGCCCTACTTCTGGTAACGCTGGATAGCTAGCCAAAGCTACTATTTCCCACGAATACTATGTGGGAATGCAGGTAGGTGAGGGACCCCACCGCTTGGCAGCGCTGAGCTAGAGTTAAGGGGCCAGGGACACATTCTATTTTCTGCATTCTGCATAGTCTGAATGTACTAATGTACGAGATGTACGGTGTGGACCGTGTGATCTTGTATCGAATAGCAAAAACACATTTGGTGATTTTTATTCTTAAGGGGATTGCGTTGAACGATACTGGAGTGGCCTAAGTATGCGCTTTACTAGATTTCCTTCGTCCACGTGACTTTCACCGGGTGGAGAAGTAGAATATGACCTTTCTATGCGGCTATACTTTTACTCTCTACCCATAGTATGCAACCCCTGGAAGGTGGATAACTTGCCCACAGTGACCATTGTCAATTTTACTCTAATTCCACACGTACACACCTCAGAATAAGCTTTTATATTAGAATTTGATTTTGCCATGATCCTAAATTCTGATCTCCTCCAAGAAGTAATATGGATACTAAGTGACACATGAATATTTAGCATGGATCCGGCTGGACACTGCATCCGCCAAGTGAGGATTAGAGACTGTTTATACAAAATACTCCCCCAGGGCCTGGGCCTTGCTTCCGTAGATGTTTTAATGTCCCCAGGGCGGGAATTAGCGATCCCGGCGTCCCGAGCTAGCTCATGAATCCTGAGACTTTGGAAAAGTCTCAGCTAAGAGCATTCTGTGAGTGCAGCTGCCTCACTCGGGCTTAATGGAGGGCGAGGGTGTCTGGTATCGGAGTTAGATAAGGGTATCTCCTGTCTGCTTCGCATAAGTGTAAGGCTCGAGTACCCCCTTCGCCTCTTAAGCCTGGCAGAGTCAAGTGAGCCTGGGTGGCAGTCATCAGGTGTGACTTGCTAGCCCGGCAATCGAGTTTGGACTCTCGTGGGCAGTGGTTGAGCCTCAAAGATACTTAAGGGTGAAGGTCTTCGAGGTTGGTAGAAAAATTCAGTAAAAAGGGGGGATTATTCCCTGTCACTCCCTACGCTACCATCTTCACCTCCTATATTTACAATCTCCCCGCAAAGTGTTGCCTGAAACCTGGAATAACTAACGGGAAGATGATTCCTCACAAAGAAATAAATTTAGAATAACTAATCTTTATCCCTTAGCACAGCGTTCCTCAATTGGCTTTCGGGGTTCCACCAAATTTTAGTGAATTTGAAAGGGTGCCGTGGCAAAATTTAATTGGGAAGCGCTGCCTTAGCACATACAGTATTACCTCCAAAATTGAAACCGGCTCGGAACCGGCCAGTTTCAACTGTGGAGCAGGTAGTCTATTCGGCTTGCCTTTAAGGTCTCTGCACCCACACATATCAGTTCTGTGTCAGTCAGTTCCGCGCCAGCGTCATGTAGTAAGAAAAAAAAGAGGGACAGAGCTGAAGGGATTTCTTCTTACCACTGGCACGGAACTAATATGTGTGCAGAGACCTTTATTCTCTGCCGCGGCACGCGAGAGGGACTGAGAGCGACAAGCCATAAATTTCGGTATCCTCGCACTCACACTCAGTTTCCACACTCGCCGCGGCAACTACAAACGAAGTAGTAGGGATGGCGCGTTATCATTCTTGGAGTCACGAAACGTATCGCTTATGGAGGCAGTACTGTATGCACGTCGAATCTGCGAATGTATAGAAATCGTGAGGCGATCGTGCGCGACTGATAAAGTAGGAAGCATCGATATCGGTAATCAATACGGTGAAAGATGAACGAGCCATATTAACCAGGGAGAAGACTTTTTGAAGCTTCTTCTCGCTCTCGCCGACCCATTTGCTAAGGCAGTCGGAGCCTTTGCGGGATATAAAGGAAACCTTGCGCTCGGGGTTGCTACATTCGGCGGCCAGAGCGCTGGCCACGAGGGTCTTCCCTGTGCCTGCGAACCAGAGAATCGTCAATCGGAGGATCACGGCTCACCACGTGGTTCTGTTCCACCGCGAACCATAGAACGCGTTAGTTTACCAGGAGGCCCGTAAAAGAGCAAGCCCCGCGGCGGTTTCAAGTTGAACTTCGCGTAAACGTCGCCGTACATGAGCGGGAACAGGACCGTCTCTTTCACGACTCTGATGTGCTTTTCCAGACCTCCGATGCACGAGAAATCCTTCGCGCCGGACATCTTTCGCGAAACGAGCGCCCGAGCTTTTATTTTGCATACCCGACCGACGTATTTCTCACTTAGACCGTTCAATTCTCACACTCGCCGGCCCCTCGCGCTTCCATCCGCCGTGATCCAGATCAAACGTGCCCGCGATCGATGGCCACGTGCATCGTGAGTTTTCTGTGAGCTTCACTGGAATTTTTCTACGCTGCCTTGGCTGTTCAAATCCACTCGCAATGTAATTTCATTATTTCTGACGTTTCGCCGGTCCCAGCGTAACGAAACATACGAACCCTTCAGCCGCGATGTAGAGCGACATTCGTATGCTACGAAATACACGGCAAACTATCCTTTAACTCCCTTCAGGTCGATTAATCCTTCCCAATTTCGTGTTGAAAGCAATCTATTTACATTGGTTCCTGACTCGAACGTACTTATAGAGTTTAAAAGAATTACTTATCGCCGATTTTGAAGGTGAATTTCTGTAACTCGAGAGGTAGAAGCTCATCTGGGTCTTGCAATTCAAAGTCCACTTTTTTATTTCATCAAATTCTAGACTTTGGGCGGTATTTTCAGTCGCTACTTACTTATTCTTAAGCAAATGCTTAAGCATGCGGCATCCTCTACTAACCTAGTAGCTAATAAAGGATGCCGAACGCTTAAGCATTTGCTTAAGAATAAGCAACGACTGAAAATACCGCCCTTTAAAATCCATTAACTCGAATGATAGAATTCAATGGGAGGTCGAGAGGGCGATTCGACAGGATTCGCGAGAATGTAATGCGTTCGGGTACATTACGAAATTTCAATTTATTATGCTACAATGAATGACAATAAAATGTATTACCTATATGGTAAAATAAATAAGGCAGTGTATGCTCTTTTGCGTATTTTTCCGTATCTTTTACACATCCACTCCATATGTTTAAACCTACTGTCCTGCGAAGATCACAACCCAGCTGCCAAATCTGTTAAGACACATCGAACGCCGGCGCGATGTGCTCCTCGCAGGCAGTTGCGTTACAAGTTTCATTATCTGAATACTTTAGCGAAGTAGTTATAGTAGTTAGTTTCAAACGGCAGTGGTTGCGAGAACCTCTAGATTAATATAATTTACATGTAATTACATGGTATATTTGCGATGCTCTTGGTAATACAGAGATGACAGCGGCTGAGAAAATAGCACCAGAAATTACTCTCTGAATAATTACGAGTCTCGGATCTTCGGTATAAAGTGGAATGTAAAATATATCAATGGAGACAGGAAAGTCACGATAATTCGATTGATATCCCTATTAATCGCATCCGTGACCTTGCTGTGACATTTACTATTCGTTAAGGTTAATATCTGAATTTTTTATTATCGAGGTGTATTACATAACTTCTTTGGCAAATGTCGGCGATAGAGTGTGCTCGAATTAAATGAACATCGTCGGGTCGAGTAGGATGGCGAGAGAAGCGAGCGAGTACGGGCCGTAATATTAATGCGCGGGTTTAAAAGAATTTGTCGTATCGCTGAAATTTTCATCGAGGCTTTAGAAACTAGAAGCAATGTTACAGCCAGATTTTCTTTCAAAGTTCTTTGCGTACGCTAGAAGCCGGACGAGGGCTCTATACAACAAGCAAATCATATTACGCAGTGGTAACGGTAGTTTTGCTAACTGTTATTCGGTTGAATTTCTTTATCTATCGTGCACGAATTTGCAGAATGTTGACTGTGTTGAAGGTACAATATTACATTTCACCAATTTCATTAATCTTTATTAAAAAAAAATTCCAATATATCATTTCATCAACGCCAGCATTCTCATTAATTCTTGTAAAATGATTTTTAAGAAGTTTAATGAAGTTAGCAACAAATATAGTTTTTCATATTCTCATTGTAAAAGACCATGCAGCGTTAGTTTCTTACTGTTCGGTACATTTCGAATTGTAAAATAATATTATACGCACGGTACAATTCGAACATTTTAGAATTAAACGTGGAAGCAACTTTGCGTATGGTGATAAATTATTCGCTAAATATGCCATTCGAGTTTTCGAAGGGCGCCAGTTAATTTGCAACGAGGAGAGAAGATGAATTACTTTCGTGCGCCACTTTATATTCCCCATTATAAATTAGCATTGCTTTAAATCGATTATTATAATTCTAATGTATCACTGTAAGACATGGGACATGTATTAGGGCGTTAGTCGCATAGCTATGAATTATGTCCGTAAAATTACGCATATAAAATTCCTATATCTCGAAATTTGGTATTTACACTGTTAAGGATCACGTAACGGGGGCATTGAAGATTACTCTGCTAATTCAATCTAAACGCAAACCTGCGGCATACAGAGAAATAAATACTACATAAGTGAGCATTCCTAAAGATCAGTCTTTTCATTTCTAACTTCTACGAAATTTTAAATAACGGTATAAAGATTCAGCTATGATTTCATTGATAAATTTACAAATCAAACGTGTGCCTATCGCGACAATTAATTTCATTCTCACACTTCGAAATTCTAGTTTAATCACGAAAATAACGAAGCGCGAAACCATTCGACGTCACCTCGTGACCGTATCGTGTTACATTCTCATGCTATCAATGGCATATCATATTCCTAAGACAAGTATTAGTTGTTAATCACATAGCATTCTTTTAAGAATCTTCGTAATATTCTGTGTTACGTGCTCGGCTGTAAGAAATTCTTACTAAATCCTTACTGTCCGTACTAAACCTGGATATATTCGAATGTACGGTATCCTATTTCTGTACCTATCTAAGTAATTAAAACCGAATAATGAAATTCGTCCTGCACGCACAGCTCTCGCACAGATGAATACCGTGCGTGTGATCGATTACGACAGGAGAAACCATACTGCTTGCACTCTAGAACGCATCGAAATTCTCTTTTCGTTTCACGCACATTATCTGGTAACTACCCTTTCACAGTTACGGTACGAATCACAACCAGCATACGAATCTAGAATGTAAGTTTTACATTTAAATATTCGCTAGGATTTATACAGACACAGTTCCCTCTCTGTATCTGTTTAAGATTTTTACCGAGGTATTTCACATTTATAGTAGAGCTTTCAATTACGTCCACTTTTGCACTGACGATCACATGGAAACCTATTCGTAATTACTTTGCTTATGGCGTATAGCTTTGGTCAAAATAATTTGAAGAATAAGAATTACATTTCGATTGTACATCACCTACCACAAGTAAAATCAATCAACCAGTTACTTAAATATAATTCAGCTACGTGTTACAATTATAATCAATTAAACATATTAACGTAAACAGCAAATACTAATCGCGAATAACATCGCAATGACATCGACGATCTCTATATTTTATCAATGTATATAAAAATTATATGTCTACCCTACTTTCGAGTAATTTTTATATACATTCATAAAGGATCACTGCGCCAGATGTTATTCCAAGTAGTAGATATACTATACATATTTAGTGCACTAAATTATCCATGATCTTCAATTATGAATATTTTCGAATATGTGCCGATTCGTTTAAGCACTTCAAATAAACCCTATAAACTGAGGAAATGATATAACAAATAATAATCGGTATTGAAATCTGATACAAATTATTGCTAAAAGTAAATTATGTACAAAGCCAAACATTCCCAATGTGCAACGTATAACATTGCTTGTGTGATTTGGAATGTATTTACAATATTCTTTTCTACGAAGCGAACTTATAAGCTTTCATCGGATTAATAATTAATTAGAGCTAATACATATAGTCATTATCGGTACTAGTAAACGAAACTATGATTTGCAATGTAAGTTTCTCGATAAAATGTTTACGAAATAATGTTAAATCGCCGAACTTTAAAATGTATCTTTTGTTACGAGTAATGCTTTGCATTTCATTTCGAAACAATATAAGGCCTTTTAAAACAGGGCACGCGGGTTTTTCAAACGCGAACCTATAAAAATCCAAAGTAATAACTGGCGCACGTGAAGAATTTTTAACGGATTTTGTGTCATAGCGATTTATCACAGCGCTGCTGTGTGAAATTACAACAAAATAATTTGACACAGTGTACCGTGACATACTGTATATATGTAAGGAAACTATGGTTAAGTACATATATTAAATTACCATCATCTTTGTATAACCAGTGTTTGCAATGCTTTGTTATTATGAGATAGTATACCACTCTGAGGCATGAAGTATTATAAATTAATCCCGAATACTTTTACAAGTACCCCCCTTAAACTTAACTTGCTCGAGAACCAATTTGTTTACAATCTTACGATAATTAATTCATTAATTCGGTTATGGTGTATTTCTTTGCTAACTTTTAAATAAATATTATAACTAAAGGAGAACGTAGAGTCGGCGAATGATGTATCGAAATTTAGGCATTCAAGCGTTGTCCAAAGAGCGATACAACCTCAGCCGTTAATAATTATAGATAACGAAGCCAATATTGTTACAATCACTTGTAATTTCATACTCAATAGCTGAGGCGAATGGTTCAAATTGTTTTCTATCACGTCTCTATACGTAATACTCATTCTTCTGGAAGTGAAACGCACAGTTACACTTTACCGTGCCTTTAAACATCGAAATTCAAACATGCGATTATCTTATTTGACTCTTCTTTTTCTCATAAATATTTATACGATAAGAATTACTTTTCAAATTACCGAATTACGAGAAGAATACACTATTTCAAATTACCGTGTAATTCTACATAAATAATCCATAACCATCGTTCGGTGAAAATGTACAAAAGAGTTTTGTTATAATGATGTAAAGAAAGCAACGTGACTTATACCATGTCGGTTTGATTAGCGACATGATGAACTTTCTCGTACGATGTCTTGAACTCTTCGAATCTTTTCACTTCCTTGAGCAAGTCCTATACACATTAAAAATCGTCAAATACTTCGCGCTATAAGGAACATTGTACTCTCTACCTGCTACCAGATGAAAATAGATGGCACAGCGAATGGATGAACGATAGAAAAGGAGCGAATTGAAAAGAATATTAAAGCATGCGGAAAAGAATAAATAAGTACAAGAGCGGTGTAATGGAATAAAGAATATTTACCTTTGGCAGTGATTTTCTATCGTAACTCTGAGCATATTTTCCTACGCATCGGCTCAGTTGCACGAAAATGTCGCACAATACTTCGACAGGGGAATCCTTCGTGACGTTAACAGTGTATTGCCATGCGCTCTCCAACTCGTTTCTATCCACCGCGAGCTTCTCGTTCTCTTCGAATCTGGCTGGACTAGAATCACTTTCAATGGCAAACGACAGTTCGTCCATACTTTCCCGTCTGGACGACGAGTTCGAGCCGCTGTTCTCCGGATTTTTGTCCTCCTCCATGTAACTTATCTCCATATTCTCGAGTTCCTCGATACGCTGATCGGCGACGTTGTTATTGCTCTGCGTTCCCTGCGCATCCTTCGAGTTCTCGTTCTGCGAATCATTCTCCGAGTCGGAGTTGTCAAAGAGAGCCGCATGCCCGTTCAGAACGCTGTTCGCCTCCGTCTCGAATTCTTGGAACTTTTCTAAATCGATGCTGGTAGTTTCGCTGGTGAGGCATACTTTGCTGTCGGGCGTAGTCACGCTGTCTTCGAACGCGATCTTCTTCTTTTTATGGACTTTCTTCACGTAGCCTCGGGCCCAGGCCGGTATTCTGCGCTTTCTAGAGTTACCGTATCTCCTTCCATTTACGACCAAAGAGTGACTAGGACTTCCGGTATCCTTTTTATCCGCACGCTCGGCTGCGGATACAGGCAGGTCTGGCTTCGAGTGGCTCTTACTTTCTGCTTCGTTGTGGCAAACGGTATCGACGACTCTGCGGCTCTTCGAGATCTCGCGACACTTGTCCTCGAAATCGGAGTCCAATTCCGCTTTTATTAACGCGTACGCGTTGTCGCGAAGGGAGCATGCGCGATGCCTTATCAGCTTGTCCGCCGGATCTCTGTGAAAAAGTAGAATAGAGCATGTACGTACTGAATGGCAGAAAAGCACATCACTAATGAGAAGCAATGTGAACTAATGTGAGTGGTCTTCAATGATATAATTTCCTTTTTATATATATATATATGGAACTAGGCGAAGTGTATATGAGAGATTGAAGGCCACTGTTTCTACGGAGCGACAACAGCAACGGATAAACAGGAATGTCAGAACTACCTCTTCAATATTCCAAGGGAAGGCCTATCGCGTAAGCTGACATGAAAACACACAATATGAATGTCAGTATAAACTTTAGCTCCATTATTTATATTTATATGTTTAAATGTGCCATAAACAAGACAAACAAACATCTATACGAATAAATATAAATAATAGCGTGTAAGATACAAGTTCTTTATAAACCTAATAATCTGTTTCTCAACCCAGAAATCAAAATATTTCAACGTATATATGAAAATATTAAAAACTCTCGAAATAATTCATAAAGGAAATCGAAGAATACACAAACTTAGCAAATATTTCTGTGCTCAGTTACGCTTAATGTTTAAACACATTTCTCTGAATATGAGCGTGAGTTTTTATTAATGAGTCTTAAACCAGTTTTACTAATGGATTTAATGATATAAATGCTGCGTATCGAATGTACTGACCTGTCCGGATTATATTCCAATGCATTTTTACATATCAAATCAATGTCGTCAAGAAAGTCTCGAGCGCAAAGATAACAGTGCATGTCGATCTTCGTCATCATCGTTTCTAAATCCATGGGCTGCTTTATTATCATGTTGTAGTCTGGCACTTCCTCGGTGTCCACCGGCTTCGTGAACATGAAGAATCTGTAACGCAGACGCTCGATGTCAATTATACTTCGCGATAGATAATCAAGAAAAAACGATGAGCTGTATGTAAACATATTTACTGCCTGTTTCTCGCAAGTTTCGCGCAGATTTCCCTCAAGAAGATTCTTAATTCTCTCAATGAAACCTCTTCTTTCTCGTACAAGAGCTTCTTCTCTTCGTCTGTTAATTTCTTTGGCATAGGGTTCGGCGCTAGCGGAAGCTCTTCTAACACTTCAACTTTGCAGTCCCTTATTTTCGGTGGCTTCATGCTTTGAATCATGAATATAGGTCGGAAGAATGTCGATCTTTGCTCCGCCGTTGGTGTTTCCATGCAGTAGACTTCACCCCGAAGCTCGCTAAAAAGGCTTCGCAGCTGGCTGGGGAGGTCCTGATATGATGTGTCGCTCGTGGCTACAATTAAGATAGGCAATGAGGGGTCAAGCGCTGCGATGCGGCACAGAAAGACCGCTTTCACGGTCTCGGGTACAAGCGGCCACCATTGATCGATCGATCGGATATAAATTATGGACGGCACATTCCTGGCAGCTTCGTTAAACACCTACAATGCGAACGATAATATAGACGTATCTTAAACGAGGATTTCTACTGTTATTATCGACAACAAACCTGCACACAAGTCTCTTCCGGAGATCGACCGCTCTCCGCAAAAAGAGTGCTAACATCTAATGTTTGAACTGGTAGATGCTCCATATGGTACAGTAGTGCCTGTGCTAGGTGTGGCCCTTGACCTACAGACAGATTCCCTCCAGAAATTAGTAGCCTCGGGCGATGTATTCCCTTGGTAATCTTTATCCTGATGGAGCGTTCAATAGAATAGGCAATGCGTTAAAACGTGATATCGGAAACTGAGGCAAGAAACTTCCTTACTTTGCCATAGCCGGGTTCACCCCTTGCGGAAATATTCCTTTTATCGAGTTGAGTAACACTTCCAGCGGAGCTCCTAGCAGAGGTTCCATAAACGGTTGTAATTTCCTGCGAGAGCAGAGCGACACTCTTTGCGATGATGGTACAAGTATAGAACTAGCTTGTAAAAAATCTCGTTTCTTTACCTGTGAAAAGTATGCGCGACGTAGAATTTGATTAACTTATGGTGTTTACTTGGCGTGCGTTAACAACAACTCACTTCGACTCGCTCAGGATCTAAGAGTAATCTATTATTGGTCGTGTATATTTGGGGATACGTTCTTCTCAGTCCTTGCAAGACCGCTTCGGTGCACAAAGCCCTCAAGTCTGAACCGCAGTATCCAGTTGCCTTCTCAGCCAACACTTCTAACAGCTGATCCGCCGGGGGGGTTTTCCATTTGCTGACATGGATTTTCAATATCTCCAATCTCTCCTTCATAGCTGGCAAAGGGAAAAATAATTCCCGATCGAAGCGACCCGGCCTGCGCAGTGCTGGATCGATGGCATCTATTCTATTTGTTGCTCCAATAACTATAACCTGTTGCCAACAGAATAATAGACGATACTTAGTCTCGCGCGTTGAGCAATGAGAGTTTAAGGGCGCTTTACCTCTCCCCTATCACTGAGGCCATCCATAAGCGCCAGAAGCGTAGACACGATGCTAGCGTGAATTTGATCCTGCTTCGTACTTCTAACAGGCGCGAGGCCATCTATCTCATCAAAAAATATTATGGACGGTTTCATTTGTTGAGCCTGCTCAAACAACAATCGTAATTGGCGCTCTGATTCTCCGACCCATTTCGATAGGCAATCCGCGCCTTTCCTCATAAAGAACGCCATCTTTCTAGTGCCCCGGCTGCATTCGTTCGCCAATGCTCTGGCTATTAACGTCTTGCCGGTTCCTAAGCAAATATTTCACACTTAATCATGGCGATTCATACTGTTTGCTCTCTGCTTATACATTGATTGATACTATTACGACGTGCGTTACGAAAAGTAGCACGTTTGCCTTCGTTCTCACGAAAACTATCACGTTTCAGTTTTCGCTGCGAAAACTAGCACGTTTGAGCGGTTTGCCACGAAAAATAGCATGTTTCGTCTTTCGCTGCGAAAACTAGCACGTTTGAGCGGTTTGCCACGAACACTATCACGTTTCGGTTTTCGCTACGAAAACTAGCACGTTTGAGCGGTTTGCCACGAATACTATCACGTTTCGGTTTTCGCTACGAAAACTAGCACGTTTGAGCGGTTTGCCACGAAAAATAACATGTTTCATCTTTCGTTGCGAAAACTAGCACGTTAGAGCGGTTCGCCACGAAAAGTAGCATGTTCGCGTTTACCCCGCGTTCGCAATTCCCCCACCCTCCCTTACTTAAATTATATAGATTAAAATTTTCATATGTGTTGTCTTTTGGAGATTAGATGGAATTATTATTTATAAAACAATATTTTCACCAGTTGAATTCTTTTAAACTGCCCACGCGCTGAAACGCGATAGTTTCTGCAGTCTGCAGTATAATCCAAAACGAGCTATTCTTCGTGGCCAAACCGGATAATATGTTAGTTTTCGCCATAAATTCCCAAACGTGCTATTATTCGTGGCGAAACAGTATAACGTGCTAGTTTTCGTCACAACAGTACGAAATGTGCTATTCTTCGTGGCGAGGCAGTCAAATGTGTTAGTCTTCGCGGCAGAAGACCAAACGTGCTAATATTCGTCAGAAACGATGGAACGTGCTTCTTTTCGTGGCAAACCAAAACGTGCTACTGTTCGTAAGAAAATTGAAACGTGCTACTTTTCGTAACGCACGTCGATTAATGTACTGCAAAGTGTAATGATTGATAAAGTTATGTAGATATGCGAAACAGTACCCGGTGGACCGTGAAATAGCACTCCTTTTGGTGGAGTAATGTGAAAACGTTCGAACACGTCTGGATACATCATTGGGAAAACAACCATTTCTTTAAGGCAGTGAATATGTGACTCTAAACCGCCAACATCGTTGAACCTAATGTTGGTATCTAAAGTGATTGGATTTATGTCTGCTTTACGATCAGGTGGTCCACCTTGAGGTATTACCGATTGCCTGTTATAGAATTAACAAGATCAGTGGCTTACTGCAGATGCACTCTAGACTCGTCCACACCATTTATACAACCTTCAGATCATACCTTGCTTTCTTGCTTTTCTTCTTATCATAGCGCTGGGGTTCCGAATCGCTAGAATCACTAGAACTTGTACTTTTGCTTCTATGCTTACGTCTTCTCATAGAATTGCTAAGAACACTCCTAAATGCTTTTATAGATCGTTGAACTGGCTCTACGTTGGCTTGAAATCTATCTACAGTCGGCTTCTTCTGACGTAAACTGTATTTTCTAGGGCCCGGAGAGTCAGAAGATTCGCTTAAATCACTATCTACCACTGTAAGATAATTGAATATATAGAGAGCATCAGTATACGGTTTTCAGGCAAAGAAAACGATCAAGTTCGTCGCTTAAGTATGAACATCAAACCTGTAAATTTCTTACCCCTTGGTAATTGCCTCTGCGCCGTTCTTCTGGTTCGTTTAATGCGCGTATACATATCTTCGTAACCCTGTAAACATTTCACATTGAGAATTCGTAGCGACATACGCATCCGTTCGTACTATTACAGAAAACCACTTACATCTTCGTTCTCGGAATTATCATTATTCTCCGCTTTCTCGCTCTCCTGAGAGCTACCTTCGTCACCTTCGACTCGCTCCACTTTAGGCTTCTCGTCCTTCTCGGCTACGTTTCCACCGAGCCTCGTCACGGGTCCCTCTCTCAGTCTGCTCGGGCTATCGGACTTTCTTGTTCTATAAACCAAATATTTCAAATGCGCGAGCCCCTATCGCAGCGCAGATTTAGACAACCAGATATTTACCTCGCATCCTTTTCCTCGGTCGATTTACTTCTAGTTTCCACTTTATCCTTATGCTCTCTCTCTGTTCTTTCTCTTTCCTGCCTGTCCTTAAGATCTCTGATATCTTTCTCCTGTTCAGTTTTCTCCCTAAGGTCACGATCGCTCCTGCCTCTGAGCTCTCGACTGTTCTGCCGATTGTGCTCGGCTCTCTCCCTAATGTGCCTCGACGAATTCTTGTTCGGAGGATGATTCTCGCGCGATCTAAGAGGCATGCGCTCTCTCAGGTCGCGCTTCCTCTCGGGGACTTCGTCCACCATTTCTTTATCGGACGAGGAGCCATGTTGTTGGAACATAGGATAACCCTTCAATGTTTGCGTTCCTAAAAATATCGTGCGCGCTTGAGACATAATCATCTTTATTCGTTTATTAAATTATATAGCCTTATGAAAGATCGATAATATCGACTACGTCATGCAGTAAGGGACGAAGTAAGTTCGTATCGGAATATAATTTAAAGGCGTTCTTCACCTAAAATCCAGCTAGTATTAAGATTATCATATGTTTGCATTCTATTGCGCGTACTACGGCGTACGCTTAAATTATTCATAGATATATGGCGAGTGGTGTTCGAATGCGATCGTAGAGTACGTAGACTTTTAACCCGCCTAGCATTCGAGCCCAGGCTGCGGTTCCTTCCGGAAAAAATATCTTCTTCGGTATCCATCGAGTCCAATGCAGCATCGTCATCTGACATTATCTATAATATATCAATTAAAAATCGCACGTCAATGTACATCGATTCGATCGCACTGTACGCGGGGGGTCTCTAAAAATCGTCGTGTATATTATTTTCAATCGCACGTCTGACACGCGCGCGCGTAGAAATTGAGCTAACCGAATTCTCGAGAATGACTGGGGAAAAAAAGTACGAGATCGACAGTACTTTGAAGTATTAACAACACGAAACAAAGCGTCGCAAATTTCTCCGCCGCCGCGGGAGGCAAGAAGATCGAGTTTTTCGTCGTTTGACAGATAACAGGTGTCCTTTCTCAGTCTTGCCTTTTTCTATAAAATGGAACACCGCCCATTTGAATAGCTCTTGAAAAAGTCAAAGACTGTACGTAGAATTGTGGATAAAATGTTCCTCGATTGGAAATGATAGGGAGGCTAAGAAGCCGTCATCTACGATGCGAGAGAGTGGGGATTAAAATGTGCTCTGTCTATAATAAACAAAGCACCATGAAAGCAATTAGTCTCTTCCTGAAGCAGGCGAATTTTTAACCTTCGCGATCGTTCCTTATCCGAGGTGTTCGCTGCGCGAAATATTTCCTGCCTCGCTGCATCGAATTACCTTCATCTGGCCAGTTCTTGCTGCCGAGCTTTATTGAAATTAAAAATGAAACTTGCAACGTCCGTCATATGCCTCGGGTGAAGTAACACCACTTTCTCGATCCAGTGCACGTAGCGCATGCACACTGAGCCTTCACAAAGGTCGTTTTACCATCGACTATCACTTAAAATTATTGCACATCGGAACGTGGTAAATAATAATTCTCGCGATACACATGACACCCGACAAGTCTGCTGACGCGATTGGAGATTCTGTTCAGAGCCGGGTTATTACAAAATTTATATCGCGAAGTCTCGGCATTTGCGAACTCATACTGAAATTGGCTGTAAACGTACCCGTGGGTCTAACCTAACCCGTTCGCCAATTGTGAACACCTTTAATATATGGGGTGTCTATCGCAACGATGGCCACGGTTTTTCGATGACTTAGGAGAAAAATTGTTGCCAAAAGAAGTTATTAATTGGAAGCTGTTGGCTATCAGCAGAGATTGAATCGTCGCGATGAAGGTATTGAAATTACCTTTCTTCGGTTCGGAAAATCGAAATTATCAGATTACATTTCTCCTAAAAAAATTGTGGTGATTATTAAAATGGACACCCTGTATAATTTAGGAATAAGACAACAGCGCTCATCGATTCAATGGTGTATCTACGAACGGTAAATGCATGATTTAAGAAAGGTTATTTTGGAAATTATTGCAAGAAAATTATATGTTGCGAAAGAAACGTATATTATTTTAGCATTAATTCGTTTACAATACACAAATGATGAATATATTGAGATTTTATCAATTTCAAGCTTGTATTCAAATTAAAATTCGTATTGCGCGCGCTTTTGCCACCACGAAAGCAACGGCATCTGTAACACAAATTCTTAAACACAAGCCTTAATTGTTCCCTTAATTTCAATGAAAATAAATCTTTTCCATCGATTCGAACGAGGGATTAAAGTTAATAGAGATTTTGTTTACCAGTTATAAGTTGTTTGGAGTTATTTCGACTAATCAAGATTGTATAGGAAACGTTTATTGTCCATTACTTTCTGGTGCCGCCAATTGAAGCGCCCTCAATGAGAATTCTTTTCGTAAGGTTGAAGGTACAAGAAACATAAAGCGCTTCTTACTCGTAAAATAATCCCTCGCAATTTAAACCAATGAAAGTGAATTAATTCATTTATTATATACAAATCGAGATACATAACATTTAAACGAAAGCATCACCAATCGAATTAGCTAATTATTTCGTACTTTTACATCCCTCGTTACTACCCCGTTTAATTAGATTTGAAAGCTGTTAGAATATAATGCCGAGTAACGTCACATCTCATTGTCAGACAAAGAAATTCCAATGGAAAGAGTCGGTTTACCCCCACCCCGTGGCGCGTAACGCAAACGTCATTCGCAAGTGTTATTGTTGGATGTTGGACTAGGTCAGTTCTATGGAGAATGTCGAGAAGTGAAAACTCGTGCTCCGCTGTGTATTTTCCACCACTAGGGTTTTCTCGAAACGCATATCCGAAATCATTCTAAGTAGGTGCGACTCTGCTACCAATTTCTTTTGTTTGAAAGTTCAGAATCATAAAATTTGAAGTAATTTTTCAAACAGGTTATTAACACGTGGTATAATTCGATTCGTCTTGACGTGACGTTTCCAACAGTATATAATAATTGTGATGTGTTCTCACAATCCATTCTACAGACTTAGGGTGCGTTCCGTAATTCACTGCAAGTACTTCTTATATGACGTCACTATTTTGAAATCGTTGTGTGGTCACGTGATCACTGCGACTGCTGTACCTGGCCGGCTGCAGCAGTTACAACAGGAAGTGACGTCGAAATTCGTGACGTCATACATCTGTAGCAGTGATTTCGCAGTGAACTGCTATCCATATCGCAACGCTATTGTCTGCACTGCCAGTACTTGCAGTGAATAACGGAACGCACCCTTAAAAACATCGTCCTTTGAAACAGTTTGGACGTTCACGAATCCCCTTACCTTCTTCGTGTCGCATCCAACATTATCGATTCAGCGTGGAACGAGATTACAGCGCCACTAGTGGCGAACTCTGTGACTAAATATTGATGCCTGAGCGGCCTGAGCCCCATGCCCTGAGGCATCATGCCCAGTGATGCCAGAATCGGGACCGGAGTTCTCGAGAATTTCCCCCACCACGCATGCACACTACGCCGGAGCTGCGTGTCCGTGAGCTCGGCGCTTCGGACAACGTCGGGAAGACGAGAGAGAAAACGAATGTGTGTCTTTCTCTCTCGCTCTTGAAACGCTGTGATCCAAGGAGAGGTGCAAGCGACACGCGGCCGTGCGCGATCTTCTCGAGTGCCTCGAGATATGTACACTTTTCACTTTCTGACATATGTATATATAATACTCTTGTAATGAAAAAAAAATTGAAAAAAATTTTGTTACGGAAATCACGTTTTAAGACCTCCTGATCACGTTTTGACTATTTAGAAAAGAGCTTTTTTTAAATATCTCATATATTTGTTAACACGATTACGTTTAAACGGCAAAATGGATTTCAATGAAACTTTATATTTAAATGGTTCTTCGATTTTTCAGATATACGAACTAAATTCTACATAAAAAAAAGTTAAATAAAGTTCTTCTGTAACTTCTTTAACAAAGAAAAATGTACATTCATAATTTCTTGTTTTCATTTTAAATTTCCGTACTTTTTATTTGAGCTATTTCTATTTTTCAAACCTTAAAATGAATTTTTTTATTAAAAGATGAATATTTTAATACTGTAAATTAGTGAACTTTGTTAAAATTAGAATCCACTCTTGGCCAGTACCATGCACGCTGTAGCAGCCTTCGATAAAAAATATTTTTTCAGGGTATGATCTAAAATCTAAAATCTAAACGTAATCACATTTCTCGCTAGATTTTTCGATAATCATATCAAGTTGCGACAAAGAATCACGCACTGTTTACAAATTAATTACGCGCAGCGTGCACGGTACCGCTCGATGGAAACTACGGGAAAGTGGTGGTCTCTTCCATCGGGAGCGAAATGTAAACAATTGGTTATGCAAAGCTAACATCGCGATACATGTTGTACACTAAAATGTATAAAAACATTACTAAAATAGAAAAGAAAGGCAGCACGTAAATATATCAATTGGGTTCGATATATTGACGAAATATAAGACTGAAATAATGCTACAATTGTTTACATTTCCAAAGGATAGAAAGCAAGCAGAGGAATTTACTATAATACATGCCACAGAATTTCGAGATAATTGTTACATATAAAATGAATATAATTAAGAATATACATTTATTTGTACAATTATCTCGAAGTTGTCTCTATAAATCATATGTACAGCAAGCAAGCGAATTTATTGCAAGGATAGAACAAGAATTGCGTGAGGTAAATCGAACAACTATTTACATATTCGCGATGTCCAAAAATCGAATGAAATAGAAAATGGATGAAATTGATAATATTCTGGACATCACCAATTTGCATTACCCGACGTAGAAGGAAAATCCGCGAGGCCATCAACGGCATGTAAACGTAAACTACTCTTTTGCTTCTTCGCAAAAGTTGCATATAAATTCTCAGATGACATGAGAGATAGATGTTTGTCATCTACCTCCATGGTCTGAGCTGTTTCCCCGTGCGCCTTTAATGCCGATTTCGTTACGCAAATGGCATTGACGATGGTCGAACAAAGTCGGTTTCGTTTCTTGTTCTTTATGTCGGGAAGCATGGAAAACGATCTTTCAGCATCGGCGTTTGAATTTGGAAGACTTCTAATGGAATTTAATAATTCCTGCAAACATGGATATTTAAATGAGGCTTGATGAGGCTCAAAAACACATAACTAGCTCAGAAATTCGTCATCGATTGGCAATTAGTAGATAATGACAGAGACACTTCCTTTAAAAGTGTTCTCTTTATTGCTCAGAAATTCGACGAAGACGGTTTGCAAAAAGAATGGTCGACATTGCACCTGAATTTTGCAAATGCAGACAAGCAGATGCTTTGTACATTAGCTTTTGATGATGTTTGGAAAACGGTTTTGTTAACGCGAAACGATCAAAGCTCATTTAAATATCCATGTTTGCAGGAATTATTAAATTCCATTAGAAGCTCAAATAAAAAGTACGGAAATTTAAAATGAAAACAAGAAATTATGATTGTACATTTTTCTTTGTTAAAGAAGTTACAGAAGAACTTTATTTAACTTTTTTTTATGTAGAATTTAGTTCGTATATCTGAAAAATCGAAGAACTATTTAAATATAAAGTTTCATTGAAATCCATTTTGCCGTTTAAACGTAATCGTGTTAACAAATATATGAGATATTTAAAAAAAGCTCTTTTCTAAATAGTCAAAACGTGATCAGGATTTTTTCAATTTTTTTTTCATTACAAGAGTATTATACATATGTCAGAAAGTGAAAAGTGTATCTTGAGGCACTCGAGAAGATCGCGCACGGCCGCGTGTCGCTTGCACCTCTCCTTGGATCACAGCGTTTCAAGAGCGAGAGAGAAAGACACACATTCGTTTTCTCTCTCGTCTTCCCGACGTTGTCCGAAGCGCCGAGCTCACGGACACGCAGCTCCGGCGTAGTGTGCATGCGTGGTGGGGGAAATTCTCGAGAACTCCCGTCCCGAATCTGGCATCACTGCTGATCATGCCTCGTGAAAGTTTCGCTCATTCTTTTGGTGCATGCGTCGTGCAGGATTTATATTAAATGGTTTGTGTACTTTTCAATTGTAATCAGGTGTATTATTATTGTACGATTATCGATTAGAAAATCCTGAAATTTTGTATGCCTGGCGAATGCTTCTTTAATAATCATCGGCACTATCTTCTCAATGTTCGTTTTGTAGGTTACAAATGTGTACAGGGGGATACTATTTATAATATGCTAAGAGCTTCGAAACATCCACGTGGATAAATATTAAATATTCCGTACAAATGTTTTGTGGGACAAAATATCGTTTTCTAACCAACTTACCTGTTTTACGTTTATCAAACTTTCAATTCGGTAAGCTGGTAATAGATTTAATAATAATCAACAAAGACAAACAAATAATTAGATCGACGCATGCGACGTGTAATTCTGGCCGCGTGACGATACGAGTTCAATGATATATCACTATCGATCGCCGTGCGCTGGATCGCGGGTGGCGTTCGTTTCTCATGTCGTGTCGTTTATTTTGCAGACAATATATTGTATAGAAACATGTCTGTCCGAGTCGACGATAGTAATCCGGACGCTATTGAGAAATCCAACAAAAGACAATTGGTCGATGAGAGCGACGAGGTTGTAGCCAAAGCGCAGAAGGTAGAAGAAATAACTGAGAATGTTAAAGAAAAGCTTAAGAGAAGAAATTTCGTACTAATGTTGGGTTATCTTGGCAAAGATTATTTTGGTATGCAAAGAAATCCTGGTAAAAAAACTATAGAAGAAGATTTATTATCCGCTTTGCTAAAGTCTGATTTCATTACAAAGGAACAATTTGAGGATATAAGGCAAATCAAATTTCAAAGAGCTGCACGTACAGACAGAGGTGTGTCAGCAGTTAGGCAAATTGTTTCCCTTAGGCTGCGTAAGTGACACGTCGTTTAATAATTCGCAATCTCGCGCAAGAACTGGTTAACGATAATGTTTTTTTATTATGGAAAGAAGCGACTATTTAATCGATTTTACGTTAGCGTATACCGAAAAGACAATTCGATTTGTAACTTCGTAAACATTGTGCACGTTACATATTTCAACTGAAACTTTCTTTCAGCGGACCACACGAATAAGGAAGAAATAAACGAACATCTTCCGCAAGAGATTAGAGTGTTCGGCGTGAAGAGGGTGACCAAAGGTTTTAATAGCAAGAACCAGTGCGACGCAAGAACGTATAGATATGTTATTCCTACATTTTCTTTGGCCCCAGAAGATCCAATATTTCTACAAATTGGCGAAGAGCGGGAACTGGACGTAGAGAAGCGACTCGAGCAACTCTCTACAATAGACGGAAAACCGTATAATGAGTTTCGATTGACCACAGATATGCTAGATAAATTGAATGAAACCCTAAAATTATTCGAACGCACGCATAATTTTCATAATTTTACATCGAAAATGTAAGCTAGCTTAAACAGTAGAACATTGTTATATATATATATATATATAAAATAATTAATTAATTTTGCAAAATTCTTTTACAGAAGACCGTTGGACCCAAGCGCTCGACGTTACATCATAAGCTTCCGTTGCGTCGAAACGTTCGTTGCGAACGACACAGAATTCGGAGTATTGGAAGTGAAAGGACAAAGCTTTATGCTGCATCAGATTAGAAAAATGGTGTCTTTAGTAGTGGGAGTTGCCAGAAATATTGTTACAAATGATATCCTTAAGGATGCATTTTCGTTAGAAAGAATTGATATTCCTACCGCGCCCGGCTTAGGATTGAGTTTGCATCATGTAAAATATTGAAATCTTAAATCACTCCCGAACTCTTGTGATTAATGTTTACTACAAAATACCATATTTCGCATTGTTTAGGTACATTATAAGTATTACAATAAAAGATACGGGACAGATGGGATTCACGAAACGCTAGACTGGGACTCGTGCGACGAAGAAGTGGAGAAATTTTATAAGGAATACATCCTGAAGAATATAGTAGACACGGAAGTTTCAGAAAAGACGTATCCTTTTTCTCCGCGGCTATTTACTTACGAAACATCTTGCACAGCACATTTACCTTAACTAACATAACATAGGACGTTAACTTGGTTGGCAAGTTTTCTTACGCCAAAGAGGTTCGCTTTCAGAGACCCTGTTGCACCTTGCGAATGTACTTGATAAAATATACCAATGTATTTGCATACGTCAAAACTGTATTAAATACGTTTCTCACTGATCATCGTCTATTATTTCGTAAATTGCGATGCTGCTGCGCGCAGCAAATCATCACATTGAGAATGTGTTACCTTGAAAGTATCATTAACTTGTGATTGTTCGTTGATCAATCAGAATAATCAATTGGGGAGTTGCCAGTATTTGAAAAAAAAATGGAAAAGTAGTGAAATCTACTTACAGATTTATTAATGAAAAGCCTAAAATGATAGAAATATTAATAAAACACTTATTCGTTTTACCAAAATTTAATAAATAAAATTGACGTTTTTAAGTTGTGAGTCATGTGATCTCAAACGCCAATCACGGCGCGTGACGTCATTGTGCAGTAAACAGCGATTTATATATAGCGACGAGTGACACTTCGCGCATTTGCACATACAAGTTTATATTAAAAAATATCGTTTACGAGTACTTATTACTCGATTTCTTAGGTAAGGAAAGTAGTGAAAGTAGGGGCGGTATTCTTAAACGTGTCTTAAGCAAATGCTTAAGATCATCTTCTAGAGGACGATCTTATTTCACATAAGACATCATGTATTGCTAAACGTTTCTTAAGATGATCTTAAGCATTTGCTTAGAATAAGCAATTGCTTAAGCACTGTCTTTATAAAGCATTTGCTTAAGATAATGCTCATTCACGTTCGGAAACTTTCGGAATAATTCTGTTAGAACAACCAAAGATAGAAGGACATTCCGTTCGTTTCTCGGTGGGCGACGGAGTAGGATGCTCGAACATGTGTGTGAAGTGTGAACGTCGAGGACTCGAGGTTATCGGAGGTTATATGAGGCAATGAGAACAACAGCGGACTAACCCACAAATCTTTCCGAAATTTAGTTAGTAGCAATAATGTATTCCAATAGGCTCTACTAATCACATAAAGTAGGAAAAAAAATTTTTGTAATGTGGGTTGGTGCGTTGTCACTGTCACTGCCTCATATATTATATTATTCAGCGATGCCGGGGGAACAGTTTATCGGAGAGTCTCCGGAATGGCGAGGATAACCTCCCGCGGTGCCTTACATAGACTTCAAGAACAACGTAATTCGGAGCATAATGAAGGAAATTAAATGTAAAATTTATTTATATAATAAACTAATATATAAACCCATCCACTAAACTAATGTAATGTACAAATAAAAACACCTCAGATAGCGGAGACTCCATTTAATTATAATTTATTTTGTACATAATTGATATCAATGTCAACGTTAATTAGGGTTGCCACCTTTTTTACAGAAAAATAACGTACATTTGCTTTCGTGGGGTATAAAAAAAGTACGCTCAACAAATTAAGAGTACATTTTAATCTTATTAGTTTTTATTTCTTTCAAACATATTTTCTATTGCTTTTAGCATTACAGAGTAAATTTTTATTATTTTGAAATATCAATAACGTAAGGTTATGGGTGGCAACCCTAACGTCAATCTTCAATAGCGGGTAATGGCCAATAGGATGCAATAGGATGGTCTTAAGACGTCGAAAACGTTGTCTTGAAAATATTACCTCTTTTTGCGAGAATAGGATCGTCTTGAGACTCAAATAAGACCATCTCAAGCAATTGCTTAAGACACGACCTTAAGATGATCTTAAGTCACGTTTATGAATCTAGGCGGCATCTTAAGCAAATGCTTAAGACGATCTTAATCTTAAGACACGTTTAAGAATACCGCCCATTGAACTGTAATAACAGCCACAATTAATAGACCGAGAGCCAGTGAACATTTTACCTACATCATTTTTAAATGGAAATAATTCTTATTTTATGAAATCATATATACAGAGGATAACGAAAACCATCGTCTGGCGGCCGGGCGTTAGAACAACGACGCGTGGGCGGACGTTGAAAGTGCAAAAAAACAGTAAAATTACGTCATTTTTTAATGGCTGATTTTTTGTGTGGTAATTAATAACATAATGGTAAGTTATAAAAAAATGTTGCCAGACGTTTTTATTAGAACTTAAGGGGCGCCAGACGGTCATAAAGTTGCATTTTTACAATGATCATTTACGTCATAAATAAATGGCTGTTTCTTTTTTTAAACTTTAATTTAGAACCCCTTTAACACTCATATACAACTGCCAGACGAAAATCGCGGAACTAACACCTTGCCAGACGTGAGCAAAGTCTCGGCCGGCGCGCACATCGACACCTCGACGCTACGCTTAATCCATTACTGTAATACTTCCTCAACAATTATATACGTTTTCCAGACGTATATATCGAAACTAACACTTTATCAAACAGCTGCAATGTTAAATGTACATACCTTTTCGCTGTTGGCGTGGGGGAGCTATTCCGCGTCAAAACGGATAGGTGAAATTTTAGTTTCACCGATTTTCTTCAAAATTACAGCATCTGACGATAACCTTGCAAAAACAAAGCATACTGAATGTTAAAGGCCTATGTCAAATAGTTTTCGAAATATTTAACGTTAAAGTTTTAAAAATTGATACATAATCGGCTGACGCGTCATCAGTTAAACTGTAAAATCTCGGTCATTTTTAAAGATAATGCCTCCGTCTTGGGCTCATTTTAAAGCTGAAGGAATGCTTTCTCAACCCGTATATAGAATATTTTGTTTATTGTTAATAAACTTAACAGTAATCGATGTCAAAGTTTAAAATCGCGATTTGACGTCGTTCCCACCCACGATCCGGCTTGAAAAAATACCATTCGATTCGTTGAGCCATCAGCTAATAAATGCGTTTTTCAAAAAAGTGGAGAGATTTTGGGAACAGTCAACAAAAAAATAAAACTTACGACATTGCACACCGCTTGGAACTGCACGGATCCCGTGGTCAGTCCGCACGCACGCGTTTTCAAAACAATCGCCTAGCGTAGGAAAATATTTATATACGATTAGTGATGGGACTGATACCAATACTATTGATGATATTCAATCAATTCGATACCAAAGTACTCAATAGGAAATATCGATACGCAATTCTTCTTCAACCGATACCATATCAATACTATACCGAATCAAAACCGGTTTGATACTTTACGATATTATCGATACTTATTTGATACTTACGAAATTATCGATACTTGTCTGATACTGTACGAAATTATCGTTTTTTATTTGATAATTCTGTGATCAGATGGCAAACCTGTTATGATATCTATTTGATACGAAAGTATCGGTTTCGATTTGCAATTTACAAATTCACGAAAATAGTATTTATTACCAATCATGATTTGATAATATAACTAATGAAGTAGGAGTTGGAATCAGTATCATGAACTACGTATAGAATTGAATTTTAATTAATAAATGATGTACATATACATTATTCTAGAATGAAATATTTTGTTGCATTTTGCTTCCAATAAATAAGACGATTTTTTATGGGTAAACAACTTTCTTTAAAAAAGTTATCTAACTGTAATTGTACATCATTACCATCTAATGAGTTTTTATTTCTGCCTTCGATATCATTTTCAAATGAAGCCCAAAAATTAGATTCATCCTCTGTCAGTGGTGACATTGATGTTTTGTGGTTATATTGCATATTGATTGAATTGATTTGATTTGTGGTTACAGGCTGATTTCAAGTCGTTTGGATTTGTGGTTATGGGTTATATTTATTGATGACAGGGTAATTCTATCTTTGCGTCTGCAAAGTTTCAAGACAATTGGATTGGTGGAACTGGGTTAAATAGGTTTTCCGTTTTACCCCACGAAAAGTGTTCCGTTTTGCCCCATATGCAGTTATTTGGTAAATATTTAATATTTACACTTCAGCGTGAGGTAAAGATATTGCAGGTATCGATATTCTCGTATAGGTATCAAGTAGGTATCGATATTTTTGTGTAGGTATCAAACAGGTATCGATACATTCTGATATGTAAGTATCAAAGAAGCATCGATTCCTTTTGATGCCTTTGACTTTGATATGTATCAATACCAGATTGAAATTTGTAGAAGGGTATCGATATGTATCGATACGGTATCAGTCCCATCACTACTCGCGATGTCACCCCTGCGATCGCCGATAAGCTGCTAGCCACCATATACAGCAATATAAAGATCGCTGCTCCAGCGAGATTCAAATTGGGCGAGTTTGTGCGCGTGAGCAAATTTAAAACCATCTTCGATAAAGGCTATACACCGAATTGGAGAACGGAGGTGTTCAAGATAGACAAAATACAGGCAACTAATCCCGCAACGTATCTGCTCGTCGATTCCTGTGGAAAACCAGTCGCCGGAGGATTCTATGAACTAGTGGTGGAGAACTATCGATGGTACTATCGATAGTTATCGATGGTCCTCACTATCGAAAACTATCGATAGTTTATTTTCACTATCGATAGTTATCGGTATCGAAAATTGTAGGTTAGTAATCCGTGCAGTTCTGACTTTGCTCCAGAACTGCTCCTAAACCCAGATAGCACACCTCGTCTTAGAGACGTCTAGTTTAGGTCTATTTTAGGTCTGAACGTCTTGATTTGTAACAAGACGTCTTTTGGACGTCTTTAAGACTTTACCAGACGTTGTGCTATCTGGGAAGCTGATAGAGCATTAAACTTGAAAAATTCATTTTTATCCCAGAGAAATGATATCTAATTAGCATAATAATATTGTTGCGTGGCCGTTTGGGTCCTCTGGATCCTTGGTAGGGAATTCGGCGAGGGTCGACGCCCGTGGAGTGCTAAGGCACTCTGCTCCTTGGACGCAGTGTTTTTGAATGTTAAATATAATGAAAATAGTAATAAGAACGGAATGAAACAACTTGAACAAGTAAATTTGTAGCAGTAATGAAATAATAACGATTTTAAAACACAAATTCGATTTGAACAGAACTTTTATTTTGCGTCTACTCGTTATGGCTTTCCAGGCTCAAGTGACTCTTTCAGAGGTCCCTCAGTTTTACATTATTTTGTTATTTACAAAATGTCTTGGTTTCTAAGAACCAATCGCAATTTTCTTAATTAGTTAGCAAAATTCCTATTCGTTGATCCGATTCGTTTCGGTTATTGATTTTTTATATAACAAGCGTTTAACAACATTGCGCTGGAATTGCACACCTAGGAGAAGGGATCAAAGTGCAGTTCATTTATTCAAACACCCGTTTCCAAGAGGGTATCGATTTCTTTTATAATCTTGAAGTTCCCTCATTAAAAGAATCTAACTATTTTCAAACACCTCGGGCTTGCGCGAACTTCACCTTGTCTCCCTTTCCTATTACAGTCATGTGATCCGATTCGAACTTCGCGCTTCTGAAGCTTATACTACGCGCCGCTAGACGGGAGTCGCAACAATATCCAAAAACATCGACATCTATTAGAAAAACATCGGTGGTTTCAATGTACATATCGATCTTCAAATATCGATTGTAAAAACATCGATGTATCGTCATCATCTCTACTTGAAGTTCAAATTTTATTGTAAATTATTGAAACTCAAGACTCGTAACAGAGTTATCAAATTTTGTAAGATTGAAGAAAAGAATGTTAAATTTCATGTACATTTTTTCAAGTCAATCCAAAAATAATAACAGCTAAAATTCAGAATCCCAGGTTTAATTTGTAATATTATTACTTGTATTAAAAATAAACTGGGACAAATCCTTACCCCCACTATGACCTACTGTCGTCCCCCACTTTCTTCCCATCGCACTGCACGCAACATATCCCTACTCCTGTCCATGTGCTCGGCAGCCGAACAAGCAGCGCACACGGATAGGAGTAGGGATATGCTTGTGTGCAGTGCGATGGGAAGAAAGTGGGGGACGACAGTAGGTCATAGTGGGGGTAAGGATTTGTCCCACGTCCCACGATTCTGGCATCACTGGCATTCACAATTTGCTTTACGGCCGATTTCTTCACCTCCAGATATCTGCCAGTCAGAGTTATCTGGCAGATATCTGGCACATGCCTATTTCTTCACCTCCAGTCTCGAGTTATCTGCCAGTTGTCCTCCGGTCAATTTGACTAGAGGTTCGGGCACCGGATAACTGCTGGAACTGCCAGTTAGTGCGTTTTTGCAGTAGTGGGGGAAGTAGGGAATGTGAAACAGAGTTATGCTTGTGAAACTGTTCTGGACGCCAGCAAAGAGTAGGTATAATAAGAGGCGTCACTCCGGGCGGAACCTTTGAAGTCCTTGCTTGACCTTGGCATTTAAATTGGTTGTCTATTTCGAGCGGGATATTCAAATCGACTAAATGTACCTTACCGCAATTGGCTGATTATTGCCGAAGTTGACCGATCATTGCCGAAGCTTAGCGATCATTGCCGAATGGGCATTTAAATTAGTTGTCTAGTGATTTCCCTAGGTTATTTCTGTCCTTGTCGAGTGACGCCTCTTATTATACCTCCTCTTTGACGCCAGTGTATACTTCGCGACGTCAAGCGATTTTAGTTTTGTTGAAAAAGGCGCTTCGACGAAAAAATTTAGAAATGGATGTGATCATGAATATTAACGTTTTTGAACATTTGGAAGAAGAAGAGGATGAAGAAATATTTTGTAGAATCCGACGACCGTATATATTAAGAGTGAGGAAAGATCATGTGGATTGCTGGGATGATATAGATTTTCGATGCCGTTTTCGATTAAAGAAGGAATACTGTTGAACAACGTTCAATAGCGTCAATCGATCGAATCGATTATTGGCGATCACCATGCGATCACTTTTGAACAGCTTCGCAATGAAGTTGTCGCTTTCCCTTTTTTGCGGCGTTGCCGCGTCAACCTTTCAGTCAGTTAACCATAGGATCCAAAAGCGTGAAGATGTGGGGATCGAGTCACCCCCTCCTTGCGGACTGTGCAGGAGTGGGGATCGTCGAGCTCGTGCGAGTGTGTCCGTGCGGACTCGCCCCAGTCTACTAGTACTAGCCTTTGGAGACGTGTTGCTCTAGCACGTTCTCTGATAACGTGACCACCACGTGTTATGTGTACGGTCAGTCGTGTGCTTCACGACGTTGCTAGTTTTGTTGGCTGTTGCCCGTTGGGCATTGATTATATCCAGCCCTAAGGAACAAGGCTATTTGGTTTTGACTGCTCGTGGTCGAGCAGTCTCACGTGCACGAAGCTTGTGCGCACGTGACATTAAATAAACCCCTTGGGTAAACCACATGTGATCTTCTGTTCCTTCTACCTCAACCCTGAATACGTGTGCGGCCGTAGGACCGCCGGAAGGAAGTAGATAATAGTTCTCCTTCCCATTTACCACCACTGGTAACCTCCAATTTCTACAAAGAAACACGCGCTACTGCCACCTGGCAGATAGCATCTAGCTGGCCGCTAGCTAACCGGGACTTTGTCCAGAGATGAAGAAATCGGGCGTTAGACGGCTGTGTGCTATCTGGGTACAAAATGTATTGCCTCTTACCCAGTGTCCACGGGAAATTCCCTGCGTAGTATAATACTCGCGCCGCAGGGAGGGAGAACGCATGCGCGCGATGACGCGGTGACAGTTAAACCAATCAACGCCAAGACGGGACACGCCGTTTCGTTTCCCATCGTTTCCCATCTTGGCGTTGATTGGTTTAACTGTCACCGCGTCATCGCGCGCATGCGTTCTCCCTCCCTGCGGCGCGAGTATTATACTACGCAGGGAATTTCCCGTGGACACTGCTCATACCAGTGTCCACGGGAAATTCCCTATATATTTTCTCTTATTCTGTAATGTTTCAGCTTTAAACTACAAAAAAATCATCGCTCTATCTCATTTCTATCAAAAGTTCTTTGATTCTGACACAAACTTTGTCACTTTGCCCCACTGTGCGACGCTCATGCTGATCTACCGTTCTGTCCGACGCGTGCCAAACCACCTGGCAGCAGACAGGACAAGTTACTCGCGACATTATACGATAAGCAGCGTTACGTTATCCACTATCGCAACCTGCAGCAGTGCATGCGTCACGGTCTTCGTATTACAAAGATACACCGCGTGCTTCTATTCGCTCAATCTCCCTGGCTCCACGATTACATCGAACTAAATACACGGTTCAGAACAGGCGCGACAAACGATTTTGAGAAAAATTTATATAAATTGATGAACAACGCGGTATTCGGTAAAACTATGGAAAACGTGCGAAACCATGTGGATGTAAAACTTTTACAATTTTGAGCGAGCAGTGGAGACATGTACTCGTGATGAAATTCAACAAACCGATATACGTGGGTATGTGCATTCTGGACATATCAAAAATTTGTTTGTATGAATTTCATCACGAGTACATGTCTCCACTGCTCGCTCAAAATTGTAAAATTTTATATACCGACACTGACAGCCTCATTTATCATATTCAATGCGAAGATATCTACGAGACCATGAAACGCAATATCGATACATTCGACACATCTGATTATCCCATCGACAATACATATAATATGCCGCGCCTAAATAAGAAGGTTCCAGGGTTGATGAAAGACGAATATAATGGTGCGATAATGACCGAATTCGTAGGTCTTAGAGCGAAAATGTATGCACTCCGTGTAGACGGTAAAAAAGATACGAAAAAGGCAAAAGGCGTCAAGACCAACGTCATAGCCAGGACGATAACTTTCGACGACTACGCGGAGTGTTTGCAAAAGGAGATCGAAATGGTTCGCAGACAATCATGTATACGGTCTAAATTGCACAAAGTGTACACCATTTCTGAATCCAAAATCGTTCTAAGCCCATACGACGACAAGCAGCATATCGTACCCGATTCGACCGACACTCTGCCCTGGGGACATTACAAAATTCCTTTGTAACAAAATATCATTGTAAAAAATGAGATTATTGTATTTATTAACTCGTTTTTTATAAATATTGGAATTATTGCATAACAATAAAATTGTATATACATGTATAGAAGATACAATTGTATTTATTAACTCATCCTTATAAATGATGGAATTATATTAAATAAATTGCACACATGTATTTATTTTATCAACACATTATTTTTATTTATTCATGTATTATTATTATTTTACAATACATTATTTTTATTTATCCATGAATTGTGCGATTTATCAAACCCCAGCCACTTGATGTATACCTTATCCCCCTTCCTACGCAACACTTTTTCCACTACCCCTACAGCACACATTGTTGCAGGAACGTCTCAGTGACGTCGCGCTGCAACATTTGGAACATTGCTCAAAATGTTCCCGAAACGTTTCAAGCAAATTCCTATGTCCGCCTTGTGTAACATTGCAGGAGATATCTCTGGAACTTTGTTTCGGATTTTTACAGCAATTTTTCGTGGAACGTTTCGGAGATCTTAGAGGAATTTTTCGGGGAACGTTTCGAAGATTTTACAGGAATTTTTCGTGGAACGTTTCGGAGATCTTAGAGGAATTTTTCGTGGAACGTTTCGGAGATCTTAGAGGAATGGTTACGCAACGTTTCGGGCAGTAGGGCCAAAAATAAAAATAACGATATTATTCTTCTATTAATTATATATATCGGACGTGTCTCCGAGGGGGGCGACGACATGAATGTGTTGTTCCAGAACCATAGTAGTATAACGTCCGTGTATCTGTATTAAATAGAAAATTATTTTACCCCAGGGAGGATTCGAACCACCCGCGACCCGTAGCACCGTAGACGAACACTATACCGCTGCAGCTGGAACTGTTGATTGAGAATGTTACTTACGAATTCGAACTTATACTCCTACCGTGCAACACTTTAAACTCAAATTATTTAAAAACAAAGATTTGTTTTGACAAACTCCATTACATCTCCCTAATCGTGGAGTCGGATATTTCACAACAAATTAATTTCGACGTTTGATGTTGTATCACGTTGATTCATATTCTATTATGAAAAATCTTGCGTAGTACAACAAAAAAAATTTTTTTTTAGTTTTTAGCGCATTTTTGATACAATTGTTTAACATAAATTTTTTTATATATTTTTTTATTTTCTAGTTTTTAATGTTTGTGGATTTACATTTCACAGATCAGACTTCTTTACAAATATCTTTTATTGCTATATACAATTTAACAGTTTGCAATTGGATTAATTACTTATATCACATATTGTCCGTGTTCACATATATTCCCGTGGAGGTTGCCTGTGAAATATAACACTGTATTCTGTTTGTCGACATGTTTGATATAAGTAATTAATACAATTACTTAATTACCACTGTAGGGTTTAAACAAATTCATAAACCATATGCAGCAACAAAACATATATGTAAAAAAGTGTTACATGTCCCAAGAACTGCCAGTGTCTTTACTATTGCCATTTAATCTATTGATCGTAACAAAAATGTCCCGCGATGTCGAGTGTAAATTTAGAAGTCCGTATTATTGGCGAACGCTGTAGGAACGGCCCCGTGGGCCGTTCAGGCAATATTCGTACATAAAACGGATTGACGCGGAGCGTTCGTGAAATACAAACACACGGAATACAGTCTTAAATACCACAGGAAACCTCCGGGGGAACATAGGCGACCATGGAAAGTATGTGATATAAATAATTAATAACATTACTTAATTATAACTATACGGTTGAAGCAGAGTGTGAAACTATAAACAGCAACAAAAGATATTTGTAAAAAAGAAATATTAGATGTCCCAAGTACTGCCAGTGTCTCTACTATTGCCATTTAATTGATTGTTCATAACAAAAACGTCCCGCGATGTCGAGTGTAAATTTAGAAGTCCGTATTATTGGCGAACGCTGTAGGAACGGCCCGGTGGGACGTTCAGGCAACATTCGTACATAAAACGGATTGACGCGGAGCGTTCGTGAAATACAAACACGCGGAATATATTCTTAAATACCACAGGAAACCTCCGGGGGAACATAGGCGACCATGGAAAGTACGTGATATTAATAATTAATAACATTACTTAATTATAACTATATACGGTTGAAGCAAAGTGTGAAACTGTAAACAGCGACAAAGGATATTTGTAAAAAAGAAATATTAGTTGTCCCAAGTACCTACTGCCAGTGTCTTTACTATTGCCATTTAAGACTATATTCCGCGTGTTTGTATTTCACGAACGCTCCGCGTCAATCCGTTTTATGTACGAATGTTGCCTGAACGTCCCACCGGGCCGTTCCTACAGCGTTCGCCAATAATACGGACTTCTAAATTTACACTCGACATCGCGGGACGTTTTTGTTATGAACAATAGATTAAATGGCAATAGTAGAGACACTGGCAGTACTTGGTACATGAAACACTATTTTACAAATATCCTTTGTTGCTATATATAGTTTATGAGTTTGTTTAAACTTTATAGTGTTAACTAAGTAATTGTATTAATTACTTATGTCAGATATTGTTCACGGTCGCATATATTCCCCCGGAGGTTTCCTGTGGTATTTAAGACTGTATTCCGTGTGTTTGCATTTCACGAACGCTTTGCGTAGGCGAGGAGTGAAAATATGTAAGTCCATATTCCACGGCAATGTGTGCGCAATATTTCGGGAGTATTGTACTGCAGTATGTGCGCAAAATTCCACGCCAATTTGTGCGCAATATTCCGGGAGTATTGTACTGCAGTATGTGCGCAATATTCCACGCCAATGTGTGCGCAATATTCCGGGAGTATTGTACTGCAGTATGTGCGCAATATTCCATGGCAATGTGTGCGCAATATTCCACGGCATTGTGTGCGCAATATTCCAGAAACATTGCACAAACGTGGCCATTGCAATATTGCACGGCAATGTTTCCACAATGTTGCAGGAACATTGCAATGTACTGCAACGGCTGTGCAACGTTCCTGCAACGAAGTGTGCTGTAGGGGTAGATACACATCAGGATCGGCGACGCGCTGCAGCTCGTGTTCATAGTAGTGGTGGAGAACTATCGATAGTCGGCACTATCAATAGTTTCCGATAGTTGGACCATCCACCATCGACAGTTATCGATAGTTATCGACAGTGGTGGTATGAGGCAATACATTTTGTACCCAGATAGCACACAGCCGTCTAACGCCCGATTTCTTCATCTCTGGACAAAGTCCCGGTTAGCTAGCGGCCAGCTAGATGCTATCTGCCAGGTGGCAGTAGCGCGTGTTTCTTTGTAGAAATTGGAGGTTACCAGTGGTGGTAAATGGGAAGGAGAACTATTATCTACTTCCTTCCGGCGGTCCTACGGCCGCACACGTATTCAGGGTTGAGGTAGAAGGAACAGAAGATCACATGTGGTTTACCCAAGGGGTTTATTTAATGTCACGTGCGCACAAGCTTCGTGCACGTGAGACTGCTCGACCACGAGCAGTCAAAACCAAATAGCCTTGTTCCTTAGGGCTGGATAGAATCAATGCCCAACGGGCAACAGCCAACAAAACTAGCAACGTCGTGAAGCACACGACTGACCGTATACATAACACGTGGTGGTCACGTTATCAGAGAACGTGCTAGAGCAACACGTCTCCAAAGGCTAGTACTAGTAGACTGGGGCGAGTCCGCACGGACACACTCGCACGAGCTCGACGATCCCCACTCCTGCACAGTCCGCAAGGAGGGGGTGACTCGATCCCCACATCTTCACGCTTTTGGATCCTATGGTTAACTGACTGAAAGGTTGACGCGGCAACGCCGCAAAAAAGGGAAAGCGACAACTTCATTGCGAAGCTGTTCAAAAGTGATCGCATGGTGATCGCCAATAATCGATTCGATCGATTGACGCTATTGAACGTTGTTCAACAGTATTCCTTCTTTAATCGAAAACGGCATCGAAAATCTATATCATCCCAGCAATCCACATGATCTTTCCTCACTCTTAATATATACGGTCGTCGGATTCTACAAAATATTTCTTCATCCTCTTCTTCTTCCAAATGTTCAAAAACGTTAATATTCATGATCACATCCATTTCTAAATTTTTTCGTCGAAGCGCCTTTTTCAACAAAACTAAAATCGCTTGACGTCGCGAAGTATACACTGGCGTCAAAGAGGAGGTATAATAAGAGGCGTCACTCGACAAGGACAGAAATAACCTAGGGAAATCACTAGACAACCAATTTAAATGCCCATTCGGCAATGATCGCTAAGCTTCGGCAATGATCGGTCAACTTCGGCAATAATCAGCCAATTGCGGTAAGGTACATTTAGTCGATTTGAATATCCCGCTCGAAATAGACAACCAATTTAAATGCCAAGGTCAAGCAAGGACTTCAAAGGTTCCGCCCGGAGTGACGCCTCTTATTATACCTACTCTTTGCTGGCGTCCAGAACAGTTTCACAAGCATAACTCTGTTTCACATTCCCTACTTCCCCCACTACTGCAAAAACGCACTAACTGGCAGTTCCAGCAGTTATCCGGTGCCCGAACCTCTAGTCAAATTGACCGGAGGACAACTGGCAGATAACTCGAGACTGGAGGTGAAGAAATAGGCATGTGCCAGATATCTGCCAGATAACTCTGACTGGCAGATATCTGGAGGTGAAGAAATCGGCCGTAAAGCAAATTGTGAATGCCAGTGATGCCAGAATCGTGGGACGTGGGACAAATCCTTACCCCCACTATGACCTACTGTCGTCCCCCACTTTCTTCCCATCGCACTACACACAAGCATATCCCTACTCCTATCCGTGTGCGCTGCTTGTTCGGCTGCCGAGCACATGGACAGGAGTAGGGATATGCTTGCGTGCAGTGCGATGGGAAGAAAGTGGGGGACGACAGTAGGTCATAGTGGGGGTAAGGATTTGTCCCAGTTTATTTTTAATACAAGTAATAATATTACAAATTAAACCTGGGATTCTGAATTTTAGCTGTTATTATTTTTAGATTGACCTGAAAAAATGTACATGAAATTTAACATTCTTTTCTTCAATCTTACAAAATTTGATAACTCTGTTACGAGTCTTGAGTTTCAATAATTTACAATAAAATTTGAACTTCAAGTAGAGATGATGACGATACATCGATGTTTTTACAATCGATATTTGAAGATCGATATGTACATTGAAACCACCGATGTTTTTCTAATAGATGTCGATGTTTTTGGATATTATTATGCTAATTAGATATCATTTCTCTGGGATAAAAATGAATTTTTCAAGTTTAATGCTCTATCAGCTTCCCAGATAGCACAACGTCTGGTAAAGTCTTAAAGACGTCCAAAAGACGTCTTGTTACAAATCAAGACGTTCAGACCTAAAATAGACCTAAACTAGACGTCTCTAAGACGAGGTGTGCTATCTGGGTTTAGGAGCAGTTCTGGAGCAAAGTCAGAACTGCACGGATTACTAACCTACAATTTTCGATACCGATAACTATCGATAGTGAAAATAAACTATCGATAGTTTTCGATAGTGAGGACCATCGATAACTATCGATAGTACCATCGATAGTTCTCCACCACTAGTTCATAGAATCCTCCGGCGACTGGTTTTCCACAGGAATCGACGAGCAAATACGTTGCGGGATTAGTTGCCTGTATTTTGTCTATCTTGAACACCTCCGTTCTCCAATTCGGTGTATAGCCTTTATCGAAGATGGTTTTAAATTTGCTCACGCGCACAAACTCGCCCAATTTGAATCTCGCTGGAGCAGCGATCTTTATATTGCTGTATATGGTGGCTAGCAGCTTATCGGCGATCGCAGGGGTGACATCGCGAGGACACATTTTGATGGTTCTATGTTTTCGTGCGTTATACTCTGTAAGTAGACGCGGTAGCGCATCGGTCCATCTATAGGTTCCATTGAGCGTAAACAGTTTCCACATATTGTTCTTCAAAGTTCGATTGAAACGTTCTACGACGGAGGCCTTCATCACTGAATAGGGTAGGTGTGGGTATTACTGCGGATGTCCCGATTACTGCGGATATTCTAAAACAGATCATATTTAGTGTTGGAAAGTACATAATTTCTTGAAAATTTTGATAAAATTATTTTAAACTCTATTACAGATAATTATTAATAAGTATGTACAGCAAAGTTATTATTAATTCTTTTATCGTAGTTTGAAATTCGTCAAGGCGAAACTTCGGTCGATTTCCGATATGGCGGTCATGAACACCTACTTGAAAAACATTTATATTTTTGTTATTAACAGTAATACATGTACTGTAGCGGTATTGCTCGATAGAATAAGAGTTATTTTTTCAGAAAAACAGTAAATCAGTCGTCTACATTTTAGTTTTAATTTTTATTTCTCACCGCAGTATTAGGTGCACTACTTGACACCATATGCACGTATTACTGCGGACCTACGACTGTATTCACTGACGTCTAGGTACATATAACCTGCAAAGTACGCAACGGTGCGTGCAATCACGTGTAACTCTGTAAGCATGGCGAGAAAAAATTCAAGTGATAATAAGGAATCAAGAAATAAAAGAAAAAGCCAACGGCTGTGTTATTTAAAAGAACATTTATCTGTTGCGCTGCTAGAAATACGAAATGGGAAACGAATTTCTGACCGCAGTAATACATGCGCAGTAACTGGTGTTTCGTTAGTAACTGGCACGCAGTAATACATGCATGTCCGCAGTAACTCATGCAATGACATTGATCGACAAATCTGTTTGTTTTTAATTAACTGTGCTTATTACCCCGCCCTTATATTTTTTTATGGAATTATTAAGGTCCCACCTTTCTTTTAAAAAAAGAAGGAGGAACTTTCATTCATTTGAACGCCGTATCGAGGGTTCTAAAGTTAACCTACCTTAAAAGTCCGCAGTAATACCCACACTTACCCTACGTCGAATAATGATTAATGTTGTGTTTTGTCAAGAGTTTCTGGACATCAGCGTTGTAAAATTTTTTTCCTTGATCGGTTTGCAAATTTTTCGGATATCGATCTCTAAATATCTTTGCAAACGCTTTAGTCACCTCAGCACCACTTTTAGTCTTGAGCGGTAACGCCCATGCATACTTGCTCAACACATCGATGACGGTGAGTATGTAGTGGTAACCTTGGTTGAATCGCGAGTATGGGCGCATTTCTACAACGTCAGCTTGCCACAGATCATCGTCTCCATGCACTATGACGCGCCTCCGTGGGAAATGTCTTCGAGCTGGAGCATGCAATTCCTCAACAAGTTGTTGCTTCTTGTGGCTGTGGTTTTCTTCTTTACTCTTGGATTTCGATAATGGCAGCATGTTTGATCGCAGAGGTGTCTGACACGAATGGTTCGGTAATTATCGTGCACAAACATTATGTGCTCCCCATCGACCCGAGAAAATTCTGAACAAGTTCGACCGTCTCGCATGATTCTCCTTCGCAGCGCTGCTGCGGAATAGAATTCGACGCTTGTGATATCTTTTGAACGCTGTTTTGCAACGTCAGCATATCTCTCTGAAACATGATCAGCTTCCTCTCTAATTCTTCCTGCTGCTCTCTCAAAAGTTTAATGCTCTTTTCCATGTATAGTTTATTGACGGCATCGGTTTCAGCCACCGGTTGAGCTACGCGTCGTATCTTGCGTGATTTTGCATCAAAGTCAGCACCGGTTACGCAAAGAGCGTTATCTCGCATATAATTTCGAAGCAAACCGCTCCATTTGTAATAGTCCATTCTAGCTGCACCGCTCTTCTCGAGCGATACCCCAAATTTGTTGATCGGCATCTCGATGCATACAGTGCACTTCATCGGTGCGCGGTTTAATTTATAATGAGGCCTACCTCGCGGAGTTCCTCGATAATCGATAGAATTTCGTTGTCGTGCGAGTTGTACCCGCCTGACGCGACGCTTCCAGCAAACGGAATCGGTCCACCAGCTCGTTGGGATCGTCCCAGTGCACGTAATCGATCTTGTTATCGTTTACCACCATGACTCGCGGTGTCGCTAGACCTTTCCCTGTCCTACTAACCGATACACGGGGGAGTAGCGGTGCAATTACATGTTTGTACTTGTATCCCTTGTTGCCCAAAATGGGATTTTGAGCGTTATGACCACGTCTGTGAGCATTCGTCGTCAGCAGTATACTTTTATATTTTTGTTTATCGGTATCGGTGTATGTGGTATCGTCGGGAATTCTCTTGAAAATCAGTTCGTAAAGACCTGGTGATCCTCCATATCTTACACCGTCGATGATTATATTATCATCCTTGTCTATATCGAAAGCTTTATCCCCAAGCATGGTTCCACTATCACCAAAGTATACGCCATACACATAGTCCATGGTCGTACCTATCCTTATCACTACTTAGGATTGCGCTCATATATTTTTGTCCCAACGGACCGAAATGGTTGCGAAACGTTTCTTGTCCCTCGGATGTTTGGAGTTGATGTCTAATAGATGCTGCAAACGACTCATCGGGACTAGTTTCGAAAACATCGTCATCATTGGTCGCGAGCGATTGTACATCGGGAAATGTATTTATTGGTGTGGAATCGTTTGACGTGACATTCTGCCGTTTCCGTTTCGATTGAACTGGTGTGGAGGTTACGAGTGATTTTTCCGATGACGTGTATGATCGTTTCCTCTTTGTCTTGCGCGATATGTTCCCTTTCGGATGGATTTTTGTTTTAGACGTTAATGTTTCATTCCCTTCGATGTTTGTGCTCGTCATCGGTGATGCGTCAGCTTCTGTCGCTGCGATATTTTCCACGATATGTTTTAAAGGTTCAACAACAGGTTTAAAGTATCTCTCCAACGCGATATCTTCCTCCATCTTGCCAGTCTTCAAAGCCTGATGTTTCTTGCGAATGGCTTCGCTGGTTTTTGCAATTTCCTTCACTATTCTCTCGCGATCCTTAATCTCCAGACTATCGATATCAATCATCATTGTACCGCAGACGTTACTTTCCCACCGACGTGTCAACGACAATTGACAATCTCATGGTATTGCAAACTCGTTAAATCCCTTTCTATAACGTCCATTGGACATCGCGCTATCCTTGTCTATTACCATGAAACCATACTCCCGTTGCTAACAATTACGACACAACGCGCAGAAATCCTCGTAGGACATATCAGTGTTTACGTGATCGTTGTACACATGTTTCAAGTTGATACCATCCTGCTTAAACAGAATCAATAGATTCGCATTGTCGCGTATAAGATGTTTGGGAATCTTTGCATACGTCTGACAGAGATAGAAGCAGTCAACGTTCGAGTGGCGCCCCATTGCAAAGTATTCCCTTATCGTATCTTGCTTGTCACATGCCACGTCATCAAAGATAAAAATAGAATTCGGAAGCGATTCGCTCGGTGGGATGACGTCACAGTTATTCGAAAACGTAAAGTAACCAATTTCATCTATCGGAGTCAATAAATTCTCCAAATACTGATATTTCGGCTGTTGCAACGACTTGGAATACACGTACACGTTCTCGAAGCGGACGCCGTGTGGACTTTCCAACAAGCTCACCGGCACGTTGGTCTTTCCACAATTTGATGGGCCACAAATGAGGCAGCGTATAGTGTTTGGCAACATGCTACCATGTCTGCGTCTTGTTTCCGAAGACATCACTCGCGATTTATCATCGAAATTTGTCACGCGTATCGTTACAGGTTGCCGCACGAATCGCATCCTCTCCGCAAACTGTGAAAAATGATTTTGATACATCTAAGCGGTGACGCACCCTATTTATAGGTCCGCGCCGAAGCAAAACAGCTCAGTATTCAAAATGCTTCTGGTCCTGTCGGATAATTGCGATATTCGAGACTTAACCTCTGAGCAGTTGAAATATATACCAAAGATTATTCTACTGCGAGAGTTTTGCAGACACATTGATCAATTGTGGAACAGACTCCCCGAGCATATAAAAGCCGATTCTGAGGTTCAGCAGTATCGTCGGTGTCTGGAACATTATAATCGCCCTTGGCAGCGAACGCATATCGATGGTCCAGCACCATTGATTAAAAACTGTGACGAATGTCACCGACGAGAGTAAAGAAAGGTTGTGGTTTGTTAAATCGGGCGATAAACGCGTTACCCATCGAATTACATATCCCAGGATACCAGTTTTGCGGCCCAGGGACTCATCTGGTAAAACGATTGGCTAGAGGGGATCAAGGCATCAATCCGTTGGACGCAGCGTGTCGCGAACACGATATTGCATATTCGCGTAGTAACAACCTCGGTGAAAGGCACGCGGCAGATAACGTTCTCGCCCATACAGCACACTTGGTTGCTGCAACGTTGCAGCAACGTTGCTGAAAAGTTGCAGAAACGTTGCGGTGCAATGTTGCACAGGGGCGGACATAGGAAGATTTCTGCAACATTTCAGCAATGTTGCGGTGCAATATTACCCTGCAACGTTTCTGCAACGTTTCTGCAACGTTTCTGCAACGTTTCTGCAACGTTTCTGCAACGTTTCTGCAACTTTTCTGCAACGTTTCTGCAACGTTTCTGCAACGTTTCTGCAACTTTTCTGCAACTTTTCTGAGATTTTACAACAAAGGTCCCGCAATAAGCAGGGCTCAAAAACTGTTATAAAATCGATTTAGTATATAGATTTACGAGGGGAGGACGTGAATGGGACGAGCGATTTTTTAACGAAACCGGGCAGAAAATGTTGAAGCCGATGTGTATAAACAAATTCCAGAATATTAGCTGTGAATGGCCGGCCACTTTTATAAAAAATTATGAACAGTAAAATTATGAAGTCGTCGAATCGATTTTATACTTCATTAAATGGTAGATCTTGATGAAAGGAATACAAAAGTCTTATGTGTTATTGTCATAGTATCAATAATTTAACCAGAAAATGCAATTTTTGATTCGACGACTTCATAATTTTACTGTTTAAAGCCATTTTTTATAAAAATGGCCGGCCATTCACAGCTAATATTCTGGAATTTGTTTATACACATCGGCCTCAACATTTTCTGCCCGGTTTCGTTAAAAAATCGCTCGTCCCATTCGCGTCCTCCCCTCGTTAGTATAATATCGTAGTATACCCACTATACAGTGTATATTAGGTTACGCTTTGTGTAACATAATATAATTTATGATAATTTAGTGCAATAAGTAGCAGACGATGTAGACTCAATTGTTGTATGCTTTATGTAACCTATGGGACTATTCCCGTTAAAAATAATAATAATAATAATAATAATAATAATAATAATAATAATAATAATAATTATAATAATAATAATAATAGTATTGGCTCTGGTGGATCTTCCCAAGCCGGCGGCGTGGTGAAGATCCAGGCGTTGTGTGACGTACCTCACGTGCGACACGACAGGTTTCAAAGCCAAAGCACGTAAGAAAGCACACGCGTAAATAGTTAGAGCGTGATTAGTTATTAATTGCTTTAAGTAGTAAAAATGGTTAGAACGTGTGTGTTTTGTGGCGCAGGAGACCTGAGTGAATTGGGTGAAGGTTTGACATATCACGGGTAAGTAGAACCCATGTATATGCTATTTGTAGGTTATGTCGAACTTCTTAAAAATAAATATTTTTGTTTGTTTCAAATAGATTTCCGTTGAAATATGAAAACTATCTGCATCGTTGGTTACAGAACATGGGTCTGGGCCTGAATTTCGTACATTCAAAGAAATCTTCTCCCTGCAAGCATTCCTACTGTATTTGGACAATATAAATGTTCTTGTGTTTTCTGTCACGTTTATATAAGAACAGGGTAAAAACAGATTGTTTCGCAAGTAATATATATGAATTATTCAAATTAAGGAGCTTATTTTTAAGTTAAAGTAACTAATATAAAATATTTGATGCCTATTAACCAACTGCAATTTTCTAATTATTTAAAATACATATATTTCTTTGCTTTCTGTGCTACAAGCTTTTACTTTTCACACAGTTTCCTTGTAAACATGCATGTACTGTACAACTTTCATTTCACTTTCCGTTCAATTATTTAAAGTAACGGTGATTGTTATTTATCCATTGCGTCGCTTCAATGCAGCCTGCGATTGGCGTTACATGAATGTTGTTTTTAATGAAGCCATTTTTCATGACTGAAATAATTTATTGATGACCTTTTATAGATTCATTTACTAAAGAGAAGCTGTGGAAGCTGCTGATATTAAATAAATTAATAGAGGATTCTGTGGCAGAGAAATATACAAATAGAATCATTCATATATTCAAACATATAGTAAAATGAGTAAGTAAATTTATTATTTATCTCATTTCAGCACTTAAAGTTGTAAAATTGTAAAATAAATGCATGTATTATTCCAGGTTCATTACACGCTGCATGCAGTACATTTTAAGTAAAGAGAGCAGAAGAGCCTGGAACTCCACATACGCGGGTTTGAGAAGATCCACCAGAGCCAATACTATTATTATTTTTATTGTTTTTATTATTGTTCTTGTTGTTGTCGGCTTGTATAGAAAAAATATATGAATATTTAATTGTCAATATTTATTGTGATTTAATCAATTTCCCTTACATGTTTTATCCTTCCTGTAAAATCTCAGAAAAGTTGCTGAAAAGTTGCAGAAACGTTGTAGAAAAGTTGCTGAAAAGTTGCAGAAACGTTGCAGAAACGTTGCAGAAAAGTTGCTGAAAAGTTGCAGAAACGTTGCAGAAACGTTGCAGAAAAGTTGCTGAAAAGTTGCAGAAACGTTGCAGAAACGTTGCAGAAACGTTGCAGAAACGTTGCAGAAACGTTGCAGAAACGTTGCAGAAACGTTGCACACGGGCGGACATAGGAACATTTCTGCAACGTTTCTGCAACGTTTCTGCAACGTTTCTGCAACGTTTCAGCAACGTTTCTGCAACTTTTCAGCAACGTAATTTGCTGTAGGGGCGCTGACAAAGCGCGAAAACGCATTGTTGCGCGAGACTCGACTCTGGGTGAAAGAGGTGCTGCCACAGCTGTTTGGGCAGCTATGAAGGCCAAGACGAAAATCGGAATGGGAATGAAAACAAAAACTCGCAAAAGGACTCCAAAGACAGCATCACAAAAGCGGATTCTTCCTGTAGCAAAACGAGGTGGTATATTACCACTTCTCCCGCTGCTAGGTGTTCTCGGATCATTAGTTGGTGGAGCGGCGGGGATCGCCAAGGCGGTAAACGATAATAAGGCAGCGCAACATCAGCTGCAGGAAATGCAACGCCATAATCGTTCCATGGAAGGTCGATGGACTTTATCTCGCACCGTACAAGCGCGGACAGGGAATATCAAAACAAAAAAAAAACACCGAAAAGAAAATAAAAATGCCTGTCGGCGTAACTACCGATGCGCAATTAGAGGAGTTGGCAAAACGTATGCATATTCCATTCTTTAGGGGTGTTTTCATGCGCAATGCACTACCTGTCAGAGGAGTACCTACATCGAAACGAAAGCGGTATCATAAATTTGGACAATGTCGAGGGACCTGGGACTCATTGGGTGGCGTATGCGAAGAGAGGGTGTCGAGTAGAGATCCCGGCGTAGAACGTGTATTGAAGATACACGTGTACACGCGTACACGTGTAGTAAAAATATCCGTGTTCTAATCCGTGTACTTCTTTATACACGGATACACGGGTATTGAAATACACGTGTACCCGTGTATCGAAATTCACGGATCGTAGTATCCGTGTACCCGTGTACTGAAATTCACGGGTACACGTGTATCGAAATACACGGTTTCACGTTTATTAAGATATCCATATTTAATTTTTTAACTAAATATCCGAATGTTTAGATTTTACGCAAATAGTTTGCGATAGGCGATAGGTGATGATGACATGGTTTTGTGTCAATTAAAGGAGATTTTGATTTCGGATATAACAAAACGTTTTAAACTCGACTGGAACGAAGGTGATACTCTTTCATTAAATCATGTAGGGTGAAAGCACTAGTAGTCGGCCACCCTCTAGTAGTCGACCACTTTTATTATTTTGCTTAAAGAAATAAGTAGGTACTGAAATAAAGAATTTATTAAATGACAATTTTATATTATATTTTGAATTTCTAACTTTACAATACGACAAAAAGCGCCCTTCATAGGTAAAAAAAATAAATGCTTTTAAAGTAATTTGTAAACTAATTTTGATTCTACATGCGCCATTGCTGTTTTCTAACCCGAGAAACATAAGTGTACTTTGAATAGAAACGACAAATGTAATTCAGTTCTATACATTTTTTACTGGAAAATTATGCTATTCCACTGAAAAAGCATCGACAATTTTATATGCGCTTCAAAAATTTAAAAAAAAATGGGATAATTTATTTATTTATGGGAGGGCAGTAACTGGATCATCATTCCCTTTCAATTTTCAATAGTCGACCACAGCGGTCGACTTCTGAAGCTAACTGCATTCACAATGAATGCTAATAGTCGACCACGTTTATATAATTTATTTATAGAATACAAATACCTATTTTAAAAACTTAAAATTTGTTACTGCTTCCCATCTTAAAAACGAAAAATTTAATTTACATTGGAAAAAAAATAATTTCTATTTCTTATTAAAATTTTGATAAAGTTTTTAAAAGAACTTATTTTAGTTACGCATTATTCCTGTCATTATTAATTATTTACTGATGTTGCACATTATATTTAAAAATAATTTTTAGTTTGTACCTAATGCGCACATAATCTATTTTGAATTTCATATTAAAAAAGGTGGTCGACTACTAGCTATCGGACCGGTCGACTTTTAGAGTTAAGCGGTCGATTATTAAAGCATTCGGACACTTTATTTTTAACGCTAATTATTTATTTTCCCCGAACTTTCCTACTAACACAAAATATTTAGTGATACATTAAATACATTTGAATTACTTCAATACATTTTATATATTTTATAACATTGATTGTTTATTTTTTTTTCAGTACTTTTCATTCGAGTTTAGCTTTAAGTGGTCGACTACTAGTGCTTTCACCCTATCCTGCTTCTTTGATCCGCGATATAAAAATCTGGAGCATGAATCAATCCACGTGAGACAAGTGATTCGCACAGAAGTACAACGTTTACTTCAAGAGGCACCGGTCCATACAGTTAGCAAAACAAAGTCACGCGGGAAAAGTGCTCTTCAGTTTTTATATGATGAAATTACAGACAATAATGATATAAATATTCAATTTGAAACGTATATGGCCGAGCCACAATTACGCTTCGACTTAGACCCATTTGACTGGTGGAAGGCTAGGGCAAATAAATACCCGGCGATTTCCCATGTTGCCAAAAAATATTTAACCATTCCAGCAACCTCGGCGATGTCGGAAAGTTGTTTTTCGTGTGCTGGAAGCATTGTAACCAAAAAAAGAAACCGTTTACGCCCAGAGAATGTTAACATGTTAGTATTTTTACACCAAAACAAAAGCTTAATAGATTAAAGTTTATTAACCAAAATCATGATGTTTTTTATTTTCATCTGCAACCTAGTAAATTATGTCTGTACCTACCTATCGCAAACTATTCGCGTAAAATCTAAACATACGGATATTTAGTTAAAAAATTAAATATGGATATCTTAATACACGTGAAACCGTGTATGTATTTCGATACACGTGTACCCGTGAATTTCAGTACACGGGTACACGGGTACACGTGTATTTCAATACCCGTGTATCCGTGTATTAAGAAGTACACGGATTAGAACACGGATATCTAGAGACGCGGTAGCGTCTCGACGCCAAGTACAGGAAAGACACCCTGTATATGTCGACTGTCGCTACCGCTATCATTTACTCGTCGCCGGGCTATTCCAACCTAACCTGAAACTTATTTCATTAATATCTCATGACGCCTGCAATATTTTCTAAATTTAAAGACATTTTTCTTATGTAAACCGCATATAAGCTTTCGAATAAGACCAAATTTCAATAAAATCTGTCCACGCATGACAGAGATATCATAATATCGTCTCATGAATCTGTCAGAAACGGTAAGATTTTCTTCTTTTCCTTATCCTTCTCCAGGCCAAATTTTCGTCAACATAATACGTATACGCGTTACACGCACACCTTCAGCCAAAAGAAACTAGTGTGTATGTTTCGTTCGTCGACTGCCGGGATCTATGTGTACTATTTTATAACCTACCAAGTGTCAATCCATCATAACCTGCCATGTGTCAAATAAGGTAAGTTGTCCAAATTTAAAATGTCACGAGTTTTTACACTACATGGGAGACTGAATTATTGTCTCAATTAACTAGGTGGGTCGCCAAATATTTTTAATAGATTTTTTATGTAGAGTCGCAGACTTGGAAGTTGTCCGGAGAAGGTTCGACAGAGAAGCATCTTCTTTCGCATAAGTTTCTGGAAATTTGTACCATGCATGTACAAAATATATATTATATTTAAATTGACAGATATTTTTATTATACCAGCAAATTATTTTTAATTTAGAGTTTTTATGTAAAGCTTATAGAAATGAAGGGGACGCACAGGACTTAGATAAAAATGAAGGGGACGCACAGGCTTGGATAGAACTGAAGGGAACGCACAGGACTTGGATAAAAATGAACGGGGCGCACAGGCTTGGAGGTTGTCCGGAGACGATTAGATAGATAGACAGAGCATCTTGTTTCGCACAAGTTTCTGGAAATTTGTCAAATAAGGTAAACCTACACTACAAAATTTGTCAAACGACGTAGCATTAAGAATTATTAAGAAAATAGATTATGGTGGACTGCTTGCAATGTAGAGTCAGTCACATTAGTGAAGAAAGTACGTTGAAAATACATCTCGCTTGATACTTTCCAATCTTTTGTGAAAGACATTCGTAAAACTCTAATTAATCATACGCTCTCACCTCCTTTAGACACATTATGCAGTCTCTACAATTACTATAGCAAAAGGCCACTCTATTTCTATATTTCTATATATATAAATTCTACGTTAAGTCGTATATTTACAGATTTACAGATACTCGAAGCAGAAGATGATGCAGTGTGATCTACGTCAAACTCTGTACGCACAAATTTGCAGGTAGGGTTTTGCATACGTAATTATTCATTCAATGATCTTGAGCATGTGTGATAAATTGTAAATAATTAATAAATGTGTCCTATTTTTCAGTTAACGATGCAGACGAAGAGAATTATTTCAACAGCTGAAAGGGAAAGTTACTGAAAATGAAAAACTCAAAAACCTCTCGGGTAATATCCTTACTTTTATTATCAATAAATCCTTTTAATATATCTGCTATCTCTGTTAGCCAAAACCTTGAGCAATATTTTACATATTTTCTCTCGATATGAACGTTGTCGCTAGCGCTAAGCGATTATGAAACCCTTTTTATATAAAATCTTTCATTTCTTCTAGATTCTTTTTGTGCGTTGTAATTTCTCGACTAATAATGGCTCTTATGTGCTTTTTTGTATTGTTATACTCTTTTGCTTCTGGATTTATACATTCTTTAACGAGATTTTGGCTACGTGTCCTATCTGTACAACCTTTATACTTATTCCTTTTAATAAACGCTATATTTTTAATTTCTACACTATTGTTGTGCACAGGCAACGCCCAAGCACACGCATTATCTAGAGACGCGGTAGCGTCTCGACGCCATACACATTACCATACATTATACATATTATATTACTCAAGAACGTTTCGAGACGTTTCTAAGCTATGTGAGTCGCGAGGCAACCGCGAATCTACGAAATCAGCAAAAACTTCGCCGTGACCATGTACGATAACGCGAAGCGGCGGCACCTACTTGTATACCTCAGTCTAGTTTTAGTTGTTTTTGAATAAAGACTTTAAGTTTAAACAAATATGGTGTAGTTCACCCGGTAGATTCTCATCCTTTAATCACTCCCGAACCCACGATTACATCAGATCCCGTACCAGCCTTGCGAGCCATCACGCAGGGCACGACACTATAGTATTGAACTCTTTTTTCTTTTAATTAAGAAATATCGCCGTATTTAATGGCATTTGGTACAAAAGTAAAGAAGCTCTGGTGACAGTGAAATAAATAAATTACCATTTTGAATATTTTAGCTCAAAGTTATGATTTTAAAAATCCGGAAGAAGCGTATCATATTTTTTTATGTTCTTCCTACAAAATACTTTTCTGTATATGATGACCCCATAAAAAACTTTCAAAAAGTAAAAAAAGTTACGCCAAGTACATGAATTATCTTTGTAAAAAGAAGTGAGATCCCCATAAAAAACTTTCAAAAAGTAAAAAAATTACGCCATGTACATGAATTATCTTTGTAAAAAGAAGTGAGATCCCCATAAAAAACTTTCAAAAAGTAAAAAAATTACGCCAAGTACATGAAACAAATAAATCACAAAAAATAAAAGATAATAATATAAATCACAAAAAAATAGAAGAAAATATATAAATCACAAAAAATAGAAGAAAATATATAAATCACAAAAAAACATAAGAAAATATATATATCACAAAAAATATAAGAAAATATATAAATCACAAAAAAATAGAAGAAAATATATATCACAAAAAATAGAAGAAAATATACAATATAAAAAAAGATGTGAAATCAAAATGAGCTGCAAGTACATAAAGGTACTTTCCAACTGCCCTTAAGATGACACAACTACATAGACACAGCTAAAATGCTGTGTTCATACATTCCAGTAATCATATCGCGGACATTTTAATTATCCCATCAAAAAGAATCCCAATTAAAAACATTGTCGTAAATTAATTAATAGCTTTACAAAATTATTATACAAAATTGCGCCAATTATAACAATGGCTATTTATAAAAAGAAAAAATGTATTAAATAATATTAAGCAGATATATTTTTATAGAAATAAATATTTCAATACCAATAAATATTTTATTCAAAATACTTGGCGCTGCGAAACCGAAAAAATGTTAATTGTCTTATTAATAGTAAATTAATAATTTACAATAACTCACTTACAATCTAAAATACATAAGCATATACATATTAGAAACGCAGTCAGATTTATTCTACATATATTTAATTCTAATATCATACGTAGCATATGCACACGCACACATACACACATTCACGAATGCACGCACAAGAAAGAAAGAAAAAGATTAATGCAATTTATACATATGTATTCAGTTTAGCAACACCAATTCGGTGAGCAGCGCCAAGTATTTTGAATAAAATATTTATTGGTATTGAAATATTTATTTCTATAAAAATATATCTGCTTAATATTATTTAATACATTTTTTCTTTTTATAAATAGCCATTGTTATAATTGGCGCAATTTTGTATAATAATTTTGTAAAGCTATTAATTAATTTACGACAATGTTTTTAATTGGGATTCTTTTTGATGGGATAATTAAAATGTCCGCGATATGATTACTGGAATGTATGAACACAGCATTTTAGCTGTGTCTATGTAGTTGTGTCATCTTAAGGGCAGTTGGAAAGTACCTTTATGTACTTGCAGCTCATTTTGATTTCACATCTTTTTTTATATTGTATATTTTCTTCTATTTTTTGTGATATATATTTTCTTCTATTTTTTTGTGATTTATATATTTTCTTATATTTTTTGTGATATATATATTTTCTTATATTTTTTTGTGATTTATATATTTTCTTATATTTTTTGTGATTTATATATTTTCTTCTATTTTTTTGTGATTTATATTATTATCTTTTATTTTTTGTGATTTATTTGTTTCATGTACTTGGCGTAATTTTTTTACTTTTTGAAAGTTATCAACTACACGTGTACACGTGTACAAGTCGTACACGTGAAATCTGAATCTCTAGTGTCGAGCTATATATTTCGACAGCTTCGGGAATCTTCGGCCACCTAAGGAATTGGTACAATATCTGGATAAAGATGTTGTGAAAATTGAATACAATCGAACGTCATATCAGAAGTACAATCAGAGCATTTGTGGACAACTATGTCTACGCTTTCTACAAACGATCGGCACCAAATTTAAGGATTGACTTCCACTGCTCTGATTCAGTACTAGTGGAGCAGTTTCAGCGGAATATGTCGTTAACATTCACTCTAACCCAGCGGTGGCCACATCGGGCCATTTGGGAGTAAGGCCTCCATGCTGTTTACCGTAGTCGCGCGGAAGGGGAGCTCGAAAGCCAATGGTAACGTGGGCGCGTCACGGATAGGGAAAACTGTAGATGTGTAGGTAGCAGCGTGCGGCACAGGTTCGTACCCGTAGGATAGGCTTGAATGACTGGGTTCCTTGGGGGGGGGCCCCAATGTCCCAAAGATGTGCTATTACCTATACAAGGTTGATTAAAAACGTACGTAATTATAATGTTGTGGTTCGTCACAAACCGATATTTATAAATAACATTATTTAGCTAATAAATAGTTGCACTTGAGGAATTCATTTTAATTCCAGTAAATACTATAAATGCGTACATATTTATACACGTGCAGACAACCACACAATTGCACACATCGATACGTATAAGTGAAAATAGTTAACTAATAAATATTTTCATTAATTAATTTCCATTGAGATAACCACCGAAAATACGTGCATGTACAAGGTGAGGCGCGTAAGGCATGATAATTGAATATTGTTGACAATATTCGTGATATGAAAAAGTGATGTTACGAAAAATTGAAGTATTTGAGCGGAACTTTTCCGCGAAATTTCACCACATAATAATAATTTTATGCATTTACGAGCAGGAAAATCTCCGAATATATTAACTACATCCTGGACGAGTCCGAGTTTTTTCTACATTTCAATAGCAATTGCCATATCATAAACCCAGGCAACGGGACCCCTTGTACACCGTCCACTGGAGGGTCGCTGGGGCCCCCAAGAATCCCAGTCATTCAAGCCTATCGTACAGGCATGAGGTTGCCCCGCACACTACTACAGTTTTCCCTATCCGTGACGCGCCCACGTTACCATTGGCTTTCGAGCTCCCCTTCCGCGCGGCTACGGTAAACAGCATGGAGGCCTTACTCCCAAATGGCCCGATGTGGCCACCGCTGCTCTAACCGGCAAGAGTAGCACCCTCGCGGTGAGCTACTTTCCGCCCATAGATTTGAGCGACGATGATTACGAGCTTGACCTAACAACCTTTGAAACTTATCATACAATACCGAACATCGAGCAATGATAAATTCTACTTCGCTGTAAACTATAATATCAACAGCAGCGTTGACACCAGTCATGAATACATTACGATTCCCCACGGCTCCTACGAACTAGACGCTATTGCCAAGTACCTGAAGCAGCGATTACTCGAACGGTATCCTCAAAATCTCGATGGCACCGATGACAACAACGATAGCGATGTGTATCCTATAGTGTTGCATCCCAACAACAACACCATGAAAAGTGAACTGTACTGCTCGTTCGCTGTAGATTTTACAAAATCCAACAACATTGGATCGCTACTAGGATTCTCAACGAATCGGATATTAGAACCTGAACGATGGCACGAATCGGACGATCCAATTAATATCATGAATGTGAACATTATTCGCATAGAATGTAGCGTGACCGCTGGCGCGTACAACAATGGGAAGCGCGTACATACGATACATGAATTTTCTCCGAGAGTCCCACCAGGATATAAGATATCGGAAACGCCCGCACAGATCATTTACCTTCCGATCACCGCACGAGTCATTACGGATCTAACGATACGCGTTGTGGATCAAGACGGACGGTTGCTCGATTTTCGAGGTGAAGAGATTACCATCAGACTGCACGTACGACGGCGTCAACGATAATACATGTGGTGCGAATTGTTGGAGTTCAACGATTCTCACCGTAAGGGTTTTTAGTCTTAAGGGGCTGCGTTTCCCCATTCTAGGAAAAAGGGAGGGGGCGAAGCACAGTGGTGCCTTTTCCCGAAAAGCTGGCCAAAAGTCAATTTCTGAAGTGAATAGCAGCTTGTCGATAGTATGGTACATTTAATATATATACATCAGTGCTACAAATGCTTGAAAATTTAAAATATAGTGGTTGGTTAATGAGATATAGGCTGTCAAAGTTGACGAAATTTCGTACTTCTTAGATGGCTTGAAAACGCTCGCATGTTTAATGTATCAGGCAAAGTTTATTTTTAAAAAATTCATATGTAACACATTTTACCAATTAAGATACGTGTTATAAACATACATTTTGCACATGAATAATGCAAAATATCTTTGAACTTACTCTTGTATTTCCCTTCTCAAGATGTCCTAAATCCTACTCATATTTTAGTACAACGGAAGGAAAACTTTATTCACGGAACTTCACACAGTTAAAGGTTTCTTGACGTAAAGTAACATGTGAAGTATGATATCCAATTGAAAAATCTTGCGCATATTTGCGCTTTTTTAAGATATCCGCATTTAAAGTGCCTACCCCTACAGCAAATTACGTTGCTGAAAAGTTGCAGAAACGTTGCTGCAACGTTGCAGCAACCAAGTGTGCTGTATGGGTATTAGTATCTATCTACGCTCTCCGTGAACGAACCCTTTTCATTTCAAACAGCATTTATAATTCCAACTTTGTTTATTACTATTTTCAACCACATATTTGAACTATGCAATCTTCTATAAACGTAGGAATGCCGCATTTTTCATAAAAAAAATAAAATTTTCACAGTAATTAATTTCAAGAATGTTTTAAAATTAAGATCGCTATACTAAATTCGACATTTTGATTATATAATTTTAGGCGAATATTGGGAAATTATCACAATTTCCGCAAAAATGAATTTAAAAAAAAGGTTTATGCCAATGCTATTAGGTCTGCGATATTAAAATTTGCATTTTGGACAAGATATTCGTAATCAGCGACCCGAAGAACAGTAGGATACCAATTTTCGTGCAGATATATCAATTTTTTAATATACACGTCCGCCATATTGGATTCGCCATTTTGTTTTCAAAAATTTGAAGTTCAGATTCGTAATCAGCGACCCGAAGAACAGTAGGATACCAATTTTCGTGCCGATCTATCAATTTTTTAATATACACGTCCGCCATATTGGATTCGCCATTTTGTTTTCAAAAATTTGAAGTCCAGATTCGTAATCAGCGACCCCAAAAACCCCCGGCCACCAATTTCTGACAAGATTAAAGTACGTTTTGAGGGTTTTGCCGCTTTTTTACGATTTGGAACCACTGTGCGAAAGGTCTTGGCTTGAACGTAAAGTGACCACCGTAGTCAGTCTAAGAAATGTGACCACACCGAGCATATCATGTTCTGACTCGTCAAGTTAATTTCTTCTTTCTTGTATACCTTTATACTTTACCGAATAACACTAGTACGTGGATACACTGGGTATTGTCCATATAATAAACCATAGTTGTGTTTATAGTGTGGCATTAATTTCCTACCTCTGTGGAGTAATTTCCAACACGAATGAAAGAAATGCTTGTGTTGAACGACTTCAGAAACACATTTCTTCCAGGTGAAATTGTTTGCAACAACAACAACAACAACAACAACAACAACACCTGCAACAGCTCTGATTACGCTAAAAAGAAGAGACTCAGTGCTGCGAACATTATTTGCATTTTTGAAATCATTGGGATTCATTGTACGCATATAAGTTGAAAAAATGGCCGACATTCTAAGCCTTGGAGTGAAGCCGACGTTTGATGATCGCATCGTCAAGCTCGAGACTCACACGTACAACCCATACGTCAACACAACGTTTGGATATAGTGATGAGATAAGAATACCTATACAGCAGCAGGATTTATATACATTACCATGTGAAAGTTTCCTCTACGTGGATGGGAAATTGGTGATAAATAAGCCAAACGAAGCATCAACGACGACGTTGGGAAATAATTGCATGGCGTTCTTATTTGATGAGATTCGATACGAGCTGAATGGCGTGGAGATTGACCGCAATAGAAACGTTGGAATAACTAGCACGCTTAAAAACTATGTATCGCTGACATCTGACGAAGACAAAAATATGGAGAATGCCGGATGGAGATTGAAACGACACGATGGACTAATAGTGAAAAATCATTTCAATTTCTGCATCTCACTCAAATATTTGTTGGGATTTTGCGAGGACTACAAACGCATGATTATTAATGCACGTCACGAATTGATTTTAATACGATCGCGCAATGATAACAATTCTCTAATATATAACATTAAACGACGGAAATGACATAATAAAGTAATGTTAATAATATTCTGTATTGCACTATAATAAATGGAAAAATTGCTGAAGCTATAACTAATATTTTATCATTTTTGTTATTAATAGAACAAGACTTTTAGAAATGAACATGCGCATATACACTTTATAAAATAATTGATATCTTATAACATTTACAACTATTTACATAAAAGATTCATTCATGCTAATGTACAGACTCATATGTATCACTCGTATTCACTCATATTACACACACATTACTATTTACAATGAACCAATATTATACTTTGTTATGTAGAAAATACACGTAACATTTTAATATTTACAAACCGCGTAAAAATGACATTATTATAATAATAATTTTGCTTCCGCGCTAAATGTTAATTTATAATAAAAAAAGGAATGTTATTTAAGTATTGGTAAATAATTATGAAATATGTTTTCTCTGTATCGATTATAGTAACAATACTTTATTTATAATTTTTATTGTTTTTTATTATTTAATGATCATAATATTACATGTCCATACAAACTAAAACTATCAAAAATAATAGAAAATAGAAATTGTGCAAAAATAGCGAGGAATACCGCTGTGGTGATGAGTTTCTGCGAAATCGCATGCACAGCGCACTCGGGTGATTATTTATTAATAACAGCCAAACTTGCAAATATATGCAGCCAATTTTTGGAGGGCTGTTAGTAGATGGTATCTGCTTTCAATTAGTACTATCTAGAGCCCGGGGGAAGGCGGAGCTTTTTTTATAAACCTAAAAGAGTGAATGAAAACTTGAAATACTAGGTAGCTTCATTTGAAGTTGTATAGTGGGATTATGGCGAAGAGTTTTCGAAAAGTATTTATGTCACAAATAAGCTGAGACTATGCACATTCGAAATACATGAGGTACAAAAATAAAAATATCTAGCGGAATTCAGAAAAAAATCGACAACCTGGTACGAATATTGACACGTTTCCCGTCAGAATACGAAAGGTTAACTTCAGATCAATTTTTCTTTGCAATTAATATGAATATGACATATCTGTCATATAGATTAGATACGTTGGTCCATCAGCTATCAAGATACAGTGATGAATACACAAAAATACAAGTTTCATTTTAAGACTTTTTTCCTCTCCAGCCCCACTGTGCGCCGGTCAGGCAGCGCGTGCGGCACACGGATAGAGGGACGGGTATGCTTGTGTGGTGCGGTACGGGCGCTAGGAGGGGGTACGCTTGGTCGTGGAGTGGTGGTAGCACCCGTGGGATATTTCCCTCGGTTCTGGCATCACTGGTGGTAGCACCCGTGGGATATTTCTCTCGGTTCTGGCATCACTGGTTTCCAGCCTCTGATCAGTAGACTATCGGCGAGTGATCGGCGAGTACCGGTTCGAGACGTGAATCCCGAAATTTCTTTAGATTTCGCTTCATTATTATGAAGAACGCTATAATTATAATTATTTTGACAATTGTTTCTAGTAAGTAAACGCATTTGTTCGGCAGCATAATTTTTTACATTGCTCCTTAAATTCAATTAAATTAAAAGTGTAACGCGAAAAAATTAATAGGAAACTAGAATTAATAGAAAGCATTAGATATTTGATATTTCAAGTAATATTCCTCTAGTATTCCGAAACTCGATTTAAAGCGAATAAATTTAATATACTCTTTAGTAAATTTCGTTGCCAAGATTATAGTAAATTGTTTCTAATAAACATGGAATCGTTAATTTCATTACATTCTAAAATAATTGATTTACAATTATCCGGGTTATTCCAATAATTGTGATGTAATAAAACAATCAAGATAAAGTATGCAGCAGGTTTTAGAAACCAGTTTACCGAAGACCTTGAACTCTAGAGATAAAGAAGATGCTGATACATCCGAATCAAAGATGATGTATTGGTGTATGACAGGGCTCTCCAATAAGGCTGTTCGAGTACTCGAAAAAAGCGAGCCGAGCCGAGTACCCGTAAAAACCGAGTGGCTCGAAAGAACCGAGCGGCTCGGTAAAACCGAGTAGCTCGAATTTTTTCGAGCGGCCCGAAAGAACCGAGAAGCTCGAATTTTTTCGAGCGGCTCCAATATACTTGGAGCAGATCGAAATTTTCGAGCAGACCGACTGTGTCGAGTAGCTTGAAGCTTGAAGCTTGAACGTTTCGGGCAATACGAATATTTCGAAAATTTTAGGTTACGTTTGTCTACTGGAATGTAAATAATGGTTCTCAATAGGTAATGTGAATTATTAAAATGTAAGCTGTAAATGGAAATATTCTGTAACTTTTGAAAATAAGTACTAAATTCAAATCTTTCTTTTTTTCATCTTTTTCGTGTATTTAAAAATGTATTCATACACTTTTCTTTATGTTAACTTTCTTCTCTTCTAACTTTTTATTTTTTTCTTACTTTTTTACCTTCCTCGTATGGGTTTTACTTCTGTCGCGCCATTGTTAACACAGGGCGTTACCCGCTCATAAATAAATAAATGAATAAATAATTAAATAAATATAAATAAGCGTAATTACAAAGAATCGTGAAGTACTTGTAAACATTTGAATATGTAAACCTTGCATTATTAATTTTTCAATTTCTCATTTTTTATTTAATTAATGCAAGATCGCAATACTAATCTGCTTGGAACAAAAAGAACGTATGAAATCACGACAGATAATAAGCATAGAATAATTATGTTTTAATAATATGTATAGTATTTACAGTATTTTACTCAATTGAATTGTACAGTATTATTTTTCTAAATTTGCGCTTAAAAAACATATTTGAACGCTTTCTCCGGCGGAACAACTATGTTTTTTAAGCGCAAATTTAGAAAAATAATACTGTACAATTCAATTGAGTAAAATACTGTAAATACTATACATATTATTAAAACATAATTATTCTATGCTTATTATCTGTCGTGATTTCATACGTTCTTTTTGTTCCAAGCAGATTAGTATTGCGATCTTGCATTAATTAAATAAAAAATGAGAAATTGAAAAATTAATAATGCAAGGTTTACATATTCAAATGTTTACAAGTACTTCACGATTCTTTGTAATTACGCTTATTTATATTTATTTAATTATTTATTCATTTATTTATTTATGAGCGGGTAACGCCCTGTGTTAACAATGGCGCGGCAGAAGTAAAACCCATACGAAGAAGGTAAAAAAGTAAGAAAAAAGAAAAAAGTTAGAAGAAAAGAAAGATAACATAAAGAGACGTGTATGAATACATTTATAAATACACGAAAAAGATGAAAAAAGAAAGATTTGAATTTAGTACTTATTTTCAAAAGTTACAGAATATTTCCATTTACAGCTTACATTTTAATAATTCACATTACCTATTGAGAACCATTATTTACATGCCAGTAGACAAACGTAACCTAAAATTTTCGAAATATTCGTATTGCCCGAAACGTTCAAGCTTCAAGCTTCAAGCTAGTCGACACAGTCGGTCTGCTCGAAAATTTCGATCTGCTCCAAGTATATTGGAGCCGCTCGAAAAAATTCGGGCTTCTCGGTTTTATCGAGCCGATCGATTCTTTCGAGCTACTCGGTTTTTACGGGTACTCGGCTCGGCTCGGAAACCGAGTCTCGGCTCGGTCCGAACTTCAAGCTACTTGAATATTCGAGTACTCGAACAGCCTTAATGGCAGCCTTCGCAGCGTCGCGCGGTCTCCTTGACAACGGAAGGCACGCGGCGCCAGAGGAAGATTGGAAGGGGAAGCAGGCGCGTGAGGGGCCCCTACGCTGGAGAGCCCTGAGTTATATGGAATAGTGCAGAATTATGAAACGAAATTTCATGATTTTATAGGAAGCAATTTACTGTAAAACATTAAGGATCAAAAGGGGATATATTTTGAGAATATTCATGATACGAAGAGAAGATAATTATAAAATTCGAATAAAATACAAATACACAAAAATTGTACGTGCATTTCTTTGCAGATCTATTACAGTATGGATATGGGCAGAGTAGTAAATGTGGGTAAGTTTACTTGGACACTTGCGCTACCGAAGCATCTCATTTAATCAATTCATAATATTCGATAAGAGGTTTATTTCGGTAATTAAAAATGATAAATTAATCTGTGCTTTTTTTCTACAGTACGGAAAGATTTCAATGCAAGAACGGGCAGTGTATAGCAAACGACATGTTGTGCGACGGACGAGCAGACTGTAAAGATCAGTCTGATGAAACGGTCGTAGAATGTACCAAACCAGAAATAACATGCCCTGATTATGCATTTCGATGTTCATACGGTGGATGCATAGATGGAGATGCAACTTGCAATGGAATACGAGATTGTGTCGACAATAGCGACGAGACATTGTCCAGATGTAAAGATAGAAGGTCTAATGAAACCACGATGTGTTCACCGAATCAATTCTTATGCGATAATAAACAGTGCATCCCTCAAAGCAGTTTATGCGATGGCACTGCCGATTGCGCCGATAAATCGGACGAAACGTTTATTCAATGCGGATCAATCACGTAAGTTGTAAGCTGGAGAACTAAAGGAATCCGAATTTATACAATTCATAATTACACGAGAGTCGTATTATAATTATATCCGTATTGTAATTATGCACTGTGTTTATGGTGAGAAGTAGAAAATCTTCACACCTACAGGTAACAAATGGCTTGCAGCTAATGACCGTGCATCAATATATGTCTACCTTAAATCTCTCTATAGGTGTCCAGGAGTAGCCTTTCGCTGCAACTATGGTGCCTGTATCGGTGATGACTTAAAGTGTAACGGAGATGTGGATTGTGCGGATGGTTCGGACGAAGATCCAAGAGTATGCAGAGATATCACAGGCAGAACCATGCCTGACACAACTTCTACCACTCGGACTCCGAGTCCAAGACAACTTTGCATTGAACCTCCGCAGCCCAAAAATGGCTTCTGGAAGTTACATAAATCGCAGTGTGACAGTGGAGAGAACTGTGATGTTCCAGAAGGTGTTCAGATGGAGCCTGGAACGCATTTAGTTTATAACTGTGATCCCGGCTATAAAATTAGAGGCTCCGCTGATGTAGTTTGTGGCCTAGAGCTTGTATGGCTGTATATTCCAGACTGTACAGGTAAAAGAATGCTACGATATAAAATTCTGATATATAGTCAGGCCGAGATTATCATAAGCCACATTCTGTGTTCTAGAGATACGCTGCAGAGCTTTACAGTCAGCTTCGACACATGCCACATGCTCGTACGACAACGAAGATGTGTCGTGCCAGTCTCCCATTTTACCCAGAACAGTAGCACTATTATCGTGTCGCACTAGCTATCGTCAGGATACGGCATTATTGTCGAGATCGACAGTTAAATGTAATAAAACTGGTCAGTGGGACCCGGAACCGATACGATGCATTCCAGGTCTGCTAATAATAAATATATACGTTAACGAACCTGTCTGGCAACAGACTAACATAACAAGGAATAATTCCACATTGATAGAGATTTCGGACGATAAAATCGTTATTTATAAGAAAAAAAGAAAAAGAGTTTAATCGGGACTTTGCCGTTACAATCGACGATGAAAGTGCATGCAGAAATCTGTCGTGTTAATTAGGATAAGGGCGTGTCTGGTGAAAAGGTGGTTCTGAGATAAATGACTTTTAGTACTCTGTGCTATGCCATCGGTATGCTATATAAATCGGATTAGGTTAATTGTTAATTCTGGATAGAAAGGTATCTAAATATTTCTGACAAACCCGTAAAATATTTCATAAACTCCAAAGGAAACTTTGGTAAATACGCCCAAAATCAGGCATCGATTTCAAATACGTCCGAAATATAAACCGTTGTATTTTCGGTTTTAATACACATATGGCTTTCTTATTTAATACACATCCCTGATAACCAGGTTTGACGGCAGGATCTGCCGGCAGCTGCGGCGCAGCCTACGTTCGCATTCGACTACGGTTTTGCCGTCGATCTGCCGTCGATCTGCCGGCAGAACCGTAGTCGAATGCGGACGTAGGCTGCGCCGCAGCTGCCGGCAGATCCTGCGCTCTCCTGGCAGACCCTGCTGTCCATCTGCTGGCAGACTGCAGGCAGATGGTTATCAGGGCATATAGATAAACTATTTTTCTGCTACCCGGCAGCAATAACTCAACTTAAGCGAAAGTTGCAAGATACGCCCTATCGACTTAACACGGCAGAAATGGCCTCGCGGTATATTGATAAATATCCGCTTGATCTTCAATGCATGACATAAACAATTTCACGAATTAAATTGAAATTATGAGATTGAACGTCTGAAAGATCTGTATTATATTTTTGCATTTATTGAGATAATTCACATGACGTTATTTGTACACGAGGTGATGGGCAAAGAGTAGTATAAAGTTTTATATATGTTAGCCTGTTAGCCCACGCTATATTTATGTTCTTAATAGACTTGTTGATGTATTTACTTTCACATTTGTTATCTATTCCTATACAGCACTGTTACTTTAAGAAGTAAATGTGGATTATCTCTCGTAAATTGCAATTTAAAGTCGAGCATAATATGTAAGAACTAATTGCGGCTTTATAATTAATAATTAAACGTAATTCTACTAGCATTTACATCATCCAGCCTAAGCAGTATAATAATTTAAATATATGTTCTAGTATGCGGCGTTACTACTCCTCTGAACATTGTGCCGCTCATTGTGAACGGAACTCAACCAAAAATCAGTGAATTCCCATGGCATGCTACGCTGTACAGAGCGGAAAAGCCGGGCGACACTAAACAATTTATTTGCGGCGCAACAATTATTAAGAGTACGCTGTTAGTTACGGCGGCACATTGCGTTTTTAACGAGGTCACCAAACGGTTGGAGGACCCTTCGAAGTTTTTTATAGCAACGGGCAATATTTATAAGGATTACGACTCCCCTTTTCATGATTCGAGAACTGTAAAGAAAGCTGAGGTACACATATACACGCAGACATGCTATTACAACTGTTTCGAACCAGCGCCGGTGATTCTATTACTAATGTTTTCTTATTTTAGGTAAAAAATATGTACGTCGTTTGTAATTACATTGGATTAGAAGGGAATTATGCCGGAGATATAGCTATATTAGAGGTCACAGAACCGTTTATATTTTCATCTCTGTTACTGCCAATATGCATGGACATGTCTAACGACCAAATTATATTAGACGTGGGGGTTACTGGGAAAGTAGCAGGATTTGGTAGAACCGCTGTCGGAGATTCTAGTTATATTTTACAGTCGATTACGGTCCCGTACATTCCCTGGACCCAATGCGAATCATCAAGCAAGCCTTATGAGACTGAAAAATTCATTACGGCCGACAAATTTTGCGCTGGTTATACGAATGGTTAGTAGAGAATGTTTATTAATCACGACATCACACATTCTATGATTTCTCTTTTATTTACTATATCATATATCTTTTAATACTCCTCTGAAGTACAGTAAGAATGTGAACATTGTAGGATCATCAGTTTGTGACGGCGACAGCGGTGGTGGACTAGCTATTAGAAAAGGAAATCTCTGGTACCTGAAGGGCATCGTTAGCATTAGCCTTGGCACAACACCAACAGGAGCTGGCAGAATTTGCGACAGTAACTCGTACTCTTTGTACACCCGAGTCTCCAATCATATGTCGTGGATACAAGAAGTTATTCTTCAATTAGAATCATACGGATCGTATCCTTCGTGTCGGAGAACCTAATCTCTCGCGTTCTGCTTCGATAAAGCAAGTGGATTGAAATGTTCTTTCTTTGTTTTTCGTACGAATGCATCAAGACTGTGCATTCAGGAGTAAATATAACGCAGTGTATTCGTCGGATCATATATTATTTTCGTGTCATCATACATCACCATTACATACAGTTAAAATAAGAAAGCAGTAAGACATAAATTATACAATATACAATATTAAATATACGTTTAATAAGAAATGCAGAACTGTATTACTAATTTAAAAAGACGAATAAATTCAAGCAAGGTGTGAACACATTAATAGATTCTTCAGTATACAATGGATGTAAAATGACATAAATTAAGTTAAATACTGCGTTTATTATCATATTAAATGTCCTGGTTATAAATAAAAACTATTGCTCAAATAATAGATAATGCGCTTAAGTAATTCCAAGTATATGTATTGTACGTTAATTAGGTTTTATAAATATCACAGAAAAGCAAACGTTTTACTTGCAAGGGTAATTCGATATTCAAACTTCATTCACGAATATTCAGGTTCCGCCCGCGATTGTTTACTTCGAATAGTTTGCGATGATGATGGCATCGGTGAGGATGTTTTGGGTACGGTAGTACCAATGGAATGTAAGTTGTACTATGGCAAAAGTTTGGATATGTGATATTTCTATTAAAAAAAAATTTACCACCAACGTGTAAGTCTCTTAAACTTTGTCCAAGTTCATCGACGCTAGAATCTAATTTTGTACTTGGTGTCGGAGGGAAAACGCTTCCCTCGAATCTCATTAATTCGAATTCCTGTTCCAGGTCAGTATTTGAATCATCGTTCTTCAAAGTCTCCGATAAAATAACTTGCACTATTCCCTTTGTGGTTCCAAAGCCTAAATTCAAGAAAATATAGAAATAAATAGTAAGGAATTTCATTACATGGATTCAAGACTGTACTCGCCTCGGTCAAGTCGTCCATGATATCTTTAACATTAGTTTCAGGTAAATTACTTTCATTTAATTTCTTTAACACAACGACGATTAAGATTTTAGAAAAAATGCTGGGTACTATACTTACTTTGATTGCCCATAAAAAATTCTGAAAAATGGTAATGAAACTTGCGCGCTAGACCGGAATACCCAACCAGGGCCGGCGGAACACAACCAATTATGCAAGTTGTGCGCCGCATAAGGGCGCCAGCCGAAGGGGACGCTAAAAAACTATATCGCACGCTTAATAATAAAGGAATCCACTTTGCACATAAACAAAAGGTAAGTGTAATTCTTGTTTTTTGTACTCCGTAAAGGAAAAATATATTTAATAGAAAACAGGTGCAAAAATTTGGTGAGGCTAAAAATTTTCTTGCATAAGGCTGCCAACCATCCTCGCGTCGGCCCTGTATCCATTCGCAGTATTGGGTATACAGTAATATTGGCACACGGCTCTTTTAAATGTCATTCATTTGACTTTTAGATATTTTTTCATTTTACGTGTGGTTTTGAAGATTAACGATTTCTTTTCGAATATAAGATACACCATTCTTAAAAACAATGTATGTACCTAATGAATTATTCTTTCATAAGAAATCAAAAGAAATAGTCGAACAATGTGCGACTCAATCTTGTCCCCGCAGTAATCGGTACATTTACCCCGATTTATCCTGCGGTTGCGAGGTCGAGTCTTTCTTCGCTTGAAACAGGTAATTCCAGATTGCTTGAGGTCCTTGAGGATCAGTAGACGATCGGCGTGTACCGGGTCCAGAAGTGAATCGTGAAATTTCTTTAAAATTCGCTGCATTATTATGAAGAATGCTATAATTATAATAATTTTAACAATTATTTCTAGTAAGTAAAAGTGTTTATTCGGCATCATAAATTTTTACATTGTTTTTTAAATTCAATTAAATTAAAAGTGTAATGCTGAAAAGTGATAGGAAACTACTTAGAAAATATTAAAATTTAACAATGGCGTCCACAGAATTTTTCCGGCGGGGGGCAACTTTGGGATGACGGTAAAGAAAAATACAGTAATGATAAAACAATCCTAGCGATGACATCGACGAATCGGATTATGAAACACGCGGTGCGGGTGAAGTAGCCGTCTTGCATTTTTGTACTCAATTTGTAGTGCCAATTTAATTAAAATTTTAAAATCGAAATTTAAAAATATTCAGTTTTTTAATATAAATTTGATAAAGAACAGTTTTTAAAAATAAGCGCTTTCTTCTCAAAAGCCAGGGGGCAACCACCCCCGTTGACCCCGTCCTCACCCGTCGCGGACGCCTATGATATTTAATATTTTAAGTAATATTCTTAGTAGTCAGAAGCGCCTTGATTTAAAGTGAATAAATTTAATATACTCTGTACCAAATTTTGGTGCCAAATTTATAGTAAATTGTTTCTAATAAACATGGAGTCACTACATTTCGTTACATTCCACAATTTATTTCGAGTTTTCCGAGATATTCCAGTAATTGTGGTGTAATAAAACAAATAAGGATAAAGTATGCAGCAAGTTTCAGAAACCAGTTTACTAAAGGCCTTGAACTTCGGAGAAAACGAAGATGCTGATTAGGTTGGCTCATTCATTTACTCTTGTTGAAATGTTTTTCAATAGTTTCTTCGAAGCACCCGCCAGAATAGTTCCAAATAATAAAAAAAGATCTGTGTAAAATTTGAACCCGACCGGATAAGGGGAAAAGGTGCCCTTGGACCCATGAACATTTAAATAATTATTTAACAGCTCACAAAGTCGATTTTATATAATTATCCTCCAAGTTATTGATTACATAAAAAAACATGTCAAACAAAAGTTGTAGACCCAGACAAGGAGCATCTTTTATGTTTTATTACTTTTTCTCGTGCGACAAACGGTTTTCGATAAAAGTCCGTGAAACTGAAATGAAATAACATTTTTTTCAAATTTTGAAAGTTTAAGGCCTGTTTCGGTTAAATCTTAAGATATTTCAGAGAATTTCGGTCCCAAATTTTCAGGAAACATTCATGACATATCAAACACTGAAAATATGCAATAAAAATCGATCTTTTATCAAAGATGATGTATTGGTGTATGCGGGGCCGTTCCTGGCGGGGGTGCAGAAGGTGCCCCCGCACCTGGGCGGCCAAACCTAGGGGCGGCTGCGGGCCGTTTATTATATGTAAAATTTTGATTAATAAGAATAATAATCGAAACTTTTTTGGATGCTAAGTAACTGTTTCAAATTATGTATGCATAGATATAAAAGTAAACACTGCATATTAGATTCTTAATTAAAGAATATTGAATTAATAAGGGCGGCAATATTGTTTTTGCACCGGGGCGGCCAAAACCCAGGAACGGCTCTGGGTGTATGAGAACAGAGAATAGTTACGGAATAGTGCAGAATTATAAAACGAAATTTCATGGTTTTATTGGAAACAATTTACTGTAAAACATTAAGGATCAAAAGGGGATATATTTTGAGAATATTCATGATACGAAGAGAAGATAATTATAAAATTCGAATAAAATACAAATACACAAAAATTGTACGTGCATTTCTTTGCAGATCTATTACAGTATGGATACGGGCAGATTAATAAATGTGGGTAAGTTTACTTGGATACTTCGTGCTACCGAAGCTTTCCATTTAATCTATTCATAATATTTTATACAAAGTTTACTTTAGTAATCAAAAATGATATATTAATCCCTGCTCTTTTTCTATAGTTGGGAAAGATTTCAATGCAAGAACGGGCAGTGTATAGCAAACGAGTTGTTGTGCGACGGACGAGCAGACTGTGCAGATCAGTCTGACGAAACAGTTACAGAATGTAACAACACAGACATAACATGCGCCGATTATGCATTTCGATGTTCATATGGTGGATGCATAGATGGAGATAAAACTTGCAACGGGATACGAGATTGTGTTGACAATAGCGACGAGACATTATCTAGATGTAAAGACAGAGGGACTACTGGGTTTACGACGTGTTCACCGAATCAATTCTTATGCGATAATAGACAGTGCATCCCTGGAAGCAGTTTATGCGATGGTACTGCTGATTGCGCAGATAGGTCAGACGAAACGCCTGTTCAATGTGAATCAATCATGTAAGTTATGAGCCGGAGAAATAGAAGAATCCAAATTTATACAATTCACAAACACGTTAGAGTCATATTGCAATTATATCCATGTTGTAATTGCTGTGTTTATGTAAGAATTACAAGATCTTCACTCCTGCTGGTAACAAATGACCGACAGTTGTTTAAATCTGTTTAAAGGTGTCCAGATTTATTATTTCGTTGCAACTACGGCGGGTGCATCGATGGTAAATTAAAGTGTAATCGAGCTGCGGATTGTGTAGACGGCTCCGATGAAGATCCAAGACTATGCGGAGATATCCCAGTCACAGCCGCGCCTGACACTACATCTGTCACCTTTAATGTTTGGACTCCGAGTTCAAAGCAATCTTGCCGTACACCTCCGCATCCGAAAAATGGCTTCTGGAAGTTACATAAATTACACTGCGCCAGCGAAGAGCATTGCGATGTTCCACAAGGTGTTGAGGTGGGCCCTGGAACGTCTTTAGTCTATGACTGTAATCCCGGTTATAATATTAAAGGCTCTGCTAACGTAGTTTGTGGTGTAGGAGGTACATGGTTCGATGTTCCAGTCTGTACAGGTACAGGAGTACTGCGATATAAAATTTCGATATAATAATCGTGCCAAGATATTAATGAGCAACACTCTGTGCCCTAGAAATACGCTGCAGAGCTTTACAGTCAACTACGACGAATGCCGTATGTAGGTATGATGACGAAGATGTGTCGTGCCAGGTTCCCGCTTTACCCGGCACATTGGCAAGATTAACATGTCGGCCTGGTTATCGTCCCTATACATCAGTATTCTACACATCAGTAGTTAAATGCAATAAAACTGGTTGGTGGAACCCAGGACCGCAACCATGCCTTCCAGGTCCGCTAACAGTAAATGTATACGTAATAAGGAATAATTCCATATCGATAGATATTCGGACGATAAAATCGTTATTTTACAGGAATAATGAACGAGAACTAATTGCGGTTTTATAATTCGTGATTAAACGTAATTCTACTAGCATTTCAATTCATATGTATTACTGTAATTTATGTTATGTGTATAGGATCCAGCCCAAGCAATTCAATAATTTTAATATATGTTTTAGAATGCGGTCTTGTTCCTCCAAAAAGTACGCCCCTCATTGTGAATGGAACTCTAGCGAAGATTAGTCAATTCCCATGGCATGCTACGCTATACAGAGCGGAAAAGCCTGGCGACACTAAAAAATTTATTTGCGGCGCAACAATTATTCAGAGTACGCTGTTAGTTACGGCGGCACATTGCGTTTTTAACGAGGTCACCAAACGGTTGGAGGACCCTTCGAAGTTTTTTATAGCAACGGGCAATGTTTATAGGGATTACGACTCCCCTTTTCATAATTCGATAACTGTAAAGAAAGCTGAGGTACATATATACACGCAGACACGCTATTACAAGCGTTTCGAACCAGCGCCGGTGATTCTATTATTAATGTTTCCTTATTTTAGGTAAAAAATACGTACGTGGTTTGTAATTACTATGGCTTAGAAGGAAATTATGCTGCAGATATAGCTATATTGGAGATCAAAGAACCGTTTGTATTTTCAACTCTGCTGATGCCAATATGCATGGACATTTCTAGGGACCAAATTATATTAGAGGCGGGGGTTACTGGGAAAGTAGCAGGATTTGGTAGAACCTCTGTCGGATCATCTAGTTACGTTTTACAGTCGATTACAGTCCCGTACGTTCCCCTGAATCAATGCAAATTTTCAAGCAAGCCTTATGAGACTGAAAAATTCATTACGTTCGACAAATTTTGCGCTGGTTACACGAATGGTTAGTAGAGAACGTTTATTTACCACGATATTACACATTTTACGATCTTTTTTTGTACCGTAACTTTTAAGACTCTTTTAATACTCTTCTGAAGTGCATTACGAATGTAACATTATAGGAACATCAGTTTGTGATGGCGACAGCGGTGGTGGACTAGCTGTTAGCAAAGGAAATAAGTGGTATCTGCAAGGCATCGTTAGCGTTAGCCTTGGCGCAAGAGAAACAGGAGCTGGCAGAATTTGCGACAGTAGTTCATACTCTTTGTACACTCAAGTTTCCTATCATATGCCGTGGATACAAGACGTTATTCTTCGTTTAGCAGTACACAAATCATATCCTTCATGCCCGGCGAAATAAGTACTAATCTCCCGCATTCAGCTTCAATGAATCAAGCGGATTGAAATGTTCTTTCTTCTTTTTTACTATGAATAAAAAATATATAAAAAAAAAACAATTTTAAGTTAAACGGTTTTAGTTAAAATACACTAAAAACTAAAAAATAATTATTTTCTTGTACCACAATTTCGATGGTGTTTTTTCACCTTCAATAAAATCGTGGAGCAGGATATCTCGCAACAAATTCATTTCGACGATTGATTCTGTAATCTGTATTAAATTGATTCATATTCCGTTATGAAATAAAAGTATCCCGCTCCACGATTTTATTTAAAGTGGAAAAACACCATCGAAAATGTAGCACAAGAAAATACGTATTTTTTAGTTCTTGGTGCATTTTAAATTAAATCGTTTAATTTGAAATTGTTTTTAAACGATTTTTTTATATATCACTTAAGCAGATTCCAAGTCGTTTGGATTCGTGGTTATGGGTTATATTTATTGATGACTGGGTAATTTTTTAAACCCCTCGGCGCTTTTTTTTCATAATTTTGTATTGTCATCCAAACTACGTACGCCTGCAAATTTCAAGTCTATTGGATAGTTGGAAGTGGATTAAAACTGAGATTCTAGATTTGGACCGAACATACATACATATAGAGGATCGAAGCTGAATAAAATCGTTTAAAAATCTCGCACAAATATAGTAGTAGTAGTAGTAGTAGTAGTAATATTTTTATTAAGATAAGGCGTATCGCCTAGCATAATCTTTGTTTGTGTATAATGGTATGTTTCTAGTTTACATAGGATTACTTATAGCCTACTTATAGTTATGTAGAGTTCTCTTTCTTTTGTTATTCTTCTAGGCAGAATGCTCGTAGCTTCATGCTGTTCTTTATGAAGTTTGTTAGTTCCCATATTTGCTTTTCCTTATCTGCTGATATTATGGATGTCCAGTCGTTGTTTTTCAGAAATTCTGTTCTGATGTTGCGAGGTTGCCGGGGCTGAGATTCTCTCTGAGAATCTCGTCAGTTGCCGTGGGCTGTCCTCGGAAGGGTCGTCCTCCGGGCTCCGATAATTCGGGTGTAGGTGCCGGGAACGGGGATTCGGGTTTGAACCGAAGGTAGTGGATCCTTGGCCGGTTTAAGAATTGGAACTCACCGTAGAGTGAATAAGGATTTATTGAGCCTGAACTGACACTGGCGCGGCGATCACGGTAGTGATCGCTAATCGATTCGAAAAATGAGAGCGCGCGCCCCGTTTTGGGCGGTGATTATATATGGTCGTTTTGGGTCGTGGCGGGGGCCTAATGGTCGCCGTCCGATGACCCGTGGCTGCGCAACGTTCGTTGACCGTTGCGTCGTTTGCGGATTCCTTAGCATTGATGCACATCTTGCTGGCTCAATGCTATTCGGTGGTTGTTTCACAACACTGAATTCCGCGTATTGGGGGCATTCTTTTATTATATGCTTCCTGGTTTCTGGTATATTCTTGTTACATATAGCGCATATTATGCTTTTATCTATTCTATATATTATTCCGTTTCCTATCCTCACTAACCACACTTGCCTCCATGCTAATCTAAATTGTGCCATTATTCTTTTGGTTGTTAGTGTCTCGCACAAATATATCAAGACTGTGCGTTCAGGAATAAATATAACGCAGTGTATTCATGGGATCATATATTATATTCATATTATAGTACATCATTGTTACATATAGTTAAAATGAGAGAGCAGTAATACATAAATTATACAACATTAAAAAATACGTTTGATAAGAAATGCAAAACTATACTAAACTATACTGCTAATTTAAAAAGACGAATAAAGTCAGGTCAGGTGTGAACACATTAATAGATTTTTAAGTATACAATGAATCTAAAATGACATAAAATCAGTTAAATACTTTTATTATACTAAATGTACTGATCATAAATAAAAACTATTGCTCAAATAATAGATAATGCGTTCAAGGTTCTCCAAGTATATGTATTGTACGTTAATTAAGTTTTATAAATATCACAGAAAAGCAAACGTGTTTTACTTGTTAGGGTAAATCGATATTCATACTTCGTTCACGAATATTCAGGTTCCGCCCGCGATTGTTTACTTCGAATAGTTTGCGATGACGATGGCATCGGCGAGGATGTTTTGGGTACGGTAGTACCTACGGAATAGAATGTATGTTGTACCATGGCAAAAGTTTAGATACGCGATATTTCTATTAAAAATCATTTACCACCAACGTGTAAGTCTCTCAAGCTTTGTTCAAGTTCATCGACGCTAGAATCTAATTTTGTGCTCGGTGTCGGAGGGAAGACGCTTTCCTCCATTCTCATTAATTCTTCTAATTCCTGTTCCAGGTCAGTATTTGAATCATCGTTCTTCAAAGTCTCCGATAAAATAACTTGCACTTCCCTCTGTTCTTCCAGAGCCTAAAGTCACGAAAATATAGAAAATTAGAAACAAATAGTAAGGAATTTCATTACGTGGATTCAAGACTGTACTCGCCTCGGTCAAGTCGTCCATGATATCTTTAACAGTAGTTTCTGGCAGATTACTTTCATTTAATTTCTTCAACACGTCCGATCCAGCTTTGTAAGCCGACAGCACGGCGGTATTCGCGTGAGTGTCTTGAATGCTCGATATTAGGCCCCGAATGTTTTCAAGGATCTGCGACCGTTTCTCGATTGTGTTCTCTAACTCTAATTTTTTCCTTAAATGTGTTTTCGCCACTTGCCTTAATCCCTTGGCCAAGTACGACTTAGCTTCGTTAATGATATTTATCTTTCCCTCTTCCAGAAGTTGTATCTCTTTCATAAGTTCGTTCTCCTGCTTCATTAACTTGTACAGCACTTGGTCGATCTCGGTTACATTCTCCGACGCGTGCACAGCAATTTTAACCAGTAACTCATTCTCGTTGGCATCGTTCGTGAAGGCCAGCTTTCTTTCGTGCCTCAGCCATATTAAAACTAGCATTACAGTATTATCAGTTATACTTTTGTCTACTTTAGATTTACAGCTCTTCGCTATTTCGGAGAAAGGCACGAGAATAGTTTCTTTCTTATCCTCCAGAATGGAGAACACAGCCTCTCCTAATTCTCTAACACTTTGTAAATGTATGTATCTGGTTTCCTTGTTGATTTCGTTGCTCACCACGTAACTTTTCACCTTCGAGAACGACCAGGTGAGTGGCCTTTTCACGAATATATCGATCGACCATGCTGTCCACGAATCGCAAGGCTCTTTTAAAAATTCAGTCTCCAGAATTATTTCGCGATTTCTGCAAATATTATGTAGATAAATAGTCGTTTGAAAAAGTCTGTGTAACTGACATAAGGATTAGTTAAATTGGATAAGCGATTTATTGGCTAAACGGTAAATAATAAGAATGCCGGAAACAACATTACCGAAGTAGCTCTTCAACGACAGTTACCAAACAGAGTGGCGTGCACCCTTTCCTCTTAAAAGCGCCATTCAGGTCCGTAATGGAGAAACCGCATCGCGCGTTATGCTTCAACCAGTCGTGTATTAAATTCTGCCAAAACTTGTACTTGGACGTCCAATCTTGCGGATTGGCTAATTTACTTCGAAATGGCGAGAACAGGGCGTTTATTCTTTCTTCCTCTGTCCAACACTTTGGCATTTTTCCAGGCGGCAATGGCGAATTATTATCCATATTTTTAGTTTGCACAGTATCCTTTTCCTAAAACAGCTTCTATTACCTTTCAACTTAGGTTATATACTTACGTGTCCTTGTGATGTTTATTTAGGTAATATTCATACATACCCTTTCGCAGTAATTAATGCTAAATTTCCTGTTACGTATAATTGAAACGATTTTTAAATTTTCCAGGCTTTGACAACCTCCTAGTGTTAGTGTACAGGCTGAAACCTCTCATTTCCTAAAACTGTCATTGCATCGTTATGGACGAGCAACAAGTAAATACGGTAAATACTTACATATGTAAGTGCATGATTTGTCTCTATACAGCTGATTCGAAACTGCGTAAAAGTAGTACATACATACACGTGCATACGCGCCTTCACGTGCCTTTCAACATTTCAACACATTTCAGGGTAGTTGCTGAGTTGGACGCTGTTCATGAGCAGAGGCCGCTGAATTCAGTCCTGCAATTATGGGTCGGTAACATTGTTTCGGTGGTGACAAAAACACCTTAAAGGTCCGCGCACACATATCCGTTCCGGCGTGCCAGTGGTAAGAAGAAGAGACCCTCTACGCCCCTCTTCTTCTTACCACTGGCACGCCGGAACGGAACTGAGACGGAACGGATATGTGTGCGCTGACCTTTAAGGTGCGATTTAATGCTGACGCTCGACTCTCGTTTTGAGCGTCTAACGGCCGATTTCTTCACCTTCAGTAATCTTCCGGTCAGTGAACGACCAATTGGATTAGAGCATTTATATGCTCTAAGCCAATTGGATGCTATCATTTGGCAGTTATGTGGAACATAACTCTAACTGGAAGATTGAAGGTGAAGAAATCGGCCGTAAACCAGTCACGTGATCGGTCCACGGGACTTTCAGCGTCGACGCTCGTTTTGAGCGTCAAAACTAATCACGTGACCGACGCTCGACCAACGAACGAGCGAGTCGGAGTGAATGAGCGTCAAACGGAAAAGCACGGAAAAGCTAAACCGAGTTTTAGCTTTTCCGCTTGACGCTGAAAGTCACGTGATCGATCCACGTGACTTTTAGCGTGAAGCTCAGGGCCCGATTTAGGGGGCGCAAGCGAGGCACAACTGCCCAGTGCAGCAAAATTGGTTAATCGGTAATCTATGAACATTAAATTTTTGATAAAACAAAAGGCTTTGATTATTCAACAAATACCTGCAAAACAATTTAACTCGGTGTCCAAAATTATATTTTAAAATAATTACTTACAATTAAATATAAAGGGCGGCAAAAATAATTTTTGCTCAGAGCGGCGGAAGAGCTATTTAGATCGGGCTCTGATAATGCTAAATAATGCGAAACTGATACAAATTCGAATGTAATATTACGAACAGTATTCATATACTACAAATACATAAATAGCGTTACGGAATGCCATTCTCAGCACGCATTCGTTTCATTGTCGCATTAATAAAAACCAATTACCACAAATGCACGGCAGAGAAAGTGTATATCTGTCAAAGTAGAAGCCATCATAATAGCGTGTACATACATATGTACACATCTAATATTGAGGAGAATAAAATAGTTTAATTATTGCGCATTCTGATTCCTTCCTTAGCTGTAATTAAGGTTATAGTTAGTTGTATTTACCTATTTCCTCGAAACTGGAAGCAATAAATGTTAGAAGTGACAAAATAGTTATTGTGGCACAATCAATGGGAATCAAAGAAAAATGCCAGTATCTTTAGGTAAGAATTGTTTTCGGCAAAAAGGCGAGTTTGTCAGTTCGATGTAAATTGCATTCATTGCATAGGTTCTATAGTGTCCCTTGTCCTTGTGGCACTTTTGTGGGGTGGGACCAATCCATTTATCAAAAAAGGAGCCAAAGGTTTAGAGAATGTGAAATCGTCCTCCAAATTTGGTCAGTTTTTTAAAGAACTCGCGTTTCTTCTTACAAGTCTGCAGGTATACTTTGAGAACTCTTTTATTTTTAACATATAAAACTATTATAATTTCATTGACCCTTTCTGTTTTCTAGTATGTCATACCTTTTATCATCAACCAAAGTGGCTCCGTGTTATACTTTTTAACTCTGAGTAGCACAGACATATCACTGGCTGTTCCTGTTACTAATTCCCTCACCTTCGTGGTAACCGCGCTGACTGGTTGGATCTTAGGCGAAGAAAAGATACATAGAAGTCTGTGGATTAATTGTTACTCTCTGTCACTCATGGTGAAATGATTGTTGTACGAATTATTTTATTTTTCAGATACATATATTGGAATGACACTGATACTGGTTGGAACAATGATTTGCTGCTGGGATAAAGTACAGGAAACTGTATGATTTGAACTTCGTGCAGTAGTTAACCATTGTAATAAAACAATATTTTTTCATGTATCTTCGCAGTCATATATATAGGTCTATCGTATGTTATTGTTAAAGTAGCGCTTCCTAACTGCCCCTTTCGAGCTTCTGTCTCAGAATCACCTTTGCTACTCTGTGTCACCACTTTCGTCTGTGTATTCTCTTAGTAATAAATATTGTAACATATTCGATACTATTAACTTGTTTATGATGAGAATACGAAGATTCAAGAGGTGCCACGAAGGTTTTTATTTTATGTGATTTGAAGCGGTCTTTCATGGGCGATTCCACTTACGCCCAAATCGCCCGCGACCGTAGGAATTTTCCGTTGTTGTAATAAAATTAATATCATAAATTTTATGTTCCTGTTTTCGAGTCGTCATTTATATTTAAAAACGTGCATTTTCCGACAATGGCCCGTTCACAGATTTCTCTTCCATGTTTCAGGAGATTTTCATAAATTTTGAAACGAAAACCACGGGCGATTTTTGGGCGTAAGTGGAATTCGCCCTGTGCATCGACGAAGTATAGAATAGACCACCTTATGAGACTTCGCGTCACCACCCAAACTGTGTTACCGACCCATAATTTCAGGACTGAATTCAGCGGCCTCTGTTCATGAATACCTACCGTCCAACTCGGCAGCTACACCATCGACGAAGTATAGAATAGACCTATCACCTTATGGGACTTGGTGTCACCACCCAAACTGTGTTACCGACCCATAACTCGAGGACTGAATCTGGCGGCCTCTGTTCATGAACAGCGTCCAACTCCGGAACTACTCTGAAATGTGTTGAAATGCTGAAAGGTGTGTGCGTGCTTGTATACGTGTGACTTGTTCAGAGTGACTGTTCGACATAGAGGGCAGGCTTTCGTTACGCTACGCTTTGGCTCGGCTTGTCAACGACTCACGTGGATTCACGTGGATTTTTCTCCGAAAATCTATTTCGGTGATCTGAAGACTATATGGCGCCGAAATATGGCTCTTCTTAAAAGCTTATACAAACTATAAATTGCAAGATGACATTGATTGTTAGTACTTTACGTGTTGTGGAACACTTAACTAACATTTTCGCGTGTCGTACGTCGAAAAATGTTAAAAATTGACGCTGTTACTGACATGCCCGCAAATCTCTGCACTCCGCGCATGTCTAAATAGACGGTGCCCATCCTACGACACGTATACATCATTGAGAACAAGGAATCCAAACGTTTGTAAGAAATCTCGATGTAGGCGAGCGGTTAGAACAGGCCATGTGCATTTCCTCAAGAGTCACCCCCTCTTGCAGGGAAAGACTTTAAGGACTAGGGTAATAAAAAGGGAAAGCGTTGGCGGGACGGTGGACGACGTCCTGTCGACAACCGTCACTCGAGTACGGACCGATCTACGGGAAAGTCAGAATAAAGCTCACAGTTTTAACGGAATACGTCTTACTTTGTTTCTGGCAATCTTACGAAACCTTTTGTGGCATCCTGCGCGCCCCTGCCCCGTATATTGCTTACATATCAGAAGTGGGATATACCAAAGTTTATCGTGTGATAGTTTTGTGGAAACTATTGGACAAAAGACAGTGAAGTGCAAAGACACATATTAGATACAACAAAAAAAAAAAAGAAAAAGTGTATATACTAATTATTACGTTAAGTGTTCCGTTAAGTGTATTATAGTAAATTTTATTAGTAATTACGGTATTTAAGAAACTCTTAATATGAGTAACGAGTCACGTGATCGTGAGCGGGAAGGTGTCGCTGGTGGTATGAACAATGGCGATTTGGAAACGCGTCTCGGTAAACTGGAGAGTCTAATGACTGAATTTCTCCAACGGACGCAATCGGAGTCGCAACCTCCAACGCGCGCGTCCCGACGGCGGAGGACACGGTCGCGTTCGCGAAGTATCGAACGTCGTTCACGCGGTGTTCGCTCAAAATCGCGTAGTCCGCGAAGGCGCGAAACTAAGTCGCGAAGCCCTATACGATTGGACTCACAACCACGGAGTGTATCAAATAGTAATCAGCACGAACGGGAACAATCGTTACGGGAATCCACGGCAAGTGCGAAAGTGTCGACACACGCGCGACCCGGAGATGAAAATCTACTCCCAACTTACGATCCAGCGAAGGAGGATTTGTCCATAGAAAATTGGGTGAGACACGTAGACGATTTAGCGCATCGTTTTGAATGGGACGACCGGAGCATGATGCGCTTAATTGCAACAAGGCTGCGTGGACATGCTCGCCAATGGTACGACACACAGATGCGAGTGGGTACTTGTACGTGGGCCGCAACAAAAGTACACTTAGTGGCTCAATTTCAAAGAAGGATGCCGTTTTCCAAATCATTAAGGGAAGCTGATTTGTATGAAACCAAGTCAGGCCAGTCGTTAGGTGATTATTGCTTTCAGAAAATTAACCTGATTAGACGACTGGATATCAGCTTAAGTGACGAAAAAATCGTGGATATGGTGATTTTCGGAATTACGGACGAAAATATTGCTCGTGCTATACGATCGGCAAGACACGCGGATCCGAACGATTTGTATGCGGCCATGAGCGCAATGGGTGCGATGCCAGGTAAAGAGGATAAGAGGGGAAAACCCGAGCGGGCGGTCAGTCGGCAACCGTTTCAACGATCGCAGGAACAGGAAAGGGCGAAAGCAACGGCGACGACAATTACCTGCTTCAACTGCGGCAAAATGGGACATCGGGCGAGAGAGTGTAGGAGGCCGAAAATCGAATGTACCCTGTGTAAAAGATTGGGACACAAAAAGGAGGATTGTACACAGGAGGTAAATATTCTAGATCACGTACATAAAGATTTTAATATTTACCAACTTTATATCCGCATTAACGGAAAAAGGGTAGAAAGTTTAATTGATACTGGTAGTGCACGGACAATAGTACATACTACCATAATTAAAAAATACGGTATCCGCACGAAACCGGTAGAAAACACGATATTTAAAGGATTTTTAGGACAGGCAACCATAGTCAGTACAATAGCCCCGGTTACAATCACCGTACAAAATGTAAAAGCAGACGTGGACTCATTTGTAGTACCAGATAATTATCAGCGATCGTGGAACCAGTTTTACATCACACAGATTTACCACATTATGCAACAGCTATGGAATCAAACACATTTTGAATGCAGTGGCAACTCCAAGAGCCAACGGGCAATGCGAGCGCTATAACAAAACAATTGTTGATGCACTTGCTACGACAGCAGCAGGTCAAGATCCCCGTAACTGGGATGCTCAAGTTAAAAGAGTGCAGAGTGCTATCAATTCGATGCACAATAAAGGCATAAACACTACACCGATGAAGGCACTAATTGGATGTAATACCAAAACGATAGCAGACGGACCGGTATTGAGCGCCATACGAGAAGAAATGGATAAAGTAGATTTAACTGCTCTAAGAGCAGATATAAAAAAACACATCACCCAGGAACAGAAAACACAGAAGGAGCGATATGACCGGACAAGGAAGGAAGCTCGAAAATACAACGAAGACGAGCTTGTACTAGTACGGATAACCAGTGATCCGTCTACGGGAAGCAGCAAGAAGCTGTTGCCCAAATATAAGGGGCCCTTTCGCATCCGAGCCGTATTACCAAACGATCGCTACGACGTAGAGGATCTACGTGAAGGGGTAAAAAAACGGCAACGAACAGTCGCTGCAGCTGATAAATTAAAACCCTGGATTTCCATTCAAGGGGACGATCACTAAGTATAATCCCCTACAAAAACGTTCACGATTCTCCCATTTTAATTTATATTCTTTTTAGAAGTACGAAGCAAAGTCTTAGTAAATAAGCTTTATCACTTATTCATTCGATTTTGTTACAGAAAAATAATTCCAATAAGAGGGCGTAAGAGATTGTACGTATATCTCGAGCGCCAGGCAAAGTGCAAAAAGTACAGGCGGCACGTACAATTCGACCACCACCGATCGGAGCAACGGCTCCTACGAAAGGGGCAACGGCCCTTACCCGATAACGACGGAAGACCAAAGGGTCTTGACGCAACAAAAGACGCAAGGTGCGTTACGACACGACGGTGTCAACAAGGTTAAGCCCAGATACAACGGTATCTATCAGACATCGAACCAGACGGATACAACGGCGTCTCAGGCAGGGTGATGTCTCGTGAAGAGTATAAAGTATACTCTCAATTTAAGGGATACAACGGTATCTATATGGCGTCGAACCAGACGGACACAACAGTGTCTCAGGCAGGGTGACGTCCAATGAGGAGTACAAAGAGTACTCCAACCCAAAAGGGGTATCACGGAATCCATAGCTGATTGTAAACAATACAACGGTATTGTGCTATGATGACACTGGTAATTTTAGTTGTTAAACCACACCTGTAAGGTCTGAGGACAGACATGACGTCAGTATGGCCGAATGTAAGAAATCTCGATGTAGGCGAGCGGTTAGAACAGGCCATGTGCATTTCCTCAAGAGTCACCCCCTCTTGCAGGGAAAGACTTTAAGGACTAGGGTAATAAAAAGGGAAAGCGTTGGCGGGACGGTGGACGACGTCCTGTCGACAACCGTCACTCGAGTACGGACCGATCTACGGGAAAGTCAGAATAAAGCTCACAGTTTTAACGGAATACGTCTTACTTTGTTTCTGGCAATCTTACGAAACCTTTTGTGGCATCCTGCGCGCCCCTGCCCCGTATATTGCTTACACGTTTTTGTAAAATTTTGTATTCGTAGTTTTCGGGACCCGAGGATATTTTGCAATAGTTTATTTATTACTTGGGAACGGTGGATTAGTAGTTAAAACTCTATGTTTCGTTACAAATTGATTGGCCGTTTCCCTTATTAACTATTTTATGGATTTAAAAATTGTAAATAGTACCCGAGCGTATCGCTTGCGTTAAGGTCTGTTTTGATTATTCCTAGATATGTACATATGAGAACACAGCTATTGTACTTTTTAAAGCACAAGTGAAAAAAAGGTTCTGGATTTACGGACGTCGCGATTCGCGAGTGAGATGAAATGGGAGGGAATAAGAGAGAATGAAAGCAAGTGAGAAACGGCACGAAGGTCTTTTACGCGACAAACGATCATTCTGGCAGCGGCAACAAAGTATGATACATTATCTTCTTGCGTTCTCCGTGCGCCTGATTTTCGCATGGCGATGTCGGTCCACGGACGAGCTATGCCTAAACGCCCGTATTAGTCTAAGAGCTGGCTATGCAGTCACAATTCTAATTTAAAAATGTTGGATTAGTATTGCCGAATACGAAATCGCCGGTCTTCCGCGTCAGTCCGGGGAACTAACGGCGGGGGTGGACGTCAAACAGGTAAAATTTCTAGGTCAATAACGTCATTTCTGCATTTCTGAAAATTCTGATATGTATAGTACATGATGGTACAAAGAGCGTGTAACTATTGGCAGACAACTAGACAGGGGAGAAATGGCCGGCAGATCGAAGTAAAGCTGCAAAATATTCGGCAAAGTTAACGTCATTCTTGCAGTTCTGAAATTTCATACACTTATTGTTTACGCATTTAATGAACGATATGCAAAATGGCAGACCTCCAAGTGGGGGATAAAACGTGGCAGACGTCGATGAAAAGTGCGGAACACGGCTTTCGCGCTCTAAATACCCGATCGCAGCGGTTAAATATTCTGGGTTAATTTATTGTTTTTGTATTGTGCATTGCATATACTTATTGTTTACCCACTTAATGAACGCTATGCAAAATGGCAGACCTCCAAGTGGGGGATAAAACGTGGCAGACGTCGATGAAAAGCACGATAAGTGGCTTTCGCGCTTAAGGGGTAACACCACTCTAGAGGCAGAAAAAAAGACCTAAATTTGACAATTTATTTTGGGAGTATGACAAACGGAATAGAATTTCTTTTCAGAGGCTTTATTTAACACATATTGAAGTAGGAAAAACAATTTTTTTATTGTCATTTTCATACAAAATGGCGGCGACGGGATCCCCGAGTCCCGTCATACTTAAGACAATGTACCTGTGTAGAGGCTGGCTGCGATGGTCGGGTCCCATCCCATTGAAAGGATGGCGCACCGACATAGCGTGAACCACTGTAGTGGTGCATCCCTATCACTTACACTACTATGACTTGCTGTCGCCCTTCCCCTTGAAGGTGTGAAATAGTTAACATAGGCAAGACAGATAGCTGAAAAACAAAGTCGCATCAAGTTCGATATAATATTATGTACTCTACGAATGCTTCAAATACTTCCAAAAAATTGTTTGAACTGGTTGGAATATTCATTATATTCTGCTGCGTGATAAGTTGAATTATTTATTTAATTTCTGTATTACGTTTTAATAAGTATATCAATATGTTTGAATTTATATTAAGTGTCGATCATTTGGTTTATTACACACGCCTCACATGGCATGTTTATACTTTCAAGAGTAAAAAAGCGTCTTTTCACGTTCGTATTTATCGTTTTATTTTATTATTTCCGCATTCAACGGCCGGCTATCCGAAATGAACTGAGCATAGATTTGAATATGTTTCATAATCAAAGTAATAGGATGGACAATGTTGAATATCTCAGAAACAATAAGTTTTAGGATTAACGCACCTTAGTACTTTCATACTCAGAATTCGCTATTCTATTGAATTTGACGATAAAAAATTTGACAGTCCATTTGAAAAAATAAAATACGCTCACACATCCGCTCTATCCCACCACCTGTAAAGCAACTAGTTTCACCGTGTTTTGTATTTCTTACAACCATACAACTTTTATAAATAATATTTTCGCTTATTACTTGGAATAATAGATATTTGAGGTGAAACGAGTTAGTGGGACACCCTGTATAATACAGCTTGTATACTTTTCTCGGAGATACCGGCAGCTTTACCTGTGTCAATGCTAGAAACACATTATGTTTCCCGCACCCACCGCTCGAAAAACGGAGAGGGCGCTCGAAAACCAGTGGTTGTTTCAGGATATCGGTACTTCAGAACTGTGACACAGAAGACAATAGGATGAGAGGTCTATTCTATACCTGGTCTGTGCTGTGGTTTAAATTTTAAACCACAGATGGTAAATTGAGCTTGTATCGAAAGAGTGCAGAGAATCTTGTTCCGCTTAATTGCAATTCCAGCAGTAAGTGGCGTTGTAATCGTATTCTATGTTCTACCGATAAAGTTGCATGGGACACGAAAGTGATATGGTGGCGATGGTGGCTCTAATCATATGATAAAAATTTACATTGGATATTTGGTCTATCATATATCTTGTTTGTGACCACATAACCTATAATCCCTTACAAAACTTCCATGTCGCATATGGTTTGCATGTTCCAAAATGTGTTCGAAAGACAACTTTGACATTTACATGGGTGGCAAATCTGGTGTTTTCAAAGGTAATTATTAATTCAACATGTCAAGTTCAACAATTCTTATTTCCCTCTGTATCTCGCGTAAAATTCATAAATCTAATAACAAACTTTCCACTGTTGCTCGTAGGTGTAAAAATAGAGAGAGACAAATATGTAATAGAAAATATTCAAAATTTGGGCTCCATAACGGACAGCGACGAAGTAACAACAATTTCATGGGGCGACGACGATGAGAAAGAAATTTTAATCGCTTGTGGGCTGAAAGGGACTAGGAGGTTATATATAATGAGTAATTTATCAAATAAACTACGGTTGGCCTTAGCGTCTCTGACAAAAACCCTTATATTAACCCTTTGCGTTTCGCAGCGTAAAAGTTTACGACACGGACTGCTCGACGTTTACATCCTCCTTCTTCTGCAACGTCGGGCAAGGAAGGATCAGCGGCATATCACGATACGACGAGTAAGTAACGACGTCGCAGAGTCGCGAATCGAATAGGCAAAGTAACGGGCGATTTTAACACGCCGCGTCTCCTCAGAGCGATTTTAACTGCAGTTCATTCCGGCGAAGTGAAGCTATGGCGGTTCGAGGAGCAGGACAAGATTTTGATAAAAGCTGGCGACAACTTGGACAGGATGCGTCACTCTAAACTGAATAGAAATATGATAGCGACTGGCGGCAACGAACATAAACTAAAGCTGTTCGACTTAGACAGACAAGCGCAAGTGTTTATAGAAAAGGACGTGCCGCACGATTGGTTGCAGCTAAGGGTTCCTATATGGATATCGGATATAGATTTTCTTCCCAGCACGGAACAGATCGTTACGGTTAGCAGGCACGGGCACGTAAGATATTCATTCATTACCGATGTTTCGTATTACTAAAGCATCGACGTCTATGAAACCGTAATCGAATCTTTTAAGATACGATTGTACGATCCGAAAACACAAAGGAGGCCAGTTATAAATTTGGAAATGAAGGACGAACCGTTAACGACTTTAGCTGTTACGCCGAGAGAAAAGTAAGCGTAGCTTGTGATGCTATATACTTGTTCATTTAAATATCAGAACAATTATATCGATTTTATCGTAGGCAGATCATAGTAGGCTCTGGCAAAGGTACAATGAACCTTGTGGATTTAAGAGAACCAGCTAAGGTATTAAATACGTACAAAGGATTCGAGGGCGGTGTAACTGGAATAGCTTGCAGCACAGTCGAGCCTTACATCGTTAGCGTCAGCTTGGACAGAAAGTTGCGAATACATCACATGGACACGAAGGAAATACTGAAAAAGGTAGAATCAAATATGAGGAAAATAATAGTAATTGTATCCAGAAATTATTTGTCAAATTACTATTTAGAACAACGGACGTATGCGTATAGGAATAAGCAAGTTTTCCTTTTGTGTCTTTAATATTTACGTATGTATGTTTCTTCTATCTTACAGACTTATTTGACGTCGAGGATATCATGTTTGTTATTGCGTTCAGGTTTCTCATTCCCCACAGGGGATGAAACGAGCAAAGTATGCGTACGGACGCATAGAAATAACACTGAGAATCTAGAAACCAGTGAACGAGAAAATAGCGATACGGAATACGATACGTTATTCGATAAAATGCCAGTTATTACCAACAAAGAAGATAATAAACTGATGAAGCGTAAACGGAAGAAAGCAGATGATTCGTCTGTAAATAAGGAAACTCTAAAGGATATGGTACAGTGATTTTTATAACTGGCTAGCTTTACTACTCGGCTTCGCCCGAAATTTAGATTCTGATTTTATAACAAAAAAGTGTTTTGTTTACTTTTTTTTTTTTTTGGTGAAAATAGTCACATTCATCTGGATTAGCTAGGCATAATGAGCTGGGACACATTTCGTGACCACAGAGTTTACCGTTCGAAAGTTTTTAGGCGGCAGACGAACACACAAACACTTTCTGCTTTATATATTAAGATATTAAGAAAGAATCATGGGCGTCCGGAGGGAGGTGCAAAACTGCAAAAGGGGCACTTGCCCCCCTGGTTTTTGAGAAAAAATCGCTTATTTTTCCAAACTGATCTTTATTAAGTTTATACGAAAAAAGGGAATATTTTTGAATTTCCGTTTTAAATTTTAATTAAATTGGCACTATAAAATGGGTTAAAAAAAAGCAGGAGGGGTATATTTTTCTTTACCATCATCCCAAAGTTGCTCCCCCTCCCCCTGGAAAAAAGTCTGTGGACGCCCTTGAAAAGAATCATTAAGTAATCGTCATAAAATAACGAATGTTCGTTGTGACTTTGATACATAGGTAACTCATAATTCTCCATCAATGACGACCAAGCAGCCAGAGAAGATATCTAAGAAGCTGAAACCGGAATAACTACAAGGCTACGAAGTAAAATGTTTCTGTTACGATGTATTTTGTCATTCAGCAATTGGTTTTTTTTCCATTTGTAACTTACACGTACGAGGGACACGAATAACACGCTAATCGTTTTTGTCCTGGATATACAGTACTGAGACGCGACTAAATTTACCATCTAATTATTCGATTATTTTATTGTACAATTTATTCTTAATACCTCGTCTCTCTCTCTCTCTCTATCTCTCTCTAAATATATATATATTTTGGGGCTTGAGAGAAATGGAAAAGCAGGCGAATGAAATGGAGAAATTTGAGGAAGAAGAGGAGTATAGAAGGAATGGAGTTGAAAGCAGGGATTGTAACTGCTGCCTAACCGGAACCGGGATCCGGGTTACTGTAACCCGTAGTAACCACGAACGGCTGCCAAAAAGTACAGAGAGCGGGTTACAAGAGGCACACGACATTCTACGCCCACAACGCGATGAGACTGCAATTTGACCACTTGCACGCGATGGCGTCGATCACTCGGTCTAATTTTTAATCCCTCTAGGGAAAATCTAACGAATTTCCTCGAGTTGTACCCGCGGCCTTACGTGCAAGTCGTTTCTCGGTAAGATTGCAGCTGCATCGCGGCGGTGGCCAAGCGACCTGCAACAAGTGTCGTAACAATTCTGTAGAAGTTCGAAAGGTAATTTATTTATTTACAATAAAAATAATATTTTTTAACGCAACTAACGTACATGAAATTTACCGCTTTCTGGGAAAATAGTAAATTTCAAGGAACATGGTCGTATTTCTTTCAAATTTCAAAACACCCAACCGTCGAGGAGAGATTTGCCAAATGAAGATTCGTTTATAATTCACCACGTTACGCAAATGATTTTTCAATATGAAAAAATATTCAGATAGGCGAAACCTTCTGAATTGAAATAGAAAAAGAATGAACTTAATGCGATATATAGCTTCTGAGATAAAAAGTCGTAAGTACAGCTCGGTTTCGCGAAAATAGGGAAAAACGGCAACCCCTACCGTATTACCGTTAACCGGGCTACCCTCGTTACAATCCCTGGTTGAAAAAGGAGGCGAAAGAACGGGAAAGGGAGGAGTTGGAGGTATGGATAATGAATAAATCTTATCTAATCTATATATATTTATATATTGTTTTGGTTCGCAAATGCAGCGTGCGCCGAGTTCAACGACTCCTCGAAGTACAACAATAACCATCGAATGCACGTTTTTCGTAATGTTTTTAATGAAATTGCGCTTCAGTTGCGAGATCGCGGCATTGAAATCGGGCGCGCTGCAGTGTGTAGGCTACTGTAAAATTTTACACCTAGAAACTAGAAAAAAGAAGGTGAACGTGACAACTCGCAACGTTGAAACGTATTTTGTACTAAAAGGAAATTCTAATGTACGCAAGCTACAACAAGATTCAGCGCGCTAAATCTTATTCGGCTATTATTCTCTTGGCTGTACAAAAATCATTCTCCGCTACGTCTCTTGTCAATTAATACTAACGCAACATTGCTTTATCCTGACTGCGCTTACATCTGAAAATGGAATATTTACTCTCTTATCCTCTTGTAAACGTACTTAGGAATAAAGTTACTAAATTACAGGCACTGTTCCCTTCAAGATCAAATAGGTGTTTGTTTCCTTTTTTCCCCCTCCTCTTTACCCACATTTCTACCGGAAAGCGAATGGAGCTTTGTGCCAAATAGGAAAGCATTCCTTGGCACAGAGGCCACTTGCATACAAATTTCCGCGCGCAGACCTTTCCGCGTAATTCTTAATTCCATCTTTCTCGCGCAGCAAGCGTAGAACAAAAGGTTTGGTTGTTTTCAATAAACGATTTCTCTTCAACGATCGCATTTGTACAGGAATGCCTTCTCTCACTTGTTTTTCAATTCATTATTCAAATAATATGATACAGGGAATCCCCAAATTGTGGCTGAAAATATGCAATTTCTAATGCTGACAGGAATCTAAAAGTCCTCTACCTGTTTGCAATCTGTGGCTTTGTTACCGAGATACAAGCAGTTGTTGTTTAAGGGTCGGACATAAGTAGGGGTGGGTTCGAAGCTAATTTTTAAATTCTCGACACTCGAATCCGAAACTTTTTAACGCTTCGAAACTCTCGAAATATCTTGCTTTAAGAACTGAAGTCAACAGAATCTTTAAATAAATCTCTACTGACCACAGTGAAACAAAATATAACAATATACAAATTATTGAGGCACGCGGCGAACGATTCTTTATTCATTGATGTTAATTTTTTTTTTATCTGGCCTCCAAGAATCTCGAAGTAGGAAAAAAGGTGTGAACTTTCGAATTCTCAAAGCTCGAAACTTTCGCGAGTTTGGAGATTTCGACGCTTCGAGAAACCCGTCCCTAGTCATAAGAAATATTCGTTCAATTCCCATTCAAATCCTCGTTTTCACAGCCGAAATAATACTGACCATTCTAAGCTGGGTTCTACTCGAAAAGTGCATGAAAAATTTCAACGGTTAATAACGGTGGAGGAGTTGGTCAGTGGTAAGAGGTTTAAGCACAATGTATCAATCACTTGTATAGAAGGTTTATGACAAAGGGCAGGAAGATATAAAAACCCGTTTTTTTTTCTTAACTTTCTGCGGTTTCACTTTCTTAAGAATCAAATCAAGTTCTTACTCTGTCATAAACCTTGTATTAAGCTTGCCACTCGTTTAGTTTCCTTATCATTCCACTATTGACTCTACAAATTTTCTACGTATTCTAGATTTCAAAACGATGGATTCGCACACTTTAATTGCTAACATCTTAAAGACAAAATATCAGATTGCAAAACAATACAGGACTGCCAGGTTTCATTTTAGCATTGGATATTTGCACGCTTCTGCTCGACGATTAATTTTAGGATACCCTGTTCCGTTTTAAGTGTTCACACGATCGCCGTCGGCACTTCAAATAAAACGATCGAACGCCCGGTGCCTCGCCTAACTTTACATGACACTATTACACAGAGCACATGAAACATTAGGATCGACGCGAGAAATAATATGCGTGGTTTCCGAAATGATTCTCTTCGATCGAACGTAGATCACACGCGAAAATTAGCGGCGATATAAAATGTGATTACAAAACTTTCCTTTCTCGTGTCTCGCCCGACGCCCGGTTATATATCTCTCGTCGATAATTACATAATGTACAGAATTTGGTCAGAGATCATATAAAAACTGTATGCCAGTATGCTCTTTACACTTCCATTTCTGTTTTGTTTCTGTTGTTCAATGAAAATTCACAGATAAAACGGTTACTCTTGTAAAAACGGAAAACCTCACGTAACGCAGGCACAAACAGGATGTAAGTATTGAAAAGAGGTAAGATTAAATAAAATTATGTATATACACACAAATCTAAGGTAAACGTAAAATGAACGTGTTCACAATCAAAACTGTTTTGTAAGTAACTCGAGTAAAGTACTGCAGATACCTCTAAATATTCGAAGCGTTCGATAAAAGACTGACGTGGCAGCGCAAGCTCAAGGTAAGGGAAAATCCTTTCCATTTTTCCGTGCTACGGTAGGCCTGTCGCTTAATATTTAACAATATATCCTCGCGTTGTAAAGATTGCTGTACGAAATACATAAAACAATCGCGTACAAATTCAATGACAGATCCCAAGTTTAGATTCGTGTAAGTATTGCCTTCCTGTACTCGAACAATTCTCTTCTTCAAAGATGTACAGAAATCATAACATAACGCAATCAATTATTAATACCTTATCTATTATTCATATTTCATTGTTTGTTATTTTTATTATACCCACAGTAATTTCATTTGATAGTCGCATCGTAGTCAGTGTCAATGAAAAATCAAAAGCACCATGTTTTTTTCTTCTCTCTCTCTCTCTCTCTCTCTCTCTCTCTCTCTCTCTCTCTCTCCTTCTCGTAAAGTATATCACATGCTGTGCAACCGTTTAAAAACTGAATTCTTTATTATGCACACCACTTTCTAATATTCAGACATCTACTGTGATAGTTCACGGACAAGAAGCTACTTTTATAAATAACCATACAGGATATACACCTTTAGAGACTTCTGTTTTAACACTGTAGCGTTGATTTCCGTCGGGGAAAAGCGTGGAAGGCCTCTGTAAGAACGAGGTCCATATTTATTAATTATGGAGCACTCTTCGATATACAACTACTCTGTTTCGCAATGTCGCGAACACGCCTCTAAACTATCACGCGTAAATAAGGTAAGTTACTCTGTAATCTTTGATCTGAAATAAAATACAAAGGGTGTGTCTGCATAAGACGGGCGTAACGTTGTTATAAAGGTAAAGGACTGAAACAGCTATTCGTTTCTGCGAAATTCCTCCGAAACATTCCCCAAGTGTACCGAATGAAGAAAGGGTGCCGAGAATCCATACCCTGAGCAGATAATGGCGTAGCGATCGTTCCTTGGCAAGAAGCTCGAACGTCTATGCTGAGTAACGTTTGTACCATAAAAAATTAAGCTTAATCCAACTTTATACAGTATACAGCATCACCTTATTCGTTTGTCGCGTCCGGTGAAATTCGTCCGTTAGTATCGCGCTCAGCGTGACCCGATTGTTCCCGACCTAACAGATATACCATTCTTGCGAAACGTGAACTGATCGAACGAGCATCGGAACGGCCGTGTCCCACGTGTTTCTCGCGAACACCTTAAGTAAATAGAACGCGAGCGTTAAGAGCGCGTGCGAGAAGCTAATGGGCCGCGCTCGTCCGTTGCTTGCCGCTGTCGCGCGCTGTGAATATCGATCTTGACAGCAATGGGAACCGGTCACAATCTCGCGCTTAACAGCACGTTAAGGTGACATCGCCTCATTCCCCTCCCGACACGGTTACTTCCCTCCATGCAGGCTCCTGAGACTGGCTCACTAACGTTGATTGAGGCTCCGAAATATCTGACGCTGCTGGACTCAGCGGTGGACTAGGTGTTGCTGGTGCGTCATCCGGCTGGCTTGCTTCAGCCGCATTTTGATCAGCCTCTGGATCGCAATCAGGCAGAGAAGCCTCCGATTGCACAGAACTCGGAGCCTTTGATACAGAATCCTGTACTCTTAACGATATAGAACTATTTTTATTGCTACTGCTATCTTCACCTGCAAAAGAATAATACGCATCTGCTGTTGCTACCCGATCTGCATAATATGTCGAACACAGTTAAAAAGTATCCTTACCACAAGGCCTAAGAACGAGGTAGAAGAGTAAGTCAGATAGAGAAATTATACCAGTCACTTTGTCATCATCATCAACGACTACTAGCCTATGGACCTAAAAAGAGTCGGGTAAAATTAGCAACCTAATAAGCTTCCTTTCGGCAAGTATGACCGGGGAATAAATAATACTGTACCTCGGCCCTAACAATCTTTTCCATAATAGTAAACAGGGTCTCGTCTAATTTACAACTTTGAACTCCTTCGAACCATTCATTGCGATGCTCGTTTGCTTCTCTTAATGAAACATCTAAATTGTTATATGTCTTTTCTGCAGCTAAATTCTGGAAAGCGAGAAAGCGTGGTTAATTAAATTGCGAGGTGTAATAAGCGTAGGCGCTAAGAAGCTGCAACGTCGGATTCACTTACGATAACATCGAACTTCGAATAAATGTTAACCAACTTCCCTTCGGCATCAACAATGGGCAATGCCGAGACTCTCCTCTCGACGAATTTCTTGAGTGCTAAAATTATGCTAGTTTCTTCCGTTGCTGTTTCTATGTTATCAAACGTACCTATCCTGAACTCCCTCAGCGTTTTGTTCGTAAAGGATGGTTTCGGTAGCTCGTGAATCTGTTATCAATCGTAATAATGTACATCTCTGGACCAACGGTCTTCTCTCTCTTTCACAGCTCTTTACGCCTCGTACTTACATAAAGGAAGAGGAACCTAAGTATTCGTTTATGCGTCAGGATATACAGAACGTTTCCAGTATCTGGGTCTATCACAGGCAAACGATGAATTCTATTCTGAATTAGAGTTTTAATAGCCTCGTACAGAGACGCATCGGGGCTGATGCTCACTAACGGATGAACCTGATCCTTCAAGACTTCTAGAATAATCAAATTCACGAAATGCTTTCATCAGCGGACGACGATTAGGGATTGCAATACCGGTAACCCGGTTTACCGGTTTCCCGGTAAATCGCGAGAAATACCCTCAAATTTTTACCGGTAATTCGATATATTACGTATATCAATATAGGGCATATATGCGTTCGTTATTTCGGTCTACATCGTTATCAGTGATAAAAACTTCAATTAATAATAAAGACGAAAACCGAAGTATCTCATGAAGAATCAACTCTAAGCCAAAAGAGAACTAAAAATCTAAATCAAGTCATCAAAATAATCGACGTATTTTCAAGTAGAAAAAGTAAGGAGAAAATAGTATATAGGTACAAATGGCATATGATTTCTTAATGACTATCCGACCAACAAGTGTAGAATCTGAGAGTGCTTTATCCCTGGCTGGATTATTTTGTACAAAAATTAGATCGCGATCAGGAGACCAAAGTTTAGACAAAATATGTTTTTTGCGTGCTTATTTGTTAAAAAAAATCTTAAATAAAAAATATTTAATTATGTATGTAAGATAAGATTCTTTTCATTGTTTTCGTGGTGAAGATCCATATTAATAAGTATTGTCAATAGTTACACAATATATCTATTTTGTGTTATCTCATTTCATATTTTATATTCAGAATAGTTTTATTTGCATATATTTATTATAATGCTCGATTAGAGTTAAAAAAAAGTTTTTTGTAACGTTTACTCTTATATTTTCAATACCGGTAAATTATCGGTAAACCGGTTTTGATTGAAAATTTTACCGAATTACCGGTAATTGAAAATGTCGGTAAATTTGCAATCCCTAACGACGATACATGAATTAAAGTAACGCGATTAAATCGCTACAGGTCGAAGCGTCCGTAAAAAGAAGAGGCGCTTACTTCTCCATGTATCCAACTCGTGCTCTTCCAATTCATCCATTGTTACGGACGGGCTGGTGTAATACATCTGCAGGATCTTTATGAAGTCCGTTATAGTTAACATCCCAACAAATTCTTGCTTCGTACTGTCCCATAATGGCGCAGCTCTCACACCTACGTGAAAAAGAAATACCCATGAGCGACGGCGTTACGTTGACTCTTTGGATGACTAACGCAACGATCCTGGAAGTCCAGACACTCGTAGAACCATTCTCCGATCGCGGCTTCGCCCGCTGGACTCAAACGCCCAGCGCGGAAGAACGAATAAGGCATTCTCTGATAGAGCGGACGGAAGCGTCGGAGAACGGTTCGATTTTCTCAATTTACCATTGTAGACAAGAGCGAAGAAGGCCTTCTTGACGAGGAGGTGGGTGTCGAAGACGACCAGCTTGGCACTGGTCGGTATTAGGTCGTAACATTTGTGAAATTTGAAGAACTTCACGAAGATCTGTGATTCGTCCTCCTCTGAAAGTCCAAACAGTTCACAGTAGAGTAGAGCTTTCTGATTTCGACGAAGCATCCCTCGTTTATTAATCCCTTTCTTTTAACGATGTCACAATGTTCTTACAGTAGCTACGCGCCACACTAAGACGGTGAAAACACTTTTTATTCCATTAATGATTCGCGGCGCTAAATGTTCGGTCACTGTCACGTTTTAACGCCATACCGGGTCCGAGGACTGTGCGTTGGGGTAGGTTATGGCGGTGGCGTAATTATTTGGCGCCGTGTCGAGTATCCCGGCGGCGTTTTCGGATATTAGATCGAAGCCGGAAGAATAGAACTTGCTAGAGTGTCTGATAAATAGAATAATCTACTGAAATTTCTGTGTATGCCCTGATACTAATTAACGAATATCTAACGAGTATCTATTTCGTGAATTATTCATACACATATATGCATGTATTACTATTTTAATAAAAGCAACGTGTAAATAGTATATTTGGAATCGAAAGAACTCCTATCGACTGATTTATTAATTCGAATTCTACTGCCAAAAAACTATTCGCACTCTTGTTTCGATCTACGAGCGTGGGCAACGATAATACGGGTCACAAGTACTTAATCAAACGTTCTCGCGAGGGGTGACATGTTATGCAACGTTGAAACAAGATCCATTAGACCATAATACGATGATGAGGATCACTTTGTAATTGCAAGAGACAGATTGCCCTTAAAAAAGGATGTTTTCCATTTAGCAAGATAATCGCGGAACAATTCATAAAGTCCTGTGGAGAACATTCTAGGAAGGGGAAGATTGTACTTCTGATTGCTCGATTAAAATTTCAGCGTAGACCTGACCGAGCTAAGTAGATCATCGATATATGCCTTCTTCCTGAACTTACAAGAGAGGATCCCCCATCCCGGAAATTCAAAAAATTATGAAACTTTCGGGACATGTGGAGGATATATAGGTATGTATTACGCAATTTTTTTTTTGGTGCCCAAATTCACTATAAGGGGGTGATATTGACACCTGAAAATTCGGCTATTTTCCGATTTTGTGTTACAACTCGCGAACTGTAAGAGATAGAAAAAAAGTTTTCAGATATAAGTTACTTCTTTTAATTGGGACTATCATTTGGTAAAAAAAATATTTTACAGCTCGCGAGTTATAACAGAAAATCGGAAAATAGCCGGATTTTCAAGTGATTTGGGGCAAAAAAAAATATTGCGTAATACATACCTATAATTTCATAATTTTTTCAACTTGCGGGTTGGGGATCTCCCCTTGTTAGTATTTAAAACTGATTGCCACCTGCATCTCCAGCTGTTTCGCAAATGTGCAACATTTAGGGCGACAAGGCTCGAGATTTGAAATAATTCAAAAAAGAAACGAAGAAGAGGAGAGCAAATTCCATTCCAGAAAACTGTTAGAACGGAAATAGGGTGGTCGATTAAATTGCTAGATCGGTATTCGAACCATCTTTCGCTCGTAGGATCACTGCTCGACGAAATGAGTTATTCAGCCCGTCGATAATTCCCTCTTGCTATGTCCGATACTCTTTTACATCTCGACCAGCCTGTTGAGTATGTTCATACACGCTCACAAGTTTTAAAATTTGAAATAGAAAGAAAATTTTATAAACTCCAAGAACAAGAGGAGAATATTTTTGAATTCAGATGTTAAACCTAGACCTTTCATGTCCCAGGTAAATAATCTACCAAGGGAGCTACTTAGATCGAGGACCAGTTAATATACTTATCATTGTATAATAATAAAATAATTGCTACCACTCATATAACAGCCAACGAAATTGTATCAAGGTTGAAATTTTAGAGACGAGAATATTTGCGACGCACTGGAGGGCATACGGCGCAGACATCTGGCTACAGGAAACGTTTTATAACTCGGACACGACCGATTTCCCGACTCATGTTCATTAACATGCACTGTGTCGTTCACCCACGGTATTCATCGCGGAGTAAAATTTTCATTAAATGTGGAAATATATTCCTCGACACCAGGGCCGAATTAAGGCCTTTAGAGATCCTAAGCACTTAAAAGATTTTTTTACTAAAAAGTGTTTCTAACAAAAGTTAGATTTTAAAATTCAGAAAATTATTTTTTTTTTCTATTTCTTTTACATGCTTAATTGTTGCTTATTGGTTAATCCAGCACTGCTCGATACGATGTTTGATCTACAACAGAGGAAATGGTACACTACGAAGACCCCGGCGCTATTGTTGCTCTCCTATAAGTAAACTTTTCCACCTGTTTGCTCACTGCTCGTCCACAGACTGCTCTAGACGTTTTTGCACATCCTGTACTGTCCGAGGAAAATTGCAGCCGACTTGTACGACACAGTTCCGAGAACAGCGGACTGTTTAAATATGAACAACCTATCGATACGTGGCACCAACAACGCTCAGCCACGGCGAGCGTTTTAATATTGCGAGCGGAATGGCGGGGCACTTTTTCTTTCCACCGCATTGTTCGTCTCTGAATAGAGAGCAAGTTCTTTCAGGACGCGCGAGGTGACAGCGTGCAGAGGATAAAAACCGTGGAAAACGAAGGCGAAATGCGAAGTCTCTGGTGAAAGCAAATTTACGGGATAAGGGTGAGCCAAAGGAGACAATAGGGGCGTGGGAAATGGGGATGCGGTGACGAATCAGGGAAAACAGCAGCGTCCGTGTCAACGATGCAATAAAGTGTTCTGCGACTCGCGTGTAGCAGGAAAACACAGATCCGAGTACGTTAAATTGATTGGTAAATCTGCTCTAAAGCTGTGGTATTAAAGTTGGGCGGGTTTCCGCAAAATCAGGGAAGATTTTAATTACTTGTTTTTTACAGCACAAGCCTCACCATTTTGATTGATTTCTTTTGATCTTGTACTCTTTGGTGGCTGCGCCTTTTGGGGGCAAATTTAAGCCGCACTGTCGATCTCTTTCAAATTTCGCAGCTATTTATTGGTTTTTCAAAACCATCAATAGAAGTAATAAGTGGATCTCACTTATTACGTTCTTTCGTTTCCATGTTGCTCCGACATTCCAATTTCGTGGCAAACGACGGGGATTATAAAGACGACCTCAATAACACTAGTTAATTGATATGTAATTTCCAATTTTATTTCTTTGATATTGCGTTTCCTAGCGGCTTGCTCTATTTCGAGCCAGATGTGGATGGTATATTAGAACTTTTTAATTACTTCTGTATGTAGGCCGAGGTCCAGCAGCAATCTCATCAATTGGTCCTGTTTCTTTTTTGGTCTTGGAACGTTTAAAAATGAAATTCATCCCTGGTGCCTTTGTGTTTCATTATAACACTCAGTTTCGCGAATCGAGCGTAAGATGATTTTAATTGCAGAAAATCAGTTAGAAACTAATTTCATTGCGAATAGATCCTCCGGCATTGGATGTAAAACTCTTGATCGTCATCGGTGTATTATAAGAGATGGCGTAAAAGAATTCCAAATCGATTACGTTCATCGTTTGAAAAGCATCGTTCTTTTGCCCCATCACTGTTAATTAGTGGAACAGCAACGGGCATTTAAACGTTCGATACAAGACACGATTCGTTTAAGCCTCGTTCGCATTAGTCAAGTTGTATTTCAAGGCAAGTAAAGTTGAAGGAAGCTCTACTTTACTTGAGGCTTGAGAGAAACCTGAAAGGATTTTTCGAGTCAAGTATGTAGTTTCAAGTTACTGCACTTCAAGTATTTATTTAATGGAAATTACTTGACTTCAAGTATTTATTTAATGGAATTTACTTGACTTCAAATATTTATTTAATGGAAATTACTTGCCTTCAAGTATTTATTTAATGGAAATTACTTGACTTCAAGTATCCTTTCAAGTTTCTTTCAAGTTTCAAGTAACTTGAAACTACGTTACCAATGTGAACTTATTGTTTACTTGACTTGAAATATCCTTTCAAGTTTCTTTCAAGTCTCAAGTAAAGTAGAGCTTCTTTCAATTCCACTCGCCTTGAAATTCAACTTGACTAATGTGAACGAGGGTTAAGCACTTTTAATCAATTTCTTCGAAACGAATACGGCAGAGCTCGAGTATGTATCAAGTAAATTATGAAGGTACACTTTGCAATTCACCGATGTGTCACTCAAGTGGAGCATAAAATACCAGCCTTTCGCTTCAATATCTTAGAATTGAATTATTCACGAACTACCAAGAAATGGCGTGGTTACAGGAATCGCACAAATGCTGTCCTGCGACATTCGATCGCTAAGGACGATCGAGTTCCGCAGGCTTCCGATCGAAAGCAATTGTGTCTCGACACAGTTCCTTAGGCGTGGGAAATCCAAGTTTCCAATTTGTACGCAATCACGTTCTAGAGGTACAAAAAAAAAATCCCATTAACTACTGACCCACATCAAGATAACGCTCTCCAGGCTATTACGCCCGGTTTTATGAAATACCTCGCGCGATAGTTATGCGAGGCAACGAATACTTGTAGATAAAAAGGAACGAAGCCTCGCACTTTTCTCGGGTGACTAATAATTTCCTCGCACTTGGAAATCCGCGGATTTCACTGCGACGCGAGCAAAGCGGGCAAAAAAGGGTCCAGAATCCGTGGCGATTAAGAAGAGAAGAAGAGGAGAGACGACCTTGCGCCGTGAGAAACCAGTTTACAATATTATATAGATGACAAATACGACGCAACAATAATTATCCACTGTATTCGCGGAATATTGAATGGCGGAAGAATCTGCTGGCATACACCGACGGAATTAAAGACACAGACAAATACAAGCACTACCTGAACAATATCTGCAAAAGAAGCAAAAACGATCGTCTAAATTGCTTCAACCTCGAGCACAACCTATTCGTAATTACGTAACACCAAGCGAAAGGGAAAATGCCACTACCTACGCAATTTTCTGCCCCCAACGAAACCTAAGGAAAACAAATGACGCCTTTCCCACAAAATCCGCCAACCTCCTTCAAATTAAGAAACAAAAATTCTACCTCCGTAATTATTCTCCTCGCTCAACACGGTGCAGCGACTTTCGCAAAGCCGACGCGTAGAAAGTTTAATTTCCCGTGCGAGAATGCCAGCCGATTAGCGACTGGAGGAGCCCAGGCCTAGCGAAGCCCTACTTCTACCTGCACACCGCGAAGAAGGAAGCTTCGCCTTTGGTGCCTAAAATCGAATCGCCGGCAAGTTGTGCTCCCTGGGGGAGCGGGTTGCACAGAGCAACGGGCTAAGCGAGGCATAGGGACACTGATTGGCCGCAGGGTGTAAAGGAGATAAGGTGCAACTGCTCTTAATTTTAATTCACCGGTTCACTGGAATCGGCAAATCGCTCGGGTCGCACCCGGTGTACGCACGAGATTGCAGGCTCGCCGAAACTCGCGAAACCTTCACTGCCCCGTCTCGGCTGAGAGAATCCCGGGGAACTTTCGCGGGGCAGCGTGGAAATGGCACAGAGGCTGTTAGAACGCGCGCGGCAAAATTCAGCGGCACCGTTCGCCGCGAGCTTTCCGCACAGAGATCATGAAGCTACTGACTGGCCAGACGATTGGTGCGGCACACCGAAGCCTTCGCTCCTCGGAGCGGGCCCGCGTTGCAAATATACTGGCAAAGACAGAGACGGTGGAACCGTTTAGAAACGCGTCGTCACGCTGTTCCCTTTATATCGGATTCCGGCGCGGCGCGCCTTCGAAGTAGCTCCCACGATTATTTATCGCGAGATTTCGGCAGCAACGTGGGCCCGGTGTGTCTGGAAATAGGTCCCGCGTGAAACGATACGTCGAAGTTGTGGAATAAATACCGGTCGCGGGAAGCTTGGCTTTCTGTTTTAGGCCGCGTACAGACTTGAGCACGAACGCGAATGAGGCAAGCCGAGGCAGACCCGAATGCCTCGGGCTGGAAAAAACTGTGATTTTTGTCCTGTGCGTCCCGCACGAGGCAAGCTGAGGCAAGCTGAGGCAAATTGAGACACACTTCTATATCTGAGTACCGTTAAGGAACTAGTTCTTGATCAGGCACTAATTTTTTATCAGTTCATGAAATAAATCGTTCTTTTAAGTTTATTTCAATAAATAATTGTTTGAAATAATTACTAACATAAAAATGGATAATTCAAAAATATATGTGTTGTCCGTGAAAGCAGTTAGTATTGTTAGTTTTCGAGAAAATAAATGTGTTAGGTGGCCCACTTGACAGAAGGCCCTGTTGAACGCCATCTCTTACTGTTCGAAGTAATAGATCACCATCGACGCCACAGCCGATTTCTTTGCTGGTTGTTGCGGTATTAAAGGTTATTTTCATACATTTTGCTTACAATAGTTTACTTTACAATGTAGAGCAAGAATTTTAGTATTATATGTATCATTTTGCTTTAAAAGTCACTGATCATTATTTAGTTCCAATTTTTTCTTGTGGAACTAATTTTTGATCACCTGAATAAAAAATAGGTTAGGACATTTTAAAATTATAAAAAAAAATAAATTTAGATGGTATAATACTAAAAATAAGTTTATTTGGTACTTTCTTTTTAATTAGAATCCGATTATTTACATTGAATAGTTCCTTACCTAATAAGAAATTAGTTCCCATATATTTTAGATGATCAAAAACTAGCTGCTCACCTAATCAAAAATTAGTTCCCATGTATTTTACATGATCAAAAACTAGGTCCTAGTCACCTTATTATTCCATACCTTATGAATAATTAAATTATACTCATTTTCAACTTTTTAAATTTTTTCCTTATATTTTAAACATTAATTCATCTTTTAATATAAAAAAGTCTATGGTTTAAAGTTGTATTAGGTTAAAAATAATTATTAAAGCGGGAAGCCCTCTAAACTGATCAAAAACTAGTTCTCTGTATATAAAATTTAAAAAAGCTATGTTCACGCGTTATGGCGTGGTAACGTAACAGCCCAAACAGTATAATCACCAGGGTAATCGCCGCGAATAATCTAATGGCGTTTTCGGACGGTCGCACTGGGGCGCATTGAGTGCGAATTTTGACCAATCGGAGGCGAAAAAGTTCACACTCTTCGCTTCCGATTCGGTAGGGTTCGCACTCGGTCCGCCCCAGTGCGACCGTCCGAAAACGCCAAAAGGTGACGAGCGAGCGGGCATAGCGTCTCAAAGTTCTTATTGACTCACCCTCCATATTCATTTTCTTTCAAATTCGTATTTCTCAAATGCGCCGGTAAGTATGGACTGGAGTGCATTATCGGAGTCTCGAAATACCTGGCTTACAGAGAATGGCATAAATGCTGTTATTTTATTGCACACTGAAACATCTGTTTTGAGGAACCTACATTTTTCTTTTTGAACTAACAGTTTGTCCATATTTTTACTCGCATACGAATCATTTAATTGTTCTCCCTTAACTCACACACACTGTATGCATATTCACATATCATATGTATATACGTGTATATGTAGGGTAAAGGCAGGTACTATGGAACAACACGTAATATGGAACTTCGTAAAATTTCGATAAAGAAATAACGAACTCTTCAGGTAATCGTTTATACTAGATCCCTAGACACAATAGACGATGATACTGAGAATTGAGCATCAGTCGGGCATCTATCATTGAAAGAGAAACGTTTATATTTTTCGTGGGGTGTAAATGTTTCTGACAGTTAAATATTGTAATGAAGGTATGTTACAAAGTATTATTTTGATATAATTTATCATTAAATATGTGTGTTCTTGATTAGCGAAATAGCGAAATAGCGAAGATTCTGGTGAATGAAGATTTGCTGAGCAATATCTGGGTGAAGAACACTTTGAATACGTTTATCTCGGGACGGAAGCTTCGCGTGGAAAATTTTTGTTCCGCGTTATCGACTTGCTTTTCCACGTAGAGTCATCTGTACTTCATAGTACCTCGTGTATTCCTAGTCTCATAAAAAAGGAATTGCAATTGAAATTGTATCGTCAGATGGCGTGCGAAAATTGAAACTGAAGCTGAATTTTAGAATATCCTTTGCGGTGTCTTTTGAATCACTCCGGACCGAGGCAGACTTTCAAACCATCTATTTGCTAACGCTAGGCAAGGAATTCCCATACATACGCGATGATTTCTATGCAGGAATGTAAGAACAGGTTCAGCGATCGTTGACCTGGCGTGACGTACATGTGAGAACATGAATCGATGGCCATGAAAGCATTGCCATCAATTGCACTTTGTTCTTGAAATGGATTCGCGATGTCCACGCTTCGTTCGACGACCCCGGTCGTCGCCGACGTCCACAGTCTCGTTTTGTAGAAACAAATATAACTTCGCGGAAGCCTTCGACGCCGAAATGCTGGCCGCGCCGCGGTCGTTACGCGAATTCCGTACAGGAAATTGCTATCATTCCGAGGGATCCATGGAATCGGAGTGATTTACATGGGGGACCCCATTACGTTCTAATAGGATGGCATTGTGCCTTCTAGAATCGGTATAATCTAGAAAGGGCGCAATTAGAGAGTCGAGTCTTGTGTTTCGATGCTTCCGCTGGGCAATTTTATTCCCGCATCGCTGTTACGTAACGCAAGCCTCGTCCAGTGGATTCTTTTCAATTCGATCTCACGCCACGCTTTGGATCCGTGTCCGAAAAAGTACACGCCTCACACGTTGTAGGTACAATGATAATACGTATTATAGACTGAGTCATGTAATTGGATCGTGTGGTATCTCTTGCTCAATGTTTATCTTCCCGTAAAGTCACTTTTATCGCGAGTGCAATGAGGCACGTAGATAGCAGCTGCACTTTCCCTTTAAGGGGTTACATACCGTTGACAGGTGGGAAAATAGGGACATTTTTATGATACTTTTTTTATATGAAGAAACGTCGTGTTTAAAAATCAAGGTGACTATGAAGAGGACTTGGGGGAAGGGGCTGCTATGGCGCCATTTCTTAAGATATCAAATTTCATTTTGAAGTGAATGCAGCTTAATCTATAGGGGAGACCGGGGCTACTTGACTAATTTTTTACATTCCTAATTTTTATAAATAGACCATTAGTATTTTGTTGACTTACTGCATACCAAAAGTTTCCAAATTTCATTAGGTATACAGGCATAATTGTGAAAATTGTTTTCATTGAGTCTAGGTTGTAGTTTTTATTGTATTTAGAGTAGTGAGACGAATAAGTCAACAGACCCCGGCTACGGGGTTAGTTGACAAATATGATGGGGTCAGTTGACTTGACATTTACTTTTCAGTTTTAACCCTTTGCATGCGAAAGGTGTATATATACGCTGTCACAGTACATCAATATAATGTGAAAAACGTATATATACGCTGCCAATTCCATCAATATAGTATACGAAACGCGTACATATGTATACTACGACCAATAAATTTTTTTATTTTTTCACTCCTCCACAGTGTTATTTTTTTTTATTAATTATCATGGTCTAAGATACTGTAATTATTTTGTACTGGTTTGTTATGGTCTATTTGGAAGGCCTGAGAGTTTGAAGGGAGGATAGGGTGTAAAACTGGTAGGGTTGAGTTTGGAAGGATTTGTGGTGGGGGAAGTGGACTTGAGCAGCTAAACTCTTTGCCTCGACTGCATCTTGAGGATAAAAAATGCAATTATTAGTAGTATTCCTATGCTTAGTCAAGTAACCCCGTCCGACATTGTTACCATGTTAAGGGTCGTACGTACAAAACCTCCACGCACCGGATAAAATAAAATTCCGTAAATTATAGTCAAGGTATCACGTTTCCACAAAATATTCAGGAAATAACATCAAGCAGTACTTAGTGGGCAAAAATTCATAAATAGTCAAAACGAAAATATTTACTTCCAGCCGACCTTTTTAGATTTTTCATTCTCACTGACAGACCACGCAAGTTTTTGTCACGGCGACACATTAAATGGCAAGCTGGTCATTCATATGCTCCAATATTGCGAATCGCAGCATAATTTATTCCATAATACAAGAATTAAAGGGAATTAGTCAACTAACCTCGTTAGTCAACTAGCCCCGGTCTCCCCTACACAATAAGGTGTATACGTTGATTTTTAAATATGACGCTTCTTTAGGGTAAGTCCGGGAGTGTTCGACCACCGGGAGAGTCCGGCCAGTGCTGATATTTTAATACTGACGCAAGATAGGGCACTGTGTGTCATTGACACAAAAGAAATGAAGGCGCTTGTTGTTTATCTCACATTGACCATTGTCACAAATCCATATTTTAATTATAAGATACAGTTAAGACTTTATGCGAAGCTGAAAGTTTTTAGACCAACTTACAGTGGTGGCAATATTTGAAAAACAGGTAAGTTTATTTACACTCTTCCGATATTGGGGATATAATATTCATATAACTACAGTGTAACACCAACAATACGTATGTATTCGTTTTTAATTTTTTTTGATTAGGTGGTCGATCACTACCTTGATTACTCGTAGTGGGTGGACGGTCTAACCCCGACATGCGGGTGAGACCGACCAGTTGCAGTGCCATGTTTTTGATTGAAAATGAAAATAAATATTTGAAATTATCGCACATTATAATTTATATATACCCTAAATTGCTTGGGCTTTGCTTTAATGTGCATAAAACGGCAAAAATGTGAAAAACAACGATGCTACAATTTATTTTCCAAAAAGTGGTCGAACTCTCCCGGACTTACAATATATGAAAAAAAAAAGTATAAAAAGAACCCAATTTTTCCATCTGTCAGAGGTAGGTCACCCCTTAACAGGATTATAAATCTATTAACAATAACTTTATTTCAAGCAAATCTATCGCGAGAAAGTAGAGGAAATGGGAAGACGAATCTTCCTGTATAATTCAATTTCTCCCCAAGTTTCTTTTTTTAGTACCAATAATGGTAACGTTGAAATACCCACAACATTTATTTCACCTATCATTTAGCATTGCCCTAAAAAATTAAGTCTTCATATTTGCAACACCTGGCACCAACTCGGATGAAGGGTCCATTTTCACTTATAATTGCCCACTTGAGAACTCAAGTAGGATTTAAAATCCACACGGACAGCGAGTAACGCTTACAGTTCGATATTCAGCGCGGGTCAAAATGGACCCGTCATCCGGGTTGCGAGGGTGGGATATCCGTCAGCGGGGTATCAAGGACGGAAGCCGAGCCGTAGCAATATAAATTCGCAGCAGATGCATTCCGAGGACACTTGAGAACGTTTCGCGTAAATGTCAACGGGGTTGGACCGACGGGATACCTTTTTTGAGGGTCCAGGCGAGCTCGTCTTCGAGGGGCGGGTTCTCGAGCTCGAACTCCTTGATGAGATCCTTGGAGTAAACAGGATCGTCGTCCTGGCTCCACCAGGCGGCCGTGACCCGCCTCAACGCGCCACGGGCTCCCTTAGAATTCGGGTAATAATGCAGGGCCAACATTATCCTCCACTGTCATTCCTCGTAGCCGCACCTTTGGCCGAGCTGTCGTCCGCCCTTTCCACGATGTCATCGCCACGAAAGTTGTAGGATTGCCTCATAAGCAACGTTGCTCCTCACAGTCTCTTTCCACGCTCATCACAATCTCCTAAGAGCCTGTGTCGCGGCCGACGATACCGACTGGGCCGAGTGCAGGAATATCGACATAAATAAAAAAAATTCCACGTCTCATCTTCGGCTCGCCGGTTTTTAACGTCCCACTCGATGAGAGACCGAGAACCATTATTTCGCCAGGAAGATCTTCCTCGCGCGGGGAACCTTAGCGCGCCGAGCCAGCGATCCGACTTATTACACCGTTCGATGTACCGTGCGTCTGATGGAATTTCATCTTACGCGGAAGGGAATCCTCGAGGATGAGAGCACGAGGATGGATACTCTGTTAATCGATAGTTACCAGGTGACCGGGCTTGGGCGAGAGGCACACCCGTGCCTTGGAAACTAGTCGCGGCGAGCTCAACAGAATTTTTCGCCATTAAAATACGTCCATCCGAACGTCCGAAGTGTGATCGAATTTTCGACTGCCGGTAATACAATCCCGCTGGGAAATTTATTCAGCGATCGAGGAACGTGGGGGGTAATGATATAGCGTCGATGGAAATGTGAATTCGGAGCGATGATGCGTTATGCCGAAAAATTCGGATGGCTAAACGTGTTTGACTTCTGTGTAATATTAATCCTAGGAAACCCCAGCTGTTGTTCTGCTCAAACGATTTTCAGTTATATTAAACATCTGAACACTTGGTACTGAGAGAAATGCGTAAGGGAGTAGAAAAATAAATGTATAAAAGAAAGACACTCAACTCATGAGTACCTGACTTAAGGGGACTAGGCAGTCGAAAAATCGAGTTTTTTTTATTGCATTTTCCGAAAGTACTATCTTTTCTGAATAAAATGCCGTAACTTATAGCGTCGCCTTTGCCTAGAAACTTTAAACGAGTTTTTCTCGAATCTTTTTTTCTCTTGGTTTTTTCCTGATTGCGAACGAATGGAGGTTCAGATCGACTTGAGAAAAATTACAGGATGTGTAAAACATCTGCCATTTCGCCGCAAACCTCTGATAAGGTCCGTAAAAATTCGAGATTTTCATAAAAAAAATTAAGAAATCACCGGATTTTAGTAGCGCACAAACAAAAACGAATTTTTCTCCGAAAAATCGCCTTTTTACAGTCACCAATCGCATGATTTTGATTTAATTGTTGTTTTTATAGGTTTGCGCGGAAACTATGAATCCAACAAACAAGGATCTCACCTTTGAAACCGGATTACGTCACATTTTAAGACCGATATTAAGGCAAAACGACAGAAAAACATTAAAATGTTTACCCGTCTGCAGCGCCAGTTTTAAAGAACATATCTATTTCATACCATTTTTTTTTCAATCTGTATGGTAGTCATAAACATTGGGTAAAAGGATACATCTGGATGTGCTTCCATTCTTTTACAAATAAATAAAGGACAGAGTGTCTTTCTCACGGAAAACGACTGCCTAGTCCCCTTAAGGTGCTAATAACGTGACATAACTTAACTGTTTCTTTCATTAGGAAAACTTGCACTTATTTACTCTGAGTCTTCCATGTTACGAATAAAGTAAACATCTCCATTTACACTGTGCTTGCCGCACACTGAAGACAGCTTGAGCAAAGGATGGTTGTTTCAGCTACTTTTGACAGCGTCCAACAGAAATAAACACGACTTCTAATTCGTTTCTTTACAATTTCTGACACGAACACATAACATTGGTCTACAAAAGTTATTTCATGGAACGAACTGTAGTATAAAACTAGGGTTTGCCGGTTTTTAAAAACCGTGTTTTTTGATAAATTTGTAAAATTCGAAAACTGGTTTATAAATTTAAAAAACTGCTTTTAGATATTAATGAATTATTTAATTAACAACGTTAACATTCTGACTTGAAATCTTGTAATAGAATTTCACTGTAAATCTAATCATCGCAAGTTCATATTTCCGGAAGAATAATACTAAATGAAATAAAGATTTATAAATATTATTTTGTACGGATCTTAATTATTTTAATTTCTTTTTAATTGGTCTTGTACGAAGCATATTTTATTTTGCTATATTTTTGTAATTCCATAAATATTAAATAAAGTGAGAAGTTTTAAAATAAGTATAAATATATTTTACTGCTTTATTAACTTTTTTTTTTTAAATTCGAAAACCGCTTTAACCGATTTTTTTAGAATAGCGGAATTCGAAAACCGGTTTTTGCATAAACCCTATTTAAAACTTCGCGGACATTTCTTACCCCTCCCTCGGGCTTCCTAAGGTTAATAATCTCTTTCCTTAACGCGTTTGAAGTGTCTCAATCAAATCGACCGAGCAGCTCGCTTCCCGAACGATGTACCGGGCAGAGGGATGGAGAAGTTGGCAACGAAAACAAATCTCGCTGCGATTACGGTAACCGAACAAAGGGAGGCTTCTGCTGGCGAGCAGGAATCCGTCGGGTTCCGTTGGCGACGCGACTAGATCCCCTCGGTTTGGATTAAATCCGCGATCGAAATAGAGTTTGCTTGGCGATGGAACGTTGGCCGAATCTCGCGAGGAAAAAAAGTACCGGCCCCCGATGAACCTCGACCCGCCTCTGCCAGACCAATCTCCGTGACCCCGAAACTACGGATTCGAATCGTTTGCCCGGCCAGCGATCCAAGGATCCACGGCGCTACAGTAATTGATTTACGGACTATACCGAATCACACGGTCGAACTAAATCACTCGTCCCGCCGGTAACAACCTCCCACTGTACGATTGCAACCGACGCGGAAACACGTGGGTTTTAACGGCGCCCGCCTACCAGACCTCGCTCCAACTGTGCCGAATCCAGGCAACAGTTTCATCGCCCGACGATCACAATCGAATTTTAAACGAATTCGGTGGATTCGGTGTCAATTGCCGGAATTGGAACGGTGTAAAGTGACAATTAAATCTGAGTGATTTTAAGCTTTGCGACGAAGGTGAGCTCCGACAAATCGCAGAAGCAGAGCCAACGTACGAAACGTCAACGATATGGCTTCGGAATAAGAATTGTTTGCGAAGACGCAGCTTCCGGGAATTCTATCCCACTTAACGTTCTACCAGGTGTTCTCACAGAAGCAGGAACGCAACGTCCGACCTAAACGCACGGTATAAAAATGCGGTTATGCAACTGAACTGTTCCCGTTGCCAATCGGCGGGTGTATGACGGGTAATTGACAGTTGGTCCGTTGCCCGGACGTAAGGTGGTTACTCCGATCGCAATGCTTCACTACCAATAAACCCACAGAATATTCCTCGCAACTTCGTGAACGAGCAACGATTATTTAGCCGCCACGGCCTGCTGGCACGGATCCGCGGGTGCCTCAAGGGGTCCATAAAAATGGTCATTTCTCATCGATCCGATTCCCGGGACCATCGCGGCTGATATACCTGCTTAGTCAACGAGAAACTGCGAGAACGAATGTTGTTCGTCGGCAGAAAGAGCCCAGCTTCTATCGTCGCGGTAAGAAACGGCAACCTGACGTTCGCTCGGCGGCTAGTGACTGAGGAGAGGGCTTCCGAGGGAACATCTTTGCTCGCTCGAGCCCGCTGGTGGTCGTCGACGAGGAAACGGCCCACCCGGCGACACGAGACACCGCGAAGGAACCGCGCCTCGACCACCGATAGTCGACCTCTGACCGATCTGCCGCGCGATGTTCCTCAGCTTCGCCGCTGGCGAACCGAATAACCGTCTTCGACTGCTCGGCGGCTTCCTTCCGTTGCCGCCGCGCGGCGACCACCACCTCCGTCGACGCCGCTCGTCATCGTCATGGACGCGATCGTGCCGAGAATAACTCTCCACATGAAATCCAGGGCTCTTGCCAAGAAAAAAGGCACCGCCGACGATCGCCTCGCCGCCCCTGTTCTAGCCCCGGCTTTCGGCTGTACTCGCGGCGAGTGCACGTTTTTTTAATTATTAAGCGCATAAATAAGTGACGCCCAAAGGGGTAGCCTGACAGCGGCCGGGCTGGTTCGCCGTGCCCGAGGTTCGCCCGATTTCGATCCGCATCTGGACGCTGCCCGCCTGGCTAGATGGCAACACTCGAGACGCTCGAGCGAATCTGGCTATCTACCAGCAAGGGGCTCGCCTGGCGAATTCCTCCTTTTACGACGCCGCCGCGCGCTCGTACAACCGCCGCTTTTCAAGGTGAGATCCGTTACCTACTGCGACGCTTTCCTGCCTTTTCCTCGGCGCATCTAACGGCGGCGATGGCTGATGAATGTCGCTTCGTTATTGGTGAATTAACTCGGGAGTGGTCGCGGTCCGAGCACCCTGCTACTACTCTGGGTTTTAAAGTCGTGTTGGGAGCTACGGGACTGCTCCGAATACTTCTCCCTCTCAGTACCTTGCTGTGGAATGATATTCTTTTGTGCCCTACTTTCAGTTTTATAGCCATTTTTATACGTTCCGCAGAAATGTCTCGAAAGGTTGCGAACATGTCCCTGAGGAAGTTGAAGTCTCATGACGGTTCAAGGCTCCAGTTTGGAATTGAGCACTTATTTTATAGTACTCCTTTTGGAAGCTGCAAATTTTCTGCTTATATGACAATGTTGACTGTTTGTTTGTTTGTGGTAATTTTAAAGCTTTCTTCAGTTAATAATTCAGGATGACAACATATTTCAAGGTCACCCAAACCGGCGAGGTGTGCCTGAAAAACGAAGCCTCCAATCGATTCGAATCAAATTCGAGCATGTTCTCCAAATGTGTGGTTTCAACCTGAAGCTAGATTGAAATTAATAAAAACTCTTATTCTTTATGAAAAGCAACTAAAACCTCATATCTATGTCTAACGAAAAACGCATTTTTTTAAAAAATGGCTATTTCGTAGCAGTCATTTTCATAATTTTGCTGCTTTTATAGGTTCACTACAGAACCAGAGATATTCTGAAGTGGAATTTACAAGCAGGTCGCTGAATTTCGTTCCGTTTCGTCAAAATCACTGCAAAACAAAAGAAACTTTTTTAAAAAGCCTCTTTAATGATCCACTTGTAGCGTCATTTATAATGCATATTTTTTGCGAAACAAACATATTTTTTTAAAGCTTACGATGCTAATAAACATTGTGCCAAAGAACAAGTCTCAGCTTCAATTTATTTCTTTGAAATTAATTAAAGAAGAAATGCTTCATTATGGACAAAAACGACTGCCCTATTAGTACCCTTAAGGGGAACCTGTATTTGGATCGCGTGGTGAAGATAGTTGAGCAACTTCTTGAATTTCCATTAATAGTATTAGAGTTTATTAACGACCCACGTTATCTAGCCTGTCCAACCACAGTGTCCTGATCTACGACATTTCAGTAATTTTCAACGCTAACGAACCTCTCGGCGGAAGTTAAACCACACGTGCAACTAAAGCTGGTCCCTTGTTACCGCGTCAACGATCACCTAATCATTTATTAATGGGATCCATGTGCTTCCCAAAGGACGCAAACTACTCGATCCATCGCTTGAAAATGAGAACGCAAGTCACGTGAAAAACGGCAACTATCACTCTGCTTTTCCAAAGCCTTGCAAACAGAGATTAATAATAATCCTCATTTTTATAAACTATGATATATCATTTAACAACTTTGTTGTTAAGACATTATGTAAGAAATTAATTCAAGGTAGAGCTCCGCTCCTACACTGTGCTCGTTAAGAGTGTCAAAAAGCAGATACGCACAAAGTGAAAAAGAGTCCTCATTAACGGAGCCTGTCCGCGCAAAGAAACGAAGTAATTGAACGCAGTTGTGTAAATAGGAACGGTGGAAAGGTTATTACAGAAATTGAAGAGGCACGGGAAAGCTCGATTCCATTAAGCTACTTGGAATTAATTGGGGTCGCAAATATCGATTCGCAACAAATTCCATTATCTTTTTCATAAGAAGGACACAAGAGAAAGAAACACAATTATCAGTTAATTTACTACGGCCTGAACAGAAATTAAATTCTACCTCATAAACCCAACACGCTTACTTCAAATATTATTAAAATTATTTTTATTAAGAAATGCATTAAACGTCGCCTTGAATTCTACTTGCCCATTTAAAAAAAAAATTGTTCCCCAATTGCAGAGCGTAAATCAATCGGTCAGAATTTGATTCGGAATTCCACCTACCACTAGCGTTATCGATTACTTCGGTTTAGCAACAAATACAGCCCGGGGAATGCTGGCGGTTAATCGATAGCAACCATTACCGAGATTATTATTACGCAGCACAACACAACCCGTATTTCCCCATCGAAATATTCCAGTAAATTTCCGCAGTGTTGTTTACATTGCGGCACGATTAAGGATCACCTTTCCCGTATAATTACTCAGAACGTCGAATTAACAATCGTAATAAGTTGGTGCTTAATTGGTTGTTACACGCGGGCTCTCCGTACCTAGTCACTACGAAGTAAAAAGAGGTTCGTTTCTAAAGATCAGTTTAACGTCTGGCTAGTTTCTATACAGCAGAATCAAATACCTACTGGATTTATTGAAAGTAAATACAGAAATTCAAATAGATAATTGCTGTTCTGCCTTTCCGTGATCTAAATACGTTTTACTAATATAATTAACGAGGTGGTGTCTTACTTAGAACGATTTATTTTACCGAATATTGCCCTTCATTAGTTCAGTAGGTATTTTCTTAAACTTTTGCATAAGCTCTGCAGAAAATTTATTATCAAAAAAATTGAAATAATGTTCTTAGTATTTTAATAACTTCTGCGTGTTGTGTGTTTAATTTTATCAAATAAATAATGAATTGACTTTAAATAAAAAAATTTGATATCCCTTATTCGATAAATATGAAGTTAATTATGCTTAAAAATAAACCAGATGCACAGTAATTGGGTACCCCACAGTAATTGGCTCCTCTACCCTACTTAACAGAACGTCTAGCCACGCTAGCTATGCAGAATGCTCGCAAATATGATTTGCTAGGGATTGCAACAGGTGACACGGCGCACGTTACACAGCATTTGTCTACGGCAGCGATGCCCCGATGGGCGGCCCGAGGGTACGAGCATCCATCGCATTTTCCAAAGCTAGCGTGGAAGGGGGTCTCGAAACCAATGAAGTTGCAGGCATGTAACGGACGAGGAAAACTCTAGTAGTGTGCGTGCAGGGTTGCCAGGCGTACTGAAAAAATGGCGGTGTGCTGGCCTATATGACGTCATACGGTGTAGGAGAAGGGGAATACTTATATTTGATTGGTGACGCCGTGACGTCATGTCAACGCGGAGCCAATCCAAGCTAAGTGACGTCATATATGCCAGTACGTGTACTGGATCGCCTGGTAACCCTGTGTGCGTGTAGGCTCGTACCCTGAAATCAGCATGTAACCGTTACATGCTGATTTCATTGCGATTAAATTGATTTGACTTCTGGTTATAGGCAGATTTCAAGTCGTTTGGATTTGCGGTTATGGGTTCTATTTTTTGATGACAGGATAATTTTTTAAACCCTGGGGGGTTTCTTTTTCTTCATAATTTTGTATTGTCATCCAAACTACGTATGCCTGCCAAGTTTCAAGTCTATTGGATAGTTGGAAGTGGGTTAAAATTGAGCTTCTAGATTTGAACTGAACAAACATACATACAAACAAACACACAAACAGAGGATTGAAGCTGAATAAAAATCGTTTAATAAGAAACTTTTTGTTAATCAGAGGTGTAAGTGGGAATGTTCAAGTCTATTTCGTCCAATTACATAATATTATTGTTTAATCATTAGTCAATTCCTGTTTATTTTCCCAATTCCTAAAATGTAGAACACTGGGGCTCCAAGAGTCCCAGTCATATAAGCCTACGGGTACGAGCCTACACGCACACTACTAGAGTTTTCCTCATCCGTTACATGCCTGCAACTTCATTGGTTTCGAGACCCCCATCCACGCGAGTTTTGGAAAATGCGATGGATACTCGTACCCTCGGGCCGCCCATCGGGGCATCGCTGGTCTGCGGTGTCGCATCGATAACACTTTTGTAAAATCATTTCCCATTGCCACAATTTCTCATTCCTTTTATGACAGTTAATCCTCTGTAAATAGACAAAGTGCATTGTGTACAACGCTTTGAGTCGCGGGTCTTGAAAACTGCCCCTTTAAGCCCGTCAGACCTTTCGCTACTTTCTACACTTGATTCCACATTGGAGCATCTCGACGCCCCTACCGATTTGCGACCGATCTGCGCAGCTCCCACTGCTACCCACGGTTTGAACCGCATGCGATTGGTCGTGGTAATTTCCAAGGAATAATTGGTACATCCCAAACGCGGGACCTGACCGTTGTCAACGTAAACAGTCCCGCACGAAGAGTGAACAGAGAGAGTAGAGAAGGCCGTGCGACGGAGAAAAACATAGGCGGTTAAGTGGGGAGGCGGCGTAGCAACGTCGCCTGAGGGTCGTGCCGGCGCGAAATCTTGATGCTCTACTGTGGAATCAAGTGTAAATAATATCGGCGTGAAAGCGCACAATTTGACACACAGTGTTAACATCACAATTCCAAGTTCCTCGATACTGATACCGATTCACAGAAATCGGCTTCGATAAATTATCTCACAATTCGTAGTGCCTTCCTGTGTCACCTAAACAACGACTAGAATTTTATTTAAATAAAAATCGACAAAGGAAATCTACCGAACACGGAGTTGTGGGTTTCTCGTCTCTGTACGCGGCCGAATCAGCGAGCAAGATCCTCGAGCGCCGGACGATTCCATTTTCCAATGGCTAGAACCTAGGCCTCGACCCGTATTAGTTGGATTATAAATAAACACTCCCTTCGGCGGGCAACGTTGTAGAAAATCGCGGTGAAACGCGTTGAAACGCGTCCATATCAGAAGAAAACTTTTATATCGCAAATAACACCATTCCCCTGCACACGGGTCCGAACGGAGCGAGCAACAATTAAACGATATTCAAAACAGTCATTGGATCGATGAAACTCCACGGGTACTCGTGTTCTGGAGCACTTTTGCGTCGCACAGTGGCGAATTTGCCCCAGATCATGGCCAAAAGTAAAAAAAAAATTATTTTATTTTAAAACTCTGTGTAGTTTTTTAAAAACATTTGTGAAATATTAGAGCATGTTTTCCAGTTAAAATCATTTTTTAATCTGCAATTCTCTAAAAAATATGCAACTTCAAACTTAATAGCGTTAGAAAATGGTTATTTCCGGGTAAAATTACAAATTATGCTACGATTTATTGTCGATGTAACAAGATAATCTGTCGATGTCGGTATTCTCTAATATGCTCGAAATTCATATTTACATTAATTGTATTATTTTTTAAATATTTCTGCAGCTGTGGTAGATAAAAATACAATACCTATATATATATATATATATATAGGTATTGTATTTATATATATATATATATATGTCTCTTTTTCTTTGAGCGAATAGTTGTGTATCAAGCGAGATGAAACTTCGATTTTGTTTAAAGTAAAGTTTAAAGGGCACAGAAGAAGTTCTGATTGAAATTAGACTTCAATTTTTAATTCTATAGTTAAAAAGGTGTCGGTATGTTGTCTTAATATATAAAGCAGAAAGTGTTTGCGTGTTCGTCTGTCGCTTAAAAACTTTCGAACGGTAAACTCTGGGGTCACAAAAATGTGTTTCAGCTCATTATGCTTAACTAATCCAGACGAATGTGACTATGCTCACAAAAAATAATTTTTTTGGTATAAAATCAGAATCTAAATTTCGGGCGACGCCGAGTAGTAAAGCTAGTTGCATATATTCAACATTGTGTTATAACATTTATTATTTGCGATTAAATATCAAGTAGAATCTATCCATATTATAAAAGTATACATGTATAATTGAATTTTTTAAATATATTATAATCTTAAATATATCTATCGTTATCTTTCGGGAGTCATGTTACTGTAATTTATTTCAACAATTCAACTTCGATTTGAAGATATTAGTACGGCCACGATTTCCGGCAAATTCGCCACTGTGCGTCGGGTCCTCAAGAGAAATCGCAAGTCTCGCACGGAGCGTCGGTCGACGCGACTAATTCGCTGCCAAAGGGCGTGCAGCGTATCGAAAACTGTTCCGATACCAGGCGCCGAGGGAGCAGTACGAAAATTCCATTACCCCGTTCGCCGGGGGTTCCCGTATTATCGAACGCACCCCGCCCCATGACCTAGACCCAAATACAAATGCGCGAATGCGTCATCGAATGCAATCTCTGCGACCTTGATAGCGCGGGGGGGCTCCCCTTTCAACCCTCTTTGCTCGGCGACGTTTTTCCGCCTCCCTATACGCTCCCTTCTCCATTCCTTCCCTTTGTAATCCCACCATTTGCCCGCCGACGTGTCTGCACCTGTACAGGACTCGCCACAATGCGTGGTCATTGGCACGGGGATGAATTGAGGGTAGAAAAACGGCGGGCAACCCTTCCTCGCGTTCTATGTGCGTGACCCTTAGTTGGTTTCGCGGAAATGATTGTTGGTCACTTTGGGGAATTATTGATTCCTTAGGAAATATTTATTGCATCCAACATGCAAATATTTATACCTCTCTTATTAGTATTAGGATAAATATTATTGCAAAAATGTGTAGCTCAGATTTTGGCCAAAATGAGTTGACTGCCAATCACTTTATTAATCACATTGCTATGAAAATTTGTAATAAATATTTCCGGTACTGTAGGTGATTTATAGCGATTACTTTAGTTTAGCTTTTATCTAAACAAGAGATTATCTCATAAACCACCCTTTGAACGCTCATATGCTGCGCGCGGGTCTCCCACAGTCGCACCTCTTAACATACGTCCATATCATGAAAACACTCAAAAGCGTCGCCGCGAGAACGACAGATCGATGAGAAACAAGCTAAAACGACCTCCCCCGAGCATTCCAGAGATGAGCGAGATACAAAGTTACCTCGAGTGGCAAATATCCGTGTAGGAGCAATTGCGCGGGCGGGATCTGCGATAAAACTAATTGAAACGGGGAAACGCTTGTAGAACTACACGATCCGATAGGGTTAAACGTTTCCGCGAACTTTCGCTGCCTTTGCGTCATTCAATTCATCCGGAAAGTTTCGTCCACGGTTTATGATAAACCCTATACAATTCCCCGTTTTCTTGACTTCCCTCGCCCGCCATTCCACTCCCCTCCGCGCCGCCAATTACCTCCCTGTTTCGTTTATTCCCGTCTGCCGTTCATCCTGGTTCCCAGCCTCCCACGAACCCTTCGCCTGTTTCCGACGCGCGGGGGCGAGCTGGACTCCCGGGAATTCATCGATCGGCACCACCATACACCCACGACACGGGGGGGGAAAGGATAACGGAGGACCGGGGAACCCAGTAACCACGATTTCAAGGGGGAATCTATATAAACGGATCGCCGAGCACGTGGCAAGCGCTTCCTGGTCTCGTTTAAAGCCCCTGGGCTGCCGTGGCCCGGGATACACGGCCATGATTCGGCGCGCCTGACGCCACGGCGCAACTTTCGAAACCCACGCGTCCCGGGCTCGCAACGGGCACGCCGGGTAATACGATTACGCTTTCAATGGAGTCAGGGATCTTTTGCGCGCTGACTCGTAGGTCTGGCAGATGAAAGCTCCTATCACTTTCGGGGATTATTAATCTTCTCGAAATTTCAGAAAACACTCGGGAATGCTAAGATGCGACTTTTAGGCGTGTATTCTTTTTACTGTCTAAAGCGCGGAAAACGGAATTTGTCTGTTTTTTTTCCCCCGAGCCTCGGGTACTACTTAGATAATTGTTTTAAATAAATAATGGGCGATTTAATAGCGCTTGCTTTCCGGACTACTCTGATCCGCAACACGATTTATATGCAAAATTATTTGAGGCATTGAGAGCAGAAAAGGACGGTTCCACATTTTTTTGCGGAATTGAGTTAGCAGTAACGTATGAAAAATTATTTTTCTTCCAATGTGGGTTAGTCCGTTTTTGCTTTTAATGCCTCATTTCATAAAAAATCATTTGATTAGGGAGCCAATAACGAAATAATTCAGAGGAGAATTATGTGCTTGTTCGAATACCAATCTACAAGTGTTTGAAGCTAACGTTCAGTGAAACAAGTTACCCAATATATTCTTCGAATAACCATTTCTGAAATATCTGATTAAAATAATGCCCAGGCGAAATTGGTAAGATCGACTTTATCGTGTCTTTGACGCAGTCAGACTTGGTGGACACGTGTTCACGAGCGACCAATGAAATTCAACGATCTATAATTTACTTAACCTCGCTTAGCGCCCCTTATTTACGCACTGCCACTTATTTATAAATACATTACCTGCTCCATCGATTTACCGGCTCTCGGTGCTTTCCTAGGAAAGCTCTCGCGATGGCACCCCATCGCTACGCAAAGGTACGCGATTGCACGAGCGAGGGGACGTGGGCGGAAAAAGCGACGATACTAATGCACGCCAGTGAAAGAAGTTTCGAAAAGTCGGAAGAGCAATCTATTACGACACCGTCGCCGGGTCTCTGTCCTCTTGGCGAAGGAATTTGACGGAGTGCTGCACGAAGAAGAAATTCGATGAACTCGATATTCACGCTTTCGTGCGAAGACCGTGCATTAGCCTTTGTCGCTTATAGATTCTTTCGTTTTCAACGGGGACATTGTGACATCGTTTCGTTGAATATTTATAAACGCTTCAGGAACGCTGAGGCATTACTTTGAGCGGCTTAAAGACTGTGCAGAGTGAATCTCCTGGGACTGATTGCAGTTGAAATATTTTGAAGGTGATATCTTTTGGCGTACGTGATGTAATTTCGAAATTTATTTCGTGAGTGGAAGTTTCATTCGTAGGAAAAATGTACGTCTCAATTCAGTGTTGAAATCAAAATGGAGCAAAGAAAAGCTGAAATTATGAAGCATATAATGCGACTACTATTTTTCTATAATTCAATACAGTAATTTAGATATCTCATTAATTTTTATGGTTCCACCAAAAATCTGAATTTCTTAAATTATATTACAATATGTAGCTTACATATTATTGTTTCTGATGTATGCTACATTTTTCTCAGTTCTCTTTGCTACAAGAACGATTTACACAGGTTGTATGAAGATTATGGGACAAGTAGAAATATGTAAATCCCTTGTGCCATGAGAAATTGAAAAGTCACTTAGCATTTTGCAATCTGAGACTTCTTTTTCGCTGATTTGCATGGAAGATTTATGACGGAGTAAGGGCGAAGAAGGATGTCACTGAACAGTGGCCATTCAACGTTTCAACTTGGACTTTTAAAATTTAGTCGCGTATGTTTTGGAAACGAAGCTTCAGATTACAAAGTGGCGAAGGATTCTTCGATTCCTTACGATATTCCTGCTAGACCCATAATTTTGAGACGGCCTGTATATGAAATTTTAAGGGAAGGGATACTAGTTAATAGTTTACAATGCAGTCCCAGAAAATGAAAATAAATTAGGTGATCAATGACAGAAAACTCACCAAGATCAGAGAGCGAAACTTTCTCCAGGAAGGGGTCTACCACAGGCAGCTGAAAAATAAAACAACAAATTAGTGTTATTCTCCTACACATTGCATTTCGTATTCACATTATTTCTATCCAATATTTTTCTCCATATAAAAATAGAGTTGACTATTTCTTATTTTTGTATTATATTTCAAATGTGCTACTTGAAATAATTAGGGGATCGCAATTAAATTAAATTCGCGGAAATTTAATTTATACAGTGCAGTCAAAACTAAAAAAAACGTGAAGCTTAAATAACCATTAATAAAGGCACCCACTAAAATTCCAACAAATTCACACGAAAACTTAAAATATCCATATTTCCACGCTGCATGTTACTCCGGAATTTTAAATATATCGAATATCTTTTCCAAGGTAATAACTATCCCCTAATTATTTAGAAAAGTGTGCACAACAAATTCCTGCACAAAAATAAAAAAAATCACATGAAAACTTAAAATATCCTTATTTCCACGCCGCATATTACTCCAGAATTTTAAAAAAAATCGAATATCTTTTCCAAGGTAATAACTACCCCCTAATTATTTAGAAAAGTGTGTATAACAAATTCCTGCCCAAAAATAAAAAAAATCGCATGAAAACTTAAAATATCCTTATTTCCACGCCGCATGTTACTCCAGAATTTAAAAAAAATCGAATATCTTTTCCAAGGTAATAACTATCTTCTAATTATTTAGAAAAGTGTGCATAACAAATTCCTGCACAAAAATAAAAAAAATCACATGAAAACTTAAAATATCCTTATTTCCACGCCGCATATTACTCCAAAATTTTAAAAAAATCGAATATCTTTTCGAAGGTAATAACTACCCCCTAATTATTTAGAAAAGTGTGTATAACAAATTCCTGCATAAAAATAAAACAAAGTCGAATGAAAACTTAAAATATCCTTATTTCCACGCCGCATATTACTCCAGAATTTTAAAAAAATCGAATATCTTTTCCAAGGTAATAACTATCCCCTAATTATTTAGAAAAGTGTGTATAACAAATTCCTGCATAAAAATAAAACAAAGTCGAATGAAAACTTAAAATATCCTTATTTCCACGCCGCATATTACTCCAGAATTTTAAATATATTGAATATCTTTTCCAAGGTAATAACTATCCCCTAATTATTTAGAAAAGTGTGCATAACAAATTCCTGCACAAAAATAAAAAAAATCACATGAAAACTTAAAATATCCTTATTTCCACGCCGCATATTACTCCAGAATTTTAAAAAAATCGAATATCTTTTCGAAGGTAATAACTATCCCCTAATTATTTAGAAAAGTGTGCATAACAAATTCCTGCACAAAAATAAAAAAAATCACATGAAAACTTAAAATATCCTTATTTCCACGCCGCATATTACTCCAGAATTTAAAAAAAATCGAATATCTTTCCAAGGTAATAACTACCCCCTAATTGTGCATAACGAATTCCTACACTAAAATCCAAAAGACACATTTTCGAGCGGCGTTCTATACCACAGTTCGGTACACACCATCTCTTTCACATTCCTCTCCCAAACGCCTGACAGTTACACGTGTAAAGTATCGAACGGAAATAACGATAAGTATATACCAACGCCTTCTTCAACAGAGATTTCGGACTGAACGGCTGTCTCTTCTTCACGTTCGTCGTTATTTTCGTATACCAACTCGACAGAATACCAGAAGAGCTGCTGCTATGAGCCATCGTGCCGGGGCTCTTAGCGACGCTTCCGGTCGGCTCGCTAGTTTGCCGTCGGAACAACATTTTGCCCTGTGACTTAATATCCTCGACGAAACAACGAACTCTACACCAGGTACAAGTCCGACAATCTCAACAAGTCCACCGAACGCCACCGACGAATCCCGTTTCGTGGGACCACCGTACTCGGTCACCGAACAGCCGTAAGCTTCCCACTACGCTACCGCGCGCGGAATCGCGTGTCCCTTCGAATGATTCGACGAGACTCGGTGGCAAGCTCCGCGGTCTTCGAGTTCCATGGCTGTTGAGACGGTTCGAGGGATCTTCAGGAAGACCAGCAGGTTGTAAGAAGTTTTTCCAGCGACTGTCGCCGAGCTTCCATCTGGGACGGCAGAGTCTCCCCCGCGTCACGTCATGATCGATTCTCGGGGCTCTTCAAGTCGCGATCAGGAAGTAATTGGACATCGAGATCAACAGGCAACAGATGAAGCACATTTTAACGAACGGTCCTCGCCCTCGATGCGAACTGTAGCCACGTTTACACAGCTCGAGTGTCGACGGAGCACTTCGCGGAATAGTTTGTGAAAACGTTTTCCAGGTGGATTAGAAACGGGCGATCTAGGCTATTATTTCGTGGATTATCTGTAGGAGGAACAGCTTCAGTGGTTGAGTGAAACTATCTACGAAAAGAGGATTGTCGAGTGGAGTGTTGTGTTATATTGGTGTGTTGCGTCAAGAATGAGGCGGAGTTTGAGTGTGATTGTAGGTATCGGTTTAGCGGTCAACAGGGTGTTGGGAAGATATCGCAAGAGGATTTCGATGCCACGACTTTCTTGGATGCACTGTGTGTCTTCGAAGAATGGCTGACGGTTTCGAGCACCGCAGATACCGCGTTGGCATTGGACGTCGATGACTGCTCGCGATGAATACGAATCAGTTGGGCACGACTGTGGATATGGGGAAATGATTCCTCGTGGGGGGGATTGATGACTGATAACGAAACTGGATACACTTAAGAGTACTAGGCAGTCGTTTTTGTCGAAAGTGAAGCATTTGTTTTTCATTTAATTGCAAAGAAATAAATTGAAGCTGAGGCTTGTTCTTTGGCCAAAAGTTTGTTAACGTCATAAGCTTTAAAGAACACATGTTTGTTTAGTCAAAAATATGCATTATATATGACGCTGCAGATGGATCATTAAAGGGGCTTTTTAAAAAAGTTTATTTTGTTGTGTTTTCACCGTAACATGCTTTTTAAAGCTTATGATGTTAATAAACATTGTGTCAAAGAACAAGTCTCAGCTCCAATTTATTTCTTTGCAATTAATCGAAAAAGAAATTCTTCCCTTTTGATAAAAACGACCTGCCCACTGCCTTGTACCCTTAATGAAGACAGATAAGACGAAGAAGAACCTCTTTGTTGGTAATTTGTAGGGTTTATGTGGAGCATTTAAAATCATTGATATATCAGAAAAGTTGAAGCTATAAGTGGTGGTCAAAGGAAAGTTTAAAATTCATATTTTTATGTCAACGTAACTATCTTAATGCTGGGGTTTAAGGTGGTATTCTCATTCGCAGGCGCGATGAAATAGTGTTTTTTCTTTAGGATTTTTTTTTTATGGAAAAGTATGAGTTCAATCAAAACAGTCTTTCAGTATGTTGTTATGGGGTGTTCAATGTATGGTTCAGTATTTTTTTCGACATAAAATAAATGTTCCCTATAAAGATATAATACGCATACTTAAATCAAGTGTATTCGTTGAAAAATTTCTGAAGGACGTTATGAAGTGAAGTGGAAGCCCTCGGGTTCATTAATTACACTTTTATTTCAAACAAGTAACTTTAATAATAGAATACGCTTAATTAAATCAGGAAAGAACAAGAGTATCGTCGAATACTCTGCTGCGCGTGAATAACTTAATAATAATGACTGCTCGCTAAGTGTCACGTTTTGGAACTGACCACTCTTGTTTTTGTGGCCCTATTATATGTACCCCTTTTTGGTGGTGGGGTAAAGGGTGATGCGTTCATGGTGGCGCATCCCCGGTGACGTGTTTGCCGTGACACGAACCTGCACCCTTTTGATAAGGCGTCCGAGTCATAAACGAGCCCAAGTAATTCGTCACTGAGCAACTAATAGTAGAAATTTGTGTTTACTATTGTCTTTACTATAGTTTTTTTTTTTTTTTTTTTTTTTTTAGGTAACTCATAATAATGGCAGTCGTTAAAGATGGAAAATCGTACAAGGCTTCTGGACGTTTTTTGTTAATAAAAGAAAGAATATTTCATATTTTTAGTTGATTCTAGTACCAGCGCTGAACATAACCCTATTAAACAATAAAACGTCAAGATGTTGATTACAAATCAACTCGTTATCTTGATATTAGTTCCACCAACGAAGGACGTTATCACGCAGTACGTGTATTATATTTCTATAGGGAACATTTATTTTATGTCGAAATAAATATTGAACAATACACTGAACACCCCATAACAACATACCAAAAGACTGTTTTAATTGAACTTATACTTTCCAACAAAAAATTTCTTAAAAAACACTATTTTTCGCGCCCGCGATTGAGAATACACCCTTAACTATTACGTCGATATTACTGATGAATCTATGAGGTACAATTATGTTTAATGGATCTTATTTCTATTACCATTCACAGTTTAAACTCTCTTTTAATCACTCCTGTATATACACAAAAGTTTGCCTGAAGGAAACACCTGGTAACTCAAAAATAAAGAATTTTTACCCCACACTTATGCAGCCCTATATCTTCCCCAAATTTTAAGATACAATTCTTCCCTATTTCTGTCATCGCTCACAATTTAAACTCTCTTTTAATCACTGCTAAATTTACACCGAAGTTCGCCCAGAAGAAACACCTTGCAACTCAAAACTGAAGAATTTTTCCACCCAAAATCTAGCCTTCGTTAGCTTCCCAAATTCCAGTAGCCAGCAAATTTCGCCGAAGTCCCGTCAACTCCGTACAATTTCCACCGCCTGTCCTACGCACTACTAAACACTGAGCAGCGTCGAAAGACCATCCGTAAAACGTAGCGCAACGAAACTGGGGATTGCAACAATCTTTCCCACCAACGACGCGCTGCCAAATGGAAACTCCCAGCCCGCGTAAAATATTCTAGCGGCACGGCTCGCGACGGCCAAGGCGGTTCGTATGGGGAATTTAAAAAAAAAAAAAAAGAAAAAAAAAAAGAATACCAACGAAAGATTACGAAACCTGGACGAGTGACAATCCCGCGCAAGAAACTGGCGCTTCCCAGTGATTCAGCCGCGAAACCGTCGCCTCGTTTCCTTTCCACGAGCGTTGCTCTTTTTTCAACGGGCGCACGGCTAGCTCATTCGATCCGTGCCAAGAATAGTGATGCTGCAGATGGTCATACAAGCCGCGTGTAACGAGCACAACAAACGGACGCGCGATAGGAGCGAGGTAGGCGCCGACCGTCACGACCGATGCGTGTATCGCACCAACGAGCTTTCCCGCTGGGTAACTTTCCAAACTACCTTGTGAAAATTCCCCCGACATCTCCAAGACGACCGGGGAAATGTCAGGACAAGAAATCGACGCGACCAATAAAATCACTTAGCTTCGAGTCGTAGCATAGTATATGTATATTGCTTTACGACCCCCGAGGTATTTGTAAACAGGGGGAGGAATTTGGAGTGGAGTAGGAATGAACGCCTTTTTTTATATATTTTTTTATTATCCTTATTCTTGAAGGGCAAGATGGATTTTACTTGGAGGTAAGTGAAATGTAAGTTTCATGGACAGTATTAATTGGGGTTTGTCGGTTTTTATAAACCGTTGCTTGGGATAAATTTGTAAAACCGGTTTTTTTCAAAAGTCTGCTTTTGTATAAACGCTAATAATAATAGGGGCCATTTTCTTGTGAGTTGGAGTATTTTAAGTATTGTAAAAATTGAATCAGGATTGAATTAAAGTTTGGAGGTTCTATGGAGAGTGAAGATCGAGATTCTGAGGTCGGGGCCTTATTCTGCGCTACTGCTGATTCGGTAGCTACATGTGCCGATGATTATGAAAGTGGTATAAGTAAAAAAATCCCAGAAATTGGGATTTCTCTTACTTTATGATATATTGATTTAAATTTCAATATTACGAAAGAATTGTTGCAAAATAGCCATCGACAGTTTCATGTTCATTTCGATAGTGGTGTAGGGTGACTGTACCTAATATCGCCAGTGTTCCTAATATCGCCACTCGCTATATCTCTTAAAGTAAGCTCTAAAATTTATCGGTTATGCACTGAATTAGTACCTAAACATATGTAGGAAGACATACTGTAATTGCAGCATCATGTGATCAACAATTACAGAAAGGGAAGGATTTTAGAAAATCTTAATAGTGTAAAAATTTATTGGACTATCACAATTTTACGCCACATTCGGAGAAGGTAAGTCTAATAAATCTGTGAATGCAAGAATATCTATTCGAAATACCTAATTAATGATGTACTTAAGAAATGAAATCGATTCAAATATTTTTCGTAATGAAAATAGCGTTTTTCTTTTAGCAGTATGCGTGTTCTCAATACCGCCTACCGGAGAACAATGGTTTCGATGTAATGCTTGTTACAGGTGAGGTCACGAAATGTGCGGAGCAACCGAAATAAAATTTATTTGTCCAATATGTACATCGGAACGTAAAAAATAAAATATTTTAAAAATCTATATTTTCAAATTTCTATATTATTCTAATAAAAATGAAATCAAAGATGGATAAAAAGACATTTATAGAGCAAGAAATAATAAAAGCACATGTGAAAATGACTTTAAAAACTCATATATACATGAATTAATCAATATTTCTTGAGTAGGCGATATTAGGTACACTTTTTTCAGGACCCGATTTTTGCATGTCTTACGTTTTTTGAGTCCTAATTAACAATTTGTAGGTTTCAACGATTCTAACATATGCTACATGAAAGATGAATAATTTCTCTTTACTTTGAAACGAACTGCATGGAAAAATATCAATTATTATTCAATCGACAGCGATTTAACTTTTGCCTGGCGATATTAGGTACAGTCACCCTAAGTCACTTGTTCCCTGTGAGTAATTTGTGAGAAAGGGAAGAAAGAAAACGCGAAATATACTTAATTATGCTGAGAATATGATAAAAATTAGGAGAAATGGTGGTAAAGAATACATTATCAAAAATAGTGAAGTTGTTACTGGCAAAGTATTTGAAAATAAAAATTGCTTTCCTTCGAAAAAATGTTTGAATTTATTAAGTCGTGAAGATGGAAAAGCTACGTTTCAGCACTTTCGGAATTTGGGACACATTCAAAGGTTTAAAAAACAGATTTTCGTACAAGTTATTCATAAAACTTTGCAATAATAGATACGTTTGATATTAGAAGAGCAGATACACTTTCTTCAATAATGGAAAAATACTTTTTAATGCGTTCAAACGCAACAGTCTACTAAATATCTCGAAACAAAAAATACGTGCCTTACACCACTTTCATAATCACCGGCACATATGTGATTACAGGTCGCGACTGTTGCGGGTACGTGTATGTTTGTCGACTGGGAGCTTAAAAAGTGCCAAAGGAGTCGATTCTAAGAATAATATACTAGCTTCTGGCGTGCATTCAACCACAGCTATCGAGCACCAGCCACCAATCGATGAAGTAGTCGTGGATTGTTAGAAACATCGAGGGATGCTTACTGTCGCGAAGTTGAAACTACGAGGCACTTACTATCAAATAATTTACAGAGCCTTTATAATTCCTCGGCGAATGCTCTAATCCATAAACGCAGTTCCCACGAATACTAATTTCTAAAACAACTCCATCCACATTTACACAAATTTCCGTGAGTTACCGCAAGGCTGCTGTACCGAACCGTTTCATTCTAAAACAGTTCCCGTCTTCAGGCGCACAAATTCTCGGAATTAAAGCCTGCGAGTGAACTTATTTATTGACAGGCGAATTGTTAGCGCTTAATTAAACTAGAAGAAAGGCAATGGCACCAGAGAACGCCTCGACTGCGGGCCGGTCGCCCGGAAACTTTTGCTCGGCGAACTTCCCGCCGAGTTGCCGAGCGCGGAGGTACGCGACGTAGTACGAAACGAAATTGGAAATTGCAGAAACCGGCCGATCGTTTAGGGACACCGGGGTATTGGCGCCGTCAACTGGCCGTCGAGCAAAATATTATACGTTCGACTTCGTTCTTCAATGCTTCGAACAGACTCGAGAGCAGTCTGGATTTAAATGAGCCACCCACGCGTGGATTCCATCAATGTACCGCGGCCGTGTAAATGACACGAGAATCGTTATCCCCGAGCACGACGTTTCGCGATCATTGACGCGTCGTTCGCGCCTCGCGACAGACAAGTGTCTTCAACCGATTCTTGGAAATGAAAAGGCAACTGAAATACAAACGCGTGGATTTATACAGGGTGGCCGGTGGATCGTAATATAATCAGCCAGGAAGATTGCTCGTAAATAAACAATTAAAACACGTAGAATAATTTTTTTCAGTGGCTCCGTAGTTTTTAAGAAAAATGAGTTTGAATACGAAGATAATGTGGACTTTCGATGGGTCCATTTTGACCATTCTGGCCCACGTGTTTTATCTTTCTCTGTTATTTTGTTTATACTTCAACTTTGTATATTATCTCAGTTCAACAGATATTATTTTTTTACTGTTTTTTTTTTTTTTTTTTTTTTTTTTTTTTTTTTTTTAGCAATTCTGGCTGGTTCCATCGCAATTTATTGGACATCCTGTATACGCACGATGGCAGTTTGGAATGTTAGAATGACAGACGAAGAGAAATGAAGCTACTAAAGTTGAAGAATTATGCGAAAACAGAAGGAACTTTCTTTCATACGAATTGTTTGTAATGCGAATTTATTTGCGGCGATATATTATCGTGCGAATTCCAGAGCGTGTTTTGGCTGACGGATATTCTTATAACGGAGAAATTTATGACACTGCGAAATTGTCAGTGGTGTGCCAGATAGTGGAATACTATTCGATGACGCTGTTGCGACAGAATCATCACTGACAGTATCTAAATATACATCCGCCAGGAGAATGTTTACAAACGAGGAAGACAGCAAACGAGTGTGGGTCGAGTAAAGATAGAATCGGGGAATTAATCGAAGACTGCAAATTTTGTCGCGATCTGCGTACTAGGAAGAGCTATGAAAATAAAAGCCTTCTCTCTGATTTACACCGAGATCTTCAATATTTACACTGAATCGATTTTCTCTGATTTTTTTCGATAAATTTCTTAAGAAGTTCGAATAGAATAAGGAAGACTAATCTTAGCGTATTACGTTTATACCACTGTTCCATTTTGCACCCCCTATTTGTGCAAAAAATAAATTCCATAATATAAATAAATAAATAGCTAAAAATAAATATCTCACTTTCGTCACCGTTTATAATTCAAACTTTTCTTTGACCACTGCTACACATAAAAATTGCACGAAGACTATTCACGCTACAACCACCATCCCCAATTCAACACGTGTTCTCTAGCAACTTAAATATCCACCCCCGATTTTGCAATCCACATTTCAACATCCCAATTTAACCAGCAAAACAGAAACAACCGCCAATCAGAATCTTCTCCAGGAGCCATACAATACATTGTTAAGTCCTGGTTCAATTATTCTTTGAAAAGCGTCGAGTCTTGGTTCACAGAGTTGCCCAAACCGTGCGAAAACTTCGCATCCGGCAAGCTCCGCTATTCGGCCGCAAAGAGTCAGCCAGCCAGTGCCCCACGAGCGCGATAATTTCACCAGAGCGCAGTGTCAGGGAGCAGTGGAGAGTCCGTTGGTTCGACACGTATCTAGCAACAAGTGTTTGTCGCCGCTGTCCATCGGTAACCAACGACCTCCAAGGTCCGCGGAGCGTCCACGTCTAGAGGAGCCGAATCCTCGCCGACCAGCCGCCCCTTCGAATCCAATTCACACTGACCTAGCCCACTAGCGTGCACCTTGACGTTCTACCAGTCACGCGCCCGAAACCGTGCGGACCGATCCGCCAGCATCCGCCGAAATTGACGCAACACCCCTTCGCGATCACGAGGACACATCCCTCTTGAACTTCCCCGAGCAACGTGTCACCGAAAACCGTCCACGGTTGCCCGTTACACGTCGCATCAGCTGGCTCCACGCCTATCGACCTATCCGCGAAAGTTTCGACACCGTGGAAACTCGAGTGGAAACTGGTTCTTGCACTTTGGACCGAGGTTTCACCTTGAACCGCACTGACCCAAATCGTCGGTCGAATTAGTCGCCGGACGGATCGCTGTGCCGCGGGTGCATCGTTAGCCGAAGGGAAGAAGAAGGGACGCAAGGGAACGAGGTTTAGCTTCGACTGGACGCGATAAGCGAGGCTCGAGAATCTTCGGCGACTCTGCCGCCCGGGAAATAGCGCGAAAACGCGATCCCGACGACGACCGCTTCGGCTACAGAGACGAGGTTCTGACGGAGGCGGCGATTTGCCCGTGTCGAAGAAGACACCAGCGCGGTCGCTCGTAGCGAACTGGATCGGCCACCGAGCCGGCGGTATATACCCCGCGACACGTTGAGGCGGAATTTACGGCGCATCGGCGGTGTGCGCGCGACACCCGGCCGAATGCAATTTCACGGAGTTTCGGTTTTTCCCTGGGAGAGTCACGTGCGCCGCGTGAATCCTTGCCGACGATTCCGTGTATCGCCTCTCGGGAATCGTTAGGTCGCGGAAACATGTGCGCGGTGGGTTATGGAATTGTTGGTACGGGGAGGCCTCTTTGGGGTTGGGTATCGTGGTGCGTTTGCTTGTTTGTTTCGTCGTTTTTTAGGTGGGGTGTAATATTTATACTAACGAGAGGGCCGGAAGTGGAAACGCGCTTTGGTAATGAGTCGTATATCGAATTGAGGACCATGCAGCAAGAAGGGTGCAGCTACGTTTTTACCAACTTCGAGTAAATTAGACAGAACTGTGTGTAAAATTATTGCTTTGACTTAGCATTAAAAAAAGGAAATATGTATTTTCATAGAATAAGTAGTAGCTACTGAGTTGGTAAGTTTTTATTTGTATTTTTGTCAAATTTTTTAAATCCGGACAGAACAGTGCAAAATTCGCAATAAATCGCGCATTTGTTATCGGATTTGCATCGAACGTGCACCAAACTAGGTACTTACATTCTTTTTTTACGTATATTACACGTCATAACTCAGAAACTGGCAAAAATAGAGTTGCACCGCTCTTGCTGCAAGGTCCTCAATTGTAGGGTTCGCTCAGCTGTTCAAGAAACACCCTCATTTTTGGTGCAACTGGTCATTTGTTTTCGAGATATTTGCGTTTAGAAAATCGGTTGTCATAGTCGACACTGGGAATTAAGTGGCGGTGAGCGTAGAGCGTTGAGTCATAAATCCGGAGATCGGTAAATCGATTTCCGTTAGGTTCGATTCGGGCAAATAAATATTTAGAAATTTGTGCCATTTAAACGCAGCAGACATGGGAACCAAGTTGTTAAAATAATTACTTTTACTTCTAATATTATTACTTGGATCATTCTTTCTGGAGTATAATATATTCATCACAAGGAAAGTGAGTGTTCTATTAATTGGAAATTCTCCTATTTATGTCTCCCTATTAATTCGAATACTGTTTATTTGACTGTAATTAATCCGCAGGTGCCGCTGTATAATGTTATAAATTAGAGGTCTCTTTCAAAGGTTACCGAAACACCCAGCAACGAAACACCTTTAATACGGCGTATAACAATTACGATTGTAATATCTATAACTCACACCATCCAGATTGTACAGTTGAAACTGCAGCCTTTTGAAACGCGGCATGTAATCAGCGTTCGTAGCGAACCGCCGCATAAATTGCAGCGGTTCGGTTAAACGCTGTTTTCTCGATCGAATATCGATTATCTAAGCACCGTTGAAGGGCATTTCTGCCTATCTCGGCGCTCAATAATTGAAGTGCGAACAATCACCTGTATTTTGCGTGCCGAGCGCGCGATCATGTACGCTCCGCAGTATCCGAGCCTCGCATTTACGCAATTCCCATTAAACATGCTTGCCTGCTTTCCTTCGAAGCTCCCATCTAGCAATGCCGAAAAGAGCAGCGTCAAAACAGATTTTATCGTGCCGATTACACGACGCGGGGACCGTGCATCATGATAGATAACGCTCCGCGGCAGACGGACGTTGCGTGAATCAATCGAGGAGTTTAAATAGGCCCGATGATAAACGATTATCTGTCGTTCGCTTTATCGTAATTCGATTTCACGTCAAGTGGTATTTCATATATCGCGTTACTGACGAAATAAATCTTCACGATCGTCACTGCTATCTATATCGCTCTATCTGATACCCAATCTTTCTTTCAACATTGCTCACTATTTTAAGCACCTCTGTTTCTAATCAACACTGTTTTGTTATTCTGTTTCGTTTATTTCATTTGAAAATGTGCCTACTGAAACGTAGACATTTTATAATGTTATTCTTTCGAACGCTACACGCGTCAACGAAGGATCACAGACAAGTTGAGAATATTGCGAAAAGTTTAAATTTCTTTTATCCTAAAAATCAAATTACACACCCATATCGCTTACCATTGGTACCCGTTGACAAAGATAGGAATTTAAGACCGTTTGGTGCACGTTTGATGCAATTCTGATAACAAATAAGCGATTTACTGCGAATAAATAAAAATAGGAATATTAATATTTTTTATTATAGAATATCTTTTCGCCAAAAGTAGAAATAAAAACTTATCAACTCAATAACTATTACTTATTGTATAGTAAAGTTTTTAATGTTAAGTCAAAGCAATAATTTTATAAACAGTTTCTTCTAATTTACTGCAAGTTGGTAAATATGGAGAAGAGATCTAGATGACTCTGACGTAGAAGCTTATTTTGATACGTGCATGAGTGGAGCTACGGGTCAACATTGACCCAGCATCCGCGGTGCCCGAAACTCTCCAAGCATTAAATACATTACGCGCCTGTAGCGATGGAAAAATTGTTTCATGCGAAACAAACACGAGGTAACAATGGATTTAATACTATAGCGAATGGGGAATGAAAGACCTGCAGTTGAGAGGCAGTACGCATGTAGCATCGCGATATGTGAATGGCCTTTGGGTGGGCTCGCAGCGCAGTACAGAATGCAACTGGTTTTTTATCTACTGCGGTCGTTTATCCGTAGTTATTCGAGCGATAAGACTCGATAAGCCTGCATGTGCGCGCTCCGTAACTATAGGCTGGGGTATAAAACACAACAGAGAGACAGAGGCAATTAAAAAATTGAAAAGGAACGAAACGATTGACTCATACTCGCTTCTATTTTGTGCGAAAGGGGGGAACGAAGGGAGAATGGGAAGCTGGTAGATATTACACGATTTTCTCTTGCAAAACAGGAAGCCAAAAGTTATTCTTGAACGATATTGTGGCAATTGGAGTAACAATTTGGAGAATAAATTTCAATAGTTTTTAGAAAATTTCAATCGCACATTACAATTACATATATATGAACTAGCAAAAATTTAAATGGAATTACTTTTATATGTATCTGTTTTTTTTTTTTTTTTTTTTGAGTAATTTTTTATGTAATTTCTGTAAAGTAACCTTTGTATAACGAACATTTATATATGTATATGTTCGTTCACACCTACTATTAAAAAATTAAGACGCCCCAATTCAATGTAGACTTGGTACGACATGTTACAAAAAGATCTGTTACCAGCTCCAGATGTGACCGTTTAAGGGTTGAATAGGGCAAAATTTAGAAATTGTTTTTTACGCGTTTGTGTTGTTAGGCTAAAACCAAATATTGATATCAAAGTAGGCAGAAGAGATTTTCAAGAATTCCGTGAAAACCCCAGCCGTCACCCCCTTAGGGGTTGATTAGGGTAATATCCTGAAATTTGTTTTTAGGCATTTGTGCGAGTAACCTTTATAAGCAAAAACCAAGTTTATATCTAGGCGGACCTAAAAGGTATTAAGGAGTCTGAGAAAATACATTTACCCCTTTTCACCCCCTTAGGGACGGAATTTCCAAAAATCCTTCCTTAATGGGTGCCTACGTCATAAAAGCAATGTACCTTCGAAAATTCATGTTCCTAGGTTAAAGGATTTGAACTGGACATTGATGGGTGAGTGAGTAAGTCAATCAGGACTTCTTCTTTTATTATACATAGATAGGTAAATGGAGAAGGGGGACAGGAAAAGAGAGATAAACTGGTGTGAAGCGCTGGAAAGAAGGGAAGGGAGAGATAAAAAAGGAGATTCTATACTCGTCCCTAACATTTTCTCTAGCTATTTGTAAATTTACCCATCACTGCTAGCGCGTTGCACAATCCTTCCATTGCACGCTCTTGACGAAGATCCAAGAAAGCAATTTAGTGGATCGTAAAATCCTCATTCGCTATTCTGCACTAAAAGCATTTTAGAATTCACGCAAGTGCGTCCTTCTCCAATCTTTCCTCGCGTAAAAGCGCGAATATATATTGCTTTAATTCAAAGTGCCCCTAAAGTCATGAAAGATTGAAGACGCAAGTGAAGGTAAAAAAAAAAAACTTTCTTCCATAACGTAACTAGCCTGGATATATGAATTTGGTTAAACGGGCGCCAGTCCGTGCTGGTGGTGTGCCAAAACGTGTCAATTCGAATTTATTTCCAGTTGCATAGTAAATTTAAGTGGACTTTGTCGCCTGTCACTGTCAGGCCCGTTCGAAGAACACGTGTAGCTTATGTAAATTCGCGCGCACGTGTTACTCGGCTAGGATGGTAATCGACAAAGATTCGCCGATAGTTGACGAGAAAGAAAAATTTTTCACGGTCCTCTGAAACCGCTGCTGCAACGTGGGAGAAAATTCTGATTTGTGAAGCATTCACTGGAAAACTCTTTCCTTGGAATGGTTTTGAGGATTTCAAAAATGGAACTTGGTATATGAAATGAAACTTTTTTTTTAAATGCGTTTAGAGAGGTGGTGGATGTACGGGGTGTTACAAATTTAACTGATTAACAATTCTGTGTCGTGCTATTTTTGCATGACTTTTCTTTCAAGCTACGACCGATACCATGGATTAAATACTTTATAAATACTTAAGCGTTCCGAACATGATGAATGGCTCGCGATGGATTTGAATTTTGAAACGCCGAAGGTAAGTGGAAAGTCGATATAATCTTATGATAACCAAAAACCCTTGTTTCGTGGTAAATAGGTAACCAACTATCGATAAAGTAGGTCATTTTGATATTCACAGCGGGTGGGAAAGAGTTCTGATTTGCCCACAGCTCCGTCGGTACGAAGAAACCTACATAAACAACAGCAGGAAAGTCCATCTTTACCGGCTGTCGAGTTGCTCCACATGTTTCGTTAGCGAAAAAGAAACCGAGGCGAATAACAGGCACATTATCAACGCAGCCCTTTTCACCTATGCGTCCTCGTGTAGCTACAGATAATCAGATGCATAGAAGAAAGAAGTAACCTCGACCTAGTTGGCGACGTGATAAAAACAGCTATAAGAAAGACACTCTCCTTTTCTAGAGGATCGAGCGAATTTCCCCCTCTCTGCCCTGTGATTCGAGCTTTCGTCGTGACCCAGATTCTTCCTCTTCCTTTTCGTCGAATCGATACTTACAGACGGTACACATGCAATAAATCGTTACGGGGTAGAAACGCGGGTAGGCGCATGGAGGCAATGCCGAATGCAGAGGTTGCCACTGCAATCGTTATTTCTGTCGTTATGCCAGTCGAAGGGGCTCGCGCGAGAAAACGAACAAGATGTTACGCGCGCCCGTCGTTCCATTGATAACACCTATCGCCGCTAGTGCAACTGTACGAGCGTATCTCCTCTAGGACGCGTGATAATTTGGAAAATTTCACGTGCCAAGAGCTTGATCGCGTCAGTGCCGATGGGAAAGAAAGTGGAAGAGATTGTTTGCATAAACACAATCGCTGCTCGATGATTATTTTTCATACCGTAAATGGCTTACAATTAAACATATTTAAACGAGTAAAGGCACAGGAAACGTAGGAAGAGCGTACTTGGGAAACATTCACCTTCGAGGTTTCAGCATTGTTATTGCTACGAAGACCAGATATTTTCGCGCAGCTGGCGATGCGTTGTGATTATACTTGGCGCACAATCAAACGATCAATCAAAACAACCGCAAATGCATTCGGTACATGACTCTCGCTTTTATGGCGTGTTAAGATTGCATCTCTGTTTTGCCAGATAAAGATCGTGTGCCGGCAAGCTTGCGCGGGGAGACGACAGATGGCGTCGTAAGGTAGATGGAGTGGTGGGGCTGGTTTTACACTAGTTTCGAAGGAGCACTTGTGTCTGGTCTGACTATAGAAGCCAAGACTACTGTTCCATTTAAAGAGTAAGAAACCATCCTGATGTTATTAGACATTTAGGAGCTAAGGATGATAATGATACAGATGTTGATAGAAGGTGATAAAAAAAAAGGGTAAAAGAAGGAGATGCGAGTAAATGCATAATACAAGTCGCGCGAAACTTTAAACGAAACATGAAACTTCTGACGTAAGAAGTTTGCAGATAGTAAGAAACTTGCAAATTATAAGTATACCATCCACTAGTACTGGATAACTTGTTCTTAGAGGATCTCGAAGATGTTTAACGATCAATACAGCGCCGAGTGAGATTCAAGTTCTGTGGATTAGTTTTGTGGATTATTCGCTCCGAAAGACAACAAGCGGATAGTAAACACTGAGAACAACTGATACAGCACTGGAACGATTCTATCTCACTGTCCAGAAATCACCTAACTCGTTGCCTCTGTAAGCGAACGTTTCCCAAGTTGTCAGCTACTGTGTCTCTTATTTATTCTACCACCCTCGCACGGGCAACGATTGCCAATCGCGAGGGCAACTTTTGCAAAAGGAACACGCGGTGAAACCTGGTATCTGTGCGTCCTCCTCGTTTAAAAATAATGATACCCTCGAAGCTCTGATTGCGACAATCAATTCCAACGGACAGACATGTTAAGAGGGGTTTCTCCTTCAGAGGCCCGAAAAACTATTCTTCAGGAATTTATGGAGAGCAAACTACTGGCTGGATTGCTCTGAATTTTTACACACACGTTCACTGGCTTCCGGTCAATTTACACGAATATTGTAAGAATATAAGAATCAGTACAAAATTTTAACACTACTTTTCTCGAAACTATATTTCTTGAGTTTGCACGAGTGGTACCTCGAAAATTACTAAAGCTATCGATATGAAATTTTCACAAATTGTATTCACAGATAACAATATATCCACGATAGTTTTTCTGTTATTAATAAAAAAGACAAAAATATTTCACGAATTTTTTCTGTAAATTTTCAACATTACATGTTTACTTTAGGTCGCACCATAACCGAACTCACATTTAACAAAATTTCATTTCAACTTTTCTTCCAGCTGACAGTGGCGGCCCACAATTACTGGGCTAGACTTTTCCACAAGCAGCTTTTTAATATGACATATTCGAAGAATAGAAATATAATATTTCCGTCTAAAGGACAAATACATATATAAACTTTGAGAGCATTCCACCCATCAGTTTATCCTCCATAAATTCGTGAAAACGCCCATGTTTTTCGGGCCCCCGAAGGAGGAGCCCCGCTTGGATTCCATCGGGGCCAATTAAAGTTCGAAGGACAGCGACACTCACCCCTCTGGCGTCCCTGAAGAGGATGGCAGCGTGCACGGGGTCCAGGCAGGCGTCGGAGGCCCTGTGAGGTATCGCAGGTGTGCCCAGAGAGAACCTCCTCGCGCCAGGGTCCAGGGAGCTTCTTCTGAGAGCGCCTGCAATTCACCATTATCCTCTGTTAGGCTGAAATCCAGGGAGATCGAGATCAGCGACGAATCGAGTGTCCGCTATCGCGATGAAAGCGCGCAAACCAGCGGGAAGGGCCGAGTGGCTCGGCCGTAAGGACCATGATAAATCGTCCGTGGTTCGTTTCGAATACGCGGGAGATAACGAGGATCGATTAAAGCTTTCTCTTTTTTTCTCCTCCCCCATTTCTTCTTACTCGGCCCCCAACCCCCGCCCCCTTCTGCCGCCGCGCATGGTCGACTGCAATATTTGCCGGGGATTATGCCAAACGGAGTTACAACGCCGACCTTAACTCGTTACAATTTAACGCAATTTACGAGCAGACGTGCACAATCTTTTATACGCTTACGTAAAACGTGACTCTCCACGTTATTTACATTCCAATTACGTGCACGTCCCGAACGTGTTCGAGACCGCGCCTGACTCATCGCGCTACGCTTTTTGCCACGTTTTCGTCCGGCGCGACGATAACACGAGCAAGTGTTATCGAAATCTAACGGTTTTCCTTTATCGTTTTTAGTTTCTTGGGATATGTCTCAGTATTTTCTTATTTTACGTAGAAATGAAGGGTTCGATTTGGTCGGCGTTCTTTTCAAGACGATTTTTGGAACGGATGGTGCCATTGTGCGTGGTAAAAATGCTGTTGCCCCAAAAAGGGTTGGAAATCCGCAACTGCTTCTGCTTCGGCTAATTGTAGGCTTATCGGCTGGTCAAGGTAGGAGAATTTTACAGAGCCGGATTTGCGTATAGGCTAAGCGGGCGGAAGATTTTGGGGAGCGGAAAATTTTGGGAAGCGACAAACTCTGGAGAGTGGCAAATTTTTGGAGCGACAGATTTTGGGGGGCGGCACATTTTGGGAAGCGACAAATTTGCGGGGGCAACGAATTTTCGGGAGCGGCAAATTTTGGGTAGCGACAAATTTTGAGCAAAAAAGTTGGAAAAGATTTAAATACAGAGGCTTGAGACAACTTTAAAAACAATTCCCTTTTTTTTTCATGGAGGGAATTGGCAATGACTCAGATGTGAGTTGTCATATTGAATTAGTTTTGAAATTGTCTCAACTCTTTTAAATTGAGATACTTGATACAAAAGGTGGTAGACGCTTGTTAGCCTAGGCGCGCCAAATCTCCAAATCCTCCCCCGATTATAATTCTGTTACAATTGAGCCCATCTCGCGCCTTTTCCTCCAAAGTCTAAAGCTTGTTTCGTATATAAAATAAAGTTTGCTCCTTAATTGAAACGCGAGTGTTCTTTCTACCCGCAACAACGTCACAGCTTTGATGCATCCGATCCCACACACGGTATGCGTTTAATTTGATACGCACGTGTTTCCTTCGTTTCGAGTTATGGAAACCACCACCAAACACTTTTATCCCCATCTCGATCAAACTTCATTTCGTGGCGCGTACTGTTTACTTAACAAATAAGTTGGTGCACTGGACCGTGCTACGGAGATACTCATTAACAACAATCATGTACAACTCAACTTTGCAATCGATATGTCACCTCGTTTTCAACGAGCAACGTAACAAAAATATTTGGACGAACGTGCACAAAAGGGAACACCAATAACGTTTCATACTTCAGCTAAGAATAATAAATACAGCCTCACTCCGAATATTAAGGGGATACATTAGTTAAGTATTTTTGTCGGGGTTTTATTAAAAAAAATAAAGCAAAACACTTTCAGCACATTAGTCCATAAAGTGCAACGAAAAATTTATTTGCAATAATTGTGGTATCAAATTATTTATGATTTTTTAGGTTCTTTAGATCACTGCAGAAACAATGGTCAGCATGAGATCGCCTTTAAACATACATGGATCGGAAAAATAAAATGATATTCTTGTAAAATAATGTTGCCATTATGGGCTGACGGGCCATTTTTTGGTATTTTGTTTACATAATTATTTATGCACAATTACAGAGCAACATTTCGCATGAAAAAATTCATTTGTCTTTAAAGTGTCATAAATTTCTTTTAATTAAAAAATTTGGCGCAGGATGGCAACATTATTTTACGAGAATATCATTCTATTTTTCAGATCCATCGATGTTTAAAGGAGATATCATGCTGGCCATTTTTTCCTGCACTTCATGAACTAACAAATCATGTGTAATAAGTACTTTGTTTTAGTTTTTTAATGAAATCCCTAAAAATAATCCTAAAATCATTAATTTTCGCCGCGGCTAAACAAATAAGAATATTATAGTCAGAAAAATGCATGAATTTAGAAAAAGTAGAGATTCTAAGACAAAGCTTGTCGATTGCAAGAAGATAATAATTAAAGCCAAAAACCTTTTCGAAATTATACAGAGCATGGTCCCTTCAATTCTACATAACACGATCCTAGAACAATTACATGGCTGCATTTGCCATTCGTATCGCTCAGCTGACATTTCATCCCACGACTGTCTAATTGGCGGTCTGAATCAATTCTACCTTGAGCAAAATTGAACATCCCCGATGTTTTTCTTGGTGAGCTCCGCGGGCATCGGGGCCAAAAAGTGGGGCGACGAGTCGTTGAAAAGAATTGCTCCAAATCAGTGGCGCACTCAGAATTAATTTGAATGGAAATTCAATAACATTCATTAAGTGATTATAAAAATTTGTTCAAAGAATAAAATCCAGTTTTCGTTTCTTTTTACAAAGCTCTTGAATTACTTCAGCCGTGCTTATGTTAATCTCCTTTTTCTTTGGGGGGTGCCAGGACCCCTTGACCCTCCACCGGGGTGCGCCACTGCTCCAAAGTGTCTTGCATCAGTTATGTTCGCGCGGTGCAATTAAGAACGAAAACGAACGGTTCGGCGTAAAAATTCATGACGATGTCTATGGGGTCCAGTGCGGGCGCGATTTATTTTTCTGGCGAGGAAGGTCACTGGTGCACGTTCCGGCGATTAAATCCGCTTCCTCAGCTCGAAACGTTACCGCGATATCCCGCCTTATCGACAGTATTTATTTCTTTCGTGCATTCCCGTCTACGATATCGTCGCTCGACAGCACGGGCTAACGATGCTCCCCGCCGAACGATCGACTAGCGGCGTGGATATTCAGATATTGCCATCGATAAACAATACAGACGTCTGGTGGAGATCCGTATCAGCGCACTGGCATTGGGAGTTCGAAATCGTCCCCTTTTATTGCCACGCACTTCGGAGTTTCACAGTGCTATCAAGGGGGCTGGTAGAAACCGTCCTCCGGAGCTTTTTTTTACCCAGTCGAGATATTACGGTCCCTGGGACTTTTGTGGCCCACGTCAGTTTTCAATTCTTTGAGAAAAATATGAGGGAGTTGTTGCTACTTCTTGTATTTTTTAATAAAAAAATTCTTATTCTTTGATAATATGCGAAGTGTATAGATGAAGTGGAGACCGTATCAGGGTTAACTACAGAAGATCTTAATTTGGGTCTGAAAGGGGTTTTGAGTGGAAATGGGCTTAAAATGTAATTCCTAGAATATTCGTGGTAATAGTTGACCATTTTTATGAAGAATAGCTTGAAACGTTGAATATACAAGCGATTTTATAAATTAAGGGTGATTTAGAATTGAAACAGATTTTACAGTGCATGGGTGCAGATAAAGCGGGTAGGAAAAAATGGGGTTTTGCTGAAAAGTTGAGGAGTAGGTGAGTAATTTAGCGTGGCTAGGAAATTTCATCCACCTGACCCGATCTGGACTAAAATACTCGACTCGAAATTTTCGAGTACCCGTACATTGCTTCGCGTGATATAACAATGACCAGAATAACGCCTACAACATTCTGCCAGATATCCATGCTAGGTACTTTTCAGATTTATTTTCTCACAGCCATTTCCATTATCGCTTAAACAATTTTCCGGATGAGATACCTTTTATCGATTAAGGAGCTACAAGACACGCTTCTTCGGAATGCATAGAACGCAGGGCATGGGAGTTCTATTCAAATGGGATTCAAAGCCTTCTGATTAAAAGCGCTGCAATCACACGATGGAAACTTTGACTAAAAAAGTGATTCTATTTCGATGCGAGAGAAATCAATGGTTCATGCGTCACGACTGAATAATTCCTATTTACCTGCACGCAGAATATCTTGTTCCGCCTGATCGAAAATAGCAGAGAGATACTATTAAAACAAAATGAAGAATAGGTATCTAAATACTTAAATCAAGAATATCTGATAATCTCGTTAATAAAATAAAGCAATAGCAGGCGCGAGCTTTATCAATAGCCCATTAAGTACCGTTTTCAATTCAGCAAGAAGTGGTCTCAAATTTCAGATTAACGCACCACTGTGTTATAAAAAAAAAAAACATGTACCAATCTGTAGGAATTTAATTATTTACGACATCGAGTGAATATTACCCGAAGTATTATACCCACTGCAATTAGGGCCACGATAATTTAATTCTCCGCCAAACTACGCGACCTCTGGCGGGTGCACTTTGCTCCTCGCGATATCCCGCTCCAATAATCCAAATCCCATGCTACAACTTAATCGTTCTCTGATGAAGAAAGTTTTTTCATCCATCGCGCTGCACCGCGGTACACTGGGTGAAAAATATCTTGCCTGATAATAATTATTTGGGTGGATCCACTAATTTTTTTTGTATTTTTGTTTGCTCTCTAAGCACTCAAATGCACCGGGTGCACTTTACAATTGGGACAGCCTGTGCATCGTTCAAACACGCTGTACAACTCCACCGTTATCCGGCATCAATTAATCGTTAATGTGCAGCGATAGCGTGTTTTGACGGTCTCAAGAACGTGTGTACACAACAGCGGCCGCGCGAGACATAATATCGCAACGAGGCGGAGCAATTACTATCTGCATCGATGGCAATTGTAAAAGCAAGACCGTTGGCGAGGTGTACATTCGCAAGCATCGATCGCCGGTGCTCGGATAAAATAAAAAAGCGGGACGTTTTGGAAACAAGCGCAGCGGCTCGTGGCGCATAACGAGGGTAGAAGAATTTACGGCTGAACCGTGGTCGAAATGGAGAAACCGTTGCGAATTCATGTTTTCTGTACAGGATGTATTATAAACCAATACTATAATATATAGTATTGCACTACATTTTTGCCTAGTGTGCTATATACTGTTGGAAAAAGATACAGTACGTAATGATACTATTTTTCCGTTACATCGATAAAATTCTATAATTTTTACTTATTGTTCTTATTCTATGGCAACGCCGAAACTTTAATTTGCGAAATTAAACTTTCAACTTTTAAACGCGACTTTCAAAAAGTGTTGTCTAATGCATTTAAAGAAATAAGATGTGGTTTTAATGCAGTTTTATTTTGTACCACTTTCCCCTGAAAAGTACTATTTTTTCACAGTCGACTGTATTTTTTATCACTTTTGGCCGTAAGGTAGGGGAGACCGGGGTAAATTGTAACATAAGTAAAATCTTTTGAACGACAAATCTGGTAACCCACAGCATGCGAGAGCTGCTTGACGATATTAGCACCGTCGGGTTTAGTGACACAAACGAGCGTTATGTATTCATTTTGTGGTAATAGCCCAGAATTTTAGTATTTAGAGCACGTAAGTAAATACTGTCTTAGCACTTTTATTTCAATTAACCGTCATTAGGAACCGTTTGAATTTTTGTTTCTTTGTCGCAAACGAATCAGTACACATTGGTTTATTATTATGTGTACGCATTTTAGTGATTTGATGTTTAGTTTCTCGTTTGCTGAGATAAAACGCAAAAATTCGACCTCGGGGTAAATTGTAACATGTTACTGAACTTACTCCGCTCCAAATGATGATAAAGCAAGCTATTTGCTGACACACCGGAAAAAGATGCTCTAGACGAACAACAGAACAATCGAGAATTAAAAAAATAGAAAAAAAGTATGAAGGCAAAAGTAAAGAAAGCACAGAAGAAGATTTTGATAGAATCAGATGAATAAGCAATGATTGCTTAACTCATGTATATCAAATGTTTAATAATGATCTGTGTTTTCATTTATATTTTTTTAGAAATGTTTATTTGTGTTCATAGTTGTATATAAATAAGTAAAACAGATGTGTTACAATTTACCCCGGACTGGGGCAGATTGTAACAAAGGTTCAGATTTGTTTAAGATGATGCTAGATGGCTAAGTGTCCAAGATTTTGTCACGTACTTTCACGCAATTAGTTCACCACACATGTAAGTAGTAAATCACGCAAATTATTTTCTGATTGAGGAAAACACTTTTGAGAAAAAATTGTGAAAACTTTTTTTGTTACAATCTGCCCCGGTCTCCCCTACTATATTTTCCCGGAGAAAGTTAGCATCCCTATATTGTATAACACAAGAGGAGGCGATTCGTCGAGCCAAAGTAATTGAAAAATGTAGCATTGAATATTTTCATGAGTTATGGTCTTTGAAAGAATCGACTTTAAAACTTCATTTGGCAAGGACCTGATTTCCAATTAACAGAATTTATTAGTAAATACGGAACACCTGTAAATATGAGTCTTCGTGTAAAAGTAATTCGAAATTGGGGAATATTGTTTTTCTTTTCGAATAAAGTTTTGCTGTATGAATTGCTTCTAAATCGATTTTCCCCAAACAGAGCCACGTTTTAAAAAGGGCACACCAGAATTTCGACTTATTTCATTAAACATAATAGGTAGCCAACAGAGTACACGTTTTTAATATCTCTATTGAATGTAATTTTTGTTCTTCGATTTTCTGTGCATCCAATTTAATGGCTGTATATTCCGTAGCGACCACTACCTCTCCTGTTTTCTGGTAAAAGGACTGTTTCCCTGTACTTTTATTTTATGCTCCTTATTAATTTTCTTAAATATTATTCCAGCGATGAAACTCGGCGTATTATAGGCGATTATAGTGATTTCGTGTGCCCTATCTGTACGCATTGTAACTCCTTTGTATATACCGGGCTTTGTCCCGCTATTAGATAATAATAATTGGAATCTTTGAAAGGCACGGTTTCATCAGTGACAAACATGAAATAAAACTGAATTCTCAGGCTCTCCGAAAGTAACAGATTAAAATCGCGAAATTACGCGCACGCAACAGCAGCTGTTCAAAGCGTTAAAATTAAAAGGAGCAAGCTACGATGTAATAACAGGAACTTAAGGTTTGCCGGTTTTTAAAAACCGTCTTTGGGGATAAATTTGTAAAATTCAAAAACCGGTTTGTAAATTTAAAAGACTGCTTTTAGATACCAGAATTAATACGTAAAAATTAATTCATTATTTATTTAAAAACGTTTTGACTTGAAATCGCCTCGGGCCGAAGCATATTGTAGTGAAAATTGGCTGTAACACTAATCTTCATGAGTTCATATTTGCTGAAGCAAAATACTAAATGAAACAAAGATTTATAATTTATATTTCGCATGGATTTCAATTATTTTAGTTTCTTTTTATTTATTTGGTTTTGTATAGATAGAGTATATTTTATTCTGTTATATTTTCGTAATTCCAGAAATATTAAAAAAAAAAAACTGTACAATTATGAAATAAGTAAGGTAAATGTCCCAGTCCTTAAACATGGCCCAATAATTAAAAATTGAGAAGAAATTTTATTAATAATAATAGTTTTACTAATTTGCAACGTTTAAACTGTTGGAAATATAATTGCAAAATGTATTAGCTTTATATAGATACAATTATAAGCTTACATAACTGAATAGTTATATCATACAAAAATATTATTGTACAGTAAAGCTTCAACAGTTTCAATCTCGCTTCTTACCTAATGGGCTCAAGCAAGCGAGAGAATATTTTTGTTAAGGTTGTAATTAATTATTATTTTATAATTTTTGAAATTATACAGTTGTTTTGGATTTATTATACATTGAAGAATTTAAAATTAATTGGATCTTTTAATAATTTTTTGTTTTTAATATTGAAATTGTTGCGTTTATCCACTAGTACACGGTAACATGACACGTACCAATCATTAAACGTGTGTTCAATGGTTGTTTAACCGCGGTGTTACAGACGCCAGTGTTCAGTAGTTATAAAATTATAAATATTTATAGTACCAAAGTAAGTATTTTTTGTATCCTATATATTTACGTTAATAATAACTAGACAAAAATATAATACTGTTTAAGAATTATTAGGATAATTAATCTTATACTCGTTATAATATTAACATAACCTAAACTTTTATAATATACTTTTCATCATTTTTTAACTTTTTCAGACATAAAGTCATGCCGAAGGTAAAAAAGATAAAGAAGAAGAACTACAGTCAGAAAGATATGTGTGCAGCAATAGAATCCTATAAAGCAGGCACATCATTACAATGTGCCAGTGAGAAGTATAATGTATTCAATAATTGGGACACTATTAATTAATGACTGGGACACGCTATGAATTTTATTTAATTACTGGGCCATATGAACAGTTTCATGCTTTAATTAATTTAAAACTTTTGCTTTAACAAATGTAGATTCTTGTTACGTTATGTGAAAGTAGAAATTTTACGCTTTCGAATAATTATATTTAGTTATAATTTTATACTATTTAAATATAAAAAAAATTGCAATCATCTCAACTGCTTCCTCAACTGTTTCACCATTGGGACATTTACCTTACCCATCAATTTTTTTAGTGTTTTATTTTTTTTATAAAAATTCGAAAGCCGGTGCAGCCCGGCTTTTTGTGGAACACTAGAATTCGAAGACCGGTTTCTCGAAAAGTCGGTTTTTATATAAACCCTCCAGGAACCAGCGATTTTTCTTCACAATCATGGGAAATCCGTCTTTCGAAATCCGATCGCGAGACATCGAAAGTCATGAATAGAAGGCATAAGTGGATACTCACAGGCCCGTATATTTTCAGAGAACACAGCCGCGAGAGTTGTGCGCGAAATGGAACGAGAAAGAAATTAAGCGAGCAAGTGCGACAGCCGATTTTCCAGCGTGACAGTGTGTATACATTCCACTTCCCGCCTGATCCCCGAAATTAAACCATTTCCGGCGTCATGGTCCCCGAAATAACCGAACTCGAGCTCAAACTCGAGCTCGCGAATCGCCAGCGCCACGCGATCCCGGGCGGCTTTATCCCGAATTCCTGGCAGCTGGCGTCGCGGGCGTAAACAATCGATGGGAGCGCGTTAATTATCGTCACTCGCGCGGCGGCCGTGTTATTTTAGAGAGGCTATAGCGCGGCGGCGGCGGCGTCGGCGGCCTTGGATCATCGAGTCAAACGGATTGAAAAGGAACTGCGTCAATGGACGGCGGGCGCGTATCGGTGCAGCTGCAGCCGCGATGCAACCGGCGCGCGAAGAAGCCCGCCGAGCGAGCGTTTATTAATTTTACGAAGCACTTCATAATGTACGGAACTTCGTTCCGCGGCCGCGCGGAAGATTGATGGGAAGCGCGGCGGTTGCGAAACAAGGCCAGCCGTTCGCCAAATGGGACGCGGTGCCGTATCGCATAATCGGGTGTGATTGATCTAAAACTCGAATCGAGGAGGACTCAAATCCAATAAACCGCTGGCTGATCGCGAAACAAATCTCTCGACCGATAACCACCACCCGCTCTGATTCATCTAGAATAGAAACTGAACAGGGTCAAACAGTCTCAGTGAACTATCCGACTCCGCTCGATTAATTAGATATCCTTTGAAGAACATGTCCCGGATGGATTTAAAAACCAAATGGGAGGCGCGCCTGCACCAAGCGAAGATATTGGGGATATTATTGGTTCTTCAATGGAGATGCGGGGATCGACGAGTGGGATAAAATGTTAAGCGACTCGATTATTCTGTTTATCTGCTTGCAACGACACGCCGCGGGGAGCGGGGGTGTTGAATTGATCGGTTTGGCGGAAAAGATGCAAATAGCCTCCCTTGACCGAGAAGTGGTTGTGTAGGAGAGGTGTAAGGGTGGCGAGGGGCGCGTGTAGGTGTGTGCTTGGCGAAGGTGGCTGAATCCGTAATGAGGCTTGGTGCCTGAGATGCTCGGCAACTTGGAATAATGATCGGGATCGTCGAGCTGAGCTTGCAGGACAAAATGATATATGTATTAAAGTCATTCGTTGGCCAAAAATAGAAGCGTTCCATATAGAGTAGAGCTGAGCCCAGCGTGACGGAAATAATCTTCGCCAGCATCAGGAAATTACGAGATAAAATTTGCGCGCCACGCGGGAACGTTATCGCCGAAGAAAGGCAAAACGGCATTTCCTTTTTATTCTTACACCATCGACTTGCGAAACTTTCAGCGGAGATGCGAATGATTTATTATAGGTACCTGAATGAATCCATTGAGATTCGGCAAAGACATATCGGCGAGAGGGTATTTCGTTAGAAACAAACATTAAATTGACTTGGGGATTGTGTTTTAAAAAGGGAAAAAGTATCATTGGATTCTGTGTCGAAAATTAAAAATTTTCCATTTACTGTTATTGTACCATTTTTTGGTAAGTAGATATTCGGTGGCTGTATTTTCTATGGCATTTGCCTAAACACTAAATTGAATGATAAATTAACACCGATCGCCTCGTTTGCAACCGGCGACGGGCTCGTCGGCGGCTGAACGCCCAAATGATCCGGATCCCGTCTAACGCGGATAAAATAGTTTAACTTGGCACGTCAAAATACTCGTGGGAATTGGTGTCTTCGATCGTCACCAAAACAAATTGCGCAACTGAACGCGGCTAGAGGATTAACGCATGAAATTTGCCAACAGACACCGCGTGTGGCGTAATAGACACTTGGGGACATAATACAGTAGAACCTCCAGTATTCGAACGTTCGTTGTATCGAAAGCTATCATGAAAATAATACATTTATATTATTAGGTCAAGTGCAAAAGTTCGTTCGCTCACTGTTAGGTGATGTTAGGTGTGCGCAGATGTCTTTTTTTATTACACCACCTTGTACTTTTACTGCAGAAAAGTGGCAGAAGATCATAGATAGCCAATTTTGATTAAAAAAAAAAAAACATGTAATATGTTTCTATTTTTAATAAATACTTTGATCGATAAAGCGAACCAACTTTTGCACCGTTCTAATATTTTTTTAGTACTATTACTTGGATTATTTCTTCCGGGACATGAAGAAAATAAAGTTTCTATTATTCAAAAGTTACCCTATTCTGAACAGTCGCCTGTCTATTAATTCAGATACTGCAGCTTCTACTGTGCGTATATTCAAATCAAATTATCCACAATATTGAAACATCCTTAAAACCGTCACCAAGGCTGCCCATTGAATACAAAACAAACCTTCAGTCTCTATCCCAGCGTTTCCCAACCGGTGTTCCGCGACACGAAGTTCAGGGCCCGGGCGGAAAGTTACCTTACAATAAAATTCCTAATTTCTCTGTGCTATTTACAAACGAGTTACTTCGATGCTGCAACCCTCGCACAAAAAGCGAAACTGCCGAGGTTGAGGGTTCCGCCAAAGTTTATTGAGATTCAGAACGGCTCGGTGGCAAGATTTAGTTGAGAAACGCTGCTCTACACCTGTAACCGCAACTTCGGTTCCCCAAAAAAGCGCGAGGAAGGGTACTCGATACAAAGGTGTGTACATACTCGAACCGCAGTACCAAAGGAAGGGCGAAACGTCATTCGTTCCCTGCCTGAAAAGCCATGCCCGAAGTTTCCCCCAGTTTCAGAGCTCGAAACTTACTGATTCCGGTTACCTTGCCTGAGTATGCTTTCGTAGATCCTATAAGTGGTCTCGCAATCGGCGTCCCGCAGGCTCGGTACGCGCGCACCTCCGTCCAAACTTTGGCTTCGGTTCCTGAAGTCGTCCTCCTTCTTCCTAGGCGGGTCCTGGCACTCGCTCTGCCTCCTGATGTGCCCCAGCCTCCTGCCGAAGTGCCGTATCATCTCCTGGATGCTGTGATGATGGTGGTGGTGGGGCTTTTCGGAGTCCCCCGTGGGGCTCGGCGACGTGGGCGACGCTCTGCCGTTGTTGCTCTGATACTGCTGCTGTATCTGCTGGACATGGTGAAGGGGATGATGGTAGTGCTGGTGGCCGGTCTGATGGTGATGGCTGCCCCCGTGGAGCGTGTGGTACACGGAATGATGATTGTTAAGGGACGAGCTGTGGTTGGACGAGTTCGAGCCGTTAGATGAGCCGTAGGACGTGGACGAGCCGTAGGAGTACGTGGAGCTGACGGAGCCCCGCGACACCCTCTTCTGTATGTACTTCTGGTTCAGCAGCTCGTGCAGGAACCTCGCCTCGTTCTGCCGGGCGTCCGCGACGGACGAGCTCTTCGACTCCTGATTCTGAAGAGAGGTCCTTGCGTCGCCGTTGTGAGAGCCATGATGAGACAGCAGCTGAGTTATCCCGTGCATCTCGACCGGCAACCGCTAAGCGATTCTCGCTCTCCGCAACGCCTACCAAGGCGATCTTCGAACCCGATCTCCTTCGACGGAGATGTGTGCCTCTTTGCTCTCTGCTTCGTGGAGTGGCGAGCGATATTGAAACTCGCTAATAACCGGCGACGTGACTAGATGATTAATCAAAATCGAATCGCTGCGTGCGCTGGTGCGGCGTGGAAGACTGCAGGAGCGCAACTCCTAGCGGTGCTGGTACTACTGCGAAAAATTCATCAAGAGATATTGATACGGCAGAGACAAGAGAGATGGTCCCGGAGTCGAGAGACGTCGACGATATTGGTTTACATAAATCCAGTTACGAGGAGTCGCTGGCAGTACGCGCGCTCCCGCTGATCCATAGGATTTCTCGAGAAACTGTATTCGATTGCTATGATACGGTAATGTATTAGGTCGGGCGCAAAAGTTCGTTCGAAGCCTCTGTCGAAAGTAGAAATTATATTGCGCGATCTTCCAATCAGAGTATTTCCCTCGGCTATCCATGACCTTTGGCCACTTTTCTGGTAAAAGCACGAGTAGGTGTGGGCAAAGTGAGTGCACTGACAGTGAGCGAACGAACTTTTCCGCCGACCTGGTATTTCGAAATTTCAACGAGGTTTAAACGCTTACTGCTGGCTCGCCTCTGACGCAAAACAAACTGCGACGCCATGAATTGTGTGGGAGTTTTGAATTTCATTTTTGCATGTCATGCTTTAACATTTAAATACTGTGAAAGCTGGGGGAATTATATTCTTCATACACTAATCCGAGGATTCTTTCCTACACGAATAAAATAGAGTTTACGTCCGGACAAAGTGGCTCGAATCGATTTTTGGCAACTCTAACGACCGGGATTTCTATAAACAACAACTTCGTGAAATAGCCGCGGATCTATGTGCGCATCTGGCAACATCACAGGATTACACACCTTCGATCGATACTCTTTAACACGGAGAATGCTCAATTTTCCTGCACCTCGTCCTTAACGCTTTCACGCCGAAAGATGCGCATCCAGTGCGCGGTTTTCACGGCGATATTTGCTGGGAAATTGGTCGAGAGTCCCCGAGTGTAGGGTGACTGTACCTAATATCGCCAGTGTTCCTAATATCGCCACTCGTTATATCTCTTAAAGTAAGCTCTAAAATTTGTCGGTTATGCACTGAATTAGTACCTAAACATATGTAGGAAGACATGCTATAATTGCAGCATCATGTGATCAACAATTACAGAAAGGGAAGGATTTTAGAGAATCTTAATAGTGTAAAAATTTATTAGACTATCCCAATTTTACGTCACATTCGGAGAAGGTAAGTCTAATAAATCTGTGAATGCAAGAATATCTACTAGAAATACCTAATTAATGATGTACTTAAGAAATGAAATCGATTCAAATATTTTTCATAATGAAAATAGCGTTTTTCTTTTAGCAGTATGCGTGTTCTCAATACCGCCTACCGGAGAACAATGGTTTCGATGTAATGCTTGTTACAGGCGAGGTCACGAAATGTGCGGAGCAACCGAAATAAAATTTATTTGTCCAATATGTACATCGGAACGTAAAAAATAAAATATTTTAAAAATCTATATTTTCAAATTTCTATATTATTCTAATAAAAATGAAATCAAAGATGGATAAAAAGACATTTATAGAGCAAGAAATAATAAAAGCACATGTGAAAATGACTTTAAAAACTCATATATACATGAATTAATCAATATTTCTTGAGTAGGCGATATTAGGTACACTTTTTTCAGGACCCGATTTTTGCATGTCTTACGTTTTTTGAGTCCTAATTAACAATTTGTAGGTTTCAACGATTCTAACATATGCTACATGAAAGATGAATAATTTCTCTTTACTTTGAAACGAACTGCATGGAAAAATATCAATTATTATTCAATCGACAGCGATTTAACTTTTGCCTGGCGATATTAGGTACAGTCACCCTATACTTAAAAAATGAATCAAGCTCAAAGGTTGTTTTGTACGCTTCGTATAAAACTAACGACAGAAGTGAGCATTCGGAATGGCCTGATCGACTTAAGGGGGCATTCTCGTCTATAGGGACGAGATCCTCTATCCTCTTTAGGGATGGCGCACAAAAAACTACACAGTTTTTACCGATGAGCATTAAAGGGGGAATTATTAACCCCTTATTAGGGAATTCTTATGTAGTTGCTAATATGTTAATGTAATAGATTAATCAGTGTGGCTGTTTTTCTTCCATCTAAGTTTACTTAATGCCTGCAACCTCTAGAAAAATCATGAGGTAGGGGTTAAGCCTCTCCTTCGCGCGCTACGACTGCATATTCAGTTCAATAGAAATCGATCGTTAAGCTTCCGACAACATGCTCGTTGAACTTTGTCGCTAAGTAACGTCTATCAATGGCTAGTCCGAGATCCAAGTAAGCGCGGCCGAAGCTCGAGGGAGCAAAGTATTGCGTGTTACGCGCTCGGCCGAAGGATTAACAAGCAAACGCACGAGGAACGGGCTACTTAACTACATGTTATGGTAGCGGGATTGAAGTGCCCGGCACATCCTCGGCCGAGGTTTCAATTATAATTCAGGGAGGAAGCGTTTAGCACACGCGACTGATTGTGAGATTAGAGGAAGTAGTCAGAGCTACCAATTATCGAGTTGTTTCTGCGAGAACTACTTCAAATGGCCCTCTGTCATCCAAAACCAATCTCGCGACACATTCGGAGCGGCGAAATGGCGGAAAAATCGACACGTCAGTTGCGCAGAATTACACGAATGGAAACTCCAAAATTAATCCACAATTAGTGCATCGAGATAAAGAATTATGATATACTATAACACAGTTCGACAAAATATGACTTTTATTGGACTTGTAACATTCAATAGCCGCTTGTTATAGGTTTTCGTGCGGTGAAATCGAATCCGCAAACCGTTTGTCGCCATCACCCTCAATTTTTGAGAAATTCAATTTTGAAAAAAAAAAAACTGGAAATTTTCGACGTCGAAGCTGTAATTGTTATTCGGTTGCTTGTTCCGTTAGATTATTCTATGAACCGTCCCGAATACAAGGATATAAGTTATTAGTGCATTATGAACATTTAAATATGTTTAAACAACGATCAAAAGAAAAAGGACTCACGAAATGCACCCATTTTCGAAGATATCTTTCCATTTATTTCCAAAACTAAGGGTCGAGGAGAAAAAATTACCATTCCACGCGATGCAGCAGACATTTTTCCTTGGGAAAGCATCAACAGAGGTGGTAAGTCGCGTTTCATTTTCAATACAAAAACGAAATCGTTTGGCAAAACGTGCGGCGCCGACAGTGGTAGTCACGCGCGTTAAGCGATTGTGTCACGCTGAGCGGCAGTGAATCGCGCGCCGCCGTTGACTACCACTGTCGACGGCGCACGTTTTGCCAAACGATTTCGTTTTTGTAGTGAAAACGAAACGCGACTTTCCACCTCTGTTGATGCTTTCCCAAGGAAAATTGTCCGCTGCATCGCGTGGAATGGTCAGATTTTCTTCTAGACCCTCAGTTTTGGAAATAAATTGAAAGATATCTTCAAAAATCGGTGCATTTCGGTTGTTCTTTTAGAATTAGTTATTTCTGGAATATGATTAATCAGATCACGTGCACGGTATATATTTAATGTTGCAGTTTAGGCAACAGAAAGATGCCCCTTTGAAATTGTTACGAGCTTAAATCGAGTTTGCATTTCTTTAGGCTATAGTGGCCATTCTTGTTATCAGGGCGGTGAAATCACGTCATCGGCCTTTCGGCGGCACAACACTTGGATACGTCCCGATTTTGACAACGGGGTCGTCGATGTGGCAAATTTCGGGGTCGTGGGTGGGAAACTGGGTCATATCGATTGACTGTCTCCCCCATTCTCGAGGAGTGCACGCTCAAAGGAATTATTATAGCTCCACTTCTTTCCCTCTTTTGTTTGGCGAGATGAGGAGGGAAAATTGGCGGTCGGCGTTAAGGCAAGGAAACTCGGGCAACGATACCGAGAGTAAAAGGTCGGGGGACGCGATCTCTCGTTCCCCCGACCTCCTCGCTATTTTATTACGTGGGATCGCTTCTCCCGGCTGCAACAAGCCTGAGAATTACGTATTTCGTGCAGTAAGATGGCGGCTGTGGTAAACAAGCGGAAACCACCGCAGCAGAAAAGTACTTTCACTGCAGACTCGGCGCAAGCATCGCTTTAACCGAGGAATTAAAATGGTAAATGGTGTGAAATTGCGAGAGGCGAAAATTTTCAGTACTCTCTTTCCAACCACATCGACATTGGTATATTAACAATCTTGGTTCTATTTTCCCACAGCCCTAGAAACTGACATAAATTATTCTAGTATTTACAGCGCACCGTATTCAGCATAGAATTTACATGCTTTCCATTAAAAAAAGGAATTATTCATTTCTTTAGCATTTGCATCGTTTATCATTTCAACACCTGAATGTTTTATTTTCAAATTTGCCTACTGCTATGCGCACGTGTCAAGTTTGAAGTCCATGGAAACTAATTAGAAGAATTCTTCGCCCTTTGGATTGGAATAAATAATATTGGAATACAAATATACATATCTGTTTTACTCTTTAGGTGAGATTTTTAATATATTAGCATTGCGTACTGTCTTTATGGTAAACAGTATCAAATACGATATTCCTTCGTATTTTTCAACGGTCACATATTTCTTTCCCTGTTTGGAGCAAATATGCCAACAGTTATGAAACTTCAGAACGGGCTGTGTAGGTATGTACACGGCAGAGAAACAAGTTCAAAAAGAACAGTGCCTAGCAGCCACAGCGACGCGACGAGTTGTTGGTAACTTAATTCACGATGACTTCTAGGAAGTCATTGTTTTTCTCATCACGCACAGCTTTTGTAACGGAAATGGATGAGGTTCGCGAATCTATACTTAGAAAGAATGATACTTATTCCAACCATTATTCCATTGCCCATTCATCCGGAGAATATTTTCCAGTTCTTCTACTCGAAAATTTGTTATAATCCAGCCTCTCGAATGCTACACGAAATTACTGCCAAACTAATTACACATTCTAATAAATTCTTTTTCAAATAAATTTTTAAACTCGTCTTCCAATTGCCAGTTGTTTCGAGGATTATTTCACACTAAAACCAGTGAAATGTTAAGAAAATCTAGCTTCCTCGGACCCACTTTCTGTTTCCTCATCTCCGCGTAAATATTGTACAAGTATTCGGATATAATTGGGGAGTTGACAAAATTTTTAAATGTGTTTAAAACTGTTCATTATGATAAAATATGCTTGTAAAAAAAATATTAATTTTTTGCTACACCTCTAACATGAAAATAATGTAATTTTTATTTGAAATAAAAAAATTGCCGCGAAAACGCACTGCATGGGCACGTGACCATTTGTGACGTGAACGTGCAGTAAACAACGAAAGTTGTGGTTAGGGACAGTAAGGAGTGAATTTTTCTCACAAAAATAATGGATAATAAATATTATTATCAATACTGTGCTGTTCCCTGTTGTGAGAACACTTCAATACGTACACCGAAGAAGTTATTTATTCATGTTCCGCTGGAAACAAATATTCGCAATAAGTGGCTTCAAAATCTAATTTATGTTTTTGTGAAGACCATTTCAATGTAAGTAACTAACTTATTATTAACTATCATTTATTATTATTTCATTTCATTGAGATTATATTAGATTATGTGTCAGATATTGGTAATTGATTGGAACATGTTGCAATGAGTGAGTGCCTAATACTTTCCTTACCTAAGAAATCGAGTAATAAGTACTCGTAAACGATATTTTTTAATATAAACTTGTATGAGCAAATGCGCCAAGTGTCACTCGTCGCTATATATAAATCGCTGTTTACTGCACAATGACGTCACGCGCCGTGATTGGCGTTTGAGATCACATGACTCACAACTTAAAAACGTCAATTTTATTTATTAAATTTTGGTAAAACGAATAAGTGTTTTATTAATATTTCTATCATTTTAGGCTTTTCATTAATAAATCTGTAGATTTCACTACTTGTCCCTTCTTTTTTTTTTCAAATACTGGCAACTCCCCAATTGCATCAGGATGGTAGACTAATCCATTTTCTACGGTCCTCGCGCATAATTTATCGCCCAGTTGCTGCATTCAGTGCCCAGGATTGACTGCGTTCCCACCGAACCGTTCCCCCACGATCAATGAAATCTCCAAGTTCGACGCAATTCCTGCGGAGTTCGCGCCCCGAAGGCGTACGAACGAAAACCCATCAAGACCCATTGCTCCCCGAGTCCGAAACGGTTAGGGGAACCGACAACCTTCCCGGTGCTCGGTAAAACGTGGAAAAATACGTAATCCCAGACTATTCCTAGCAGTCTGTTCAGCATTTTCAATTACCGCGGGGCTATTAATATTCCGAGACTTCGCGATGCCTTGCTACGCCAGTGCGTTACTTCAACGTGTATTTCAGTTCCGCGGAAAATGACGATAAATTCTGTTTACCATACTTTGCTCCTCTGCAACGTCCCCATGTCGCCCTCCGTTATTTAACGAAGGACTCCGACGGCAAACACTTCCTCGGTGCTCGCGACACTGCGCGAGCCTCTTCGGTAAAACAGACCTAACGATTCATGCATTTAAATCGGCCGAGAGTGCAGCAGACATTTCTTAGAATGAACAGATGATTGTTCCATAATTGCAAGTAGGCTGGTTCTCCGACTTAACGCTTCAGGCGGCGCGTGGTTTTGAAAAGTGCGACTTTAAATCCAGAGGGATTAGCCTTAATTGAAGGGTAAGAGGAAAAGAGGGAATGTCACAAAACAACTTTATCGAGAAAATCAAGTTTGGATACTTTAGTCCATAAAGAAGCAAGGTTCGATACTTATAGATGGCAGTGTGTTTCTCTGCATGCTGATGGGACACCTTCGCGTGTAGCCGGTAGGTACTTTAGCAGACCAGTTCGCGTAATTAACATTTGAAATGACAAACAATGCGATGGCACCGTGAAACATCGACCCGTGGTACACTCATCATCTCTGTCACGCGTATACATCAATTATGGTCGATTCAGCTGCGGCGGTTACATCTGAATCCATGCTCGTTTCGCCGTGCCCGCGGAAATATCAATATTTCCGTGCGCGAAACGACGGGAATTAAATTACAGCCTTTCAACGATCAGACAATAATGACGCTCGCGTATGTGTAGACAGGCTGCCAACGAAATGACGCTTGCGATAGCCCGCGTTCAGGCTGCAGAATGATCGGTTTCACGGGCCATGTGCTGAACGATTTTCATCAACGTGAAGAGGTAATATAGTAACGAATTGGTGTAAAGGTAAGGGGACTACTTAGGCAGTCAAATCGCTGGGTGATCAAGTATCTTTTTGCGAATTAATTACAGGGAGATGAATACAAATGTTTGGGTAATGTTTGCTAATACTTTAATCTGTATATATGACGGCGCTACAGTCGTGTCATGTGTTGGCGTTATTCTACCACAGATACAGCCCCATTCGTATTGAGAAACCAAGTGGAGGCGTGGCTTAGATTTCAGCGCTGCGGTGGTAAGTTGGCAAACTATTGACGGTAGGCTGGATCCCACCAAACATTCCGAATAAGTATTTATTAATCGAATAAGTAAAAATTTAGTGTTCCAAAAAATTTAAAAACACTCGTTTTTCACAACATGTCTATAGGGTAGCGGCAGGTAATATGGAACAGCACGTAATATGGAACTTCGTAAAATTTCGATAAAGAAATAACGAACTCTTCAGGTAATCGTTTATACTAGATCCCTACACTTGATTCCACAGTAGAGCATACAGATTTCGCGCAGGCACGACCCTCAGGGGACGTTGCTACGCCGCCTCCCCACTTAACCGCCTATGTTTTTCTCCGTCGCACGGCCTTCTCTACTCTCTCTGTTCCTGTACATCATGTACCAGTTATTGCTTGGAAATTACCACGACCAATCGCGTGCGGTTCAAACCGTGGGTAGTAGTGGGAGCTGCGCAGATCGGTCGCAAATCGGTAGGGGCGTCGGGATGCCCTAATGCGGAATGCAGTGTAGACACAATAGACGATGATACTGAGAATTGAGCATCAGTCGGGCATCTATGATTGAAAGAGAAACGTTTATATTTTTCGTGGGGTGTAAAAGTTTCTGAAAAGTGCATCGAACAGTTAAATATTGTAGTGAAGGTATGTTGCAAAGTATTGTTTTGATATAATTTATCATTAAATATGTGTGTTCTTGATTATTCAACCTTAGTTTACCAATAAAGTTACTTTCTTCTTAGTATAATTCTTAATTTCTTGTCGGAACATGTGTGTACGTAATATGGAACATACCGAGTAACATAGATGAAGTTGATAATGACGATGACGACGATGATGCGGAATGCTTATTTTGCGATGGAAATTATAAAAATAATGACAATGAAAAGTAGGACCCAATGTATTCGCTGCTTTCAGTGGGCCCACGAAGAATGTGGGGCTTCCGACGTATTATTCACGTGCCCAACGTGTAGGACACGCAGAAAGCAGGAATAAATTAAAAAAATTATGTGCATTTATTTATTTGCATCTTCTACTTAATAAATCTTCATTTTTAGTAAAAAAAAAAAAAAGTAAAGATTTTTGGGTTTTCTTTACAAATTTCAGGTGTTCCATATTAGGACCCATTTTTTCGAACGGCCGATTTTCACTCTTTTCAGTTTTTTACTATAATTGCAAAACAATTGGATTTTTTTACATTTGACTATGTATATATGATTATGCATTAATTCCATCGTCCACTCATGTTAGTTTTATTAAAAAAAAACGAATTCCCCTACTTTTGACAAGCTTTTGAAATCAGATGTTCCATACTACCTCCCTTTACCCTATAAACACTGATAATCATATGGACTTCGACAGATTTCAGCCTACTCTGAGTAGTTCAATTTTTTGTCACTAGTTGGCGTATCGAAATTCTTGGTTTCCCAATACATTAAGAATCTCTTTTCAACGCTCCCTCTGTATCTGGCATCTTTTCTTTTCACTGCCACACAAAAATTCAGAACAATAGCTCAAGATACAATAGAACAGCCTGCCAAACCATAAATTAATTTGACGCGCCCTTTTCGTAAAAAAAATTCACAAAGTATTGCCTACTTTTCGGCCCAACAAGGCGCAATCCCCCCTTAAGGGGTTAGGCCAGGGCTGGGCAACCCGTGGCCCATGGGCCGCATGCGGCCCGTTCCCCGACTTGCCTGCTCTTGCCGGCTGATTGGTAGTGGGGACTGTGCGGCCCGCGGCGGCGAACAAGTTGCTCAGCCCTGGGTTAGGCCACCTTGGACGGAGCAAAATTGCAGTCATTTTCGGCATTTTTTTTAGGAAGATAATAAAATAAACAGAAAATTTAATATGAAGCCTGTTATTATACAACTCTCGCCGGAAAAAATCGTAATAATTTTTCTTACAAAATGACGGCGGTAGAACCGTGATACGCAAGATCTTGTGGAGCGACGTTTTCCACGGTGTTCAATCTCACGGCTATACCGTTTGACTTAGAACAAAAAACCAAAAAGCTTTATTTTCTGCATGCCTAAAACTATGGAAGTACATAGCGGTTTTGCGATATCATGAATATGTTCTGTGCAATTGACACTTTTATAAAAAAAAATGCACTTTTTCTCTCCATGGTCACCATTTCGAGACAAATTAATGTTTCTGGATTTCCCTACGTACTTCCATAGTTTTAGGCATGCAGAAAATAAATCTTTTTCGTTTTTTGTTCTAAGTCAAACGGTATAGCCGTGAGATTGAACACCGTGGAAAACGTCGCTCCACAAGATCTTGCGTATCACGGCTCTACCGCCGCCATTTTGTAAGAAAAAAAATACGTTTTTTTTTCCGGCGAGAGTTGTATAATAACAGGCTTCATATTAAAGTTTCTGTTTATTTTATTATCTTCCTAAAAAAAAATGCCGAAAATGACTGCAATTTTGCTCCGTCCAAGGTGGCCTAACCCCTTAATACAACTGTACGACTGAAAAGTCGTCTCACTTTCTGGAGAGTGTCCAAGAACCGTGGGCCCTTAGAACTCGAAACACTTCTACTGATTAACACCTTGTAAATCAAAAATTCTCCGATTCCTTGGTACTCGGCTACGCTCTCTTGAAACTGCATTTCAGGCTAAAGCATTCTTAACAATTCAGTCGAACAGCTGCAGGAGCTCTACAGAGCCCAGGAGCGAAAGTGCACGGCGGCGCCCACGCCATTTTCCAGGATTCGCGAGCAAACGAAATATCTCGCGGTCATTTGCCACCTTCCCGTTTGCTCGCCGCTACCGTGACCTAGGTTCTATTCCGAGAGCTCCCGACGAACGTGTTGAACGCGGCGAGTGTCACCATTCCGCTCCCGACGGAGCTCTCGTTCTCTCCTCTCGCCACTTCAACCGTTTATTAATGAAAACACAGCCGCGAGCTAATCGTGCGAACGGGAAAGAACGGGCGCTAAGTATGCGCGCCCGCACGTGCTGCTTTGCATGGACAAACAACAGTATTAGCGCACGGATGATACTATTCGCGGACGGGAATGGCGGGCATGTGGCTTCGTAATTGATGGAAGAGATGCGGCGAAATCGTAAACAAAGTAGAGGGCGAGGACTGACGGACCTGGTGCGCCGGAGCGTTTAAGGCCCGGTCCAGATCTGAACCGAACGCCGAACCGAACGCACTTGAGTAGTTAGATGGAGTAAGACGAGTGATATACTTGTCTTGCTCCGTCTAACTACTCAAGTGGCGTTCGGTTCGGCGTTCGGTTCAGATCTGGACGCGGCCTAAAGCGAAGGGCAGGGACCCATTCTAATAGGTTTTACAAGCTAGGGCAGGCCTTCCCAAGTAGGGGAAATCTGCTCCCAAAACAGATGTTTCGGTTCTCCCTCCAACGCTGCGCCTTAGCTGCTAAGGCCGCTAAGGTGGGACGAGTTCTGCTACCCTCTCTCCGAGGGCACAGTAACGTCGCTGGGAAGCATGTTGGGCGCTTTAGGGCGAAAGTACCAAATGTGTCAAATTTTTATAGGAAATTTCATAATGACTTAAAAATAGTAGGAAAAATTAAAATTTAAACTAGCATTTCAAAATGACGTAAAAAGAATTTAAAAAAATGTATTACATACAACGATACAGTAATACAATAATCGTAGTGATGTCTTTTCATTAGAAAAATATATTCATTTCTATAAAAATACAAGTAGTAGTTATTTTCTAAATTTTCGTACAATACATAAATACCTACATTTTATATTTTAAACAACTTTCGTACAATGCAAATGTGTTATACATTTTATTCAGTTTTATGAAAATGCAATCACTACTTATTTTATAAATTTTTGTACAATATATACATATTATATACATGTTATAGAATCTATTTTTGTACAATATATACATATTATATACATGTTGTACAAAAATTTATAAAATAAGTAGTGATTGCATTTTCATAAAACTGAATAAAATGTATAACACATTTGCATTGTACGAAAGTTGTTTAAAATATAAAATGTAGGTATTTATGTATTGTACGAAAATTTAGAAAATAACTACTACTTGTATTTTTATAGAAATGAATATATTTTTCTAATGAAAAGACATCACTACGATTATTGTATTACTGTATCGTTGTATGTAATACATTTTTTTAAATTCTTTTTACGTCATTTTGAAATGCTAGTTTAAATTTTAATTTTTCCTACTATTTTTAAGTCATTATGAAATTTCCTATAAAAATTTGACACATTTGGTACTTTCGCCCTAAAGCGCCCAACATGCTTCCCAGCGACGTTACTGTGCCCTCGGAGAGAGGGTAGCAGAACTCGTCTCACCTTAGCGGCCTTAGCAGCTAAGGCGCAGCGTTGGAGGGAGAACCGAAACATCTGTTTTGAGAGCAGATTTCCCCTACTTGGGAAGGCCTGAGCTAGGGCAAGACGTCGGCGTGAAAACACGCCGAGGGCTTTCCACCTGCTGCACGGCGACGGTTCTTACGTTCATATATTGCGGGCAACGTGGAAAGTATTGTTCAAGTGTCCCTGAATGTTTGCTCGGGGCGAGTTGAGTGGGACATATTCGACGGTAGATCACTTGGAAAGAACTGAAGACTTGTAAGGGACCTTGCGCCACGCAAAGTGCTAACACTTTATTCGTGACACTTATGAGCGATGGAACGTTGAAGTAAAATAGGGGAAGAGGAGGTCGAAGGTACTAAGAAATTTCACGCTACTGATATCCCCCCGTAATTGAATGTGAAAACAGAAATTCTAATTTTCCTCGCCGGACAGCTGGAACCCAGTAGTGACACCAAACTTGTGCTTACACAGCCTTGTGGTTTCGAGAATATCCCTTTGCACGCCCTCCGAGTGGTGTGCTTCAAGTGTACGCTAGGTGCCTGTGTTCCACCTGCTATATGCAATTTCCAACTTTCTCTCGTGCTCGATGACAGAGAGAAATGACGAGACTGAAGGCACAGGCCATGGGAATGCCGACAGGTAGGCGCAGGCTTTAGAGCGTGAGCTCGGGAACCCGGTAGGTAGGCGTTGTGTACAACGATTACGTAAAAGCTGCACCGAAGATCGGGAAAAGAAGCAGGAAAGTGACACCGGCCTTGTACAGGTTGATTCAACTTTACACTCGCGTCCACCACTTGCTTCATATTGGATTATCGATCGCGTTTAGATGCGGCTGTTGGTTTGCTCCAGTGCTTCCATTTCGAGACACTGTTTTTACCCAGCACGAGCCGCCAACGTTAGAATTATGCGGGCGCCGAAATTACTGCATCGCCATGTGGGAATAGGGGCGTATATAAATTCTTCCGTGACTCGTTTCGAGAAATTATTAATATGTTCGGGAGGGATCCACTGTTCTTTTTAGCTTGAATTAATATTTAGGGGAGGGTTGCCTATATCGTACCACTTAAGACATTCTAAGTTATATTTCATATTTGGTACTAATTTGAACGGAAATGACTATTGGATATTGGAGCTTGGTCTTTTAGGCACCTACTATTATACGCTTAACCTTTTGTTCAGAACAAATTAATTTGTTATTAATCTTTTTGTCACATACTGTAAAAGGTACGATTTAGGCAACCGGTCTCCTAAATCGTACCTGCACTAAAAATAGTGTCAATAACAAATAGAGAAGAAACTATTCAATATGCAGTAATGATTATTATATAGTTACATATACATATGTATATGAATCACACACAGGCCGCAATAAACTATGTATATGATATATGTACATAACCTATATAACACACGAGTTGTCAAATCCTACTGGTACGATTGTAGTGGTACGATTTAGGAAACATGATCAATTTATTTATAAATATAAATTTAAACTTTATAATGAATGTAATATGTACTTAAAATGAATGTAAAATATTCTACATTAAACCCGCTTTTAGAGAAATACATAAATACAGGAGAAAATTGCATTGTTTGATTATTATCAGCTAAAATAAACTGGTAAAAAGTTACATCAATCATACCTGATTTTTTTAAATGCTTGTAGCACGCACAAAATAGGGTGTAAGCTCGAAAGGTTTTGTTTCTATTTCTTATTTCGCATTTACTTGATATTTTTATCATCAGACGTCGTTTGTATTCATTAATTTTTGAGAAATTGATGCGGTACGATTTAGGTGACCGGTACGATATTGGCAACTCTCCCCTATAGCCGCATACGCGGGGTTTAATATATTCGGAATATTTTCACAAGGGAAGTTCGCCAACTCGAAAATTCAAAGAAATCTGAAACCATGCAGAAATGAAGCTCAAATGGTGCCAATAACGTAACTCTATATTTTGATACGTGAAAACATAACCCTGAAAAAATTGTAAGTTTTCAGATTATCGTGAATATCTGCGAAACGGTAAAAGATATAAAAAAGAAGTTAAATGCAGAGTTCTATGGTTTTTATGCCCTATAAAGCGGCGATAAAGAATTTCCGAAAAAAAAGAATTTGCTTTTTTTCCAAATTTATCCTCACCACCATTTTTTCCGACAATTCTTTGTCCCCATATCGTAGGATATCGAAAGTCATAAAACTTTGAATTCAACTTTTTTCGATACCCTTTGCGCGGTTTACATGAAAACTCACAATTTCTTTGAAGGGGGTGTTTTCACCCTTAGGACTGTTTTATTGCCGAATCAAAAATAGTTACGTTGTTAGGATCGCTTGAGCTACATTTCTGCAAAGTTTTAGATTTTTTGAAATTTTCGAATCGCCGATCTTCCCCCGTCAATCCTCATGTAAACGATTCCAAATGAACGGAATTTACACTCGTTCCATATTCTATAAATTACTATCCAAATATTCTCGCTTCGGATCCGCTTCAAATTCTCTGCAGGAGATATTACCTTTTCAACGAGATGAATTTTAACGAGATCAACACGCCTAGCCTTGGCGATTACGTAATTTCGCCTTCCTAGTTCATTACGAATCGCTTTTCCTGCTTCCACGCTGACGGGCAGACTAAACGAACAAAAACACGACTGTTCCCTCTCGTGCAAACCGGTCTTTTCAAACGCATCGCTAGACGAGGGCATTCTGCTCGGGCGGGCCAGCGGGTCCCACCACTGCGAGCGGAACGGAGAACAGTCGTTTGCGCCTGCATACGTGCACGTCTTCGTTTCGATTCAATACAGCGCTAGAATGGACGATTTGAAACGGAGCATCGCAGCGGGCATGGAAATTACTTCGTTCCTTGCGCGCGACTTCGCCGCTGCAAAGGTATTAGGAATATGACAGAGGCTAACGCGGGACAATGCCGAATGTCTTCCAATCAACTGGCAACTCGCGGCGTTTTTCTTGCAAACGCACCGAGCGGTATGAGGATCGCGATACCAGCGACTCGGGGCACAGATAATAATAATAATAATAATAAGATGACTCGAAATTGCCGAATTCGGACGATGGCTATGGAGCTTCGGTATACGCGTGCTCGAGAGATCTGGCAATAGAGGATTCAGAACTCACGGACTGGATATAGGACAAGTTAAACTTGATCGACCCCGACACTAGCTCTCTACACTCGGACAACTCAATAGTCACGACTAACGAGGACGCATGGGGCTCGGGTCACTGATTTCCTTCACATTTTACGTATAATTCCTTAACTAGGGAACAATGTGTACAGAAGGGTGTTAAATGCGCGGGGTGCAGTGGTGAAGATTTTCTGAGAAAATCAGGTTCATAGTTCTATCTTGTTCAGAGATTCTGTATGCATGTATATAGAAGTGCCGCCTTATCGTTTTCGGGGGCCCCGAGGCGAGCTCCATATGTGGCTCTTTAAATTATTCTAAATTAAATAAAATAAAAAATCCCGCATTATTTTCAATTGAACGCGATATTTTAAATAGTTTATGTTTCGATGGCATATCATTGATGAATTCATTTCGCTCAAAAAACAGAAAAAGGGTCATTGCATCATCGTCATCTGCTTCCTCGGCTCGATATGATTATATTTGGAATAAGTCGTTACGACATATTCACGAATTCAAATTCAATATTTCTTTCTGTATGTTACCAAATAAATATTATTACAAAATGAATAAGTATTAAAACAATTAAATAAATAAAATTAAACGTGGGGTCCATTCCACGAAAACAGAGCCTCCTTTTAAAATCTAAATTTTGGTGTATTCGTTCTTTTCTTTCCGTCACAGTTGGAGGGCCCATTTCCAATTTTTTTTCCAGCTTTTACAACCGTATCTTTTTTAATTCTCCAATTTTTCGGAGCCCCCCTGAGCTCCGGGGCCCTGAGGCGGCTGCCTCTTTCGCCTCCAGGTTAAGACGGCACTGAGGTTGAGACGGTAAGGATGAAACACGGCGGTGGTCTTAAGAAGCTTTAAAGCTGATGTTTTAATATCTACTACGCTTTAGTTACGTCAGTGTCACTGAGCTATTCTAGCAGCCCCTCAATCTGTGGGATATAAATTTTAAAATATAATTCCTTGTAATAGAACCTTGGAATTGCGTTCCAGTTATCGTTCGCAATTCGAACCTCCCTTTGACCGCTACTGTGGTTAAACAGTGGCAATATGCATACTGAGTGTATGCAAAATTTGAGCCAAATCAGCGACCCGAGCCTCGCGCACCCTCCTTGGAAACCAATAACCCAGAGATTCTGGAGCAACGCGATATCGAAGTATACCGAGCTCGGGCGACCTGGAATTGGAAGCCTGGAAATTGTGAGGTATGACACCGGCCACGTTAAGATCGCGACGATAACGGCATTGGCGAATAAAGCACTTGGAGGAATAACGAGAAGCTGCTCTCGGAAAGAAACAGAAAGTGAGAAAGTTCGAGGATAAGGATAGAAGTGTGCAAGAAAAGGAGCGGTTAGATATTGTCACCGAATGAAAGCTTACAGGTCGTTGATACCGAACCACGTAACCGGGTGCCCGGTATTACGCCACACCCCTGACGTGCACTTTAATACGCAAGACAGCGGCACGAGACCGCTGGGGGAGAGGAAATCGACTAAAACGATAAACGTGTCCTTCTGTGGGCGTCGAGGCACCGAAGTTCTTATTTTCGACGACGCGAACGCAGCCCTCGGTGCGTGATACAGAGAAGTGACCTATCTTCGTATCTGAAGCCCGCGCATGTAAATACTGATAAACTGGGGCATCGCCTATCTGCGCGCCCTGCGTAAAATTGGGGCGATTTAAAGCGTACGGTTCGAACGGCACGTAAGCGTCGAATGTAACGCGAGAGCGTTACGGAGATTCCTGTAACTTCAACCTCGGTCGCTTGATTATACCGTGGACAGGTTTCGTGAGAGTATAGTTGAAAATAATGCGATTCTCTATCTAGGGGACGAGATCGATAGAAGGAGTTACAGAAACACGGTATTTTTGGCGCATTAGTTTAGCCTGGTATACCTGGAATTTAAACACCGATTACCCTATTTGCATCGCCCATACATTAACCTTGAAACCGTTACATTCTCATTTGCAAGTCCTACTTGGAGGGAAAAAGAGCAGCGGTGAAATAACATTTGCATTTACATCTCTGATTCAATTACCCTTTAGTTTTATTTAGTTATAATTTAATACTGCTACTATTGATAATATAGTATTAAGCATTTAGTAATATTATTGTAACGGGAATGTTCTTTTGATTGTAATCATATCAGTAATACTATCATATTAAATTAGTATTACTAGTATATTAAAATTAGAATTGATATTATATTAAAATTAGTATTATTATTATAATAATATTAGTATCACTATTATAATAATATTGCTATTAGTATTATAATAATATTACTATTACAATTATAATATTAGTATTACTATTATAATAATATTAGTATTACCGTAATTATTAGTATTACTATTACTAGTACAACTATTACAATAATAATAGCAGCAATATTACTATTATAAGATTACAAAGTGTTGTAGGGAAAGATAGCAGTGTGCAAAGTGCAGGTTTCCGAAACCCAGAAATGCGCAGTTTTTAAATCTAATCTTAAACTTTTAAACCCCCTCATGCGCCGCTCCCTCGTGTGCCTGGACGACACTGAGCTCGAAAGTAAAGCTACTATACCTTTCCATGCACCAACAACGAAGCACAAGGCGCGGATTACTCGCGAAGATATGCGCCGAGTGCAGTATCGACTGTGTCGCACTAAACTGCAGTGGCGACGCGGTGGCCGGCGAGCAGCCGAACCGGGGGGAGGACTTTTTCGTTCACCATTTTGGAAACCCGACACCCTAATACCGGCCTCCCCCGAAGGTATTACGTCGCGAAGACCTTGAGCGGTGGATTAAAGAGCACAGGTTGCGATCCCTCTTAACAAATTGTAATTCGATTTAGGGAAACCGCGCCGCCCACCCCAGGCAAACGCGCATTTGCTCAAAACTCCCGTGGACCCGCGTAATAAGATAAATGTCTAATGAGATCCCGACAGCCATCCGCTGTCCATCGGGCAATAATACTCGCAATAATTTTCTTCTTCGCGCAGCAAAACGCGACTCCTTTAAAGTCCATCTCTCATCGATCCGCACTCCTCACGGGGGTTAATTGATCTCCAGTGAACTCGAGAATGAGGATACAATTTAGAGAATAAGGAAACGGCCACGGAACCGCGTGCTACGTTAGCGTGTCCGTCCGGCCGTTATATATTCGCTCCGTTTGTTTTTTCTTATAACAGTTGAACTTCGCTTATCGCCTGATTAGTGCATTCGACGGAGAGCCGAGTCGTAAATAGGACGCCCAGGTAAACATGAGAACGGCAGTTCCGTCTATGGCCAGTGCTACATCAAAGGTTAAGGCTGAATCGCATTATGGAAGCATCGGCACGCATCTGCATCCCGGTCGTCACGTTTTGCCGATGCAACGTGATCTGCGGTCAGAAACGTTTGTTTACGGCCGCCGCTTTATAAACGGGGAACGATGCGAAAAACAACGACCGGGTGGCTATTAAAAGGAACAAAGAACCGATGAAACGGGCGACGTGTAAAACGCACACAGCAATCCCATTGCACGGCGGCGGGTACACTACCGACCGAAAGTATTTCGCCGCTTGTTACATATATACGATTGACTAGCCGTGCCTAAAGGTGCATTCACACTAGGGTGGCTCTTATTTTCGATTTTTGAATTTTCTTCGGGGCACTCTCCAGAATAGTTCCAAATAATTAAAAAAAAATCTGTGTAAAGTTTCAGCTCGATCGGATAACGGGAAAGGGTGCACCTGGGTCGTTAAACATTTAAATCATTATTTAACAGCTCGCGAAGTCGATTTTATATAAGGTCTTCCAAGTTATTGATTAAATAAAAAAATATATCAAACAAAAGTTGTAGACCCGGACAAGGAGCATCTTTTTTGGTGTATTACTATTTTTCGTGCGACAAACGGTTTTCGAAAAAAATCCGAAAAACTAAAAAAAAAACAACTTTTTTTTTCAAATTTTGAAAGTTTAAATGCTTCTAGAACGCTTTTTATTTATGAAGGTGAACAAAAAAATGGTATTTTTATTTTCGAGGACTATTTTTTAAACATTTAAGGGGGGGGGGGCATATACCGAAATATGCAAACAAGATAAAAAAATTTCTTCTTATTTTCAGTGTTTGATATGTGATGAATGTTTCCTGAAAAGTTGGGGTCGAAATTCGCAAAAATATCGGAGATATATGTAGACGTCATGATTTCGGGTAAAATGATCATATCTGATGTCTATATCTCCGACATTTTTGCGAATTTCGACCCCAACTTTTCAGGAAACATTCATCACATATCAAACACTGAAAATAAGAAGAAAATTTTTTTTTTATCTTGTTTGCATATTTCGGAATATGCCCCCTCCTTAAATGTTTAAAAAATAGTCCTCGAAAATAAAAATACCGTTTTTTTGTTCACCTTCATAAATAAAAAGCGTTCTAGAAGCATTTAAACTTTCAAAATTTGAAAAAAAAGTTGTTTTTTTTTAGTTTTTCGGATTTTTTTCGAAAACCGTTTGTCGCACGAAAAATAGTAATACACCAAAAAAGATGCTCCTTGTCCGGGTCTACAACTTTTGTTTGACATATTTTTTTATTTAATCAATAACTTGGAAGACCTTATATAAAATCGACTTCGCGAGCTGTTAAATAATTATTTAAATGTTTAACGGCCCAGGGGCACCCTTTCCCGTTATCCGATCGAGCTGAAACTTTACACAGATTTTTTTTTAATTATTTGGAACTATTCTGGAGGGTGCCCCGAAGAAAATCTTGAAAAAAAAATTTTACCAAGAGTAAATAAGAGCCACCCTAATTCACACATATTAGTTCCGCCAGTGGCAATGGTCGATCGCAAAACGGGGAAATATATTTTTTTTACCGCTCAACCGTCACGGAACCGACTTAAGGACGCGCTTAGCTGTCAAAGGGCTGAGAAACCTACGTGCAGTTACTTTCCTAGGATCGCAATGTTTCTGGCGCTTTCTTAAACACCCCGTAGAAGCGATCAAATGCGTTTGAGTGGCAGTGTATAAACAAGGGCCCCAAGCGCTCTCGCCGTCTGCCGAAACGCGTTTCCGGTTTCAAGCGTCGATACGATCGACATGTGGATCTCAAACCGGTTCCCCAAGGACGATGACGACCCCGCTCTTGCCATCGGAGCCCGCAACTCCAGCGCCCGCCGTGGCATGGTGTTCTACTGCGCTTGAAAAGTACTCGCTGTGGCCTACATCTACGAGCGCGTAAACCCCGCTTCGCAAATAATCGAAAGTAACGGCTGATGCTCGCTACCCGGCGCACACTTATTTTCGTTAGAAAGTGCACGGTACGAATTAGAAACCGGCGGATCGCACGTGATGCTTCGTGCGAGTTCAATGGCGGATTTATATTCGGTAACGGGAGGTTGGTTACGTTTGCTTGTGCTGTTTCAATAAACGTGAAATATACGAGAAAATAACTTGTTGCCTATTCTGCATTCTGTTTTTTTTTTTTTTACGCTCGCCGTGCGGAGGAAATTTATGGTTGGCGATTTACATTCTCGTAAAGGCCGATTATATGTGCACCTTTCGCGATTTAATGGCATTCGGTTCGTTTAACGCAGAATTTCGTTTTTTATCGCTATCGTGGAATGACTGTAAATAGTTGCGAGACATGGCCCAAGTGAGATGATTTTTAATTAGCTTTAGATTTGAAGGGGATGCCTGTTAGCCAACGCGTGGGAAGTGGTAATAATGCTTTTAATGTTGTTTTTATGAACGTTATTATTAATATATTACAGAAAGGTGTAACGAATGAAATGTATGAACACTCGTCGTACGAATCAAGCGTAGTTTATATACTTCATTGTCATTTCGTGGGAATATTGAACACCAAGACGGTAAATAGAGAATTTGTAGATCGAAAGTGGAACAGCAGTTATAATTGTTCGAAGGACTGGGAAGAAGATTCGAGGCACTCTGGTTTATTTCAAGCTCCAATGAAATTGAATCGACAACCGTTTCATTAATAAGAAAACCGTTATTGCGTTTTCGAATTCAAGCTCCCCCATGCGAACCTTAATGCGCTTAATGCCTTAATGCTTTCAGCCTTGCACAAACGCAGATGGCACTAGACTTCTTCTTCAAGGAAACAACGATTACTAAATGGCCTAAAAGTTTCAGTCAAATGGAAATCGAAATGATCGAGTAGGCACATGTTTCTCGATTGCTAAAAAACCATACGTTTCACCAGTTTTTATAGTAGATCTTAGAAAAGTTCCTTTAGAATTTAGATACTGATACCCTTTAACTTTCACCAGAATATTTCATTTGGAATTTTATGCATAGTTTGTCTAGATAGTAAATCGTGTGACAACCAGCTATGAGATGATGCGATGATTTCTCGTAAAAGAACGGTTTATTTTGTTTACACTTCAGCTTTGTATATTATCTTAGTCCAATAACGACATTGGTACTATTATTTTCTACTTGTCTTTCTACGACGAATCGCCTCTCAGCTGGTCACACCACGGTTTACTGAACACCCTGTATTGCCACAAAAGCTGTCATTATTTATATTCGAAGAGAATGGAGATTTCTGAGTTCAATAATCGACGTTGATCGACAAATACGGTGTCATTCTCCCCTACGAAAATATCCGACCGCGTATTGCGAAAGCGAAGACTAAATAAATTGGTCGTCGAATGTACAACCCGCCCACCATATTCATCGGATTCATCAGCCACGGATTGCAATTTAGTTAAACGCTTCGATCGTGCCTAGAGTGAGAAAATCTTCCGCGATGCAGCTGACGTGCATGTTTCATCGGCTCTGCAAAGAAAACGTCAGCGAAAATAGAAACCAACGGTATTTACGTCGATAAAAAATCCTTTATTTTGAACGTAGTTCCGTTTACCCAAAGCGGAGATACAAAATCGGGAACTCATTCAGAGACACTGATAAATAATCATTATCGCGTCTCTGTTTACGTTTATCGTACAAGCTCGCTTACTCGCGCAATAGGCTATCGTTGTTAACGAACTCAATTACTCAGCCCAATCAAACGGAAAAAGTAAAACGAAGCAACGATTATACGTAGACTCGCAATTAAGTATTTCTCAATCCGTTTCGTCTGCGAGCCGTCGTTCGTAATGCTGTTATGACGGGGTGCGACATTGTGTCACGGTTTTCGCATGCGATTCTACAATTCACTGCAATTTCATAGAATTCACACTGGTGTCGAAATTCAAAGTGACGATTGGTCCATTATTTGGAGTAATGTTCCTTTGACAGTTTTTATCCACCGACTGAGTGAAACACGTTACGATAAGAAACATCAATTTTCAATTCTTCAATTTCGAATTCACCATTTTCAATTCTCAGATTTCAAATTCCCAAATTCCCAAGTTTCGAATTCCCAATTCTCAAATTTCACATTCCTAAATGTCGAATTCTCAATTCTCTAATTTCAAATTCCTAAATTTCGAATTATCAATTCTCTAATTTCAAATTCCTAAATTTCGAATTCTCAAATTTCAGATTCCTAAATTTCGAATTCTTGATTTTCAATCCTCAGATTTCAAATTTCCAAATTCCTAAATTCCGATTTCTCAAATATCAAATTCCCAATTTTCGAATTTGCAATTCCCAGATTTCAAATTCCCAACTTTCGAATTTGTAATTCTCAGATTCCAAATTCCTAAATTTCGAATTCTCGATTTTCAATTCTCAGATTTCAAATTCCCAAATTTGCAATTCTCAGGTTTCAAATTCCCAAATTCATAAATTTCGAATTCTCAACTTTCAAATTTGCAATTTCCAAAATTTCCCTCCATTCATTTAACAGATCTCTACCGACACAGCTGTGCAGAGTCGCTCGTGAAAGCCATGAGGACTAAATACATATTTTCCACCCTGTACGAGTGAATCACTTTATTGCCAGCTACGCCATAATGCAACGGGAATAAAGGTCTAGGCACACTGATCTGTTCCGTGTCGGTGTGCCAGTGGTAAGAATAAGAGGGGCGTAAAGGATCTCTTCTTACCGCTGGCACGCTGACACGGAACTGATCGGTGTGCCCAGACCTTAAAGGTCTGCGCACACATATCCGTTCCGTCTCAGTTCCGTTCCGGCGTGCCAGTGGTAAGAAGAAGAGGGGCGTAGAGGGTCTCTACGCACACATATCCGTTCCGGCGTGCCAGTGGTAAGAAGAAGAGGGGCGTAGAGGGTCTCTTCTTCTTACCGCTGGCACGCCGGAACGGATATGTGTGCGCAGACCTTTATGGTGTCGAGAAGGGGTATGGTGGAAATCCGTGGGAAAAGGGTCCTGTTTAGAAGGGAACGCAGCGTGACCTTGTCCTATCCTTGAAGCACTACCATCGGGATCCGAGCAGTTGGCACAATGGAGGAATGCAACTCCCATTGGCTGGCGCCTACTACATTTGTACAACGCTCACTCACGTACAGACTACTGTCACTGTTGCCCCACCGATTGCGAGCGTATCTAGAAACGGTGGTTCTGTGTGAGTACCCCTTCTCTAGCCAGATCTCAAGTCAAAAGTACCAGCTACTACAGCTCACCAACGGTACATTTGCATCTGTAGTTCAAGGTCACCGTTGTTCGGACGAACAGATGCAGATTACATGCATAGCACTCGCATGCACCCGAATGCACTTGTATGCGCCCTGAGAATCGTTACACCCTTAGTTCCACTACTCCCTTTTCTCTGGTTAGTAGGAAGCGTGATACAGAACAGACGAAGACGATTGAATTTAAATAGTAGGATTGCTTCCGTAGACTCAGACATTGCCATTTAATCAGGAGCTTCTGTTGTTCGGTGCACGTTTAGTAATTGGAAATTTTTAAGGAAGCTTCTATTATGGAAATATTGGAAGGGAATAACAGCATGTATGTTTGAGAATTTATTTTCATCAGATGCATTAACTATTTGAAGAATCTCTTTTATATTCTAGCTATTAAAAACTGTAATCCAATTCCAAAATTCTCACTCAATACTATTAATACCCCGGACATAACTCAATCCGATTATATGATTTATTACTGATATTGCAAGAACATGTGTGTTTTTGTCCCCCACGAAGTGCCTGCGCAGTGCTAGGTACTTTATTCAGTGCAACAAAATTTCCAAATTACGCGCAGCAAACTTTGAATAAAATGTACTATGTATTTCATCCAGTTACATAACATAATATATTCGTGCGAACAGTATAATGTAATCACACGAAACTACGTGTCGGGAATACTTAATCCTTTCAGTACGAAAATTGAATCGCTTGGCGTACCTACATCGTGTGCGGAAACCCTTCCGTCTCATTTGCTCGCAGTACTCACAGAACGCCGTCAGGCGTTGCCAGCACAGGCTACATACACTGACTGAACGCATACATGTGTCCAACGTGCTCAAAGGGTTAACCGCACCCACATCTACCACGGAAACGTGAAAACACGTCCTACGCAGAAATGTGTCTGAATAAAGAAGAAGACGAACAAAGAGGAATAGGCTAAGAAAAATATAAGTGGTTGCACCAAACTACATAACGGTTACGCACATGCAGAGTTTGCTGAATCTATTACGGAAAGAGATACGTCGTTAAAAACCAACTTCAACCAGGTCAGTAATCTAGCTCTCTAAAAACGTTTAACTATGAACATGCACGTTTTAACCGTTGAATTTAAATTGTTAGGTTAATAGAAAATGCAACGACATTGCCATTAACTTATCGGTGCCTGATAATTTTACACGTTTCGTTTAGTAGTTATAACTTGTTTTTCCGCTGCACGGTAGAAACCTTAACAAATTTGATGCAGTGTTCGATACGTTTAGAGGGCGCATTACGCTCATCAATACCTTGGTATTCAGTGTAGTAACCCAAGTGCTCAGGAAAAAACAAGTTGAACTAAGCTTGCTTCAATTGTTCGAGTAGCTCCCTATTTTCGAGGTGACTTCGAGCAACAGTCGAATAATTGAGTGCTCGTCGCGACTCGGCGAAACAAAATGAAAGAAATTTCGAGCATGTAATCAGCTCTAATACTTTTTTCTAAGATACGGAAAAAACGAACTACGTACACCAGTAGAGAGTTAAAGACCTTCAGTGATCTTGAAGACTCGACAAACATAACCTCCAAGAAACCACATTTATTGCATCAGTCCTCTTTGTGTGCTGTGGGCGCACGTACGCGCTCGTTCACTCCATCACTGTGCGCGAGGAACGCTTATAGGCGTTCAGCGACTGTGGTTCCGATATACGACTAGAGGAATCCCGCACGCGATGTCTGTACACTGAACATTCAAATGGTTAATCTTCCATTTTCTTTTTTTTTTTTTTGAATATTATAACCTAAATGTAATTTTAAATAGAAAATGTGACTTCAGGAAATTTAACTAGATGTAATTGAGCATTAAATACCCAATGTGCAACAAGCATTATTAAGTCGACTTTAAAATTCGATATTAAAGGGATATCGCTTATTTCGAATAAATATAGTGCAGATGAACGTTTTACAACATCAGGCTGAAATCCGTGAGTTAAAAAAGAGTCAAGATGCTCGGACCACCAATCCGCCTCTTTATTTCGCTCCTTATTTATTCTCGTATGGCCACACACGTGCGGAATGACTAAACGGAAAATGGACGAAAAAGAGACAAAGTATCCAGAATACGAGGCGTTAGTGCACCGATACACGCTCATATGGTTACACCATTCGCCGAGAATTCCGAGGCATAACCATGTGATGACTCAATTCCCATCTGCATCGCCACGAAAAGAAAGAAACAAGCAAGAAAGAGCCTCGTGGCCAACTTTCGAATACCATCGGAATAATTGCTAACATTCTTCGCCCCGCAAAAGAAAAGGACGAATAAAATGTACACAATACACGGGCGTAGGGGAGCGAAATAAATTTGCATCCAAAATACCATCGGAATTGGAGCAAAAGTAATTAAACGAAAGTTGTATATCAACACTAACTACGCCGTACTCCGTGAATCCACGAAAATCGCCGCGAAGCGGGTCAATTCGTACATGCTGATTAAATTCTCCACCGCCGACGACGTGAATCAATACCACCAATGTTTGGCACAAGACCTGCCGCGAGATAAACACGGCAATATTAAAAAAAAACGGGACGCGACACATTCGATCCCGGCCTTATTTCTACGCGGACTTTAAACCCCACACGATAATGTACAGATTAGCGCGCGGTGCAGCAGTAAGACGTTTCGAACCTACCAGGTAGAGTTAGGCAGCTTCGTCGCAACGGCCACGACTCTCGACGGGCGAGTTTCTCGTGAACCGAGAAAGCGGAGAAATGATACTCACGTGTGCCAACTACCGCGGGGGGAGATCGTTCGCAAGGCGGCCCGTTTTCCCTCTTCTTCGCACTATCCAGCTCTCCCGAGCACACGCGTCATGATTCGCACACGTTAATTTCGTTGCCGACGTTGCCCCCGACGCATGGCCAGTTTATATCGATGCAGGAGAGGCCCGCGTAGCAATGTCTGGTCCGCGCAATAAAGACGGCCGTTAACACTCGCGCGATTACAGTATATTACGTCCGCGGGTCGACGCCAAGATCCGCAGCGTTCAAACGTTTGCCGATGGACGTCCGCGGGCAGTCCCAGGGGCACTGATTGACGGCACCATCGGCGAGCTCCGTGGCCGGCGCGAAGCGGACTGATGACTGATTACTGTCGACCAAAGTCGCATCGACGGCGGGCAAAAACTACCGGCGTTCGTGTGGCGAGCGAAGCGGCAACGGCTCCCGTGTAGACCTGCGGCAGGGCACCGCTGTGCGCGCAGCAATGTTTACATTCACGGTCACGGGTCGTGTCGTTACTGACACGCTCACGACGGGACGCGCTTGAAAAGCCATTCGACTGCTCGACACGTTGGATATTGGAGCTGCGCGGGCAAGTAGACGAAACTGTAAGGATCCGCGGCAGCTTTCAGGCCTCCTCCAGAGGTCTCCTCTTGCCGCTACGTTACGTTCCGCACGTACGACTTTTTCGTAACGATTGACTAGCGCGACATGCTCCGAGCGCCCGGCTGGATGCAGCGCGGAAGGGTTAGACGGGTATGGGCAACTGGAGCGAGAAGAACGGAAGGGCCTCGACGGGGGGACACGACGAGCCAAAGAATCGCGGGGCGCGAGGGTGTTAGGCGAATACACGCGAGCACTTCGAAGCACGTGCCACTGTACGCGTTGCGGTACGAAAACGTTCTGAGGCGCAGGTCCCAGCGGCATCGGGGCGCGTACGTGCTTCAGAATCTGCCCGCCATATTTGCTGCGACCCGAACGCCGACATCTGCCGGGCGAACCGCGCAGTTCTTATCAACCGTCCCAACAGCAGGGTAAGATGGCACTCTCTGGTATCGATTAAACGCCGATTTAACACGCTCGTGGTTTAAGGTAAAAGACCCGATACGTGGACACGTCCCAGTAGCTGGACACTGGGGCACATAATACTGATTAGTACATTTAATATTCGCTTTATCCAAAAAATAACTATTTTATTCAATTATTCAAATATTTAGTAAAATATATTCATATATATATATATTTGGTATATTTGTAACACTTTAGTAAAAAACAATTTATTCTCTTGAACTGTCCGGTTTACACCATTTTAGTATTGGATTTATCTGATTTGCTAAGCAGTCGATGTTACACACGACTACACACAAGCTTAAAATTAGTCATTCAATAATAGATTCTTTTTACTCAAGTTTGTTTACTGATTTGAATAAATTACTTATGCGGAAGAAATATGCAAAAAGAAAAAACTATTGTGTTGTTTTTTTTATTTAATTTCTCTAGAAAACATCCAAATTGCTGATGTTTCATTATGTGTCCATGTAATGGGACAGTAAAATCGGGACGCCGGGACATACTAGTTAAGCTGTCCAAGTATTGGGCCATTGTAAGGTCTATGAATTTTCAATATTTCACAAAATTATTCACTCCTACAATATGTGTGTTTTTTTTTTAATGATAAAGTACACACGATGCCCCATGTAATTGCAAAATCGTTTTTATATAAATCGATTTGTATAACTGAAAAATTCTCAAATGTGTGTACGCCGTACCTTAAATGTCCAGGTATTGGGACATTTACCTTACTAGAAACGTACATTTTGGAGGAGAAGCTTGTTTCCAAGGAAGCTCTTGGTAGCAGATTTTCTCTTACGAATATGAAGAATGAAAGTAGGAAAATGTTAGGTGCGGTCAGAAGAGATTCAACGAACTGTATCAAGGTTAGAAAAACGTTGCACGGCTGGAAAGGATAATAATTGATATGCGCGCTCGGAATAATAATCCAGTGTTTTGAACCACCGGCAAGGTATACGCTACTCGTATACGTTACCTAAATATTAAATAACGATAGAAAGTGCTTATGCAATAACGCTGGATATTCGAGCTGCAACTGTATTAATCAGATCTTCCTGAGTTTTAAAATGAGTTAAACCAGCGATGCCCCGATGGGCGGCCCGAGGGTACGAGCATCCATCGCATTTTCCAAAGCTCGCGTGGAAGGGGGTCTCGAAACCAATGAAGTTGCAGGCATGTAACGTATGAGGAAAACTCTAGTAGTGTGCGTGTAGGCTCGTACCCGTAGACTTATATGACTGGGACTCTTGGAGCCCCAGTGTTCTACATTTTAGGAATTGGAAAAATAAACACGAATTGACTAATGATTAAACAATAATATTATGTAATTGAACGAAATAGACTTGAACATTCCCACTTACACCTCTGATTAACAAAAAGTTTCTTATTAAACGATTTTTATTCAGCTTCAATCCTCTGTTTGTGTGTTTGTTTGTATGTATCTTTGTTCAGTTCAAATCTAGAAACTCAATTTTAACCCACTTCCAACTATCCAATAGACTTGAAACTTTGCAGGCATACGTAGTTTGGATGACAATACAAAATTATGAAGAAAAAGAAACCCCCCAGGGTTTAAAAAATTATCCTGTCATCAAAAAATAGAACCCATAACCGCAAATCCAAACGACTTGACATCAGCCTATAACCAGAAGTCAAATCAATTTAATCGCAATGAAATCAGCATGTAACGGTTACATGCTGATTTCAGGGTACGAGCCTACGCGCACACTACTAGAGTTTTCCTCATCCGTTACATGCCTGCAACTTCATTGGTTTCGAGACCCCCTTCCACGCGAGCTATGGAAAATGCGATGGATGCTCGTACCCTCGGGCCGCCCATCGGGGCATCGCTGAGTTAAACAGTAATGAAAAGCCCCGAATATAAGCACGCGGGTTTTCGTTTAATTCATTGATTATACCATTATATATCATTGTTTATACCGTCACGGTGGAGAGAGAAGCACGCCGAAGCGCGTACCAAGTTATTTTTCAGATGCTCTCAACATTGAGATGCAGTAACATTTCTCGGCTATCTCGAGGCACGTTCTCCATCTTTATTGCTTCCATGTTTATGAAGACGGGAAACAATCAGACACTCGATTCGGAGTCTAAGTGGAAAATCATATCTACGGATGTTACTCACCCTGTGCTGCTATTTGCGCCTGATGCTGGGCCGCGGTTCTCTGTAACAGACAAGCGTCGCCAATTAACGTAAAATTTCGGAGCCACCGGGAATAGTGATACTAAAAAATAAAAAAAAAACACGCTTGTTGTGCTCCGCGTGATAAACAGTGAGGAGCACGTTTATCGAGTGTTCGTTGCCGCGGCGTTATCGCGAAAAAAGAATGCATGTGGTAAACAATTTTTTAAATGTTAAATTAAGTGGTAGCATAAAGAAGTTCAAGTACATTTTGGATAATCAAGCGTATGCCCGATGCCTCGAGGCTCTTCGAGTCTAAGGAACGACTCCTGGGTTTGGCGCCGAAGTAATCATCCTTCTTCCCACCCTTTATCCATCGAAAGTACGAGGACATATTGCACTTTTTCACTGATAATATCCTGTTACAGTATTATCAGTCACATAACTTCGTTGCGCGGTAGCGTAAAACTTTTCACTGCACTGCTGCGTATTATTCGAGGCATTCGACCGTAGCCTACAATAATGTTATTCCAAAACCAATGGAGGGAGAAATTGTTTCTTGCTATTACAGATCAATTACACAAGATTTTATAAACCAATAAATACGCACCGAGTGACGATGCCGAATAATTAATCTCAAGCCGAACAACGCTCGTGCTGGTATTTTTATATAGGAAATCGAGAGTGAAACGAAATGGCGTACACGTGGATCGGTGGCGGCAGCGAGAGAATATTTCAACGACTCTTTAATTCTGACTAGCGGAATCAGCTGTTATTCAAGAATCTTCTTGAAAGTTTAAGAAGACACTGCACCTCCGCGGTGCCTCGAGGAACACTGTATACTTAAAGCGATAACAACCGCGCACTAAGAACTCTATACCCTCTCAATTGCGCTTCAACCTGCTTACTAAAGTAGTTTTTCATAACTTTCAGTGGTCGCTTCGCGAAAACACTAAGCGACATCCTCAGCGTGCGAAACGCGTTACTGCATTACGCTCACGGGAATAATAATATTATTTTAATCTAACATATTCGTTCTAGCGGCCCGTTCTAATTATATACTTCGTCGCCGAACTGGCATAATACGATAAAAACGCACTAAGGAAATATCAGGTCGCGAAGGTGAAACCGTCACGAAAGATAAATAAACAATTGAACGTTACGTTTTCTGGCCCATATGCAACAGATGCAAAATGCAGACGCTGTTACGTCACCGAACGCCTCGTTATAACATCATTATTATCGTGGCTCAATTTATCATCGCGTAAACTGATCGGATGAATTCTTTTGATCCGTTTTACCCTCCACGATCCAAATTTCTGGGACACTGAGAGACGTTAATGATTGCATATAAATTCACGGGCACGGAGCAATTCCGTTTCGTGAACACATTGTTGCGAAATAAAATAATTCAACTGAACTATGAACTGTTGTAAATTAGCATCCGCTATATAAGACGCAGATAATACGGCGTTTCCTGTCGCAGAGGGTTTTCTTCGGCGGTTAAATAAATTCGAGGGCGAACTAATATGCAGAGGCATGAATTTAGTTATCGACAGTGACGTCGCAGACTGCCCACCATTAACTCTCCTCGCGTATTCCTGGATTGCGTAAGAATAATTCCTATTCGGCCAAAGTGACCCATCCAAGCCGCTGATAATTTATTACTTATACTGATTTTCATTTTGCATACGGCCGACGTGCACGGCATTACACAGCGTCTATTCCGAGCTCTTGACAAAAACAGCCGGTATGAACATATTTTTACAATGCTAATGCAGCGACAGCACTGCGGCGTGACGTCACGGGCACAATGTTAAACAGTAACTGATAATGAGGACAGATAAACGCACCGTCCGCGCCAGGTCTTCGGGTCCTGAATAAATGGGATATAGAGCATAAAAGAAACGTGCTCGCGCCGCTGATTCCGTTTAGAGTACCTCTGCTCCTATTTCCAATCAGTTTTCACAAATCAAGTAGGGGAAAGCGGGGTAATTTCGGCCACTCTTATTTCTTAACCCTCTAGGGACGGGGATGTTTTAAACTTAACGTAGAATTTTTTGAGCGTTAAAATAGTCTATTTTATACTTCGGATTTGGAAACTACTCGTTAGTTTTTTTTTTAATTTTTTTTTTTTAATTTGTTTATAACAATATAACAAAAAAAGTTTCATTTCGGGTTCTGATGGTACAACAGTTTCTTCTCTGCCTACTAAAGGTCACTATACCTATCAAATCTCGATCTTATTGATGGAACGTAAATAAAAATGTGTTAATCTGAATGGGACTCTGGAGTCCCAGTCGTCCCTAGAGGGTTAAAACGAAAAACGTGTCACTTGACTGTGAATGGCACTTGTTAACGATGCGGCTAACTAATATTCGCCGTTTTCATGACTGCGGCAGTCCTTTGTTGTAAACAAATCCGTGAGTGTTTATTTCGCAACGTAACCTTGTAATAGTGGTACATTTTTAAGCAAGGCAAATTATTACTTGGAATAGATAGAAGTTGTTAATATTAATCTCATTAAACAGAGAAATTTTGCCACTGTCAAACTCACATTTGGTTTTCGGCGATATGTAAATTCAATTCAGTGTATTGCTTCGAGTATCTGAACACGTGTTGCGGGGTAAGACCGGCCATAATTGAGGGGTAATTGCAGCCAGCATTTTAACATTGCTCTTTCTGGCTTAGATGCAACTGACATATAAAAGAATTACGAATCTGGCAGAATTAAGCCAGGAATATTTCTTAACACACTTCCACATCAAAAAACAGAAAAGGGAGGTAAAAAGGAAACTGTGAAAGAGAAAACTAAATTTTACCCCTGAAGAATACATTTGTGATTCGTGTAGTAACTAATTTCAGAACAAAAAATAATAATTTTTTCATCAATTTAACAGTTTTCTCACTTTATTTATAAAGAAAAACCCTAGCCAGCCAAAATAATTCCAGTCGAACGACCATTTTGTGTGTTATTGCTTCCAAGTTTGTTCCAACGTAAAATACTTCCTCGGCCATACTAATACAAACTATATAGACACTTCAAACTATCAATTAATATAAAAGAGCTAACAAATGTGTAACTTGCTCCCTTCCCCGGCGCCACACTAGACGCCAGGACTTAATCAAGCAGCGGGTATTAAAAAATTCTGTACTTCACGTTCTCAGGGGATCCTTTTAAAAAGGACTCTTCCAACGACGGAATAAAATCGTAACGCGGAAATACGGTAAAATCGTCGATCGCCGATTGCATATTTCAATCCCATCCAGGCGACCTTTTCATCTCATTCGAGTGGAACAATGCTCGTGATTTACACGCGTCGTCGCCTCCGTAAAACGCTCGGCGGAAAAAAAAGGGGGGGGGGGGGGGGGGGAAGCATGACATAGTTTGCTTAAAGACAGCGGATCTGGGTCGTCGAATGGAGGAGCTGCAAAAAATTTCTAGAAACAATAGACGGAATTGAATTTAGACGTGGCCTGCGAAAGGTTAAGCGGGCCGGAGGATGTTATGTACAATGAATATTTCTACGCGATTGCCTATTCCAAGGTGTAACAAACAGTTCGTACGCGGGTCAGGATGAAAATGTTTCGCGGCGGGTTGCGTAAGGTGTCGCGTGTCCCGCGTGTGTGTGTGTGTGAGGACGGTGGAAAAGAGGGAATAAAGAACTGAGTCTAAGAACCGAAAGGAACGAGTGGGCCACGTGAGATGTTGGGGTATTATGCTAAGAGCTTACATCGGCGGAGACGGTGAAGGGGAAAGAGAGCAAAGAGGAGGGCTGCTAGCTTTCAATTTAGAAGAGCCGAACAATAGGGTAGCTTCGTCGGTGAACTCGAGGCATTCTCCGTGACCGTAAGTCACCATTCAGCGTCTTTTATACGACGGTTCAGAAGAAACTCCGGTGTACCGGCGCTTTTTCTTTTTTCATTCAAAATACCGGATAAATGGATGCACGGCCAAGCGGCGGTAACTCCTCGGGCGAAATAATGACGACATCGTCGAGCGTTTAAGTTTCTCGGTAGAATGTCGGGGAACGTGGGCGTTTATACTGCTCCGCGCAATCTCTCTACAGAAAGGAACGCGATATCTTTTCACGGATTCCACTTGCGAAGACACGTAACGGGGTATCCGAGGTTGCAACCGTAAAATCAGTGTCCGCTGTTTGGCACTGGCCGATTTACAAGAGAAGCAACGCGAGGCTGTGGATGCAACTTTCTCGCAACTGAATACTGCAACGTGACTGCGACCCCGTTTTTTGAGGAACTGCCAGCAAGCCCATATCTCGCGCATAACTCCGCGATTGTTTCAGAATTTTATATACAGTAATTCGTCGCAATAGTCCCGACGAACGGGGCTGGCGGCGGGACAACAACGCGATGCGGACACCATTCGTAGCCGACGACAACTTCGTGTCGACTCTTTTGTTCTCTCGCACGTTCTCGGATTCTCTCACTCTCGACTGAAGGATTCCAAGAAATGGTGGGGATAGTGTGCGGGACTATTACGCATGGTAAAAACGGGACAATAACGACGAATTACTGTATAATGACTTCTATAAATATCTGCCTCGCGATGAAATTCAGGCAGTGCGAGAGAGTGCAAAAGTGTGCAGCGGTGAGAAGAAGCTTCGATCTGCAAGTAGAACGATAGGTCTGTTCGAATGAATTGTGTCTGAAAATCGATCTCCTACAGATTTGGAGGTCTGCCTAGATCAGACCAGTGGCACACCGACGTGGCGCGCAAAGCCCACCAAGTTAAGTTTCTTACGCAAACGTATGAAAAGAATTTTTAACATCTCCTCTGACCACCGGCTGTACCCTCCAATGCCGCACAAATAAAGATTAACACGCGCTAATAATGTTACGCGGTGATTTGCAATACTTGAGATTCAAGGATGCGAATTTACGTTTTCGGTGGATAACTAACTTCTACATAGAAATGTGGAGTAAACAGTCCGTCGTCGACGTCACACCACCGGAGCCCACACCGCCGCGATCAATCCGCATCGATCGGACGAACAAACAAACTCGAGACGCACGTGATCCGGCGAGGAGATATTGCGCGCGCTTTCCTAGCACCTTCAGCGTTGCATGCTCCGCGACTCACTGAGTGAAAAAGCTGCCTTTGAATCTGTCTCTTTTTCCCCCGAGGCTCACGGTCGCACACAGTCGCGCATGCAAATACACTCGGCTACATACGCAACGCCGCGCGTCCCACCTCCCACCGAAATCTGACCGTTCGTCGTTCGCAGGCATTTAAAACCACCTGCCCAACGAACTCCATTTGCATACCGTGCGCCGCGCGGCTAATAAAAACCTATAATCGGGCAACGTGGATGTCGCGAAAACGTGACGGTACAACTTCGCCTCGTAGCTATCTGCATAGCGGCACAAAGGTAGGAGGATGTTTACCGATTGCACCGTGTTGCCTCGCTCCAGCTTAATCCCCGGCTAATGATCGTGGAGCACATTGATTCTGGTTACTCACCGCGGCCGCTGCTTTAATTTCAAACGCTGATTAATGTTAACAGAGAACCCGGACGAAATAGTATTCTAGAAAATATTGCCGATAGGGGGGAAACACGTGAAATTGCGAGCGACGAAAGTTAAAGCAGTTGTGTGTAAGGAAATCGGTATGAAGGAATAGATAAGGATTGCGTGAAATTGTTTAGTGAAAGGAGCAAAGGTGAGCGTTTTAAAGTGAGAACATTTGTTACGGTATCACGCACGATATACCGAGGAGGGAAACTGGTTTCAACGCTAACGAGTCACGTGACGAGGTGGAGGAAGCGTTCAAACACGAAACACGATTTCGCTGAAATGTGTCCCTGAAGCGATTATTTCACCGTCTACCGCGTTTAGTAGGAATGCTGAGTTTTATTTGGATGCGCTCGTGGGGCGTATGCATTTATGCGAGATATGTACTGTTAGGTAATTAAGGCAGGGACATTAAAGTTCATTTAGGAGGCGCGTAGAGTCGCGCGGTAAGTTATTAAAATAATCAGGGACGTGGCGCGAGTTAGTCACTTCAATATTTGAACAGATGCGATTTATGGCTCCACCGCGAGAACCCACTGCTGTTCAGCCAACGATGCGCGAGTTTCTTCGTCATAAGCTGGCTGCATTTCGCAAGACGCTTTCAACGCGGCGCGAAACGGGCAAATCGAGGGTCCAGCGATTTTTTTCGTTGTAGCTGAAATTCGCAGGGATCTGTTGATGGCCATTTTGGGATTTCTTAGGCGGGATGCAGAGTGGCGAGGTTTCCTAGTCACGGCCGGCCGAATTGTGCAGAGGAAAGACGGCGACGCGTAATCGTCGACGTCAAAACACGTGTTCGTCTCTGCTTTCAGAGATCGTCCTTTTGTTCGCCGAGATACCATTGTTAGCGATGGACCAGCGGCGGTTTCTTCGTTTCTAAAAAGTCACGCTCGGCCGAGAGCAGAAACGTTGGAACGGCGCACTCGCTGGAATTTTGAGTTTCCTATTTGCAGCCGGGAGCTAAAGGTCTAAGCAAACAATGCCCAATTCGTGTGAAGTAACATTTTCGGGAGTGATAGTCGAAGAGTTGATAAATTCTTGCCTCTTAAGGGGGTATTCTGGTCTGACGAGGCGTTTTCGTCGCGTTATTTCGGAATTTTTTTACAAAGAACCCATAAGTTTGATTATTATTTAGTTTATTGCTACATGCTTATTGGTATTTGAACTACCTTTACAAATTTTCTCAATAGAAAAATGATAAAATCAAACGCAGTTGACTGGTTTAAAGTAACAGTGAAAAAAAAAACAATGGGGTCACTGTAACCATGATTAGGCTCGTTCTCGTGATCAGAAACAAAAAATGTAAAGAGATTCTTTATTTGTATGCCTTTGGCTATCGTCCCTACCAGAATGATAAAAAAGTATTGAAAATTGAGCGAACGGCGGCGGTTTGAAAATTAAGTTTCGATTCTCGCACATTTTTTCAACTTTAAAGGTCCGTGAAAGTTTGGAAACAAAATATTTTATCATAATTCTGGTAGGGATGATAGCCAAAGGCATACAAATAAAGAATCTCTTGACATTTTTTGTTTTAGATCACTACAACGCGCCTAATCACGGTCGCAGTGTTTTTTTTTCACCATTACTTTAAACCAGTCAACTGCGTTTGACTTTATTTTTTTTCTATCGACAAAATTTGTAAAGATAGTGGAAATATCAATAAGCATGTAGCAATAAACTAAATAATAATCAAATTTATGGGTTCTTTGTAAAAAAATTCAGGAATAACGCGACGAAAACGCCTCGTCAGACCAGAATACCCCCTTAATCTTAGAAGTTGATCCGAGGAAGCTTAATATTCGGTGAATGAAATAACGAGAGTAAATGTAACAGTTTATACACTTTCTTAAATAACAAACCGAATCGCAGTTCCTTTGTGGCGTGTGTTATTTTTGTTGTACGCTGAATTAAAGTGAACAGCTGTACAAATTGAAGTAGCACTTTCTAGCAATGAACTAAATCACTTTGAGTACCATTTTACCATTCTGGATATCAAGTGCAGTATAATACACTGGACCATTCAGGCCCGAATTATTTAGTGGACGGAAGATGATGCCTTTATCGACTGTTACTCGCAGCGGTAAAGCAGAACTCTGTTCTGTATTCCGATTCCCGACAGTCGGTTGGTAGTTGAACATTGCGCAACGATTTAATCAGTGAAGTTCGTTATATCACAGACGAGGTATAGGATAGACCTATCACCTTACGGATGTTCGCGTCGCCACCCACACTGTGTTACCGACCCATAATTTCAGGACTGAATGTAGTGGCATCTGCTCATGAACAGCGTCCAACTCAGCAACTACTCTGAAATGTGTTGAAATTGCTGAAAGGTGTGTGCGTGCTTGTATACATGTGACTTGTTTAGAGTGTGAGTTTGACATAGAGGGCGGGACTTTGTAAAGTCCATTTCAAAGGACTCACAAGGAGTCGCAAAATCCATTTCGGGGATCCAGACACTATGGCGCTCAAAAATGGTATTTCTTCAAAGCTCGTGCAAGCTATAAACTGCAAGATGACATTGTTTATTAGTACTTTCCGTGTAGCAGAACCCTTTCACGTATCGTACGCCGAAAAGTATGAAAAATTCACGCTGTTACTGACACACCCGCAACTTTCTAATGCACTGTTTAATCACTCTAGTGAAGTAATAATAATTGGATCCTAGGTGCCCCGAGTATTAGTTTACCGCCAACACTGAAATTTACAGTAAAATCTAATTCTTTAATGGCTTGCAGAAAGTTGCATGAGAAACAAGAATGTATGTCACTCAGAATTATTCTTCGAAATATTTCTCCAAATATTCTTGCAACCATTCGTTTACACCAAATTCAACTAATTGTAAAATGTATTTATACATTATAATTAATACTATGTAATATGTATAAGCATTAACATTCATTTATCGAACGATTGAACATTGAGAATAAAAGAGAATTCATTCGGCGGAGAAAATCATTTGCAAATCCAAGGCCAAATGTTACTAACTCCTTGATATCTCGAGTTGTATCGATCATAGTTAATAATAATTTATACTGGGCGGTTAGTGTAAACGTTGTTAACATTATTTGTCATAGCAATAGCCACTAGAATAGATATTTTAGCGGAAAATTCATTTTTGCCGAAGAATTCGTTGGACTTGGCAATTGTAATCAACCGTCGACCTTGTTTTGATCGGGGGACATCGTTTCCCGAAGTCTAGGTGGGTAGCTGACGGAGCTCCATGTACTCAGTCGTCGTCGGTCTCCGGAGACCCTGGAGTTCCCGAGCCACCTGGACCATTCTGACCTGCTGGACATGCTGGACTTGCTGAGGACCTGCTCAGGGTTTCAACCCTGGTCCTTCCTCCGGCCCCTCGCCCCCTGGCCATGGGATTAAGATCGTTAAGCCATTTAAAATTTTATTGTTCTGCCAAGGTAAAACCGGTTTTTTTCCCTTTCTAACTGATTTCTTCGATTGTTTTTCATCATCTGTCCTATTTCATGCATTCCTTCGACGATTTTTGCACGAGTCGTTTTTCGTATATTTCTTCGATGGTTTTAATTATTTTATTCGATACATTTCTTCGATGGATTTACATGATTTCTTTTATTTGTTGCATTTCATCGATGGGTTTAAATGATTTCTTTCATTTCATGGATTTCTTCGATGGTATGACTTCTGTTACTCTGTCATCCATCTCATCAGGAGGTCTACATTCCCTGCTCTCCTTCATGTATCTCAACGATGGTTGTGCATAGTTTATTCTATTTCATGCATTTCTCCGATGGTTTTTCAAGACTCCTTCCCTGTCATGCATCTCACTGATGTGTTTCCGTTCCCTGCTCTCTTTCATCTATGTATCCTTACGACGATTTATTCTGCATTCATGCATTTCGTCGATGGGTTTGCACGATTTATTTAATTTCGGGGATTTCTTTTATGGTTTTCCATGATTTATTTCATTTCGTCGATTTCTTCGATGGTTTTCTGTGGCTTCTGTCACTCTGTCATGCATCTTATCGATGGGTCTACATCAACGATGCCCCGATGGGCGGCCCGAGGGTACGAGCATCCATCGCATTTTCCAAAGCTCGCGTGGAAGGGGGTACTCGAAACCAATGAAGTTGCAGGCATGTAACATATGAGGAAAACTCTAGTAGTGTGTGTGTAGGCTCGTACCCGTAGACTTATATGACTGGGACTCTTGGAGCCCCAGTGTTCTACACTTTAGGAATTGGGAAAATAAACACGAATTGACTAATGATTAAACAATAATATTATGTAATTGAACGAAATAGACTTGAACATTCCCACTTACACCTCTGATTAACAAAAAGTTTCTTATTAAACGATTTTTATTCAGCTTCAATCCTCTGTTTGTGTTTGTTTGTATGTATGTTTGTTCAGTTCAAATCTAGAAACTCAATTTTAACCCACTTCCAACAATCCAATAGACTTGAAACTTTGCAGGCATACGTAGTTTGGATGACAATACAAAATTATGAAGAAAAAGAAACCCCCCAGGGTTTAAAAAATTATCCTGTCATCAAAAAATAGAACCCATAACCGCAAATCCAAACGACTTGAAATCAGCCTATAACCAGAAGTCAAATCAATTTAATCGCAATGAAATCAGCATGTAACGGTTACATGCTGATTTCAGGGTACGAGCCTACACGCACACTACTAGAGTTTTCCTCATCCGTTACATGCCTGCAACTTCATTGGTTCCGAGACCCCCTTCCACGCGAGCTATGGAAAATGCGATGGATGCTCGTACCCTCGGGCCGCCCATCGGGGCATCGCTGGTCTACATCGTCTACTGTTTCCTTCATGTACCTTATCTCTACGATGGTTTTACATGCTCGTGCGTGCTCGTCTATAGGTCGAAATTATCTCGATCGACACCAAATCTATAAGTTTTTCCATAATTTCCTTCCAAGCCGACCATTACTTATAACGCAGTTGATTGTTTCAGCTTTTCAGGTTCACCCTTCCGCGGGGAAGGGAGACAGTGAAATAATATACTTAAAAGAAAATAGTGAAAAGTGATAGTGAAAAGTGATAGTGCAAAGTGTTAGTGAAAGAAGACATCTAAGGAAGCCTAGGCTAATTTATTATAACATGAAGTATTTAAGGCCCCATGTAAAATTGCGAAGTAGTCACTGAATTTTATTAACTTTGTTGCTCGTTTGCTGGCTCCTCGTCTCTGGGGAGGAGGTCGCCGCTGCTTCCGTTGTTGGAAGCAAGTGACTGAGCACGGAATTGGTATGGGTGGATCGGTTTCATCCCCTGGTGTTCTAGTCGAAAGGGAAAAGTTTCGGGCCTAGGGGGTGTACCTTTTGGTACGCTGACTGCGTAAGTCTCTCTGTCCGACTACCCAATCTCCGCGTTAGTCGGCTTGAATCAGGTCACACCTAGTGTTGCTCCTGACGAGTCGCTCGGAGCAACAGGAATCGCCTGGGAGGCGCCGAGCGCTTTTCCCTTTCGACTCGGACAGCAGGGTGGTAGGAACTGCGCCGTCCAATACTCGTTTCATGCTTACCTTCCGTCTTTCCTTCTTTGCTGAATTTCTTTTAATCGGGTGATTGCTTGGCAGTTCCCTAGATTCTGTATCGAAACCAAAGAGATCGATGGAACTTTGTTTCCATTCATCTCTTTGGTTTAGTAGGCTAAGGGTTTCATGTACAGGGAGATCGATGGAACTTTGATTCCATCTATCTCTCTACGGGTCTCGAAGCGCAGCAACCTCCTCTTGGTGAGACCTGGTAATCGGTGAGAACCGAGCCGATAGCTGCGATTGTCAAATATTCTAGTTGTATATAAAGGTGGAATCTGACGGACCGTGGATCGGCGAGCTTGGCACGAGACTCGCCGAGCCCACGTGCCGTGAGAACGCTCATGGCTCGCCGAATCGCGAGCCTGGCCGAGCCTAGGCGAGCCGAGCCGACTCGCCGATCCACGTGCCGTGAGAACGCTCATGGATCGCTGATTCGCCAGCCTGGGCGAGCCTGTGCGAGCCGAGCCAACTCGTCGATCCACGTGCCGTGAGAACACTCATGGCTCGCCAACTCGCGAGCCTGGACGAGCTTGGGCGAGCCGAGCCGATCCACGCGCCGTGAGAACGCTCATGCTCGCCGAGTCGCGTGCTGTGAGAACGCTCATGGATAGCTGATTCGCGAGCCCGGGCGAGCCTGGGCGAGCCGAGCCGACTCGCCGATCCATGTGCCGTGAGAACGCTCATGGCTCGCCGACTCGCGAGCCTGGGCGAGCCGAGCCGATCCACGCGCCGTGAGAGCACTCATGGCTCGCCGACACGCGAGCCGGGCCGAGCCTAGGCGAGCCTGGGCGAGCCGAGCCGACTCGCCGATCCACGCGCCGTGAGAACGTCATGGATCGCCAATTCGCGAGCCTGAGCGAGCCTGGGCGAGCCGAGCCGGCTCGCCGATCCACGTGCCGCCAGATTCCACCTTAAGAATTTTGTTTAACTTGCAATACTTTGGTAGAATGTAAGAATAAAATATGTAACTTGAAATGTTGCTGGATATTTCCTATCCGACCCCAGATCACGAGTATAGTGTTAAGATAGAAGGATAAGTGCAATATTTCAGCAAGATACTGGAACTGACGGATTTTTGACAATTTTTAATGTCCTCTCTGCTTCAGCACCTTATTGAAATACACCAAGTTCCAATTCCTTGCTGAGGTATTCCTGCTTAGTTACAAACGTACTGTATTTTTTAAACAAATTCGGAACTAAGTTCGGACGTTTGCATTTTTCGTAGCAATTTTCATCATATTTAGTTTCAATTCTAACCGCTTGTAGGATTGCGTTCGAATTCCACTCTGAATCGATAACGTTGGGTGTGACACGAAAAGGGTAAGGGGACTCGCGAGCCCCCCGAGCGTGTGACACAAAATTACATTGCGTGATAGGCCTATCCTATACCTGGTCTGTGCCGTAACCAAAAAAATTTTCCGCAATAGATATTGGTTATACCGTGACCAAAAAAAATTCTCGTCATCGATAATGTTTATTCGTAACCAAAACAAATTCTGGTCATCGATAATGGTTATTCGTAACCGAAAACAATTTCCGTCGTCAATAATGGTTATTCGTAACCGAAAACAATTCCCGTCATCAATAATGGTTGTTAGCGACCAAAAAATATTTCCGTCGTCAATAATGGTTATTAACGACCAAAAAATATTTCCGTCGTCAATAATGGTTATCCATAATCAAAATCATTTAAAGAATGATATTAATTCTTATGACATAACTTTTAAAATTTAGGTTATAACAGTCTCTGGTAGACACTAAGATAATATCCTTAATTCAATTTCTCCTAAACGCACGAAAAAAAGGGTAATAACAGATGACTTACCGCTTTCCTCTTGTCCTCCGAGCTAAGGGCACTGTGGCTTCTATGTCTGATGAGATCCATAACTTTGCTCACAGGATTCCTGCTGCTCTCCGATCCAGCCCGTGGTCGTCCCATAGATTCCTTGCTATCCTTGTGCTCCTTGCTATCTTTGTGGTGATCCTTATCTGTGTGTACATCTGTCGATGAACTTCCATGGGAACCTCTGTGCAATGAATGCTGAAAGAGGCAAATCAGAAACGGTCAATTAGCGTGATCGACCTTGCCAATTGCCTGCTAACCCTTTCCTTACTAATGGTACCTATAGTTATATATACTAATCAAAATTCCGCGTAGCTAATAATATTAATTCTGCCTAACACCAATTCTTAATCTCCTTCTTTAATAACACACTTCTTTTTAAATAGAATATAATTTACACGATTGTAAGTAATGATTTGAAAAATTTCTACTGCGCGCGCATTAGGTGTTAATAAAGGTAAACTCTCACTACGCCTCGCCTCGCCTCACCTCGGCTCATTTTATTCTTCCTATGCTTTTCTTATGTAGTTTGACTATTTGACTCACACTGCGCCTCGCCTCACTTCGCCGCGCCTCGGCGCGACTCCGAGTCGCGGATTCTTCCTCGAGAATATTTTGAGGAAGAGAGGCGAGGCGTAGTGTGAGTGGATGCAATGCCAACGCACAGCAAGAGGTTCTCTGAGCAACTGACCAAACCAGGGACTTAATACCGGTATAATGCTCATACCGGTATTTCGCCAATACAGCTATACCGAAACCGATATCATACCGAAACAGATAAATAGCGAAACCGATATCATACCGAAAAAGATAAATACCGAAAACAATCGGTTTTCGGAATTACCGGTAACCGAAATAAATACCGGTATTTTTTCGGTATTCTTCTCGGTGAACACCGAAACCTACCATGTTACTGAAAAGAATACCGAAAAAATACCGGTATTTATTTCGGTTACCGGTAACCTTTTGTTTTCGGTATTTATCTATTTCGGTATAATATCGGTTTCGGTATAGCTGTATTGGCGAAATACCGGTATTAAGTCTCAGACGAAGATACAACCGAAAAATACCGGTATAATACCGGTATTTTACGTACCGGTAGGAGTCCCTGGACCAAACACATGAACCGAGGCAAGCTCAGATAACTTCAGGTACGGAAAAACCGAGGCGACGCGAGCTCAGATGTGAGTGCGAAAAGAAGTCGCGCCGAGGCGAGGCGTAGAGCCTACCTTAAGTAATCATTTGAAAAATTTCAACTGCGCGCGCGCATTAGGCGTTAATTAGGAAGAATGCTCGCAGCGGAAGATTACCTGCACAGCGCTCTTCATATTCGCTATAATACTGGGCTTTCTTTTGCTGGCGTCGGATTTGCTCCTGGGCCTGAACGCATCGAACAGCGCAGACTTCCTAGTGGGGCTGTCGTCCACAGTTCCGCCGCTTTTCCTACGTTCGGCGCTATTGCTACGGCTATTACTGCGGCTGGTGGACCCAGACCGAGTGCCCGATGCTTTCCTACCGCCTTTGCTCGAGCTCGACGAGCTCGACTCCGCCTGCTGCGGGAGAGGCGTCGACTTCCCAGAGCCAGGAGCGCTCCCCGAGGTCGGCTTCCTGATGGTCCTCGAGTGCGAGCCCCATGTGCCTGTCGAAAATGCAAACAGGTTCCATGAAACGCTCGAAGCACGCGCAACGTAAAAGATAATCAACAGACATCTCTCATTGATACAATTAATCTAGGCGAGGATAAAAAAAAATTCACTCTACATGCTCGATCGAACGATAAAGCATGAGTGATCATCCCACCTGCTCGAGGTCTCTGGCCTTGATCTTGAGAGGCATGACTTGAATTATCCGCATCCTCGGTCACGATTGTCGGCAACGGTTGAGATCCAAGTTCCTGTAACAAAATAAGCACAGTTTATACTATCAGGATCGAATATTATTGAATTACATATAAACGTGCGTCACTGGAATTTCAATCGCCCGTATATTTTTATCTTGGTAATTGAGAATCGCTACTGTGATCGGAGACTGCTATCGCTCAAGTGCTAGAACAACAATTTTTGTTCTCCTCTGTACAGTAATTATACGTGGATTACGGTTGTAAGTTGTCTCGAAAAATTACAGGAAATAAGATGTGATGAAATTTTATTATCCGCGGATCTAAAGCTACAAAATACAATAGATTAGATATCATTGTTTAATCAACAGCTAGTTGACACAACGTTTATATTTAGCCGGATTATCTACCATGGCTTTCTTTTCGCAAAGTATCTCGCGTAACGCGGGAATTTCGACTCGTTCGGATGGCTTCCTCGATAGAAAATATCTCTCGAGATATCTCCTTTCAAGAGCTTAAAGGAATAACACACTCCGCTTTATCGCCGCCATGTCAATCTTAATTTTTACTGCCACTTGCCGAGGGGTATTCCAAAAAAATCGGCTTCGCATCTCTGTCTATGGAATTCTAGAAATCCAAATCGAATATTTATCGCTTCGTGGACTCGAGTGTAGCCCAGTCGTGCAATCTATTAAAAGATAAACTCGGCCAAAGCTGTAAACCGAATCTGATAGAGGCAGCTGGTCTTTCCATCTTCCAGATAATTCTCTACCGCGAGAACCACGCCAAATAAACGTCAGGAGTCTGTGCAACAATAAATTCACGATTTCAAATTGTTTTGTTCTATCCGGGCGCAACGAGCAAATGTTTCAATAAAATAATTCAATGAAACATTTTTGTATTCTGGGACGGGCTGCTGATTGAGTCGAGTAAAGCAGAGATATTGTCCTTTGCTGAATAAATCCTTGGGGTACTTCTCATTTCACTGAGGAATCAATTGCAGTATATTTAGCGACTAATAATAGATAAAGTGTAAACAATTTCTTGGATATTTCATGCTTGCAGCGAAGATTTCCACAAAATATCATCGGACGGTGACGAAAGATTGCCTTACACAGTAATGAAGGGAAGATGTACTCTTAACCCTTAACTGGTATCCTGGGGTCTCAAAACTTTTGGTTGTCTAAGTTTGTAAACTGAATTTCTAATTAATTTTCTAATAATAGTTTAACTTTCTACGTTTCTATTATTTTATACATTACCTAAGAACAAAATATTCGCAGAGGTTGATCTAGTGTCGACTTTACAAATTTCTGTGCCCTTTTTTATTTGGGGTCTGCCACGACCCCAGTGCACCAGTCACGTTTACCAAAAACACTTTTACCAGTTAAGGGTTAAAATGCAGAACGAAATAGAGATGAAAGTAAATACCACATCTGTTCGGAGAAATGAAACGTTATGAATGGAAAGTTCACGAGTTGCATCGTGGCAACAAGATAAGAAGCGTAGTGTTCCACGTGTGTTATCTATCGCAATCCAAAAGCAAAGAAAAATTGAATCTTGCAGGAAGAAACATGCGCACGATCACACCTTTATCTACGATTTCCCAAAGCTAACGTGATTCAAGCCCTCAGTCATCATTACTCAAACTATGCACACAGTTCCCGTACCCTTTTTTTACAGTCTGCCGACAGATCATCGAGCACGCTTTCCGCAGCCTCCTGAAGCGTTCTCAAAATAGAAGCTTTAAGGATCATCTCATGGTAAGATTACGGATCTTATTCGACACAGACACGTGTTCTGTACAGAAACATTTCTGGCAATATTATAACGTGCCACTTCATTAGAATTAGAATTTTTAAACGAGTTTATGGTTTATCAACTTTTTCGTGTAACACGTCTTTCAAAAGATTCGTCGGTAGTTTCCAGGGCTTGAAACCGTTATTATAAAGATTTAGGTTCTTGAAAGAGTTATCAAGAACCTTTATTCTGAATAACCGTTATAAAGAACCTAAATATCAGACTATATAAGTATAAGTTACGGTTCCTATATAGCTCTATAACTTTTATTTTTTAGGTTCTATATAAGTTCCAAACGGTTATAGAACCGATTCAATAACTTTTATTTTTTAGGTTCAATATAAGTTCCAGAGCGGTTACTGAACCGATTCTTGTAACGATTATACAGAATTTTATAGAAAATGAAATGACAACATATTACAACTATAGACTACTGTGTATAACCAAATTGTTTAAAAATTATTATAAATAATAGTAAGTAAATATATATTATGTACACATTTGTACATACGAATACAATTATTTTGTAATATGAAGTGTTCGTTAATATAAATGTTTGGTTGTTATACCGATGAGGGTCTAGCTCCCCGATTTGAATGATACTTTAATATGTTGTCAGAATCATGATCCTGATGGTGAGGTGGCCCCTAATTGAAAAAATGAACTTGACAAATAAATGTTTCGATCTATGGTATTAAATATTTATTGCATTTTTTGTTATAATACAGAATAGATATTATAAATTATAATTTTTAGCTAGACCCTCATCGGTATAACAACCAAACAATTATATTAACGAACACTTCATATTACAAAAGAATTGTATACGTATGTACAAATGTGTACATAATATATATTTACTTACTTATTTATAATAATTTTTAAACAATTTGAAAATAAATTGATTAGAATTTCGACCGTATATATGAGATAATTCAAAATTCAATTAGTTTCGGCGCACTGGTTCGGTCAATTTAAAAAAAAAAGAAAATTAATATAAAGGCTGTTTTGCGATTTTTTTTTAATATATTTCCGACGTTTCGGTCATTGATTGTGACCCTTATCAAGGAAAGAAGAATAGAAAAGAAAAATGCGTTTGCCTTTAGGTGAGAATTTTTCGCTTAGCCAAACACGTGCGTCGAGCGCGTCAGCTAGAACACGACTGGCTAAGCGAAAAATTCTCACCTAAAGGCAAACGCATTTTTCTTTTCTATTCTTCTTTCCTTGATAAGGGTCACAATCAATGACCGAAACGTCGGAAATATATTATAAAAAAAAATCGCAAAACAGCCTTTATATTAATTTTCTTTTTTTTTAAATTGACCGAACCAGTGCGCCGAAAGTAATTGAATTTTGAATTATTTAAACAATTTGGTTATACACAGTAGTCTATAGTTGTAATATGTTGTCATTTCATTTTCTATAAAATTCTGTACAATCGTTACAAGAATCGGTTCAGTAACCGCTCTGGAACTTATATTGAACCTAAAAAATAAAAGTTATTGAATCGGTTCTATAACCGTTTGGAACTTATATACTTATATAGTCTGATATTTAGGTTCTTTATAACGGTTATTCAGAATAAAGGTTCTTGATAACTCTTTCAGTCAGAACCTTTATATAACAGTTTGAAACAGTTATTTTCGAACCTTTTCAAGCCCTGGTAGTTTCTTTTATCAAGCTTTCGTCGCAACAATCACATACACTGGATATATCAATAGTTCCAAAGACCAATTTAGAAAACAATTAACAACTGTTAGGTATGTATGTTCTGTCTAGACTCGAATTCAAAATTGAACACGAGTTAACATTCCACTGATTGAAAATGTAAATGGTATAAATAATACGGATTCGAGAGACTTGAAACTTGCATAGGAAATAAGTTTAAGATAAACGTTGGTTTTTTATCGAATGCCACGCGGTCTGTCGCAGAGATTTGTTCATTCAGTGTATCCGAAAATCACGAAATGTTTCATTCGCTGTACCGAACTCGACTGGCATTTTGAGTCATGGTCGCGTTGGTCTGACGTCTGATAGAAGACCACGTGAGCTGCGCGGAATAGTCGGCAGGAGTGTTATGAAACCGAAAATAAATCTAGTTTAAAGTTTACGGAAAACGTCAAACGGCAAGAATATCAAGCTATTGATTCGGGATGCTGCAGCTTTCCGTAAACAAGTTCCTTCAGGAACAACTAAACCAAATTACCGCGTAGAGGTGTGCTTTATATACAAATTTAATTAGTCATCTACATTTCAAAAGAATTACAATTCTTCTTTGGATTTAAAAATGGAACTATTGATTCAGAATGCTGTGGCTTTTCGTGAACCAGTTCCTCGAGGAGAAACAAACTCGAACATTCGTAGATGTGTGCTCTATGCACACATTTAATTAGTTGCCTTTGTTGCTCTTTGGATTTAAAAAAGAAGAGAGCAATGTATTTTAATTAAAACAAATGCAGAGCAGGAAACAACCGGGGAAGGTTTTTTTTAATAGACACACGATTGCTCGTTACACGTTTTCACGTGAACTCCTGAGGGGAGCAATGGGAAATGAAATCGAAGGATGAGTACGATAGAATGGGGACTATCGAGTGGCTCTCATCCAAGTTTGATCGTTTTGTCATCAATTTGCGCAAGCCCTCTACTTCCTTTGTTCTACGGACAAAACCATAGTGCTGTAATTCATGTATTTTATAGAGTACCTTATGCAACCAGTCTTAACCCTTAACTGGTATCCTGGGGTCGGTCATGACCCCAAGCACGCAAAGTTCGCTGCAAAATTTTTGGTTGTCCAGGTTTGTAAACTGAATTTCTAATTAATTTTTTAATAATAGTTTAACTTTCTACGCTTCTATTATTTTATACATTACCTACCAACAAAATATTCATAGAGGTTGGATCTAGTGTCGACTTTACAAATTTCTATGTCCTGTTTTACTTGGGGTCTGCCACGACCCCAGTATACCAGTTACGTTTGAAAAAAACAGTATACCAGTTAAGGGTTAAATTCGTACCTGAATATTCTTCTATCTGTTATGAATGGATATTCTGAAGATTTAATAGTTTATCAGTACTTTATCCGAGTATTTGTTACACACCGCACTTTTAACCAACATATCTCAGAGTAGGAAAAAAATGTTTCGTTCTCCAAGAAAAGTCTCCCAGATTCTTAGATACACTTTCGATTTCCTCCTGACACTTCATTCCCACAAATGTTACTGTACTATCGATAAAACTGTCTAGATTTCTTATCTATTTGTTAAATGCGGCGAACAAGTTGCATAATGCCATGAAACACGTTTCAAATTTTACTCGAGTCTCGCCTTTATCTGCTCCACCTTGCAACGACGTCCATTTATAGAAACGGCGATAAACAGCGAGAGGAAAAAGTGCAACGGATTGAAGCTGCTTTGTTGATCAGAGAAATGAAAGATTAGATGCAGTTAAATAAGACACAAATCTGATTCGTCGAAAGCTATTGGTAATTGTATTATTTGCGAGAAATAAGAATAATTTCTAAATCCAAATTAAAAAGTCAGTCGACGCGTAGAAATGCAGAATTAAAAAGTAATCGATGCTCAAGCTATCAGTCACGGTATTTTAATCACACGAAGTCGAGGACACAATCAATTAGATAACAGAAATGGACGTTTGATGGCAGGTTAGAAATTAAATCGATCATACTCTGCGAAGATCCATCTTCATTTCGATGGGAGGCTCTACCGTGTCTTTCTTAAGCACAATAAATACAGTTTGCCAATAGTCAATCAATACCCGAGCTCGTGAAGATAAGATTACCGAATATCCTGATCAACAATACAGATTACAATTTGTAAACAAATATCCAGGAGAACTCGTGACTCAAATGGATTCGTATTATTAGAGTATTTTCCGACACCGGCGAGAATTTCGAATATAACTTTGTAACGGTGAGAGATAGGACAAAACTTTCACAGTAAGAATTGTTCAGTTTTCTATGCTCTGTCGCACTACCAAACGAAAAATTATGTTATATTTAAAAAAGAAAAACCGCGATTACTTTAAGGGCTGATTTCACCCCCTCGCGGTGAATTTTCGCAGAAAAAAAGCTGGTCCTCGCATACTCAGATATGCTCTACAATCTGCATCAGAGGTGCAACACGGGGAATACCTCCGAGCGACTCTTTGTGCAGCTCTGCTCTGCATTCACGCGAAGTTTGATTAAAATTTTCGGGTTGGGACCGTTTCCTTGTCAATCATTTCTCCAATACATTTCAGATATCCGAATTTCAGAAGCTGAGAGAAATTAGAAAAATAGTTTTCCTCCAAACTCATCAGCTGACCAATTATAAACCTCGATACCAATCAAAAGGAGCACCCCAGTTGAATGGAACAGTTAAAATTTTGCAATTAATTACGAAATAGCGTATTAATTGAAACCTTTATTCCGTACATTTTTGTGTAAATAAGAAACTTTTATTTTCTGGGGAGTAGAAAAAAGTTCTAGTTAAACAGGAACATTTATTCTGCGCTGAAGAAGTTAAAGTTGTGACGGCAGATTTTGTGGGGTGGATAGATCTGAAGTTGAAACCTCAAACCGTTCGGTGAAAATAGTTATATATAAAAATCAACAATGTGCTTTCTATTCTGTATTTATTTCGCTTCCAATTTCTTAAACAGCACCAATTAAAAAAATATTCCTAACTTTTATATTCTCCCCTTAAATATCCGTTCAAAAGTATATAACCTTCCAGAACTTTTATTAATCGAACAAAAAATAACCGTTAAAACTGAACTCATACAACAGAGTCGAAGCGTTAATGTACGAAGTTAGCTTAAAACAGAAAAGAAATGGTTTAAAAGTTAAAACTTCGATAAATAACTTATATTTATAAAAGTTAACAGCCTCATTTGACCCCTGGCCATAATGCATCTACTATAGTCAGCACAGTCCCTCGGGGCCGCTACCAATAAAGCCAACTATTTCTAAAACCGCGGGATATAAAATTATATACATAATGGTTGCACCTTACGAATATGGTGTCCCGAATATACACCCCGGAAAAATAGTATTACTCACGGGGTAACCCGACAGGATACACGTAACCTCAAACTTAACTGGAAATCCTCCGCGTAAAATACAAGTGGTCCGCGAAGGTTTGAAAGTGAATTACAGCGTGCATACGCGGGGCGATAATTGGGCGATTCACAGTCAGACGTCACGAATAGAAGCTTGGTTTCACTACCTTGTACGTTCCATGGTACTCTGGACAACGATCTAAATACGGCACGAGGGAGTACTTCCGAATTCTGCCCAACGACACCGTCGACATATTTTCCCGAGTTACGAAGAAAACGGCGCGTGTGGTTTTCAAATATTCATGACGCGGGGTGGAGCACGCCGTGTGCCCGTCGCGGTTTCACCGTTCACTGACTGACAGTGCCGTCACTCGCTGTTCCCAGGACCCACCGTGATTCACTATCGGCTGCTATCGCCCCGTCTCGCCGAGGAGACCGGTATCGACAATCATTTTCCCCGGAGAGCCGTCGCAATTGCCCCCTTTATCGCGGATGAATCGCGATTAGCACGATAATGCCTCGTGTATTCCCGCGTACTGCTCTCCGCCAAGACACCCAGAAACACTCGACCGTGATTTCTGATCATCCGTCTAATTGGGGACCCGCGATCGCGATCCCCGTGATTGCAGATCAACGTGGCAGTACGAATAGCACGAGCTGCATGGTAGGTCCTCATTTTTCCGGGGATAACTTTATTTAGAATCTGTGCGTTTGGTAGAGTTTTGATCGCGTTGAGTTTATTGATCTTCTTGTTTCGAGTGTATTGTTAGGGAAGGAGTTCGGGAGGGAAGTGAAGTACTGGACGAAAACTTGATGGGTCTAGGTTAGGTTAATTACTGGGAGAAACGGGAGAGGTTAATGTGGAATACTAGTGATGCAACTAGAAGCTGAGATTGTACTAGCTTTTTAATGTTATCGAGAAGATAGCATCAATAAACCATAGACGTCGATATATGTATCTACTGTCTGAGTGTTGTGGCTAAAATAACGTTATTCGATTGAACAGTGAGGACGAAGCGTAACTTTGGAAATTTATAGGTTATTCGTGTTACAGTTTGGAATCAGTGGTGGGTAAAGACACGAAATTTCTATTTTATACACGACACGTGTCTTAAATGTCGTAAATGTGTCGTAAATGACGTATATCTGAAATGAAAACAACTAACCTATAATACATTTTTCGTATAGTTTATAAAGAAGTGCCAATTTATTAATAATTATAATTCTGATTAAAAAAATTAAATTAAATTTAGTTACACTGACGAAAATGGATATTGAAAGGTTAGTAAAATAAATACATATAGAATAATAAATATAATTTGTTCAAATTAAAAATTATGTTAATAAAAAGACTATTTTTATTTTAGGGAAAGAAGGATCGATCAATTACTAGCCAATTTTATTTTTGGCTGTAATATACCTCTTAGCATAGTAGAATCAAAACAATTTAAAGCGTTAACAATAAATTGGACCATTGTCCATCAGTATAAGCATCCTACAAGAAAAACATTATCCACAACAATTTTAGATACAGAATGGAACTTGTTAATTCTATAAAGAAAGATGAACCACAAGATGGACTACTACTAATTGATGGTTGGAAAAATTCAATAGCTAATACTAAAACTGTTGTGGCCATGTTACATCTTACAGAATTCAAAATAACTCTACAGCTACGTTTAACAAAAGTCATTATCTCATATGGATTAGCTGCAAACTTTTTACATCCATTGTATAAAGAACATAGGTTCATTAACAATGCTCATAGACTATGTAATGGGGCCAGAGAGATGCTAGGTCACATAGGAAGTTGAAAATAGAAAACTCAACGATAAGCGGGATACTAAAAGGAGAAGTAGGAGTGAAGTGGATGCGTATGGTTTTGGAAAGGAGAAGAAAAGAAGCCCAAGATGAAAGAAGTCAAAACAAAAACACAATCTTGTGTTAACAGTCCCAGAAACACTTACACGCACAACATATGTAACCCCATTTTGAGGCAGAAAGGCAAAAAATAAACCTATTTACTACTACATTAACAATGCTCATTATGTAAATATAATGAATGAATGTTTTAAAAGTTCATTAAGTCAAAATGGTATAAAAGAATTAGAAGAGTTCAAACATAAAACTTCTATATTTGAAAAACTGTTTGAAACAATTTAAATCGCCTGAAATATTTTGGAAACTTGTGAAACCTTTTTACTCAGAATAAGTTCATTAGCTGCAAAATTGCTTAATCTACAGCGGAACAAGAAAGATTATTTTCTCAATGAGCATAGGTTCGTTGTAAAACGAGAAATCGGTTAAAAGACCACGCTTTGGAATACTTTTTTGGGGTTATGAACGCGGTGATTATACGTAGTTTTCGATATTATCGACGTATTCTACAGTATTCTATAGTATTCGCATGCAACCAACAAGCGAGTCAGAAAGAACTATATTTTTCCAACACTTTAATTGTTGAAACCTTAAAATAATGAATATTTCTATTTACGACATTTGCGACAAATGACACGTATAAAATGGGCTTAAAAACGACATATTATACATACATTTGCGACACGTCATAAATGCATTTACGACGCGGCGTAAAATACGCGACCCATCACTGTTTGGAATATCATCCTGATCCATATTATTTCCAAAGAGTAGGTATAATAAGAGGCGTCACTCCGGGCGGAATCTTTGAAGTCCTTGCTTGACCTTGGCATTTAAATTGGTTGTCTATTTCGAGCGGGATATTCAAATCGACTAAATGTACCTTACCGCAATTGGCTGATTATTGCCGAAGTAGACCCCGATCATTGCCGAAACTTAGCGATCATTGCCGAAGCTTAGCGATCATTGCCGAAGCTTAGCGATCATTGCCGAATGGGCATTTAAATTGGTTGTCTAGTGATTTCCCTAGGTTATTTCTGTCCTTGTCGAGTGACGCCTCTTATTATACCTCCTCTTTGTTATTTCGTCGTAAATCGTTCATTGAACCGTTCGATATTGACTACTCTATTAATACAACATTTCGGTATACCTCTCTTATTTCCCTTTCCAACGACAACAGACCAAACAAAGAACGCGGTATTGCTTCGGAAGGTAAGTGCGTCACAGAAACCGCGTGCATCGCCGTACCAGCAATGCTCTATTCGGATCTGCAGCGCACCAGTTCGATCTGACACGCCACTACATAAGCGAAACGACGAGTCAAAACAGACGAGTAAATCAGTTTATTTGCGGCGTTAACAAATTACTGTGCCGCCAACACGCATTTCAAATGCACGAACTCGTGTCCGTTTCGAATGATTTCGCGAAGATGGCGGTCACGACGCCGAGGCGAACTTCCATTTAAGTAGCTGCTTCAAGTGTGCTTGCGCGGCAATTTCAAATCCGGCGACGAAAGTAACCTTATATTCGTGGCTCGGGGGACAAATTCATTTGGCGTAATCGATAAAACTGTTAACACAAGTGTCGACGCTGAGCCAACTAGATCGCTAGAGATAATCCGGTGAAGCTTATTTGATTAAGTACAGTATTAACAGCGATACAGTACCCTCGGTAGCGCGTCGCGTCGCCACCTATCGGCGCGCCTGAAAGCTATCGAGAAACCGCGTGGCGGAGAAGTGAACGTTCGCCGGCAACGATGCTCTCCACTATCATTTCTCGATCGCAAGCGATCGGATAAGAAGCGATGGGGGGCCGCGACCGAGAGATTCGATCGGACAAAAGGCGCGTCGGAAATGTCAGGACTGAAATAGAATAAAGACCGGGCGAGATGCAATTACTCAGTTCGGATGCCTGCGGCAGCGAAACGAAGCACGTGTAAAATTCTTTGTACTCTAAAACGGGCTTATGAGTCGACGCACGACCGAAGCGTTACGCAACAAAGAGCGAAATATTCGCGGGCAACAAATAAAGCGCGTTCACAGTTCGATTAATTGCAACGGTTCACCTTCGGCACCGACGCCCGACAAATATCCTGTCGCCATAATTATGAATCTAGTATTTCTGCCCCGCCGCCCTTCACCGCGGAACATATACGCGGGCCAATTGATACGCCACGATTGTCGGCAACGCTCGCGTTACGGAGTCTCCTTTCCCTGCGATTCGTTTTACTGACCTAATCCCGGCGGATTACTATTTACGCGGGGCCGGCTCGCGTACAGAAGCTTCCGCAAAGGAGGCCTTACGTGCCGGGGTATCCGTCATAACAGTCCTCAACGCATTGTAATTCCCCTTTCGGCCGAATCGATAGAGCTTAAAGGAAGCCTTGTACCTACGCTCTCTCGCCCCCCCCCCCCCCCCCCGAGCAGCCGCCCCTCAACCTCAGCCCATGAAACATTAAAGCCGCACACAGATCTGGGCCAAACGATACCGCGAACTTAGAAGCGCGTATCCCCGATAGATTCTTTTTATCGCGCGGGATCGCCGCGCGATTCCGTATCGATCGCCGCATTCGAATTTATAACAGCGCGTGCTAGAGGTCGACCGTTGCAGCGCGGGGCGATCAACTATTTTCATCTGTCAGCATTAGCGATTCATCTGGGGCAGCGGTTCGCTCGCGCTCGTCTCTGACCGCGGTCGGCTCTAGTTAGAGCAGATACACGTTGCTTGAAATAATTAAGAAGACCTCAAAGGGGAGCCACTCGAACGACTAATTCAACGCGGCTGCAGTATTTCTAGTAGCCGGCGCAGAATTGTCGGGCTAATCTAACGATACCGTGGCTCGGGCAGCCATTGCTGCCTTCTCTTCTTCCACTCGAGGGTATATTAAGCTTGTATAGGGGTTGCCGATATCGTACCGCTTAAGATATTTTACGTTCTCTTTCATATTTGGGAGTAATTTGAACGAAAATTAATAGTGGGTATTGGAGCTTGATCTTTTAGAGACCTACTATTATACGTTCAACCTTTTGTTCAAAACTAATTAATTTGGTATTAACCATTTTGTGGCATACTGTATTAAGGTAGGGGAGAGGCTTGCAGGTTGCCACCCCTAAGCTTTTTTGATCATAACTCGTCACAAAATTAACGTATCGTTGATTTATGGTATAAGTTGGAAAGAGGAAGTGTTGGGCTACAATCCTGAGCTACAAATCATGCAAACTCTCGAAAAAGAAAAATTATACTGCAAATTATCGAAAGTATCTAAAATTGTCTCCTTGAAATTTTGGCTCGCAGGTTGCCACCCCCTAGAAAAATTGCTAAAAGTGTAAAAAAACTCAAGTAAAAACCTGATTCAGAAAACTTTTCAAAATTTGTTAAGGTTTATTAATAAATTATATTATTCAGATTTTCTTGACCTGCGTGCTGCCATACTAAAAATCTATAAAAATGTAAAAAATAAACCAAAATATGACTAAAATGCAATAAAAACACTTCACTTCAAACTCAATGACATTTCAGTGTAAACAAGCGGGAAAGAGAGAGGTGGCAACGTGCAAGCCAAAAAAGGAGGCAACTTGCATTCCGACGCATTTTTAGGAAAATATGAGAAAAAATTGTCAATTCATGATATGTTTGGAAATCTGTTTGGCATATGTAAATTAGATAAAAAAGACAACACAGTACGTATAGTTATCTTGAATTGTCGATGAAAATGTTCAATTTACGAGCACAAGGAAAGCACACAATTTCAATAATTCAGTTTCTTGACAAACACTATATTACCCTTCGCTCAGCAAACACAGCGTTATTGCGTCTGTCCGCTCCAGAGGTTATAAAATAGTGACACCTACTCTTTTAACGTCGATGTGAGTCAGAGTTGAGATTATGACACTGCTAGAAAGTCGAAATACAGCAGGGGTGGCAACCTGCAAGCAGTGGCAACCTGCAAGCCTCTCCCCTACGATTTAGGCAACGGGTCTCCTAAATCGTACCTCTCGGCTTCCAAAATCGTATCTCTTCTAAAAACAGCATCAATAACGAATAGAGAAGAAAATATTCAACATAAAGTGCACGCGTGATATATTTAGCAAACGCGATCAATTTATTTATAAATATCAATTTAAACTTATAAGTTAATCAATTTAACTTTATAATGAATGTAATATGTACATAAAAGGAAGGTAAAGTATTCTACATTAAACCCGCTTTTAGAAGAATACAAAAATACAAGATAAAGCTGCCATTGTTTGATTATTGCCAGCTAAAATAAACTGGTAAAAAATTACGAGACTCATACCTGATTTTTGAAAAAGTTTATAGCTCGCCCAAAATAGGATGTATGCTCGAAAGGTTTTGTTTCTATTTCTCATTTCGAATTTACTTGATATTTTTATCCTCAGATGTCGTTTATATTCGTTATTTACTGAGAAATTGATGAGGAACGATTTAGGTGACCAGTACGATATTGGCAACTCCCTACTGCTCTCGCGTAAGGAAGCATTTTCCGAAGATGGTGTACAGTTGAAAATAGCCGATCTCATCGATCACCAATACACAGTGTACTCGAAATCCAACTCGCTATCTGATTTAAAAATTTCGACTGCCTCGTATTTTGCTAGAAATGTGCCAAATTCGCTGCTTCTTTTTACATTCCTACTTGTATACTTTCGCACGAATTGCAATGCATCGGATCCAGCTCCGAGATCGATCTCGATCGTTGTAACCACGAAAAAGGGACTTCGTTAGCAAGGTCCGTGTTCGTAACTCCGATACTACGTGACCAAGGTAATCTACCCTTCGCCGAGAATAAAGGCAAGGCCCTCCAAGTACCCTGCGGCCGGTTCGTCGAACCTTTCTTTTTATAACCGCCCAACAACCATGGCTACGCCGAGCATCGGTCGTTGGCCTCGTTGTTTACGGAAGCTCGTGCACACGATTCGCGAGTTCCACTCCACAAATATTAATCATCCCTCTACAGTCTCCATAATCCTTTCATTCTCGACATACGAACCAACGGTGATAAAAAAGAAAGACACTAGGTTGCGACGCAGTCGAGAATAATAAATGAGTTTCAGCTGGTTTCTCACTTAAAATTAGAACTTGGGGAAAAGTTTTTCAAATGGGAATGAAATTTTCTGCGGAGCAAAGAAAGCCACGGCGCAACTTTGCACCCGCGGCAACTCGGAAATTTCTTCGGTCTTGTGAACTAGAGGAACTTATTGATAAATTCGATTCCACGTCGAGGTCTTTTGATTCAACACGTTCCGTGGCATGTAGGTCACAAGTGACCGCCGCCTCGAACATATCATTCCTCTTCGGAAGCTTGAAATAAGTATAACCCTACTATAAAACAAATTGTAATTGAAAATATCCATTTATAGCGGAATAGCAATATCATCACGAAGAAAGCAATATTCTTCTATATGCTAGAGCTGATTGCCAAAAAACCAAAACTCCCATCCACTATCAAATGTATCAGGCATACTCAGTAGACGTTACTTTGTCGTTCACAAAAAATTTGCAAAATTGAATTGCTACCGTCAAGAAGACTATAATTTTTTTGCTAAAATTAAATAAAATTTTTTTAAGACGTCGCGTTTTCTTTGTTTTTCAATATTTTTCGTTCTGCTGTTTCAGACGATAGCCACGCGTTTACAGATCTTTATGAATTCTGTGCGTGAGATCACTACAATTGCTGAGATCAAGTCTGGCATCCGGAGGGATGTTGTCCTATTCACGACGCTCCTACTTCGCTATTAATGGATATTCTTAATTACATAATCGTTTTATAGTCTTAAAAGGTGATAGAAGAAGGTACAAACGTGCAATACTTGTTCCTTTCTTTTAATTCCCGAAAAATAAAGTTTTTTTCAGCCGTTACACTAGGAACACCCCTTCACCCTCCGCCAGCGGAGGCTGGGTATTTTTCTACCCAAGCGTGAAGCTACTAATTGTAAGCTTAATATGTAACTACTAATAGACGAATCCTTCGAAATCGAAAAATGAACTGCTCTAATAAAAAGAAAATTATCCAAATTTCGTGTAGAAGAATAATTACTATGGATCTAAACGGACCCATATGGGTCGCCCAAAGTGTCCGTCATCCAAGAGTTAAAACAATATCCATCTTCTAAATATTTGAACAAAAGGAACAGGATCGATAACCATTGAGCATCAAAGATTGCTGAAATTGTATTTGAGGTAGCAAACTGAGAAAAGAAAATAGAAGACCACAAAAAAAAACACCTTGATGAGATCACGCGTGATTGGCCACTCGTGACGGCCATAATTCCGCGGACGATCATACTTCCAGCGACCATACATATATAGTTGCGAACGGCACCTTAAATTGCTTCGTCACAAACCCCTACACAAGGTGTCCCAAAGGTAAACAGTCAAAAGTTTCGAGCTTACAGGTTTCGCCTTGAAAATGACGAACTTTTGTTTACAAACTTCTAACACAGAAATTGACCAAACAATAGGATCCACGCTGAAGTACTGTTTCCGAAATGGCTATTTCTGTGCTTCCACCGGAAACGAGGAGTATTATCAACATTGGTCGTTTCCTGCTCTAGCATAGACTTGCTCGAAGGGCATTGTTCAAGTTCTGCATGACTTGCAGTGGATAAACTTCGGTTATCGAAATGCCACCGCAAGCAGCTACGTGTATCGCAATCTGAAACTCAATCCACCAATTTCGTTTCATCAGGCGCGAGCAAGACACTCTCGCGCCATGGACTCTCGACAGAGTTCGTACTGCGACGAATTTGCGAGACCCTCCCCTCGTCACAATTAGTCAATTACCGCAATTAAACGCAGCATATCTTACGCCTGATGCATGCAAAGGAGCTGCTGCGTGAATCGAGCTCTTTACACATCTGACTAATTTCTTGTAACAGACCCCAGACCACAGCGAAGTTCCTCCGTCATGACAACTATAAAAGCTACCAGGCATAGTTACGAATTATATAACAGTCTAAACCCTCAAGTTACCCTTCGCAAGAAGCCACCTACACCAAATCCCAGGTTTCATAATTTCTCCCAGCAAGCCTGCAATTAGCCAAAACCTGCGCTGACACCCTTAGCTCTCGTTGAGTTCCACTTACTTCCTTCAAAGCACAAGCACGAGGAGTCATGACCACAGCGTCTGAATAATTCCCTACTCATTCCCTAACAACAGTTCTCAAACTTTTGCATACAAATAAAATAGAATAAACTGTAAAACCTAAAGGCCAGCGATCGAACTTCCAAAAACAAGCATAGAAGCGTATAAAGTGCGAGTCCCACTTACCTTCCTCTTCCTCTCCTGCACGAAGTCCACCCTCCGGACCCAGACTTCCTCGGTGGAGTCGTAATCAAGGGTGCTGGAGCTGCTCGCCTGGCTCTTCATCTCTATCAGGCTGCTGTCGAAGAACCTTTTATCTAAATGGGGGCTGGGGAGAGGACTGGTCCTGGAGAAAGTCATGCTGGTGGAGTAGGTCGGCGGATCGGTCGCGGGGAACGTCATTCCAGGCCCGGTGGTGTGCCTCCTCCTCAGTGGAGGCTTCGTGGTGGACGTGGGCGAGGTGACGGTGCACGTGGTGAACCTGGACGCGGTGGTGGTCGGCGTGCTCGTCGACGTCGTCACCGTGATCGACGCGGTGGTCGTCGCGGTGGCCAGCGGCGACGCCACCGCCGTCTTCGACTCCGATATGCTCGAGGTAGCGGTTGACTTCTGATCGATCCTCTCCGAGCTGGACTTCTCCGAAGCGGTTGGACTAGAGGCTTTCGAGGATACGCTGTCGTTCTTCTCTTCCGGTTCCTCCGGCTTCGCCACGTCTTTCTTAATATCGACGATGGCCACGATCACTGGCAGGTCCACGTTTTTCGCTGGAACAGAGGGCAAGCGGGAGTAGGTGAGAAGGCGGCGCGATTAAGACAAAGGGGCCATTATTCGGTTCAGCCGCACTTGTCACACTCGCCGTTTCCAAGGCTGCGGATATAAAGGCTCGACTGTTACGTGGTTCCGCGACGCGGTGGCTGATTCAACGGGCATTCGAGTGGTCCGGTGCATAGGGACACGATGGTCGTTATAGCCTTTCTTTGCAGCGGCGCCTGGTACAGCGATACACTTTATCCCCTTGCCTTAGGAGTCTGCTAAACGTTGCGAGCGTTACAGTGAACTTGGATAGAAGAGAAAGAGTGATAACTGATAATCTATGAATCGATTAAATTCTATTAAGGAGAGTGCCACCTTGGACGCATGAAAGTCGTTGGTTTATTTGGCAATTTTTTTCTTTTAAATAATGAACTCTTGAAGATTAAAAAAAAGTTTCAAGAAAATAGCGGTGCTAGAGCCGCAGCGAGGATCTCCGATTTGGTGTTTCCTCGAATAATGAAACCAGAAAATTTCATTTTCTACATGACATGAACTAAGGAAGTGCATAAACATATTTCAAAACAAACATTTTTATGGAAATGGTGAGTGTCTGAAGAAAAATGGTGACTTTTTAGCAGAAAATTTGGTTACAAAAACGGTTGTAGCTACAAATATTTTCAAGCAATCGTAAAATCTGTGTGTACTTCTTTAGATGCACATAAGAGGAAGATTCTCTCAAAATTTCAAGTTAATCGGATTAATAGTCTCTAAGATCCGCGCAACGCCGATCGGCGAGTCAATTGTAAAGGACCCACGGCGTACAAGTTTAGCACCGGCATTTTGTTCAAAGGAAAAAATTTTGATCTTCAGCAGATGTATCACAAATGCCATTAATCAGATTTTCCATTGAGTTCATTATTTAAAAGAAAAAAATTGCTAAATAAACCTACGATTTTCATGCTTCAAAGTGGCACCTCGCTTAATCCTACTACGGCCTTCTATTCTCAACTATAATTTAACATAACGTCAAAAAACGAGGAATACTCATATTTGCAAACAACTTCCTTATAACTTTCTGAAGATACAAAACCGCAAGTGGGTCAAGAAGAATCCGAGTGCCTACTGGGTTAAAAAAAAAAAAAAATGAGAATACCATTGAGTCAAAAATGTATCAGTAGATTATTAATATATTAACTACTAAATCTATTAAATTAGTAAATTAATATATTAACGACTGCATAAGAATTCCCTAGCTACTTCTGTTTTTACTGAATTCAACTACGTTTCGACGTCTGCACCAGCGTATGGATTAAAGTGCGAGTAAAGTGTACGTGTACATTTCGGATTAAAGTGGACCCTGAATCCGTCATCGGCTCTCAGGCCACCCGACGTTCAAGGGTTAATTGTACCTAGGTGGCAATTCGAGTGAACTATTACATGGTTAGCAGAGTGGACTCGTGATTTCGGAGACATCCTATAAATAAACATCGCCGTCCAACCGAAGGAACTATCTAATAGCGTTGCACCGGGCGAGTGAATCGGAAATTATACTTGCACTGAAGCCCATTTACTTGGAAGCTGAGCAACGGACAGCGTGTAATATGTTCCCCTAACATTCGACCAAGAGATCGTGAAGTATTCGAAAGGCCTCGAAGCTCGGGCTAATTCCGCTAATTAGGTACAGTACACCCTCGACCATCTTGGACATTACAGTCCTCGCGAAAATTTGATTGTTGGGCCGCCCATTTCGGATGTAATCTATAAATACCCATCTATCGTTACCTAAGTGGAGTGGCTTTTTCGCGCTGTTTGTAGAAACGTTGCCAAACGGAACTGAACGAAGCTAAACCACCGGCCACGCACGCTAATCTTAGCTCTCATTGAACGAGTGCGAGCTCCTTCTAATAGCTCCTCGCGCGTTTTAATGCCCGAATACTGTTTCGTAATACGGCTGCTTCTCTCGCTATACGTGTACGCGCCACACGACTCTCGATCTAAGAGTCTAATCGATCCGGTTCGCGAAATCAAACGGTCGACGTATTGGCATCAAAACGTTTCTGGGTACAATGGGGTGCGAGAGCCTCTGGTCAGATGAGTTTATCATTTCCCGTGCAAAGAACGAAGATTGAAGGAATCTGAAGTGAAGCATGAGGTGTCTGCCTGCAAGATAAGATGAATAAATGGAATCTATGTGGTCGGGGACTTTTGCGCACCACTGTACATTTTTATCGAACAGGGAGTACGGTTGCACGTGAACGTAACTTTGATCGGAACGATGATTTTTAATCCGAAGAACTGCGACTCTTTTCGATGCATTTCGTAAAAACGATCTACTTTAAAGGTAGTAAAAGTATTGAATATTCGAATATTCTACGTATTCGAATAGTCGAATATTACTGATGGTTGTTTTCGTTTCAAAATTTATAAATTTAGCAAAGATTAAAGAAGTTTTAAATGTATCGTTTGAAAAACTAATGTAAAGGCCAATATGAAATGAATTTCACTATAAAGTGTGAAGAAATAATTCGATCACTCAAAATATTTGAATACTCCCAATTATTCGAATATTCGAAGCCATTATTCCTATTCGAAATTATTCGAATATTTACAGCTCCACTGTCGACTGTACCTACTTTCTATAACCCCAAATCGTTACAGACACCGGATGACCCCAACATCAGATTTACGACCCCCCACGCTACGGCCATTTAGCAGCAATGATTCTAATCACACCAACACGCGCCACCTTGAGGACCGTTTATAGAAAACCATCAACGACAGCTCACCTTCCTCGGTTTCGTATTCGTCCTCCTCCCTGCACTCGGACAACCTTCTGCCCCAAGGATAGGGGCTGTGCGTCTGGTTCCTCGAGGGTAGCCTGTTCACGTGGGACAGGAAGTAGTGGTGAAAGAAACTATCGACGCCGTCCGAGTCCTCGCCGGAGCACTGCAGCATGTCCTTAAGAGCGGCCAAGGAGGTGATGGTGTTGTAATTGATAGCCGAGATCAAGTCGTCCTCGATGTCGCTGTCGTCAGTGGTGTCGTCGTTTTTGCTCTGCTCCTCCTTCTTGGGCTTCGGCTCGACGATCTTCGCCGGCTCGGCTTTCGAGGCTTCTGTCTTATCGTCCGAACTGGTTTCAGACTCGTCATCGGAGGTGCTCGTGGACGTGGTGCTGCTCGAGGACTCCTCGTCCTTCTTGCCATCGGCCTTCTCCTCCTTGGCCTCCTCCTCGTCGGAGCCCTTGCACTCGTCCTCGTCCTCGTCGTCCTGAGAGACGGTCTTCGACAGCTTCTCCGACGCGTCGTCATTCTGGCTCATCTCCAGATTCTTCTGGTTCTTCAGCGTCTCCTGCTTCTCCAGGCCCTTGCCGATCTTGGCGTTGGTGTCCTCCTGGCCCGTCATCTTCTTCTGATGCTGATTGTTGCCGATCACGTCACAGTCGTCTGTCTCGTTCTGCTTGTCAGCGCCTGAACTCTCCATCGAGGAATCTGCAAGAAGGTAAGGGTAGCCTTTTTCAATATTACGCACATCCAAGTCGCTCGAAAATTACCATGTCGCGAATACATTCTCAACATTCTCTCGCCGCGAGCAGCGGGTACTTAGAATAAGGGTAAATTTCAATTCGAGTCCTCGCTAAGTTTCTTCTTCCAGGAAAAAAAATAGCGAGTCCACAATGGCTCCTCTCAAAACACATTAGAAGGTGAAACGAATGTACTTTCAGGTGACAAACGAACGTCCACGAAACGGCAACCAGGGGAACGTTGGGCACATTGTAAAGGATTGTCTTCGTGACCCAAGGTTATGGTTCCAAGCTCATCAAAGTGGGCTTCATTTCTTGAGCGTGAAAGACCTTCTCCGAGACAGTTAACGACGGGTACACTGCGACTACTTGACTATTCATTGCACGATTATTTCGCCGCTCTTTGGGCATTTTCGTACCGCCCCGAAACGATCGTTCAAGACACTTTTCTGATCCTTTAAGCGGCAACTTGGAGCTTTTAGTATCTACGTGGAGCGGCTTGTAATCAGGGCGACGATAACTGGGGCACCGAAAAAAGGTAAAAATAACTCGGCAATCGATTAATTAACACCAATAATATGCTTGCGCGTGGCCACCTGAGAGCATATTATAAATTGGACATTTATAATTCTGTGCAAAATGCTACGAGAATGTAAGAATTTTGTACGAGGAAAAAAAGGAAGCAGTAATCTGGAATCTTCGGGCGAGAAAATTGTTTGGTATAGATACAGCAAAGCGTCAGGAAATAATTACACTAATAGTCAAGAAGCAAAGTCTGAATACGTTCGCGTAATAAAATTGTATCTAATTATCATGGGCTAGGGACTCTAACGAGGAGGCGAATTAAAACTTTTTAATTGAAAGGCGAAGCCAGCGTTTACAAGAATCCTCGATGCAACGATTTTAATGAGCAAGAGGAAAAGAGGCTCGAGAAATGTGACGAGGATGGTATGTAGAAAATTTAAATTCCACTCCTATATAAGAACGCGTCCTTCCTGTTATTGACCAACTGCATTCGACGCTGCGATCCTGGAGGATCTTCCGGGTGGCGCAAGCTGTGTTTCGTAGAATTTCTGGAGGGGAGCATTTTGAATCTTTTTTAATAGAAATTAATACAATTGCGTCGCAAAAATATACTTATTCTGGTGTTTAATATAGCTCTGATTCTTTCAATATCTACTTTCATATTAAAATTTCATTTATTAAAGCTAAATAAATATTACGATATAAATGAATTTAATTCTTATCAATAGACGTACTCAGTAGCGCACAATTCTCTGAAAATAATTCCCACAGTCGAATAAATCAGAATAAAAGAGGAACGGCTAGCAAAGGAACACGTACAGGGAGGAAAACAGAGTGGATGAAGAGAAAATCAATTCCTGCGCTTGAACCACCAAGGGAAGTAGAAAATCAAGCTCCTTAACGACCCCAACGAATAAACCGAATTTCAGTAATAAAAGTGTACATTCATACACATGTATATAGCAAATTGTAGCTTTCAAAGAACCAAGCAACATAATAAGTGATATACACGCTTGTGCTAGTAATTCCCTACTTATTTCGAGCTATGAGTATCGACTATCTACTTCGACCCTTCACACGATAAATTTCGTTTAAAAATCACTCTAGACCAAATCTAAAATTCCTCTAATTCAAATCTAAAACAACTGGTTCAAGTGGATCCTCCAATTACTTTGAACAGCTCCATTATGTTTCATGTTCGCCGAACCCAAAGCAGTCTATAGGGTAGAAGCCCCAATTACTGACACATTAAAGACTGACTCTAATATTATTGCATAGTATCTGTATTTATTGACTAAAAGTATATGTTTTATTTTATTTATTATGGTTTAATATGTTTACTTCATGAAATACATTCTGTGGGTCTTAGAATTTCTATTTTTATATATAAATTCATTAATCTAAAAAACATATTTCGAGATCTATTACTGACACCTCTAAAACGTGTGTGACTGAATTACTGACACCCCAATTACTGCCAGCTAACCTAATACTGTTTATTACTCATTTTACGGTTATGTCGTCTGATGTATATGAGCAACTACTGCTATGACAGTAATACCAAAATGCTTGAAACGCTTGTACCAATCACTGTCACCCTAATATTAATTAAAAAGGCTTAATTAATCGTTATATTACGATCGTTGTGACTTTCTATGTAAATAATTTAAATATAGTAATTATAGCCCTTTCTTTAGTGCCCTGTTTTCTCTTTCACTAGTAAGGAAGTCGCCATTTCCACTGTTGTCATCAAATTAAAATTTTGTATCGTCTTATGGAAAATAATAGAAAAAAAATTAAGTGGTGCCTTTTCTAGCGTATAGATTATATAGGTTGAATTACATAATTCTTTTTTTGTATGACTTTACAACGTTTATTTATTCGTTATTTTCAGTAAAATAGCTTAAGGTGACAGTAATTGGGTAGGTGTCAGTAATTGGGGGTTCTACCCTAGCAACCCAAAAACAATCCCCCGAAATCAGATTCTTCTGCGTGTCTATAATAAACACTAGCCCGCATTGTTTCCAAATTCGTTAAATCTTTAAATCAATATAACAAAAAATTTAAAATAACATCCTAAAGAAACTCCAATAAATAATATTCAGGAAAGCCTGATTTCGGTCCACGAGTCTTGTGCGCGCAATTATTTCACCAAAATAGACCCCGTTTATTGGAGAGAATATATGCAATACCAATGTGGCTCTCGAAAATCAATTTCGCAGAAAGCAGAGTCTATAGTCTGCAGCAACGTGTGGTAGCCACTTTCGTCACGGTCCAACTTTCCACGCGTTATCGATCGAGCGTCCAGAATAAATAATTACCGCCGAGGACAGGTGAAAATTGGTTGCTGTATTTTTCAAGATGAAAAGAACGCCTTGTTGCATACGTGAACACGTCACTGGCGCATTGCGGGTAAGTACGCCCTCTATTTCGTAACCGTGGAAACGTTTGTCTATATAGCAGGTCTCGCCAGGGATATATAGACGTTATACTGCCGTATTTCCGTATTTTATAATGCCCGGCACGACTGTCCAGTAAATCATCCGAACCGTTTAAAAGACGGCGAAACTACGTCCAGTTACGACACATTCTGTCACGATCCGACTTCTCACCTGATATACCTACTCATCGGACCGGCGACTGAGACGCGCGGCGCGAAATTAATTTTTACACCGACGCGCTCCTTCCTCCCGCTGACGTTGCAAAAATATTATGCACAGCCAGGGCGTAAATAAATTGATAATTCATTCAGGGAAACCTGAGTGTTATCGCGCTTAAGGTTACGCTAATGAACTGTGATAATAATTGCCTGATCGCCGATAATACTACGAAGTACAGTAATTTCAACTGGAATCAACGACTACTTAGTTGAAATTATTGCGTAATTTTAAGATACTTGGAAAATTCGAAAATATAACACCTTATTATATTTTTTAACGCTGGTGTTCTTCGACGGACTACGAATATTTTCGACTTGAATATTTTAGACAGCAACTATGGATATCGTCAATTTTATGTTGTTATAATAATAATAATACGTCTTTAGTACACCATCAGATTGTGTTAATTTAATGCGTAGTTGTTGTATTTTTTTTGTAGCGTAATGGGTGGGATTCAGCAAAATGCTGTTTGAAAATCTTACCCTTATCGGATATACTAGCTTTACTACTCGGCTTCGCTCGAAATTTAGATTTTGATTTTATAAAAAAAAATTTATTTATTTCTTTGTGAAAATAGTCACATTCATCTGGATTAGCTAGGCACAATGAGCTGGGGCACATTTCGTGACCCCGGAGTTTATCGTTCGAAAGTTTTTAGGCGACAGGCAAACACACAAACACTTTCTGCTTTATATATTAAGATTTTTAGTAAGGGATCTAACACGGAAACGTTTCCAGCATGGGATCGGCATATTAAGGAAATATTGATGCTGTTCGAAACCTCAGATAATGGCAAATTTATATATAGATTATCAGCTGCTAATGGATTATACAACGCGAGAACATAGGGTACGAAGATTACGTGTTATTGTTAATAACAATCATAAAATTGGATTTATTTGAGGGATAAAAGAATATAGAGAGCATTTCATTAGAAATATTCGTACTTATTATCGAAGTATAATTACTATAACGTCGTACCTAGGGGCGGATTTGTATATAGGGTAGAAGCCCCAATTACTGACACATTAAGGACTGACTCTAATATTATTGTTATATATTTTTTTTATTGTGGTTTAATATGTTTACTTCATGAAAAACATTTTGTGGGTCTTAGAATTTTTATTTTTATATATAAATTCATTAATCTGAAAAACATATTTCTAGATCTATTACTGACACCTCTAAAACGTGTGTGACTGAATTACTGACACCCCAATTACTGCCAGCTAACCTAATACTGTTTATTACTCATTTTACGGTTATGTCGTCTCATGTACTTACATGAGCAACTACTGCTATGACAGTAATACCAAAATGCTTGAAACGCTTGTACCAATCACTATCACCCATATATTAATTAAAAAGGCTTGATTAATCGTTATATTACGATCGTTGTGACTTTCTATGATACTTATATTGTACTAAAAAAGTATTGTTTATTATGTGAATAATTTAAATATAGTAATTATAGCCCTTTCTTTAGTGCCCTGTTTTCTCTTTCACTAGTAAGGAAGTCGCCATTTCCACTGTTGTCATCAAATTAAAATTTTGTATCGTCTTATAGAAATTAATGAAAAAAAATATTAAGTGGTGCATTTTCTAGCGTATAGATTATAGGTTGAATTACATAATTCTTTTTGTGTATGACTTTACAACGTTTATTTATTCGTTATTTTCAGTAAAATAGCTTAAGGTGACAGTAATTGGGTAGGTGTCAGTAATTGGGGGTTCTACCCTAGGGGTTGTCCTTAAATAACGTAAGGCTTTTTTGAAGGGAGGCCGTCGCGAATTTCTTACGTCTTCTTAGAAAGAAGGGAGAAGGAGTCGAGTAGCGTCTTACGTAATATTTTTTCAACCTAATTTTCATTATGAGTAGCCTAAAAAATGATGTTTCATCGCACACGCGAAACCGAGTTAAATGAATAAGGTATATAAGCAATTAAAGGAATTTTAATAACTGAAAAAATGCAATGTAAAAAATATTACGATAGGAGGGCGGGGGGGGGGGGGGGGGGGGTATACAATCTTACGACCTCTTTATACTGGGGGAGGGAGCGGGTAAAACATCGCCAAAATTACCCTTACGTAATTTAAGGATGGCCCCATAGGCTAAACAGGTTGCAGGAAAATTTTTGACGAAAGAAATTGAAAAGGACAGCGAAATGTTTTTGCCTATGACCTTCTATTTTTCCATCGACAATAATAGCACAGATTTCCGTTCTAAAATAAAATGTCCATCTGTTTTCCCCAAAACCGAAAGTGCAGGGTAATCATTAAAGAGGAAGCTTAAAAGAACTTTAAAAACAATTCAATTTTTTTATCATGTTTTTGTAGCAAATATTGAATTGATTTTAGAATTACCTCAACTCTTTTAAAGTAAAATGTTTGATGGGATTTCACGGAAAAGGCGTCGGACGTTTGCTAGCCCAGGGGCGCCAAATTTTCAAATCCACCCCTGCTCGTGCCACTAGCCAACATCGCCCTATTTCATCGCGTTGTATGATCCACTAGCAGCTAATAATCTATATCTAATTGTGTTGTTATTTAAGGTTTCGAACAGCGCCAATATTTATTTACTTAATATGCCGACCCGCGGTTGGGAATATTTCCTTGTAAGCCAACGAAGTGGAGGAAGGTGTGTTTCGAAGAATCTGTTTAATTGTCGTTGAAAGAAGCCAAGGAATTTGTAACGTTTAGTGGTTAAATCGCCAAACTAATAAATACACCTCCAGTTTGACATGGACCAACCGTCCGCAGACTGAAGAGTAACGCAACAACAGGTACGGTTTGCTCAATAAGAAAATTGCTCGTTCCACGAGGATGCAAACAAGGTTCCCTATCGGCGAATGGCATCCAATTTAGAAGGCATATTCTTGCGTGGGACGCGTTAAGCACTTTTTCCATCGATAGCATCACGCGATAAACGTTTCTTCGACGCGTCTTTTAAATTCCAGCCACGCAAAAGAATGTGAAACCACTGCGATACCGCGTTACTCAGAGTCGTACAGGAAAAATAGCAGGGAAAAATTATTTAATTGTATTTAATCCTTTGAGTACGAAGGTTGAAACGTTTGACGTACGTCGTGTGCGGAAATCCTCCAGCCTCATTTAAAACCAGTACTAACTGAACGCCTATAAGCGTTCCCCGCACAGACTGCATGCACTGGCTAAACGGATTAAAGGACATCCTGTAATACAAATTCGAAATATGATTATAATTTGATCTAGAGCTCGAAATTAGTCGGACGGTCCATTTGATATCCATTCACGTCCATTAGCGAAGGCGTGTACTCGTAGATTGCAAACAGCAATTAAGGGATCATGTTTCCGGGCAGTTCGAGAGGAACGGGCCAAATACCAAGGGCGAAGTAAATCCTCCGTGCTTAAGCAACAGTATTTTTACCGAAGATCTAACTTACACAGCGTATCGAAGCTTTTAATAACATTTAACTGATTACCTTAGTGAACTAAGTACCATGTATTTAACACAGCCGGTACCATTGACGAGTACATACCACAACAGACCTTTCCAAACACTCAGTACCCTAAACGAACGCCTTTCCGCAACCCAGCTGATCCTCCAAATTACCTCAAGCACCGCTCTATCTTGCAAATATAATCACCAGGCTGACAGATAATCTACGTAATTGATAAGATAAATAACTTTCCACGCAGACGTATCGGACGTAAATGCAACGCCTGATTTGCAACAGATAAACACGTGGAATATCGACGATCAGTAAGGCTCGGCAGAAGGAATCACGGTTACGCAACGCCAGCGAAGTGTATTAGTAGAAAATGAATGGATTAATGTGCAACAGATACCCTCCCGTCTGAAAATAATCCCCCTCTACGCGAAACGTTACCGGAAGTGGGAAGCGTGTGCACCGTCGTTTAATACAATCTTGACAGGAGTAAAAGCGAAGTGACGGCGATATGGGTGGACAGATATCGCGTGAACATATGCGGATCTTTGGCGGAGGGCCAGGCTCGTTTCGCGAATACTTGTTTACCGCGTGCTACGGAGTGACGTAAAGCTCTATTGGGCTCGCGGACCGATCCGGGGACACGTGACGATCCGTTGCGCGCACACGTCGCAGTCGTTCGGCAACCGAAACCGAAGCGACCGTACCCGACGAACCGATCCACACTTACGAGCGGCCGTCCACGGCACAGTAGACTGCGTAGACCAGTGTTTCCCAACCTTTCTTGCGCCATGCCCCACCTAAGCCTTTCTAAAAATCCTTATGCCCCCTATGTAACATTATACGGTTAACTTAAACGTTAAGTTTAAGTCTCAAACTCTGGGCGAGTCAATTTTCGAATTGCCCCCCTTAACAATAAAATTGCCCCGCGTTGGGAAACACTGACGTAGACAGCAGAGCGTCTACCGACTAAACTTCCCCACGGACCCGTCCCGGACTCACTGAACTTCGGCGGAAGCCTCAACAGTCTCTTCTTCTTTGTATGCGAGGGGTGGTAACACCGAAGTAACTCATTTATAAGTAAAACAAAAGAGTTGGGAATTTTGCTGTAAGATAACTTTCCGCGGAACATCAGTGGTGAAACGCCTGCAGTAGACCGAAGATATCAGACACTCAAAGGAGCGCCTGCGATTACGAGCGCGCCGGTCACGTTCACCGAGCGGCTACGTGCGTTAAACTGCACGTGCCGAACAAGGTACAGATCTACGTCCAGTGGACACGTTCTGTGTACTTTTGCGAATAGAGGAAGTGCAGTGCATTTGGAATACCAGTTTGCTTAAGATGAATAAAAAATTACGGCAGAGGATGGGAAGAAACAAAACTGCATCGTATCATAGGGAAACTAATAATTTTAAAACTTTTATATTTCGAAGTCTCAGTAATAATAAAAAGCAAAAGGTAACTAAAACTTAGGTCTACGTGAAAAGTGACAGGAAGTATCGATTTCGTTAAGGTGCAGGTAATTTGGAATACCGGTATTCCAATTCACCTTCACTTTATTAACTTAAAAAAAAACATGGAGATAATAAAATTATTTTCTTTCATGATCTAGCGTGTTTTTGCAACGGATGTATGATCTTGTCCAAAAGGACGCCTCATTTTCTAAAATATCGTTCTGTATTTCAGATTTATTTCTGAACGAGGAATCACTCTCCCAAATTATACCGCCAGGGATGGGTCACCTTGTTTTCTCTCGACTACTTGTTGGATTCAAACTATGCGCCACTTGAAATATTGATTTTTTTCTGAGAAGAATAGTAAACGATAACAGAGGAAAGCTCTGGAAGAAGATGAGTTGCTCAAATAATTAGGATAGTTACTGCGGGTCTAAATTGACCCGGACTCCGAATCCTACGCTGTTAACCTGTTAGTGTTTTTAATTACATATAATTGGAATCGCTTCCGAATTCCGTAACACAGTTACACATTAAGTTCTCGCGAATAATTCCATGGATTCGCAAAGGTGGGGACATTTTTAGGTGACTAGTTAATGGAATTTCCTCACTTAGCAGGCTAATGAAATAAATATGCCAACTTCGTGTGGATTATTTTATGTAACATCAAAATTGTGACTGCATTAGATATTGACGCTTATCACGAAGCCGATCGCGAGGAAACCCACCCGTAGACTTTTATCAGCTCGTCGAAGAAAAATATCAGGCTTCGCAGATAGCACGCCCGTTGCGTGCGTGCAACAATAACAGTAACGCTGAAAGCGTCAGTAGCCGTAATAGCAACAAACCCACGGAAGAAGTGAAAGGTTCGTATTTCTTGAAAGCGTCCAAGAAACGCGCCACTCTCTCGTCAGTACTGACACCACGCTTACGTTTACTCGTTTGAAAAAATACCACATCAAAGAACTGAGAAAGATCTCGGGAAAAAATCAACAAAATTTCATTCTTTACTGCGGCAAAAGCATAAGGAAATTCTTAATAGTAAACGAAATTTTTATTTTCAATAGAGTTTGATCGAGTAAAGTAAGAGCTTACTGATTTTAGATAAAAAAAAAAGAAGCTAGATTAAAGTAACTGTCGAAGCAAATTTATGAATATAATCGTTAAACGCGTAAACAACGATTGATAACGCATATCAACTATAATCCCTACATATATTAAACGAATAAATAAGTGAATCCTAAATTATTCCATTGAAATAATAAATTAATTCTCAGCTCTATTTATCTTGTGCTAATGCATTCATGAAATTCTGTTTATAATTGATGGAATACACGCAATTCGCCATCAAGGAATGACAGTTCGTTCGGTACGGTTCAAAGTCCTTTATAATTCGACAACGGCAACGAAAATTTCTCAACACATTCGTAGAAACTGGGTCAGCAACAATAAGGACGACAATGCTAGGGGACACCAGCGAGGTCTGCCTCTAGGAATTATCGACGAGCCTTTCCATTTTCATACTGTCGTTGCCATAGTTCTACATATATTGATTACTTGAGCACACAATGATGAAAAAGGGGAAAAAGGCGAAAACAGGCATGACCATGACGAACCGTACCGTTCAACCTCTGAACTAGGGATTGCAAATTTACCGACATTTTCAATTACCGGTAATTCGGTAAAATTTTCAATCAAAACCGGTTTACCGATAATTTACCGGTATTGAAAATATAAGAGTAAACATTACAAAAAAAACTTTTTTTTAACTCTAATCGAGCATTATAATAAATATATGCAAATAAAACTATTCTGAATATAAAATATGAAATGAGATAACACAAAATAGATATATTTGTGTAACTATTGACAATACTTATTAATATGGATCTTCACCACGAAAACAATGAAAAGAATCTTATCTTACATACATAATTAAATATTTTTTATTTAAGATTTTTTTTAATAAATAAGCACGCAAAAAACATATTTTGTCTAAACTTTGGTCTCCTGATCGCGATCTAATTTTTGTACAATATAATCCAGCCAGGGATAAAGCACTCTCAGATTCTACACTTGTTGGTTGTAAAATATACTATTTTCTCCTTACTTTTTCTACTTGAAAATACGTCCATTATTTTGATGACTTGGTTTAGATTTTTAGTTCTCTTTTGGCTTAGAGTTGATTCTTCATGAGATACTTCGGTTTTCGTCTTTATTATTAATTTAAGTTTTTATCACTGATAACGATGTAGACCGAAATAACGAACGCATATATGCCCTATATTGATATACGTAATTTATCGAATTACCGGTAAAAATTTGAGGGTATTTCTCGCGATTTACTGGGAAACCGGTAAACCGGGTTACCGGTATTGCAATCCCTAGTCTGAACATCGAATTCGCATTCGTCGTGTACAATAACACATACCAGTAGCAGAAGTACACACTAAATTCTCCATTCAGGCTACTTGATAATTATCATGTTTAGAGCAGTTATCACGTTGTGCGCCACCGGCGGTGCACGTGGCATAGCAATGAGTTGCCATATGCTCAGCTACAATTCAATTTCAGTTTAATAAAAAATATCTCATTTGTCCCATGACGCAACAAATTAGTTTTACATCACCGGTATTATGCATGTTTCTTTCGAATTATCAATTGTTTACGCAGACATTCTGCTCAATGGTGCCTTTCGTTCGCTGCCCTTTCTTCTTGATAATAATGAATCTTTCAATCTCATATTATAAAATAAACATACGCTAATGTTCATAAGTGTTACGGCACCTGCAGTATTTCCACAAAGTGTGATGTTACAGATTGAATAAGTGTCACTGCTTTTATTTTCTGGCTATAATTTAAAATACCAAGTAAGGTAAACTTTGCTTAGAGTTCTTCAATACGCTCGCAACGTTGCCCTTGCAATGGTAAAATTGCGAGACTGCAATTTTTCCCGAATCCAAGTAAAACGCATAATTGAATTTGTTTATTTATCATAAACGTGTACCGCGGTGAAGTTTTAAAATTAACGAGATCTTTACAGTTTCGCAAGTTGACCACTGGAACGACGGTATGTGCAACGCTTACGAACGGCAGTGTGGCCCGGCGTGAGCCACCGGCGGTGCACGCGGCTCGATTGGAAAGTCGCTGCGGCGCGGAGCGCGTTAAACCAAAATGGATCCCAAACGGGAGCGTAAATCTCTTGCGCCGCGCGTTGCATATTTTCATCCGCGAGCGGACTGGCGGGGCGCGTCGTTAAAAAATTCATGATTTTATACGACTTTACGGCCGAGTCGTGCCCAAGCCATTCGATATGTGACGTAATCGATCCGGTGCCCCCCTAAAACCTGTTAACGATCCAATCCCCTTCGCCCGATGACGGCCGCGGGCACGCGAATTGTACACACTCATCGACAAAAATACTACGGAACCAACGCCTTTATACACACGGTGGCGCGCGTTGAAATCGATCACGGGCGGCGGTGCCTAGGCGCGCGCGATGACCCTTAGCTTTCTATTATCGTCCTCCGGCGCGGAAGTGGTTCTGAAAGTGAAATCGATGAAGGTCGATGCGCCGGCAAGTACGCCGCATATAATAATCGGAAGATCTCGCGCCGGGATAATCCAGCGGGCAACGGGGATCGAAAATTTAAGGCGGGTCCGCGCGTGCCGGCGGCGTGTCCTTGCGTCAGTGCCAGTAACTGACACGGGCAACTGTGAGCTGCTACATTCCAAAACAGAGGAACGATATTCTTCACCACTGACACATGGGCAGCACTGTGTCGCCACGCAACTGACACGTGCGAACCCGCCTTTAACCGTCCGCCGGCGAAGGTGGATCAATTTTCACCAGTATGCCACCTTCGTTGATAGGCGACTCATACTTGTAAATCCCGGGCAATCGTTTATCTACAATAAAATGTTTACTAAACAGCTGAAGTCGTCTAAGAAACTTCAGCTTTTAAAGACTGAACAGCTGATCGTTTAATCATTTTAAACTCTACGCTATCTTCATTAACGATACTTAACCCTCTAACTCCCAGAGTTGCACCGGTGCAACACTCATTTTAAAAGTTTTTATATTTTTATATTTAACTTCTGTTAGCAGCCATCCGTAGTTTTCGTTATGGTAAAGTAGATTTCAATGTTCTCGGTTTAGAAAATCAAATATTCTCTTCAAAAAACTATTTTGGATTATTATAAAAAATAAAAAACAAATAATAAAAAAAACGCTATTTTTCATTTCAAAATACCAAGATACAACATATGTATCAGTCACAATTTTGAAAAGTAACGATTCAAGGGTCTGGGCGTTAGAGGGTTAACGCGAAAGGGTGCGAAGGGGAGAAAAATCTATGGATCCATGAAGGAATAATCGAAGCGGGGATATAATTTAATACAGAAATGTAATTTCTATTTCGTCATTAAATTTCCGCGCCGCGACAGCAGAGTGACGACTATCCGCCAAGCCGCTTCCGCGAACACGCGCGAGCATTATTTATTACACGTTGAATGTAATCGTCGATGCATTATGCAACTGTTATAGACAATGCCTGCATGCCCAAGGAACGCCCGAGCAACCGGCCGCGCGGGTTTCAGGAGACACGCGTTGTATTAAATGCCGGTCAACATTGAAAGCAAACAGCTGATTCAAGGCTGACGCCCACTGGAGCCGGTCTACGCTCCTGCGATAGTAATGAGCTGGCGTTCGAGGTAACCTACGACCTACCTTAAACGATCCGGCCAGAGAAGAGCGCGCATTATTTAGCGTCGGGCAACGTTTGCCCCGCTGTTCCAGAATCAACAGCAAACTCTCTACGCTAACAAATGGAGACGATAGTCGCGCACGAGCCGCTTCGCCGTCGAGTAATTTTCCACGTAGAGGGAACTCTAAGAAACCTGCTCGCTTCCCGTGCGGACGGACCCCTCTTGAAGCGATTACAGGATTACCGGGTGGATTCGCGAACGGTCGAAGAGAACGGGCCAAATTGCTAGGAAAATGGTGTAGCTTGCATTTCGCGGTTCTAGATGCAGTGGACGGGAATGCACGAGGAAAATGCATTCACTCCGGGGAACTAAGGCGTAAGTGGCGCAGCTGATGCTAATGAATAGAGGAAACTTCTGGTGGGCTGAGGTCGACGCTGGCGATTCAATATGCAAATTATTAAATCTACTGAAATCGATTTTGGCAGTGGGGCGTTGATATTTTTAGGGCACTTGTAGATGGCACGTTGGAGCTTTGGTACATATCGAGTACAATGGCGAATGATTAAGTTCTTTGTTGAGTCCAAGCAGCTCAGGGTTCAGAGTCCAAGCAGCTCAGACGACAATTGGGGGGTGAGATATGGGAAGTTCTGATTCTTAATCCTTATTTGGAAGAACGTTTTTAATGCGGTGTTTTTCTTCCTTCCCCTTTCATTTTTTTATTTTTCTACGAGGTGCAAATTGGAGACTTCGACGAGCTTTATTTTTTAAACGAATTCGAAACCAGCAACTGTCCCTCTTCTATTTTCACGTGGACTGTATTATATTTTATTTTCATCGATTTGGCATGAAATGACTATGGGAGAAATTTATACTTTGGCCATCTTCTGGACTCCCCATGAACCTTAGGGCCCACAGTGGGGTATTTGGCCCCAAAACCCGGACATGGCAATTTTAAGATCTTCAAACTCCCATAACTTTGTTAAAATTCATCCAAAATTGATGAAACATAAACCATTTTAAAGTTTAAACTTTATACTTTTCGACTCATTAAATCAATTTTATCGAAATCGGTATCCAGGGGGTAAAATCCGCCCTTAAAGAGGAATGTGCCAAACTGTAAAAGTTTCTTGATGTTTGTCAAGTGCTATGGAGTGCAAACAATATTTTTTGTAATTTTTATGTATACTATCGGAAAGTATGATCCTTTGCCTTTACGATAAGTCGAACCCCATAAAAAAGGGTGTTGTTTAACAACGATACTGCCATTTAAAATAAGCTGCATTTTTAAATATTTTTACAGAAATTCTTCGTTTACCCAAATTCTGAGTTCGGGGGAAGAAGTAAATCTATTGTTTCATTTAGGAATTGCATCTTGGCAGCTTTCTTTTTAATAAATTTTATGTTTTCTCGCGTCATCAGTTTAATTCCAGATGGACCCGCAGCTTGAACCGAACAATTTGCTGACATTTTAATACCTATACGTATATATATATTCTCGTTAAATAAGTAACATCTGAATAACAATAGCGGAAAATATCTAGTTCATGTGACAAATGTTTAAGCGTACTTACCAAGTACAAGTAAAATGAAATTTAATATAAAAGTAAAATCAAAACAGCACTTAAATATGGACTCAACTAATGAACTTAATAAACACAGGATAAATATATATAACACACACTAAATATAGGCTATACAAAACAAAACTTGAAAACTGAATAAAATGTAAGAAAAACTAAAATATAACATATAAGTACGTAAAAAGAGCTTTGAATATTTTGCCGTGTAGTCTTTGATGGCACTGTTTCATCTGAATGCAAACAAAATTTCATAAAATGTTTATGTTATGCTGTAGATAGTCCTCTACTTTATGTCTGCATTCAGTTGAAACAGTGCCATCAGAGACTACACGACGAAATATTCAAAGTATTTTTTACGTACTTATATATTATATTTTAGTTTTTCTTTCATTTTACTCAGTTAATACATATGTGTCCATAATTTAAACAGTTTCATTGAAGATTTCCTTAACACCTCACGAAGGCCTGGCGAGCGTGACCGTACAGGCGTACTAAAAACGCACCAGCTCTCGATTGTCATTTCTAGCTAAATTAGCTATAAAACTTAAATCCGGGCGAATCCGGAACCAATCTTTTTTGCACTGTCTTCACAAACCTTTTTCAAATGTAATGGCACCACCAAAAGCAGTTAACACGGCTTAGCAGTATAACAAAATCGTTAATGAAATCTTATAATCGTAAAGAAAATTTACTGAATTCTCGATTATCTTCAAATGTTAATAACTATGCAAATATATATGATAAAAAGTAAAAACTTTTGGAAAGTGTAGTATATACCTACCTGAAAAGCTTCCATAATGCAAGAATTCACAACATTTCTTTACAACTTGTGGAAAATTTTAATAAGCCAACGATGTTTAAGAGGACGGTTAAGAAGGAATCGCGAGCTCTAAAATCTCTTAACTTTCGACGAAGCCTGTTGCTTCATGAGTGCACAAATGAAAAAAACAGTATTCATACATTGTTCCTCAGATATTCAACTGCCTCGTGCACCGAAAATTTTGCGGTTTACGCAAAAATTTTGAAATCGATTTATGTCCGGGTTTTGGGGCCCAATACCCCACTGTGGGGCCCCAGAAACTTGTGGAACCCTTCAGGCCCCCAAAAGCTTGTGCGATCTTCTGAAGCTTCTGAGATCTCTGGAACCCTCCAAGGGCCTTAGGTCCCCACAAAATTATGGGACCGTCAAAGTCCCCACAAAATGATGGTACCATCAAGATCCCCAGAAACTTATGCACCGATTCTTTGAGCAAATGGAGCCCCAATTATTTTCAACACTACCCCGAGCTTGAAGCAAACGTTCCGTTTAAAAGGAGCGTATGCAGGAATAATGTCCCAAAATGATATTCTTTCCCTTCACTGCTGACGTTTGTGGCAAAAGCGTCTTCTTTTATATAATGCCCAATGCCACTAGAGCGATCCGCTCGCTTCAATTGGCAAGGGGGTACGAGTTATCCCCTGTTATTTCCGGCGGAATTTTTTGGCATCGCTCGAAAGCAATTTGCCAGCAATTAAAGCGTTCCCTTCGATGAGCCTCAGACGAGCTTGGATATTAAGCGAACTGTATGGCTGTCATCAAGCGAGTGTCTCATTAATTCCTGCTGGCACGTGTGTTGATTATACAACGCGGACCATGAAGAAATTTACATTCGACGATGAATATTCCTATCTAGAATTTTACCTCCTCTAGCTTTACCATTAATAACAAACAGGATATCTCCAATCACGTATTTGTCGATACCTCCGATAGAAGTTCATTCAATTATACACACAATGAGAACACAATACCCACACTGTGTCCTAAGTAAATACCACGAATAAAATATATATAATGAAACAATTTAATGAGACTTTCTATGCCCAGCGAGCTGTCCCATAGCCTTCTACCGACTGCCATGCGTGAGATTCGGATAACTCTTTCATCCCAGCGATTACCACAGACAATAAAGGAGGGCAACTCTCCACTCCCTGGAACATTACCGAAAGCGTATGACGCAAATTTTCCAGAGTATCTCGGGGTGGTTGTGCCAATATTCCACTCCATAAACGTCAACAGCACTCGCATTTAGCCACGCTTCAGAACTGCAAAAACAGTCTCGCAACACTAGCGTGCGCTCCGCTAGCGTTTCGAAGAACGAGCGTGCACATTTTATCCACGTCGTTGACGACCAGAGGTATCAAACAGACATTTCTACTTGTCCAAATAATTAAATCAATCCTGCGCCTTTCCGCGTAGCTATAGATCATTCGTATTAATAAAAGAGATACCTGCCGAATCCTCCCCAAGAATAATCCAGCATTCCACTCGACATACCTTAAACATCGGATTACGATGAGACATCAGACGCGCCACATTTCTAGCAATTACGTAAAGATAGTGGCGCGAATTACTCATGTGGAATCGCGTGGATCATGGTCGTTAGATCAGGGAACCTTAGAACGTGACTGTTCCGAGTGACTTATCTGCTGGTTTGCTAGAATTCGATCGTTTAAGTCCAATAAAAATTTCAATAAGAATGTGCCAAACAGCGAGCTGCCAGCGATGAAGCGAGAGGCTCGGCTGAGCCGTGGGCGGCCGGCGTCGTCAGCGATAGGAAATACCGATAAATCTGCGGCGCTGGGTCGCGCGCGCGCGCGCGATCTCTCGAAGAAATCGCGGGAAACGTCGATCGGGGGGACTGGCGATCCGCGGTGCCGAGCACCACGTGACGATCGCTGGGAGCACGTGCTCGGCATCAATTATCGTCGAAACGAGCGTAGCATCCGCGCAGGAATTCCGCGCTACCCCCGGCCGGCTCCGCTCCCTCTCGAATACAGATGAAGAGGATCGCATTGCGGCTGTTTCGCAACGCGAGGAAAGACACAGATGCAGAAAAAAGATAATTCGATCGGGGCCGCCCGTCTCGTGGTCCGCAGCCGCGTTCCCGGCCGTAGTAATTAACGCGCGGGCGAAGTGTGACAAATAGGACGTGTCGCGAAGTCGATGAGAACTGACGCGGACCGGTGACTGAGACAATATCGTCCCGCCACTGACAGAGTGAAATGCCGGTTGCGCAACTCCGCCGAGCCACTTTGCATACGGCCAGTGAAAAAACACAAAATGCTTTATCTCGTTATATAAATGGAGATGCTCAGGTCAATTCGTGTAATGACTAATCGTTTTAGAGTTATTGTCTGCTCGCCGCGTTGCAGTAAATGCAATTATTCTGAAGTGCAGGAATAGTAGTTGTCGAGTAGAGGATTCGAGGAGCGGGTACTTGTGCCTTGTGGAATATCGCTGGTGTTTATCGACAAGGCAGCTTGTACCCAGGTAGATTGGTGGTAGGCGCTTTGAGTAAAGCCGCGTTTATAATTTTGGAGGCCCTAGGCGCAGCATTAAGGTCCGCGCACACATATCCGTTCCGTCTCAGTTCCGTGTCAGTGTGCCATTGGTAAGAAGAAGAGGGGCGTAGAGGGTCTCTTCTTCTTACCAATGGCACACTGACACGGAACTGAGACGGAACGGATATGTGTGCGCGGACCTTTAAGGCCTGCGCACACATATCCGTTCCGTGTCAGTGTGCCAGTGGTAAGAAGAAGAGGGGCGTAGAGGGTCTCTTCTTCTTACCACTGGCACGCCGGAACTGCGCCGGAACGGAACTGACGCGGAACGGATATGTGTGCGCGGACCTTTACGAAGCCTCAAACGAACAATTTTATTCCCACGGTTGTGTGAAATATGCAGATAGGTATATGGAGCGAAATTGCTATTACCAAAATAGTTTTCTGCCTCGTTGTCGGTACGCTCAGGTACATGGATTTTATGCAGTACTGCAGTTCCTGCTAGTTTTATATTCTAAGGAAAGAAATATGTATTTCGGGTGGAGGCGGTAGGCCTCGCAAATCTTTCAGCTGCCTCTAATTTTTATATTAAGAATTTAATATTTAAAAACAATTTTATTTTGCAACTATAACTAGCCTGTTTTTTATATTGTTGTTTGGGGGGGGGGGGAGTAAGGTTTGAAAATGTGGCACCAGTTTGCGCCTAGTGCGCCGTATGGTAAATGAGGCTCCGATTTTGAGTGACGCAAGGGTTCTTGAAAGCGCTCCTTTGGGGTAGAATGCACATCGTAACAAATGCATACATAAAAATAGGTAAGGCAACTGTCCCTATTTCTGCTCATGTCCCCATTTCTGCTCATTTCGTATTTTTCTTATTATTATAAGCGTTACGCTTGTACTATAGTTGCAACAAAATAATTCCAAATTATTTGAACATTTACACGAATGTTGCACGAGGTTGGGGCTAATCAAAGTGCAGCATAAGCAACGAAAAACTTTTAAAACGAGAGACTCGTGATTTTTCGATCGTGTTCTAGTTGGTTGTGCTAAGGAACAGGGTCACTATTGGTATTCGATAATTGGGCAGAAAATAGTTTTGCAGTAAAAGTTCTTATTTAATAACAAAAACAAATACCGTATTGTGCTCTGGATTTAGATTTTTTTACTATTTTTAATTTTTTTAAGTAGAAAACAGGTGAGTAGGTTTAGGGTCAAGTGAATCACCGTCATGTCCGCATTCCTACTCACCAAAATTTTAGTAACATAACGTCACAATTCAATGTATGCTGTAACCTCTATTTCTATTCGAAGGCATTTTACTTTTTGTCTATCATTATTTTATGCTTTACTGTTGGGTTATAAAAACCTCTCCATAGAAGATGTAACTTACTTTAACCTGAAAAGGCAACATATTATGTGAGCAGAAATTGGTACAAATGGTGAGTAGAAATACGTACATCGCTATTTTTCGTGAGCAGAAATACGGACATTTATTGCATTGTATTTAATTACAAATTACTAATAGTTAAACATCTTGAAATATCTTTCTTAAATAGTTTTCGAATTGGTTGATTTATGATTAAAGAATTAATCAATTACTCTAAAACTATTGATCACAAACAAATTTTGTACACATTCTTTATGACGAGTAACCTCTTAAGGGGACTAGGCAGTCGAAAAATCGATTTTTTTTTATTGCATTTTCCGAAAGTACTATCTTTTCTGAATAAAATGCCGTTTGGGTTATATTAAAATTCGCAAAATTGTTGATTTGGCAGCTAAAAAGATCAAGCGGTAACTTATTGCGTCGCCTTTGCCCAGAAACTTTAAACGCGATTTTCTCGAATCTTTTTTTCTCTTGGTTTTTTCCTGATTGCGAACGAATGGAGGTTCAGATCGACTTGAAAAAAATTACAGGATGTGTAAAACATGTGCCATTTCGCCCCAAACCTCTGATATGATCCGTAAAAATTCGAGATTTTTATAAAAAAATTGAGGAGTCACCGGATTTTTGCAGCGCACAAATAAGAACGAATTTTTCTCGGAAAAATCGCCGTTTTTCAGCCACCAATCGCATGATTTTGATTTAATTGTTGTTTTTATAGGTTTGGGCGGAAACTATGAATCCAACAAACAAGAATCTCGCCTTTGAAATCGGATTACGTCACATTTTTAACACCGATATTAAAGCAAAACGACAGAAAAACGTTAAAATGTTTACCCGTCGGCAGCGCCATTTTTAAAGCACATATATATTTCTTATTACTTTTTTTTCAATCTGTATGGTAGTAATAAACATTGGGTAAAAGCATATATCTGGATGTGCTTTCATTTGTTTACAAATAAATAAAGGACAGAGTCTATTTCTCACGAAAAACGACTGCCTAGTCCCCTTAAATGAGCAGAAATTGGGACATTCACCTTATTTCAGAATATAATTCTAACTTAATAATATTTCATTATCTTAATACCCCGTCGCGACCCACAGGTTGGGAACCACTGCTTTATTAGGTGCATACCTCGATGCAACCCTATTGTATCGGATCAGGTATGTAGAACTATTAAAAGATCACACTAAAACAATTTAGTGCAGCTACCACAATTGCAATGCACCTACATATTCGACACGCTGCTTTTCAGGAGCGGTGCAATTTAATTGGCCACTACTGTGATGTTCAAATGAATGACAAATTGGTATAATACTTCAAGTGAAATCATTCGCCCTACGCGCCCGCGGGGGAGGGCCAGTGGAATGAGTCAGGGTGGCGCGCGTTGAGCAACATTTAGACCGCCAAACTATTATTTGCAGCCGCAGTGCCCGCAGTGCCCGCAGTGCCCGCAGTAGCGCGAAACCAACGATTACAACAGATTTACTGAGAAGCTCTGCTTATATGCGCGTATGATCTCATCTTTGGCATCATCCCACAAGAACACTGGAAAATACACCGCGCAAAGCCAAGGCTTGACGAAGGGTTACGAAATCTAGAGTACAGACAAAGATCGCGGGCCCTTGAAACTTTCACCGATCTGGCGTTTTCGTAGCGACCGATAAGGTAAATGTCCCAATACCTGGACATTTAAGGTACGGCGAACACACATTTGAGAATTTTTCAGTTATACAAATCGATTTATATAAAAACGTTTTTGCAATTACATGGGGCATCGTGTGTACTTTATCATTAAAAAAAACACACATATTGTAGGAGTGAATAATTTTGTGAAATATTGAAAAATCATAGACCTTACAATGGCCCAATACTTGGACAGCTTAACTAGTATGTCCCGGCGTCCCGATTTTACTGTCCCATTACATGGACACATAATGAAACATCAGCAATTTGGATGTTTTCTAGAGAAATTAAATAAAAAAAACAACACAATAGTTTTTTATTTTTACATATTTCTTCTGCATAAGTAATTTATTCAAATCAGTAAACACACTTGAGTAAAAAGAATCTATTATTGAATGACTAATTTTAAGGTTATGTGTAGTCGTGTGTAACATTGACTGCTTAGCAAATCAGATAAATCCAATACTAAAATGGTGTAAACCGGACAGTTCAAGAGAATAAATTGTTTTTTACGAAAGTGTTACAAATATACCAAATATATATATATATGAATATATTTTACTAAATATTTGAATAATTGGATAAAATAGTTATTTTTTGGATAAAGCGAATATTAAATGTACTAATCAGTATTATTTGCACCAGTGTCCAGCTACTGGGACGTGTCCACGTATTGGGTCTTTTACCTTATCAGGCCGCGTTCGAATCGAATTATCCCGGATTTGTGGCCGGAATGAAAAAGCGTACACGTGCACACGTATTTATGAAATGTACTATCGATCCAATGCAGCAGGATTAAGGGACTACACGGGCAGTCAGATCGCTGGAAGATGAAGTATTTTTTTTTTTTTGCGAATTAATTACAGGGAGATGAATAAAAATTGTGCTTAGTGCTTTTGGGTAATTTTTATTAATACCGTAAATAGGGTTTGCCGGTTTTTAAAAACGGGGTTTAAAAACCGTTTTTTTTGTTGAGAATTTGGAACCCAGGCCCGCGAAAGTTCACCCCGGCCGTGCCTTTACGTTGAAGACACGCGATTAGCGTCGAAGAATACAGATTTTTCAGAGAGGATGAAGGTGATAGGCAAAGGGATCCGCTGTTAATTTCTGCGACCTTTCTGCCGACACGATCACAATAGACCCGTTAAAAGGACCGTTGCCAAGAGTTTTCGCAAATAATGCACGACGATCAAACACGGGCGCGACAAAGACGAGGATGATGGCGAGCCGCGCTGGCGACCCGATCGGTAAATCCCCGTCGCCACAATGTCTGCAGCGGCAAAAGATAGTCTCCACACCACCTCCCCCAACGATCTTGTTACTCATCATTAGAACAAGCAGAGTAACTCGGCCAAATAAAGCGAGAGAAACGCTGGCACTGGGGCGGCAGACAGAGACAGACCTACGAGCCGCAATTTCTGTTCTTCGACGGACGTTCAAATTACGAATCGAATAATTCTCCCTTCTCGATTTTTGCACGCGTTTAGAAAAAGTATGTCACCAATCGAGGACACAAGGGGAAAAGACTGCGTCGTGGCAAATGTAGATTTTGTAGAATATGTGCTACCACACCTCGGTGGGCGTTGAAATTACGAATCGAATGATTTCTCTTCCCCTATCAATTTTTACGCGAGTTTAGAATCAAAAGCACGTAAAAAATTGAGGAAACAGAAGAAAAAGAATGCACCGCGGCAAATCTGGATTTTGTAGGTGAGGACGTAGATATGTTCACCCTAGGACGGTGATGTCTGGGTCTTTTTTGACCCAGCTGTACGCCGCCGAGAAGAATATTAACCGGTTAACTGGCACGGTCCTTTTCACTATTCGGGCCCAAACTGGTACCATCGAATAATTAAGTGAATCACACAAAATTTGGTATACAGGGGTTTTTTGAGTCGCTGAACCGATTCCGGGGGTAATTTTTTTCATCTGACACTCCCAACCCCTAAAAAAATAGAATTTAGGGGTGAGTTTGTCAATTCTTTACTAAACCTTTTTTTATTTGTGAAGTTTTCTTGTCTATAATTCGATTGCAGCAGTTACTTTTTTCAATGCCACCCCCAACCCCTGAAAAATAAGGGTTTAGGGGTTTAATTTTTTAGTTTTTTTATTTTCTACGAAAAAGTTTCGAATAATTTTATACCTGAATTCTTCATCCATAAATTCCACCGCAAGTGCTTTTTTTTATCCGCGATCCCAAAAACCCCTATATACAATTTTTCTATATCCCGATAGTATTTCAATATTTGGCGGCCATTTTGAGTCTGCCATATTGAATTTTACAATTCCAATGCCAAATTCAGATTTAGCGACCCCAAAAACCCCTATATACAATTTTTCTATATCCCGATAGTATTTTAATATTTGGCGGCCATTTTGGTTCGCCATTTTGAGTCTGCTATATTGAAATTTAAAATTCCAATGCTAAATTCAGATTCAGCGACCCCAAAAACCCCTATATACAATTTTTCTATATCCCGATAGTATTTTAATATTTGTCAGCCAATTTGGTTCGGCCATTTTGAGTCTGCCATATTGAATTTTACAATTCCGATGCGAAATTCAGATTCAGCGACCCCAAAAACCAGTACATACCAAGTTTCATTCAAATCGATTGAAAAACAAAAAAGTTATTCCATTTGATCATATATCGACGTGCGTTACGAAGAGTAGCACGTTTCAATTTTCTTACGAAAAGTAGCACGTTTGCCTTCGTTCTCACGAAAACTATCACGTTTCGGTTTTCGCTGCGAAAACTAGCACATTTGAGCGGTTTGCCACGAAAAATAGCATGTTTCGTCTTTCGCTGCGAAAACTAGCACGTTTGAGCGGTTTGCCACGAAAACTATCACGTTTCGGTTTTCGCTACGAAAACTAGCACGTTTGAGCAGGTTGCCACGAAAAATAACATGTTTCGTCTTTCGCTGCGAAAACTAACACGTTAGTGCGGTTTGCCACGAAAAGTAGCATGTTCGCGTTTACCCCGCGTTCGCAATTCCCGCACCCTCCCTTACTTAAATTATGTAGATTAAAATTTTCATATGTGTTGTCTTTTGGAGATTAGATGGAATTATTATTTATTAAACAATATTTTCAACAGTTGAATTCTTTTAAACTGCCCACGCGCTGAAACGCGATAGTTTCTGCAGTCTGCAGTGTAATCCAAAACGAGCTATTCTTCGTGGCCAAACCGGATAATATGTTAGTTTTCGCCATAAATTCCCAAACGTGCTATTATTCGTGGCGAAACAGTATAACGTGCTAGTTTTCGTCGCAACAGTACGAAATGTGCTATTCTTCGTGGCGAGGCAGTCAAATGTGTTAGTCTTCGCGGCAGAAGACCAAACGTGCTAATATTCGTCAGAAACGATGGAACGTGCTTCTTTTCGTGGCAAACCAAAACGTGCTACTTTTCGTAAGAAAATTGAAACGTGCTACTTTTCGTAACGCACGTCGATATGATACATTGCCAGAATTGGCCAGATTTTTGTTCGATCATATATGATACATTGCCAGTTAACCGGTTAAATAATAATATAGGGAAAACTTTAGAGATAGAGAAAACGAACTACGAAACGATATTTAAAGAACGGAAACACGCGATAACTTTAAGGTGAATTTCCGTAGAAAAACAAAATTGCTCCTTTTCTATCGCGAGACAAAATCTCAGCAACAACTAACTGTAAATAATGAAAATAGTCGTGAGAGATGAGATTTTTGAAAATAATAAACTAATGACAAAATAATTAAAAAATAATAAAAGAATTGTCTCATGAGATTAAAGCCTTCTGTGAGACACGACATTTCTGTCTCGTGGTGGATTTGCACCTCAACATGCAAATTCTCAAACATTAAAATGAGAATGTTCGGGTTGGAAATGTTTCATTTCTTTTTCGTCTCGCAAAATTTAGATTTCCGCGCCTATTCCGACGTAATACAAAACAAGTAATGAATTCAATTTTTCACATTAACGACTTACGCCGCGCACGTAATCACCGGCAGAATTATTCTCTTATTCCTGTTACCATACACAGTCCAAACTGTAACACGTCTCTATGTTTGTACAATGATACAGCTCGTTCGTTTGCATTCCCCTGCGGTATCGAGGAAAATAATTCCCCTCCCCGAGCGTTGCCGAGTGATGCAATTGCGTCAAACCTCTAATTATTTCGAGCGACACGAACAAGGGGGTCGTTTAGTGTGACGCTAATCTAGCTGGCGGTGATGAAACGACGATTCCGGGAAAATGGGCACGGCGAAAGGGAGGGGAAAAATCCGACGTCGTACGATACGGAGCGCGGCGGTGCTGCAGCGAATCCGATTCGACTTCGGCCGCGATATCGAGCGGGCTCTGATAGTCCTGATATACGTGGCCGCGTGCACGTGCATCATCATCATCATCTCCAATAGAGGTGACGTTCCTCTTTCTTCCGCAACAATACCGACTAATTAACCGCCGCGTCTACGCGACCTTGCAATTAATCGCACTCTGTTGCGCCGCGTGTCCATGCGACCCGGCGCAATCCCCGGTACGTATACGCTGCCGATACCGGCTCCGCAATTACGGTCCAGCCGCCCCGAGCCGCGCTACCCGACGAAGGATCTGGAGCGAGCGTGTCAGAGCGCACGCTCGCCGTACGCGGCAGAGTAATCCTCGCTGTTGAAAATAATTAGAGGATCATCTACTCCGGCGATCTTATCTCACCGCCGGGAGTCTACTACTTTGAATGCTATCAGCGTGCAACGTACCGGGCGTCCAATAAATCGCGGCACAACCGGTCGATAAAATATTCCTATAAATGGGCCGAGATATGTATCCGCAGGAAGATAATTTGTGCGTTTCAGTTCGAGGTTCAGCGGCTACCGCGGAATTGAATTGTCGGCGGTATCAGCGTGCGGGCATATTTACCGAAAAGATTAAGCCACGCTATTTGCACGTGGCAGAGGTAGAGAAGATGCTTCGAGGAACTGACGGATTTAAACGACTTACGTGAAAGTCGAGCGGGGAGGGACTTTTCCAGCTAGTGGAAATGTACGAAAAGGAGGGCTGCTAAATATAGAAAGGCAGTAATGCTTGCACAATGGAGTTGACGGATGGAAAGCTTTTGAATTTCGGGATGTGAAATGCCAGAGGAGATAGCGGGGAACTAGCAATTCACGGAACAACGGCTGTTCCCGTTCGGTTGTGATTCTACAAAGAAGCTTAATGACTAAGCAGAATAAGAATTATAGGTGCGCTGGGAATTTGTTATTAAAAAAATTCGAATACCTGCGACTGCAGGATGCTTCTTAGTAAAAGTTCTCGTGAAGTTTATTGTGTTTAATTAAGGTAAAGGCACCAGTAGTTGACCATGTATCAGTAGTTGACCACTTTTCAGAAAAACGTGAAAAATAAGGTTTTTAGAAGTGACGATCTTTTGAAAAAAGTGCAGTTGACGTGCCAAGACATCTACCGACTGAAATCTAAAACACTCAAGTGTGAAGTGCATTATGAATAGTATTGGCGAATGTTTATTTACATCAAGGTGAGTAGTGTGTTCCCATTTCGTTATTTCCTTAATGATTTTGTTAAGAACAGGTGTATGGTTCAGGTAAAAAAATTCGTAGGTTATTAACCGGTTAATTGGCAATGTATCATATATGATCGAACAAAAATCTGGCCAATTCTGGCAATGTATCATATATGATCAAATGGAATAACTTTTTTGTTTTTCAATCAATTTGAATGAAACTTGGTATGTAATGGTTTTTGGGGTCGCTGAATCTGAATTTCGCATCGGAATTGTAAAATTCAATATGGCAGACTCAAAATGGCCGAACCAAATTGGCTGACAAATATTAAAATACAATCGGGATATAGAAAAATTGTATATAGGGGTTTTTGGGGTCGCTGAATCTGAATTTGGCATTGGAATTGTAAAATTCAATATGGCAGACTCAAAATGGCGAACCAAAATGGCCGCCAAATATTGAAATACTATCGGGATATAGAAAAATTGTATATAGGGGTTTTTGGGATCGCGGATAAAAAAAAGCACTTGCGGTGGAATTTATGGATGAAGAATTCAGGTATAAAATTATTCGAAACTTTTTCGTAGAAAATATAAAAACTAAAAAATTAAACCCCTAAACCCTTATTTTTCAGGGGTTGGGGGTGGCATTGAAAAAAGTAACTGCTGCAATCGAATTATAGACAAGAAAACTTCACAAATAAAAAAAGGTTTAGTAAAGAATTGACAAACTCACCCCTAAATTCTATTTTTTTAGGGGTTGGGATGTCAGGATTAATTATTCGATGGTACCAGTTTGGGCCCGAATAGTGAAAAGGACCGTGCCAGTTAACCGGTTAACTCTTTATGACTGAACTCTTCACTTGTTAACCTCTCAATAGTGTTCTATATTTGATAAATGCACCGTTTTTGTTATACTAACCTCAGAAACACATAGTTTGCGGGGTGGTCAAGTAATGACTCTTGTCATTCTAATTGTTTCTAGAAGTTGACAGATATAGCGCACAAGAAACTGGGTAAATGCACGAAAAAGTTGTATATATCGTTAGTGGTTTTTGAGGTCGCTGATCCCGAATTCGACATAGGATTTATAAAATTAATTTATTTAAACAATTTGTTTAACAAATTATATTGTAAAAAAGTTTTAGAATAAATAAAAAAATTTCGGAGACACATACATATTTGTTTAGTTACTTTCCCCGCAGAACACGATTCTATATGTACCAAAACATCTAATTTTGCAATCATTTGTTTAAACCTTCGAAAGTGAGCAAAACTCGAAATGTCTAATCTGTTCCTGAATTGGACTCCTTATGGAATTGAAATCTTTTAATTTCACATTCCTTTTTAGTTCTAACTTGTTCTAAATTATTGACAATAAACGATGCTAAGACGATTACCTACATCATCGCCTTAATTCTCTTTCTAGTATAGGTGGTCAATTACTGACCAACATAGAGTCAACTACTAGTATTTTCATTTTCAAGGATGATCAACTTCTGAAGCAGTTACTGAACATTGAAAAATGGTTTCAAAATTTTTATAGCATACCTTTTTTAAAAAATCGTTCTCATTACATAATTTGGAAAGCTTAAAGAGTATCTTTAGGCAGCGACTGCCCCTATTTAATGACAGAGCAATTAGTTACTATTGTTTACGTGAAGGATTTCTCTTAACTGGTCAACTACTGGTGCCTTTACCTTAATATAATAGTGTTATAGTTAGCATGAAGAATTACCAAGATTTTTTCTTAACTGACGATTTCACGCGTCTTTCTTTAATTTAGTTTCACTTCGTAGGGATACTATGTTATAATTTATGAAGCAAAACATCGTAGATACTTGCTGCGCGCGAATGCAATTTTTATTGAAGATTTTGCTGGTTCTCTACAAAGCGAACTTCCGCCTGCAGGATCACGAAGAATACCGTCAATGACATCATCTAAAGGCAGATAATACGTTATTCGCGTTATCATGGTTTACGCTGCTATCACTAACGTAACAAATAATTATTGCGTCAGTAGCGACGTGCTCCTCCACGAAGTTAATGGGAGCAGTTTACTGTTGCAGTGTGCTCCGCGTTGAGAAACTGCAGCAATCAGTAATTAGAAGAAAAGAAAGTGCTACTGATGTAACTAACACTTGTGGAGTCAGTGGCAATGTATTGCTAGCTGGAGTAAATGAAGCCAGTTGAGGGCCTTGCAGCAAGAGGGGTGCAGCTCCATTTTTTACAGTTTCTGACTTATGACGCGTGGTATATGCAAAAAAAATCTACATGGTTTGGTGCACGTTTGATGCAGAACCCATAACAAATGAGAGATTTATTGCAAATTTTAAATGCATATTTTTGTTTTGGACAGCTCCAGATTTGAAAATTCGCCAAAAATAGAAATAAAATTTTATCAACCCAATAATTACTACTTATTATCTGAATATATATATTTTTCAATTAGTGTTCTCTTTTCAATGTTAAGTCGAAGCAATAGTTTTAGAAACAGTTTTCTCTAATTTATTCGAAGTTGGTAAGGTTGCTAAGTAAATGCAGTCGATGATTTTAACAAAAAGAAATAAGATTTTCGCCCTAAAATCGATTTTTTTAATATATATATTTTCTATTGGTATGAAGGTTCTTGAGTATTCTGTTGAATTTTTTTTTGAGAAATCCTAAATATTAACGAAGTTACGCAGGTTTGAAGCTAAACGCACGGGTAGCGGATAGATCAAGACCGCTTTCAACAACATTTTAAAAACAATAATTTGATTACTTTTATATTTTTTAATTACCGTAGAAATGTAGTTTAATAAATAGAAAAGTTTTATTCCATTACTATAATTATTTTCGTCGCAACAAAACCGGAATGACCTCTTAAACCCATTATATGAACAATGCCCCTTGTCCATTGGGTCCCTCGAAACCTATGGGAACCCCAGAAGTCCTTAAGGGGACCTTCCGGTCTAGAGCCCAAAAAAATAGGTGATTTTTAGGAATTAATTAAAGGAAAACTACTATATACAATTTAATGGGACTTTTTGCATTGTATTAAGGATGTCTTAAGTTATAGAAATATATTTTTTGTTTTATAATTAATTATTGCAGACGGCCCTGGGGAGTCGTTAAAGTCAAGGCGTCAAAAAATTTATCCAAATCGGTAGGACCTGTATCTCCAAAAGTTATTATCCGATTCGACTGAAACATATTTTATTTTGAAGATTATACTTCTGGCTAGGGGGGGGGGGACTAGAAAAAATTAAAAAAATGATATTTTTTTAGAAAATAACGACACTTGAAGTTTGAAATCACTTTTCCCTGTACTTTTCGTCCTTTCAACGCGTTTGAAAATTATAAATTTTCAATTTTTTGTAATTTTTCTAGCCCCCCCCCCCCGCTAGCCAGAAGTATATTCTTAAAAATAAAAAAAGGTTCAGTCGAATCGGATAATAACTTTTGGAGATACAGGTCCCACCGTTTTGAGAACACTGTTTCGAGAAAAACGCGTTTAAAGGTTTACGTGAGCGCCGAGTGCCCGGTTGTTGCCCTTGCATTTGCCGCTACTCAAATGCCTATAACTTCTGGAATTTTACGAATTTCAACAAATCCTTTTAAACACGTATTCCTAAAAGGTTGAACATTCGAAAAATGAAATAAAAAAAAAATCGACTTTTAGACCGGAAGGTCCCCTTAACCGTATAAAATATTTGGAATCCTTTACGATCTCGGGGACCCATAAACCCTTTGGCTCCTCTGGGGCCCAACGAAGCTCCTGGGAGCCCTACAGAACTTTCCAGGTACACAGGACCATGGAGGGACCTCCCGAAGCACCGCAGACCTCTGGAACCCCTCATCAGTGTCCACGGGAAATACCATGCGTAGTAGGATACTCGCGCCGCAGGGAGGGAGAACGCATGCGCGCGATGACGCGGTGACAGTTAAACCAATCAACGCCAAGATGGGAAACGATGGGAAACGAAACGGCGTGTCCCGTCTTGGCGTTGATTGGTTTAACTGTCACCGCGTCATCGCGCGCATGCGTTCTCCCTCCCTGCGGCGCGAGTATCCTACTACGCAGGGTATTTCCCGTGGACACTGCCCCTCATTAGACCTTAGGCCCACAGATAACTATGCAGGCCCGGATTAAAGGGGGGGCTAGGGGGGCTGTAGCCCCGGGCCCCACTTTCCAGGGGGGCCCCGTTCTAAGCCTTCAGTTCTAAGCAATTTAAACTCGTTATTGTTTAAACTTTTGTTACCCCCCCCCCCCGCTTTTCAACCACGGGGGCCCCCGAAGGTTGGATAGCCCCGGGCCCCAAAAATCTTAATCCGGGCCTGTAACTATGGGCCCTCATAGACCTCAGGGCCCCAGGGAATTATGGAACCCTCCTTAAACCCCAGGCTCCCAAAGAATTATGAAACCTTCCATAGAGGCTCCCCAGAAACCTATGGGGCCATTTAAAGCTTCCAATATCTCTGAAATCCCTCACAAATCTCAGGACCTCAGAAACCATGGAGGTCCCCGGAAACCAGTGGGACTTTCCGAAGCTCCCAAGATCCACAGAATCATGAAAGAACTCCAGGAACCTATGGAGTCCATAGTATGGACCCCTATGGGAATCCTCTGAAATTACAGAATCACGATATCGTCTGTAACAAACTCGGGTCTTAGCTCGTCTCGCGTTGCGAAGCTGTCTATATCATGTCTCCTAAGGCCAGTATCATCTATATCCGGTCTCGCGCGTCCGAGATTGCCTAGTACCGTGTCAGTTGAGCCCGATAACGTCTTTATCAGGGTTCCATTCGTTCGAAGTCGCCTATATTACTTCCCACAAGCCTCATAGACCGAGAGCCAGTGAACATTTTACCTACGTCATTTTTAAATGGAAATAATTCTTATTTTATGAAATCATATATAGAGACGATAACGGAAACCATCGTCTGGCGGCCGGGCGTTAGAACAACGACGCGTGGCCGGACGTTGAAAGTGCAAAAAAAAACAGTAAAATTACGTCATTTTTTAATGGCTGATTTTTTGTGTGGTAATTAATAACATAATGGTAAGTTATAAAAAAATGTTGCCAGACGTTTTTATTAGAACTTAAGGGGCGCCAGACGGTCATAAAGTTGCATTTTTACAATGATCATTTACGTCATAGATAAATGGCTGTTTCTTTTTTTAAACATTAATTTAGAACCCCTTTAACACTAATATACAATTGCCAGACGAAAATCGCGGAACTAACACCTTGCCAGACGTGAGCAAAGTCTCGGCCGGCGCGCACATCGACACCTCGACGCTACGCTTAATCCATTACTGTAATACTTCTTCAACAATTATATACGTTTTCCAGACGTATATATCGAAACTAACATTTTATCAAACAGCTGCAATGTTAAATGTACATACCTTTTCGCTGTTGGCATGGGGGAGCTATTCCACGTCAAAACGGATAGGTGAAATTTTAGTTTCACCGATTCTCTTCAAAATTACAGCATTTGACGATAACCTTGCAAAAACAAAGCATAGTGAATTTTAAAGGCCTATGTAAAATAGTTTTCGAAATATTTACTGTTAAAGTTTTAAAAATTGAAACATAATCGGCTGACGCGTCATCAGATAAACTGTAATATCTCGGTCATTTTTAAAGATAATGCCTCCGTCTTGGGCTCATTTTAAAGCTGAAGGAATGCTTTCTCAACCCGTATATAGAATCTTTTGTTTATTGTTAATAAACTTAACAGTAATCGGTGTCAAAGTTTCAAATCGCGATTTGACGTCGTTCCCACCCACGATCCGGCTTGAAAAAAATACCATTCGATTCGTTGAGCCATCAGCTAATAAATGCTTTTTTCAAAAAAGTGGAGAGATTTTGGGAACAGTCAACAAAAAAATAAAACTTACGACAGTGCACACCGCTTGGAACTGCACGGATCCCGTGGTCAGTCCGGACTAGGGTTTATACAAAAACCGACTTTTGAAAAAACCCGGATCCCGTGGTCAGTCCGGACTAGGGTTTATACAAAAACCGACTTTTGAAAAAACCGGTTTTCGAATTCCACTATTTCCAAAAAACCGGTTTTCGAATTTTCACAAAAAATATAGTTAAAATAGTAAGTAAATATTTGTACTTATTTTAAAAAATCTGTTTCCTTAATATTATGGAATTACGAAAATATAACAAAATAAAATATACTCTATCTATAAAAACCAAAAAAAAAAAATATAATAATTAAAGCCCGTATAAAATATAAATATTTTAAAAGGTGTTACCAAATTATATATCTTTATTCCTTTAGTATTTTTTTTTTGAGAATATGATTAGTTTTACAGTAAACTGTTACCTACTACATAGTTTTCAATTAAATAATTAATTCATTTCTGCATATTAATTCTAGTATTTATATAAAACCGGTTTTTTAAATTTAAAACCGGTTCTCGAATTTTACAAATTTATAAATAAAACCGGGTTTTAACCATTTATTAGCTGAATCGAATGGTATTTTTTTCAAGCCGGATCGTGGGTGGAAACGACGTCAAATCGCGATTTGAAACTTTGACACCGATTACTGTTAAGTTTATTAACAATAAACAAAAGATTCTATATACGGGTTGAGAAAGCATTCCTTCAGCTTTAAAATGAGCCCAAGACGGAGGCATTATCTTTAAAAATGACCGAGATATTACAGTTTATCTGATGACGCGTCAGCCGATTATGTTTCAATTTTTAAAACTTTAACAGTAAATATTTCGAAAACTATTTTACATAGGCCTTTAAAATTCACTATGCTTTGTTTTTGCAAGGTTATCGTCAAATGCTGTAATTTTGAAGAGAATCGGTGAAACTAAAATTTCACCTATCCGTTTTGACGTGGAATAGCTCCCCCATGCCAACAGCGAAAAGGTATGTACATTTAACATTGCAGCTGTTTGATAAAATGTTAGTTTCGATATATACGTCTGGAAAACGTATATAATTGTTGAAGAAGTATTACAGTAATGGATTAAGCGTAGCGTCGAGGTGTCGATGTGCGCGCCGGCCGAGACTTTGCTCACGTCTGGCAAGGTGTTAGTTCCGCGATTTTCGTCTGGCAATTGTATATTAGTGTTAAAGGGGTTCTAAATTAATGTTTAAAAAAAGAAACAGCCATTTATCTATGACGTAAATGATCATTGTAAAAATGCAACTTTATGACCGTCTGGCGCCCCTTAAGTTCTAATAAAAACGTCTGGCAACATTTTTTTATAACTTACCATTATGTTATTAATTACCACACAAAAAATCAGCCATTAAAAAATGACGTAATTTTACTGTTTTTTTTGCACTTTCAACGTCCGCCCACGCGTCGTTGTTCTAACGCCCGGCCGCCAGACGATGGTTTCCGTTATCGTCTGTATATATGATTTCATAAAATAAGAATTATTTCCATTTAAAAATGACGTAGGTAAAATGTTCACTGGGTCTCGGTCTATCACTCTCTACTGCAGAATTAAAGTTTAGTCCGTCTAGGGATAGCTGTACGCATTTTCCTTGGCAAAACACGATTATGTTCGTCGTATCCAATCAAGACGAGTTTACCAATCTGTTTACAAAACCCCCAAGTCTACAATATTCTGAGTGCTTTATGTGTTTTCTGCGCCAATGCGTGCGGCAAAATGAATGCCAAGCCGATAGTTTGTTCACGCTGCCCAATTTGTTACAGCGATTGAGAGGTGAAGGGCAGATGAACGAGTGGGCGGCAAACGAGTATAAGTGAAATTTTGGTCAAAACAAGATAAGCAGGCTAAAACTTTCGAGTAGTGCTAGGCAATGTCACCTTTTTCACCACGATTTTTATAAAATACAGTGCAATGGCGGGAAAAACAGTATAACTTGAGTTACGTCGGCGAATGCGATGAAGAATAAAATAAAAATAAAATTTCCTTCGGTCAATTTGTAGTTTAAGTAAAATTCTGTAATTTCTTTTGCGAACATGAAGTACTCTATTGTGTTAGTTTTTAGTTTTAAGTAGCTTTAAATGGTAAGGTTAATAACAGCTGACAGCTGTACCTCGCCTTTTGCATTCCACTACTGTCCTTATGTGCTACTCATTTGCTTATGTTTTCTTTTGTAAAGTGCAATAAAGAATTATTAGTATTATTATTATTTTGAAAGTCCAATGGAGATAGACATATGCTATCAACATTCATCCAATATTTATCCAAAATTTAACACCTGATCTTACATAGCTCTTTAAATATTCCAAGTGTCTCCCTGCGAAACTAAGAATTCTAACTTATACTCGACACATTCCATTAATTCGCCGATAACAAAATAAGAATTGGGGGAGGCATTATTTGCATTTGATTTCGCGTGTTTAGCCGGATTTACCGATTCCCGAAGTTTTTCATTGGTACGTTGAATCCGAACGGTTCGTAGCGATGAAAGTGCACCGCAGATGCACTGCCCCGGCGATATCGCAAATATTTGGAAAATAGGACGATGACGTAAGTGGCGGTTACCAAGCCGAGGTGTTTGCGTTGGGAACACAGTCAAATCCGATCAACCCGGATAAAAGTGTATCCGCGATGCACCTAAATAAATCATCGCCGTTAACGATGCACTCGCCTGTTTTCTGGCGAAAAATTCGGGAACATTTGGTATAAAAGAATCGTTGGGGAAACGTGGTAGAGTGTAAAGTGAAACGGTATCGAAAAAGCGCTAAATAGCGCCATTACTAGGATTTACAAAACAGGAAAAAATAATATACGATATCTTTTACATTCCTAGTGAAAAATTGTTAAAAACCTATATTCACGAAATAAATTTAATAAAATGTGTTTAATAATATCTAGTAGATAATGAGCCGGTATAATCGTTAGATAATTTTCATTCCGAAGTACCTTCGCAACAAAGTGCCTTGGGGATACATAATTATTGAACAACTAGTTCGTGTAATGAAGAGAATATGAAATAGGTAAGTAAAATGTCTGAAAAGTACTAATAAAGAGGTTTAATCAAACACATTGTTTAATTTCGCTGCGTCATTCTCGTGTAGGAACGAGTCCGAACAAAAGAGATTTAAAACCCGTTGCAAAACAAAAGGGAGATCACTTTTTATTGCAACAATAACGTGTAACGTTCAGTGGCACGCGCATAAAGTTCATCGAACGAGGCATCGATTTACCCGCATATGTAACGGTAATTAACGCGGATAATTAATAGTCTAACGGCGACACGTTCGTCAATCGTACTAACGTGCACGGCTAAGTGATTACGAAAACATTTACACACAATTGAACCTATAGTGCCTCGTAAAAAAAAAAGGAAGTTATATTCTATGGTAACTTGCATATCCTCCCATTCCAAAGAGCCCATACATTAATTCAGTAATATTCATTATCCATTCATAATTTTATTGTATCGTAACTTTGGAGTAAAACTCGAAACACGGTATACAGAAGTAATTTTACGATAATCATCGATGCATTTATACTGCGTCGAAAATAAAATCAAGCGAAAATACCATCATAATTCTGAAAGGAAAAATTGTTAACGGAATAATGGATAACAAAAGGCCTCTCCCATGGATATAAATTGTCCCGAATTGTTTCCAATATACATGTAATATACCGAATGTACAGCGTGACCGGCACGAAATATTACGATCTACTTGTTTACGAAAAATGTACGACGATGGAAATATATAAAAAAAAAATTTGATGTATTTTCTGTGTAAGAAAAATTGTACGAAAATGGTATTCACTAACACAAATTTATACGCATTTTCATTTCGCAGAATGATAAAGGAGCCACCCTCCCAAAGATTGGCCAAGCACCCACGCGACTTATGTAAACTACTTCCCAAGAAATGTAACTTGAGATGCGAGGGGAAAAAGTTTTAGCAACACTTACTCGAGAGCAATTTCTAAATCTAAGCGTGCAAGATGTTGCGGAGAATTGATCGCGAACGGGCACGTAACGCGTTACACGAAAATAGACAGTTACCTTGATACAATGCGCTGCACTGTCGAAAAGTTGTCTGGAAGCGGTGTCGTTAATTTGCGTAATCGATCCGGCGTCCGCTAAACTTAAGTCCCTCTTGCCAGCCCTCGGCAATCTTTCGTTGCGTGCGAAATCGCCGACGTTTGTGTGCCGCGAAGCGTGTCGCTAATTCTTCGGGCTGCACCTCACTGGGAAAATCTTCCGCCACTGAACCTCGATGCACCGTCGAGAAACTCCGTAACGCCGGCACAGTGTTTCCTCCCGAGATCGAACGGCTTTAAGTACGAATCGGCCGGTGGCTCGGATAAGGGCGACTTCAGAGCGCGGTTCGGTGAATCACCGTTCCCGATTAAAATCGAAAGGGCGACGACGCTTTGCGATTTGCCGGTAACGGACGTGTACTGCTCGCGTTGAGGTTAGGTTTTGCATTAAGTACGAAAATCATGCGAGCCATTAAGTGACGTCGTAACACCGGCCCTTATGATTCGCTGGCGCCCGTCAAGCGTGGATTTCTGTCGCCAAGTTGCATACGCTTCCTTCCGGTCTCTCGCATCTGGAACACGGTCGAACATAAACAATCGACGCGTCCACGGCTCCAAAATTCGATGAGTCGAAAACGTCACAGCCGGCTAACATCACACTGTTCGTTCGTTCCTTGGGATTGATTAATACGTTGGATTCGTGGAAACTTGCACAGCCCCAGTAAACGTATTCAGTAAACGTTGCCCTCGATGTATATGTATATATATATATGTATATATATATATATATATATATATATATATATATATAATATATATAATATATATATAATATATATATATATATGTATATGCGTCGGTCGGTAACGGAAACGTGAAAGACGATTCCTACGGCGTTGTCAGAGAATCTTCACAAATCCGTTTTTCGACGTGGTCCAACGTATCGACCGGCGTGTTTTTGCGGTAGCTCACGCTGCACCAACGAACGCGCACAATTATGCTGGATTTGACCCTGTTGCAATGGCGAGAGGCTTCCTCTCCGTTTCCCCGCGACAACGACCAATGCTTATCGCTCATTCACGGAATCAAAGATGCACGCGGGCGGTGGTGACATCCGTAGGAATGATCCTCAGAGTAACCGACACCGGACGTGTCTCATCTCCCTCGAACTTTGTGATTCGGCAGTGTCGCCAGAATGACGGCTGACACTTAACCTAAGCGCGCCGTGAAAAGTGCCGTGGCGCGCCAGCGTTGTCGCGTTTAGGAGTCATATGCATCGTCGTTTCTAACCTTTGCGGGCGCAAGTTTTTCACGGCCCTCTTTCTTCAGCTGTGCAGAACGCGCAAGTACACCGTTACACGACGCTGGCCCGGGGAAGCCCCGTTCACGAGGCTGAATTCCCTTATTCCCCCGCGGATGCACACGGTCGGGCACTGTTCGCGCACAGGACGGATGGATAAGCCCACGGCGATTGTTGTTACTGAATGACCGAGGCTATGGTGCCGCGTTGTAGACCGTAAAGCGGCCGGCACGCAGGAAACCGGTGGCAGTCTTGAGAAGCGCACACCCCCGATCGCGCATCCTTCCTGGAGCCCTGGCGAGAGCCAACTGCCCCGCGCGCTTGTACGCCGACATTCAAGGCGATCCCCACGAACGACCAGCTGACCGAACCTAACCAACGGCTTGGACGCCCGAGTCCCGCACCGGCCCGTTTGCCCGCCTCGTGTCGCGCACGAACGCGGCTCGCCGCCGTCGAGCTGGGCCCGCCCGAATAATCCAACGCGAGCACAACCGAAAACACCGACCCGTGCCACCCGGCCAATTAAATGGGAATAAGAGTAAACCGGAAAAGAGAAACGGCGACCGTCCGTGCCCCTCCCCCTCAGCACTGTGCAATGTGGATCGCAACTATGCACAAGTGATTCCGTCGTCGAACGGAAGAGGGCACCACCAATCGCTATCTTCTGCGCGAGCGTGCTCTTCTTTCCTTCTATTGCCGGCGTGTCGTTGCGTCACGGACGAGGTTGCGTTGCGGCGACAGACGAACAGCCAGTTTTGGTCTCTCTCACGGAAACATCTGATGAATTTCCTCGGGTTACGCCCACGCCATTGCATGTAACTCGTTTCTTACAATTAGTGAAATTGCAGTTGCGTTGCGGCGGTGGACCTATCGCTCAATGCATTTTTCTGTCACCGGTTTGTGGGGTCCCAGGGCCTCATTACCATTTTAGTGTCACATGCAACGTTACCGGCGAACGCTCGAAAGAGATTGTAACGCTACGCGTGGTAGGAATTAGAATTCAGCACGGGTAAAACTAGGTTATCCGAAGTCCGCGAATTACGAATGATTCTGTTTTTAAAAGAGTAATTCGTTCTCCTCCACAGGTTTTAGAAAAATTAAAAATTCATCTGTTTAAACAATATACTAACAATTAACATTTATTTGCCAATTTTTCTGGCAAAATGTTAACTGGTGTTCAGTTGTCCCAGTGAGCTCATATGTGTAAACCATGGGGCAGAATAAGAAATACGGATATTATATGCGCAGTGTACTCCTATTCTGTGCAAAATTGCGTCTTCGAGAATATGTCGTCGAAGAAACTATTGTGATGTTTTGGGTAATTACACTATGGCATACGGCGCTAGGATGTCCTTTCAATAACCAGGATAGGTATACTATATTCCAAAAGTGACTAGTTAGTAGACACACACATTAGAATCAATTACATATATTCGACGCTTCTATTCTAACCTCATTCCTGTACCGCTTCTATTGAATTATGATGTTTTTCAAAGAACTTCGACTCTTTTCGATTTAAAAACTAAATATGTAGACTCTCCAAACAAAAGAACCGTACACACTTTGCTTCGAAATTTTTAACAAAACCGTACAAAAAATTTAAAAAACTTATGCGTAGCCCCGTTCCCTCCCCTCTTTATACCTCAACGAGTCGAACCGGACTGAAGTGAGCTACCAATTAACACTTTATTTAGCGTTTGAACTTAAATAAACTTGTTAACGAGTGGTAATTACTACATTCCAAAAATAAGTGCCTATGTAGTCTGTATCATAGGAATGTAATCCTGAAAGTATATAATTAACCACCGAATACCGATAATTCATAACTTAACAATCTCAATTCTAGAAGCACAAAGAATTCTATTTTTAGAATCAAACTTCTCAGGATGTTGTTTTTAAATCAGGCAAATTTAAATCACAGAATCAACTAATTAAACTATCTGTAAACTTTGAGCTTGTCCTACTTACCTGTCAGCCATACTTGCAATAGAATCTTATTAAAAGGAACAACTTTAAATCAATTATTCATTCGTAACCTGTGTACATACTCGTACCCTCCCGACACCGTCCACAAATAAAAATGATTTTCCAATTGCGAATTCGTATTCGTAATTTTGCCGCCGCCCGAGTGTTGCGCGCGACGCAAAGCACGTTTAAAAAGAAATGGTGTTTCTACACCGCATTCGTTTAGTAATAGCCCACAGTGTTTTAAATATCAATTTGAACGAAGTTACCCTTCTCCTCGCATCAAGCTTAAAATTAAAATACATTTCAAACCCAAAATATAATATTAAAATGGGCCTGACTGCGCGCGCGCCAACGCCATCAAGATTCGAATGAGTCTCGCGCGGCGGTGTTCCAGGAACGTTGTTCAGTGAACAGAAAGAGGGCTGGGCAACGGTTCACGCTTACGTTTTTTATTGTAATAGATTGTATTGAAATTTGTCGCATTATTTTCGAAAACAAAAGGTGTTGTTCGCGTCGTGGGGTCGACGTGTTCCCCATCCCTCCCCCCCCCCCCCCCCCAGACGATCCGCTTCGCGCATCATGTTTCACGCATCTATATCTTTTTTTCAATCTCTCATTTATCGTTTCTTTTCAATGCACAACAAGTTGTTCGAAGGTTCGCGAGATACACCGTGTTTCATATACCATCGGCGGCATATAACAAAATTCGACATATAGACTACAACAACAACAACACTCTTACTAGAACGCTCGGCCCACACATATTCTCCTCGTTGTTTCCCATTCACGCGAGAAATATATAATCTACAGGCTCTATATCACGAGGGATACACAAGAAGACACACGGTTCGAACAACTGTTTATCGAATAATGTCCAGAAAAATTTCTCACTCTTTCAAATTTCTCCCGTCCTCATCGATCTTCATTCTTTTCGTCTCTCGATTTTAATATAATTAATTATACCTCGTGATTTCCTCTCACTCTACCTCTCTCTCATTTTTCGATCTTGCTGTCTCTCTCTCTCTCTCTCTCCCTCTCTCTCTCGCTCTCGGTCTCGCTCTCTTTCTCTCTCTCGTAATCCTATGTACAATTAGATTCCCTTACGGTTCTTAATTTTTTTTGTTTGTTTAGGATGTTAGTAAATAATAGTTAGCATCGTATGTCTACGCTGTAAACAGTTTAACAGTTTTTGCTTAAACGCTATAGTGCTAAGTAATTTTATTAATTACTTATATCACATTGTTCATGTACACATATATTCCCCCGCACGCGTTCTCCATATATACTGTCCCCCATCGTCGACCGATCTCGCCCCGTGGCGGGGCCACCGCCGGCCGACGAGTTCTATATACAAAAAGGATATTTTTATTATTATTACCGTAATTATTATAGTTATTACTACTATTATTATTATTATCGCTTTCCATCTCTCTCCCTCTCTCGACAGTCGCCGCTCGTACCTGCCACGCGACAGCGAGATACGACCGCGTTATCTACTTTGATTCATCCTGATACCGGCTCCCTTTACAACGCCTCTTCCGTTCGACACGAAACGAACGACACTCGACTCCTTCCCAACGAAACGCCTCTAAGCTACACCACGGCAGAAGCGAACGAAAATTAGCGCAACAATTTACAGAACAGCTTGGAGATCCAGCCACGAAGGAGCTACGACGGGCGAATAACGGTGGGCGAAGTGGTGAAACGAAACAAAGAAGTATCGCGCCCTCGAGGTTCGATAATCCGGGGGGGGGGGGGGGGGGGGTGTGTGTGGAGGCGGGAGAGAGGGGACGTGGGCCGAAAAGTCGCTCGCCTCGCGTCCGACGGACCAATTTAAGCGATCATCCGCCGCCTTTCCTTGTTGCCCGCGGTTATACCAGCTCAAGAATGCCCCGAACATCTAGTACGACTATTTACATCCATTGCACGACTCGAGATTGGATTCAGGGGAAATTGCGCCGAATTCTGTTGCGGCTCGAAAGCCCGGTGGACCCGTTGGCCGCGTTAACGAAGGAGGGAACGGGGAATGACTAGTGCGCGGGCGGATACGAATTTCCTCCGTGAAATTTAACGGCCGGGCGCGAGAGATCGCGTGAATTTTCTCTCTCGCTTCAAACGAGACTGAAGGTCACCGTGCACAGGCGTCGTAGTAGGTGGAGCAAGTACACAGGGGATCGCGAATTAAATTATCGAGCGGCGGCACGAACTGATATCCGCAGGCTCCGATTAAGGCCCGATCCACACTATCCGGTCCGGTCGCGCTGCGTTCTCGATCGAAATCACATCCCTGAGCGTTCACGCTATCAAGCCGGACCAGTGCGGACGCTCGGGGATGTGATTTTGATCGAGAACGAAGCGCGACCGGGCCGATAGTGTGGATCGAGCCCGAAGCTTCGGGTTAATACGCTTGCGACGACGCTCGAAATATGTTCCTTACACCGAGTTTATGACAACGCTGTGCGCCTGTTCTAGCTACTATACGCCGCACGACGAATCGAATGGGGCTACGTTCCCTCGAGAGTCGCGATTATCGCTAAATTTATAAAATGAAAGACCTCTATACGTTGACCGCGAACACCAGCAGCAATGGACGACAAAAGCTTGCCCCGATTCGCCTGTACCCGCCCGAAGGGGGAAACGCGCTCGGATATGTCTGCGAATCGACGCTCTTCCCATCGGCTTCACTCGACGAGAACGAAATACGCGAAGATAACATACAGAGAACGTAAACCGAGAGACAACCCGTGGGTACCTTCGACGGAGATACCGCACGATTCCAGGTGGCGCCTTATTCGATGCCTCGGGAGCTTTCGGATCTTGTGCACCGTACATTGTACGGATGGAACGTGAAAATGTCACCATAGTTGCGCAGTGGAGGCCAATGAAGCATAGAAAATGACGTTGCACAGTGGTTAAGCAGTTTGATTCGTCGTACGGCGTTGATAAGGCTGATTCTTTGTTAAAAAAAATTCGTCGACAATGCGAAGTACAGCTCTGTCGATGGGCCCACAGTTTTCGAGGACGTAAAACGTCCGGGCCACCGAGCGTACTTGCTCTCAAGAGATTCCAAGGTGACATTTTTTTGAAATGGAAGTCCCGAGGAAAGGGATTTCACAGGTTTTTTTTTACTACACTTTGGGCGAAGAATCATCTCCCGTCCGATGGTACCGCGAATCAAACTGCACGCTACTGTACGCCGGACAGATTGTGTTCCACGCCATCGCGCGCGTATGTTGCAATAAAATACCGTTTCTACTTTCTAACTCTACTGATTCAGTAGTGTCATTACTCTAAAGCTCTACTAATTTAGTAGCGCAATTGTAGATAAAGTCCATCAATATCACGTAACGCCTATGATAATTTTATATATTCAGTATTTTATTGAAACACGCGCGTCCGGGCGAAGCCGTAATTGAACGCCTCTCGTTGCCCCGCGCGCTCGTCGTGGGAACGGAGTCGGACAATAGTCATTTCACTATAGAAAATATTAACTGCCCGCTCGGAGCAGTTTAGTATACTGATCAGGATGATGCGTTGGGATCATCTACTCGAGTGACCTTGTCGCTGAATAAAGTATTCGATACTTAAAATAATCTGCATGCTCCGCAAGTTCAGTCGAGTTGCATAAAAAAAAAAAAAAAAGGACATCGCTGTATCAACAGCCTGTAATAATAATTCATCACAATGGAAAAGTCAAATGGGCAACATTTCTTTCGTCCCTGAAAATAATCTCGTTCTTCAGGATTGTCTGGAAACGACGCCACCTCTCGTTTTAAAAGAGCAGTATAACTATGAATAACAAAAAACGAACGTATAAAGATGTTCTTGGATCCCGATTAAGCCGGGTCACATTTCAGGCTCATGGAGCCCGCGCGAGAACCAGGGTGACATTTTCGACGGCCTCGTATGATAGACAATTCACAGACGTTCCTTGCGTGCTGTTATCGAAGACGACACCGCTCCCCCGTTAACCAATAACTTAACATATAAATCCTTTAACGAATTCGATGATAGATCTAGAGACACAGCGCCCCACGCATGTTACATACGTACAATGACATCAGCTTATCGACTGACTGACCAAGCCTTTGATTAAATAATTTAAAAAATACAAAAAAAAAAACAAGATATATATGTGTATACGCAGATAGAAGTAATAATAATACTAGTGTACAAATCGTGACATCCGAAAGAGACCGTTAACAGTCGCACGCGTGTGAAAAGTAGCGATCGAATGTTTGCTCGACTCTCGAATGAGCATCTTCGCTTATATATGCTCGTGCGTCGTTCTTGTTTAATTTTATTAATTCTGCGGGTGCCTTTTTTTATTGGGCAAAAAATAAACGCTCGCTACTCCAGACCAATGTGGGATTTTTCGATTCACGGGATTCACGAAATTGTAGTAGAGATCAAGTGACCGCTGAAGGTCCACTATGCCTGCAAGACGTAGGCGTCGAATCTGTTCTTCCAGAAAATCTTCATTCAATTCGCTTCGGAGTGATTAATCGGCGAGTATCGTACATCACAGAAGTACACGCGGTGACAGTGCCTAAAAAGTATTACAAATTTTCCATCGTCAGAGAGCTTGCTTCGTACTTCTGCAGTCGTCCATCCTCGAGAGAACTGTGATTGTGGAGGACGAAGCTTAAACGAGTTGCATCGCCCCGATTCGAAAGGATTTCAACAGGCCGCCCGAACAATGCCCCAAGCCTTCTGGTTCGATCCCCTCGAGCTTCCATCGTCTGCCACTTTAATTCTATCTAGCCCCGAATAAGCACCGTTAACGGTCTCGCATCGAGTATACCGAACGAAAGTTCGAAATTTAATGCTTGCAAGGTGAAACGTAAATTTATCGCTTCGCGCGTAGAAAGCGATTTAAAAATAGTACGGTGATCGATCATTACGTGTATACGACAGTTCCAGCCATTCCTGATAACGCGATAAGAAGTCCCCGACGTCCGTTTGTTCGCGCGAACGCTTGCGAATTATTATGCAAAATAGTAACGTTCCGTCCGCGATCGTTAGCGACAGCCATTTACATGTACACATTCAAAAAAAAAAAAAAAAAAACAAAAAAAAAGAAAGAAAAAGAAAACTGAATTACCACCTTGAAACGTACGTATACGTATCTCGTAACACTTTTGTTTTTCCTTTTCCTAGTCACAGCTGAGCGTACAATGAAATTTCAGGCCCATTACTGGTATGGAAATCAAGAAGCCAAGGCGAACGTTCTGATGCTCAGTTACGTTTGTAGTAATAAATATAAGCGAATAAATACTTGAGCACATTATATTATAAACAATAACCCCCCCCCCCTACCCTCCCATTCGCGCGTGCTTCGAACACGACGAAACTATCGATTTACGATCTAATCCCATCCGAAAGTAAATACAGGCGTACGATAATTAAAGTCCGAATAATCGTTACTCCACAGCCACTGTATGATTAATTTAAAAAGCGCAAGCGTTATCATCCATCCGATTCCGAGATTTCGATCAATCAATTTTCAAACATCTCCGCCAATCTTATCGTACAATTCGTTTAATTTAACATCACTCGTCAAACACAGTCGCGTTTCAACGCCCTCGACCCACCCACCCACCCCCATGCCCCTCTTCTGTCTCCGCAGAGCTTCTTCAATTGCAACAAGGTACCGGAAAGGGACAGTATGAATTTCAATGCGCCGGTCAGGCGGTTTAAAAATCGTACAAAACGAGATTGCACCACTAGTTGGGTTGTTCCCGTTAGCCTGTCCATTAGAGACTCCTCGGTACTATACGATAAAAACATATGCGCAGGGTTACACCCCTCCCCGAAACAATACCCCCAACAGAAGCTCCTTTTAATTGACAAGTCAAGAAGAAAACGATTGCGAGGAGGTGGCAGTTCGATCAGTAATGCGACTAATTGTAAAAGCAATTCGGCGGTCCCCGCGAGCGAAACCGAGGGGGCTGGGGGGCGTTTCGATTGTCATCACCCAGCCCGTTCGGCTTGCCCCAGCGAGGTCCCAATGCGTCTCGACCTCCGCAACAGTGTCTAATCGCCTGGAAAGATTCTATTTGAATTCTCAGCTGCCCCCGCGCGTCGTCGTTCCCGCGATGTTCCCGCGCCCCGACTAATCGCCCGATAAGTACTACTTCGAGTCGGTGATCCAAGGTACCATGCACAATCGCACAAGTTGAGCAAGGGGCCCCCGCCTCGGCGCGCCCTCTCAGTCGGCTCACTCTTTGGAAGAGCTTCTACAAAACATCGAATTTAAACACGAAGGAACGCAAGTTGAACGGTGAAAAATAGACAGACCCCCTTCGGTATCGGGTAGAGCGCGACGGACACTGCTGCTCCGTTGCCTGCGGCCCCTTGAGCCGCGTCCAGCTCGGCGTTGCTCCTCGGCCGGCGGCGGGACACGGGCGGCCCGCCCCGATCGCGCAACGATCCGCGGGGACCGACGTTGACCAGCGACGCCACCGCGGCACACTGGCGCCACGATCCGGCCTGTTCTCAAACTAATCTCACTTTCCTTTGATTCTGTCAGACGGTCGAGTGCGTGGTCGAGGAGGGTTGCGCGCTGGAAGGCGCCGCCGACTGTTGCGTCGACGTAGACGGGGTGCTGACGACCACGACGGGCTTGACCAGGGTCGTCGTGTTGATATACTGAGCGTTCACGATCGGCATCTGCGCCACGGACTTGAGTATCGGGGTGGTGATCATCTTTCCCGCGAGGCTAGACGGGGCGAGAATGTGAGCGGTCACTTGATTCCCTTGCGAGACAACGGTCATAGGAGTGACGATAGGTGTCAGCCCGGAGAGAGGCGTGTGGGGGCCAACGATGTGAGCTATACCATCTGTGGACGGAGCGTTCTGCATCACGGTCGAGCCCGCTTTACCTGTCGCCGTTTGGAGCGATACGCCTGCGTGGCTCAGCGTTAATCCTGCAACCCATAACGTTAATTGCGTGATGATATATGCCGCGAAGGTCTGGGCAAGTATCAGGTTGAGTCACGAGTAACTTTCAAGGGGGCTCTAGAGTTTCTAGCTTCAATCGCTGGCGCCTCGAGTGGCGTCGGCGTTATTTCGCAGCTAAAAGATCTGACGGGCAAAGTCTAACTAATTCCAAAGCACATTCATTGACTTTCCTTTTCGAGGTCTTTTCAAGCTCTGAATGCTGTATCCATGTATATACGATTTGTGTCAGGGTATTAAGTATCAGGCGCGGGTGTGCCGAGCAATGGTGAGACTTGTAGGAGAGTTGGAAGCAGATACAGTCTTGGTACTCGCCTTTAGGCTTTGGCTTTAACTATGTTCCGCAGACAAAGCTGCGAGTCTTCGCCCTGTGTTGAGGTAGGCTCTCACTAGGCCTGGCCTCGGCGCGGCTTCGAGCCGCGAATTCTTCCTCGAGAATATTTTGAGGAAGAGTGGCGCGGGCGAGCCGAGGCGAGGCGTAGTGAGAGCCTACCTTCAGAGTTCAACAGGCCCGGGGACTTGGGGTCCCACGTATCTTTACGTCGAGAACTTTGACGCTTGCGAAGACTGGCGGGGCCGATATAGTCGATGCAAGTGTAATATGATTTCTTAACACGGGAGAATCGGAAGTTACACACGACTCAACTTAATAGTTTCAGAACTTGTCAGCCATTTTCAAAGCGACACGTACAGGGGTACTCGCACGGGTCGCTCTGCAAATGAATAGTTTTCTCTGGCACCGTTTCATTACAAAATCGCAACGATGCGACCTGCCTTTGGTGTGCGATGCCTTTCAGTTTCATTGCACCTTGCGCGCGACACTTTTCGGTCGGCATAGCGGCGCAGCAGAACCCTCCGTTTATGCGAGAGCACGTTGAGACGCGAAGACGGCACGGATGGACAGAAGTTTAGATTCTCCCTTTATCAATGATTTCACGCTTTGATAATAGGAGCTGACATTTTCGAAACTGACTTCAGGACATCCGTCCACAGTCCAAGAAAGTTGATAAGCTTCTGATAGCACCGAGCGTACTGCTTTCTTTTCTAAACATTATGCATCGTCGTGTACGATTGTAGGATTAATCAGGCATTGTTCAATTGTGTTAAGAGAATTCTTTACATATAATCGTATATACAGGATGATCGTTAAAATTAGCGTCGCTAGTGCTGCTCGGATTCGCAGGCATCGAGATTTTGAATATATTCGTATATGTACTGGACGCCGAATTAATTCCTCCGTCGCGACAGATCGCGGGGGCATTTGCATTATCTTTAAAGCAGACCGGTGCAAGGGCATGTCAGACATATTGGGGCGGCGCGAACATGAAATAGGGTGGATTAAATATTCCTGATTTACCATTTAGATCAATGATATCTTACTGTTTCAATGCGATGGCTTCCCAGCACAAATGGCAAGGATTTAGCAGTGAGTTCGAACACCTGGCGTTCGACTGTATTGGAACAGAGGAGATAATTGAGTGTATTCAACGTAAAGCGTACCATTTGCCGGCAGTATGTTCAATTCGGCGCCACCAGGAAGTCTGGTCAGTTCAGACCCGTTCCCGCCGACCAGGGTCACACCGCCGACCATTTTATGCGTGGTTTGCGCGTCTCCTGCTCTTATCCTTGTTTGAGCGTCTGTAACACACGATTCGTAATCGTTATTGTCGATCCTGACTCTACTTAAAACTTCTGCGAACAGGCCCGAAATGATTCAGACTTTAAATTGGGGATTTAAACGGATCGAAGAGGTAAGTAAACACTATCGACAGCAATCGATTCGATGTTCTAGTATTGTTTCGCTAGGATCGAAACTACTTATAAAATAAATGTTTGATTTAATGTACAGAGGGTGGCCAAATTATTCTACTCAAAACAACATTTTCGTCAATTTTTGGGATCATTTAAAAATGGATATAATACGATTAAAAAAATCTTAAATTGCAAACTAAAGGTTCTGAAAGGAAAGTTTCTTAGCTTTCCGAAACACTCGTGAAAATTTGACTGCGATCATGAGTTCGAAAGTTATAGGTGTTCAAAGTGAAAAACCTTTTTTGCTTTGATCGCGAATAACTCGGTGAATAAAAATCATACAATAAAACAAAAAAAAAAAAAAAACGAAATTAAAGAGAAATATTTGCTCTGTAAGAGCTCTTCGTTGGATTTACCGGAGAACATTTTTTTGGCCCTTGCATACGTTCAAACAAGGCAAAAATTTCTGAAACTTCGTTTCCTGCGCTGCATCTTGATAAAACAGTATCAAAATGGGTGGAAAAAAATTTGGTCCTTGATTCAAAAACTAGAAACTTCAAGCCACTCCGTCGCTTAAACTTACAAAATCTCAAACCTTTTTGTTTCAGTATAACAATTTGGCCACCCACTGTACTTGAAAGGTACTTGATACACCATTACAAGGTAATGAACTAAAATTGAAGAAGAATATTTTTAAACAACTGCAAGTACCAAGTCATATGGGACTCGCGAGCTTCACTCGTGATGAGTGACTTCAAATTTTAAATTGTCCTCAGAGAAATAATATAAGCAGTGTCAGAATTTGTCAGTCATTTTCGAAGCTCCACGTACAGTAGATTCGCACGAGCCGCTGTGTAAACGAATAGCTTACTCTGGCACCAATTCATTACAGAACCGCAACAGTGCGACCTGTCCTTGGTATATAGTGCCTTCAATCCTGCCCATTAACAATACTAGAAGACCATAAACGTACGCTTGGACCTATCACCGATCACCACTACTCGTTAAAACCAACCGGTCCAGGTTCCTCGTTAACCCTTTAACTACAAACGCAGCATACGCCGCCTCGCATTTTTAATCCCCATCTGTATAAGTCGCAAGAAACCCTAAACCGTGTTCCATCGCAACACCGAATGTCCCTTTCGATTTCAGGTAAAATCCGGAGACAGTAACGCCGCAAATTAGAGCAGGTAAGAGAAGCGCCTATAATAGGTCTGAACGCGCGCAACTAAGGCGACGCTCGCAGGGGCCATTTTTCCCCCAGAACCGCGCGGTAGTTAAAGGGGTTCGAGGTAATCCTGGTAGTTGCAGGCGCGAACCGCCCCGTGGTCCAAGGATTAACAGGCGGGAGGGAGCTACTCGTAATTGCGTTTGCAAGGGGGACAACGGAAGTTACTCACTCGTCACGTTCAGTGCAGGAGAATGGGCCGCGAGGACTAACGGCCTTCCCTCGTTCGTCGAATGCACGAATGTGACAGGCCTGACGTCATTGGCGGACGACTGCACGGCTAGGGCCAACGGCCTGTCGTTGTTCGACAGATTAGAATGCACGAACGTTACCCTGTTGTCGTTGGCCGTGGACGAGTGAACGACCAGAGCCACGGGCCTTGGCTCACTTCCAGTGTTCGATTGCACGGCGATCAGCGGCCTCGATTGATCCGAGGAATTCTGCACGGCCAGCGTCAGCGGTCGGGACTCGCTGTTGCCGGCGGTGTGCGTGACGAGAAGCTGCCTGGTGTCGCCGGGTATCACCCTCAGGCTGGGCCCGATGTGCTGGAGGGTCGGGACGATCGTCGCCAAGCCTTGACTCGTGTTCAGCATCTGAGCGCTGATGGGCAGGTGCAGCTGGTGCGACTGCTGCACCATGCCGGCCGGCGAACTGTTCACTTTCTCCTGGAACAGCGGACAATTTCTGGGGTCAAACAGGGCAGATAGAATGGAAATGGGAGAGGGTTTGGGACATAGCATTTTAAGGCCCTCAAGGTGTATCAAATTCACCATGATGGCTCCAGCACTTCCACGTGCGTTTTCTATTATTTATACATCGTTGCTCTTGCTTCTATCACATATATTGTACTACTACTTTATTGTAATCCGAAGGGTATTACCCCTCAAGTGACTAGGTACACAAAACAATTATGGAAAATTCTATTCCCTCTCCATAATAAAGCAACGATGCGTTTAGATCCCAGAAATATGTTGCACCTTGAGCGCCATGTTCATAGGAACTCGTAGGGCGAATTTCACTTACGCCCAAATCGCCCGTGATTTTCATTACGGTAGGTTTTCCTACGCGCGACTGGACGCAACGTGAAGAATTTCAAAGTCGATTTTCTGGAAAATGAAGCGCGATATAGCAAAAAGTTACTGTTTCCTTTCGACTAATCACAAGCAAATAAGTCGAGAAAGGGGAATAAAATGTTTTGATAGTGCGCTTCATTTTCGAGAAAATCGACTTTGAAATTCTTCACGTTGACTCCAGTCGTGTATAGGAAAAATCGTGTGCGTTGCTCGCGATTTGGGCGTATGGGGAATTTTCACCGTAGAAACAGTCCTCACGCGTGAAATGCGCAATACAGTCAAACACCTCCTATAACGCGATTAATTCGTTCCGCGTTACAGGAGGGTTTACTGTAAAATTATTCCCACTGCACCGTGTCACACACAAACGCTCGGTGCGTAGTGGAACCCTTCGATGCACTGAAAAATAATCGAGACTCCCATATTTTTATTTCCCCAGCCGGGATTCGATCCTGGGACCTGTGGATTATCGGGCAGGCATCGAAGCGTCCCAGCTAATCCGGCTGGCCGTGGAACTTCCTTTTTCGAACAGTGAGACAGTAACAGTACCATTGCCTCTGCGCTCACCTGTGCTGGAGTAGGAATGCTAGGCGTGGGCGCTCCAGGACTTGAACTTGCAGGCGGACTTTCCCTGGAACTTTGCGCGAGGTTCAGACCCTGCGTCTGACAGACAACGGCCGCGGTCGCGACTTGATTATGAATATTGGAAGCGGTGCTGGCGGTTTGAAGGGTCTGCGGTGAACTGGCTGTGGCCGCGCTGCTCAGGCTACTGGTACTACTGTACCTGGTGCCACCCCGAGCGAGCCCAGTCACGTCCACCTCCATGTTCTCTGAAACTTTCACGGGTAACAGGTCGATTAAGACTCGATTTGGGACAGTTTTACTACGAGGTGCTTTTCGCAACGTGTTGACAATTATGCGGCGAAGAAGTAAGCTGGAAATGAGGAATATAATTTCCCCATGAGAGGCCTTGTCTGTTATGAAATTGGTTTTCCGGGGAAGTTGGGTATAATTTGATTCGGAGATGGGCAAAATTTTTATTTAAATACAATTTCGAAAGACGAATAAAGTTAAAAAAAAAATTACTCGTCATTCGTTTGTTAACACTTCGTTGCATAACTTCTTCGATTTTAAAAAAAAAATACATTTCTAGACTCGTAAAAATGATAATAGTAAGGGGGAAATAATAAAAACAAATGTATTTTTTTTATTTTTCCACTTTTTCCGCCATTACGATTATGATTACTTAAAAATGTTTAGACACTAGAATATGTATCATTCACGATAAAGTAGTTACATCACACTAAGTACGTGCTAGTTACAACAAAAAAGTTAAAAAGAAAGAATATGTTGCATATTTGCAACAGTATGCAACGAAGGGTTAACCCGAATTAACTTTATTCGACACATGACGAATAATTTTTTTAACTTTTATTCGTTATTCTAAATTTTATTTACATAAAAATTTTGCCCATCTCTGGTTTGATTGAATTTTTTTAAAGATTCCATTTATGTTTGAAACATTGCAATTTATCAGTTTATAAATGGTTGAAAATATTCAGCCTATTTAGTACTCTTGATTATTCTGCACGAGAATTTGAGAGATGTTATTTTTTTCTCTCAAAAAGTCAGTTCCTGGTTGAACCATTAGGGACCAAGTATTCTGTATGATAATCAGTGGCGAGCCACCGCGCAGCTGCAAGAAGCGCGCACCCGAGGCTTCAGATTCGCGGGAGTCTTAAAAAATCGAAGGGAAAAGTAGATTTCTTTATATATCCTATTCAATTGAAAGTTTGGTCTCAAATGGTCAACATCTAAAAAAAAGTCTCTTCCTCTTTATGATTGAACAGATACCTACTTCCTACATTCTAACTAATTATTCTTCAACTGCCATGTGAACGTGATTATTAAACCTACCACTTTTCGTAGCTGTCGCGTCGGCCACCGAATTCTGCTCGGGCAAAAGAGTATTAAAATCAATGTGATCCCACGTAGCCGCGAGCTCCTTCTTCAAAGCCAATAATCTTTGTTGAGCAGCTATCTTCTCCCTGGCGAGCTTTTCCATTTCGTGCTCGCATTCTCGCTCCTTCCTCCTCAACGTCTGTAACAAAGTTATCACGCGATGGTGAAGTAACGTCCACATTTATAAAAAAAAAAAGGAAAGAATAGCAACGCGACGTTAATAATTCTCAATAGAGCGGGTCTGAAAAATTAATTGCCTTCCGATTGACAGCGTATAAAATACAAAACGAACTCGACGCATTATGTAAGCGTGTGCGCCAGACAGATTCCGATTGTTCGCCGACGAGAAACCGTAAATATCGCTCGACCGATAAAACGATACATTTACTGCACGCGAAATCAGTTTCATTCATAAAAATCGCTCCGTGTAATCACCAGGGGTGAAGTGCGAGTTTATCGCCATACGTCGAGGGAATATTTCGTCTTGCAAATTCGATACTTTTTTTGGAAATAAGTGGACGATCGAAGCACAATAAATTTTTCGCGCACAAAATATAATTCGAGAGTCTCGTGTTTTTGGGAATAATTCGAATTTTGGGAGTAAGATACAATCTTTTTGAAATACTGGTTGGTCTATTTGACTAATTGTGAGGTGGAGACTTCGCAGAGATTTTGCTAGTAAGGATTTAGTATGCAGTAATGGTTAAAAGGAAGTTTAAAATGTGATTGTAAGAGAAATAAGATAGCTCCAATTAGATAGAATTACATCTCAAAATTTAAATCCCACGGATTTACATAAAGCCATGGAAAAATATAAATTTTAAACTTTCTTTTGACCGCCATCGTACGTAGCTTCATATCAGGGACGGGTCAAAACGGACCCAGTATCCGCGAGGCGAGGGTTAAACACGCTACACATTACAAGCATTTTAATTTGTTTCTATGAACCGATTTACTTAATTAAGATTCTCCAATTTATTACTACGCATCAATGAACGTCAGGCGTATCTTCAGAAGCGCCAATTGGGCACGTGAGAAAATCGAGAGAAAGCCGAAGTGTTTTCGCTTCACTTTCCAGAATACCTTCGCGCGAACGTCACACGATACTCCTGCACATTCAGGGCAACTCTCCCGCGAAATACGATAAGCCGTGAATTTGACGTCAGCGTGGGACATGCGTGAGGAAACGTGCGCGTGACAAACGGCCACCGAAACCCTGTCCGGCGATACCGCACACGCTCCCGAAGAAGTCGGGAAGAAAGAGAGAAAGAAAGAAAGAAAGAAAGAAAGAAAGAAAAAAGAGGTATGCAAGGACGAAACTCCTGGCGTGCGCGATTCAAATCAGACTCGAGCCCGGCCGACGCACGGGCTGTGTCAGGTGCTGGAAAAAGTCACGCAACCCGAAATCGTATTCGCGATAACGATAACGAGCGCCGTGAAGAAATGGAGCTTCGAGGCAGGGTGACGACATTACGAACGTGATCGCACGACCTAGGTTTACTCGGCACGTGCACGAAATAATGAGATTCCAGACGGCGACGGCATCACTTAACTGTCACATCTTCTATAACAGATTGCAGAAAAAGTCTGCGATAGATAGTACTACGCGAGATATGAAAGAAAGATTCCTATTGCGAATTTTGGATTAGACCACCGTAGTGACAATTAATCATGGCGACGAGTGGCGTGCAGTTCCCGCCCGCGCCCCAGAGTACAGCCGAACCTGGCGAATCTACTATGCGTTCGTAATTCACGCATTAAGTAAGCCGCAAAAGCGAGTGGAAAGTTCTGCCCGCGCGCGGTCATTCGTCGATAAGCCTCCTCTTTTTATCCAATAGCTGATACAGTGGAACGTAACCTAAGAACAAAGCGAACGCAGGCAAAGACGCGCGCAGGAATATACGAAACGACCACTCCTACGTGTGTACATACCTACACACGTTCCTCGGCAGATATTGCCCAAGACGGTTTTCCTTCGGAAGCGTGATAAGCGTTGCATGCAACATCAGCGAAAATATTTCGCAAGGGGAGCGCACGCGACAATGAACGCGTTAGCGCTACCGGCGCGGCGCGCGCTGCTGCGGTGCACGTGGTACAGCGATGGTGGGGCAGAGGGCGCGAAGTGGGAGAGACAGAGACGCACCGGCGCGCGTAAAGTGGAACGCAGACGGAGGGCGATCGGGATCACCGTTCGCTGGGAGACAAACGGAGACGGTGAGCCAGACAGCCTCTGACTGGAGAAGGAGCACGATATAGAGAGCCGGAGGGGGCAGAGGCGAGGACGGGGAGGGCAGGGATAGAATAAGATAGTGTAATACAACACAAGAGGCAGAGAGGGGGCAAGCGAATGGAGGGGTCGCGTATTGCGAGAATACGGGGATCCAGACAGAAATAGCCGGGCACATGGCGCATGTATAGGGGGCTCGGGAAGTTAGACGAAGACGGAGCGGGAGGGGAACGAAGGGGAAGGAGAGCGAAGGTCGTTGCATGAATAGGCGCACGCGCGGTTCGCGAGCACGTGGTCAAACCGCCGCCTCCAACAGGATTCGCACACAGTGACGCGTTCGACACACGCAAATGACGTTTTCGTTCCTTTCAGTCTCTCTCTCTCTCTCTCTCTCTCTCTCTCTCTCTCTCTCTCTCTCTCTCTCTCTCTCTCTCTCTCTCTCTCTCTCTCTCTCTCTCTCTCTCTCTCTCTCTCTCTCTCTCTCTCTCTCTCTCTCTCTCTCTCTCTCTCTCTCTCTCTCTCTCTCTCTCTCTCTCTCTCTCTCTCTCTCTCTCTCTCTCTCTCTCTCTCTCTCTCTCTCTCTCCTCTGTCTTATCTGACACATCGTGCACACGTCATAGAGGTGCTTTACTTTATTGCATTCTCTACGGGCGCCGTGCACATGCGAGGCTAACGGATTCTTGGGGACCGAATGGGAGAGCGGTGAACGTAAAACGCGCCCGCGGCGTTCGCTGTTTCATTTCCGCTAGTATCTCCGATGCGTTTCGCTTCTCCTGTATTTCTACCTCTACCCTTTTACGCGCCACTCGACGAGACTCAATAACCGTGCCCAGGACTCCGTTAACGGAACGCCCCGCTATCGTGCCACTTAAGGTCCAATAATTGCATTGCACTCCAGTCTCCGCTCGTGCATATACCGAGGTACGTTTATCCGCGCTTATCGGCCCGGGTCTTTTTAGAGAGGAGAAACAATTCGACGTTTAAACGGCCAGACGCTTGCACGGAATGTGCATAGTACAGGCGGTGGCGGTGGGAACGGGGTGTCGGATGGGAGTAACATCGCCTCGCACCTACCAGGGCGGCACTAATCTCCGAAATAATACGGCAGCTTACTCAACGATCTTGAGAAGTCTGGCAGCTATTCGCGAGGTTATTATTGCGTTGGTAATCGAGCGGCGTATTTGCGCGTCGCGCAGGCTTCCACGGGGAGTTTCAGATCTCGGCGCGAAGGTGACTTTGGTACACGCCGTTTCTTCGTAATTGCATATCACAGTCGACAAACTGCCTTTCAATGTACCCTGCTCCTCGAACGACAGCGTGGACAGTGACATTTCGAGCAGCGACGGTACAGTCTCGCCTTTCGTTAATTCTTCATCGACTACGAAGCGTGTTTGTTCGATTCGTCGCATCGATGTAAGAGGGAGCGGTTCGGCCGTCGGGAATCCGAGACAGGCGATCCCATCGCAGGGTAATTGCGTCGGTCCGCGTTGGTAAAGTCGCGCGCAATTTCGACATATCGAGGAGCGGAGAGCTCGGTGCCTTGGGAAGAAGTCGCCAACAATGGCGCCGGACGATAAAAGTTCGGATAGCAGCCAGTGCCATACGTGCCATGCGGCGCGACACCGATGGCCGCACAGTCACGTGGAACCAATATAGATACAGTTTCTACGTGGGGGAAGAAACGTCGTGCACGCATGCCGCGCGCTGCGAGGGGACAGACCGATAGAGCCCGGCCGAGACCGACGAGGACGCAGCGAGGAACGTCTTGCGCGGTGGTGGAGGGGGTTGAGAAGGATGACCTAGAGTGAGACGGGGGAAGGCAGAAGGGGACGGAGAGTTGCGTACGAACAATTCTGGTGGGAATGTGAAAGACAGAAAGGATGCGCAGGGTAGGAGGAAGCGAGAGATGGAAGGTGCAGGCGGGAATGGAGGGGCGGCGGAGGCGAACAGTAGGCGATAAAAGAGGAGCCGGACAAAGACCGTAAAGCGGGAAAGAAACGGTAATAGAAGTGGCGCGCATCGGGAGCGACTGAGCGCAGCAGACTGAGCGACGGGGAGACTGCTGTATTCGATAAGGCGAATACGGGGGACATCGTAAGAAAAGAAAGTTAAACAAATAAGCTCCCTTGGAGAAGGGGGATGATATGCCGCAAGTGCACGCGGCGAAATAAAGATAAAAGGGTAAAAGGGAAAGGTGGAAGGGAAATATGATACTCCGGTTTCGCACGTACGATGGAAGCGATACGTACTCCGCTCGCGTATTAAAAAGAAACAAACGGATCGCGAAGTAAGCGGGTGTCGCGAGGAGCATGCGCCCGGGGCGGACGAAGGGGTAAAGAGAGAGACGGGGAAAGTGAACGAATTGGAGAGAGAGAGAGAGGGGCGGCCGACGGAGGGAGCGCGACAGGGGAGGAAGGGAGGGGCGGAGAGGCGCGAGGGAGAGGTCAAAGACTGGCGTGGTGGGGCTGGCGTTGAATCACGAAAAGAAGGGAATAGAGGAGGTGTGGTCGACCTTCGCGGGGACGCGCATTCGCGCGAATCTCTTGGTCGTCGTACGTAAAGTTAACGTCCGTTTCGTAACTCGGCCGAAATTCAATCAAAGGAGAGACGCCGAACCAGAATATTCAAAAGTGTGCGGAAGTCTCTGGAGCCGTAGTCTTCTTAGACATACTACTGGAAATCTTATAACAGGATCGCAAATTAAACGGGTTATCTTTCCACGTTTGTACTGTTGGACGCAAGAACGGCCTCGGGGCACTGGGGCCCTTTTTGCATAAAACGCATGCTTAGATTCCTCATTCTTTTCTACACATGCCCCCAAATCTTATTGCCGTGTCTTTAAAATTCCATACAGCTATGGTAAATTTTGGGAATCTGTGACTATTTTTACGAAGATATTTCTTCAATATTCTATATTTTATTTCAAATATTAAATAAATACTAAAAAATGATGTTGAAACAACTTTTCTCCTATATTTCTTCATTTTGTGTAAGAAGGGCCTCAGAGCCCTTATTTAAATATTTATTTTAGACAGTTTTACAACAACTTCACTGTGTATGAAAAATATCTGACTTCGTAACGATTACAGGTACTTTTCTGGAAACTGATTTTGGGCACCGAGGCCCTTCTTAGATTCAACAGTACATTTTTGTCAATTCGTTTGGGAAAGCATGTACTTCAACGTTCCACCGATTTTACCACCGCGATATACCTCTTCCAGCTATACTATACTTCGGTGACGAAGGGTTTGAAAATGATGTCTCAGGAGTACGACATGCGTTGGACATCGCATCGATGCGATAAAGCGATCTGCTTCGCGCCGCTGCTGTGTCATTATATCCGATAGATTAATTGTTATTTACCATCGTGGCGCATGGTTACATCACGACCCGATATACAATTCGGGAGACGCAATATATTAACCGCGGCGATTAACAGCATGGAGATTAATTGGATGTACTTATCGTACGGGAACGTTATTCACGGCGAATGAACATGGCTGCGTGTTCACCGTGGTAGTAGGTACTGTATACTGGGCACACTTTTCTCCTGAACGATTTCCACCTTCATTTGTCATTCTTTGGGCAATGAACCATGCACCTCCTTTATGCCGCTAATTCTGTGGCGTTTAAGTACTGTATGATGTAAGTTAGAAGAATTGCATGAAGTTTCCCGTTAATAAAACGAAATTTTCTTAGACCTGCGTTTCGTCTGGAAATTCCACAAGACTCATTATTTCCATGTACACTTTGAGCAGTGCATCAGCAGAAAGCGGGGCACCAGAGAAAATTTCTGAATTCTGAAATCTAACTTTTGTTAGAAACACTTTTTAGTTTAATGCCTAAGGAATCGTACATTGAACTGATACTGAAGGTCTTAATTCGGCCGTATGCAAAGAATTATATCTTTTGGAAAATCCATATCTATATCTTATAAAGTTCGCCTACACTTCGTATACCTATGATTTGCACCGTGAGTCACACAGCGCACAGATCTGAAATAAATGAGTTCTAACGGGCAGGTTCGATCCTCCGACATTTCGAATACCCAGATACCAACGCGACAGAGAAGCGTTTACACCGTGGGGATTGAACGAACAACTAACGAGGGCCTCGGAACTTAAGCACTACAGTACCCCTCTCTCTCTCTCCCCCTGTGTGGATTACCGCACAAAATCATATTTCACGCTAGCTCGGGCCATCAATCCACAACGATGGAAATCGCGCTGGCAAAAACAAAGGGGGCGATTAGCATTTTTCACGATACGAAAGCGTTTCGTGTGCCAGTCTAGTCTCTAAGGTGGAGGCGCTTGGCGTCGGTGCACGTATGCAAACGATGCGTATAATTGATGTACAAACTGTGTTCGTGCAGAAAACTGGCGCTGATGATTCCCGTGGATAGAGAAGCCCGACAACGGAACGACTTTTCCGAGTGTTCCGAGGGCAAATTATCGTGGCTCGACTGTGGAAAGGCGCGTGTATAATAGGCGTGCACAGAGTCGCGGAAACACTTATGCACGCAACGGGTCAGCAGATACGGAATATGGAAAAAGGGAGGGTGCACGTGCAAGCGCGGAACGAAATCGGGCTTAGAGGTCGGCGATAAGATATAAATACGGTTAACGACATAATTATTGAAACCGCAGACACCAGTATCGATCGGAAAAAGGAAAGTCCGCGCGAACGTGCAAGGGTGACGGTTAAAAAATATTATCGAACGGAGTGTAATCAGTGCCGTTTGTCATTCCGCGGGGCGCAAGTCCCGCTGAAAAGCGGCGATATGTGTGAAGGAACGAGAGACAGTGTTCGATGGGGATTTGGAATGTTGGCGGTATACTGTGACTTTCTTTTGATTACGATTTATTATGGTTATATGCATCACGTGTCTAATTTATCTAGCCAATTTCAAATAAAAATGCTTGTATATTCGATAAATAAACCTTTTAATGATATTCGAGCTTTTCATTATATCCGATTCCTCGCTAATGGAACAGAAAAAAACAAATGAAATAGAGGGAATACGCGCTCGAGCTTATTACTGAAATAAACAACTGATTCATAGAAGCTGATATTGATGAATACGTTTCCTGTTTCAAAATTCTCTATAAATCCGACACGTAGTGATGCACGATATTGGTGCCAACTATCGATAATGCTTATCGATATATATTTTTTCGGTCAACGTCGATGTATGATATATATTATTGAAAAAGCATCGATATTGATAATATCGATACAATGATCTATCAATTTACCAATTAAAAAATAAGTTACGTATGTTCAAGAGAATATCATTTTGGACTAAAATGAATTATTTTCTAAGATAAAAGTTTTCGTATAGTATTGGGAAATTATTTTATTTCAATTAAGATTCAAAATATTAAAATGGAAACAAGTAATTCGCTTTTCAAATCAGATTTATAATGGAAACTAGAATTTATATTTTAATAAGAAACATGATGGACATCATTCAATATAAGAGTAAGAACATGAATTACGGAATTTTACTTAGATACACGTAGTAATTCGAAATTATTAGCTTGAATTGGCTTGAATGATAGAAGGTGCAGTAAAAATTATCGATATTTGGACCAAAACTATCGATACCTGTAATTATTAGTGTTTGAAATATCGATATATCGACAGATAAATATCGCTATATGCAGTTATCAATAAATATCGCGCATCACTACCTACCAACATATGTGATGTTTTTAACACGTTCAGTGAGATATTTTATATTTTAGATATTTTATAATTCCCATACACTTTGCACATAAATATTGCTGAATATTACTAAGCAGAAATGTTTAAAGGAGAAAGCTAAACTTCGTATTTCTCTTAGATCCGGAGTAAGAGTAGTAAAGCTTCCTTTCAGAAAAGGATATAAATTAATGTTTTTTAAAGCTCGAATGATAACAATACGCGGTTTTATCGAGTAAAGAAAGGATGACGGTAACGTGACGTTTCATACCTGTATATGCCTGTTTGCGGCGTGGAGGATGGAAAGGTTCGAAGACTTTTTCTCGTCCTGCGACGGTAGCTGCCTCTTCAGTAGCTCGAAGCATTCCTTCAAGTGCGCCCTTCGGTTCTTCTCCAATTTATTGTGCACCTCTCTGGTGCCAGATCGGATTACGCACGGTCTAGAATAGAGGAACGAGACCGTACAGTGGGCGGCTTGTTACTTTGTAGTCGTGTTTGCTTCTATTTCGAACGTAGACTAACAAAGCGCCAGTTTCGTCGACTACACGCGAAAATGCCCCGTAAGCTCTTAAATGAAAGAGTCGAATAGAAGGTGCTCGCGAAGCGTGCCAATCGGGAAAGGACCGGCAACTCCGTAAAAATGTTTCTCACTGGCTGAGTATATGCAATGGAGGGCATTAATAATTATGTGGAGTAGGAAGTAATCAGAGACTCGAAGTGAAAAGAAGGATCAGTTAAATAATAATATACTTTCGTAAAAATTGATATGTCATCTGTCATTCTCAATTATAACGCTTGCTGATATAATTCAATACTTGTAATCAAGACAGCAGTGCTACCTGCAGCGTAACAATATGCGCTAATATACGCCACGTGTAGAAAATCAAAAGGAAATTGACTGGCAGGCCCTGTCGGCGAGCGATATCTATTAAAGGGGGCTCAACTTAACACCTGTCACTGACAGGACACGTAGGAGTACATATATCACGTGTAACTTTATCATAAACACACCCGAAGAAACCACAAACACTTGCAAATAAAAAGGAAGCTCGCGATCAAGTTCTCCTGCAAGGATATTCCACTGGGCGGGTGTCGATATTTGTAATTATATACAGATGGAATTACCACTTACGCAATGCACTCTGCTTTAACCCTCGAACGGCGGATACATGTCACCCTACACCCCGCATATCGAACTGCACGTATCGCTTACCCAAGCCATTAGTCCGCGAAGAAAATAAAACTTCTACATCGCCACAAAATCAGAATTTAATATAAAAGCTTGCTCTGAATCGTGCACAGGTCGAATTAGCTGCGCGGTAAAATAGAAAACAGTGCGTTCGCCGTGGAAGGGTTAAGTAAACTTATCAGACACAATATTTGCAATGTAAAAATCGTGGAACGTGTAAGATACTCTGTTTAAGGTGCCGGCGACAGTGGATACCCCCCCTCCCCCCCCCCCCCCCACCCGTTTCACCCGCCGATTCCTTCGACGACCCGGCACAGGCAATCGTAACTTCTTTCGTTCTTCTTTACCCGCGCAGTCACGTCACCGACGCGCCACGATCTCACGGTAACGCGACACGGCGACAAGCGACGCGACGGGGACGCACCGTGCACGTGCCATTCACCCTGGACACGTGCACCGCGTGAATGGGTAGCGAGAGACTCTGCCTCGTCCGTACCGCTGCCCCGTGCGTGCATCGAGAAAAGAGGGAACAGCGAAGACGGAGGGGTGGGGAGCGTGCGAAGCAACAGGCTGACGCACGGCCAGCGACAGCGAGACGGAGAAAAGTAGGGAGAAGCCAGAGACGCGGCAAGACGGAGGGGGGAAAGACAGAGAGCGAGGCAAAATGTCAAACGAGCGCGGCGGCGGAAGTAGACGAAATCACGTGAAAGTCCACTGTAGAATAGGGTAAGTGTGGGTATTACTGCGGACTTTTAAGGTAGGTTAACTTTAGAACCCTCGATACGGCGTTCAAATGAATGAAAGTTCCCCCTTCTTTTTTTAAAAGAAAGGTGGGACCTTAATAATTCCATAAAAAAATATAAGGGCGGGGTAATAAGCACAGTTAATTAAAAACAAAGAGATTTGTCGATCAATGTCATTGCATGAGTTACTGCGAACATGCATGTATTACTGCGTGCCAGTTACTAACGAAACACCAGCTACTGCGCATGTATTACTGCGGTCTGATGTCAGGCCAAACATAACCTTAGTACAAATATCACTTATAGGGTAAACCAACCAGTAACTGGGCTTCTACATGCTTTGCATTTTATAATCGTATTTTGATAAATTATGACAAGAATAAGTAATTACATTTATAGAAATTTCAAGAAAAATAAATTTAAATGCAGTAGTAGGTCCGCAGTAATACATGCGCATGGTGTCAAGTAGTGCACCTAATACTGCGGTGAGAAATAAAAATTAAAACTAAAATGTAGACGACTGATTTACTGTTTTTCTGAAAAAATAACTCTTATTCTATCGAGCAATACCGCTACAGTACATGTATTACTGTTAATAACAAAAATATAAATGTTTTTCAAGTAGGTGTTCATGACCGCCATATCGGAAATCGACCGAAGTTTCGCCTTGACGAATTTCAAACTACGATAAAAGAATTAATAATAACTTTGCTGTACATACTTATTAATAATTATCTGTAATAGAGTTTAAAATAATTTTATCAAAAATTTTCAAGAGATTATGTACTTTCCAACACTAAATATGATCTGTTTTAGAATATCCGCAGTAATCGGGACATCCGCAGCAGAGTTGGGCATTATTCGGCTAAATTTTTATTTGAATACGGATTCGAATAAATTTGTGCGAATAAATTTTTATTCGAATAATCTTCGAATAAAAAATTCGAATAAAATGAAATTATTCGACAATAACGAATAATTTTTTATTCGACTGAAAATTTATTCGAATAATTTCTTATTCGTATAATAATTTATTCGAGTCAACGGACGAATAAAATGATCACGTGATTTCGGCGATGTATCATGACACCACTGACTGACACCTATGAAACCTAATGTTTTAGGTTAAGTAACTCTTGTCATAGGTCGCACTTTGCAGGAAGATACCGCGGTACTATATAGAGTGGCGTTTTGATTTATTTTAAATAAAAATTGTTGGACACAGTACAGACAGACTTCCATCGATAGATGCCGGGTATCACATTTAAGGTCGTCGCCCATTACGCCGCAGCGAAGCGCAGCGACCAAAGCGAAATGCTCGTCGCCGCTGTTCTGTCATATGGGCGATGCGTGGTCGCTGCTGTTCTGTCATATGAGCGATGCGTGGTCGCCGCGCTTCGGCCTAGTGGGCGACGACCTTTATTCGTCGTTCATTCAGGTCGAATAACGAATAAATTCTTATCCGAATGAATCTGGCTAGAATAACGGTACAGATTTATTCGCGAATAACGAATAACTTTTCGTCGAATAAAACCGTCATTCGTTATTCGCGAATAAATCTTGGGATTTATACGTATCCGTATTCGAATAAAAATTTAACCGAATAATGCCCAACTCTGAATCCGCAGTAATACCTACACCTACCCCAACGATCGCATTCGTGGAGAAAATGAGTGATGGGACTTGAAGAAATCGCTGTATCCTAGTCACCATGATATTAATATTATTAAACATATAGAACTGTATATGTGTTGAACTCTTCCGCGCAATTATTCACGAGAGCAAACTTCCCAATTCCTTGGACTGCACTGAACCGACCCCCTTGCGTCTCAAGCGTGTCTCTCGCATTATATTTTACGGACAGAGTACCTAGCATTCGCGATTCGTAGAATCGACGAAATGCTGGTTTTAAAATTGCTCTGCCACGTTACCTCCGATTTGAAAGGCCCACTTTTACTAAGCGCAGCATCGAGCGAAAGTATGCGGTAGCTATATCTTCCGTCGATCAACGAACGGAGAATCTGGAGCGCGATGGGTGGTATTGAAACGGAGAATAGTGGTATTCTTACCCGTTCCGGTGCTTCTTATTGTCCTGGCCCGGTTCTACGTCGACGACGAGATTGCCGGCGTTCTGCTGCGAGTGATTCGAATTGTGATTCTCCGCGTAAGGATTATGCGTGCTGTTGTTGTGATTGTTGTGATGATGGTGATGGTGGTGCGGCGGCTGTTGTTGCGGCGGCGGCTGTTGCTGCGGCTGTTGCGGCTGCGGCTGTTGCTGTTGTTGCTGATGGTGGTGGGGGAGATGGTGCTGCGGCGCGGAGTGAAGGGCGGTCAGGTGACCCGGGTTCGCGCTCGCCGACGGTGGCGTTACTCGCGTGCTCGTGATCACGGGGCTCCCTCGAGAACCGACCGAGTGATTCCCGTTCGTCCTATTATTCTCCAGCGGCTCCTCCTCTGAAACATAAAACGCAACGTTCACGAGCAATGGAAACTATATATTTTTAGTAATATCTCTGTGAATTTCAACGCTCGTAGCAACGATTTGGTTGAAACTTTGGGCGCTTATTCTTGGTCTATCGTTGATCTCTTAGGTACACGCGCGTAAGTTGAATTTCCAAGAGCAACGAGGCAATAACGCCAGTGATGGATCTAGCGTTAGTCTCGAAGAGAGTCACGTTGGATTAGAACGTTGAGGGTTAATAGCGCCTCTGGTATGTTTACAGGAATTCTTCCTTCTGCTCTATTTACCGTAAGCAGCGGAGTAATGATTGTGGCCGAAGGAGCGGGGATTTTCGTTTAAATGCTCTTTAGAAGTAGAATGTATCCGTGAAATTTACCATCCAGAAATTCTCAGGTGAATGCTTCCCCGCGGAAGGCAGCTCACAAAGCCCAAGATTTTACGGCGGCAATTCCCGAGCAGTCGGGCGATCCCGAAAGTTTCATTCTGGATGGCATTCATGGAGGCACCGCAATTCCTCGCGTTCTACGATGCAGACGACAAAGCTCCCCCTTGCCCATTCTATTCTATGCCCGAACCTGAATGACTGCGTTCTCGCCTAAGATTAGCGGATGCCTCTCTGGAGTGGCGATGGGTTCGATACGTACACCTTTCCCCTCCTACGATACAACTTATATAGTAATCGCTCGAGCGACAGCTTTGATCAATTCCTTAAGGGGGGTCACTCAAGTGAAAATGAACTACCAGTAATTTTACAGATAAAAATTTGAAAATATTTATATCCATATTATTTTTTACGCTGAAATGAATTATGTAAGAATTAATACAGTGACATTATTTTTTTTCAAAAATTTAAAAAAAAAATTTCGAAAAAATTATTCGATTGTAAAATCCATACCCCATCTCTGTAGTATTGTATGCCAAGCCTGCAAAAAAAATTTCAGCTCGAAAACTTCATTTTTGTCCGAGTTATAAAGTTATAAATCGAAAAAAATGAGTGTGTGAACCACGTTGGCAAAAGATTATGGAGAGCTTTGACCGATTTGGTAAAACAGGAGCGTACGAAAGGTATTACTTTAGGGGGTAAAGGGCAGGGTACCCTGAAAGGTATAAACAGAAAGCCTCAGAAAGATACAAACGTGCAAGAAAAATGATACGAACTGCACAATCACGAAGAGAACAGGCATTGCAAGAAGAGAAAGGTCCAACGTCCGGAGCACGAGCGTGTTAGTTACTATCCCAAAACATAAAAACTTTATAATTCGGACAAAAATGAAGTTTTCGAGCTGAAAATTTTTTTGCAGGCTTGGCATACAATACTACAGAGATAGGGGTATGGATTTTACAATCGAATAATTTTTTCGAAAATTTTTTTTTAAATTTTTGAGAAAAAATGTCACTGTTTTAATTCTTACATAATTCATTTCAGCGTAAAAAATAATATGGATATACATATTTTCAAATTTTTATCTGTAAAATAACTGGTAGTTCATTTTGGTCGGTCCAACGTACGAAGCAGGAGCGTTTTAGTTACTGCGCCAAAACAAAAAACTTTATAACTCCGACAAAAATGAAGTTTTCGAGCTGAAATTTTTTTTGCAGTCTTTATATACAATTCTACAGAAATAAGGGTATGGATTTTACAATCGAATAATTTTTTCGAAAATGTTTTTTTTAAATTTTTGAAAAAAAAAATGTCACTGTATTAATTCTTACATAATTCGTTTCAGCGTAAAAAATAATATGGATATAAATATTTTCAAATTTTTATCTGTAAAATTACTGGTAGTACATTTTCACTTGAGTGACCCCCCTTAAAGCGACCAAAACCCGTCGATATGCTCCACCTTGAAAAATAAAATATTCTTCGCTTCTTCGTGTTATTACCAAAAACAGGGGAGATAATTCCAGCTCTAATCTCCGGCTCTAATTAATCATATTTCCGTAATTAGGTGCAGGTTTAGCAGAGCGGTTGGAAAATATGCCTTCCGCCGAGGATCGACGATGTTCGCCGTTCGCGAGCGATCGAAATGCATCGCTACGAACGATCCTCGGTAGGATCCGCGATTCTCGGAGGTCGGATCTCCGCTCCATTCGTCGCGATGCTATAAATTAGCGGAGCACGTGTACGCACATGCAACCAACTCATTCATGTACCAAGAGACTTGGCAAAGCCCCGTCGCATAGCTCGACGCTTCCTAAATCTATTCCGGGCTTAAAGACGGCGTGTACGTACCCATGAGAACAAGAAGCAAGAAAACGGCCACGATATACCTTGCACTCGGTGCACGCCTGCATCGGCGGCGCATTCGACGAATAACGCTGAAACGTGCCTCGAAACACGATAAACGCGATCTCCACGAGACTTTCCACGGCACGGTCACTTGCGCGGGCGACGCACCTTCAAATTTTATATTTATTCAAAACGGAGGCTCAGTGTTTCGAACACGTAACGTAGGCATTAGAATTTATTTACTCGTATCTTGTCTGTTGGGATTAGATTTTATAACAGCAGGTATGCTGAACCTCGACCGTTCATTATTTAATTCTGTATTTTTTTTTATGTAATCAAGAAGTCATTATTGTTGTTATAATTATTGTTGTCTTCTGTTATATCTTGGACAGACCTGGCTGCAATCACGCATGTAGACTCCTTGCATTCGGTTAAGTATCGCGATTTTCAATATTTAAACTACAGCTGCTCAATGTAGGTGCTGCTTTTTATAATACAGTGATTCCCAACCTGCGGGTCGCGAAGTGTTTTCTGTGGAGTCGCCGAGTTTTTTTTTTAATATTATTAAATTAGAATTATATTCTGAAATACCTATTTTTAATGTGTTTTCTTTACCTTATATGGGGGGGGGGGGGGGGCAGATTATTTGAATATTACAAAAGGGGATAGCGAGTCGAAAAAGGTTGGGAAACACTGTTATAATAGTTTGTATATTTTGGGGTTTAAATCCAGCATTTTCATTATTACCGTTACTAATACTTCCCTAGGGAATATAGCGTGTCTTCGAAATGAAAACAGCGGTAACTGTAGACAACTGATAAATTTTATTCGAATTGTTACTCGAGCCACGGCGAATATCTCGAAGCCGTAGCGGTCACGAGCAGAACTTCATTTTCCTTTCAAATCGTATGCCAATCAATTCGACGGCTCAACCCTGGGATTTTTTTCGCAAACATTTACACGCTCACTGTATTTTTTTCCCCCCTCGTCGGGAATGCATAATATATGTAGCGCGCGATCAACGCAGAAGTCGGTGAATGAAATTTAAAAGACCAAGGATTCTATAAGCTTCTAGAAGAGAATGAATCCATTTAATCGCTACGACACCTAATCACGTGGGATCGACAAGCCTTATCTTTTTAATTAAAATTTCACACTTTGCCTTCGGTGGTAAAAATTGTGTAATAAAATTTATTATCGATGACACCGATATTACCACTTGCTGTCACGATCTTGCTAAAAGTTATTACAATGCGACTACTCGACGACTCTTTTTCGCGTGACATTGCAGAAGCTTGTAGGGTAAGTCCGGGACAGTTGCCTCACCTAACATAAAATCGCTATTAAGACTAACACTGATATTATTTATTTTATCCGAATAAAAACCTAATATGTTTAGAATTTTATGCTGATTAAAAAAAAAAGTGATAACATTTGCTGAGAATCGGATTGAAAATTGAAATCTGGCCATCTCTCCCGAGATGTTTATGCAAGCTAATCGGCGATACATTCGCGATTTCACGCGCGTCTCGCGATCCTTCATCGATTTCTATCAAACGACCTACTTCGGGTGATAAATTCTTGCAGACACGGGGACAGGAAGTCCGGTCTTGCGTAAGGGGGTTGACATATTTGACACGTTACATCTCTCCGACGATCTTCGCATTTTACCTTTCCCTTGTATCTGCACCAAACTATCCGAAACTTTCATCTCCCTTTTCGCGTCCTAAGGCTATAAAAAATTCTGATCGCAAAGTTCGTTTGCCGAAACTTGTCGCCTCCTTGAATGACCCCTTAATATAAAGCTAGAAGAAATGTTAGTTTCAACAAATATACTCGAACGATTGGTCTGTGAAAAAAAATCGTGATGTTCTAAAAGATATTAAGATTAATAACAAATTATAATATTTTATTTCTAACCCTTTGTTCCCCAAATTTTTTACTTTTTTAATCATTTCAAGCAGGGTGCTTAGAAAGAAATGATGAGTAGGTACATTCAGAGAGACGCGTTATAACGAAGTGACAGAAGGGAATAGAAATGGTATTGGAGCATGCTAGGCAGAAAAGAAGAGGGGAGATTAAGGGGGAATCGAATGGAACGTCCTTGACACAAAAGTAGCGACCTCCGCTAATTTTTTCTGTCCAAAATCGACGGTCGATGACGCGCCGCGGCTGTTTGCGAATTGTACGAACGTTGTTTTTGTTCGCCGAGAATTATTCAGCACGCAGCACCGTTTACCATTGGGTAATTGCGCGGGCAACGAACGAAGGGAATTATTATCAATATTTCGCGATAAATCGAGGCGAAGCAGCATTAACTGCTAGAAGAGCACTCGTTAAATATCGAGTCATACATCCGTTGAACTCTCCAATAAAATCCCGAAAACAGCTCCACGTAATATTCAAATTTTCTTAACACTCGAAAATTGATTTTTGAAAAAAATTCAGCCCTTCGATGCACATTAATAGACCTCTATTCGCGAAATTCTAAAATACATTCCCTCCGTTAAACGATAGACGCGCGTTCAATTAAATTACGGATTATTTATTCACTGCGTGGAGGTAAGAAAATTGCTTTTGTCGGTTGCGCCTTGAATTATTCAGCTGCCAGATACGCGGCTACGTCTTTAGGCCGTGGAAAGTTTCTCCCGCGACTGATAAAGAGACTTATATCGTACAATTCGAATTCGCGCGAGTCAATTAAGGTGTCCGCGTTGTGGCCGCTTTAAAAAAAAAAATCGACGCGCTGTAACCACCTCGGCACGGAAAAATTAATATTCCCACGGGCATGATTGGACCGTCGCAAGAAATGCCGTCGAACCTCCGTTCACCGGAGCTGCGTGCAAGCCGATTCAACGTCCGCAGGAGAAACTGCAAAATCCTTTGGAAAAGAGAAACTGCAGGCCAAGATTAAAGACCAGCGGGAGAGCCTGTCCGTTTAGACTCTAGACACGGCGTTCGAATGGTAATTCCGCGCGATGAGCTAAAATGGGCAGCGACGACGTGACTGCTCCTTCGTTCGCGAAATCGGCTAGAAATCAGCCTTAGATCCGAGGTCCAAGCGACCACGCGCGTAGATGCAAGCAGGGACTTTAAACCGGTATGATTTTGATACCGGTATTACGTCAACAAAGCTATACCGAAACCGATATCGTACCAAAACAGAGGTGTACCGAAACAGTTATAGAACCGAAATAGGCGAATACCGAAATCGTTAAAGTACCGAAACCGAAATAAATACCGGTATTTTTCCGGTTCTTCTTTCGGTGACATGGTAGATTCAAGTAATATCTTCGTAACCCTTATTAATTCGAGCTGTAATATCTCCGTAACCCTTATTAATTCGAGCTGTAACATCTTCGTAACCCTTATTAACACCGACATAACGTAATATCTTTTCATAAAAATACCAATATATTAGTATACGTGTAGCGTATAGATTCTTGTCTAATAATATTAATTGTCGCTAATTTTGTGTTCAGACTCTCTGTAAATTTCGCTAGTTTTTTATAGGGTAAATCCGGGAGACGCGGTCGGGCCGGAGAGTTGGTCGTGTCGCTATATTTCAGAGTATATACGTAAAAATGCATTAAAGTGCAGACCAATTACTTCTCTAGAAGCCAAATAGTTGAATGAATAGCGTTATTTTGCTTCCTTCTGTGGTTTTCTGGATTTATAGGCTATAAAAGGTAAACTGATGTTACATTTAACCTCTTTTGTCAAACAGCGGTTGTACAGAATCGTATTTAAAATATACTTGTAAGTTTATTTTCCTTTAATGTTTGGAATAATAAGATAGTAGAGACATTGAGGGACAATGCAGCCAAAGTATTTGGCCATATTAACTCTTCCTCTCAAAGCTAACGAGAAGACCATGTCTCGCTGCAGAAAGGTGAGATGGTCGAATTATGATTTTTTTATTATTTTTGTTTATTTTTTTATTTTTTATTATTATTTTATTATTATTTTTGTTTATTTAGTTTATTTATTCACTTTTGTATTCATTTGCCTTGCTAATCGCCAGTAGGTAATTCACTTTTTCTTTGATGTGTTCTTTACTTGTTTAGCGTAAACAAATTAAATATCAATGAATCCGTAGTTGTATTCACTCATAAATAATTTTGCTTTATCCTTTGTTAATTTTCCATGAATAATTATGTGAGTGGTCTCTGCCAACGACGAAAACCATTTCTCCCGGCACCTCGGGGGAGGTGGTCAGATGTCATGACTTCAGTTTTCAACCCGTTTTACAGTAAATATTGTCTTAAAGCAAATATCGACCAGTTTTTCTGAATCGGCATAAAATTCTGAACATATTAGGTTTGTTCTGATAAAATAAGTAATATCTATATTAGTTTTAATAGCCATTTTATATTAGGTCGACCGCGTGTCCCGGATTTACCCTATATTCTTTTTGTATACCATGGGACTTCCCGTATGATAAATAAATAAATAAATAAATAAATAAATAAATAAAAAATATTTTGAAAACTGTAATAAAATCCGAAAACCGAAAAAAGTACCGGTAAATATAGGTAAATATACCGGTATTTCCATATATCGGTATGACGTCATACCGGTATTTGCGTATTTCGGTTTCTATAAAGGTTTTGAAGATGGAACCGAAAACTACCGGTAACATACCGGTATTTTCAGTTGCGGTAGAAGTACCTGGCATGCAAGACCACCTCAACGTCCCTTCCTCCAGGCAACCCTCCGATTTGAATCCATTAATGAGATTTCAAATTTCTTCCTGCAACTTTGCTCCGGCAAAGTTTCACAATTTTCGAAGCTCCACGGTGAGTTCGAAAAGTGTTTCTAGCAGGTTTATCGAGACCCCACGAAGCAGATTATTTTGAAGAATCTCGGAAGGTAAGATCGACTTCGAATACCACCTTCTTCGAATTCGTAGAGTCCTGAGACTTAAATGCGCAGCCCATGGTGTTTCTCCGTGAAAGGAACGAGTAAATAACTGATGCACGGTCGCGGCGAGTTTTGCGTACAAACTTTCCGTGGATCCAGCACCGCTAGCTCAACCAGAGTGGTCCTGCTGTAACGCGAGAAGCCAACGTCCAGCTAAAGAATATTTATAGGCTGTGCGTGCGTAACCACTTTAAATCGAAGCATCCTCGATGCTGAAGAAAAAAAAGCCGCGTGCTCCTTTTAACGACGTCTTCCTATCGACGAGCGCCCTTAAACGGGAGCAAGCTTTAATTGCGACGGTGAGAAGAATCGCTGCGGCCACCGCAATTATCCCGCTATCGATAACCGTTCCCGATTAAAGTGGAGGAGACAACGGCGAGCCCGCCCTGCTGTTCCACGAAACCAAGATATTACTAATAAGCACGAAGCGCGGAGATGTGAGCAGCGGTTCGGCGGGATTCTACAAAAATTCGACCGCGGAGGTTCGGGCTGTAAAAATAACTCGGCAGGTTCGAAAAAACTGGCGCACACCCGTCGGAAATCGCGGTCTAGATAGATTCTACACGGTGCACATCGTCATAATTTATACACTTTTCTGGGGCACTTCTTATGTACCACCGGGCAAAGTTGAAGGACTAGTTTACCAATTTTAATTAAAGGAACTTTATATTAAAGCAGCGAACAGTGGCGGATTTAACGGGCGGCCGATGAGCAGTTGCCGTCTGGATCAACTCCTTGCTTGCTTTGTCTGCAAAGCAAACATTCGGGGACTCTAAGGCAATACTTTCAGTGCGCTCCAAAAAGTATCGGCGTAAAAACGCGCGGACGCTCCTCGAACTGTGTACGAGCTAATTCGTGGAGCAGAGAAACCCAAGCAGAATAACTAACACCTTCGATACTCTAAAAAAAACTGTCGACGTGGAAACACGCCGACGCCAGCCGCGATGTGAATCCGCAAAGACTGGTCGCGCGGTGAATTGCTTCCACGTCGATGTAGCAGCGTTGCACGCTCGCGAGTCGGCAGCCGATAACGATGTTGTAAGCAATGTAAGCAATAAAAAAGGAGCGCGACACATTTCGCGACACTGGTGGATCGATCGTCGGCCGAGCCGGCCGCTGGAAACTGCAACGGCGGTGAATCGTTCGCGAGCAATCGATGGTTAAGTGGCAGTGTCACGGCCGCGATACGAAAGTCGAGCGCGACCACGTGTCCGCGGGCGATAACGCTGGCGAGCGGGTGGACGATCCGCGAGGGAGGCGAGATCGAACCGGCCGCGTAGCGCACGCTTTTTCGGCTCGAGCGCGCGCCTAATTGCCTTGGTGTCACGCCAAACGGACGAAGCGGGCTTAAAATTAGAAAGACGGCCCGTGGACCGTGCGCGGATCTCGCGAATCGAACCTGCGTGTCGCGTGGATCGAAGACGGGACTCGGGCGGCTGATTAAAGAGCCGAGATATAAAACCTACCTACCTGGAAATCTTTGTTCACGACTAGCGCTTCTTTCTTTTTCTTCATTTTGTCAAATTTTTTTTTTTTTTTTATTATTTTCCAATAATTTTTTAATTTTTTATTTATTTCATTGTTATGTAATTTGTTGCAATTATCCTTTACTATAAGTATCCTTGTTCTTAATGGGCTTGTCCCGTGAATAAATTATTATTATTATTATTATTATTATTATTAAAACGACGATATCGCCGGAGGAATTCGAGACGGGCCGAGAACGCTCAGGTTATCAGCGCACGCATATCTGTGCCGGGCGAAACGATCCGGAGGAGCTTTTTGCAATTTGTGGAATTTTATGCAGCCGATAGGTGATACCGAAGGATTCGGGGATTTATGGTGCTGATGAAAATGGACGGAGAGATTCGGGTGGCATAGAGATTTCCGATTATTGATCGTTGCGGCTAAGCGTGGGTGAGGTGTTGAAGTTTTGCACCTGCGAGGATGAATACAGAAGAAATTCTGAGGGATTACTTTTTAAATTTCAAACCAATGTCTCTCTTCGTTTCACGTTCTGCTTATGGATTTTTTCAAAACGAATTTTGCAGCAGGATGCCTTAACAAATTTGTGTGCAACATTTCGGAGCATTAGTATCTTAGGTACATTTTAAATCACTGATGGATAAAAGGGAACTGAGATGTCTGTTGATGAGGCACTGTAAACACTTGGGAAATTCTGAAACTCATCGTCACTGAATTAACATGCACTTAATATTCGTCGGACTTCGCCGCGCGATGTAACGCGATAATGATAACATTCAACACGTATCTCTTTGATAACGGATTATTCAATTATTTTAATAAAGTCGATCGACAGAATGTGTGCAGCCTTGTGTCAAAGATCCACTCCATTATTTTCCGTAAAACCGATATCTCTCGGGGCAGGAAACCGAATGTCCATTAAAGTGTGCGCAGAAAAAGTTTTGCGAGCGTGTTTGCTAAATATACTTGGTTCTAATGGGACGAAATTACCTGCGAACGCAGCGACCTGCTGAAAACACGGCTGGCAGAAATTGGGACATTTTACGACTTCGTAAAAAAAACGCAATTAAATAACGGAAAGTTTGTCATTTTATATCTGCAGGCTGTATCTTCTGTTATAGAACCTGATTCTCCTATCCGAAGATCGTTAGTGCGTTCTGCGATCCTTATTTTAGCGATCTATCGATGCATCATGGCCACATTTACATAAATACAGTAAAAAGCAGTCAGTGCCGTCTGCTTTTTGCAACACAATTAAGACGTATCAACGTGATGTATAGTGCATTACATACAAAACCGTTGAGTACGTACAGTTTGTCTAGTCTTCTTTCGTAATTGAATAAAACAGTTCTTTTATGGATAAAGCGAATATTAAATGTAATAATCAGTATTATTTGCACTAGTGTCCAGGTATTGGGATATTTACCTTCTGTACACATACGTTCGATAATCTTTCGATTTCTAGCTATTTTTCCTAACATTCTCGAAGTACAAGCGAAAGAGCCTTCGAAACCACCACCTGACTCACGTCACCCTGTTTGTTAAATAAAAAATTTTATAACTACCAAATATTTTAACTCTTGTATATTCCAATGTGACATTGGGCACGAGGGTACCAAGCCAACCGATGCACAATACTATAAGGTGATTGCCCTTCTCTATAAAAAAACACAAAATATCATACAACTAAAGAATCAAGCGTTATCGAACAAAGTAGGGGCAATGGTATCTCTGGAGATTTATTAAAAGCAAACTACTTAACGAATCTTTTTGAAACTTTCAGGACTTTTTGTTGGATATTTAAGTTATACGAATATCTTTTTTTGAAATTTATTTAAAGCAGATTTATGAGATGTACAGGACCAGTAACTTAGGGCTGCAAAAAATTTACGACCAAACGGTTCTTCCGAAATAAAGAAAGAACAAAGAGGTTCAGAAACTATATGCGGATGACTATGGCACGACGGGTTCGATTTTGAAAATTTTGAAAATTTTGAAAAATGGCAAACTGGCGAACTTCGGAAAGAAGTTGTGAAAGTCTGTTCTAGAAAATTAACCTCATTCGTTGAAACAGAAATGGAAGAAAACGATCAATCAAAAAGATCCACATATAGTTTCCAAAACATTTCGGTTTTTGATTTTAGAAGCACCGTTTCGTCAGGAAACTGTCAACCAGATGTTTTGCTGCGCTAAGTTACTGGTCCTGTACAGCTTATAAATCTGCTTTAAATAAATTCACACAAAAATCGTATAACTTAAATATGCTATAAAAAGTCCGGAAAGTTTCAAAAAGATTCATTAACCTCCCGTGGTCACACTGGGTGGTTTATGCCTTCAGCAAATTGCCTCTTTTCTTAAACTTCCTGCCGAATTTTTATTTTCCCTAATTAATCCTTTAAACATTTCACTGAAAGAACGATTGTATAGTAAAGTAGAGACTTGAATAAGTACCCCATAATTTTTTCAGATTTTTTCAAATTCAAAAACAGTAAAGAAAAACAGCCATGGACATAAACGACACAGTACTTTGCTCTTAATAAATTTCCAAAGATACCTTTAATTTTCGGACAATTATCCTAGTGCTCTCCCCTTAAACACTTCAAATCGATCACCAGAAAATGCCTGACACTTTAATACCCTGCATATCGATTCCCCCCATTCGCTTCAGCATGCAAATAACATCGCCATTCCCGCTGTAAAGTTTCCCCAGTGATACCAAAGGGTACTGCGTTAATAAAACAATAACAACACTACCCACCCAATTCTAAATCGATCTTCAGCGCTACCAAAGAAAAATCGCGACCGATTCGCCGGCCGACCTGCCGCCTTTCTACCGATGCATTCGCGCGATCTCAGGGCTCGGGGGTTGGGTGCGAGAGCGATCGGGCAGCGCGCGGTCTCGAAGGGAGTCAGAGGAGTGATTAGCTCACCGAGCAGATAATGCCGTATCCATTTTTTCTTGGGCGGGGGCGGCATCCAGCTGCGAACCGGCTCGTCGCTGACGACCACGTCGATTATACCGACGACCTGCGTCGGCATCAGGCTATTCGCGTCCCGCAGCCCGTTCACATTGTTGTTCGTCTCGTCGCCGACCACGCCGATCGCGCGCTGCGCGCCCGCAGCCTTTGCCGCGTTCAAATTCATACAAGGTTGGGCCGCCGCTGTGCCATCCGGGACCAGAAGAACTCCCATGTTCCCCGAACACTCGCGATATTCCCCTCGGCGTACAGTCGTCCGCGACTCGATCGCCGATACAACCGACACGGAGTCCCGCACTAGAGGTCGGTGGCGCTCGCACACCCCTGGCTCGCTCGGGAGACTCCAGGACCCCCTGACAAGAGCTTCCCTCCTCTCATCAGTTCTACGTCCGCACGCCGAGCCCCCCCCTCGGTGGATCCCCCGCGCAAACTTTGCGAGAAGCCAATCCACCCGCGATCGTGACAGGAGGGATGATCGCGTGGAACGCGCGAGAACGAGGCACGACCCAGCGGCCCGGAGATTGCACCAGACGGAGAAATAATACTGCAGCGGCGTAATTGCGACGATGGGTCCCCGCCGATTGGCCGGCTACGGAGCTTTCTTCGTGGAGCACGGCTCGGTATGCACGGCGTCGCACGGCCCCCGTGGCGATCGATCGTGGTTTTTGCCGAAATACTCGGCGAGGCGCGAAGGAGTCGGGGCGGGCGGACACGTCGCCGTAGAGCGCATAGCCTGCCGACCGCCGATAAAACTGTCGCGTCCTGGACGCGTCGAACCGACCGACTAAGTCGAAAAGAAGTGGAAACCACCGGGAATGCGAAGCGCGTGGAAAAGAGAGAGGGCTGCGTCACAGCCGCGAGGGGAGAGGGAGGCGGTTACACGACGAGCGTGCACGGCGAGGCCGCCGTTTATGCGACGGGGAAAAAAATCGCAACTTTCGAAACACCGTCGGCGCACCGTGGATCCTCGGGGGGACCCCCCTCCGTCCGATCCGGACGCGGCTCCTCGTTGCTCTTTGACATCGGCAGCTCCCTCGGCCGGCGGGGTCCTTTTAATCAGTCATGCTCGCCCAAGGTCGTCGGAGGATTTCGAGGCTCGTAGACCGAGGAGCCACGCGGGGCGGTCACGCTCCGACGGCCTCGGTGCACGTGTGACGAAACAGGTTCCTTTTCATCGATCCTCGATTGGACGTGATCCTCGCCCGGCAGCGTGTAAAAAATATATACAGCAACATCGAGACACTATCCTGCCATTTCGAAGCGGCTCCGCGGCCGTCACGTAATTCCGCTTTCTCGCGCCGTTAATCGATGGATCTCGCAGACATCTCGTGGCGTAATCGCTACTGATAAAGCGGCGCCTTTATCGGCGTGTCTGCGCCGACGTGCAACCTCGACCAGCGACCTTTCTGCGCGTATCTAACTGGGCGAAGCGCGGGCTACGCGTCTACGTGGTCCTTTCAAGCGAGACTATTTGTACGCCGCGGCTCGTCGAGAGCGAAACTACCGACGATCGGCGAGCGGCGATCGTGGGACACGTGTGGTTCCGAGCAACGTCTGGGGCGGATTCGTCGATCGATGAACGAGGCGGCCGATCGGATTGTGGTAGATCACTCCGCGACGGATCGCGGCGCGCGGGCAATTCTGTGAACGAAGGAAACTCGTGCCGCGTGAGTCGCGGGTGCCGACTGAAGTCTAAACGTAAGTGCCACCGCCTCCAACCTGAGGATGACGATCCCCTGGCTCCCTTACCCCACCCCGCCGCCCCGTGCACGCCGCCAGCGGCGACGGCGGCGACCAATCTCCTTCCTCTCGACCCGCCGCCGCCGCCGCCGCCAGCCTTCCGTGACATCTCCGTTCGTGCGAGAGCTGCCTCCAGTCACCCGCGACCCTCTGTCTCTGTCGCCCGCGGACCGACCGCCCGATCTCCCTCTCGTTCTACGCGACGCGTTGAAATTCGAAACGACGCGTCCGCGAAATCGCGTGCGCGCCCCGAAACGTAATTGGCGCGAACGGGAATCGTCAATAGACGTGCGGAGCGATAAAAATTGTCGCCGGGGGAAAGGGGATAATGTCTCTATCGAGACGCCCAGGTTGCGTGGACGTTTGATGTTCAGAGTTAATTTTTTTGGGTATCTTGTTTGCGGGCATATATAGTTTGGTATTGGATAAATCAATTTGGGCGGAGCGGAGTTTTAAGACTGAGTACTCCACTGCACACTTTTTTTAACACTGAGTGAAAAAGTGACACTAATAATAATTTCAATTGTGGGTAATGAAATAGATTGATAGGAAGTAGTAGCGATCAATCCAATGCTTGGGTTTCATTTTAGAAGGATCTAGCGGTAGTAATTCAAACAAAAATACTCGCGATGTGTTCGAACCCATCACTACTATCACCACAGATTGCCCAACTCTGAGTACACAAGCCACCGACCAAGGAAATGAGCTGTGGAAGAGTTTCCCTGGTCAGGACTGGTGGGAGGTAATCAAAGTTGATTCTTTCTTCGACCCCAGGGTAGTTAAGAACGATACAACGCCTTGTCACGTATAGGAACTGGATCCTGCCGGTCGGCGACAGGTTTGGAATCGAAGCTGGCAGTGTGGAATTGCTCAGCTTGGTGAATTATGCATGATCACCGTAATCGGAAAGACAATCGATTGATCAGTTGAAATAAAGCGCGCGCGTATTCACGCGCATTGGTGAGCGCCACGGTTTAAGGGACGAAAAAAAAACGGTTAGCGCTTGCTCTAAATTTGTAGTTAAAAATACACGCAGCCCTCGTTACTGCGAACACGTATGCACATACGCCGTGCACACGTGTCGAGCAGCGTTGGAATATATAAAACCGAATCGTCCTTTCGCTACAGATCGCAATTCTGAGAGTTCCTTTTCACTTTCAACTAAAAAAATCCACTCACCATCGATGATGAGCATTTTTTCCTCGCAGAACAAGTCATCTTGCTCCGTGCGTTCCCTCTTTAATTTGGCACCTGAAACAGCGCAAACCAAAAAAATCAATTAAATCCACCAAAGCTGAAAAGTTCATACATTATGGAATATTCTTATTGCTATTATTACTTCGACTATTCTTTTTATCAGAATACCTTCTTTAGCATTATTCGCCGTGCAGATTCGCATCGGGAACATAAAAATGAATTTCTCCGAGGTTCGCGAGCGCAAGGTTTGCAAGTTTAAATGCGCGTTGCGCCCGAGAGTATTCGCCTTTCCCCTTTCTCCCTGCGCGCGATGTCACCGATAAACGGCGACAGCGTGCGGCGGCCGGGAAAAGCGGTAACAAGCGCCGAGCGCGGCGAAGCGCAACGCGTCACCGTTCCCGTCGCGCTTCCATCGTTCTCCTCTGCCCGGAGATCCTTCTTGGATTTTCTTGGCAGCGCGTCGCGTCGCGTCCCGCCCCGCGTGCAGACGGCGCGGCTGAATCCACAGGTCGATAAGGTATGAAAAATTGAAAGAGGCGCGTCTCCACGTGCTGCGGCGGTGGGGATGGGCAAGGGTATTCCCCTAGGTCAGCAGGGTGAGCGGTAACGCTAGGTGACGCGGATGGTGTGAGGGGAGAAAGGAAAAGGCCGGGGAGCCTCGTCTCGCTTCATCCTTCTCGCTCCCTTCGTCTCCGGGTCAGCCGAGGAGTCGGCAACGTCGCAATTGATCTGGACGCCACGCGGCCGGACGCGCGTGGTGGGGGATTCGCCGGGGACAAGGCGCATGCGCACTCGAGCAACTCATTTGCCCGCGTGCTCGTCCGCCGATACAGTGCGCTAGCTGCGTTCCGCCTGCGCTTTGTTCCCGTTTCTCCCTCGTTCCCTAGTCCGATCTTATGTCGTTTCATTTAGAATCCGGTCGATTCTATTTACTTAATCCCTCTCCCCGCGTTGTTTTGCATCGGCGACTACGTTTGCTCTCATTTGTCCGTCCCTGTTCCTTCGGTCCAGCCTATGTCGTTTCCGTTCCGAGTCTATTCCGCTGGATTCTACTTTGTCCTCGCCGTTGTTTCTTGCCCGGTGAGCACGCCTCTCGCTTGCTCCTTTCTAAAAATGCCCCCACCCCGATTGTATTCTTTGCCTACTTTCCTCCTACCGCAGCGTTCTCTCCCTCGCAAACCCTCGCCCTCTACTTTCCCCACTCTGACCTGTTGGTAGTGCTCTCCTACATAGAGAGGCAAGCTAATCTGCGCGTATCTATCCGGTGTAACGAACACGTCTCGACGGTGACGACGAGTGGGCTACAAGCGCCCCTGCGTGAGAGCCTTGGAACAGCGTACAGGCGAACCTGACTGATGCTGTGCGCGCGGTAGGAGTGGTAGAGATGGTAGCGGTCGATCGCACACAGCTAGAGGCCTGGAATAGTCGAGCAGCGCGGCGACGCTGATTCCAATGTCGACGAACTTCGGCGCACAGTGTTTCGCGAAAGTATTATGTACAAATGTGCACAGAATAGCACGATATCCACATAGCTAACCAAAGATTTTTCAATGTCCCATTGAATCCCCTACCAGGCACAACAATATTTCGATACGAAAAGAAACTAAACCCCTCCATGTGTCCATGGGCGCGATCCAGCGCTCAAACACCGCGGCGCATATAGTTAACGATCTACGGTCAACAATTTCCGCACAAGGCGTGCGCCGGGCGGTGAATCCTAAGCGGCTAAACGTCACTGGATTCATAATCGAACCAACGCCTCGCGTATAGAGAAGACGATGAACCTTTCAAACCTATATGCTCGGCGTGAATTTTTCAATTAATTAACCGCGCAAAGGAGAGAAATCGTGGTGGCTCGGGTACGTACGCGATCCAGCCTTTCCCTGCAGAATTCACGCTCTGCACGGGGTTACGTGCGAGACGTGCGCACGCCACGCGTGTTATGAAGTTGTAACGCTGAATTGTAAAGCATCGTTTAAGTACACGATAGACGGACTTAAATTATCGTTTAACGCGCATTGCCTGTTATATCACGCATCGCCGTGCCAGCGAGCACGCGCAACGCGGCAACGGACCGGATGCGCGGAGATAGGGAGCGAATTACCACGTTTAAATCATCCGTATTACGGATCGAGCCCCGGGTACCTACACTCGGTTTTCCACTACGCAAGTCACCACTGACCTACCGAGTCCCCGAACTCGGCCCGCGAATTTCAAACGCTCGTACACTTTTCATCGGGAGAATGCTAAGCACGAGCAAGGTAAGTGTCCCTATTATCGACCTGCCACTTTTGTCCAGTTAAAGTATTATATATTTATTAATTCGTTTATTATTAGTTTGCTATTATGGCATCGAGTAGTAAGTCTAGGCAATATAAAAGTCCCAGACGCCGAAAATACTAAGGTAATTAAATACCATAAAATTGAATATCTTAATTAAAGCAGAAAGTGTTTGTATGTTTGTCTGTCGCTTAAAAACTTTCGAACGATAAACTCTGACGTCGCGAAATGTGTCCCAGCTGATTATGACTAGCTAATCCAGATGAATGTGACTATTTTCACAAAAAAAAAAATAAATAAAAAAAATTTATTTTATTAAATCAGAATCTAAATTTCGGGCGAAGCCGAGTAGTAAAGCTAGTATTATATAAAGCTGCATAACTCAATACTAAGCAGGCATTATGTATTACTAGCTTTACCACTCGGTTTCGCCGGAAACATAGATTCTGATTTTATAAAAAAAATTATTTATTTATGTTTTTAACCGACAGACAAACACAAACACTTTCTGCTTTATATATTAAGATAGGGGAGAGTTTCCAATATCGTAACGGTCACCTAAATCGTACCGCATCAATTTCTCAAAAATTAATGAATACAAACGACGTCTGATGATAAAAATATCAAGTAAATGCGAAATAAGAAATAGAAACAAAACCTTTCGAGTTTATACCCTATTTTCTGCGTGCTACAAGCATTTAAAAAAATCAGCTATGATTGATGTAACTTTTTACCAGTCTATTTTAGCTGATAATAATCAAACAATGCAATTTTCTCCTGTATTTATGTATTTCTCTAAAAGCGGGTTTAATGTAGAATATTTTACATTCATTTTAAGTACATATTACATTCATTATAAAGTTTAAATTTATATTTATAAATAAATTGATCATGTTTCCTAAATCGTACCACTACAATCGTACCAGTAGGATTTGACAACTCGTGTGTTATATAGGTTATGTACATATATCATATACATAGTTTATTGCGGCCTGTGTGTGATTCATATACATATGTATATGTAACTATATAATAATCATTACTGCATATTGAATAGTTTCTTCTCTATTTGTTATTGACACTATTTTTATTGCAGGTACGATTTAGGAGACCGGTTGCCTAAATCGCACCTTTTACAGTATGTGACAAAAAGATTAATAACAAATTAATTTGTTCTGAACAAAAGGTTAAGCGTATAATAGTAGGTGCTTAAAAGACCAAGCTCCAATATCCAATAGTCATTTCCGTTCAAATTAGTACCAAATATGAAATATAACTTAGAATGTCTTAAGTGGTACGATATAGGCAACCCTCCCCTACTAGTGTGTATTCTAGGGAACCCCCAATCTAGGGGATATAAATTTTAAGATACTTTAAGATCTTATTTCTGTTATCGTTCAGAGTTTACACCTTTCCTTTAACCACTGTGCTGTATATTTTTAATTTCTTTTAGCTAACAATGTGGCCGGTGGTGTTGACCCGAGAAGGGTTTAAAACGAAGAAATTTCGATTTAATTGCGCGTAACCAGCGTTTATCGGCGGGATAATCGGAACGATAAGGGTTCTCTCTGGATAACGCCGCCGACGAGGAAGAACCATCGACGCGCGAGGGCAAATTCGAGACGGAACCGTCGGGCGCGCATTTTCCCCGTCTCGCGTCGCGTTTAAACCGTGCGCATAGAGGCGTGACCGTGAAAACAAGGGATCGATCTGCCGATACGTGTATGTTCACCTTCCTTTAAGGTTTCATCGCGACCCACGGGGAAAATAGCTCGACACGAGGCAATGTAACTATTGCACACGTATCTCCTCGCGTGCCTCTGCAATAAAGCACGGACTTGGGATACGAACATTTCGAGACCGTGACGTATGCCCATCCCCGCTAACCAAATAACCTTCTCCGAAAGCAAATGTTCCCTGTCAAACCTTTCCCACCTAAACCCTGCGCCGTCTGAACTCTAAACATTCCATCACGTGTCATCCTATTTAATACAACTCCCTGCAAAACAATCGTCTAAACCCTCGCCTCGAGATACATCCCTCTCGCCTGCTACGAAGATCATAAAAAATGCTGCGGATTTAACCAGTCAGCTCAGATTTCATTCTTACTTCAGTTTCAGTTCGAGTTCAGCGGGGGGACTCTGTCAGATGGGACTTTGCGACCAGTGTGCCAACGAAACGGTCCTCCCGTACACGGTTATATTCGAGGGAAACTTTTCCTGATAAGCAAGGTTACGATTGGGGCGAGCGCTTCTTCGCCGAATCGTGGAATCGGGAAGTAGTTGAGTCGGAAAGAAGTCGTACGGGAGTTCGGAGACGAGATTCGACCCTAGCGTAGAAGGGTGTTCTACCGAGCGGCATCGTTATCGAAAAGTCTCGTCATGTTACAGTCTTCTTAGTTTTAGCGTTAAACATATAGTTCCTTAAAACGAGAGTCTCCTTCCACCGCTCCTCTTATATAATAAACAAAGAAACGTCGGTTACGGTCGATATCATGGAATCGCAATTTGTCCCGCCGCTTATGGAGTACACACTATCGCCGTCGATTCCCGTCGCCCAGAGTGGCATACAAAATTTAATGCATATTCGATACACGTTTGCCAGCTCGCCTGACACATTCATTCGGGCACACGTCGACGCGCCCCGGCTCACGAAACGAGAAGATCGATCTGACCTGTATCCTATGCATTTTTTGTCTGCCTGCGTTCCTTCCTTCCGTAAACGCCTACAGGTCGCAGTAAATGCAGCGAGCTTCTCTAAGCGCGAATGAATATAATTCGAAGATGTACCGGGGCGCCGTGTACAGCTCATGTATACGGGAATGGCTTAACGCGCCAGCGATAATGGACCGGCCTATACAGTGGGCGGGGAAGAAATCTAGCGGTGTACTTGGGACACGTTCAAGTGGATATATAAAGCGATGCCCTTGGGGGATACAATTCGCCAAACGTTACTACCAGAGGCGACCTGTACCCCTTTGGAAGAATATTCCCACGTTCCCTCAGCGCAGCTACCATTGCCAAGAGTGCGGTATGTACCAGTGGTGTGTCTTCAAAGTCCCGAACGGAGTCATTGGAAGGCGGAGCCTTCTAAACGGCGCGCAGCGTTTCTCTATGCCAATTTTCTCTGTCCTCGCGTAGAAAACGGCTACAGCCCCGGCCCACTTTCTAGAATCGCGCTGTACTTCCCCCACCCGCCCAGCACACCGTGCACCTCGCGCGGTTGCCTACGCGCGTTCCCCTCGCCAATCCCCTCCGCCCGCCGCTCCGCCGTCCATTGCGTGCAGCGCGCAGCACAGGCGCAAGGGAATCGCTGGCGATCGTAAACGAACCGCGCGCGCGATAAATCAGATGCGTGCTCGATAACGATGGAAAAAGCCGCGTGGGGCCAAGGGGAGTCCCTACGATACCGATACACGGGGGCCAGGCGGACGGAGACGGACGGCTGTCGAACGGAAAGGAGAAAGGGACGGGCGCGAGTGGCACAAAGAGACAAACAGAGAGAGGCAGAGAGGGGCGGGAGGAAAGGAGCGCGCTGACAAACACAACGCCCGTGCGCGAGTAGGTGGCGCGCTCCGTGAATGAAGCACAAAAGCTGTCCCGTAGTTTCTAGAGTCAGTGACCGGGAGGGGGGGCAACCCCCAGCACCCCTCCCCCCGCCCCCGGCCGTCCTACTACCTGAGTATCCAGGTTCGTTCCTACCATCGTCACCCGTAGCACCACGGTCACCATCGTTACCCCTCCGAAAGCGATATCGTGCTAACCCCCTCCCGCCCCCACTCTAATCCTCGATCATCTTCCCCTCCCGCGCAGTGCCCGCCGATCCGTTTCCCCTCGCTCCTGTCCAGGCCAACCTGACTCGTACCCTTCTCCGTGCCTGCACCTAAGTCCTAACTTCCGCCACCCTTTCGCGGGTCACTCTCTTTGCCTTTATGCGTGCCCGTTCCCGACGGCTCCGCTCGCCGTTCACGTCGGATCGACGACCAGGGGGGAGGGCCCCGGTGCATGCAAGCGCTCACGGTCGGATCGCCTCTCCCCATACCTCCCGTTTTACCCTCTCTCTCTCTCTCTCTCTCTCTCTCTCTCTCTCTCTCTCTCTCTCTCTCTCTCTCTCTCTCTCTCTCTCTCTCTCTCTCTCTCTCTCTCTCTCTCTCTCTCTCTCTCTCTCTCTCTCTCTCTCTCTCACACACACTCTCTCTCTCTCTCTCTCTCTCTCTCTCTCTCTCTCTCCCTCCCTCCCTCCCTCCCTCCCTCCCTCCCTCCCTCCCTCCCTCGACTTCTGAACCGTCGTATCTCCGCAACGCTCGTAAACACCTCGCGTCGCGGCCCTTGTCGATCGCGATACACTTTCGTGCGCTCCGATAACGAGCGAGAGGGACCGCCGACAACAAAACCTTCGACTTTAGCGTCCGCTCGGCGCGGCAACGATAAACGGGCCGCGTACAAACACATGTGCGATCGGCCGCACGGCCGCGGTACGATTCCAGATAACTCTCAGTTTATCGCGGATCGCGCCGGAGAGAGCGGCGGAGGCGTTTCAGCGTTTGTCAGTCGGCGGCCGGGGGAGGGTGAGAGGGACGCGAAAACTTCTAACCACGAAGGTGCAACCGTGAAAGGTGGCTGGCTGGTGGCGAGGTCCTTGTCGCTGGGATAGGCTGCCGGGATTACCGGTTCACCTCGGCAATGATCGTACGGCCCGCGATACATCGCGGGCGCACGCGTCGTTGGTCGTTTCGACAGTCTTTTTGCGAGGAGGTTATCGCGCGGATCGTTCCGCCGGTAAAAGTCAACGCCGAGGAGAAAGAGACCGATGGCACGGTAGCGTGCCGGTCACCGCGTTTTCGTGCTCGGCAACTGTTTCGCGTGTATCGAGGCTCGCTGAGCGAGATCGGCCGGTTGAGTCGTTGACCTGGGAAAACGCGGGAATCGAAGGGACACGGCCGATGGGATGGTCCTTTTTTCAGCGTTCGCGCGAACAGTTTCGCGATCGTTATCGCGAGGCATGGTTTCCAAGTAAACGGCCCCGATGGCGCGTAAAAACATAATCGTTTCGAAGCAAGTATTTTTTTTTATACTTGAAAAGAAATGTATTTTGACAAATCTTGTAGGGGCTCAGCAGTTTCTCTATGAAGAACTATAGCAGTGATTGCCAACGGGAGGTACGCGGTAAAACTTTTGGGGGCCCTCAATCTCCACTTTTTGATTTTATCACTCTTTGTGAATACAAAATTTAATATGTATAGGATTTAATATATGTTTTATTGTATTCCCATTGTTATACTGCAACTATAGTTTTATCTATCTATGCAAGGGGTCCGTGAAGCATAACAGGTTGAGAAACACTGAACTACAGTATACTCTTGTAAAACGTCTCGTCTCCTAACGAAATTTCTTTTCACAGCTGTTAAAACTAATTCTGATTGTAACAGTTTATTATGAAACTCATATACAAATGCACAGTAATAATTGTAGCACAATGGAAACTCCTGATATTAGCAAAAATGGTTTGTGCTGATTTGAGATACAGTGGGTGATCAAATTATTAGAGACACAGTACGAGAAATGTTTTTTGTGTTTGTGTAGAAATAAAATTATCCTTGCGACAGATAATGTTGTTTAAGTGTTGCCAAGTGTATATTTGCTAATTTGCAAACATCGATACTTCGTAAAAAAAAGTAATAAGAATTCAGCGTAACTAAGCTTATATTTAAACTTTAATTGTTTCAATGTAAAGTCTTCAATTTCTGCGGGTGGCTCTAAAATTTTCATCGTCCACTGTATAAGAGAAATGTTATCCCATACAGTTGAATGTGCTATAATAATCTTGCGCGATTCAGTATCCGAAAGGAAATGACATTCCCATTTCAACCGTTCGTATTGATGTTATTTTATCTAAAGTGCGGTATCGCGAACGTAAGAAGCGTGCGATCTACTGTCAGAATTTTTTATTTATGCGAACAGTGATATCTCCACGCTAGATCGGCTAATAGAGGTTCTACTGCGATTTTAAATGCGACTTTGTGATGCCGTAGACGGACCAACCGAAGGAAATCTAAACGTTTTTGTATTATTTTGCAGCGTGGTCTTTTCACGAAACTTTCCACTGGACGTTTTGCAAAAGACCATCGACGTGTCTGAGAGCCACTGTTGCGAGGGAAATCATACCTAATTTGGAGGCGGTGAACGCGTGGGTCATCGCGTGCTATTCGCATGTACAGTGCAGTGCTTCTCATTTCTGCGCGGAGCGTCGAAATGATATATTTCTTAAGACGAAAGACGATAAGAATGCTAAGTTTTTTTTTCCAGGAAAACGTTATCACGTCAATCTCGCGGTTTTATTGGGAACGAATATCCGATTTTTTGAACTTTAAACATCGAAGCCTTTTTCGCAGCGCAAGCAGTACACGCAGAAATGCAAAAATAATAGTCGTGGAAATTTTCCGATTGACGACTACACGCTACGCCAATATTATTTGTTGTCAGTGGTACTACGAAAATTTCCGAAAGAACCTAAACACTGATAAGCTATCGAACGAGTGGCAATGAGTGCAATTATCTATTGGACCCGAAAAATATGAGCAAGGTTAGCAACTTTTTCGCCGCGGAGTACCGCGATCGGGCAATGAACGGGCATTCAATTATAACGATTCTTAAACCCATTCGTCCAGAGTGCGACTTTCATTTACAATATTTGAAACTTAATTGCTACTCTCGTTAAATCTAAGAAATTTGCGCGAATGTGTGACACGCGAAGAAATAAGTGAATCTAGAGACATTACTTGCCTCGACACTGGATCACTATCAAGATCAACGGAAGATTTCGAGAATGCAATCAGGCTTGCGAAGCTCATGCTTCCATGCTTCACAGCGTGTCACTAAAATACTGGGGCAGATAGAAACTTAATAATAATTTCGAAATAAAAGTATAAATGAAATGTACGAACGTTAATATAAAACGTTAACAATTGCCTGCAAAGCCAAAATGAACTTCCAGGTCCTAAATTATATTTTTGTTCCATCGATTTTCACAGCAATTTTCTATTTCTCATGGAAATAAATTGAATATCCGAGGATCGTACGGTTAGACACGTACAATCAACGAGGAGAAGGCAAACCCGACGGTTTAACCGGCAAAATTCGCTCGCGTCAGTAATTTCGTGACTCACTGTATATATGCTCGTACGTATTGCGAACAGTCGGCGAAAAGTGGCGCGTGGTACTCACCACGTGGCTCGTTGGAGTTGTGATGGTTGGAGTGGGGGGCAACGGCGAGCGGATGATCGGAGGAGGAGGAAGAGCTGCTCGCGAGGCGCTCCCTCTTCTTCTCCTGCTGCTCGACGAACCGCGCCGCTTCCAGCAACGTCTCCAGGCTCATCCTGACGTTGCCGACTCGCTCCACGACGAGCCCTGTCCCCCTTCAAGATCCTCCGGGAGATTGAGACCCAGCGATCGGACCGTCGATTCCCGTCGCCGGCTCGCGAGGACGAAGAAGTCGAGAGCCCGTTCTCGTGTCTCAACCCTCCTCTTTTTCTGCTGCAGCCAGCCGCGGGTGGCAATCTGCGCGCGAAAACAAAAACGAAAAAAAAAAAAAAAAAGAACGATCCAGCGTTACATCGAACATGCACCACACTGCGATGTCATTGCCGCGAGAACGGGAGGGGGGGCTGGGTGGGGGATGTGGTAATCTCTGACGGTTCTTAATTCGTCGACCTTGGCGGACGCGAGAAGAAAGGTCGTAATAACGTAAATAATCCACTATCCCGCTCGTGCTCCACCAAGACCGAACAGAGCGAGGTTCACTGAATAGAGAACAGGGCGGGTGGGGTACCGACGAACTGGATATGATTCGACACTGATCGACGTCACTAGAGACGTGAAATTTTCTATTACCGTAGGAAAGTCACACATGTTACACTTTCTCCTTTGTCTACAGGAGCACCCGGTATACTCGAGCTATTTTAACAAGACCCCGGCTACGTGGCTGTTTTTATAATGTTTTAAACGTTGCTGCTCGATAATATTATTAACTTGTTCGAACAGAGCTGCAGACGGTACGGGCACGACCGGTGTCTGAGCATACGTCACGTGACGTACGCGTGACGTAACGCAGTCGCGCGGGAAGCTTTATCCCCACCCGCGTACACGTCTTCGTAATACCACACGGAGCAGGGACGCGCAAGCGCAACGTGCGCTTTCCTGGAGCGCAGAGAGCATTAGCACGCATCTCAAGTTCCGATCGCTGGAAACAATCTAGCAGCCGAAAAGGGCAATAAAGCGCCGAAAGGGCAGGCACCGTTTTTTTTTCTCACTATTTACACCGAAGAATCGAATTATCAGCATGCTTTTCCGAAGATTAGCTTTCTGTAATAAAATACGCAGAACTGCCTTCAAAGAATTGATAAACACTCGAGATATGACAAGTTCGTAGACGGAAAAGTTAAAACACGAGTTTTCGACTGTTACATGCGAGGTGCGAGTGAAATAAAAGAGTTTTATCCAACATGAAAGAAGTTAATAACAACAGCATACATCGCCTCGGTTGCTCCCAAAAATATTGTTTCGAAGGGAATGGTAAGAAGTGGCCAGAAACCGAATTTTAAGAATTGACAAAGATTCGAGAACTCTTAGAATTCGAATTTGGAAAAGTTGGTTTTTCTAATTGACAAGGTTTCGTAAGAAGAGATTAAAATTTGAAAGTGACATACATATTCGTTTGACGGGGCATCGTCGCATTTAGGCGAGTCGGATTAGTTTGACTGTTGTCGCTACGTAGCATCGAAAGCAGGGACGAGAGAGTCGTTACGTGGCGTTCGTACGCGCAAGAGCGTGCTCGCGAATACGAGAGCTCGTACGCGAATGTATGTAGGCTTGGTATCGGCCGCGGCAAGCCCCGAGAAATCAGTCAGCGAAGAAACAAGGCCCAGGAGACAGAGGCGGGAAAGGCGAAGCAGAGAAACGAGGTTCCGCCGCTGATTTGAAAAGTAGATATATCCCGGGCAGCGTAATCGCGAAAGCGTACCACGATCGCGGAGCGGGTAGAATTGCGTTCCGTGGCACGGCGGAACCACCGGGAAATAGGAGAGAGAAACGAGGCAGCGCGTCGGGCTGGTAAAAGAGTAGTCACGTCTCTTCCATAGTACGAAAAGTCAAGAAGCGTGCCGTGCACCGAACGAGCTCCTTAAACTGACAAAGCGACACACACGTTAGACGGGCGACGCACGCACCGTTGGCCAATAGGAGCTTGCGATAACGTGACGTCATGAGTTGAAGTACCGTGCGATTGGCTGGGTCTATTATGGCACGGAAAACACGCCACGCAACCACCTATACACATGTTAATTAAATAGGCGATAGTCCTGACGAGATAATGTTCCGCGATGGCTTTTAAACGGGCGTGGTGAGGCTAGAAACGGATAGAATATGATCAGAGACTTACGGGTACGCCGCGACTGTGTCCCGGCCGCAATGGAAACACGCTGGAACCCACTTTCACGGTGGAAATCAATTTCTTGGGAGAATATCTGCGGTATTTCCGCTGTCAGGCATGCGACACATGCGGGCGATCACGAGGCACACGTAAGTTTTACGAACAGCAGACGATCTCGCGACGTTTCACAGCACACCGACGGTTATAACCTGATCGATCTAGCGCGTGGCAGAAACATTTTACAAGTGCTAACCACTGCGCATCAACAGCCATGCTTGCTTGGCCACGATTCACGTGTCTGGGGTCCGAGGTATAGACCAATCAAAGCGCGACTCATGACGTCACCTGGCTGTATCGACCAATGAACGCAGCCCATGTGACGCAGCACTCCGCTGGGCGTGTAAGAGAAGTGTCGAGCTGCTGTATATTGCTCGTTGGTCGGCGCACTTTTTTCGCGATTTTCTTAAATTCCCGTCGGCATCATCGCGAGTTACGTGCCGAAATGGGATTTCGGGAACGGCCGATAGTTTTTGCGAGCGGGCTTACCTTCCGGTGGACGCCAGAACGGACGAATATCGCGACAATCGTACACAGCACACCCGACACCCGGCTCGCCCGGGCAAACACTCACTCCGATCTCGGCGGCGTCACCCTCTGCCACCTTTTGTCACGTTCCTTCTCTGTCACATGGATCGGTGCTGCGCGCTGTTGCCGCATCTACCATATGGAAGCATACACTTCATTGTTTACCTTTGCGCGCGCGCCAAAACTACGTACCGTCACTTTTTCGAAAGCCAATTCTATTGTTGATTCCTTTACAGTTTATTTAAAATCGAATACGCGTCCCTGTATGCTCTCAGCCGATCCAATACAAATAACATCACTCTCCCATCGTCAATCCATCGAATGTCCCTCGATAAATCTAGCAAATTAGTTAACAGAGATTACTTCGTGGAACCGAAACTACCTACATGATTAATCAAACAATGTCAAATTTAAAGAAAAATTCTTATTACGCTTAGTTGAACAAATATATATATATGATTTATGCGTTATTGCTTAAAAACATGGGGATCTTTAGATGGTAAGCACAACTAAGAGTTCTGTGGCTTATAAACGTATACAGGATATTGAAAATTGAAGATACAAATTGTATGGAGAACTTAAATAAATAAAGGTCATCGGTGATTGAAATCAGAATTCAGATTTCAGTGGTTTTTTATCTCAGAAAGTATATTATCACCATGTATATACGATAAATAAAACATTTGTAAAAATCATGTAAGTACATTTACACAACATGAACGTTATATACTCATTTTTGTAATTGACAATAAAATTTACCTATACTGTATGCAGCAACATTTCCTTCCCAAGAAACAGGAATAAAAATTATCATTTACTACACATTTGCAGAAATATTTTACTTCGAAATGTACACTTCGCACAAAACAAACACGCGCTAATGTGATTTTACAGATTAATCTTCAACAATTCTGTGTAACCTTTAAAATGATCATAGTGTAATTTATTTCAAATTATTAAACACGATAGTTTTGTTTATTTTATTTTTTTTTCAAGAAAAATTAACTAAATTTCGTACAAGTTTTTTCTTCTATGATTTATAATCTAAAACAAATTCAGCAGTAGAAAATATGACTAGAATTTGCACAAAATATTATATACTACAATCTACATACAGATCTTAGTAAATAATATTACTATGGAATAACATTTTCACATTACAAATTTGAATGAATTCAGAATTACGCATAACTCGCATTTTAAACGTTCTTATCAATCCTGCTAAATCTTTTACTGTAGATAATGTATTCTTGATGAATTTCGTAGAAGTTGAACTTTTGTTCGTACCAAAATATAGTTTCTTTCCAAGTTTTCACGGCAGCTGTCGCCGACGATCGCAGCTTCCAATGTCACGTACAATTAATGTCAAGAATATACCACAGTAAAAGTATCAGTACAAATTTAATGTCTTGTGTTGCTGATTTGTAATAAATTATTTAATATTTATTTACATGGCTACTGAATATATTTTATAGAAACTGTACAAACATAAGAAATATAGTCATGGAACGAAACTATAATATTACTGTATTTTTATGTTTGTACGCGAAAGCACCTTCGTTCGTATTCAACACAATCATTTTCAGAGTCTTATTTCCATTTTTCAGCACATGCAGAAATTTCATCCTAGAACTTATTCATTATTTTGCGAGATAACTTGCTTCATATTACATTGTGCTATGAAAAGAGCAAAAATACTGTAAAGAAAGAATTATTACAAATTTAAAACAGAACATTCAAAGAATAACTTTACAAACTGTTTTCAATATAATACTTCGTCTAAACACAAAATACACTCTAAGGGCGCGATACTAATGGTTTGCGGCATGTCACTGGCAATATTCTTCACATTTCCTAGCAGTCCTTTTAATAAGTATACAATTTACATTCATTGAGCAGCACCGCGCGTTAAAAACAATGAGTCGGGCCACCTACGAGGTTCTCAAAGTTAATAATAAATATGCAGATCCGTTTCCTACGCGAGAAATTTTGGAATCGGAACCAACCCAATTAATGCCTCCCTAAAGGTAAGTAGCACGTTGAATTATTTACCTTACGATACTGCAGACTCAATAATGGATGTTTATGAACACTTTATAGTCACTACAAAAATGTTTACAGAATCACTTGTTTTATAGCCAGAGCCAAGAGAAAGTATTATGATGTTTCACCCTTTTATATAAGTTATTTATTTTTTAATTTTTTTTCTTACTTAATATTTTGTTCAGATACTGTAAATCTCAACTAACATACGGATAAACAATTTTAACTAAACAACGCTCTGTCAAAGCATTGGTTATCTGCTCAGATTACTAACATAAAGGTGCTTCAATTCCGTCTTTGGTGTGTTTTCGAACAGGGCAGCTCGATTTTGTCCTTCCCCTTTCTTCACCCAGTGACCATACACTCTGAATGCACAACCATCAATTACCTACAAATATTAGACCACATATTATTCTATTTAATTGAAAATGCCAGTTAAATTAGCCGATTAAATAACTTCATGTTTTGAAATTAAATCGACAATGCTTCCTATCGCAAATGCGCCAATGCCGTTTTATATCTGATATTTCGTCACAAAATTTATTAAAATAATCGCAAAGGAATACCTTTCGTAGAACTTTGATCCTATAAGGATCGGTGCACGCCACGTGAGTCGAAAGAGGTTCGGGTGTCGTATGAAGCCGTTTGATACGTACCACTGCGCGAACACAAATGATAGCTAACTGGAATCTTTTTCTTGCATTAAATGATTTTGCCTTTAACTCCTGTGTAAAATATAAAATAAGATAAAAACTGGGAAAGTATTTGAATAAGATATTAAATCTTACATTTTATTAAATGGTGCCCTGCAAGAAAAGTATCGTTAAACGAATAGACAATATTAGCAGCGATATACACAATAATGAAATAATTTACAAAACTGTACATTAAATGGTTCTAAAAAAAACGAAAGCTTTTATCTTTAGAGTGTCACGCGATTTTTATAAACTTTCTTCACGAAGCATACGGAAACAGAACAAGCAATAAGGGACAAGTTGATGTACATACATAGAAGGTTTGAAGTATTACACTTTTATAATTCTTTGATTTACCATGCCGAGTTAGTAGTTAATGCTTTTTTTTTATTACTATTAATTAATTAATGTTCAATGCACATTTACGTATTCATGCCTTAATAAACTTTTCCCATGCTTGAAGGAAACGTTATAAATTTTCTTTTTTTATTGAACAATTGTAAATCAGTTATGCACAATTATATTCAATGTTTATGTTTATGCTTTGCTCCTGGCACATCTAGATAAGAGTATTCTTAATGTAGTGTGTTTAACAAACTCGCAAAACGGAAACATAAAACGAGATAAACGTATACATTAAGTTTTAATTAATTCGACGTATTAATAAAAATCAAATTAATCGGTAGAACCCACATTTAACAGCAAACAAAATAAAAACAAAAAGAATTTACCAAAGCTAACTGAGATATCCTACTCAGACGCCGCGAATTAGATGATAGTGAACGTTTTAGAGGAGCGATGTCTTGATCCCACAGCTGCAATTCCAATAATTTTCTATACATCGTAATATTACAATATCCTTCCTTAAAATAACTGTTTCCAAATTAGTAACATTTACTCAACTGCGAGACAGACGTTTCACATTGTTTTTGTGAAGCAAGTATGTCGTGTTGCCGGTACACAGAGTTGAAGACGTAAAGCAAACAAAGAAAAATGTATAACCATGAATATAGTACACTTTCTTTCGAACGAATACATAAAATAAATAATGGCTTGAGAGTATCCTGTCTTTTTGTGTGAAAATTTACATGTTACAATGCAAATACATATGTAGCGTTAAAGATATTTACCACTGTATGAAAAAACGTATGCTCCAACGCTTCTTTGATAGAAATCCTCTTCCTAGGATCAATGACTAGTAACTTTCTTATCAGATCTTTTGGGGCTTCTGAAAACACAATTCAGATATAAAAGTAACAAAAGCTTAAACGACTGTATTATAAAATAAAAGCATAAGGATATGTACTCTAATTATTGGCAACCGAAACGTGCATTATGTTCGAAGATTTATTAACAACAACCCTTACCTTCAGCGTATTATTCATGCACGGAGCGAATCGCATTAAGAGAATTATCTAAGATGACAATACTTTCCCGATATTATCGTGGATTATCATTTCACGTTTACGCATCAATACTATCCGAAGTTCGTTCGAACTTCCACCTAAATAAAATATTAGGTCTGCGTCTCGCGCGGGTTTGTAAATTTTACACAAATTTAACAACTCACAATCTAATTTGTAAGACAAATTCTTATCATCGCCCATAGAAATGTAATGCGTTCAATCATTTCAACAGCGTACAATAAAACGAAATGGAAAGCAAACGTGCTAAACAATATTTGAAAACAGAGACGAAATTTAATACAATCGCGTTTCGTTAATAAGGCAGAGCATTCTCATCTTTATTTCTCCCGGTTTCTATTATATCTTCAAGGTGCCGTTTATTTCTCACAATATAGTATCCTCTCACTCGCATATGTACGAGAAATAGCGAGGATAGCGACGAGCGTATAGAGAGTATAGCGAGAGGATACTATATACCGCATTGAGTTGGAATAAAATCTTCTGGAAACGATGCATACTAACACATTCAGATTGTTAATTAACAAATTCAGTGCCATCGCTGTCACAGCGGCCCTCCACGCGCCACTCCACCGTCAACGATCATTCGCTTATACATAAATCAAGCGCAAATCTACTCTCTATACAACGGTTTAAAAAACAACCATCCTTACGAATCTATAACTACGTTCTACGTTCGTTCTAATAGCCAACGATCGTCACCTGTTATGTCTGCCCATTCCGGGGATGTGAACGTATATTTCCCTTCCATAATATTCCTAAGCATGACCATCTGCTTCCTGTGCCAAAAAGGTGGGCAACCAACTAGCAAAGTAAACATAATTACCCCACAGGCCCATCTAAAAATGAATTAATCGATATGGCACCACAGTAAGAATTCAATTCTTATATTATTGCTACGAATATAAATTCGCCTATACTAAATCGGGTTCAGCTTACACGTCCACCTCGTAGCCGTAGCCTTCTGCGTTTTCGAACATATTGCACTTCAGCACCTCCGGCGCCAAGTACCCGGGAGTACCGCAGAGATCTGCGAAAGAACATCGATAATTAAAATTAGACATTCCTACGGATTGCCCAACCGTGTTGCGTAATTCCTTTCCTTTTATAAGAATAACAATCGCGAACCGTATAATTTGTCTCCTATCTTCAATACTCTAGCGAAGCCGAAATCCGTGATCTTTATATTCAGATTGTCGTCCAGCAATATGTTCTCCGGCTTCAAGTCTCTATGTACAATTCCTTGATTATGTATATGTTGGACTCCTTCGAACACTTGTCTCATGATGTAGCGCGTCTTTTTCTCGGAAAGAGTAACAACAGACGTGAGGTAGTCGAATAATTCTCCGTTCTTGCAGATCTCGAATATTAAAAAGATGAATGTACTAGATTCGAAGACATCGTGCAATTCGACTGGAAAGGTAGAAAATCAGGGTTGCGTATGAATTTCCCCGACGACAGAATCGCGTCCGTCTCCGCGCGAGACGTGCGCTCGGAACGGATCGAGCGCGATTAGCTCCGATTCTGCGGCGTCTGGAGACTTACTAATATAATGATGGCCGGCGACTCTACGAAGAATCTGCACTTCCTGCAGCGTGGCGTCTTTCATGGTGTGGCCGTCCTCGTTAGTTTCGTTACTAATATCTATAATTTTAGCCGCATACTCTACGCCTGTTTCCTTTTCTATACATCGTCTCACCGTGGAAGATATTCCTCTGCAAACATTAATGTAGCATTTAACTGGCGCAGCGGAATATCCGGACGGATACTTGAAATGGATTATTGAAAATTGAACAGTTCTCCCACCAATACTAACGCATTTGGAAGAAAAGTATATCGGAAATAGTGACGAAATGTATATGTAAAGTTACTGTATTTCGTGTTTATTTACGCATATATAGTACACGGTCCGTGTTTCGGGTTATCGTTAATGCTGTACAAATAAACATCATTCGACCAACAACTGACATGCATGAACGGATCTTTTGTTACATCTCTCCCTGGAATATTTCTTCGAGACTTTCATGATACAGAAATAAAGTGCGTCGCGTATCAACGGGTGCGCGAATTTGGGGAAATTCTCTGGAACAAACGACAGAGACGTCGAGCGATCGACGCTTCACACGAACGAGAACGAACGTTTTGTTTTCGCGCAGCGTTTGGCCAGTGCCCGTAGTCCGCCCCGTCGTTGGAGCTGGCTATCTCTTCCGGCGGGCCCTGTCATTTTCTTAGTTTACGAGAAAGAAAAAAAGAAAGAGGCGAGAGGAAGAAACAATTGTCATTGAATCGTACGTATTTAGCTTGGTCCAATTATATAATTGTACAGGTTAGTTTGCCCGAGGCGGTGAGAAATCCTCGGTTCGTTCGTTGTAATCGCGATGCACCAGGATCTAATAATATAAACACGAACATATCTATCATACGCCTGTACTCGCCGAACAAATAAAAATAGTACGTTATGTTGTTCCTCTCTCTCTCTCTCTATTCCATTCTCTCCGTTTTATCTTTTTTTTTTTTGTCAAATATCACGTGACGAACCTTCCAAGGATTTCTTTGGGTTCGTATTTCGCGTAAAATCCTTTCGCCGCGTCCTTGTCCGGCAAGAGGTCGTCCCCTTCGTCTTTTGCCATCATAAGCACAATATTTCTTTCATATAGGAAATATCACATTCAACAGCCACCGTGTAGATAGCACATGTTCCTTCAGCTTGAAAGGAACAAGTTCGAACGGATGGCTCCTCCGCCCGACGCGATTGTCATTATACGAATCTTTACAGAGCGTCGCGCTGGGATGCACGCCTACATTCTAAACGAACGCTGTTAACAGATATCACTGATCACCGTCCACCACCGATAATGGCTACGATAGATCCGTTGGGGAGACGGAGAGGTACACGCGAACGCATAAGCACTGTGAGAGGAACAATGGCGATAGCCGAGCGCGGAGTAACGAACGAAGAGGGCTCTGACGGAGCAACTGGGAAAGCACCGACCGCCCGCCGCGTGAAAGGGAAAACGAGCAAGCGGTAAATAGTAATCTATTATCGGACGAAAAATAGCCATCTCAAGGTGTGCACGCGTTATGCACGTCGATCTATACTCGACTGGTAAGTCCGACGTCACGTGACTCTGGCACATTACTATTTTAAATCATACGACTCCGATTGTTGCGCCCGTTTCATTTTTTGGCCCCGGACTCGGATAGGTCCATATCTGTCACGAATCCGTTCAGCACAGAGATTGATAAACGCAAATTAAGAGGGTAGGGTAGACGAAAAGCCATCATTTCTTACGAGCTTTATGCGATGTTTTTGGTATAAAATTTACAGTCTAACAGGGAGGGGGGAGAACGTCGTTTGAATTCTCATTCTTTCGATCCTGTAACTCCAAGTTACCCTCGGCAGTATGAATCTGTAAAACAGCATGTTTGGTATGGACTAACGATATACAGGGTGTCGCGTATAAACGTTACCGAACTGTCTTCTCCGTTCTGTCGGATAGAACAGTTCTGTAATGCTTTATGCGTGGGACACCCTGTATACGGTATGAATATAAATAGAAGCTACCGCTACCTCGGCTGCTCCTCGCAGTTTTGCCCTTAATGTCGATGGCTATTGTGTCGCACGATGCATCCATCGTTTCTTTTTCTCAATATTGCAATGTGGATGTTAGGGAGCAAGATTGCAGCAAAAATACGAGGATTCGATACATGGTTTCAAGGTAGGCGTAATGGAGTATGTGTTTACGGACCGCGCAGCTGCGCGAGCAAGGCCTCATTTTTCCGACATTCAATAGTGAGCTGCCTGACCGCAACAACGTATTTGCGTTGTTGCTCTATCAGAGTGGCTAGCTGACGACTCAGAGCATCCCTTCTGTTCTTCTCGTCGGCGCATCGCTTCTCCACCTACGAGAAACACGAATCTCTTATTAAAATGATTCTAGATTAAACTGAACAGAAAGCAGGGACTTCATTGTTGTTTCAGGTTCTGTGTAACATCTTCTGAAGTGACCGCTTTCAATTTTATAAAAGAAACTTGATACCATTGACCAAGTATTTCTGTGCGTTCTTCTTTTTAATTAATACGAATACAGAATTGCACAAGATTAGAGAGTTGTAAGTTCCTTTACCTTCGCTTTATTGCGTTTCACGCCCGCAACGATCGCGTCGAATTGCTTCAAAAACTGCTCCTTACCGCTCGTCGATGCCATTGCTCTGATAAAAACAGAAAACAGGGGTCACATAATCCCCTATCGGCGAACAATCGATGTAAACAGGATGTTTGCGCGCCACTCACTCGTTATAATTATCTTGGATGGAATTTAACAGCGACAACTCCTTGCTCAGGTAAAGCTTCGTGTCGTCCAGGGTGTTGTATAGAGTGTAATATTGCTTCGTTTCTTTGTGCTTGGCCGAAACTGTAATACGGGATAATCAAACGATACTTTATCGGCACAACGACTTGGCGAACATCGACGAACGAAAATAGGTCGGCGAACCTTGGTTGTACAATTCCATAAAGCGTCTTTGGTATTGCGTAAGCTCAGAGCGACCAGGTACGTCATCCAATTGTCTAGTCAGAGAAGCGATTGCTCTGTTCTTCTTGGCCAATTGTAATCTGGCCTTTGTCACCGTTTCCTTTTGTTCCTCGTACTCTTTCAAACGATCCTCCTCCTCCTCCGACGTACCGCTCTCGATTTCTTGCAACTTGCCGCGCAGCAGATTCAAATCGGATTTGCACTGCTCTCGGAAATTGTGCTCTTGCTCCTTCAAACCATCGTGCACCAACAGCAGCTCCTCCAGACGCTTGTAAACACTGCAGGGGCGACGAAAATCAAGTTCCTTTGCCTAGCAATTGCGGGACTGTTACAGAAAATCGTAGAATTATTAACGAGTACCTGTCGTGTTCATCGATCCCCAACTCTTGTGCCTTTTTCAACGAACGCTCGATAGCTTGTCGCTTCGAGCGGGATTCGTTCGTTTTATCAGTTAATTCTGATACTTTAGTGGACAGGCTGTCTTTCTCCTTTGTTAATTTTCGCACTCGATTTTGGAGCGCTGCCCTTTGCTTCTGCAGCGCAGTTAATGCTGTTGACGCGATGCCACTTTCCTGCGATCAATCATCGATCAATGTCAGATTTGTTATTTGTTGGTAGCGGAGGATTTCGAAATTTAATCTGATTCGTCGGAGAGACATTTACCTCCATCTCGGAAGTGGACATTGTCGCATACTTCTCGGCCACTTTGGCGATCTCTTGGGCTTGAATCCCGACGATGTTGCCTACCGCCGCGACGCTCAAACGGGCCTGCGCAGATCACGATTGATAAACATCGAATTAATGCTTGATATCTATTTAACATGCTTACTCACCGAACTTTCTTCAATGGCAGCCAGGTTTCCAGCTAACTGTTCCGTGCTCTCCTATAAAAGAAGGATAACTCGATTTCTGTAAATGCATACTGGCTTACACATTTAAACACGCCCCGACTTTTCGCTACTCCTTTCCCATTTTCTGCATCCCAATGCAATAAATATGTAAGAATCTTATTTAAAGTTATTAAAGTCTTCACCTTCTCAATTAAATCTTCTTTGCCTTCACTTTCTGTGGCATCGCTCGCAGCTGTCGCTGTTGGCGATCCAGCAGTTTTCGTAGAATAATATAAAGGCGCCTCGTACTCTAAAACAGTGCCAAGAAACCTGGTAGACTCGTTTCTGGTAGAACCGTCCTTGTGCTTGAAAAGGCGCCGTGGTTCGTACGATTTCTGCGAAACAATTGTGATTTCAATTATTTAAAACGAGAGATCGCCTTGTAACGATATATCTTACTTTGACCAGTTGAATGTTTCGTATAAGATTTTCTTTCACCGCTGCTGCAGTGCTGGCATCCTCGACGAAAGAATGCTTCTTATCAAACTGATTTAGAGCAAACGATCGCACGAAATCAGCTGTTCCCTCTCGCGTTTCCATAGAGCGTTTAATTAGCCACTAAAATTTACAAGACTGTTTAAATAATCATAAGGATCTTGTCAAGCATCGGGGGAACAGACTGTCTACCTGAATAACAGGGAAAATGTGAATACAATCCAAACCCTGAATTTGATGTGGTTCTATTCGGTACGGACAGTTCATTTTTGGTAGCATGGCCACAATCTTTTCGGTTAACGATCTGAAAAGGAAGTATATACAAGAATGTTTTATACCAAACACTAAATATTTTGTACACTTACATTTTCTGACCTATGGTCAGATTTTCACGGAATAGTAAATCGATGTCCACGTCGAAATTGCAGGATTCGATGCACCAAGTCATCCCACCAATCACCTGGAAAACACAGTCATGTTAATTCAATTTTTTCTCATAATATATCAGTTCCATTATGTTCGATTTTAATTTACCTAAAAAGCTAAGTGTCGTACGCACCTTGTCGAAGTTCGATAAACCTTTTATCCTCGCCCGGAAGTACCCTACCGCCAAAAGAAGATCGATGATATCTTGAAATCTCTTAGCCTGTTCTTCATCTTCGCGCACATCAGCCTGAAAAAATATTTTACGCCGCTCTTAGCGATACCTTGACAATTTGAATTTCCCACTTTCCGTCCAATACGCGCTCATTGGTACGGGAAACTCAAGGTAGATGGCGTTGGCAATTTCAAACAAAAATCGTGCATTTCTATATTGAAATATCTACTACAGGCTGTAAAATTCTCAAATGACAACAGTGTCAAGAAATGCATAAATAAATATATAGATCAGAATTGTATAAATGAACAATTTACGTATGGATTACAATGGAGCAGGTGAAACATTGAACGGACCGGAGGAACGATGAAACGTGGAACAAATAGTGAATAACGGTGCATCAAAGTCTGAATAACGTATTGCACGGCCTAATACTTATATACAATATGAAAACATTGTATTAATTCCTAATAAACGGGATGTAATATCGAATATCGGCACTTTTGTAAACATACCTCAGTTGTTTCCGAGCTTTTCAACAATCTTTTCGGTACGTCGTTTAACATGGTTAGACGACGTTGAGATTAGAAATCACGAAGCTATGTATGCGAAATATTTGGAATAAAAACAAAATTATCGATACTTTTGACAGTATTTTGCTCGTAGAACGCTGTCACTTGACATTCCACACTCTTGCTCCGGTTGCAGCCATGTTGCTTTCGTCACACCAAAACTTTAAGCTGCGTTTCTATGTAGTGCGTTGTGGCACTGCCTTTTCTTCGGGCTATTCTCAAAAGTAAATAATCTGAAATAGATGGAATTATAGTGATAAAAATAGAAATTGAATATTGAAACTCTTTTTGGATTCGTTTTCGAGTCAAATATTTCAATTTCTGCCACTATGAAGAAAGGGTGTGAAATTAATTGAGTAATTCATTTTCCTGCAGTAAAAGGTCCTCGTGATTTTATACAGCCATTAGAGTTCGTTACACAATCGTCAAAGAGGAGATATAATAAGATGCGTCACTCCGGGCGGAACCTTTGAAGTCCTTGACCTTGGCATTTAAATTGGTTGTCTATTCGAGCGGGATATTCAAATCGACTAAATGTACCTTACCGCAATTTGCTGATTATTGCCCAAGTTTACCGATCATTGCCGAATGGGCATTTAAATTGGTTGTCTAGTGATTTCCCTAGCTTATTTCTGTCCTTGTCGAGTGACGCCTCTTATTATGGCTGTGTTCCAATTCACGCATACTGCGCATAGACTGCATAGGATATGTCACGTACCCTATGCACTTCATGCGCATTATGCTGCATTATGCGTGAATCGGAACACAGCCTATATCTCCTCTTTGCAATCGTATTGAGCAGTATAATTCTTATATCCTTACAAAGTGTTTTTAGAAATGGCAGCGACGCGTGGTGGTGAAAGATATCAACTAAAATGGGCGTTAAAATACGTCCAATGTACCAGTTTTAAGAACGTGCTATATTTCCCGTAGCCTGGCATTGGCGTGTTTTGACGCCGTGGCGTAGCTGCAATTGCATTGTTTTATTAAATGATCGTCTCATACATGAACAAATTATCGGTGGTTGTATTCGTTCATTTAGTTAATCGAATAATTTTCTTTATTATTCCACAGAATCTTTATTATAATTTAAATCGGTATATCTATAATATCGAAGTAAACGTACGAAACGATGCACGATAACAGCATACAATTTTTATTTCCGATAGACAGACGGAATTCAGAAAGAATCTAACGCAAAGAAAATTTCATAGCTATTCACTCCTTCCTTATTATCGATTATTTTTGAAAATATTTCCTCGAAGAGGTTCAGTGAAACTCTGCTAAGAACGACCGGGCGTTTTCTAGGAGGCTGGAAAATTTATTTTCACACTGCGACTTCGTCATGACGATTATCACAATACGGGACACTTTCTCGTCGTCAATTAGCTTCCCACAAGGAACAAGAGGACTCGCGTCGAAGAGAAAAATAGAAACGACAAGTTATATGTACAACAGTTGCCCGCGTCGCGATCGAGAGCGTGGCACGGACCGATCGATCGCTGATCGAGCAACCTCAGGTCAATTGTCAATTTTTTTATTTTTATGATCCATTTATTAAAAATATGCACTAATTCACATCGAGAGTGTGACTGTGTGTGACTGTATGTGTATGTATGTATCCGTATGTTCCATTACTTTCAATCAGAGTAGAGTATGACGCAATCGTTTAATATTGTCCTCTATCTACGCGTTCAGACACTTTCTAGCACGTAATTCTCAAAATATACAATATTCTCGAGTTCTCGCCGTTTTACAAAAGACTAGATTCATTCTTCCTAGACGCTTGGGTAAATTTTGAATTTCTAACTAGAATCCTGACCATATCTCTTTCTATCTTCGTATCTTCTTCGTTCTACGATTTCCCTTCGCCCTTAAAATCATATTTCCTTCTCTCTTTCTTTTTTCGCTTTTGGTCGAGTTCGCAAGTAATCTCGTTCATCGAAAATCATCGCGTTTCCATCCTGCGCGTGTCGCGTACGTGTATATATTACATGTTACATATACGTATAGAGTTGAGTACATAGCTATGCGTTCGGCGAAGAATTATAATTTGGAATTATCCCATTCGAACGAATATGGCACGTTGTACACGCGTCCTTGCCGCGCCGCGCGCGAACATGCGATTTACGACTGAAAGTCGTGGATACCTTGGTCGCCGATCGCCCCTTTGGATCTTTCGATCTTTCGTTACTCGCAATGGTGAGATGAGGGAACAGTAAAATTATAGGTGTACCATGCAACGATGATGTTTGCAGGAGTTTCGAGGAGCGGGCGGGAAATAAAAATGGAGCCAGGCAAATGCTATACGTAAATACCTTTCGCAATTTTTCTTAGCACGAGATATCCATGACTTTTAGTTCTAGCGACGATCACGGGTGATTATTCCCAGTGTAGCTAGCGCAAGAATCGGTACTTAATTAAAATTCGCCCGCTTAGCATAACATAAACAGGAATTTCGGTTTGTAACAAGTGCATAGTTTATATTTTAATGCTAGTGCCGAACGTGAATCGTTGCACGGTTCCACGATCTTCTAGGACCAATAATAATACGACGTCCGAAAAGATAATCGTCTCATATGCGATAATAAAATAGAAATAGTAAAAATAATAACATATGTTAACATAAAATATAATAGACTGCAATATATTACATATCTCTGCGATAAAATAGGTACTCCCGATTACGTGCGTATGGCACCCCCATACGAGCACGCAACCAATAGAAAATAAAAAAAAAAAAAAATATAAAATAAAAACTTCCAACCAAATTCTCGAATTCGCGACGTATTGAATTTGTCACGGTTTCTCGTGTGATCCGCGAATGATTTCCCACCGACGTCCACGTCGATCGTAGAGCTCAGAATTTACGTGGTCGTTCGTGCGGTTTACATAGAGTATTATAATAATAAATTCACGCTGCAATAAATACAATATATTAAAATACGACGAGGTCAGATCAGCGCATGATTTCACACAGACACAACGAATGCACAATTTTGAATTCTTAAATTACTTGTTAACGGTGTCAACGCAACTCTTGTGGGAGGGAGCGGGACGTATTTCTACGTCGATTATACCTGAGCGTTCAAATGTTAGTGTTCGAAATATACATTAAACTATTCAATAATGTACTGTAAACGTTTACGTCGCATAGATACGTTGCTGGTCCAGGACGTGCGATTGTTTAACGACGTATTGGTACGTCGATCTTTAATGGCTACCTTACGAAACAGGTATCCGCCGATATATTAATAGTAAAACGAAACATTCCCCTAATTTAAGCAGACCTTGATAGACAACACACGACAATATAGCATTTCCACACAAATTCGAGAATTGGTTCTCCGGCGATTCGCAAACATTGCGATCTTCTTGCACATTTCGGGGTATATCGAAGATGGCGAGTAAAATGCAGCGTGAAATTGCCGAGTCGTTGGAATGTGGCGAGAAAGGTGGATAACGGAGGATCTAAAGGATCTTAATCGCGCTGGCGATAATCGTGGGCTCACAGTGTTTAGATATTTCGGATCACAGGTTGTGCGTTGAAGAAGAAATCTTCGCTTCGGTGGGGAAGCACGAAGAAGGTAAAACAGTTGCATCTTCGATATACAGTGAGCTGCAATACTCTCAATTGCGAGTGTAAAGGAATAGAAAAGTGTACGGAACAAAGTAAAGGCGTGACTGTCGACGTTTCGTTTCGATTAGCAACGACAGCTTATAGCGAATTCGGTACCTCGCACTGATTCCGCACTGGTGCCAGAAAATGACTTGGATTGGTTGTTTCTGATAGAAACGAAGATAGCTCTATAAGAATCAACCAATCCAAGTCATTTTCCGGCACCAGTGCAGAGTCAGTGCGAGGTACCGAATTCGCTATTAGTGTTCTTTCTCTTCGGTTTCGCGGAAGAGAGAGACTTTCAATTTAAATCCATCGTTGTTTATGGGTATTACATAAACACTTAGGACGCTCATAAAACAATATATTAATATTTGGATAATATAAAATATTAATATTACTATTGTAATATCGCTTTGTAGAGGAAGTTTTTACTTGTCCATTGAAGGAATAGCCAACGATAAGTAAAATCGATGCTTCTTGGTAGAAGTGTGCTAACAATCAATGAAAATAATACTGCTTTAAAAATAAAATTCCCTGTATTCAAAGAATGCGCGGTAATCTTTCATAAGATAAGAGAAACCTTAATGTAATACAAGCAAATGTATACATATGCAGTCGGTGATTTATTATTAATAACTCGACGTGACATCGATGAAAAGGACAAGATGATCCCTCCGTTTCGTCTACACGCATTCAAATCACCAGCAACTGTCGCGCTTCGAAGCCTTTATGTGCTTTAAAATCATAATTCACTCAATTATAGTGTAACGTCCTACTTCCGCAGAATTAGTAAAAAATCGAGGAACCTCGAAGAATTAAAAGTGTAAGGAAAATCGTAGGAAACTTAAAGAACTCCAAACATACATTGGCTTTTCCTTCCGCTTGAATATTATGTTCCACCTACAGAGCCATAAAATCAAGCGATGCGAATAAAAATAATAAACAAAGGAAATAAAATTACTCAAGCCTCGAAAACCTTCAGAACAGCGTTGCTAATGGAAACAAATATAGCGACATCGATCATTGATACTGACCACGGTTCAGATCGAAATTCTTTTTTACCTTTGCTTACGAGAAGGTAAAGAATAATAATAGTAGAGTTTTATTCGTTCCACGAAAGTCAACGTGGCGAGCGTGCACTTATTCGTCAACACACGAAGCTTCCGTGAAACACGGGACGATGCTTAATTATTACGAGCGTTATTCAGTAAAATATAAACACTTTGTCAGTAATACATGAGTAAAACGTGGAGGTACGCAAAGATGCGGTAAAACAAATAGCTTACGTCGATTGAGGAGAACAGCTAGGCTATCAATTCGCAAATCGCGATTCGCTTAACTAGGCTCGAACGACAAGGCGTCATTCTTCTTTTCCTTTCCTTTTCTTTCCTGCCTACAGACAAGGGTAGCTTGTAGTATTATCGTAGAAGTAATACTCCGACGGGTCTGCGACACACTCGAGCATGGAACGAAGAAGAGATTCTCGTGAATTGTTGCCTAAAGCCTGACGAAAATCATCCATTTGGCGAAACAAACGCTCATCCGCGAAGCCCGAGACTTCGACGAAGAGTAAGAATGAGTATCTTAGAACTGCGACGAATGCTGACATTGGAGCTTCTTCGTTTTTAATCAGAAAGGGGGAGGAAGCAGTAATAGCTATAAAAGTAACTATTCACGGAGGATGATTAATCCTGTGACTCGAATTTCTCCTGTTTTCGATCGTTAGGTGATGCTTTTTAGGCTGCTACGTTAAACGCACCTACTTTAATTGTCAACCACAGCGACGTATACTGAAAATTATCAAATCGATGACTTAGCGCGGAAATATTGTATATCCACTTTTAGCGTTTTCGAGAGGATAAGATTCCAGGGACATGCGAGGAAGAAAAATATTATTTCTGACAAATTTGTGAAGTACTATTTGTCAAGAACTATTTGCTGCATATAAAAACTCAAATTTCACAAAGAGTGGACGTACAATATTTGCGCACTAAGCCATTGGCAATACAAGGAGGAAAATCGCTTTGTGGTAAAAGTTCCTTTCCATTGGACTTCGCGGTTCGTATTCTCTTTCCGCTTAAAAATCACATTTCTTATAGATCTCACATAAAGTCTTACGTAGAACTCATAAAAATGCAAGTCAAATCATCTACCAATTACAGTACGGTAAAGTGAAGTACAAATATACAAAATTCATCGCAAAACGTTCATCGGATTACAATAATATCATTAAACTATCCTTTCATTTCACCTAGGATGGGACCTGAGAAACGAAAGCATAATTTCTTCCCACCGCGGACACATCTTCTGCAGGAGAAGAGCACAAAGTTATCGGGCCATTTTCAACGTCCACGAAGCGTAATTGAAAAGTACACAAAAGGAAGAATCACTCTGATCTGAATACATCTCAGATCGAATAGAGAAGTTCTAAGAAGTCACGATCGCGTCCCCGCGAATCCTCTCGAGTACTCGAGGACTAATACGAACTATCTACGTTTTTAATCTCTGATTGGTTCCCCGGGCGATCTCGGATAAAAGCCGAGCACTTAGCGTTCCATTGAATTTCCAACGACTTCAGACGCTTCTCGCGAAACGCGCAGACGTCGCGTTTCTCTCTTGCTTCCCTTTACGTTTCCTTCTCCTCTTTAATTAGTAGTATCTGAACTTTTTTCATCCACGATTTCGAAAAGAAAAAGAGAGAAGCTCTCGAGGCTGTTAGAATCATCCACGGCGCGTTCTCGCATTGACTACCCATCGGAAGGGGTGCGTGAAACGTTACTAAAAAATAGCTTATGTAAAACATCTGCTTGACGAGCGATAGATCTTTACTACCCCGACGTAATCGGCATTTACGGCTCCGATATCGCTTCCTATTATTATTAAAAATACTATATAGACATATGGACCTTGCACTTACGGATTACGACCTCCCCTCAACGCCTAGTCGAATATACATAGTTTTTCGCTCTGTGCAATTAGTTCTCTGGCATCTTTGTTTGTACTGCTCTAAAACGTACTACACTTTCTCCTTCGCTCTTCGTCTTCTTTCGCGTTTTGTTTTCCTTTTTCTCGGGGAAGACTTTTTATTCTTTAACAGCTGACGATCCTTTACGTTCTTGCACTTCCCGTTCCACTGTTCCCGAATGCTCGTGACTGAGGGAGGAAGAAGGGCGATTGGTTTTTGCTCCGGCGTTAGTTTGAAGATTAACCCTCTAGGGACGACTGGGACTCCAGAGTCTCATTCAGATTAACACATTTTTATTTACGTTCCATCAATAAGTATAGTGACCTTTAGTAGGCAGAGAAGAAACTGTTGTACCATCAGAACCCGAAATTAAACTTTTTTTTGTTATATTGTTATAAACAAATTAAAAAAAAAATTAAAAAAAAAAACTAACGAGTAGTTTCCAAATCCGAAGTATAAAATAGACTATTTTAACGCTCAAAAAAATTCTACGTTAAGTTTAAAACATCCCCGTCCCTAGAGGGTTAAATAATAAAGATCGGAATTTAAATGCAATTGAAAACTTAAAGCTTTCCTCGGAGATTTTAGTATACACATCACTATCGATTTTCTACTTCTAACGTTCAAGAATTCGTCAAAATTTCTTACCCACAAATTGCAGTGTCCTTTTCAATTAAAAAACGAATACAAAGAAATAAATTGCTTAGAATGTCCCCTTCCTCCCAACTGTCTTCTTCGAGCATCAAATATACAGGGTGTTTTTATTACTAATCGACATAATTTCAGATGTGAATGCAACACACCAAAATAATATGAAAGAAAAGCAGCTCGTCTCGATATTGCTTCCACCTGCCTCCGTTTGCGATCCACAGAGATTATTGCCTCTTTCAAATAAGTATTGCTAATAAAAGTACTACCGAATCAGTGCCCCCAGGTGGAAGCTCGTAGCAATACCCGAAATGACCAAATGTAATCCACGTTTGCACGAGCAATTCTCTTTCATCATTCTGCCGTGCTGTAGTCATTCCTAAGACGATGTTGATAATCAACGAAACTGCTTGTAAATTTGGAGCAGAGAACAATGGAATTTGTACACGGCGACTCGCGATCCTATTACAAGCTACGCTCATCTCATCGTAATCGAATCTGTCCCGAATTCTCGGCAAAATTATACGATCAATGGAGCTCTCTCTCGAGGGCCGCTGTTGCTGCTCGGAGGCGAGCACTATTGCGAACAGAATAAAAACGTGCGATACAACGGAATGCTCGTTGCGCAATATAACATATAATCGCGATGCCATGGCGTCGAGACGATACTGTATTTACACATTGGCACTTTCGTCGGTTTGGAAATATATGGTAGCTTGCTTGTCGGCAATGCGATTGATTCCGATGCGTGGTCAACCGAGAGAATTTCGAGCCCGGACGCGACGAACGAGAGCTATCCTGCTCGCTTGCGTTCTGTCCCCTTGAGGAAGGACTGCAGCGCGCTTGAAACAGTGTAGCTTGAGAAACTACGGGCTGTATTTCGCGATCTGGAGTAAACTCTATTCGAAAGAAATTTGTATATAGTTACTTCGTAAAAAATAATCCATCTGTACTAAATGGGAATATGAATATGCATATTCCAATATTTCTTGTAATTTTAAAAGACTCCGAGGGTTGATTAATGATTTCCCTAATTTTCAAAAGGTCCCACTGGCTCTTCCATTTTTTAAAGGATACAAAGGATAACATCCCTTTTAACGTAACTGCGCTAAATACTCCTCTCGTTTCAAAGAAAGAAGCTGTTCCAGGTGATCCTGTCTCAGGCTTCCAAATTAATTACCGTTGCCTCCTTCTTTAAATGTGACTGTACATTTTTATCTAATATACAGTTGTGATTGAAGTTGAAGGAGGATCAACCGCCTGTCAGAATACCAGCCGCACAGCGCCGCGGTAAACTCCTTCAAGCCCGCGCCTAAAGCTCAAGAAACGCCGCGAACGAGCAGCAACCGTTCTCCAGGATACCGTCCTCCGTCGCGCCTCGTTCAGAAGCAAGGCAGAGACCTCAGTTGCTATTTCTACACACGTTACTAGGAGTATGTACAGCGACTACGGGCAGTTGACTTCTGCGTCGCCTGATCCCGCGCGAACCGCCCCCGCACCCCTCTTCGCCCCTTTTCGTTAAGTTACTTAATTATGTTGAACACAATGATCGAAAGCTTTTCAATCACAATAGAGCCGCGAACGCGCAACACGGCGCAACTACACGCGAGGTCGTTTATCAATTTTGTTTCTCCATTCTTGTTCTTCCTCCTCCGATCGATTTTCCGTGCGATCGCGATGCATTCCCGTCCACATCGATTTAAAGTTCCACGGACGCCGAGAACCTCGAGCCCCGAGGCTTCAAGCCCCCGAGTTCAACGTGTACGCCAGTTCGATGGACGCTAAAGTCGAGCGTGCGCTTCTTCGGACGAGAATTGGCTTAGCGAACCGACGTCTCGACGGACTTGAAATCGACGCGGCTTGGTCCAACCGATCCGCTTGCGTTCAGCGTCGCTTTCATCTACGTTTGGGGTAGAGTAATTCGGGAAAGAGAGAAAAGTGGAGTGTCACCGTGGTGGATAATAGAGTAGCAGAGAAACCTTTGGCAGTATAGAGTTTGCTCCATTCTCCCGCTGATACAGAATGTCCGATCGCCTGGTCGCCGTTCTACCCAATCTGTCGCTCCGTCCGCCATTACTTGGCCCCTGGTATCTTCCCTAACACCTGCAAACGACAATGCACGTGGAATATTAATGTTTCACGGCTCCGCAGTGCCTTGCTACACTGAGTGCTAAGTCTTGGATTAATGGGCAGTTTGGAGAAATCTACTTGTTAAAGATATAAATGAGAATTTCAAATAAAGGAAATTGTAAAAAATGTCCATGCCAACATCGAGATATTAAACAGAGGGATAAAACAAGAGGAAGTGGAGATAAAGGACCTCGGTTGTAGATAAAAGAATGGAAGCTAAGTGGCAGTGAAATGGACCTTCGAGTGGAATAATAGATACTTTCTTTTCATATCTGCATAATGTTTACTGACTTTCGCACGCTCTCCGTCAAATTGAATGAGGGGGTCAAAGGCCAAGGCCGCATTTATACTTTTCGAGGCCCTAGGCGCAATAATGGTAACACGCAAGTATAGGTAACAAAATACTGATTACCCCAATAGTGGCTAGGGTAGAAGCCCCAATTACTGACACATTAAGGACTGACTCTAATATTATTGCATAGTATCTGTATTTACTGACTAAAAGTATAAGTTTTTTATTTTTTTTATTAGGGTTTAATATGTTTACTTCATGAAAAACATTTTGTGGGTCTTAGAATTTCTATTTTTATATATAAATTCATTAATCTAAAAAACATATTTCTAGGTCTATTACTGACACCTTTAAAACGTGTGTGACTGAATTACTGACACCCCAATTACTGCCAGTTATCTAATACTGTTTATTACTCATTTTACGGTTATGTCGTCTCATGTACATGAGCAACTACTGCTATGACAGTAATACCAAAATGCTTGAAACGCTTGTACCAATCACTATCACCCATATATTAATTAAAAAGGCTTAATTAATCGTTATATTACGATCGTTGTGACTTTCTATGATGCTTATATTGTACTAAAAAATTGTTGTTTATTATGTAAATAATTTAAATATAGTAATTATAGCCCTTTCTTTAGTGCCCTGTTTTCTCTTTCACTAGTAAGGAAGTCGCCATTTCCACTGTTGTCATCAAATTAAGATTTTGTATCGTCTTATAGAAATTAATGAAAAAAAAAATATTGAGTGGTGCATTTTCTAGCGTATAGATTATAGGTTGAATTATATAATTCTTTTTGTGTATGACTTTACAACGTTTATTTATTCGTTATTTTCAGTAAAATAGCTTAAGGTGACAGTAATTGGGTAGGTGTCAGTAATTGGGGGTTCTACCCTATCTGTGGTAGTAGATTTAGTTCCTTTCTTATTTAAATAAGTTTTCCCGATTTTGGGGCAAAACCTTTTTCAGACTCAAATCAGGGCGCTCCATCTTCTTCAAAAGGCTGCCACTTTAACATTTCTCTATTTTTCTTAATGCACGTACTACCACAGATAACCAGATTCATATAGATTAAGAATTTCTTTTCCTTTTTGTGTCTCAGTACTTTCCGTCAACGCCAGGAACACCCGATTATTTTTCAACGCTCTCTCTGTATCTGCCATGTTTTTGTTCTCAGTGTCACAAAAAATTTCAGAACAATAGCTCAAGGTACAATAAAACAGCCCGCCAAGCCTCAAATTAATTTGTCGAACCGTTTTTGTACAAAAAAATTCATAAAAAATTATCTATTTTTCGGCTCAAGAAGGCGCAATCCTCCCTTAAGATGTGGCTCCAGCTTGCGCCTAGTGCGCCTTACGGTAAATGCGGCCCTGGTCAAAGGAGTCTTCTGAGCTTTCATACAGCACCTAGTCTAGCCTACGGTACCTTCGGTACAGAACGCTATATACGTTTTCTAGGAGGCCGTGGACCCCTCGCACATACTTTTGAAATATCTACACCGGTCAGTGCTTGAACAGCTGGAGGTACTTGGCCCACAAGGCGCGTAATTTCTGCGCTGGTAGTGTCGTTCCCGCCCAGAAGGACGATTTCCTCGGTTCTGGCCAGCGGTGCCGCAACCTCCGCAGCGATCTACAACAAACAATTCGCCACGTTAGAACAGCCGACAGATTTCCAACGAGGGTCGTTGTCAAATACCGTTGCTAATCACCTTTGGGAGAGCGTTCAGAGCGATGTTCAAGATAGCCGCCTCGCCATACTTTTTGTACACGGCGGCTTTCATCCGCATACGTTCAGCATCCGATATTCCTATCGCCTCCATAGCCTGTGCCTCGGCATCCCCGATCAATCGAATCCTCTCGGCTTCAGCTTCGGCCGCGTTCACCGTCTGCGTCCTGGAAACGACGAGGAATGACATTTTTTGTGAATATAACGACACTTGAAGTTTGACACAGAAGTGTATTCTTCGAAATAAAAAACGTATCAGTCGAATCGGATAATAACTTTTGGAGATACAGATTCCGCCGATTTTGAGAACACTGTCTCGAGAAAAACGCGTTTAGAGTTTTACGTGAGTGCCGAGTGGCCGGGTGTTTTGCGAATTTCAAAAAATCTTTTTAAACACGTACTCCTAAAGGGTTGAACATTCGAGAAATGAAATAAAAAAAAATCGATTTCTAGACCAGAACCTCCCCTTAAACAAGGACACACTCAGCTTGCAATCACCTTTTCCCTTCAGCCACTCTGCCTATTTTGTAATGCTCTGCCTCAGCCGGTAGCCGCACGGTGCTCTGAAGCTCGTGCTCCTTCCGGCGGACTTCCTGCACCTCCACCTCGATCTGCTTGCGCCTCTCCACCACTTCTATCTGGATCTCCTCGTTTCGTATTCGTTGCCTGATCTTCGCCGCCTGAAGCTCGTAGGCCAGCTGCGCCTCAGCTTTCTGCGAAAAGCCGACGGACCGGCGGATCAACGGAGTGTCGCCGAGCTTCGGACTTTACCGGACCGATTAGAAAGCAGGCGCGAATAATTTCTGAGCATCGACGTACCGCGGTGTTCACTTCCTGGTCGAAGTTCGCTTTCTGCAGCTGGAACATCCTGGCGTTGTCCTCGATCTTTGTGTCGGTGTTGTATTTTATGTCCATCGCCGCTTTCTCGCATTCAGCTTCCTACGCGAGGGTAGAGACAAGTCAGATAGATCGCCACCAGAAGCGTAGTGGGTACATCACGCGGAAGAGAGAAATGTACAAACATTTTGATATCTCTATCTCAGCATGGATTAACACATTGACGGCTACGAGTAAAATTTAGCAGAATATAATGAAACTTGTGGTCAAATAGTAATGCTCATGTAAGATTACTCAATAATTAATAAATAATAAGAAGGATCGACATAAAGAAAAAAAATTCTGCGAGTTTAAAGGTGCCTCCTTATATCCCCAAAAAGTTTAATCCAATATTAACGATAGTCTCTTAAAAAAAAATCGTATATATCAGTTACTTTGGGGGCTGTTACACGAGAACCCCCCTTAATAATTTGAACGTTCAGCGTACACCGCGTGCGGAACTCCCTTAAGCGCATCTCTTAACCATAGTCTCTCAACGCTTATAGGCGTTCTCCGCACGTGATGTCTGTACTATGCCGCCCAAATGGTTAACAGTCTAACTTTTATGCATTATTATCATCCGCATCTGGTACACGAATCATGTTATGAGAAAACCGTCAAAGTACTCGTGGCAGGCAACGTGCTAAACGAAGAAAGTGGACGAAATTCCTGATTTATTTTCATGTTCTCATTGTGAACGCACCCGAATGCCAGCGTCGCGGTTCGCCTCGGCGACGCCGACGTCGGCGTCACGTTTAACAGCCGCCGTCTGTGCCTTGCCAAGAGACGCCAGATATTGAACGTCGTCGTAGACGTCCTTTATCGTGAACGACAAGATCTCGATGCCCATGCGACCGACATCAGGCGCGGCGACCTCCCTCACGAGGGTCGCGAACTGATCTCGATCTTTGTACACCTCCTCCACCGATAGCGTGCCTAGAAATTCAGGGGTTGTTCAAGGCTTCGGCTACTAACGCGTCAGCCATTGATGGCTGACATCACGTGGATCCAGCGGAGGCACGTCAGCCACGTGTGTGCAGGACGTTGGAAAGAAAACGAGGTCACAAACTTTTATGGGCTAGCGATGTTTATTTAAATAAGTGAAAAGAAGGCAAATGTGTGCTCTGGGATAATAATTATTTAGACATGCAAGGTTCTTTGTGTTACCTCTGCGGCAGGCGCATTTTATGTAATATCTTTCCATTTCGAAGGAAATTACAGTTCTCAGTCGTGGAGGAATGTAAATGTAAGTACTTAGTGTTTGTATATTTAAGGAGGTAAAGGTTTAGCAGTAATAGGTGCTGGACCGGCCACATGGGGGGTGCAAGGCACCCGGGCCCCAGAAGAAGGACAAAAGAAGAAAATGGAAAGGAAGAAATGAGAACGAAAATTCTTTTATTTGATTAGAATTGATTTAGTTTTATAAACCGACTTGAATTTCACTGGCGAAACGCAGAACTGAAAATTCTACGGACACACCACTCAAAAAAGAAATTCGAATATAATTTCTAATATAATAATCTAATATTATTAACGGTATGGCAATAAATAAGTCATATATTTAAATATGTTAATGTTTATTTGTTTTTCTTGTACTCTTTTATTATTTTTTTTATGCTTTTATTATGCTTTTTTACTGCTTGAAAAATTGTTTGAGGCCGCAAAATATTTCTTGCAACTCTATTTTTCTTGTAGTGTGTGATTATGTAAGTATTTAAGTGAGGGCTGCTGGCATTGTTCTCTTTTCTTGTTTAAATTGCAGGAGAGAATGAAATTTGTTAATTTAATTTTGTCCTTTTAATTTATTCGAGGAATGCGTAAGAAGCCCTTAGAGTATTTGCTGGAATTTACGATCGTGCCAATGATCGATTCTACTTAGCCCTCTCCATTCGAAGGTTAAATATGACCTAATTCTCCTCCACGTGGCGACGAAGGTGCCTTTGACACGCGACGGACGGATGACACACGAGCGTAATATTTCACCGGGCTCGTGTTTTCCTAGGAAACTGTCCATTACCAACTCAGTTCACAATCTATTATTTTATACATTCGTAATAGTGTTTAAAAATGCAGTTGCGCGACGCGGAGACTTTAAATGCAATAAATGTAATTATTTAAAACCGCTTTTCAGAATAGTAGTTATTTAATAGTAGGTATATACAGCCAGCAAAAAATATTCGCATATACAGAATATTTTCTCAAATGGAAAATACGTACCGGCTGTGCGGCTATGTCGCCGCTATTTTGTATTAAAAAAAATGGGGGAAAAAATTTTTGTCCTATATATCATAAGAACCTTATGTTACATTTTTAATAAATTTCATAAATATCTTTAAAATCACCTCCAAAGTTATCCTACCATTCCTGGCCAATAATCGTGGCGTTACCCCTTAAAGAAACAAAAACAATCATAGCAATGTCTGCTCTGAAAGAAGTTTTAATAAACTCGCACAAATAGAATAATGTAACCAGAACTTAAATTTAATAGCCAAGAAAGTATTCGCACAGTAGAACCGTCAGAGGGAAACGATGGTTTTCCGAAACATAAAAAAGTTTTAATATTTAGTATGCATTCCATTTGCATCAATAAGCTTGTAGTCTTCTTGGCACAAGTAAAAGCTTATGTAGTTTTATGCAGTTTCCCTGGGAATCTGCAATCTGCAGTCATTCCTCATTGTCAGATAATACTACTCTTTTTAAATTATTTGTGCCGGAAATGTGTAATTTTCTTATCTGCAAGTCTGGCAGGCGTCGTAAATTTGCGACTGCGTTAATATCTGGCGATTATAGGGGCGTAATAAACTTTCTTCTTGCATTATGCACTAAATCATTAGTGTGCCCTTTTAGCAGTAACAAGCGTACGCCTTATCTCACTGCAACTGCACTACTTGATAAATTGCTACATCGATATACTTCGCAGCATTGATTATGCCATGAATAAATGCAAGGTTCCCAGTTGCGCTGTGCGCCGTGCATCCCCAAATCAGAGTTGGGCATTAACTAAATAAGAAAATTATTTAAATAACGGATCGGATAAAAGTTACTTTAACTTTAGATCAGCGATGCCCAGGTGGGCGGTCCGAGATAAACGAGCATTCATCGCGTTTTCCAAAGCTCGCGTGGAAGGGGGTGCTCGAAACCAATGACGTTGCGGGCATGTCACGGACGGGGAAAACTCTAGTAGGGTGCGTGTAGGCTCGTACCCATAGGCTTTTACAACTGGGGCTCTTGGAGCCCTAGTGTTCTACATTTTACGAATTTGGGAAATAAACAGGAATTGACTAATGATTAAACAATAAGATTATATAATTGGACGGAATAGACTTGAACAGTCTCATTTGCACATCTAATTAACAAACAGTTTCTTATTAAACGATTTTTATTCAACTTCAATCCTCTGTTTGTTTGTACATATGTATGTTTGTTCAGTTCAAATCTAGAAACTCAATTTTAACCCACTTCCAACTATCCAATAGACTTGAAACTTTGCAGGCATACGTAGTTTGGATGACAACACAAAATTATGAAGAAAGAGAAACCCCCCAGGGTTTAAAAAATTATCCAGTCATCAAAAAATAGAACCCATAACCTCAAATCCAAACGACTTGAAATCAGCCTATAACCAGAAGTCAAATCAATTTAATCGCAATGAAATCAGCATGTAACGGTTACATGCTGATTTCAGGGTACGAGCCTACACGCACCCTACTAGAGTTTTCCCCGTCCGTGACATGCCCGCAACGTCATTGGTTTCGAGCACCCCCTTCCACGCGAGCTTTGGAAAACGCGATGAATGCTCGTTTCTCTCGGACCGCCCACCTGGGCATCGCTGCTTTAGATTATGCGGCGAATATAGTTAATATTTTTTAACGTTTATTCGTTATTCGAAATTTTATTTAAATACAAAATTTTGACCACCTCTGCTCCAAATTAATACGTTGCCTCTACCATGTTTCACTGTAGGTCAGAAATCCCTCTGGTGAAGTTCGCTACTTGGTTTCCGCCACACAAATCTCTCCCCATCCGAACCGAAAATATTCAACTTGCTTTCATCAGCGAAAGTAACATTTTGCCGAAACTCCATTGGTTTTTCTGTATATTGTTTACCGACGCTTAACCGCTTTTATCTGATCCGTTTATAAATAATGGCTTTATTATCGGCGCTCCACCGTGTAGTTAGTTACAAAGCACTATTTACCCGAACCTGCCGATATCACCAGCGAAATTCCGAGCACTCGTGAAAGCGTTCATTGGAGTTTCTAAGACTCAGATAGAAATAACCAGTAGAAATAATTGTAGAGACACATAATGCACGCCTTATTTTTTAAATGCTGTATAACCTTCAAAATATGGAACATTCGAATTCTCGTTATCGCAAATGCGAGGTTCAGTCGTAAAACTGTTTTGCAATCTAATCAAGCCACGGTAAAACGCACGCCTGCTCTACTAATTATCTATGAAAGTCAGCCTTCGCAATGGAGCATTACAGAAAATACTTCTATCTACTTTAACAACCAAAATCGCGCAGATAATTGTGAAATACGTTGCAAGATTATTGAAGAACTCTAGCGAAGTTAATTTTATTTAGTATTTTAGATTAAAACCAATGAAAAGCATTCAATCTGTATTAAATATCACATTTACTGCAAATACAGCAGGTGCTCTAATACTTACGAACGGCAGAGTACCTACATCAAATTTCCCATGACAAATACTATCCAAAAATGTGGCACATACAATATTCCATTTAAAAAAAAATCGTACGAATTCTATAAGACTCACCCAATATTGCACGAAGATGGCCCTCGAGGGTAGAGAGGATCGTCGTTCTGATCTCGTTCACGGACTTGCCGAGGAACTGTTCGCTGGCAGTGTGCAGCAGTTCGTCAGCCTTCATGATCTTGCACTGTGCCACCCCTGTAACGGACAATGGCACACCCTGGGCAGTTTCCACGCTCTCGCAGACCGGGTTCAGGGTCATCACCTCCAGAGACAGCCGCTGAACGTCGGTGACGAACCACCACGTGAAGGCGTAGCCTCCAACGATGGTCCTCTTCTTCATCGACCCGCACCATCCTCCTGCGGACACGATCGAGGCACTAATTTAATTCCCCGGTCCGTAATTAACTCGCGTTTCTTCTTACCACTTTGAGTGGCGCGAGGCAAACCTCGCCAAAGCTACAAAATACCATTTCAAAAAATATGAGCGTGAAAGCACGTCAATTCCGGGTACAGGGTTGTTCCGTTAAGAGAACGGGTCCTCTGTTCCTTTAGGGGGTCATTTCTATCCCGGATACCTACGTCTCTTGTAGTCGGGACGAGCGATTTTGTAACGAAACTGAGCAGAAAATATGGGCGCCGGTGTGTACATATAAACAAATTCTAGAATATTAGCTGCGAATTGCCAGCCAATTTTATAAAAAATAAATAAATTTATTATTATTATTTCACGGGTACAGTGCCGTTTAGTTTACAATGATAAGAAGTAAAGAAGGAGGATTACATATAAAATAAAAATAAAACTAAAGATAAAAATAAAATAAAAATAAATAAAATAAAAATAAAGCTAAACTAAAACTAAAGCCAAAATTTAAACAGAATTCTTAATTTTTATTTATTATTGCTGGTGAAATCATTTAGTACCTGCTAGGTTTGTGGAAGAATAGTAGCATTATGCAAAAGAATGATAAAGATTTGTATGGGATGCCGAGGACACCCCACATATGTAATTACGTCATTTTGTACCACATATTCCACATTAAAGTAAACTCTAGAATTTTCATTGCATTTTTTTCATTTCATTCACCCTAATTAAAAGGATTTTAAATTTAATGTTGCGTTTACACAACAACAGCTGCTAATAAAAAGAAACAAATTGCAGTTGAAATTTGTAAGTGCACTGACACAAAGCTTATCAAAACCTTCAATTCACATCGAGAGATTTTTAATATCGTTAAGATTGCAACGTCGAGAATGATTCGAATTTTTTACCGAACAATTGAAATGATTCAGAGTACTATGAATATCGTTAGTTGGTGCGGATGCACCTTTAGTTGCGACCGGTGGGCGTCGAGACTGTAATGTAAGCGTAACGAGCATTTCTTCGCGCGTTGTTTATAACAATGGCCACCATTCGATTCGTGAGTCAACGATCGTTAAGCGCAATACATAACCGACTCGGTGTTGCAACAGAAAGTAGGCCGTTCCCGTATGGCGACCGACGCGTCGCTCTTTACCGTAAGTCCGCTCGATGACGTCAGAAAATGATTCCTCGAATACCTGGGTATCAGATTTGCTAGAAACGTGACGCGCCTCACGTAATCTACGGCCATCGATTTTGAAATTATTCGCTGTTTTTCTTTCCGCTTTCTACGCGGGCGCTGCAATTCCATTGTTTTCAAATTTACAGTGATAAGGTCTATGGAAATTGTTGAATAGAGATAGAGAAATTGTTACGTCAATATTCCTGATTTTTATCGCAAAGCGATAAAGTCGCCTCGTGACTTGGGGCAGAAATTAAAATATAGTAAAAAATTGTTAAATATTTGAGGAAGTAGATTTGGAAGCTTACCTACACTTTCATTAACAAACACTAAATAGTAGATACCTCAAAATTTGCTGGAATTGCAAAATTCCGAAAAGTCGACCTTTTGTCGACAGATGTTCTTTCATTCTGTTTAATCGGGAATGTTAGGTCGACAAAAGAGAGTTAAGTAGGACGCAGTCAATTATGAAAGCTTCTCCAGCCCGAATAATCAGGAAGAAAATATTAAAGATTGTTCGGTTCAGAATATCGATGATCTAGTAAGTTTTTAGGTAACGAAGATTGATAGAAAAGTCCTGTTAACACATCGAATGCGTGTTCGGAATACGTGAAAAGATGAGAACAGTGCGGTAATGCTATTCTGGAATCCTCGTCCGAGTATTGCGGTAATTCAAATACCGTTTACGACACTTTTTGATGCTCCACCTGCTGAATTCGAAGCAAACTTACCAGCAACGTAGTCGAATAACAACATTCCTTCTAATTTACCTATAATACCTACCACCTAATCTTCATACTTAGGGCTTCGCTTACGAAATACTGTCAAGTTCATGGGACCACATTATGCGTGTAAATGTCAGCCTAGACATAAAAAGATATTAGCATTCCGGATTACTAATTCGAGTCAGTGTACATCCAAAATACCAATCCCGAACCACAGAACTATCCCCTTCAAAAGGATCCTAGAAACACAAGCTGCAAACCAACTAATGTCGCCTCAAATTACCTAAAAAAAAAAAAAAAACACCCCTTCAAGAGCCACCTATCCGTTCCACTTAAATTAAATGAAAATTCTCCCGCTGCCATCGGCCCACGAAAAGCAAGTGTAGGCTCTAGGAACGATCCACGAGAGAGTGACGCCAGCGGCCACCGAATTCCTCCGTGCGCGCGTGAACTTCCATTTCTACGGGGGCCACGTCGATGGGGCCCACCGTGCCGGAAGAACGGTCCCACGGAGGCGGAGATGAAGGCTGAAAGGAACGAGCACGACGGCGAAGGAGGGGAAGTCGGTGACCGTTATGCGGCGTGTTCGGCTTCGAAAGGTTCGCAACCTGCTCGTTCACCAGCCCCGATCTCGGCTGGATCCCCAGCATGCGGACACCCGTGCCCGGAGCAAGGTCATGGTCAGTGTTACACCGTCCTCTGATCGGCCGTTACATCGATCACGTGGATCATCCTAGCTCCTCCGCACGCTGGAAAACTAGCGACGGACGAATGGTGTTCTACTCTGTGCTCCAGTGGTGCCTACTCGGCGACGCTGAATTTTTCTGGGACGTTTACTCGCGAGCTAAGACTGTGGGGATGTTTGCACGGAGTTTTTATTTTAGAGAACAACTGTTTTTATCGCCGTGGTCAGTGATCGGAGTATCTGGAGGTGCTTGAAGGGGAACAGTGAGAAGGACTTCTGGTTCCTGATGGGCCTGGGAATTGGTGCGACTGATGGACTTGTGGGATATGTTTCTGGGATTTTGTGTGGAATGGAATTCTCCTGGAATCGGGGAAGGTAGAGGGAGGACTGTCGGGGACTGTCGAAGTGAGAACGAATACCGAGAATGTTTAGAACCTGAAAATCCAATTGTCAGTGAAAGCTTCGAAGGGAATCCACCATTCGAAAATTCGAGGGATTTAGGTGAATCAGGACTGAGACAAGAATCTTCAGGTTTGTAATTCCACTGGATGATCTAGTATTGGAAAAGCTGAAGAGTTTCGAGGTAGAGATCCAGAGTGTTCATGGGACCACGTGAAGAAAGGGGGCTAGAAATGAACGTGGAAGTAAAAGATGTCTGTTTGAAGCATGGATACGTGACAGAATGCCCAAGTGCATCGGTTATTTAGAGGAAGAGAAGGTTCTAGATCGCACATCAGCCACTGTCACCCAAGAAGTAGGTGAGCAAGTACTGCTTTCCTTTTCAAATGCATTGAATCCTTATCGAACGCAAAACGTGTCTCCGTTCCTCGTATAATACGGTTTCTTAATCTACGTGCTCCCATTTCGTCAAAGGACTTCTTCATCATCTTCTTGCAGAACTTTTCTAATTATAAAACTAGTTTAAACACGATTTCGTAGATACCCTTCTGAATGGATCGATGGCAATTTTTCTTTAGAATCAATGGAAATTAAAACTATAAGGTTCAGATGTTACTTTGATGCAATTCACCGGTAGTCTGGAAACACATTCTGAACTCGATCTACAACCGAACAGTAATGGCGGCGCGATAGGAATAACCTTGGCGACCTAAAAAGCAACGACGACCAATTTGAAAATCATTATCGCGGTTTCAGAATTAGCGTGGCACAGAAACCCAGAATACAAAAGGTTGACGAGAAAAGCTGATTTTGCTGGCCGCATGATTTTATATTTGCCGCGTAAATAATGAAGGACCGTTTTGTGGGCTTGACCTCCTTGACAGCCTACCATCTGCCTACAGTGCCTTGCACTAAAACTCCGTTAATTCGACTTAATTCGTACAGTGATATTTCTTTCTATAAAAAAATCGTCTTAACGACTATATTGTGGTCTATATAGCACACCCAGTTGAGAATTTCAGTTAAAAAACCTTCTGCGAACGGGAAGAACTGGTCAACAAGGTATTAGAATTTTTTGCCAGAAAGGTACTTAAATCAGTGCCAATAAATTAACATTTTAATACAAGATTGTAGAGTAGTCACTCTACTTTTGATACTTTTTTTTTCAAAATATGAATATTTCATAATTCTCGTTTAGTATAAATAGTAATTTGAAACATCCCTTTTGGAGTACCCACGTTCGTAATATTTTAAACCTTAACCAAATGTAAACAATCAATTCTTAACCCCAGAAATCAGAACACCCTTTCAAAAGCGTGCACACCTGAATAGACAAAGGGCTACCAAGCGTTCCTTCCTTATTCCACTTAAAATTGCAAATCGAGTGACGAACCAGCCCCATCGCCATCTATCCACCCAGATTTATTCTGCACACACCGGAGGGCCCCGAGAATGATTTGAAACTTATTCGCCATAAATCTAGGAGTGTTCGATAAGTATTATCTCGAAGGCTATTTAAGATTCCTAACCGATTTAAAAGCCACAATCGTGAAAGCCCTTGGATGATTTCGTATACCACGCGTCCCGATATCCTCGTTTTTTTGCGGTTTCTGCGAAATTCCGTGCACGATCCCTATTCGAACGAGTACGCAAACTTTCGACAATGGGGTACGTGAGGTTCGTCGCGGGCGCAGTGGCCACGTTCATAGAGAATTACTTAACAGCTGAAAGTTTCACGGCTCATTGACATTCATCTCATACGCGGTGTGTCCGACCCCCTTGACCACGTGTAGACCTCTTCGTCTTCTCTTCGACTGATTTCTTTGTGGCCGTGGATCCGTTCTGGTTCGCCCAGTATCGATGGACACTTGGGCGAAGACGGTCCTCCCCGTGGGTGATCGTGACGGGGCGATGGTAGCTTCTGGATTCGGATTTTGGACCGTAACAGTGGTGCGCGCGTGAAAATTTTAACGTCCGTGTTTGAAGGAGGTTCGACTATTACAAGGTTACATTTTGTTAGGTGGTAAATTAGTTTGTTTGTTAGGATTATCTAATTGGGCATATTGGGAATGTAATTATTTGTGCCGGTGATTATGAAAGTGGTATAATTTATATTTTAATTTCGCGGTATTTAGACTTTAGACTTCTGCGTTTGTGTAATCGAAGTAATATAATTGACATAAGATATGAATTGTCTAGAACACTTTTCTAATTTTCAAGTTAAATTAGGAAATTAAAGAAAATTTGTCCAAGTTACAATTGGGCCAAGTTATACAGAAACCTACCAACCCTCAAAATGACAAAAAAATAGTTAAACACAGTATGGATACCATAATTTTGAGATCTTTATTTTGCAAAAAATGATCACTCCATAGAACAACTTTTACACCATACAATTATTAAAAATACCACCCCACAGTTCCATTTTAGGCTTGAAAAACAAAAACTACAGAAAATTTAAAATAATATTAATTATACTACTCACTATTAAATAATCCATTAAAAAACATTGCAAAACCAGAAGAAATAAAATATTACTGCCCCGCGTACTTATAGACTGCAAATATTTATTTATTTATTCACGGTCTCGTTTATACGCGATGATCCTCCATAAATAAACGTCGCCTATGAATGAGCGTATTAATAACTCTCTATTAATGTATTGTTACAGACGATCGATAGTGGATATAATCGAATTGGAAAATGGGTATCGAGAGTGTTTTAGCTGGTGGTTTGACCTCGGCCTCCACTGGACTTTCATGGTTCTTCCCAGTGCTGGCGGCCGCGCTCGTTTACTTCCAATATGAAGTTATGGACAACGAAGCACCGCCGATTAATATACCTTCCGAGGTGCTGCTGCCATCCTACGATTTCATCGTGATAGGAGCCGGTTCCGCGGGTGAATTTTCATCACGTCGATTATTATACAATATACATGCTCGCTCTACGAATTGTCATGAAACTTGACACGCGTGTACTTTCGCTGCAGGAGCTGTCGTGGCGAGTCGTTTATCAGAGATAGAAAACTGGAATGTGCTCCTCTTGGAAGCTGGAGGCGATGAAACAGAAATCTCCGATGTTCCTCTTCTTGCAGGCTATCTACAACTCAGCCAACTCGATTGGCAATACAAAACGGAGCCTGGAGGAAGTTACTGTCTAGGTGAATGACCTGTTGTTTTTTTTACATATATCATTCTATTCGTTGTCAATGATTCGTGTATGTTGGATGATTGATTGATTATAGTTATTTTAATTATAACGAATTCTTTGAGTAATCCTATGAATGTAGTAAACTTAGTAGTTTGTAGTTTATATAACTTTATGTACGCTGAGTAACAGACTTTTCTAAGCTCCCCATCTTCAACTGTGATCAACTTAGAAAAACCTAATACAGAGTCTTTCAAACTTCTGTTTAATACTTCTCTGGTCCCACTAAGAACTCCTGAAAAAATTTTGGGGATTAAACCTCTCACGAGTCATACACTCAAGATGGGACTCATTGCAACTACTTAGAGCTGTAAATATTCGAATATTCGAGAAACTATTCGAATTCTTTAATATTCGAATATTCGAGAAATTATTCAAATTCTCTGATATTCGAATATTCGAGAAATTATTCAAATTCTCTAATATTAGTTAAAGCCTTAATTGCAACCCCCTCCTTGCAAACACCTACGTCTCCATTTCTTTATAATAAAACTATACACTTCAGCTAAATATCCAGTGATACACGCAGTGTTGGGGCATTCACGTCCTTTAAATCTAATAAACATCCCCCAATAAACACCGCCCAACACATAAACCCACAACCCCCAGCTACGCATCACACACCACAAACAACACCTCGCAACTCTCATCATCCCCAATGATAATCCTCAGCAATGGAGCAGGGTCGCTGCAACTGGCCACGTGGCAAGGTGATCGGGGGCAGCAGCGTTCTCAACTACATGCTCTACCTGCGCGGCAACAAGAAGGACTACGACACCTGGGAGCAGCAGGGGAATCCAGGCTGGGGGTCCAGGGAGGTCCTCTACTACTTCAAGAAGTCGGAGGACAACCAGAACCCCTATCTAACCCGTACACCATACCACGGCACCGGTGGCTACCTGACCGTGCAAGAGGCACCCTGGCACACGCCCCTAGCCGCAGCCTTCGTGCAGGCTGGCCAGGAGATGGGCTACGACAATCGCGACATAAATGGCGACCACCACACGGGATTCATGATCGCGCAGGGTACCATCAGACGCGGGAGCCGATGCTCGACAGCGAAGGCGTTCCTGCGACCAGCCAGGCTGCGCAAGAACCTCCACGTGGCCATGCACTCGCAGGTGACCAGGATCCTGATAGACTCGAAGTCGAAGAGGACCTACGGCGTGGAGTTCGTCAGAGACGAGAAGGTGTTCCGTATAAGGGCGAGGAAGGAGGTGATCGTGTCCGGTGGGTCGGTAAACTCCCCCCAGCTGCTGATGCTCTCAGGGCTCGGGCCCAGGGAGGACCTGCTTCAACATGGGATCCCGGTGATCCAGGACCTCAGAGTTGGGGAAAACCTTCAGGACCACGTCGGCCTGGGTGGGCTGACGTTCATGGTGAATCAGGAGATCTCCATGGTGGAGAAGAGGCTGCACAGCGTGCAAGCAGTGATGCAGTACGCGATCTTCGGCGACGGCCCGCTGACAGTCTTAGGCGGCGTGGAAGGTCTAGCGTTCGTTAACACGAAATACGTGAACGCCTCCGACGATTTCCCAGACATCGAGCTGCATTTCATATCGGGCTCGACTAACTCAGACGGCGGCAGGCAGATCAGGAAGGTCCACGGCCTGACCAAACGGTTCTACGACGCCGTCTTTGGGACTATCAATGATAAGGACGTGTGGAGCGTGATCCCTATGCTACTGAGGCCGAAGAGCAAGGGCGCGATCAAGCTGCGCAGCAAGAACCCGTTCGATCATCCGCTAATTTATCCGAACTACTTCAAGGAGCCGGAAGACATCGCCACTCTGGTCGAGGGGGTGAAGATAGGCGTCGCGCTGAGCAGAACCGCGGCGTTCAGGCGCTTCGGCAGCGAGCTGAACTCTAAGCAGTTCCCCGGCTGCAAGCACATACCGATGTACAGCGATCCTTACTGGGAATGCATGATCAGGCATTACTCGGCGACCATCTACCACCCGGTGGGCACTTGTAAGATGGGCCCTTACTGGGACCCGGAGGCTGTCGTGGACCCACAGCTTCGGGTGTACGGTGTCAGCGGGCTTCGCGTCATAGACGCGTCCATCATGCCGAACCTCGTCAGCGGGAATACCAATGCGCCGGTTATAATGATCGGGGAGAAAGGGTCCGACATGATCAAGGAGTTCTGGATGAAGCGACGAGGTCGGGGATGAATGTGATTGCGTTCGTGAAACTGGCGATTTCGTGGTTTAAATGTTGATTGTTAAAAGAGTACCTGAACTCCAGCTAGGGGTGAAACAGTGTTTCTTAGAGGAAGGGCTTGAAACGAGCTAGAAGCAAAGTTTTATTAACTTTCAGTGACTAGACTGTTGTAAATATTGAATCGAGCTAGTTTTAAGATGCAAAGAGATTGCGAAGAGATTCGACGAGTCGGACAGAGTGATAATGGTGCTTGATAGTGGCGACAGTGATAGAAGGTATTATGGAAACTAGTATTGGCGAAGCGAGGCTTAATTATCACTTTGAGTGGTATAAGATGTGGAAATATATTGTTACAAGTTAGGCAGGCTTTGAGGGATTTGTCGATATTATTGAAATCTACATTTTCTATTAAGGCGCGAACCCAGGGCGCGTGGCTCAGCGAGCTTCCCGGCGTACAGAAGTAGGCGTGTGCTTGTGGTAGGTAGTGCGGCACAAGCCAGGCGCTGCAAGCCAGTAAGCTCGTGGGCGAAAACCCACGAATCTGGAAGCATCACTGTTGAGCAGAGTTGCCAGGCAATTCCCTACGCGTAGGGGGAGACATGACGTCACATAGACCTATACACTAATACGACTTGTGCACGCCACGTGCGAATTGTGGTACGTCACAACGTCACAAACACAAATGTACCGTTATTGCTGTGGTGTTCCTCTTCTCCTACTCCGTGCTACGTCATGTGGTATTTACGCCGCCATTAATTCCCTACATATGGCACCGCTAGCTAGGGCCTCGTCGCTAGGACACGGGGACTCTTATACGGTCTTTTGGACACGCTGGTTGCCATCGAGGAAGCTCTTCGCGTTTTATGTACGATCCAAGCGTATCTTGTGAAATACATTTGAGAGGTTACATTGACGCTCGTGTTAATTGAACATCCGCTTTCACCCTTTTAACCCGGCGTTAGTAAGACGGGGTGTCACAGATACCAAAGATTTTGAATTGATTATAACTTTTTAACGCGTGGTAGTGAGATGTGCCTCACAAGGGACGTTCGGCAACCCGGAAATTCAGAAAATTATGAAACTCGGTGTACAAGTAGAGTAAGTATTTGTGTAAAGTTCAGACAGCTTTCAATTATTTAAGCAAGGCAGTACGTAGGTACCTAAAATTGCATCCAAGATAAAATTCATTAAAACTAATCAATGTCGTGCATGTGTTATCTTAAGGCCACTTTTAGAACCACACGATAAATAAATAATGCGTCGCAATTTACAATGATTATGCAAAATATACATGTATATGTTACAATGTATATAATGATAACATATACATTGTATTTATATCCGGCATTTTCCAAAATGGACTTCAAATTCGGTAATAGAGGTTTTATTTGTTTGCGAAAAATATATAACACATAAACTATTTACATTTATATGAATAGAGATTATCCAGAGGTATTTCAGTTTATATTTACAAAATACAAAAACTTAATTTTAAGGGTTGGTGGTGGGGGTAACTTGAAAAATATGGATTTTTCGAAAATTATTTTTACGCGGTTTTGTAGATATAAAAGAACGATGCAACTTTTGTTTAAACTTCTTTTCGATATCTCTCACCGTTCTCGAGATATTGCACGGAAAAGAAAATTCTGCATTTTTTTTAAGGGGTTTAGAAGGGGTTCACAAGTGTGTTTAGACCTTTATACAGCCACCGAGGACGGGCCGAGCCTATGGTTAGCTTATGGCCATTGGCCGCCGAGCGCCCGACAAGCAGTGATGCCCAGTGATGCCAGAATCGTGGGACGTGGGACAAATCCTTACCCCCGCTATGACCTACCGTCGTCTCCCACTATGGCCTACCGTCATCCCCCACTTTCTTCCCATCGCACTGCACACAAGCATATCCCTACTCCTGTCCGTGTGCGCTGCTTGTTCGGCTGCCGAACACATGGACAGGAGTAGGGATATGCTTGTGTGCAGTGCGATGGGAAGAAAGTGGGGGACGACGGTAGGCCATAGTGGGAGACGACGGTAGGTCATAGTGGGGGTACGGATTTGTCCCACGTCCCACGATTCTGGCATCACTGGTGATGCCAGATCGGGGACGGGTTCCCTCGAGAATTTCCCCCACCTCGCATGCACACTACGCCGGAGGCTCCGCAGGACACGCAGGACACGCAGCTCCGGCGTAGTGTGCATGCGAGGTGGGGGAAATTCTCGAGGGAACCCGTCCCCGATCTGGTATCACTGCCGACGAGCGCTCATCGGCCAATGGCCATAAGTAGAGACACTATGTATAATAAGAGTCTGGACACGAGTGATAGTCCGCCATGTTTGATCGAAATCCCACGAGAGAGAAAGAGATATACACCATTTCACTCTTAACCACTCTTAACTATTCTTAACAACTCTTACGTTTATGGCGGTATATTAATTTCTGTTTACTTCACGTAAATAGGTATATGCATAGCTATATCAAGAAATTCTAATTGCAATTGATTCATACAAAATGGTTGGATGTGCAGCACCCTTTTGCAGTAACACCTCAGAAGAGGGTTATATTATGAGAGTTTTTCCAAAATGTCCCGAACGTCGAGCTTCATGGTCACAAAATATTCCTTACAAAAATTGGGTACCAAGGGATAATTCCCGCCTCTGTGAGGTAAATCTATTTTTATGTGACAATCATGATTAAATTGTCAAATTGTACAATTGTTTGTATCATAGGTACACTTTAGTGTAGAAATGTGGGAACAAACAGCTGACCACAAACGGAAATTGAAACCAAACGCTGTGCCAACAATGTTATGAATATATATACATTCTTTTTTTACTACCCAAATGCACATTTTCAGATTAATAGATAGTAAAATACCGCCATGAACGTAAGAGTTGTTAAGAGTGGTTAAGAGTGAAATGGTGTATATCTCTTTCTCTCTCGTAGGATTTCGATCAAAAATGGCGGACCAATCACAAAGTGGTATTCTCGTGTCTAGACTCTTATTATAGTGTCTCTAGCCATAAGTAATCATAGGCTCGGCCCGTCCTCGGCCCGTCCTCGATGGCTTTATAAATCGCCCTTTATGCGCAAAAAGTCAGCCTTTTCTCCTCGAGCACCAATCTAGCGGCCGCCAGAAGAACTAGGATGAAAAAGTCACACATTCTGAACAGGAGTCGGAACACCTGTCTATTACACCGTGGCCGGAGGTGCTCCGGGTAGCTCGCGGGCCACCAATTAGTCAACTCTGGTATAGACATTAGAAGTGAAGTGTGCTCACGCGTTGCCATACGTTGCCTTCAAATTGCATTCTTCTCGAAACCAGGTCTTCAGACACGGTACCCACCATTACTCAAAAACTATTCTAACATCCGATGTACTTTCGATTTTTCACGGCTATATGACACACTAAGGTCGGGGCCAGATATATTGGCCGGTGAATTCGTTTTCGCGAGCAACGATTGAGGAGAAATCAAAACCACCACCATATCGACGTGCGTTACGAAAAGTAGCACGTTTCAATTATCTTACGAAAAGTAGCACGTTTGCCTTCGTTCTCACGAAAACTATCACGTTTCGGTTTTCGCTGCGAAAACTAGCACGTTTGAGCGGTTTGCCACGAAAAATAGCATGTTTCGTCTTTCGCTGCGAAATCTAGCACGTTTGAGCGGTTTGCCACGAAAACTATCACGTTTCGGTTTTCGCTACGAAAACTAGCACGTTTGAGCGGTTTGCCACGAAAAATAACATGTTTCGTCTTTCGCTGCGAAAACTAGCACGTTAGAGCGGTTTGCCACGAAAAGTAGCATGTTCGCGTTTACCCCGCGTTCGCAATTCCCCCACCCTCCCTTACTCAACTTATGTAGATTAAAATTTTCATATGTGTTGTCTTTTGGAGATTAGATGGAATTATTATTTATTAAACAATATTTTCAACAGTTGAATTCTTTAAAACTGCCCACGCGCTGAAACGCGATAGTTTCTGCAGTCTGCAGTATAATCCAAAACGAGCTATTCTTCGTGGCCAAACCGGATAATATGTTAGTTTTCGCCATAAATTCCCAAACGTGCTATTATTCGTGGCGAAACAGTATAACGTGCTAGTTTTCGTCGCAACAGTACGAAATGTGCTATTCTTCGTGGCGAGGCAGTCAAATGTGTTAGTCTTCGCGGCAGAAGACCAAACGTGCTAATATTCGTCAGAAACGATGGAACGTGCTTCTTTTCGTGGCAAACAAAAACGTGCTACTGTTCGTAAGAAAATTGAAACGTGCTACTTTTCGTAACGCACGTCAATTTATTCTTAGCGTAATAGTTGTGTGCGTTACGAAGCTATGCGTAGACCAATACGAGATGAAGCTATCGAGAAGGAATCAATGTTCTGACCAATAAAGCTCCTGAATTTTTTCGGAGCTAACGCACACCAATTCTAATGAGTGTATTTCTACGCTAACAGCTCGGTTTGACCTACACGACAGAAGCTTGGCACTATCCCCACCACTTCTGGCTCACTGTTGTTCTGTGAAGGCCAGAGCGAGATGGAACGAGAGCGAGTCAGAAAACGTTGAGAAAAGGAGCACCGAGGCAGGCAAACGGTGTGGTGGGAGAATACCCCTCACGAAACTCACCGGCCAATATATCTGGCCCCGACCTTAGGTATTGCGCAGTTTCTGACGAAGCGATTTTTTTTATTTGATTCATAGTTTTGTTTATTGCATGCAAAAGAAAGATTTCATGTCCGAAAATCGAACGTTTCATTCAGAGTGCTGCCATTTCTTTAAAAATTATCTTTATTTAAATCTGCCTCGTCAGAAACAGCATTGGTTAATATGTTTTAATTAGAAACGTGTGGCCCAAGTCTCTGCAGCGAATGACGTATTGGGAACTAGTCTCTATGACTGTATTATGCGACTAATATTTTGAAATACAAAAATTGAGTATTATAGCCAAAGATATGATATAATTAATAAAAAAAAACATACTGGGTGCAATAATGTTACTTTCTATAAAAAAAAAATATAATAGAACGTCAGTTTGCAGGCCTTTCCAGGTGAAAGTTTATCCCCCTTTAACGACCGTTGAAAACAGTTGCAAGCGATACAATATTTATGCCATTGTGACGTCCCGGCCCTATCACGGGATCGCGACTTAGTGTCCGCCAGCGCCACCAGAGGTCTAATCTTCCTAACTCTTTCTCACAAGTCCTAACTTCCAATCTCATTCGTATATACATATACAAGTTCCAAGTTATTTCCTCTTAGTCCCCGTGTGTGCCTATGTTTCGGGCAGGGGCCGTCAACCAAACTCTCCAACAGTAGGGTTACAGCTGACGGCCCAAAACGAAACGCCCCGCACCTCTTTTCTTTTCATCCTCGAACCGTCGAACCGATTCTGGAACTGACATAATAACGGCTGTAGAACCGTAAAATAAATTTATATAGTTTAGAACAGGCATCGGAATTAAGTGAACGCGGCGGCCGATTTTAAGAAGCAACGACGCTTGGTTCCTTATAACAGTTATACGAAATATCAGTTTTTCGTAACTGTTTGGTGAAGAATCGTTATATAACAGTTTGAAATGGTTATTTCTAAAACCGTTTCCACCCTTGCTATTAACTTGTGTCAGAATAATTTGATATTACGAAATCATCAACTTTCTTATTGTTTAACCCTTCGGTGGGCGCGCCCGCGGCAGTTAGCCGCAAATTTTACATTTCGTATTGTACCATATGTAGTGTTCAAACTGGATCCATGTCCAATTCAGGATTCTTCCAATGGACATTTTTGCATCATGCTACGTACTTGGAAGTTTTTTTTTTTTTTTTTTTTTTTTTTTTTTTTTTTTTTTTTTTTTAGAGGACAGAAAAATAAGATATAGGTGTTTATTAAGCAACTAATGTAATTTCGATTTTCTTCTGTGAGACCTAAAATTGTCTAAATTTAGAAGTAAAACAACGAGAACTCCGATTGCGGTGTAAATGCCGCAACGCGCCCACTCATGCAAGTCTGAAGAGCGCGCCCACCGAAGGGTTAAATTAACAAGTGTATCTAAACACCTACTACAAAATTTTCTAAATGTCATATCGTGTACTCTGTTGCTTAACATTAGACGAACATGCCATATTAATTTGATTTTTAAATACCATAGCATATTTACACGAAGACTTCTTTTCCGCTCTGCAGCTAAACTGACTTCCTACTACAACTTCCCACTCAAATGATACCGATTTATTTTCTTCGCAATCTCTTAAAACATGTTGTCAACTATAATTTCATGACTGAAAACCGCGGATTTTCGTATTCTGTATTTTGCCAGGTTTCGGCGCATCTGCACCACTGTAAGCGCGCGTGTAAGACGCCCGTGTATAGTACCCGCAAATATATAGCGGGGTCGTAAAAGTGGTAGCGCGTGTCTGTTTACATGTTTCGGGAGTCAGAACGAGCGAATTGACAGATATATGGGCAGATAAGGGGATTAGGCCTCGCTCAGGGCCGGCGTCAGGGCTCAGGGCATGTGGCCTGGCTCAATTCCTACTGATATACCTACACTAGTATAACCATAGACATATATATATATAGACCAGGGCTCTCCAGCGTAGGGGCCCCTCACGCGCCTGCTTCCCCTTCCAATATTTAGCTGTGACGGCGTGTGTCACCGTGTGTCACTAATACACGCTCGCTCGCACGGGCTCGACGACGGAGACGCTGGCCTGTCAACGCGGACGAGAGTGGGAGAACCCCAAGCGCACGCGTGCGGGACCTTGGAGAGCCCTGATAAAAACGGAGCGTGTCTGAGAGGGGTTGTAAGATTCGCGGTAAGCGGAGCGATACAGGTAAATCGGGTAACGCAGTGGTTATGCATGCCGAATTGGGCCCTTTACACTTACGTTCTTGCGTGCCACTTTTGCGCGCCACACGCCAGCACGGCACGCATTTGGCGTGGCGCGCCCGAACGTCGGAAGGAGCGCGCTCCTTCTGGCAGACCAGAAGGTCGTACCCGTCACTACTTAGTGACAGCGAGTTCGGGCTCCCATTTCTACGTCGACTCCACATGCTTTTTCCATGAACCAGCGCAGTCTTGTATTGTGTACTACCTGTTCCATGTATATTATCGATCTGCGAAACGATCGGCAAGACACGATCGCGATACACGTAGGTTCGCGAAAAATATACGAATTCCTCGACATACCTGGCTTATAGAGGATATCATAAATGCTGTTACTGTAGGGCACACTGAAACATCTGTGTTTACGAAGCTACATTTGGTTTACCTGAAGGTGCTATAAATTATGGAAATGTTGTTCGCGGACTATTTTGTCTGTTCTTGCCAAGTCCACATCGCTGCGAACATGAAAAAAAACTCAGCGTACGAACCGTATGTGAACGTACGTTGAGTTTTTTTTCATGTTTTTTTCATGAACAATGTTTTTGTTCGTGTTCGCCTGGGTGTGGACCCGGGGTAACCGCGCACAAGGTGCGAACAAGAACGTCCGATGAGGTGGAAACTTTTCGTCTGCAAGGAGAATGCAGATCGCAATACAGTCGTTATAACTGAGTAATAAACCATTTCCATAATTTATAGCACCTTCAGGTAAACCAAATGTAGCTTCGTAAACACAGATGTTTCAGTGTACCCTACAGTAACAGCATTTATGATATCCTCTATAAGCCAGGTATGTCGAGGAATTCGTATATTTTTCGCGAATCTACGTGTATCGCGATCGTGTCTTGCAGATCGTTTCGCAGATCGATAATATACATGGAACAGGTAGTACACAATACAAGACTGCGCTGGTTCATGGAAAAAGCATGTGGAGTCGACGTAGAAATGGGAGCCCGAACTCGCTGTCTCTAAGTAGTGACGGGTACGACCTTCTGGTCTGCCAGAAGGAGCGCGCTCCTTCCGACGTTCCGGCGCGCCACGCCAAATGCGTTCCGTGCTGGCGTGTGGCGCGCAAAAGTGGCACGCAAGAACGTAAGTGTAAAGGGCCCAAATGCTTCCGAAGCTAACCTACGTGCCTGTATGCTAGGCTGTATCTGAACCCCTGCCTTTTCCCCTCGCCGATAATTACAGCTTCTGTTCCGTCTATATACGTCTATGAGTATACCGCGAACGGCCCTGGGTGCCGGGGCATCAAAGATGGCTGCTCGAGTGTTTAATTTACGACCCTGGTACTATATCTTCGCGGGTACTATATCTCAGGTCATGACTTTGTAATGGTAGTTGACACCTGTTGACATGTCGCTCGGTATCTCTTCCAAGTGTCGGTGGCAGGGGGTAGCTAATTGCTGGGTGGTAGTTAGTCAAGCGATATCGAGAATGAATGGGGATGTACACTATGCGTTTTTTGAAAGATAATTTCAGTGTGACTAATGGAGGACTACGTATATAAAACGTTGGCTGGCACAGAAAGTGGTGACAGTGAAAGAATGTTCAGATAAATGCAAAGTTGTGCGCGAGACATACGTCTGTTAGTGAAAACAGCATAGTGAGTGCGACTCATAAGGGAGTATCGGTGTATTTAAGGTATTTTTGACACGTTTACATGCTACCTATTTATCATTCATGGTTATAGGCGTCGACGGATTATACTTTTTGAGATATTTAGCATTGTAAGCGCCGGATGTTCGCGACGCGCAGTTGCGCCAATGGAACTACGCTTTTACAGAAACGTACGGTGCGTACAATGTTTAAAGGTAAATATCTGAAAAGGTATAAACCATTTACGCCTATAACCATATGTATTCTGCATCGGTAGAATGATATCTCCATGTGTTTAAAGTTGCATGAAAATCTGGGAGTATATAGAGCGGTTCCCTCGTCAAATGCAAATAGCGAAGAAAAGTCGAATTTGAATGTCCACCATTCGCAAATATGAGAGTATGAAAATGTCTTAATCTAGTTTGCCCTGCACTCTAAACTCGCGTAACCCAGATTTTACTGTACCTAACAGCATTCCATTAATCTAATAAGATGAAATACATAAACAGAACAATTGGATAGTTTCATAAATTGTGATTTATATTTTCCTACGTTTACTGCTTAGGTATAACGTCGAATGTCATGAGAAAACTGTAGCGATGTAGAATGTAACTGCTTGGTTAGTTGTTGTATGGTCAAAGCTGATAAGACTTCCTGACAGAAACAGCAAATATCACATACATTAAACTACTGAAACTATATTTCTCCGTACTTAAAATGCCGTTGAATAGAATCAACGCAGCATACGCCACTTGTTGTATCAACTGCCATCACCGTCTAAATGCAATGCGGTAACCACAAATTCGATAACGGTTGTTACAGTGTTTGCTGATTATCAAAAAGGATGGGGGCCATTGGCAGACTGTCAGCGTTTTGGGCAGCAATAGCACAGGTCCCACAGCTGAGCTTCGTGGTGTTGCTGCACGCGGTGATCTTATTGTACAGGCCCGATATAGTCGATCGTGAGAACAGAGTAACACCAATATCGCCAGCATGTATTCAAAGAAATTACGATTACGTGGTAATCGGTGCTGGATCGGCTGGCTCTGTGATCGCCAATCGTTTATCGGAGAACGGAAACTGGTCGGTGCTATTATTGGAGGCTGGTTCAGACGAACCATTAGAAGCTGACGTGCCCCTAATGTACGCGCGCCTTCAACAAAGCCCCTACGACTGGCAATTCAAAACAGAACCGTCGGACGAGTACTGTCTGGCGATGAACAATCATCAATGCAACTGGCCGCGCGGCAAGGTATCGAGGAATCGAGTTCATTCACGATGTAGGATTACTTGAATTTGATTGAAGAAGAATGGTAGACTGGCCAATTATCTACACCAAATTAAATTTTTGAACGAAGCTTGGAAAACTAAGAGATATTTCTCAATACTATACATCAGTTATAAAGTCGTTGGTTTTACAGACATCTTCCAAATTTTCCTACCTGCAGCTTATTTCCATTTCCTACACACATATTGTTCCATACAAACTGGTCAATTAATTCAATTAATTCTGCAGTCCAAATAAATAGCATGTTCCCAAATGTGTCCCCACCCTAGTAGCATTTTCGTTGGCCAACGGTAGCCAACAGTTGGGAATCAGTTGGGAGGTGGTTAGTAGTTTCGCCTACAAACCTTCTTTACAGGGCCCAACCGTTGAATGTTGCATTTGCATCCCGACAATTTGCCTACGGTTGGGAATCAATTGGGAGGTGGTTAGTAGTTTCGCCTACAAACCCCGTCTATTGGGCCAACTGTTTAATATTGCACTCATCTTCCGGTGATTTGTCTACGAATAACCAATTCTGGGCCAACTAATAATGACCTACGGAAATACATTTAGTTAAAGATAATAAAAACAAATATATAGGTTCAGATGAAAATAAAATCATATCCCAAAGTAATTGAAAGAATTTTGAACCCACATTGGCTACACTTTTTATGAAGACTGTCTGGGGGAAGAGAAGCTTGAGTGGAACGGTTGACGTCGACAGTCACAGGACGCAAGCCGCCTCGCGAGCGAAATGGTATCGCCCGTCATTTTGTACATTGTTTAAGGGTACGGTTATACTGGATCTTAGAGCATAGGTATACGAAGAGAACTAGTTTAAAATGAGTCCACCTAACTTTTTAATTTTGCCAGTTCAAATTCTAACATTTTCCCGTTACCTATAAATAATCAGTATAATTCAAAATCCAACCGTTTGCCTACCGTTGGATTACTATTATATATAGTACGGTAGGCCCTATAAATGGTTGGGCAACAGTAGGAAAGCCTACCTTGGCCATCTGTTGTTGGCCCAACCTGAAAAAAAAGTGCCAAATCTAACTGTTGGCCAACTAATATTATGTGCGTGGCCCAACTGTATGCCAACCAAAAATGCTACTAGGGCATCTTGTCCAACACCAGAAACGTCACACTTCATCGTATATTTTAATAAAAATTCAAAAAACCTTCATTATATTCCAACCCATAAGAGCTTGTCACCATTCAATTCAAACAGCCCTTTCCACACATTCGATTTGAAAACTATGTGGAGCGTTTGCGAAATACTTTCCCGACGATCACAATAGAACGGATCAATCGATTTCCTGCATTGAACTGTTTAAGACACTCGGTGGCAGCAGTGTATTGAACGCCATGATGTACGTCCGTGGCAACAAGAGAGACTACGACGGCTGGGAAGAGATGGGCAATCCGGGATGGAACTACGAGAGCGTGTTGCCATACTTCAAGAAGCCCGAGGACATGAGGATCCCCGAGTACCAGGACTCGCCGTATCACCAAACAGGTGGATACTTGTCCGTTGAATATTTTCGGTATCTTTCACCAATCACGGACTACTTGGTGAATGCAAATATCGATATGGGGTACGAGATGACGGACGTGAACGGGGCGAATCAAACAGGGATTACGTTATCCCATGGGACGCTGAGGGATGGCCTGCGGTGCAGCACAGCAAAGGCCTTTCTTCGGTCGGCTTCCAAGAGGAAGAACCTGCACGTCAGCACGCAAACGATTGTGGAGAAGATTTTGACGCACCAAGGTGAGCCGGTCGTTGTTTTCGTTTTTGTTAATTTGAGTTTGTTAGGTAAGTGGAGTTCTATTAAGCAGTAGGATACCTGCGAGTAGAGTTTGGATTAGGTCAAGAGTTCAGGGTTATCTGTAGAGTTCAAAATATTGATTACTGTAGCAGCCTGAAAAAGGATCCTCAGCCTGTTGCTCCGACCCTTCGAAAGTTGAAGAGTACCGCAGTTAGCTACATTCAAGGTCATAATTTTGTGTTAATCCGCAGATTCACACTCCACGACTGCCTGCGGCGTGGAATTTCGCGCGAGGGGGATACCGCTCAAGGTGATGGCCAATCGCGAGATTATTTTGTCAGCTGGCACGATACAATCGCCACAGTTGTTGATGCTGTCTGGTATCGGCCCCAAGGACCACCTGAAGGATATGGGAATACCTGTGGTCCATGACTCCCCCGGCGTGGGCCAGAATCTTCACGATCATACAGCGATAGGTGGTCAGGCGTACGTGATAGACCCACCAGCGGACTACAACGGCAGTAAACCCTTCACCTTTAATATGACAGACCCTAGCGGAACAGAGTCTTTACATGAATTCGCCTTCAATCATACTGGGACCTGCTACTCATTAGTATTATCTGAGGCTATGGGTTTCATTAACACCAAGTAAGTACCGTGGGGTGAAATTGAAACGAATATTTCAAGAGGACTTTGCGTTTCGATATACTTTTGTTTTGAGTGCATTCAATCGCCCAAATTCAATATTTAATTTATACACACGTAATTACAACCCCACAAAATTACCTTTTTTTAAAAAAGGTACAAAAAAGAGCGCCAAGTATATAACTCATTCAAAAAGAATCGCATTTAAAAACATTGTCGTAAATTAATATAAATTTATTAATGTGCTATATTTTTTAACTTTACAAAAGTAATGATATACTATAATTGCGCCAATTATCACAATGACTATTTATACAAAGACAAAATGTATTAAATAATATTAAGCAGATATATTTTTATACAAATAAATATTTTAATACGAATAAATATTTTATTCAAAATACTTGGCGCTGCTCTCCGAAAAAAATGTTAATTGTCTTGGTTAATAAATATAAAACAAGACAAGACACAACTGAGACAAGAAAGAAAGAAAAAGATTTTAATGCAATTTATACATATTTATTCAGTTTAGCAACATCAATTCGGAGAGCAGCGCCAAGTATTTTGAATAAAATATTTATTCGTATTAAAATATTTATTTGTATAAAAATATATCTGCTTAATATTATTTAATACATTTTGTCTTTGTATAAATAGTCATTGTGATAATGGGCGCAATTATAGTATATCATTACTTTTGTAAAGTTAAAAAATATAGCATATTAATAAATTTATATTAATTTACGACAATGTTTTTAAATGCGATTCTTTTTGAATGAGTTATATACTTGGCGCTCTTTTTTGTACCTTTTTTAAAAAAAGGTAATTTTGTGGGGATTTCACAAATTTTGTAGTTTTATTGATGACCAATTATCTAATTGGCGCAATTGGCTTATTTATTTACTATCATTTTTTTGTAAGAACAAAATATAAAGATCTTTAGCGCCTCTGGGCCATTGCCTTTTTTTAATTTGCACGTCATCAGCTTCAATCCAACTACTAGTCATTCCTTCTTCTTTACATATGCTGGTGTAATGGCCATCCTCAATACATGAACCACTATGAAATATAGCATTCATAACTTTATATGATTGTCTAGCTATCAATACTTTGGTTGTGGGAATAGTACATATCGACGTGCGTTACGAAAAGTAGCACGTTTCCATTTTCTTACGAAAAGTAGCACGTTTCCATTTTCTTACGAAAAGTAGCATGTTTCCATTTTCTTACGAAAAGTAGCACGTTTGCCTTCGTTCTCACGAAAACTATCACGTTTCGGTTTTCGCTGCGAAAACTAGCACATTTGAGCGATTTGCCAAGAAAAATAGCATGTTTCGTCTTTCGCTGCGAAAACTAGCACGTTAGAGCGGTTTGCCACGAAAAGTAGCATGTTCGCGTTTACTCCGCGTTCGCAATTCCCGCACCCTCCCTTACTTAAATTATGTAGATTAAAATTTTCATATGTGTTGTCTTTTGGAGATTAGATGGAATTATTATTTATTAAACAATATTTTCAACAGTTGAATTCTTTAAAACTGCCCACGCGCTGAAACGAGATGGTTTCTGCAGTCTGCAGTATAATTCAAAACGAGCTATTCTTCGTGGCCAAACCGGATAATATGTTAGTTTTCGCCATAAATTCCCAAACGTGCTATTATTCCTGGCGAAACAGTATAACGTGCTAGTTTTCGTCGCAACAGTACGAAATGTGCTATTCTTCGTCCCGAGGCAGTCAAGTGTGTTAGTCTTCGCGGCAGAAAACCAAACGTGCTAATATTCGTCAGAAACGATGGAGCGTGCTTCTTTTCGTGGCAAACCAAAACGTGCTACTTTTCGTAAGAAAATTGAAACGTGCTACTTTTCGTAACGCACGTCGATATATTAAATTTACGTATTGCTTTGACTATTTTATCACCTTGCAATGAAAATAATAGTAAACGATTAATAACTATATCTTTCGTCAATATTAATTAATTCTTAAACATAATATAAGTTCCTGTACACTGTTCACATGATCCGTTATCTGATTCATGCCAATGTGATGAAAATCATACCAAATATCATGTAAATCGGACTACTTTTACACAAGCAATTTGTATTCCTAATGTAAAAGTAGTCCGATTTACATGACATTTGGTATGATTTTCATCAGAAAAACATAAGGAATCTATTGGTGTAACTTCCATTTCAATACGATAAAGAATAAAGAATTTTTTAATACGCTGAAATGAATATTTTACGTTTTCACCTTCAACTGCGGGGGGTCGACCGAGGATTTCATACCTGTTTCAGAAAAAAATAATTCTTTATTCTTTCTCGTATCCATATGGAAGTGATGCCGATGGATTCCATATGTTTTTCCGATGAAAATCATACCAAATTTCTTGTAAATCGGACTATTATTAACGAAGTTACCTTGAAGTTATGGAAATTAATTTTTCATGGAATTTCCTTCATTATTTTCCGAATTACGTCGTTCTTGGTGTCAGTTTTATCGGCGAAACTTAAGGAATCAATTGGCGTCGTTTTCGCAAAGATCTGATGAGAAATGCGGACGTTGAAGATTTCTCACTTCTTAATAGGCACTCCAACCCCTTCGAGGGTCGAAAGCCCTAAAATTCGGTGGGGCACTGCGGGGGCTTGACCTCGCCACGGGGTACCAGGACGCATCCATTGTCGGGCGGAGCTCCAGAATCATCCTGTAGAAACTCTAAATTAAAAATGGCTTACTGGTATAAAAATGTCTGGCAATTTAAATGCATTATTATTATTTTGTACATGCCTGGTATAATAGAAACTTGCGCGTAAGAAGATATTTCTCTATCGAACCTTATCCGGGCAATGTCCAAGCTGTGTGCCCCCTTCGTTTCTAGAAGCTCAACAAAAAAATGTATTAAAAAATTTTAGCGACTTACCCTGTTAATTGAGACAATAATTCAATGTCCTATATGGAGTAAAAACTCGTGACATTGGAAAAATGTTGACTACTTACCTCATTTGACATTTGGCAGGTTATCATGGTTTGACACTACCTAGGTTACGTTTTCCTTGACAGATGTGCTGTCTGGCTGTCACGTGACAACAATTTGTTACGCGATGGAGAAAAATCTCTTAACATAAAATTCGGCAAATTGCAACTTTGCATCGAAATATCTCAGCTCATAAGGCACGTAGGAACAAAACGAAGACACTTTTCTTATGTAAATCAAACCCAAGCTATCCATTAAGACCATTCAAAACTTAATCGGATCAGCCGTTATTGAGATTCGATAATCTCAGGGTTCTTCCAAAAACCGCTCGGCGTTATATAGCCACGGGAGTGTCTCTTGATAAGTTACTAGTGTCCTAATATTCGTGGTATTTTATTATAAACTATACTCTATTATGCATAGATTCAACTAATTTTCTGAGAAATTCGGGTTTATCTTGTACCATTCTTCTAGAAAAAAATCATTTAATCATTTCTTTGGTAGACGGTACTAACTAAGAATATATTAATCAAGCTTTATAGCAATGTCATTATAATGGGTAATTCTGAATTTAACATTACTTGTCTAAATAAAATATGTTAGACATAAATCCTGCTTTCAGATACGCAAACAAGTCGGCGGACTACCCAGACATACAGATTTTCTTTAGCTCCACGTCCGAAGCCGGAGGGAATGATATGAAGGTTGCCAGCGGCCTGCGGGACGAAACCTACGATGGATTGTACGCCAACTTCGGGTACCGAAACTACACGTACCAGGCATTCCCACTGCTGTTAAGACCTCGGAGCAGAGGATACATCAAGTTGCGTTCAACAGATCCGTATCAGCATCCGATCATCGTTCCCAATTACTACAACGATACTACTGACCTCGATGTGATTGTAAGGCAGCTTAATCTGAATATTTAACATAGCCGCAACTATAATATCGATGGCTTATTGCACAAATATTGTACGTCCACTTTTTGTGAAAAAACAGCCCGACATCCTGACTGTTTGTTTATGCTGTATAAAAATCACAGTTATATATAGTTCATAAATGTCCCATAGATTCAGAGAAATTGGTCAATTTTAGATCTGGCTGGCAACGAAAGTTTTTTACAGGATATGTTTCTACAGGTCTTAAGGCATCCAAAATGCATAGTTATTTACCCTGAAGGCGATGGGAATGTTATAAATGAGGCAGTGAGAGCAACAGCGGACTAACCCACATTTTTGTCGAAATTGAGTTACTAGCAAAAACGTATTCCAATAGGCTCTACTAATCATATAAAATAGGATTTTTTTTTAATGTAGGTTGGTCCGTTATTACTCTCATTGCCTCAGATGATAAGCGAATATTAAAAAAAATTATTTTTTCGAAAATTCTTTTCGACAGATATACAGACCTTCAGAAACGGTATAACATTTATTTAAATGTTTTTTCGATATCTTTTGTAATTTACGACTTATAAGCGCATAAGTAAACGGGTAAATTTACCAATATCTACTACTTTACTATTGTTACCGTTCACAGTTTAAGCCTTGGATGGCGCACAGCTTCAGCACGCGTCGCAAGCGGGGTGAATTTTTCCCCATAATTTCACTTATGTACTTACAGATCGGAATAAGCTTTTATATAAGAATCAAATCTCGTTGCAATTTAAAATCCATGTATTCTCCACGAAGTAATATCAATAGTACGTAAAACACGTAGTCCAGATAGACCCTGCATCCGCCAAGGAAGGGCTAAACTTTCTTTTCGCCATTACTGTAATTAACGTCACACTAACACCCATCTTCTTTTGTTTCGCACAGGCAGAAGGGGCTCGATATATCTACAACCTGATAAATACCCCAACGCTAAGGAAGCTGAATGCTCGACCAAACCCAAACAAACTTCCAGCATGCTCGTCGCTACCGTTCCCATCGATCGAATACTGGAAATGTTTCGCCCGCCAGTACACGCTCACGATCTACCACCCAGTGGGCACGTGCAAAATGGGGCCTAAGGACGACCCGATGTCCGTGGTCGATCACAGATTAAGGGTCCGCGGTGTCAATGGTCTGCGAGTGGTCGATAGCTCGATCATGCCGCGTATCACTAGCGGAAACACGAATGCGCCGACCATAATGATCGCTGAAAAAGCTGCTGGCATGATTAAGGAGGACAACAAGTCGTAGGTGGCTGAATATTGTCGCGGGTAAAGCATGCGATATTAAGTCCATCGAGAAGGGGGAAGTAGCTGCACGCGTGGATATTTTAAGTTGAGGAAAAGTCAAATTAATATTCCAAAACTGATTTCGTCAATCTGTGTGTCTTCTCGTTGTTTTGTACTTGTTAAAGAATAAAGAATAGAGTGTTATTATCACTACATCTATGTTCTCACGTGGTCAAAACACGAGGACAAAGGCAGAGGCGTATCTAGGGTGGGGCAAGTAGGGCTCGTGCCCTGGGCGCCAATGCCGGGGGGCGCAAAAAAGCCGAAGGAAATAGTGTTTCTTGAATAAATTTATTTGGATGGTTAATGCTAGTAGTTTACGTTTGTTATTCGTGTGCTTCGCATGCCTCTTTAGAGAAGCTTCGAAAAAAACTTGCTGCACTTTTCGGCTTCAGTTGTCTCCAATTGTCGTCTCTTCCGCCCTTCAGCTCCAGTTTCCTTAAAAAGATTATCTAAATTCTAAATGAGATGACGTAGTTCCGCCCAAGCTCGCTTCCCGGCGCCCATGCTTCCGGGCTGGGCCCACTCTCGATGCCAAGCGTTGAGCACACCGGTTCACGTGCTAAGAGTTTATTGTAGATTATAGAACCATAAGCAGAGTATTTATTTTTGTTACTACGTTTGTGTGTTATGCAATTAAAGCATTGGTTGTTCACTTATATGTTCACTTACTTATTTAATCGACCCTGCCCGGTTTACACTAAATAAAATGTTTTGTGTGACGAACACTTTTAACAAAGAAGTAGAATAGAAAAGATGGAATTGGAATGATATGCATGAGGGGTTGGGGGGGGGGGGGGGGGGGGGGCGCAAATTCTACGCTTGCCCTAGGCACTGTTTACACTAAATACGCCACTGGACAAAGGCTTTTCACTCTCATGTTTAATGAGCACCTTAATTCTCTCCCTGCATACTAATATAACGTGGTATTTAGTATTCACCTTGGAGGAAAAAGTTTTGAAGAAGATTTGTTCATATATTGTACAAATTAAATGGCCACTAGAGCACAAAAGTCCGCGATGCCCAGCGAATTCATTTTTTAGCGTTCTTTTGAACAGTTTCGTGTGACCTGACGGGTCATAGTGTTTCTAAATTGAAGGGAAAGGGGGAAACAGGGAATGTCACAAAACAGTTTTATCGAGAAAATTAAGTTCAGAGTGGACATTTCCTGTTTTTAATCACAATATCAAATCTTTAACGTTATCTTACCGAGGTATTTGAAGTCTATAACCGTTTTTAATTCGACAGTTCTGTAGTCCCAGTGGCCACCAACAAAATATGCTATAAATCGCAAAATTACGAAAAATTGATATTCTCAAGTCTTCCCCTTACCCTTCAATAACTATAAAACAATTTTCACTGACGAAGATAACGACCTTAAAGGTCTGCGCACACATATCCGTTCCGTCTCAGTTCCGTGTCAGTGTGCCATTGGTAAAAATTTAAAAAAATTAAAAAACCCGACTGCTTAAAAAAACATTAAAAAATTAAATTAAAAAGAGAACTAAAATGACAAAAACAAGACTTAATTTATTTATACATGGTATATTAATTATCATAAATAGGATAATAATAAGATGGCAATTTAAATTAACTCAATTGGCTGCAGGCGGAGGCCTTAAATATTTCGATGCTCTTCTACCCCAAGCATGTACCGCAATGACTAAAGAAAGTGCTTCAAGCTGGTAACTAAAAGAGGTGGACAACATCAATGCAAATTCATGCTTATATGGTGACATTTCAACTTCAGTGTGTTTTGTAAATTATATGTTTCTCTCTTTGTCCGTGTGGGGAATACTATTGGCGTTGTTAATAACCCATCGAATCTAATTAGGGCGAACAGCGATACACAATATTGAATGTAATGTAATGTTCGAATGTACAAATGTTCGAATGTAATTACATCAAATCATTTGCATCAAAATATTTAAGGCCTCTGCCTGCAGCCAATTGAGTTAATTTAAATTGCCATCTTATTATTATCCTATTTATGATAATTAATATACCATGTATAAATAAATTAAGTCTTGTTTTTGTCATTTTAGTTCTCTTTTTAATTTAATTTTTTAATGTTTTTTTAAGCAGTCGGGTTTTTAATTTTTTAAATTTTTTTTTATTTTGTACTTTTTAGTTATGTTCAGCAATATTGTGTGGCAAGGACCGCAGGTACATATGTCGTGTACATATGTCAAGGTCAACAACGTCATTGGGAATGGGTTCCCTTTTGTCAATATTTACCGTTCCCATTATTTTTATCTCACAATTTTGAAAATTATATAGCCTATGACATTCGGAAGGTCAAGACCATTCTAAAGACACCTCATTTGTCCAAATCGGTGTATCCGTACAGGCTCTAGAGCAGCGCCGGTCAGGCTACCGTTTTCAGGGCATGGGCAGCCGCATTTGCCCGGGGCAAACGCTACGAGCAAAGCTCGGGGCAGTGACGTCAGCTATCGTTAGAGCGGAGTGGGGAGGAATGGTTGTGGCGGGATCTACGAGCCTGTACTCCCGCCACAACCATTCCTCCCCACTCCGCTCTAACGATAGCTGACGTCACTGCCCCGAGCTTTGCTCGCAGCGTTTGCCCCGGGCAAATGCGGATTCCCATGCCCTGAAAACGGTAGCCTGACCGGCGCTGCTCTAGAGCGTAACATGGACATACATACATAGCCTGATAAACACAATACCCTCCTTTGCGTGCCGCAGTCGGGTAAAAAGAAGAGGGGCGTAGAGGACCTCTTCTTCTTACCACTGGCACACTGACGCGGAACTGAGACGGAACGGATATGTGTGCGCAGACCTTAAAGGCTGCAGCATTTCTCAATATTTTTTAATTAGTTTTGTTTCATATTCTGCCTCAATGTAATTTTGTCCAATAGAAAAGTTGTAGAGAATTAAAATATGCGTTTTTTTTTAAATATTATTTGAATTTGTTTTTGAATTTTTCTGAAATTTTTTAATTTATTTCTAACTTACAATATTCGTTTTTTTTTTAACGGAATTTGTACTTGTACAATGTTTAGACAAATTTGTCGAAACAAAGTACGTAAAATGATCGTTTTAATTCTTCAATAAACATTTTGCATACGGTACAGACGGTGATGGACGGTGAAAATTTTTAATGGGAATTGTACCTCAAAATATGTACTTTCAAACCTTTCAAGTGTCGTTGCGGAGGTAGACGGAGGTACCTGAAAAAAATGGTGATTTCTAAAACACCTCGATATTCTTTGAGATATTGTTATATTCTGACAACAGTTTCAATTCTGCCTCTTTTTGTCCTACACTATGTAAAAATGAGTAATAAAACTACTCCGGAAAAAACAGGTCTACTTAGTGATATGTAGAAATTTTGGCCATACTTCTTTAGTGCGAGTTTTTCCGCACTTGTAATCGGTTTTAGTGGCTAAGTGACAGGAAATGACCAATACATAACCGATAAAAAACATACCTAAAAAAACAATACGAAATTGTGACATGATTTTTTAGGTTTTTTCCGCCTATAAACCACTGTGCGCCGCTCATCTACTGTTTCTGCATGTGCGTCGCGGTGACCGGCAGGCAACGTGTATACCGGGTAAACTAAAAGGTTCGAGTTAACCAATCTCTGATCTGTCAACAAGTTTGGTGATAAATGAAAGGACCATTTTAATCACTTTCCAACTTGTCCCGGGTATTAGTATTGGTTTGGGCTAGATTAGCGCGGGGGGCGCGCGCCCGCTTGCGGGCGCGTAAAGCATGATAGCGAACTGATGTGAGTTTACAGATTTGAACCGGAACCTTGCGGATGCCCGTCAACACCCCGACTCACATCGGTTCGCTACCATGCTGTACGCGCCCGCGAGCGGGCGCGCGCCTCCCGCACCGCTATAGCCCTAACCAATACTAATACCCGGGACAAGTTGGTAAATGAAATTCGTTGCGTCGGAATTAGTCAAAAGAAGTTTTTCGCAAATATCTCGGAAACAAAGGTCAGCTTCGTCATTTGTTTTGTCCCATGCGGGCGCATGCGCTGCCATGGACGCGTACTGTAGGCAGGTACACGGCAGAATACATTGTAGTAGTAGCAGCAGCAGTTTTCCGCGAATATCTCGGAAAGGAAGGTCGAGCGGCGGTAACATGTATAGGAAAAAGAATCGTGTCCCCAACAACATATCCAAAAATCATTGAAATCGGTGAGGACGGAAAACTTCTAAATAATTACCATCAATTTATACTTTTAGAAGTCAGCGCCAATCAGTTAATTTAAAACAACGAGACAAAAAAACATAGCGCCAAATTCAACGAAAAAACTGATTGGCGCCGACTTCGAAAAGTATAAATTGATATTTCGGTATATTATTAAAAAAAAAATAAGGAAAATTATCTTATGCTTTTCTTAGCCATTCTGAAGTCGGTTTAATTTTTTTAAAATTTTATTTTATTTCACAATGATTGTGTGGAAGATACCTATGCTTATGCTTATACAGAATAATTGGAATGAATGAATTGATAATCTAATACTAGCGATTCCAATTACTGTAAAACCGATATGAGAGTCGATACCAGAACCGTCTTGGAACCGATATAGAATCGGAAAAATACCGGTTCTGGAACTGACATAATAACGGTTCTAGAACAGTAAAAGAAATTGATATATGGGCAGATAAGGGCAGAGATCGGTTGGCTTAAGGGAGTATTCTGGTCTGACGAGGCGTTTTCGTCGCGTTATTTCGGAATTTTTTTACAAAGAACCCATAAGTTTGATTATTATTTTGTTTATTGCTACATGCTTATCGGTATTTGAACTATCTTTACAAATTTTGTCCATAGAAAAATGATAAAATCAAACGCAGTTGACTGGTTTAAAGTAACAGTGAAAAAAAAACAATGGGGTCACTGTGACCATGATTAGGCTCGTTCTCGTGATCAGAAACAAAAAATGTAAAGAGATTCTTTATTTGTATGCCTTTGGCTATCGTCCCTACCAGAATGATAAAAAAGTATTGAAAATTGAGCGAATGGCGGCGGTTTGAAAATTAAGTTTCGATTCTCGCACATTTTTTCAACTTTAAAGGTCCGTGAAAGTTTGGAAACAAAATATTTTATCATAATTCTGGTAGGGACGATAGCCAAAGGCATACAAATAAAGAATCTCTTGACATTTTTTGTTTTAGATCACTAGAACGAGCCTAATCACGGTCGCAGTGTTTTTTTTCACCATTACTTTAAAGCAGTCAACTGCGTTTGACTTTAATTTTTTCTGTCGACAAAATTTGTAAAGATAGTGGAAATATCAATAAGCATGTAGCAATAAACTAAATAATAATCAAATTTATGGGTTCTTTGTAAAAAAATCCCAAAATAACGCGACGAAAACGCCTCGTCAGACCAGAATACCCCAGTAAGGGGGTAGTGAACTATTTCAGCTTCAAAAAATCGATTTTTTTTTTTTACTGATTCTGAAAGTCTTATCCTTTATGAACATTTTAAACAAAATGTCATGAAGAAATTCAAATAATTGTAGAAGTTATAGCAGCGAACGTAACTGAGTGCGCGGCCTCGCAGAGCGGTATTGGCATAGGGGACTTAACTTTGAAGCCGTTTTTCTCGAAACACCATTTTCAGACACGGTGTACATCATAACTCTTGAACCAATGAATATTTTCACTTGAAATTTTTACTGGACGTGTAGAATTCCTTCTTCTACAGAGTGGAATTCCCGCATCAACATTGGATGTTTATAAAACATTTTATAACTGATTAAAGACGATTTTTTTCCGTAAAAATGTCGAGGAAAAATTGATTCGTGCGTAACTTCCACAATTTTTGTTCAAATTCATCGCCAAAGTTCCACTCTGTACATTTTGGTGTATAAAGTACTCACCCCAAAGCATTTTGCTTTCAAATGATTGGCTCACCTGAATCGATGTACACCACCTGCAGCGGTGCGCCGGACAAGGCTATCTTCAACGATTAATAACTTCGACAATTTTATACATTCCAACGATTTTTTTTTTGGTAATTACTCGCAAACGTGCCCACAATAGATTGTGAAAAGCAGGACTATAACGATTATTTGGTATGAACGTAATTTAGCGTTAAAGAAACTATCGATTTTACGTATCTAATAGTACACTACCCCCTTAAGCTACGCTGATGAAGGGAGAAACACGTACAGCAGCGGTGGTTATGTGTGCATGACTGACGCAGGCACAGTTCATGCTCGAGTGTTTAATTTATGACCCCGCTATATCTTAGCGGGTACTACATCTGGGGTCATGACTTTGCAATGGTAGTTGACATGTGACGACATGTCGATCGGTATCTCTTCCAAGTGAGTAGCTAATTGCTCGATGGTAATTAGTCAAGCGATATCCAGAATGAATGCGGATGTACACTATGCGTTTTTTGAAAGATAATTTCTGTGTGAATAATGAAGGACTACCATATAAATATATAAAACGTTGGCTGATACAGAAAGTGGTGACAGTGAAAGAATGTTCAGATAAATGCACGGTTGTGCGTGAGACATACGTCTGTTAGTGAAAACGGCATAGTGAGTGCGAGTCATAAGGGAGTTTCGGTATATTTAAGGTATTTTTGACACGTTCACATGCTACCTATTTATCATTCATGGTTATAGGCGTCGACGGATTATATTTCTTGAGATATTTAGCATTAAACGTCTGTAAGCGCCGGATATTTGCGACGCACAGTTGTCATTTCATTTTCTATAAAATTCTGTACAATCGTTACAAGAATCGGTTCTGTAACCGCTTTGGAACTTATATTGAACCTAAAAAATAAAAGTTATTGAATCGGTTCTATAACCGTTTGGAACTTATATAGAACCTAAAAAATAAAAGTTATAGAGCTATATAGGAACCGTAACTTATACTTATATAGTTTGATATTTAGGTTCTTTATAACGGTTATTCAGAATAAAGGTTCTTCATAACTCTTTCAAGAACCTAAATCTTTATAATAACGGTTTCAAGCCCTGGTTTAAAGTTGCATGAAAATGTGGGAGTATCTAGAGCGGTTCCCTCGTCACTCGTCAGATGCAAATGTCGAAGAAAAATCAAATTTGAATGTCCACCATCCGCAAATCTGATAGTATGAAAATGTCTTAATCTAGTTTGCCCTGCACTCTAAATTCGCTTAACCCAGATTTTACTGTACCTAACAGCATTCCATTAATCTAATAAGATGAAATACATAAACAGAATAATTGGATAGTTTTATAATTTGTGATTTATATTTTCCTACGTTTACCGCTTAGGTATAACGTCGAATGTCATGAGAAAACTGTAGCGATGTAGAAGGTAACTGCATGGTTAGTTGTTGTATGGTCAAAGCTGATAAGACTTCCTAACAGGAACAGTAAATTTCACATACATTAAACTACTAAAACTACATTTTTGCGTACTTAAAATGCCGTTGAATAGAATCAACGCAGCATACGCCACTTGTTCTGTCAAAAGCCATCACCGTCTAATTGCAACGCAGGAAACACAAATTCGATAACGGTTGTTACAGTGTTCGCTGATTATCAAAAAGGATGGAGGCCATTGGTAGTAGACAGTCAGCGTTTTGGGCAACAATAGCACAAGTCCCACAGCTGAGCTTCGTGGTGATGCTGCACGCGGTGATCTTCTTGTGCAGACCCGATATAGTCGATCGTGAGAACAGAGTAACGCCAACACCGCCAGCAAGTATTCAAAGTAATTACGATTTCGTGGTAATCGGTGGTGGATCGGCTGGCTCTGTGATCGCAAATCGTTTATCGGAGAACGGAAACTGGTCGGTGCTATTATTGGAGGCTGGTTCGGACGAACCGGTGGAAGCTGACGTGCCCCTAATGTACTCGCGCCTTCAACAAACCCCTTACGACTGGAATTTCAAAACGGAACCGTCTGGCAACTACTGTCTGGCGATGAACAATCATCAATGCAACTGGCCGCGTGGCAAGGTATCGAGGAATGGAGTTCATTCACGATTTAGGATTACTTGAATTTGATAGAAGAAGAATGGTAGACTGGCCAATTATCTACACCAAATTAAATTTTTGAACGAAGCTTGGAAAACTTAGAGATATTTCTCAATACTATACATCAGTTGTAAAGTCGTCGGTTTTACAGACATTTTTCAAATTTCCCTACCTGCAACTTATTTCCATTTCCTACACACATATTGTTCCATACAAACCGGTCAATTAATTCAATTAATTCTGCAGTCCCAATGAATAGCATGTTCCCAAATGTGCCCCCATCGTGTCCAACACCAGAAACTTCATCGTATACTTTAATAAAAATTCAAGACCCCTTAAATTATCTTCCAACCCATAAAAGCCTATCACCATTCAATTCCAACAGCCCTTTTCAAACATTCGATTTGAAAACTATGTGGAGCGTTTGCGAATTACTTTCCCGACTATCACAATAGAACGGATCAATCGATTTCCTGCATTGAAATGTTTAAGGCACTCGGTGGTAGCAGTGTATTGAACGCCATGCTGTACATTCGGGGCAACAAGAGAGACTACAACGGCTGGGAAGAGATGGGCAATCCGGGATGGGACTACAAGAGCGTGTTGCCCTACTTCAAGAAGTCCGAGGACATGAGGATCCGCAAGTACCAGGATTCGTCGTATCACCACACAGGTGGATACTTGACCGTCGAATATATGCGGTATCGTTCACCAGTTACGGACTACTTGGTGAATGCAAATATCGATATGGGGTACGAGATGACGGACGTGAACGGGGCGAATCAAACAGGGATTACGTTCTCCCATGGGACGCTGAGGGATGGCCTGCGGTGCAGCACAGCAAAGGCCTTTCTTCGGTCGGCTTCCAAGAGGAAGAACCTGCAAGTCAGCACGGAAACGGTTGTGGAGAAGATTTTGACGCGCCAAGGTGAGTCGCTTGTTGCTTTCGTTTTTGTTAATTGGAGTTTGTTAAATAAGTGGAGTTCTATTAAGCATTAGTATACCTGAGGCTTTCTACTTGAGGTTATCGGTAGAGTTCAAAATATTGATTACTGTAGAAGTCTGACAAAGAATTCTCAGCCTGATGCTCTGACCCTTCGAAAGTTAAAGAGTACCGGGATAATTTAGGTACATTTAAGGTTAGAATTTTGTGTTAATCCGCAGATTCACACTCCACGACCGCCTACGGCGTGCAATTTCGCGCGAGGGGGATACCGCTCATGGTGATGGCCAATCGCGAGATTATTTTATCAGCTGGCACGATACAATCGCCACATTTGTTGATGCTGTCTGGTATCGGCCCCAAGGACCACCTGAAGGATATGGGAATTTCTCTGGTCCATGATTCCCCCGGCGTGGGCCAGAATCTGCACGATCATACAGCGATAGGTGGTCAGGCGTACGTGATAGACCGACCAGCGGACTACAAGGGCAGTGAACCCTTCACCTTTAATATGACAGACCCTAGCGGAACAGAGTCTTTAAATGAATTCGCCTTCAATCATACTGGGACCTGCTACTCATTATCATTCGCTGAGGCTATAGGTTTCATTAACACCAAGTAAGTACCGTGGGATCAAATTGAAACGAATATTTGAAGGGGACTTTGCGTTTCGATATACTTTTGTTTTGGGTGCATTCAATTGAAAACCTGTACACTGATTATTTAAGAAAAGTATTATTATCCGTGGATCATGTAAAAAAATATTCGCCTATATTCAATATTTAATTTATACAAACGAAATTAGAATAAGTTAATATTCTTCTAATATTCCTGGTATTTTACTATGAACTTTAATCTATTATGCATAGATTCAACTAATTTTTTGAGAAACTCGGGCTTATCTTGTTCTATTCTTCCGAAACAATTATTTAATCATTTCTTTGGTAGACGGTAGGAACTTAGAATATATTAATCAAGCGTTATAGCAAGGTCAGTATAATGGGTAATTCTGAATTTAACATTACTTATCTAAATAAAATAGTGGGCGGATACTTTTGCGAGTAGCTGTATATCGATGTAGAAGGTCCTTTTCTTCAAACTGTTTTCCTGACCCGCTTTCAGTTGTCTACGAATGGCGCTGCTTGCCAAAATTACTCACTAATCCAACGGATAAATCCTGCTTCCAGATACGCAAACAAGTCGGCGGATTACCCAGACGTACAGATTTTCTTTAGCTCCACGTCCGGAGCCGGAGGGGATAATCTGAAGGTTTACTACGGCGTACAGGACGACACCTACGATAGTTTGTACGCCAACCTCGGGTACCAAAACTACACGTACCAGGCATTCCCACTGCTGTTAAGACCTCGGAGCAGAGGATACCTCAAGTTGCGTTCAACAGATCCGTATCAGCATCCGATCATCGTTCCCAATTACTTCAACGATACTACTGACCTCGATGTGATTGTAAGAAAGCCATCTCTATCTGAATACTTAACATAGCCGCAGCTATAATATCGATGGCTTATTGCACAAATATTGTACGTCCACTTTTTGTGAAAAAACAGCCCGACATCCTGACTGTTTGTTTATGCTGTATAGAAATCACAGTTATATATAGTTCATAAATGTCCCATAGATTCGGAGAAATTGGTCAATTTTGGACCTGACTGGCAACGAAAGTTTTTTATAGGATATGTTTCTACAGGTCTTAAGGCATCCAAAATGCATAGTTATTTACCCTGAAGGCGTAAAGGTGTTATAAATGAGGCAGTGAGAGCAACAGCGGACTAACCCACATTTTTGTCGAAATTGAGTTACTAGCAGAAACGAATTCCAATAGGCTCTACTAATCATATAAAGTAGGAAAATTTTTGTTAATATAGGTTGGTCCGTTATTGCTCTCATTGCCTCAGATAATAAGCGAATATTAAAAAAAATTATTTTTTCGAAAATTCTTTCCGACAGATATACAGACCTTCAGAAACGGTATAACATTTATTTAAATGTTTTTTCGGTGTCTCTTGTTATTTACGACTTATATGCGCATAAGTAAACGGGTAAATTTACCAATATCTACTACTTTACAATTCTTATCGTTCACAGTTAAAGCCTTGGATGGCGCACAGCTTCAGCACGGGTCGCAAGCGGGGTGAATTTTTCCCCATAATTTCACTTATCTACTTACAGATCGGAATAAGCTTTTATATAAGAATCAAATCTCGTTGCAATTTAAGATCCTTGTATTCTCCACGAAGTAATATCAATAGTACGTAAAACACGTAGTCCAGATAGACCCTGCATCCGCCAAGCGAGGGTTAAACTTTCTTTTCGCCATTACTGTAATTAACGTCACACTAACACCCATCTTCATTTGTTTCGCACAGGCAGAAGGGGCTCGGTATATCTACAACCTGATGAATACCCCAACGCTAAAGAAGCTGAATGCTCGACCAAATCCAAACAAACTTCCAGCATGCTCGTCGCTACCGTTCCCATCGATCGAATACTGGAAATGTTTCGCCCGCCAGTTCACGTTCACGATCTACCACCCAGTGGGCACGTGCAAAATGGGACCTAAGCACGACCCGATGTCCGTGGTCGATCACAGATTAAGGGTCCGTGGTGTCAATGGTCTGCGAGTGGTCGATAGCTCGATCATGCCGCGTATCACTAGCGGAAACACGAATGCGCCGACCATAATGATCGCTGAAAAAGCTGCTGACATGATTAAGGAGGACAACAGGTCGTAGGTGGCTAAATATTGTTGTGGGAAGCATGCGATATTAAATGTATCGAGAAGGGGGAAGAAACTGCACACATGGATATTATAAGTCGAAGGAAAACCCAATTAAAGGGGGATTGATACAGTCTTATATTCCACGCTTAATAAACAATTAAGAACTGCACGTTATAGTATTGAATGCTCCCAACAGATTGCAACATGTAATGATAATTGCAAAGGCGAATCCGTTCAAACGCTTGCGAGGCCACATATTTGAATTATTTCTCCCTAATAAAATTTTGTGAACATTACTCAAACATGGATAAATAACGGAATAACATTTTGACGCAATAATTTGTATAGCTGCTTCATAAATATAATACAAGAAATTGATTAAAACAGGGCGGTTTGTAGTATGTAGAATAACTTCTATGTATCTATAATGAATTTCACAATGGAGAAGTAAATTATTTTAGACCGTTTTGGAAAAATAATAACTGTTACTTTGCTCAGTTTTGGAGTGTGACACGCCAGGGGACTGATATCTTAAGTGGAAAGTGGAGATATCACGGATATTATTCCACCATAAATGTTATTCATGTCAGCATAATATTATTCAAGGTAGCATAATAAATAAAACAGTTATGATTTTGTATTAGTAGTTGACACGCCGACACGTTCCTTGGTATCAGAGATGGGCAAAAAATTATTTTAAATAAAAAATTGATTTCGAATAAAAGACAAAAATTTTATTCGAGGGTCATCGAATAAAAATAACTTTGGGTAATTTTTATTCGAAGCGCCTCAAAATAACTTTTTTATTCGACGAGATTCATTCGACGGCTACGCATGATTTTTTGATTCGACGGGAATTCATTTTAAGCTTTGATATGATTTTCTCCGTTTCGGGCGTGTTTCATTTCAAAAGTTATTCGATGTTAAATAACTTTGGGCGAGCCTCGAGAGCCTTTGATCGAAGCCGCCCGGCTTCTCGAGCCGAGCGACATTGTATCGTTCACCCTTATACGCTGCAGCGCGGAGTTGCTCGGCGATGTGTCATCGATTATACAGAAACGGAATTTCTTTATTTTTCGTCGTATCAATATGAAAGTGACACCAATTGATTCCTTGCATTCTCCCGATTAAATTGGCCAAAAAATTATTTAAATCGGTCTACTTTTAACGAAACGGGCTTTCAATCTTGCAAATTAATTGTATGCCTAATATCGTTAATTAAAGATCAAATTATGTCAGGTTTGGTATCATTTTCGTCGGGAAAACACAAGGAGACGATTGATATGACTTTCGTGCAGATTCGATGAAGAATCTGATTTCACATTTTTCCGTTCTTAATGGCTTGTGCTATCTATGTCTTTTATGGCCCCGAGTTTCTCGGCTGTCGAGCGCTCGCTTCTGAAGGGTCTCAGGTGTCAACATGGTCAGGCACGCATTTTAACTGCACTACTTATTGGCAATACCGAAGATTCTAGGGCCTAGAATATTACCTTCGACTCGCCCGTATAGTGCCTATACGAGATATAGTAACTTAGGTGTGAAGTCCCTCAGCGGGGTGCTACCCGACACCCTGCTGCGTACTGGCCGCTAAACGTGCCCCCCTGCTACCTCTTGCAGGACTGTATTTAGGAAAGACCAGGAAAAAACCGGGGCCCTAACAGAAAATAATGCAGAAATTGAAGATACGGTTTATCATTATTAAAAGACATCAACGGTTTTCGTTTAACACTCTGACTGCCACGGTAAAACCTCAAAAATTACTTCAAGACATGCAGTAATTTTAATTTAAAATAAGTTATTAATATGAGACAATTTTTAATAGCCAGTAGCGAAGGTTAATTGATGTCTTTTAATAATGATAAACCGTATCTTCAATTTCTGCTTTATTTTCTGTTAGGGCCCCGGTTTTTTCCTGGTCTTTCCTAAATACAGTCCTGCAAGAGGTAGTAGGGGGGCACGTTTAGCGGCCAGTACGCAGCAGGGTGTCGGGTAGCACCCCGCTGAGGGACTTCACACCTAAGTTACTATATCTCGTATAGGCACTATACGCATCAACCCTTAGGTAATTCCTGTCCACGACCTTTCCTACTTTCACTTTTCTACCCATTAACTCTGTTCACCTACTTCCTTACTCCGCCCAAACTTCCTCACAACATAGGGATATGCAATAAAGAAGAAAACACAATAATACACAGGCCACACTCAAGGTTCTTCCCCAAAACTTCCACTTCTTGACCTAATATTAACCGGAAAAAATGTATGAAGCGTCGAAAAGTATTATTTTAAATACACTTAGTAATTCAGTTTTTAAGTGCAATTAAATTAGACGTCATTACAACCATGCAAAATTCATTAATTATAACTACTGTAAGATTCGCGCAATAGATGGCGCGCGAAAGGAGGTAATTAGATGTGAGGTGCGCTCATCTATAGGATTCGATGGGCAGAGAGAGCGTCTAGAGTCACGAGGCGGCACAAAGGGATTCTTCTTACGAACGTTGAGTTAGCAACCACGTGCGAACTTTAATATACTGTGAGAGATTTTAGAGTGAGCATTGCAATTGCGGCTAAAAATAGTGGATATCGAGATTCCGTTAATCTGCCGTATTATCCCATCGTTATTTTAGCCAATCGAGGCATCATAAATCACGAAGTGCGTGTCAATTTATGTACTCGAGAGCAAGTGCTCCACCGTGCTTAAATCTTTCGTAACGTGAAGGCGTACGTGTTATCCAATACTTGTGACTTATTACAAACTGCGTATTTCGCGAAAACGCTATTGTCGAATAAACCTGGAAGAATCCAACCTAACATCCTGACAAACAACTACTTTAATACCTTACAATACCTTACAGTATTTCTCAGAAGTGGGATACAGTCCCAAGTGCCGGGAACTAATCGGTCTAAAGTTTTCTCCATACCCTGGAGTGATCGGATCGCGCTATCAGTGAACGTTAATTAAAAGCTGTGCGTGAAAAAAAAAAAAAAAAAATTTTTTTCAAGTCACGGGTGTCAATCAGTATAATTGAAAAACTGGTGCCGGAAGACGCCATCTTTAAATTCGGTGTCTGAAAAACTGTTGCCGGAAGACGCCATCTTTAAATTCGGTGTCTGAAAAACTGTTGCCGGAAGACGCCATATTTACATTCGTTGACAGAAAAACTGTTGCCGGAAGCGGCCAAATTCATAATCGAACGTTCGAGAAGAAAAGGTCGTCATGAACCGCGTGCAACTAGAACAATTGAACATTGAAGGCTTACGTGAGCTAGGTAAACAACACAACCTAGATATTAAAGGTGCGCGAGTGGTATTGTTTGACCGTTTGACCGACCATTTTGAAAGAAATGGATGGCCGGAATCAATAACGATCACAGGGCCGACAACTTTGGATGACCGAACGATGGAAGAGGAAGATGCTCAGAACCCAAGGAGCATAGGGTCACTCCCAGCAAGTCAGGACCCAACGTCCGGTCACATGGCCTCGGCCAATATTCAAGACATAGTGCAGGCAGTTCTACAGGCGTTGGAAGCCAACAATTCGACGCTACTGCGACGAGAAACGACAAGACAAATTGCGGGTCCTTCCCCCACTCCAAGCACGAGTTCACAATCAAATGCTCTTCAAAATTGGAGTCAAATAAAATTCACCGCCAAATTAATACCGACCTTCGCAGGTTCGGAGGAAGACGACATAAAAACCTGGTTAGAAAGGATAGACAGTATCGGTCAAATACATCAAATCGGTGGAGAAGTACTAGTAATGGCGGCAGTAAATCAATTGAGTGGACGGGCTCTGAACTGGTACAATCGCCAAGAAGTAAGTACAGTAGCCACTTGGGACGATTTCAAGCGGCAAATACGGGCGTATTTCCAGCGCACGGAGACAGTAACCACAACCCTGGCAAGAGTAAGCAGCCGTATTTGGAAGTCCAAATCAGAAAAATTCGCAGATTATGCTGAGGATAAGTTAAAATTAATGCAACTCCTTAAGCTGACAGAGAAAGAAAAGGTAGAACTTTTAGCCGACGGGGTTAAGGATCCCGCGCTGAGAAAATTTGCGCTGAATACCTGGGCGACCAGTATCCCAGAATTCATCGAACACATCAGAAGAATCACCGAGGACAGCGTGGTTCCGGAATCTGAGTCGGTGGCCAAAGAGACTCCGAAATTTTTAACTAAAACGGACAAGAGATGTGACCACTGCCAGCGTATAGGTCATTTGGCGAAGGATTGCCGGACGGCCAACATGACCTGTTTCAAATGCGGGGAGAAGGGGCACGGAAGCAACACCTGCCGCTCCAAGAAAGCGGAACCGGCGCCAACGCTTAATCTGTTGATGGAAGAACTATCGGCGAAGGACGAGGATTCCACCGAAGCAGTACAAATCGGAGAGGAGTCATCAGCTGCGACGCTGGAATTATCAGGCAGAATTCATCTGGTAGAAAAGGGTTCGCCCTGCGTCTCAGTTTTTAGTTTAGGAAACCACGAAAATTGTTTTTTTGCATTAGTGGACACGGGCAGTCCAGTAAGTTTGATTAAAAAATCCATTTTTGAAAAACATTTCTTTAATAACAAATTATTACAAGTTAGTAAACGTTTGAGTTTGAAAGGCGTGAATAGTTCAGTAATAACCATTTACGGAAAGATTGTAGATCAGATTTGTTTAGGAAAACCACATAATGAGTGGAGTGATGTAACCTTGTTGGTCGTAGACGACAGCACAATGGACTATGATATACTTCTGGGCAGAGAATTCTTTAAAGAAAACAAAATTAGACTTATATTTCAAGAAGGGAATTTTGTCTTTGAACATCCTGAAATCCAGGAGAATATCATAAGTAATATTTCAACTATTAATGTTATAAATGAACCCGATAAGATAGACATTGTATTAGAAAGCCTGGATTCAGATTTGGATCCAAATAGTAAAAACGAATTAATTAATATGTTAAATGAGATTGAGAAATTGGAGGTCGAGATTGTTCAGGATGATTACAAAATTAGAGTACATTTAAAAGACACTTCTTTCTTCAGATATGCTCCCAGAAGGATGTCTGTTCATGAAAAGGAAACGTTAAGAAAAATTACAGACGGTTTATTAAAAAGAGGTATAATTAAACCAAGTATCTCACCATACTGTGCGAGGGTTGTTTTAGTTATCAGACAGGACGGAAGGGAACGGATGGTACTAGACCTGAGGCCGTTAAACCAACGAATTAACCCTCAGAAATACCCGTTTCCAATTATTGAAGACCAGTTGGATCAATTATACGGAAAGGAGATCTTCACAAAGTTGGACCTACGAGACGGTTTCCACCAGATTGAAATCCATCCGGATGATACAAAGTATTTCGCCTTCGCAACGCCCTACGGTCAATATGAATATGTGAAGATGCCCTTTGGGTACTCTGAGGCACCTGCGGAATTTCAAAAAAGGCTTCTTTATATATTAGATGAACTTCTGCGTAGTGGTAAGATTTTGCTCTATATAGATGACATTTTGATACATTCAACCACGATAGCCGAAAATTTACGAGTTCTACGTGAAGTGCTAATCACTCTTAAAAAATACGGGTTAGAACTAAATCTGTCCAAATGCATGTTCTTAAAAAGAAAGATTGAATTTTTAGGTTATGTCGTATCAGCGAATGGTATTACTTTAAATAAGCGTCATACGCAAGCCATTACCGACTTTAAATATCCTCAAAACGTTAAACAAGTACAAGGATTTTTGGGTTTAACAAATTATTTTAGAAAATTCATAAAAAACTATGCGTTAAAGGCAAGACCTTTACACGAGTTAACGAAAAAGGATAAAATCTTTAATTTTGATGATGAATGTAAGCAAGCGTTTGATCTGTTAAAAGGGGAATTAATTTCGTTTCCTGTTTTGCGTATATATAACCCCTCAGCGGAAACAGAGTTACAAACAGATGCGAGTAATCAAGGATACGGGGCAATACTGTTACAAAAACAAAAATCGGGCGACATGGCTCCTATCGCCTATTTTAGTAAAGCCACAAATGAACCGGAGAAAAAATATCATAGTTTTGAACTAGAAACGTTAGCCATTGTAAAAGCGTTAGAGCGTTTTCACGTTTATCTACAGGGAATAACATTCCGAATCGTAACCGATTGTAATGCATTAGCGTTAGCGGTGAAGAAAATAAATATAAATCCACGAATAGCGAGGTGGACTTTAACGTTTCAAAACTACAATTTCGAACTTGTACATAGGTCGTCAGATAAAATGACGCATGTAGATTTTCTAAGTCGTTATATACTAACGGTTAATGTTATTTCACAAGAAGATGAACTTTTATTTAAACAGTTAGCAGACCCTAAATTAAAAGAAATTGCTGAACAAATTGAATTATATGGCAGCAAAATTTTCAAACTAATTGATGGAGTTTTATTTAAAGAATACAAAGATAAAGAGTTGTTTGTGGTACCAGAAGCAATGGTAAATAACATTATCCGACTGTATCATGATGAAGTAGGACACGTAGGAGTGGACAAAACTCTATATGGAATTTTGAGTCATTATTGGTTTCCAAATCTTAAAATCAAGGTAAGAAATTACATTGATAACTGCATTCAGTGCCTATCATATTCTATCGCGGCAGGGAAAACAGAAGAAGAAATGTTAATTTACGAAAAAGAAACAATTCCTTTTCAAACGGTACATATAGACCATTTTGGACCCTTAGCAGAAACTATAGATAATTTTAAACACATATTCATAATAATAGATGCTTTTACTAAATTTGTATGGCTGTTCGCCACTAAATCTACAGGCACAGATGAAGTGCTGGACTATTTGGAAATCGTTTTCAGTTTGTTGGGACATCCTAAGAGAATCATTAGTGATAGGGGCACAGCTTTCACATCAAAAAATTTCGCAAACTTTGTAACAGAAAGAGGAATCACTCATGTGTTAACTGCGGTAGCTTCCCCGTGGGCTAATGGACAGGTAGAACGGGTTAACCGATTTTTAAAGTCAACCCTGGCTAAGATAGTAAAAGACCCAACAGAATGGAAAGAGAAAATTAAATCAGTCCAATATGTTATCAACAATACACTTAACAAAGCTATAAATTCAACCCCTAGCAAAGCTTTATTTGGTTTTGAACAAAGAAAAATAAAAGATGAAAATTTGTGTACAGTGATAGACGAGTTACGAAAATTAGATAGAGATTACTCTCAGCAAAGAATAAACACTCAACTGTCAGCACAAGACGTCAACCGTAGATTACAAGAATATAATAAAGTACAATTTGATAAAAGACATAAAAAGATTACGAAATACAAGGTAGGAGATTTTGTTTTAGTAAAAAAGTTACAACACAAAGTAGGCACAAATACAAAATTAGAGCCAAAATACAAAGGACCGTACCAGGTAAAAGCAATCTTAAAGAAAAATCGCTTTGTAATTACGGACATACCGGGATATAACGTATCGTCGAAACCGTATAATACAATTCTGTCTGCAGATAAAATAAAGCCTTGGATTCGAATTAAAGATACTGCATCAGAAAATGACGCAAACGCGGGAGGGACAGATGATAATGTAAATAAGGAAACCGATGATGAGTCGCAATCCCACCCACAAAATTTAAGCGAATAAATTTTAATTTACATTGTATATAGTTAAGTTAAGAACAGAAATTGTGAAAAAAATAATTTTTAGTTTGATTTTTGAAATAATTTTATAGAAAAAAATATGTATATTTTGTTAGATTTCAAAGCTATTTAAAGGATTGTAAAGCGTTTTATTTTGAAATTGTATGGTTGTTCGGGGTCGAACAACAGTGTCAGGTTGGCCGAAACTGTAAGATTCGCGCAATAGATGGCGCGCGAAAGGAGGTAATTAGATGTGAGGTGCGCTCATCTATAGGATTCGATGGGCAGAGAGAGCGTCTAGAGTCACGAGGCGGCACAAAGGGATTCTTCTTACGAACGTTGAGTTAGCAACCACGTGCGAACTTTAATATACTGTGAGAGATTTTAGAGTGAGCATTGCAATTGCGGCTAAAAATAGTGGATATCGAGATTCCGTTAATCTGCCGTATTATCCCATCGTTATTTTAGCCAATCGAGGCATCATAAATCACGAAGTGCGTGTCAATTTATGTACTCGAGAGCAAGTGCTCCACCGTGCTTAAATCTTTCGTAACGTGAAGGCGTACGTGTTATCCAATACTTGTGACTTATTACAAACTGCGTATTTCGCGAAAACGCTATTGTCGAATAAACCTGGAAGAATCCAACCTAACATCCTGACAAACAACTACTTTAATACCTTACAATACCTTACACTACTTACTAGTTGGCCAATCCATTTATTTTTCAATTGATTGATACGAAACTCTGGTTAAGAACATCGCGATACGAAGGTAATATTCTAGGCCCTAGATAGAATCTTCGGTATTGCCAATAAGTAGTGCAGTTAAAATGCGTGCCCGACCATGTTGACACCTGAGTCCCTTCAGAAGCGAGCGCTCGACAGCCGAGAAACACGGGGCCATAAAAGACATAGATAGCACAAGCCATTAAGAACGGAAAAATGTGAAATCAGATTCTTCATCGAATCTGCACGAAAGTCATATCAATCGTCTCCTTGTGTTTTCCCGACGAAAATGATACCAAACCTGACATAATTTGAACTTTAATTAACGATATTAGGCATACAATTAATTTGCAAGATTGAAAGCCCGTTTCGTTAAAAGTAGTCCGATTTAAATAATTTGTTGGCCAATTTAATCGGGAGAATGCAAGGAATCCATTGGTGTCACTTTCATATTGATACGACGGAAAATAAAGAAATTCCGTTTCTGTATAATCGATGACACATCGCCGAGCAACTCCGCGCTACAGCGTATACGGGTGAACGATACAATGTCGCTCGGCTCCAGAAGCCGGCGGCTTCGATCAAAGGCTCTCGAGGCTCGCCCAAAGTTATTTAACATCGAATAACTTTTGAAATGAAACACGCCGGGAACGGAGAAAATCATTTAAAAGCTTAAAATGAATTCCCGTCGAATCAAAAAATCATTCGAAGCCGTCGAATGAATCCCGTCGAAAAAAAAAGTTATTTCAGGCGCTTCGAATAAAAATAACTTTGGGTTATTTTTATTCGACGACTAATATAAATAAAGTCTCTTTTATTTGATACGTTATTTAAATAACTTTTTATTTAAATGATGCCCATCTCTGCTTGGTATCTCTTTCAAGCAGCGGAGACAGGGCCGTTCGATGGGTAGCTGCTTGAGCGATATCCAGAATTGGTGGGGAAGTCGCCGTGCGTTTTTTGAATGATTAATCCCGTGTAAATAATCAAACGATACTATGAAGTGATTGACGTGGGGCGAAAGTAACATTCAATAAAGTATATAGATAAGCAAAGTTTAGAGAGGTACAAAAATAGCTCGCCGATTCGCCAGAGTTCGTTTTCTAGCGTCGGAGGACGAATGACGAAACGTCCTTTTTTCGCGATCGCGTTCCCACGGGATCCTGAAAACGTTCCGCGCTGGGGTAAGGGAGGCTCCAGCGAAGTCTCAAGAAACTTTGAGTCTCGAGTCTTTGTTTCACGATCCGACCTCGAATTGACTTCGCATAATTCAGGACGCCACGATTATATCCACGTATAAAATGTTTGCTGACACGGCAAATCGTAACAGTGGACGACGCATGTTTCTGCATGTTTTATTTCGCCAGTTGAATGCGTGGCGCTACGTGAGACATACGCCCGTCAGCGAAAACTGCACACGGATTGCGAGGAACAAGGGAGTTTCGGCATACTTGAGGTATTTTTGACATATTCATACATTATCTTTCTATTTTCCATTTCTCTTAACTAGTGTTGTCTCTCTCATGGAACTACATCCGACGAGGGAACCGTTCGAGGTGGTCCTTCTAGATTTTAACGTATCTATGTAAGTACGCATGCAGAATTCATTCTAACGATGCAGAATCTACATCGTTATAGGCGTAGATACTTTTTGAGATATTTAGTTTTAAACGTTTGTAAGCGCCGTAGGTTCGCGGCGCGCAGTTGCACCAATGGAACCCCGCCTTTACAGAAGCGTATGGCGCTCACAATGTTTAAAGCTCTATATCCCAAAAAGTATAAACCGTCTACGCCTATAACCATATGTATTCTGCATCGGTAGAATGAGATCTCCATGTGTTTAAAGTTGCATTAAAATCTGGGAGGATCTCAAACGGTTCCCTCGTCAGATGCAAGTAGCGAAAAAAAGGGCTCTTCACTGCCAAGAAATTGAACGATGTTCTATGTTCGATTATATTTGTTGAGATGTTTATTGTCAAACATGGGAATATTTTATAGCTGAGTAATGGTTTATTAACTAGTAATATTAACATGCCTAAAAATAGTATAGTTCAGAAGTTTGCAAATTTATCATCGGTGGCCCAATGGCAGTGAACGTGTTCAAGGGTTGAAAGAAATTTTAATGTCAACCATTCACAAATCTGACAATATGAAAATGTATTAATCTAAGTAGTTTGCCCCGTACTCTAAATTTGTGTAATCCAGATTTTACAGTAACAGAATTCCGTTAAGCTTATAAGATAAACTTCATAAATTGAATAATTACATAGATAGTTTCATAAATTGTGATACATATTTTCCTACATTGAGTGGTTAGGTATAACATCGAAGGTCGTGAGGAAACTGTGTCAAGTAAGAAAGTAACTGCTTGATTAGATGAGGTATGAACAAAGTTAATAAGACTTCCTATGTTAATTATTCAAAGAAAACATTAAATCTGACCCATATTAAACTACTGCAATTAAATTTTGCGTACTAAAGGTATCATTGAACAGAATCGACGCAGCATACACAACTTGTTGTTTCAACAGCCATCATCGTCTAATTGCAACAAGGAGAACACAAATTCGATAACGGTTGTTACAGTGATTTGCTGATTATCAAAAGGCATGGTGACCATTGGTATAATGTCCGCGCTTCGGACAGCAATGGCCTATGTCCCACAAGTGAACTTCGTGGTGTTGCTGCACGCGGTGATCTTATTGTACAGGCCCGATATAGTCGACCGCGAGAACAGAGTAGCACCAATATCACCAGCAAGTATTCAAAGAAATTACGATTACGTGGTAATCGGTGGTGGATCGGCTGGCTCTGTGATCGCTAATCGTTTATCGGAGAACGGAAACTGGTCGGTGCTATTATTGGAGGCTGGTCCGGACGAACCGGTGGAAGCTGACGTGCCCCTAACGTTCACGGGCCTTCGACGAACCCCCTTCGACTGGCAATTCAAAACAGAACCGTCGGACGAGTACTGTCTGGCGATGAACAATCATCAATGCAACTGGCCGCGCGGCAAGGTATCGAGGAATCGAGTTCATTCACGATTTAGGATTACTTGAATTTGATTGAAGAAGAATGGTAGACTGGCCAATTATCTACACCAAATTAAATTTTTGAACGAAGCTTGGAAAACTAAGAGATATTTCTCAATACTATACATCAGTTATAAAGTCGTTGATTTTACAGACATCTTCCAAATTTTTCTTCCTGCAACGTCTTTCCACTTCCGTGTACACATATTGTTCTATACGAACCGTACAATTAATTCAATTAATTCTGCAGTCCCAATAAATAGCATGTTCCCAAATGTGCCCCATCTTGTCGAGCACCAGAAACTTCATCGTATACTTTAATAAAAATTCAAGAAACCTTAATTACCTTCCAACCCCTAAAAGCCTATTCAATTCAAACAGCACTTTCCAAACATTCGATTTGAAAACTATGGGGAGCGTTTGCGAATTACTTTCCCGACGATCACAATAGAACGGATCAATCGATGTCCTGCATTGAAATGTTTAAGACACTCGGTGGCAGCAGTGTATTGAACGCCATGCTGTACATCCGTGGCAACAAGAGAGACTACGACGGCTGGGAAGAGATGGGCAATCCGGGATGGAACTACGAGAGCGTGTTGCCCTACTTCAAGAAGTTCGAGGACATGAGGATCCCCGAGTACCAGGACTCGCCGTATCACCGCACAGGTGGATACTTGTCCGTTGAATATTTTCGGTATCGTTCACCAATCACGGACCACTTGGTGAATGCAAACATCGATATGGGGTACGAGCTGCGGGACGTGAACGGGGCGAAGCAAACAGGGATTACGTTCTCCCATGGGACGCTGAGGGATGGGCTGCGGTGCAGCACAGCAAAGGCCTTCCTTCGGTCGGCTTCCAAGAGGAAGAACCTGCACGTCAGCACGGAAACGATTGTGGAGAAGATTTTGACGCGCCAAGGTGAGTCGCCTGTTGCTTTCGTGTTTGTTAATTGGAGTTTGTTAGATAAGTGCAGTTCTATTAAGCAGTAGTAGGGTGACTGTACCTAATATCGCCAGGCAAAAGTTAAATCGCAGTCGATTGAATAATAATTGATATTTTTCCATGCAGTTCGTTTCAAAGTAAAGAGAAATTATTCATCTTTCATGTAGCATATGTTAGAATCGTTGAAACCTACAAATTGTTAATTAGGACTTAAAAAACGTAAGACATGCAAAAATCGGGTCCTGAAAAAAGTGTACCTAATATCGCTTACTCAAGAAATATTGATTAATTCATGTATATATGAGTTTTTAAAGTCATTTTCACATGTGCTTTTATTATTTCTTGCTGTATAAATGTCTTTTTATCCATCTTTGATATCATTTTTATTAGAATAATACAGAAATTTGAAAAATATAGATTTTTAAAATATTTTATTTTTTACGTTCCGATGTACATATTGGACAAATAAATTTTATTTCGGTTGCTCCGCACATTTCGTGACCTCACCTGTAACAAGCATTACATCGAAACCATTGTTCTCCGGTAGGTATTATGAAAAATATTTGAATCGATTTCATTTCTTAAGTACATCATTAATTAGGTATTTCTAGTAGATATTCTTGCATTCACAGATTTATTAGACTTACCTTCTCTGAATGTGACGTAAAATTGTGATAGTCCAATAAATTTTTACACTATTAAGATTCTCTAAAATCCTTCCGTTTCTGTAATTGTTGATCACATGATGCTGCAATTATAGTATGTCTTCCTACATATGTTTAGGTACTAATTCAATGCATAACCGATAAATTTTAGAGCTTACTTTAAGAGATATAGCGAGTGGCGATATTAGGAACACTGGCGATATTAGGAACACTGGCGATATTAGGTACAGTCACCCTATACTTGAGGCTTTCAGTGGCTCGGTCGCTGACACTGGAGCTGCTTTTGGACGTAAACTGCGTCCTTTTGCATGACAAATAGTCTTTTCTGTGGAGGATAATTAAGGTTCATTTAAGGTCATTATATTGTGTGAAGAATACATTAAAGAGTTCCAATCGATCCCTTCGATTCGCAGATGAACACTCCACGATCGCCAGCGGCGTGAAATTTCTTGCGAGGGGGATACCGTTCAAGGTGATGGCCAATCGCGAGATTATTTTGTCAGCTGGGTCGATACAATCGCCACAGTTGTTGATGCTGTCTGGTATCGGCCCCAAGGACCACCTGGAGGAAGTGGGAATTCCTGTGGTCCATGACTCTCCTGGCGTGGGCCAGAATCTTCACGATCATGTAGTGATAGGTGGTCAGGTGTACGTGATAGACCCACCAGCGGACTACACGGGCAGCAAACCCTTCACCTTTAATCTAACAGGCATCAGCGGAGCAGAGCCCTTCAAAGAATTCGTCTTGAACCATACTGGGATCTTCTACTCAACACCATTCGCTGAGGCTATGGGTTTCATCAACACCAAGTAAGTACACCGTGGGATTTAATTGAAACGAACACTTGAAGGGGGTTTTTCGTTTCAAGAGGATTTTCCCTTGTTTTATTTTAGGTGGATACTTTTGCGAGTAACTGTATATCGAGGCAGAAGGTCCTTTTCTTCAAACTGTTTTCCTGATCCCCTTTCAGTTGTCTACACTGCATTTCACATTAGAGCATACAGATTTCGCGCAGGCACGACCCTAGGAGGCGTTGCTACGCCCGACTCCCCACTTAACCGCCTATGTTTTTCTCCGTCGCAGGGCTCTCTACTCTCTCTGTTAACTTTTCGTGCGGGACTTTTTACGTTGACAACGGTCAGGTCCCGCGTTTGGGATGTACCAGTTATTCCTTGGAAATTACCACGACCAGTCGCATGCGGTTCAAACCGTGGGTAGTAGTGGGAGCTGCGCAGATCGGTCGCAAATCGGTAGGGGCGTCGGGATGCTCTAATGTGAAATGCAGTGTATGAATGGCGCAGCTTGCCAAAATTACTCACTAATCCTACGGATAAATCCTGCTTCCAGATACGCAAACGAGTCGGCGGATTTCCCAGACATACAGATTTTATTTACCACCGCGTCCGAAGTCGAAGACGGCGGCATATACAGTAAGCGGGACACCAACTTGCAGAACGACGTCTACGCAAATTTGTTCGCGGACGTCGGTTACATGAACCACACGTACCAGGCATTGCCATTGCTGCTGAGACCACGAAGCAGAGGTTACATCAAGTTGCGGTCAAAAGACCCGTTTCAGCATCCGATCATCGTTCCCAATTACTTCAGCGATACTGCTGACCTCGATGTGCTTGTAAGGAAGGCTAACTCTATCTAATTATTTAACAAAGCAGCAACTATAATATATGAGTCTTTGAGCCCCAATCCATGAGATAGAAATTTTACAATAAACTATCTTATGTTTGTTACTGATCACATTTTAAAGAAGATTGGTGTACTAGCTGAAGATCGATTCATTCTTGGCATTTTTTTTTAAAGAGAGTATTTAATCGATCTTTCTGAAATTTTCAGGACATTGTATTGCCAGATTGCACACAGAAAAGCCACGTATTCATAAGTTAAAAGATGCATAGTTGAACAAATGGGGGCCTAATGAAAAAGGTCCACTTTCCGAACGAAATTTTGCCATAAATGTGCCAAAAAGGCTAATTATAATTTAAACAATATCATTACATTGCCCGCCGATTGGAAAACTGTCGTTTCGAGAAAAACGCGTTTAAAGTTTTCTGGTAAACCTGCGTCACCTGTTGCCCCATAGCAAAACCGGCTACAGCCGCTTTAATTTTACGAATTTCGTTCTGCTGCTCGAATTTCTTCTTCTTGTATGTAGGAATCAAATCTCGTTGCAGTCTAAAATCCTTGTATTCCTCAAGAAGTAATATCAATAGTATGTAAAACACGTAGTCCAGATAGACCCTGCATCCGCCAAGCGAGGGTTAAACTTATTTTTCACCATTACTGTAGTCAACGTCACACTAACACCCTTCTTCCTTTGTTTCACGCAGGCAGAAGGGGCCCAGTATGTCTACAGCCTGATAAATACCCCAACGCTGAAGAAGCTAAATGCTCGACCAGTCCCAAACAAACTTCCAGGATGCTCGTCGCTACCGTTTCCATCGATCGAATACTGGAAATGTTTCGCCCGCCAGTTCACGTTCACGTTCTACCACCCAGTGAGCACGTGCAAAATGGGGCCTAAGGACGACCCGATGTCCGTGGTCGATCACAGATTAAGGGTCCGCGGTGTCAATGGTCTGCGAGTGGTCGATAGCTCGATCATGCCGCGTATCACTAGCGGGAACACGAATGCGCCGACCATAATGATCGCTGAAAAAGCTGCTGACATGATTAAGGAGGACAACAAGTCGTAGGTGGCTAAATATTGTCGTGGGTAAAGCATGCGATATTAAGTCCATCGAGAAGGGGGGAAGAAGCTGCACGCATGGATGTTGACGAAATGTCAAATTAATATTCGAAAACTGACTTCGTTAATCTGTGCGACTTCTCGTTGTTTTGTACTTGTTAAAGAATAAAGAATAGAGTATTATTATCACTACATCTATGTTCTCACGTGGTCAAAACACGAGGACAAAGGCTTTTCACTCTCACGTTTAACGAACACCCTAATTCTCTCCCTGCATACTAATATAACGTGGTATTTAGTATTCAACTTGGAGGAAAAAGTTTTGAAGAAGATTTGTTCATATATTGTACAAATTAAAGGGCCACTAGAGCACAAAAGTCCGCGATGCCCAGCGAATTCATTTTTTAGCTTTCTTGTGAACAGTTTCGTGTGGCCTGACGGGTTATAGTGTTTCTAAATTGAAGGGCAGGGGGGGAAACAGGGAATGTCACAAAACAGCTTTATCGAGAAAATTAAGTTAGAATACTTTAGTGACTAAAGTTTATTTAATTTTCTTACATAATATTCTTCTTAAATAATTTCTTGTTCTATCTTGGCGACAAAAACTTACGCTTAGGCAAAGAGTGGGCACATTCCGTATTTTCGTCCCACTGCAGAGTGGACATTTCCTGTATTTAACCAGAATACCAAATCTTTATCGTTATCTTACCGGGGTATTTGAAGTCTATAACCCTTTTTGTTTCGACAGTTCTGTAGTCCCAGTTGCCACCAACAAAATATGCTATAAATCGCAAAATCACGAAAAATGGATATTCCCAGGTTTTCCCCTTACCCTTCAACAACTATAAAACAATTTTCACTGACCAAGCCTTCCAAAGCCCCCAAAGCCCTCAAAATCAAATATTCAAAGCGACTCAAAACAGCACAGCAACTGAATCCACCAAAAAGTTGCAATAGCAACATTACGCTTCCACCTTCAATCACGCCCCAACATTCTTCAACAACGCAACGCCACTCATCTTCCTATCAATTACAACAACAAAAAACCCAGCCACCTCAAGATTCCCCCCCAGTGCCACTACAATCTGAACATTGTTAAACGCACAGCCCACCAGCTGCACCACGATCCCCTAATGCCTCGAGACTTTCGTCCACCACGCGGCCGCCATTGCTCAGCCGCATATATCCGAAATGTGAGCCGCGATATGCTTCACTTCCCCGGTTAATCTAGCATAAGTTGTTCCACGGCTACCCGAGTGTTGTTCGCGCGAGAAAGAGAGGCCAGCCTCGTAATTGCATAATAACACCGGAGATTGTTAACCGTCGCAAGGTAAGAGACGCGCGGACACAAGCTGAAACCGAGCTCGGCCACTGGAACCGGGTAGTCCCACTTTAAAAATTGAATCATCCTGCTGGCTCGACGAAGGGAATTCGCGGGCTCGAAGAAGAGAATTCCCGTCACCGACAAGCTGCTCCCTATTTCCGAGCACTGACGTGTGCTTCACGCGTGACTGACACCGCCACCCGATATGCACGTTTCTAAAGTGTACTGTTAATGCATGCTGCGGCCACCATCGTGTTGGCGATCGTTTCGAGTAAAAGGCTGGCTTCTGATAGCGGCGCAGATAATCGATCGCCTTGATGCAAAAGTAAAGGGACCAGCGATAGTTCGTTGTGCCGGAGCGCGGCTGACCAACTGGCCAGATTAAAGACGATTGGTTAATTGGCGAAGTAAATTGATTCGCGGGTTATGCAAGCGTGGCTCCGAGTAAAAGTCTGGGGGATAGTATGGATATTATCGCGCGGGGCATTGCTTCAGCAGTCGCGCATCGTAATCGAGGGAAAAATAGGATGCTGAGGTAATTGTGTGCGCTCTGGTACGATGTTATCTGCCTCGTTTTCCAATCCAGATTCGAGTGAAGCGGAGAATTTTCTGCGCCAGTTTGCGATCGAACGACAAGACTCATGGGTGAAACTTTCTTGGTTTAAACATTCCTGTGGAAGTCATAACTACATTTTATATACTTTATAGCTTCTTATTAAACCTTCGGCTCTTACATGCTTGCTAGTAGCTTGATAATGCGAGGGAAATAACAGAACCCTCTCGATTTTATTATCATACCGAATTGCGGTAGGAAGAATCAGTACACTGAATTCCAACGTGGTCATATGTTCTCCCACATGGATATCGATAATTTACCTTTACTATAGAAACTTCCATTTACAAGTACTCCACTCGCCCACGCACCTTTAGGCTCCTCGCACACCGAAAAATTGGCGAAAGTGAACACCTCGAAAGACACAGATCGCTATTACTCCGCAAAATTTCCCTCCGCTATGAGAAGATCAACTTACTCGCAAAGCAGTGTATGGAGATCGTCATGACGTTCCATAGAGTCGACGGGGGGCCCCGGATTCGCGGGCCCCCGTCAAACTCCGCATTTTTCAACGCAACAGCCTGGTCAATTAAGCTTTCAGTTCTACTTTCAGCGAGGTGAAACCGCCAACACCTCGCCACAATTCAGTGATTCGGGTTCCCTCGCGGCCGGGAGTCGTCGACTCGCCAGCTCCGTCCCAAAGAATCCGCTCGGCTCTGCTTTGTTCCCAGGACGCACAGCCTGTTGCTTGTTTTTCGTTTTCGACCCTCCCGCCGTTTTTGCAGCCTCGTCACTTTTCCGCCGGCTCGACCAGTCGAAGAGTCGATCGCGCGTGGACCGGCGATCGCCACTCGTTTCGTCCCCCCGAAAATTTTGTGCGCGTTGTTCGTGGGTTACGTTCAGTTAGATCTCGCGGTCGGCCGCGAGTTTCGGTGGCGGAGGGCGCCCATGAGTCCCTGTTCCGCGGGTGTGGGCACTGTGGACAGCTTGCTCGCGAAACATTCGACGATATTCGAAAGGCGGAAGGGAATATGTGATATCCATGCAAACTTGAACGATAGGGCGGTGGACGGGAAGCAGTGAACTAAAAATGGCCGCGGGAAGAATGTGGTGAGACTGGGTGGAGATCTTGGTGTGGCCTGGTCAGTGTGTTCAGAGGTTTGTTGAAGCCTCTTTTGGGACGTGGTGGGTAGAGAGAGTTGATGAGTGAACTGGGTGTTGGACAGGTCGAGAGGGTACAGGAGATGGGGCTGTTAGTTTCATAGGTGCTTGTGGGATGAGTTGTTTTGGGGGTAGGATGTATCAGATATGGAGTTTGTGTGTTCGGGGTGCAGTGACTGGTCTCTGAGTTTGGATGAGTCGACTTGGAGTAGAAGTTATGATAGGTAATTTGAATAGTTGAGGTTTGATGGTTAAGGGTGCAGATTAGTGTAGGGACTTTTGAAAAGATTGAAGGCAGACAGAGGGACTTACTGATGAGTTTCATTTGGAATGGAAGTTAGAGAGTACATATTTGGGAGTTGGTGGTGTATTGTTTGTGGGGATGTTGACAGAAGACAAAGGGACCTGCTAATATGGTTCCATGTGTCTCATTAGATGTTTATAGAGATCGAAATTGAGGGCCACTTGTTGCGATGAAATCTGCCTCTAGACATTTCCTGCGAGTTCACACTTCACTTGGAGTAGAATGCAGGCAACATTATGCAAACACTTGAATCGTGCGAATTCATCGTGCACTGATTATTGAAAAGATTGATACAAATACTTGGAATTGAGATTAAAACTGACTCTTTACAGTCAGAATCCTATTATTGAAGTATACGATAGTTTCTCCTTTGGTAAATTAACACGCTCGTGAAAGTAATTTTTTTACCGCCTCGAAAATTAAGCATTCAAATGAATTACCTTAATTAGAAGCGAAGAAATATGCACATACTACTTAATCTGGTTTCTTCCGAGAGCACAAACTTACCTGCAACAAAGGATAAGATCGAGATTAGAATAAGATTACGATCATTTTACAAGCGAATAATACATTTCCTCATCTGAATTTTAAGTTATGGGAATCGTTGATAAATACAGTTGCAAAATTCCATTTCTAAAAGTTGACGAGCGAGCGGACTGTTGAGTGTACGAAAATATACACGTCTACCACCCACGATCTTCGACCAAACGCACGTGCGGTACACGTGTGACGAAAGAGGTCTCATATAATTTCGAGTGGAGTGGACTTTAGCTAAATGCGCCTTTAACCCTTTGAGCACAGAGGCTGAAACACTTGGCGTATATCGTGTGCGGAAATTCTTCAGTTTCATTTGCTGACAGTACTCACTGAACGCCGCTTGGGCGTTGCCCGCTCAGGCTGAACGCACATATGTGGTCATCGTACTCAAAAGGATAAGTGTATTAAGGGGACATTCTACTCTCTCGGCCGAAAAATCGGCCACTTTTCGGTGATGGTTTTTATAATGAAGTAAACACTTAATGTTTTCGAATTTCTGGGGGTATATTTTACCACTCTTGAAATACAAGAAACAATCATTGTTCTTTGTTTATTTCATTTGTTTACACAAATATTTCGCAGTTAAGTTGGCGGCATCAGAATTGCTGGCGGTTGAAATTTCGGACGACTGGATCATCGGAAATAAAAAAACCAAACATATTTTTAATTCGCAGGAGTATGGTTATCGCGCTTACCACGAAAGAACAATTTTGGACCAAAATTATTAAAATGGCGGTCAATCAAAGTTGAAAGTACCGAAAAGGGCATTTCTTTTCTGTTTAATAGATATAAAATGTGAGAAAATATTAAAAAATCTTAAGATATTTGTGCTAAGCGGGAAAGCCACTAATGTGTAGAATAACATATTAAAATTTTGGATTAATTGGTCGTGGAGTTTTTTTTTATCACATCCGCCAACCAAGAAAATGGTGTTTCGAGAAAAACGCGTTTAAAGTTTTGAGAACCAGGCCGCTGACGCTACAAATACCTATAACATTGAAAATACATCGAATTTCGCTCCAAAAATTTAGGAGGATATTGTAGGAGGTGCATTCTTCCGAATTCAGCAAAAAAAAAAAAATCTATATTTTTGAGGCCGAGAGAGTAGAATGTGTAGGATACGTCGTATCTAAAGTAGCAGTAATAGGCCCATTAAATGTATTGTTCCTGTATGTAGATTCATGTGCATCGACGCTAGGATAACTTTGGAATAAATAACTTATAGATTACCAGTAGGTAATGACTATTATTTACCGACTAACGAGTTACAACTTTTCAGACATAGCCTTAAATTTGTCCAACACCTTATTATCATACGCTGTGCATGAATAATGTGGACAGTTTGAAAGAAATCGCGAACTCAGGCCTGTGCACTCCGTTCCCATGATCTTTATCTTGTGTATCGTTAAAATATGCAGTGACTCAGAATTTTTGAAAGCCCTCCCGATGACGCTACTCCATCTGACACATAAACAGGCTCGGTGGATCATAAAAATCGAAGAGACATGCTATTCTTATCCCTAGAGCAACACCGTGCCTCTTTCATCAGCACATCGCCTCTAAAATACTACACTCTGACCCTAAAACTTCATACCCAGTAGAAAATATTTCTAACATTTCCTAAAAAATAAATCTTAATTTAACTAAAAGTTAAATCAGCATAAAGTATTGATAGTTCATGCGTTTTATTAAAAATAGAGGTTTGCCATGTTCATCGGAAAACCTAGTACTCCCACGAACATTTAATGGACAATATACAAATTCAACGTTCCACACAATTTTCTCGACAGAAGCCCTCCCCGCGAAAGTCCTGGCCCACTTGGGGGCATTTTTCAAAATCCCGCGCCACTCGAACTGTGACCAATAACAATCCTCATATTTCCCCTTCATCTCCACAACGCCGTCCCGCCATCGCTGCGAAGCAGCTTGTCCGGGACACCCTGTAGATCAGCCAAGAGGATGGCCCCAAAGCCCGCGCGACCCACGGTGCGCGTCCTCCGTAGCTGGTCCAGGCTCGCGGGGTGTCCTCAGCTTTTTGTTCCACCACGCGGCTGCTTCGTTTCGCATGACGTGTACCCCGCTGGAATGGTTCACTGACTGGGCTGACGTCACGTCTCCACAGTGCTCTTTCTCCGGAAGAGAGCGAACGTTCTCTCCGCCAGACGCCACGGTCTCCTTAATTAGCGCGTCTAGTGTGGCCGCGACTACGGATGTGGCTGTTGCCGAACGACACCGCCGCGAGAAAATAGATGAACCCTCTGTCGTGCATCGGCCAGGAGCTTTCACGCGCACCAGTCTCGGCTCCTCCTCGCGTCGCCCCCGACCCAGAGGAGCCTGCTTGCCCATCGCCCGCGCCAGCCACCCAAATGTCTTCGAATTCTCGTCCACGAACCAGTGACGCCGTCCTCCTTTGCGCGTTCCACCGTTTTGGCGGGAATCACAGGTAAAGCTCACCCTCGATGGATGTTCGCATTCGTTGGCACGTTACTTGTTTCGGGGTTCAAGGTTTGTGGCAGGGTCAGCCGTTGCACGAATGCCTTTTTTTTGGTGGGCAGACCGTTGTCTGGAGCGTCCGCTGTTCGATGGTCGAGATGGGGGATGGAGATGGGGAGATGGAGTGTCGATAGTTTTGTGAGTTCAGTGCTGGTATGCTGATTGTGTGCTGGTGAGGTTCAATGCTCACTGAATAAGATAGAGATCCGGTGAGTTTTATAGGTTGATGCGATAGAGTATTGTTGAGTATCGTGGTTGGGACCTAAACTGTGTAAATGATTGATGGAGGCACTGGCATGGATGTCCAGGGGATGTGATTTGTGATCAAGAGCGTAGTGCGATTGTTACAGATCGTTGGAAAGTCTCGATTCGAGAGCCAACTGTGTCCTTGCTATTGTGTTATGCGTTGTTGCTATGGTGGCAGGTTGATCTTCAAAATTATCGCTGATGCACCGTCTGAGTGTGACCCTCGGGTCTTCTCAAGCACGGTGAATTGCATGTTTGGTATGTGTATGCAGTTTCCTTTGTCAGCAAGTTCGAATCTACGAACACGAATTCTTGGAAGTTGCTCTATCTAATCGTGAGGATTAAAAGTGGAGTTTTTTTTTTATTCCCCTTGAGCTGCCCAAAGTGGCCAATAACGATATGCTCTTCGATCACAAACTACTCTACGGATTCAACACTGCCCTTTCCTTCGAACATACTTCACTTTGCCTAAAAGATCGTTTCAAATAAATTCAAAATCCCCTCCCAACATGTCTATTTACTGCTCCGCTTGGAATCGCCTGTCATGAGAGATCAACACAATCTCAGAAGCTTCCTAGAACCTCCTAAAATCTCTTTGCATATCGAGGAAACTCGGCGAACAGTCGATTAATAGCGTGATCGTTCTTTTTCTGTCGTACCTTTCAGACTGAAAGTTTTCCACGTCGATTAAACTGTGCAAAAACTACCAGCAACTAATTATAACTCTACCATTGCTAACGGGAGGCTGCTATGATCCCCGATGGAATCTTTTATCGGGTACTCGAGCGATATTGCGCCACTATAGATGATTAGTTTGCCGATGTACTTTCACGACGAAAGGTAAACCCCGTTGTTTCGTTATTTCCAATAACCGTCCGCTGAACAGGCAGCTCCCAGCGACTCTACAAGCTGCTTTTACTTTCCGAGTTCCTGCTCGCGAGGCGCTTTATCTCCAGCGAAACGGCTCTGTTGTCGTTCGAGTACCTGGTGAAACTGTAATTCAATTCGTTTGGTTCCGCGAGCGTATGAACTTTCACGCTGAAAGGATTTCACGCAGCCTCGGCCAGCGTTCTTCTGATCCTCGTAATTTCGCTGCACGCGGCCTCAGAAGCGAGTTCGGCCTGTTAACTGGCGGACGAGTCGAGGCATCTTTTAAAAATTGGTCCGCGATAATGATTGCACAAGCCACTTAAATAACAAATGCACGAGGGTATGTGAATTTTTTTTTAGAAACCTTCCCGTTTCGTCATACCTTTTACTGAAATGGTATCGAAGGGTGGGTTTGTATGGAGAATTTTTTATCGTCTGATTATCGAATAGTTTATGCGTCGTTTCATTTTCATTGGTACTTCTTGACACACCCTTCTGCTTATTGTAGTATACTTTTGAGAATTTGAGTTGCGCAAGGTATTGGAGAATGCACCTTCAGGTTGGTAAGGCCTATCCGAAACACGGCGGAGGGAATTCTTATTTACGTTTACTTGTAACAAGGGTGAAGGTACATCGCGTTCGTTCGAATATGTAATATCCACGCAATTAGGTAAATTACGTGCAATTATGTATTCAGCCGTAGCCAGCTAGGCTCGCGGGACCCTTAATTATCGTTTCATTTCGAACCGTTGCTTTCTGTTCGCAGGTGACACTGGCTCTCTAATTAGATAAAATGCGGCTGTACATCCTGATCTCCCTTCTGGTGCAATTGGTATTCTCTTTTCGGCGCCCGTTCCCGGTAAATAGAGTTGTTTATCCGTCAGTTGGTAATTCTTTGTCAGCCAATCGATTCTTTGCTGTGAAATCTATTGGTTTTGTAATATGGAAACAGAAATATTAGAGGCTCTCGAATGATACGAGTATCCTCCTTGGAAATCCTGACGAATTTAATGTGAGGAATTAAGAACTCTCTGGAAATGATTCAGCAGAATTGCGATAGGCCTCATTAGAGATCTAAGGATACAATAATCAGTAACATTTTCACTTACAAGTTAAGAAATTAAATATAAGATATATATTCGAAATTCTCTAATATTTTCTAATTATTTCTGAATCACGAAAGCTCCGTGTAACACATTACTTCTATTTTCAAATGGTAAAAATCGTGTTCCTCCACATCTAATTATTAATACAATCAACCCTTGACTCTCAAAATTCCCAAATTCATAATTAAATATTAATGCACGAAAGCCAAAACTACTTCGGTGGCGAGGATCCTAAATGCGAGCACTAACTTATACACTAAGGTCACCTGCATTTTCTATAAATTCTGCTTTGTGATTGCCATTTCTGCATTCTGCATCCGAAGACAGTTGCATTTCCATATGTCCCATCAAGGATTGTGCTCTCGCCTGACCGTGCCATCCTCCACTTGGTATCATTAAAACTCGCTGCGGGACACACGAAATCCCGAGGCACGCTGATTTCATGCTCTGTCGTTACCCGGAAGACGGTTACGCCAGCAAATGAAATTACGTGACGCGTGGTAAAGTGAAAACGCTTCGATTAACGAGATCGTTAACCAGTTCCAGCCCGGCCAGTTGGACACCAACAACGAGACATCGGGATGCTGTTCCTGCAGCTTCAAGGACACGTCGTACATGCAGTCGAAATGCGGCGTGACCACGTCCTTCATGAATTTGGTGCAGAAAGTGGTGGCGTCCAGATGCGACATCGCTGATCCCTGCAGCAGGCTCGGCAGGGAGGAAGTGCCTCACGGAGAATGGTGAGGATCTTTTGGTCGATTCTTTAAATAGTTAACTATTTGGGAACGCTGAATTCATGTGTGCGCTGAGTCACTGCATTCAGTCCATGCGGATGACGCCTATAAGCGTTCGCCGAGTACTGTGTGCAAATGGGAGTGGAGGATCCTCCGCACATGACGTACGTTTGGCGTTTCAACTTACAAGGAAACGTTCCCAACCCGAGTATTCCGACTCTAATGAAACATCGCGCGAATGTAGAGCATATTGAAGTATGCAGGAAGCATTTCTTTGTTACGAAAATTCACTCTGAAGGGGTGAGATCAGCCCCCAAAGTGATCGCGTTTTTCATTTCTTTAATATTTCCAAAGTAGTGGAATGTTTGTTGCGTCAGTAAATGATTTCTTTGTCGAGGAAGGATGGCTATGTGGACTGGAATAACTCTGATGTTAAGGACCTATTAAAATACCCTATTGGGTTTGGTCAATTGCCCCTCAGGCTTTAATCAAGGCAATTGACATGAGAAATGGTGGATTTCACGTTAGTTTACTCGAGATCTGAGCTCGTTGCATTGTCATTCAGGGCACTAATTCAGAATGGGCGTGGGGTTACTGGAGAAAAATGCTTGTACTAATAAAACACTAAATAAAAACCATATACTTGGCGGGATCAAGTAAATATGGCTGAATTCGACGCACGTGCAAATTAACATAACGTGCTCCACCTAATAATAGTGTCATAACTCCCGCTCTATTATCTTAACTCTAGCGAGCAGTCCATATCAGAGTAAATTGAAGTGTCATTACTACAATAATTACATACAGTCAGACGAGTCAAGTAAATGTTGCTTCGATGGCAGTTCGCCAAGAAACCAGCGAAATGGCATTAACCACGAACGCTGTGATTAAAGTAATTCATGGAAATGCAGGTTCGACTTCATCGTCGTTGGTGCGGGCGTAGCTGGGCCTATAATCGCCAGGAGGCTCAGCGACAATCCGTGGTGGAGGGTCCTGCTGATCGAAGCAGGACCAGAGGAGCCAACGATGACCGCCATTCCAGGACTGGCGTTCCATGCTGTCAATTCCACCCTCGATTGGAATTTTAAAACTGAGCCTACGGAGCCCCATCCAACGGCGTGTTTAGGTAACCAATCGATTTCCCAAAGTTATTTATACAATGGCAACCCCGACTTACGTGTTAACACTTTGAGTGGCGCAAGGTTTTGAAAAATGCCCCTTTAACCCTCGCGCGATGGATACAGGGGTCTATTTTAATGAGAACCTAATTTAGAAGCTCATCGCCAAGTGTGTATGAATTAAATTATGGGGCAACATGGACCTAGTATCTCGAGGTGGGCAAAATTTTTATTTAAATAAAAATTTCGAATAACGAATGAAAATTAAAAAATAATTTTTTTGGTAACTTTCATTTGATCCGTTATTTAAATATTTTTTTATTTCGTTAATGACCAACTCTGCCAGTATCCAATGCGTGGTGAAACTATCGAGCAACATCGATAAAATCAGACATTGATCCAGAAACATTTGGGGTACGTGCAATATGTATGAAAAACAATGGGCACGACTTTCACAGACGGTGATTCATTCAAAAAACAGTGCTGAAGGACAATTGTTTTTCGTTACTTTTACGTGCGCGGATAGAAAATGGTATCCACATAAATAGGTCTCTTGATGGCAGTTGATAGCAAGCTTTTATATAATACACTGAACTAAAAACTGCGCACATTGGAATGTATTCGTTGCACAATAGACAAGAAGTATAGCAGTGGAATGCAGAAAGCGGTTTCGATAAGGACTTGCAAATTAAGTACAGTAGGATTGGGAAAGATCTAGGAAAGCCTTGAAATAAAACAGTGTTTCTCAAAACTTTTTGTGTCGCGATCCACATTTATAATATTCCAATAACCTGCGACCCCAGCCCCCATATAAGGTAAATATTTCCTTCCTTTCATTTATGAAAAATCAGTGTTACATCGTTAATATAGTATGGCAATGTAACCATATTAAAATACGTGCCAAAAATCGTCAACTAAAAATAACCGTGGCAACCCCCCAGAAAACACTTCGCGATCCACAGGTTGAGAGTCATTGAAATAAAGTATGCACAGGAAGCTTTCATCGCAATTTCGTTACTCTTAACTTTCTACTTCAAATCCACTTCATTCTCTACCACCTGTTACCCAACGCCCGGTACTCTATACTCGCTTGGACGAAGGAGAAAATAGCCACCCTTTCTAAGCTGCCTCACAGAGATGTCTAAATAAATAAGAGGAAATTCACCTTCGACCATTTACTTCTTACAACGATATTTCTCATCCGCAGAGACCGACGGTGTGTGCAGTTGGCCACGAGGGAAGATGGTCTCTGGAACCAGCGGCATGCACGGAATGATGTACGTTCGGGGGCACCCAGAGGTCTACAACAGCTGGGCCAGAGGTGGCGCGATCGGTTGGTCCTACGACGAAATCGCCCACTACTTCGAGCGAGCCGAGAACCCGTTGGACCCGTCGATGGTGTCCGAGAAGATCAGGAGCGTTCCTATACCGGGGCCCATGAACATCCAGTACTACCCGCACAAGCCTGCGTTCACTGACGAGGTGCTGAAGGCGGCAGCGGAGCTGGGCTACAGAACGTCCAACCTGAGGGAGTACGCGCAGACGGGCTTTATGGTAGCCCCGATGACGACTGACAACGGTGTGCGCGGCACGACCTCGAGGAACTACCTGAGGCCGGTCCACGGAAGGAGCAACCTGAGGGTGCTGATAAACGGCCAGGTGACGAGGGTGCTGATGAACCACTGGCAGAGCAAAGCTTACGGCGTGGAGCTCGTAGACAAGGACGGGTACAAGAGGATCGTGAAGGCTAACAAGGAGGTGATCCTGACGGCCGGGGCGGTTGGGTCGCCCCAGATTCTCTTGAACTCTGGCATAGGGCCCAAGGAACACTTGACCAAGCTCGGGATGCACGTGGTCAAGGACCTGCCTGTGGGGAAGAACCTCCACAACCACGTGTCTGTCGCCGTTCATTATAGCATCAAAGATACCGCCTACGAAGCCATGACCATGGACAGCGTCAACGAGTACTTGGAGACCAGGACTGGCCCTCTGACTAGCACCGGGCTCACCCAAGTGACAGCGTTCTTTGAAAGTAGCTACACAGTCAACGGCGTGCCTGATATTCAAGTCTTCTTCGACGGATTCTCGCCCAAGTGCCCGAGGACCGGCTTGCAGTTCGAGTGTCTGAACGGGGCGCTGGCTCTGTGCTCTGACAGGCGGGAGATCGTGATGAGACCGACGGTGGTCACTGTGGCTAGTCGAGGGTACATGAAGCTACGATCTGGGGATCCGCTTGCAACGCCCCTCATTTACCCGAATTACTTTGTCGATACGAAGGACTTGAAGGTCCTCGTCGAGGGCATCAAGAAGTCTTTAGAGCTGGCCAGCACGCAGACTATGAAGAACTGGGACCTTCGGCTGGAGCCCGTGATCCATCCACTCTGCACTAAGTAAGACTTCTATCGGGTGTATCGATTGGGATAGGTTCGCTTAAGGGTAGTAAATCTGGTACCACGATGGGTTCGTTATTAGGGTTTGGAAATTGTGGTTAATGTAGATTTAAATGTATTGGTTCTCGATTTAAAAATTTCTTCGTGCCACTACTTATTTCTCGGTGAGGACGTGTAGTGGTTAAGCTGGGTTTAGAAGTACGGAAACTGGGAGAGGCATACTCGAGTGGCGATGGATGTGTTTTATAACTGGTTAGAAGTCCAAAATACTTTTACACCGTGATGTGTCTAGGTACTTAGTATCCCAGTGCTAAAAAATTATACAGAATGCACTTCTGGTTTCTGTAGCCCCAACACTTTGACTAGCATCGACGTGTTTCCATGCAAATTTATAGATTTGGTTTTAATGTAAGAAACTGCTTGTTCTATCCAGCTATCACTTCGCCAGCGACGCCTACTGGGAGTGCTACGTGAGAGCAGCAACTGGGCCTGAGAATCACCAGTCAGGCACTTGCAGAATGGGCGCCTACAACGACCCAACGGCGGTGGTGGATCCAGAGCTTCGAGTGCGTGGAATGTCGAACATTCGAGTCGCAGATGCGTCTGTGTTCCCAAGTGTGCCAAACAGTAACCCAATCGCTGCTATCATGATGACAGCCGAAAAGGCGGCTGACATGATCAGGCATACGTGGTCGAAGATGTGAAATTGGATGATGCATGTTGGCGTACCCTTCCAGAGTGTTAGAATAAAGACTACCTTTTTTAACAGAACCTCGACGTCTCTGTTTAATGCCACCTTACCCGTTGCATGGTATTTCACATGATTTACGAATTTAAATGCGGATAATGGTTTAGAATGAAGGCCACGGAAAATTTAGAAAGGATAACTGACAGGTAACTCGTTCCTTGGAACTCGGTCGTTAGTTGAAGAATCAATGCAGTGGACGGAAACGGGATTTTTAAATTTTCATTACAGGCTCAGATAAAAAAACTTGAAAAAGCGACCGTCACTGTTTTCTTCGCTGTTCCAGCCAATTGCAATTTTTTCAAAACGACGAAACACGCCACTTACAAGGGACGTTCGGCAACCCGGAAATTCGTTCGGCAACATGAATAATATGGATTTTTCGAGAATTATTTTTACGCAGTTTTGTAGATATAACAGAGGGAAGCAACTTTTGTTTAAACTGCTTTTCGATAACTCTCACCGTTCTCGAGATATTCCACGGAAAAGAAAATTCTACATTTTTTCAAGGGGTGATTTCACCCCCAAAAACTGCATTATGGCACCAACAAAAATAGGGTTGCGTTACGGATGAACTACTCTACTTGCACACCAAGTTTCATAATTTTCCGAATCTTCGGGTTGCCGAATGCCCCTTGTTAGTAGACTATCTATAATCCTTCTAGCTTCTCAAAAAAACTCAAGTCGATTGGACCAATTTTAAAAAAGTTATTCTGTTTTAAAGGGTATCCCAATAGTTTTGTCTGAGCGACACAGAAGCGACATTACGTGGAGGATAATCCTTCGTGGATATTATTGTCGGCAAAAATATTACCTTATCTATATTCTAACTCTTAACATACAATGTACATTAGGATGGACCTTATTTATCGACTTTCAAATTTTTTTCGGGACACCCCCCAGGATTGTGCAATTGGGAGAAAAAATAATGTGTGTAAAATTTGAAATCGATTGGACAAAGGGAAACCGTGTCTCATCGCAGTTGAAGTTTTTTTATTTTTGGAACTCGTTTTTCTCCATTGTAGTATATCATTAATATACATTGTTATATATCGTTGAATTTGACGTTTTACGCTCTGTAACAATATAGATTGAAAGTATAAGATCACTTAAAAAAAACATCATGACCTGGAAATCTCAAAAATTGACCTTCAGAAAAAACTTTTTTCGTTGGCATTATTTTTACTTTGCCAAACAGTACAACTTTTGTCTAAGAAATTTTTTCATACCTTTATAAATAACAGATTTCAAAATTTTAATGGAGTAACTGATACTTTCATCAAGATTGCATTGTTTCTTAATTATTTAATATTATTATCAGTTTATACGCGCGAAGTAGATTGTGTAAATGGTCATGAATGTTTTGAAAATACAGTTGTATTTGCATCAGGTAGGTAGTTCGAACCTCTAAGAATCCGTTAGGTTTCGACTTGCTCTGAACAGAAGATCCAGAACCGAAGGTTTAGGAGGGGATAGGCCTTTGGAATAAAAAACTGAATTTCATAGTGTAAAGAATTTGGGATTTCGACTGTCTTTCGATGTGTTTCCAAGCGATCATTTAGCCGTCGCACAGTGGGCCGGATTTAAAATTTCCCGCCTTTCGGGTCTTCTTTTTAAGATATCGGAATGAAATTTACGCCTAAAAATAGTAAAAATTATTCCTTTCTAATGATGTATAATTTAATATGTTTTACATTTATTTATTTATTTATTTTTAATTTTTTTAACTTATTTGTGTTAAAAAAAATTTAATTCTGTTTATTTGGTACCTTATTTAAAGCCCTTTACAGGGGTTTAAGCAAAATGTTTCGTGAAACTTTTCGTTTCCAAGTTATAAGGAAAATTCGAATAATAAAGAAAAGTAGCAACAAATCGGTTTGTTTAAATTAAAGACCAGACTTTTGCGATAAATATTTTCTTTTATTAGTACCTAATAAAAACAACCCATTAAAAAATATTATTATATGCATTAACGAAAATAGCGACATTTTTCAAATTTGATTAGGAATATCTTCCAAACGCCAAAAAGTTCCACTTTCGGATCAATTGCAATATTTTCACCACACTCTCCTCTAAATAATGACGTAACGATCATTTCCCCCCTCGTCCCACTGCTCAAATTATTAGCGTTTAAAGTTATCAACGTTCGGTCAGTCCGTAGGGTAAAGGTGGGAGAGTTAAACAGAAGGGATACATGGTCACAGAGGTGTTATTATTAATATATACGCAATCGCCTCGAGTCTCCCTTGTTTAGGCCCTGTCGCAGTCTCCGGAAGGGTTCATGACAACCCCAAGTCCGGGAAGAGTTTATGACGCTTTCTCTTTTCCAAGACGTTCCACGACGACGGCTAAATGACCACTTGGAAACACATCGAAAGACAGTCGAAATCCCATATTCCTTACACTATGAAATTCAGTTTTTTATTCCAAAGGCCTATCCCCTGCTAAACCTTCGGTTCTGGATCTTCTGTTCAGAGCAAGTCGAAACCTAACGGATTCTTAGAGGTTCGAACTACCTACCTGATGCAAATACAACTGTATTTTCAAAACATTCATGACCATTTACACAATCTACTCCGCGCGTATAAACTGATAATAATATTAAATAATTAAGAAACAATGTAATCTTGATGAAAGTATCAGTTACTCCATTAAAATTTTGAAATCTGTTATTTATAAAGATATGAAAAAATTTCTTAAACAAAAGTTGTACTGTTTGGCCAGGTAAAAATAATGCCAACGAAAAAAGTTTATTCTGAAGCTCAATTTTTGAGATTCCAAGGTCATGATGTTTTTTTTTAAGTGATCTTATACTTTCATTCTATATTGTTACAGAGCGTAAAAAGACAAATTCAACGATATATAAAAATGTATATTAACCATATACTACAATGGAGAAAAACGAGTTACAAAAATAAAAAAACTTCAACTACGATGAGACACGGTTTCCCTTTGTCCGATCGATTTCAAATTTTACACACATTATTTTTTCTCCCAATGGCACAATCCTGGGGGGGTGTCCCCGCCAAAAATCTCAAATTTATTTTTCGACAAGAGTAACTAAGGTCCACCCTAATGTACATCCGTTTGTGAAATTAACATTATACTATCATTACGTGTGGACGTTAGATAAATAGGAGAAGCTGAAGAATAGAATGTAAAGTATTGCAAGTTTCGTGTGAATGGTAAACGCGATCGGTATCGAACTCCTTAGAGAACGTCTTTTATTATTGAGCTCGTATTGTGCTCCGAATAAGTTGGGTCAAGCATGTGCACCCGGCTCGATGTTCATGATACGATCTGTGCCTCTTTTGAATTAGAACCATGGATACCAATTGACATGCAGTGAAGCTGCCAGATTTACACGGCGCAAATGCTGAGGCGCCGACTTCAAAAACACGAGAGTCGTAGATTAAATAAGGGAAAAAATGTATCCTTAATTCTGTCCTGTGATAAGGCTGTTGATGGTGAACCTTTGTAATTTATAATATTAAAAATTATCTGAAGTCATTCCCTGTGCAAATTATCTTTGTAAAAGAAAGTAAGATCCACATAAAAAACTTAAAAAAAAGTAAAAAAATTACGCCAAGTACATGATCAGAAAAAAGTAGAAGATAATAATAATTACAATATAAAAAAAGATGTGAAATCAAAATGAGCTACAAGTCCTTATTTAATATATAAAAGTGAAACGTTGTCTGTTTGTTTGTCCTTCTTTCACGCCTAAACGGCTGAACGGATTTCAATGAAACTTTGAATATACATGAAATACATCTTAGATTAGATTATAGGCTATAAATAAATATGCTATCTAAAATAATAAATAATAATTAAAATAATTCCCGGGTGAAACCGGGTAACGGGTCAGCTAGTACTTACATAAAGGTGATTTCCAGCAGCATGCTAAGGCGACACTGTGTAACACAATGTAAGGTTCGGTGCTTTCCAACTGCGCTTAAGATAACACAACTACATATACCCAGCTAAAATGCTGTGTCCATACATTCCATTACTCATATCGCGGACATTTTACTAATGTGAAGATAAAATGTAACATTTAGACATTTGCCTAGATGTCCGTGGACTGGAAGTCAAATACTTAACGTGGCATTTTTTTTGTGATCATGTATCTACTTGTCGTAATTTTTTTATTTTTTTGAATTTTTTTTAGAAGTTACGCAGAATATTAAATGCCCAAAAATTTAAATACCCATGACCCAAGGTTTTTTACTTGTCGATAAGACACCGAAAGGCGCCATCCACTTCTCCCTCTGCTGCCTCTGCCTCGTCTGGTGCGTCTTGATAACACAGTATTCCGCGGTTTAGGACAGTCATAACTGATCAAACAGTTGCATCGTGTAGTACACTGCGAGTTAAAAGGTAGGTACGCTTGCAATATATCGGTTTTCCAGGAAAAGTGTAGATTTTCTAACGCACGGTGGTTTTATGCTTGTGAGTATTCGAAATGTTACCAGAAATGGTAGATTTCAGAAAACCTTTTCGTTGGGTGGAGAAGTTTCTGATTCATTGATGAACTGTAGTGCTGATTAAGGGTTGAATCGGAATTGACTTATGTTAAAACGGGTGAGGAGCAATTTTAATAGGGTGCTTCTAATGTCAAGGTGAAATTACGAAGAAAATAATTCCCTGTGAGTGAAATCCCGACATCATTCAGTGATTCGGTCATCATTAATCACGAAGGTGCCCCAAAACCAACGCGTAATATTCGTGGCGGCAGCGATGGCTCAAACGATAGTTGGGCTTTTCTTTTTCTCACGAACATTTCTACAGTATTTCGTGAACATGGTTTAGGGCACTGCCACACCATAGACTCCCGTCTAGATCGCTTCTATTTCGTGAGAGAACATTACTGTCAAAATTTATTTTTCACTGCTTTGTTTATATACACTTTCCTATTGCTAACATAAAGTAAAGGATAGTGGATTTTCAAATAAACACGTATTTCTCTCTCTTACATGTTTTCACTAAACGTGATACATTTTTTTATGAAGATTGCTACGAATGAAATACAAGAACAAACATTACTTATTTCAGTATTCAATTTTCGTAACTCTCACCTCTCCAATTAACATTCGTTTCCGTTCTCTTCGTTATTACACTACTCTCCTGCTTTATTTATTTGCTTCATTCTGGTGGAAATATTACTGTGGTTGAACCCACGCCATTTGAACGTTAACAAAGTGCTTTATTAGGAACCGATGACTGACGCGAAGAACAACCCCAATGCATCAAGTTTAATATTGCATATGCATTTGAAAATCGAATATTTCTGAATTACATTTTCCTAGAAGCACGTAGGGTAGATGCACCATTTGTGGCCACTTTAAGGAATTGTACCAGTTTTGGCCACTTCTTAAAAAATACAATATTTTTCCGTGTAAGCAATAAATGTAACCTTATATTTCTAGCGGTAGGGTAAAGGCAGGTAATATGGAACAGCACGTAATATGGAACTTCGTAAAATTTCGATAAAGAAATAACGAACTCTTCAGGTAATCGTTTATACTAGATCCCTAGACACAATAGACGATGATACTGAGAATTGAGCATCAGTCGGGCATCTATCATTGAAAGAGAAACGTTTATATTTTTCGTGGGGTGTAAAAGTTTCTGAAAAGTGCATCAAACAGTTAAATATTGTAGTGAAGGTATGTTACAAAGTATTATTTTGATATAATTTATCATTAAATATGTGTGTTCTTGATTATTCAACAATAGTTTACCAATAAAGTTACTTTCTTCTTAGTATAATTCTTAATTTCTTGTCGGAACATGTGTGTACGTAATATGGAACATACCGAGTAACATAGATGAAGTTGATAATGACGATGACGACGATGATGCGGAATGCTTATTTTGCGATGGTAATTATAAAAATAATGACAATAAAAAGTAGGACCCAATGTATTCGCTGCTTTCAGTGGGCACACGGAGAATGGGGGGCTTCCGACGTATTATTCACGTGCCCAACGTGTAGGACACGCAGAAAGCAGGAATAAATTCAAAAAATGATGTGTATTTATTTATTTGTATCTTCTACTTAATGAATCTTCATTTTTAGTAAAAAAAAGTAAAGATTTTTGGGTTTTCTTTACAAATTTCCTAGGTGTTCCATATTAGGACCCATTTTTTCGAACTGCCGATTTTCACTCTTTTCGATTTTTTTACATTTGACTATGTAAATATGATTATGCATTAATTCCTTCGTCCCCTCATGTTAGTTTTATTAAAAAAAAAACGAATTCCCCTACTTTTGACAAGCTTTTGAAATCAGATGTTCCATATTACATGCGTTTACCCTATACTAAACAAAATATTTATGATGTGAAATTCTCTTCATAATAATGATCTGCAAGCAATTTAAAAATAAGATAATTATGCACATGGCCAAAAACAGTGCAGTGAAATTCAGTTCAATGAAATTAAAAACAATGAATCGCAAATGGTGAAACTCATATATCCAAAGTAATAAATAAATCTGCGACATAGCAGTGCCCGAAAGCATGATCGCGAAATACTGTAGAAATGTTCGCGACAAAGAAGAGGCCAACCATGTGACGTGAACCAGTATCGAACGCTAGTATCGCGATAATCGCCCCTCCCCCTCCAATAAACGAATGGGTTTTCCTTGTCCGGACCCAGCGAGATGGGTCCAAACGGAAAATCCGACCATTCGCTAACTACACATGCCAGACGTCGCCAAGATGGTTATCCATCCGGACAACCGATCCCTTGGCAATCGCCTGATTTCCCGAGCTTTCCCTTTTCCAAATTCCGAATGTCGCCAAGATGGCTCCACCTGATATCAGATCTCCCAAACACCCTTTTTTCCCAAATTCCTAGAGTCGCCAAGATGGCTCCTTCTGATATCAGCTTTCCCAAACACCCCCTTTTCCAAATTCCTTAGGCTGCTCGCCTAACTTGCCTCCCACCCCTTCATCAGGCCAGTTAAATACCGGCCCCAAACAGAGGGATGACCAGTCTAAAACATCAGACCAGCAGAGTAACAACGTGATCCTGTAAAGAATCACCCACTGTACAATCCATATTAATAAAAGACTAAGTAGTTTTCCAATTCGGAGTTTACCTCGACGACACTAGCGGCCACTATCGTTTGAGTCTTTGATTGAAAATTTCCACGAAGACTGCGAATTTGTAGTGTGTTTTATTTCGCGCCGGATTTATTTCGCCCTCCAAGGCGTTTTCTTCGCTGCCGCTCTAAATTCGCGACAATACTTATGACTGTTGAAATGACGTGATCCTATGGTGGCGAAGTTTCTTTTCTTTCTTTTGTTCTCCCTGGCTGTTGCGTCTTTCCTTTCGTGAGAGCCTCGTTTAGACCATCGCATGGGGCACCCATTAATTATTTATTTATTACGGGTAATAACCCTTTGGCACATTATTATGACATGAAACGATATTAGTAGGGGGCGGACAAATAAGATAACATTAAGAATTAAAGTACACAAGTAGCAAAGAAATGAACAGAAAGAGATGAAATAACAAGTATCAATATTGCAACTTAATCATCCAGAATATGCAGAACCGAATTTCTGAAAGTAGATAAGGAAGTAGCGAAAAACTCAATATTATGGAAGTTACGCGCCGCGTAAGCCCACCAGCCGAAGGCGCGATAAAAAACTATATCGAACACTTAATAATAAAGGAATCCAATTCCCACACAAACAAAATGTAAATGTAATTATTTTCTTGTACTTCGTAAAGGTAAAACATGTTAAATAGAAACCAGGTGCAAAAATTTTCTTGCATAAGGCCGCCAACCATCCTCGCGCCGGCCTTGCCGAGAATTCACCTGAAAGATAAGGTAGTTGCAAACCTTGCCGTGATATGCTAAGCTTTAAAATATTAGCTTTAATTTCACATAAAGGCTAAGTGGTTTCCACTAAAAGCTAAGCTAAGAATAGAAATTGTTAGAAACTATCCTATTTATACGATTCGCAACGGCATCGGCACCGAGAGCTTCGCACTTCGGTGTTTCCCTACTGCTTCCGCTGCGAATACTTTGCGTTACATTGGGGGAACCTAAATTAGGACAGTGATATAGATTTTGATATGGGGCTGTGTTTTCTAGACAGAATTGTTCCCTAGAAATATATCTTGTGGTCTTAAAGGCTCCCCCAGACCAACGCGATTATTCGAGGCGGCAGCGGATATTTTGCCGCGATGGATCCGCGACAGTTTACTATGCGTGGCGGCTTAAGGTCCTTTTATACATCTCCACAAAATTGCCTTTTTAAAAAAAGGTACAAACAAGTGCGCCAAGTATACGCGCGCGCAGACGAACAAAAAAAACCGTCGTAAATTTATTAATGTGTTATATTTATTTAGCTTTACAAAACTGATCTATAAAAATGGCGCCAATTGTAACAATGGCTATTTATACAAACAAAAAATGTATTAAATAATATTAAGCAAATATATTTTTATACAAATTAATATTTCAATACGTATAAATATTTTATTCAAAATACTCGGCGCTGCGCCCGAAAAATCGGATCAACCATTATTGAGATTTGATAATCGAAGGGTTCTTGATAGCGGGTCGTGGCGTAATATAGACACTGGGCTGTGTCTCGCGCTGCGCATGTACTTGGCGCGAGACACTGCCGTGTCTCTTGATATCCGTTCCAGGTCCGTTCCGTGCCGGCCTGCCATTGGTAAGAATAAGAGGGGCGTAGAGGACCTCTTCTTCTTACCACTGGCAATAGGTCACTTACAAACACAGAACATACCAAGAATAAATTTTTAAACTAGAAAAGAACGCCCAAAGAAAGGCCAAAGAACGCCCAAACAACGCGTCACGGTTTCCATCTGCATGTAATCAAATGACACTTATACATATACTCCGCAACGAAAAAATGGCAACCTCGAAATTCTAGACGCTGATTACGTAGCGTCAACACGATCAACAAACCACCAATTCCTTTATTACAGATCTGTTTGTTCATTCTGATTTAAAACAGACGGAATGGAGGCGTGTATAGTGACGAGTCTCGCGGCTGCGCAGTCCCCAGCCACTGCCTTCGCCCAGTTATTGCACGTGCTTCTGGCATCGCAGTGCAGCTTGGGAAAGCCTGATTATCCATCTGACCGAACAGACGAGATCTTGGATTCGAAGAAAGAGTTTGATTTCGTGGTCGTGGGAGGTGGCACAGCGGGTTCCATTTTGGCTCGTAGGCTGACGGAGGTGCAAAATTGGGATGTACTACTGATCGAAGCTGGGGAGGATCCTACCCCGGACACTGAAGTCCCTGGTTTCATGACAGCTCACTATGGCAGCCACCAAGATTACGCTTACGAGGTACGATGATCGAACTACGAAAGGGTGGTCCTTTTTGTTAATGCTAGTCCAAGTTCGATTATGAGGATAGTTTCCGACGCAGATAGGATCAAATGAATATCATAAATATTATCCATATGTGTGAGGTATTTATTATTAGTGCTATTTCTTGGAGGAGGTAAGAATTATAAATCGGTTGTTTGTTTGGTGCATTTCAAATCGTGAATAAGTAGATAAGTTGGAGGATTATTGTACTTTTTTACAGATATTTTTGGCATTATAAGTATTATTGTAATGTATTGCAATTTATATTGCAACGCGAGGTATAAAGTTTTCAGAAATGCCCCTTCAAGCCGTTTAGACCATTGCGAGAAAAATTCCCGGCAACCCTCCACTCAATGACATACGAATTTGATGACATAATCCTTTTTAATAGAACTATCGTATTCTTCTTCCGTTCATAGTTTCAACTTTCTTCTGACCACTACTCTATTACATGTTTGCAAATTTGGTGAGAAGGATATGGCACTCCACTTTCTCTCATTAAACAAACCACTACTCTGTCAAGATCGAGCCGCAAGAAGGTGTATGTCAGGGTAGCAAGAAGAAGCGATGCAGATGGTCGAAGGGCAAGGCTCTGGGTGGCAGTTCCGTCATCAACGCGATGCTCCACGTGTTCGGGAACGACAGGGACTACGACGAATGGTCGAGCCTGGGCAACGAAGGTTGGAGCTACGAGGAAGTGCTCCCCTACTTCAGAAAATCCCTCAACTGTCCAGCGGAACACATAGCCAAATGGGGCGACAAGTACTGCGGCGCTGGCGGGCCCATGAACATCAGAACGTACAACTACTCTGTCTCAAGCGTGTACGACGTCCTCCTAGACGGCGTCCGCGATCTGGGGCTGAACGTTCTGGAACCTCTGATAAACGATCGCTTCGTTGGTTTCGGGAAAGCTCAGGGAACAATAGACAGTGGGCGACGCGTGAACGCTGCCAAAGCTTTCCTGTCCCCCATTAAAAATAGGAGGAACCTGTACGTGATGAAGTCCAGCAGGGTGGACAAAATATTATTAGAAGGCACCCGAGCGCGTGGAGTTCGAATCAGCCTGAAGAACGGTCAGTCGATCGACCTAACAGCGTCGAAGGAAGTGATACTATCTGCTGGCAGCGTGGCCAGTCCTCAGCTACTGATGCTGTCGGGCATTGGGCCCAAGCAGCACCTGCAACAAAAGGGGGTGCCAGTTATAGCGGACCTGCCTGTTGGCAGGAACCTCCAGGACCACATGATATGGTTGGGGCTGCAGGTAGCGTACGTCAACAGGACGAGTACGCCTCCTTCACCGTTGCACGACTTGGATATCGTCTACGACTTCCTGATGCACAGTAGGGGCCTACTAGGGACGCTTGGTATGACCCTGCTGGGTTTCGTGAACGGCAATGATCCCACTTCCAAGTATCCAGACCTACAGTTCCATATAGGCCACGTTGAGCGGTGGAACTCGCTGGTCATTCGGAGCATAGCCACGGCCTTCAATTTGGATGATGAGGTAGTAGAGGATTATCAGAAAGCGATCATGGAAGGAGATCTGATCCTGACTGCCTCGGCTTTGCTGAAACCCAAGAGCCGAGGCAGCATCCAGCTGCGCAGTACGGACCCAGCTGAGCCAGTGAGGATTTTCGCGAATTACTTAGATGATAAGGATGATCTGCAGGCGATGGTGAAGACAGTGGATGTTGTTAAAGCCCTGGTGAACACTGAGACGCTAAAGAAGCATGGCATGTGGATACGCCACGTCGATTTATCTGGATGTCGACATACTGAGCCAGATTCCACGGAATATTGGGAGTGCAACGTCAGACACATGGCTACTAGCTTGTTCCACGCTGCCGGGACTGCTAGGATGGGACCAGTTAGCGATCCCAAGGCTGTCGTGGATCCGCGGTTACGGGTGCACGGTATTGAGGGGTTAAGGGTGATCGATGCGTCGGTCATGCCTACTATCACCAGTGGCAACACTAATGCACCGACTATGATGATCGCAGAGAAGGGGGCGGATTTGGTTAAAGAGGACTGGTTGGCAGCACGTGATGAACTGTAGAGACTCAGGGTTGGTGAACACTGGCGCTTGAAGGACACTCGAGTGGCGATTATTCTTAAAAATGGTAAACTTGTCGAAGAACTGGGACCTCGCCGATTTCGATGAGCTTCAGATATGTTGAAAAACTCGACATTTTGAGTAATTTTTTCCTTTGAAAAAATTGGCGGTCGGCCTTAGTTTCCGAAATATTCGCAGGAAAACTTTCGCTATTATACAATCGTACTCTACGTATACGTGCACGCCCGCGACAGTGTGTGCAGCACCACGCTGTCGGCGGTTGTCTTCTGTTTGTATAAACACTGCGCAGCAATCTACAGCATCCGTATCTAACGGGTGCACGCGTGGTATCGCAGCAGCAAGGAAAGTAGTCCAACTTAAACTGAATTGCACAATACTAACAGTACATGCGGGGCCGGCGGAACCCATTATGCAAGTAATGCACCGCATAAGGGCGCCAGCCGAAGGGGGCGCCAAAAACTATATCGCAGACATAATAATAAAGGAACCCAACTCCCATATAAACAAAATGTAAATGTAATTATTTTTTTAATTCTACTTCGTAAAGGCAAAACGTATTAAATAGAAAACAGGTGCAAACATTTGGGGGCGCCAAAAATTATCTTGCATAAGGGCGCCAACCATCCTCGCGCCGGCTCTGAGTACATGCTACTTTTAATCTTTTATTATAATATATAAAATGTATTTATTCTGACGTGGTGCTACAGCCTACGTCTTCAGTATTGTTGTATAAATGTTCTTGAAATATTGCTCATCTTGCTGCATTACCGTTTACGAATAAACTGGAAGCAGAGCGTCAGCATAGGACCACCGCTCATCTACTGTTTCTCCATATACCTATAGATTCCATATACAAAGTCACATCGGTTCGCTACCATGTTTTACGCGTCCGCGAGCTTTTGTACAAATTTTTCCTATATACATGTTACCGCCGCTCGATCTTCGTTTCCGAGATATTCGCGAAAAACTGCTGCTACTACTACAATGTATTCTGCCGTATACCTATCTGCAGTACGCGTCCGTGGCATTACTTTCCGAGATAATTGCCAAAATCTTTGGGTAAATATTCACACTAGAGGAACCACCCCCAATTTCTATGGCCTTGAAATATGGTGCCAAGGACGTAATTTTCAACAACTTTTCTCTATATATGTTATACTATATACTGTCGCCTGGCCGTAGGTTTCGAGATATTTGCAAAAAAAGTAGATAAATGTTGATTTTAGGGTCTTTGAATCCACGGTGGACTCGAGGTGGTCGGTCGCCGGGTGGATTTTTTTATAGTTTTGGCCGTCTCACGGCGCGTAAACGCCGTGAGAGGGCGGACGGTGCATTCGAATTTATCACTTAAAAGAATATTTATTTCTTAATAATTGAACTTGAGACGCGCCGTGAGACGGCCAAAACTATAAAAAAAATCCACCCGGCGACCGACCACCTCGAGTCCACCGTGGAATTGGTTAACTCGAACCTTTTAGTTTACCCGGTATATACGTCGTCTGCCGGTGACACCGAGGTATATGTATGGAGAAACAGTAGACAAGCGGCGGACCCGCACTGACGCATACGCTGCCACGGTGGCGTACATATATATGCAAAATTCAATGTGGTAGTAGCAAAAGTTTTTCCACAATATCTCTGAAACTAAGGGCGACCGCCAAAAAGTTTAAAGGGAAATGTTGTTCAGAATAATGACCTTGACAACATATCTGAAGCTCATCGAAATCGGCGAGGTCCCAGTTCTCCGACAAGTTTACCCAAACCTATTTTTTGGTGGTGCCATAGTGCACTTTTTGGGGGTGAAATCACCCCTTGAAAAAAATGCAAAATTCTTTTTTCCGTGGAATACCTCGAGAACGGTGAGAGATATCGAAAAGCAGTTTAAACAAAAGTTGCACCCCTTTGCTATATCTACAAAACTGCGTAAAAATACTTCTCCAAAAATCCATATTATTCAAGTTACCGCCACCTCCAACACTTAAAGTTAAGTTTTTGTATTTTGTAAATATATGTTGAAACACCTTTGGATAATCTCTTTTCATAAATACAAATAGTTTGTGTTTTATTTTTTCTTGTAAACAAATATAACCTCTATTATCGAAGTTGAAGTCCATTTTAGCAGTTTCCATTAATAAGGGTTACGTTACGGATGAACTACTCTACTTGCACACGAAGTTTCATAATTTTCCAAATTTCCGGCTTGCCGAATGTCCTTGTTAGTATTGTGGGTATCCCGGTGGTTTTAACACGATGCGGGAGTTAGTACGCACGTTTTACTTAATGCTATTTATTCTTATTCTACTATTTACACTTACACTAGACTGATTACTCTAACTTAATTCGAACGTGCTTAATCTAATGCTATTACGTACTAGAGACTATGTGTGTTGGGCGCGGAAATGACAAAAAGACTCGCGAGGTTGCGACTGGACAAAGAATGTGTCTCGAACAGCTGCGGAGCGCTATATATCAGCTGATCGCTTCGAGAAAGATCGGCTTCTCGAAAACGCGCTCTGCGCAGGCGCGCCGGTAGGATCCGCTGGCTCGATTACCCGCTCGCATTTTCTCGATCCTCTAAACGTCTCGAAAGTTTTCGCGGGACAGCGGAACCGCCACAGTATTTCTACCAAAAGTTTTGCGTTTATAAATTAAGTAGGGTAAAAGGGGGTAATGACGGTCGCTTAAGCCAGGGGTGCACAGGGAGCCTTTTTCAGCGCCAAGCGGCAGGCAACCAGCCGTACGCCGTTACTAAGGGTAGAATCGGTGAGGCGAACTGCAGTAGTGTAGGTGCGGGCTCGTAGCCGCGTAGCGTAAGTATGTATGGTTGGGTTCCTTGTGGGGCCCCAGTGCAGAGCAGGTCCCGTAATATAATTCGGTGGGGTCATGAAATTTCCAAAACATTTGCTACTGCCGGCATTTCGTATGACTTGACGGTTCGATTCTACTCATAATAAAACATTTATTACTAATAATACTTATCTTTTCAGCGACACATAAAATAATTAGAAGGTTAATAATATAGAAATAAATAACTCGGACACAAGGAAAACAAGTAGTTTTCAAGTAACGATATATATCATTTATAAAAGCTAGAGCATGATATATGAATAAATATATACATATGTACAGTACGCATCTGGCATCTGGTGCTTATCATTGCACATAGTAATAGTCTTATAGGTGTAATATTATATACATAATAGTATGTATACATACTGAACAATACACGCAGTATTCATGAAGAGTACGAGATGGAGTATGTAAGTCAAATCACACTGACAACATATAATTATAAATAAATTATAATAAAAAAATAATTTTAAAGACAAGCTTTTACTCAAATGTACTAAGAAAGAAAAAATATTTTTGACACTTGTTGCACGTTTTTTCCACTCTATTGCAAGCAGTCTAATTCCTCAATTCAAAGTCTGCCCTGAGATCTAACCAGATTAAAAGTCAATACAAAATTATGTTGTTTAGCAATTAGTTTTTGTATAACCTTTAATATTAAATTTTACGCCCCACGCTGTTTTTGGTTATATGAGAGAATTCTTCTGAGGCAGTCATTTCGGCCCGCATCAAATTTTTTTTCTTTTTTAGTACATTTGAATAAAAGCTTGTCTTTAAAATTATTTTTTTATTATAATTTATTTATAATTATATGTTGTCAGTGTGATTTGACTTACATACTCCATCTCGTATTCTTCATGAATACTGCGTGTATTGTTCAGTATATATACATACTATTATGTATATAATATTACACCTATAAGACTATTAGTATGTGCAATGATAAGCACCAGATGCGTACTGTACATATGTATATATTTATTCATATATCATGCTCTAGCTTTTATAAATGATATATATCGTTACTTGAAAACTACTTGTTTTCCTTGTGTCCGAGTTATTTATTTCTATATTATTAACCTTCTAATTATTTTATGTGTCGCTGAAAAGATAAGTATTATTAGTAATAAATGTTTTATTATGAGTAGAATCGAACCGTCAAGTCATACGAAATGCCGGCAGTAGCAAATGTTTTGGAAATTTCATGACCCCACCGAATTATATTACGGGACCTGCTCTGCACTGGGGCCCCACAAGGAACCCAACCATACATACTTACGCTACGCGGCTACGAGCCCGCACCTACACTACTGCAGTTCGCCTCACCGATTCTACCCTTAGGAACGGCGTACGGCTGGTTGCCTGCCGCTTGGCGCTGAAAAAGGCTCCCTGTGCACCCCTGGCTTAAGCTATAATTGTAATAAAACCCAGATATGAAGTGAAATATTTCTTGAAACCGATTTTTTTATAAACTTAAGCTATCAATCTATTTGTAGGATACGAAAATAATTAGTATTATATTGATTTATTCGGTAAAATTACGAAATACACAAAAGATGTGTTTGATCGTTATTGTCCACACCATCGGGTCTAGAGGCTGCTACATTTTTCGCATGTGTAACCATCGGCTGAGTCCCATCCACAAAATTCAGAATGGGCCCAGAGGCCACAAAAGATGTATCGAAACCACATTTCCTTATCATGGCCAAACTGATAGCAAATAATATGTATACTTGTACACTGCTTTTTCAAGTTTCATCAGTTCCTAGTTTTTAGTTAGTCACACCATCGTCGGGAAATGGAATAGTAATGTAAGGAATGAAAGAGGAACGCTAGTGCGAAATAAAATTAAAAGATCAGTCAAAGTGTTTGTTTAAAATTATGTTGGATCGTATTCCGGAAAAACTGTGAGCAGCTACGAAGGCGTGTTAGACTATTTCAAGGTAAGCTATATTTTCGTATGATATTATGTAAAGTTTCGATGATCTCATGTGAACTGTACACTGTCTATTTTTGCTTGTACGAACAAGTAGAGGTTCCCAGGTGTCCGCCTCCGATTGCTTTGGTTTTTGGATATTATATGTTTTAGAGGACCGAAAAATAAGATATGCATTGTGACGTCCCAGCCCCACTACGGGATCGCGACTTAGTGCCCGCTAGCGCCACCAGAGGTCTAATCTTCCTAACTCTTTCTCACAAGTCCTAACTTCCAATCTCATTCGTATATATACAAGTTTCGCGTTATTTCCTATAGTCCCCGTGTGTGTCTAGGGCAGGGGTCGTCAGCTATAGCCCTACTGTGCTGAGTTTGGCTGACGCACAGTGGTTCGAGTATACTAACATGCTAGCTGGACAAAATTATTTTTTCGCGGGTTTGGGTTTATATGGGGTTAAAATTGTTAGAAAACAAACCTGATTCGTATTACAGTTTATTATTTCATTAAAAATACCAATAAAATAAAAATATGACTAATTCAATAAAGGAAAAAGAACAAAACGACAGTATTGTACTTTAACTATAATTATCAGTTATAACATTATGTCTATTCCCGTAATTTCTGAGTTTTTAAGTTTAAAACCTGGTTTTTGAAATCAGTTTTCTCTGCATCGCTATTAAAATAGTGTTTTACTATATTGTTGCGAGCACCCTATGGATAGAATCCATGACCCGCTGGTGCTCGCGAGCAAGACAAGAGGACAGCGAGAAGAAGGCGATCGGACCGATCGCCTGTCAAGCTGTCACTCGATAAGCAGACGCCATTAAGTGCAGACGTGTCGATACTCATATTCCAAACCTATTACATCCCGTTACCGCTGTTATAAACCGTTACTGTTCATGTGTTGTTATTCTCGTTCGTTATTAAACTTGTATTATGTCAAAACGTAACAATATGTTCCACGTCGATCCACGCGACAAGGGTTGAATGTACGGAAAGTAGAGACTTTCTAGTTTATTTTAATCAAACGATCGATCTGCAAAATTTGCAAAACTATATTTTTTTAATTGTTTTCGACCGCGGCGCTCGGCAGGAGAGATAGCACAGTTGTTATATTTTTTCGCGGTATTGGGTTTATATGGGGTTCAAATTTTTAGAAAACAAACCTGATTCATTCGAACGATCCGCCGAGTGACCTCTACTGAACGGGACCCCGCGCCCAAAGTGTTACAGCTTGAATTGAAAGCCTTATAACCATTATATTTTTCATTATTATTACAATTGTATTATTATGGGATGCGGATTGTTGTTGATTGTTGAACAGATTGGGAAAATAAAATAGTTTTGTGGAGGGCGACTATAGTCGCCCGTCGTATGTGCATAGGCATCTTGTGGAGGGCGACTATAGTCGCCCGTCGTATGTACATGGCGTTTTGTGGAGGGCGACTATAGTCGCCCGTCGTATGTACGTGGCGTTTTGTGGAGGGCGACTATAGTCGCCCGTAGTACGGAAAGGGTTAAACTTAAAAACTCAGAAATTACGGGAATAGACATAATGTTATAACTGATAATTATAGTTAAAGTACACTACTGTCGTTTTGTTCTTTTTCCTTTATTGAATTAGTCATATTTTTATTTTATTGATATTTTTAGTGAAATAATAAACTGTAATACGAATCAGGTTTGTTTTCTAAAAATTTGAACCCCATATAAACCCAAACCCGCGAAAAAATAATTTTGTCCAGCTAGCATGTAGTATACTCGAACCACTGTGTGACGGTCCCAAGACGGAACGCCAACAACAACAACCACCCCCACACCACCTATTCTTTTCCTCCTCGATTCTCCAACGCCGATCTACCCGCCCCGCAACAGTAGTTACACTCCATTCTCGTCCAGAATGGTCCGACAATTCTGGACGTGACAACGTATTTTTTATTTTTTGTCCTCTAAAACATATCCAAAAACCAGAGTTGGGCAAAGCTAATATCTAGATAACATCTAGTTAAAAGGTCCTTACGGTTAGTCGTTAGTCAAAGGGTGACTAAAATTGATTTAGCTTAGCTTTAGTCGAGGCGCCAGAGCTGAAGCTGGTTAGTCAAGAGCCTTTCGTCGTGGGTTGTGACTAACGTGGTTTCAGCTGTCATTCAATGTTTAGTCGAGGAAACGACTAACCGGCGAAAGCCTTTACGGCCTGACCCGCGCGCGGTCGCCTACCGGTCAGATTCCACAGAATCTGAATTTGTTTATTTTTCATCGTATCAATATGAAAGTGACGCCAATGGATTCTTGGTGTCCTCCCGATTAATTGGACAGAAAATAATTTAAATCGGACTATTTTTAACGAAACGGGCTTTGAATTCTGCAAACAAATTTCTCACTTAATATCCTTAATTATGGTCCGAATTATATCATTTTTGGGCCCATTTTCATCGGGAAGACATGAGAAATCGATTGGTAATACTTTTATTAACACTTATCAAAAACAGGCAGATTTTATGTGGCCCGTCCGTTTTATTGCTCTCGGATGTCAACGGGCGGTCTACTGGGGCCCGAAGGTCCTGGCTCGCAAGCGGAGAAAGCAAAACGGTGGGGGGGGGGGGGGGGGGGGTTAACGTAAAGGCCCAACTAAAGGTTTCTTTCCAAAAGGCGTCTTAAAGAACTTCAAAAGACATCTTCTTCAGGTTTGGTTTAGGAAAAAAAAATTTCGCGGTTAGGAGAGAATCGAACCCAAACTTTCCGCTCACGAACCAGCCACTATTCGCACCTAGCCAACAAACTTTCTCGAAAATATTTGTAATTTCTAGTTACATATCTAGTACTAAATGTTTATAAAAACATTCGACCTTTAGACTGATTCTTTATAAATTTCACATTCGTCTTAAGACAGACGTCCTTATTACGTATTTATAAATAAGAACAGAAAAATCACAACGTGCAATATAATAACACGTTTCTGGATGTAGCAATTTTTCTGACGCGTTGTAAGATGACATTTAATCATCGTCGTAAATTTTTTGTTAATTAACCATAGATGGTATTTGTAGGCCCAACATTGAATATTCGTAGGCAAACTGTCGTAACTTTTTGTTAATTAACCAACCATAACAATTGCAGGTCCTACATTAAATATTCCTTGGCAAACAGTTGTTTTTTTGTTAATTAACCCACCATAATAATTGTAGGCGAAAGCATCAGAAAGAATATGTATGTACAATCTTTCGATTGTTGAGAAGCCTTTGGGCTCGGATTATCGGGAAAGACCTACCCACCCCACCGTTTTGCTTTCTCCGCTTGCGAGCGAGGACCTTCGGGCCCCAGTAGATCGCCCGTTGACAGCCGAGAGCAATAAAACCGACGGGCCACATAAAATCTGCCTGTTTTTGATAAGTGTTAATAAAAGTATTACCCATCGATTTCTCATGTCTTCCCGATGAAAATGGGCCCAAAAATGATATAATTCGGACCATAATTAAGGATATTACGTGAGAAATTTGTTTGCAGAATTCAAAGCCCGTTTCGTTAAAAATAGTCCGATTTAAATTATTTTCTGTCCAATTAATCAGGAGAACACCAAGAATCCATTGGCGTCACTTTCATATTGATACGATGAAAAATAAAGAAATTCAGATTCTGTAGAATCTGACCGGTAGGCGACCGCGCGCGGGTCAGGCCGCAAAGGCTTTCGCCGGTTAGTCGTTTCCTCGACTAAGAATAGAATGACAGCTGATCAACGATAGTCACAACCCACGACTAACGGCTCTTGACTAACCAGCTTCAGCTCTGGCGCCTCGACTAAAGCTAACTCAGGTAAGTTTTCGTCGACTAAGGAAAAAGTTGAAGTAGCTTTAGTCGAAACGTTATTTCAATCACTTTTTAGTCGAATGATGCCCAACTCTGCCAAAAACCAAAGCAATCGGAGGGGCGAGTACCTGGAAACCTCTCCTTAGTTAAAACAAAATAAAGTGCCCCTACCAATAGAAAAAAGTTCATCTGCCATTTTCCTTTGAAAATAATATTGAACACAGCAGGTGTTTTCTTGAGAGGAAAGAAAGCAATCGACAAGGCTTCGATGGTTATTAAAGAGCTGACCAAACGAACTCACTAGGTTCGATAAAGATGAAGACATCACTGATGTTTCGCCCACCTCTTGGTAGAAAGCAAGATTATTGCGAAATAATATATTCAAGTAAAATAACTCTGGATTAACATGTGTTCGTACTTCCTTCATTTTCACGAAACCAGATACTTTCCATTTTCTTTTCATAAGATTCCGTCACAGTTCCCGTAAAATCACTGGGCGTACGGTTACATCGTAACATTCTTAGCCATTTTGTACGTTTTACAAGCCATTAAACCAGCCTGAGCAGGAACACACGCACTTCTTGTAGCGATAGTATCGATTCGCAGAAAAAACTGGTTGCAATCACGTGAATTATGTGCGTCGGGTGAACCACAGTCTCCAGTAAGTTTCTCAATTTTATTGTTTAATTGTAGAAGATCCAAGATTGTCTAAAATTCAGTCAGAGAAACGCCATGGAATTTTGAAATAGCTTTTCACGTTCGCCGGCACGGATCAAATGCATATTACATTTAGTAAGCGAGGCCACTTCAGTTCTGTTTACTGGGCAACGAGGGTAAGAGGGCTGATAATCCCTTCGTTGAAAAGTCGAGGGATAGTCAAGGCTTCGTTGAAACGGGTCACAGCACACAAGATTGTCGGTGATTGTGTTGCGACGATTCTGAGGCTTCCTGGCAATTAAGCATGCTACGACACGTATGACACCGCGGAGTCCTTTATTGGATTATCCACCAACGACAATAAAATCAGCAGAGGGGTTGTGTACAACCCTTGACCAACTTGGCACGAATTAATCAGTTTCTCTATACAGAATTCTGTGAAGCTTCCATATGATACATAAAATTAACGCTTAATAACAAAATAGGTGTATATGTTGCAGAACAATAATTGTGACGTCCTATTCTGTCGAAAAAAGTTTTTGCCTGAATAAATTAGGCTGAGGAATAATGGCCTTTCTGTAATATTTTTATATATTATTGTATAATATATAATACTTTTTCTTGGTGAATGGTTCAATTATATTAAGGCTAGAGGTTTCTGATTCATCAGCCTAATTGAGTTAAAATATTTTAGGTAAATTAAGTGAAGGTAAATGGAAGAAAACTAATGTCTCCCTCGAGTCGTCAAAGAAATTTGGAATTCAATCATCCACAAACGTATCTAGGAATATCACCACATCTTTATTTATTTGACAATCTGGATCGTTACAAAAAGCCCTCTGTACCACTTCTATTTGACTTATTTTTCAGCACCTATAACTATAGATTCGCCCAGATTGTAAGGTAAATTCGAAGCTAGGAATACTACTCGTGTAGAATGTAAATATCGTGTCACTGCTGATTTCAAATGACAGGCATGTTTAAAACAACTTTTCAAACTGTCAACAACGGGTCAATGTAATTCGTGGTTTGAAGATGCATTATAGGAAACGACGATGATAACCACAAAGAAAGTTTATAATGTTATTTACGCGGAAGTATTTATAGAATCGAAAGCTGTCGGAATATATGATGTAGGGGAGACCGGGGATAGTTTGGACAATTTTTGATTAATAGTCTTTAGCGGGCCTGTAAGATGCCTTACGGCTATAAATTGTAGACCATTCGATAGCTCAGAATGTGCGCTATTCATTTGAACCTGAGAAACGGGCCTTACATTCCCTAGTATTACTTTGAGATGAAAAAAGTTCAGAGATGCATATTGTCCAAAGTATCCCCATTGGTGGGGTTACATTGGACATAGCACGGGGATAGTTTGGACAGATGGAAAGAAATGATAATGAATAATCCAATGAATATATAATTTATTTAAAATGACAAATAGCCTGTTGGGCCATTAAGGGGTTATGCCTACCTGCAAGGTCTGAAAACGCAAGTATTTTCGGGATTTTTAGGGGGAAAAACTTGAAGAGTTTTTTAAGCAAACCTTTATGTATTAGAAAGTGTACATCTTATATTACTTGTAGTAATTATTCCAATGGAAAATATAAATAAATAAAAGAAATATCAGTGATCTCCCGGCAGCGATTTTTTTTCCAGTAGTTTGCGGTGATCACTCTAACTTTGACCAGATTCATCTGAAATGAAAAATTCGACGGAATTTAGTTAGTATATTAAATTATCTTGTCCTTAATCGTTCATTATCCCGAAAAATTAATTTTCTACAAAATGGCGGCTGTTCAAATTAAAATATCGATTTTCGCCGCAAAAATCGCTCATTTTTCATGTGTAAAACAAAAACTACGCAACGGAAATGAAAAAGCCACGATTAAGGACAAGATAATTTAATATACTAACTAAATTCCGTCGAATTTTTCATTTCAGATGAATTTGGTCAAAGTTAGAGTGATCACCGCAAACTACTGGAAAAAAAATCGCTGCCGGGAGATCACTGATATTTCTTTTATTTATTTATATTTTCCATTGGAATAATTACTACAAGTAATATAAGATGTACACTTTCTAATACATAAAGGTTTGCTTAAAAAACTCTTCAAGTTTTTCCCCCCAAAAATCCCGAAAATACTTTCGTTTTCAGACCTTGCAGGTAGGCATAACCCCTTAAGGAGCCCGACCTCCATGGTGTTTTCCAGAGCCGCGCGAAAGGGGAACTCGAAGCCAATGATACCGCGGGTGTACATCGGATAAGAAAAACTGTAAGAGTGTGCGGGGCAAGCTCGTATTCTTGGCTGAAATAACTGGCCTCTTGGGCCAGTGACAGCACTGGGGCCCCTAAGAATCCCAGTCATTCAAGCCTATCCTACGTGTTAGGGTGACTGTACCTAATATCGCCAGTGTTCCTAATATCGCCACTCGCTATATCTCGCAAAGTAAGCTCTAAAATGTATCGGTTATGCACTGAATTAGTACCTAAACATATGTAGGAAGACATACTGTAATTGCAGCATCATGTGATCAACAATTCCAGAAAGGGAAGGATTTTAGAGAATCTTAATAGCGTAAAAATTTATTGGACTATCACAATTTTACATCACATTCGGTGAAGGTAAGTCTAATAATTCTGTGAATGCAAGAATATCTACTAGAAATACCTAATTGATGATGTACTTCAGAAATGAAATCGATTCAAATATTTTTCGTAATGAAAATAGCGTTTTTCTTTCAGCAGTATGCGTGTTCTCAATACAGCCTACCGGAGAACAATGGTTTCGATGTAATGTTTGTTACAGGTGAGGTCACGAAATGTGCGGAGCAACCGAAATAAACTTTATTCGTCCAATATGTACATCGGAACGTAAAAAACAAAATATTTTAAAAATCTATATATTTAAATTTGTATATTATTGTAATAAAAATAAAATCAAAGATGGATAAAAAAACATTTATAGAGCAAGAAATAATAAAAGCACATGTAAAAATGAATTTAAACACTCATATTTACATGAATTAATCAATATTTCTTGAATGGGCGATATTAGGTACACTTTTTCCAGGACCCGATTTTTGCATGTCTTACGTTTTCTGAGTCCTAATTAAAAATTTATAGGTTTCAACGATTCTAACTTATGCTACACGAAAGATGAATAATTTCTCTTTACTTTGAAACGAACTGCATGCAAAAATATCAATTATTATTCAATTGACAGCGATTTAACTTTTTCCTGGCGATATTAATACAGTCACCCTATCTGTCCAATGTAACCCCTCATATCATATCAAAACAAAATTATTCGTGCCTTTCCTCAAAAAGGATACTTTGATTTTTGCATAGCATTACTTTATTCTAAACACATTCAGCAATGCCTCAAAAAAGTTGCAATAAAATTTTTCCATAATGAAGTATCCGAATCACAACAAAAAGTAGACGAAAATATTATACAGTAACATACAAGAATTGAAAAGTGTGACATACCTTGTCATTCGTGAATGCAACACGCCATATTGAATATCAGTTGATTTGGTGTGCATATAGGCACAAACTACAAAAAAAATTGCAATCATCATGACACTATGGAGGCAATTTTCAAATTGTCCAATGTATCCCCGTGTCCAAACTATCCCCGGTCTCCCCTATTTAGATTCTGATTTTATAAAAAAAAATTTTTTTTTATGAAAATAGTCACACTTGTCTGGATTAGATAATGAGCTGAGGCACATTTCGTGACCCCAGAGTTTACCCTTCGAAAGTTTTTAGGAATTTTAAGCGACAGACAAACACAAACATATAAACTTTCTGCCAGTATTTTTCTGAAAAATGACTCGATTCAATCACTATTTTCACTATTTCTTATTGTATCGCGTAGGTATTCGGTCCTTGCTTTCATGAAAACATTCAATATATATGCTAATTCTTGATAAGCTTGAGGAATAAACTTTGTAAAAACGAACTTTGGCTACTACTTCTTTTTCGTTTTTGACAACAGTGCTGTTGAAATAAATTATACCTTGTTTTGAGATAGGAATAATTCATCAGAACTTCAGTCTGCTTTCTGGTGCAAGTTTTCAGTCTTACCTGGAACAAAAAATAAAATTCAATTAGTTATTTAAATCTGTAATATGTGTATAATTAATTTGATTAAATCGACAGATATTATTTTACGAAATTCATAGGTGTTACATACAAAACTTGAAAGGAAGATAGAGTGATCTAATAATCTTCAAGAAACCTTGTAAATCAATTGAATTCTGATTCTTCCAGTCAAGAAACTTCGACGGATCAAAGTGTGAAGCTAATCTTGTACGTCGATGGTACATTAAAAAGTAGGTTACTATGTTGCAATGCAAAACGGATTCTAGTCAATTAATAAGCATCGCGAATTGCATAGCATTTCCTTGATCTATTTCTCTGTTGGAAATGTAATTGGCGAACCGTGCAATAGTGTTGCATTTACCAGACACTTGTGGACCGTAATTAACGTATTATCATAAAATATAAACTATCACCGTATTCCTTGAAATACATTCTTCTGCGAGATATATATTTTTCAAAGTGTTACAATCACAATCATTTTGCTTGGGAAATTTTTTAATGCCCCTGACTTCTGCTGACTGCTCAACGCTTCGTAGGTTCAATACAATTGCGGAGTTGAAATGGTAAATGATGTAAGTGCCAGAAGCGAAATTGTTCAGTATTTAGTGTTCAACCACAGCGACGTTGCTACCTACTGATGACCTCAGATTTATCTTGCGATAGCTCTAGAAACTAAAATAAATTATCCCAGCATTTACAACGTTTACCACAATATTCAGCATGAAAAGTCACATCTTTTTCTACGAGAAAAATATTCTTCTTTACTATTTCAACTTCAGTGTCCTCAAATAGACTGTAACCTTCTTTAAATACTATTTTATACAGAATTGATAACAATGGTAACAATATTCTAGGAGCGTGGCACGATAACGCCGACATATACGCCGTTTAATGTAAGTAAAAAAAGGTTGATTACTGGATAATACTCCTGCACAAAACAGAATGAAGGTTAAACTTTCGAGACGTGGTGATAAAACAGGTAGGCAAAAAATTGACTTACACCACCTTTGCATTAAACGACTCATACTTAGTCACAATGAACTTTACTGGACACAGCCAACAAACATTATTTCTTTCGCAATTTTCACGAAGTCCACGCAGTTTTTTAAATTATATATTCTATAAAAGGTTCAAGGAATAGCCTGATGTATTTCTCAACCCATACACTATCACTAATAGTACATAAAAAAAAACTTAAATAATAACATTACAAACTCTTTCATTCAGACTAAATCCCATAAGACTCAGTCTACGAATTTAATTTTTTCTACGATGTTCCTGAAGTCCAACTACCTTTGCAAAATGCATATTTTGCACAATAATGTTCAGAGAGTACTTAGAAATTTTTTACCATGGCCTAACATACCTCTACATTTTCACATGACCGAGAGTCTACGAAACCTGTGTTCTCGCGTGACTGGCGCGACAAGTGTCAATTGAATTCACAAATTCGTTTCAATGAAACGAGATTGGCTCGTTGGAGTTTGTTTGCGCCTGAAATCCCGCCTAATCGCGCCGATTACCGCGGTTTGCCGTCAGATTTTCGCCGGCTCGTACCTATGCACATATTTCCCCATTCGTGGCGCTGGCCAATTAGGATAGAGAACTTTCACCCGAAGGGTCTTTCCCAATTTTTGATATACACCCGGCTCTGTGGGGCACGCGGTCGCGTTATTATGGAATTGGAGTGAAAAGGCAGCGGCGGACCGGCTTGGTTTCAAAATCGCCTGGGCGAAAGTGAAATTTTTCTATCGGGTGTGTAATACGAATACGGCGAGCGAAAGGTGAACGAGGAAACAAGGGATATTCAAATAGGAAGATACGGAGAAAGCGGACGATATTTTTGCCTGGTGACCGCCTGTTATCGTAATTGTCGTTTCTAGCTCATCAATTATGTGTAAGGGTGGAAGAGGCGCGGAGGGGACGGGGGAAACTTAAGTTGCAATTAGCAATTTAAAGCGTTTGACAAAACGATTCATTTCTATGTATGCAAATGGAATTTGGAGGTTTGAATAATGCGTCTATAAGAAATGTTTGATTGTATGCAATGTGTGGTGGTTGATGTGGTATCAGATTAAATATTTAGAGAGGGTAAGGAACTAATGAGAATAATTTTGATTTTTATTTTACTTTTGAAACGGTAGGGTGAGGTCAATGTTATAATAGTATCTTTGAAGGTGCATTATCAGACTACTGAAATTAGTACAAGTAGTGTAAAATTTACGATCGCAGTAACGATATAAAGATTTCATATTTTCACACAGCCGAATAGCAAAAACTTGGTAGCACCAATTTTATCATTATTTCCAATGATTTACCACAATTTCTTCAGAACTTATAAAATCCAGCCTTCGACCCAGTATATAAATATTTCAATTTCGAAATCGATAAAAACCGATCTCTTAATTAACAAGTATTAAGACAAGAAGCACAATTATGCAGATGGCCTTTTCGCAATTTCGTGACACTTTTTACAATCTAATTACACTAATTACTTATCCAACATATTACATATTACAACACTTATAATAACTGTGCCATTTAATCCGAAGAAGAATAAAGAAACAAAAAATCCCTGGCCCCCCTCTCTACAAACTCTGCATAGGCGACTGCATTTCATCAAACACTTGCATTGTCGTCCACGTCCCACTTTTCCAATCCTGTCGCTCATTACCATCCACTAATGGCCGATATCAACGATTTCGTGAACAAAACCACGTACACCGCATCGACCGCGGAGTTTGACTTGCGAAAGCAAAAATCAGGATGACCCAGCGTATCCAACATCCTGATGGAACCACCTCCTGAGCCCAGACAATTGCGAAACCACCCACCATCTAGACATTGATCACCAATACTAGTGACATCTCCCAGATTCGCTTACAAAACTCCACCCAATCCCACAACCACAAATTTCTGCGGTCACACAACCACCAACTCAAACCCAACTTAAATAAACTCCACTACTAAGCCCGCATTGATCACTAGATCGCTCGTCTAATAAAAAATATAATAACTGCAATGTAATCGATGACAACGACCGATGAAAGATCCCAGTTCACCTCAGACCACATTTTTTACGCCGCAATTAGACAACAGAGGGGGGAAAGCGAGAAAAACAAGTGGAATCAAGGAGCAATGCGCAGGATCAAAGGACGCTACCAATGTCTTAACAGTGGTGGTCAAAAGTAAGTTTAAGGGGTAAAACCACTCTAGAGGCAGAAAAAAATACCTAAATTTGATAATTTATTTTGGGAGTATGACAAACGGAATAAAATTTCTTTTCAGAGGGTTTATTTAACACATATTGAAGTACGAAAAACAATTTTTTTATTGCCATTTTCATGCAAAATGGCGGCGACAGAGCCCGTCGTCGAAAACAGCTTTTTTGAAAACACCGCCATGGGAGGACGGATTTCTCGGCATGTATGAGTCCGGGAACAAAAAATAAAAAAAAATTATAATCTATATACAATTGGCTTTGAAAGTACACAGGGTTTTTTTTTAATCAATTTTTGTGGAAGTGGTGCACTTTTTAAGAAATGAATCGATTTTTTGCCCTAAACATGAGCATTAAATTGTTTGTAAAAAAACAGTTTACATTCAATCAAAAAACGGCTACGTACTTCCAAAGAGAATATTGTTGTGAAGCTACTGTAAAAATTTCAAATCGATCCAGGCAATAGCCTCCGAGAAATCCGTCCTCCCAGTTTGAAAGAAGTGGTTTCGACGACGGGCTCTGTCGCCGCCATTTTGTATGAAAATGACCATAAAAAAATTGTTTTCCGTACTTCAATATGTGTTAAATAAACCCTCTGAACAGAAATTCTATTTCGTTTGTCATACTCCGAAAATAAATTGTCAAATTTAGGTCTTTTTTTCTGCCTCTAGAGTGGTTTTACCCCTTAAACAAAATTGATGTTAAGCTTTTCGTATGAAGGTGACGCCACTGGTCTATTTTACACACCCCTCCCCGCAATCTATGGGATATGAATTTTAAAATATAATTCTTTCTAATGGAACTATATATCATTTCTGCTACCGTTCACAGGTCAAAGTTTCTTCTGACCACCGCCGTATGTGACAGCGATCACACCCTGGGGGTTAAAGATGCAAGTACGACAGGGGACCGATCCTGTGTGCCAAAGTGGTGGTACTACCGTACGGTTTATACGTAGAACGTAATGTTCGAACACTCAGTCTTTCGCTTTCTCTGCGTCCGAGTGCGAGCGGCTTGATCGACCTCTCGATCCACGTGGTATCGAGCGTGGGCCACGGTGGGATTTTTGGGAGCCTCATAGGCGAACGCTGCTGCGCGGAATACCGACGGGCTTTGGCGTAAAGGAGCTGTGTTGAAAACGGTAGGATATTGAAGGAGTAGGCGGTTTGTTACTTGTGTATAGTAGTTGGTAGCAACAGTGGTCGTATTTTAAGGATGTACCGGACCTATTTTCAAAATGGTACCAAGTTGATGAAAATTTGTAAGATTGTTCTTTTTAATCTTCCCGATGTGCTCCAAAAATTTTAAACGAATTCACTAAACGGTTGCTGAGTTATATACGATCTTGACAGATAAAACAGCTGAAAAAATGTTGAAGAAGTGGTAACAATGTTTTCAATTTTTTTGTACATGTAGTATATGGATAGATGAAAATATCTGCTGAATTTCAATTGTTTTCACTACACCGTTTGAGAGAGATAAATTATAACTTGAGAAAATTGTGCGTTACACAGTTGAATTCAGGGCATTTTCACTGTCAAAAGTTTAGGCTCGTAAATGAAGAAAACCGCAAATAATGCTTGAAAAATTGTAAAGTGAAAAATAGCTTTCTGGGAGTAAAAATAAGGCTCCAACTGTCGTTCGAGTTCCTTACACCTTTCTATGCGTAAGACGTAGATATTCAAGTATTTCAAATTTCATATAATTTTGTGTAACATTGTACGTCCGATACATCGTTAATGGTACAGTGGCAGTGACTGTCGGTCAGGCAAGTGTTGATGGGGATATGTTTGGTGCATTTGTTGATATAAGGGGGAAGGAAGAAACATTTTGGAGGTAAGTTATGCATAGATTAGGCGTGGGTAACAATTATTTTAAATGCAAAGTGACAGATTATGTTTGAAGTATTACTTTATCGCTTCTATTGGGTTAGTGCGGACCGCGGATAGCGTAAAAGTTGGCCCACGACTCGGGAAATGTTAGAGATTCAAAAACATAAAATAAATAAAATAGTTAAAAATATTTTTATTTAAACTTCCCTTTCATATGCACTAGCCGAATATTTTGAAAATAATTTGGAAAGAGTAACATCATTTTCGGTTGAAACCCAGTAAATCTTTTCAAAATGAATTTTTATTTTAAATAATAGTATTTTGCATCGTCATAAAAAAGTAATTAAAAGCTTCCATCGTTGGATTGATCCTTCCTATCCTCCATTCGTGATACGTCTATTACTGCAATAGTAAGACCTGTCGACCAAGATGAGTCGACGAATGGAAATGTACACGAGAAAGGAAGCGTGTCGCAATTTCGTCTAAAAAGTTTGACCAGTAGCGAATGACAAGTCTCTGTTGAGCGGCGATGCCGCTGGACTGCATTTGTTAAAAGAAGAAAGTTATGCAAACGCGAGATTACCTCGTGCATCGTCTCGGGTGTACTTCTCACCAGTTGCCAGCTGTAAACGTAAAGCCGCGTTCCCACATGCTCGATATAAAACATTTTGCAACTTTCAATTGCAATACCCAATTACATAAAAATAACAGTTGTGTTATATTCCTCATAATTTCAGCTTTCTTTACTTCTATTCTGATTTCGACACTGAATTCAGAAATACTTGGAATCAAAGTTTTAGTTTCAATAAATACCGTGTCAAACTTTTGGTTGTTAGTGTATCACCTGTATCAGATTTTGCAAATCATAGTGCCTGTTTCAAGTGATTACTTCGAATTTTTCTATATTTTTTTTAATAATTCTAGTATAATTGTTTGTGCACGTGTTTTGAACTTCCATAAGATTACAAGGAGCACGTGAGTCCTGAATCGCACTTATGGCGAATTATTCAAAGTATGTCGTGTTAAGTGCTACATGTGGGAACGTGCCTTAAAAGATAACATTGGCGACGAATGGTAGGCATAATGACGAGTTTGCGGCAGTAAATTAGGGGGCTCGTTAACATGTAAGTGAGAAACGGTGTTTCGGAGTTTCACGTTTATTGTCTGGCGACAATCTTTACTCGCTACACAATGGCCAGGAGTATATAAAGGAATCAAGAAAAAGGTAATGTGTTCGTCGAAAGAGCGTTTAATGTAGGCGCGAAACTGTTCGTTTTCTTAATTGAAAATTCTTTTTCTTTTTAATCTTCTTACATGCTCATTATCATCCACCAACTAGGTACCCTCTTTTCCTTATCACGAAATCTACTTTTCACTTTCTAATTCGAATGGAGCCATATTTCCCCAACGAACTATTAAGAGTTTGAATTATTCCATAATTGAATTATTTAATTATTGAATTATTCCACAAGATCGTAACACAAAGTTTTGTTATTCATTATTTACTGTTTCATAATAATCTGCCTGCAATATCCCTTACTCGCCGTTCCTTCGTGTCTCAATTAAATTTACATCATTAAATTCTTTAAATGACCAGAAAATTCTTCATGCTTCATTCAAAATGCTCACACATAGTCATTCATAGAATCAGAAATTTTGGATCGCGTGACGAAGCGATTTTGGATCCACTTCAATGCAAGAGGCAATAAAGTTACATTTGAAATCATCTTGTAGCTTGATCGTAGATAAATCAATGTCGAAAGCTATTTCTATGTAATGAAATCAAAAACTGTTTCGCAATTGCATCCTACGCGATTGCTCTTTCGAAATGCTTCGACGAGTTAATGTCAATGTCTTCGTACAACGAGACTGACCTAATAGAGAACTGTTAGGTACACACGTTGGAATTGATCAGATAAAAATAAAAAGTCCGAAGATCAGTGTCGCCTGAATCTTGAGTAGGCAACTTATGATTCACTCGTCCTTCGATGAATCATGTCTCAAGACAAAAACACTATTTAATCGGGATAATCACTGCATGCATGGTTCCCACATAAAATCCAAAAAGTATCATCAGATTTTTGTATAAAATAAACATAAAAAAATTCCATGTCTGATTGCAGGTGCCCTGAAGGAACCATAAAGGCAAGCGTGCCCCGAATCGACACTTTGCTTCGTTGAATTCTCTCCTCAAGGAGCATCTTACGAACACAACTGGTTCCTGTCCCACACGACACAAAGAGGCATTATCAAGACCCGTAAAACCCGCACGTTTACCATCGAATTTCGACTACCAGCAGGCAATAATGTCCCCGTTCAATGCCAGCGCCATGCCAGCACACCCTGCTCACCATAAAATCGCTGATTTGTGCAGATAACAGTGTCGTAATCAAAATCGTGGATACCCCAACTTTCGATTTGCCGGCTAACGATGGAAAACACCATATCTCACCTTTCACCGTGAATTCTCTTACGAAAACAGTGAAATCTCTACTGGATGATGCTTTGCATCTCGAGCCCACGATCTGAGCATTAAATTATATAAAAAAGAAAACGAAGGCATTCCAGGATTTTAGATTTCCCTTTGGAGCTTTGATGCAATCGAGATAAGATTGCCAAAAGAACAATGGGGATCGTGACAGCAGCGACGGTGGCGGTAAAGGGCGCCACGATTCTTCTTGGCAAGGTGGCCATAGTGCCCGTTTTGATAGCAGCCCTCGCTTATTTTAATTACGATTTAATGGACCCCGAGAATCAGCCAAAGGTGACGAAGGATTTGAGGAAAGAGTACGATTTCGTGGTGATTGGTGGCGGATCGGCTGGAAGCGTGATCGTGAATAGGCTGACGGAAAATCCAGAATGGTCGGTGCTGCTGTTGGAGGCTGGCGGTCACGAAACGGAGATAACTGATGTACCGATACTGTCCCTTTATCTGCATAAGAGCAAAGTGGACTGGAAGTACAGGACGCAGCCCCAGGATTCGGCGTGTCAGGCCATGGTGGATCAGAGATGCTGCTGGACCAGAGGAAAGGTGAGTGTTCCATTGTGTAGATATATTTGTTGTGGAGAGTTTGGTATTTGGAGGATGGGCATTTCTGATCTTTCATTCGCGTGAACAGTGGGGAATAATAATTCTGGTGTGGAGAGTGATTGGAGAATAAGGATTTCTGCTTTAGCGTTGTTGTGTAGATAATGAGTAAGTATTAAAGTAAAATTTTCATTTTTTTTTATTTCTAACGATTCACTTTTTCTATGTTCTGAATTATTGGGATGCTTGTTGTGGTATCTGTAAGCTGGTCAAGTTGATTACCTAAGTTTCCTTTGCTTGTATTGTGAATCTGTGAGTTTTCTGACCAGGATTTTTGAGTGTAAAGAATAGTATTTTTATGGCAAAAGTTATGTTTTCTTCCTTTTAGGAAGAAATAAGGTTCTTAGTACAAAAAGCAATTCGAATTTGAAATTCGATGTTTTTTACTCAAATTCTAATGCCTATTAAAATTATTATTAAATTACTAATGATAGTAGTAGTGAGAACCGCGAATTGGATTTGAGGTTTGAAATCCTTGAAAGTATTCTGTTTCCCAATAAAGATGACGTGTCATAACGTACCAGCACATAAAAATGAATAATTCTGGAAACATGCCTCTCTGACGCAATTGATGAAATTCCAGGTTCTTGGGGGTTCCAGTGTGCTTAATACGATGCTCTACATTCGAGGCAATCGACGCGATTTCGACCAATGGGAGAGCTTCGGGAACCCTGGTTGGGGCTACGAGGATGTTCTGCCATATTTTAAAAAGTCTCAGGATCAAAGGAACCCGTACCTAGCTCGTAACACTAAATATCACAAAACTGGTAAGGCATTATCTTGAATCTCTGATATTATTCCGCCTGGTCACTATACAATAGTATTTGAGAAAGAAAGTGCTGTGGGATACCAAAATTTAGTTGTAACTATATTCCCACTTCCATGAGATTAAATTAAACATGAATCTTTTTCTGTACAATTGGTTATAGAGTGGCTCTAAATTAAATAAGTGCAGAAAATGTAAAAATAATTGTTTGCTGGAGTAATTCTTCGAATAATGGTAATTTGAGGTTTGGAATAACTACTTGAGATGTGAAAAAGTGCAAGTGGAGAGAAATTTCATACCTAAAATTATACATTTTCATATACTAACAGATGGTGATCAGCACATAAGTGTATTAAACATTTGCAATAACCTAATCTCTTCAATCACAATTAATTAATTACTGCTCCAAATTCTTCCCCTTATCTGTTTCTTTCCTTCCTCAACATCTCTACCAAAATAAGAACAATTAGAACAAACGAAACAACTATCATGGAATAGGACACGGAAATATAGAAATATAAACTTCCACAGAGTTGTTATAAAGAATGAATTTAGCAGAAAAAAATGGCACTTCCTTTCCAACCATTCACATACACTAATGTTTGTTGGTATAGTAAAATGACACGAACGTCATTCGTATGCATATGTCGCGCAACAAGAAGCCTCACGTTCACTAGAAAACTGGGTCAAGTTGTTGCTCCTAAACTGGATCAAACATCAGCAAACCGGTTCATGGTGTGCGAAACGGTACCGGAGAAAAAAGCGATTATATCCGCAACAGTTCGATTATAACGCAATCAGGATTGTAGTTTCTCATACTGTCGACTCATAAGCGGGAAGTCTCAATTATTGTCTCGGCTGAAGGGGCTCGATTTCGTCGCTGAACGAGCGAATTTCTCGGATGAAAGTGGGTCATCGCTTAAGGGAGAGACATGGGTGCAGGAAATGCCGCACCTGCACGTGAAAGAATTCCCAACCACAGGATGAAAATATATTATGTAAACTTGATGGACAAAAAATGTATGGCACTCTACTTAAGAAGAATGGATGCGAATATCTCAGTTTGCGATTAAATATATTCGAGGAGCAAAAAATGAGGGAAAAATTGAATTAGATAGTTTATGGCTGGAAGACACTTACACTGGTGGTCCTTGAAACTTGAAAACGATGAGCTCCAATCTCACATTTTCCCTTTTAAACAGATTTCCTCAGCTGTGTCCCACCCTCCACATATCATCAAGAAAATTCTCCTCCTTTCGACTATACTAAAATAACATCAGAATCCCATTCTAGCCTCTTTAAACAATAAAAAGTAAGGTACCTACCACTCCTAAAACACTAATATAAAAGCAAGCAGATACCCCAAAAATAGAGTCCGCATTGTTCTCGAAACAAGCAACGAAAAATCCTGCATTTACATTTCATTCAAGGAGGCTACCTGACGGTCCAAGACGCGCCGTACAACACGCCTCTGGGGGTGGCTTTCCTGCAAGCTGGCGAGGAGATGGGCTACGACATCGTGGACGTGAACGGTGAAGAACAAACTGGCTTCGCGCTGTATCAATACACAATGAGAAGAGGGGCGAGATGCAGCGCCGCGAAGGCGTTCGTCAGGCCCATACAGCTGAGGAGAAACTTCCATCTGTCACTATGGAGCCACGTGACGCGGATCCTAATCGACCCTCGATCCAGAAGAGCGTACGGGGTGGAGTTTATCAGGGAGGGTCGCAAGGAGGTGGTCTACGCGCGGAAGGAGGTGATCCTCTCCGCCGGTGCGATAAACTCGCCCCAGCTGTTGATGCTCTCCGGGATAGGGCCCAAGCAACACCTCCAGGAGCTGGGCATTCCTGTGATTCAGGACTCCCCGGGCGTAGGGCAGAACCTCCAGGACCACATAGCAGTGGGTGGCCTCGCGTTCCTCATCGACTACGAAATCAGCGTAGTGATGACCCGCCTGGTGAACATCAATTCAGCCCTGCGCTACGCCGTCACCGAGGACGGCCCCCTCACCTCTAACGTCGGCTTAGAGGCGGTCGGCTTCATCTCCACCAAGTACGCGAACCAGAGCGACGACTGGCCGGACATAGAGTTCATGCTCACCTCGTCGTCCACTAATTCCGACGGGGGCACCCACGTGAAGAACGCCCACGGGCTGACGGACGAGTTCTACAACGAAGTGTTCGGGAAGATCAACAATCGCGACGTGTTCGGCGTGTTCCCCATGATGCTCAGGCCTAAGTCGCGCGGCGCGATCAAGCTCAGGTCCAAGAACCCTCTGGACTACCCTCTGATGTACCACAACTACCTCACCCATCCTGAAGACGTGGGTGTGCTCAGAGAGGGCGTCAAGGCGGCCATCGCTTTCGGGGAGACTAGCAGTATGAAACGATTCGGCGCTAGGTTCCACAGCAAGCCTCTGCCCAATTGCAAGCATATACCGCTGTTCACCGACGAGTACTGGGACTGCGTGATTCGACAGTACACCATGACCATCTACCACATGAGCTGCACCGCGAAGATGGGCCCACCGACGGATCCCATGGCCGTGGTCGATCCAGAATTGAGGGTCTACGGGGTGAGCGGCCTGAGGGTGGTCGACGCGTCCATCATGCCGACCATCACCAATGGCAACATCAACGCGCCTGTGATCATGATCGGGGAGAAAGCCGCGGATATGATTAAGAAACAGTGGCTGTCGCGTCGGAAGAGGGACAACGGAACGATAGCTGCCTCTTGATACCGTGTGGAATTCCTGCTGTGAAATCGATTGGACGCGTTTTGTTCGTGGTGTTTGCAAATGACGAGTGAATGGGTAGTTTAGCAGGGAGTTGCATGCTGATCAAGAGGATTCTCCGTTTGGATGAACTGTTAGTGCTAGTGGTAAACCCTCGAGTGGCGCTCGCGTGGAAATTCTTTTGGATCCATGAGTCCTTGAACGTTCTCTTTGGAAAGAGATCTCTGAAAGAGAATTCTATTGGTAGAGGAGATCGATAGGAACCGTCTGATCGATTTAAAGGAGCATTTTTGTAAAACCTTGCGTCACTTAAGAGTGTTAGATTGCTGGTAATCGAGTCCTTTATGTGGTTAAGGAGGAAGCAATAGTAAGAGTGAGGAGGATCTTTCTTTCGTTTAAATCGTAGCTCCCCTGAGTGATGTGTAAATGGTTAGAAATTAAATATTCTTATTTACTGTATAATTAATTGAGGTTGCCACGAAGGACCTTTATATGTTTATTATAATTTGTACTGGGAGTCCTTAAACGGGTCTTTAGAAATACAAAGGAGAGCCAAAGTTTACGGAATTACTTCGAGAATATCTTGTATATTTATTGGAACACTTAAATAAGAAAGAAATCAATTTGCACTTTGGTTGACTCGTGAATATTTAATTTGTGTTAGACGCAATATATTTGACTACCTCATATTCGAACTTCTGTCAACATTCTTGGAAGATTTTCGTTGTATAAGCGGGAAGGCGAAGACGAGTAGGATTTCTTCAAAAAATGCAAGAAATTTTAGCAAATATCTCGTTTCTTATATTCGCTGGCGGGCTCGCAGATGGAAACGAAGACGGAGATTAAGCACGCGGCTCACTTCGGGCAAACTCGTTTTAACTCTTAAAATTCATGTGTTGCCACATAATCGATACAAGCCGTTGCTACATACCCGATCGTACTCGGGACTGCGACCTATATTCGGACCAGCGAGGAAACTAACGAAAACGAATTGATCGCGATTTACCGTGGCCGCCCCTTGTTCAAGGTGTGGCGTAATATCTTTTGTATGTTACCACGACGCATTAAGACGGAAATTTATTTACAAAGTCTGTTAGATATGTGCGTATCGATTTAATGAGTCTAACAAGCTGCGATCAGTCTGCAGGTTGTTTGGATGACCAGGATTTTTTATTTTAGTATTTTTGTAATATAAGTCTGTCGCTTCAAGAGTGTAGAAAATTTTATTACTTTGGAACTTGGTGGTGAAAAATTGAATCAAAGGTATTTTATGACAATTAAAATTCTGAGAATGTGGTTGGATGGGGAATAGGTAAAAGGGATTCGGAGTAGATGACGCCATAAATCTTATTTTTACGCGAAAGAATCGTCGGATATCCATTACATAACGTTATGAGCTTTATCTTGAGCGGAAAACTATAGTATGGGGGATAAAAATAGAAGGGGACCTTAAGTAAGGTTTAAACAGGGAAGAATTTGTGAATCGTACTTTAATATGAAAGTGAAAGGAGGATTTTAAATGTGTGGCCACGCTGTGATGAACAATGTAATTGCTCTAAATTTCAGGGATGCAAATTGAACTTTTTGGAGTTTACAACTTTTACGAATATGAATTATTCCTATAGAAAATATTTGGAAGTCGATATAAGGATTTTAAAATAATTACAATTTGTGCTATTACTCAGGATTTTCTTCAGTTTCTATTTGAACTTCAAAGTTTAATAATTGTAGAGTTAGAGTTGTATGAATGTTTTTAACGCGAGGTGCCAGTGAATGTATTCAACACACCTGATAATGCTACAATACTTATAAATAAACAGCACGAGTGAATCTTACAATAGTGAAAATATTAATGTGCATATTTATTTTTGAATAACTGAAATGTTCAATTAAAAATACGAAAATTAAGGAGCAACTTGCCTATTGTAGAAGTAACCAAGAATTTTACTTCCTACTGTTACCGTCGTTAGATAAGTGTTAATTATATTCTTCTTAGGCTGAAGGAAGCAACCGTGCTATGTGTGACCAAATGATATTTATTTCTCTTTATCGTGCCGTAAATATTACTTATAAATAACGATATACATTGTAGTACTAGGTTTTGTAAGAACCCAGGGTCTTGTTATTTTTGTAAATAATTAATACTGTTACTCATCTGCACCATTAATTGTTCAGTTAATTAACCAAATCCTCCTTTTACTAATTAATCAATTAATTAATCAAATTCTCCTCCTCCATTATTTCTTCCACTAATTAATCCGCTCCAATTACTCAATTATTAATCCAATTAATTTAGTAAGAATCACAATTAATGTACTAGAACCACAGCAAGTACAAAAACACTAATAACTTAAAATTTTTTGTGAAGTTCATAAAACACTGCCCCCCCCCCCCCGCCCTAATAAAAAATACAGAAAGTAAGAACAAATTCTATCTATAATAGTAATGGAACGATGAAACTTCATCATTACTTTTATAGACTGTCAGAATAATCTGATTATTGTGTCACAAACCTACTACAAGCCTTTACGGGAAGTAATTTTCGATTACGTTATCATTACTCGCTCGTGAGAATAATGCGTCTACGCTTTCTTCGAATCAGCAAGCCATTTTTTGTTTTATAGTTACGTGCTCGGCGAGTTTCCGAGTAGGGTAAACCAACTAGTAATTGACCGCATACCAGTGAATGACCATTAGGCAAAGAAATGTCAATAATAAATTTAAAAATTATTATATTTTTATAAATGGAGTGTAGTTGCACTCTTAATATCCCATATTTTTAGTTACGCGTATTAAGCAAGTACAATTCTTATTAAAAGTATGCGGTCATTTACTGGGCTTCTCATTCAACAATGCGGTCATTCACTGGTTCGTTTACCCTATCTGTTTAAATAATCATCAGAAAAATTGCGAACATTAATGAAGCAATAAATCTTTGAAATTCTATACTACGAATCGCTAACAGGAACGGGTTTTGTGAATTATTGTACGAAGAACTGTGTATAAAGTCAGTATGGAGATCATATTGGACAATATACATACATATATCAAGATAATGATGAACTGATCATTAACTGAACTTTCCGACTAAGAAATAGAATAATTCTGCTAACAACTTTTTGACCAAGGCGTGGAAAATTCTAACCACTTCCTTATTATGAAACACAAATAAAAAATTCGACGATATAGCATCGAAAGAACAAACCATCGATGTTCCATTCACCGAATGTAAACGAGACGGTAGAATTTTCTTAGAAAAGGGTTCATGTTCAACCGTCATTCAAAATGCAACATCCAAATTCCATCTGCCACTGGTGTAGGTACATTCTAAACGTCCTTGGACACATCGCGTTGATTCGTCCGAACGAATGAAAGTACATTTCACTTGCAGCACGTTGCATAACCTAACCGGTGCTAATAAGAAATCAACCTTTCGGACAGAATGCTACGTGTCCTTTTGCACGCGCCTCGCCGAAATTGAACGAACATTAATCGCGACTTTTCTGCGTCCATTCGTATTGCGATGACTTGCAGTAAAGGCTGAATGGGTGTGCATTAATCATCTCTGCGATCCTTGCTTTCGTGGAAGGTATTTAAAGAAAAAAAAAGAAAGAGAAATCTGGGGAAGTGCAAAGGACAATTGCAAATTGAATTTGTGTGACGACTTTTGAAAGGAACAAATGGGAACTGGACCATTGAGTTTTTACTTTAATTCTTGAGGAAATTAATGGGGTATTGGGAAAGTTAAAATCCTGCAATTCTTGGAAAAGTTAATAGACCTTTGCGAAATTGAGATTTTGTCACTTTTTTAAGCAAGAAAATGAACTATCGCGAAGATGATTGCTTGGTATTTTCAAGAGTTCATAAGAAGTTATGATTTAGCAACGATTTCTTGATTGAATGTTGAAAAATATATTTTGTTTTTGAAATATCACTTTATTTATACTTTGAAAATCTTCTATGACAGAGTAGAAAAAGTAGAAAACGAAGGTGACAACGCAAACATATTCACGAGGGTTTACGCAAGATATATGTAATAGTAGCGATTAAAAATTTGAGAGCGACTTATGCAATTTGGCACTTGTTACAAGAGTAATTATGAAAACCTCTTCGTGTTTCTCTCGTTCGAAAATATTATGTAATTACTGGATTTGCGTATGATTAGTACATCGTGAGTAGATACAATTTAACTCGTTCAATTTGCATATCGTTTATGTACACACAAGTGGTATTTATAATATCGATTAAATAATCGCTATCCCCCCTAATCGCAAATACAGAATTTGATTATTGGAGAAAGTAGAGTGTATGTAGCGATCTCTGAGCGCAAATATTCCAAACAAGGTTTACCGAACTCTCTTCGTCGATAAAGAAGTTCTCTAATCATGTTTATCAATAAATTTTTCGGTATATTACATAAATCAGAGGTAAATATGTATCAATCGTAATTAATAATCACTGATGAAAGCACGAGCAAATAATCGTTCGTGAATAATTGATATTCAAATCTAAATCGTGCAAATCTTGAGATCCAATAGAAGATAAAAATTCATCGATGTGAACAGAAAATACTTTACTCATTTTTATTAAAAGTACGAAATTGATGTAATGGCAAGCTTGAAAAAATATCTGTCTGTGGAATAACGAATATCTAGTAGATAATAACAAAAAAAAACTAATTTCACATACGAATCAAAATTTCAAGACGCCAAATTTCCACCAACACGGGCAACTGAAAATAAGGAAATAAAAAGTATAATATTCGCAATGAAGGATGGTGCTTACGTTTATTTGTAGTTCATTTGCAATTCGGAGAGGGCTTCTTTCCATAAACATTGGCGATGCATCATCGTCGCAAAGATCCTCGCGATCGCGGATGGAAAAGAAAGTGAAGAGGTGGTTCGTTTACATTTCGATATCGTCATGTTTCGGTCCCTTCGGGAGGTAGAAAATAATATTAACATCTCATGGATAGTGTTTCGCTTTCTCGAATCCGATATGCGGCGCGAGTAGCTCTTATCGAAACGTATTTCGCATACAAATGTCCAGGAGAAACGCTCTTCGATATTTATGAGACGCGATTCGATAGCCAGCACCGGAAACACGGAAGTCGCCCACACGTGCACTCAGGATGATGGCTTTGGGGAAATGAGTCGCCAGTCAAATTACAAGAGGAGACGAGTGTACTTTAACGAAATGTTCCAACTCTTTTGTCCTCTTGTGTTTTCTCCGTCTTTTCAGTAGAGATGGGCCAATTATTTATTTTAATAAAATTTCGAGCAACGAATAAATGTTAAAAAAAAAAATTATGCGTCATGTGTCGAATAAAGTTAACACGGGTTAATGAACGAATGACGAATAATTTTGTTTAGATAAAAATTTTGCCCATCTCTGGATTTCAGAGGTGGTTCAAATAGTGATTCGATTTGTTCTGATCCCCTATACAGCATATATCCACTTAAAGAGGCCCAGTTGACTAACTGTTCATTAACAAAAAAGGAAAATATTTTAGAAATTTCAATCACCCTAATTCCCTGACGTTCTGAAAGTACTAACTATCAATATTAAGTATAATTTCTTAATACTTATATTAGTCAAAGAAACGGTGCTATAGATTGAATCGAATTGTAAAGCGTTCACGTTGAATCGTTTTCAATCACGGAACCCTGTTTCGCAAAAAAGGTTTCGAGCCATTGAAAGATCGTGAAATACTAAATCGATTGTTGCTATACTCCGTCCGTTCAAAAGTAGAGTCGACCGAGTCCAGAAACCACGGCTCCGCCGCTCTCATTAATGAAACCTGGCGAAATCGGAAAGGTTGCGACACACTTCATGCTCGGGTCGATAAAAACGACTGGGCGATTACGAAATTATTGGAAAAATGTCAATCTCCGTTGCGCGACGATTCCTGTTACTTAGAATCGGTTTTACGATTTTCTTTTAGTAGAAACGTTAGATTTTAGCTCAAGGACGATCGCGAGGAATAGGGGAAGGCAGGATTCGTGGAACGTGTTGCAACTGAAATGTCAGTGATTTTGACGCTACTTATGCAACGGGTACATGGTTCACGTCTTCAGGAAAAGGAAATCTGATGGTTATGTCATGCTTCTTTTAATTCTTTCTTTTCGAAGAAGATGAGAACTCAGTGCTGTGCCACAGGAAGTTGTGACATGCCCTAGATTGAAATGCAAGAATTTTTAATTTTTCAGCATTTCATATGCAGATTTATCTCCTTAATTAGCTACTTAAAAGATACATGCTAGTGCTCCAAGAATATGCATATTTCTCTTGCGAATAGACTGCGAAATAACATTAACATTTCTTCTATTATAATACTTTTCCTCTTGACTCGTTTCTTCTTTAACTTCTTTCTAGTTCATCATTATTATTAATACTTCCTAACGCACAGATACAAGGACACACATTTGTCAAAGTATTAGAGTAGCATAAATTCCTCCACGATATTAAGATATCGTTAAGCGCTTTCACGAAAACATTCCAAGCTGCGATGCATTGATTTTCGAAGTTCCAAAATCGGTTGAAAGGTGCCCCCGCCGGGAACATGTGAGTCGATGGCCTCGAAGAAGCCCGACTTCGAACGGAAGCTTCGCTTGTGTCGAAGCCAGGAACGAGGTCAACTGGAGGAAAATTAGGAAGATCGTCGTCTGCCTCGCCGTCATTTTACCAGCAAGGCCAAGGTTATCGGAGAAAACGGACGAGGCCGGAGCAGAAGAGGTGGCGGGGGTCCGACTTCGATGCACAGAAGCAACGTCGAGCCTTTGCATGTCACGCGAACCGTAAAGCACACAGACAAGGGAGAAAGTGTGTTGCAGTTGAACATGGTGCCTCTTGACTCGCTCCATGAAAGCAAAGAGAAAGACCACGAGAGGCGTCGCGTCCGAACTGTTAATTCGCATGCTCCAGGGAAGACAATACCTCGACCCAGCCGAATTCTGTTTTTTTTTCATCTTCTTTTTCCGAGGGGCATTTTGTGCGGAGTGTTGCTCCGTACTTGAAGAGGAAACTCCTGGTTGGAGGGATTCATTGAATGAGAGATGTAAGGAGTTTAATTAATAAAGTGGTAGGTATGGAATGTGTTGTGTTGTGAAAGAGTATAGAAAAGAAGATTTTGATAGAGGGGATATCCTACAGTGAGAGAAATTGCTGGATAGACGAGGAATTGGGTCACTCAAGTGACAAAGCTTCAGATAATGAAGGTGCACTGTACTTGGGTGTACTCGAACTCAACTTTCCAATCTGACAAGGGGACACTAAGGTCGACGGGAAACGGATTTTCCTGAACCTTGCAGTATTTGAAGATGTCGCCTCCGAAGTTAATTTGGCAAAGCAGTAGGGCGCGCTTCTCAAGATTTTCCGAGAAAATTGCATTTGAAAATCGCTTTACTCGGAGATAAGCAGTTTGCGTTATCCTGGTAATTGGTACGTTTCACTGTTCAGAATTAGTTCTGAGGGTGTAATTGTGTGCATGATATTAAATCTAAAAAGCTGTTTCCTTAGGAAACATCTTTTTTGAATGAGAGGGGAGATGTCGCATTGCCGTTATCCTGCTACGATGTGAACGAAGCTTCGGAGGGAAATTCAAATGGAATTACACGAAGGTGTTGGTTTTATTGTAATATTTATTCATCGTCGTGGAAAATATGTAAACGCTCGTTTAAGAAACAAAATGTATATTATTTATGTTAACAACGAAAATAGTAGACACATTGAGCTATAAGTCATAGACTTATATAGACGGAGCGGAAGAGAGGACTGTTGGCGAGGGGACTGTAAGATCGGAGGGGAAAAGGCAGAAACCATACAGGCAATTCGGTAGTTAGGTTCGGATGTATTCGGTTCTTGTCGGTTCGGCATTAATGGCTATGTTCGAAACATAACCACTGTTGCTCAACTATTACTGTTCTAAAGCGTCGTAGTGGTCGTTGTATATAATCATATATTAATTGAGTGTAATAATGACTTATTGCGTAGTAATCGGTTGTGCAAATCGCAGGAAAAATAAAAACTGCGAACAGTTGGAGAAACAAAATATAAATAATGATAGTATTCGATTTCACATGTAAATAAATAAATATACATACATAACCAACAATTTATATATTATAAATATAATCTTAGAAATTCAAATGTGTTGCTTGATTATCGAATAGATAATATGTTTATAATAAAAATATTTATTTTTTTCATCAGTTATGTCGCAGCAAATGAGCGATATATATCTATTATACTATATAATTATTTATGCATATTAATTATGTTTATGAACTTTTAAGCTTACAAAATCTTTAAAAATATAACTATTATTGCATATATCTATAAGTACGATTTTATTTAAAAAAAGCTTCATTCTATTTACTAATTTTGTTATATATATAACCTACATGATATACGAAATTTTGAATTATGTATAAGTATACCTAACCTTTTCGACTAAGTATCCCTCATAGATATATATAACGTCATTGAATTTCCGAATAGCCCCGAGGAGGAACGGAGTTACCCGATTTGCCTGTATGACAGTCCCCTTACCGCGAATCTTACAACCCCCCTCAGACACGCTCCGTCTATATATGTCTATGCTATAAGTATACCTGGAGAGGGAACAGAGCAATGGCGGCCGGTCAGAGAAAAAGAGGGAATGTGCTATGTTCATTGAGCTCAATGAACATAGCACATTTACTACATGATAGTACAGAGTGAGAGGGATAATAGGAAGAAGAAGGATAGGTTCACCCGTAATCTTCTATTTTTCTCTGACCGCTGTCGCCTCTACTTCTTCCCATTGCTGTTCTCTCTCCAGGTATTCTTATAGCTCAATGAGTAGACATAATTCATTCTGTAATAAGAGTCGACCCAGTCAAGACGTATTAGGGAGATTATATAAATACATAAATTGTTCAATCTGAAAAGTAAAGTCTCCCCTCTCATTCAAAAAAGATGTTTCCTAAGGAAACAGCTTTTTAGATTTAATATCATGCACACAATTACACCCTCAGAACTAATTCTGAACAGTGAAACGTACCAATTACCAGGATAACGCAAACTGCTTATCTCCGAGTAAAGCGATTCTCAAATGCAATTTTCTCGGAAAACCTTGAGAAGCGCGCCCTACTGCTTTGCCAAATTAACTTCGGAGGCGACATCTTCAAATACTGCAAGGTTCAGGAAAATCCGTTTCCCGTCGACCTTAGTGTCCCCTTGTGAGCATTGCACTGTTCAGATAAATCCACTTCTTACTCATCTGTACTTGGAATCACATCCCCAAACAGAGCAACGACATTATCGCAAAAATGAAGAAGAGGAGTAGAAAATCCTAGCAGCACAAATGTTCCACTTTAGGTGGACAGGAGTCCCCACAATGCAGGCTCCGCTTTACTCCTATGTACTTAAAACCACGTCCCCGAACACAGTAGGTACCTGCACGCTCGCGGAAACACATTGTAGAAGAGAAATGTCTAGAGATTGAGCGGCCGAACGATAGGCACGGGGTCGCCCGACTCGGTCTCGCGCCATGCTTTTCGACGCTGGCATTGAAAGGAGTTACCCAGGGGGGAACTTCTCTCACCTGGTGGCTCTCACTCTCTGCACTCGCCGGGACGCGGTGGTATTGGGCACGGTGTCCATCCAGGTCTCTCGGATCGGCTGCAACCATATACACCGTGTCGTTCGCCAAGGGAACCGTACGCGCGACCCGATCGCCGTGCAAGCTTCGGCAACGAGCTGTCCACGCCCGATGCGTTTCACGGAGAAGCTACGGTACAGAAAAGCGGCCGTGACACGCGGGAAAGTACGGGTCCCATGAGAGAGTACAGTAAGTAGGATAAACGCGAAGAAAAAAGAGTGACCGTGAAAATCGCGCGAGCGATCGTCCGATAGACCTGGTTTCCCTTCGGGCTGCTCCTCGTCGAATGGGAGTAAGCAAGACGTGCAGTGAGAATCTTCGTTACACGTGCGCCGATTCGTTTCTTTTTCTGCCGACAAACGTCTGAACGATATTGCTTTGGTGTATTTCTGAATTAAATGATGGTTATCAAAATGAGAATCAAGGGTTGGATTGAAGTATCAGTGGAGTGCAGTATGAAACACTTGTGTTAATTTAATTCGGAGTTTTGTATGTAATTGGTTGTAGGTTGGCTTTGTAACAGTTATAAGGTAACATTTCCCGTGGTTATTCGCCTTTCTGCTCTGTTTCGTTCTATTTCATAAATTACAATTAATTTGAGAATCGTTCGGACTTTTTTATCGCAACTTCGAGATAGAATTTTTATTAAAGCAGATTATTTAAGCGGATTAAGCCGTGATTATATCGGAATAAGACGTACACGGAAAGTCTTTCGGATTTCATTAGCATTGATTAAAATTCATGCACGAAATAACTGTGAACTGTTGATGACATTGATTGCGAATTCTATCCATAATGAAAATAATCAAGAAACGATTATTTATTGCGGTTATCTGTAAATATTACTCGGGGATAAATTGCAATGCTATTTTTAGTGGAGAAATAGGAGAAATTTAAGCAAGCAGGAAATAGTTCTAAAATAATAGTTTGTTATCTTTAACTTATGTGCTCTTCTATTGCAATTCGAGCCAAGATTTGAAACTTGAAATTCAGAAAAGAAAGGAAGGAAGCGTGAGAACACTTTCATCCGGAGTATATGAAATTCTAATTGGAATAAGGAAGCAGGGGAACCTGGCAGACTTTCTGTGTGCAGAGGATTCAATCGGAATAGTCGGCATAACGAAACAATAACTGATTTAAATTTTATTGCCGCAAGTTGACAGTAAATATTATATAGGTACCTACATGGCATTGCAAATGCGTTTCATTACGACTCGTATCCATATAATTTCCATGTCATTTTCGAAATCTTACGTTTCACTGTGAACACCTGCGTTCTCCAATTCAATAGTTACTCAGTAGTTAATAACATTGTCTCTCAATTAATTGTTTCGTTATATAAGAGCTTATTTATGGAGTTAACGTCGATGTTATTACATGGAAATTGAATTCTGAAGAAATTAAACTCCGGGTATCTAGGTTTTTATGCCTTCCAATTTAAAGAATCTGAAGATATGACGGTACCTGCTTCAATTTGAGCAACTAGTATTTTTATGAAGGAATCACACGATCTCGTATATATTCGAGAAGAAGCTTCCAATTATTATCTAGCGCGTAGTATTCTACGAAGCCACTGAACAATTCTGCACATATTTCCTCGTAAAAATAAAAATGCAGTAGAAGTCCAGTTATGAATAGAATCCGTTACACCGTGCCGTTTGCTATTCTCCACTCAGCATGATATGATTAGTTACGTCTGTCTATAAAACACTACATTATGCCTTCACAGCACGCAACCTTCACCATTATTGATATTGCTCTTTTTAACGAGCACTGCAGCGTCCATTAAACAACTCGCGAGTTTCCTGCCATCAAGATTTTTTTTATTCAATACACCATCTAGATCGTAGGCAACATTAACATTCCAGTCTTTGCTGTGATCTCTTTCCATAATCGACGCGGAGGCATAAAAATTGACTACCATTGAAGATGCCGTTTGAATTCACAGGGGCATATTTTAACAACGACTTCTATGGTGAAGTTTCAGGCAACCCTGCGTCCGTCCTTCGAACTTCGAGCAGCACATTGATCCTGTCGAATGGCACGGTATTGGAAGTGGATGTCGCCGGGTGGAATTGAACGGAAATGGCAATAGGGCTGACCACTTTGCTCAGTACTACTTCGGTCCTCGGGTTCAGCCTCATTCCCCTTCTAGCGATAGGCCTGACCGTCTTCCGATACAATCAAGCGGATCCAGAGTCCCACCCAACAAACGCTCGCCAGGTTTGACTCGAACTTTCAATCTACGCGGGTCGTTTAACCCTCTAGGGACGACTGGGACTCCAGAGTCCCATTCAGATTAACACATTTTTATTTACGTTCCACCAATAAGCTCGAGATTTGATAGGTATAGTGACCTTTAGTAGGCAGAGAAGAAACTGTTGTACCATCAGAACCCGAAATTAAACTTTTTTTTGTTATATTGTTATAAACAAATTAAAAAAAAAAATTGAAAAAAAAACTAACGAGTAGTTTCCAAATGCGAAGTATAAAATAGACTATTTTAACGCTCAAAAAAATTCTACGTTAAGTTTAAAACATCCCCGTCCCTAGAGGGTTAATAACCACAGACAAGAATGTTGAAAGAAAAATCCACGTAACGCGAATATACTAAAATTGTATTCCAAGGATTCTTACTTCAGGCATTCGATACCATCTTTGGCCAAAGACAGGCTCTCGTGTTCAGTCTGCATAGTGTTCTATTCATTAATAAAAACAAATACTGTTTAAAGACGTATATTAAAAGCAAGGCCATGTTACTAAATTTCAAAATGTATAGACTCTTTTAAATAGTTATAAAGCTTCGTTTCAGTTTTATAGATTTATTGAGTAATTTAGTTTGTGCGTACAATTCTGAGATTACTATGTGGTACCATGATCATAAATGAGTGACTTATTATTCAAATTCGAAAAGTTTGCGTTGGATGTTAGTAAATTCATGATAGAATACTACTCTGTCCCTAGCGGAAGGAAACTGTTACCTACTGTCGGTACAACAGATCATAGATCGCAGGAAAAAGTTTACAGTTTATCGATAAATTATTTTCCTCTTTCGTGTATCTTTAACCCATTCAAAATCTATTCGAAATTCAGTACTATGTCGAATAAAATGTACATTTATATATTGTGCTTCTTGTTTCAGTTGCTGCGAACGTACGATTTTATAGTGATAGGAGGCGGGAGCGCGGGGGCAGTGGTCGCATCGAGGCTGTCCGAGGTATCGAATTGGTCAGTGCTACTACTAGAAGCAGGTGGCGACGAAAATGAAATCTCGGACGTTCCTTTGCTCGCTGGTTACACCCAGCTGTCCGAGTTCGACTGGAAGTATCAGACTTCACCACCGACTGCGTCTGCGTACTGCCTCGCCATGACAGGCGACAGGTGCAACTGGCCGCGTGGAAAAGTCCTTGGTGGCAGCAGCGTGCTGAACGCTATGATTTATGTGCGCGGTAATCGGTAGGTAAATCAGGATCGATTGACATAAAAATTTCAGGAGAAACTAGAGACATCACAGTAGAAGTTAGGAATATTCGAACCTGAAATTATTAAGACAATTTGAGTTTCCTTAACACTTTGAGTGACGCAAGGTTTTTAGCAAAAAAAAAACATTGAAAAGTTTTGCTTAATGTTAATGTTTTCCAGAGAATATCGAGGTGACGTCACTCAAAGTAGTTCACTAGATTCAGAAACCTAGTTGACCAAAACCTCCCGGTATATTTACAACTGTATGTTTGATCAATTCCTAATCGCTCCCAAGAGGTTGACTGAGTATCCCAGCCAGCAATTTCAAGTATCAGATTGGACACTAAATTGCGCCACAGAACTTCATCACTCTCTAACATCCCCAATACTTCCAGCCGCGACTACGACAACTGGGCTAGCCTAGGCAACGTGGGCTGGAGCTACGACGAGGTTCTCCCGTACTTCCTAAAGTCCGAGGACAATCGCAACCCATACCTGGCAAAGACGCCGTACCATAGCACAGGCGGTTACCTGACCGTGCAAGAAGCACCATGGAGGACACCGTTATCGATCGCGTTCCTGCAAGCCGGCCAAGAGCTTGGCTACGAGAATCGCGACATAAACGGAGCGAACCAGACCGGTTTCATGCTAGCCCAGGCTACGATACGCCGTGGAAGTCGCTGCTCCACAGCTAAGGCCTTCCTCAGGCCGATCAAGAACAGGCAGAACCTCCACATAGCGATGAACTCGCAGGCGCTGAGGGTGCTGTTCAACGAGGACAAGAGGGCCACGGGGGTCGAGATCCTCCGCGATGGCCGCCAGCAGACCGTAAGAGTCAGGCGGGAGATCGTGCTATCAGCAGGGGCGATCAACTCCCCCCAGCTGCTGATGCTATCCGGGATCGGGCCTGAAGAGCACTTGACAGAGTTCAATATACCAGTGATATCGAACCTGAGGGTTGGTGACAACCTCCAGGACCACGTAGGCCTCGGCGGGCTGACGTTCGTCGTCAACGAACCCATCAGCCTGAAGAAGGACCGTTTCCAGACCGTGCCAGTGATGATAGAGTACGTGTTCAACGAACGTGGACCGATGACCAGCCCGGGGGTGGAGGGTCTGGCTTTCGTTAACAGCAAATACGCGGATCGGACTGGGGACTACCCAGACGTTCAGTTCCACTTCGCCCCCAGCTCGATTAATTCAGACAGCGGCGATCAGATCAAGAAGATCGTGGGTCTGAGGGACAGGGTGTATAACACCATGTACAAGCCACTGAACCACGCGGAGACCTGGTCCATACTGCCACTGTTGCTCAGGCCAAGGAGCTCCGGCTGGGTGCGTCTGAAGAGCAAGAACCCTATGGTTTATCCAGATATCAATCCTAATTATTTCACGCACAAAGAGGACATGGACGTCCTGGTAGAGGGTATAAGAATCGCCATGGAGCTGTCCAACACGACTGCGTTTCAGAGGTTCGGCTCCAGGCCGCATAGCATTCGCATGCCAGGCTGCCATCGTTACCCATTCAATACTTATGAGTACTGGGAGTGCGCCATTCGACACTTCACTTTTACTATCTACCACCCGACGGGCACTTGCAAAATGGGACCAAAGACAGACCCAACAGCGGTTGTTGATCCCAGGCTGAGGGTTTACGGGGTGAAAGGTGTCAGGGTGGCCGACGCCTCTATCATGCCTGTGATCGTCAGCGGGAATCCTAACGCGCCTACGATCATGATCGGGGAAAAGGCGAGTGACATCATCAAGGAGGATTGGTTGTACAGGAACAAACGATACGTAGGTGGGCGATGAGAAGTGGCGGGTGTACGAGATTGATAAGCGGATTTTTTGGGCGGATTGTATGGACGGGAGTAGTTTGATAGTGTATTGAAGAGATATTCAACGTTTGTGATTTACATTATTTTGGGAAGAGTGTTTGGATAATAGAAACATCAGTGCTAGGGTTTATTATAGAGTTGGAGGAATTGTGAAAACACTGATAGCTTTGGGCATGTTTTCAAGTAGATATTTTCTTGTGAAGCATCGAAAGTATAGACCGAGGGGCATTTTTAAAAAACCCTGCGTCACGAAGTGTTGATATCACATCAATTCATAGAATTAAAGTGTTTAGCAGAATGTGTTCTGAAGAGACATTTTCGTTTTCTAAATTAAGTACTACTAAATGCCACTCTACTAGTTTTTTTGTTGATCTACAGCCTACAGAAGTGAACAAAATTCCATTCAAGTGCGTTTAACGGTCAGGAATTTTCTCTTGCTCTTCCACGGAATTCTAATGCCCACGGATTATTATGTTTAAGGTATTCGTGGACTTCGTAAATCATTCGAGCATAGTTTTAGAAATAATGGAAGGAATTAACGACTATGTATAATAATACCCTTTACCTATTAATTAATTTCTACCTGTCACATACTTTCTCGCCTGTGTCTATCGTCAGGGAAAATGCAATATTATTAGAATATTAGTCTAATAGCAGCGTAGTTTCCAAGCAAACTTGAAAGGAAGTGTCAAAAGCGGTAACTTCCTCGTTCGCCGATCAGCCGTGAAATCTGCAACGAACGTTACAACGCGGCTGTAGCAGCTGTGCTGTTTTATTTAGCTGTAAAATGTTATTTATACCTCGCGCCAAACTGTTAAACGGCCATTCTCGGCCGACCAAGAATAAGTACCTTAGCATCCAACGCTCAAAACCACAACTTTCTACCTTATATTTATTAATACGTCTCTATTTAATTTCGCTATCCAAAGCGACCACTTGTAAATAATTCTACCCCTACAGATGCGAACAGTAAAAGTACCGATCGACTGCGAAAGCATCACGCTTACGGTCAGCCAAAAAGACGACTGTGTACAGATAATAACCGTGCCATCGTTCGCAGAAATGAAACTTTTGTATTTATGTACGTCCAACTATGTGTTTCAGATACGAATAAAAAGTTGTTTTAGAAATCAGATGTTGAATTGTTGCGCCTGTCCGCCATTGTTTCTCGGTGACAAATCTATCCCCAAAGTGTCTTCCAAATATATTATACTCTACATGTGACAAATTTAATAGATTATCCAGGATAAAAGATGCCAGAATCGAGTCGATTGCTTTGACACTTTATCGAACGTTCTTTTAACGATATCACATCTTTTCTGAATTTTACCTGATTACTATACACTGTGCTCTAAATACACACGGCTATCCAAAATTCGTATTATATATTAACACTGTGAGTGGCGTAGGCGCGTTTTCACGTCGATACTTTTTAGAAAGCATTCAAAGTATAATAAAAAATAGCCTGAATAAAGTCGTGTTTGGACTAATTTTCATCGAAATAACCTCGCCTCTCCATTGATAGTACTGCCATAGAGATTTAATAGACAATGTAGAAGTTTAATTTTTTTGCGTTGAACAAATGTGTTAATAATATTCCTCGCGAGAAATCGATTACTGAGTAGGTGCATACATCAACCGCGGAATTTTCGGTGGACGAGTGTGTGTCGGTCATTCCAAACGATGCAGGACTTCCTAACTCGGTAATTTCAATGCACGTCTCGCCTAATAAGCGGGAACTCTTGCTGCGCGATGGTTCTTTACTTCGGAAGTCACGCAGAGCTTTAGAAATTTTTTTACACGAACTGCTTTTGTGACTGACCAGCAGAATTTCGAATATATTCGCACTGTACAATGCTGGGAATATTTATTTCACCACTCTGAAATGTACGTAGTACAAGAATTTTAATTTTAATACATTCGTATCCAACTTATTTTGGCCAATATAGTGAAATACAGATTTTTGCAATAAATATTCCCAGTATATTCCTCGTTTTTCCGACACCCACTGTCTTTACCATGCAAATATATGTGAAAAATTATTCACAAAAGTGTTTCGTGTGAAAAGGCCCATGAACTCTAGATCGGCAACGGTGATCGATGGATCGCGAGGCAGACGAGCTTGGAAGCGGAGATCGCGGCTCGACTTTCGTTTCGTGGGCAAACAACCAGCTTTACGTAACAGGTTCCGTGCCGAAACTCTCGTTACAGGATACTGATTCTCACGCACACTTTTACGGCGCCGTTTCCGCTTCCTCGTCTCATCCATTATGGCCGACTCGCATTCAAACTGCCGACGTAGCTGGTCACTTTCGCGGATCCTGTCGTCTGTCGATCGACACGCGTGTCCTTCGGAAGGATAATTGTGGATCGTTTTTTTTTCCACGTTAAAGCTTTTTATGGCAGTTGAAGCCCTTTCACGCGGGGCATTTTGTGTATTTGTTTTTGTGGGCGGGGGCAATATTGATTTACAATTAAAGGGAAGATGGGAAAAGATGAAAAATATTGAAAATATTAGGAACAAAAGTGTCTCGTATAGAAAGGCCTTTGCTTTTGAACTTTGGACTGGAAGGAAACAGTTATAGGAAAGCTGAATGCATTCTACGCATTTCAATGAATAATAGATAGATTAGATTAGATAATAGATGCCACTTCCATTATCGATTGACAATTTAGATAAAACAGTACTTTGTGCAAGAGAAAGGCAAAACGTTGACTGAATTCTGTTTCTAATTATACAAAGGGTTGTAAACAGAGATGGGCAAAAAATTATTTTAAATAAAAATTTCGTACACAAATTTTAATTTAAAATAATTGTTTGCCCACCTCTGGTCGCAAAACTTGAAGTAACAAGCTAAATTGCAACGAATCTTCCGTTTGCACTGTCTACATTGATTTGACCTATCAACGATTGTTTCATTAGTTTAATCTGAATCTCCCAAGTATTACCTACAGCACTAACGTAATTAGAAGGATTAAATAAAATCAGGGTTTCAGTAGTATTAGAGGGTTTCAATCTAACCAAACGGCTTTGCTGTTCAGTTGAAGTATTCGATACCTCCACAGCTTAAACGTACATACATACATCAAATACGCTATCAAAACACTACACTATAAATTCAAATAAAGAACAAAGCTTTAGCCAATGGAATTAATAAAGCTCTATGGAATGAAGAATCTACTAAAAACGAGGGAAGAATTCGAAGGAATGCATGTTGATTGAGCTCCCTCATAAATAAAGAACAGATTTTGTGCAATGCGACGTGAATTATATAAATGCAACGTTCCTATAGTCCGAGGCCTTTTACTTTCGCTTAATCCTCTCGAAGTTTGCGTGCGTAAAAAATTATATATTCTTGATCTAATCGAATCTCGGTAACAATGCCATACTCTGCAATAATAGGATTCGAGGCACGCAGGTTTCCCTATCTCCTCGATCGTGAAATCGCCTCAGTCTCCTTCATTCGCGAATCCCCCATCCGGCTTGCAATTTCGCAGTTCATAAATCTTGGCGTACTTAGGCTTTGTTACAGAGCAGTTGTTTCGAGAAACTAAACTAGGAAGGCATTAGATCGTTCAAGTAGATGTTTCCAATGCTGGCCTCCGACTTTAAACGAACCCAACTCTAGCTTGAACACGGGACTCCAATTGAACCGAATGTCGATCGCTCCAAATATATTTATTTAGTCCTCTTTAATCAGTCCACAAAGGGTTCTAAAAAAATTTTGGCTCTCTAAAGGGTACCTAAAAAATTTGAAATGTTTCGCAATTTATTCCATTTTCAAGAATATCACCTCCATCGTTTTATAAATTATCTAACGGAAATATTTGAAATACAAAGCTAGAATATTTTATTTTGTGCATTTGGTTGGCAAAATAAAAATATTTTATTTTGTGCATTTGGTTGGCAAAATAAAAATATTTTATTTTGTGCATTTGGTTGGCAAAATAAAAATATTTTATTTGTCGAAATTTCGCGTTCTATTGAAAATATTATTTTATTGCAACTACTTAGAATTTATTATTGATGATGGTATTTGAAATATTTGTTCTCCAAATTCTGTCCATCGCTGGATTAAAGTCCCTCGGCGCGGAAACACGCCGACGCCACTCAAAGTGTTAATGAACGGACATTCTCGCGTCGAGGAGGAAAAATGCAAGCAACGCGGGAGTCGTGCGAGTTTCGCGAATTCGCGGGGTTACATCGCGCGAAGAAAAGTGGTCAGTGAAAGTCAGACTGGTGGTCGTGTTGCGTTTGCACGAGGGGGGGCCCAGTCCATTTGTATTTTCGATTCACGTAGGCGCGAGGCACGAGAATATTTTACAAGGAATATAACTAATGAAAGAAAGCGTTATGGTCAAGAGCAAGCGAAGCCGCGTTCCTTCGTCGGTTAGTGTTAGAAAGACGCACTGAGGATTTTAACTACACTTTCCTGCGGCTATGACTTTCTTGTCAACATGGCGGCGTGTAGTTTGTGTCTGCAAATGTTTCAGGTGAAGAATAGAGGTGTCAGATAATTAGGAACGTTTACTTTGATGATTGTAGAGCAGGAGAAGATGAGTATTTGAAGAAGGAAATATCAGTTTGAATTTTTCTTACTATTTTCTGCTGGGATAGATTACCTTTGTTAATAAAATTATTGTGGAATTTGATTCGTAGCACGATACATGGGGAAGTAATTTTCATTTTGCCAGCTTTCGAATTATGAAATTTAATTTGATGTAGACTCGGTGGAATTAAGGATTTAATCGTCCTAGGATTAATTTAAGGTACTTATTAAATTTTATATATAAGTTTCTTTGATATTAGGAAAATACCATTTGGATTCAACAGACTCAGTTGCTTTTACAAGGGAATTCCTAATACATTCCGAATGTTTCCAACAGCTAATATTTTAATAATATTTAAGAACCTCAAAAATTCCATTACCACCTCCAAAAAATTCGATTATAAAAAATACAAACATCAAAATTACCTACAGAATCACCTACACTTGCCTCCATATCAACCAATTTCAAACTCCACAACAGACTTGTTAAACAAACAAACACCACACACCTCCTTTCAACGTGCGCCAAGAAAATTTTAAACTCTAAAAGATTATCATTTCACGCCATGCAAAAATTCCACCACGCCAAGAGAATGGTCAAAACAAAGAAAATAGAGCCAGAGTCGTTTAATTCTCATAAAACTTCACCTTTCTAGCACCTTTCTGCAAGCAAAGGCGTGATCTCTCCACTCGAAAGTCACCTAGCAATCTAAATCAGGACTCCTCACCTTTGCCCATACGACAAAAGCAAACAGCAGCTTCGGAACAAGCGAAGCAGCCTCTGGGTAACACGTGCGTAACGCGGTAATAATTGATAATTGATCGGTCCCGCGTAATACTCGCGCCAGGGCGATTAGAAAGCAGCACGTGCTACATCAATGTACATACATATATACATCTGCACTTTTACGAAGCTCCCACAACGTAGCGGGATTTTTAAGTCACTTTTCGCGTACCGCCGGCGAGGCAATGTCAGGAACAACCGGAAGTGGAACTAGTACAAGCTCCGCCATTGCTATGAAGGTGTCCGCGTTTTATCTTGATACAAGACTCGTGCAGATGGTATCGCTTGCGGAAGAAATCGTGTTCTCTCTGATTAAGTTAGACCAAGGGTAATTAACACCTCAACTGGCGTCGGCGCGTTTTCACGCCGAGGTACCAATTTGCATCCCGTGCACGGTTTCGGCGTGTTTCCACGTCGTTTTTTTTTTTTTTTTTTTTTTTTGGAAAATATCGAAAGTATTGTGGAATGTTTAGTATGAAAAGAAACCAAGCTCGTGGCTTGCTTTGGATAGAACTTGAGAGATTGAAGAAACTGAAGAAAAAAGGCTGACCGATTTGAAGGGGTATTTTTCAAAACCGTGCGTCACTCAAAGTGACGGGGAGAAAAGAAATGATGAAGGCAAATGGTTCCAGTATGAATTTAAATTTAAGGGTGAGTGGGTTGAAGATTAAATGTACTTTGATATTATGGTCTGAGGGATTTGAATTAGATAGAAGTGGATGAATATGGAGTACTGAAGGCTCTGTAATGAGATATTAGCATTGATGAATCGTAGGTTGATTTATGAGAGGCAGCTAATGTTAATTCTACTGTTGAATGATGTGTGTGTTGCAGTTATAATGGATGTTTTAATTCCAAGCGGAGCAGTGAGCTATAGTTACACAACATTTCGCGAAACTTGTGGAAATGGCACTAATTGTGTTGGAAACGAGCAACAGTTCCTTGTGATAGAGAGCTTCTTCTGCTCGTCCCGTGTAAGGTGTTACGTGTTACTGCTAATGGCCAAGATTGCAGTTAATACGAATTTAATGAAACTGTTGCTCTAGAGATTCTACATTTCCGACTGCAAAATTAACTGCTTATGGACGCGACGGAACTGATTCTTCGCTAATTTGAGTAACTAGAAAGAATTGTAAAAGGGTGTTAAATAGAGTTTATACAACTGTCGGTGACGCAGCTCCACCATGAAAAATCACCAAGACCACCTCTACTTTCACATCTTACTTCATATGCTACCATCTGATTGCAATTAGTACCTGTGTCACCCTATTAGCGTACGTATGTTCACCTTCACATTTCATTTTATCTCCTAATCGTTTATCTCTACCACCTGTCTTTCATCCACTCGTTCTTCCTTCTATCTATACAAGAACTTTCGAGCATTTGTGAGAACATTTCTCTCGGGTAAATGCACGAAATTTAAGTTTTGGCAAGGACCTTGTACATAAGGCACCGTGGCTTAAAAAAACCCACCTCAGTTTTTTAACGGTTATTATTCTCTGCTGAAACTCGCAAGCAGAATAAGAAAAGTAAAATGACGAATTTTGATTGAATTGAACGAGGAACGGAATTCGTAAAGAAATACAAGGGCCACCCAGCAAATCAATATTCAGCCAACCGCAACTCTGAAATGCAGGTGTTCTGCGGTCAAACTCGCGGGAAGAATAAGAAGAGTTCAGACGAACTGGATAAGGAATGCAACTCGATGAACAACACAGAACCTATCCACCTACTCAGCATCGATCCGACGACAACAGAAAAAAAACTGGAGAATTCTAGATAAGCTGGAGAAGGGATGGAAATCGAGAAGGAATAAAAGGACCAAGCACCATCGTCTGTATAGACACGTACAAATTGCACGCGTGCGACAAGCTGCCGTGCAAACCGGATATAATCGAGGCTAGGAAACAGGATCAAATAGAAGAGGAACGTTGAACGACCAGCTGGTCGTTACTTCACCGCGTGTCCAGACCGTTGACCCGATATACCCATACGCGACAACAGATTTTCAACGCGCGATTTAACTTTTCCGGTTAATTACATTCCACCACGCTGTCGCTCCCTCTCTGCTTCACTGGAAACATTACCCACAGTGCTGGAAATATTTATTGCATCACTATGTAATGTACGCGCTACCCAGAATTTTCATAGCAATATGATTGACAAAATGATTCGCACCCAGCTTATTTATGGGCAAGGAGAGCCACACATTTCTGCAGTAAATAGATTTTGCAATAAATTTTCCTAGTACTAATAATAAAAGAGCTATAAGTGATAACGTGTTTATTCCGGTGGTGCAATAAATATTTCTAATTGGTAAAGAAGTTTTTATATTTTTTTCTAAATAATTTGACACTTTTATACTGATTATGCAGGATTAAACGTAAAATGCACAAGCAGGAAATAATATAATAAAAAATTGCTTGGGATTCTTTCTTTAAAATTGTCAACGAAAATTGGTATTACAATTGACTGGCGTTTATTGCGTTTCAGTGAGGCATTGATGAGGTTTGAGACGTTAGAATACTTTTCACGTATCGTTCGTCTGGCACGATGAAACATGTTTGAACATCGAACCGGATTGTTTGTAAGAACTTTCTTCTCCCTTTCGCCTAATACTTGAAATTCGTGCGTAATTCCTCGTGGCCAGCGGTATTCTCCTATTTTTAAACGTGCTGACGGTCACGTAGTGCCTGGGGAAGCCTTTTGTGGCACGTTAAAAACTAAACTTCTCTTCTGTGTTAACAAATTAAGCACCTTTTAAATTTCTCCTGAGCTCCTTTGATATTATTCTGGCACAAAATCTGCTACGATTTATGAAAATTGTGTTTTTTTTTATAAAAAAAAAACTTCATCTGCTAAACTCTACATACTTTGGAAACCCATATTTTCTATTTGAAAATTATTAAAAGCTAATTCCCTCGTTTTATTCATAGCATCACACCTTTTTTTACGAATACAATCATTAAATTTCTATGTTAAGGTGACTCAGCTGCCTGATGTGAAGACATTTTCAAATTACAAGTTAAACCACCTTCCCAAGTGAACAGATTAATCATACCACAAATCAACTTCCCCTATAGTCTCTTCAAAAACTAACGACTCAACGAAAACCAGAAAGAAGAAAGTATCCTCTTACTACATTCCTCGGGCTCTTTACAAGAAATCTAGCTGGAAATAGTAGAATCTACCACTAAATGGGATTATCCTAATCCAAATTAAGCTTCTCCCCGTTAAGTTACTGTCCATTTTCTGTGAAATCACTCTGTTCACATCTATCCAGAAAATTTACGCGCAGAAAATAGAATTCTTACAATTTTTGGCTACTCCTGACCTACCTCCACAGGAGCCCCATAATACCACCACTTCCATGACTCACAACAAACACAATCACTCACAAATTTGGTCACGAAAGTCTATTACGTTCGTTCAACTCCATTACAAGCGTAATCTTATCCTTGTATTAGAATTGTGGGTCATGCACTGCCAACCTAGACATCACGAAGCAAAAGCAAGAATTCTTCTGAATTTATTGCATTTCAAACCGATTCGCATACATACACTGATGTTCACAAACATTAGGACACCTACTCTGTGTAGAATAATGGTGAAAAACGTTGCAAACTTATCAAAGAACTCTAACAAATTTTACTTTATTTGGCGTTTTAAATTAAATCCAGTGAAAAGTATTCAATCACATTTTCTGCAAATGTGTAATAAACAACGGTGTACATGCTACTTTCCTTTGCCTACTTTAAATAAACACCATCTTCAACAATAAAACGCACCCAAAACACCACCTACAGCCCCCAGAATCCTCACTTAAAAGCACCCTCAAACAACCATCCCCGATCTACCCTCTCTGCACTCCCGAAAAAGTGCCCACCAGCCAAACAGCAAACAGAAACCAAAGCTATCCACCGGATCTTTGCAAAACCCAGGAACTCGGCAAAGAAGTAGAAGAAGCCACGAAGAGTACTGTACACGGGTGGTAACGTTTGCGCCAGTGTGAGCGCCGGCGGTTACCACATTGCTAGAGGGGAGGGATAGGTGTGCGTAGGTAACCACAGGAAGAGAATACTTTCACTGCCAAAGTACGGTTGGGAGCCTTCCAGACAAGGACGAAGAAACTCAGCCACTAGCCAGCCGGACAGGGACGGTGAGAGTGAAACGAGGAGGGAGCGTAGTATCGGTATAGTACACCGCGTGTATCGTTCTTCCGAGTGTCATTACCGATTCCCTGGCGGTCACTCGGCGATCGTCTGGTTACCGGTGAGCTCGATCGATCCACCGAAACCTCGGCCGTTCGCGGGCCCCGTCGCTGCAACTGGACCAGGAAGGCAGATCCTTTCGACGTGCCCCCCCCCCCCCCCCCTCTGCCAAACGATCGAATTAGTCGCGCGATCGGCAACGATCCATGTCGCGGAACCACGCTGGATTTCATGGGAAACGTTCCACGAGACGGAGCTAGCGGAGGAGGTCGAAGGTAAGGGTTCAGCAAGAATTCGAGTGTGTGACGGGGATCCTCTGACAGAGAAAGTCCAAATCGATTCGTACAGTGGTTCGATGAAGGGGCAGGTGCTTTGGACAGTTGAAAGTTGTGTTTCATTGTAGCGGATGGGTTTTGTGAAGAGTTTAGTTTGATGGACAGGTTGGAGGAGTGCTGAGAGAGAGGTTGCAGGTGATTTTGCGAAGACGAAGGAGGCCGTTGTAAATTATGTTACGGGGAGCAGGTTTGCACGCGGCTCGATCGTGATTGCTTTTTGTCGCAATCATGAAGCGGCGGTTGGAGCGCTGGAAACTGTTAAGCGGCGAGTGGTTTGGACGACCACAGAGGAGTCGGTGGTCCCTTCGGACCTTAGCAATTATTCTACTACAAGCAATTTGGGCGATATTCCTTTTGTTTGAGCAATTCAGTTTTTCGATTTCTGAAGCTTTCGGTATTAGTACTTACTGTTACGCTTGGAGATGTTACGCGCGGGTCCAGGAAGACCCAGGTGAAGCCGTGCGAGGGTTAAGGTCGCGTGTTCGTTGCGAAGTGGCGGGACCGCGAGTGGATAGAGGCGGGAGGACGCGTCATTACACGCGAGAAAATTCAATGGACGTAATTGATTGTGTAAGAACGAGAAGTCCGTGCGCGGTAGTTTCGGATGGTCGATTGGAAAATAGAGGCGGCATTCGAGGTGAATTTCAACGTCGCGAACGCCGGGGAACTAGGGAATGAAATATTCATGCTGGCGACCGGAAGCCCAAGGTTGCAGAGCTGTGGAGTAATTTCTGCAGAGGCCTTTCGCTTTCGTTACGTACTCGAGTAGCAAGATTATAAGGCGACTCCTCGTATCGCTTCGCGTCAGAGAAATTTGAAAAATGTCTTCTTTTTTCATTACGTCACTGTAGTACAGGTTAGCACGTGTGTGGAATTTAAATTGTAGGGATGGAATTTTTAAAAAGTTTCTTGAGTTAAAGAGTTTAGAATTTTTACTGGTGTCCAGTAATATGAATATCTTCGAAACTTTCTTTCTTCTGTAAATAATTGCTGTTTAGTACAGATTTGCACATGTGCGAAATGTAGAATTGTAGAAATGGAATTTTTTTAAAATTCTGTTAAGTTTTATACAATTTTTAGTTGCTACTGGTAAAATTGTGAGACTCTTAAATTGTAGAATTTCGTGTGCTTCCAAATTACACATTTTTAAGTGAAATTCTTGTTGACCACAAGATTTGAAAAGTGAATTGTATTGATTAGACGTTCGTCTTGAGAAATTCATATTATTTTCAGTGTTCGTGAGGCTGATAGGTGCAAAATTTTTTGACACGCGTTATTTACGACCGAACGATGAGTATACTGTGTCTGGCTTTTCGTTCGAAATATTTGGGACCGGTTTTATGGATATTACGCAACTTACGAAATTCAGGCAAAGGATGGACCTACTTTCATTACTTTCAACCTTATTTCCACCTTTACTCCTTCAAAAAATAGCCAATATTTATCCATGCAGGTGTAATAAACAATCATAAATCACGAATACTTGTTTCAATTATAGTAATGATTTATATTGAAGCTACAGTAAAATTACTGAAGATACGTACATTCATGCTAAATAAAAAAAGTTATAAAGAATTTTTCACGTATTGGAGTTGGATCCCACGTATATAATAAAAAAAAAATAAGTCTCTAACGATACAAGTACAATAGATCTCGATTATTCGAATACTACTTAAGCATCCAAACGAAATCGAAGATTTGTCTTTCATTTTCTGTGAATCAGTTTCTGTTCAAGCAGAAGAATTAATTTCCCTTTATAACAAATGCCTTATTAAATTCTCAGGCCGAACACCCATGGATCCCCAATAATCAGGAACTATCACTAATAAACAAACAATATTACTATACTCTAACACTACCATCATTATTCATGAATTGACTTTTACTTGTAACCACATCTGCATACAAAATCTTCCCTCCATTCCAGCAACGCAATACTCCACAAGTACTAATCATTCCTCGCCCAAAAATACGATCCTCCAATTACCAGAAAAAAATTAATACCCTGTTTCTTCGAACAATCGAGCTTCTACTATACAAACATATCTCCCCATCAAAAGAAACTGCACACACATACCCCTTGTTCAGAGGGAACAGGAAGTCTACCGTAGGCTCCAGCAGAAACTCAGATGACCCCATGGCGTGGCGAAAACAGCCGTCAAAACTCTCTTACCTGAAACAAAGAAAACAGATTTTACAGATACAGGCGTCGCTAAATGGCAACGTTTACTCGAACCAACGATTTTATCGCGTGGCAAGCACGTTGAGCGTTTCGAGGAGCCCAGACCGCCAGTATAATTATTACAGTACGCACAGAGAGCACTTAAGCCTGCGTACTGGGGCAGACAAATAGCGAGCGGAAAACCTCCTTCCGCGGCCCAACCGGCGAGCAATTTCAGAAAGAAAAGTTCTGGCCAACTTCCGCGTTACTTTCTTAGGTGAACCATAAATTCAGCGACAACAGAAACGACACCCTCTTGTTCCTTCCTCTTGCACGCCCCAGTTTCCTATTCCTGCGACCACCGACCGGAACCCACCATTATTCGCACGGTCCTCGAGGGTCATTTCGATATACGTAGTGCATTATAGTTGCGGAAGAACATTGCTATTCTGGCTACCAGCATGAAATTTGGTGCACATGTTAACAAATATACGAGGTAACTATGTTTTTTGTTTAATAATTCGAAAACGGTGAGAGATATCAAAAATCTTGAAGATACCGAAATTGTTTAGCGTGAAAACGCACACATTTTTTGTTTTAAACATTTTTTTGTAGGACGGAACGGAATGCCGCCATCTTGCTTTAAATGGTACGGTTTTCTTTCACTGTCTTGATCCAACATAACGCACTACTATGTAGCCCTGCGCGGTTGAACGTGCCTATTTAAACTGTCTACGGATCTCTCTGCCTTCTGCTTCCTCGTAATCATCATTCGACTGCGTTTCCCATGGCAAGATGAACGGTGATTTGCAACGGGGCATCTTGAAACTTTCTCGGGTGAAGAGAGTTTGGTTTTTCCGGAAGAAAATTGTGCGTTCTTTGGCGTGTGTGCGTGTGGCGGAAAAGTGTTCCAGTGATTGCTGATGCACATCTTGGGGCAATTTTACGATCTAGATGCGCGATGGGGCTTTTTATCGAACCTCGCGGCTCTTCCGATTATAATCGTGATCGTGTGAATAGATCTGTTTTCTACTGTCCTTCGTTTACTTTTAGAAATCATTTCTGAGTTATTTAGCTTTTCCATTGAGTTTTTTTTATACCTTCGTGCGATGCATACGGATTTCCCGGTTTCTTTTATTTCTTTATTGCTTGTCTCCTGAGACGATCTAATCGTCACTTATCGTCGCTCTGATCGTTTGTCGCAGCTACAACATAAAAGTACCCTTAACTCGGGCAGTTTGAACTGTTGAAAGTACGTAACTGTGGAGTTTAAGAGTAGAAATAGGTTTTTCGATAATTTCTCGTACTAATTGTAGCTTGGCAGAAATAGACGTTAGAATAGCGAAGATCATTATATCCTCACACAACCGAATTTCAATTCCAGATTAATAAAATAAGCCTCTACCTTCAGAATAGCACTATTGCGGCTAATTCTAGGTACTACGCCTGTTTTCTATTTCATTTTAACCGACTGCTTCTAAATTAATCAATGCTGGAAGTCAGATTGCTTCCGAAGTGTTTCACGGTTCGCTGATGACTGACTAATGAGAGGCTGGCCACTCAGATTGCTCCAAATGCCGATTTCTAACCGACTTCTGACCAAATAACTCGTTTTGTCGTCGCGATTTCCCTTTCATCGTGTGCTTTCCTCAGAAACAGCGACGGAAAGAAGGTAGAGCCTTTCTCAACGTGGAGACGTTTAATATCTCGAAAAAAAGCGATTCAACATTCACTTAGCTTGAATATCTCCAATTGGCAATGAATTAAAAATTAAACACTTAAGACTTTCGAATGGCTTAGGAACGCTATAGTGGCTCGTGTATATTTCAGTAACAATGGAATTGCTTGAACTTTTAGACGAGGATTCCATTCGACGGGTTAGACTAAAGACACTTGGTTTTACGGTGTATTTTCTTTCACGCTGCCTGGGTCAGTAGGTATCAATTGGATTATTTAGAAAATAGCCTGGCAGCGAGAAGTCTACTTCCTGATCGTTGCTTCGAGTTGTTTTCACGGTCAGGAAGAGCCATGCGCCATAGAGAGGCTCGTAACGAAGCCAGAGATCAGATGGGAGAGAGGCTACGTAACGTAACCACGGGAGGCTCGTAGAAGGAAACGAGCGTCGCAGAGGTTTACATCGATGAAACACTTTCTCCTTTCCCCGTTATGAGATCACCATCTCGGTTTTCCGTCGGCAACGACATAATTCCGACGATTCGCTGGCTGGCTTTTCGCGGCAGACACTTCTGTGTCTAACGACTGGCATTTCACATATGTATGCATATATACCAGTGCCCTCTTATCGTTTTCGGGGGCCCTGAGGCGAGCTCCATATGTGGCCCTTTAAATTATTCTAAATTATATAAAATCACAAATACCGCGCTGACGCGCGAAGTGAATGAGTGTTGAAACAATTAAATAAATAAGATTAAACGTGGGGTCCATTCCACGAAGAAAGGGGCACATTTTAAAATCTAAATTTTGATGTATTCGATATTTTCTTTCCGTCGCAGTTGGAAGGCTCATTTCTAATTTTTTCTAGCTTTTACAACACTATCCTTTTTTTAATTTTCCAATTTTTTGGGGGCCTCCTGAGCTCCGGGGCCCTGAGACGGCTGTCTCTTTTGCCTCCAGGTTAAGGCGGCACTGATATTACAGGGTGTTTCAGCATTGATGGCACAACCGAGGAGGGGGTGATATATCATGAAAATTAAGTGGAAAATATAGAATAAATCTTTTTCATTTGATGCTTTGTTTTTTTTTTTTTTGCGAAAATCGACTTTGAATATTGTACATGTGCAGTTGTGCACTTTAACGTGTGGTTTACAAATAGCGTTAATGTCATACGTAATGTTGATTCCTTATCAAATCAAATTACGACATAAAGCCTCAAATGAAAAAAATTTATTTTATTTTTCGACTTATTTTTTCATGACGAATCACTTCCTCTTCGGCTGTACCATTAATACTGAGACACCCTGTATACAATCTCACAGGAAAAAATAAAAAATAAACCTCTTCCCTTACGAGACTACAATTTCGAGAAAATCGATTCTGTAAACTAGTCTGGTAAATTGGCAGACTGAAACAGTAAGTATGGTGCAAGTGCAAAGATGAAATGAATCCTTGTGCAAAAATAAGTCGAAATTGTGGAATAACATTTTTTCCGAACACAGTTTCAGTTTTCAGAAAACTGAGATTGGAAGTCCATCTAGAATACGTGCACTTGACTGGCAACGGAAGTAAAATCGAATTTCTCGAAGACAGTATCTTGATCGAGAAAAGTATTCTATCAGTCACGAGCCGCAGAATTGTTTCACGTGAAAGAAACGAAATATTTAATTGAATACCACGGCCCACGGTTCCTCATAAATTATGTCTACTCAATCGTTGAATATTCCTGCTGGTGATTAAAACGTTTAGATATTTCCTGCAGCTTTCCACTTCCTTCCGCGTCGTTCGATTAAATTCACATTGTACACGACATGATCTACCCACGCCAATGATTAAGAATTCCTTTCTTTCGCCATGTGAAAACGCCGAATGAATTAGATGGTATTCATAGCGAACGTTTACCGACTCAATGAAAGCGCTCTGTCCGTAGGAACGAGCTCGCCATTTTCGATTTGATTAATCGCTCGCTTGGGAGGCCGGAGAAATTGATTCCTCGTCATACTGCTTCTCTACTTAGACGTTTTTCTCGCAAAAACTGGAATATATATAAATAAATATAGGTACTTCTGAATGGCTCAGAATTGAGCGGCCCAGTGGAACACAGGCACATGCCACTGTTTTAAGATTTTAGAGGAAAGCAAGTTGAGGGAAAAATTGCCTTCATAAGAAATGCGGTACGAAATTGTAATTAATTTAAACGGTAAGTACTTGAATTGTCAAATTTTAGCTGAAAAATTAATTTTATTAGGTCACGGGGCATGGGCCCGTTTTCCACTACGCATTTGTTTTTTCTCGGCGTGAAGATACATGCTATTATATTAGGAGGTGGTGGAATTATGCTGCATTGCAGAAACGAATTAATGGTGCAAAGACACGAAAATTTATGCATATGTGGCATGTGCCTGTTTTCCAGTGGGCCCCTAAATTTCAGAAGAATGAATTATCAAAGGCAACGTTAAAGAATACAGTGATCCGTGTCAAGTGACAGATCACCGTCACAAGATAAATGGAAAGACACTTGGCCGAAAAATTATAGATACGGTTTGGAGAGACAGGCGAGCAGAGGCGTGGGATTGTTTTGCAGGTGAAGGTGTGAAGATGTCAAGGTTACCGTCATGCCTTTAAATGGAACTCCACATTTTTTTATCCTCCGACAACTGCTCCAGAGGATTCTGACAATGACGCGTGACGCAAGGCCGCGTGCATTACAAGCAGACTCGAGTGATCTGGAAAATAATCTGAAGAAGTTGTAGAAATATTGGCGTAGCAAATATATTTTTCAGATAGCTTCGATATACGTCATTACCCTCGAATGGTCCTCGAGATATTTATTTTGAAAGTAAATTTGCATGACGGATCGATCGGTATACTTAAAACCTGCACGAACCACTTTCACTTGCCCTTTCCTCCTCTCCAAGACCAAAATTAACATATTCTTAGAATTCAAATCCACCGCCGCAACAATTTCTGAAATACAATGCCACTGTTCCTCTCGTTACAGGAGGACGAACCCCTCCAAGAACGACCTGCCAGTGGCACCCACGACACGATGAAGAAGATAAACCTGCACGTGCTATTCGCAGCGCATAGGATCGAGAAAATCAGCACGCGACCCCCCGACATTGTCTCCTGATACAATGAGCAGCCCCAAGTGATGACACGCGACCCAACCAAATCACTCGAAAGCCTAAAAATTCGTTCAAGGGAGCCAAAGAAATTCCAATCTGAGAAGCATGGTGTTCAGTACCATAGTAGTAACGTCCGCCCTGAAAGGGGCACTGGGCCTGGTGGGCACTAGCCTCTGGTTAATCCCACTGCTAATTGCTGGTCTGTCTTATTACCGCTACGACCAGCTGGACCCCGAGAGTCGAGCCATAGACAGGTACCCTCTGTACCCCGAATATGACTTTGTAGTAGTGGGTGGAGGATCGGCGGGGGCAGTGGTCGCCAGTCGTCTCTCAGAAATACCAGACTGGAACGTCCTTCTCCTGGAGGCTGGCCCAGATGAGAACGAAGTGACGGACGTGCCTTCGCTGGCTGCTTACCTGCAGCTAAGCAAGCTGGACTGGAAATACAAAACGGAGCCCACGGGGAGGGCCTGTCTGGCGATGAAGGGTGGCCGTTGCAACTGGCCGCGTGGCAAAGTCCTGGGAGGCAGCAGTGTCTTGAACTATATGCTCTATGTGCGCGGGAACAGGCACGATTACGATTACTGGGAGTCCCTGGGTAACCCTGGGTGGGATTACGACCAGGCGCTCTACTATTTTAAGAAGTCGGAGGACAACAGGAACCCCTATCTGCAGAGGAGTCCTTACCACTCGGCGGGCGGCTACCTGACCGTGCAGGAGTCGCCGTGGAAGACGCCGTTGGTGGTGGCGTTCGTTCAGGCTGGAGTCGAGATGGGGTACGAGAACAGGGATATCAATGGAGAGCGGCAGACGGGGTTCATGATCGCGCAGGGGACGATCCGCAGGGGTAGCAGGTGCTCCACGGCGAAGGCGTTCCTCCGGCCAGTTCGACTGCGAAGGAACATCCACACGGCTATGAACTCCCACGTGACTAGAATCGTGATAGACCCGCTGACGATGCGAGCTACCGGCGTGGAGTTCGTGAGGGACGGTCGGAAGCAGATGGTCAGGGCGCGGAAGGAAGTGATTCTTTCGGCTGGTGCCATCAACAGCCCCCAGATCCTCATGCTCTCGGGCATAGGGCCCAAGGATCACTTGAGGCACGTCGGGATACCAGTGATGAAGGATCTCAGAGTAGGCGACAATCTGCAGGACCACGTCGGCATGGGCGGTCTGACGTTCCTCATCGACAAGCCCGTGGCCATCGTGCAGGATCGCTTCCAAGCCGCCCCTGTGACGATGCATTACGTGGCTAATGGCAGGGGTCCGATGACCACCCTCGGCGGCGTCGAGGGCTACGCGTTCGTTAATACGAAGTACGCGAACCGGTCCATGGATTACCCAGATATCCAGATGCACATGGCGCCAGCGTCGATCAACTCGGACGCTGGTGTTCAAGTGCGAAAGGTACTGGGCCTCACTGACGAGGTGTTCGATACTGTCTACAGGCCGATATCGAACAAAGACGCCTGGACCATAATGCCCTTGCTGCTCAGGCCCAGATCACGCGGAACAGTTAGGTTGAGAAGCTCCAATCCTTTCCACAGTCCCCTGATGGATGCCAACTATTTCTCCGACCCCATGGACATCGCCACACTCGTCGAGGGCGCCAAGATGGCGGTACGCGTCAGCGAGGCGAAGGTCTTCAAGCAGTTCGGCTCGAGGCTGCATCGCGTGAAATTGCCGGGCTGCAGGCACTTGAAGTTCGCCTCGGATGCTTATTGGGAGTGCCATATTCGGCACATCTCGATGACCATTTACCACCCGGTCGGGACGACGAAGATGGGCCCTCCCAGCGACCCCAACGCCGTCGTCGATCACAGATTGAAGGTGTACGGGGTGGATGGACTGAGGGTGATCGACGCGTCCATCATGCCCACGATATCTAGTGGCAATACGAACGCGCCCGTCATTATGATCGGGGAGAAGGGCGCGGATCTTGTGAAGAATGATTGGCTGGCCGCGGGGAGTGCGAGGAACAAATGAAATCGATGTGCCGGTGACCCTTTTAAGTGGCGAAGTGTCGTTAGGGGTTGCTTTCGAACACTTCGGACAAAACACTGGGACAATACCTTCGATGCTTTTTAGAAAGTATGAACGTGGGAACACGCCACAATCGCGCACAGGCGAAATGTTTGTTGATGATCGATTGACGTTTTGTTAATGAGTCGAATGTTTGCGAAGGCCTTTGCGCGCCTCCATTGTGATATCTTGAATGTATGTACGTAGTATATATAAGAATAACATTTTGTTAACGTAATATGATTGTTAAGTTGGGAAACGTGTGGTATGAAATAGTGTATTATTACGGAGAAAGCAAGCTGAGCTAATGATTAAGGAATGTGAGTTAGTTTTAAAATTCCAGTTAGGAAGGGATTGTGTTAATTAGTGCTATACTTCTGCTAGGAATTTTGTGTTTCATCATTTTGCAAAATTGAAAGTTTGGAATCTGTGCAGTTGAAGAAATAGGCGGTACCGATATTAGACTCGACAGTTGATTTTTGCTTTCTCAGCGATTTGAAGGAAACTTTTCAGTAACATTATTGGCCTGTAATTGTATGTGAACGAGGAAATTAAGAATCAATGCGCAGGTTATCTGGATTTTGTTCAGCCGCTGCGGTTGAATAATATAGATACAGATTTTTCCGTCATTGTGCTTCTGTATTGAGAAACCCGCGGAAAATAGCACTGAACATACTTTCCTTCAATTGACATAACAAGTGGCTCACCCGTTAAAATTTCACTATTTTATCGATTTAAGGATTCGCGGTCAATTGTAATTTACCTATTACTCATTATCAAGATTAAAATACAAGTTTTGTATGCTTCTGAATTCTGATCAGTACGAAAGAAAAGTCTGTACACGCAGAATGTAATCTCAATGAGTTACTTTCCTTTGACTTTCCACCAGAACCACGTTCAGAACAATATTTTCGTAGCTCGATCCGTGTTTGATAATGTATGAAATCTATTTTTTAACGAGAGAATATTCATGTCTCAGGTAAAATGCGTCGCCTATGTTGTGCCATACTTGATTACATAACTTCCACGCTGTAAAACTGCAATTAAATGAATGACGACCTGTCGCACGTTTGCAAACTCGTTTGAAATCGCAACAGAAACGTATAATCCCCATTTCCTCACTGTACGTTCGTTAAATAAATAATATACAAAAAGCAATGAAACGCGTTACAGTTGAACCCTACGTCACGATGAGATTGCCAATAAATTTCTAACTCGACGCCCATTCGTGCCTGCGTAAATAATAAATTGTGTTCATACCAAAGACAGGACTCGCGAACAGTGCAAACAAGTCAGCTTCCAGGTTCAGCCCTGGATGTTTACATATGCAAATCGAGCGATAGAGGACCTTCGAAATATTAATCCGTGAAAATAAATACTGTAAATGAATCATCGGCCGACCAGTTAGCATCATGGAATCGGTCACTGTTTGCCATTGCATATTCTGAGAATTGCATTCTCGAATTTCAAAGGAAGCGTTGCTCAGTATAAAAACTTATGGTAGAGACTTACATATACATACGTAAAAGATAGGAGCTCAAAAAACGAAAGTTGACTCGATAAAAAATATATAAAAAAAAAATTATGTTAAACGATTTTATAAAAAATGCACTAAAAACTAAAAAAAAAAATTTTCTTGTACTAGAATTTCGATGGTGATATACTACGAACGCCTGCAAAGTTTTAGTTTTACTATTCGTACATACGTGACGGATCATTTCTAGATGCATTGTGTATTTTCGGTAATCGCGATGCGACTGGCGTCCCGAACGCGGCTTTTTGTCGTTTTCGTAAAGAACGCGAGTGGCTGATTTCAAGTCGTTTGGATTTATGGTTGTGGGTTATATTTATTGATGACGGGGTAATTTTTTCATCTTCTCAGGGTTAATTTTTATTTAAAATATTGTATTGTTATCCAAACTACGCACGCCTGCGAAGTTTCAAGACAATTGGATTAGAGGAAGTGGGTTAAATTTGAGTTGCCAGATTTGAACCATACAAACATACATACAAGAAACAAACAAACAGAGGATCGAAGCTGAATAAAATGTTGGGAACATCATGATGTAAGGACATAAGGTGTGCTCGATCGGCAGCTCATTTTCGTTTTCTACTGCGCCTTCCCACTTTCCGCCATGTTAAAATATGTCCTTACATCATGATGGTTGGGTACAGAGGATTTCATTTGCAATTCTCCTAATAAAATTGTCACGTTTAATAGAATCCCTGCTTATTATGCCGTTAAGCAAAAATCAATTAATTATAGGGAAATTGGTTTTCAACTGTGATATTCATAAAGTCTTAGATAATTTAAACGAGTAATGGATACAATCATGATGCAAGGACACCACGTCCTTACATTATGGATACAATCATGTAATTCTCAGTCGGAGCGAATCTACCTATGTTGTGCATGCGCAATATCACGCATATGCTTGATTACAATTTCAAGAACATTTCCATAGTATGATTAATGGTAAAACCTCACACATTTCGTTTACAGAAATCCGACGTCATTTGAAATCATTCCAAAGGGTTGCTTCTAGAAAGCAGTACGCGCCGAGAATACGTTTTAATTTTTCTCCGTACCACAATTGGAAACGTGACCTTTAACCTTACGCTGCGTACTGCATAAGAAAACGTGTAGAAATGAATGCAAAACATGTTCCTGCTGGCTATTTGTAACGACCATCTTTATGCAGTTATTTATGGCATAATAAAATAGACCCTTCTAAGGTAATATTTATTTACCTTAAACCAGAGATGAACAAAATTTTTAATTAAATAAAATTTCGAATAACGAATAAAAGATAAAAAAATTACTCGGCATGTGTCGAATAAAGTTAACCCGAGTTTACCGGTCAGTGACGGTCCTCGGCGGCTCGAACGCGAGGCAGAAAATTATTCAATGATTGGTTGAAACACTCGACGAATAAAAGAATTAACTTTAGTCGTCGAATAATCTAAAACCATTAAAGTAACCTTTATCCGATCTGGTATTTAAATAATTTTTTATTTAGTTAATGCCCAACTCTGTCTTAATCAAAGTCCACACACATGTGGAAACGTGACTTTAGGTATTTCGTTCATGTTTACGAAAGTGTATTCGCGTGCGTTTAACCAAATTCATAAAATCCATTGCGTGGTACAACAGATTCCCTTTCCTCATCCTAGGATTCTTTACACCCCTTTAACTGACACAGAAGATACCCCCTACTTCCTTAACTCTTTCAACTAAAATCTAACAAAAATTTCTGTATTTCCATATAATCACCTCAAAAATTCTTTCCATCTTCCCCTTTATTCAAAGGAGAAAGGTGTTTGTCAATTCAATATCGAAATCAAAATAGAATAAAAGAGATTTGAAATTGTGGCGAATATAAAGGTGGAATCTGACGGAACGTGGATCGGCGAGTTTGGCACGAAACTCGCCGAGCCCACGCGCCGTGAGAACGCTCATGGCTCGCGCCGACTCGTGAGCCTGTGCGAGCCTGGGCGAGCCGAGCCGACTCGCCGATCCACGTGCCGTGAGAACGCTCATGGATCGCTGATTCGCCAACCTAGGCGAGCCTGGGCCAGCCTGGGCGAGCCGAGCCGACTCGGCGATCCACATGCCGTGAGAACACTCATGGCTCGCCAACTCGCGAGCCGGGGCGAGTCTAGGCGAGTCTGGGCGAGCCGAGCCGACTCGCCGATTCACGCGCCGTGAGAACGTCATGGATCGCCAATTCGCGAGCCTGGGCGAGCTTGGGCGAGCCGAGCCGGCTCGCCGATCCACGTGCCGTCAGATTCCACCTTTAATACGAAAAGCGAATTTTCATATCCTCGATATAAAAAGCATAAAGTTTGTTTGTCTTTGTCTGTTTAAAAACTTGCGAACAGTAAACTCTGGGGTCACGGAATGTGACTATGTTCACAATAAAAAACCATACAATCAGAATCTAAATTCTGGGTAAAGCCGGATAGTAAAGGTAGTCCTCGATAAACTCGAAACATCTCCAGGACCGTGCACACAGTCCACCCTGCAACAGTCGCTGCTTTTTTTCCACGTATCCCACTGCAAAGTGCGCGTCACCGAATAGCCGGACGAGAAAAAAGCGGCCGCAGGCAGCGACCAACGCCAACCACTCACAGGATGCCAAGCAATTCAAATGATACGAATACTTAAATGGTATCGCCGAAAAAACGAAGCCGTCACGAGCGTGGCGTGCTCACAAGGAAAACGATGACACCGCGTTGCAACTGCACCGTATATATGCAGCGCCAGAGGAGCGAGGTGTACCATTCCTGATTTTCCCGTTAAAAATCTTCCAGCATGAGCGTAAACGCAGGATCCGTTCTGTCCTTGCCGCGGCTGCTGCTCTTGTTCGGCATGGTGGCCGCGACTTTTCACGATCAGGCGCGCGCACACGCTCAGCGCAGACAATACGCGAACCTCTATGGCTTCGACAGCTTCAACGGCTCCGCGGCGGAGAACATATTAGGCGCCGGGGTGGGTGGCCTGAACTTCCTCCGCAACAACCAGCTGTTCCAGGATTACGCCCAGCCCGACATGACACCCGGGCCTGACTCGGTCTACGATTTCGTCGTGGTGGGAGCTGGAACGGCGGGCGCAACGATAGCCTCCAGACTGACCGAGATCGACGAGTTCAGGGTGCTGCTGATCGAGGCTGGCCCCGAGGAGACACTGTTCATGGACGTGCCTATCCTGGCGCACTTCCTGCAGGGCTTGGACGAGATAGACTGGATGTACAAGACAGAGCCGTCCGACAAGTACTGCTTGGGCATGAAGGGGCGCAGGTGCAAGTGGCCCAGGGGCAAGGTGATGGGCGGCAGCAGCGTCCTCAACTACATGATCGCTACCAGAGGCAGCCCCCAGGACTACGACCGTTGGGCCCAGATGGGAAACACTGGCTGGGCCTACAAGGACGTGCTCAAGTACTTCAAGAAGCTGGAAAGCGTGCGGATACCGAAGCTCAGGCGTGACAAGAATTACAGGAACACCGGGGGACCAGTGACCATCAGTTACGCCCCCTATCACACACCCCTGTCAGCCGCGTTCCTGGAAGCCGGCCAGGAGCTCGGCTACCCGCTAGTCGACTACAACGGGGAGAAGCAGATCGGGTTCTCGTATATACAGGGGACCATTTCCCGTGGCTATCGAATGAGCAGCAACAGGGCGTACCTGGTGGGCAAACGGCGGAGGAACCTTCACGTGACGAAGATGAGCATGGTGCACAGGATACTGATCAACAAGAGGGACAAACGGGCGGTGGGCGTTCAGTTCGTCAAGGGCAACCGTCGAATCTCGGTGTACGCGAGGAAGGAGGTGATACTGTGCGCGGGGGCCATCGGGTCCCCGCAGTTGCTGATGCTGTCGGGTGTCGGGCCCGCCGAACACTTGACAAAACTCGGGATAAACGTGATAAAAGACTCGCGGGTTGGCGACAACCTCATGGACCACATAGCGTACGGCGGATTGACGTTCACGGTCGCTCAACCGGTTGGTGTAGTGATATACAATCTGGCCGATATCAGCAATCCTTACGCGAAGGACTTCCTGCTGAGGCAAGATGGGCCACTGACGATCACCGGCGGCTGCGACGGTATAGCGTTCCTGGACGTGGACGACCCGAAGAACCGGGACGGTGTACCGAACATAGAGCTTCTGTCCCTGGTCAGCTCGATTTACTCGTTGGATGTCCTGATGAGCAATTTTGGCTTCAAACAGGAGATCGTGGATAAATTCTCGCACTTCCAGAGCACCAACTCGTACGGGATATTCCCGATGCTGTTGAAGCCGCGGAGCCGCGGATCGATCAGACTTCAGTCCAGTGACGTGAACGTGAAACCACGAATCGTCCCCAATTACCTTAATGACCCGGAGGATATCAGAGTCATAGTCAAGGGGATCAGGGCTGCCCTTCAGGTCTGCAGCACCAGAGCCATGAGGGAATTGGGCGTAGCGTTTTACAACAAAACGGTGCCGGAGTGCGAGAAGTACCCCTTCGATTCGGACGACTATTGGCTGTGCAACACCAGGATGCAAACGCTCACTATTTATCACTACAGTGGGACTTGCAAAATGGGACCTGTGAACGACAAAACCGCTGTCGTCGATCCCACTTTGAAAGTACGTAGAACCCGGAAATGTCACTCGTCTCAGTTTTGCTCGTTTAATGGGGATAGGGTTGATTGATATTTCTACATCGATGAATCAGGTTTTAACCGATAAACTGAATTGCAGAATTATTGGCAGAAGTAGGAGCTTGATATAGAAAACCAGTTAGAAAGATTGTTACGTCTCATGATTCTTAACACTTGATCTGTCACACGTTTTGTATTCTTTTCAAATTTTCCAATTGTGCTTTGATTTTTAAACTCTTCAAAATTGCATCTAAAATAGTATAGAATAGAGATCTTTCGATGGCATATTCGGTTTGTCTATGATAAACATGAAATGAGATGGAATTCTGTGGCATATGCGCGTTAGTGGATCGATTTCGTGGAGTCACGCAAACGTGACAGCGCAGATACAGTGGTAAATGTGAGCGTAGCTATAACTACTTAAAATTTTTCAATATTCCAGGTGATCGGTATCAAAGGACTGAGAATAGCGGACGGTTCCATAATACCGGAGATCCCGGCAGCACACACGAATATTCCAGTGTTTATGATCGCCGAGAAAGCGTCGGACATGATTAAAAAGGAATGGGGATATCTGAATGATTAATTATCGTCCACCGACGTGCAAGAACAAGCCAAAATGTCCCTTTTCACCAGCACGATTCCAGAATTTCCATTATTACGATTAACGCGAACTTAAACGATTTATTTGCAAGAACACAAATATTGGTTAGTCTTTCACAGTCGGAACAACGAGAAAAACAACTTTTTACTCTGTTTCTCATTTCCAACGCAGATTCATATAGGTAATTATGACAGCAGAGAAAATCACAGGTTATACGTTATCGATTCTTCGTCACTGTTTCTTGCAGATCGTTTTTATTTTGTAGAAATGCTTATTTTCACGTATAAATACATACCGTGTGTTCATTCTGCCCTTTAGGTGTTAAACGAACGGATCGCATCACGTTTTTCCTCCCGTTTAATATGATTAAATTAATTGCAATTTATAGCAGGTAAATACTTTTCTCTTACAAAGAAGCTCAAGTATTTGCAACTTAGCATTCAGACAGAATTTTAGTTCCCGGCAGACAGAATTATTTTCTACGCGGTTTCACTTTCGAATTTAAATTGCTAACGAATAAGAAACTCATTTTTGTATAAGGCGTGACGGACCTGGATTGGAGTAATCGAATCAACGGAAGAACGTAACTGTACCTAATCGAAGCTTTTCTTCAATCATTCAAATTGCAAACGTGACGTTTTTATTTCGGTTAAAATTATGATTAAGTATCGTTGGAAGAAAACATTGTTTATTAAGAAAAAGTTCTCATTATGAGCAAGGTAAATCGGAGCATAGCACTACGATATTTGCAATTATCTGGCATTTTTTAAGCACACACTTTGCATCCTTAAAAATATCGTGGAAATAAGGGAATAGAATGTGATCACTGATTTCGTTTCGATTATTATTTTCGAGATATACCTAAAGGAGTAATAAAAAAATATCGCGAAAACAGGTAATAGGAACATTTTAACGATTGAGATAATTGCTAAAAGTTAAAATGAACAGAAATAGTTCATTATAATTTTTATTGAATGATTACTTACTGTTCGAAACTGCAATTAACTTATCCACTTTTTACATGTTTGCACATAGTTGATTTTGTATAAAATTATCAGTGTGTTCAAACAAGAAATCACACGCCAGTGCACTTATTTCTACACCAGTGGTGTTCAAACTAGGTCACGCTTATTGCGGAAACGTGTCTCGCTAAACACTCTATTATTGATTTTTTCCTGTTTGTATTATTGCATCCACTCGCCCCGTTCCATGAATGTTTAATATCCCTTGTCCATTGAATACGACCGACCACTTGAATCTATTATCTAATGTCAGCGTCGATTACTAAAGATCATTAGTCGAGAAAAGCCTCAACTGAATAAACGTAACTTTGAGAATGATAAAAATTGAGCGATTTGGGGGTTTATTTTTGGGTCCCTATTTTGGAGTTAAGAACCAGAGGGCTTTAAATTCGACCAAATTGCAGTATTCCACACTACTTTTCAGTCATAAAAATAAATACGGAAATCGACTGTAGAAACCAGAGATTTAATAAAATGATGAAAGTAACATATGTGTTCTTTTAATTAATTTAAATTATCCAATCGGAAATTGAAAAAAATTGAAATGTTTCCATTATGGGTCACGACAAACATAATGCTCTTTTCCCTAACAAATTAATCCTTTCAGATCTAAAGAAACTTCATAAGCACACTTCATAAAAACTACTAAATAGTATTGATCATAAATAAGAGAATTTAAAAAAAAAAACAAACATCTACAAGTCAAGATATCGAAGAGAATGAAGAGATTCATTTGGATATACACCAAGATTCCAAGATAATTATTATCTTCCATTAAATTCTTAATTCCATCAATACCTGCAGAACAACACGTAATCATAAACATTTTTTGGTTATACTAAATCAAGAGACTAAATCATGAGAATATCCCCCGAGACTCGTGCCCGCCACAATAGACAAAGGATCTGAAAGGGTTGCAACGCGTTCCTCCTTTGTACTTCACTTAAAATTGCAAATCAGGGGTCGTCCATCCACCGAGATTTATTCTGGAGGCACTGGAAAGGCCCGAAAAATTATGGCGAAATTATTCGTTATGATTCAGAGAATGTGCACGTTTCACATGTGCCTGCAAGTGCCATGCATAATTTTCTGAGCATAAAAATGGGACGTGAGCGAGATAAAACAGATGTAGGTACAGAGAACACACGGGAAGGGGTCGGTCGACGGAGTCCAACTTTTAACATTACTCAAGCCTGCTAAGTATTACGTGAACGCCGCGAGAAAGCGCATTTCTCTAGAGGATCCCGAAGTGGAAAGTAGACACTAGGACCTCAGAAGGTGTTTCGGCAGCCACGCGACATCGTACAACCGAGTCTTCGAAAGGCCGATGAGAAGGACGACGGAAGTTGGCCATTAGCTCGTTACAGTCGCCGCATTATGGTAGTAACGATTTGAACTAGGAGTAACCGATTCTGCCGTCAGCGAGGGTGCCCGACAACGTGACTAGCAAAGTTTGTATTTTAATGGTTTATGAATAAGTGACGACGCAAGTGTGGACTTAGAACGAAGTTTTTGTTTCTATTTCAAGAGTGGTGAATTAAATTCGGCTTTTGACGGGGGTTAAGTTTGTCATTTAAGAGTGATATATGAAATTGGCACTCCAAGTGAGATTCGCGATGACTAGGAATAACGAGTGAAGAACGAAAATTTTGAACACAGTTCAGGTTTCAGTCTGACAGTGACAAACTTGAATTTTGCGTGAAATTTATCGTTTCGTGTAAATGTGACAGGTAACGTTTGATTTTTTAACACAGCCTAATTCCTGGTGATACTAACAATAAGTAACGGGTTGAAGTTTGATTTTATCTTTGAATAAGCAACTGCAAACTATACTTTACATAAGACTTCATCGACTGTCGAAGAACGATAAATAATGTTGAATTTTTTATGACACTGAGTGACGAGTGAATTTTTGGCTTCTAGATAAGGTCTAGTCTACGGTGCTATAAAAATGTACAGTGAAACTGTACTCGTAACTATGTTACCTAGTGTTTAGCATTCAGGGTTGTATAACATGTTCGTTAGATGAATGAAAATGTCCTCATTTAAAGGTGGCTCGTTTTAGTACTGAAAGCGCGCGTGCTTGCTTCAATAATGAAGTCGTAATGTTAACAGGTACGCGATTATAAATCGTCTATCTCTGACTTTACTGCATATTCATTTTCCTGCATAACGAAGTGTACAATATTAGCAAATATTAACGTATGAAACACATTAAAAGCGACTTCTATATCTCACGATACACATGATTATCCGCTACTAGCGATACTGTATAAAAAATTAATTGGAAAATCCAGAATAATCTTTCCCCAACAAGCCTTTGCGTCGTAGAAAAATCATTCCAAAGATCTATGCAATAATATAGATCATTCTCGAGACTGTTTACGCGAATAAATCTTCAATCTTAAATATCCTATCTTCGAACACTTTATCCTAAATAAGCCTATAACACACGTCTAATCTGTAACAAGATTTGGATGATATTTTATATCACTTTAACAATATCCGTCACAGAGACACTATTCAATATTTTCCAACTATTGCCTCACAAAGAATCACCCTCTTTCCACTTGTACCCTTCTACCCACCCGTCTTTCTGTTCCATAAGAAGTAACAGTTGTCGATAGAGATGAACAATAACCCTCATCTATAAGCTACTTCATCTGAAACCTTGCTCCTTTGCAGCAACATGGCCACCACCGCCAGGATATTGCTGCTATTACCGCTCCTGGTCTCCTTAGGGGCATCCACATCGTTCTTGGACGCTCTGAGGAGCTACGGGCCATCGCCCGAAGTTTTAAATAGAATCGATCCGAATAACAAGAGATATGACTTCATCGTCGTGGGTGCTGGATCAGCTGGCTCGGTGCTGGCTAATCGCCTCACCGAGAACAAAAAATGGAACGTCCTCCTTCTGGAGGCAGGAGGTCCAGAATCCCTCCTCCACCAGATCCCCATCCTAGTAGGCTATTTCCAATTATCGAACTTCAACTGGGGTTACAACGTCGAGCCTCAGAAGAACGCTTGTCTGGGTATGGTGAACCGACAGTGCGCCTGGCCACGAGGAAAAGCTCTGGGTGGCACGAGCACTCTCAACTACATGGTCCATACACGCGGAAACAAGCTGGATTACGATAACTGGGCTGCTCTGGGGAACGAGGGCTGGTCTTACGACGACGTCTTGCATTATTACAAGAAGAGCGAGAGGTTCGATGTGCCAGGTTAGAAAATTGATTGCTGCACTTTATGGGGGCTTAATTCGATTTAAGGCGAAGGCTGATTTGTTACAAAACAGGTGGAAAATGGGAGTAAAATTGAACGGCTTTGGAGATCCTCCAGCATGCTTGTTGAAGAATGAGGGAAGCACTTATGAGAGTTATTCGTTGGGTATTAAGTTCATGTGAGAAATATTCTGCAACGTGCATTTTATGAAAAAGAGATTAATAGTCTACATAGGGAATTACATAAATGCCTTTCTGAATCTTCAAAGTCAGAGGAACGTATATTTTATCACTTTGACTTACTTTTGGACGATTTCCTTTCAACTACTTTGTCTAGCAGCACACAGACTCTAGCAGAAAAGAAGTGGACCTGGTGAAACGGTCAAATAGGACTCCGCAATTATTTAGTTATTTTCCCCTTCTAATAAACATTTGCATGTTCAAATAGCGTAAATAGCCTGTATTACAAGCATTACCACCAAACTCTCCGCCAATTCGAATGAACTACTGAAACGTACAAGTGCTCCACGTTCGCAAGTTTGTAATACATAACCTTGGGAAGGTAACTTAGAAAGAAGCTCTTGATTCCCCTTTTTCCACCCCACATTAAAGATCTAACAAAGACACCGTGTGCAGAATTTACCACACCATGCTACTATCCTACGACGATAATTAACCACCGTGTCCATGTTCAGGCATCAAGAACTCCTCGTACCACGGGGACAAAGGGTACTTGTGCGTCGAGTACGTTCCGTACCACACAGAGCTGGCAAAAGCGTTCCTGAAAGCTGGCAGACAACTGGGCTACAAGATTGTGGACTACAACGGCGAGGAGCAAATCGGGTTCTCGTATATTCAAGCGAACATGGACAAAGGGACCAGGTGTAGCGCCTCGAAAGCCTATCTGAGGGTAAACAGGCCGAACATCAATATCGTCACTGGCGCAACCGTCACCAGGGTCCTAATCGACGAGAGTAACCGCGCGTTCGGGGTCGAGTACATACAGAACAATCAACGAAACAGGGTGTTCTGCTCGAAGGAAGTGATTCTCTCAGCGGGTACGATAGATTCCGCGAAGCTGCTGATGCTATCGGGGATAGGGCCCAAGGACCATTTGGAAGAGCTGGGGATCAAGGTCTTACAAGACTCCAAAGTGGGGTACAACATGTACGAGCACATTGGCTTCCTGGGACTGACTTTCATGGTGAACCAACCTGTGTCTCTGCTGCAAAGCAGACTGGCTAGGCCCGGCGTGTTCGTGCAGTACTTCCTGAACAGAAATGGCTTGATGTCGCTTCCAGGAGGAGCAGAGGCTCTGGCGTTCATCAGAACGAAATACGCGCCCGACAATAGGCCGGACGTGGAGCTTTTGTTCGCCTCGGGGTCCCTGCACTCTGACGGAGGCGTGCCCTTGAAGAAGGCCCTCAGGATATCCGACGAGCTTTACAACACCGTTTACAAGCCCATCGAGAACCAGGACGCCTGGTCGATCTGGCCTATCCTGCAGAACCCTAGGAGCTTCGGCAGGCTCACTCTGAGGTCCAAGGACCCCTTACAGCCCCCGAAAATGGACCCCAATTTCTTCGCCCACCCGGCCGACGTGGAGATCATTCTGGAAGGGATCAAGCACGCCATCAACATCTCCAGGACAGATCCATTCCAGAAGTATGGCAGCAGGCTGCACGATATAAAGATCCCTGGCTGCGGGGAATTTGAATTCGCTAGCGATGACTATTGGAGATGCGCCATAAAGCACCTGCCATCGATGATGAACCACGAAATCGGGACGGTTAAAATGGGGCCCAAAAGCGACCCCAATGCTGTAGTGGACCCGGAGTTGAGGGTGTACGGCGTGAAGGGGTTGAGAGTGGTGGACGCTTCGATCATGCCCGCCATGCCCACGGGGCATATCAACGCGGGTATTTTTATGATTGGTGAAAAGGCGGCTGATATGATCAAACGATCTTGGCAGTGAATGGATAATTGTGCGGTTCGAAGATATTTATCCTTGCTTTAGAGCAAGTGTGATTGTTGAAATATGGAAATTTTTTACCACAGGGCGGCAGCGAGATTTTTCCTTGTGGGAGACCCGATTCTGATCACATTTGCGTAAGAGTTCGACTGACAATTGGTATTATTTACGGAGTGTCATTCGGAATTATTCGAAGGACAAGTGAATCTTAATTAGGTCAGATAAATGCGGAGAATTTAATGTCGATAATTCCTAGAATATTAGTCCCTAGTGATTACATGTAAATTGTTTTTATAAGAGAAGGCCATCGGAGATTACATTTCAAAGATCTTCCAGGAAGATACTATTTTATTATCAAGATATTTTATACAAAATATAGAGCGCCATATATTAAATTACGCTTAATCGTAACACGACCACAAGCTCTTTCATGTTAATGGCTCTAAATTAAAAACTTCACACGTTTCGTTTAAGCTACACTAACTCCGTCAACAGTTTTATTTTTATACTATTGTATTACTTTTATAAAAATATTAAATACACACGATCGTGACAAATTGATTTCAATTACAAATGTGGTGTTATGCGCGCCAAATATATGTTTCCGAGGCGTGTTGAATTTTATTTTTCCTAGAACCGTGAGAAGCTTCAAACATTTTAAGTTACATACGTCCGCCGTTGTTTGGAAACGAGTGACAAGTTAATCATACTGCACATCCGATCACTGATAATATTTCCTTTGACGGACACGTCACGCGATTTTTCATGGAAAAACAGTAATGTCATTAGACTACTAGATATGCGAGATAGCAAAGTATTTGCGTGCCCGGCACGTTGCACAACAATCGAGCGACCCATATTGTTGTTCATTGCAATGAAATTGTACCTCACTTCGTAGGTACGAGCATAGGAGTTCGTCAATGATGACGCAAACGGGGGATGAGTCATGCGTCTCCTCTCGATAAACTTCCGCGCGTAAAAGTCAAGGAAAATCGCGGATGGCCGAATAACTGCGTCATGGGTGCTTGCTTATAATATTTCTCACTTGGTCAATGAGCGCTACGTTTTCGTCTTTGGTGTAATTGAAAAAAAACGAAGAAAAGAATTTGCATATATTTTCCACACGAATAACTCCGATATATTCTTGACTACTGGCCTATCAATTGTCGCAGATAGCGGGAGATCGAAAATAATTGTGTATATGCATATTCATGTGCATGCAGAAACAAATTTCTTTTCTGACACGTATGATTACAAATTGTATATAGAGGAACTTGAAACTGCTTTGTAAAGAGTAATGCATATGCATGCGCTGACAAAGCTTATTTAAAAACCTATTATATTAATTATCTTTGCGACAACGTACACGCTTATAGATTGTTAACCCCATGATCTTATTCTCAATTGCCTGAATAAACCACATGTGTACGTGTGGATTCATTAATTTCACCTTGATATTATTTAGGTCAATTTCACTGTTTCCTTGAGACCTTTATTGGTAAACTAAACGAATCCAGCATCTAAGTATATCCCAGTGACGTTACGATCATTTTCAATAAAGATTCTTTGAATTACAACTTGTATGATAACTCCAATCATACTAGTCTAAAGTCTCCAATATATTTTAACACACAACTGACTTACTACCCTTTCTCCCAGCCATAAGTATACAGTCAGTGAATCACATTATTGATAAGTAATACTTCTTCCGCTACGTAGTAAGGATTAAAACGTAGCTCGTACCACAGTCGTTCCTATTTCAAAATTTCATCCGTTAGACTCCCTAATCCCTCGCGACTGACAGTCGCACAAGCAATACACATTTTTCTGTCTCCATAACAGAAAAGCGTGAGCTTCCAAATACTACGAAGTAATCGCAGGTGGCTTCTAAGTGCGTTACACATTGCTAGAATGAAACAGACGACTAATTTACGCATGCAAAAGCTAAGAATCACGACTGCTGTGAAACTGAAAGCCAATGGAGCAGGAGTGTTGACAGGATCATTGTGGAAAATTATTCGGCTCCGTTAGCGCGATCTACGTAAATAAAGATATCGACGTGCCAGTTATATTAGCAGAGAAGTGCTGCTGACGTTTCGCCAAATACAGAAGTGGCGGAGCCGTTAATGTTGACTTTTCGGAGCCGGCAACGCGAGTAAAAGCTACGGGAATGAATCAAGCGTGGCAGCTCTAGGTTAATATATTGCACCGCTCGATTGATTCGCAAGATACAAGCTTCCCATTCAGCGCCGTACCTGATACGACGAGAGCTTCGTTCGGGCCACAGGTGTGGACGTTTCCCATTGTCAGATTAACTCCGTTTTCCTTAACGAAGGTCGCAACAACAAACCGGCACAAGGGACCAACCAGCACTAACACGGTTACCACTAACACTAATCTATACAGCGAGTCGGCAGTGATTAAAGACGGATTCTTTCAAAATCCCCGGTAAATCGTTAACAACATATAATAACCCGTGTTAGCCTCGCGTCGTAAGGTTACGATGTTACCCACAGCCACTACCCAAAATTATTTGTAGCTTTTGCAAAACCCCAGCCAGCGGTACTGCCAACCTACGAGCTTCCGCGTGCAGCGACATCTGCCGTAAAGTATGCGCTACTTTCCACTATTAGAACGCCTCTATTAAATGAAATTTTATTCCTCTACAAGAGTACAATGAATATTTCTCGTTATAATGCTTCTATTAAGTTCAAGTACTATTTTAAGGAGAACAAGCCGGGCGTTTACGCAATATTGAAAATGTATCGAAAGTGTATGCTAACTGCACTTTATTCTAAGATGAATTTAGTTTAATGCTTTCAGTTTTTCCACTTCTTCGCGCAAAGTTCTCAGCTGATCGCGTTGTGGAAATGTTATAACTATAATGCTACGGGCTTTCACGTTTCTTCGGCTATTATGGCAGCACTGCTTACACGCGTTTAATTCTAGGAAATTGAGGTCTCCTCTCGAACCTGGCAGACTATCCTATACATTCCGTAATAACGGGAAAATTATTGTCCCAATAGCCTGCTATAGTCACAGGGATAGAAGACAATGCTTTCTCTGCCACTGCGGCGAGAGAGGACGCCGATGCCGGAAAGTAGAAAGTGTATAAAGCACTTGACATGCATATATGCATGTAAACGCCCATATCAGCAAAATAAACTAATGAAGTTTCGTGGAGACAGTGCAATCTAACCTATGATACTTGATACTTCAGTTCGCTTCAGTTGACGTTGTGTATCGTATATAACGAGACAAATTGGATATAGCAAAGAATTTTTAAAACTTGATTTGCACGCGGCGTTAATATACAGACAAGATGTCGGAGGACGAAGTGGAAAGCTTCGAAATTACAGATTACGATCTGGAAAATGAATTCAATATTAATCGTCCTAGGCGTAAATTAACGAAGAAGCAGCAAATGCTTGGTAAAAACTATTTGCTAGTGGTGTCTACCTCTCGGAGGGATCGCGGAGAATTTTTACGAATTTTTATTCGTTTCTCGCTTCAGTCACAGGAGTTAAACGAAACTTTCGTTCCAGGTATTTGGGCAGACGATAGCGATGAAGAAGAATTGTCCGCTAGACCATCGTTTAAAACGTTCGATAAAAAACCAAAGAATTACACAGCCCCCGTAAATTTTGTAGCCGGCGGAATTCAGCAGGCTGGCAAGCCGAAGGAGGAAACGGAGGAGAAAGACGACGACGACAGTGACAATGAAAATGCGAGTAAATCGCAAAGGGAATTTCCAAATAGTTCAAGGTATATCGACGTGCGTTACGAAAAGTAGCACGTTTCAATTTTCTTACGAACAGTAGCACGTTTTGGTTTGCCACGAAAAGAAGCACGTTCCATCGTTTCTGACGAATATTAGCACGTTTGGTCTTCTGCCGCGAGACTAACACATCTGACTGCCTCGCCACGAAGAATAGCACATTTCGTACTGTTGCGACGAAAACTAGCACGTTATACTGTTTCGCCACGAATAATAGCACGTTTGGGAATTTATGGCGAAAACTAACATATTATCCGGTTTGGCCACGAAGAATAGCTCGTTTTGGATTATACTGCAGACTGCAGAAACTATCGCGTTTCAGCGCGTGGGCAGTTTAAAAGAATTCAAGTGTTGAAAATATTGTTTAATAAATAATAATTCCATCTAATCTCCAAAAGACAACACATGAAAATTTTAATCTACATAATTTAAGTAAGGGAGAGAGGGTGCGGGAATTGCGAACGCGGGGTAAACGCGAACACGCTACTTTTCGTGGCAAACCGCTCTAACGTGCTAGTTTTCGCAGCGAAAGACGAAACATGCTATTTTTCGTGGCAAACCGCTTAAACGTGCTAGTTTTCGTAGCGAAAACCGAAACGTGATAGTTTTCGTGGCAAACCGCTCAAACGTGCTAGTTTTCGCAGCGAAAGACGAAACATGCTATTTTTCGTGGCAAACCGCTCAAACGTGCTAGTTTTCGCAGCGAAAACCGAAACGTGATAGTTTTCGTGAGAACGAAGGCAAACGTGCTACTTTTCGTAAGAAAATTGAAACGTGCTACTTTTCGTAACACACGTCGATATGTTTAATACAAAGAGATTTACTTTGTGGTTTAACTATACGGTGTTCGTACGATTAATGCGATAAAACTGTTCGCCTTTTATAGTTCCGAGGACGAAAGATCCAGCAACGTGCATCAACATTCGTCTTTTTCGTTAAATACGGATGGAGATATCGCTGGTTTACGTAAAAAGAAGAGGCATTTAAATCCCTTGCTAGTGCAAAGCGGAATGGGTAGTTGGGAGGTGCACACAAAGGGTATCGGGGCTAAGCTGCTACTGCAGGTATGCACGAAACGCTAAGTTACTTATTTCCGTTATAGAAAAATATACTTATTAATCGTTTAACGGCTCAGATGGGTTTCGAACCTGGCAAAGGGTTGGGTAAACAATTGCAAGGTATAAGCGCGCCAGTGGAAGCGCACCTGAGAAAAGGCAGAGGCGCGATCGGCGCCTACGGCCCTGAGAAAGGTCCAAAGCTTGCAGAAAAGAAGAAGGAAGAAGAAGCAGAAGATGGAAAGGACCCCAAAGCCAAGTTATCGCAGTGGCGCAAAGGAGACGGAGCTGTAGCCAAGAAGAAAGTAAATTATGTTTATCGAAGCGTAGATCAGGTTCTGGAAGATGGAAAGTTGAAGCCTAACAAGAAAGTAAGGATAGCGAACGATATGAGCAGAGTTAAAGTTATCGACATGACCGGACCGGAGCAAAGGATTCTTAGCGGATACCACGCGATATCTGGTGGTCAACAGCGACCCGACGAGACTGTCGTGGTTACGGACAAGAAATCCAAAGTGAACTTTGCGTTGCCAGAGCTCCAACACAATTTGAACATACTCGTCGACATGTGCGAGCAAGACATTATACAGAACGACAGAGGGACACGGCATATGATCGACAGAGTGATTGCGTTGGAGGCGGAGAAGCAGAATTTATCTAAAGTCGTAAACCATCATGGCCAACTTATGGACACATTAGAAAGTGTACTCGTGATCGTAGACAGAATGATGGACGAAACGAACCAAATGTCGTTGCAAGAAACTGCAAAAGCTTTCAAAGACTTGCAGGACAAATATTACGAAGAGTACAAAATGTACGAACTGGGTGAATTGGCCAGTAGTTTCGTTGGCCCGAAAATAAAAGACTGCCTGGTCAGTTGGAATCCATTGATGCAGCCAAGGCAGCCTGTCAGATTGTTTGAACAGTGGAAGAGTATTCTCGAAAGTGGTACTACTACTCTTCGGACAAGATCCATGCAACCGTATGACCAGCTTGTTTGGAATTCATGGATGCCATCAATTAGAGGAGCAATACAGTATGTATCCCATTTTATGATAAACGAATCGAACCGTAAATATGGAAATCGAGTAAAGCGTTGATTGTAATTTTTATTAATTCCCGTTCTAGACAGTGGACGTGTAGGCAACCAGACGCCCTCATCGAATTAATAGAGTACTGGATGCCGTTGCTTCCAAGTTGGATATTAGAAAACATTTTAGACTTACTGATTCTTCCGAAACTTACGTTGGAAGTAGAGGAATGGAATCCCCTTACTGACACAGTGCCTATCCACACATGGATTCATCCTTGGCTGCCGTTATTACGTAAGTTTTTTTTTTTAAAAATTCAGGATAAAATAGATGGTAAAATATAAGCGAATGATGCTGGGAACACTTAATTGTTACAGGAAATCGATTGGATACTTTAATATATCCAATAATACGACGTAAATTAGGTTCCGCATTGGGCGGTTGGCACCCCTCCGATAGATCTGCCAGGCTAATGTTGCAGCCTTGGGAGAATGTTTTCGCGAAGGGAGATATGGAGGCCTTTTTAGTGAAGAATATCATACCGAAGTTACAAATAGCGCTTTCAGAATTCGTTATAAATCCGCACCAGCAGCATTTAGATCAGTGGAATTGGGTATACGAGTGGAAGGACTTGATTCCGTGTCACATAATGGCAGGGTTACTCGACAAATTCTTCTTCCCTAAGTGGCTACAAGTCTTGGCTCTTTGGCTCAACCACTCTCCTAATTACGATCAAGTGACGAATTGGTACATGGGATGGAAAGGCATGTTGAATGAGAAATTGCTAGCGGAGCCCTTAGTGAAAGGTAGGTGGTCAGTCCAATGTGAAGAGTACTCTGAAATTCGATGCACGATTCTCGAATTTTCGATGGATTGATTTACAGAACACTTCAAGAAAGCATTGGATATGATGAACAGGGCAGTTAACGGACCGCAAAGCCACCAACCCGGTGCAATGGAACAAGTTTCGTACCTGACGAGCTTAGAAAGAACTCAGCCTACCATGTCGCAGATGCCTCCAACTGCACAACCAAGAATGGAGGTGCGATTTAATCTGTTAAAGAGTTTATGTTACAGAGCTCCCCGTTTTCTAGCTTTTATACCGAAATGTTTCTACTTTCGCAGAGACTTGCTGAAGCAGTGCGAACAGCGTCCCAGATACCTCAAGGTTTCAAGGACCTTGTTCAGAAGAAGTGCGAAGAAAGAGGTATTCTGTTCATGCCTATACCAAACCGGTACAGGGAAGCGAAGCAAGTCTATAAAGTTGGCAATGTCCAAGCTTATATAGATGGAAATGTGTTGTTTGTATGTCACAATGGCATGAATTGGATGCCAACCCATTTAAACGCTTTACTAGACATGTCTGAACTTTAGGATTAACTGTCCTAGTTTAGAAACTAATTGCCATTAGTTTGTAATAGTTTGCCTTGTACATATACTGTAAAATACTACGTAAGCAGTGACACTGGAAGATTAACTACCATTTTGTATATAATCTGTGCTATATAATAAATCATCGTATTAGCACACTCATATGAGTTCGTTATTCCTTTATCTCTACATTCAATTTCTCGTAAAAAGCAGACTTTTCTTCTTAAAGTAATAAAATCTGTACCTATTTCTTACTCCCATATATAAAATTTCCCCAAAAGTAATTACTATTTTTCCAACACAAGGCTTCGTTTGCGAGATGTAGGCTGTTGAAACTTAAATATGAGTTCAGCTTCCAGCGCGCGATATTTAAACGTAGCGTCCCTTGAAAACACGCACGCGCACATACACTCGCGCACACGCGAGAATCCCGAGCGGAACGCGTTGCTTTTATCGTACCGATAATGGGTCATTCCACGCGAAGTCGGACACTTTTCGGAGTAACATTTCGGATTTTGGTGCAACTTGGATATGTTGTAGTCTTTAGGGGTATATAAACATATCTGGAAGGATTTTTCGAAATGTCAAAAATTGTGGATGTTACAGCTCTTTGAAATATAGTGTTTACTATTTTTCAAAAAATTATAACTGTTGAACTAATAAACTGATAAAAATGACCCTTTTGGGTGCTTACAGTGCAGATATAAGAGTACCTAATAAAAATTATTTCACTTAATAAAAACGAATATTTGAACATTTATTTAGCAATTCTTCTTAACAAATGCAATTTTATAGTTGAAGGCACCTTTTTAAAAATTTGGAAAAAATAGGAGGATAAAGCCCTGTTTTTCCTCTTTACGGACATGTTTTGAAACACGTGGACGTTTTAAAATTGGCCAAATGAAAATTAATTGAATGTAACGCTCCGTCGCTCAGCACCGGCTCGTCTGGTCGGGCCGTGCGGTACTCGCAGCGGCCAAGCGGCTATATCTGCTATTCTTATACAGTAAATGGTAAGTATTTGTAAAAAAATGAAAGAGGAAAACTTTTACTGTTTTTTATACCCAACATAATACAGTATCTCAATTTTTGGTGTTCGCAATATGTTCCTTGAAACGAGGGTGACCTTCAGTTTTTTAAATGGAATACTATATACTTGATTACCCAAAATGAAAGTGACTGTCAAGACAAATTCACCCATATGGTATACTATGACCTTCAAGGCCACACAAGGTTAGGAATGAAAGAAATAAACTCAATCTACTATTTCAATATATTTATAACCTTGTGTGGCTTTGAAGGTCATAGTATACCATATAGGTGAATTTGTCTTGACAGTCACTTTCATTTTGGGTAATCAAGTATATAGTATTCCATTTAAAAAACTGAAGGTCACCCTCGTTTCAAGGAAAATATTGCGAACACCAAAAATTGAGATACTGTATTATGTTGGGTATAAAAAACAGTAAAAGTTTTCCTCTTTCATTTTTTTACAAATACTTACCATTTACTGTATAAGAATAGCAGATATAGCCACTTGGCCGCTGCGAGTACCGCACGGCCCGACCAGACGAGCCGGTGCTGAGCGATGGAGCGTTACATTCAATTAATTTTCATTTGGCCAATTTTAAAACGTCCACGTTTTTCAAAACATGTCCGTAAAGAGGAAAAACAGGGCTTTATCCTCCTATTTTTTCCAAATTTTTAAAAAGGTGCCTTCAACTATAAAATTGCATTTGTTAAGAAGAATTGCTAAATAAATGTTCAAATATTCGTTTTTATTAAGTGAAATAATTTTTATTAGGTACTCTTATATCTGCACTGTAAGCACCCAAAAGGGTCATTTTTATCAGTTTATTAGTTCAACAGTTATAATTTTTTGAAAAATAGTAAACACTATATTTCAAAGAGCTGTAACATCCACAATTTTTGACATTTCGAAAAATCCTTCGAGATATGTTTATACACCCCTAAAGACTACAACATATCCAAGTTGCACCAAAATCCGAAATGTTACTCCGAAAAGTGTCCGACTTCGCGTGGAGTGACCCTAATGGTAAGTGTTCTAATACATTATAACGTATACCTACAACTTGTATGTCAACTTGTCTCGACAATGTTTCGGTCATTAAAGTTGCATAGTGCTGTTATCTTCACGATTTTAAGCATATTTACTATGCAGCTGCATAAATTGATTCTAGAGAATGAAATGTACACGAGAAGCCGGTGTATGAATAATTTGTTCAATTATAGTTCACTTACTGACTTCCTGGAATTCGTTCGCGTACCGAATACTAATGGAAATGGATTTTACGTCAATACGTATCACTTAAACTTTGACTTTCACTCAATAATAAGGGGACGTACAAACGTATTTTTCGACAGAGGTCTCTTCGCGGTCGCGGATGAGGTAATACTGGCTATTTGAACAGTGCTTGACCGTGGAGGGACATTAGTATGTGGCGCAAAATTCAAAACAAAATATCCAAAGTAAGTAAGTGACACAGATGGCAGAGTCGATCATGGTAGGGATTCAGTTTCAAGGTTTCGGTCACGTATACAAGAGTTACGACCGTGGAAGGACAAAAAAATGCTACTTAAGGAGTTTCCTTGTCTAGTAAACACGTTTGTTTTGATTTTAATTAGAAGTATCCTTTGGACGGTTTCGTATTTCAGTGCTGTTATAAAATTTCGTAGAGGATTGGTGTTCGTTGGGCTAATTAACCCTCTAGGGACGGGGATGTTTTAAACTTAACGTAGAATTTTTTTGAGCGTTAAAATAGTCTATTTTATACTTCGGATTTGGAAGCTACTCGTTAGTTTTTTTTTTTAATTTTTTTTAATTTGTTTATAACAATATAACAAAAAAAAAGTTTAATTTCGGGTTCTGATGGTACAACAGTTTCTTCTCTGCCTACTAAAGGTCACTATACCTATCAAATCTCGATCTTATTGATGGAACGTAAATAAAAATGTGTTAATCTGAATGGGACTCTGAAGTCCCAGTCGTCCCTAGAGGGTTAAGATTGAAATGCCATCTTTCAGTATTGTTGTACACTAAGAGAAAATGAAACCTTATCCTTAACCTTATAACATTTCATAGAGGCACGGATTAGAACGAACAGGCAAAGCGAAATTCGACTCTTATGTCATTATAAATTTGCACGCGTAATATAACCTATTCTTTCGCGCTTCTCAATTATGTATACAAGTTTATGTACAAGTTGTTCAGGAATTGTGATACGATCGGACGTGAGGTTATTTCTCTCGCAGAAACGAGTAAGCCGTATAGCTGTTGATTTTTATTTACGCGAAGACATTTAAACAATTGTTTATGCAGAGAATATTATACCTATCGAACAATTAAAACAAAAGATTTCTTCGACATTCCAACTGCTCAGGAACCTAAATATCCTAAAATTAATTCATGATAGGTTAAAATACGAAGTGCACAATTTTATTTACAATAACACGCGCGGTATTTCCAGCAGCTTTGAACAAAATAATTTCTATAACTTCTAATACTAATACGAAATGTGTGTCACTGCATCATAGTACTTTTATTTCATAAAAATAATTACAGATTAAAATCGATATAAGTATATATATATATATAATACTATAATTCTATATTGAAAATCATTTTCCTAGAAAGTAATGTAACCATCCAAAACGATTGATATATTCTCTGCGCATTCCTTTCACGAGGAAGCATTTCCCCGTATTCTGATTTTCCTCGGCCGCGTTTAAACAGCGCGCGCCGGAAGTCGGTCTCCTAAATTTAAATCGCTGGCATCTCGGAAACTAAACCGCAGATCGCACCGCAGTTCGGAGCTTTTCGATTCCTCTTGCCACGCGGAATTCGCACGCCTCTGCTGGTCCCATGATTTTGCGACACCCTGTACAATCTTGATCCCCGCGTTGTACCAACGGGGCCCGTGTATCGAGGCGCTCCATCTCGAGCGTTCCACCGTGTTTCCCCGTGCAAGAGGTGAACATCTCTTTCTCTTCGATGGTATGTACTCCTGGCATTCACGTTTCACGAATGCAGCCTCGCGCTTGCGGATGTTTGTCTTATTGACCACTTCTGTTCAAAGCAGTCGAAGTCGGACGCGTGTAGGCGCCCCTGGTTATCCCACTACCGAGGCGCAGCTATAAAACTCCTCGATATGGAAAGTTGCACGTGATCCTGCGGAGTCGTACGTATGTACCTACAGAGTCGTCCAATAGGCACCGTGTATCAACCACCGCGATGTGTGCCTGGTCCTGTGTACCAACCATGGGCGCCACCACCATAGGCGAGGTGAACATGTATTTAAACCTGCTGAATGGTCGCCCCGTATCAACCATCTTGGCGTGCGATTTCTAGACCACGATGGTCCTTCGAGGCAACGGAAATAGAACGTTGCTCCACGGACTCGTGGATCCCATACCTGACGTTAAACTTTATACCCAATATGGTAATTAGAGCTCCCTGAGCTATGTTTATGTACACACGTTGAATGCTGAGGGCATCGCAGAGGGGAACAGTAATTGTTTCCTAAGACCGTGTCAAGGTCCAGAACCGACCGTTCCTTTATATTCGTTTAATGGAAATGCACGCTCAAAGGCAGCAAATATGTACGTATCGATCCGAGTGTAAGAGGCGAGGTAGCTAGTGCTCCGTTCCTCCCTTGGGCGAGTGGGACAGTAGGTGACGCCAATGGCACCACTACCAGCGCTGTCTCGTCTCGTACGAGCAGAGGACTGGTCCTGTAAGAGGATGGACATCTCTCGCCTACACGCCTAGCAGATCTGTGCTCTCGGGTGTCGAGGAAATTTGCATCGGATCGGAGTGTGTCTGCCTAGTAACTGGCTGGCTCCGCTGCAACGGTCTCGTGGCCGGATTCGAGACGGTCCCCTGCGCTCTCTCGCTCGCTGCCGCGAAAGTGTGCGCGCAATATGCATACGCGACGTTGCGAGCACTTGTCGAACCCTAGGGCCAGAGCTTAAACGTCTATCGTGTCCCGAGGTAGTCGAGCTGGCTTGTCGCCCCGTCGAGGGAAATATTGGGCCGTGGGGGAATAAAACAGCGCGCGAGGAAACTGAGAGCCGCGTGTTAGGGGACTCTTGCAAGTACTTGTAATACTTTTGACGTTGCAGATGATTGGTGGCGCGCGGAGGAATTGGGGGGTATGTAGTAATCACGAAAATGGGGTAGATGTGTCTTGTTTATATATCTACAGGGTGCAACGTAATAAATTTGTCGAACTTTAAGGGTGGACTTGGGACCCAGAGAAAACGAATAAAGTTTATGTAGATATTTGTCTGATTCCAGGGAGCTTTTTGGGTTTTGGTGAGGTTTGTATCCGTGTAGATTTATAAGCGGTGGTCAGAATGGCCACCTTGAGTTTTAGTAGAAGCACATAAACGTTTTATTAGCAACTAGTTTGTCCTTTCAGAACATCCTGAATTCGGTGGCGAAGTATTTCAATGCAGTTGGCGGGTTTACAGGATCAAGGTCGTACGTAAAACTCACCATGTTTATATGAACTCTTTAAGGGGTAGTTGCGGCTAGACGGGTTAAAAAATCCTTTTTTTTAAACATTTTTCGATTGTACATATCCTCAAGAATGTGCTGTAAAATTTTCATGGAAAAATTCCGACTATTTTAGCTTCTACAGAGGCATTTTACAACGGCAAATGCAGAATGCCTAGTAAATTATCCGATATAAGCCATGGATTTTTCAGGATGTATGTAATTTTCTGCTACAAACGTCCCAAATGTCTGTTAAATGCTAAGACACTTAGGAAATCTCTTACAGCGGATCGAACTAAAAATCTGACTTGAAATGAATAGCCATCTCCACCTTGCCTCCTCTGTATCTTAACTGGACATCTTTTATCAATTTCCGTGGTGAATATACGTCTCTAGATTCCGCCGGCTTTCGTCTAAATCACCCAGTACATTCGCCGTCGACTTTCTACTTGCGCGGTGCCGTATTTTATTTGCCACGTTTGTATTTAGTACCCGATGAACAATTGGCAGCCCGTGGAATTGCGCGATAGAGTAGTTTCGCGTTAACGATCTATAAGACCAGCGAGAATTTCATAAGCCCCGTTTTCGAATGTGTTTCCACTCGCGTGGTCTCGAAATTAATGCGGATTCGATATGAAGGAAGCGAGATTACACCATACGAGGCGAGCGCTTAATGGCAGTGCCATTGAGATTGCGCCATCATATCGCGGTGAATGAAGTCTCCTTGATAACAGGTGAAAGACTGAACCTGCATCGTGACTCCGTGCGTTTCGAGTGCAACCCTTTTATGCACTTCAAGAATTGAAATTTCCTGATGGAGAGTAATGGCGCCCCACTTGCGATAAAGTAACGCCGCTTTTGGTCACTGTTACAAGGGAATTTGTGTGCTGAAAACCTGTTACTTTACTTCTGCATACTTTGCAGCAAAATCTATACAGGGTTTCGTTCGTATAAACTACGGTACAATACTTCAGTAGGACTGATGAAAATAATCTACACGCGTCACAGGAGTTTTCTAACGCATTAAGATACTGCAAGTCTGATACCTTCGATGTAACTTTGCAATAATAAGATAATGCGTAGTCAGATCGGGATTTCTGTACGCTTAACGCTCAATTATTCCACTCGTAACATTGATAGCGGAAGAATCTACACTCTTCAGTCACAAACAGGCATAAATACTACCCGGAATGGTGAGATTGATAATGCATCCACGCTCCTTTATTTTAAATTTTCTTACCAATGTCCGATAGTATGTTCATTACTCTTCCTATTCAATTACTCCCACTGAAACTTATAGATTTAATTACCCCGCGAGATAATTCCCCGCGTGATTTAAACGCTCCATTCATTTCTACTCTAATCGCGGCCGTACCAATTACCGCTCGTTGTATAATCCCTCGCTAAGGCTCGCCAGCAATTACACTCCGTCGTAATAAATTTCAATTCCAGATACGGATTAATTCGCGCGGAAACAGCTGAGCGTATGCCTGTACACGTATGTATTCGATGTGTCGAATCGCGAGTCGGTCGCGAATGGAGCTTTACTAATGGGAGGCGATGATTTATTAATATCGTGGAAAATTCACGTCCAAACGGTTGATTGGAGGGGTCGACGGCCTGGAAAAGGTGGAACAGACGCGGGCATACGCTACATATGTTTTCAGTAAAACGTGATCGCGCCCAGACATTCCAATCCCACGCAAATCGCCGTCCCTAAGTCCCTCCAACGAAATGCCGAGTACTACTCAGGCGCGAGACAGCCGAACGTCAGAACAATTTAGCGATTGATATTCGCTGGTCGCGTTCCTAAACAGGCATGGAGTTATTTATAATACCGGAAGCGACGCTAAAGCCGCGGCGGTTTTCTAGAACTTTATGACGAAAGACGCACGGCACAAATGATTTAAATGGTGTCGCGATTATTGCGAAAGATGCTCTTAGGCTTGTGCCTCGTCAAAGGGAAAGTAGATCTCGGTGGAAGTAGATTGAATCTTGAGGAAATCGTCCCGAGTTGTCCATTTCTCATAATACAGGGTTTATTGGTCAAGAGATTCTCTTACTGGCACACTTGTTTAACATACCGAAGCTATGAGTGGAAATAGGTGTGAGCCAATCTGCAGGTTTCGTTGGGAAAATTGGTATTTTTGAAGTTGTGATTTATAAGATGGTAACACGAGTGTATTTCGTAAGAGATGTCTTCTTGCTATTATTTTTATCAGAAAGTTCGTCTTTTATGGCTTCGTGACTCCTCCCTTCAACAATATTACGTTTTGGGATGTTGTTAGATCGATTTAGGAATATTCCTTGGAATTTCCACACGAATTTGAATATTTTTAATAGAACTCTATCATTTTGGGAAGTTCATCGCACGAGAAGACGTACCAGTGAATTTGTCAATAATGTATTATTAGTTTTCATTCACGAATTTTCTGTAAAATGTGACGTCTATTCCTGGAAGATGACTGATTAAGCTTACGCAATCTGCGGGCAAATTCGGTGGATGATTTGCGCGACTAGGTATTCCAAGGAATTAACAGCCGCGCGACTTATCGCCGCATCGAACGTGGGCGTTCAGAAGAGATTTGAGGAGGGAGAGGTTTACATGAGCTTTGCATTCTCGAAAGGCAGAAAAGAATCTTAAATGCCGCAATACCGGCACACCGTTTTGGATAATATCAACGCTTAGCAGTAAATATCTCCGCTTTCTCTCCATTTTATTACATGCTTGTGCTGAGTCGAGAGATAAGGTGGTGGAATGATAGAAAATAATGAAATGTCAGTTCCGTGAAAATTCTTGACAGTGCAATAAATGCAACTACGAAATTGCAAGCTGTTTAAAAAAAAGGCGAAAAAACTAGAATATATTTATTAATTATGCCAGAAATTAACCTCGATAAATATTCTATCGTGGACGCGTATATTTAATTAAAATTCATCGCAAACCATCTTCGATGGCTCTTCTACCACGTTTGGTTCTATCATAAATCAAGGAAACGATAGTTCGTAGTCGGGGCTACTAGGAAATTAAATTCGAAAGTTCGAAATCGGAGAAATTAATGAGATATCGTGCTAATATTTGACCCCCGCGGGTGTAATTAATTCTGGAAATTTTATTTGTCTTGTTTTTCTGGCAACAGTCACTTTTACTCGGCTGTATCGCGTTTCCCGCAACAGGTTGTACGTCGTAAATCACGAATATTTGTAATCGTGTGAAACGAAGGGGCAAAATTGCATTAATATACGATATTGCTATGTTGTGATGGGAACGGCCAGGCGTGCGTTTATGCACCGTTGCAAGAAGCTTAATGCGAACAACGCATAATGCATATCTGTACAAGATATACTCGACAGGCTTGCTTTAGCCTCGATCGTTATTTTGCTCCTCTTTCCGCATTATCTGAAAGGCCTCCCAGGTCGTGGCTCTTACTGTAATGCACCAGGCTGGACTGCAGGGGTATACGAACGGAATTGTTCGGGCAGAGGCGTCGTTTGTGCATATTGCGAGCTTGCAGGATTAACTACGTTGTTTCTTTGATGTAGCAGCTTTGACAACTGTGGCCATTAGCTGCTTTCCTATCATCAACTGCTTTCCTTTTGTGCTTTCCATCTCTTATTGCTATTACCATATTAAGTGGACTGTCATCTATAGTTTTGATGTAGCTATGTGCGGCAGTTTTGCAAATTGACTATTTTTTATCAAGGTAAATTAAATTAGAGCATCGGTTTGGAGGCAATGGCACTATCATTTATCCCTCTTTTTTTGACAAGTTAATCATTCCTTAAGTCTTCATTCTTCTGGAGTTATTACAGTATTAAATTGCCGCATTGTTAACCTCCACGTGAAGAAAATTGATTATCGAAACTTATTGGTCCATTAAAGAAATTTTTGGTCACGGTGGTGTACAATTCTTTATCAGTTGAATTTTAAAATATTAGAAGATGTTTAGTTCCTTTATAATACACATTCTAAATCACGTTCAGAACTTTTCCTCTTCTGACACACGTGCCACCTCGACGTTTCAGTGAAACAAACTTCGCCCACGTTTCGCATTCTAAACACTAAGATTCTTCACGATACACTTTTATAGAGGCTGACAAAACTGGTTTCCACTTGACCTAAAATTCTGTCCCTGATCTTCCTTACAAGGAACCTCAGGAAGTCTCGAGGAGGGTGGAATTATTCTTCAGAAGTATACTTCAGAGAAAGAGATACGCTACTTCTGGACATTTATGTTCACAGAAGGTATTTCTACCTTCTTATCGATTACATTAAATTCTTCCTTTAAAGGAACGTCGAAACTTAATCAACCAGAATACAAATCTATTCTTGTTATCAATTTACATATATAATTGTTCGCTGTTCATAGAATCAGACAGCACACTTTTCAGCTACCTTTTACGCAGCCATTGGAATCCCCGTTTTCCTTGCTCGACTGATAAAATTCAAATGTCGAAGTTCTTGCTCCAGCAGATAAGCTATCCAGATAATCTGGACAATCTGAACGCTCGGGGAAAGTTGAAATTCAAGGAGTGATGAATGTTCCTGTATCAGTCGAGCGATTTCGATATCTACACAGAGATATCAATACCTGTGTACCTAAATTCATGTTATCAGATTTAAGGACACAATGCCTTGAATGTGTCGGGTGTTCCACTGTAGGTGTACATGGAAATAATATCGAATTGTGATATGCAGAAACTAAACGTTTAAATTAAGTTGCAACACACAAACGTGACAATTAATAGTCTCATAACGGCTACGTTTTAGTTTCAGACGAACAATTAAACACTTCTTTATCACCTATTTTCACGTATACGAGTACCTATACTTGACATCACCATTTAAATCTAATCTCACATGTTAGATCATAAAATCCTCCTTAGTTTACATTTATATCTGGTAAAAATGTGTAATTAAGAGACCTGAATACTATTTTTTTTTATCAGACGTGGGCATTATTTGAATAAAGTATTTTGGAAACGATTATTCACATAATATATTATCTTATTTGACTAAAAGTTATTTTCACACAAACAAATGATTTTCCTCTGAATTAAATATTTCGCTACTTGATGACTAATAAAATGATTTTTTATTTTAATTTACATCTCAATAATAAGTGTCCTGAGAGCAAATACTACCAACATAATCTATTACCTTATTTGGAACAGTTATCTAAAATGAAAAATCATTTTGAATTAAGGACACCTATTAAAATTATTTTTAAAACAGGCGCAATCATCATTTCAAGCATTAGGGTGACTGTACCTAATATCGCCAGTGTTCCTAATATCGCCACTCGCTATATCTCTTAAAGTAAGCTCTAAAATTTATCGGTTATGCACTGAATTAGTACCTAAACATATGTAGGAAGACATACTATAATTGCAGCATCATGTGATCAACAATTACAGAAAGGGAAGGATTTTAGAGAATCTTAATAGTGTAAAAATTTATTGGACTATCACAATTTTACGTCACATTCGGAGAAGGTAAGTCTAATAAATCTGTGAATGTAAGAATATCTACTAGAAATACCTAATTAATGATGTACTTAAGAAATGAAATCGATTCAAATGTTTTTCGTAATGAAAATAGCGTTTTTCTTTTAGCAGTATGCGTGTTCTCAATACCGCCTACCGGAGAACAATGGTTTCGATGTAATGCTTGTTACAGGTGAGGTCACGAAATGTGCGGAGCAACCGAAATAAAATTTATTTGTCCAATATGTACATCGGAACGTAAAAAATAAAATATTTTAAAAATCTATATTTTCAAATTTCTATATTATTCTAATAAAAATGAAATCAAAGATGGATAAAAAGACATTTATAGAGCAAGAAATAATAAAAGCACATGTGAAAATGACTTTAAAAACTCATATATACATGAATTAATCAATATTTCTTGAGTAGGCGATATTAGGTACACTTTTTTCAGGACCCGATTTTTGCATGTCTTACGTTTTTTGAGTCCTAATTAACAATTTGTAGGTTTCAACGATTCTAACATATGCTACATGAAAGATGAATAATTTCTCTTTACTTTGAAACGAACTGCATGGAAAAATATCAATTATTATTCAATCGACAGCGATTTAACTTTTGCCTGGCGATATTAGGTACAGTCACCCTACCTTTGACTTTGTATTTCAAATAATTTTTGCCCCATTCTGCTATTTATCAGACACGGACTGTAATAAATTTCAAGTACTATCAAAGAAAAGTTCGAGCATTTGAAACATATCAGTGACACTAATTCTTGCTCCAAAACAAACGATTCACGAAGCGTTAATTACGAATCTGCAAATTCGCGCATGTACAAGGTACACCACATTTCAACAAGAACTTGAAAAGAAAAGTGAATGAAATTCCTTGCCACTGGATTAAAGTATAAAAGACACGGAATTCCACGGAATTAGTCACCGCCGAGCTCCGCAAACAGCCTTACAGGCAGTTTCCGAAAGTTTTTTGCGGATGGATGAGTCAGAGGGGAAACTCTGGTATGCCATGGGTGAACGGACACCAAGAGAGCACCCATTGCACCCGAGTGAGCAACAGGTGTGACGCGTGTATCTCGGTTAGGTACTCGAATAATCTGGCTCGCCGCGCCGTTTCGTTGGCAGGTACACGTAACCGAGTTCCCTGTACAGACGTACCTATACGTGTCCGCGCGAAATGACGTGAATTATTGGCCGTTGCGATATAATTTCGTAGCATGAACGATCGGTGGTCACATGCCGCGTGAACTTTCATAGATTCCTCCGTCAGATATCGCGTAACTTGTGGGCAAAAAACTTGATTAATTTGTCTGCCGAGCTATCGAACGCTCCGCTAACTTACGATTATTCGGAGCATTAGCTCGAGTAATGGGTTTCCCCGGATTTTTCAGCACAATGTTGACGCGTGACGCGTTCATAACAGCAGTACATTGGCACAGCATGCAAAGTAGTGCTTGAACACCTGCGCTTTGATCTGTTCGTGGAAATCAACTCCTGGGGCGTTTTCGGGGTAGAAAGGTGCCCGGTGATTGCTGCTTGAGAAGTCTTTGTTCCGATTCTTCTATTTTAACGCGGGAGTTGCATAACATCATACTTTCCTTATTTTCTATTTTCATTTTGGTACACCAAGGTCTGCTTAACATTCGATATCCTTCCATTTTCACCCCCTACTGCGTTTACAACCCCGCTCTATCTCTTCCACCCTCTTCAAGATAAGTTATTCAAATACAGCGCAGTAGGTCTCCGTAAAACATTCGTCACTGCAGATTCAGTGTCTCGACAAAAGATCCAACTGTCCACTCGAGGCTATCGCGCGTTCCCACTCGATATCTCGCCTAAAATGGCTTCGACCCTCCCTTAAACGCATGCATCTCCAAAACCCAGGCTTGCACTCCAATTAAAAGAATCCATTAACCCCGAGTGTCCAGCATGCGAGCGCAAAAATTCCTCTCCAGACCTTGTCAGGCACCAGGCGGTTGTCAAAGGCTTCTTCCGAGCGGCGTGGTACGCGGGCTAATTAAAATTCCGGAACAATAAACCAGGGATCTTTGACGATTCGTCGGCGTGGCGCGCACCTGTGCATACTGCGTGGCGAGGTGCAAAAACAGGGGGAGAGGTGATGTTCGGCCAAACGATTTCCTCTGGCCCTTTAATCAAGAAGGTGGAACCGGTAACGACGTAGCGCGTAATGAGTAATGACATCTGGCCACTTCAGGGCGGGGCTAACAGGTCCCACGCGGTCTCCACGGTTTATGCCTGCACACAGGTACGCGCGATGTTATATGGCGTATAAATACGTTCACTCACACTGTCGCCCCGTTTCTGCTCGTTTAAACGCTTACGAACTCGATTTAAACGACCTCCGTCCGCGTGAATGCCGCTCGTCCGGCCTGCCCGCGTCGCTGGTGCACAGCTTCTCGCAGATTTATGCGAATTAACTCGTTTACGCGTTATCCACGCATGGGCTGTAGGTAGCCTTCCTGCGATGTTAAAAATTGGCTCACTTCAGGATTTCGTTGTGACGAATGCTTAGGGCCTTCGGAAAGGGGTATATAATTTTTTATTGAAATATGAATAGTACGATGAGAAATGCAAATATTTTTATATTTATTGGAAAGAATGAGGGGCACCCTTCTGCTTGTAACAAATTTTTAGGGAATATTTCAGAAATTGCTTCGTAGATCATTTTTAATTGAAATATGAGTAGTACAAAGAGACATGCAAATATTTTTATATTTATTTGAAAGAATGAGGGGCGCTGCTTGTACCCAATTGTTAGGGAATATTGCAGAAATCGTTTTGCAGATTATTTGTTATCGAAGTATGAATAGCAGAGGAATGCAAATATTTTTATATTTATTTGAAAGAATGAGGCGCACTCTTCTGATCGTACTCAATTCTTAGGGAATAGGTAGTACAGAAATTGCTTCGTAGATTATTTTTTATCGAAGTATGAATAACAGAAAAGTGCAAATACTTTAATATTTATTTGAAAGGATGAACAGCACTCTTCTGCTTGTACCAAATTTCTATGGAATATTACAGAAGTTGCTTCAAAAGACATTCTCGGTCAGTCGAAGAATTCTCTTCCATCAATTTTGTCGTTCAACGACGAAAATATAACAGAACATTTGCAATTGAAAAACTTTTCAGAGGACTCCTGAAAAATCGACATCTCTCGCGTGACAGCACTGTCGTCGCAACAACCAGACACACCCTCTTGAACGTTAACACTGCGAGTGGCGTGGGCGCGCTTCCAATCCGAGGGACTTTTGACGTCTATATCCTCACACCGATATTTTCAGAAAAAAATCGAAAGTATTGTCCGAGATCTCCTGAATGTTTACTCCGAGACCCGAAACCAAACGAAGCAACGCTTTCTACGCGTTGTACAAAATTTTCTCGGCGGAGGCGATCGCTCGTAAATACCTGACCGACTTAAAGGGGGCACTTTTCAGAGCCCCGCGCCACTCAAGGCGTTAAGAACCATGCTCGTTGCAGTTTCACATGACGAAACGGCCGTTTCGTTCGCTCCCCGGTTTCCATAGACCTCGGCGAGGTTGCGTAACGCTAGGGACGCATAAAGCGCGATTATAAATCCATTTCATAACGCGAACTGTTAATGCCGGATACAGATGTACGCGCAGCCGCCGCCGGCACGCCGAATGTGCAATACGTTCGCGTTAAAGCATCCGCCTGCTAAATACGGCGCAAGCGTATCTTACAATCATACGAACGATACTGTTGCGCGTCCGCACTATGTCGCTGACGTCTGAATCGTAATTGCGTACGAAATATTACAGTCCACCGGCGGGGATTACCAAGCACAGGGATGCCGTTTAAGGGGAGATAAACTACCCTACATTAGGATGTCTAACATCCTCCTAACATTCTCCGAACATCTCGCACAGGAACGAGCCAGTTGTGTAACGGTTTAACGGCAAGAACTATATTACCAGCGTAAAGCACCGAGGATCCGCGATTTCCCGCTCCATCCACGCGCGGCTCGCCGTCCCGTTCGACCGCACTTTTCGATATTTTGTATGTTAATCAACGCCGCTGCACAGTTCCAAGACTACCAATGCTTCAAAAAAGAGCAGAAAGCAGTATTTACCCAGGATTATTAGAATCCTTGCTACCTTTTCGTGTGCACTAAACTCGGTAAAATAAAGGCGCGATAAAATGCCGCGTGGAAAGTCCGTCCGCGCTTAACATCGATGTAGGGTAAGTGTGGGTATTACTGCGGACTTTTAAGGTAGGTTAACTTTAGAACCCTCGATACGGCGTTCAAACGAATGAAAGTTCCTCCTTCTTTTTTTAAAAGAAAGGTGGGACCTTAATAATTCCATAAAAAAATATAAGGGCGGGGTAATAAGCAGAGTTAATTAAAAACAAAGAGATTTGTCGATCAATGTCATTGCATGAGTTACTGCGGATATGCATGTATTACTGCGTGCCAGTTACTAACGAAACACCAGTTACTGCCCATGTATTACTGCGGTCTGATGTCAGGCCAAAATCGTTTCCCATTTCGTATTTCTAACAGCGCAACAGATCAATGTTCTTTTAAATAACACAGCCGTTGGCTTTTTATTTTATTTCTTGATTCCTTATTATCACTTGAATTTTTTCTCGGCATGCTTACAGAGTTAAGGTAAATGTACCAATACCCGGCCGCTGAAGGGGCTTAGGGAATAGCGACAAAGTTTGTCTCCTAATTTAATTTGTAAAACCATCATGAAATAAAAAAATGTTGTTGAAATGTTGAAGATAACACAATATTATACTATTGGAAACTGAAAAAGAAAGTTTATGTATTATAGTAGACGTATTTATTAATGAAAATACGAAAACATGCAGATGTCCCAGTAAGCGGACAACCTAAAACTGCATGTCTCAATACCTGAATTATATCGTCCCAGTAAGCGGACAACCTAAAAATGCATGTCCTGATGTCCCGATATCTGAATTATATCGTCCCAGTAGTCGAACATTTAGACTTGTTTAAAAAAATATTAATTTTCTTGCAAGTTTAACCATCTTAAACTAAATTTAAATCTATTTACTATTATAATAATGTATTATTATAATATATAAATATGAAATGCAGTCAATATTTTCTTAGTAAATGAGTGGCGTTTCTTAACGGAAGCCATAGAAATTTCTCGAAATCTGCTATGCGTACGAAGTGTGTTACAAAATAATTATTTCTATCTAACGATTTTCAATTTTCTATGATAATGATTTTAATTAATATTGCTAAATACTTATGCATTATGGTACTATTTTTTGTTTCTAATTACATTAAAAATTAAGCTTAAAAATAAATAAAATTCGCATTGTTGTTCAGGTACTGGGACATGGCCGGGCACTGGTACATTTACCTTACACGTGATTGCACGCACCGTTGCGTACTTTGCAGGTTATATATACCTAGACGTCAGTGAATACAGTCGTAGGTCCGCAGTAATACATGCACATGGTGTCAAGTAGTGCACCTAATACTGCGGTGAGAAATAAAAATTAAAACTAAAATGTAGACGACTGATTTACTGTTTTTCTGAAAAAAATAACTCTTATTCTATCGAGCAATACCGCTACAGTACATGTATTACTGTTAATAACAAAAATATAAATGTTTTTCAAGTAGGTGTTCATGACCGCCATATCGGAAATCGACCGAAGTTTCGCCTTGACGAATTTCAAACTACGATAAAAGAATTAATAATAACTTTGCTGTACATACTTGTTAATAATTATCTGTAATAGAGTTTAAAATAATTTTATCAAAAATTTTCAAGAGATTATGTACTTTCCAACACTAAATATGATCTGTTTTAGAATATCCGCAGTTATCGGGACATCCGCAGTAATACCCACACCTACCCTACCTCTGTACGCCAGAAATTTCATTAATTCCTGGTACACTCGAACCCTGACTTTGTTGCGGCTCGATGTGTTTCGTTTAATTCCCGTCGCGCGCAGGGCCATTTTAAACGTCCCACCTCGATGTGTACATACGTTGTTGAAACACGGATATACGTTGAGGAAGAGTCGAGAGAGTGTTCATTACGCGCGAATAGCCCCGTCGGAGAGCAGAGAAATGGCGTCCTGCGGCTGGGTGCCGTTATTAAGTAAAAATATTGCACCGTTTTCAGAGCATTAACGAACGAGTTTTCCCCCCGGGAAAAAAGGGGGGCAGGGGGCAGGGTGCAGGGTGAACGTATACCCCGGCCAGCTCGTATATTAAGTTGGTCTGAATGTTCTCTATGAACGAATACGACAAATCCATGCTTCGGTTCTGGCCTTCTTTGGCGCTGCCGCGTGGGCGCGTTTACTTCGGACGGAATTACAGTCTGCACTTACTCCATCTTACCTCGGTCATTTCAATATAAGTAACTGCAATCGCGAACCGTGACCGCCGCTCTCGTATCATCTGGTTTACGTAATTACACGCACACACCGGCGTCCCGCCGGGGGAACGGTGTGTAACACGCCCGGAAGTAATCCGCGTGGCCAGCGGATCCCACGATTACGGGATCCAGAATTCGTCGCAGGGCGGAGGAGGGAACTGGTTTTACCTGAATCGCGGACCGTGGAAAAAGATCCGCCATTAGCTAGGATAGTTTCTAGAAGCGGGGACGTTACTTGGGGACGTTATGCGTCCGCCTCGGTAGGCGAGCAATAATTGTTGTTTCTTCGTTAACAGCGAGGCGGAGTGGTTTTAGGATGTTCAGGGATTCTCTGCTGGGAATTTAGAACGATTCGCAAGCGCTGCGAATTCCGCTTGCCTTCGGGTGTGCGAATTTACGTCGCTGCTGGCGGCGCTGCGACGACGCGGGGCTGTAAGTTGCTTCTCGATCAGATATGAAGATTGTCTTACAGAAACTACAGTAGTGGCAAGGAGAAGGTAAAGAGAATGAGACAGGTGAATTAGAAAGAATTATATTTATATAGTATTATATTTACAGTCGCGGACGAAATTTTATATCTTTTAAAAGCGCATAATTTTTTTAGAAATTGGTCCAAAGGATTTGGGTTTTTTTTAGAAGCTAGAAGGATTAGTTTGCTAAGTCACGCGTTTCGTCGTTCTGAAAAAAAATGGCAATTAGTCGGAATAGCGAAAAAAATAGTAAAGGGCGTTTATTCAACTTTTTTTCTCTCAGCCTGTAGTGAAAATTCAAAAATCAACAACAAACGGGATTTTTTAATTTTCGTTAGAGGCTGAGAAAAAAAAGTTGAAAAACGCCCTTTACTATTTTTATTGCTATTCCGACCAATTGCATTTTTTTTTCAAAACGACGAGACGCGTCACTTAGCTAAGCAAACTAATCCTTCCAGCTTTTCAAAAAACTTAGTCGTTTGGATCAATTCCAAAATAGTTATGCGATTTTAAAGATGTAAACTTTCTTTCGTCCGCCACTGTATACCAACATAGTATTTAGTTATATAAATGAGTTTGAAGCTTTCTTTCTATCACCACCAATTTTTACACCTATGGGGTTTCTCGTTAGTTTAAGGCTTTTGGTGGAACAGATCGAGATGAAGTATCCTGGTAGTGAACATCGTTTCGTATTTGGATGGGCAAAGGAAACTCGATGTAAGATGTACATAAGTACGATATCATACTGAGGGAGGTTGGTCGAGTGCCAGGGAATGTAAATCACTTAGACGGTCTGGTCTTTCCCTGTGCTGAATCGTAACGGATATGCAAGACCAGGGTAAAGTGCCAGATGCCGTTTGGCGACAGGAATAAGCGTAATACAGTGTAATGCCCTTGCAGTCAATCATGTGGGCGTAACTGCTTAGGTACACTGCAGGCCAAATTGAAGATCTAATGATTAGAAGTATGAATATATATATATACATGTACTTGAATGTACAGTGTGGGGACAAAGCAGTGGCAGTTTTTAATATATTTCTGTGTATTGGGAATAGAGAAAATAAACGCGTGGGTTAGAAATCTTCAAGAAGGATTAGAAGTTTCCCTCCATCTTTAACCCTCTAGGGACGAGTGGGACTCCAGAGTCCCATTCAGATTAACACATTTTTATTTACGTTCCATCAATACGATCGAGATTTGATAGGTATAGTGACCTTTAGTAGGCAGAGAAGAAACTGTTGTACTATCAGAACCCGAAATTAAACTCTTTTTGTTATAAACAAATTAAAAAAAAAATTAACGAGTAGCTTCCAAATCCGAAGTATAAAATAGACTATTTTAACGCTCAAAAACATTCTACGTTAAGTTTAAAACATCCCCGTACCTAGAGGGTTAAACAAAATTACATCCCCAATTTGTGCACATCGACCAATTTACGAGGAATTGAACAGAATCTTCCAAGCAACTACTATAACAATCTTGCTTTTAGCTACAGTACTTAGTGGTTAAAAGAAAGTTTAAGATTTAAACTTTGAATGGTAACAGATATAAAATGGTTGCATTAGAAAGAATTGTATCTTAAAATCTATTTTTAGATTTCTAGATTTTATCTCATAAATTCGGGGGTTGCTCAGAATAGACCAGTGATATGATATATTTATAATAAGTTTTAAACTTTCTTTTGGCCATTCCCCTGCAACTATCCAAATTGAAATTTGCCCAGCCATTCCAGTGCAATAATAAATCGCATTGCACAGCATTGTATGCTTCGCGGTCTACTATATCTCTAAGTAACTCTGTAGATAAATACATAAAAAGTAGCGTATTATATGTAGGTATTGCTCACAGAATCGAGCGATAGAATCGTAGTTTTGTTGGTTGTTTGCTAGGGTATCGCGTTACCCGCGCACGTCGAGTAAAAGTACAGATGCTTGAACCTTATCGTTTATCAACTGATTTAGACGACGTTGAAAGAACTGCGCTGCAACGTACACGCTTCCGCATATAGAGCACGCTTATCGCGTATCGAAGCTGGCATAAACTACATCTCGTTCTCGAAACTCTGAACCCGCTGCTCGCATAGTTACAGGTATTTCTTTATAGTGGCGCGTTAGCATTCATATCGGCGCGGATAAATGATATCTGCATTTCTCCACCCCGGGGGATCGCTTCCTGTTTTGCACGGGAACACCGATTTCCACGCTATGCGCCGCGAAATTTTATAAATATATTTGATTCCCGCGTCCAGCTGGCACTAACACCCAACTGCAGGAAATTAATTCCCAGTTAACACTCTTTCTGTCGCAATTTATTGCATCCAGCATCTATATTTACACAATTCAACATATTTTACGATCACGCTAATAGAACAATTTTATTCGTGCATATCTTCTGGCGATTGTCCTTCTTGGTTGTTGTTTACGTTGCTAGTAAATCATAAAGACGGCTCAACGATAAAATTTAGTGCATAATTTATTTGCACGCTGTGACTCAATGGTTGGACCGAGGTACGATTATCTCGTAAGAGAAGTTGATTTCTGAGTTTTGGATAAAGCTTCTTGTGTACTTTATAGCTAGTGCTGTAATTTCTTCAGTTTTACACTGCAGGTGCCGTGTTCGAATAACAACGTGCCAGGTAAACCAGGTACTGGGACAAAATTCGTTCCGATAAATCATTACTATTATTATTAACACTTTCAGTACGGCGTACATTTCCGCGAAAGTGCTTTTGACTAATTTATTTATTTTTTTTTTTTTAAACTATCGGAGATGCCGACTAAAGTCGGCGCTAGGAACGACGGCTCGTTCCGTGACGCCGGATATATCCGGCACTGGTACACACAGGTCATCAGATGGATGCCGGATATATCCGGCGCTGGTACCGAAAGGATTAATCGTCATTATTACTCAGTAAATATACAAAGAAAAGAACCAGTAATACATTAAAGCAGATCGAAGTAAAAGGCAAGGCTGCAGTGCAGTATTGTTAGAAGCCTAACCGTAACTACAAAAAAATTAGCAGCTAAACTAGAGCTAGGAAGCAAGAACGAGAAATTAATGGTACATTAAGATCAGACCGAAAAACTGAGTCAATCGCGCAATATGCATGAACACAAATGGAGTTCTACCGTACTCCCACGCGAATCCGAACACCTTCCAATATCCCATGCTAAACGATTCTTAACCCCGTTCCAACCCACCTCCGAAATCCTTCAAATTAGTTAGGAAGTCGCGCCAATTGACTGAGAAATTCGAACGGGCATCAGAAACGTCCCCTCCCCCCCGATGAACGGCGCCCCGCCGTTGGCGGAGCCGGCCGCACAGCATGCCGGGAGCGTCGACGGGGGCCGAGGTTGGCCGAGGTTGGCCGAGGCCCGACGACCGCGGACGAATAGTTCGCTCGAATCGCGCTGCCGCGATGCATCGGTTCGAACGCGCGCTCGGGCTGGCTGTTTCGCTTCTCTCCCTAGTGCGTCTCCCTAGTCGTTCGAGATTCGTCCTCCCTCGACGCTCGTCCCTCGTCTGGCACCGCGACGGCGCGGTCGCTCTCGCTATTTCGAAAATACGCGCGCTACCGGCGCCCACCGTCGTCACCGCACTCGGCTGACGAACTCGCGTTTCGTTTCGGTGCCGCGTTAAGACGTCAGCCCGCGAACGTTCCGCGGGGACAGTGCGCGGTGGGCCCGATGAACTCGTTGGTCGCGTGACACTTGAATGCGATCGTCGACGCGGCGAATTACACCGTCGACGGCGAAGGATTCGGTCGCACGTCGCGACGTAATCGCACGCGCCCGCTGATAGCTGGGACGGGCAGAGGTTTCGAGCTCGGGGATCGTGCTGGACAGTTCGCGTGAACGTCTCGAGTGGAACGGACGAGGAGCGGAAGGTGTGACGCGTATGTGCCGATTGACGGCCAGCCTAACGCGCGTGGACGCGCGCGCCGCGTGGCTTTCCGCGACCTGAAGTTTCCGCGGCCTCGCGGAGCACGCGCCGCCGATCCGCCACGCGAGGAAACCGCCCGAAGAGACGAGCTGCGACGTGGGGCCGGTTCGTTGACAAAGTGGGCACAGGCACCTCCAGCAGGCCCGTTATGGATCCCAATCCGATGGTGGTGAGCCCCTTCGCACACTCTCCAGTCTTCTTCGAAATGTGCTAATACGCTGATGTCATCGAATTTTTCTTCAACGGGTTCTAATCATTCGCGGCGTTGTCATGCGAGCAACTTTGCTGTTCCAATCGTGCTTCGCTCTTTTGTCAAGCTTGGGAAATGTTCTCCGATCAAATGTTCTGAATTCTGATGTTACAGTTTGAAAATTCTTTCGAGACTTTGGTTGGACTTAAAGAAGGCCCGAGGAATGCTTGTTTACGGTGACTTGTCACTCCAAATAGTAGGGGATAAACAAGATGAACATATGTGTATACACTAATTTGAACGTGGGACTCTTAAGTCGAATAGAGCACTCGAAATTCACACTGAGTACTTAAAGTATTCGAGTACCTGAGAGTCTATCGTAACAAGAAGTATTCGAATCTTCGATATTTAAACAGGGAACTCGAAATATATCTATGTACTCGTAATTTCACTTGAGTACTTGGAATGTTTGTTGAGTACTTAAATATTCGAATACCTGAAATTCGGACAGAGTGCTTAAAATTTCCCTAGTATTCGAATAGGATCCAGTACTTCCAATATTCTTAAATTAAAAATTCAGTGTACTTAATGGTTGGACTTAAAGAAGGCCCGAGGAATGCTTGTTTACGGTGACTTGTCACTCCAAATAGTAGGGGATAAACAAGATGAACATATGTGTATACACTAATTTGAACGTGGGACTCTTAAGTCGAATAGAGTACTCGAAATTCACACTGAGTACTTAAAGTATTCGAGTACCTGAGAGTCTATCGTAACAAGAAGTATTCGAATCTTCGATATTTAAACAGGGAACTCGAAATATATCTATGTACTCGTAATTTCACTTGAGTACTTGGAATGTTTGTTGAGTACTTAAATATTCGAATACCTGAAATTCGGACAGAGTGCTTAAAATTTCCCTAGTATTCGAATAGGATCCAGTACTTCCAATATTCTTAAATTAAAAATTCAGTGTAAGTACTCGATATTTGAATCGAGTACTCGAACTATTCAACTACTACTTCGAGCTCAGCACGACTTTTCGAAGTGCTCAAGCTTCATCCATCATTCGTTCGATTTTACGTAGAATTGTTTCTGTAGAACCTCCGGTAGACTTACGTAGGGATTCTGGTAAAGTTAAGTAGAAATTCAACCGTCGATTTGCGCCGAATAGAGACATTTCTTATTATTGGTAGCGGGCATTCGACCGAGTCAGTGAGAGCTATTATGTCATCAAGCGCAGTACGCACAATGATCGCCTAAGTATCTGGACCGCGTCAGATATTTTCATAATCGTGAACGGAATGATAATGATGGCTGTGTCGTAATTTACGGCTCCTGGAAAATGCTTATTACCGAGCAGTGCGAATGTAGCAATTCACGCGTTTCCGCAAAAAACGCGGCATCGTCCAGGAAACCGCGAATCATTCCTCCTAACGACGTTGTGTCGTATGTTTATTTATCATACTTCTTGGAACGAGCCAGATTTCTTCATTTCCATAAATTTCGCTAGTTATATCTCGTAATTATTGTGCAGCCGGCACATCTACTTCTCTCGACTAAGCGTAACGATTTCTTACGTGAAATTGAAATAAACGACTAAAGACGGGAAATTGATTAAAACGAGCAACCTGGCATCCGTCAGTTTCGCGTATCGTAAAGCCGAGTGAAGAAATCCATTGACAGAAAGCTATCAGTTCCAAGTATCGAGATATCATTCTCGTAGTTGTGAGCTTCAATTAATAGGGTCGGTGTGACTGAACTCGAATAAAATTGCAAACGGATTACGTTCAAAGGGAACAGAAATTTTAATCTTCCTAAATGGGAAGAGCAGACCCCAGTCGATCGACTCAACCATCGAAGAATTTGTAGCTATCTCTTTCAATATTCTGCAAATAATAATTACCTTCTCTTCTTTTATGTGCTCATTTTGAGATGCAGAATTGTTTCTTAGTAGTTTCAGCAGTAGTTCTTTGGATGCCCAGAATCTAAAGGATTTACACGCGAGTATTTCTACGAAGAGCGAATGGAGGGAGAGGGTTAATTGCAAGGTTATCCCAGTATCCCTTCAAAGCTGTTTCTAATAAGGGTAGATAAATCGAAGAAGCTAACTGTATATGTAGCTGAAATCGTGTTGCCAGTTGCTGTCTAACCGCTGGTTATGAGGTCTTCAGGTTCAGCGCGAAGATAATGATCGTTTCTTCAGCGGTATCTTGATCTTCTCGAATTCTTTGAAAGATCAGTTTCGATGACCTGATTTTGTGCAAACTACCGTAAAACACGTCGAGCATAAAGGCGGGTGCACATCAGTTCGGTGACGATTCAGTGTGAACCGCTCCATTACAAAACCGAGAAACGATATTTAAAACCGTTCACACTGACGGCTTTTTTGAAAAAGGTTCTAACGTGAGTCCAAAATACTAACTACCTTCACCAGAGACTTAACTGATGCACTGATGCTGTATTGACAATCAATAACGACCACCATTCAACACCAAAAAAAAAAAACACAGTATCACTTCGATCTTATCAGCTATGCTTTCTGAACGCTCCATATGCAACGCCAAGTTCCAACAGATCTTCAAGCACCGACACATATCGAAAAAGAAGAAACGTTCGTTCGTATCATCCTCCCGTTCCCTTTGCTTTATTTCTCGAGACGGAAGGTCGCGAAGAAATTCCAGGCTCGTCGAAAGGTCAAGATCGGGTTTATTTACTTCCAGCTCTCGGACTTGTGGCGGACGGAGTGCGCAATTAATCGCGAAGCCATCGCGATATCCCCGACGAGGGGGCCCCATAAACCTGCAGAAATAGCCCGAAGGAATTTAGCGCGATACAGAATCACGTTATTAGTCAGCGGGGACGAGCCCGACGGAGATCGCCGGCGCGGTTTCCTCGGCGCGAGACGGGGCCCAACCTGCGCGCTGTCGCGTATCAGCCCGGCTCGTCGCCGCGGCTATTATTTCGACCTTCCCGCGCATTCCGCGCCGTGATTGCTACCTGCTTTTTGTTTCCTTCCTCCGACGAAATCCTTGGAATCGTCCGCGGATGAAGTCATTTCGAAGGAAAAGAAACGCTTCGCCTCAGCCTTGCGATCTTTTCCGAGTGTCACCGCGCGTGACCTCGTAATTTTTCGGCCCCTTATCGCGATCGATGAAACACCGCCAACCGATTGTGCATTTTATGGTCGATCGAGGAGCGTAAAGCTTGCTCCCAGCGACGATCAATATCGCTTTTATCGCGATTTTTCACCTACGCCTCGCCTGGTACCCCCCTCGCCTCTGACTTTCGAATCTCGTGGATTTTCGTGTCGTAACGGAGAAGAAACCGTATGATTTTTGACAGCGAAACGCGAGAGACGATACTGGACTGCGATGTTTAACGTCGCGAGGGGCTCCTCGCGACGCGAGGTGTGCTTTATAAGGTGCTTGTTAAATTTTACAACCGGTCATTATGCCCTCGATTCTGGCAAAACACGAGGGAATAATAATTACGCCCGGCGAGCCACTTTGTGCTTCGATACATAGTCGCGTTGCTGAAGAAGGATTTTTGATCTTCGACATTTTGGCTGTCCCGTATATGGCTGGCAGTTTTATTTTATTTTTCAGCACAACTTTCTGCCGAAATTTATCGGACGAAATAAGGTACTGTAAATCTAATTAGATTAGTCAAAATTCAAATAATTCAGCGTGAGAATTTTACACGATAGAAAATGTATCGTCGACCGGACAAAGTTTCTTCAGATTTACGACAGATCCAGAGCAGTTTATTTTAACGTAGAACGCAGCACAAAATTAGTCACTCTTTCATTTATCTTTATTTATTCTATTACTCCCGAAAGGTGCGGCCGTCAGATTGTTAAAAAGGATCTTACATCATCTTATATTATCAGTCAGGCATACTGACTTAAAAGTAACAAAAGACCAACAGCTCCATTTTGAAAAATTTTCCTCTTCTAAAGCCGCGCTGAAATGCAATTATGACACACACCTTTGCAACACCAATAGTCTGTAAAACCAACATTCCCTCGTCCCAATGAACTCATCACCATCGACCCGACGCAGCGCCGACTGATTTCTAGCGTGATTTTCCTCACCCGCGTCGCCGAGAGAAAACGGCCGCGGCGCCTCCGATCGCCGCTAAACGAGAAACCGCGATCCCCGTTGTCTCGTCTTGACACAGATAATAACGCGCCCGTACACCGTGCCGCATAATTCCTCCATAAATTATCGGCCGGATATGTATTCTAATTCCGGGCGCGTGGGTAAACAGTTATTATTGCAGCCTCGTGTTTTCTACCGCCGGCCATCCGTTCGCCGTTTGCCTGGAAACGTACGATTCCATATGGGACACGTCCCGGCCCGGTATAATTTATGATAGCTTTCTTAAAAACGATGAGCCGGGATTCCAGCTGGCGATGCGTGCGTATAAACGAGGATTGATTGCATCCTCCGCGCGCCTCGCGTACACGCACCTGAGGAAGATTGTTTAAGGCGAAGGCACGATGATTACGGGGCCCGATCGGCGCTCGGGCCGCGCGAGACGATTATTTAAATGTCACTTCTACGGGCACGGTGCTCGACGATCGACCAGTTTCGGGGCAAAGCCGGTGCCCGTCGAGTAATTGCAGCCTCTCGCCGGCCGCGGCGTGAGGGATTGTGGGAACGGAGGATCGGCCGAGCTTTGCGCACGGAAGACTTCTCGGTTGACAAATAATGTGGTTAATGAGCGAATGGTGAGGCTGAAGGGTAATGCGATAAACTGTAGACATTAGAGCTTTGAGTGTACGACTTTTCAATGATGCCACCTCTGAGATTGATGATGGTATCCCCTGAACCTCTGTTTTACACCCATATTGTATAATACACGTTGTCGTAATTTATGACCTTGTGCTTTCATCTTAATAGTGGTACTAATGTCGACTGACTTCTTGGGAATCAGAACTTCATGTTGATATGTGAAGATTACTGTCGTGCACTATCAATTCTATGTAAGGGGTAGAAGTGTTGTTCGCTATCTGAATAGGGACCTGGAGTGACAGATCTTCTGACGAAAATATTCCATATTTGCAGAAATATTTTGGAGTACTTCGCATTTGCATCCTTTCTGGAGCAGTCATGTTCAGACAAGTAGGACAACTTTGGAACCTAGAATCTCTTTCATTCACAGTACTGTATAGCAAAATTTATCACTGTTATTAACCGACTTCCAGTATCTCCCACGCAGTGCATTCTCACTACGAGTTTTCATATTCCGTTCAATTCCAATTCAGACTCGGTTCATCACGCCTATAAACATTGCTCGCGTCAGAGCCACTCCATCTACACCTAACGCAAAATTTCGAGTAGGAAGATGGGAATAATCGAAAGATCCAGCAAATAAATCGTCTGCGCGTAAACAACTGAAAAAACCATTTCCCACGACTTCATCATCGACCCCGAGGAGCCATGCAACGTTTCAGGAAGATTATCCTCAGGACCATTAACCATGCTCCCCTTCAAACCCACACAATCTTAGAACTCAATTATCAATCTGTGCGTTATAGGTCGCACGTAGCCGACCGTTAATCGCCGATTGAAACAGCACTCGGCTCGCTCGTTAATTTGTTTATGGCGACCGGTTACAGGATTTTCGTAATCAGAGAGCGTATTGTGTACGTCCGCGCGTGTTCGTGGCATGTATCCACGTGTACCCCGGCGATGTTCTTGCATGCGCCCGGTAGAAATAATCACCATTCACCGGGTGATTAATAACTCGGCTAGTTCTTGCCGGTCAGCCATTTTCATCGTTGTTCCAGCCGCGGACCGTTTAGCACGCGGGGACAAGGGGCCCGCGTGGGTTTATCTGGATCGTCGTCTCTCCATTCAGAGGCGGGCACAATGGCATTGAACGATCCGCGCAATCAATTAAAATATCGCCGGTATAAATATTAGCTAACGAAGCCCGGATCGGATCCCGGTGGACGCGTTCGGGCGCGCTCGAGATCTGGATCGATAAATCGCATCGGTGTCGCGGCCGCAGCGCCGAATTGATCGCTTTCGAAAGTGCACTGTCTCAAAACTGCCCGTGCCTGGGGAACACCTCCTCAGATATAATTGGCCCTGATAAATTACGTTTGCCCAGCGCTCTGTACCGTGTTATTACCGGTAACTTCTTTATTTACGATCTTTATTCAAGCGAAATCCGAGAACGCGCGCGGAAATTCGTCCACTTCATCTTCTGGAGACGGACATTTTTAACAGCTTGTGCTTGAGTGGTTTGAGACAAACTTGCACTTGCAAGGAGAGTATTTTAGGTGTCCGCCTCCGATCATTTTGATTTTTGGATATGTTATAGAGGACCGAAAAATAAGAAATACGTGTTTTTTTATTTTTCCCCGTTTTCATATTTGGGGGGTGAAAACTGCGTTCAAAGTTAGGGTTGAAAAATCATTTTTGTGGACTTTTTGAAAATCTGGTGAGTCAGTCATATTTCGCATTCAAAGGCACAAAATTCGTCCATTGACACTATTCCCCTATCTCTAATAGTTCTCGAGATATCCCCCAAAAATGAGTTTTTAACCCTAACTTTGAACGCAGTTTTCACACCCCAAATATGAAAACGGGGAAAAATAAAAAAACACGTATTTCTTATTTTTCGGTCCTCTATAACATATCCAATAATCAAAATGATCGGAGGCGGACACCTAAAATACTCTCCTTGTTGGTGACGTTTCCCAGTCTCTCAACTGTTGCTTCATTTTTAAGAGCTCTTTTAATGGAGAGATTTTAAGATACTTTTTTAACGGGGTAATTATCGTGGATGATGAGTATGAAGTGAAATTGAAATCGTTAAGTAATATGTAAGTATAATAGTACATTTACTTGTCAATGCGAAAGACTTTTACTACTAAGTTGAACAGATAAAAGGATGATTATTGTCTTGAGTAGGGAGAACCATTGTTTCCACTGTTATAATATTGGCTTTACGTATTATGTTGGTATCACATGTGTTACGTATGTGGAATTTTCCCATACGCCGCTCTGAATCGTTTTTCCAGCTCGCGTCTGCGAAGGGAAAACGCCCTAAAATCCTTTCGCTTATCACACACCAGTAATGGGGGTCATGATCTCGACCAGCTGGATGGCATCTGTGGGAACGGGAGTGACACGACGACGACTCCTAAGGATTTCCTTATATGGAGATTCCTAGCGAGTCCCCACGAATTTGGGGACTATGTAAACCTTTTGGTTTCAACCCTCTTCGGTTCAAAGCTACACAGTCACGCGTAGAGTCACGTCGTGTCACGCTCGCACAGAGTTGGTTGGTTATATCCAGTAAGATCGGGCTCGAGTCCCCTGCCGAATCAACAGTTACCCTTATAGAATCCGCAAGTTCGGTTAATAGTCTATTTGGCGTATTTAAATAGCCACTCTTACGCCCCGCATCGCCACTGTGTCAACACCGTGCAAACTATTGGTAACTTACACATTTATTTAAGTAATCGCGACACTTACATGTGTACCATAATTGATTATATAATATACGAATGGTGTTCGCGTGTAAATCGAGTAGATTCGTTAAACCCATCTTTTACCCAGCGATCCTTATAATATTAGTAGCACATACCCACCGATACAACTTTACCGCTCGAGTTGTATAAAACTTTAATTAAGAGATACGAGGCATAACTAACAATTCCCGCGACTCCCTGATTTCGCATCAGGTTCGTTCGCACCTTTCACCAAAACAAGGGATCTTCTCCAACCTAGTGGCTCCCCGATCGCGCATCAGGCTCGTCCGCGCCCCTAACTAACAAACTCATAAACCATATTCCTTGGGAAGTAACCTTCTCGCTGGCCTCTCGCGTTGCCGCAGCCCCGACTCGTAACACATGGGATATAAATTTTAAGGTACAATTCTTCAGCTGAAACTTGTACGAGTGAAATTTCCAAATTGCCGTGACAAATCAACTCATCTTATCCAACGCGGAGGAATTTTTTAAAGACGAGTTAAGTCGTCTTCCCCAGGTTAAGGACTAACGAAACCTCAATTTCCCAATACTTCTCTCCTTTGCCCGAGGAAGGGACAAGCTATAGAACAGAGTCCCGTACGTCAGTTGCTCGATGATATTTTAATCCGCCGTTGTTAGCCGCAATTTCATTTCACCATATAAAGAGCGTGTTTCCATTAGTACTGTAATCACGGTGGGCGCTCGTTACGCGGGCAGGATTCACCGCCTCCCTTCCATTCGCTCGTTGCTTATGACATTCTTGTTGCTCTATTCGTGCGCCGAGGAAGAAACGTGTTCTTTATTTCCCATTGGGGCTGCGCCAGTCTCTTCGGCGCGCTGCGTTCTTGCTGCGCTTAAAATCCAGCGATCCTAGATCGCCGTCAACCGTGACGGGACTACGATGAATGGGACAGGACTCTTCTTCCTCGTAGCCGATGAATGAGACAGGAATCCTCCTTTTCTGCCCCCGAGTTCTCGGGAACTTGTCGACGCTGGGACTCGTTAAGTCCGCGCGCGTCCTACGAAGTTATATTCCAGATAGACGGCGCAAGTATATTACATTCCTCTGTAACGTTCTGCTTTTACGCCGTCCGTCCCTCATATTTTCATTCTGGCTTCCGACGTATCCTCGGGCTTCTGGTATTTCCTGCGCGGCGCGCCGCGAAATGGTAAAAGTTCCTACGGAAATGTAAAGTAAACGAAGATGGATGGCCGCGATTACTGTCGCCTTGTCGCGTAACGGGATGGCGACAGGATAATTAAGGAATGGAGAGGTTGTAAGTCCAAGTATCAGCGTTTTAGAGATACCGGTTTTCCTTTCTTTTTGTAGATTAGTGGTAACGACGATGAATTGGTAACTTTGCAAACGGTAAAAGATAAGGAGTCACGTTTAGTATTTACGGGTTAGAATTGCAAGGGTTCGAAAGTTTCAAAGTGTTGTGGATAGGAGAGTTCGACATAGATGCAGTCACTGTCAGTGGCGGATTTAAGGAACATGGTGGCAGACGTTCTGAGTGGCCCATTTTTCGGGAAAATGAAGAGGTAGTTTACTAAAAACGGGCTAAGTGTAGTAGGGCACAAACAAATATAATGTCTCGATAAAGTCATCATTTTTTTATTGAAGATGGCCCTGAGGGCCTTTTAGGCACAGGCCCAGGCGGCAGCTGCTCATCGGCCACCTGTTAAATCCGCCACTGGTCACTGTATGAGTTCAGTGCTAGTGTTCAAATTGGTGCAAAGGTTTAGTCTCCTGTGTTTAATTCTGAAGATGCTCTTGAAGGGCTGTAAGTAGAGGTACACAGAGGGTGGAAAACGCTGACGCTAATACTATATTCTGTGCACTTCAGACTACATGACTGCATCAAAATATTCACAATGCATCTTTATTTTCGAAAAATTAGTCCACAGTCTTGTAATCCACATCATTCAGAAATATAGTGTCCGCTACAAATCTTAAATACAATCACAAAATCGTTAACATAGAGTTCTAAATCACACCCATAAGAAACTGCACACCAGCATTACCAATTCCCAAGCTTCAACTTCAGACCAAGCTAAATTCACCCTGGTAATAAAACCTACCTACACTATCCACTTAACACTTTGATGGCCGCTGTCACATATGCTTTCACGATTTCGATCTACTATTTCCTCCGCGCTTAAGAAATCCATTTTATTTCATATTTATCCTCGACAAAAGTATACCTACCATTCAAAGATTTATATCCTAAGTGAGCGTGAGTTTTCTCCAACAAGCTGTCAAAGTGCCAAAACATTGCAACCCCAATAATTCCGAATAAACCCTCAAACTAGTCAAGACCTCACCCCCTCGCCGCTCAATCCAACCCCTCTCCCTTACGAACCGCCAAACAAGAATCCATTCAACCATCTGCAAGAGGTCGACGATACCCGCGTCATTAGTCGTCAAAAACATCGGCGCCAAACGCGCCTAATCTCGCTTACGTGACCAAGCCGATGAATGAGCTTCCTCCTGGTACATATCGGGGGGGGGGGGGGGGAGGAGGGAGCCTCTCTCGAGGGTACCACTTACGACGGGGAACGAGTATGCTATCAGTGTCCTGTCCCCCGCAAAAAAAGCAGGGAATAACGCGGCAGGCTGGCGCTGCCGGTTCTTCCTCGCGATCAACAATGGCGATCACGTGTGCCGCGGCGCTTCGTTTTGCGCCCGTGCGCACAGTGGTCCCGCTTCTACACGGGCAGGTGAGCCAGCGTGTGTGCGCGTCGCCGGCATAGTCGTGTCGTTCGTACCCGACAAGGCTCCATAGACGGTCCCGCGAGGGGGTTGAAGGAAGGGGTTAGAGGCACGCATGAATGGAGGCTTCATTCATGTGCTCGCCTTTCCTCGTGCACACGCCGCCTGCTCTTCTGGTTTTGTTTCTATCGAGGGGGACCGGCCATCGATGTTACACGCGCGCGTTCCTCTCCGCGGAAACAATGCGCTCGTTTCAGACGCCGCTGCATCGGCTCTGGTGCCAACGACGAGCTGGATTTATAAGTCGAGCTGTCGCGCCGACGCTTCGACCCGCGGCCCGAGAAATTGATTTGGAATCGATCGACACCACTGCTTTCAATCAGGGTGCGTTGGTGATGGCAGGGCTGTGCTAGTGGGTTTTGGGGAGGTTTGGAGGTTGATGGGGGTTGAAGTATGTTTGATGAAGCTGGATTTCGGTGGGGAATGATGCTTGGAGTTCTTTGAGCTGTTCCAGTTTCAAGTAGAGGTTTTCGATTGTGGGGGGTGATTTGATGGTATTCGGATGAAGGTAGGGGATAGGTGCTATAAAGGGGACACGTCTTAAATGGGACAAATCGAATTTCCAAAATTCTAAACGCATTACACATGCAAGTTATTTTCCTGTTTATGGCAACACTAGTGCCTAGTCATTTGACGTAAACTTCACTGCGGTCTCACTTGCAACAGAGTAGTAATCCACGGTTGATGATTTTCGGCAGTAAAAGAGAAATTTTCATTGGCTTTCTGTGTCGTTTTCTGAGATTAAGATATATACAAAGTGTTAAAGTGTTATATCATTAAAGTAGCCTGTATTCAACTGAAACGAAAACGCTTAACAGGTAAGCTTAATTAATTGTCTTCTTTGTTTTGCGGTTATTTTATATTAAACTCACTTATAGTCGTAAAAGGGACAGCGTAACAAGTCTTAAATGGGACGACCGTTTCATGGATGTCCCTCTCATACACATGTACTGCTGGACACTATATGTATTATACTTTCCTGTATAGTTATTAGTGTATCATCCGATACATAGATGACATTGTTTTAAATTATGAATTATTAGTTTATGGCGTATTGTTTCAAATTTAAGAATTAATAAAGTGACTATTCAAAGCGACAAACTTTATCGTCAAAGAAATGTGTGGTAATAAATTAGCCCTCGTTATAAGTTATAAAGAGTCTAGCAGGGTAAGCATGGGCAAAGGGCCCCAACGCCGATTCTTGGAGTTGTTATTTTTCAAACAATGCTCCTAGCCTGAAACACCATTATGTAAAGTTTTAGTTCGCTACCCCCCCCCCCCCCCCCCCTCCCTCGGTTAAGGTTAATACGGGGGTAAACGCCCTTATCGTTATTTTTTTTCTCGGTTACTACTTAAGATATTTAAATGAAACAAAAGCGACAATATAGCTACATATTAGCTGTAATACATATATTTTTCCGAATTGTAAATCAATTATTACGGGTAGAAAAGAATAATTTATTTTTTGGTGGTGGTTTTTGCATACAACCCTATGTGTGACAACCACCAAAAACTCAAGAATAATACTCTATTATCTAACTATCATGTATAAAATTGTAGGATGATCGCGTTGGTGGAACATACTTAATAACCCCTCAACGACGGCGACCGCGTCCCTCTACTCTCCATACGACGACGTATCGAGGTCGCCATTGAGGGGTTAAATAATTATAAACAATAAAACTTTCAATACACGTATAGATAATAAACATTTATTTGTAGCGAACTAAAACATTACATAATGGTGTTTCAGGCTAGGAGCATTGTTTGAAAAATAACAACTCCAAGAATCGGCGTTGGGGCCCTTTGCCCATGCTTACCCTGCTACACCCTATTAATATCTGGGAAGTATTCGTATTTAGCGCATGCGCGTTGTTCCGCAGCTACCTTCACCTTCACACTTCGATCTCCCAAACGAACCGCAATCGTTTCTTCCATTCGCATTTAAATGACATGTACTCAGGCTCGCGACAAGTACTCTTTATCGTCACAAAACCCCTCATATTTAAAATATAATGATCTTCTTTAAATTATTTAACTATGTTCCACCATCTCGACAATTTTCGGGACTTTTTATATAATAGCTCGATAATAGAGCATTATTCTTGATTTTTTTGGAGGTTGTCACTCAAAGGGTTGTTTCGAAAAACCACCCCCAAAAAATTAATTATTTTTTTTCTATCCTTAATAATAGATTTGAAATTTTGAAAAAAATATATGATGTACAGCTAGTAAGTAGCTATTTTGTCGCTTTTGTTTCATTCAAATATCTTAAGTAGTAACCGAGATAAAAAATAATAACGTTAAGGGCGTTTACCCCCGTATTACCCTTAAACGGGGGGGTAGCGATCTAAAACTTTACACAATGGTTTTTCAGGCAAGGAGCATTGTTTAAAAAATAACAACTCCAGGAATCGGCGTGGGGGGCCGTTTGACCATGCTTGCCCTGCTAGACTCTTTGCTACAGTTGTATGTAAATTTGCGGTAAATGGGCCAATGAGTCATGCGGAATAAAAGGCACATTCAATTTTTTCTGTTCCATGTGTCATTAATAATAAAATATTGATGATTTATACTACAAAGAGTTAATTTTTTCGTAGATTTCGTTGTTTTGTATCATTAAGATTTAGAATTATAATTGTTACACTTAATAAGTTTATTTTTATTAACGTGTCCCTTTCATGACTTATACTGTCCCATTTAAAACCACCTAGTCGTAAAAGGGACATTTCCCACTTTTTTGAAAATCGAAGATTTTATTATTTTCTATTAAAATTGATGAGTTCGCAATATACTTTTATCGAAGGGAAATAAACACGCTTTCTTGTGATGTAGTTGTTTTTTAAATACCTATAACGACATTGTCAGAAATGGACGCTAAACAAAAGTGTCCCTTTTATAGCACCTCTCCCCTACATTGAAGATCCTAATTCGAGTAATATAGTAAAGGGGGAGTCATTTTTAATTCGTAGTATTCCTGCAGTTTCTGTATTCTTTAAATTTGAATTCTCTGAATTCCTCGGATTCTATCAGATCTTTTCACACTGATTGCGAGTCCCACTTCCTTTTGAAACCTTAATTGCCATTTTAATGAAACCGATGATCGCACGATCAGATCTTATCAAATTACCCCCGATTACTCTGAAATTCTCACGACTTCTACATCTCCTCAGGTCCCCTCAAACACGATTCCCAAATCGTTAACACAGCAACAGCATTTGAACGAAAAGTTGAAGTGTGCCTCTATTAGCGATAACTTTCTTCTTCCCCGACTAAAGTCGTAGAAGTTTCAACCGTTCAATCACCATAAATTATCACTTTCTACTCGCCGCAACGTCTATCGCGATCCTTGGGGCAGCGTGCACGCACTTTGAATCCCGATGCATGCAAATCAGACGCTTCATCCTCGAAGCGCAATTAAGCGTGAATCGAGGGCGTTACAAATAAACCGTTCACCGTGAGAAACAAAACCTTTGCTGAATAAATTCCTCGGCTTGATTATCATCGAGATCACGGACTGTCCGTGCATAGCAATTTTCTTGCTTCCCTTTCCTTTCTCCCCCTCGGTTTTTTCCAGCGACGAATGGAGATTGTTTCTTCATCGATGCGCTCTGTCGTTCGTCGTCCTTCTGAACGGCGTTGCACGCATCGGCGAGCCCGTATAATTGAAATTCAGCCACGAGATTCGTGGATCGATCGTGTCGTGACCTCTGTCACGGATCACTGTCGGTTCCAGTGGCTTCTCCGGGGAAATGGCGGCGTGACAAGCCGAGCTCCTCGGCAGCGACAATCGGGAGACGGGAACCTGTAAATCACGGCTCGATCGTGCGGTTAGATGAAATCATTGTGCCCGCGACGGCGTAGATAAACGTGTACAGGCAGATTCAAAGCTGCTGGAGGAATCCTAACTGCGCAGTGGAACTCGAAAAGAGGAAGAAGGAGACTTGTAATTAGCAGTATCTTGAGGTGTTCGGTCGTTTTATTAAAAAATCTTTTAAACGTTCCTGGTGCAATGGGTATTTATTCTTATATCTAAGTCTTCAGACACTTTTAACACGAATGTAGGGACGCATGATAACTTCAGAAAATGATTAATTCTTTTAACTTCCCTTCGCAACGTTTTAGTAACTTCAAACATTTATGTGTCACAAGTCACGTACCCCAAAAGCTAATTAACTATCGTTGAGTAGGGTAAAACCACCTAAGGGTAGGATCATCACTTAAAAAGTATTCCGCTATGCATCCCTCTGAATAAATCATTTTCCTAAGGACGAGTGCTTTGACACATCCTTAACGCTAGAATACCTAATTAATAATCAAATTGCAACAATTTTACTCTATCAAAATAGAAACTACTACACCCATCTTTACACAATCTTTCTCAGTATCCTACGCTCCGAAAATTCTAACCCCCATTTTTTCCTTACCAAAGCCTCTCATACACCAGTCACCCGAAAGCCTGCACATAAACGTCCACGTGCCCTCGAAATTTGCCAACTAATCCCCATCAGCCACTTCACGAGGATCAGCCTGTACGCGCGTACATGTCCGTAGGGGGAATAAATAAATGCCCGGCTGGATCGTTTTATATCGAGCTGCTATCTCGACCTTTCTTCCCCGACGGAGAGGCTGTAGAGGCTCTCGCCTTGTAAGGAGTAAGGGCTGCTTATGTACGGCCGCGTGCGTGTATTCATATAAGACCGTTTCCACGTTGGGACGCAGCCGCGTCTATCTTTCGCCCGGTTACGAGCGAAACTTAAGTACTCGCGCGGTTTGATGAATGGACCGTAGGATAGACGGAGCACGTGGGTGGAATTACGGACGATTCGCCTGTCTGGCCTCGCGACGCATTATCGGAAACGCGGGGACGATCTATGCTTCACGATCGTTCCACGATAGAATCGTTTCGATGCCAACATCCGCGGGGCCCCTGAAGTCTGAATCAATGGGAAAGTTACGCAATGACAGAGACGCTTTCCTGGCTACAGCGGCTACGGTTACAGTAGTTTCTTCATTACAGATAGAACACTGGTGGAAATGTTTATTGTGAAATATTTCGTGGCTCCGCGATTGATAAAGAGTGAAAACTTCTAAGTCCGGATTTATTGCGGATTCATTGCCGAAATCTTGCTGTTAAGTTGCGAGACCTCGCAACGTATGAGCAAGATTTCGGCAATGAATCCGCAATAAATCCAGAATTCGCAACAAAAGATATTTGTAAAAAAGAAATATTTGATGTCCCAAGTACTGCCAGTGTCTCTACCATTGATTTGAATTTATTATGCGTAATGAAATAGTTCGGTATTGTCAAGTGAAAACTTCTAATTCCGGATTTATTGCGGATTCATTGCCGAAATCTTGCTCATACGTTGCGAGCGCAATATTGCACGGCAATGTGTGTGCAATATTGCGGAAATGTTGCACAAACGTGGCCATTGCAATATTGCACGGTAATGTGTGTGCAATATTGCCGAAATATTGCACAAACGTGGCCATTGCAATATTGCACGGCAATGTGTGTGCAATATTGCCGAAATATTGCACAAACGTGGCCATTGCAATATTGCACGGCAATGTGTGTGCAATATTGCCGAAATATTGCTCATACGTTGCGAGCGCAATATTGCACGGCAATGTTTCCACAATGTTGCAGGAATATTGCAATGCAACCTGCAACCAAACGGCAACATTGTAATGTACTGCAACGTGTGTACAACGTTCCTGCAACAAAGTGTGCTGTAGGGAAGGATAAAGGGTGAATATATTCCAAGGCACTCTTTAAAAATTAATTTTCCACGCTATATTCTACGAATTCAATTTAGTGTTAAAATTTGCTCTTAGACACTATATTCTAAATAATTCTGTTGCTATTCCTATCATTTCTTAGTTCGGAGATTCCAAGTACAGTATGCAGAAGAAGATAGAAGTAACGTTGACTCTTAGCACGTGAAATGTTATGTGCGAGAGGAATAGTGGTCGAATGGTTGGAATAGTATCGCGTGGCATTAAGGAGCCGAGAAGATATGCGATCTGTAGTGCGTGTTACCAGCTTCAATTTAAAGCAAGAGAAAGTTACGGATCACCGCGAATTAAACGGGTCAAATTGTCGCGGATCGCCATTCCCTTTAACGATCCAATAAAATTCCAGGCTCTATGCGCTTGATTATCCCGTTTCCCCGCGATTACGAACGCTCAGGTGCATCCTGCACGAGGTAGAAGGCCCTGTTTACGATTCCAGTTCCAAGAGACTGCAATCTCTCGCTTCTAAATTCCTTTGTTTGTCTAAATGGATCTCCATAACATTCCGGGTCACCCATTTCATTCGTAATTTTCAGCAACTTTCCACTGTATCCATTTAAATAATCGTCACTATAATTTCTCTATAAAACAGCTGGACGCAAACAGAATATTCTCAGCTGATTCTGCACCACGAAGCCCACAACATTTTACGCTAGAAAAATTCAAAAAGTATCAGAACATGAAAATGAAAGTCCAACTCGAAATAACTACTCGACCTCGATTTACCATCCCTCACGGAAGTAGATTCCTCAATCTACACTTCAACTGGACATATCTCCTCCATCCTTGCGAGCACTCCGCCCCTGAAACCGGCAACCCGCGTCCAGACCATCTAAATTCATCCCGCACCTTCCACCCAGACGACTAGACTGAATTTCCGAAGATCAGAGCGTTTCAGACGCGAACTCCAGCAAATAACAAACTTCTTTGCGACGTACACGCGTTGAATCGCCGTTGAAGAAGCGCAGGAATGTTTACGAGGCTCGGGGCTGGCGTCGGTGTTCTCTTCTAGGAATGTGCTGAGCACCTCGTCGCCGGCTTCTCGTGGAAGATCTTATTTGTAGAGCCAGCTATTATCCGCGAAAAACGCGGCTGAATAATGCTCGGGTTGACGATGTGCCGGCTCCTGCCGCTGGAATACGATGTTTGATGAATGAAGGCGAAGAAGAAGCAGTGAACCAGACGAACGAGGCCTGGCTGGCTGACTTCCTCTCAATGGGACGAGTCGTCTTTTTAAAGGCTGATCTCGTGTCGTTAAGCCTCCTATATAATTCGTTCAGTCGTTTTCGCCGTATATGGACGGGGAACGAATCGAGTAACTCGTATTTATTCGCTTTTTCCCCTCTTCTCCGCATCGCTGCTTTATAATAGTCATGTCCGTGTCGTGTAATTATTAATTCCTCGGTAAAAAAAAATGAATAAATTTCTCCTTTCTTCTTTGCGATGGTTTCTGAAGCACAATGGCACAGCGACGGACGTTTTGCGTTGCGGGGGTTTTAAAGTTGAAGGGGATTAAATTAGAAATACATACGAATTGAGTTGATCATTGTGTCGGGAGGCACGTCAGCACTTGCTGTCGATTTTGAGTAATTTTTACTGCTACTTTTTCGATGGTTAATGATTTTCGTTGCGTTACAAATTTCTTTGGTGAACTTTGGGGCACAGTGAAGGGGGGATATTTAGGGAACTTGTGTCTTTATATTTTTTATATATTTTATAAAGATTCAAGTTTCTGGCGATGAGTTGCTACGTGACTCCAACGCGGCTGATCGAGAAAAGTAGGAGAGGAAATACGCTGTAGTGACGTAATAACGTAGATCAGTAGTAATTGTCGGCTGGTGTGTTATTGATAATCTATTGAATAGCTGATTATAGTGAACAGAAATTTTCTATCGATAGAGGTCCATAAAAGGACATTCTGGTTCGTACTCTATTTCTGTGTATTTCTCGTATCAAGGCTCTCGCAGCGAAACGACACACTATGAATCATACGGTAATTATATTCGTTAATAATACGTTACAACAATCGCTTCATGAATATTTCCTCGTTTCCTGTATCAAGGTTGTTTCCATACGAACGTTCCAGAATCATAAAGTTAGCCATATTCGTCCACCATAACTTTATTACACTCAATATTTCACTTTACCTCTTACAAACGTTGCTCTGTTATTTATGCCGCTTCTGTGCCCATTTTGTAAAATTCGTTTTTATTCATTTGAAGCTGCTTTCGAAGAAGAAACTTTCGTTTCGATTCCTGCAATCGGATTCAGCTGCGGTCAACTTACTTTTTTTTTCTATTCACAGAGTTATATAAATTTATATTAAAGACTCCGCTCAACTGCTCTGCCTCTCCAACAGTTCTCCAATACACATAAATATAAACTATTGTAGATAAATGTGTGGATGAGAATTTTTATTTGTAACATTAGATACTCGCATCTACATAGGCGTTCGATTAAATTTTCATTTAATCTATTATCTCAAAATTACAGTGTGACATAAAATCGAATCTATTTTGGACCAATGTGTCCAGAATTTCAATTATTAGGTATATTTCTTTTTCCATTTCTCGAAACAATAATTTACATAAAAATTCCACCAAATTGAAGCTGCTTGAAATCAGTTTCCTCGAAAACGAAAACTCACGCACACAAGTTCCCATCAACATCATCCAAACATTTTTCAATGAATCCGCCAGGAGTCACTAGGCATCCTGCATTAATCCCAGTCATTTCTATTTACGTAATAATCGATAACCATTTATCGACTTGCCTGTTACTCCCACGCGCAAGTCCAAGCACATATCTCCAAGATGACACGCGGTGATTTACGGACCTGCTGGCATTGTTTAATAACGCGCCGCGTATGAAAGGCACCCGGAAGATTCCACGATGCAAGATATCGAGGGGTTCTGCCATTTGGGATCGTGGCTACATTCCCGAGATAGGCATAGAGGCGAGGTAACGCCGTTCTTCACCCAAAACCAGAAATCCCTAGGTAACACCAGGTGCGCTCACCCAAGGAAGAATCTCTCTTCGTTCGGATCGCTTCGAAGGAATCTTTGGCATAAATAAACACGTATACATTTCGCTGTTCATGTCTAACGAGAAATGTCAATGGTGCCAAACAAAAAGTCTCTAATTAAACATTTTTGCATTCGCAGGAGAGAGTACAGTTGACAAAACAAATTTAAAATTATTTACCTGTTCCGGTTCCTTTTTATCACTACTGAGTGGACATATTCTAAAAAGTTCCTTTTATTGTTAAAAAAAAAAACAATAAGAACCCATTCCACTTATATTTGCAAAATAGTTGCAAAAATTCAGAAAATTCTATACATTACGGGTGGTATATTAATAAGAATAATAATGAAATGTTACGAAGTACGTTTCTAATTTATAACTATCCGCGGTTCGATGCTTGGACTCGAGGGCGATCTATCGCCGGCGCTTCGCCGCCGAGGACAATGCCCTGGGACAGTTTTCTAATCGCAGAGCGGTCTTACAATTAGAAGGTGATCCATCATTCGTCGGTGTCCACGGGCATCGTCGCCGAGTAGCCCAAGTGAAGCCAGAGAGGCCCGAAATACATCTGAAACAGGTGTGGTCGCCTCGTGGAAATAGAATAGGCAAGTTCGCGGATTGGCGTGAGACAACCGGGCGATTTCGTCACGCGATGGGCCACGGTTTCTACGACAAAAAAAAAATATTCTGCCTTACGCAATCCGTGGCTGCCTTTTCGAAATTTCGCCCCGAGACAATGCTGCTCGTCCGTACGCTCGCGATGGATCTCGAGCGACGAGGACGACGTATTGGCCGCGGGTGGGCGAACTCGTTACGACGTCTCATTAGTCAATGTTCTGTCGGTTGGGCGAGGTAAAACGAAATTCTGTTTGCCAGCGCAAGGTTACGGCGAAGTATAATGGGTGTACAGGAACGTCGAAAGGAATACGAATGCCAGGAATAAGAAATTTTCGAGTGAGTTTTGAATGTACCCGGTGTCTCGTTTCAATTGAAACCAGTTGGTCCACAGGGGCACAGTGGCAATTCGGTGGTAAGATTTACTTAAGTGGTCACGTTAGGGGGTTGTGTAAGAAGGTTTATTGTTAGACGAAAATATTTGTGGGGAACGTGGATCGTTAAGCACAATAATTTAAATACACCACCCTGTAGGTCTAAAAGTGTAAGTAAATTTAAAATTTGTTTCCTCGGGTAGGTAATTTTTCAGTGAAATATCGAGATCTTTTTAGGAGAGTTAGGTAACATTTTAACTTTATTTTCGTACATTATTTGTTACTTAAAGTTTTAAAATGGTGGAGTTTTACAATGTTGTCTACCGTCATGTATTTTCAGCTGGCCCCCAGTAGGAAAAGCGACTGGAACATGAAAAATAAATAATTCTTATTTCAACTTAAAGAAAAATAGATTTTTGTCAATGCAGCGTACGGTTTTTATCATTTTTTAATTCGTTCAATTTTTATAAACCTCAAAAGTTGGAGTGTTTCAGTGAACAAAACAAATTTATAATTTAAAATTTTATGGTGTAAAATTAGGGATGTATATTTCGCATTGCGAGGCTCACATAACGCAAGGCATTATCGAGCCACGTATCCAGTGAAAGAATTCGTAAACGATTTTTATCGCAGCACACAGTACTACGTCATTTTGGCTACGAGTCATTTCGGTGACGGTGATTCAAAGGAAGTAGGTTTATCTTGTTTAAAGTTAATCAAATATTTTATACACCTCAACGGTACTCGACCAGTGTAATTTCCACAATGCTACGTATTATCGAGACACGTTGGCATAAAATTTTGAAAATTGTGTTCGGAATGTGACAAGATGTGCGCTGGAAAGTGTATAAGGTTCATTGTTTTGTTTATGCACCTTGTTTTGCCTAGTAATTTGTTTCTTCAACAGTAAGCAAATTTTCTACATCTCCTTTTCCTTTCTTTTTCTTTGACATGAAACCTCTTGTTTCTTCTTTCAACTTCGCGTTGTTTTTTATTTTTTGCTTGGAGACAACACACAATAGCTTTCATCACTACCATCGTCAATCACAAACACGTCCCAAATCTCTCATCAAATACACATGTCTAATTTCTAACCACCGCGTACAAAAATAGCTGTCTTAAATTATCAACGGAATCTTCACAACCCATCTGAACAAATTCTTTCAGAAACACTGTCTTAAACAGTATTTCATTTGAATCTAAAATTCGCCTGTACGAGAGGAGTACCCAATACTCTGCCATATGAAAATTCATTTAGATCTGCCCATGCTTGGAAGTACAAGGCACTGACAGTCGACTCGCAACGAACCACAGCGCATGCCTGAAGTGGGCTTCTTAAATTGTTTCTGCCTGGTTTTGATTAATGAGACGGTGGTCCCCCGTTTGTTCCCGATACCACCTCTAATTGCTGCCTTTCTGTCGACGTGGAGGGCCGGTTTGCATAGGTAAAACGTCGCCCCCCGGCTGGGAATAATGAGATACAGGCTACGAGGGCCATTTACGATCCGCCGTGATCGATGCCATTGGCACGTACGCATACTTATCTGGACCTGTCTCGAAAACGTCCAGCTCCATCATTTTTAATTAAGAGAACTCGTCCCGGCCGATCTCATTTGCTTATCAATGCCGCGATCGGCTCGTAATTACGTGGGCAGAACTAGTTTTATATTCGACAACTACATACTGATTTCAGCGCTTTTTACGCAACTCCCCTTATGGTAATGCGCGCCGATTTTTCTGCCACCGTGAAATGTCGTTCGCCTCCGATACAATCAGAGCAGTTGCTGCGTTCCAAAAGATCGGGGGAAAATGTAGAAATATTCCAAGGCCCCATCCATCTTCGCTGTTTCGTAGAAATGTTGCTGGCTCTATCTCCATGTCTTAATAAGAGGATTCGAGTTCGGTTTATAGTAGCAGATTATAACTCCCACGAGACTTGTGCATTAATATCTAAATTAAATATTTCCCTCGCTCGAACTTGAAACACGGACTTCTCCGTCGTCCATGGATAACGTATTTTAAAAGATACATTTCTCAACTCAATTTCTTACAAGCTCAAAATAATACTCCAAAGCTAAATGAATTTCGATGATTAGAAATTATTTACATTAATCTCACCATGCTTTAATGGACATCCCGCGACGTGGATCGTCGAAGCAGCGAGCGGCGAACGGTAACCGGGGAGGTACAGTAAGAATTTAAGGATAAACAAAACGCATAACGGGCAGAGACGCGGCAGTCGCCGGCGTGGGTGTCAGTATTTTCGTTCTAACCTAATTCAGTAGTTCTAGAGTTACACGGTGGCTTCCTAAATATAAAATCTAGCGCGCGGTTCGCGCTGTAAAACGCCCCCGACGCCTTGCGCGCCTGTTTTTTGCGCGGAACAATGCGCGCCCGCGGAACGTTTCCTGATGGGTTCCATTATGAGTCACATTACGAATTCAAGTCGCCGAGGATAGACGATCGAGCTTGATTTTAACTTTCCCTCTCGTAACTATCGCGGGGCATATTAATTGCCAAACGAAAGATGGAAGATGCAATTATGGATTCTCTTTTCTTGGTTGCAGTTGCACTTGAAGGGAAGTATGTTGAGGACTGCTTTACGTTCGTAGCTTTCGTGTACAGTGATGGGAAGTATTGGCGTGAGTTTTGGGTCACTGAATTTAGGACAGCAAGCGATGGAATTATCGTGAATTTGATGGTAGCGGAGAATGATATTCTGGAGTTTATGGTAATGAGAATTGGAGTGGAGAATTCTAAGGTTATTCGGGGTAGAAGTGGTGACTTGTGGGATAAGGAATTTTAATATGACGAAAAAGGGAACTTATAAAGTAGTGAGGCCTGAGGAATAACACAGAAAATAAGTTAATGAGTAAAGGTACGTCTACGCGACGACACTTTTGTATCTAGATCAAGTTTCTTTTGTGTCTAGCTAGAGCTAGTTGTAGTGTCTACAGTCTAGCTCTAGCTGCAACTCCCGCGATGATAGGTCGAATTCAGCGTCGCGGACTGCTCTAGGCAGTTTCCAATCTTCCGGAAATTATTTTGAGTGTCGTATACACTTGATCTGGACACAGAAGTGTCGTCGCGTAGACGTACCTTAAGGGGGTATTCTGGTCTGACGAGGCGTTTTCGTCGCGTTATTTCGGAATTTTTTTACAAAGAACCCATCAATTTTATTATTATTTAGTTTATTGCTACATGTTTATTGATGTTTGAACTATCTTTACAAATTTTGTCAATGGAAAAGAATTAAAATCAAACGCAGTTGACTGTTTTAAAGTAATGGTGAAAAAAAAACATGGTGTCACGGTGTCCATGATTGGGCTCGTTCTAGTGATCTATAACAAAAAATGAAAAGAGATTCTATATCTGTATGCCTGTGGCTTTCGCCCCTACCAGAATGATAAAAAAATATTGAAAATTAAGCAAATGGCGGCGGTTTGAAAATTAAGTTTCGATTTTCGCACAATTTTTCAACTTTAAAGGTCTGTGAAAGTTTAAAAACAAAATATTTTATCATAATTCTGGTAGGGACGATAGCCACAGGCATACAGATATAGAATCTCTTTTCATTTTTTGTTATAGATCACTAGAACGATCCCAATCATGGACACCGTGACACCATGTTTTTTTTTTCACCATTACTTTAAAACAGTTAACTGCGTTTGATTTTAATTCTTTTCCATTGACAAAATTTGTAAAGATAGTTCAAACACCAATAAACATGTAGCAATAAACTAAATAATAATAAAATTGATGGGTTCTTTGTAAAAAAATTCCGAAATAACGCGACGAAAACGCCTCGTCAGACCAGAATACCCCCTTAAGTACTTCTATGCTCGCGAGACTTGCAACTTCACCCTGCTGTAAGGTAAATGTACCAATACCCGGCCGCTGAAGGGGCTTAAGGAATAGCGGCAAAGTTTGTCTCCTAATTTAATTTGTAAAACCATCATGAAATAAAAAAATGTTGTTGAAATGTTGAAGATAACACAATATTATACTATTGGAAACTGAAAAAAAAAAGTTTATGTATTATAATAGACGTATTTATTAATGAAAATACGAAAACATGCAGATGTCCCAGTAAGCGGACCACGTAAAACTGCATGTCCCAATACCTGAATTATATCGTCCCAGTAGTCGAACATTTAGACTTGTTTAAAAAAATATTAATTTTCTTGCAAGTTTAACCATCTTAAACTAAATTTAAATCAATTTACTATTATAATAATGTATTATTATAATATATATATAAGAAATGCAGTCAATATTTTCTTAGTAAATGAGTGGCGTTTCTTAACGGAAGCCATAGAAATTTCTCGAAATCTACTATGCGTAGGAAGTGTGTTACAAAATAATTATTTCTATCTAACGATTTTCAATTTTCTATAATAATGATTTTAATTAATATTGCTAAATACTTATGCATTATGGTACTATTTTTTTTTCTAATTACATTAAAAATTAAGCTTAAAAATAAATAAAATTCGCATTGTTGTTCAGGCACTGGGACATGGCCGGGCACTGGTACATTTACCTTACAGTACTAAATAATGAGCGTACTGTAAAACCCCAAGCTAGCAGATCCTTGCAAATAATTCCAGCAGTTCCGAAGTTCCGCGGAACAGCTCCAGCTTGATCGAACCCTCCAAACTCTATAAAACATCCACCGCAACTACTCCCTAAATCGTTCCAATTCATCAAAACATTCTAACTAATTTCCAATCCCACCAGTATTCCCATCTTCGTGTATTTCTACACCTCAACTATCTGCGCTCTCGAAAACAGAAAAATCCCCCGTCCACCGCGACTACGTTGCAGCGATACCGATTTACTCGCGCCTGGAGCATCAAGTCCACCAAGCGAGCCCAGCCTGCCCATAAATACCCAGCAGAAATTACACAGAGAGGAATAAACCGGCGATGGTCCGCGCCAGCGTCCATTAAGCATCGGAGCTAACGATTCGGACAGCCATATTTTCTCGAATTAGCGGGCATGGCGATCGGAGGTGGGTTCGCGTGGACGTTGCGCAGCGATCGCGAGCCTCTTCGCGATGGGGGGACCCGATCGACACGAGTGGGACACGGGAAGGTGGGCATCGAGCCGTGGGGTGGGAGAATTTCCACACCGAGGTACCTGCCAATCGCGATCGCCGGGTCTTACCTGCGGCCACAATTGCCCATGCATCCAGAGACAGATTGCCACGTCGAAATAATAGCGGCGCGTTTTGCCCCCGCCCGGCATCGGTCCGCGGCCCTTTTCCCCCGGCTCCGGGCGACCTGTCGGTGACATTTACATTCGGACATACCAGCCGGGAAAAGTTTTACAACCGGCGTCTCTCGATCGTCCAATCAAAGTTCCAGCGGGGGCTTGTGCAAGTGAGCGCGCGGGCATTATACACGCCGGCCCCGTATTCGACGTGTCTCTTTTTGCCCGGCTTCCTTCGGGGAGATCGTTACTATCGCCGCTGCTCCGTTATGCCAAAAGATCGCTGGGGGAACGGTTTCTTTCGGTTGGTGGAAACGCGTTGCGCATTACGCGCTCGGTAAGAAGTTGGCTAGGTTTGAATAATGGGGCTGCTAAATGAGGTGTTTGAGGATATTTGCTGGGGGGAAGGGGCGGGGGGTGGCGAGGTTCGTTGGAGGTAATTAATTGGAGTGATGGGGGAGAAGGAGTTGCAGCGGTTGTGGTTGGGAAAGAGGCACAGGTGTGGGGGGTGGTGAGAGGTGTGTGCAAGGTGGAGGAAGATGCTCGATGGGGGAGAGAGTTGGTTGGGTGTGGATGGCGGTGGTGGTGGTTGATTGGGAAGTGAGTCGTTTAAATGTGGAAGGTGAAGAAAGATGGTTTATTGGGATGTGAGTTACGGTGGGTGGCCAAATTATTATACTCAAAGAAAAAGGTTTGAGATTTTGTAAGTTTAAGCGATGGGATAAAATAGATGTCTCGTTTTTAATGTTATAATATTATTTTTTAATACTAGTATATGTATTTAAGAATGCAGATTAAATGGTCCATGCGAAAAGTGTAGTTCCAATTTCGATGGTAAGGGAAGATGGTTGATTGGGAACTCACTTGCCGAACCTTTTGTCGGAGATTAAAAAATATGATTGATTCGGAAGTGAATCTTTCGAATCTGGAAGGTGAAGAAAGATCCAATAGAAACAGAATCATCCTAAATTGGAAAGCCGAATCTAGTCGAGCTTGAATAGTGAAGTTAAATACTTCACCCTGTGAATTCCAGAAAAACTGCACATTATTATCTATCAATAACAGTGGGGGACAAACGAAGCATTAGCTATAGTAACAATTTTTTTACCACTTCAAGCCGAGCGAATGAACATATACGCACACCTTTCACAACTAAATACTCAACCCTTACACCCAAAGGAGCTTACAGAGTCCCCGAGACCTCTTCGGCATCCGAATAACCGAAGAGTGCTACAGAAGAAGTGTTTCATCATAACCATTCGATACGGTCATTCGTCACAACTGTCATCGGCTGACCAAAGTCACTTTTACCATTTCATTCAACTCGTCGCCCCTTCTCCAATATACTCTCTACCAGCGTCTATCCCATATATGGCGCCCTTTTGCTCGTGTTTAATAGAAAACGCCCACGCGTACTCCAAAAGCGTGTACCAGTTACGTCACTGTCGAATTATACAGCCTGCGCAGCGATAATTCCCTGGAATAGTTTGCTCGAGGGAAAAGGTACGAGCCGTTTAACGGTATCGGCAGTGGGGCAAGGCGCTCTTTTTCAGATTTCAACGGCGCGTGGGCGTTCCAATTGGCCTAACCGTCAGGTGGCCCACCGTTGGCGCACAGGAAATACCCGTTTTCTCCTCTTTAGTCGTCGGAAAAGGCTGGGCTCGACCGTCGGATCCGCCGGTATCGCGCGAATTTGTTTTCGAAAGCGAGCAACGTCGAACCCCACGAATATCGCGGCGTTACGTAAAAAACAAACAGAAGGAAGAGATAAATACGGCGAGCAGCATCGGATGTAAGAAAGAAAGAAGAGGAGGCAGGAGAAGGAACGGAAGAAAAAAAAATATGGAATGGCAAGGTGAAAGCTGTGTGTACTCTTTTGATGGAAATCGACATCTGTTTCCTGCGTTGAAACGAAGAAATATCTCCGCGCGGCGTGCCCAATAAATTTGCAGCCGTGTACCGTGGCACGCTCGATGCATGTTATTAAATTTTTACGCCCGATAATGATCCTTGTTCGACGAAGAGAAAATACGATTTGTATCTGCGTTATGGGAATTATAATTCCGCGCTGCCTACGTCGGAGGAAATTGACGGTCTGCCTGTGGACATTTTTTTCAGCAGGCCATTCAATAGAACCGGGCGGCGCGCGTTGCGCGTGCGCGATTAACTTGAAAGACTATTGTTGCTCAGTGTCGTTTTAAAATTCATTTCTATGCAGAGTAGGCTGTAAAGATAAGGAAAGGGATAAACGTGAGAAGGTATTTTGAATTGTTAACGTTTGAAGATTAATATACAATAATTAGAGAAGAGAATTCTATTTGCTTGGAACTAATTAACCGGTTAACTGGCACGGTCCTTTTCACTATTCGGGCCCAAACTGGTACCATCGAATAATTAAGTGAATCACACAAAATTTGGTATACAGGGGTTTTTTGAGTCGCTGAACCGATTCCGGGGATAATTTTTTTCATCTGACACCCCCAACCCCTAAAAAAATAGAAGTTAGGGGTGAGTTTGTCAATTCTTTACTAAACCTTTTTTTATTTGTGAAGTTTTCTTGTCTATAATTCGATTGCAGCAGTTACTTTTTTCAATGCCACCCCCAACCCCTGAAAAATAAGGGTTTAGGGGTTTAATTTTTTAGTTTTTTTATTTTCTACGAAAAAGTTTCGAATAATTTTATACCTGAATTCTTCATCCATAAATTCCACCGCAAGTGCTTTTTTTTGATCCGCGATCCCAAAAACCCCTATATACAATTTTTCTATATCCCGATAGTATTTCAATATCTGGCGGCCATTTTGGTTCGCCATTTTGAGTCTGCCATATTGAATTTTACAATTCCAATGCCAAATTCAGATTCAGCGACCCCAAAAACCATTACATACCAAGTTTCATTCAAATCGGTTGAAAAACAAAAAAGTTATTCCATTTGATCATATATGATACATTGCCAGAATTGGCCAGATTTTTGTTTGATCATATATGATACATTGCCAGTTAACCGGTTAAATGCTCAGAGGTAAACGCGCAAAACATTCTTCAAACGTCCACTGAAGATTTTCAAATTTCCAAGTCCATAGATCCTGTTTCTTGCGTCAGCTCTTCTGCAACCGCGGGCTCCGCTCAGAAACGCGAAAGGGAACAAAGAAAATTGCACGCAACCGATGGAATACATTAACAGCTACCATTAACGTCGGCGATTGTCCTTAATTAACACGGCGTAGAGAACCAAGGAACGTCGTGGAAAAAAAAAATTACGACCTCTTAGAACGTCGTATTACGCTTTCCATAACACTTAATCCAGTCGGGCCGTAACAATTAATTCGTTCCCCGCAAGGGCCCCTGGAGAACACGAAACGGCATGGGTTCGTGTGCGTTTTATTATCTCCGGAGACATTCCACGGATGAGGACGCGGATTTGCATACGATCAACCTGCATCAGCGCAAAATCGGTCCATTATGCGCTCTCGAAGACCATAAACAAGTTTTCGACGTTTGCCAGTCGCGGCTGCATTATCGAGATTACGTCCTTCGAGTTTGACTCGTGCACTCTTTTCGCCGTCGAACCGGTTCAAACGCACCATCCCTCGTCATACCGCTGGATAATTAATCCACCGGAGCTGGGTCGTAGAGTAACTATCGATAATCGGCATTGTAGTTCGCGTGGCATTTGATTTATCCATGTAAATTGGTTCTTCTTAGGCTCTGATCGTTGCACTTATTTAGGGGAGACTCTGATTTCTCATCAGTGATAATAAGTTTGAATGGGTCTTTTGTTCGACTTTTTAGTTGTTAACAGGGACATTATTCTATGAATTATAAAAATTCCCAAAATTCAAGCTTTCATCACAGAAAGTACAGATTATTCTACATCTGTAACAAGAAACTCTTTTATTCAAACATTGATCCAGTATCTCCCCCGAATCGGAGTCCACAGCTGAAACGAGACTATCAACGCAATGGTGGCGTGAACCCAAAACTTTTGTTCTGAGATTGTGGCTAATGAAATTATTAACGTTCTAAACTCGTTGCTTTAATTTGGATTTTTAGATACATAGGTATGATATTTTAAAAAATATAATTGCTAAAGTGTATATTATTAGTATACATATAGCTGTAGAGTAATGTGGGGCAAGAGTGCGCACTTAAAGTTTAGACTTCTCTAAAATCCTTGGTATTACCACGATAGTCATATCGTTTTGTGAGAAATAATTACTATCCCTTATTATTCGATAGGCAGTGACTTCATGTAAATTTACCTGTCACAACTTATATAAAATAAATATTTCCAAACAGTGTCAAATGCGAACTTTTACCCGTTATGTGGGGCAAAAGTTCGCATATTATGGGGTAAAAGAACGCAACGAGAAATATCCAAAAAATGCGGATTAAAAATTAATAACAAAAATCAAAAGCTGAGATCAGCGTGGCTCAACTATCACAACCTCAAAATTTAGCAAACTCTAGAATTAAAATAAGTTTAATGAAGATATAACACCCGTCAAATTATTTGGGGGCAAAAGTTCGCATGCGAACTCTTGTCCCACTGCATTGTGTGAACTTTTGCCCCCACAGCTACTTTTACATTGTTTAATCAATCCTGTTATCTGTGAGGAGAATTGAAAACTTCTATTAGCACTTTTTAATAGAAGAATTTCAGCTCTTTCAGACGGCATATTAATTAAAATATTTACTGATCAATTTATAGGAATAATATTGACATAGATAGAATAATATTACATCAGAACTAACGAATTCAGTACTTATCGCATTGTAAGATAACAAACCGAAACACAGCCACGGAATTCGACATTAGTGACTCTACCTTGATTGACAATTGACTGCCAATCACCATTGGCAACTGCCACAACTCAAACCATGAAATTGGCATGGTGCGAACTCTTACCCGCTGCGAACTTTTACCTACCTTTACTCTAAATGTATGAATATTGGAGAATTGGTATCGCGCGACGTAAATCAACAAAATGCTCAGCGCAAAGTCACGTTTTTGTGCTGCCATTTAGAGGCTTTTGGAAGGTTGCTCAGGCCACTAGGATAGAATTAAAATTTTGCTGTATAGAGGTGGTTCAGGCTGAAATGTCAATCCACCCAAAATTTAGGATTGGGGCACTATTGCGCTGATAGGCTCATCAAAAACACACCAACGCCCCCAAAGAATCATAAACCACATCTACTCTACAGAGCATATCCCTGAAAGCTCTAATCCACTAGCTCTCAAGTATCTAAAATCAAACATCCCCGCCTAACAATCGCTCATCACAGCTGTCAGAAGATGACAACACGTCCATTCCTGAGCAGCAGCCTCTCAGTCGACCAAGCAGACGCATAATCGACCGATCAAATCATCCGAGGGTGCAGAGAGTGGAGGTCCAGCTGGCATTTAATTCGCGTCCGCATCGATACCGCCGCCGTGGCTACTGTCGATAGGGAACCGCGAAGGTGCTCGCACACAGGCTGGAGAGCTTGCGCGGCTGCGGTGCCCGATATCGTGGAGGCGTACATTATATCCCGCATAGGTTAAGCCAGCCCGCCTACTTGCTCGACGTGTCCCAATACCTGGCAGCGATATGTCAACAGCTACTTTCCACTCGGCGTCCTGGCACCAGGTTTTATCGGCGACGCGCGACGTAGCGGCATTATGCCGACTACTCGGCCATGGCGACAGCCCCAGCGCACACAGGACGGCTGACAAGCTGCCGTTTTAACGTACGATTACGCTGCGGCCGGGAAAAAAAGAGAAATCATTGTTACCTTTCGCGTCACGTACGCTCCACGCTGAAAACTTAAGTCGATCGGCTCTGAACGCTTGCTGCGTGAGCTCCTCTCGAAGGTGGGGCAGGCACGCCGCGGAAGGGTTCGCTGTCTGTGGATAACTTCTGAAGGGGGGACTCAGGCATTGGAGATAAATTTTGGGAGTGTGTTTTACTTGAATTGGGAGTGGAGGAAGGTAATATAATCGTGGAGCTGGAAACGCTTTTTAAGAGACGAATATCAGTGGAGGATTTAACGGGCCGATGAGCAGTTGCCGCCTGGGCCGCTGCCCAGAAGGCCCCACCCCGAGAGGCCTAGCTTGAAAAAAAAATTATGATTTTATCCAAACACTATATTTTTTTTCTGTACTAGGTACTCACTTAGCCCGTTGTTATTAAATTACCTATCTCTTCGTTTTCCCGGAAAAAATGGGCCCCTCAGAACGTTTGCCACCTGGGCCTTTTTCCATAAATCCGCCACTGACGAATATATATTTGTGACAAGGGAACATGCCCAACCCGGAAATTCGAAAAATTCTGAAACTTTGTGAATACGTAGGGTATTTCCTACCGATTACAGCGCAATTTTTCTTTGCTGCCCAAATTCACTCTAAGGGGGTGTAATAATTGACCCCTGAAAATCCGGTTATTTTCCGATTTTGTGTTATAACTCGTGAAATGTAAAATAATTGATTTTACCAAATGGTAGATTTAATTAAAAGAAGTAACTTTAGTCTTGAAACTTTTTTCTATCTCTTACAGTTCGCGAGTTATAACACAAAGGCGGAAAATAGCCGAGTATTCAGGGGTTAATTTCACCCCCCTTCGAGTGAATTTGGGCAGCAAGCAAGAATTGCGTTGTAATCAGGAGGAAGTCCCTTATATATTCACAAAGTTTCAGAATTTTTCGAATTTTCGGGTTCGGGATCTTCCCTTGTGAGTTCGTCGTTAACACTTTAAGTTGCGCGAGGTTTTGAAAATACCCCTTTACCTGGGTTTCTGTTCAAAGTGAACATTCAGTTCAGCACACCCTCGGCGTGAGAGCACGCCGGCGCCACTCCAAGTGTTAAAGTAATTGCTGAGTAAATGTTGCAGTTAAACGAAGGTATATTCTTGAGAGATCGCACTTGGTCCGATGCACCGTTGTAGGAAACGCGACTACTCTAACCCCGGTCGAGCGCTCAGGGCTCATTAACCCGCGAGCCAGCGCGTTACGTTGGACGTGGCACCGGTCGCCGTGGTCGTGGAATGTCAGCTTTCGGGCGTGAATATTAATCCACGCCTAACCGAAGAACATTCAGAACGATCCAGTTCGCCAATGGAACTCCACGATACGCATTCTCGTGCTCGATTTTTTCTTTCGATCGCGGCGTTCGAGGGATTTCAGGGGAAACGATAATTCAGCGAACGGGTTCGTTCATCAGCCCCGACTGTTAAGTAACGATTCGTGTATGCGCTACGATAGGTGAATGCGCTGGATTCTTAGGCGCAGCTGTTAATCATCGAGGAATTCGCGGGAAAAATGGCGAATACGTTACGCGTGGCGCGCCTCTGCGCATGTGTCTCTCTTTTTTCACTCGGTTATGGTACTGATTAATTGTTCCGGCGTTGAATTCTGAGGCGCGCGGGAATAGGCACGATTTATCGATGTTGCTCTACTTTATGCCCGAGCAGATTTTATCGATCATTAGGGCCGTTACTGAGCAGGCATATTTGTGACTCCTTGACTGGTACCTTGGGCATATTCAGTGAGCAAAAGGGAGAGATATATTTTTTCCGACAATTCTCTTTCTATTTTTAAAAGAGATTTGGGAAATGATGGCGGCGTAGGGTGGAATTGGATGATAGTGCTCCTATGTAGACAGCTTTCTTTACTTTAAAGAAGCTGAGAAGAACGTCCTATGGGTAGGCAAAAATTGCACACTTCGATGGTCTCGTTTTTCAGAATGATAACTTAAACCGTCTCTAATTTTATATGGGGTTCATTATACTTCAATTTCAGAAAAATCCTTAGTAGGGGAGACCGGGGCAAAGTGAGACGGAAAAAGTTTGAAGACGAATAAAATTTTTCCCTTTCAATAAAAATGTGTGCAAATAGATTTATAATATAATTTGAACATTACTATTGATAAATGCTGAATAGCAATACTTATAATAAACTCGAAGTATATTGAAATTCAGTTTGTAAAAAAAAATGCAAAATCGACCACTTTACCCCATATATGGGGTAAAGTGAGCTACTATCTGGGGTAAAGCGAGCAGAAATAAAATACGTGTTTTAATGAAGGATATATAATTATAAAATTAACTTTATTAGAAGTTTTAAACTATTTAAACTATTTTTTCAAAAATATATTTCATTAATACAAGTTTAACATTAATAATTTGTACTTTGAAACTTTGGTCTTTGTGTAAACTCATTTTCAGAAGAAAATGAGTTTTTAAAGGAACTTTGGTTACATGAACAGTCTGACATATTATAACTAAAACACATACATACATAATTATTAATAAAATACGTACTTTTACATCTAAATAATTTTTTTAACAAAAACATTATATATCTTTCTATCACAATTTTTTTTTCAAATGGGCTTCAAGAATTTTTGGCAGACAGGTTTCACATAAAAATAACGATGTTTTAATAAGATGCTTAACGCAGTCTTCATGAGCCCATAAATTGCACTCCTGCTCATTCTATTCTGAAAAAATAACCTATAGTTAATTATGCATGTAACAGGTTTCGTAGGTTATAATATTTATAGGTAAAAAAATGAATTAATTTATTGACGTAATGAAAAAAATTAATTCAATTATTAACGTAATGAAAGAAATGAATTAATTTTTTGATCTAATGAAAGAAATGAATTAATTTTTTGACGTAATGAAAAATATGAATTTATATTACCTGATATGTTGACAATAATTATTTGCGAGGACGCTGCAACCACCACACCGCGTCGTTTCTCAGCTAGCTGACAGGTTGGTTAGGTTATTGCGCACATCACTCGCGCATCTTTTCTTTGCACCTCAGTTTACCCCGGCCACTTTGCCCCGAATGTGTACTCAGTGGAAAATTAATTATTTAATAATGTTAGGATTAATGTTTTCTCAAACGCGTGTACATGTATGTGTATAAGCGTGTTATAAACACGCAGAAAAAAAACGAGTTAAAATAACACATTTAAGACTCATTTATCCAAAAAGCTAAATTGAAAAGAATACCAATTGGAAGGCTCTAAAACTTCATTTTTCATTTTTTAAATGAATTTCCATTTTTCGATACCTGAATGTGCATAATTATCATTGTAGTATTACACACATTTATTACGTCACCCAAATTTGTAAATATATTCTATTGTTAAATAATAAATTAAGGAAGCTCATTTTACCCCGGGGTTCACTTTGCCCCGGTCTCCCCTACTACCTGAAAACAGATTAACAAGTCATTAAACTTCGTACTCTATCTTAAAGAATTCAAGGGGGAGTATTATACGAATTATTTTCGTTACAATTACAATTACTTTACCAATTTTTGATGTTCATTACCTAGTTACTTTAACTTCTGAATAATACTTCAAACATTTACTCGCAATAATCCAATCATTTACTCACTTCGACAGAAGGTGGACTTGAATGCCACCAGGAAAACATGTCGATAGGATTGAATCATTTCTTCGGAAGGCTGTTTTGTAAGATACATTCCTACGGGCGAACCATTTGTAACGCGAGGTGAATCGGCGATTTCGAATGGCGGAGCGTCTTTAGCGAAGAATCGAGGAGATACGCGGTATTTTTGCTGTGTTATTTCAGTTTTACAAGCGGCAATGGTGTAAGGGATTCACGTACACTCGACTTTTGGGAGCTACTATTTTCGATTCTCGTTTATTTCGTAAACACCCGTACCTCACATAGGCAAACCGGCGCGGCGGGCGTCTCGGGCGATTCGCGCGACTGATTTGTTGGCAACACTTGAGATGGTCGATTTCTTGCTCCCATTTATCCGGTTGCTGCACAGTCGTCTCGGGGACGTAATATCCTGGATGAAGCCAACTGAGTGTTACAGTGTTTTCTGGTATTTGTGGATCCACTTTTTCGCGACTCGTCTATGCATGCATGGAATTACCTGCACTCTTACTTTCACGAATACCCTTTCATGTATACGACGATGACTTTTTATTATTAAAATATAGATTCTGCTTTTACTACTTTTCATGCCAACCAGGAATAATTTCCTGTACCAACGATTGAGGACTTTCATTGGTAACGATGACAAATTTGATTTTGATTATTTCTCGTAAAGAACCCAGAGTTATGCATTACGTTGTGTATCCACACGTAGGCGACCACTGAGTGTTTTTAATCAGCTAAGTTTAATCACTTTCCATTACGGTGCCAAGCAAAGTACTCGCCGCGGAGGGAAGAGGGAAGGGAACAAGAGAGTCGAGAAAGAGAAGTGGCTAGCACGCAGTTCGATTCCTGCTTAGTGGTTCGCGGGGTTAAATATACCCGGTGTTTGCATTGCAAATCGAATAACAAAGATATCGGTAGAAAAAAAAAGGAAAGGAAAACAATGTGTTGCAAATCAATCAGAGTGTTACGCGCGGAGAATATTTTTCTGCTCTTTCTCTCAAATCTTTTTCGAGCTCGCATCTGGGTAAGGAAAACGCCCTAGAACCCCTTCTGTTATATCTCAACTAATGTGGGGAGCATGATGTCGACCAGCTGGGTAGCAACTAGAAACAGGAGCATGACGCGAGCACTTCTAAAGATCTCCTTGTATGGAGGTTTTTAGTGAATCCCCCACTCATTTGGGAGCTATTTAAACCCTGTAACTTCAACCCTTGCTGGTTCAGCACTGTATAGTTACGCGTAGAGTCGTGTATCAGACTCGTTAAGTGTTGGATTTTCGAACCTACAGTTAACCCTACAGAATCCGCGAGTTCGGTTAATATTCTACTTGGCCATTTCCTCTAACTACTCTTAGAACCCGCGTCGCCAGTGCGCCAGCGCCGTGCAATAATTGGTAATTTAACTTTTTCATTATTCATCCCGACACTAAACACTTGGCCTCAAAAGACTGACTTTTTATATACAGAATAGTTATTTATTGATAAAATCGAGGAAATTATTGAAACCTGTATTCCCGTACCATTGGCACGGAATTTAAATTTAAAGTGGAACGAGCCTATTAAGAATTGTAAATGGAATAAAATGGGAGTAAAACGATCACTGAACTCGTACTGCCTTAAGGGGACTAGGCAGTCAAATCCCTCGAAAATCAAGTATTTTTTGCGAATTAATTACAAGGAGATGAACGCAAATTGTGACTAGTACGTTTGGGTAATGTTTATTAATACTATAAACAGTAAAAAAGAAATGATTTGAATATTATATACATATGTATGAAAGCGCTACAGTCGTTTGACATGTAGGCGTTTTTTTTTTGGAGCCGCTGTAATTTTGCAGTGATTCTGGCCGTAAGAAATTTAATTGTGAAATATCCTCTGAAATTTATTGTTTGCCCTGGCTCCTATTCTGTCCTGAACCTATGGAATAAGAAAAAAAATCAAAATTATAAAAAATGGTGGCTGCAAAGCGGCAAATTTTAAAGAAACGTCATTTTTCGCCAGGGAAAAGAGCCATTCTATTTTTTTTTTTGACAAACCAGGAGTTTTTACAGACTTATGCGTAGGTTCAGGTCGTAACTAGACATGTTTCATATATGCTGAATTTTTTTCAAATCGACTGATACCTCCGTTTTTTCCCAATCACTGCAAAACAAAGAGGAAATATGATTCCGAGAAAAACGCGCTTAAAGTTTCGGAAGAGGAATCTAGTCTACCTGCGTGCGCCCAGAAACGGTTTATGGCGCGCTCGACCTCTTCGGCTGTAAAATCCTCAATTTTGCGAATTTTAACATAAACCAAACGGCATTTTAATCGGGAAGGGTGGTACTTTCGAAAAATGCAACAAAAAAAAATTTGAGTTTCTGACTGCCTAGTCCCCTTAATACATGGCAGCTGATATGAAAAGAGTAGGATCACGCTGAACCAAGACGATTCAACACTTAGGACACGAATGGATTTCTGGACCCTTTGATTTCGAACTTTATTCCACACTTATCACCGGTAAAACTGTACCATTCAAAGATTTCTATTGTATTTACAACTAACATAGATAAAGCTTGGAAATTTGAGAAAGACCGAGAGCGGGTGTAAGTTCGCTCCATGACAAAGTGTTAAGATGCTAATTCATTTTACAATGCAAAGTACAAGCAAGATGCAGTAGGTATTTATGACACAGTAAAAAGTACAAACCGTGGAAACATTTGCTTCAGAGAAATGATCGACTTTAAAAACGAAGGAAAACAAGAGACGCAAGGAAAGCGAAGAAAAAAGAGCCACCAATCCAAGGAAGACCGCCTCTCGCCTACAACCAGGAGCACAGAATAAGAAGATACTTTTCATAACACATAAACCACACTCCAAATAAAACACAGAACATAGTAGCCTCTCAGAAGCCACACTGATGAAAAATTCAACTGCAAAAAAAGTAAAAAAAAAGTCGCGCACTATTTGTGTGCTGAAACATCAGGATTCTGAAATTTGGTGAATATGGAGTGGATCAGTTTTCAGGGGATCAAACTCCTAACCATAAAGTTGTAAAACGATCCAGAAGGTGGAAGCGCGGAAGGGTGGAAGGGGTCGAGTACGGCCGATAAAGGGATGGCAGCGAAACATTATCCAGCGACAGGGTACACGTACGAAGAGGAGGTAAGCGTCGGAGGAGGAAAAAGACATGTACGTGGCGGGCGATGAAAGATCGAAGGCGAAGGAGGCTGAAACGGCGCGAGCCGGGGGTCGAAGGGGGGAGGATGAGGTTCGGATGTCTGCTATTACAGAGCAGCTCCGTGGTCACGGCGCACGGCCCGATATGGAGCAATCTCAGATTTCCATCCGCCCAAATCAAGAATATACGCCCTCGCCTCCGCTCGCTCTCTTCTCCCTCTAAGGGGGAGCTCTGCTCATCTTCTTTGCCACCGCCGCCGTCGCCGTCGCTGTCGTCGTCTTGGTCGTCTTCGTCGCCCGCCCGGCGCGGAGGTGGAGGCGCTGCTCGGGGTTGGTGCGACCGCGCTGGTAACAGTGCCAAAACTGCCTCAAAACGGACTGCTCCGCTCTCTCGGCCCATCTCTTTCTCTCCCCCTTGATTTTCCAACCTTCTCCCCCTCTCCGCCCCGTTCCCCCTGCCCGGCGCTCTATCGCCGCCTCCCTGGTCCCTTCTCGCGAGCTGCTCCCGTCCTCATCTTCCCTCTCGTATCGGTCTTCTCCTCGCACGCGGTTTCACCCGTCCCGGACACGTGCCCTCTATACGCTTCTCACCTTCCTGCCTACGACCACCGTCTCCGCTCCGCGGCCGGTTCACCCGCGACCGCTCCCGTCCACCGTTTTTCCCGCTTTTCCAGCTGGCCGACCCGTGGCCATCGGCGGGTGCCACTCCGCGGGTGAGACAACAAGTGTCCGGCCGCGAATCGCGTGATACGCCGCGGGTTCATCGTACCTCTCGCGATTGCTGCGTGCGCGCATAACCCGACGGACATACGTCGCCGCGAGTGAAGGTACTGACACCTGAAGAGGATTGGCGAGATCGGTGGTGTCGAGAGGAAGCTCCTAGAGCAGGACACAGCGGACTGAATTTGGGTACCTGCTCCGTTTGGGCGGCGAACGCTCGAGGTCCGCCGACCAGGATTTACTAAGAAGGAAGATCCTCCAGCAGCGCGCGTTCATGTTGCCGGAAAGCACGTTTCCCGTCACAGGTAACTCGAGACAGCGCCTAGATTATCGCAGTGCAGGAGTCTGCTTTCCTCGTCCGCATGGCGCGGCGACCCTGCGTGTGGGTGTGTGCGCGCGTTTGGGGGTGTGTGCTCGTAATCAGGCCAGTGGATCACGGTCCCACGGTGTCGTCCGATGCGATTCGATGACGACCTTCGTGGAGCCTGCGACGCTTTAAAATTTAAATTCGGAGATACGCGTATTTTTACCAGCGTCCTCTTCAACGCGATCTCCCTCGCGTCTTTAAACCAGCATCGACGATGCTCCTGCCTCAACATTCATCATCCCCCAAGTGTCATCTGACACCTCCGACGTACGGGGATGATATCGAAGAAAGAAAATCAGATTCCCTCGCGTTTCCACCCTGCCGCCGTGTCGCCTTGACATATTCCTGAGCATTGCAGCTGACTTACCGTTTTTAACCTACTTGCGCCCCTGCCAATTGAGACCGAACACATGCTCGCCCGCGTCCCTCGTGCTGCCGTTCACCACGAATCCGTCCACTTGTTGCCTGTAATTGTGTACGCTGGTCGCACCCGATGGAAAATGTTCGCGCCTCTGCATCCCCCAGTCCTCCGCGAATTTCTCTCGCCCTGGTACGCGATCTTGCTCCGCGTTTCCCACCGCCGGCGGAGCTGCTGGTCAGCGCGAGCAGAATTCGGCCAGCAAACCTGCCCGGTGGATCGAGTGTCGGCCCGTTGTGCTCCAGGCGTGTCGGGGCGATTGGAAGCCGGTGTCGGCTCGCGTTTAATGGCCACGGGACGTAAATGGATCCCGAAGATAGGGAATAAAGGTAGCAGGAGGGCAGAAGGCTTGGCGCGGGAGCACGGCGAGCCGTACGAAAGTGTCTCGACGGGCGTAGTCGTAAAGATACACCGCGCCGCGGGCCCGTCATCCATAATCCCAAATATGGAGTGAGAAATTTGAGAGAACCGAAAATAGTGGCGCCACGCCAACCGCTAAAAATAGCCAAAAAATAAATTGTAGTTACGCGGCCGCCTGCATCATTCTATAACTGGTCTTCAATGAATCGGGCCACCTCCCGCGCACACGCCGTTATTAATACCCATCCACAGACTACTCCGCTCGGTAAGCTATATTGCTCCCGTTTTTGGCGTGCGCCTGTCGCGATAGCCAGCCGATCCTCGCGGCCAACTAACGGCCGGTTCGGCCGCCACACGTGAATTAGATCGACGGATTTTTCACGGCGATACGGGCTACAAAAATAGGGATCATTTTTATTGCTGGCTTTCTTCGCCGCTTTAGCGGATTGTTGCTCAAACGCGAGGGAATATATTAGCCACCCCCTATGCCAAAACCATGAATGTGTAAGTTTTCACTTCTTGAGTAAACAAGTGGACTGATGTTCCTTTTTCGTTCCCAAGTTTGTTCCTAGCAACTGTGATTGTACGTACTCTAATGTCTAAGATTTTGATCTCCAGAATTATCTGACCACATTTTATATCCAATTGGGAATTCCCATGATTTGTGGGATCACACATTCATGGGTTTGGCATAAGGGGATGATGTGTATGGACTATGTAAATATAGGAGTGATTCTGACGTTTTGTGTGGGTTCGTTTGGTACTTTGACGGATTGTCAGTCAAGTATAAGTGGAGGGAAAATTCTCCGAGTGTTTTGAAATTGAATTCTTTATATCCGGCGAAGACCGTGTTAGCAACGAATTTTCTAAGTATTCTAAAGACGAAGCTTCTATGTTTTGGTACTTTTTAAATACTCTGGACTGCTTTAAATATCTAATTTTGGGGTGTGGACATACTCTATATGTTCCTTGTTGCAGCTAGGGTTGAAAATTGTTTGAATAATGCTACTGAGAACAGAAGTCTTCTTCGCGTAGTTACAGATATATAAGTTTTTTAGGGGAAAATTAATTCGACAGGCGATTGTTGACACAGAAAACGACTTGTTTTCGAATGGATTGTATCGAAGCAATCTTCCTTGTTTTTCTCAAACTTTCCGCGATCTGGGCGAGTTTTTATTAGTCAAGAGCCCGGTTTCACATTTCTGTTTTGATTTTCTCAGAAGCTTTCAGTTCTTCGGTTTTGTAATTTTTCAGATTGAATTACGTTTTGCACCAGGAATTACCATCATTTTAAACTCTTCTCTTCTGATGCTACAGTGCTCTTAATTGCATATTTATTTTATATACCAAAATCGTGATTCCTCATAAGTGAATAGTGACTGTGTTTTCTAAAGTTCTGTGTCATTTTCTCGAGTTCTTTTCAAACTTCTTTTATCCTCTAAATAAAATCGGAAATCACAAATTGAACGTTGCCTTGTGTGCATATAACCAGCAACGTTTAGCTAAATACATATATTTTCGTGAATTCTTGTTATGCGTGGGCATTCGCGTTCATATGGATTAATCTACTCACGCGACCGTACGTTTAATTTTAAGTGGCACGTGCCAGGGTTATTAGAGCTTTTCCTGCATCTGCTCAGAGGAAAATCATTCGTAACCTTCTTTTTAATGCATTCAATTATCGATTAAAAACGTCAATTGACTCTTGAACGTTCATTTGTCTCTAACATTGAATTGTCTCGTTTCCATTTCACTAATAATGCACTATTATATTCCCCGTCTATTCATTGCACCTTTTTCATTTAAAATGTTACTTCCTATATGACAAATAAACACAAAAGTCTTAAATTGCAGGACTGCTTCTGCATTACAGTAATTTATTCACCAAACGTCTAATTTGCACGAACCAGTTCGAGGAAGCAATTATCCGAAGTAACTGTACGACCAATTTCACTGGAGATATGAAAATCGTAGACATTATTACGCTCACACCGTTGAAGCAAGACAGGTACTCGATAATCATTATGGCCCACAAATGTCCTTGTGTAGGTGATCTACTCAATCGGAGCAACTTGAAAAGCATAAAATCAAATTTATCTATAATGCGATAATAAATACTGCTCTAACCAAAAAGCCCACCCCTTCTTCCAATACGGCATTTCATTTGCAATAACCTATATGCTATTTCCTTCAGCTTCGTGCACATAACTAAAACTTAAAACTCCAATCAGCCCAACAGAGAAGCAGAGACGCGCAAACTTTTTATTTAAATATAAATTTCGAATAACGAATATAAGTTTAAAAATTAATCCGGATTTTCGAACCTCGAGGAACAAATAAAGTTAAAGTACTTTTAAATAATTTTTTATTTAATTAATGCCCAACTCTGCAGATAAGTACTTGAACATCAAAGCCCATTTAAATATGTATACCAAAAACTTTGATTTCAATACAAGATTCACCTTAAACATTATAGTCCAGTTACGCACCAAAAAGATTCATTTTCCATATAAAACTTATCTTCGAATTCCATTCAAAATTTCATTCTACATTTGTTGCTACCGTAGGCATAAAAGGAACTTTATCGCTTTCACTCTTGACATTGTCGATTACTGTTCCGCCGGTATTCCGATATCCTCGGCTCAGGATGGTATAAGGCGTGAAACCCGATCGACTAAGGCCAAGTACGGGCCAGGAATTGCGGGTGTTGGGTGGCCTGTACGTGTGTCCGTTTCTATTTTCGCGCGGGAATATTTTTATCCGACGGTGCTGTAAAGCGAGTATGTACAATACGCTCCTTCATCTCCACTCCGTCTTCTTCTCTTTCATTCCCATTTTCTTTAATTCCTCGTTTCCGCTCGTCCGCGAGTTACGTCTTTCTTTGATATCGTTCGTTGCACCATCCTTTCCTTCCTCCTTCGCATATCCGCGGCGTACCAGCTCCGTGATTAATTTACCCTTGCCATCTTTTGTGAAAACGCCCCTTTGACGTGTAGGGGACGTTGGTAGATCGGCGAGTCCCGTAGCGCGCACGCGCGGTATACATGTCTAAACTCTTAAACTATACTCGAGCTATTTTATCATGAATGTAAATTGAATTAGACATCATAATTGATACGAAGAAAGGCTCGGACTGATATGAATCGAATAAGAGCAGAGGTTTAAAATAGCGCGAAGGAGTCCCGCTGAAAGTTGTTTAAATTACATAGCAGATCTCGTAAATAGAAGATTGAACAGCTGGCGAAGAAGTTGGCTTCTGCCTCGATCGCTCTCCAATTCTACGAATAACACAAATGGAAATACTCCAACAATATAAAAAAAGAAAGAACACCAAGGTAGACATTCCGTAGCTGACCTAACCCTCGGACAAATTCCTTCAGCATTCCAAACCAGCTCCCACATAGTAACTACCATCAGCTCAACAGGTACACAAGGACCTCAGCATCATCGAGCCACCGAGCGTGCGTGACAAGTCCCTCGCCATCTTTGCCCCGAAGCTCTCCAATAAATATCAACCGCGTGGTCATTAGTCACACGTATTCCTCCCTTTGAGATCCAAAGGTCACTGACAGCGGTCCCCTTAAAAATAGGAGACACGATCTTCGCGGGCCTCTTATTCCCGCGTTTCTTATTACGCGCGAGGAAGCCGCGAGCGCCGAGTAACTATTTATACGCGGAGCATCGACGTTTCGATGAGCTTAAAAGAGCATTATGAGAAATTATACGTGACAGGTGTGTAGGGGCGAGCGCCGAGGCATTCCGCCGGCGATCCGTCGCGTAATAAATGCCATCCGAGCTTTTCCCTTTTGTACGATTTCGAAGCCTTGCCTCGGTGGCGTCCGTTGCGTGCCCACACGCGGCGATGGTGTAACAGTGTGGCCGGTGTAACACCTCGCACAGTCGCTCCCGACGATTTGCATGCGGCCATTTGTCTCAGCCCCTTCCACAATTCTCACGGCCGTTTACACCGGCCCAGAAAAACGCGCGGAGACGCGCGTCTCACGCTCGCCGTTCAATCCGACGATGTTTCATTAATGAGAGTTTATGAATATTCCGCAATATCCAGGCTGCGCTGCGAGCAAACTGGCTCCGCCCACGCGCGGCCTTTCCTTTGCACCCATATACACACGTATGCGTCGATAGTCCGACGAAGGGTCGAAATTCAAGGGTGTCATCGAGTGGAAGCGGCGGAGGAAATTGAGGCGCGAGAAATAAAGGACGTTAAAGCGATTAATCATGCTTTAATTAACTTATATGCACAATTAGGTCTTGATCCGACTGGACAAGTTTGACTACTCTGTACTTGTGTTATAGGCGTGTACGTCGTTGGTTTTTTCAGCTGGCTCAGATTAGATACCCAGTTAGTTGATATTCATACTTGAGTCAGATCCCACGGTGGTAATGATTTACGTCTGAATCGTGGATATTGAAACGGGCGTTTTGCATTCTGTTGATAGGAATAAATTAAAGTCATAAATAGATGTTGCAGTAGGTACGTATACTTGCTGTCTCGCGAGAAGCACTATGGTCGCAGGAGAGTTGTTCAGTGGGTGGAGTATTTATTTTACGAAGCCGAAATTCAGATCAGTTTTTAGACGTAACTTGTTCTGTAATGGTGACTTATCTCGACGCCCCATCGCGTAGGTATCTTATTCGTACAGTAAAAGGCGCCTTTAGAGAAATCTGTATTCCAAAGATCCCTACTACTGGCTGCAAAATTCCTTCCCTGACGGGACACTTGCCTCAACGACCCATCAGCTGTCTTACCCCTTATGCAACAACCTCTTCTGCTGGTTTATCGATCGTTTCGAGCAGTCGACGTCCGACAATTCACCAACTATTTATAGACGTATGAAATATAAGACAACGCTATATTCTTCCAAGCTGCATTCTTCTAGCGCAGCAGCCATCTTGGCAGCGGTCTAGCGCTCAGAGTGCAAAGTAAACATTGTGCTCGAGTCTAGACGACAGCCATGCCAAGTATCCGAAGTTTTATCCTCTAGCTTCGCGTAGAGTAGTATCCTCGCGTCTGCCGCCCACGAAGAAGTCCCAACGCTTCCTTTCAATTTTCCTCTACCTGAATGAAAGTCGATCCCACGTGCTGGACTCGGCGATAACCACGATACGGTTCATCTTTCAGGGGGCACTATGCAGACCGAGGAAGTCGTGGCTCGTGCACAATCTACTGGTATAGACGGTGGCCCCACGGACAGCACTGCTTTGCAGCATCATCTGCATCACCCGTCGCACATAAAGTGTCCGTTGCCACCACTGCTCCACATGGCGGTGAAGCAGGAGCCCCAGGAGGAGGAGGAACGGAGTCGTGACACGAATGCGCTGAGGTGAGCCTACGACTATGCTAATCCGTTCACCCTCGGACGCGGGGTACATTTAGACCCGTTTTAAATACCAAAACTGGTACTTACTGTTGGAGTTAATTTTTTGAGGAAAATAAGGATTTTAGATCATGGCTAAATCTAGTAGAAATTTCAATGAAATGATCCGAGTTAAAATAATTTGTCGAGCAAGGTTACGCGTATCTTGTCGAACTTATTATCTTGCAATCTGCTGGCGGGAAGAAAATGTAGTAGATAACTCTCGGGAGACAGATTAATATTCTACTTGGAAAATAAATGTCTGTCTCGAGAAAATTATTCGTTATCATCATGTAAGGCCTGAGTTATGGGATACGCATTAGTTACTGCTACTACTCGTTACGATTTTTAACTAGATAATGGTAAGCTACCAAGGGAGAAATATTTTTCATGTGATGAACGGTCTGTAGGCATTTATTAGCGAATGATTTTACTCTTAAGCAACAAATTTAACAAACTGTGACCACCCCAAAATGTGTTATTGTTTTATGTACTTTTAAAATATGGTTGCAAAATCATTATTGGGATCAGTAATGGCAGTATTTACCGTTTACCTATTTCGATACACGTCATAACACTTTATAGATGTTTGCATAATGTAGGAAACGTTCTTTAACGTGTGTCTTGCGGAAACTTTCACTTCGCTCTGTTTCTTATTCGTCTCGAACTGAAATCGAGGAAAGCGGATGTGGAAGGGAAAGTTTCTTTGCCTAGTCGTCACGATAGACGATTAATGGTAAATTTGATAGTCCGCAAGTGGATGCAAACACTTCCCCGAAGTCTGTCGATGGCAAACATGGGCATGGGCACGAAACGGGCCATCATCAGATGCAGGAGCTGGAAGAGAGTCCAGGGCAGACGGTTTCGGAGCTGAACAGCAGAGGAAGGCCAAGGTAACTTGTTACTTATATCCTTTTCTTAGTAAATGTTAAATTCATTTGAAAAATTATTAAGAACAGACAGAGGATAATCATTCGAATATTTAATTAAGATGAATGAAATAGAGCTCGTATTTTAGGATAAATGTGCCAAAAATGAGATTTTTTAAAATAAAATATCATTTTATTGAAGCATTGATTAAATATATTCTTAGTGAAGAAGTTTACAATGGTTTATTATATTTAAGACAGATGTGCTCGTTATTTAGTTTTATTCTACACAATACACTCTTGCACATTCCTAAACGATCGTATAAAAAATACGGACTTCTACTACAAGACGAAAGAAAGGAACCCCAAACTCCACTAAATAAAAATGCACAAATGTTTCAACAGATCAAGAAAGGAAATACCAAAGTACCATCGGAACCCTGCAAACTAATTACTTTAAAGATTAATCTTCAATTAAATTTAACATAAAATTATTTAATATTTAAACCTCCAATTAAATCTTAATATAGTTTATATCAAAATAATTACCTAATCTTTAATTCTCAACTAAATTTAACATAAAATTATTTAAGTTTTAATATAATTTATACCAAAATAATTCCACAATTACAATTCCATAAATCTATTCATTACATCTAACGATATACATTACGACAAAAACGGCTCAATTTCCTCCACTCAAACTTCCATCATGCCCTCAAAACGTCTGCTGTTTCGAATCGCGACGTTTCCTTCGACTCCTACATATCCTCCAAATCGGCTGACACGTTTCCTCCTCTAACGACCCGTTCTCCGTAAAACCCGCGTCGCCGGAGAGTGCACTTGAGACGGGCAACGGCGAGGATAAGCGCCTAGGGGAAACTGGTTCGTTCCCCTGGTGCATCGAGTCCTGAAGTGGCGAGGGCAAAAAATGATTTCTTGGCTGAAATGCCACGAGTCGATTACCGTTATTGAATTTCATTAAAAGTCGACGGTGGAAGAGAAGCGTGTTGCGTGCATACGCTCCGAAGTGCCACGTTACGTGGCTCAAACTGCTGCCGAGGCGTGGTTCGGAATGCAGCCGCGTAGAAAACGACATTAACGAAACGCCCGTATCGCCGGTGGGTAATTATCGTTATTAGGGATGCGATTCAAACGCGTCTTCCACGGCTCGGGGCGGGGAGGCGGCGTGGAACTCGTAACGAGAAATTAATTGGGGAGCTCGGAAATTTGCGGGAGCATTAGCTAGTACGCAAATGCAGGGGGGAACGAAATTAACTTAGGCTAAGATACCCTGGTAGAAATGCAAAGATGGGGTGGAGAATTGTGGCTTCTAACGCGTGACTTCCTTGGAAGGAAAAGTAATTTGTTGAAAATTGTACTGTTCCGTGAAGAAGACAGAGTAGGATCCCTTTGATATATCGAAACGTAGATCATACCCCAAATACAAACTTATGGAACATCCTTTATGAATTTTCTTCGTGTAGTACTTTCAAGAATAATACTGGATAAGTATTAGAAACTGAAGAATACCCGAAAGTATATACCAAGCTTCCAGCTCAAATACCTTTTCGGAAACATGTACCTAAAACAATAGTCAGAGTTTCTAGTTGTAAAGAGAATATATCCACGCCAGTTTCGCCCTCTGTCACCCAAACTCTTACCACACCCATGACAGAAACTGTTAGCCACGAGTACTGTTAAAACGAGCAAGATGGTGAATGTCTGTTGCAGCCGTGGCCGCAGGAAGTCGCGATGGAAGCTCAAGTTCCACCACCAAGCACTGCCCCCGGAGTACCTGGACCACTACGAGGCGTCCCTCGCCCAGGAAGCCCTGAACTCGTCGCCAACGCACATGGCGGAGCCGACGATTCCAAGCCCAGCGCCGACCAGCTCGATCTCCACGCCGAGTCCTATCGCGGACGTGCACGGCTGGCTGCAGCGGATCGCCGCGATGCAGCAGGAGCTCTGCCCCCAGGTCCCGTCCCCCCAGTGTCCAGCGATGAACTCGGGCCAACCCTCGGGCTCCAGGAGGTCCGTGATCACGTCCACCTCCTCCCATGCGTACAACCCCACCCACCACAACCACAATCAGCAGCAATCGCAAGCGTCCAGCAGGCCGCCGATGAAGTACTCTGATCTGCCGTACATGGGCGAGATCACGCTGGACAACAGCAAGCCGCGAAGAGGTCGGAAGCCCAAGAAGGCGGACATTTGCCACTTAATTTACAAGAATTACGGCACCATACTTCCCGGCACACCTGGCCACGAGGAGAGGAGGCTGTCGCCAAGGGACAAGCTCGACTGCCGCGAGAGAGTGTCCCCCCAGATCCCGTTCCAGAGGACGGACGTTCAGAACAGGATCAGTAGCCTGTTGGAGAAGAGGCTCACGCAGGAGTCACGCCGGAGCTTCGGGCTGATGGAGAACTCGAAGGAGCAGGACGAGCCGCTGAACCTCTGCATCAGAGACCTGAACCAGCTGAAGATAAGGTTGCTGCGGAAGCACGGCAACGTTTACGAGTCCGGCCAGGTGAAGAGCGAGACTTCCAGCGACGGAGAGGATATCGAATGCATAGGCACGTCGTTTCCCGAGGCAGGCTACCGCCCGACGGACCCCCTCGGTCACGTTGGCAGCAACGTGAACCATAATAACAACATAATCGACCCCATGTTGGGTGGAAACCCAGGGTTCGTCTACTGGCCGAACGCGGGCGTGTTCATACACCCGATGGCGCTGCAGTCGCAGCTGCTGTACTACCAGAAAATGGCCCAGAACGACAAGTGTTACCCGAGACCCGCGGACCAGGTCCCCAAGGAGCAGAAGATCGTCCCAAAATCGATCTACTCCATGCTGGAGACGAAGAGCCCTCCTCTGGCATTACCTCCGGTCCCACCGTCCCCTCAAACTATCGCTGCACCTCCTCCAGTCTCACCCAGGCCCAAGAGGAACGCGCCGGTGGGCCAGAGCCAGGGCCAGCCGACCAAGAGGAAACGTTCAGCGATCTTCATACCACCGATGCCCACGGAGAACAACAACAACCCCGCGACAGAAGTGAGCATATGCAAGTTCAAGTTCACGGGGGGCGCGAAGCCTACCCTCCAGGAGAAGAAGAGCTTGTCAGTGGACTCCGGAGGTAACTTCAGGTATTACAGCGGCACTGGGGACAAGAGCATGCGCGGCTACGAGTTCTTCCCGCGGGAGGCTCTGCAGCAGTCCGCTGGACAGTCCGGCTCCTCTACAGGGGCGTTCCTCAACGCCGCCGGCGAGAGGATACCGCCTGTGCCCTGCCAAAGGGCTGTCGCTCAGGAGGAAGGGCGCCGCAAGAGGAAAACTCGCAAGTCCCTGCAGAGGGAGAAGCTCGAGCAGACGTTCAAGGAGAAGGGCTTCCTCATTCAGACCCAGCAGCTCGAGTCCGCAGAAGGAGCCACCTACTGTAAGTTCAGGCAGCTTCGGAAGTTCACCAGGTATCTGTTCAGAAGCTGGAAGGACTACCTTCCCGGCAATGTGCGCGAACTGACTGGCGCCGCAGACGGCGAGGTGCCCGACGGGGATGTCGAAAGTGACAGGAGCGTGTTGCCCTCGCCTGTTCCCCATCCGAACATGGTGGACGTGTCGACGGGGTTCGTCGACGAGCATCGAGCCTTACCACTGACGTGAAACGTCGGCGGTTGCTGCCCGAGGCGATCGGTCGGTTTCAACTTGGCGCTACTTTCGACGGCTTCGTGGCCCCACCGCGGATGACGCGTGAAGCTCGCGGGCACTTTGGCGAGAGCCGACGATCGGCTCGTGATTTAATGGGACGTTCTGCTCGTCTGATCTCAGAAATTTCGCAGTGCAGGAGGACTCCCTGATAGCTTCGCGATTATGGACCAACCGCGAACTCTTTCAGAGGTTTCAGAAAGGTTCGCGACTGTCTGCACACCAATGTCTCGGGTTGTTTATGGAATTGGAACCGAGGGGTCAAATTTGTAGTTGAATAAGGCACAAGCAAACAATTAAAAGAATTAAAAGAATTTTTTAAACTACAACAATTTAGCAGTGAGTGATTTTGCATACAATCAGCTAAAAAATAATGCAAATATAGTTCCGCGACGTGATCGCATCAACCTACTAAAAGCATTTAAAAGGAAAGCAAAGTGAAACGGAAAGTATATATATTTCAATTTTACATTTATTAGTAGTCCTCAACCCATCGTGTTTCTTTTCTGTGCGCTCGCTTCGTGTGTTCGTGTGGGCCAGTTGCTTAGATCGGTCCCAAAATATGGTGGGGATAGCTCGCGAACCTTTATGGAGTGTTCAAGACGAACCTATAGAGGAGTCCTACTGTACGTTGAGTCGAACGATTTAGGGTAGTGGGAAGGACGGTTCGACTGCGTTCAGGGTGTCTTTAGGGTGTCTTGATGTTGAACGTAACTTGACTCCTAACATCAATTGCCAATAAAAAGGATTCAACAGTTTGGAGAAGTCTGATCGATGAGAGCGGCCTTACTCTTTGTTCGCGAACACAGAGATCGATTTAAATATATTTTTATGCCTAAAATAATGTTTCGTGAAAATGATGGGGGTGTGTATGGATCAAGTGAAAGTTTGTGTACAGAGTTCGTCGATGCAGAAATTTGTGGATATTAAGTGGGTGGTTGGAATGATTGGTAACGTTGGGATAATTGTATTTTGATAACCAAGTTTTTAACGTGTACTCGAGACACTCGAGTCGCGATATTTCTTTGTTCTGTTTCGAGCTGTTTAATAAAAGTAGAATGAGCTTGAGGCTTGATAGGGACCTACGTTACAGCTGCTGCAAACATCACTTGCATTTATGGCATTCAGCGATGTCTAACTGCCATATTATCGTACCGTTACGGGTTCCCGTGATTTGTAATTGGCAGAAAGTGTAGGTAAGGTAATTAGAGGGAGTTGTGTCATCCAGGGTTGGACGTATTTATGGCCTATACATTTCACTCGATATCGCGGGGTATTTAGACAGAATGGCAATTTTGGTTGTTAAACACGCAGGACAATTGCTCAACTTTTATCGGCTATCGATGTGAAATACTTATATAGGTACATAAATATGTACCAGGACTTTGAAGAATGTGTAAAACACGTCTACTTGAATCGTGTTTAAAGTACACTGCGCTATTCTTGCAGGAATACATGATCTAGTAGGTACTTTGGAGATTTTTATTGAAGAATATGGTGAATTAAAGACAATATTTTGTGGTACAAAGTATCTGAAATGTTGAAAGTGCTATTAACATGCAGTTGCACCCACTTGCTGATTTGAGAATAGTTTACAGCTACAACTGGATGATATCGAAACGATATTTGCAGCCGGGTACAGTCACGTTCCACTTGACACGTGAATTAATTTCATTACTGATCAACTATAGCACAAGGATTTTGTCGTCACCAGACTTTATTAGCACGCTGCGCGGGCGTGTCTGTCTTTTGCGTTCTAGAAAAAATCGTATTAGTACATAGAATGTTAATAAGAAATTAATAATACAACTCGATGGGATTCAGTTGTTGCTGTGCTACTTGATAGTAGAGTTCTAGGAAATTAAATATGATCGCAGTGTTTAATTCATATCTGCGATGGTAATCCATAACTTGCTGCTAATCGACAAGTACGTAGTATGTACAACGAGATCTCTGGATAATTATTCGTTATGAGATTAAGAAATCTATAATTCATTTCACGCAGAAAAAAACAGTACCTACTACAAAACTCGATGATAATACAATACTACGCGATACCCTGACTACTCTTTAGCAAAACAGTAGGAGTACGTAATATTATTTTCTTTTCCATATCAGTAAAGTGGAGCTGGTACTATCACACTCATCTTAACGCTTTGAGTGGCGCAAGCTTTTAAAAAATGCTACTTCAAGTTGGTTAGGCGTTACTGTCGTCAAATGGACCAGGAACCCCGTAAGAGGGAACCGGAAATAAGAGACCTCGGAGGTGTTTGGTGGAGTTGGTTAGGAGGCTGCTCAGTACACAGAGGATCCGCAGTATCGTGGGTTCGAGTCCCCATCGTCCGAGATCCTTTTTTTCGTGGCTCCCGAACACATAGGAATTACAAAACCTATTCCTACAATAATAATAATAATAATAATAATAATAATAATACTGTCGAGAAACTTTCGCTTATCAGCCCCAAACAAATATTCGAAGATACTCGGACAATACTTCCGATGCCTTCCAGAAAATATGAACTTCGAAGCACATCCAAAACTCATGTGTTCATCTGCAAATCAGCAAGTAGGTGTGACGCTATCGCGTCCTGCAACAGTGTCTCAATCAATCCATCGATGGGGAACTCGATTCTTGTAACGGTGTAATTGAAATCTGTAATTAGTAACCGGAGAATGAGAGCGGGATAGGAAGGATGGGGGTGAGAGAGAGAGAGGAGGGGAGGAGAGGGTGAACAGGTGGCGATAGCCGCGACGATAACGTCGTCGCTTCTCGTTTTAATAATAATGTAAATTCGATCGTAGCTCCGTGCCAAAGATGGGAGACTGGAATGTACATAGCGCTGAAAGAACGTGTTAACCAAAGAGTGGTTTCGTGCTCACCGATTAGAAGCGGATGCAACGATAATCCTGTGTTTGAGAGAGGGGCGGGGGGTGGTGGGCAGGGGTCGTGTGGCGATAAATTCAGGTTTCCATCGGCTCGAGCCAGCCGTGGGGACTTCCACCGGCCGATTTTGCAATGCATTTCGCGGGGCTCGCGCCTCGAAACGCGGAGGACAGAGGAGGAACAGGCGTGGGGCAGAGAGAACGGGACTCGGCACAGTGGAGAACAATTTTGTCGACCATTTGGTCGATGGAGGAAACGAGCGATGCCCGTCGGTTATCGATATTTTATTTTATTTCTTAATCGTAAGCTACACGTCGGATTATTTAATAACGCCTAACGAAATCTAGTCTTATTTATACTCTTTGTTAAATCAAACGCCGTGGTTTTTCTCTTTTTTTTATTATTATTACAACATACAACGGTCTATTTATGTGCGTACATGGCGGTCGGCGTTTGGCGCCGATTCAAGCGCGACGAAGGGAGAATCGTGTGTGCGAATAATCACCAAAGGATCACGGAGAGAGTGTCTTTGCGGTGCAAGTGTCGGGATGTTGGCGGAGGGACAGGGAGTTTCAGCGCGGGGTGGTTTGCGCGACGTTTGTGAGCGTGACTGAAACGATCGTACCTGAGGTGCTCGCGGCGCTCGTCCTTCGACAGGACACATATCCGCTGATTTCTCGTTTCCAACATGCCGGCCCGCGGTCTCGTCGCGTTGCGAAGCTCCGTTTGCGCTCGGAGGCTGGAGAACGCTCGGCGGCCGATGGTTGTTGGAGAAACGAGGGGTGAGGTGGAGCAGGAACCGTCCTATATCCGTATCGTTATTATCCTGTGCAACGTGAAAACCATTTTGTACGTATTGCCGATTGTAAATTGATAGATTCTTATAGTCTGTAATAATAAAACGTAATTGTTACTGATACATTTCGAATGCCTGCCCGTTTATTCAAATATTAGTGATGACACTTTCCCATTCTCGATTGACAATTTTTTTAAATTGAAACTTGAAGTCAAACGACATTGGATTCTCTGCATTGAAAGGAGAAAATTAATTTAGAAATTAAATTGCAATTAAGTCTGTCCTATATTACAAAATATTGCAATGGAGAGAGCTATTTAATCAATCCTGATTTTATACAATTTTTTTTCCATTTTTTGGAGTTCCATATGCCCCCAAAATTCTTCGCTCTCTTTCCTAGATCATTTCATAGCCCATTAGAGTGGCGAAGAACGTTCCTGGAAGAAACTTAATTGGATCTGCTCCGAAGGGTTTCATTGATGCACCGGTAGGGCCGAGGGTCCCAGTGCATCGGGCCCACGACCCACGACGCAAGTTGGCTGGACAGGTAGACGCGTGCACCAGCACACGCATGCGTGCACGCAGAAAAGGGATAGGGATGCGTGTGCACGCACTCCACGACCGATTGGCCTCTGCTTCGGTGAGTACAGCCAGCCATTCATGCATACGCCCATTCATACGTCTCTCCGGCTCACCTTGAAGACTTTTTATCGCCGCTCGATGCGGTGGACGTGGCTTTGAAGCGGCGCTCCTGGGAGCCTCGCGACAAAAGCATCCTTCTGCGGGTATCCTGCGAAAGAGAACCTCCATGTTGTTTGTCACGAATTTCGCTCCAACTGATCGTGAATTCACTGTGCATTTTTTAAGCGTGGGAACAGGGGATCCTTGCTGTCACGTTAGGTCCTTTTTAGCGTTTTGATTACTCTTTGAGCTTTGGCAATTTATAATAATAACAATTTTCACTACCTAATTATTAGTGGTGTCCTTATTTAAGTATATATTAAGTAATATTTCCTTTTCGACTGTTATCTTCTCTTTGATGCAGGAAAATGTTGAGTCTCCACTTTTCCTAATCTTCTCCTAAGTAACTTTTCAGCGTGAGTGAGAAATCGAGTCCATCCAATTTTAATAGTAACAATCAATCAATATTAATTTAGTGCTAAGGTGCCACCTGATTTTTCTGAGCAAGCACGTGTCATCGTTGCCATCAACGTCGCGTCTATTTTCAAATTCGTTTGCTTCCCCTTGTAGGAGGGGCACGAACAAATTCAAGTGCAAAGAGCTAAGCGTGACTTTTCCAAGCGAGTATGTGTCGTCGTCTTTCTTCTCGACGTCGTCGTCGTTCAGTGTGGCGCGCACAATGACTGCAGGTTTCCTAATACGGCCTCGCCGAGGAGCCCGACGAAAAAAAGAGGAATTTTGGCCACCACGAGGGGCCTGGGAAGGAACATCTTTCGTTAGACGCTGCACGGCGCAGAAATTTCATAATCAACCATCGGCAGCTTCGACGCGAAATGTTTTAGCCTGATATGGAACCACAGCGATGTTATTTAAGCAAAAATTTCGAACCCCGACGGTGTGTATTTTTAAACAAACTCGAGGCCAGCAAAATGATGACTTAAACCCCATCTAAGGTAAAGGCACCAGTAGTTGACCAGTTAAGAGAAATCCTTCACGTAAACAATAGTAACTAATTGTGTTAATAGTGACAGTCGCTGCCTAAAGATACTCTTTAAGCTTTCCAAATTATGTAATGAGAACGATTTTTTAAAGGAGGTATGCTATAAAAATTTTGAAACCATTTTTCAAAGTTCAGTAACTGCTTCAGAAGTTGACCATCCTTGAAAATGAAAATACTAGTAGTTGACCCTATGTTGGTCAGTAATTGACCACCTATACTAGAAAGGGAATTAAGGCAATGATGTAGGTAATCGTCTTAGCATCGTTTATTGTCAATAATTTAGAACAAGTTAGAACTAAAAAGGAATGTGATATTAAAAGATTTCAATTCCATAAGGAGTCCAATTCAGGAACAGATTAGACATTTCGAGTTTTGCTCACTTTCGAAGGTTTAAACAAATGATTGCAAAATTAGATGTTTTGGTACATATAGAATCGTGTTCTGCGGGGAAAGTAACTAAACAAATATGTATGTGTCTCCGAAATTTTTTTATTTATTCTAAAACTTTTTTACAATATAATTTGTTAAACAAATTGTTTAAATAAATTAATTTTATAAATCCTATGTCGAATTCGGGATCAGCGACCTCAAAAACCACTAACGATATATACAACTTTTTCGTGCATTTACCCAGTTTCTTGTCCGCCATACCTGTCAACTTCTAGAAACAATTAGAATGACAAGAGTCATTACTTGACCACCCCGCAAACTATGTGTTTCTGAGGTTAGTATAACAAAAACGGTGCATTTATCGAATATAGAACACTATGCGAGTTTAACAAGTGAAGAGTTCAGTCATAAAGAGTTAATAACCTACGAATATTTTTACCTGAACCATACACCTGTTCTTAACAAAATCATTAAGGAAATAACGAAATGGGAACTCACTACTCACCTTGATGTAAATAAACGTTCGCCAATACTATTCATAATGCACTTCACACTTGAGTGTTTTAGATTTTAGTCGGTAGATGTCTTAGCACGTCAACTGCACTTTTTTCAAAAGATCGTCACTTCTAAAAACCTTATTTTTCACGTTTTTCTGAAAAGTGGTCAACTACTGATACATGGTCAACTACTGGTGCCTTTACCTTAATTCCACCTAGACTACATCATAATCCAATTTAATTAAAATCCCTGAACACCTTGCCCCAAATGTGATCGATTTCACATTGAAAGACTCGTAGCCAAAAATTTCAAAATCGATTTAGTGTATTTTTTTAAGAATTTCTAAACCAGCAAAGTGATGACTTAAACCCCCCCTAATTTCCCACGATCCACATCATAAGTACTACTCCAATTCCATCAACACCTCCGACACCATTTACAATAAGCTATCAACTTAGGGTGACATAGCCCTGCGCAATGTTTGATTTCAGAAATTAGGATCAATGGTGCACACAAATTTCGCCACGCTCCGATCGAAAATCCGTCCAGAAACTTAACACCATCCTATACAGCACGACGCGCAAGCACCGCGAGTGCCCCTCATAACCGTTCGATTCGATGTCCCCAGCGATAACGAAGGACATCATAAATCCGATGCACGTCGTCGTTCTTAACACACGTCATCCCTTACCCGGTCAGACAATTTACGCCCGTGTAAAAATAAGCTCCAAGTACGGCGCGCTGCCCGGCGCGATAAAGAATCCGCGGGACTCTTGTTTCCACGCGCATTATCCAGCCAAGATACCCCGGCGGGACACGGAGCGCGCGAGACAAATTGAAGTTTTTCGCGAACGAACCTGTCCGTAGAACCGCGAACCTGTCTTCCTTCGGCCGAGCCAGCCGCCGTGGCCCTTTCTATCCGATCCTGCTCGCCCGTTCGCTTCACGCTTCACGCTCGACGCGATTCAACGGCTCGCTATCTTCTTCGCGTCTCAACGGAGGCGGACGCACCTTAAATCGCCGATTTACTGGACGCGCGAACTCCTTATCTTTCTGCCGTATAAGGGGCTCGACGACCCGCACGCGTTTGGACAAAGGAGCTTCTCGGAGCTGCTGCTTTTCGTTTCCCACGAGGAATTTCGGTAAAGATTCTTGGGATCTTTGGGGGGGCTTTGCGCGACTAGGATGGACTTCGTCCAAGAGGGAGTAATTTAACAATTTCGCTCATTTTGTACGAGTGAATTTTCTAATGCAGAGGTGTCGCAAGTGGAAGTTGCTCTATTGCCACTTGGGACTCGGATGAAGATGGAAATGGCTGTCAAGTTATATGACAGTGATTCCCAACCGGTGGGTCGCCAAGTGTTTTCTGGGGGGTCACCACGGTTTTTTTTTTTTTTTAATATTATTAAGTTAGAATTATAATCTGAAATACTTATTTTTAATGTGTTTTCTTTACCTTACCTTATATCAAATTATAAAAGGGGCTCGCGACTCAAAAAACGTTGGGAGACACTGTTTTATTATTTAGTACTTCCACTTATTCTGACTGCAGTCATCTACATTATCCCACATTTCTATCATCCTCCTTTCATCCTCCTCAAATTCATCCCCTTTAACATCGCTCTTCCATTACCGCAACTCCACCTCAAAACAATTTAAACAACTTCCATTAAATTGCCCCTCGATCCTCCCACATTCATGCCAGAGTTTCCACACACCTTCCTCATCGCCTACCACAAAGAACGAGCACCCAACGAATTTCAACCACGTCGGTGCATCTCGCGAATAAATTCATTTCCAACGACCAACAAAACGTCCGTGATAATATATTCGACGTGTTTGAAACATTCGTCAGGAGGCGTGGGCGGAGCCACCGTTTTAAACAACTACCTGCACGCATTTAATTAAATCGAAGCTCGACCGCGGATGGCACGACGACGCCATACAAGGTGGCCTGGTCTTAATTTGGCATTGGCGAAATAGTAACGCTGGTGTGGCTTAACGCTTTCATTGTCCTGTCTTACCAGCGAGGGTTCAACGAAACGTCCCTGCCCGGGTAATTAATTAACCGTATTTCGTCGAACGGCTTCCATTTACGCGCTCGCCACGGCTGCGCAGGAATCCATCGCGGGAAAACATCGCGGAATTATCTTCGGCCTGATCGCGAAATGCGTACTTCCTTTTAAGCGGTTCGTTCGATACCAGACCGCTTATTAAAGCGTGCCCGAGCTTCTGCAGCCTCGATTTATCAGGGCGTTCCATAAACGATGGAAATTTCTGTTTCTTCGATTGCTGGCTTCCTGGAAGATCGAGCAGGATCGTTTCTTATCGGGAGGTTAATTATTTATGTATCGTAGAGGATGCTTGTAGAAGCCTCTGATTGGTGATTGCTTTCGGAATGGAGTAACGAGCTGCACGAGGGGACAATAAGAATGGCTGTAGGATTCGGTGAGGTGAACAGAAATTTTTGTATGCCCGAAATAAATTTTCAAATGATTTCGATGGTCCTTTGAATTAGCACGATAGGGTAGATGTCCCAATTACTGCCACTTTATTTATTTTATGTAATAAAAACGTAACATATGAAACACAATGTACAAAAAAATGTTATTATGAAACGGAGATTCTGATTTACATAAAAATGAAACAAATATATGTACTCATATGTACCTAGTGCTTAAAAAATAATATTGAAAAATGAAAGTGCCATTTGAGCGTCAAAAACGCGACGACGTTAGTAGGAAGTGATGGCGAAATCGTACTAAAGAAAGGGTCGCAATTTTACTATTCAACCTCTATCTATTGCATAAAATGAATTATTCCGGTCTAGAAGAATTTAATGATGTAACGAATAAAATACATAATATTTATTGTTAAGTTATAATAATTAACGGTGACATCATTAGGGACAAAATTTTTGGGCTTGTCCCTATTACTGTTGGCAGTATTCGGGACAAAAAAACGTGAAGTACGCATAACTGTCATTTCTCAAAGTTCAAATTCTTAACCTCAAAATCACGTGTAGCCAATGTCATGTTTTAAAAGTTTCACATATATTTTATGAACAATTACAGTATATGACAAATAAATTAATAATTCCAAAACTATGCGTTCGATAATTCTGGCTATTAATCAGTAAAAAGGACTGGCGGTACCTAATCGAGTCTTAGTAAAAAGGACCGACTGTAATCGGGTCTCATTGTCAATAATAGGGACCGTCAGTTATGTGGTCACAGTTATTAGGACCGACAGTTATTGGGTGGCAGTCATACGGACAAGACGATTTTTGAGGTGACAGTTATAGGTACACTAGGATCGCTCGCGAATTTTAATTAATTATTAATAAATTCTTCATATTTAATTGATAAAACTATTTTTTTTAATTAAAGAGATGTTAAATAATATTATGTTTCAATCGGAGACGATTTTTAGGTTAAACAACACGTGAAATGATTAAATGAAGTTCAGTTATAATCTTAAGGTGGCAGTAACACTGTCCAACACGATTTTTGGTCTGCAATATCCGCTGGGCGTTTCTTGTAGAGTTTTTCGCCCTGAACACGAATCTGCAAGCAGAAATGCTCTATCACACTCAGTTTTTGAGAAATTCGGTTTTGAAAAAAACTGCAAATTTTCAACTTTGAACATTTTTTGTGTCGAAACGGTAATAGTTATTCGGTTGCTCGTTGCGTCAAATTATTCTATGAACCCTCCCGAAGACAACGATATAAGTTATTATTGCATTATGATCATTTAAATATGTTTAAACAACGATCAAAGGGAAAATGACACCCGAAATGCACCCATTTTTGAAGATATCTTTCAATTTATTTCCCAAACTAAGGGTCTAGGAAAAAATCTGGCCATTCCACGCGATGCAGCAGACATTTTTCCTTCGGAAATCATCAACAAAACTTGTAAGTCACGTTTTGTTTTCAATACAGAAGCGAAATAATTTGGCAAAACGCGCGTTGTCGACAGTGGTAGTCAACGGCGGCGCGCGGTCCACTGCCGCTCAGCGTAACACAATCGCTTAACGCGGCTGAGTACCACTGCTGGCACCGCGCGTTTTGCCAAACTATTTCGCTTCTGTATTGAAAACAAAACGTGACTTACCACTTCTGTTGATGCTTTCCAATGGAAAAATGTCTGCTGCATCGCGTGGAGTAGTCAGATTTTTTCCTAGACCCTTGGTTTTGGAAATATATAGAAAGATATCTGCAAAAGTTGGTGCATTTCAGGTGTCATTTTCCCTTTGATTGTTGTTTAAACAAATTTAAATGCTCATAATGCAATAATAACTTATATCGTTGTATTCGGGAGGGTTCGTAGAATAATTTGACGCAACGAACAACTGAATAACTATTACCGTTTCGACACAAAAGATGTTTAAAGTTGAAAATTTACATTTTTTTTCAAAATCGAATTTCTCAAAAACTGAGGGTGATGGCGACAAACGGTTTGCGGATTCGTGTTCAGGGCGAAAAACTCTACAAGAATCACCCAGTGGATATTGCGGAACAGAAAAAAAGTTTCATTTTGTTGGACTGTGTAATTGGGACATCTACCCTACATGTCTTGTCGATTCATTCAATTGCATTAATTCGTCTGTTAAAAATTGTGAATATTATTCAGAATAGTGTAGTGAATTCTGCTGAGGTTTTTATAAATTATTAGATTTATCTATGGGCCTTTTGTAAGATCCTTTGAATATTTAGTGTGTTTTATTAATTTAATTTATTAAAATACACTTCACAGTAATGTGTTCCAAAAAAATATTTCTTGCAAATTTTCAGAAAAGTATATGTGATTCCTTGAAATTCTGAGGTGTAGTACCTACCCACGAGCTTTGTTAGATTAAGGAAAAGTTGAGAAGACGCGTAAAATTAAAAAACAAACGTGGTCAGTAACAAAATGAAGCCTACGACAGTTTTGTAATATCAGTTCGTCATAAATTTCGCACACAGGTAACCGAAACTTTATACCTGACGTCCAAACACCCACCAACTCTCTCCACTTCTTAACTACCACCCTATTTGTTGCGTGTATTCTGAATATCGAAACGACCACTGATACGACTAAAGTCGAACATAGCTTCGAACCCGCCAGTATTATTTCCGCCGTGACCGTGTGAAGACCTAATTTCGAAAAGCCTTTCCTGTGGCTCGTCGCTGCTACGTCGAATCAATAATCGAACTTAACATTGAAACTTTAATGTTGCGTAAACTGAAACAAAATTAAGCAAATTATTATCTCGCTGTGCTTTAGTGTGCATTAAATTCCTCAAGAAGAACCATATAATTTTTATCGCTCGCAAACGCTGCAATTTACGGATATATGTTCGCAAGTGTTTTTTAATCGTTTAGGTGTTTATATGTGTTCTCTCAGTGCGTGCGGGGAACGCTCATAGGCGTTCAACGACTATGGTTAAGAGATGCAATTAGAGGAATTCCGCACGCGGCGTACGCCGAGCGTTCAATTCTCGGCACTCAAACACCTAAGTATGAAATTACATAAAATAGCAAAGGTTCTTTTACCACGGTTGATAGCGAGGACTTTATTGGCTTCATTGACAATTGGTAGCACTTGTTACGTAAGTGGATAACAAATGCGTTTAATGTCGGGAAAGTAAAAGGCACGTTCAGCTTCGGTGTGCCAGACGTTGTCGGAGCAAGTGAAAATACGCGTTACAGCCTCTCGTAATGCATTGGAACACTTCATGCGAACGGTATGATAAACGTGAACGTGCATTTGCTCGCGTTCCCCGCGTCTCAGCGCAACTGTTACTGACATTTAAATAGCGCGCGCCGGAAGTCGAGCTCCTAAGCCACGAATATGTAGCTCTATCTCGAAAGCGGAGTGTCGGATTGCGGAACGATAACTGACTTTTCGATGCATTCTGACACGAGTAACTTTCATGCTTCGACTTGTCATAATTTCGTTGCGCATTCCTATGTATGTATAGCCTATAACGTAACTCGTCCAGACTAATGAGTTATGTAATTAAGAAATTCATCGATAGAGGCACGAGGTAATCAGTGGCGAGATAGGTGGACGAGGATAAAGGCTCGATATAGTGTTATAGTTAAATTCACGCCACATTTTCGAAATATCTGTGTAGGGTAGACCGGGGGCGGTAGTAACACTTTGACTTTGGAATACGATTACGCAAAAACTATTACAGTTACAACAAAAGTTTTTTTTACGAAAATGTTACTTATTTATCTGACATTATTTGAGCCACAACAGTTTCGCGGTATGTCAAGTAATATTCCGGTTATTAATAAAAAATGAGAAGCGGAGAAAGTGTTACAACCGTCCCTGACCCCGGGTCGGTTGTAACACTGCATGGAGTCGATAGTAGCACAAATATAACTTTACAAAATTAAAATATTTAGGGTGACTGTACCTAATATCGCCAGGCAAAAGTTAAATCGCTGTCGATTGAATAATAATTGATATTTTTCCATGCAGTTCGTTTCAAAGTAAAGAGAAATTATTCATCTTTCATGTAGCATATGTTAGAATCGTTGAAACCTACAAATTGTTAATTAGGACTCAAAAAACGTAAGACATGCAAAAATCGGGTCCTGAAAAAAGTGTACCTAATATCGCCTACTCAAGAAATATTGATTAATTCATGTATATATGAGTTTTTAAAGTCATTTTCACATGTGCTTTTATTATTTCTTGCTCTATAAATGTCTTTTTATCCATCTGGAAATTTGAAAATATAGATTTTTAAAATATTTTATTTTTTACGTTCCGATGTACATATTGGACAAATAAATTTTATTTCGGTTGCTCCGCACATTTCGTGACCTCACCTGTAACAAGCATTACATCGAAACCATTGTTCTCCGGTAGGCGGTATTGAGAACACGCATACTGCTAAAAGAAAAACGCTATTTTCATTATGAAAAATATTTGCATCGATTTCATTTCTTAAGTACATCATTAATTAGGTATTTCTAGTAGATATTCTTGCATTCACAGAATTATTAAACTTACATTCTCCGAATGCGATGTAAAATTGTGATAGTCCAATAAATTTTTACACTATTAAGATTCTCTAAAATCCTCCCCTTTCTGTAATTGTTGATCACATGATGCTGCAATTATAGTATGTCTTCCTACATATGTTTAGGTACTAATTCAGTGCATAACCGATAAATTTTAGAGCTTACTTTAAGAGATATAGCGAGTGGCGATATTAGGAACACTGGCGATATTAGGTACAGTCACCCTATTGATTTAAATTATAATAATAAATGAAAAAAGTAAAATCTATAATAAATTATGTGGTATCGCAATTGTGGCATAAATAAAAGACATTTTGGCTGGTGCATTCTTCATCAGATCAATCCTTACATTCAGTATATTGCACCCATTTTTCATTTGGTTTGCTTGTGCTATGCTATATGATTTCATGCAAATAAGACAATATTATTCGCCTTCTTTGTCCCTATTCGGTTCCGTTGCGGTAAAACCGACCCCGACTGCGGATGTTACAATCGTCCCCGACCATGCTTTTGAACTTAAATTATAAATTTTGACTAACGAGACACTTAAAAGTGCCAAGTAACGATCAATATTAGTTTAAAAGAGGTCGAATTACAGATTAAAAAATCGAACAAGCACATACTTGCAAAGGGAGTGTTTATATTACAATTTTAAGTCAGTAAGGAAAAGTTACTTTAGGGTATCGAAAAGTTATTTTCTTCACTATCCATGTCTATTGCGTATCTGTACTCTTAGGGCATGGATGTGTATATTCCAAATGTCATTCTTCATCATATATCCAAAATTGGCGTTAATATCTATTACATGTTTTGAGATATTTAGCGTGCTACATTCGCCCCCCTGTTACTACCGCCCCCGGTCTACCCTATTACTTTTCCTGATGGAATTTAAACAGGAGGGGGGCTTAGGAGGTGCTACAAAGCAATTACGCTCGACGTGCCCGTCACTCTCGATCTTTAAATCCCCCGTTCTGCCTGCTCACCCGAAACCCCATCGATCAGAATGGAAAACGAAGCCACGCGTACCGGGCCTGGCGCAAGCCCTCGGCACCGTTCGACGGCCCCCAGCCGTGACACTCGCGGTGCCCCCGAGAAATTCTCCTCGATTAAGATGCACCATGTCGCCGCTCGCGCTCGCGCAATTCACGTAATTCGTGCAATTAACCCTTTAGAGCCGCATTCCCGGCCGTTCGTCGGCATCCGGGGCCCCCGTTCGTTCATCGCGGTTTCGCGATCGGGGAACGGGTTCATGAATGAACCTGGCCGATGCCAGGCAAAAAGGCTCGCTTCCCCCTTTCCTCCTCTTCTTCGTTCCTCTTTTTTTTCCCCTTCCCACCGGCCGCCGTCCTCGTCTGTCGTGGCGATCGGCGGACGGAGGCTTGCACGTAGAGAAACTGGTATCGGTACAATGCCGTCGGAATACGCTATCGGGTTCCCTCTATCTGGCCGCTATTTCAGCCTCCTGTTGGTCGCGGGACAAGAAACAGACGCCACCGGAAATCATCATTCTCCTTCCCTCCCCCTCCCCTCCTCCTCTCCCCCCCCCCCCCGCCGCCTCCTCCATCTCTCTGTCGTGGGTAGGTTTAATCGAGGGAAAACCGGAATACGGCGCGAGCTGACTGACAACAAGAGCAACCTGTCCCCGCGCGGGATTCCGCGCTCATATTTTTCACGTCCGACGCGGTGTCGTCCGTTTTTCTACGCGCATCCTCTCTGGCGATTAATTAGACGGCTCCTCGAGGCCTGCTTTGGCGGAGGCCGTGTCTTGGCTGCTTGTTAGCTTACGGAAGAATCTGTGTTCACGTGTTATTGGCAGTCGTGGTTGTGCTAGCACTGCCAGCGGCGTCGGCGTGTTTTCACGCCCGGGGATTTGCATCCTGTACATTAAGGTGGAATCTGACGGAACGTGGATCGGCGAGCTTGGCACGAGACTCGCCGAGCCCACGCGCCGCGAGAACGCTCATGCTCGCCGACTCGCGAGCCTGGCCGAGCCTAGGCGAGCCGAGCCGACACGCCGATCCACGCGCCGTGAGAACGCTCATGGATCGCTGATTCACCAGCCTGGGCGAGCCTGGGCGAGCCGAGCCGACTCGCCGATCCACGCAGTGTTCACGGGAAAGGGCCTGATAGCTCTCGGCTACCCTCTGTTGCGCATGCCCGCGACGAGCTGTGACGTCAAAGCAATCAACGCCAAGCTGGGAAACGAACCGAATCGACGCCAGTGGCTGGCTTCGTTTCCCAGCTTGGCGTTGATTGGTTTGACGTCACAGCTCGTTGCGGGCATGCGCAACAGAGGGTAGCCGAGAGCTATTAGGCCCTTTCCCGTGAACACTGGATCCACGTGCCGTGAAAACACTCATGGCTCGCCAACTCTCGAGCCTGGGCGAGCCGAGCCGATCCACGTGCCGTGAGAACGTCATGGATCGCCAATTCGCGAGCCTGGGCGAGCCGAGCCGGCTCGCCGATCCACGTGCCGTCAGATTCCACCTTTAGGGTGGCTCTTATTTACTCTTGGCGACACCCCCCAGAATATAGTTCCAAATAATAAAAACAAAATCTGTGTAAAGTTCGAGCCCGATGGGATAACGGGAAAAGGTGAACAGTTAAATTAAGAATCTTATTATTTTTGAACCGACCGAGCATCTCGAAAATTGCAATGCTAAGTCATTTCTCCCACGCAAGATATTAGGTAAAACCAAACAAATATCTATGCCAATCATAGCTCAAACTTATTACCGATTACATCCTCGCGTTTGAAATTTCATCAAAACAATCATCGTCACTCTCCAGAACAGTGCACGAGTTTCGTGTCTCTTTGTCGAAAAGTGCGAGTTGCTTGCAACGTAGCAGTGACTCGCGAGTGGGTCCCGCAAACCGTTTCCTTCCCTCCGATTCATCCGACTCTATCAAGCACCGCGAACCGTTCAAGCGTGCCGTAATATCTGGGGAACGTGCATCGCCGAGTTCTGCCACGATACAACGATATCGTGGGCCCCGGCGCGTACACCAGCTGGTCCAACTTCTTGTCCAGCGTCGACAGCTGCAACGAAAACGAAAAATCGGAATCGGAATCGGCGGGAGCAAGAACCCCCGACCTCTGGAGGGGATGTGAAGGCTTGGAGACGACCTAGTGGGGGGGAGCAGAAGATGCAACCGCAGACGAGTCGGTGCAACGGAATGATGGAACCGGATGCAACGAAACGCCGTAGCCGGCTGGGTTTGATGCTCCTTTCGAAACGCGTGCACCACAACGGCGTTTCAATTTTAGTTTACCATAGGTGGATCAAAGTAGCTGCACCACTTCCTGGGTAGATTCAGACCGGTCTAGCGTTATTATAAAACAATCGCGTCGATGCGCAAACAAATGTTCCGCAGCAGATAAATTCTGCTTTATCTTCGGATGGATACGAGCTCGGGAGGTCCTTCTTTCACGAATGCACACCTCGTGCCACGACGTTGAGTTCTTCAACCTTGGCGGCAGATGTCGGACGGACTCGGGACTATGCTCGAAGTGAATGTAAAAACTGGATGCAATATTTTGTTTTCTACTTTGTTTTTTGCAAAAGAAATACTCCATTTAGCAGAGATGAGCAAAATTTTTATTTAACTAAAAATTTCGAATATCGAATGAAAGGTAAGAAATTTCATTTAATACAGGTTCCATCGCAAATTAAGTATTTGTGACTTGCTAGTTACTTTGGCAATTTTTTGTGGGAAAACAAACAAGTAAGTAGAAAATCTGTTTAAACGCCTTTATTATACATATCTTAAGTAGTATCAAGCTATTTTTTCTTTTTTTCAAAATGGTGGCGCTGGAGCTCTGGAAGTGTAACTGTTATGACCAATTGTATCTTATTTGTAAAATTGTAAGGTATCATTTAAAACAAAAAAAATTTTTTTTTTAAATTTCTGCAGTGGTACCCCTTAAAGTCCGTACACCTTACCAATCCGCAAAGAAACTGTGGAATAACAGGGTGTCAGTAATGAAAAGGAGACACCGAAGAATAGTAGATATAGTATATTCAACTTTAACTAATATCTCATAATAATAATCATGTACGTATGTATAGTCGTATAGATAATGTCGGCGCGAATGTACAATATTTGACAGGTTGAATAATTACGCACGATTCGTTAAAATAGTGTCAGCACTTACTCATAGTATTGTATATGTATATATGTATAATATAACGTTATAACGCATACATCACGCTTCGGTTCACCCTTCGTCCATTATCCGCACTGTTCTCCGCGATAGAACGATCCTATCTCTTTCAATTGTTCGTCATCCGCAACTGTCGTTGTTGCTCTTTAAAACAGGTCGAAGGATGGACCATGGCAGAATGTACAGTTGACAAGCTCGACTAATTAATTTAAGTAAGACCTAAGAGTGTCGCTTGAATCATTGAGAGCGCGCTAGCCACGTTTGTTAATTGGAAGGACACTTGCAAAATACCTTTGCCGCGGAAAAGATCTATCGCGTTCGATCGTGGCCGCCGAGAATCGCCGTGTTCCATCCCGACAGGTTAATCGCTAACGACAGAATGTCACAGACGATCGACGAGCATCGACAATATGCTACAAGCGTTTTTATTTATTTCTCCATACCTCCTCTCTATCGGTAGTCGTGTTGTGTTTTTGTACTGGCTGTGTTGCGAGCGCATCTTTGCGGATCCTCGACCTCCCTCGCAAAAAGTCATGTTAATCGGTTAGTAATTTTTGTGTGCTTTTGCTTCTTCTTTAGCTGGAACCCCAATGAACAATTTTAAAAGTTTCTCTAGAATTTCTTCAGTGCTTTCTAAGTTTTGAAATGTGTCTTTAAGATGTTTTAGGGGGTTGTTATTGGATGGTGTGAGTTAGCTACGTTAGTGGTGAAAGAATCGTAGGTAATCGTTTTGTTTTTCTAGATTAAGCGATGGATTTAGTGGTGAGTTTCTTTCAGATAGCCTAAAAAGTGTACATCCTCGTATTTTAATCTATCGGAAGGTTAAGTCTATGTGATAGGGAAATCAGCTCTTCCTCGGAGGAAATTAGTTAGGAAAACTTGGTTTTCGCGTGTAAAATTATATTTTCAACCCTTGCCTTACTTGAAGCATGATTTTTTCAGTTTTATATTTTTTAGTTGCATTTTGATGAAATTAGAATTTCGGGACTAGGTATAATCGTTAAAATCAACTATAGATCATCGAAATAGAATTTCAACAAATACTACATCAAACTTAAAAAAAGTAGTGAATTTCCAGAGTTCGAAAAGGGCAGAAAGTAAATCTAGCAAACGTTCAGAATAATTTTAGTTTTAAAATCTTAACGAAAAACTCGCGAATTATTAATCAACATTTGTTGCCAAATTTTTCTACCAAATAGAAATCCAAAAGAATATGTTCCAACTTCGTGTAAACATTTCCAAAATTAACAACGCCAACGCTTGTCAAATTTTTTCAACTATTAACAAAGAGGAACTGCAATGCAAAAATCACCAATCAAAATATAAAAACATTCCAGAGGAACGATTAACGCCTCAATTTCAGAGTTCACGTTCGATTAGAATTCTCCTTTCAAAATAAACCACTCAAAGAATATATAATGATATATCAATTATATATAAGAATAAATATATATAAGAATATATAATTAATATAATTTCTTTCTTACGGAGAATATAGCATTTCATATAAATTTTAAAGTCAACTCCAATTCACAATCGAGTTAAGTAGATTCACACGACGGACTCTGGTTTTAATTGCTCCAGAAGTAGATTCTATCCCTATGCCCTTATTATTTACATATATGCATTTACGTTTGTACAATAATGAGTATTAATAGGCATATATCTAAAGCGTACTTCTATCGTTTTTAAAACCGTGTATAATAGTATACGAATTGCGTTGTGTCAAACACTAATAGGACCTTCCGAGACTCGTCGCCCCCGATTTCTAACGTATCAAAGAGAGGACAAACGTTTCCTTTAAACACAACGTGTCGAAGCATAAAAATCCTTGAACTACCGCTACCCTCTAAACGTCTGTGCAGTTCCGTATCCTAGTCGAATTTAAGTTTCACGGGCGGTCCTGTCGTTATTTACATCCCCAGGCTCGATTCGGCGCAGTTCACCTGTATCGTTAGGAAACAGTCGCAGAGAAGGCAAAAGGAGTCGCAGAATCACCATATTTATTCCACACCTCTCTATTTATAATTCCCACTACGCCCCTAGTTGTAATTCCTTATACGTACAGTCTTTCTACCTACTTCGCGATCCTCTATTTATGTTTTTAGTTGCGTTTTATCATTTTTCACCCCACTCTGTAATCGTGAGATCTGAAAGCGATTAGTCGACTAGGAACTACTTGTTCGATAACAGGACTGGAAACGAAGAGGCTCTTCTTACAAGGTAGTATTTGCGAAGATGAGCGCAGAGAGACGCGATACAGCGCGCCCGTTGTCGCGCGACAGCTCGTATCAAAATCCTACGCCATGTTGAACACGTTGAAAATTATCGGCTAATTAGTATTCTTAACGACGCTAGTAGTTAGAGCTCTACGAGTCCATAGTATTGCTGAATTTGTTGCTCGATAATTGCCGCTTTGTACGCTCACGGCTTGGGATCGTTTCGAACGTGATTTAACATCTATATTGAAAGTCATTGAATGACAGATCGCTGGAACACGGTTGCAGGAACATTATTGCGTTGGGAGACGTAACTTCGATATGCATTTCGAGATTTTTAAGAGAAATGGGCAGCCTTTACATGCACGCTGCTTTGTATGGTTTTGTAGGTTTTACACAGAAAATGGGAGGTTCTGTAGGATACGCGTTTCAAATTGGTTTTCAGAGTTGGGAAATGGGGAGCTTCGTAGGTGTGAGTGTTGCAAGATTTTGTAGAAAAATTGGAACTTTTACAGTGACGTTTTTCAATACGAATTGCTAAGATTTATTGTACATTTTGTTTAGTGAATGGTGCAACAAGGCCGGCGGCGATTCTTTGTGAAAAGGCAAGTAAAAGAAATATAAAATAAATCTTCTTCATTGGTGGCGCAGTTTCTCAGGAGAAGTATTTTCAATAGCAAATTACTTTGAACCTGTTTTTATGTGTAAAACGCTTGTTACACTTCGATTTTTTATACTGGAGCGATAACGGATCTTATATAATTGAAAAAAATTATATCGATGTTCGAAAAACTTAGAATTGAAACACTCTAGAATGAAGCTTTGGTGATTTAATACGAAGAGCATATATTTTTTTGCAACGACGCGAGCGCCAAGGATTACATTAAAGTTACTTCTTTTGGAAGCTAGGTATGCAACCAACGAAGAACATTCCTTTTACATTTCTTCCTTCTCTTCACGAGGAATTACCACATTTGCAATTGCACCAGGATTTCCTACCCACCATACATGAAAGCAATAGAAATCTCTTACGAACATTCTGTTAGAAACAAGACCTTTCGTATCATGATTGTCGATTTTCACGCTTCTCGTATTCTTACAAAGCCAGTGAAACGTTTCAGAACAACGGACGTCCAAGATCAAAAACACAAGTGCCTCGTGCTCGAATTTATTAATAAGCAATTTCAAAAGAACGCCAGAGGCTAGGGGTTGCAAAATTTCCCTCGTACACGTATGCAACTTTCGTCCTCCCTAATCCTGTCTCATCTTTGATTATCCAAAGTCACTCTCTGTTAAAGATGCTGGCCCCTCTTGTACCGATTACGACGCACGTTTCGATACACGTGCAAAAGAATGATACGATTGTACAGTTACTTCAATATTTCCAAAGTGAATTTCGACCCATCTCGCCACTGGTTCACCACCAAAACCGTGGATATCGAAAATTACACAGCCAGTGCAAAAGATTCGCCACTTGCATAGTGGACAGGCCATAGATCGCCAATCGTTTCCATCGACGCGTCGATCCTTCTAATCGCCATGCTTCTCGAGTAACAGTGCAGTAATTCGTTACTGTTATTTCGTACTGCTATTACTCTAGAATGAAGTCCTGTGACTAAGATTTCTCGGTTTAAATATCGTTTCGAGTGTCAGTTCGTTTTAGCAACTTTTTAATGTTTGCATCACTCAAAGTGTTAATAAAATTGTTGGGTCTGTTGGATGGCGGCGGAGATGTTGATGGCTGCTCAATTAAATTCCAATGAAATCGGGGCAACTTGGAGAAATTCGAGTAAAATTCGAGCTACGGGAATTTTTTCAAGCTTCTGAAAAATTGAGCTACGAGAGGTATTAGGGGCATATGCACTAAATGATGTATTCAAATATTAATCAGAGATCTTGTATCCAGGACTTCTCCCTTGAGTAACACGATTTATTGGAACCCCTTGCGCGTAATAGTCATTGTACATGCGACGTATTTGCGAGACGAGAGGTTCAGATGCCAGTGGTGCAAGGTTTCTCCTAATTGATTTGAATTTCAGTAATGTGTAAGCTTATCAATAGCTTAGAATTTTTTCATAGATTTTAATCCTTCAAATCGTAGGGTTATAGGATTCCAAGTTGCTTAGTGGTCCTTCGCACCCCATTCCTTTCTACAATACACTTAAGTTATCATGAAGAAACACGGATATAACAATAACACAATACACACACGTAACATTATTCGCTTAAAAATGATCGTAGAAAGGAAAGTTTAAATTTATACAGAAATTAAACCACTTCCATATTGAGATTTATCTTCCATCCCATCCAACACAGAGTTACCAAAAATCCTGAATTATAGAAGACAAGCTGCATTTCAGAGCCACACCAAGTTTTTCATTTATGATTATTAATTTCCGTGGGCCCCCGCGCACCATCTGGCATCTCAACTCATTCGTCGATCTTAATAGGTTGGATATACCTGAACAGGTTGAGTGTCCCTACTAAACAATTAACTTAATATTTCAAAAACATATTCTCAAGGCATCGTACTTTAAGAAAATCAAATTTTCCGAACCGTCCACATATATTTAACCCTTAAATCAAAGACAGCTCACGCACGCACCCTCTAACATAATCGTTATCGTTTTAACAATTGCGTGCGCTCGTTCATTCGCATTGGTAACTAGACAATAGTAGTGAAAAGAGAATATCATTCAGCGTCGATAGGATCGCAGAGATCGGGGTTACTCTCGCGGATTTCCGCGACCCCCTCGATCGTTTATCGTTAAAAAGGTCAACAGTATTGTCGACGAGCTACTGCTAGCAGATAGTAGAGGCAACTACGGTGATATGATTGAATTTCGTTCGTCTCCTTCCCGGTAGCTTCAAACGATTCCTTCGCCAGCCCTCTTCGCGATCTTTTCTCGCCTCCCTCGCTTCGAGTGGGAATTCGACGTTTCCTGCATCAGAAATTCCACTACCGCCTTCTCCCTGATGGCGCGTTTATTTTCTTTGAATATTGCAAACGCAGGAAAAACTGTATCGGTATACGATTGAATTTTGAAGATTTGAAGATGCCCTAAATTTAAATTAAATTTGTATTCAGAAACAGAACTGTGATTTTGGTACTCGATTAAATTTAGACAACTTAGGAATATATCATTTTTCTATAATTAATAATTTTAATTAGTCTTGAATTTTTACTCCAATTACTTTTAATTTACTCGAATCACTCTACGAATTTTTCTGCTCATATTTCGTTTGAAAATTCCACATAATGTACATTCTAGAATAAAATTCAACTGGAAAGATAGGAATGCACGTTTGTATATAATTTTCAACTCAATTTCGTGAGAGGCCATCGCGACACAGGAAACGTCGTAGTCCTAGGTCTCAGAAGTATCACGATGGAGGATCAAAGGATGTGATTTTACGATTAATTTCTGCTCTTAAAAAACAGTGGCTTGATCTTCTTTCAATCATGGTCTCGCACCGCCTATGTTGTCGGTCGGTATCACTGTCAGTCGACCGATGACAGTAGAATCGTCTACGTAGTTTCTATAGTTACCAAGTTGGAATCATCGACGAGTCCCGAGTCTGAACACAAGTGATGTAAACGATTCGTCGACTGGAAAACGTTAATAGATGATGACAATCAAGGGATTATTGCTTTCGATTTCGTTGCTGGTAGTATCGAAGTCTCCGTTCACTCGATAACTAGCAAAGTGAATATTAACGAGACTTGATTTCACGAAGCACTTACGTTTCCTTACTGTGCTCTGTCTCCTTTCGAAGTATCAGCAATGTCAAGCACTTTTCACGCGACACTTTGGAAAAGGGATTATCCTTCTCGGTAAATACCATTGTCCTTTATTATTCGCAGAATTTTTCTCACTTGCAGGTCAAGGGAAAAGTCACCTTACTTATGTCACCAGAGAGAAACCAGACAGGAATACAAATCGAAATTAAAGATCTTTTGAAGCAACAGCAGCATAGATAAAGGTACCTGACACTGTGTGGCAAATACGTAAGTTTATACAATTTCTGAAGTGCTCTTGGTATTCGCAATATGAATTTCCACACCAACGAAATATTTAGGTACCTACTCTTTGCTTTTCAATATTTCGTCACCTATGCTGCACGCTGACCGTCGCAACCGTTCCTCGATTTAATAGATTTCGAAATCTCATAGACTGAAAATTATTTCATTGTCACTTAAATCCGTCGACATTCCACAATATTGTGTGAACAAGCGGCAGTTGTAGTTAAAGCTTAAAATCTCAAGCGCCCCTTTCAAGGAGAATATTATCAAAGAACGTCTAGCAAATCTTAAACGCGTTTTAACAATTTCATACCGGTATCTTTTTTTGCAATGGAATATTTTACGTCGTTTTTCAAAATCACTTTCCCGGGCTAGCACACCATTACTGACACTTTGTGTTCAAAGTAACGATATACACATTTTCGTGTCACAAATGAAACCTCATTGCAGGGAACTGAAAATTATTCTTAAGTAACTAAGAATGACGACTTCGAACGGTGTCGTTTGCAACACTCTGCGCGAAACACCGTGTATAATAAATAATATCGATAATGGAGCTGTCATTAACCCTCTAGGGACGGGGATGTTTTAAACTTAACGTAGAATTTTTTTGAGCGTTAAAATAGTATATTTTATACTTCGGATTTGGAAACTACTCGTTAGTTTTTTTTTTAATTTTTTTTTAATTTGTTTAATATAACAATATAACAAAACAAAGTTTAATTTCGGGTTCTGATCGTACAACAGTTTCTTCTCTGCCTACTAAAGGTCACTATACCTATCAAATCTCGATCTTATTGATGGAACGTAAATAAAAATGTGTTAATCTGAATGGGACTCTGGAGTCCCAGTCGTCCCTAGAGGGTTAAGCGTTTAAGAATATTTCTTGATATTTCTGCCGCATAGAATATTTTTAAATCGTAGTAACTTGCTGCCGCAAGTGGAGCTACTGAAAATAGTGTTTCTTCACAAAACACGATTAAATCCTTCGCAAGAATTGCTACAGGTGATTTGACAATTGCGCGATATAGTCGAATTTGGTCAGCAGAGACAATCAATGCTAGTTTTTAAACGTATTAGAAAGTAGGAACGATACACGTTATAGCTTCCATTCTTGTCACGAGTGTCTTCATATCTCCATACTTTAATTACGATTTATGGTAACAAGCATGATTCACGCGAAGGAAACTGGACCGTCCCTAGAGTCTCGCGACTTTAATTATAGCGTTATCATACGTTCTAATTGCGAGCTGCGAGTACAGCAGAAATCTCGTAATTGCAACCCGTAACTTTAACCACTCTTCCCAGATTTCCGTAGATGATAATAAATTTATCTAACGATATTGCATAGAAACTATACACTCTACAATGAAGAATCTTTACCTACAGATCATTTCCCGCACTTTTCATTTCGAGCTCGACCGTCGAGCTTCCGCCCGCGCCGATAATTTTGCAACCCACTACAGACTCGAGGCTACGACCTCAACGCTTTGCGCTCGGCTCTTTAATCATTTCTGCATTTATTCCAGAAAGCGTATAGACGTAGCTACATCTCGTCGCTGACTCTTTTTAACACCTTTTAACGAGACTGCGAGGGAAGTATTTGCCCTGGCCCCGCGACATTTACGCTTCCTTCGAGGTCTCGCGCCTTTTATGCGCCCCGGGACCCTTTCTGTCGGGCGTCTTTAGAACATTCGCGCATTCAGAATGCAAAACTGTTCAGAGGCGAATTTTCCGGGTCCTTTCAATCTCTTTTAATGCGCCAAGGGAAGGTCGCTTAATTCGGGTAAATAGGGATAAGACGTTAAAAGGCGACCCGGTTTACGTTGTATTTTGGAACGATAAGTAAAAGGAACGTTCCGCCATTGGGAAAATTCGAATATTATTAATTATTCTGATGTGGGTAAGAACTTGCGAAAGAAGTTTAAGTAGACAATCACGTATGATAAATTTATGAAATAATTCCAGCATTTGGCATTATTGCGAATTTTTAATTCCCGTTTCTAGAGGAATAGTGAGAAGGCAGACAATTTGGATGTTAACGAGCAACTAATGCGATACCTATAGATAAAAGTATGGAGCATTTAAAATGGGATGCATTTCTGAAAGTGAGTCAGTGAATAAGAAATGAATCTTTTCAGAAAAAGGACGACCAATTTACAAGTACAACTCTATACATTTCCTTTCTGGGAAATAAAAATGAAAAGAAAAGTGAACTTAAGGTAACAGATACAGTGAATCACGAAGTACAAAATTCGACAAAATTAATCAAACACAATCCATTCGTATTTTTTTTAATAAAACATACCTCTGCGTGACTTTCTGTACAAAACACTGTGCGCTAAAATTTCGATGAATAGTGGCATTGGGCTTCCTTTTAACAATTTCCTGTTTAATCGCTGGAAATAATAGCTCGAGTATTCTACCTACAATTTTAGATATAATCGATAATGTCCCAGCGCTTCGAAAACCGATGCACAAAGCGTCAAGTGCATAGAACAGTTCCATTCCCCTCTAATTCCAATTCGATATACAACACTAATTTTGCACTTACGATGATTGCGCAATGCGTATATACGGTGTCGTACACGTACACGCGCGTTATCGTTATTAAGTCGATATTACACGTATTTTCGGCCGATTCGCGAACACTACTTGCTTTCCAAGATCCCCGCGGGTATATTTTGCAATTCCCATCAACAGGTATATATCGATCACGCCTCAGTATGCGTTCGTGTAACTTCGTACAATTGCAAAATACCACCCCGCGTGTATATACACACTTTTGTACATATTCTTACACTTGTTTCTTTACAATCACCAACGATCGTCTTCCTACAGTCGAAGAAAGTCCCTTCGCCGATAAATAATCGAGTTCTACAAACTGAACATATTTACTAGTAAGATCTATCACTTAATTAATTTATTTAGTTCTTGTCTATAGGAAGCGTAGACTCGAAGCGCAACTTTGACGCGCGAATTCAAGCAACAGTCTGATCTAATTCAATTTTTCAGATTGCCTATTATTATTTCCCTTTAATCACTACAAATCTGATGAACACTACTGCGTTATATACCGCGTTATTACTACTGCGTATGTTTCTTGGATTCCCTACGTTGAGTAATCATGGTGGTCCAGGTAAGTAGATTGTTTAAAGAAAATGATATATTACGCGCAGGATGAAATGCTGTCTTCTTCACAGAATTTTACTCGCGATTAGTGGCTTGCATTATTCGTATTTCTCGTATTTCATCCCCTTCTTACAAGGACCCACAGAATTCAGAGTAATTAATAGAGTTGTAGTAATAAAGAGATGAAGTATTCCTATCTCACTCTAACTTACAATCCAACAGAAAAGGGAATCCTTTAATTTAATAAATTTAATATTATCTTTCGTCGACTAAAAGATTTGCAGTTGAAAGTTGCGCAGAGGCTCTTGTAAATCTTCTCTCCGCGCACAATCAATTACAGAAACACGAGTTTGAAATGTTAAAAGAAATTTTCATACCTATCGACTCCTCCATAGTGTTGAATATAAAAGAAAATGATAGAGTGACGTTATTATTCCGAATGCTTTTCACCTCAATTCGATCGTTACCTCACCCAATTACAAGTTACTTTATTCTGCACATAGAGGACCGAAAGGTTCGTTCGAAAGTCCATTTCTAATTTGAATGAAAAAATAAATTTGCCCATCTCTGATCAGTGTTGGAGTGGAACAGCGAAGTTCGAGCTTCGTCGTTTAAGAAGTGATAAATGTCAGCCATACTTGCATGGTGATTACCTTATCAGTTTACAGTAAGTGTTCCCAGGATCTCGTCGGCGAGAATGCACGACTGCGGAGTCGAGATATGGTTCGAACAGTCGCCGATAGTCATCATGTACAACGAGAGTCTATCGTGAAAGGAAACGTTAGCATTTATTTATTGTTAACACGCGTGTAGACGCGCGTCGTTGATTGTCTCTACTCATGGTCAGCAATATAATCGTCGAGTAATATACCCCGTGAAAAATTCACCAACCCCCCGTGAAAGTTCAGCGATTACTTTCGACCATAATCATTTCTATTCCACGCCTTATTTGGTCGACTTAGATTTCCAAGGTAAACCAGAGTTCCACGGTCGCGAGGAACATTTCTCGTCGAATTTCCTCGAGATTCAAAGCGTGAAATATTGCGGTATGTAATTCTTTTGACAGGAGTCAAAACACAATAACCATCAATCGGGGAACGCCCGTTGGGCGTTCAGCGAGTACGTTAAGCAAGTGGGGCCGGAGTGTTTCCGCACACGACATACGACAAGTGTTTCAACCCCCGTACCGAAAGGGTTAAGGAATTATATTTTTGTCCTCGCGTTTTAGTGGCGATAGTCGCTTGCAATAATCAATGTATTGTTCGCAGAATAAATTGAAAAATAGTTCGTTACATCGCAGAATATTATCTTCATATGAAAATTTAGGAACCAATAAAATGTATCATATTAATATCTAATCTCGCAAATTTTCCAATTCCACATTCATCGCGATAGTCTGCAATATATCCTTCAATACTGTATCCTGGCTTTTCAAATTTCCACCGATCCTTTGCAATATTTTTACAACCATTTCACGAGTCGATTCAACGAGAAATATTACACGCGCTGGTGCAAAAGAGTAACGTCGAGCGGCTTGGCTTTACGAATTTGAAAAATTCGTGCTGCACCTTCGGAGCCTATATTGCCATTATAATTGTATAGTCCTGCGATGTCGTCTACGCTATTTACAACGCTATCGTACTCTAGATTCTATTATCGATATTAATTAGTTGCGTCATAGTGGAATTAGTCGAGTGAGAGGCACCATAGAATTTTTTTTTCACTCCGCGCAATGGCGGTCAGAAGAAAGTTCGAAGTTGATATTTTTTATAGACATATATAAATAACTTTAATACTAGAATTTACTTATCGCGTTGGTATAACCGGTCTGTTCTAATCCTTTGATTTTATGAATTCGGCTACGGTTCCTTCTCGTTGAATTATAGTATTTTCTTGTCGTTCATCGCCCTTCGAACTGCCTTCTGACCACCATCCCGCGTTCGTACATGCTCGAGCGTGTTTTACAGAGTATTTTTCGTTCCTCGACGAGGCAGATAGCAAAAATACCACTCTACACCTGGCGAAAACGAGCGTCAGCCATTTTCAGGAGGGCGAGTCCTTCGTCGCTGAAATTAAATTAAGTTGAGACGAATTTGTAATCGATTGCTTCACTAGAATCTCTTTGATCCAGGAGAGTTTTCTCTTAACTAATTAGCTACGGAAACGTAAATTCTAAAGCAGCGTAGAAAAGGAATACAAAACAGAAAGACACGCAAACAAGCGAAGTGCGTCTGAAGTTACGTAGAAGTTACAGTCTGATTGACTTCGCAACCCTTTGCGCTCCAACTATCGTACTTTTTCCTTCTTATGCTTCGAATTAATTGAAATGAAAATATTTAAAATCGGTTTTAAAACTTTCAGCTTCGTTCAACGCATGTGAGCTGTGCAAATAATTTTAGAAGTACATGGAAATTAAATATTGCGTTGTAACCTGTGATATTTCCACCTTGAAATAGTATTTTAAATCAATATCACATTATATCTTTGAAATGGTATATTTATTGAGCAACCAAAGTTACTCGAGTTTCAATAATAAATTGATTTTTCCAAATCTCACTACTATAATTGTATTTCCAAAATTATGAAAACTCATTACTGTGGTTACTTTTCATCTGCGATAAGAAAGAAGAACAATAACGTTGATAATTTTATAAAACCATTTTTCCACCACTTTCTTCTTCAAGAAAAATTAATTTTTTCCATCAGAGTGCTCCAGGAAATTCTATACAAATAAAATCGAAAGAAATTATTTCGTTAAATTAAGGGAAAATGCTTGGATTTCAAAATAAAATAAATGGACGGTTGACTGGTTACAACGCCATATCGGCGATTGCAAGAAAACACGAGTGTTTATTCGAACGAAGGAGCGGAAAGGGTTGTAAAAGCTTCATAACTTTAAAATGGAATGTATAAGTATACGAGCTTTAGTGTCTTCGCCTATTCGGTTAAAAAATACTCTTAAAAGTCGCTTCGCTTAAGAAAACTTTCTCTACCCTAGCTATGTATATAAGTATATGTATATGTATATCTATATATATATATATTTACAGAGTTGCGTTAGATTCTAGTAATCATATTAGTTAGTTAGACGATAGATATTTTCAGTGCAATATTTCGCCCGACGATAAACGTTATTCTAGTTAACAAGAGAACTGGTCCTTCCCGCGCGGAGGTCGATTCACCCCCCTCGATTAGAGTAGTCGATAGATCGGGGCGAACGTAATGCCATGCCTTACGAAGAGAAACGTTCGTGCATTTCGAGAGCTCACGTGCTTCCACTGCGAACGAAAGCTTTAAACATTCAACCATTCGAGTGCAGAACATTATTCCTCGGGATCAATTTTAGATCAAATAAAATGGAGATCAAAAGCTACCTTGAAGGTACGGTGGTCTCAAGCTTACGCCTTTGAGCTCCGTACAGCCCCAGTAAGCGGTGAAAATTCCGAAGCAGAAGGTTTCTTTTCTTTTCGACGAGAAAATTCGACCACCCTTTCTGGAACTATTTGGAACTATTGCTGAATTATTACCTAGTATTAAATAATCCAACTTCCCCATTTTTCCACTCGAATGGCCAACGAAGAACGAAAAATAGAAGAGGAAATTTCTTCTTGCGCTACGACACACACACACACACACACACACACGCGCGCGCGCGCGCGCGCGTAGGCACTCACACTCACACGCACACAGAATCGCTTAGAATTAGCACGACGAAATTCTGACGTGAGCTTACGCGTATTAATTACGGTGTCGATAACATTACGTGCCGTATCCGATAGTCTACGTAGAAAATATAAATGTATTTATATGCAGAATAAATCCGATTTTCTCTTTCTCTCTTCCTCTCTTCCTACCCCTTTTGTTTTTCCAATATGTACAGCACCAACGTTTCACTGTTTCTCTTTATTTTTTTTGCTTGCGGCTCTGACACCCGATTCTTCGTGATTCCTTAGCGATATACGTGCACATAGGGTGTTCGTGACGGGGAATTGTATTTCTATGACGGGTTGAGACGTAGGAAGCTTCTCTCGAGTGAAAGTAAGCATGAAGCACTGAGAATATTGTAGTTGGAATTTTGTTGGAGAATTTTAGCTGAATGGACAGACATGCAGTTTAAAATTATTTGTTTATAAATTTTGAGGTGCGTGGAACACTTTTGAATTTTTTATACGTACTTGTTTAAAATTTTAGTGTCAATTTGCAAATTGAATTTTCAACGGTGCCCAAGGTAAAAGCAATAATTAGTGGGTGAATGTTAATGATACTTAAAGGATAAGGCTGTGATTAGTTACTAACTTGTCAATTGTGCCACCATTCACAAAATTATAAAAAAATATTGATCACTTTCAAATCCCCGAAACAATTCTCCGAATGCTGCACCTCGTTAATGTTGAAATTAGAAGAAAGATTGTTCAGTCTCGAGATGGATACCATATGATCAAGTAACTTTTTCTAGGTGGAAAATCGTAGCAATTAAATACAAATGACAAATCACTTTGTAATCTACTTCTCCAGTGAAAATTATACCAGAAATCGCAACGACAATTTCATAAAGTTTCCAGAAAATAATAAAAACGAGGAAATAGAGAAATAATAATATTTCCATATTAAAATGGATTATTCACTGGTAGCATACTTGCAACCCAATTTCAACTGCAATTAGAGGCATCTGCGGTCTGACTAATCACTGGCCGATACTACTTGCCCCTCTTAGGGCTTAGGAATCTGTTCGTATAAGTAGCCAAACATTCTTTTCGACTGTTTATCCTCCATTTTCCTCTTATAACCTTCGCATAAAGACTGCAAGTATCCATTTCATTTACCAAAAGAAAGTATCTAAAATTGAAAATTTTGAAAATTTCCTGGACTTCGACAAACGGGAATTAATATTAAAAAACAATAATTTTTACTATCCTCTCGGTTCATACGATAGTTTCAGGTTTACGAAGCAGGCCAAAGAAATGGGTATCTTTTTAAAAACCCCAAAAATTTTCTATTTTTCTTGCTCACCCACCAAACACCTCCCACCATAGAAACTCCATCAATCCTCTCACGAGCACCCTATTCCCAGCCAGGAATCAATGGTTCCAATCGTATCGAAGACTGATAAGCACCTCCACTCGAACCCTTCGAGGTTTCCCTAGACGAAGTTCCGTCGCGTCGCGTCGCCGTCGCGCGGTTCGTGCACTACCGTCGGGTAGCGAAGAGGCGGCATTAAAAAATCCCAGGAGAATCGGCACGAGGATTATTTATTCGAGCGTACCGGTACTCGGCGAGTTGCTCGTGTTTTGTGCTAGAAATTGAGAAACGAACAGAAGAGAAATCGATCGAGTACGAAGTTGAACGAGCAAGTACGTACGTATCGTAAGTAACTCGACACCGTTTATCATTTTGTACAAGGCGCGCGTACGCGATTCACCGGCCCCTCCCGGCACGCTAAATCTCCGAGTCCGTGATTAATTAAGGCTTAATAATTGATCGTTATTTACCAGCAGAGACTAGAAGTTAATATGTATACGTATGTATATTAATATGTATAGTAAGCCTATTAGAGACATACGTGTCTCGTCTAGGAAGGTTTTCTTTTCTTTATTTGCTTATTGTTCCTCTCTATTATTCCTAGTTGGCCCGATTGATGTTCCCAATACGTTTCCATCCGTTCCGCCGTCGCGGTCGTCGCGCGGAGCAGCCTCTCGTTGCTTCCCCGATTACGGAGCCGCGAAACCCCGGCTGCCTCTCTACGCTCCCACGCTCTGCCTCGACGAACCACTCCTTCCCGCCCGCTTTGGAGCCTCGCTTCGTTCGATCCATCCGAAGCTCGCCTCCAGTTTTGTATCAGTGATCGTCAAGATCAACCCACCCTGTGTATCGAGCAGAGAACCCCCCTCGCGTGGTCTCCAGTTTTCTGTACGCGTAACGTCCCCCCTCCTTTCGTGTTCGAAGAGAAAAATCGTTTCTGTGCGTTTAGCGTGATCGTTTCGTTTCGTTTTTTTTTTTTTTTTTTTGCTTTTTTGGGTTGTTTTTCTCTTTGGTAAACAGGTTTTTCGAGGACCACTCGATCCTACGTTGCGGAAGTATCGAAGCGACGACGTTCCCTCGTCGAGTGGGACTCGCTCCCGTCGACTCGTACCGATCTTCGACCCCTTTGCGTGCGACCATTTGTCAGGAGAACGCGTCCTGCTCCCCGTGGCCTTCTGGAGAGGCGAAATAGATCCTCTGGAGGAATGGCAATTCTTCCTCTTTCGGCGAGATGAGAAATGGGGCGAGGGAGAGGATGGGCAGAGGATCTGTCGTGCTTGTTGCGACGAGGTCCATGGAGATTCTTCGGTCCCTTGGCGACGCCTCTGTTTCCGTTTCGAGGTCCCGCGTTTGATGCATTCTGGATTCCTCCTTGCTTTTCGTAATCTTCCCGCAGCTTTGCTAGGCATTTTGGTTAATTTACGTTTCTGTACCATTCTGAATTTCTAAATCAAAAATACCAATTTCACACTGCGTATTCTGCCTTCTCGATGTATCATTGTTACACTGTTCTCGAAATTGAGAGGTAAGATACTTGGGGGTTACGAATATTAGTTACATTTCAAGCTTCTTGTTGTAATCTTCCTCTATTTTGATAAAATATTTCGATTAGCTTGCGTTTCTCGTCTATGTATTTTGGAATTGTGAATCAAATTACAATAGAAAACTCATAGAATTATGTGGCCTTTAATTCTCCTTCTATCATTGTCGCAGATTTTCTCCGAATCTGTAAGACAGAATACTTTTTGTCCTCAAGTTTATCTTAGATTGCGAAACCGTTAACGTATCTTCTTTAATCGTAGATTTGCATAATCTGTTCTCCTTAGTCTTTGTCCCGTCACCGTTATTTCAAACCCTGATCAAGCTACACAGTTACGAAGTGTCCCGAGGAAAATGCATCTTGCAGGCGTCCTCGAGCTATCGCCCCTTCGGGTCTTCGTTTATCACGAATACCCTCCCCGAAACAATGCATCACAATTCGCCCGCAGCCTCTCTTGAGCGAGCAAATTGAAGTTAGCCATCCTTGCCAGCAAATTTCATCTCTCGATCAACTTAAATCAGACCCAGCTGTGAGACTCGTCACGAAGCTTCCGTTCCTCTGCTTTTCTACCTTCATCTTTCTGAGTCTGCATATCTCTCCCGGTTTGAAGGTCCCACTTTCAAGTAAAACCAGATTCGAATCCAACTTCTGCACTCCTGTCGGGCAACTTCATCTCCAAACCAAATGAAATCAATCCGCAATTACTATGCTTCACATAAAATCTTAAATCCCCATCTTCATCGATTTAAACAGAATCAAATCCAACTCCACCAACATCCTTTCCGGAAGCAGCTCCAAGGTCTTCGCCACCTTCGATAAATAATTCCACCTCGAAATCAACTTAAACCAACCCCATCTTGATCCTCAACATTCAACATCCCTCGCTCTGCCTCCCCATATTTCCTCCGCCTCGATCGGTAGACTCCTTCCATTCACAGCCTCCACTCCGAGATCGACTCAATCCCACCCGGATCAAGCACAGATGCATCCACTCCTCTCATTTCCTTTCCTCTATCCTCCGCCCTGCCGCGTCCGCCAGAAACTAAATCCTCCGCTTGGCCCAACATTCTTTGAACCTTCCTCTCACCTCGTATCATCCATCCGTCTGTCCACCCGAGCTACGTCCAGCGACGCGGGCCTTCGGACGCGCCTGGACCGAGGGCGCCTGTTCAGCAGCTCTCGCTGAACATGTTGGGGACGACGCTGGTTATGGTAACGCGGGGCAAAGTCCACGGGATTTCCGTTGATCGCGAAACAGATGGCACGAGCTCGCCGGGGGCTTTCTGTTACACGTCGTCCTCTATACTCCTCAGGGGTATCTGCTGCTTTTGCGCCACCGCGTTCAGCACGTACACCAGCTGGTCCAATTTCTTGTCCATCACGGACAACTGGGGACAGAAATAGTTGCCGTGTAAGGATCGATCTTCGCACCCCCCGTTTCGGGGCGGCGGGGGACCCCATCGTCTCGTGCGCAGAGCGTTTCTCGGGGATCAAGCGAGGAAGGGATCGATATTGTTAAGGGGGAGGTTTCGGTCTAGAGATGTCGACAAATCGATTTTTGTTATATTTCATTTTTACAATGTTTAAAACTTTAAACGCGCTTTTCTGTAAGTAGTGTTCTTCAAACTGGCGGAACAAATACCTCGAAAAGTTACGAAGCGATTTGATTGAAACTTTTTTTATTTTGGAGAATATACTTTTTTGCAGGGGGGCAAACCTGGGACATTTTAACAGTTTTGAAATTTTGTATTTTTCAAAGGGTTTGAAAGGGAAACACAGGGAAAAAGTGATTTCGAATTTCAAGTGTCGTTATTTTGTCAAAAAATATGTAATAACTTGACATTGTTTTTTATTTCACACCAATGGCTTAGGTGCTACAAGCCTCGCCGTTTTTGATGAATTTGTGGACGCCTCGAGTTCGACTCCGCAGAGCCATTTGCAATGATTAATTAGAAAAAACAAATATCTTTCTATAGTTTAAGACATCCTTAATACAAGTGGTAGTTTTGCTTTAATTAATTCTTAAAGATCGCCTATTTTTGTGGCCTCTAAACCGGAACCTTCCCTTAGGGGTGAAAAGGGCTTTTAGCGATTGCCCCCTTCGTGGAGTCGGAATTGGGTCTAATCACTTGGCACTGCTCGCTACTTTCGTTTGTATGCTGGGCGAGAAACAATTGTGCAGGTGCCGTTGAGAAGAAATTAGAAAGAAGGTGGGTGAAGTTGGTTTTGTGCGAGAACTCGTTTCGCGAAGACAAATCGTGCAGGTGCGAAGCGGTTTTGGTCGCTTTGTTCGATCTGTGCCTGCGCTGAATTTTCGAAGTATTTAGGGTGATACTTGGTTGTTTAATATTACAACCCTGGGAATATTTATTGCAAAACTCGAATATACACGCTATATATTATACCTCTCTCATTATTTATTAGTAAGTGCTAGGAGAATATTATTGCAATGAAAATTCTGCGTACTACATAAATTTAAAAGTGATGCGATAAATATTCCCAGTATTGTATAATGTTTTCATAAATTGATCGTGATTCCTGGATAACGACGAGGTAAAGAATATCCTTGTTCGCTTGGTGAAAGTTTTGCTTAGTGTAAATATATGTAGGCCATCGATATTAGTAATGTCCGAGCTTTCGTGTATCCTTACTACTTGTCAATTGTATATCGTACGTCGTTACTACTTATACATTGATGGCTTCTTAACTGGCAGACTTGGGCAGAAATTATTTGAAATTCGACATAAAAGATAGTATGTGAAGTAATTTCTTATTTTAATTAGTTTAATATGTACGTGTGTTTCAAATAAAATTTGTGAAAGGTCACTTGATTTTGTGCCAAAACCAGATAAATCAGGTTAAAATCATTTTTTCTATTAAATAACTGTTTCAAATGGAATAATAATTTACTGAGATATAATATAAAATACAGAATCATTTGATCAGTAACCAAATAACAAAATAATTCAGAATAAAATCATTTGCTTGTTCAAATGAACTAATGCACAAGCACTTGGGAATAACTTAGTCAAACAAGATAACATATTACGCAAATAACCATTTCTAAAATATTTATTTCGAATAATGCCCATTTATATCAAACAGAATTCCTACTTTTACCTCGTATCAACCTGCTTCCCCATTTTGAAAGGAAAAAAAGAAGATAAAAGGGAAAAAACGAAGTGTCTACTTCTTTGCACAAAGAAGTCCATACCCCACTTCTATACAATAAAATACCTAAATGTGTTTCCCAAAATATTTATGAGCCATAACGAGAACGAAACTTGTTCAAATTGAAGAGGGAAACGTAATTAAAAGATAATTTTTATGAATGAAACGGTGTGGTGGGGATGGACTACAAGTGGTGTTGAGAAATCAGCTGACGTTGGTCTGTCTATAGTCGAGTAACAAAGTACCCAGTTTCCAAGATCTCCACTAGGAACTTCTGAATAACGAATAAAGGGTTAGAAAGGGACTCACCTGCTGCTCGACCCTATACAAGCGTGCGCCTATCGTCATTGGCTTCATGTTGCCTGCCCGGTCGATTCCTGCCAGGTAGCTGCCAGGCTTGCCCAGGGTCTGATCCAATCGCCTCTGTAACTCCTGCGAAAAGATATGGTTTACGTATAGGTGGGATATATGAAAGGTGACGGTGGAAAGAATGTTTAAAAGGTGATGATGGATGAAGTATCATAATTTGACAGGGGGGAACATTATTCCTATATCTCACGAAGTCAGAGGATTATTTAGAACACAAGGTAGATACAATATTTAGGATACAATATGTGGAACATATTTGCGATAGAACAAATGATAAAATCTAAATTAATAAAATTAATTCATTAAACTGAGTGATAAATACTTAGAGATTATACAGTGGTGGTCAGAAGAAAGTTTAATTCCGTTAGAAGGAATTATATCTTAAAATGTACACCCTATAGATGTAAATTTTTAATATAGCGTAGAAGGAAATTAACATTATGAGAGTTAGAAGAGACTTTCCATTTTCCTAACACATTTGCATCCTCTTTTTTATTACACCCAACGTGTAAACGAATTAATATTTCACAACACGTTTAGCTTAATATCCAGAAAAAAGGATTTTGCACATACCCCTTCAGTTTCTATATACACTTCGCACGGCTTGTATTACAGAATTCAATGCTCTTCAAAAAGCTGCCCTGTCTGCACTCGACAGGCACTTTCTACTCGCCGCAGCCCAGAAAGTGTTGCTTTTCGTGATATCATAAAATCATGATATAATAACGTGATCATGGATAATGGATCCCAAAGAAACCACACACTCCACAAAAGTACACACACATACATCTGGACACCTGCATCTTATAATTCCTCGGACGCATTAAATGTTGAAATTAATTCGTACCGTGTTTATAAATTTGGCTAATGCACGCTACCTGTTCCGTTCGTTATATTCAGCCGCGATAGAACATTTATTCTGCGTTCATTATCGAGACGAGCAGAGAATGCTGCAAGAATGATTAATTAATCGCGTTAATTATACCTGTTTCATTGTTAGAAGTAATGGCTGAACGCCACGAACTCGAGCGATCGGTAATAAATAATAACAAAGCAGCCCGCGTTCACGATATTCAGGAACTTTGTAACAATCCCCTCCGACTTTAGCAAACGAAATTCGACTCCCTTCGCTACTTCATAATACAATATTCCTTTTGTCTCTGCCTGACGCGTAGCTTCGTATCCTTTTTATTGGATCATCTCCTGCCGTCTAAATTATTACTGGTCCTTTGCACCGAAAAGTTGCAGCTGTTGAATTCAACGAAATATAACGGAAATTATTCTACAAATCGCAGAAGCATTGAAAGGCCAATTCCCATTTCTCATGGCAAATTATTGCATATCAAAAGAACATTTATTTCCACCTGTCTGCTTACAACGATCCAAACAATGTCCAATTCGAATTACCTACTGCATCAAACGAATAACCATGTATATTTCGATCGCCATTCGTTAAATATTTCAGACGTGTAAATCATTAATTGACAAGAAATAATTTTGACGCAGCTGACGTAGAACAGGCATTACGATATAATCTATTAATTCCAAAAATGAATATAATTCCTGTACAGAATTATTATGTCCATTTTGTTACATGTAGCACACATTTTGACAATAAATCCGTATTCTGACCAGGCTGGTAATCGGTAAAACCTGAAATTCATCACTGAAAAGAACCCACTCGGCGACCTAACGCGATAAATTGAAATCCATGGCGGTAAAATGAAATCTATCTCGAGGCTGAAAATCGGGAGTACAGTGAAACCCGTTTTCCCCGCGGCTGCACGAAGGCTTAAGGGCGCTATCGATTTCCCAGGATACATAATAAAGCCTCGTCCGTTCCAAACTCCCTCCGCGAACAAAGGGCTGCACGTTCGCGAAAGTTAGATTAGCGCCATCAACAATTTCGCCTTGAATAATCACGCCATTGTGGATTGTGAATTAGTAATAGGGGTGGATAGGAAAGCAAGATCGGAAAGAATTTGTGAAGAGGTATCGCTGTGACTGATTCTGTGTACGAGTGACTTCTGACGATGGTACACAGGCTGTTTGGTCAAAGTGTTGGAGTGAACACATTTGTGAGTATTGAAAAGATCGGTGCCATGTACGTTTTCTGTATCAACTTTTATTTATGCCTCACTTGTTTGTATTGAAAAAGTGGAAGTAATAAAAATGTGTTTGCAAATATATTAGGCCTGAAGGAAAGTATTTTCATACTGAGGTTACTCTATATTTTTACAGAACTTGTAAGACCTCTGTTAGCACTCTTTTTTTAACAATGTGTGGAACAATGTATAATTTTAGTGTTATACTTCGCTGATATTAATTCTTAATTAAGACATATACCACTCCTTCCTGAACCCCAAACTCATCTTCCAATATTTAAATATTCCCTGAAAAGCACCACGATGCTTATTGAACCTCTGCGTTCTCCAAGAGAAGAAATTGATATTGAAGAAACTTTTATAAAAGTCTACGCTTGCACTTTAGTATCACGAGAACGTGTTAAATAAATTGGCGACAGGAAGTGTATGCTATTACCCTCCAAACAGAAGCATTCCCTAACTCGAGAAATGGGACGTGCATACTTTTAAATTTATTAAGTTACATTAGTTTTATTAACACCTTAATAAAATCGCTGCTACGTTTTGGCTCACGCGCTAAAACGCAGATCTGTGTGTTCTGTTCCACAAAAGTTTAACGAAACATGCACCTCCCGTCTTCCTTATTTTCGGGATGCTGGAGATGGTAAAAACAGACTTGACACCAAATGTTTTGCATGGGAGTAGGGTAAGTGTGGGTATTACTGCGGACTTTTAAGGTAGGTTAACTTTAGAACCCTCGATACGGCGTTCAAATGAATGAAAGTTCCTCCTTCTTTTTTTAGAAGAAAGATGGGACCTTAATAATTCCATAAAAAAATATAAGGGCGGGGTAATAAGCACAGTTAATTAAAAACAAAGAGATTTGTCGATCAATGTCATTGCATGAGTTACTGCGGACATGCATGTATTACTGCGTGCCAGTTACTAACGAAACACCAGCTACTCCGCAACAGATAAATGCTCTTTTAAATAACACAGCCGTTGGCTTTTTCTTTTATTTCTTGATTCCTTATTATTAGAGCTGTTCGGGTACTCGAATAAAACGAGCCGAGCCTGGCTCGGCTCGACTGACCGGGCCGAGCCGGATACCCGTCAAATTCGGGCGGCCCGAAAAATCTGAGTAGCTCAAATTTGTTTCGGGCGGCTTGAAAAATCCGGGCTCGGAAAATCCGTACGCCTTGTACGCACTGTTCGAACCACATTCAAGACGTACGCCGGCGGCCCGAAACGATTCGGACTACCCGGATTTTTCAAGCCGCCCGAATTTGACGGGTATCCGGCTCGACTCGAAAACCGAGTCCCGGCTCGGTCCGAACTTCAAGCCGCCCGAATATTCGAGCACCCGAACAGCCCTACTTATTATCACTTGAATTTTTTCTCGGCATGCTTACAGAGTTACACGTGATTGCACGTACCGTTGCGTACTTTGCAGCAGAGTTGGGCAAAGCTAATATCTAGATAACATCTAGTTAAAAGGTCCTTACGGTTAGTCGTTAGTCAAAGGGTGACTAAAGTTGATTTAGCTTAGCTGTAGTCGAGGCGCCAGAGCTGAAGCTGGTTAGTCAAGAGCCTTTCGTCGTGGGTTGTGACTAACGTGGTTTCAGCTGTCATCCAATTTTTAGTCGAGGAAACGACTAACCGGCGAAAGCCTTTACGGCCTGACCCGCGCGCGGTCGCCTACCGGTCAGATTCTACAGAATCTGAATTTGTTTATTTTTCATCGTATCAATATGAAAGTGACGCCAATGGATTCTTGGTGTTCTCCCGAATAATTGGACAGAAAATAATTTAAATCGGACTATTTTTAACGCAACGGGCTTTGAATTCTGCAAACAAATTTCTCACGTAATATCCTTAATTATGGTCCGAATTATATCATTTTTGGGCCCATTTTCATCGGGAAGACATGAGAAATCGATTGGTAAAACTTTTATTAACACTTATCAAAAACAGGCAGATTTTATGTGGCCCGTCGGTTTTATTGCTCTCGGCTGTCAACGGGCGGTCTACTGGGGCCCGAAGGTCCTCGCTCGCAAGCGGAGAAAGCAAAACGGTGGGGTGGGTAGGTCTTTCCCGATAATCCGAGCCCAAAGGCTTCTCAACAATCGAAAGATTGTACATACATATTCTTTCTGATGCTTTCGCCTACAATTATTATGGTGGGTTAATTAACAAAAAAACAACAGTTTGCCAACGAATATTTAATGTTGGGCCTGCAATTGTTATGGTTGGTTAATTAACAAAAAGTTACGACAGTTTGCCTACGAATATTCAATGTTGGGCCTACAATTACTATCGTCGGTTAATTAACAAAAAATTTACGACGATGATTAAATGTCATCTTACAACGCGTCAGAAAAATTGCTACATCCAGAAACGTGTTATTATATTGCACGTTGTGATTTTTCTGTTCTTATTTATAAATACGTAATAAGGACGTCTGTCTTAAGACGAATGTGAAAATTTTAAAGAATAAGTCTAAAGGTCGAATGTTTTTATAAACATTTAGTACTAGATATGTAACTGGAAATTACAAATATTTTCGAGAAAGTGTGTTGGGTAACGAACCAGCCACTATTCGCAACTACCCAGCGAGGACCTTCGGGCCCCAGTAGACCGCCCGTTGACAGCCGAGAGCAATAAAACCGACGGGCCACATAAAATCTGCCTGTTTTTAATAAGTGTTAATAAAAGTATTACCAATCGATTTATCCTGTCTTCCCGATGAAAATGGGCCCAAAAATGATATAATTCGGACCATAATTAAGGATATTACGTGAGAAATTTGTTTGCAGAATTCAAAGCCCGTTTCGTTAAAAATAGTCCGATTTAAATTATTTTCTGTCCAATTAATTGGGAGAACACCAAGAATCCATTGGCGTCACTTTCATATTGATACGATGAAAAATAAACAAATTCAGATTCTGTAGAATCTGACCGGTAGGCGACCGCGCGCGGGTCAGGCCGCAAAGGCTTTCGCCGGTTAGTCGTTTCCTCGACTAAGAATTGAATGACAGCTGATCAACGATAGTCACAACCCACGACTAACGGCTCTTGACTAACCAGCTTCAGCTCTGGCGCCTCGACTAAAGCTAACTCAGGTAAGTTTTAGTCGACGAAGGAAAAAGTTGAAGTTGCTTTAGTCGAAACGTTATTTCAATCACTTTTTAGTCGTATGATGCCCAACTCTGCTTTGCAGGTTATATATACCTAGACGTCAGTGAATACAGTCGTAGGTCCGCAGTAATACATGCACATGGTGTCAAGTAGTGCACCTAATACTGCTGTGAGAAATAAAAATTAAAACTAAAATGTAGACGACTGATTTACTGTTTTTCTGAAAAAATAACTCTTATTCTATCGAGCAATACCGCTACAGTACATGTATTACTGTTAATAACAAAAATATAAATGTTTTTCAAGTAGGTGTTCATGACCGCCATATCGGACATCGACCGAAGTTTCGCCTTGACGAATTTCAAATTACGATAAAAGAATTAATAATAACTTTGTTGTACATACTTATTAATAATTATGTGTAATAGAGTTTAAAATAATTTTATCAAAAATTTTCAAGAGATTATGTACTTTCCAACACTAAATATGATCTGTTTTAGAATATCCGCAGTAATCGGGACACCCGCAGTAATACCCACACCTACCCTAGAGTTAGCGGGCAACTAGAGCAGGCCGGGCAATATTTGAAAACGGGACGGCTGACAGTCGGACGCGTCAGACAGTGATAAAATAATCTTACTCCCTATCGGCCCCAAGAGTTAGGCGATCTCCGCAGGACATCAAAGCGCATACACGACGATGCTCGATACGCTCTAGATTGGCACACTATTATGTCGACACCTGATCAAGTGACCTGCCCTTGATCTGCCGTGTATTGACGATTCCATTGTCCCACGGTCTGACACTGGCTTTATTCGCTCGCCGATTGGCAGCGACGGAATAATTGTCGACGCGCAATCTGCATCCCCCTGATGAGGAACAACACACGACACAACAGTTGCCTTTGTTTTCCCACCCACGTGAACTCCCAGCGCGGATATTTAACACGCTGATCGGCTGTGCAGTTGCGAGTGGCCGAAACCTGCACGTCATCAGCTCCCTGGCGTGGAAACGCGCCTGGGATTTCGCGTTGAAAGGTGAGTGATGGGTGAGCGATACATTTTAGAGTGCCGATTGTGTAGAAAATGTGGGGTGTGTGGGATTTATTGGATATGTGCCATTTATGATTCAAACCTATTAGCACTCTTCTCCTAAGAAATATTCTTCTTTACGTAGGTATTTATGTATGATTTCGGAAAATGTCGAAAGCTGCTTTATGAAATGAAGGATTATAACCAACGAGAGTGGTGGTTGGCGAAACTTTGCTTCTCATGGGGTCTGCATGAATCTTCACTGCTAGTGGAGTCATTAGGAATTCTGTTTGTTCTGAGTTTCTCCGAAATTGCAGTTGATTATTTTATATCATCAAGGTTAAGGTAAATGGAGAAGCTTGGGAAAGTTAATCAATTACTGGACTTACGAACTGCTCTAAAACGACACAATCTCTAAAGCTTCAATCATACCGAACACGAAAGTCGTCGTTTAATTCAGTCTACATGACGAAACCACGATTCCTGATCCTTATTTGATTAACTATCAGAGCTAAATGTCCTTTTAAAGGAACATTAATAATCATTAAGATACAAATATAGCTATTCTCATTTCAGTAATAAAACAAATCGTTACAGTCATGAAAAATGAAAAAAATTAGTGTAAGTGGCTCAAATTTAATTTATAAAATAACTACCAAATTTTTATTATTCCTCTTTATTATTTACCAATGAGTACATACATAATCGATCAACTTATAACTCATTCCCTGTGAAACGTTGTACGCGGCAGTTTATTTGTACGATGTTGATTTATTTTAGAATAATCCTCCCTTTTGCAGGCCTGCCGTGATATTCGTCCAACATATGTGCACGTGTAAATAGTAATATTCGTGTTAGCAAAGGAGCTTCCAGGGTTCTCCAGCTTCTCAAAGCAATCTACGGTTTTTCCCTTAATCAAAATTCCTTCCTGAACGCTTGCGCCAGCAAACGAGTCTCGAATCTCAGTTTCGAAGCTGTCTCGCCACGAAATCCTGCTCAATCCAGCTCGCCAGCTGCAATCAGCTGTCTTTGATCGAAATGCTGGAGAATTTAATAAGCAACAACTTTACTATCCCTCGTATAAATTGCAGGATTCCAGTTTCTCAACCCTTAGCGGGGTGTGAGAAATGTAAAAGTTATTTGGCCAGTAGGAACGTACACACGAAGAGGTATTGCACAAAGTAAGGTTCGAAAAATCGCACTGCATATATGTTATTTTTGTATATTATATGCTTAAGATATTACTAGGATACTATCGATCGAACACTCTGCACTTTAAAAATTTTAATAATGGCTATTGTAAAATTATATTTTTAATTTCAATAAAAGCAACTTACGACAAAAATTGCTGCATACATTGTTGCTGTATCATTTCCCTACAGATTTTACAAGATTTTTATGTTACTCCCGTACAGACCTTCCATGGTATCTACCTTGGTCCTACAGAGCTACTCGATTCCTTCGCTATTTCCACATTGTTGCTACATCATTTCTACATCGCTTCAACATCATTTCTACGCTATTCCCAAACTGTTCCTGCATCAGTGATAACTTATCAAAACACCACTTCTATATTACTCCCATAACATTTTCACTCCATTTCTGCAACCACACTTACGGTAAGTATATCCGATAACATAGGCCAAGGTTCACATATCACAACATCACACATTGCACATCACACACCAAACATCAGACTTCACTCCACACAAATCTTTACACATTACACTTCACACTACTCATGCACTATTCTCAAGTTAGGAATTAGTCGCCTTACGATCGTGCGCAATGTAGTAAGTATCCAGGTAAGTTTCTCACCGCCCCTTGAAACCGTAACAAAGTTGCAAATGACAAATATTTCCCGACAATGTTGCAAATGGAATGTCGGTGCTCGAGGAATAAAAATCCAGTTTGTAACTTTGTTGCGCGTCCGCGAGAAGGCAATTGTCGTATTGCAACTTTATTGCAGGTGCAGGCCGAAAATCTGCCTCTCTTGCAGATGCAAGAATCGTACAGTCGAAATCGGAACAAGTGGTTTCTGAGTTGCTGCACCCGCGACAAAGTTGCAAACCGAAATGATGCTTCTCGCGGAAGCGCAACAAGGTTGCAAGCCGAGGTTTTGGGACCCGTACGCCCAAAGTCTATTTGCAACATTGTTGGAAGAAATTGCCATTTGCAACTTCGTTGCGTTTTCGCGTGACGTGTACTTCATGAAGTGTCGTGAGAAGCTAAATAACTACTTACCATACTGTGTACCGTATAAAGGGTGAGCTGTAATGTGTAAGATGTGGAACAGGTGGAGTAAAGGAATGATGAAAGAATAAAATAAAAACGGTATGAGAATAGTATAGAAATAGTGTGGCAATGAATACTATAGGAATCACAAACATTCCGAACAGTATAAATGGTCTGTTTAACATGAATAATGGAAGTTACGTAAATTTTTTGACAACTACACAGCATTCAGGATTCACCCATACAACAAAAATATTTGTACTTCCGTTCCCAATGAAATAACGATGCTAACCAATACAATCCACACCAACCACCAAACTGAAAGCTCCTTCCTTTTCTTTCTTCCGTTAAAGTGACGTTTAAGACCACCTAATCCACTGCGAGCCTTTCCCTCAGAGAGCCTCTGAAGCTCGATTGCTCGCAACCATTTCCGCAAAAGAACGGCTCTTTCCCGGCCTTACTTTAAAAAGGAACACCGACGAAACTTCATTCGCGAAGCGTGTGTATCGATGCAATGCGTCGACGCCGATCCACCTACTGTCACAAACATCCTATCGATTTTACCCACCGGTTTCATCCTTGGGTACGATTTCCCCGGCAAACTGGAGTTTACCCACGTATACATCGCGTTTTGATGAGTCATTTTGGACGACCACTTACACCCAATGAAGGAACTACCTCCTCTGAGGAGTCTCCAAACCAGACGAAACAAAAATTTGCCCACCTCCTTATCATGAATTTAGAAGGCGCCTAGGGAAGGTCACCTCTTCCCTACCTAGTTGATAGCAGCTTATTATTTAAAAAATAATTTAAAGTAAATATTCCTTGACCCCACAAATCAAAATTTTAATTGAACTATTTAAATAATAAAATATAATTAAATTTAAAAATATAAAATTTAACGGAATTCAATGAATTAATAAAAGTGTTTATTTTTTGCCATATAGTCTTATATAGTCTAATTATATACGGTCGTCTAGAATTTTAACAGCTTTGATCATTCAACTGAATATAGTTCCCAGAGTCACAGTTGTTTAACCCTTCGTGGTCACACGGGGTGTATCGCACCCCAAGAGCAATTTTCCATTTGAAATGTCGCACCTTTACGTCTTCCAAAGGGGATTTATCGCAGAAAAAAAAATAAAAAAAATTTAAAAAATCGGGTTTATCCCACAACCGTGGAAAATCGCTCATTTTCAACTACAAAATTGATCATATCGAAATTTACATTTCTAGAAAAAGACTATTAGACCATGACTGTATAAGTATTACAAATGTACAATTATCACTGAAAAGTTAAAAGATTCAAAAATACAAAAATGGTAACTCAAAAAATGACGCTGGGGTACAGTGAACCCCGTGTGACCAATTTGTGATTATAAGGAGGTGTGACCACGAAGGGTTAATGTAGAGGACAGCATCACTGATTTTTCACACAGTCAGTGTCATATACTGTGCGACACAAATTCCCATAAGATGTTGGGTTTGTCTATGGAATAGAGGGCAATAGAAGGATTTGCTCACCTTGATCCGCACCATCATGTTCAGGTGGCCCTGGCTGTACTGTTCGATGACATCGCGAACGTCGTACGGTTTACGGGCCTGCTGGAATTTCCTCCTCGCCACGAAGTACTTGATCTTCCTGATCGCCCGGATGGCGTTTCGATGCGCCTCGGTCAGCCTGGAAATCGAGGGAACAAGATTCTCTTTTAGATCAGCCCGCCCGCGGTCTCCACTTCTCGGAATAGGCAATACAGCATAACGGGTATCATTTCTGCCAGGGGCACGTTCCCTTGGCGTTGATTTACGATCGGGACGATTGATTTCACCGCGGATCGGCGGCGGGAGGTTTCTGTCTAATGTAGCGAGCGTGCAAGTAACAGGGTTCCTTGGATTTCGGCTGTAATTTGCGGAGGGGCTGAGAGCTGCTTTATTTCGTTCCATTTGTTCGGTTTTTTCTTACGTATCCCCCTTGCTTCCTAAGAAATCATCCTAACCATTACGTCGCACAGTGTAACGAGTATATAGGGGAAAAAAAATCAAAAATCAATTTTCCATTAAGATACTGTTATTTATGTGTAATTGATATGTTAATCATATTTATTCCCAAAAAAATATTTTTTAACATAAAATAATTCATTAATATTTATTTTTGTCCATAATAAAAGTAAAACAAATAAAATATATATTTTTTTAAATACATTTACACATAAATTAATAACAAACATATGAAACAATTATAAAAAAAATAAAATTAATTTTTTTAATAAATTAATAATAAATAAATTTTTTAAATAGATAATAAATTTTAAATTATTCATTCTTATTATACATCTTCATCACTATCAGCTGTTGAATCTGAAGGAATTGGAAGCTCAGTGTCTTTTAAAACTAAATATTCTAGCACAGATTTGTCTAGTTTTCTGTTTTATTATGTGTACTTTTTGTTATGTGGGAGCAGTCAGAAGCAGACAAAATTTACACCAAATTAAAGGACATGAAAGGAACTAATTGTAGTAAAAAAATTAAAGAACCGCCATGTTTCGTTTTTTTTTTAATTCTCTCCACAATTTAGAAGATGAGACAAAAAAAGTAATAATTTGAGCCACTGGTACGTATCCATATCTTTAAATGCGAGAATTTTTAATCAATAAAACAAAAAAGGGATATATTTTGCTTATTTTCAAAAAGAAAAAAGGAGAAGAACTTATAAATACAACAAAAATGCAGTGAGTAGATATTTCTCCTATGTGTAGTCTGTGGCAAGTTGCGTTTGGTTATTCGACTTTGAATGTAATTACTAACCTTAAATCCGTTATTTATGTTACTAAGTTATGTTGTTCCTATGTCGGAGGACTGTTTACTATCAAATCCATAAAATGAAATACAAAATTTCAAAACCCAATTTTTTGCTTTTTGAACATGGGCCGTGACACTGTGCGTCGGTGCGAAAGTTCCTTCGCTTTGTTGGACCAAAGTCTTTATTAAAAGTAAAAATATATTTCATGCCTCGATACTTTCCTTGGCTGCGTTACTTTTCTCGTAAAAGTACAAGTAGCTGTAGTAAAAAAGACATGTCCGCAAACCTAACACCAACTAATCCTAATCAAAAGAGTCTTACCCTTATTAACCATTGCAACGAAAATGTCACACGCAAAGAGTACGTTGTCAAATAATCTATTAATAAGATAGTAAATTATTCTTAAAGGATGACGCGATATAGCTCTGTTCTAATATAAATCGCAAGATCCTGTGCGACATACGTTAGAAGCCTAATTCGGGATGGCGGCAGCTGATACCTACTTCCTGAAACTACAATTCCGCGACGCTGTGGAATCCTCGTCGTAAAATAGTTGTTATTCCAAGGAAGGGGACGTCGACTGTCGATTGTTCGTTTAACTTCGCCTGTCGATATTCCGAATTACATGGAAACACTCTCGGCTATTGGCTCTCGGTTCCTCAACCTGGCTCCAACGACACGCGTGCCACCCACATACTCTCGAGAGGAACATTCTTGAGAAGATAGGCCGATTCTTCCGCTGTTTACGATTCAACACCGTTCACCCCGCGCGAGGACACGTTCTTTACGGGGTAACATAAATGGCTGAGGAAGGTTTCGTCTGATTTCTCAGAAAGGATGAACTCGTATCGTTCCTTTGTCAGAGAAAATTAAACACAGAGATTTCGATTTCTAAAATAATTACATTCAAAATTCAAAACTTCGAAATTAGTTAAAAAAGAATATTCGCGAGGATCAGAATCTAAGTGTTAGAATTCTCAATCAAACTTCGTGCCACTAAGCAATTTTAAGGTTTCATTAGAAACCTTGATAAGTGGTAAAGAAATTAGACTGGAATATTTAATAACAAAGAAGTGGAACAGTCGTGCACTCAGGATTTAATCTTGGGGGAGCCGAGTGGTACAGATAAAGATAGTTTTAATGCAAATTCAATAAGTTTCATTAGGTGATTATAAAAATTTATTTATAAAATAAAATCGAGTTTGCTTTTCTTATTACAAAGCTCTTGAGTTACTTCAGTCGTGGTTACATTAATCTGCTTTTTCCTACTTCTTAGAGTTATTTTCCTTCTCTGCCCCCTGTCTGAAATTTTTCGCTATGAAAATAAAATTCTCTGAACTACAGTGAATCCTCGTTAGGAGCCCGTTTCTACCACGCGTTAGGAGCCCGGCGACTATCCCCACCATTTCTTGGAATCCTTCGGACGAGAGTGAGAAAACCCAATGAGCGAGCGAGAGGAAACGAACGAGTCGACACGAAGTTGCCGTCGGCTTTCGTTTCCTCTCGCTCGCTCATTGGGTTTTCTCACTCGCGCCAGTGGCCGCGCGGAATAGTGTCCAGTCGCGTTAGGAGCCCGCCGCCAGCCCCGTTCGACGGGCTCCTAACAAGTATTTACTGTATTTGAATTGCTGCTAGAAATGAAGCCTAATGATCCTATGTTCATTATAAAATTAAAACCACTCACCCACTCGCGCCCCCCTTTAACAAATCATGTACAATCTTCAAGATCTTTCTCTATGTACTTCCAACTATACACTTCTCAGCTTCCAGATCTCCCCTTCGTTACGAAGGTAGCCCGCGTTTCACGAAGACGCTTAATTCGCAATTCGAAAGTGGAGTGGCTCTAGGAACTGGCCACTTTGATGAGCGATTTCGCGTCGCGACAGCAAAGCGCGGCGAGGGGCAGGCCGTGAAAGAGGGCAGAAAGGAAACGCGTTCCGAGTGTTCAAACGCGGGGGGATGCGTCGCGAATGCAAACCGCGAGGGACGCTTCGAGAGGTGGGAGAATCCGGCCGGCGAGCGCCTTTGTGTCAGGGGTTCGAGTACGCGGGCTGCCAAAGAATGTAGGCCGCCCGCGGAGCGGAGTAATGCACCGGTGAAAAAAGCACTTACGTTCCGTACTTTTCCAGAAGGGATGAAAAAAAATAGAGCCTTTCACGAGAGCCACCGTCACCGCGAGCTAACGCGCTCCATTCCCTCTTTCAGACGTACCCAAGTTTCCTCGAAATGTCAATGTCACCCGCTTCGGGTCGCTCTCGAACACACCCCCATCCCTTCTCCCGCGAGCAGATGCTTGGGGACGAATCTTTTTGGTCGCTATGTGGCCCACTTGGCGATGATTCGGTGACCTTTTCAATGATCACCGAGGTTCCGAAGGGTTCTTGTAGTGGTTAAGAATGGGGGTAGGTTTGAATGGGCGTCTGCAGACGTTTGGAGAACTGCAGCTTGATCGCGTTTACGAAAGTTATTTCTGTGGACGGATATAGGGTGGAGTGGGATTTGCTGCGCACTCGAAAGGGGGATGATCCTTACAAGGGATGTTTTGCAACTCGAATATTCAGGAGAAAATTGAAACTTTGCAGCAATGTTGTCAAAAGGATACTAAACTAACGTAATCATATTTTCTTTCAGTAGTGAACGGTGCTAGGAGCGAAAACACCCCCTCGAAGAAATTGAATGTTTCCATATTATCGAATTACCTATGTCGAAGAAAGTCGATTTCCAATATGGAGCCGATTCCTATTCACCGTCGCCCTGCAATTAAATGACTTAGGACTCTAGACTAGCACTTTACCACTTAAGTAGCCCTCAAGCAGGTCCCCACCCCTATTTCCCCACAAATCTCACAATCAAGTCAATCGAATATCCACCAATCACTCTGAACACTGCACCCGTGTTACGCAATCCCAGCAAACTGCATTCGGAACCACCTTCCTCGCGTTTCCCATATTTCCTCCTCAGCGTTACGTCGGCCGACAAAGGGGAGGGATCGATCGGATCACGGAAACGCCATGGATCTCGTAACGTCTAACGTTAACGGGATCCCGTTGGTGGCCGTTGGAAATCGAATACACGTTCCGCGTTATCGGCTCGAACGTTTCCACCGCGTATTACCAGACCGTACGTGCTGGGCGAAAATTCTGTGGTAATATCGATTCGGCATGCAGAACGAAAGTAATTTGCATGGATATATAGTGCTGGCCGGCTTTCTCTAACGCCTTGATTTCGCTCGTTGTTATCTAGCCCGACGTAAGCGCGAAATGGTCGACGGTTATTCCCACGGCACGGCGCGGCGGCGGCCTCGCGGTGAAAATTCCCAGCTTCTTTTTTAGAGGCAGTCCCCTCGCACTCGTTGCTTCGTTAGCATAACCGTGATAAACAAATAATACGCTGCCAGCGTGGCTGTTCGAGGTAAACAGGAATGGAAACTCGTGTTGTGGGGATTCGGGATGTTCGTTATTCTGTATTCAACACCCCTTTCAGTTAATGCGAAATTCTGGTGGCTGGATGATCTTTAGGGTACATCAATCTTGAAGCTTTTTTTATGGATGTAGTGGTGCTATTTAAAATAAGGCCCGACTACTGTGATTATTAAATGATAGTTGAGAGAAGATTTCGTTGGATATAGCTGCGCGATAGTATTATATTTCTATTCTTTTGTCTTTAAAGTGACTGTAAGATTGAGTTATGTTAGGTTAATGATATTAGGGTAGGTTAAATTAGTAGCTTAGAATTTATGGTAAACGGTACTCATTTTGGAGCACCACGCATAAAAGACTATAAAAGTTAGTTTACAAATAGGAAATTCAGTCGCCATATTTTTCCACGATTTAACCCCCATTCATCTTTATAACTCTTCGTATTGCAAATTCATGCTTTCGTTTTTCTATAAGTTTAGAACCTGGTTAAGAATGAGAAGAATTGGGGCTTGAAAAATATTCGAATGAACTAAGTACATGTATTATTGAGTCTCGAATTATCGGAGCACTTCAAGTTCTTACTAACTTGTTTTTTAGAATTTCCTAGGTCATACGAAGAATGAGAAGTTTAAGAAGAATACTAAGCAAAAGTTATTAAGAATTCTTAATACAACTTCCTATGGCTTCCGAAGAATTTTGAAAATCAGTAGCACTAAGTTTTGATTAAATTTAAGTTTAAAGCTAACTTTAATGCGTTCGTTCCATTTATACTTCCTTCGAGAGAAAATGAAAAGTGAACAAACACACAGATCCATGTAAATGCATAATGGCAGCGCAGGAAGGCGGAGCACCGAAAACCATTCAATTTTCCCTTATCGTTTTTTCTTGTATACCTGATAGTTTCGACGATAGAACGTGCTCCAGTTAAAGTAAGTTTGCAGAGAGGTTATGTAAGCGTCGAATATTAATTAATTTCACATAATGAAAATGTTATTTTCTGGATTAGAAAGAATTCTAAACGATCGATTCCAAAACACAACATTCCTCTTTAAAACCCCAGTTTTATACATTACATTTTAATCTGAAATCTATTTTTATTTTTTTAGTGCTAACAAGAATTTTAACAAGAATATGAATTATACATATTATAATACATATTATATTATAATTATATGATTAAAATATTTTATCACTGAATTAACAACGACTAATACTTAAATATGTTTTATTATTAATCGAAAAGTATTTCCTTTTGGGGTGCAAATGGCAATAAAAGTCTAAATTTCAGATTGTTATGAAAGAAGAATCGAAACGCGGTTGGATATTAGTGAATTATGAATAAAACGGTGCAAATAGAAAAGGATCTTAAATTTTTTAATACCATAAGAGCAATTTTAAACCACGTAGAATGTGTGCGCGCGTTTTCCACCTAAGAACCGAGCCGCAGCTAATTCCTTCTTTTTTTTAAAAAAGTACGTTCCTCGAATTAACTTTTTACGTTCCCCGAAGACCAAGGAGCCTGCACAAAAATAAGCAGGAAACTTTAACGCAGAGGAATGCCCAGGGGATTCTTGCCGAAGCTACATTTTACAAATTAGTCGTCTGCATTCCCTGAAGAGGAAGTAGCCGTAAACGAAACTTCGACCCGCAGATATCCCTAGGCCATTCCCTTTAAACCCACGTCTTACCCATAAGCCCTTTACATCCCTGGATGGACAAGTGCCACGTACGTAACGGAATGGAAATTTTTTTAATCAAACAATACTCCCTGTTCTCCCTTGCATTCTTCGAAAAGCAAATAACCCGTACAGAAATGAATACAAAGTGGCGTTCCCCCTGCATCTTACGATAAGGGAACTTCAGCAGTGGCTTCTATCAATGTAAACGAAGAAACTTGCTGGGCATACTTTCCACGAAACACTGTATTCTACGAGTGAACTCTGTACCTAAGATAGAACACCGCAAGAAAATAAGTGGCTCGCATGTTGGAAATAAAATAAAATTCGAAGGCAAAGTGTTTTTCTTATTTCCATTTTTAATATCCTGCATTTAAACAGGAGTACTTAAAACTTTTAAACTTTCTCTTTTTTAAAACAACTCTTTTTATCCCAAGTTTTAAATTTTCACTAAAATATTCAATTAAACTCGCCCCAACTTCTACTTTCATACAATATCAAGAAACCTGCAGCTTCCTGTTCGAGGAAACCGAGCTCGCCCTCGAACTCTGTTAAAAATTTAAAGCCCACTCTTAAGTCAGCCTGTAGCTTAGAAAAAATGGCCCAAGCTTCGTTTCCTCTATCTTTCCACGCGCTCGTCGCTGCCAAGAGAAACGCAAGGTTCCACTAACCCGACCGTCTCGCGGATTTCTTCTTAAATCCACTTTACTCTTTCATAACCATAAAAAGGAATCTTCTACTTACGTGGTGACCCTCTGCGGCTCCTCGATATCAATGTCAATTTCATCGCTGGTGGCCTCCGTGACGGAGCTCGTCTGCGACGTGAAGAGGCTTCCCCTGCCAACCGGAAATACGCTACTCACACTAACAAACTCGAGAACTAGTTCCTTCGACGTTCTCAAAGCCGCTCTAGAGAAAGTGCCCAGTCGGCTGACGTTTCCTGTCAGGCCAACTTTCCCGGCCACCTACAACCCCGCCGCGAAATTTCCAAAAGGTTTTCCGCCCTCTCACATATGCCACACGTGGCTGCTCCACTTCCCAAATACTTGGACCAAACACGACAAGCACGTCGGCAAGTTATTCGTCATTTCGTACTAATTGTTCGTCGATGGATGGATTTATGGGGAACGGGGTTGGAGTAGTGTTAGCGCCGCTCAAGGGGTTGCGTATAATTGAACTTGATGGGTTTGGAGTGATATTACACCCTGTATTAATTCGTGAAATCTTATCGGACGATGTGCGAGCAAAGGCTACCCACTTTACTTTGTTTAATAACTTCATCCCTGATAATATAATACCCATAATTTCTACCGCTGATTTTCACAAAAATTTATATTTTTAATATCCTCTTCCACATATCACTGACTCGTGCTTCTAATCTGCATGTCCAACGAGCACTATCACGACCGACTTTGAGGACTTTCTCTAGAGCAATTTCCAACCCGAACATCCAGACCATGGAAGTGGCAGCACGCAATTTTATATAAAAATATTATTTAAACAGTGTCTTAATTACGTATCGATGCCACATTTTCCTTTCCCCTCGAGGCAAAAAGCTCCCTGGGGCATCTCCAGCGCTCTAGAGAGACCGAGGGAACACTGTGGACACGGATAAAGGAAATTTTAAAACGCGAAACCTCAAATTGCCCTCCGTTGCCAGGAATGCAAATTATCCGCAACTGTTTTTTCTATCGTCCAGAATTCGCGCTCGTCCCCGTGATATGGTCGTTTCTCTGGCTGCCGCGGGTCGAATAATGCACGAGAATGTCAGACGGAGGAATAAATTCGTTCTGAAGGCTTTATTTTGAAATCCAACCCGACGCGAGATTTTATTTCGAAACTGGGCTGCTTTGGTAATTTTAACGGAATTATGGCAATCCTTCTGTCACCTTCCGCGAAACGTATTTCCGCCCAAACGTATTTCTATTCGCTGTCAGATCTACCGATGAAAGGACTTGGAAAACCTCGATTTCAATTTTACATTTTCTTTCAGTACGTTTCTCATTTGCAACGTTCTAAACGTAAATGGAGTCGTCCAACTTTTCCTATTTTAATACATTTCCGAGATTACGAAAATCCACATACATTATATTATATTTATCGTTTGAGGATTTAATGGATTTAAGGACTGAATTTGTCGGGTTTCAAAGAGGAACATTAATGGCCCTGAAATGTTGAAAGATACTGCATGCTTTGAAACTACTATCTATCAACAAACTAATAACGGCCCGTTTCATTAAAACCTCTTATCCATCCTTTGTCTTATTACTGACACTTCCTGATCCAGCTTAGGTGTCGGATTGCAGTGAACCTATTCTTTCTAGCAGCATAAAATTTCATTTTATGTGGTGTTTTCATCCCCAGGACTATTTCATTTCCGAAACAAACATTAAGCATCGTTTGAACTACATTTCTGCAAAGTTCCAAATTCTTTGGAATTCTCCAGTTGCCGAATATCCCCCGTCAGATAAAAGACGAGTGCTTTCCTATGCCGTAAGAGTGCTCGGTGGATCGAGAACGGGGCCCACAGCAAGCCGACACCTCGTTGAGCACCGACCAAGAAGAAAATCAATGGCCGACTCACCGGTTGTCGCGCCTGGCACGGTTCGGCGTGCCCGCCTTCGGTTCCTCCATGTAGAAGATAACGTCACCCTCGTTCTCCATCCGTTGATTGTCGTTCTGTCCCCCAGCGTCGCCGACCGCGCCGCTGGAAACCCCGCCGGATATCGTGACGGGGGGCAGCGACTGTTGCTGTTGCTGCTGTTGCTGTTGCTGTTGCTGCTGCTGCACGTCCATCCGGTTCCGCGACTTCCGCCTCTTCAGTACGCTCGCCTTTTTTGCCACCTGGATCATCAGAGACTGAACCCCCGGTGCCCTCCCATTACAACACACGTCGAACACAACATGCACTATCCCTACTAGCGAGCACCAGCTCGGCTCCGAGCACCTGGCCATCTGAAAAGCTCCCTAATCTCTCCTGACGGAACATCGCGGCCGGTGGACGATCAACCGAATCATCATCTGTGTGGGAACTTAGGCTCGTCGCGCTTGACGCGTCGTCCCTTCCTGCTCTTTTGTAGTCTTTTCTTATTCTGGGCGCGGGGGTTGAAGTTGAATTGCGGGGGCTGTGCTGGGAGCTAGAGCGATTGGAGGATTTTCCCGTTTGGAATTCAAGTTGAATTGTGGGGGCTAGGGAGTTATTGGAGGATTTTCTGATTTGGATTTGAAGTTGAATTGTGGGGGCTATGGAGTGATTGGAGGATTTTCTGATTTGGATTCGAAGTTGAATTGTGGGGGCTATGTGGTAGCAGTTTTTTTTTGGGGCGGGGGGATTTTAAATTAAATTGTAGGGGTTATGATGGGAGGGGGAGTGATTAGAGGTTCCTTTATCTTGATTTCGAAATTGGACTGGGCTACTTGTAGTGGAGGGGGTCCTTTTAAAGGTCACACTCCATGGCAGATTGATAGATGATTGGTTTGTGCGTTGAATGATAATTGCTACTTACAATTAGTTAGAGTATTTTCTGCCAAGAAACACCCTTTCTTCTCCCACGATAAAACCAACCCCTCAACACCAAGACTCCAAATAAAATAAATAAAAAAAAAAACCATTAAAAAGGGGCACAGAAACCAAGCCTTCATCAGGCACCCAAATCCTTAATTATCGAATATCCGCTAACGAAAGCAAATAACAAGGTGGACACTGAAACTGGAAACTCGTTCGCGGGGCTTTTTATCGTATCCGTAGCCCGCAGAACATCGGCTGTGGTACAATTTTCCGCGGGAGGAAGAAAGGGTGTGCTTGCTCTAGACAGAGATGGAACAACGGCCACGACAGTAAACACGCCCCTCGCCCCCTGCAAATTTTATCGAATTTTGTGCACGTACGCGCCGGAATGCAGCCCACGATGGCTACGGCTGAGAACGAAACGAGCTTTCAAGTCGCGAGTGACGGAACTGGGTCAGCATCAGTTTTGAAAACTGCTTTCGGAGGCCGTCGACATAAACTTCGCATTAACGTGGTTATTTTAGGCTCATCGCATTAAGCACTCGGGAGGATTCCGCGTAGGGAATGCAGGTCGTAAATCCATAAAACTCCCATAAAGCAACCACCGTTCCCCAGCGGCGAGAGGGGATTTTATCCTCGAAACTTTACGCGCCGGGGCGACGCGCAGACTTAATAAGGGACGGGAGCAGGATTTCGATAACGCGAAAGCGATGAGTCACTTCGAAATTTGTTAGCGTGCGGGAGGATTCGATAGAAGTCTGGAGTGATTTCCATTCTTATTTTCTGTTTGGTGGGAATGATGGATGACTCTCTGTTTTCTTGAGTTTCTTAAAAATTCTGGTTTGCATTATGGGGTGCTTACCAGTGGTTATCTGTTCATATTATTTTTGTAATAACTTTCGAGGGTTTTAGCTGGGAAATATGTGTCAAGGAACGTGATTATTGTGATTGATTTGCTGTTTTGCAAGGAACACAAAAGGTAGTTGGATTTTTGATAAATTGTTTTATAGATATGAATGATTGTGAGCATTATTTTACTTACTGTTGTAGTGACAAGTATATAGGCGGCTATATCGCACGGTTTTATAAAGAACAATGAACTGTTAAATTAACGTCTGAATAATTTAGTAGGCACTGTTTAAAAGAATTGGAGAGTCTGATTTCTGAAGAATTCGAAAGTAGCAAAAACTGAACTCTACTGGTGAAAATGTTTAAAATGTAATGGCGATATTTTTGAACGCTTGATATAATAAAACAATCTTCTGACATAAATTGTGAAGTATCTCGACGAATCATTAATTTTTCCACATCTTTGTCTTCATATTTTTACACAAGTAACAAGAGGTATCGATTAGAGCTGTAATTATTCGACTATTTGAATAATTTCGAATACGAATAATTTCTTCGAATATTCTGCTCAATCGAATTTCTGATTGTACCGAATAGGAATCTGAACATGAAATATTTGTTCACAGTTTATCGTGAAATTCTTTTCATATTGGCCTTTACAATTATTTGTTTTTCAAACGATAAATTTGGAATTTTATTAATCATTGGTTCTATGAATTTTGCAACGAAAAGTATAAATTCCATTTAAATTTAGGGACCTAGGGTTAATTGGGACCGGGATGAGAGTTAATCGAGTCTTACAATCCTGAGAGAAAGGAGAGACATTCGCGCGTGTGGGGGTAGGTTACAGAAACAAAGAATAAAATTGCTATTAATTAGTAAGATGGTGTCTATAAAGCGAATAATACTCTATAAATTTAGAAAAATAACGTTATAGTAACGAAGGAAAAATAAAAATATTATAGTTCCTCAAAATCGTTTATGGGGTTTTAGCTTCCTACAAAAAAGTCTGCTTATACTGTTTGTCATCCGCTTATGATGGGACACGGGTGGGCCTAGAGGAGAGGGCCGTTGGCCGATTCCGTCGGGGTTGTCCACTCATTATTATAAAAATAATACTAATAACTGATGGTTGTTTTCGTTTCAAAATGTATAAATTTACCAATGATTAATAAAATTCCAAATTTATCGTTTGAAAAACAAATAATTGTAAAGGCCAATATGAAAAGAATTTCACGATAAACTGTGAATAAATATCTCATGTTCAGATTGGTATTCGGTGCAATCATAACTTCGAAAGATTCGAATATTCGAAGAAATTATTCGAATTCTGTGGTATTCGAATATTCGAATATTCGAATACTTAGATTATTCGAATATTCGTTAGAGCCCTAGTATCGATTAAGGGATTAGGCCACCTTGGACGGAGCAAAATTGCAGTCATTTTCGGCATTTTTTTTTAGGAAGATAATAAAATAAACAGAAAATTTAATATGAAGCCTGTTATTATACAACTCTCGCCGGAAAAAAAATCGTATTTTTTTCTTACAAAATGGCGACGGTAGAGCCGTGATACGCAAGATCTTGTGGAGCGACGTTTTCCACGGTGTTCAATCTCACGGCTATACCGTTTGACTTAGAACAAAAAACCAAAAAGCTTTATTTTCTGCATGCCTAAAACTATGGAAGTACGTAGGGAAATCCAGAAACATTAATTTGTCTCGAAATGGTGACCATGGAGAGAAAAAGTGCATTTTTTTTTTATAAAAGTGTCAATTCCACAGAACATATTCAAGATATCGCAAAACCGCTACGTACTTCCATAGTTTTAGGCATGCAGAAAATAAAGCTTTTTGGTTTTTTGTTCTAAGTCAAACGGTATAGCCGTGAGATTGAACACCGTGGAAATCGTCGGTCCACAAGATCTTGCGTATCACGGCTCTACCGCCGCCATTTTGTAAGAAAAAAATACGATTTTTTTCCGACGAGAGTTGTATAATAACAGGCTTCATATTAAATTTTCTGTTTATTTTATTATCTTCCTAAAAAAAATGCCGAAAATGACTGCAATTTTGGTCCGTCCAAGGTGGCCTAACCCCTTAAGTAATGGTTCCGTTTTAAAATCACTGCACTTGAATGCTGCAGGCGCAGCAATACATCTTTTAAAACAACTGTGATCGCACACCGATTAAAAGAATTTATTAAACAGTATAAAACTTCCATCCCCCAACTATATCTGTCTCCCCATAGAATTACAGTTCCATTTACAATAAAACAGTAGCAGCTACAGCTTAATTCTTAGAATCTAAAAAGTTACCACACATAACTACCTCTCCCTATAGAGAGTAATATTAAAACATCATTTTACTATCGTCATTAACACATTACTGTCGAAAATTATAGATTCATATCCACGTGACATACCCATCAAAAATACAAACTGTACTCTCATACCACTTTTGAACTACCATATTGACATTCTGTACATAGACCACAGAAACACATTTACACAGTTCCATTTCTTTAACAGTACTAAAAAAATAATTAAGACATCAATGAACAATGAATTAACTTAACACTCTGAGTGGCGTCGGCGTGTTTTCACGTCGATATTTTTTGGAGAGCATCGAAATTCCTACATTTTCTACTAGATCTTTATTAAATTCGGAGAATATTCAAATTACATATAATCAAAGATAATCCGAAAGAAGTCGTGCTTCGACTCATTTCCATAGGGAAACCTTGCCCATCCATTAGTGGTGTTCTGATAAAGCTCTAATAAAAAATATAGAAACGCCAAATTTCATTAATATCAACATATATTGTTATGCCGATGCAAAAGTTTGTTTCCTCCCTTTTAGCTAATGCTGGAATACAGAGATACCTTGTTTCACTACACCTACTTGTACTTTTACCAGAAAACTTCACAGCCAATGAAAGCACTTTCATTAAAAAGAAATGAAATATATTTTTACTTTGAATAAAGCAAACGACCTTTGCACCGCCCTGATACATTCAAATTTCAAGTCGAGTCAGAGAAAACTTTCTCCGTAAAAACTGTCCCTCAGAAAAACCTTACCGACTCGAACCGACATTTACCCAAAGCTTGCGCCACTCAAAGTGCCGACACTCCGCTCGATTTCCTTCACATCGAGCCCGCCTAATTCTTCTACCCCGTCCAAGATCGTCAAACAAACACTACTGCAGCTAATAATTCTACGCCAATGAAGCGACGGAATGCGAAAGGAAACGAAAAGCGATGAAATGAAATGAGATTCGGGGAGCAGAGGATGGGAAGTGTATTCCAGTGGAAACAGAAAAAGAGACGCCAAGAGAAAGGGTCGTTCCGTTTTAGAGCGCCGCGGCGCGCGACCCACGCTCGCGGGCGTAAAGGGGCGCCTCCCGACGAGCTCGGCTGTTCCCTGCCCCGCGGATCGAAAGGAGGGAACTGCCTCGTCGAAAGAATTCCAGCGACGATCGCGACAGCGGACGAGCGTAAATTCTCCTGGCGAAAGCGTGGCGAGCGCGCAACGTCCGTTCTATTCGCCCCGATGCGAAAATAAAACAGCGGGCACGTACGCGCGGACACGGGGTTAACGCAGGAATGATTCTGCCACGAGCATCTCGGAAACATGTCACAGCGGAGAAAAAGCACTGGGAACCTCGCCGTGCCGCGAGAAATCCTCCTCTTCGTTGGAAAGTGTAGGAGCGAGAGGAACACGCGTACACTGTTTCCCCTGCTCGTGTTTCCGGAAGCAAGATTGAAGTTTCTGGAGGGTTTCCTTTATGGGGGGGGGGGGGGGGGGGGGGGGATTAGATCTGGAGCATCTGTTGGTAAGGATTTTTTTTTATTGGATTGGTTTTGGTTTCTATGGATGCTTTGAGGTTTGGGTAGGAAGTATTGTAGAGGTAATGTAAGGTGGGATATTATTTTGGAAAGTCTTTTTAGTGATTTATTAACTTCAGAATCATTCCTGCTATTGCTGTTATCCCGTTTTGGACGCGCGGGGTGTTAATAGAATCGAGAATACTTGTTTAGGATTGATTTCTTCGGTCCTGAGGGTTTACTTGCAATCAGGATTGTTTAAGGTGTGTAAAATTTTTTGTACATTGTTATATTGCGGATTATTGTGTTTTCGTAGGTGATTTCCAAGAAATGGAAGGTCTACTATTTTGGGTTCTATTTACATTTATAGGTTTCTTAGCACCGTTTAGTTGACATCATTATAAGTATAAATAAATACATTTTAGTCGGCAATAATTGAAAGTACTTTGTGATTCTGAATTATAACACTTAAAATTTTGTAAAGTGTCCAAGTAAAATGAAAAACGAACGAATGCTTAGTAAATGATTATTTCTGAAAAATTGAAACTAAAGTTACGTGGATCTGGAAGGTACTCGAAAGGTGATTCCTTCTCCAAAAATAAATAAGAGATATGTCACTTTACCTATAGATAAATTAATTCCTACAGTGGTGGCCACAAGCAAGTTAAAAAATCATAATCTTCTATCTATTCGAATGAACTTTAAAACAAATCTACTTTCGTTACTGCTCACCCTTTAAACTTTCTTCTGACAACCACTGTAAAAGGCATCCAATATTTCTTAACACTTCCAATCATTTTCCAAAGTGACAAATAAATCATTACTTTTTCAGTTAAAAACTCTATCTTAAACCCTTCTGTCCATTTCGCCAAAAAGAATCACCCCTTTTTCTTACACGTATCATCTTACATATACTATATACAGCACACCTCACTATCATTGTGAGTTTGAAAGCATTCTTAAGGCCCCTTCACGCGATTCACTTCTGTAACTCACCGCTAATAATTCAGATATAGGTACTCTCTTGTCAGAAATAGTTCTGCTTCAAACAGCATAAAAAAAAACTACCAGTTATGAACCACAAAATTGACTCCCATGAAAAGTCTCTGGCACACGCACACGTAAACACCATAAACAAAGTCCCCTAAAAACTGGGAAACGTAGTTCGTGGAAATTATCCTCGTGATTACGAAGGATCCTCGATTTCCATCAACGCCCCGCGCAAATAAGCCTCGTTGCACGTATATACATCGTATGCACAGGCACGGCGCAAACAAATACAAGCGCATGCACGATAGGAAATAAAAGAAAGGACCGAACGAAGTCACATAACACAGATCTTCATCCCATCGAATTTGCAACGGTGATACGAAGCTTTAAGGCCAGTTTCACACACTCACGGCACGGCACGGCACGGCGCCGTTTCTACGGCAAAAGGAACGAAAATCATATAGAGACCTTTCACACGTCGCGGCGGCCGTTCGCCGTCTATTTAGCGACGGCACGTGTGAAAGGTCTCTATATGATCTTCGCTCCTTTTGCCGTAGAAACGGCGCCGTGCCGTGCCGTGCCGTGAGTGTGTGAAACTGGCCTAACGGTGCAGATAATGAAAGAATAATAACGCAAACGCGTCCACTTCGCCGCGAATCGCGTGGAATATTCGCCATACTTCATTTCCTAGCATCTTTCACGAATGAAACAAGCATTTGCAATAAAAATCGCGATCAACAGATTTATTTTCCACGGCGAATTAATATTGTTAAAAATATCGCCAACTTTAGTAGAATAGTCGACTTTAGTAGAGATCAATATTCTTCTGAATTCTCAGATAGAAAATACACTTGAAGTCCACTTGAAAGAATAAACTAGAGATTATTTAGTTTAATATAGATTGTCGCGAATCAGTAGACACGGTACGAGATGCTATAGACTACCACTGATGTTGCTTCTATAATATTTCCTCGTGTACAAGTGGGATTAGAAGAGTTGTCAGTGAGCGTTCCGGATCGAAACGACGAACTGTGGCTGTCGTTCAAGCGAAAGCTACATTTCAGCAATCGTTAATCGACGTGTCGTACATTGAACACGTTACATTGACTGATTAAGTGCGCGGTGGTCCCGAGTTTCGTTTGCGAGACGGTTCGTAGACGTGATAAAGTAAACGTGACCAATAATTGAGAAAGAAATAAACATGCAAAATAGTAAAAATTGAAATAAATCTAAAGCCTTTACATACCATCTTCTTTACACAAATCAACTGAAATATATTAGGTACATTTTATAAATCGTCCAACACAACGAACACAGAATTGTATATACACATGTAATTTAAACAACGCACGGTCGTCCTTAGAACGAGAGGAGAGAAAAGGATGTTCTGGGATCGCGCTGAGATCTTTGGCAGCAGATGCGAGAAATCGCGGACGCTGGGCCAGTGGTGCCCGGCGGATTTCAATTTCAAAACTATCGAATTTCGTGTTCCTCTTTCGTCAGCTTTCTTTCAAATGCTCTACAGTTTGAACGTGACTTTAATCTTACGACTAAGGTTTAATCGACTTTCTTTGCAATTCTATTACAGCTCTTGCTGTGTGATTCTCATAACGTGGGATTAGTGTTTACTTGCAATTGTATTTTACATTATGCTCTTTGAGATGAATAGGTGAACTTTTCGGCAACTTGTTTGTATCGAACACAGGAACTGAATAGTGTTCTATAGACATTGCAAGCGTTGCGTTTGATCGCGAAATCAGCAGAAATCAATTGGCAACGAGCAATTTCAGCGAACAGAATGTTTGAGGCCAGACAGTTCAATCAGGCAGCTACTAGTATTGCGGTGACAAAAATTGATGGTTTTTTTTTTAGCTTTTAATGTGCTTGGTACTGTTCATAATTATTTGCGCATTCATTTGTTTTTGAATTTATAACACAGTGTTTACACACAATTTTATGATCTATTGATGACTTGCGGATTCCACAGGGGCAGTAAATAAAATAACAACAGACTGAATAAAAAATAATTAATTTCATGGGAATTATACTCCACTGTTATGAGAAACAAAAGCAACGATGGAAGTGTGTGCAAATTGAGAATAGAATTAGGGATTTCAGTAACTACTTAGAGATTATTTTTAAAAAAATGTAAGCTTTTTTTGTGCTTTAGTTTGGGCTTTTTATACTAACAAAAAATTGATTGATAACATTGCTTTCTAAATAATTTGCATATTTCGTGGGTTTCAGTTTTGAATAACGTAACAGTTTTTGGTTAGTCTTCTACAGCAGCGAAAATTGCTCATATAAACGGACAAATATTTATGAACGGTGGGGAGCTTTTACCACATTTCCACGTGTACAACTGGAAAATATTTCTCACTTATGAATTCGCCGTTTTTCTACAATGTAAAATTTAAATTTCCCCGTTCGACTACGTTATTTCTGAAAATTCCGTAAATTCTGAATTATCTCGTTTTCCGATCGAAGCACTTAGAAAATGCTGCACACACGGAAATGTGGATTTGCTTGGGGCTTTTAAAAATACCAGAATGCAATGAAACTGAAATGCGCACCAATTACAGAAGAATGCGCTCGGGGAAAGAAAAAAGAAACTTCGTTGTTTTCCATTTATGCGCGGGTGTGTGTGTGTGTGTGTGTGTGTGTATGCACATCGAACACAACGTCTGTATGTCGATCGAAACTCAATTCCTCTTTAAACAACTTTATGCAAGTGGCGATTTGCATGACAAGAACGATCGATCTTTCGAACTTCCGAGTGAATCTTAATACACACTTATGCGCATGAGAAACGAAACAGTTTATCTGACGAATCGATCGATCAAACTTGACTTCCTCTCGATCAAATGTTACACAAAATACGAAAGAACAAAGGACAATTTGAATAAATATAATATCCTCCATAGTTATGCATACAATGAACTTTCACATATCTTGCCATTCTAAAGCATGCAGGCTGTAGTGTTTCTACTTTATAATGCAATCCAAAAGAGTACTGCGATAATAGTAATATTTGAATTAAGTTTTTTTCGTGAAAAATATAAGTGAAAAATTCAAATTTTCAATTCTTGAAGCAAGAAAGATTGTGTACAGTTTAGTAGCTAAATACAACAAATTCTAGAAATCTAGAAATTTTAGATTATTATTGCACAATGTGTTGCATTAGTCCTACAAATTTATATATTATAAATGAAAAAAATGAAGTCTCATTCAAAAATACTTCTCCCCATTCAATTTTATTGTACTACGAATCACACTGCAGCCTCCAAAATTCCATTAAAAGTGACAATAAATTCAACTAACCAACTGAAAAACTGGAATACAAATTAATGCACGCTTCAGAAACAAACGACATAAGCGAAAGAAAGAAACGAGCCTATCAATCAGTATCCTGAATAATAATTGATCAACGGGAATGAACGTAAAGTAAGAACGGCGAAGGATGATAAGAAGGATGAAGCCAGATTTCGATCGTGAAACGGAGAAAGTAAGAATATTTACACAAGAAGCTTCTAAGCGCAACTGGAACTGCATCAACACACGAATAGTCACGAGCAACAGTCAGGTAATGTTTGTATCTCGAAATATTGAACGGCACATCGAAAACACAGAGCAGAATTCGCATTCTCTGCTTGCATCCATCCACTGCCAAATCGTCTGCATGACTTTCACAGGGCAATCGAAACTCCACGAGCGACCTGGGCTTTCGGGAGTTTCGTTCACCCTCACTGATTCACTTAACGTTTTCAGCGAAATTCACGGGATCTACCTTCACGGGTTTTCCCCGTTGCGTCTAACGTTAATCAGGGAATCAGCGTGCCAACAAGTAGATCCGATTCGTGACGTCCATCGAAGGAAGCTTCGATGGAAGACTCTTCGCGGAGAGTGTTGGCGTGGGGTGTTATTAAAATGGCATCGAAAAATTTGCAGACGTGTTTTGTGGTTAATGGGAGAGAGTTTGTGAGAATCGAGAAGGTTTTAGTAGGCGAGCCTCTTAGAAGCTCGACTCATTAATTATTCTATGAAATAAATGGCAGAGACAATATCTGCTAAGTTACTAAAATTCAGGTAAAAAGTGGAGTTTGGCTTCTAAGATGTTCGTATAGATCCATGAATCTTTTGTTTGTTAGATGATGTATCAAGGTTCATAATAGTTGGAGCAAAATTAAATGGCTGGTGAGGTTTAGAAAAGATTGCAAAAAGTATTAGCATTACTAGGATTTAGATTAGAATCGTTTATGAAAAATATTCCTTGGTTATCTGTCTAATAGAATTGTGATTTTGTGTTGAAAAATGGAAGGATTTGCAACAGCTGTATTTGCAATAAAAGTTGAAAGTATTTATCTGCAGCTGTGTTTACTCAAATTGTGATCTGTAAATGTGTCGGAAGTTTCTCGCACCATTTTAAGGACACCCCATACATTTACTAGTATGATCTCGGTAAAGTTGATAAAATTGTTGGTAATTATTAAATCGTGAAATATTACTATTATTATGTGAAGTACATACTTCGTAATAATTAGAATAGAATTGCTTTCATAACTTGTACAAATTACATTCCTTGTAGATGTATAAATTTGGTTAGATTCAATTGATTTACCGAGACCAAACGAGATACAACGGGAAAGTCAGATGAACTTTCAAATCTAAAGAGAAAAACTTCAGAACCTAAAAGTCGCAGTTTCATACAAATATCAAATAAATATTACTGTAAAATTCTATTGGTTATAGTTGCAGTAGATTTGTCACGGTGCAGATATTAATTTTACAAAATATTAATTTTGCAGAAATTCATGTTGGAAAACCAATATTTGTACATCGTAAAGTTTGTCCGTTTCCATAAGTCACCGTTTGCTCCACTGAAAATGCCAATTCGGCAGAACTGATCAAACAATCGCAGCAATTAATTTTATCACAGCAATCAATATAACATAAAATAAAAAGTTTTACTCAAGTTTACTTCAAATTCACTCTAAAAAGAAAATTGAAACATACCTCCACTGCACATTCAATATTCCATTCCAAATGCTGTCTCGTCTCTACAACTACCCTACCGTCAAGGACCCAGTTCCCGATCAGAACCCAATTCCTGATCAGTTTAGTATATAAATACCAAATAATAAGTTTATCACGATACAAATTTATTCCAAAAAATGACTAAATAAATATGAAGTATTTTTAAATATATACACAAACATTTGATAGCTCATAGTAAAATGTTTTAGGTTGATCAGAAACTGCTCCCTTTGCATCTTAAGTGATCAGGAACTGGGTCCTTGACGGTATTACGAATCTCAAAATTAAAAACTGATTTCCCACATCCCCCTTATCGAAACCCATTAAACTGATATCAAACATTCTGCATATTTTGCAACGATCACCAACCAAAAATCTAGTCACGTATTTCACCGCCAGACTCAACAATCCACAATCTATCCCTCCTTTTAAATAAACGATCCACAATGAAAATTTTACAGTAACATTAAATTTGACCTTTCTGAACGGACGAAATTATTCGACCATCGGGTTCTGAGTGACCGGAATGAAAGGAAATTCGCGAGTCGCTGATCGAGACGATCCCAACGCAAAACGGCAAAGACCGGACATCGCGATCGATGGTGGTCGATCGCGACGGCCGAGGAACATCGTAAGCAACTAGAAACATCAACAACCAACGGCTAGCAGCTACTGCCACCGAGCTTCGCCATTAATACGTCCATGAAGATCTTACCTTTCCCAGTGGCGTGGAGGGTTGTCCAGTGGGGGCTGGGTCCTTTATGTAAATGTTCCAGGTGGCCACGCTGTTGATGGCCTTGTCGGCGGCGTAACATCTCCATAGGCACTGTATCAACATCGCAGCAGCCGGTATCTGGCGATTGAAGTGCTTCTGCCGTTGCTTCTGCTGCACCTTCAGCGCGAAACCGGAGCCCAATATACCCTGAAGCGAGAATTCGTTTGTCCCCCTTGCACGGAATTTCGGGGCGGTGTGAAATCGTGCAACTGCGTGGACATGTCCTTTCGTTTCAATCAATCCATTCGGATCTCGACATTTTCGATTCGTCGGATGAGGAGTTTCTTTTATTTTAGTCTGTTAACGGGGATAGTGCCGATTCGAAGTTTTATAATTATTGGATAAGAAGTTTCGTATTTTATCTTGTTAAAAATGGTTTATGTGACTCGAAATTTTCGAATCGTCTGACGAGAAATGGTTCAACCTACAGTGCGTCTTTAAAAACACTGGGATATTTCTAGACTATTAAATCGGATACCTTGAAGAAATGTTTTTAAAGGCGGTGCAGGGGTTGTTGTTTGTATTCTGGTAGACGTGGGAGTCATACTTACGGCTGGAAGTGCGAAAAAGGATATGGCGAATACGCTGAAACACGAAGCGACTATTTTTCCCATCCACGTCTGTGGGACAGTGTCACCGTAGCCGATCGTGGTCACAGTAATCTGAACAGAAAGACATCACAAAGTCAGTTGAATAATATCTTCAAAGTCCCATCTGCTGTAACACCTTAGACGAATATTCTAAGTTCCCATGGCTTCCTGAAATATTCCAAGCTTTACCTAATCCAACACCGAAACATCAGAATAACTGAGCTAATTCTAAAAACTAACAACATTTCACTAAAATATCAGACTAAACAAAATTCCCGTTACTCCAGCATTGCATCTTGCAAGCTCTATGAAGTATCCCAAATATTCCAAGTCCCCCTTATATTCCTATATCTCATTTATTTTAGTTTTCATCTTAAAAGTGCCAACCTCAAGCTTTGACGTACATCGACCAACCATTTTACGACTCACCATCCCCAACTTCCCAGTCGCCACGTTAATTAAAATTCAGTTATTATAAAAAAGCAATTCAATGAAAATTCATATTCTCCTCGAAAACCCCTTCCAATCGAATCACCCTGAACCAATCCCCTTCCGGTATTTTTACGCGGCGAATATCGACGTGTCGCGTCGCCCGTGAAAATCAAGCTGACAATTAGACAGCAAACAATCCACGCGGGGTGACATTAAATCGAGTCGCGTTTGTTCAGCCTCGGTTTCATCGATCTGTCGTTCGAGCCCCGCCACAAATGCGGGCATATTTTCCAAATGATTAGCACCGCCGCTTAATAAACATTTGCGAGTGGCGGGCGTGCATACAATTAAGCGGGTGCAGCTCGCTTAACGAAACCCAATTCGAGGCAACGAGCGGATTTGGTGAACTGAATTGATTATTCCCATTAATAGAGCCGAACGAGCACGGAGCGTATTACACCGACCCATGTGCTGGCTATTCATGCTGGACATTCTTTCGCGTCTACACCGAACAGGCTGCTTTGAAATTACATTCGAATATTTAAGTATTCGGGGTAAGGGATACGGGAATCACCGACTTATTAGGTCATAAGTTCATGCCGCGGTGTTTACATACTTCACGATACGTTTTCTAAACACAGAGTGATAAAAGGTCGATGCATCTGACTACTATATACTATATAATATATAATAATAGTAATTATTATTATTATTATTATTATTATTAAATTAACGGGAGAACCCTTTAGATACAAAGTATAGAGCAAATTAGTACAAAGATAAAGTAAATATAACAAAAACATACAATAGCATAAAATAAAATATAAAACAATAAAATAGAATAATGTGAAATAAAATAAACAAAAACAAACAAAACAGTCTGAGCCCTAAGACCTAATCTCAACACCAAAGGTGCTTAAATTAATTTAAATTAAATTGAATTAATAATAATTAACATTATTATATATAAAATTATTATGTAATATTAAATAATATATAATATGATTATATTATGCGATATATTATATAATAATATTATTATTATATAATGTTATCTACGTCTTGTCATCAAATTCAAAGGACTTGAAATATTGATCTAAATTCCGGTGCAAAATTCGGAACGAACTTATTGGATGTCCCAATAATTTTGTTTCATAGCCTTTAATAGTGTCTGGACTAATTATAAGGGGATTCTAGGATTTTCCTGTCAAAATGTGGTGAATTTAGTATAATCGGTGAGTTACAAGAGGGAAGAAATGTAAAATATGTGGGATATGCTAATGGTGGTGTAGTTACTGTGGTACAGAATAAGAACGGATGGGTTCGTTTAATTTATAGGGGTTCTGTTTGCTGCTTGAGATTGTTAAATGTGATTTGAAGGTTGTTTCCATTAATTAGAGATTACTATCAGATGGGGATCATTCTGCTATAGTGGATTCTAAAGTGAGAAGTTGGAGGAAAGATGGAGAAAATAAGGATTGTATATTTAAATAAGAATCTGTCATTTTTAATTAGTCCACGTGAAAGTTCAAAAGTCACGAATTAGAACACATTACGAAGCAAGAATAGATCCAGATGGATATTCGAGGACTAAAAAGAATTATTCTCAGTTCGTAATAAAATTATATCATTCTGAAATATACATATATGTACATTTAGTTCCAATGCTTCTGATAGAGACAATGAAAATTCGAGGAATAAGTATTCACTACACAATCTCCCAAAAAGAAAAACAGTAACACCCTAAGTATGACAGCACTTGTGATATTTTATTCCACTGGAAATCTCGTGGCAGAAACATGTTTTGTCGTCTTTAAAAGACTCGTACAAACGAGGAAAAAGCACGTCTACCAATGACTGGGGAATCCTCAATGATAAATAAAAACGCATTTATCGCACGGCACGGTGGTACATCGTTTCACGGGTAATTGCCGCGCTCGTCGTTCAGACGACCAGATAGAATCGTCGTCGAATGAAGGATGCATCCACGAGAGAGCATCGACGACGAATAAAAAGCAAGAGAAGGGAAAACAGCGCGATAAATGGGCGTCGAGATTCCCCGATAAAAAGAAATCGATTCGATTAATTGAGGAACGGAATCAACCTATTCAATACCCATTATTGTGGTTGTTTACGCGACTAAGGTAGTCAATTTTTCTTCTTCATAACGTTGTTGACAAATTTGAATTTGTGCGGATAGGAAAAACATCATTCACCGAGCAATTCGTTATCTGCTAGTGATACAAATTGTGAATAATTGTCTTCGATACGATTCTGACCAAGGAGATTGAGTGATAGTATTCACCTACATTTGAAAGGGGAGTGATTTTTCGGGCAAAAATGAAGAGAAACTGTGGCGTGATAGTTTTTTGTACGAGACCCTGGTTTTGAGAAAATTGAGCTTGAATACTCAGATACGCGGTAAACGCGTCTGACCATTGCTTGACTTTTCTACTTGCGCGCGAGTGTTTCCGCAAATTACTGCTGATAGGGTTCACGTAATACGATAAATTATTACAGACTACAGACTCTTTCCTCCTTATCATGTTAAAGATTGTGATCAACAAAATTATCAACTTTTGTATCCTTCAATTGTTATTTGTAATTATTATATGAGAAGATGAAATTCTTGTAGAAGTAAAAGAAGTGATTACATAGGAATATGAGAAATTATAGAAACCAAATTGTATTATCGTCTGTGCATGCTTCTTTAATTCACCAAGTAGAATATTGTTTATACCATCATCAATATTTGCATATACCACTCTTTTAAAAAAACGAAGCTTTGTAGGAGAATATTTAATACCACACTTTCGCTTTATGTGACGGAAGGAAAATGTAAAAGTTTTGTCTAATCCACCATTGCCACCTAAGTATCTCAGAAATGTAAAAGATAAGGGAGAGTATATTTCACAAGGGACGCAGGTCACCACAGAATAATCCCTTCCACAAAACTGTTCTCTGTTTCTACTATTCCTAGAGATATGCAAATGGAAATCGTGGATAAACCTTGTGCAGAATGCAGCCAAAATAAGGAAGGGGACAAAAAGAAGAGGCTATAACAAAAATCCATTTCACTGCTTACCACCCCCCACCACAGCGCGTCTGCGTAGTTGGAAAAGTCTGTTTTTCCATCGGGCCCGACAGCATCTTTTTCGGCAAGGTACACGAAGTAGCTGCTGAAAATAAGACCTAGGAACCCGATGTACAACGTCGTGATCAGCTCCTGAAAATTTCCAAACAGACAGTCCGTAACGATCGTGACCCCGCGCTTACTAGCAAACTGTTTCACCCGCCATCATCCACACCGCGCGTGAACAGAAAACGCGGCACAAAGGCTGCGGCCAATTTACATGAACAATCGAAGCCGGCTTTTCGCTCGGATTGAACGCCATTCATTGACAAATCGGATTAACTTCCTATGGAATTACTCTTTGTTCCCGTTTGATCTTTTGCGCAATGTTTCTTCTGAAATAGTTGGGACGCTGTGTCCCATCTATCAATCTATCATCCAATCTATCAATCGTCGTCTCACGCTAACGCTATTATTTACGCGTGAGCTGCGTCGAATTTTATTGAATTAAAGATTTCTACGCTGATGTCGAGTGGACGAGTTTGCGTGAGTAAAGGGGCCGTTAATTTTATTTAGAGAAGTATTAGACGCCGGTGTACCTGGCGGTGAATGAAAACGACGGAGCCAAGAAGTCGCCACGTGCCACCCTGTCGATCCACGTGGAGCATTCGCAGTATTTGCAGAAATCGGATGCCCCTTATGGCGGAAGTAGCGAACACCTGGCCATTGCTTCCCACCGACAACACCACCATGGAGGCCACCACCACAATTAAATCTGACGACAGGCAAATTGATCGTTAAAGTTGAGGTCGCTCCGTGAAACGCTCACCCATGTGTCGTTAATGGGCGGGCATTACCGTTCCTAACTTTAATAAAAACATTTGTCACGGGTACGTGTCTATATACCTGACGCTATTATCATGCACCGATAGAAAGTGAAAAGCTTTAATTTCATTGTATTATTCAAGTGTATAACAGTAGAATTGAAAGAAACAAATTTAAGTATACAATTTGTTTATTTTTTAATGAATAAATGAAATTACTAATTCCTTCATCAAAATTCACTTAAATTTGTGGAGCATTAAAAAGTACTAAACATTCGTCCTTTAGTTTTTTTTAGAGATCTTCTTTATTTTGGTAGAATCTATATTTACTACTGAATAACTTTTACCAAAAACATTTTCGCATCAAATGTTGAACGAATATTCCTCACTAAACGCAAAACCAATATTTTGAATTTAAAAAAAATCAGCCTTAGAAATACACTTTATACATCTAAACCTGTAAAAAACATTCCCATACTATCCCTCCAAAAGTGGTCCCACAATCCACCAAGTAGATATCACAGGCAAAGAATAAATTGCAATCACAGGAATGAAAATATTTCCTCAATTTTAATCGCAATTTTAATTTCGACAGGGAATGTTAAGAACAGTCTAAAACGTCTCTCCACTTGATGTAAGGTACCGGCGGGGTTCAGTTGGCACAGATGTACCTAATTCCCGTTCGTTGCATCTGTGGCTGATGACATTTCGCCCGCGTCAGCATTCGCCCCACGATCTTGAATATTCCGTGGAAAATTGGGCGCGCGTAATCGACCTTCGCCGATAAACACGCGATGTGCCTGATACGATTAATATACCTGCGGCCCGTCTTACAATTTCACTCGCTGGTAGAGCTTCATTAATCGCGTCGCGGGGCCGCTTCACTCGAACGAGCGCCGTCGCTTTCGATGAAACGGCCTTACCTGTGCTTCCACGCGATTCAATTAAGCGATCCGCGAGAAAAACATGATCGATACCGCCATCGAGCTAGCATCGAACCCGCTGACGGGAGTGCTTGCAATAATTACGCTGTCGCGCGTCCACTTAATGATAAATGATGCGACTATAGTGGCACAGAAAAATGAATGCACAAAAATTTCAGGTCAACGAAAATTTCCATGGAAATTATATCGCATAATAAATTTTGTATGGATTCAAAGTTAAGGTAAATGTACCAATACCCGGCCGCTGAAGGGGCTTAAGGAATAGCGGCAAAGTTTGTCTCGTAATTTAATTTGTAAAACCATCATGAAATAAAAAAATGTTGTTGAAATGTTGAAGATAACACAATATTATACTATTGGAAACTGAAAAAAAAGTTTATGTATTATAATATACGTATTTATTAATGAAAATACGAAAACATGCAGATGTCCCAGTAAGCGGACAACCTAAAACTGCATGTCCCAATACCTGAATTATATCGTCCCAGTAGTCGAACATTTAGACTTGTTTAAAAAAATATTAATTTTCTTGCAAGTTTAACCATCTCAAACTAAATTTAAATCTATTTACTATTATAATAATGTATTATTATAATATATAAATAAGAAATGCAGTCAATATTTTCTTAGTAAATGAGTGGCGTTTCTTAACAGAAGCCATAGAAATTTCTCGAAATCTGCTATGCGTACGAAGTGTGTTACAAAATAATTATTTCTATCTAACGATTTTCAATTTTCTATAATAATGATTTTAATTAATATTGCTAAATACTTATGCATTATGGTACTATTTTTTGTTTCTAATTACATTAAAAATTAAGCTTAAAAATAAATAAAATTCGCATTGTTGTTCAGGTACTGGGACATGGCCGGGCACTGGTACATTTACCTTACTGGTTTCATTTGACGAGAATGTATACAATTTGTTAATATTTCCACAAATATTATTGGGAAATTAAATTGAATTTCATACTTTTACAAGGAGGAGTTACTTTGTAATTGCCCTCCACAAGGAGATTATTCTAACCGATTCGCCTCTTTCGCTTTTTATTCTGAACTAAGTAGGCGACGTTTTCATTACCTACAAGTTACCGGGAAACGCATTGCAACTTTATGGAATGAGAAAATGGACGCGCAGAAAGTTTCATGACAAATTACAATCGTTAACCATCGAGCTTCCAACGCTGGTGCCAGCAGCGAGTCGAAGCCATTAAGCTAATATTCTTCCCAACACTATCGCAAATCTAACGCGCAATAAGTGTAGGCTTCTCTCCAGAAGCACACATGGTATCTCTAAATCCTTTAACGAATTTCGCTGATCTTCTTTTCAAGCTCGTAACCTCTATTTGGCCACGAATTGGTAAGAGCACGTACCCCGCGGAATTAACCAACAGGCACGCGACGCTGAACAGTTTTGACGTGGAAGTTTCAGCTGACGAGCCTGCGTCGCCAGCGGACGCACAAAGAGGCTACATTCCCGATCCAATTTTGGCCAGGACAATCGGACAATGTGAATATTGGATTAGCTCGGGCACGGGCCGTTTGAATTAGCGTGGCGTGCATTAGGGAAACGCACTCACCTATGATACAAATCGGTTTCCGTATGAATCGCAGCCTCCCGCAGCAACCCATGTACTTCGATCTGCAGCCCGCGCTCCACAACCTCACCATGTACTCCACGCCGAAGAATACCACCAGACATATTTCCTGCAAACAGAAAATCAAAAGGCTTTCACGTGAAACCCGATATGATCAGGGGGAAGACGTAGAGAGTGGAGTACTTGGCAGTTTATCTGCTATATAGTTTGGAGCTTTTAACCCTTCGCACTTTAACGAAGAATTGGGTGATGTTCATATCGAACATTTCGAAGTGACAATCGCCAATTTTGATGCCACTTTGGTAGAAACTAGTTCTTACAAAAATATTTGACACGTATTTTTTTTTATCGGCTGACATTTATGTTGAAGGGGTGAAAACTGTCCTCAAAGTTAAGGATGAGAAATATGTTTGGTCGAATATTTTGGAAATTACTAGAGCTAGGAGAACGGTTAACCATCATTGGATCAGATTCCAAAAAATTCAGTTTGTTTATATATGTAATACATTAAAAAAATACCATTTTTGTTAATTTTTTGCACGGCTGCATTCCTTATTAGAAAGTACACAATTGCGCCATTTACACCGTTCTCCTAGCTGTAGTAGTTTCCAAAATATTCGACCAAACATATTTCTCACCCTCAATTTTGCTGGCAGTTCACCCCTTCAACATGAATGTCAGCTGATAAAAAAAATACGGGTGAAATATTTTTCAATATATTTCTTCGTAATGAAGACGTATAATCACTCCATATCCTATATTAACTGTACCGTGGAAGCTTTCAATAAAATTTCTCCATTCAAGTCTTCTTTTTTATCCAGCTTCGCGCACCGTGACCCACGCGTTATTGTTTACGCTGTTGGGGTGGAGGAAGCCACCCACCTTTTTTTTTACCAGAAATTTGAATAGCCCATTCGATTTAGAAATGGTTTAAAAGGTTTTTCGATGAATATTCTGGTCGTGCGTTCCGCGCGTTGCGAAAATCGTTATCGTTTCTGATTTCTATTTCACTCCCACGGAATCTGCTTCCTCCTCATTACTAGAGCGCCTTTAATCCAATCCAAGCGCATTTAATTTCTGGCAAACCATTTCTGCAGAGTTCACGGGCATTTTTAAAAATAATAACAACGTGCGGTTTCAACAAGCAGAATCACCGATTAAAATCGATGTTAAACTGAATCGGGTGTAATAATTTTAAGCGTGCAAGCGTCGTTTAAATGTTATTCTCGATAATTAAAATTGATTCGAAATATCGTTTTGGCCAATAGCATAAAATACATTTTCTGAGGTTTAAGGTATTATATTACGATAAATTGCACTGTGCGTTCGGTGATACTTTTAATTCTAATGTATCATATTTACAATAATCCCGACCGATTTTATTGTATATCTACTTTCTTTTATTTTATGCCCTTTTATGTGTTTTTATAAATATCTATTATACTTTTGTTCTTTGAAGATTGTATAATGGAATGAGAAATAAAACTTAAATAATTGAAAAATTGGTTAAGGACTGAAATTTATATAACACACGAGGAATTTTGTTCTATAACCAAACACAAGGCCTGCCCTCGGTTAATTCAGCAAACGTTTACTAATTAATATTTCCATATTTATGAATCCAATATTTTAATGAAACTAACCAACGAATTTACGTTAAATTGTTTCTATAAACGAAAAGGACTGAAACATACATTAAATTACGATTATTAATAAACCTTTCTGAAAACTCGAATTAATAAAAAGTTTTTGTTCATTAGTCCAGCGAGCCTAAAAATACTATACGTAGCCAAGGGTTTCGAATTTAGATTTGTAAACCTTAAAAAATATCTATCTACAATTTTTCAATTCAATCATTGGTAACATAGCTGTCCACTACTTTTTAATCAATCCGGACAAATGAAATGTGAGAAAATCTTAAGAGGAAAGATACTGCAATAATATTATACACATTAAAACGATATAAATAAAGCATCCTTATAAACGTATTATAATATCCACGCAATATAAATAAAAAAAGCGATAAACAGCTTAAAAAATAAACCAACACGAGTTAAGTAATTGCATTACTAAATTTTACTCCTGAATGCTTAAACGACAGCAATTCTCTCCACAAGAGCCGCGCGACGCGAGCAGTAAAGCGCAAATAAACAAATCGATACGTCAAATGGGGGAAACGAGAGGATGGTAAAAAGAGAGAAAGAAAAATTGCCTCCACTAGCCGATAAGCATAATAGCAGAGGAAAGGCATTTCCTTGATGACTTTCTAGGCTAGCCCAGTCATTAGTTGCCCGTTCTTAAAATAAATGTGCAACGAACGCGACGCGATGCATGGAGATACTATATCGATTCTGCGACCTTTATTGTGAAGCCACAACGCCCTGGAAAAGTAGGGAACGTCGATGAGGGAATCGCAATCTTCGAGAGCCGCGCGAAAGTTTCGTAATTCTGGCTCTACCTCCAAAATCAGTAACTCATGGAAATTTCATTCATCTAATTATACAGCTAGTAAAAAATATTTTAAAGTATTCTATGGTGCTACAGTAGAATCTTCTTTTCCAAATTAACCCATGGACATGGTGCTCGATAGGATGACTAAATTATTCTTTGTTATGCAATATTACGTTCATAAATAAATAAGTAATGCAAGGGCTCCAATTTTTTTCTAAATTTAATATACCATGAATATACACAAGTTCTTCAATACTTCAGCGCGAAGGAGCAGATCAATCATTAAGAAAAGATTAAAGAAGAAAAGCCCCCGAAAAAGCTCCGCAGTACATTCTCCCCTGGATGCTATTTTTAGGATGTCACGTAGAATGAAACCGGAAGCCAGGGACGTGGCGTCATTAGGGCGAAGACGGCAACTTGTCAAACCCCGTAAATTCGCGTAAAAAGCCTTTCGTGGTGTGTACCCCGGGTACATAAGCAGGATCCATGGATCGTCTGACGATAGATGGGGGACTGGCACACGCGGAGGATCCCTTGAGAAGGGTGGCCACGTAGGAACCGGCGGTCCCTTCGCAGAAGCCTAAACCTCCACTTTACTCCCCGATATTTGCATAACAGCTCGCGTGAGTCACGTGACATGTTGACTGCTAAGTCGTAATAAGCTTGAGAAGCTTGGCGAACACTGCAATTCGAGGGGACAGATTTCAATCTATCGCCTAAATTGTTGCATTCAATTCAGGTGCCTTGTAACTTCGTGTCGATTATTATGTCGCTGCCTAAGTGATTTAAATCACATTTTTAATGATTCTACATATAAGCAAAGGAGGATTTTTTTTTATACTATATCGTATCGATAATGTTCATCAGTAGTATGGTGATGGAAATGAGGCATTGAGAGCAAAAACGGACTAACCCAAATTGAAGAAAAATAACTTTTCCTATTTTATATGATTAGTAGAGCCTATTGGCAACTAATTAAATTTCGCAAAAAATATGGGTTAGTCAGTTTTCGTTCTGAATGCCTCAAATGAACGTAACTGTTCCATCTTTACTGGAATAAACATTTAACCCTCTGGGCGTGGATAATTTGAACGCTCTGCGTACGCCCTGCAGAATTCCTGGAATTGCATCTGTTGTTCACAGTCGCTGAACGCCCATAGGCGATACCCACACGCATTGTTTGCACTGAACCAATGCACACACGCGGTCAGGGCACGGAAAATGGTACTGGCAATTTTGAAGTTAATGGCAAGCTACATTTTGGCCAGGCTTAGTGCTTCTTTTACATATCCGGTGGTATCAGAAGCGCGTAGTGCTTCACAAACTTTTAAAACCAAACAAAACAGTTATGTTTCTGACATGATATAGTATGGAATAAAAAATCCAGCTTTAAAAAAAATTGGAGCCTGTGGAACATAACCAATTAAATACGTAGTAAAATGGATTTTCAGTAAGTTTAGCTAAATAAGTAAACAGAGGGCAACGTGCGAAAAAACAACAAGTTTCCTCACCGCATTGTTACAATAGTTATTTCCCCTTTTACTACATCAAAGATCGCAACTTTAGAACACGACGCCAGAAGTTGTAAAAGAAAGTATTACAACGTGGATATTGCTTCTCTGCGACATGTACGTAGAACATTCTACTGTGCTCTCGCAGGAATTAAAAGAAACGCTTCAAGTACGTACTAAAACTGAGGCAAAAAGAAAAGTTCTCTACTCTACACAGTTGCTGCTTGCAATACTCATACGACCGAATTAAATATAATTACTTTTTAGATTAAACAGCGATGTTCGTTCACAAAGGTGCACGACATCGCCGTGATATTGAAAAACAGGAACGCAATCACAAATCGAAAGCAAATTAAAGCTAAATGCGAAACTGACCGACTGAAAATTGAACGGGAAATCAAGGTTCGAAACAGTGCCGTAATAAAGCACAGAGTTTCTTCCCCGTCCATACATTTATCGAAACTAATTAATACAGACAAAATCGACGCGATCATCCAGCCACGCTATTATTCCACGAAATTAATAACTGCCTCCGTTGTGTTTATACGCGAACGAGCCATCAATGTACTTCCCCTAACCTCCTCCATTATCCATTTTTATCTCCAATGAACAATTGATCCGTCGCTCGACAATTCCGCGGAGGTCTCGTTCGCAACGAACTTTCCGTCGTACCGTTTTCGAGATTTCCATTTTATCAGGAGTTCTTTGAAATCGCGCGAAGAAAAGCACCTCCTCTCCCCCTTGTAGTCGATTGTTCCGCTTATTCGTGGAGCTCGTTCCGAGCAAATCGAGGAAATGGCCACCACCTAAGTAGCAGCTATCGTTAGGGTAACCATTCAGTCGATAATGTTATGAAGAGGGCGAACAGCGTTAGAATGAGTCGCGCGAAGGGCTAAGCTGCCAAGGCTGAAGCAATGGGGGCCTTTCAGTGAAAATAATGGAACGCAAGTTTCCACGGGGAACTCGGTGGAAGTTTCGAAATGCCGATGAAACGTTAAACACCCTCCCCTAAGACATCTGATAAGCGAGATCGTTCTGCCTGATTTCACAAATGGCTCACCATAAACGTTTATACTTGAAATCCTGCACACCCACCGAAGCTGGGTGAAGTTCAAGGTGAAGATTAAATCTGGGATAATTGACTGAGATTGTTTGCCTCGGTGAAGCTATGATTGAAGTAACAATAAGTACGCGGGTGTAATGTTGTGTATGGCGCTGTTTGATATTGAAGAAGATCGTGATTGATGGGGTTTACAGTTTTGCGTGAGGGTATTTGTGAAGTGTTTGATAAAGTTGTTATGTTGTTTGATAATTAGTTAGGATTGGCAGAGTTTGCGATATTGTATTTGACTTGTGCGTTAATATTTTATGCGATTTTAATGAATTAGAAAGCTGTTGAATTTATTTTTAAAGGTTACGTTAATTAATTCGGTATAAAGTATTGCATAGCGCGCGTATCAGTTTTAATTAATATTAGTGGCGTTGTAAAAGGTGTTAAAATTAATTGTAATTGATAATTCGGGGGTAATGTTAGATTGGGCAATTCTTAAATTACACTAGTTTACACTGAAAATGTACATTTGATGAGAGGTGACTTTTCTTATGGATTTTCTCCCGCTGAATTCGAAAATCAAGGTTAAAATTTTTTTTATGGAACAGTTTTTAAGATATTGTGATTTTTTCAATTTTTATACATCTTTTCACTTTAAAAATCATATCTGGAGTGTAGGATCACGGAAAAAAGGAAGTCGCCTCAACGGGACTCGAACCCGCGATCTCTAGGTTTGCGCGCTGGCCAGCCGCCTTAACCACCTCGGCTACCGCCGACTTCCCCTCCTCGTTCTTCCGTATCCGCCTCTTATGTTATGGGGGTTCCTGATCCCACAGGAGCTAGATGTGCCCGATTTGGTCGTTCTTGGTACCAAATGAAAGACATTGAAATGACGAACAAATATGTATAATGGGATCTTTAATTGGTTAAGCGGTTCAAAAGATATTGATGAAAATAGTCCACATTATAAGAAAAAATAATTTTTTGAGCTTATTCTGTGGCCACGGAAAAATAGAAACCGATAAAAAAACGTCCGGTTTCTCTTCATATGCGTAAACCTGATACTTTTACGCAAAAAATAACACCAACCAGAAGTAAATCGACCGAAAAATGACAAAGTTATTAGCGATTGAGTGAATTAATCCACATCCCACATTTTGACAAGTGGCCATGCCGGCAACGGTTTTTTTCGTTCTCACGTTGACGCCACTGCTACAGCGAAAACTGTATTCTCCTATTTGAAAAAGCTTTTCCCGCAGCTTTCTACAGGAAAAATCAAGGAAGGCATCTTTGTTGGTCCACACATAAAAAAATTGCTCAGAAGCACAGAGTTTCCAACATATTTAACACCCGTTGAAAACGAGGCTTGGAATTCATTTCGGCTGGTTGTTACCAATTTTCTTGGGAACGATAAAAGCCCTAGCTACGAGGCAATTATTACCGATTTGCTGGAGAAATACAACACGATGGGTATGGAATGCCATTATTTAATTTAATTCTTGTTCATTTTCTCTTGTATTCTTTTTACCATTATATTTAATTCTAACAGGTGTAAATATGTCTCTGAAAATCCATTTTTTACACTCTCATTTGAATTTCTTTCCGGACAATCTTGATCACGTAAGTGACGAACACGGCGAGAGATTTCACCAACAAATTAAGACCATCGAGCGACGTTATCATGGGTTTTGGGATGAAGCAATGTTGGCAGACTACATATGGTTCCTCGTGAGAGAAACGGATCCCAAAACCAAACGAAGACAGAGCAAGAGCCAAAACTATATTTCTAAAATATTCTAAAGAATAAAGTTGGGTTCTTTCGTATGTTTTTTACAATCAAAATTGTGTTGTTTTATTCAAAACGAAATGTCAGTTTTCGCTGTAGCAGTGGCCGTTGCCGGCATGGCCACTTGTCAAAATGTGGGATTTGGATTAATTCACTCAATCGCTAATAACTTTGTCATTTTTCGGTCGATTTACTTCTGGTTGGTGGTATTTTTTTTCGTAAAAGTATCAGGTTTACGCATATGAAGAGAAACCGGGCGTTTTTTATCGGTTTCTATTTTTCCGTGGCCACAGAATAAGCTGAAAATTTTATTTTTTCTTAAAATGTGGACTATTTTCATCAATATCTTTTGAACCGCTTAACCAATTAAAGAGCCCATTATACATATTTGTTCGTCATTTCAATGTCTTTCATTTGGTACCAAGAACGACCAAATCGGACACATCTAGCTCCAGATATGGTTTTTAAAGTGAAAAGATGTATAAAAATTGAAAAAATCACAATATCTTAAAAACTGTTCCATAAAAAATTTTAACCTAGATTTTTGAATTCAGCGGGAGAAAATCCATAAGAAAAGTCACCTCTCATCAAATGTACATGAAATTCATTTAATTTTGTAAACTAGTGTTATTCTTTGCAAGGAGAGTATGTTATTTGGATTTACATTTCGGACGTGAATTGTCTGTTTAATAATCACGAGAAGCGATTCAGTGTAATGGAGAAAATTTTAGTTTCTGAAACTCGTACAGTAGCAGACAAAAAAGTTACCTCCTTTTCTATACACTCTACTTCTATTACTCTTTAACACCAACTCGAAACTGCAGCATGTGCCCAATATGCATATTCTGATGGAGAATTAAAAGCTGTGTAAAACCCAGTTAAAGTTGAATTCATTTAACTAACAAACAAAAACACACTTTAAACCCGACGAAAGTTACCACTCTTGAACAGTGATAAGAAATCTAATATTTTGCAGGGGCACCTTTTGCTTTTAGGGCGGCCTAAAAAGCTACCAAAAGAGGTAACTTCGTTGCTGGCCCCAAAAATTTGTTGTCCCGTTCAATACCATGTAAAATTTTTGTTTGGTTGCTAAATAAATTCAACTTTAATTGGCACTAAAAAATAACAGAAATAAAACAAAATTTTTGTCCTCTACTGTATGGTAGGTACAAGTAATTGGAATTTGAGTATCCATTCCAATATTTTATCCAAGTAAATAGCTGTTCAAAATTATTCCTTTTTATAATGAGCACAAAATTCCAAACTATTACTACACAAAAATGTTTTAAGAATTCTAAAAGAAGGGACGCTTACCATCCAAAACAGCGTTTCGTTCGCGAAGTTACTGTACTGGTCTATCGTTGACAAGACACTAAATATGAGGCACACCACTACCACCATGAACCTAAAAAAGAAAATTGTATAGTTAGTATATATTCCACGTAAGCAGCTTGTCAGTAAGTATATTTGCTAATACATTCGTACTACGTTCATAGAACACGACCTATACAAACATTTTCACGTAAGTTCCACAGAGTCGTAATCATTACACTCAACACAAGTGTATCATTAAAATCCACCTGACTCATCACTACCCAATATAAGATCACTTTAGCGACCACCAAAGTACACTTTTCACATTATTATTTAGGGATTTCAATCAACTGATTCGTACTTATCACCGTCAGTGATCAATAAACAATCTATTACCACGAGGCTTTTTCAACTTGCTACACATACCCACGTAATTCTCACAATTTCTCTACCGTTTACAAATACTGCATTGCCTCCGTCAAGAGAACGTGCAGCCAATCACAAAAATCTACATACCACTCCATAAATTCTGAATATAAATGATACCATAACTTTGATTATTCTAATTCAAGTATTTTACTATCTATCGGGTTGTCGCATATGAAATTGCCGATCGCGGATAGCGTAAAAGTTCCTTTGTTTACGGTGGAGATACAGTAACAAGTACGCTGGCTTACCACTCGAGAAATTTCACAGAAACTTCAAAAAATAAAATAGTTAAGAACCACCAATCTAATAAAACGTAAGCCATACAAAGACTGCCTAATTCTTAAAAGAAACTTATCTGTTCCACCAGCCAAAGATTCGTGACGTTAGTTAAAAAAATCCCAACGAGAATTTTTGCGGCATCCGAGGAAAGGGCTCGGGGGCACCCAATTTCATCGCGACCCGCATTTTCTCGCGAATCATTCTCGTTGGTAATTCATGAGCGACGTCGAACGCGCGTTACTTTCGTCGCGGCGTTCATTATCAGGCAATAGAACGGCCGGGTCACGGAGACGGAACTTTATTTATAAACGAGCGGAGTTATATGCAATGCATTGCGCATCGATTGCAACCGTTTTATCATCCGGACATTTAGTGGCGGACGCGACACGCCGAACTGGGACAGTCGCGACTATCGTTCTCGACTTTTACAATTCATACGGGTCCACTGGCGAAAAGACACCGGCAACAACGCGTTATATTTAGTAAAAGCTTTCCATCCGAGGCACAAGCGTGACGACTGCCTCCATGGATGAACAATTTTCCAAGACTTGTGCGCGTACGGCTTTGCAGCGAAGCGTTAGGCTGGTTTCGAGTTTTTCGAGGACAAATTTGTGGAGAAATATTTTGTGGTGCGTGAGGGAATCTGGTCCTATTTGTTTGGATTTTTGGGAAAGAGGATTTTAAAGTGAAATTTGCAAAATAAGAATTTGTTTCTGATTTTTCTGAATGGCTAATCGTTCTTGGTTAGAATAAAGGGAGGAAGAAAAGATTGCAGACTTCGGTGATCGGTATTTTTTTAATAAATTCGAGATTAGAGAAATGATGACTTAAACCCCCTCTAATTTCATGTGGACTACATTATATTTGAATTTTGGGAAATTTTATGGCATGGAACGCAAAGAGTTATCGATTTGGCGTGGAATGACTTATAGAATTCGTTGATGCTAAAAGTTAAAACACAGGTAGCAGCTGTTTTATTTGGGATTTTTTGTGAATTGAATATTTTTAGCCCGTTGAGAGTATTGTTAAGTTTACTAATTAAGAATTGTTAAGAATTTTAAATAATATTGTTTATTCTTCTCACTGGGTTAAGAGTTCTTTGTCTGGTGGCACTATTTTTAGTCTATACTACTTGAAAGGGAAACCGTATGGTTGGTTCTTCGTGAGTTTTGATATAATTTGGAAAATTGAATCCAGATACCAAATATGTAATGAGATACTGTAAAATATTTGAAGTCAATTCTTTTTATAAACAATCGATATTTCACTCACACAAGTCCGTAAATTGAAGAACTTTGCAAGGTGATGTGATGAGCAAGTACAATTATTGTAATAAAAATATACCCAAATAAAACCATTAAAAATGAAAGTTTAAAATACAAATCTGCGACGACGATATTCTCTTTATAAACTCTTTATAAAGTCCTTCAACTTAAGGATTTGTAAGATTCATGTGTCAATTGTTTATAAAAAGGAATGAACATTGCTACAAAATATACTTCAGAACGTAATCACTCAATCTCTAGATTCACTCCTCCACAGTGGATCAAAATCCTCGAAGAACCAACAGTAGAATCACTTTTAAGTAGTATAGACTAAAAATATCGCGACGAAGCAAAGAATTCGTAATCCACTAAGTAAATCATAGAGTATCGTTAGCAATCAAAGCTCGATACACCAATTAGTAAATCTAGTATTCACAAGAGACTAAAAATGTTTAATTTGCACGAGAATTCCAATTGAAACACCTGCTACCGATTGCACTTCCAACGTCCAACTTCCTAATCGTTTAATTAATCGTGTCCCAAAGTTGGGCAAACACGTAAAGTCCGTTTTGTACCGTAAGATAGCTGCACACTACAAGATAGGTGCTCTCGTTTAAATTATGGTAATTAACACGACGACGTGTAATCCTTTCGCTCCACGATATATCTGTTTGACGAGCATACAATTCGAGAGTGTAAAGATGTGCTCGACTGAACAGGAAGCCTCCAGATAAGTGGAACGGCATACTTGCTCTGGTTTCCGGTGTTAAATCTCATTTTATACGGGCAATGGCGTACATGTATTACTGTTCCACGAAATATCTCGTGTCGTGTAATTAATTTGAAATTCTTGTAGCTGTTTTTTTATTGCTTGCAAATTTAAAATTCTTTTCAAAAAATATATATATATATATCACCTATATCTATGCATAGGAATATTAATAACTAATTTGCAATCAACTTTTAACACTCTTTACCATCAGAAGATCAATTTCAGCAGAAATCCGCAGAAATGTCACAATAAGATTCTGTAAAATTCTAATTTCGAGAAAGGAGATGCCTCTTCTGAGAAAACGAAGCCATGAAGGTTCCACTACATATTTACAATAAATAATATTCAAAGATGCCATTTTCATCTTCGCTTTTACATCCTCGTACATTTTCCTACATATCTAACCATGGACGAGGAAAGTTATAAATTCCTCTGACACACAGTATTATGTACCACAAAACCTGTCATCTAAACGCTGGTAGCATACACGCCAAACATTTCACGTGACAACTAATCACCCAAAGAATAAGTCTACCGAGAATTATCATGGCGATCCATTTATATTCGTGACATGTCGAAGCCTTTGAGAGCATAATCTAATCGGATACAGCGGCTCATACCCGTATACGTATCATCATAATGCAGACTGCACACAAATAATTCAATCCACACAGATTTGAAATGAACAGTGGAGGAGCGTAATTACAATCTGCCGATCAATTATTCCCTGAACTACGACGGCTGTCGAGTCACGAATGCGCACGTTATTAGATCGATCGGCGCGATTGAAACTGCTCTTTTGCGTGTCTCGAATATTTTTTCCCACGCGTGTTTGAGATTTTTCATATCGCCATCTATCTAAACAACCATCGTCAACTCTATCTTTTAAAGATCGAGCCGAATAATCCTATTTATTTACTTGGTTGTTAATTACATGGATAAGCACATATATAGAGAACACAGAAATTAACAATTTCATTGCTAAACAACTTATGGAAGGCACAACTTGCAATTAGTTTCTTTTCAAAGTAAACATTCAGGGTCTCCAGAACAATGCTTTTGATGTTTCCTAAATAGACACAGAGCAAGTATAAACCAGGAAAATATAATGAATTCTAACAGAACATAGGGTGGACTCCACCCATCACTAAATATAATCACGAGTGCCTAGTTGATGTCTCGATGTTCGAGTCTCCACCGGATTTCCGTCGAACGCTATAATAGAAGAATCCATGGACTGTAAATACGTCCCTCGAGGGGAACTTAACGTTTACCTCGATCGCTAAATCGAGAACGTGCGACAACATATTGTTCGTAAAAGTTTCTATCGGCATTCGGGCGACTCCCATCGGGAAACGGCGCCGAGTTTGTTCGAGCCGTCACTTCGGCTGCTTCGAACCGATTGATCTCGAAAGTTGTTGAAGAACGGAGAAACGTGACATCTGGCTGCATGTACTATCGACCGCCTTTGCATGTTCCAGTGTGCACAACTTGCGCTGCAACTCGTGGCACCGGTGCCAGTTAAATATAGCAATCTGTGTTGCTCAACAACGAAGGTTACGTGTATCATGTTACCATTGACCGTTCAATCCTTCTTACTGGAATAGAGAATAATGCCACGAGAAGCTACGATCCACCGTTCCTACTTGGGATACCGATGTTTGCTCGCGAGTCAGATTTATGTGGTTGCAGCTTGCAAAGGGGTAACTTGTTGCAAGCATTCCACGTCCCAAAAACTTCTCGTTAATTAATGCTTCCAAAAGATGGACCTCAAGGAGAGATTTGACTCGTGCGATTAGAGTATTAGAGGGCGAGTCGTGCTGGGGTATGGTGTGACTATGATTGTAGACGATTGCGGATTCGTCGAAATAAATAAAGGGAAGTTGGAAGTCTTAGAACTGTGATGCATATGATTTTAGATTCATATGATGTGGTATGCATGAGTCATAGACTGAGAATGAGTAATAGAGATTATAAATTTATGGGAATTGGGGCTGATATTATCTGCGATTGGTGGAACAATGGGGGAGATCACTGTTGGCTTAAATAGTATATTTGAAGGACGTAAGCGTCGTGGAAAAGTTATATTTAGGGCTCCAAATGAGATCAAGGAATCGTGGAAAGCCAATTTTGGTAATAATTGATATAACAGATTTCGATAGTAACAATTACAAATTCGATAAATTTTATGCCGATGATTCTTAGACATAGGATTTCACGATGATAATACCTGCTCGTTTCTTTGGGCCTGTAGAAATTCACAGAATTGAAAGATCTATGAAAGGGCTTCGAGAGTTCAAATTCCAATTGCAAAATTACCACTATCGCTTCTTATCAATCTCTGCAGCTATTTAACATCTAAACTTACTTATAACGCTATAAAATCAACTCTAGGAATAAGTAATTCACCAAATTTGGAATAGTTTGGAACAGTAATCTAAATCGAAAAATTTAATTCACCCCTTAAATTAAGCACGAGAACTATAACTATTACGCGCAAAAAAATGCAAAACACGTCGACCACTTTGTAATCTCCGGAAATTCGCGCACCCCTCGTTTGTCACGCGACCAAGAAAATCTCTAAAACGCTCCAGCAAATCTTTCCGTGACTATTCGCAAACCAGACTCTATTTAGGCAAATTTCACGTATGCTCGTGATTCACGTCCACACGCGAAGACATTTTGAGCAGGACAGCTTGGGTAAGTAGATGCTCTCAATAAACAGGGGAGTTATATATAAAAATATTTCATTAACTTGTATTAGGATTAAAATTAATAAATATTAATGCTCTTTCATTCGAAGTTCAACATTTTTCGAATTTTTACATAAAAGACACAACATTCCATTCGAAAAAGTAAGTCGACCATCAAATATGAAACACTTCCATTTACAAATAAAATCTTAAACTCGCGCAACTTTTGTATATAAAAATTTCACAACAAACTCCTAGATTAGGGATTATTCGGATGTACGTTAAGTTAAGTGGTCCGCCCCGTACATTTACTCATCAGACACAGCGTCCATTTACGAAAAATAAACATAAATAAAAATCAACACTACGAAACCCGGACCAAAGCGTGTACAGAACATAAAGTTTAACAGTGAGTGAGGCAGCTTCGTCGAGAGTTCCTCGAACGATAATTTACCCCAGCTTAAAGTGGAATACTTTGATTCGTTTAAGGTTAATCTCTCGCACAACGACAACTCGACGTAACAGCCCGACACGGATTAAGTTAATAAAGTTAATGGGTAAGGCGACGCGACAATTAGGGCGTACTGCCCCCGACGGAATTAGAAGTTAGAACACAGCTCCGTCGAATTGCAGCGACTGATCTCTCGAGAACACAAAGAATTCCAATTTCCCCTAGGCAGCTGCATACGGTAAAGAACTAATTCTGAATGTTACAGAAGAAGAGGATCAAACGCGCGATTTACTGAACTGAGATTAGACCGCTTCTCGCGCCAGCTGACTGCACCCGCCCATTGCTTCTGGCGGAGTTTCCTGTCTCCTCGGGCCAATATAAAAATCGCTACCGTCTGGAGAATTAATTCAATGTAATTACAGCATTGCCCTTATATGGGAGAGTGGGGGAATTACGAACGCGGGGTAATCGCGAATTCGAAAATTAATCATGTTAGAAAAACATGAACAACTCCTACCCTTGCCACGAGACACCTCGTGCCGCGCGTCATGCTAGGTCATAAGTGCAAAACAGTTGACACGCACGCTGCTCAAAATAAATACTGTTGCTGATTTTTATCTATTTTCATATAATTTTTTGACAAATTAAAGTAGGTGTAGCTTCTGTATTTATAATTATCTCAATACTAATGTTTAGGAACACAAAAAGTACAAATCAAGGATTAATTTAACCCCAACGTTTTTTCTATTTGATGTTCCAAACCTAACATTTTTTTACATTTTTTGTTTTACACCTTATGGGGCATTGACGAACGGCTTGTGTGGGTCAATCCCGAACGTTCGACATTACCCCCTATCGTTTGTCATTACCCCGTGTTTCGAACTAAAGAGTATTATAATTATCCATTTTGATTTCATTTGTTACGATGGATGTTTAGATGCCACGCTATTACAAGCGAAAAACAGAACCGACGTATAGTTTGGAGAGTTTGCAAAAAGCTATAGAAGATATCAGGAACAACAAATTAAGTTTTGGCAAAGCAGCAGCAGTTTATTCGGTTCCTAAAACTACAATATTTGATCATATGAAAAAATCTCTGATTGGATCATGTGCTACAATTGCAGAAAGTGGGCACACGAAAACTGCAGTGATGGACAGAGCACGTCGAAAGGCTATTTATGTGATTTTTGTATAAAATAAGTCGTGTTCGTGATTACCCGCCACTAGTTAGAAAATCACAAACAGGAACAGTCTTGTTTTTTATTCAACACTTATTTTATTTTCAAATTTTATTAAAGTTGATTACAGAAATATATAAAAACATAATGTGTGTTTGAATATAAGCAATAAAGACATTATTACCTTTCTAATATTTTGTTTTATTCAACTTTTTCCTTAGGTGTTCGTAATTCCCCCACTCTCCCTTACCCTTTAAGACAGAATAACTTTTCTAAAATTGGTCCAAATGACTTGAGTTTTATGAAAAGCTAGAAGGATTAGTTTACTAAGTAGTGGACATAACTTTGAAAATAAATTACATTTTTCATCCTTCCAACGGCTTGAAAAAATACAAATTTTCAATTTTTTAAAACGTTAGATGTTTCTCCACCGCATATAAGTATATTCTTCAAAATAAAAAAAGTTTCAATCGAATCGTATAATAACTTTTCGAGATATTTCTCCCACCGAGCGATCTGAAGAACCCTGTTTCGGGAAAAACGCGTTTAAAGTTTTGCGCGAGCTCCGAGTGGCGCGCTTTTACCCACGCATTCGCCACTACTCAAATGCCTATAACATCGGAAATATTTTAAATCTAAAAAAAAAACTTTTTAAACACATATTCTTAAAAGGTTGAACATTCGAAAAATAAATAAGAAAAAATCGATTTATCGACATTTTCAGACCGGAACCTTCCCTTAATGAACTTTATCGAATAACCATGTGCGACCTCCTGTTACTAAAATCCTAATCGCCCCTATTCCCGGCCCCTCGTGCCCAACACCCCCGAGGGGACGCGACGGTAGCGCCTACTTTGAGAAACACTAACCTACCCCATCATTCCACTCCAACTGCACCCAGAATAACCGCAACTTCTTTCCTTTTCATCTTGACGAATCGCCCCGCCCCCCCGCACCGCCCCCCCCCTTTTATCGTGCGCCCTTAGCATCAACGCCAGACGTACAACTGTAACGTTAACGTTAACAACCTCGGCGGCCAGTATCGCCAAGAATTAATAGAGGTAGATACGGCGCGATAATCCGCGGAACAGAGGGGCAGAAACTCGGAACGGGAATGCAGTCGTGCATTTCCATGTCAGTCGGATAAGGTTGACGCGGTGTTAACGCTCGGGCCCCCAGTGGAGCTTGATTTCGTAGAGAAAAGCACGGATGCAACGCTCAGCGAGTAGGGAGGGGTTATGGGATGGGATTGGGAGGCTCGATAATTGCCGCGGTAGATTCGTCCGCTTGTATAAGTAATTTATTAGCGAGCGATACCTCGTTAAGTAACGACGAGCTGCGGCGTTAACGAAGTCGGTCTCTCGCCGTGGCGCCCGCTTTAAGATGGCGTGCCTGGGGACTATAATTCCGACGTACACCAGAGCCTGGGCCACCCTGGCTTTACGGGTCACCTTCATCGACCTACTATGATAATTGTCCACATTCGACCCCCCCCCCCCCCCCGCACCTCACACCCTGCACCCTTCTACCACCGTTGCACCGGCCGTCTTCGCGTATTAATTGCTACACCCACCCCCCTCCACCCTCGCCTCATCGATTTCTTCTATTTCCGTGAGATTTTCATACACTCGATGTCGCTGCGCCTGGAATTTTGTTACTGGAGCTTTATATCGAGGTCGAACGGTGGGGAATTGCTCGTCAAGGGGGCAAGAAGTTTGCGCGAAGTTGGGGTGTAATCTCTGTTGAGGCTTTGCGATTGAAGGGGGTGAGAAACATGGGAAAGATGTTCTCTCGGTATAGTGTGTTAGAGGAGCGGGGTGCATTGGGGTGAGTTTTGAGAGAGAATTGAGTTAGAAGTGTTAAAGTTTGAAATTGTTATTTTGGGATGCGCGTGATGGATAGGGGGTGAGCCTGGTGGTAGAGTTTATGCTTCGTGATGGTGTCATTAGTCCACTATGAACTGTCCCATTCAGTTTATATATATATATAGTAAGAATTACTATATTTTTATTACGCTTTAGATTTAAACTTGTGTATAAATCACAGTTGAGCACACTGTCACTGTTGTAGGTATCCGATAAAGTCCATTAAGGGGAGGTTCCGGTGTGAAAATGTCGGCAAATCGATTTTTGCTTACTTCATTTTTCGAATGTTCAACCTTTTAAGAATATGTGTTTAAAAGGATTTTTTTTTAAAAACGTAGTCAGAAATAACATGCATCATGTGGAAGCAGCATCTAGTACACGTGTATAATATTCAAATTTACAGATATTCGATGAAATCTCTGTCAAAAATGGGAAAACGTCCAAAGTCAAAAACTTACTCCTTTCAAAGTATTTTATTCTACATTTTCAATTTACTTTTTCGCATAGAATCATCGAGTTCGTGGTCGTGCGACCAGTTACGGGACATTGTGTACAGCTGGTGTGTCAGACACCGAGCCTCGATGGACCCTTCGTCGTGGAGGGCGGTCGGGGGGTGCTCGAGAATTTATCCCTTGTTGGCCGGGCTGCTTCATCGAGTGGTTTACGATCAACGTATCATCAATGACACTCCTCGTGTGTATGATCCTTCGAAATGGATCTACCACTATCTACGCTAACAACCCTCTTGCTTCTCCCACGATTACAAGAGTCAGTAGAAACATACGTTTACGAGAATTTCATTTGTAGAAAGCTTTCCTTTATGGAAACTTCTACTGTCGAATGAATGCTTCTCATTGTAGAAATTATAGTCAATTCTTGGTTAGCGTAATAAGTGATGATAAATGAAGGAAATAAGTGGTAAATAAAATTGTTAAATTCGGACGTTGGGTATGAAATTTTGGATTGAAAACAAGGGATTTAAATTCGAGTTGAAATCTAGGTCCAGGGAGCAGATATCAATGGAATTTACTGGGTATTTATTCAAAATTTATCGAATGGCCACTTATGGATAATAAGAACAACTCTAACGCTTCGTCCTACTTTAGCGAGCATAAATAGCAACGTGTTATTAGGTGAAATGCATTTGCGAGCTATTCGCGTGTCGCTTGTTATTTTTAGATGGGAAATCGTGCTCCCTGATACGCGATTTCTGCACGTGTGCACGCCCTCAAGCGAATATTTCCCGTTTCGACCCCTTCACTGGGGGTCGTTAAATTCTTTAACGCTCGCTTGCATTACCATAAAATAGAAAAATACAGCCGCCGGGATAGTAATTCCTCCAGGATGACCAAATCGTTAACCGTGGAAAAAATTGCTACTAAAAATAGAGGGTTTAAAGCACAAAAGGGGGAGTCTACGTGAAAGCATGAATCGAAATTGCAGAAATTAGCTTTTCCATACGAGCTTTGGTTTTCCAAAAAAATCTAGTTTAACAAAGCATGTAGCATTTAATAACTAAATTTGTGTATAAAGCCAAACGAATTTTCAGGACCAACAGAAAATTTCATCTGTACACGCCAACTGTTACTAGCGAATAAAAAGTTATACGGAAATCGCGGGCAACGCTGACACATGCATGAATTCTATTTATCCACGTGAAACGATTTGTTAAAAAAAAATCCATAGGGTAACTTTCACGCGAGAAGTCGACTTCCCTGTTGCGTTTTCAAATGAAAGAGCGACGATTATAGTCAGAGAACAATGCAAGTCAATTTCTATTGTTCGTGTAACAAACACAATACGAATTCATCCGCAAATTCTAACGCGTCGAATATAGCAAAATGTATGTAGCGAGGGGCGAATCGAGCGTGTAATCGTGTAGTATTCATTAAGCGAGGAAAATTGACATTTTCTGTCGTTGGAAAGTGAAACATCATATTTACAGAAAAATTTGACAGGGAAGTGCTAGCTTTCAGAAAAATATGCGATTTACAAATTATTAAAGTTGAATGACCAGTCTTTAATAAATTCAAAGTTATCATACCATCTATTTGATCTATTTGATCAGCGTCATGTAGATACCTACTGTCTAATTGCGTCTAATGCATATCGTTCAAATTACATGTCAAGTTATAAAGAAAATTACGTACGAGTAGAGGAAATTCACAGAAGTCAAAGATTTTGAGAAAACAGAGAAAACTCAAGCTCAAATTAATACACTTCAGTGCTGCATTTGATAGTTGGTGTTTCTTCTGTTACACAATTCTATAATCCATTAGTGATTAGTTCAAATAATCGAGAATCTACTGTAACCAAACGAGGTAACATCTTTAACGTGTGTTTAAATAAATTATTTTATTTCGTATGCTACCAACTCATATCTAAACTCTCGTTGTCTAAACATTGTGTTCGATTTAACGGAATCGCGATGCACAACGAAGATGACTTTATCAAGAAGAAAATCGCATCGTCGATATCGGAGGGGGGAAGTTCAAAGCAACAGCCCCTATCAGCAGCAACCCCCATTAGCTAGATTAATTCAAAGCTGCGATAGAAGGAGAGTAACCACTTGAGCTCGATTGCCAATCGGTGCGAAGTGTGAAGCGTGTCTATACCTTCAACGCGCAAACCTCCGGCAAACAGTTCGGCTCGCGATAAAACAAGTCTGACTGCGATGCGCGTGGCAGAATGATGAATACGTCGGTTAATTACTTGTTCGATCGATTAACGCTCTCGAATTACATTTGCTACCATCCACGTCAAAGAAACTCTAATGAGATCTAGAAGATTTGTTTAACAAACTTTTTACAATGTTGAATTATTGAGTTTGAACGAGCGTAATTGTAATTACAATGAAAGTTTTTAATTGAAATAAAACGTGTTCGTTTAGAAATTGTGGAATGACAAATATCAAAAATTGCTTTATAAACTTTTTTATGTTAAATGAAATAAGGTCATATGGATATATGAAATTCACAGAAAGTTCTTTGTTACAAATTACATATTTGTAGCGTGAAATCGTACATCATAATGCTCAGTGCAATTTTGTAGCTATTTGCAGTGAGGTTGTAAAAAAAGTTAATAACAGAATTCATTCATTTTCAACGACCAATGATTTGTGATAACGAAAGTTTCGAAAATTTATTTTTAAATAAAAAAGGTTGCCTCCAATAGTTGTTGAGTTTGCACGATATTCTCTATAAAACTGTTAACCCCGTACATTTTAATTTGCAATGAAGAGGAATAAAGCAATTTTAATATTTTCATCACTAAAGTACGTTGTCGATCGTTAAACACAGACGAGTTTTCACCACCACTATCAGAAATAGTTTAAAAATTTTCTCGATGCTCGTAGTATACATATCTTTCGTATATTTGCAAGGATTTTAAACATTTGCATTACTTTCTGTGGGAATCGAACGAACGAATACGTTTTAAATTCGACGTTAATTAAAATCTACTATTTTTTTAAATCGACGTCGGCGAAGTTTCGTCGACCTATATTCCCTGCTTCCCTCGCAGCAAATCACAGAGCAAAATGTGCTATTAAACGCAGCACGCCTGCCATTTTCATTTAACTGTGGCAAATTGTGGTTCATTTGATTCTAGCCTACCCGAATTAGCAATTCGCTGCGATAATACTACTTTTTCACTTTCCTGCGAATTGCAAATCACGTGAAAGCTATTACGAAGAGTTTGATCATTAAAAATCTATGCTTAACTATATACAGTACTCCCTCGCTGAGGGCTCGATTTGGCGTACACGATGTGGACTTTTCGCTATCCCCACCAGTTCTGTCCCGCTCTTGTCCGGCGAAGGTGAGAGCGAGATGGAACGAGAGCGAGTGAGGACGGTAGGAGCAGACGACGCGTTGACGTTTTGTCTCGCTCCCTCCTTCTGACGCATGACATTCCGTCCTTTGCGTGCGCGACGGGCGTGCGCGATGGTCGTGAGCAGTCAACGTGGACACGAAAACAGCTTCTGCAAAAGTTTGACGCAGGCCCGGCTCAAGTCTTATTTGCGCCCTAGGGGAACTTGTCAAATTGCGCCCTTTATTATATTACATTTATTTGAGATTATTTATGACCTTACTGTGAAAAATTAGGCAACTGCCTAGGGCGTAAGGTTGACAAGAGGCGCAAAATGGTGTTTTCATTGTTGGCATTGTTGAAAATAAACTTTTAAATGAAATACAACAAATTGTACTGCAACTGTTTTAAACTACGAATAAAAATTCAGAGTAAGGTCATCAATAATCTCAAATAAATATATTATAATAAAGGGCTCAATTGGACAACATTCACGTAAGGCGCAAAAAAGGCTCGTGCCGTGCCTATCTGACCGTGGTGCGCATGCGTCGAACAGTCACGATTTCATCTGAGCGCTCGCGCCCGTCGCGCACGCAAAGCGTTCCATCTCGCTCCCCCCTTCGGCCAGAAAGAAGCGAGAAACGAACACTCGGAATTAGGCAATTAGGGCTCCGTTCACGATACGGGCTCAACGCCGGTCCCGACCAGCGAGCCCTCAGCGAGGGAATACTGTAGTTTATATTCTCCATAATTAACGACAAATGAAGAATCGATACAACTGTACTGTACTCTTCTCTATCAAACGGTTACGACTTATTATTATTTCACAATATTTTGTCAGTAAATATTTTATCTTCAATATGGCCATATCACCGTAAAGATAATTCTAACTTAAAAATGATGAAGTATTCCATTAACTTTCTATTAACTATTAACTATACACTATTGACTTTTAAATATCCACCTTTTGCCAGCTATAAAACATTTGAACTCAGCCCGTTCGATTTCTGATTCACTATTAATTTCCAAATGTACAAATTCCATACAGAAATAAATTTATAGCAAAATTTGAACCGAGCTTCTACGGTTTCTGACTCACTAGAACTTTTCAAACCCATACCCAACTTTCGTGAGTCGGAAAAACGCACACAGAGTCCTAAATAATTCAAATCGATCTTGGAATTGGACAGCCCCTTCAACCAGAAGCGTTTCAATTTGCCCCAGCCTTGACTCTCTCGTACTCCCCGAGACGACCTGCAAGTTTCAAATCGAGCAGAGGAGAGCCCGTACAGAAACGCAGAAAAACAGTGCGGTCCCCGTTTATTTTCGCCGCGAATGAAAAACAGATACACGTTTCCGGAAATGAATGACGCGCGTTCGTCGCAGCGGCAACAGTCGCGTCGAGCGCAAAATGAAAGACATTTCCGTGGCAATTTCCGACCGTGACGGTTCGTGTCGCCAAAAACTTCGATAACGTAGTTTATTATCAGAAACGCTGGCCGACGGTGCTGGATACTCGTAGGAACAACACGAAGGAAAAGAAGGGAAGCTGTAAACGCGAGCTCTTTTAATATCGTGACTATCTGTCGTTGTGGTATCGCCACGAAATAAATAAAAAAAAAACCCTTAACAACACTTACATGTATAGGAAAAATTTTCAAACAATCAAATTCCGAATTCTTCTACGACTAAATTCTGAGTTCGTTCCTGAGCATGGGAGTGTATGGGAGAGAGCATGGATCGAGGGTATAAGTGTATAGGTTTAAATGCGATATGAAATTAAGAGGGTTTGTGGGTTGGTATCTTTAAAACTAAGGGAGATTTGGAATTTATGTTTTGGAGGCTGATTCGATGGGAAAAGAAACGTTATATACTTTAGATGACGGTTCGTAGATGCAGGAAGAATTTGTAACTTCATTTTTGAATTTTAAGTAGTAATACCAGCACTAGCTATTTCTAAATAATCGTAGCATATAGTCGACTTTCTGACGAGTGACATGATGGTATGAAGTAGAGATTATAATGAAGAATAAGTGGATAAAGAGCTGGAAGCTTTCCTTTTTGGACCTCTTCGTGAGCTATTTGTCTTGCTAGGTCGGGCGAGCAAGTAGTAGCGCTCAGTGTGCGGCCAGACGTGAACTAATCGTTCACTTATCGTACTTAAGTAAACCATTTGAATATTGAATATAATGGTAAAATTATTTCACAGTTATTAACGATCATTTTCAACATTCATCACTTCCATTATACAATAACAATCGAACTCGCCTCGCTTTTTTCTCGCTGCTTATTCATTACGACCTCGACTTTGTGCATCCATTTTTAATCGTAAAGAATAATCAACTAGAAACTTTGTTTTAAACAATCCATCTAAGAATACCTACATACAAATTATGGAGCCAATGTCCACAATTTTTATAATATTGAAATATTTCAAAGGCACTCGTTATTGTGATATGGAAATTTAATTTTCCTGCCACTTTAAGTCTTCCTATGAAAGTTTAGCATGGCTGGATTAGGCTTACCAGCGTTTAGGAGGAAACGAGAGGGGAAAGTATGCGCACGTGGTTCGTCCGATCGATCGACTTCGAAAGCCCGTTCGGCTATATAACACTTTGTTTTCATAATGAATTATTTAAAGGGGTTACGCCGTACTTCGCGGCGTCTTCGAAGAAATGAAATACAGCTGCGCTGAATAATGCATGGGTCGAGGGTATTTTGATACTTATGCAGGTGGCAAATGTGGCCGGATCAAAGATAGGCCCTTACGATATGAAATTGTGAGTGGCAGCAACGCAAGGGAAACTTTCGACTCGACGGTCGCTTTCAAGTCGATTTTTACGATAATACTGATCGTATTATTTCTTAAAAGTGGAAACGAAGATAAGGGAGTTGAATGAAGTGAGGAAAAGTGAGGAAAATTTTCCTTGTTACTCGTCCTCGATAAAACTGTGTACACAGTAATTTATTATCAAAGAACAAAGGAGCGGTGTAGTTTCTTGCAAAAAATTCTAATTTATATTGGAGGTGGTAGATGGTATTAAAATTAACGCTGTAACAACCATGTTACTTAAATCATTTTCGGGCTTATTGAAAAGTGATTACAGTATTATCTAGTTACAGAATGTTATCCTCTAGTAAATAAGAATTATGAAATACTTTGCAAACTGTAGCAAGTTTTAATTAAAAACAAAGATATCAGAAATTCAGAAACTGCATAAGTATATGCAGTATGAAAAACGAAAGGTGTATCATATTATAAATTTATTAACTACTTGCTTTTCGTAGTAAATATTTAAAGCTTCCAAGGAATTTGATACTCCTTATTTACTAATAACTGCTGATAGAGAATTTAAAAGTGCTTTCCTAGTGGTAGTGCGGTTGCGTTATGTTCGAATTGTTTATTATACTTTTCTCCTCGCACATTATACTACCTCCTTGTATCTCTATTAAGTGTATCATTTTTCAAGTTTATCAACTACATAGAGATGCAAACATGTAGTACAATCTACGAGAAGAAAATTACGATAACCAAATGAAACATAACGCACCCCCGCTACCACTGAGAAACCCTTTCAAATTCTCTACCAGCCGTCACAGGGACCAGCAAAATCAACAACAAAGCAGAGAAAATAGCCCCAGAACCAAATTCCCAGCCGACAAACCCCGATTCCAAAACACCGACGGCAAGCGGAAAGAGGAAAAAACAACCACCCCTTCTCGAATAAACATAACCACGTTACCCAAAGCCTGCCAACACAAGCTAAACATAGCGCCCCGTTATTCGACAGTTTATCTAGGCAACATCCCCATCCCCAGGCTCGAGCGTAACAGCGAGATCTCCATCCATTTCGCGGGACCAGAAAAGAAGTGGCGTGAAACCGTTCGAAAGCGCTTTCGAGGTGTCGACCATCGGCCATGCACGACGGTTCTCACAATGGCGACATGCATCGACGGCATTAGCATGCCAGTGTGACGGCTTTCAACGCGAACTAGCAAGTATTCAGCGGGCGGTGAGCGACGCACTCGCGTTGCATAAAAGCTCTCCAAGCTCTCTCCCTCTCTTTCTCTCTCCCTCCCTCCACCCCCTCTCAAACCCCCTCTCGCTCTTTGCTCTTTCTCTGTCCCTCTCTCTTCCCCTTTCTCTGTTGCTGAACGCGGTAGGGTGAAAATCCAGCGTGGGCGTAAAAATAGACGGTGGCCGTTTGTCGCGCGAGACAGCCGAGAGGCGGCTTTCCCATCGAGATCCCCAGAGGTGTATCCGAGAAACATCCCCCTCAGCGCGTTTTATCGCGTGCACGCGGACCGGCAGAGTAGACCAACAATGAGGCACGCGCCAGATATTTGCTACCCCCTCTCGGTTCGAAGATTGCCACGTCAAAGAGGCCTCGACGCGTCCGTTCGAGCGCCGCGAAGAATTCCGATTCACTTGTTGCGATGGTAAACCGTGTTGGGGATTGTAACTGGCGTGATTAAAGGCGGATTCACGCGTATCAGTGCCGTGACGGTTGAGTGCCGTCAGTGTCAGTGGGCTCTTTGCGTCGGTGTCAATAACTGACATGGACAAGTGCGAATTGCTTCATTCGAAACTGGGAAACGATATTTTTTTACCACTCGCACTGACGGCGCTGAACCGTCACGGAATTGATACGCGTGAGTCCGCCTTAATACGAAAGCTTCCACCGTTCGGGTGACTAATTAAGTGGTTAGGTTATTAACAGCTGACAGCTGGACCTCGCCTTTTACAATCTACTTTTACATATGTTATCTCATTTCTATCTCTACTATTTTCTCTTTCTTGTTTTCTTGTATGAGGCATTGAAAACAAAAACGGACTAACCCACATTGTTGCGGAATTGAATTAGTAGCAATAATGTATTCTATTAATCATATCAAATAAGAATTTTTTTTCAATGTGGGTTAGGTCCTTTTTGCTCTCAATGCCTCATATTATTATGAAAGGATGTATGGTCTTTTTATCTTCTTAATATTATTTTTAATGCCTACTGGAGTAATAAAAAATTATTATTATTATTATCATTATTATTGCAGTCTAATTTCTGCCTCGATTTACACGTGTATTAGCAACGAGACACAAAGAACAGATTTCAAGATCGGTGTCATCGCTATAAAGGTCGAAAGAATACTGACTGCTCCAAGTTATGTGTAGTACCTAAAAGGGATACACTGAGATCGTAAAAGCTGCGGGAGTCCCACAGCTTACAGCTTTGAGGTTTTGGAACAAGTGGTTCGGCATTTTTGGGGGAGGTAAGGTTTCCAGACCTCTTCTTCCAAAACCTCTGGATGTGAACGATGTGAACTTTGAACTGTAAATATCTTGTCATGATTTTGTGTATTACTAACTGACCCTCCAAAGTTTTTTAAATATTTCAGCTAGATTTTGCATGTATTTTGCATGTCGAAAACATATCCTGAATTTTGCTCAATTATCTAACGCCTGAATAGAGAAAATTGAATTCCCAAATCTTAATACCGTATGTCTTAAAAATAAAGCCTCAAATCACGAAAAATTTAAGAGCTTTTCTATGTCCTTTAAATTTAAAGGATTTTTCTTTTTCCTTTAACATAGGAAATTTACACATTTCACCTCATCCCATGATTTGGAGGCACATACAATCGCATAAAATATTCATATATACGTATATGACGCCATCGTACCTACAAATCAGTAATTGTTTGCACCTTTCAGAGCTTCCAAACAGGTAGCTTCTACCCTAGAAGCACGCTCTCTTTTCCTCCACTGTTCGTGCACTGAAAAGCCTCATACCGATACAAACGCCATTAGATTCAGAATTTGTATGCTACGCACTACGTCAAATTCTAATAGCAATTAGTTCCAACGAGGCCACAGACCTCGATTTTAATTCCCACCATTACTTCTCACACACAAGTTCTTCTGTCGCTCAGAACAGTCTCTCCAAGATCTCCTTCAATTCTATAGCCGCTTATGCACGAAACTGGGCTTAAACCCAATAACTCCCAAACCATTAAACCACCATAATACTGAAAAGCCCACCGCCTAAAAGACTAACCATTAGCAACTGCCATTCCCCAAGCAACCATTACTCACCTGCCCACACTCAAACTCTACTCCTACTCGCCCATACCCCCGATCATCCCTCACGGGATGAACTGGCGTCACTCCCACGTCCCATCGAAATCAACATCCCCAACCCACAGCCACAAAAAAAAAAAGGGAACACCTCTATTAACCGCCGTGTTCGCCCAAAGGGGGCCGCTACAGGGGAGTAGGGGGCAAGAGATAAAAAAGGCTAGCTCCGCGTCGGTACTCACACAGTGAAGTGATAGATGAAGCAGATCCAGCCGCCTGGGTGCTCGAGGAACACGTACAGCCTCTCCTGGAAGGTCTTCCCCTTCTTATGATGGAACACGTACTTGGCCTTGAACGCTTGGTCGATGGGCAGATAGATCGGGTAGTAAGGGTCTGGCACGCCCGTCTGGTTCAAGCTGGGCGGCTCTACCTCCGCGGCGTTCATGTCGCTGTCGATGATGTCGTCCTTGCTCTTCTTCCTGCGGTACTTCCTCTTCATCGGCGTGGGCACCCTCTTGTGGTGGGCCTCGCCGAACCGCGGCGAACGGAAGCGTCTGAGGAAGGTGAAACGGGGGTTGGGCGATGGCGGGTCGTCCATCTGGCCGCCGTTGTCTTCCGTGTCCTCCGTCTCGCTACCGGGCGTCTTCAGGGCGGCGTCCTCCGAGTCGAGGCAGTGCTCGGCGACCAGCTCGTCCTCGCTGCCCTGCAGGGCAGCGTAGGCGGCCGCGGCGCTCGGCCGCTTTTCCGTGAGCCTAGAGCATTGGTCCTTGCTTCGTGGAAGACTCTCGTTGGTCTCACCTGGACATTGTTCCAGGATATTGCCAGGGCTGTGTTGGGCGCGGCACGTGAACGCGCCTGTACGCGCGCGGGGAACGGCTGGGCCCGAGGACAGCTCGCGGGGGGACATTTCGACGGCGACGCTTTCATCGACAGACTTAGATACGGTTATTCGTGGATGTTACAATAGGGCCGAAAGGGGAGCTTAACCCGCTGGCAGCGCCCGGGTCCCTCGAGACCCGCGGCTCAACTGTTTACTTTGACACGTGGTACAGAAGAAAGGCGAACGCATCCGCGGTCAGTCTCTGTTTAGCGAGACGACTCGGAATGAGAAGATGTGGGCGACAAATGACTGTGAGGGATAACAGGGATGGGATAGAGGTCTCTTAAAAAGAATGGTGTCTTAAGGGGTCTCCCTAATTTGGCGGCCCGAAAAGGAGCGCGATATTTGGTACTTTTTTTTAGAGCAACCCTCAGATTATATTAAGTGAAAAATTGATGCCGATATTTGTACATGTTTAGGCAATATTTAAAAAAAAAATTATTAAAAAGGGTACCTAAAACTTTAAACGCGTTTTTCTCAAAACGACGTTTTTCGAATTGATTAGCATGATATCTCAAAAACCAATATCTTCAGTAGATATCCCATTATCGTTGTTACTAAAACTAATTCGGTTTTTGCAAAATTAGACTTTTGCGACTTAAAAAACCAGAAAATTTTTGCAGAACTCAATGTCACTTTTACACGCTGCCATTTTTTTTTACTTTTCAGTATTTCTTATTTAATCTAGTTCAGACGATAGTCACACTCATACAGATTACACCAATTTTTAAATTTTCTATTTTAGACAATTACAACGGCTGATTTTATGCTAACCATGTGCGTATGATTTTTGTAAGCCGCTCTATTTGAAGCACTATAACTTCGGATATAACCGCTATTTTTGCATACAATTTTTTTTCATTTTCTCTAAAGATTGACAAATAAAGCCACAAAGCTGGAAGTAAATATATTTGATGGTTTTGTTTTAAAAAATTCCCAGAGTTCGCATCATTTTTCGTCCGTCAAGGTAGGGAGACCCCTTAAGTACTAGAATACACCAGTGATAGCAACTACTAAGTTATGTAGACGTTTAGAAGTAGGAGGTTTAAACATTCTTTTGGCCAGCACTTAGGTGTACGCAGGGTGATTCAGAATTGCAGGTCAAGAAGGACGGGGATGGTAGAGAACGATAAAATAAATATTTCTCGTGTAATAAACGTATGGCCGATTCTGCTTCAGCTTTTAGTTATAAATCTCGGAATAAGTGGAAGCGATGGAATGTTCTTGGTGTTCGTGGAATACGGCTCGAGCCGCCATCACTACTTACTAAAATTGCACATGAAATTTATTAAAAGCTGTGGCACGCGTCCGATTTATCACCGCCACCCCCGTATATCGCGCTCTTCCGCCGTCAGCAAACACTCTCCCCTCTGTGTTTACCGAATCGAAACTTTCCCTCGAAACGCCCTCAGCAGCCTGCCAGTGCAATATTTAGCAGTCGTTGTTTCAGCAGACCTCAACCGTCGGCGTGTGCAACGGGCAAACCGTTCTCGCGGTTCACTGGCTATTCAATTGTTTTAACTGGCCTGAACCAAAGCTGCCGGTCCATTTTACGGAACGGCGGGCAACCGTCTGCGAGCTGTCCTCGAACACAGGCCCGATCCTCGAACCTTCTGTTCAGCGTGGTCTACGGTGTCGCGTGGCTGTTCTGCGCTCATTGTGCGGGCCAGTGTAATCGTCCCTTTGTCGATATGATTCGATGAAATGATTCCCCCGAGACAACGCGCCCCTTTCTTGGGGATGAATCGGTGTTTCCTTCGCGCGTATCAATGATACGTCAAGAGCACGGAAGTCTGTCGATGGTGTGGTACAATTATTGTGGGTGGAAGAAACGTAGCGAGGTCGTAAGAGTAGATGTGAAGACAGTAGCCTATCAAATTGCGGAGATTTTGGAGTTTGGGGGCACGGTTTGTATATTTTTCGGGGGTTGCATAAAATTTGATTTAACGATGCTTGGAATCGAAAGGCGGATAGGTGCTTTCAACTTGTAACTGTTATGAGCGATACTGCTAAGAATTAATATTTACTTTCTAGAAAGTACGAATGTAGAAACACGCCCCAATGATGCGCAGGGTGCAAATCCCTCGGCGTGAAAACTCGACGGCGCCACTCCAAGTGTTAAGAGGGTTGCGAGCTAATATCACTAAAAGTGGATGAAATATGAAATTTTCGATTACTTCGTCTTAAAGGGAATACAGTGTGATTAATTCAGTTTTCTTGTAGGTGAATGCATGTAGATCATACATAATGTATATGTTTTTAAATATTTACACTTATAACTGATTTATTGGCGAGTAAAATAAACAGTCGAGATCATATATCGAATATAATAAAAACACACTGGCTAAAGAAAGAGGAATGGTTTCACTTTTCAACCTTGATTCCTTACCAAGTAAGACTGGCAAGTAGAAGCAGTCAGTGTGTGGTCAGACGCGCCAATAATTCACGCGACGGATGCATGTATCATGGCATTTCAAATTCTGTTAATAATATATAATTTGTACCCCCAATAAGCCATGTATTAAACATGAAACTGGACAATTATTATTTAAAAAATTGTTGTCTGTTTGCAACCAGAATTGACACTTCCACGTTTATCGTTCCTATTTTTCTATTGCGATCGCGACTGCGTCTGACCAATTTAATCAATAACAAGTGAGTTACACATTGTAAATATTTCAAACCATGTATAGCAGATTTAAAGAAAAAGACACCTTTAGAATGACCATAGTGCATCCACCTAGGTAAACATTAAGTTCACGATGTAATTCCTTTCCTCGAAACCAACAGTCTCTGAAAACAAAGAAAAAATTTCATGTCTCGCCTACTTTCACAGGTATTAGCTCGTGACGCTGTTAATTTTACGCCCCGTACTTCTTCCACCCACAACACACGACGTCTACTTGTCGCGTGCTATTGACAGCTTGATGAGACACAGGCGATCTGATTTTTGTGCCGCGGGGACACAGGATTTCTGGGCAATCGTGGCTGGGGATTTCAGGCTTGTCGACGAGGGAGTAATACGAACGGATGGCCTCTTGTTGTATTTGTTCACCATGGCGATCGAAAACTTTATTGTGGTCTTCGAGGGCATATATTTCGTAACATGTTTAACCATTTTTATTATATACTTTTTTTGTAAAAGTGTATGAATTAGTAGGTAGGAATATTATAGAAAATTATAAATACAAGCTTAAAAACCGTATAATAAAAACTCTGGGAGGTGTGTTATCCTTTTGTGCTGGATGGTAGTTTTCATTACTTAAGAAATCTTACATATTGTAGAAACTCGTATCGTCCAAAATTTAGTCTTCTAATGCTGAGTTTGGATTAAAGCTGAATCTTTTTACCTAATTATCTACCACAACAAGGAATATTTTCTTTCTACTAAAATTATTTAACACCACAAAGTGTTTACTTCCTATTCTCCATAAAAATTGATCAAAAAGATCCACTAATTGATCAAAAATTTATCAAAAGATCAAAGAGACCACCAAACTTCACCAAGGTAAACTATCTGAACACTGAAATCACCTAATACTACAAAATATTAGCTTTCCAGTGCCAACGAAAATTTATTAAAAGACTCCATATCGTCCAACATTCACTGTCTGCAACACTTATTAAAATTAAATGGAAAATCAATTATGTCTTCGTTAGGAAGCATTTCGAATATTAGCGGAAGCTAAAAATTATGACTGCACTGGCAACAACGCCTGCAAAACAAAATGCTGTTAAAACCCTACTTTTCATATCCTCTCCTTTCCGTTTACCGAGTACTAGGGTTAGTCCGTTGTTGCCCTCAGTGCCCCGATTATTCTCAGTCGTCTATGTGACCAAACCTATGAATGAATATAACTTTCAACCACCAAACTTCAACAATGGAGACAGAAAAATGATCCCACCGCCACTTCGTATCGCCAAAAAATGAATCGCAAAAATTGCTCTCCGGCACTCCTTGCAGCCACTGCTGCTCGTCGACGGCAGATAAGTGGTTGGCTGAGGACGCCGGGCGACACAGGACACGTCCTGCAATCCCGTTACTTCAATTGATGCTGAGAAATATAGCCGTCGCGTACGCGGTCGATAATCGAATCACTGGACAATTTTCGTCCGCCTCGTTATGCCTCCGCCAAATAGAAACGCCGCCCCAACGCTCGACACACCGAGGATACCGATGGCGGTGGTGGCGGGGCAAAAAAGAACGTGCGGCGAGCTATCGACGAAACTTATTATCGAGGCTGGCAAATGGGCCGCCCTGATCGCCAGCCGATGCATTCACACGCGAACATCACGTGGCGAGATATCGCGTCGCGACCTTTCTGCCAGTTAGAATTGCAAATGCCAGCTTGGGGCTCCTCAAATATTTGAATAATTCCTATTTGATGAACGATTTATCTATTTATCGACGGAACGGGCTGGATCGATCCTACGTGCCTAAGGGTAGACGAAAAGGTGGCACGCCTCAGTTTGCAGTCGAGTATAAAGTGTTTTAGGGCTACAGTTCGGAGCTTGACTGATTGATAGTGCTGATCAAGAAACGCGATAGTAAGGGATGCGAGGAAGGATAAGTACTAGCTTTTTAAATATTCAGTCTTTTAAGTAACTGGGGAATTATGTACATACGTTAGGTGGCGTTTTAATTCGTCGGTTAAATTTGTGCATACAGATTCGAAATGTTCTGTGCATTCAACGTGGATCGAATGATGTTTTGACAGATATGGAATTTTCTAGTGAATTGCACTGAGTTTTAATATGGGAAAGTTAGTAGGATTGTATCTGTCACTGAGGATCAAGGTTAGAGGAATCAATGTGATAAATTTATAACATGTACAACTGAATTCACCACGCAGAATGAATATTTCACAGTACCAGGTGATCCTAATAGCGACGTCATTAATAAACTGAACCGTGGACTCAACTGCACTCAAGTGGCTTTTCTATGACCTAGAAAAAATGTTGGATCCCTTTCTTCGGCAAATTGATGATATCTAACAGTTTTACTAGAACCATTCAAACTGGATTCCCCTTAATCATAATTCCCTCAAAAATGCATTCAAGAGAAACTGAATATTTCGCTGTCTTCATCTAATCTTCAGATTAGTTGAATTAAAAATGACAGACACCAAATCGAAGCTTTGTCACTGACAGTCACCCCACGTCGCAATCATTGCGCATCACAAACACCTTGATGGTTCAGGAAATTTGAAACAGCTGCAGAAAGCGTCATACGAAAGAAGCTTCAAATGCTCCCCCAGTTTACTGCACCCCGTAAACCAGGCAATAGCACCGGGTTGCTACACTCTTCCGAGTCTGGCAGCTTGGTGCGGTTATTAAATTTAAATTTCAAGAAGCGACTCGTCTCCGAAGTTTGGGTTTCAAGCGACTCGTTTGCGGCATACGAATCGCGCAAAGGCACCGGGACAAGATATTAAGAGAAGAAGAAAAGTCACCCGACGGAAATTCTACGGACGCGAGACGTCTCTAACGAAGGACAAGAAACTTGCAACGACTAGGGAACAAAGTTACCATGGTGCAACGACCCACGGCAAAATTTCTCGACGGCCATTCGTTGGTTAAGACTATGCAGAGTTTGAATGACGGGCTGGGGAAGCCTGAAATTGTTCACCTAGAGGTTTACTTTGCCTAAACATCCTGTACCAAGTACGGGGTGCTTTTGAACTGCTAATGTAAGTTCGAAAACGAGTATCAGATATATTTCTATTCATTATACAAGGCGTCTTGAATTATACAACTGACGAGGGTGTTCGCCAACTCGAGAATGAAAAAAAAAAAATTTGCAGAAGTGTACCCCAAGTGATGCCAATTTTTGATTCGGCAATGAAACGGTATTAGGGGTGACAACACCTCCTCATAGAAATTATGAGTTTTCATATTATCGTCAATATCTGCGAAACCGTAAAAGATGTCGCTAAAAGTTTATTCAAAATTTAATGGTTTCTAATATCCTATAATATGGCGATAAAGAATTTTCGAGGAGAAAAGGTGAGAATAAATTTTAAAAAAATTAATCTACTTCCAATTCTCGATTTTCTTTTAATTTTCAAGTTGCCGACCATCCCTCGTACCCCTGCTACATTGAAACTGACAACAGAGTGAGAACAATAATTATGATAAATATGTATCTAGGGAATCTGAAGGTCTAAAGGTAGCTTCTCTGAAATTCTTAAAATCACAACCCACGTTCCCACAGTATCCCTTCCTCATCTCAACACGTACATGTAGATTTACACTGTAAAGCATTATCCTGTACACTATTCGATGCCTCGCTAACCACCAAGCCGCACGGATCGAAATAAAAATGCACAAGCCGTGCACGTGGGCGGCAGTGCTACTGGTGCATACTACTGCACACGCTACGCCGATAAATTGCTTCGAATTATCTGCACGCTCATCGCGAGAGCTTCCTGTCTTCTCCGAAGAGCAGCCGCTTCTATAGCGTATCCAGATAAATCCCAACGATTACGTGCAATTTCCCTGGGACATTAACGAACGAAGAATCGGAAGTTCGGGGGGCGATAGCGAGGCGGGCAGATATTCTTTGTGGAGCACTCTCTTCCACGTTCGAACGCTGGTTTACGAAGGGAGGAGGAAGAAGAGGGCAGCATTCGTCCTTCGTTCGCCGATACGCGTTGTTCTCTAACCCAAATTTCCCTCGTCAACGAGAAACCCGTTCGATGAATCGAAGAATGCGATATCGCCAGCCCCAGGCTGAAGGGGGCAGACGTGAATTGTATCTGGCACGAGGGTTCTGCTTTTTATTACAGAAACTGGGGAAACTGCTGTTATTTTCGCTCTTCCGAAGGTAATTTCTACGGATTTTTTAGAACAATTTAAATATACCTCAGTGTTTAAAACGAAGACACTGGTGTCTTTAAATCTGTTCAAAGTGTTCGGAAGTTAAATGAATTATTCTTTTCGAAACCACGGTAGCATATTTTTTCCGTTCTAAAAAGATCTCTGGTTTATTGGCGAGTTAAGTAGGAGTGCAGACGGTTAATTACCAGAAGGCACATCTGCAGAAGATACATTCTGAATGCTTAGAACTCGTTTGAAGTTTTAAGGGGTCAGGACAAAAGAAATTCATTAATCGAGATAATGAATGAAACACCAGATTAGAAGCGCCCTGGGACTACAGTAATCCAACCTGCATTTCCTATTCGTCGGAGAATCGAAAGTACCAGTGAAAAATGGTATAAAGGGAACGTTGACAAGGGACCCGTGAATATTAACGCTGCCATCTGTGTATTCTCATGGCTTTACTCTATTCACACTGACAAGTAGTGGAGTACACCAAGATGGTCTACAGGGTCAGATAGAAAGGTCAATGGCGTTCGTATTCGTAATCGATAATAAAATAATTGCGCCCCGATCTAGATTATACCCTTTCGATATCGCAAATTATCCTTGACCGCCATATGAGTATCGTGACTCCCTTTATGCTAAATGTTTAGTCGCCTATCATTATCCCACCTATCGTTGGAGAATATGATACCTCCAAGTGCGGACACGAGATGTTTAGGGGGTTTAATGGACGTATACGTTTCGTACAGGAAAAGTTAATGGACTCATTTATTTCGTGACAGTTTGGAGATGCTTGATTTCAACGAAATGTGGGGTAACAATTGTCATTTGCTGTGTATTACAGCTCATTACTATAGAATTTGTAAACGTGAATTATAGTCACTGGAATAATAACTGGGATGTATTTGTTTGGTAGGCATAGTCCCTAAAATGGTAAAAATGATAGTGCACTTGTTTGGTTGCTGAAGAAGAAAACGTGCACGTAGAGCTAGCGACGAATCGTCGACGATTTTTTACGAAAATGTGAAATACTGGCCCAGGCATATTGGTCCGGCGGACCTGACTAAGAACTTAGTAACTTTCGAGCATATCAATTCACTCGAAGTTACTGCAGCGGAAGACGTAACTATATTTCTTCCACTCACACCAAGGAGAATAAGTGCATCTCGTAAAACAGGTAAGAGATTGGGAAAATTTTCGAGAAAGTTCGAAGTGACCGTCCAGTCACATTGGTTCAGCGAATTGCAGGATTCTTTGAAGACATAATATTTCAGTGCCATGGTTCGCAGTTTCACACTAGTTAAATTAGAATAATTTAACAAACGTAGCATCCTCAGACTACAGACAATTGGAAATGTCATAAGGTAAACTGTGCACGTGTCTAGTGGCTATAAATAAATATCACTCACGTGAATCTCTATTGATAGATGTATGTGTGGGTCAACGAAGGGTTTAGTATCCCGAGACAGGGTGTCCTGTCAAGAATCTAGGATCAACGTCTTCCATTCACGAAATGGTAAACGACACTGCTCGTGTGAAGAAGCACGTTCTTGTTTTCGAACAAAGAGTACATCAACAAAAGAGAGACATCCCTTCCATGCTAGAAGAGAATTGGTGATGGGGTTGTTCTTTACAACTTTTTATAAGTAGCAAATGAAATTCCCTCAAAATTTCGAAAATTATGAAACTATAACATGAGAAAACTACATACGCAGGACATTTCAGAACTGTAAGCAGGAATTTAGTTGTGTGCTAGAAACCATGAAAAGAATAATTTTACTGGACATAGGTACTCAAACTAATTGTTTTCTAGGTTTTTTAATTTTTTAGTAAAACATCTTTTAAAACATTGAAGTAAAACCGTGTTTACTTATTATAGTCTGTATTTGAATAAGGAACTATATTAAATTAACAAACTTTAGAAGACACCAAAGAAAATCGCTGTAAGTAGAAAAAATGGAAAGAAAACGCAGCAGCTATAGGTAGTAAACGTATAAAATAGATAGTCCATCATAGTTGTTATCGTGGAAAAAAACTATTACCATATAATCCACATAAATGAATATCCTAGAAATAATTAGCTTGAGGGCCTAGGTTTATAAAAATTTTCTTGCTTTCTTTTCCAAGTTCTATTAACCAATAAAATTCGTAATTTGCGGTTCTGAAATACTCCGTCTAAAAACTCAGAAAAAATAGGAAAAATGAATTGGGAAAACCTGTAAGGATCACTACAGGATCGCCGAAATGTCGAATTACAGTTTGCAATACGTACGAGGTGGTAATGCATGTTATTAAATGATTTACAGCTTCGAAAGCTCCCACTGGAGGATTCAATCTGATTCATAATTTCTGTTTCTACTGGGATTTGATATTCATTAGCAGCCGTTTCCCTGTACCGAGTACGCAAACGTGATAAAATCTAAATAGAATACTTGAGGCGTTTCCCATAAACGCAAAAAGTGAGAACGAACGTTCCAAATAATTTCCAGAGAGCCTGATACAAGGGTTGAACAAAATACAAGAAGAAAAGAAGAATTGGAGGAAATGTTTTATTCAAAATGAAGATGAAAACGTAACTATTCTAATAAAAAGAAAATTACTCACTGTGATGTTTTGTTAATTAAATTATTTCCTCCTTACCCAGTGCACACAATCTGATTTTATTTGAAATTATGCAGGGTGTTTAACAACAAAACGCACGTGTAGATTAATTACGTGCTCTGTGGATCATTTTCAACTCATAAGTTGGTTGAATTGTGAGTTCTATCGCCTATGGTTTATCAAAGAAATGGGGATTAGTGTCTCATTGGACTTATTATTTGTACACCATTTCTCGCTGACTTTAAATTAAGTAGTCATCTGTGTATTGATTACGTTCGAGAAATTAATTTACTGATTGCAGTTGGCGCGAGTTGCTGAACCGAATAATGGACGGCGGTGCTACTATAAAAAGAATGACAAGTTGCGCTCTGTGACTGGGGCTCTTACTGGACTTGCACGAGGGGATCAATTATGCATCGACAATCGGAATGGACATATCGAATCGCTTAACTGAAAATCGATGTTGAGGTGTAATCTAATTTCGCTGCTAATAATGCTATTAAAAACCGAAATAGAACCTAAAATACAATAAAAACACCACAGATTTTACAAATTCTATGAAAAGATTAAGTAGTTCGCAATTATTCTTTTTTATAATTCATTGCAAGTTGGATTCATATCCATTCCAACTTTTCAACTGAAAATGATTCCACTAGGCCTTAATTAATCTACGTGTATTTTGTCATAGAAAACATAATACGTTCAACTTTTTTATTATATCATACTTCCCTCACGAATTACTACAAAAATAATTAGAAGTGGAAATATCTGGAAATTGATGAAACTACTTGAAATACTAATTACGCACAGAAATAAATGAATCTAGCATGGAAAGCCAATTCCTCGAAGTCAAGCAGTAAGTATCGTTTAGTCGCTATCGTGAGCAAGCATGAACGGGATCAATAAGTTAAAATATGGCATATGTAATAGAATGGAGAATGACTAATTAGGCTCTGGTAATATGGTTTCGTATGTAGCGCAATCTACGCGTACTTGATTCGATTACGTATTCCGTTACAAGAGGCCTGTTAATTGAACAAGGATTTGAGATTTCGCGACTCAACGGGAACTGAGAGATCGTTACACTGCAGCTCAATTATACTGGGTGTCCCGTAATTCGAAGTACAATCGGAAGGGATGTTAACTGGGCTTCACTCTGTGTAAAGAATTTTTATTCACGATCACTTGAAAGGGCAGCGAATGGAATCACAAAAGAACTGCGGTAATTACAACGAATTACGAGGGAATTGACATTCGAGAAATTTGCGAGAAATTGCGCGCAGTTCCCGATTATTTTTTTTCAAGTATCATTCAAAATAATTGCCATGTACACTGAGTAAATGAAAGGGAAATAATGATGAACGCGTAAAATGGATGCACTCATACACCAGGGAAGATCACTGTAGAATTTTTATTATAAAATGCTACGAGAATTCTCGATTTTGTAATTATGCTACATCCTGCACGTTTATTGATATTTTTCTAAATTGAGGTCTGAAGTCTCTCAATATGCAACATTCCTTAAGCGGTTCTGAGTATCATTCAATTGGAATATTTAAAAGCGACTATTGGAGTAATAAATTATCTAATTTGGTTGCATCTCATCCCCGGATATTTAGAGGAGGATAGATAAAAGAATTTGATAAAGAAGTCACTGATGCTACATAAACGAGTTCAGAAAGAGTAACATCTCAAGTGGAATTATTTTGGAGAATACTAAAATACTGTGACTCACAGGTTTCTTCACATAAATTTAGAAGAACAATTAATTCCGAAAACCACTAACAATAAGTTGCTTTTGCTTCTTGATAACTACAACGACAGCACTGGATCCACAGTTATTATACGAAAAATAAGATTGCATGTGAGTGACAATACAGAGTGTCCCACCTAAATATATTCGTCCCATGTAATTTGAATGGTATCAAATCTGCAAGGAATACCATTTCTGATCACATCCCAATTACATACAAAATATTTCCTGTACCATCACAACTGGAAAAGACATTTAGGTGGCCCGTTTTAGATAGAACACCCTATATACATCCACGTTCCTATCACCCCCTATCACCTCCCAGTAAGTCATACCTGCAACCCCTCAGCACACCCAACCACCTCCGCCACAACCTCCCAAAAACCGACCTCGAACTATCCCTCGAAGCCACCAAACCAGCACAACAGAATCAGAAAACCCTCGGTGCTGTCCACGCGAGTGGCGTATCCATTCACCACAAGAAACCATCGATCAAAGCCACCGATACGTGAGCCCGATGCCCCATTACCCCCCAGAGACCAGCCTGAGATCCCGCCATGTCCATCGAACGACAACAGTCGATCCGAATTGTACCTGAATGCGTGCACTTCTTATGATTCTGATGACCTTGGCAGTTAACATGGTGCTCGTGCGAGTGGTGGCTGTGATGGAACTGCTGTCGCTGCTGCTGCTGCTGGTGCTGGCTGATCGGCGATTTAAGGACGCTGAGCACTAGGTCCTCGGGGGATGGCACGATCCTCGTCATCTGGCGGCTCTGCCTAAACAGCGTCTCCTGCTCGCCACGGTTCATCCTGCATCCAAGTCGTCGACGCTGCAGATAAAATCCCGGATACCATTCGTGTCTGCCACGGCCAGGACCGCTACCTAGCATAGCAGCGTGCAGCATCCCGAGGCTGTCTTGCTGCTCGTGATCCACCAGCGACCGTTCACCTGTCCTACGACCAGACGAGCAGCCCTTCTGTCCATGGTCGTCTGGGGTCCGCGACCACTGCACGATTCACCCCACAGCGTTCCTCTGGCCGCGAAACTGGCACAGTTCGAGGGGCACTCGGTTCATGGGCTCGGGAACACCGTTCGACAATTCTTACTCGCGGACTGGAAATAGGAAATAGCCTTGTGGTGGAATATAGAAGTTGGAGTGGTTAGGCTAGTGTTTAGATCAAGCGTGGGTGGTTATTTGGTGACGCGCATAGGATCGTTGGCTTTATTTTTCGGACTAATCGTGGACGATCGCAGCCTGGGTCGACCTAGATTCCGGCTTTAAATTTCGATAGCAACTGACGGTGGTGTGTTCGTTTTAGTTCCCGGACGATGCGAATGGCTCCCTTTGGAGGCGTTCCGAGCCCTGCACACCGAGTTCTTTTCCGCTGGCCGTTTGCAAGGGTACGCTTCTCAACTTCCCTCTGGTTCGCTCATTTGCGTTTCGCCCGCTCCCCTTGGACCCTGCGACTCCGCTATCTAGCGTCCTTCGACTCGCCTTTGTCTTGCCGAGGGGCTTTTTCCTCGGGCTTGTGGCATCGTTCTCTCGTCCGCGGTTTCGTCCAATCCCGCAGAGGCGATTAGTTCTCGTAACCGAGTTTCCCCCGTCCGCAGACAATCTGCTCTGTCAGCGTCACACGATCACGAAGCTGGCTACTCTGCAGGTCCACGGTGGAAGGTACGATCGGAAATGCAAGGAAAATGATGGAAGAGCGGATATTGTTTGTCGACAAATCACCATCGCTCGGCACAGAGAACTCTGTTCGACGTTCCTTCCATGATGAAGGGGAGAAACTTCGCCAATTCTTTGTCCAAATACCCATAAATCGTTTAACCAAACACAGAAGCAGGCTCGGTCACTCTTGCTATCTTTCCTCCAATTCGCTGCACGTGCCTGCTCCCCCGTTACCAACTCCTCCAAACTCACCTCGACACTCTTTTAAAGGAGTTACACCTCTTGGTTTTCCACAGCGACTTAAACGACCCGATTGGCATTCTCGAAAAGTGAATTCTGCCGATCGTTGCGCCCCGCCGCGACATTGGACAGTCAGCGATCAGTTGTGAACGATTCTCGACTTTCGGAGGAGATCCTGCACTATGTTACTACTCTTCCTTCGCAGCGTCGAGCCAGAAACTGTCGTGTATTAAAATCCCTTTTGGGCCACGGAGGCGCGTGGGAACGACCGAAGGAGCTGTCTCTCCAAGGACGAAGAGTGTCCAAGTGTCGGGCAGCTTGCCTGCTATCGGAAAGTTGACTCCGGGCGCCTCGAGACGATGCTCCGCGTCACCCGGAACTTCGCTCGCGAGCACAGTGTGTCGAGGCACGGAAACTTTTTTCATTCACCGTACAGGCGGCCCAGTTTCGAAGCCGACAGGGGCGCAGACAACGGGTAGGGGCCAGAAATCCTGCTCTATCACCGTCCCGGCGCCGCGAAACGACGTGCCGCTTGGAACAGGGGCGCGTATCGACGACGGACACGGAGGCAACCTCACTTCCCACGATCGGGTGTCCTCTGACCTTTCGCGATTCCGCCCCGGCGAGTTCAAGCGTCTCATAAATTTTTTAAACGCGATCCGCCGTCCCGTTTCGACAGTGCCCCGCACACTCGGCCGTCTCTGACCTATATCTATCGCTCTAGAACCCGAAGTTCAGCTGAGACTCCCAAATGAGAAACGAAACTCCTTGCCACGCTCCCCTTCCTCGATCCAGCGCTCGCTGCTCGACGGCCAAGATGGAAGAAGAGGATTCACGAGGTCCGCGGAGTTCCGGCGACGTCCGAGGCACTCATCCACGTGGGACGTCCTCTCTACGGCGAGTGACCGAGGGGATTCCGTTGGATTCTGAGAGATTCGATCACGGGCCGTGCATTCTCCTCTCGTCGATAGAACTTCATGGGAGTCCGCGCCTGCAAGTTCCAATCTCTCAGAGAGGGAATCCGTGGCGACTCGACGCGTCCGACGAACGTAACGACTTCTCTCCCTCGACTCGATTATCCACGTCACGCTTACCCTGGTTTAATGACGGGATTACGTACCGCGGGCGAACCTCCGCTCTATCAGCCCCGTCGCCCGCAATAGGCTCGATAAAATTTTAATTGGAACTTCCCGCGGCGAGTTCGCTTTCGCGTTTAAGATACTATTTCGCCGCAGTCGCCTAAATACGAATATTGCTGCTCGATTCAGCCGCGTCTACACTTGCAACCTTTGGAGCACAATGAACGCTCTTCACAGTTCCAACTCGGAGGGGTCGATCTTCACGGTCCCATTGAAGCACGCCGCGCTGTGGTACATGTGTCCCTGACTGACCTCTTCGACCTCTCCCCCATTTCTCAGTTGCCGTTACGTAAGGCTCAACAAACGCAATTCAAAATGGTAGGCCAAGTGCGGTCAATCGCATGGACGTCCTCTATGAAGACCACAGCTGATTCTGACGCTTCCCGAGTGTGGAAGAATCGACGCGATCAGTTATCCCGAAACATAAAGCTTGTTTTAGGCAACCCTTCTTACAGGACCGTGAAGGGAAGCGCCGAAACTAATCCTTCCACGCAACGTCGCGTTAAAAAGCAAGAAGATGTCGGGGGACGAGAGGATGATGGGCTGGAAGGTGTTTTGCAAGGGGATGCTCGTGTTTCAGAGGGTGTCAGTTCAGCGGGAAAGGTTCCCGAAATCACACGAAGGAAGCACGAGAGAACTGGAGGATCCCTTGGAGGGATCGAGGGATGGCGATCCCAACGCGCACCTGTACGATCACGGGATCACACGGGGACACGAGGTCGCGTGGTGGAGGTCGAAGTCGCGTAATGTGCTCATGACGACAGCCCGCAACCAACTGTGGCTCTTGGCCACCCTGTAGTTCCGCCACCCACCGCAGACGCGAATAGGGGTGGCTTGGCGCTGGCACGCCGCGCACCGTTTAGGCACCGGAGGAAAATGTTTTCATCTGGTCCCCCTCTACGTGCCCCTTGGCGAACCGTTACCCGCGTCACGTCGACGCGCGCGGTACGCTTTCCACTCGCGTCACGGTCGCCCAGAGCTGGGCAAACTTCGGCTTTGAAATTGAGAGCAACGTCATTGGGATTTAAATATTTTACAATTATAAAGCCCGCAGAATTTAACAAAATTGAGCCACAAGCCCCTTTCCTCCTTCATTAATATACCATTTGGACTGAAACACCTTCATATCCTTAAAGATCGTCGCATAACGAACAAATTTTTAACGACTCTTTTAATCTAAGCGAATTATAGCTATTATACACACTTGTGGAATTTGTGTGTAAAGACCCAATATAAAGAAAACAGTTTGTGATAATTTAATAAGTCGTATGTGTGGCTTGTCAGGGCGGGTCAAAAGTGACCCTGTATCCCTGTACGAATACGTGACAGTAATGATGTAGCTTTGAATATTCAACACGATATTCCCTGCCCAAGTCACTCCAATTCATAACTCCATAATTTCACAGAAGCCTAAAAAATCATCCCCCAAGAAATTCCAGATAAATGTGTGTAGAAATTTTACGCTGTAAGAAATTTTAATACAAAAATTCATAATAAATACTGCGAAAGAATTTACTACACGAGGATTGGACAAAACAAAGGAGTCTCCCTTCTGAAGCCCATAGGCAAGCTACCCAGCAAGCTTCTGCTGATGTCTGCTGCTCGACGATAATAACGAACGAATTTTTCCGCGTTCAACGTAGGAACAAAGTTGAAGCAATATCGCCGTGGTAATATCATGTAGACAGGCGGAAATATAATTAGTGCCGCGCGGAACTGATGAAAAGCGACGCAAAAGAGTGCGGAATTATTCCGGGGGCGCTGCAGAAACTCGCGAAATCGTTCCTGAATAATTCCCCCGTGCTTCATTTCGTACACCCCGTCCCCATGCTTACGTTATGGAATTTCAACCGCGAATTCTGCCCAGTCGCATTAGACAATGGCACACACCGCGATACGTTCCGCCCGCGGAATTACGTTACGCGGAAATTTCCATGCGCGCGGTCCGCAGAAGTGTCCGAATATTTATCACGCGTGACCTTCTGTGGCGGACTAAACGTACCTCGTCCAAATGATACGGCGAGCCGGAAGAAATACTAACGCGAATCTGTAATCGCGCGTTTTTTATGCGCGCGCGTGCGCCCGGCTCCTCTTCGCGAGCGGCACGGGGAAAATTATGAAAACGAAGCGGGGGAAATCTCTGATGAGATGGAGATTCGCGGCAGAGGGGAAATCTTCGTTCTATGGACGACGTTATGAGTAAATCTTTTCATCTGCATATATTAAAGTAAGGGGGGGCGTATAAAATTAACAGAGGAAAATTAATTTTTTTTTTTTTTGGAAAATGATGAGGGATTTTACTGCAATCTGAAGTTTCAATCAAGCAGAAGGGAAAATTCTACATAAGGTAATGTTTGTCATTAAACAAATACCTATGGGAGATAGAAGTCACTTGGTGTTAGTGAGATTATGTACAAAGCCCTTTGCTATCCAAAGTACATTTTCTCTAAAAAGAAGTAGGGAGATATCTTCATTAGATAATGTTTTAATGATCTACATATGTACTTAACACCACATCCTAAGATTATCGATATCTGTCAACTTCTATTCGTAATACATTGAAATAATACTCGTTTGTAAATTGCAACAAAACACTGATAACTTTATTATTCCATAAATAAAGTAATAAGGAGTAGTACAGGTAGACGTTTTTCGCGTCCACTGCTTGAGATATCTGATCAACCAAGAAATTACTCCCACGATTGATCCAGATGTCCCACTTCTGCGCAAGTTACGCCTCGGTACATATGTATGTGTATGTAAATCCGTGCATCCATACGTACAGCCTCGAGTACACGCAGGCGAACGTGGATTTACGTGCACGTTTCCTCACGGACTTCCTTTGCCAAGCATGATTTATTTATAGTTGCAATTTGTCTTGCAATCATCCCGTCGGTCCATCATGTAGGATCTCGTTTAAAGATCGCTACGCGTGCACAGCTTGCATCTGCCAGCAGTTGGAACGTTTCTTCGAAGGGATTTCGTATTTTCGCTTTACCTCGTCAAATGTCCTACCGCCATTTCGATACTTTAGCCCATCGTTTCGGGGCTGTTGCGAATTCCTTCTTTTTAGTTTGGGTATTATAAATTAATGTTTGAGTTGTAGAGTAGAACAATAAAGAGCGTGGAAATTTTGCTGAGTTTTTAGATAGTGTATGTTTTAAACAGGTGTAGGGAAAAATCACTTCTTGAGGCAGATGCTAAATAGAGTCTACCATTATTCGGTGCATGGAAGATTTAGTAATGAGAGTATTTTCTAATTTTGTAAATTAGAAGGTAAAACAGGGAATTGTAACGAAATAGATGGAGGCGTAGTATTAAAGACATAAGATACCGATAAGTACAAAATTGATTAGTCGAAGAGACTTCAGAGTTGTAATCAAAGTTCTCCAGACTTGAGCTTATTTTAATCGAGAAAATTGCGACGATATCATCACCGATTTAGTATTCTGCGGAATTTATATAGACACCTAAACTTATCACCTATTTCAATTCTGTTCCATTCAAGTGTGCAATATATTATCGTGAAAGTACATCGTAATAATCTTGACAGAAGTGTCACCACGACCCACGAGGATGCATTTAATTCGTGAATTCAGTATGAAGCTATAAAGACGAGTACTCAGAGGCCCAACATTCAAAGGAGCGTTAAAGAATATTGCGGCAGTGAAAAAAACTTATTTACGATGGAACGATATTTCTGTCTTATTTAGCGATAAACAGGCCCCATTTCCATCGCAGCGACTCCAAATATCTGCGACGGTTCACCATCAATTTCGCGATGATAGTTCTGACCGCGGGATCAGGAATTCTTATCCGCCGTTGGAAAAACGAGCAATGCGTCCCTGAGGAATCCTTAAACCATCCCCGCAACCTTTCCTGGATGACGATAAATTTTCTTACGACCTTCGAAAGGGGGAAATGTAATGGGACGGATACGTGCACCGTTATTTCGTTACTTTCACTAGGTCTATTGGGAGAGACAGTTCAACGAATATAAATGACGAACATTCCTCCAAGAAATTTAATAGCATGCTCTTCGATGGTACTAACATTACGAACACCTTAAATGAGGGTTCGAAGCACGGGGGTGAAATGTGGAGATTTGCGAAGGGCCGAGAAAGAAAAATGAAGGGAAGATATTGTGACGATATTATGACATCGAAGTAAAATTGTAAGTTTTAAGTCGATTTTGCTGGGCATTTATCGGTCGCAACATAACGTAACTACATTTACCCGCTCCAATTTCAGCCCTGTATCTCGTAAAGCTCGCTGGCTTAAAAGGATGAAACGAGTTCGACTGATAAATGACCTCTGGCGAAAGGATTCGAGCAACCTTTCGCCGGGTGTAACGCGGAGCCAAATGGCAATCGATATAAAAGTAGGATTACCAGTTAGCTCGTGTCTTCAGGCCTTCACCACCGATCGTGATCTCGTTCTCGACGAGAAATTCGAAGGGGAAAAGGTAATTTTCCTTGGAATTATATTTCTCACTGGTAATACTGACGGCCCATTAATCATTTTCTTGCATCTACTGTATTTGGTAAATTAATAGTGGGGGCTAATTAAGAGATAACTGGTATCGAAAACGAACAATTAATTAATGTCTCTTAGGAATATCGTATCTTTTCACTTTCGGGCTTGACCTAAATTTGGAAGTTCAATTGAACTGTTAAATTGTAAAAATGTAATTTTCAGCACGATGGAATAGCATCTTTATATTTCAGTCGAAGTAAATTAAAATTTTGTATTGCGTAATATAATGTAAAGCTGAAATATAATATAATGTTATATGTTAAATACTGTAATATAATAAACTGAATTTACATTGAAAAGATCTTTATGGATTGAGAAATAAGAACACTTGAGGAATTAGCGAAGAAACTATTATCGTAAAATTTGAAAAATTGAGGCACTGTAATTTGAAGACACTGATTTGACTAATTCTAGAAATTTACTAAATCTATATGAACCACTGCAGATATTCGTAACATCATCATGAAGAAGTGAATCGATTTAATGAAACGAATAAACTATAACAAAATCATAAATTAGAGAATGCATAAGCTATTACTCATTCATTTTAAATCAACGCATGCAAAGAGCACACAAGTAAGTACAAATGCAATACGACATTGCAGTAAAAAGGAAGGGCAATTTGTGCGACAAAAGGTTAGCCATGGAGATTTAAAAGCGTTTTCCATTCGGACAATAATACATTTCCCATTGTTAAGTTACAATGGCCACGCGACAGTGTCGTTCGAACAAAAATATAATCATAAAAATTCCCCGACTGCGACGGCACATAAAATGATGAGAAACCTTTCACCGAATTGATTAAACTCTCGTTCCCTCGCGGAAGGATATTAATGAAACTCGAAATATCTACATAAACAAACGATGAAAAATGTCAGCGGTTGAAACATTTAGAACAGTATAACGATTTATTATCTTCTACAACCACGATCTGAATTGATCCATATATGTACTGTGTTCAAATAGAATTATCTATCAGCACTTTGCCATTTGAAAATTAAAAAATTTCTGCCTTGTTTTCGAGAAAATCGATTCTAATTCTTTTGTTAATCAAATCCACACACTCAAATTTAATGTAAAATGTCAACTTATCGAATCCCCCCAATTTCGTATTTTACCACCAACTCAGTGGCACCCTGTACAATATAACTTCACTTGTCTCTCAAATTGGAAAATTCAAAGAAATGGGTATAAAAAGCGTATTTGTCCCGAAATCAACAAATCCACGTCACTTTTTTCCGAGGGTAGTCGAGGTTCGCGAATTTCTACGAATTTCTTGGCTCGTAGGATTTCTCTGAATCCCTCTTTCTGCCAGTGACAGGGACGCAACAAAGGGAGAAGCAATTGTTTGCATACCGTTGTAACATCCTCGTCATTAATCATGGTTTCCAGCAATTTTTCAGGGTACGCTGCCTCTCCTTTGCGCCCATTCTTCGTCGACTCGTCTCTGACGCCGGCCACGCTTTCTGCGTCCGCTGAAAACCCCTTGCTGATCGATTGAAAGTGTTTCCCTAAGCATTACCGACGACTAAAAAAATAAAACTGAAGAAGCGGCGGTGGCAAGTCACCTTAAATTTCCGTCGAGCTCCATGCTCCTCGTTGCACGACGCGATCGAGGGGAGATCGAACGTTTTTCTCTTGTCTATTTTCACGCCACTATAATATAGTATACACTTCTTCCTAAAAAAGCCAGCATGATGAAAGAGAAGGGAGGGATTCTAATAAAATGAATAATTTATACTGGTCCTCATGCTCAATTGCGTTATATCTGCTTGCACCACGAAGTGGAAACTTTTTGTTCAGAGATATGGGGATTGGAGTTGTGTTTTGAAGGGGTCCATGCAATACGTAAATTGAATACAGGGTGCTGGAGAAACTATAGCCAAACTTTAGGGCCTTCTATCATTCATTCAAGTAAATACAAAATTCTTAGAGAATTGATTGGGTACAGAAATGATTTGTTTTTGCTATTTTTGAAAGTGGGAAGTTCGCCTTTATTGATAGAGAATTTTCAATGTTCCTTTTGTTCGTTCACACGAGCGTCTGAACGCGTTTTGTACGTTTCCTGTGTAGCATATATTTCTAAAGTACGACCCCATTTCGTCGAAATTCTTCATACAGTAACAAGCTATACATTATAATCAATAATTATAAGCCTGGCGCAATTTAAATACCTAACATGGTCACTTCAAGTTCACTGGGAAAGAAGAGATCGAAGACTTAATTATTTGAGAATTAAGTTCCGTGTTCTGCAATCTATCTCGCTTGAATTTACAAACAGTTTTAACGAGACCCCCAAATTTCTTTTAGAGATCACTTAAATGTAACTGAGGCGCAACAGCGTTTCACGTGTACACCTCGCATTGACATTTCGCGGAACGAGCTCATTCTGGTCACGAATCATCGAGCAAAGACGAGCGCAAACGAGGCTCCCCGCCAGGATCGATTAATCGAGCATCGTTCCTGTTCTCCAGCGGAAAGAAATTCGGGGAAGAACTCGCACGTAACGGGAGCTAACAGGCTGGCACGGCTGGGGTGAGTAATGGAGGCGAAAGCGACTCATCGCAAATAATGTTTCCTCGCTTAGACGTCGCGATTACGCTCAAATACCCTGAGTCGAACCAGAATGCTTGATTACTCCGGATATAATTGTGGATAAATGCGAGCACTGTTAGCGCGATCATTCTACATTGCGCCACGATTGGATTTCAAGAATACCTGAATGTTGAATAGCTTGAAATTTGGAGACCAAAAAGCTTTGGTGGCGGAAGCTAAACTTCAAAGAATCAAGAGACACGGTAGTGTCTCGCGCCAAGTATATATACATAGGTATATGCGCAGCGCGAGACACTCTGTGGCTATATTACGCCGAGACCCGCTATCAAGAACCCTGAGATTATCGAATCTCAATAACGGCTGATCCGATTAGATTTCGAATGGTCTTAATAGATAGCTTGGGTTTGATTTACATAAGAAAAGTGTCTTCGTTTTGTTTCTACGTGCCTTATGAGCTGAGATATATCAATGCAAAGTTGGAATTTGCCGAATTTTATGTTACGAGATTTTTCTCCATCGTCAAGTGTGGGCAAGAGGGTAACATGAAAGGGAGAGGAAATGTCTCCAATATGCACGTTGTTCATTCGATGAAGCTTTCGGCACTTTCGGCCAATCACGTAACAAACAGAGTTGGGCATTATTCGGCTAAATTTTTATTCGAATACGGATTCGAATAAATTTGTGCGAATAATCTTCGAATAAAAAATTCGAATAAAATGACATTATTCGACAATAACGAATAATTTTTTATTCGACTGAAAATTTATTCGAATAATTTCTTATTCGAATAATAATTTATTCGAGTCAACGGACGAATAAAATGATCACGTGATTTCGGCGATGTATCATGACACCACTGACTGACACTCATGAAACCTAATGTTTTAGGTTAAGTAACTCTTGTCATAGGTCGCACTTTGAAGGAAGATGTAAGACCGCGGTACTATATAGAGTGGCGTTTTGATTTATTTTAAATAAAATTTGCTCACGGCAATCCATTTAAACTAATGAAAAAATCAATCTCTTCGAATTATAAGCGTTGCTTGAAAAATAACGTGGCTTGTTACTTCCACAATTAGAGACTTATGTATGTTGTGCCCTGGCAATGCCCAAGACACACGTAATACACAATCACATAATCTGATAATTCTTTATCCTAAATATCGCTTAAAACCGATGGCCGACGCCTCCAGAAGAGAATACTTCTGGCGGGATTTCCTCGGCTCGTTCAGACGTATACGCACACTTCCAAACACACACGTCCAAACGTATGTTGGACACAGTACAGACAGACTTCCATCGATAGATGCCGGGTATCACATTTAAGGTCGTCGCCCATTACGCCGAAGCGAAGCGCAGCGACCAAAGCGAAATGCTCGTCGCCGCTGTTCTGTCATATGGGCGATGCGTGGTCGCTGCTGTTCTGTCATATGAGCGATGCGTGGTCGCCGCGCTTCGGCCTAGTGGGCGACGACCTTTATTCGTCGTTCATTCTGGGTCGAATAACGAATAAATTCGTATCCGAATGAATCTGGCTAGAATAACGGTACAGATTTATTCGCGAATAACGAATAATTTTTCGTCGAATAAAACCGTCATTCGTTATTCGCGAATAAATCTTGGGATTTATATGTATCCGTATTCGAATAAAAATTTAACCGAATAATGCCCAACTCTGGTAACAAACACGATTTGTTGTCGCGTTACAGCCAGACAGAGAGCACATCTGTCAAGGTAAACGTAACCTAGCTAAGGTAAATGTCCCAGTCCTTAAACATGGCCCAATAATTAAAAATTGAGAAGAAATTTTATTAATAATAATAGTTTTACTAATTTGCAACGTTTAAACTGTTGGAAATATAATTGCAAAATGTATTAGCTTTATATAGATACAATTATAAGCTTACATAACTGAATAGTTGTATCATACAAAAATATTATTGTACAGTAAAGCTTCAACAGTTTCAATCTCGCTTCTTACCTAATGGGTTCAAGCAAGCGAGAGAATATTTTTGTTGAGGTTGTAATTAATTATTATTTTATAATTTTTGAAATTATACAGTTGTTTTGGATTTATTATACATTGAAGAATTTAAAATTAATTGGATCTTTTAATAATTTTTTGTTTTTAATATTGATAGCGAATTCGGTACCTTGCACTGATTCCGCACTGCTGCGAGAAAATGACTTGGATTGGTTGTTTCTGATAGAAACGAAGATAGCTCTATAAGAATCAACCAATCCAAGTAATTTTCCGGCACCAGTGCAGAGTCAGTGCGAGGTACCGAATTCGCTATGAAATTGTTGCGTTTATCCACTAGTACACGGTAACATGACACGTACCAATCATTAAACGTGTGTTCAATGGTTGTTTAACCGCGGTGTTACAGACGCCAGTGTTCAGTAGTTATAAAATTATAAATATTTATTGTACCAAAGTAAGTACTTTTTGTATCCTATATATTTACGTTAATAATAACTAGACAAAAATATAATACTGTTTAAGAATTATTAGGATAATTAATCTTTTACTCGTTATAATATTAACATAACCTAAACTTTTATAATATACTTTTAATCATTTTTTAACTTTTTCAGACATAAAGTCATGCCGAAGGTAAAAAAGATAAAGAAGAACTACAGTCAGTTGATTTCTTTTCATTAACTGATAGAAATAGTTAAATTAAATACATATTCAATAATTGGGACACTGTTAATTAATGACTGGGACACGCTATGAATTTTATTTAATTACTGGGCCATATGAACAGTTTCATGTTTTAATTAATTTAAAACTTTTGCTTTAACAAATGTAGATTCTTGTTACGTTATGTGAAAGTAGAAATTTTACGCTTTCGAATAATTATATTTAGTTATAATTTTATACTATTTAAATATAAAAAAAATTGCAATCATCTCAACTGCTTCCTTAACTGTTTCGCCATTGGGACATTTACCTTAGTGTCAAAGCATCATAACCTGCCAAGTGTCAAATAAGGTAAGTAGTCAATATTTTTCAAATGTCACGGGTTTTTACACCATATAGGACACTGAATTATTGTCTCAATTAACAAGGTAAATCGCCAACATTTTTTAATACATTTTTTATGTAGAGCTTCTAGAAACGAAGGGGACGCACAGACTTGGAAGTTGCCCGGAGAAGGTTCGACAGAGAAATATCTTCTTTCGCACAAGTTTCTAGAAATTTATACCAGGCATGTACAAAATAATAATATATTGTAACAAATTGCATTTAAATTGCCAGATATTTTTATACCAGTAAGCCATTTTTAATTTAGAGTTTCTACAGGGTGATTCTGGAGCTCCGCCCGACAATGGATGCGTCCTGGTACCCCGTGGCGACGTCAAGCCCCCGCAGTGCCCCACAGAATTTTAGGGCTTTCGACCCTCGAAGGGGTTGGAGTGCCTATTAAGAAGTGAGAAATCTTCAACTTCCGCATTTCTCATCAGATCTTTGCGAAAACGACGCCAATTGATTCCTTATGTTTCGCCGATGAAACTGACACCAAGAACGACGTAATTCGGAAAATAATGAAGGAAATTCCATGAAAAATTAATTTCCATAACCTCAAGCTAACTTCGTTAATAATAGTCCGATTTACAAGAAATTTGGTATGATTTTCATCGGAAAAACATATGGAATCCATCGGCATCACTTCCATATCGATACGAGAAAGAATAAAGAATTATTTTTTTCTGAAACAGGTATGAAATCCTCGGTCGACCCCGGCAAATCGTGGTCTACCTCCCGCAGTTGAAGGTGAAAACGTGAAATATTCATTTCAGCGTATTAAAAAGTTCTTTATTCTTTATCGTATCGAAATGGAAGTTACATCAATAGATTCCTTATGTTTTTCTGATGAAAATCATACCAAATGTCATGTAAATCGGACTACTTTTACATTAGGAATACAAATTGCTTGTGTAAAAGTAATCCGATTTACATGATATTTGGTATGATTTTCATCACATTGGGCATGAATCAGATAACGGATCATGTGAACAGTGTACAAGGAAATTATATTATGTTTATGAATGAATTAATATTGCCGATAGATATAGTTATTAATCGTGTACTATTATTTTCATTGCAAGGTGATAAATTAGTCAAAGCAATACGTAAATTTAATATATGTACTATTCCCACAACCAAAGTATTGATAGCTAGACAATCATATAAAGTTATGAATGCTATATTTCATAGTGGTTCATGTATTGAGGATGGCCATTACACCAGCATATGTAAAGAAGAAGGAATGACTAGTAGTTGGATTGAAGCTGATGACGTGCAAATTAAAAAAAGGCAATGGCCCAGAGGCGCTAAAGATCTTTATATTTTGTTCTTACAAAAAAATGATAGTAAATAAATAAGCCAATTGCGCCAATTAGATAATTGGTCATCAATAAAACTACAAAATGTGTGAAATCCCCACAAAATTACCTTTTTTAAAAAAAGGTACAAAAAAGAGCGCCAAGTATACATATAACCCATTCAAAAAGAATCCCATTTAAAAACATTGTCGTAAATTAATATAAATTTATTAATGTGCTATATTTTTTAACTTTACAAATGTAATGATATACTATAATTGCGCCAATTATCACAATTACTATTTATACAAAGACAAAATGTATTAAATGATATTAAGCAGATATATTTTTATACAAATAAATATTTTAATACGAATAAATATTTTATTCAAAATACTTGGCGCCGCTCTCCGAAAAAAATGTTAATTATTGTCTTGGTTAATAAATATAAAACAAGACAAGACACCACTGAGACAAGAAAGAAAGAAAAAGATTTTAATGCAATTTATACATATTTATTCAGTTTAGCAACATCAATTCGGAGAGCAGCGCCAAGTATTTTGAATAAAATATTTATTCGTATTAAAATATTTATTTGTATAAAAATATATCTGCTTAATATTATTTAATACATTTTGTCTTTGTATAAATAGTAATGGTGATAATTGGCGCAATTATAGTATATCATTACATTTGTAAAGTTAAAAAATATAGCACATTAATAAATTTATATTAATTTACGACAATGTTTTTAAATGGGATTCTTTTTGAATGGGTTATATGTATACTTGGCGCTCTTTTTTGTACCTTTTTTTAAAAAAGGTAATTTTGTGGGGTTTTAATTACAGTGACTCGATATAAGGAAAAACATGCTTTGAAAATTCTAATCTAATAAAAGCCTTAGGAACGTAGGAACGTAAATTCAGAATTTGATTTCGAAAACTTAATACTACACAGTCGAATATTCAAAAACGTGAGATTATGCATAATTATTCTTCCTTACTGTCAGTGTCCAAATATTATCTTCTCTATCTTAACATTACGTAATATTGCATAAGTACAAGGGTGAATATAAATATAAACCACAAATATAAAAACAAATTTCAATCACAGCTTCTATCGCTCAAATACACACTTCTATCATTTCCATCTCAACTACTCATCTTTGCTTTCTCCTAAGCCTACCCCCATCACAACTCAATAACAATAAAACACAATAAACCAAATGCTTCCACAAATTAAAAACACCCCTCCAACTTACATGATCCTCCATTTCCCCGCAGATACCCACCACAGAATCAAGTAAATCATCCATTACCGCGTCCACCTCCACTAATACAAAGATGAAACGTTTCGAGGAACGCTAAACGCGCCCTTGCAGTTACGTAACAGACGGAGGGGGCGGTGTTAAGGCACGAAACACGATTTCACCGAGATTTAAAGGGGACTGGTCGCGGTCTTTAAATAGCTCCGAGAGACGGAAACAAACCCAGCCAGTTCTCATTCATCCACCCCTCCAGCCCTCGTCTCCAGAGGGGTGGTTCATCGCCAAAGTGTTCCCGCGCTTCCGCTCGCGAAGGAACTTTCGCCACGGCAAAAGTTTCGTCGTATCGCTTGCTCGGTAGCGCCCCGCGCCCCGCGACCACCCCCATCAAGTTTCCCTGGCGCTAACGTCTACCCACACGGCTTCAGTGACCTCTTCTGGAAGCGTTGAACCGTCCCAGCCGCTTGTTTCAGGAAAGATAAGTCAGTGGGAAAGGTATCGGGCCGCGAGGAGTCGGAAGATCGAGGACACGAACTTCCATATACCATACACGAAAGGGGTTAAATGCAGTTCATTCGCGGCGAGCGGCGGGCGGCGAGCCCCCAACCCCGCTTCACCGCCCTCGGCTGTTACCACCCCCTACCCTCGAATGCAGATGGGAAAAGTTTTATTAACTTATGGGACGGGTTAATTGATTTTGTTGTACAGGACGTCTTGCGAGGAGACACGACGCTCTTGGCCAGATTTCTTTTTATGTGCGCGGTGTGGGTGGTGAGTGGAAGGATACTGTAACAGTGTAACGATTGGGGGTACGGAATTATACAGGATGTTTCTTGGTTCTTAAGATAAGTCGGATAAGTTCCTAAAGTTTGTTCGCTTACATGTTGCAGTGTACGATAGGTTTGTTGTTATTTATGTGCTTAAGATATTCGATTTGAGCGTCGTGATAATATCTTCCTGAGGTCTATTTATTGCTGCGGGGGCATTTTGTTATGATATGTGACTTCGGAAAGAGACGCTGAGCTTTGGAAGACTCCATTTTTACAAGATGAATGATCATCTTGTAGCAGTCAAGATGTGATTGCAAATTCGCTTTCGGCTGAGCTTTTCTATTATACAAAGATTCTTGAGTTTCTTGAGGCCCAGAGCCCCGGGAGGTGCTAGAACCTGGGAGTCCATTCACTTGGACAGGAAAAGAATTCCATTTTCACTGGCTTCTAATTAAGATTTAGCGTCTCCTTCAATTTCGAGCGCAGACAGCAATTCACAATAGTGTTGCCGAGAACGAATTGAGACCCCTGGATTAAAAGAGTGGGAAAAGGTCCGTGATTGAATGGAGGTTTATAGATGTTGAAAGAACTACGTGTGATGGAGGTAGCGAAGAACTAGTGCACAGAAGGTGCCTGCGGGGATGATCGCGGATTGGTTTCGGACTGGGTCTATTGTTCTCGGTTCTACGAGGTGGACGTCTCAAGATTCTACGTCTGGTATACATGACCTCTAGGACGCGAATTTCGAGAGTAAGTGGTATGGTGACCTATTCCGCTTCAAAAGATACTTGTCAGGCGAAATTTAGACACGTACCTATTTCTCCTAAAACTAGGCCTACGCCTGGTAATTCATTGTAATTATCGTACAGCATTCACGCACACCATAAACTTTAAGGGATGTTTTACCCTGAAGGACCAAAAACTAGCAGGAATGAAATTGCTTAATATCGAGGTTCCCTACAAAACAGCAAAGTTTAAAAAAAATCGAAATAGGTACTCGGGTTACCGAAGTTCCCTTGTCAGCAAAGAAACTAGCGATTCGTCAGAAAAGAATAGTCCCGCATAAAAATATGTCCCACTAATTGAAAACCATCGAAGTATCTTGCCTATCTGAAAATCCTCTAACTCAACTTTAGTTCGCAATAAGGGAATAAAACGATCAACGATTGGATCTATTTCCTCGGTATCCACAACGGGACCATTTTCCTTCGTTCTATATTAACGGCCAGCTGCCACCCGGCCAGATCGATTAATTTCCCATCCACAGATGCATACAGCGGTGTGGGTTAGGTCTGCCTAAAGTCTCGCGTGTTCATATTTTAAGAGGAACCATCACGCTGGCAGGTGACTCGGTTCGCTGGCGTAATAGCGGCGCAAGTGGACAACGGAGTTGAACGCGCTGTAAATTCACCCTCGCCAGGTGCAATTATGCCACCGGTTAACCGGTACGCCTGCTTACGTTATTACCAGCGGAGTAAACTAGTTAAGACTCGAGGGAACAATCCCTGACCGGGGTAATAACCAGCTTTGTTAACTGCTTGTGTTCAAGCGCGACGTAAAGGGCCATCCTGAGCTCTACATGTATGCGCGCGGGTGTTAAGTGTGGTCTTCACTAACGGGGGGCTGAGTTATGACGCTGCATTAAGTAATGAGAAGACGGTTGGATGAGGATTCGAATGCTGAGGATCAATGTAATCAAGGTGAGGAGGAAATTGGAGAAGAAAGAGTTTTGAAAATTCTTCAGAGAATTTGCCTGGGAAAATCTAGGTCCCTTTTCGCGAAGTTGGTACGTTCAAACTCTGCTTTCCATTTCTTGCGTTGGGGATTCTTTGTCACGCGTTAGTGCCAAAACTGGGGTGAAATTATCGCACTTGCGACCGTGCAAAATTGTTGTAATGTAACAGTGAAAAATTATTGCAACAGTCCAAATTCTACAACAGTCATTGCAATAATTCTGCCCGTGACTTACAGCATAAACTTCACAGCCTCTTTGCTCCCTGTGCTCGCAATGTATGTACAAGCCACTTGGCCACGCGTCGGTCCCAACACCGAGAGCTCCTTCGATCTTCCTTGCCCCGAAAACGAGGCACAGGAGGCAAGCAGCCATGCGTCGGCAGGAAAGGGGTCAGAAGAAAATCGCTCGCTTGGCTCGTAAAAGCGAACAGCTACATGGGAATGGCATTCCCAAAGCCCTTCGCCCATCGGGGGATGCCGACACAAATATCGTTGCATCTACGTGGCACGATCGCCAGCTCGCTGCACGCAGGCTGTGCACAAGTAAGTCAGTAAGTAGTTCGTTGTGAAATGCTAAATACCGTCGACGACCCGCGTGTCTATTTATAGAGCCGGCTGGATCGATATCTGTCCACTATAGAGAGAGGAGCCGAGGGGTGAGAAAGGCGAGCGAAGGGGAGGGAAAACGTGAGGAAGTCAGCGAGGAGGAAGGAAAAGGAAGCAGAAAGAGCATGTATGCCCCCAAGCTTTTTATGCATCGATATCTGCGCCAATCCCACCCAGCCATTTCGGCCCTGCTGCCAGATAAACTCGCCGGCTCAACCCCTGAGACCCTCCACCACGCTCACCCTCTTCCACAGGACTTCTGCCCGCTTCGTAGCGTCTTCCTGTCCTCCCCCTCCCGTACCTCTGAACGACCGTGTGCTCGCGTGGCCGAACAACCCCAGTTTTACCCGTGCGTGGAAGTCACTGAACATCCTCTAGCACGCGGATATTTGAGAAATTGCTATTTCTAACCGAGACTAGAGAGGCTTGCTCAGACGATTCGGGTAATTGATGAAGTATGTTGGTATGGTTCAGAGTAAAAATGTTTTTGGTTTCGTGATGATGATTGCAAATAAAAGTGGAGCTTTTCGTGGTAGATTAGGTAGTTTGGGAATGTAGTTATTTGGTGGAGGAAACAGTAGTTTGAAGCAGGGATCGAAAAAGTTCTCGGACCCTCGTTTTTTAAAAATTCTGTTAGAACTTATTTGTTTCGATTCGGAAAATATCTGTTTCTGTGGAATTTTTAATGAAACAAATGCTACCTTCAGGAACTTCTTTAAAAAGTGTTCTCATGGAACAGATATTTTAGAACCTATATAATAAAAATTCCATGGAAACAAGTTACATTAGAACATTTATTAAAAAAGTTTTCAATAGATAAAGAAAAGTACTCAACTATTGAAGTTTATATTAAACGACCATAGATGTAATTTAAGTTCTACAAACCTAGACAATATTTTGCTCGTAAAATTAAATTAAATGTAAAATTAAATTAAATATTCTTGACAAGATCTCTTCTGTTCAATACTTGTTATGAAACCATTAATTATATTATGATTTTTATACCTTTTATTAAATAAACATTTGAAGAATATGATATTATATTGTTAAATAAGACTCGTACCTAATAGTTTAGTACTTTTCTTTATCTTATGAAAACTTTTTTAATAAACGTTCTAATATAACTTGTTTTCATGGAACTTTTATTATAACGATTCTAAAACATGTACGTAGGTAAGTATTACATATAAATAACAAATTCAAAATATCAATTTAACTGTATGAATTATTTAATATTCTTGTAGTACTATCCATTGAATAGTATTTAGTGTTTGTTACAACGATTGAGAACTTTTTTAATATCGGTGAACAAAATATTTGTTCCTGTTATACAGAAATTTTTATTCTTATATTTTATAAGTTCCATTCCAACTAGAACTTTTATTTTTAAGAACTTTTATTTTATCGGTTCTTCTGAGAACTTATAATGTGAGAACATTTTTAAAAAAGTTCCGCGGCATTTGTTTTAAATGGAACCTATTGAAAAGTTTCAGAACTTTTTCGATCCCTGGTTTGAAGACGTATGAAATAGCAATTGTCAGTGGCACAAGTTTGTGGTTTACAACTCACATCAGCTGGTTTTCATGGACTTGTTCTTTTTAAATTTATGTTTGAAATGTCAGTCGTCAACCACAGAAGTGTCTGTTATGGAAGTACTCTAATACGCCCTAATAAGGTAAATGTCCCAGTGGTTGGACGTTTAAGGCGAAGGTTGCGTTACTACGACTTTTTATAAGTAAAAATAATATAATTTGAACTAAATATTTATCCAATCGTTAGACCAAGTCTTCTTCTTTCAGAAAATGTAATATAGAGTATCATTTATGTAAAGAAAAATATTAAAAATTATAATTTATAAAAGTGTTCACTTGACCCAGTGATTGGACAGAATTTACGGCATGTCCCAGTGATTGGACTTAGCTGTCCCAGTGTTTGGACATAAAATAAAATTGAATAAAAATCGTTGCTATAACAATAATTGATATTTCTTTATACTGCGGACTTATATTATGTTTGAAAACAACAATAAAAACAACAAAATGTACAAATAAAACCTCATTATAATTTTATAACCTCAAATATTTAGGCGCGCGCGTGCGCAGCACACGACCATAAACAGTGGGCCACGTCTCCAAATATGGCGCTTCAGTCATTGGACAAAGCGTCCAATGAGTAGGCCAGCGGCGATCTCGTGTACTAGTGCATGGACACGGTTGTTTTTAATTAAACTAAAGAAAAATCATTTAAAAACACATGGCTATCAATTAAACAGACTTTAATAAGTCTAAAAAACCGTTACTTAGTATAGAAGCACGCTCAACGTAGTATTTACGAACTTAAGAAAGACGCTCTCAATCTTAGTCGAACACTTAGTAAGGCTTGTCATGATACATTAAGTTCGCGATTGCTACACAATAATATTTATTTTTCAATTAATACATCATATTTCCGAACTGTTTTCATGATTTTTAGCATAAAAAATAAACAAGGATAATTATTTTATTTCCTGAACATCGTGAATATTGTTTATAAATTTAATATTAACAGAAATTCATGATAGTGTCCAATCACCGGGACGTGTCCAACCACTGGGACATTTACCTTACTGTGTTTTGTAGAATGTACTTGGTTAGAGTTGGTACCTGATAATATTTTTGTCTGTCTATGAGAACATTTAATTTTTTCATTTACAAGAACGTGCTTCTCATATCACACTCCAGAAAATGTAGTTCTTATATTCCTCAAGAATATAATCGGTTTCTGCCGCTTACAGTAGAGAAATTGATTTTTACACTTTACGTAAAAATTTCGGATCCTATTTTACTCGAAAATAACTTGAAAATTGTGTAGACTTACATTTGCAGGATAAATAAGCAAGGGGCTTCCTATTTGCCGAAATTTCGAAGATGCTTGAAAAGAGATTTCGGAGCTTCCTTCGAGACTCGACAATTTGAGGATCCGCCGACGCGTGCAAGGGCTTCTCGGAATATAACGAAACTTTGCTTGAGGCAATAGCGTGTGCTGGCCGTGCATAAGTTGTACCACGTTTATCGCACAAATTCAGAAATCCAGCTTCTAAAGTTACAAGAGGGGTAGGTATGATAAGGGAAACTTGTTTCAAATTGAAATGGAATGAAATCATTGAATGAGTTAAAAGAATGTGTAGAAAGGATCTGCCAACTCTATTAAAAGTAGAATTCTTACAATTTTGAATTCATAATTGACGTAATAATTAATATTAAGTAAAGTAATTAATGTCAAGGTTCTTATAAACCTGAGCTACTCTATATAACAAACATCAGTTAATTTTGCTTAAAAAATTTGTAGGGCCGATTTTAGTTCTAATAATTAATAAATGGTGACTGAAACTATTCCTGAATTTTATGTTACATAAATCTTACATTTTCTAGAATGTAGCCAATAAAATATTGATCGGGCCCATGTTTTCTAATAATTCTATTCCAAATTATTTTTTAATAAAGCCCTTATCTTTTACTAATTCCATTCCAAATTATAAAGTAATGCGTAACCCCGAAGTTATAAAGATAATCTAGATAGCTCCCACATACCTCGAGCAATTGTTTACTTTCTGCACCCAAAAATTACACAAGAAAATCCTACCGCTGGATTAAAAAGAAATTTTGACAAAAATCCCAAGATTTTAACTACCCTTCTGTCTACTAAACTTGTTTTAAACTTTCCATTCAAAATCACCCCTTCTTCGCCACACCATAATAATTCAAAGATCAAACTAAAGATGACAATCGCGCCAAAAAACGCGCCAGCATTCGCAAAGCGTGAGATTTCGTTCTCTACACGCGCAATAATAATTATTCCCTCATCTTTAACTACAAAAGGGAAGATTCTCCTCCTCTCCGTGAGAATCCATCGTAGAAATAGAGACGACCAACAACGCTAAATAAAGCGCGTTAAATGAAAGGGGAAGAAAGCGATCTCGACTGAAAAGATTCTCTTCCTCCGAGCCCAAGACTCTTGTTTGCGAATCCACTCGAGGCCGCACAAAGATGGATGCCTCGAATGGGGTGCGCGCGGCTGCATAAAACGCAATGCATACAGGGCATATAATCCGTGGGGCGCACGAAGAAACGTCGAACAGGACCAGTTGCCCGAGGACTCGGGTTTTGTTACGAAATCAGGCGCGCAAACGCGAAATGTGAGGGTTCACGGTAAATTTAGTTGCGCCGCGGCTCATCCGAGTGTTTGATCTCAAAGCGAACCACGACCTACTTCAACCAGCCCCCTTTCGTTTTCTTCCTTTCTCTCTACTTAACGAACGCTGCCGCGGCTCTCCCCTTTTCAAAACCCCGCGAAAGAGGTAGCGCTCGCTGGAGTCGCTGGAAAATCAAAATCTTACTCGCACGGGCGAACCTCACGCACGCGCTGACACACGCGCGTGTACGCCGTTTCACTTAATTAGCGGGATTTCATTATTTAATTAAGCGATAGACACAGCATCGCGAAGCAAATTCTATTAAAACGGGAAAAGAAAATTGGATTTTTGGGAAAGTGGTTGTGAGTGGCATTGTTGTGTTAATGGGAAATTTTGTTTGTATTTTGATGTGTAATTAAATTTCAGTGTAAGATTGCATAGGTAGTGTTCGTTGAGGTAAATGTAATGGCTTTGGGACATGCGAGTTCGAGGATACAAATGTTTGAAAATTTTAGAAGATTTTTGTTGTATGTTGTTCAGTATAATTGAAAAGTGTGTATCAGAATCAGTGCCATCTTGAATGAAGAAATATGGTAAGACCTGCACATTCGAGTGAGAAACACATGTGCTGACATTTTTAATTTAAAGTTTGTCATGTCACGAATTCGCAAACATCCCGCATATTCCCAAAATTTCTCTGTAATATCACAGCATTTCCAAATCGTATTTCGAGCACTCGTACACAATACAATGAACAACCAATTACGTCTGTGTTGGTGAGAGTACAAATTCCGTAAACAAAAATTTAACTGACTGTGGCGTAGGGGAGACCGGGGCAGATTGTAACACGGGGTAAATTGTAACATAAGTAAAATCTTTTGAACGACAAATCTGGTAACCCACAGCATGCGAGGGCTGCTCGACGATATTAGCACCGTCGGTTTTAGTGACACAAACGAGCGTTACCGTAAAATGGGGGAACATTGGCAGGTTTTTGATACATTTTGTTATATAATGTAAAAATTAAAATGTTTACAGTTGCTTTAAGTATCCTATCATAACATTGCATGTTTCGTGATTGTACTACAAGTGTTAAAATGCATAAAATTTTTGTCATTTTCTTCTTTAATACATGTTAAATACCAGCCGGTACGGGGTAACATTGGCACATCATATAAATAGCAGTAACAGGTTAAGTTTTACTACTCTGAAGTCAGTAAAGACTGGTTCAGACACGTCCAGTAGTTTAGTCGATTAGCAAATAATTTAATCATTTTTCGTGTGTGGATATTAAAATTTAGTCGAGTAGCTTAGTAAAACAATCGTAAATTAATAAATTACTCGCTACTCGACTAAATTACTGGACCTGTCGGTTCCAACCTTTAGATACATTGACACTTAAATTTGTTTATTTTATTTTATTTTTTACATCTTAACAAAAAAATCTAATCGTCATCCAGACAGACTGGACATTCATAAGAAATTGTTTCGGTTCCTCGATTACAAGTACCTCTACTTATATTATATTTTTTACTAGCTTGCTGTTGAGACATTCCAGTTCTAACATCAGCTAAAGCTTTATCAAGATCGGAATCTATAAATGCTTTATACTTCCTCTTCCCGGTAGTCGCTGTATAAGTTCTAGGCATTATTGCGATCTAATGTTATTAATAATATAATGTATACAAAGTTATCTATTTGACAGGCGATTATTGGCTATCTAACCGCAAACGTTGAAACAATTGAATACCTAAAATCTCGATCTCGAATGCGACTTTATATGTTCATGCGTATAGGTGCCAATGTAGCCCCGGCATGTGCCAATGTTATCCCCTTCTGCCAATGTTCCCCCATTTTACGGTATGTATTCATTTTGTGGTAATAGCCCAGAATTTTAGTATTTAGAGCACGTAAGTAAATGTTGTCTTAGCACTTTTATTTCAATTAACCGCCATTAGGAACCGTTTGAATTTTTGTTTCTTTGTCGAAAACGAATCAGTACACATTGGTTTATTATTATGTGTACGCATTTTAGTGATTTGATGTTTAGTTTCTGGTTTGCTGAGATAAAACGCAAAAATTCGACCTCGGAGTAAATTGTAACATGTTACTATACTTACTCCGCTCCAAATGGTGATAAAGCAAGCTATTTGCTGACACACCGGAAAAAGATGCTCTAGACGAACAACAGAACAATCGAGAATCCAAAAAATAGAAAAAAAGTATGAAGGCAAAAGTAAAGATAGCACAGAAGAAGATTTTGATAGAATCAGATGAATAAGCAATGATTGCTTAACTCATGTATATCAAATGTTTAATAATGATCTGTGTTTTCATTTATATTTTTTAGAAATGTTTATTTGTGTTCATATTTGTATTTAAATAAGTAAAACAGATGTGTTACAATTTACCCCGGACTGGGGCAGATTGTAACAAAGGTTCAGATTTGTTTAAGATGAAGCTAGATGTCTAAGTGTCCAAAATTTTGTCACGTACTTTCACGCAATTAGTTCTCCACATATGTAAGTAGTAAATCACGCAAATTATTTCCTGATTGAGGAAAACACTTTCGAGAAAAAATTGTGAAAACTTTTTTTGTTACAATCTGCCCCGGTCTCCCCTATCGAATATCGATCGACGTATTCCTGTACCAATATTTCTCCATTATATTCCAATAATCTTCCCCAACCGCTACATATTTAATTCTATCAATTCAGCACACTTTAAATAGTAAATCGAACTACATTAAACTGAAATACCTTTTACACTTTTACGCCAACATATTCGCAACTATAGGAAAACAGAGGCTGAATTATTTCTGCCAATTTACGAAGCTAAAAAGCAAAATACGTTTGGACGTTCATCGGTAATGTACGACCCGCCCCGTTAAGAGGAAGCTCGAGTAGCTGAGAAAACCGCCTGTACGTCGTTGATCCCAGATTTCACTATGAAACAAATATGAACTGGTTGTCGTGGTACCAGAGGAGCTAATTTGGGTAATGGGGGGGGGGGGGGGGGCGAGTTGCCCTGGGGAAGTCAACGAACTGTTGACTGGTTTCATTAAGAAACTGCCACTCAAAGTTGGTCCCATCAAAGGGCCGCCAAAAGAAGAAGGTAAGACAAAAGAGCGGATATGTTATTTTGAAATCTGGCGCCAAAATACCAACTATGGATACGATTTTTCTGAATTTTCTAACCATCTGCGAGATTTTTATAGTCTTTTCGCGGAACTTTGAATTTTTTTAATAACTTGATTTTGAGAGGTCGAGTAAGTAACATGTAAGAGTTCAAAGGGTTTAAGGAGTTCAGAAATCAAAATACTAATGGGGAATTATTTAATATAGGAGTTTTTCAATTTAATGATAACTGCTGAATGTTTAAGCTCTATATGGATCGAAGTTTCGATTAATTTCAATTAAATATTCCCATGAGCGTAGAAGTTCCAATGTGGCAAATCAAACATGGATCAGACTTGGATAGTTCGGAAATTTAAGTGGCTCGACTTAAATTATAAATCCCGACGAATATAGGAGGCCTAGTAAGTCAGATCAAAAGTGGAAAATATTCCAATCGATCAACAGATAAATGTTCGAAATGTTCTAATAAATTGCAGGTTCTGAACAATTCTAAAGTTCAAATCCCATTTACCTTCAGTACCTTCATCACAAGATTTCGACCCCTTATGATTCATGAAATCACAAGATTTCATCCCCTACGATAGACCAATTTAATATCATACGCCTAATCGAATTCTTCGTTTGAAACTATTCCTGGGCAAAAAGATTGCAAGTTGGGGATACCAATAACAATCTCTGATGATCTCTAGAATCCTAGATATTAACTTGGAAGGTCCAACCCTTAACCTCACAATTCCTGTCACCGGAATTAATTAATTACCAACAAGCAAATAAAAGCTTCAGACCCTCCACCAATAATTAATTAAAATTAAAAACACTGTCGTCTACATCACCAAATTAAAACCCTCCACAGACACAGGAGTACCATAATCCTATTACAACCCCAGAGAATGCCACAATCCTTAACCCTTCGAGTGGTTGCAGTGTTAAGCGGCTTTATCTACCTTCTTTATTAACTTCAAACTATCCGAAATTGAAAATCATGCACGAACTAATTTCGTTAAATGGGCGAGGGGTGGTACTATGGGAAATCGTGCTCGTCGTCGTTCTGGATAAGAATTCCAGTTTCTTTCGGCTAACAGAGGAAACCTCGAGTCAATCATTCTCACAAGGGAGGACGCTCGAACCGACTCGCTGGATCCTCTGAAATAGGATGTACAGAGGCGCCCATTAACGACCAGTTTGTGTACTCCAGCAGCGTTGGAGAGCGCTCATCCTACTTCATCTTCCGGTAAGGAGCTGACCTCGCCAAGCACAAGTCCCCCATTGTCTCTGGAATCAAGTGCATCCTCGCTGGGGGTGGGAAAAGAAGCAAGTGGATAATTCTATATGAACGTGTCTGTTTCGCGTTCTCACCTTCTTCACTGGCGGTATCCTAACGAATTTTCTTGTCTTCTTTCACCTCTTGCGGGCTGAAGGTAACCAGAGTAACATAGGAAGTTGGCATTAAGGTAATTAAGACTTCGCTGAGAAACATTAACCGCTATTGTTGATGGTTTCTTGTGGTAATTAAAGAACGGGGTTTTGTTGGGGATCGTTATGGCGAGGAGTTTCGGGTAAAGAAGGAATTAATTTGAATATCCCTTGTCACGTCACTCACAAATTTCTTATTCTTATGGAAGTTTCGAAATGGTCGGAGGATCTCTTGTCGGAGGGTGAATCGAATATTACTAATAGCACTTCTATTGGCGTTAGGACGTTATAATTGTATAAATTTAAATTTCTACACACCAAGTGATTTTCAGAATTTGTACGAATGAGCCTCTGATTATTTTGAACAGTACACTAAACACTCAAATAATTGCATTTAATCTACAAAAGTGATTAGCATTTTTGTCACTTTAAAGGCACCTAATAGAAATATTTAAAAGCTTGGGTTTATACATAAATTTCACTGCCAAGTGCTTACTGTACATGTATATAAAGAATTATTATTATTATTATTATTATTATTATCATTACGATTTTATTACTCATTATGTGGAAGATATAATCATTCTATACCTAATTCCTTCCGGAAAAGGAAGTACCTATACAGTAGCACGTGTTCTTCAAATACCGGATACCCGCGCGACAATTGTGATTGAGTGTGATCGATGGACACAGGTGATTCGATTTATATAAAACACGCAAATCGGAGTTACCAAGATTGAATTTAAAAATTAATGGAATAGAACGATGCCAGATCGATCTGAATATAAATGAACTGTTCAGGCATGGGAAAAATTATGAAAACGTAACCTACTTGTGAGCCAGATTGTAAAAACAACTTTAAAATACATATGATTGATTAGGGTAGAGTGGGGCTAAAAGTCCGGCGGGTAAAAAGTGCAGAATTGTATATCTCTGTTCCTAAACAATGTATCGAGTTTCGCAGTATACTATGTAAAAAGCGAGAAGAAACGGAGGTAACCACAGAGTCGCCAGTCGTTCGTTCGGATTACACGACGCCTTTAGTATTATACGTGTCAAAAAGTGAAATAAATACGTCGTCTTTATTGTTTTCTACGAAGTAATCCAAAGTTTATCAGCGTATCAGGTAAGTACGTTAAGATTCTATGTTCCTTTAGTAATGTGTACATGATATTGTTTATTTGTAAATGATAATATTTTCTACCGTAAATATCGCATAAACTATAGAGGTACCATTGGGGCAAAAAGTCCCTCAGACTGAAACTATATATATTATATTATTTGTTTGCATAATAAGATGGCCAAAGTATAAAGAAATGATGCCAAAGTTTTTAAATACTGTTTTTGTCTTAGTTGGGCGATTTTTTTTTAGTTTTCAGTTCAAAGTGAGACTCTGACTTATATTTTTATTTTTTGTTAAAGAAGTCATGCTTTCTTTCAATATTGTGTACCAAAATGAATTGGTTTAATAAATATTTGTTGATTTGAATAGAGTTCTTTACTTATTTAGTTTAATATTACACGAAAAGACATTAGGGATTGTCTATCCTATGCAATGGACTTCTTGCCCCACGCACGGGGCATTGACGAACATTTTGTGGTATAACTCAACAAAAAATAACAGTATCACCAAACGAACTTCGTGAACATAAAGCCTGATAGTTATAGTTTATACAAAATAACACCAGATATCTCTAGATTGTTAGTACTAAATTTTACATAAGTTTATACGAAAAACCGGACTATTAGCCCCACCCTACCCTACAGATGACTCTGCAATCTTCTGCACCGACTGAATTCAACGATGCAAAAATCTGTAGAAAACAGATCGACAGTTACTTAGGTACTGAATCCAGAGCCTTTCAAGCACTAGCAACGAAAGATATCCCATGGTATAAATGATTTCATGAATATTAAAATCTGAAGAAAAGAAAAGGTCAGAGAAGATATCACCCGATTGAATCCTAATTACACATAATTTTATCTTCGAAGGAAATTAATTGTCGGTGCAATTTTTTCAACCACCTAGCGAAAGCGTATTAAAAAAAACAAATTTCATTGTATGCCTTTAGTAAAATTCTAGTTTACTAAATGGCACAACTAACTCCATATCTACTGAATACTGTAAAAATTAATTTACACGTTTTACCAAAGAAAAAGCTGCACCACGAGAAACCACGAAGAAATATGTATAATCAGAAAGATTAGACTCTAATTTCGTTTAAAATAATTAACCATCACACTAAACTGTCTATAAAAAATTTCCAACATATATACCAAATAAGTTTTCATTGTAATGATTTTTGTAAAAACCTCTTTCTTTATTCTAGTAACAAAATGCCTGCAGTCATGCGCGATAAAATACTTTCGTCGAAGTAACAAATAATTATCGTCCAAACCACCCACCCGTAGAAAATCTATTTATTTTGTTCATTGAAACTGACGTACTGGATAGGTTTCAGCGGTATTTGAACCGTGCCCACGTCCCACCCCCTCAGACCTCGCCCTTTGCCACGGGGGATACATCAAAGCGATCCGTGACAGGTAGCGAGCGAAAGATCGAAAGCCCCGCGATCGGGCGTATATAAATTTTCCACGAACCCGAGGGTCGTCTCACAAAGGCGGAAAAAAAAGAGAGAGAAATCAAGTCTTCCGAATCAGGCACGCGACGGGGTGAGCTACATCACGACCACGGAACACTCGATACTCGCACGCGAGCGGACCCTTCTGCACGTGTAATCCAATTTCCGCGTTTCACACGACACGAAAATTACGAAATCCTGAGGGGGATGCAAATAATCAACCCCGTGGTAGTCAACGAAGCGAAGCTCGAAATATTCTTTCAAATACCTTTTGTTTTGTAGCAAATATGTTATTTGGTAGGTTGAGTGCTGTGGAAGTTATGCGGTGTTCGAGATAGGACATCGATTTATTAAGGATTCAATTAAGAGAAATAAGGAGGATAAAAAGATACCACGTTTTTGGTCAGTTACTTGGATAGATCGATACAAGGTGTCATTCAGGGGATTTATTAGCTTTGAGGTTTTTATATTTTCAATAGATTCAAGCTTCTGTATACTACACGCACACTTCTGTCCGTAAATCGCTGGATACTTGTTGTTTCGAGTAAAGTGATTATGGGAACGTGGATACAAGTTTGTGAAGTGAGATTATTATTTCAATTTGCTATATTTTCTTAGTTTACTTATTGCATACTTCAATGGTCTGTACGAACCCTTTAAAAGAATTAGAAAACAACAGCGAAGTGGAAATTATGTCACAGTCATCCGAACTTGACCCACTCGAGAAGTTGTGAGATAAAGTAGATAGAAAAATAAGAAAAACATGCCCAACATCGGAGGAGTTGTGGAAAAGATTAGAAGAAGGTTGGAAGCATGAAAAACATTTATCGAAAGGATGCTTAGTTCAAGCGATCATAGCCAAAAAAAGTTGGATACATTGATAAAAATAGAATATAAGATTATTTACTAACATTTGAGTAAGTCTTTTAACATAAAAATTGAAATATATATTCTCTACAATGTAAACATTTGATATGTGTTCAATTTATGTTGTAATGTACCTACATCTTCACTAATTGTAAGTAGCCAATCACTCACTGAAGATTGTGTATACTCCATCTTATCTGTTTATTTCAGATTGATTTCGACAAATATTCTACGAAATCCACAGTGCGGTTACTCGATAACAAATCATGGACAATAGATCCCTCTATTGAAGCTTCCACGACAGGAAACGAAATTGAAAAAAATCAAAACGGTATTTCAAAATCAATTTCATTAACCGGGCATATAACAGCAGCAGACTTTATGCTAGATGAGAAAGTAATTGTCCACTAAAATGAATGTTTCGTTCAGACGCGGCAATTTCGTCGCTTTTGTGCAAAGGGGCATACTGGCGAATTAAATCGTCGGGGAAAAAAATTCAATTTAAACGTCGCACCAATTTCAAGGCACCTCGAACTGTCCTTCTGCTCGTGGAAATAACGTGGCTTGGGCTGCATCAAAATAAATTCGTCGACGACACCCGCCGTATGGAAAACCGAGAAGAACGTGAGCCAATAGCCTGGGCGTATAAATTTTGCACGGAAGCGGAAGAGGCGGAACACTGGCAAGAAAATCAAATCCCCAAAGTCCTCGTGAATTATTCCCGAGTTTCTGCGTAGCCGCCGCCAGAACGCTATAAATGATTCCCCGCATACTCGATACAAGATTGAAAAGAGATGGCGTCTGTATCTCACAAGTGGATTTGGAATTTTTCACGGAAGAGAGAGAAAAGGGAACGCTGTCCCCTGGACGCGACACTAGAGGCGCTCTCCTTTGAAAATCTTCGCCCAGACAGAACTTCAATACCCGAGGGATCTTCAAACGCTTCCGCTATTCATTTCCATGAAATGAAGGAACGTCGTTCTTCGAATTACGCATCGATTCGGCGCCTCTCCGTCGTTAAAACTTTTCCTTCGGTTTATTTTTCTAGCGAGAGTATTATACTCTCTGTTTCTGTTGGATAATGCATAAAATCTGTTTCAGGACGAAACGAACGTTTCTAAAGGAAAAGTGTGAAGTAAAAATATTTTCTGTTCCTGAGTTCCATTTGTTGCCCTGGGTATTTTCCAAGTTATTATAATAATGAAGACATATTTATAGTGGGGAAAAAATGTTGAAAGTGAACAAATTTTTTCATAAAAATTCCACGTCTCAAAAGTGTCATCCCTTTGCGTACAATGACCCCCTATATCCATTCGGTCAATGCATGGAGTGCGGACAACGCCGATACGCGTTCAGTGACTACTGTGCGCAAATGAGGCTGGAGGATTTCCGCACGCGCCGTATGTCAGTCGTTTCAATCTACGTGCCCAAAGGGTTAAGAGTTGTTCGAGCTTTTTAAACGAATTGATATGCATTCTTTTCACACAATTATTATTGGATAAATTTCTATACCTTTTGAATAGTTTGACGAGATATTTAGGTGGCAACAGCCACCCGAGAAATTTCTGCAGATTTTACTGCTCCCTTCGAGTTCCCTCTGTCTCGAAATAATATATTGTATTCTCTGTTTGCGCCCGAGCAAGGGAACGCATGAATAAAGAAACGAGGCGAGGGGGAATGGAAGAAAAAGGCATGAAAAGAAGGGAAAGGAGGCGGCGGAGTTTGAAACCAATATTCTGAACACCGCGGAGAGAATCACTTTGTAGCCACTGCTTTCCCAAACGACTAGGAAAAGCATCGATATTCGCACGCCGGTCGGCACCTCCCGATAAATTGCTCCTTTTTCCACCCGGTCTACGGCCAAACGTGAACTTCAATACCTTCTTCCCTCCCTGCGATGAAAAGTTTCGCAAACTTTGATCTTTCACGGGTGAATCGTTTACCCGCCAAACAGAGTGTATACTTCGTCAGATTTCGCGTTACACGCCGCTGGGCAATGAGAAACCTTATCGAGGGGATAGAAATTTAAATATAAATTCCAATGGAATCGAATTTACATGTAATAACCGAAATTGATAGTTGGACGGTAGGAAGACGGACATTTCCAAGGTTTCTGACACTGAAGATCGCGATGGGTGAATTTAAGTTGCGAACGAATTGAATTTGTGGAGAATAGGTGGAGAATTTATGTTACCCAATTTCGGAGCAAGGTATTGGAACGAGTAGAGTGAATTAGAGGATTGATACAGTGCTAGGAGTGAATGAAGTATTTGATGCATAATAGAGTGCTCTAAAAGATTCTGCAAATCCGTTGCACCTCATTGTTCGAGCTTAATTCAGCTGCAATTCTCAGGGAGGCAGTTTCAATTCAATTTTAGTTCAATGCAAATTTCAAACTTAGCTTTAGTTTCATTGTACTCCATAGCAGAGTCAATTTACTACCAGCTTGAATTTTTCATATGTTTTAATAGGACTTAGTGAACTTGCAGCGAAAATTTTTAGATTCTGTAATACTAAAGTCCCAAATTTTATTTTTTTTATCATAGTGTAGCATGCAGAAAATGAGCTTTGAGAAACCCTGATCATCGAGACGTTTTTCGAACACGCTTGTAGGCCGCCCGTGAGGAGAGACGTGCGGGCGCGGAAGCCGCGGCTTGCGAGACTCGCGCTTAACGACGCGTCTGTTGATTTCTGCGGCCGCGGATAGCAACGATTGGGTATAAATTAGAGCTATTCTTTTGGCCCGGGTACTCGGGTACCCGGTGAGACCCCGGGTAGACAAAAATTACCCGGGTACCCGTAGAATACCCGACTACCCGGGTAAATGATCATCGATTTGACAGCCGATCGTCTTTCGACTTCCGATCATTTTCGGCTAACCTCAGTAATGAACGGAATAAACGTCAAGCAATTGAATGTGTGTGTGCACGTTAAGATTATGAATATTATGATAAAATGTTTAATTGCTTGAAGTTTATTCCGTTCATTACTGATGTTAGCCGAAAATGATCGAAAGTCGAAAGACGATCGGCTGTCAAATCGAAATTCTCAACTATCTCATCACATCTAATTTACTCGGGTATCTCATGGATACCCGGGTAATTTTTGTCTACCCGGGTAATTTTTGTCTACCCGGGTAGCCGGGTAATTTTTGTTTACCCGGGTAGTCGGGTATCTCACGGGTACCCGGCGGGTCGGGTAGTAAGAGCTCTAGTATAAATTAGAGGCCCGCAAAGGCATTTTTCTTCTTAGCTGATCTGAGAGAGAGGACGAGGTACTTACACACACGGCCGCTCTCGGACAGCTTAGGGACTCCGGCAGGAGAGTTCGGCGATAATACCTGGACGCCTGCTGGAGGGTTTCGCACTAGAGTCTGTTCCTGGACGCTCGACCGATGTGGAGAGTACGGCGATAATACCTGGACGCCCATCGGTCGAGAGAGTACAGAGCATCTCATTAGAAAGAGGAGAGTACGGGAGACTATTCCTGGACGCCCGTTCGGTATGGAGAGTTCGGCGATAATACCTGGACGCCAACCGAACGGGAGAGTACAGAGTAACTCCTGGACGCCTCGTTAAATAGAGAGGAGAGTACGGGAGAATATTCCTGGACGCCCGTTCAGTATGGAGAGTTCGGCGACAATACCTGGACGCCAACTGAACGGGAGAGTACAGAGTAACTCCTGGACGCCTCAGTAGAGTAGAGTCACGATAGTACAAAGCCCCTTTCTTATTTACCCGATCGTTGAGAGAGGAGAGTACGGTAGAATATTCCTGGACGCCCGTTCGGTATGGAGAATTCGGCGATAATACCTGGACGCCAACCGAACGGGAGAGTACAGAGTAACTCCTGGACGCCTCATTAGCATAAAGCCAAGTGCCGTCTGCACAATAGAATTCTGAAATTGTAAAACTCAACGAGACATAAAGTCTGTCTTTCGAAATTTGTAGCCCCGTCCTACCAAACCATGTATTCCTTCCTGATCCGAATAAATTTTGTCTGTACAGAATATATCCTTGTTCCTGACAATCCTAAAGGCTACAATAGTACTTTTAGATTTGCTCGCGAGAACTATGTAGAAATACCGTTGTGCCTCTTGCAGTGAGCTCAAACACGTTTAACTCCTAAACTTTATACATAATTTTAAGCACACCTTAGTATTTCAAAACCCTCGCAGTGCTCCCGAACTTATGAAAGCTCCCTTTCTCATAAGCATTCAAATTACACCAAGCGTCCAACTTTTTCACTGAAAGAAGAAAGGTACCCTGAATTCAGTGTCAAAATCAAAATAAGACAAAAAGAAGCTGAAACCTGAAACTATGAAGATATGAACTCCTCAAGACACTTAGGTCCACACTCTCGGCATTACTACACCACGGTAAATTTTCCCTCGAGTTTTCCTAAAGAGTTCTGTTACTCGCGGACCCATTTCGCATCTTCTCCTCCCGAGTATAAAGCGTGTCTCATATTTAAAATACACGTTGTCGCTTGCAATTAGTTGAAACACCGAGTGTCTCCCTACATCGTAACAGTGTCGCCCATTCCCACCCTGGTGTCTTCCGCGTGGCCGACACCGGAACTATGCAGCAGCAGAAATGGAAAGCGAGGGGGGAAGAAGGTTACACGGTAAACGGAAAAGTGCAAAGCCGCAAGGTGAACGTTACAAAAGGCTAGTTACTTTGTACCAAAAGCCTCCCTCTATCTGCCCGGGCAGCGGCGGATGGGAAGAATCGATATTCGCGCGCGGGTCGATATTCTCGCGGCAAGGCCACACCACGACCCTTCTGCATTATTGATGCTTGATGGACGGCTTTTATGGAATGGGGTGTCTCGGTGTTTGCGGGTCACCAAGCCTAGCGTGCTGCCTCGTGTCACAATAATTCCCTCCCTGCGCATGGCCCTCGTTTCCAACGATGACATGTGCACCGTAAACGAGGAGAGATGTATCTAATCAAAACATTAGTCAACTACCAACTGGCTTCTCTTCTCTCGCTCTTTTCCTCCCCCCTTTGGGCTGCAGCTATCGCGCGCATCTTCGAAATCCGTTATCCCCGCCGTGAAGCTTTATAGACGGAGAATGTAATTGAATTGATTAACGTGTCGTGTTCAAATTCAATCATGCTTTACTGTGGTTCTGTTTCATTTTCTTTGATCAGTCGTATTTAATAGAATTGTCCGCCAAATTTCACTTGGCTATATTACGAATGACGGAAGTAGGTATGTGACGTATTGTTACAGCGAAATTTTTCCGTGACGCAGGTCTATCTTTCGCGGTCGAAGAATGAGGTGAGGTAATTGCGGCGATCGTTGCGCGTTAATAAACGTCGATGAAGGTTTGATTAAGAAATCTGGCGGACACTTGGAAAGCATTCCCACTGAATAGTAATTTGTAGATTATTTTTGGAATATCGCCTTACGTTGTATTATTTATTCCACGTGGCGCGAGTAATGAATGCAGAATTATTTATTTTGAACGGCAGGCATCCTGGTTCTCGCGATGCCGATCGAAATAAACCAATTTTCACGGTTTGGCTCACGGTTTGCTGCAGCGTTTTGGTTTAATGTTCGCACTGTTCAAAATCTGTCAATTTTTATGCACACTCGGATAGAACATCCTATAGAATGAAATAAGCACCGCTGTCCATGCCGAACGAACATGATTTATTGGATGATTGAATGTTGAATATGGACAGTTTTATAGTCGTACCTAAGACACATCGATTACTTCCCCTGTCCTGCAGATTCTCGATTACCAGGAAGCAATTGCGTTTACTCTGCGTACAGCTGTATAAAAAAATGTCCATGAGAAAAAGTGGGATTTCGAACTGAAAATTCAAATTGCTTTAAAATCCATTTAATCCTACGCATCGCTCATAATTTTAATTGTATTCAGTTTCTAAATGATTACTATGACTACTAATTGAAACTGCACACTGTATTGAATAAAACTACTTAGAGTATAACGTACAGTGAAATATTTTTACATGTCCACTAGAGTTTGTTGGTTTTTAAAACCCGGGTTTAAAAACCGGTTTTTTTATAAATTTGTAAAATTCGAAAACCGGTTTTTACATTTAAAAACACCGATTTTATGTACTAGAATTAATATGTAAAAATTAATTAATTATTTAATTAAAAACGTTAACATTTTGACTTGAAATCGCTTCGCACAGAAGCATATTGTAGTAAGTAACAGTTTACTGTAAAACTAATCTTCATGAGTTCATATTTTCGGAAGAAAAATACTTTTGTACGGATTTTAGTTATTTTAGTTTTTTCCATTTGGTTTTGAATGCAGTATATTTTCTTGTGTTATATTTTTGTGGATCTATATATATTAGATGAACTCAAAAATTGTGCGGATTTGTACGGATTATAGTTATTTTTTTTTATTTTTTTTGGTTTTGTATAGATAGATTATTATATTTTATTTTGTTATACGTTTGTAATTCAATATATAATAAAAGAACTGAACATTTGTAAAATAAGTATAAATATTTATTTGCTATTTCAAATATATTTTTTGGTGAAAATGCGAAAACCGTTAAACCGGTTTTTTTGGGAATAGTGGAATTCGAAAACCGGTTTTTTCAAAACTCGGTTTTTGTATAAACCCTAATGTCCACATAACAAGCTGTACGTGTTATATTTGTATCACTGATCTATTGTGGGCAACCCCCAATTTGAGGGATGTAAATTTAAAGATTCATTGTTCGATTAAGGAGCTGAAAAGAAGAAGAGAGGAGAGTGGGGATAAGGCACGAGGGAGATTAAAATAAAAATAGGAATAGGAATAGGAGGAGAGGAAAGGAGAAGGGTAGATAGATTTAGATATAAGGTAGGGTAGTAAATAGAAAAATGGCAACAGTGACTGGGGGGTAGCAAATGAGGTAGGTTAAAGTACAGAATAATAAGTGTAGCGTAGAGTTAAATTAACAATAGCAAACAATGTAGGTACATATGACAGAGAAAAAGAAGATTGTAACAACCCATAAGGGTTTTAATAAAATTGTTTTATATGATTTAAAGATTCATTACTTTCTAATGCAACTGTCTTATCTCCATTATCGTTCACAGCTTCAACTGTCTTTTGACCACTAGCTGTAGTCTATGTCGAATAGTTCTACAAGATGATCGTAGTAAGCGTTAAAAGGCTCGGTTGGATTTCGAAAACCAGATCGCAGATCGACGTGTTAATACCATTTAGAAGCGAGCACGAACTGCACACCCCCGCACTTCCAATGTCGGACGTAAACGAGCTCAAAGCGAATTCTTCATGGACGATATTGGAATCTCGCAAGCCTATCGTGTTTTCCAGCGAGGCAATCACAGGAACGAAGGAACGCTAGGGTTCTAATCGATACTACCCCCTAGTAGCTCGGTTTTTCATCGCTTTGCGAACAACAAACGCATTATACGCGCTCGTGTTAAATCAACGGCGAACAGAATGGCTCGGCCGTTTCCATTTGTTGCTCCCCTCTTGTCCCTCCGCTCGCTCGCCATGATCGAGTTCTCGCGGCTCCTTTTATTGCGAGCACGGTATGACTTGGCGAAACTGTCCGTACAGTCGTTAACATTATTTACCTCTGGTAAGCAAAATTGCTGTTATATGGACTGGGAATATTGCTCGCACTGATGGAACGGGTGGGAAATGAATTTTAATTTAGTTGGTTATTGGGGTTGCTTTGTAGAAACTTGGTGGATCCTCAGTAATCATTTTAATGTATTTTGATATTAGGATTGCTTTTTAGAAGCTAGATGGATCCGTACAATTCTATGTAACTAACTTCAATGAAGATTAATATATTTCATCATAGGTAATTCCACCTTCGATTAAAACATATGCATTTCTACTTATCACCATCGAGAAGAAATTGCATCAGGAGAAATAAGATTGTCGATAGAATAGTTGCCAGAAATCTTCAACGAGAGCGAAAGTTATTCCAAATACCTACGGGCACTTGTCCACGACCAAACAATGCTGACGATAAAAAAGAAACTAATTCGCTTAATATTTCGCTGCTTCGCAGTGGCCATTGGATTGCTTTCACAGGAAATTTAATTCCGTCTGAAAAATTCGCCTGAAAGGCAGCAAGCCTCTAAATGTTCTACACGCCGGACGTCGTGGCAGTATTTTTTAATTACGGCTACAGCCGCTGCTTGAAAGGCAGAAAATTCAATTCAGAACGGAGGCAGGAACTTAAAGTTTCCGCCGCTGAACCATTCACCCCCACCCTGTCCCCGAGCTTCTAGTTAATAACGAACTTAACAGATATTACCTTCCGACATTTTTCTCCGTATTAACTAATAAGCTTTTAATTTTTAATCAATTCGCGTCACTTTCCGTGCAACATTTCCAGCGCCACTTTGAGCCGACGCTAACGAGACTTGAAGATGCTCTCGCATGAAAAATAATTTATTAAAGCCGGCTGCACTCGTAACTGCGTACTTGTACAAATTTATTGAACAACTATACCTGACGGCCATATAGCCTCCTCACGGCACAAGTATACTTGAACAGTGTCAGTGCACGCTTGAACCATGTCGTCGACGGCCGACGACGACGTGCTCGCTTTAGCTGCTTTCGTTTTAGTTTCGACGGAGAAGAAGCAACGTAATAAACGTAGCTTGTGGCGTAAAGACTGGCTAAAGAGAGGGTAAAGCTATTCACACACTGATCTACTAAACGGACTAATAATTTATCCCCGCGATTGGCGTAACTACTTGCGAATGGATAAAGAAGCGTACTTGAAACTTTTATCACTCGCCACCCCTTTGATTGAAAGGAAGGACACAATCGTGAGAAAGGCTATAACTACCACAGTCGACATGAAAGACTGCTTCCGACTTGCACAAGTCAAATATACAGTTCAGATTGTTTAGAAGTTCAAACGTTCTCATGTCGCTTGATCAAAATACTTTTGCAATATTATCGTGCACACGTTCGTGTGTAGGTAAGGTAATTAGAGAGAAGATGCCACGCAACCATAACTCAGAGTTTATCCGGTAGATGTTAGCAAAGCCGTATCTACGAGTTCTTTTGCTGTGTCAGTTGCTGAAGGAGATCACTTGGCATTTATTTTAACGTACAGCATAATACGTGTTTTCAAGAAGATTGCGCTGCAGCGACCGTAAAAATTTTGCTGCTGCTTGATATTTTGTGCTGTAATAGAAAAGAGAAAGTGTTATCAACAGCGGCGGGCTGTTAGCTGGAAAGAAGATAACAATATAGGGGTAAGATGCCAAATCGTGTATGATAAGAATTGGTGTTTTTATGGGTTAATATTTAGCTTTTGTTAATTTAATAGTGTTCGTTTCATAGTATTATATCATTTAGATAACAAATAAAGTTTGTTGATTTGATAGAAATATATACCGTAAACTGGGGTGACTTTGCCCACTTTTGAACTTCTAATAACTTTTTTAGCACTCCTAGTGCATTAAATTTTTTTTTGCAAAATACTATTATACGGTTGATGGCCAGGGTTGCCACCTTATCACCATATAAATCCCGGAGTGACGCACATTCCAACCCGGAGATTCGAATATAAACCCGGAGATGGAAAAAGCGAAAGAAAAGTTTTGTCCTCGAATATCCAGAAAACAGATGTGCGATTCTTTTAAGCTCAAACAATTCAGAATTTAAAAGTATCTGTTTTTTTAATTAATAACTATTATTGTATATAAAATTGATACCACAGTATAATACCACAATTTCTTATTATCTCACTTTTTCTACAACCCGGAGATTTTTCAGTAAAACCGGAGCCCGGAGATTTGCTTCAAAACCCGGAGTCTCCGGGCCAAAACCGGAGAGGTGGCAACCCTGTTGATGGCGCGTAGATTTAAATAGGCTTTTAAAAAAAATTCTATACTTAAACGTACGCTTTTAAAATTCCAAAAACATGGTGGGCAAAGTTACCCGCTCAGTTGGGGTGACTTTGCCCACGTCAAATTTTACAGTGAAAACATGCCTAAAACTCATTATTGAGTTATGATTGAGCAATCGTTCTTATTCTAATGGATACATAAGACTAGTATTATCAAAACATATGTTCTTTAAAAAAAATTTATTTAAAAAAAGCCGAAATGTCGTCGCAGAATGTATGTTGGTTTCTAATATTTGGGTCACATCAAATATTTAGCATTGTGTAACAATTTTTTACCAGATTTTAAGGCTTATTTTCTCTTATAGGGGTGCTGTAGGAAAATAAGTGGCATTGAGTTACCTACTAGATAAAATAATATGTTTATTCGATTTCGTTCGTCGCTAGTCGATCGCTCGCTCTCGTGGAACTGCCGGGCCACGCTTGGCTCCTCCACGCCGGAATCACCCGCGGCTCTCTCAAGGGCGAGGAGAGGTCGCGCTTCGCGAGCGTTTGTTGTGGTCCGAGCTGTCCACGAACCCGCTACATTGTGTTTTGCTCGCAACATCTCTCAACAGTACAAAGTTCGGAGATCACAAAATTCACTTGGAAAAAACATTTTGTTTGTATAATTTTTTACTCTGACTGAATAATCACCATATGATTCAAGTCGCTATTGTTTTCTTTGTTAGACCTTGGAGAAATTATTGCTATCGATTACAAAACACCATATGTTCTAATTACTTCACAATAAAATAAAATAAAGTTTTTCCGAAAGGTGGGCAATGTCACCCCGGCGGGCAAAGTCACCCCAGTTTACGGTATATTAAATTTTTTATATATTTAATACGAAACTTTCGGCATCTTCCCTCCAATTACCTTACTTGTGCAATAAATTTCTGCATGTATACCTCATAAGTATGCAGTCACGTGTGTAGCCGGCTTAAGGAAGGAAGAAGAGATTTCGCTTAAAAACCGTCAAATTGCGAATTAACATTAATGTAACTTAATTCTCGTGGTATCTGAGAGAAACAGTACTTTCTGACTGGGGAATGCTTGTTACCAGCTTTGCGTTTAACGTGAAGTGGCGACATGACCGGTGATATGGAATCTGACATAAAATTTGCTGAAGTAAAATATACTACGCCGTAAACCGTTGCGCTGTTTCCTATAAATTCTAGTATGCTATAAAGTGCAACGCCCGGTCACTGTAAACTTCCAACTGTCGGCGGTTGTACTTAAAATAATGGCGCAGTATGGTGGCGCTATATCTCGCGGATGCAGAATGTTCCTACGTCATTCGAACAACAAATTATTTGATACCGCCGGAGAGGAAGATATTGTGGGAACAAGCAACATAACGAACAAGAATGAAAGAGTGGACCTAAGTGTTTGAACCTGTACGTAAAAAGTTTCATATAGTTTTATTATCACTGAGTTTAGTATACGTTATTCGTTCAGAAGTGACTGCCACTAAACTTATCTTGTTACGTTTACAATACTATCATTTCTTCCCACTTTCTTAACCCGTTGAACCCTACGGACGCACATATGCGTTCGTTCAGTGCACACAGAGTGTGCGGGGAACGCCCAAGGGCGTTCAGCGGCTACGGCTAAAAGGTACAAATGGAGCAGTTCCGCACGCGGTGTACGCTGAACGTTTACATTAGCACTCAAAGAAGTGAAGTAGCTTTATGGGGTTGTACCTAGTCAGGAGGCCGAAAAGAGGCGAATGTTCGTGATTTTTTTTTTGAAAAAGCGGAAGTATTTATTTTTACAGAACTTTTTATACTTAAAAGAACAACTTTTGGTAACTTTTTTTGCAGAAAAATATTTACGTTTCGCCTCCTTTCGGCCTCCTGACTAGGTATAACCACTTAAGTCAGCCCCGTTCAGGAGTTGCCGCGTAGAGCAACTGGCCAGACAGCCCGGGGCAAACACTTGCTGGCGGCGCGCAAGCCACGCCTCCCCGGGCAATACGGTACAGTTGCCTAGGATGAACAAGGACCGTCGCCTCCCTACGCATCTACGAGCCTGTACTCCCGCCACAACCATTCCTCCCCACTCCGCTCTAACGATAGCTGACGTCACTGCCCCGAGCTTTGCTCGCAGCGTTTGCCCCGGGCAAATGCGGCTGCCCATGCCCTGAAAACGGTAGCCTGACCGGCGCTGACTTAAGTAATTGTAACTATTTTAAAAGAATTTTCTCAGAAATCAGAAATTAGAAATTATCTTCTCTAATCAATGTATTATATTTCTCACTAATTTATCATCGATAATCTATTATTATTCTGTTCCCCTAACTGCCCCCACGTGTCCCTTCAATTTCTCTGATCCGCCAAATACCATAAAACCCACACCAACAGAAGTGCGATTTTTCAAACGAACCCTAGAACCTCTAAAGATGCCCCTAGACGGGGTGCATATACCTAATCTAGCACCAGGAAGTGCACTACACGAGTAGCTGGTCTCGAGCTAAGCACGCAAACTGGTCTAACAATTTGGCACAGAAGTGGCGCGGCCGAGTTTTTTCAGCTCGTCTTAAAGGCAGCCCAGAGCCTCCTGTTTTCGCTTGGCACCTTGAAAAGAAGTAGGTTACATGGGCTCAGATATAGTACAATGGGACGAGAGGGACGAAAAATAAGCCGCGAAGGTAAACGAGGAGGGAAAAACCGCCAACGTGCAGGCATCATATTCATATGTGCCGTTATAAAAGTGAGAAAATCGATATTAGTCGTTAGGCTAAACTAACCCGTCCTCCCCGCCTCCACTCTCCACCCGCGATCCATCCATTTTCTACCCGATACGCCACCCTGCTGTTGATTTCGTCCCGTTCCTTTGCCTCGCCACACGCGAAATGCCTCGATGCCCCTTCGCCTCGTAATGCTTAACGAGCGTCCTTCGCGGACTGCGCATGATACTGCTTCACCCCATCAAGTTTGTATTAAAATCCTTAGATTCTCATTCTCTTATTGCAAATGTTTTCTCAAAACAGTGAATGGTAAGCTTTCAAACTATTGACTTTGTTAACCCTTCGTGGTCACACGGGGTGTATCGCACCCCAGAATATGTATTTGCCAATGTTTCTGTAAATTTTCAGACCTTACTAATAAAATTTATAAATCTGGTGTACTTTAACCAAAAAAAGGAAAATACAAACTTCGACATATCAATATTTACATTTCTAGAAAAAGACTATTAAAGTATGATTGTCTCTCTATTATAACTCAAAAGTTAAAAGATTCAAAAATGCGAAAATGGTAACTGAAAAATGACACTAGGGTGCGTGAAGCCCATGTGACCAATTTGTGATTATAAGAAGGTGTGATAACGGAGGGTTAATAAACTCCTACATTTTCATATTTTCATAATTGTTGCTTGAGTAAAGCTTTATTAACAATTAATTAGAATCGCGTTATTTTTAAACGGCAGAGAAGTTTCTAAAAACATTTTTACTGTGATCGACGCAATTCTTGATCGATACACCTTTCTGGTTACCAACGATACCTTTTGTGAAAAAGAAAGTGGCCTCGAAAATGTGACACGGGTCGTTAGGATGTCCAGTGTGTTATTTACACTGTCAGGAGGGATATGTTTTGAGAGGACAACGTCGGCCATGTTGGGAAAATGTTCGTCCGATGTGATAATCATCGCGCGGTACCGGAAGCAGGGCAAGAGAACATCCGTCTGAGGTCGACGGTAATGATGGAGTAGGAAAGTCCTTCGAAGGGTAAAGCTCGCTCTAGATCGTGTGCACTGTGTATTGTGATTCGATCTTGTGTTTGTTGCACTCGTTGGGAACGTCGGCGCAACCGTGACTTCGTTTCGACGGCCGACTCTGAGCTCGTTACACTGATCACATTGATAACGACTAATGCGAAGGGTGGCGTGTTAATAAACGGCGGGGACGTTTCCTCAGGGTCAGTTGGACATGGCTACGTGGATGTTACAAGATATTTATTGTTCTTATCCCGGCGGAGCATTCAGAACGGAATATCTGTATCGCGGAGTCGTAGAGGTATGGCATTATGTATAAACGTAATTGGCGAAGACAAATGGGTAGTTTCGGTGGAGGATCTTGATAATGCACTGGCATGGCGATTGAATTATATTCTGCTAGGGTTAATTAGAGTGTACGGAAAATATAATTTCATGTGAGTTTTATTTTCCATTGCGTAACTCCCTTTTTAACGGGACTCTTGTGGCATTAGAATTAAGCTGAACTCAATAAATACTGTGCAGGTAGTATAAATAATTATCCATGAATGTAATTTCCTCTGTCAACCCGGGGTATTTTTTCTATCCTTCATCTTTCAACCCTTGGACGGTGGTGAGCTTGAACACACATCACAAGCAGGGACAGAATAAGCTTTTGTATTGAAATCTAATATTGTTGCGATCTAAATTCCTTATCTTCTCCAAGAAGTAATACTAATAATAAGTGTTAGTAATTACCTAACACTGAACGCCAAGCAAGGGTTAATCTTTTCTTCACCTTTTAAAATTTCTAATAATCTATTCCTAATTTCTACCCTTAGTTTCACATGTATTGGACGCCCGAAGTGATAGTAACATTTTTCTAGAGCCCCACTCTATACTCCACAATGCCGCGATGACCCCGTTTCGAACGTGCCCCCTTTTTGGACACGAAACGACGCTCCACGTCGAAACAGTATACTTTTCTGCGGCAGTTTCCCTTGACGGTAGCATGAAAGCACGGTTATCATCGACTGAAACATTCCTCACGCGAAGAACTTCTGCTCCCCCAACGATATACACAGGAAGTAATACACATCGTGCAGGCGTCGCATGATCCAATTTGAATAATTTGAATAACTTGGCACGCCAACGATCGCCCCCCACGAATATAACGCGAATTACTTAATAGCACACCCCGTGATACTTTCCCTGGAATCGTACGAGCTGGGCGACGATGACTGACGTTAGAAACGTGTAGGTAACATATAGTTTCGTCGACGAAATTCGTTAATTAATTTTCATCGGAACGGATTACGTTGTTCTGGGTTTCTCGGAACAGATATCGATGTCGTGCGTTTACCACAGGGCCTGCTCCTGACTGTAATTGGGGTAAATGAATGATAGAGATCTTTAGGGCGAGCATGTTAGTGCGTTTTTGTGAATGCTTCAGAGATAATGGCTTCATATTCTCAGCTCGCATAGCAGTAATGTATTAATATTTGCTCAGTCTAATTTTAGAATTCTTTATTCTAATTTCGAAAGCAATTTCGAGTGTACCTGCGTGATCGAAGAACGCGAGGCTAGTGGTGGTGAATAATGAGTAATGAATTGAACGACCCGAGTTGAATACAGGCTGAAGAATTAAGAATGTTACGAAATAAATTTTTTAACGTTGAGGATGATATAACATTTTTTATGTTTAGGGGTAGATCGATTTCGAGGGGACCTAGACTAATCAATTATTTTAGGTGCGATTATTAACTTGAAATATTAACTTGATCGCACGATGTCGTTTTCAAAACCAAGAATCCAGAAAAAAATATAAAAATATCGTACCCTTCTTAGCTTCAGAGATATCAGCATACAACATTCTTAATTTTACATCCTTAACACATACATATACTTTTGCATACGGATGTAATCTTCACTGGCGACATCGCCACCTGAAACTTCACTTCTTTTAAAGAGAAATCAGAATGCATTATATCACGAATGACTGAATAAAAAATCTATGTAAAATAGGGTAAAGGACCCAATTACTGACACCTAACCAATTACTGTCACCTTAAGCTATTTTACTTAAAATAACGAATAAATAAACGTTATAAAGTCATACACAAAAAGAATTATGTAATTCAACCTATAATCTATACTATAGTTTATTTATTCGTTATTTTAAGTAAAGAAGCTTAAGGTGACAGTAATTGGTTAGGTGTCAGTAATTGGGTCCTTTACCCTACTTGAATATTTTTCTACTACTCAGTTTGAGTAATTTGTTTGAGTAAACAAATCAGTTTATCCTCCCGCGTTCATTTCGTCCAAAATTGACATCGCGATTTGAGAAATACTAGCGTGCGCATAGAATATTACACGTGCAAATGAACGACAGGCAAAGTTTTCCCGCGAAATTGTTGCTTCGTCAATCCACTCAATTTACAGACTACGCTGTAAACGTGCTTTGTTACATCGATAATCGAGTTACCACGGAGTTCACGAATGCGACGTTCTATTTTCAAATTGCATTTAACGCAGCCGCAGGGCTGCGGAGGCGCTTTTGGGATCAAACCAAGCGGCATAGGAGCATTATTACTCACCAATAGAACGATATACAGGATTTGCAATCCACTCGTATAGAAAGTGTAACAGAGATACGTGGTCAAATTATTTCAGTTTATTCGAAATCTGTCGAAAATATTAACCCCTCAGCTGATTTTGACGCTCTTTACTTTTTCCAATAAGTAGATTCTACGTAGAATATCGTGGATATTCGTGGAATATCTCTATTTTTTTCAATTACCGAAATAGCCTACCTTCTATATGCAAAATAAATACCTTTCTTCCAAAGCCGACTTACAAATTATTTTTTTCTCAAAATATTATATCTGAACAACAACTCTGTAGATTTTTAGCTTCTAATATTGAAATTTGTAAAAGTTACAATTTCTTGAAGATTTTCTTCGTTTTTTTTCTCGACATATGGTAATCTAGAATTTTTGTACGAAAACTTTGATAAAATTTCAATTAAAAAACTACTGCAATACATTCTAGAGACCTTGCAATTGACCTATGGTTTTTTTCATAACGATTGGATTCTTTAGATGAGAATGGCAGTCGTTCAAATATTGCTCTGGGTGTGAGCCCCAACTATATAATACTGAGAGACCCAGTATGTCAAAGCTGATTGAAAAAAGATGATTGTCAACGAAGGGTTAATCATGAAACGGATAATTGTATATGGCAAAGCTGTGACGCTGCTCGATGTCACGTGTACAAAGCAAATCAACCGTATTGTGCCAACAACTGCATAATCAGATATTAGTTATTCATAGCGTATTAGTGCTAAGCTAGGTCTATAATTAGGGGCCGCGTGCGTCTAATGAATGAATATTAATTAATTTTAGTAATATACACACACGGACATTATTGTGGGAGTGAGAATTTTAAGAGAATTATTGTTACTGATAACAAAAAGTATCTTCTACATTTATCTATATGCCTGCTTTTTATTTAACCCTTCAAGTGCTGACAATTTGAACACTCGTCATACGCCGCGTGCGGGACTCCTTCTGTCGCATCTCTTAACTACAGTCGCTAAACGCCAATATGCGTTTCCCGCACAAACTGCACGTACTACATACAATCACTCAGAAATTTGTTCATGAAAGATTGTCAGTTTGGTTCGACCACATTATGCGTGTAGTCTTATTTCTCATAGTAAAATTACGGATCAAGTGATGTCAACCTAGATATTAAGGAGGTAAAGCAAGATAGTGTCTTTCACAATTTAGATATTCTTCTAAAATCGTGTGAACAAACCTGTGAGTCGCCGTACGTGCTCATAGGGTCAATGTATCCCGTGACTACTTTCTCCTCCACGTAGTTTAAGGTTCTTGAAACGATACTTTTGACCCACTTGTGCACATTTTGCCACGTAATACCACAATTTACTTTCACCCCCAAAAACCAATCCTCACTTACCTACAGCTTTTCTTAAGATCACCAATTTTAGAAGATACTAATATATTTTATAAAAATAACATTATTTTTTCCTCGCAGATACTATAATATCACTTAATTCAAACCTAATAAAATTCGAGCTCGAGAAGAGTTTCTAATATCCTTAGAAATCAGACTCGTTCGAAGTCATGCTCGGAAGTAACAATTTTTTAAAAAAATGTTTGCAAAGTTTTAAAAGCGTCGAATAGTAGACGTAGAACAGTTCCACAATGTCGCAGTCGTTATAAGCTGGAATAAATCTTCGAATAACGAGGCATTTTGCGAGCAAGTGAATTACAGATCTCTGTATACGCACTGGGTAAGTGATACAACCGGAATATTGATCAGCCCAAGTGATGCACGTCGGCGTTTAAAGCGCCATCTACGCGAAGGGTGTTCAACTCTTTGAAGAACGCACTAAATCTTTATAAAGAGAGTAGAATCAATCGATCCTGCGAATCTGAACATATTAATTGTATATAAATTAAATAATACCTTGTTAAAATAATATTTAGACAGATAAATAAGTATTTTAACGAAATACTACAACTAATAGCACATTCAGATAATACCACTGTAGAGAATATATTCTGATATTATTTTGACGAATCTTCGTTTTAGATAACAATTTCCAAATTGTTATTAGCAACAGAATTACTGGAAACCGATATTAACGGTCTAAAAATGTATGGAAATGTTAAATAAATATGATATTCACTGATTCTTGTACTTATTGAACGGAAACCCTATTCCTCTTGCATGAATTAATTATACTAATTGCTCTAAGGCATTATGCTTCCATTATGTATACTGTTATTCTACTGGTATCTTTTTTTAACGACTGTTTGCACGAGCAAATTGGAGCATAATGCAAGCCCGTCGGGCTCGAACAGTGGAGGAAGTGTTTCGTCCGTGTCATCAATCTTTCAGAAGTACCACAATCTCGATATTTATTAACTGACAATAAAGATTGATGCGGCAGCATGCTCCGAAGAGAATGCGCGAGGCAAAACCGACACATCGTTAAATCCGCCTCTAATGTATCGACAAGGAAGACAGCATCCAAACGAAGCTGCTTAAAATAAGCCAACCTGTTTTTCACGAATCCACGACGCCTCTCGTTATAAATAATTCACAGTCAATCGATAACTGCAGACATCCTTGCATCGACACAAGCGTGAAACATTTAATTCAACGTGAAACACTCCGCGAATAATCAACGTTCTGCAAAATCATATTACCTACGAACAGAATATTCTTTTCGAATATATAACTCTACAATATACTAAAAATCCCATAGAAAAGATCAATGTTACTACAAGACACTCCCTCAAATATGTATCTTTTAAAACACTACCTCTACTCCACTAAATCCTACCTAAACTTGCCAAGACTCTTCCAATCTTCATACACCGAATTACACAGTACAACAAATTTTGACTTTTTTCCGGACTTGTAAGATTCAATAGCCGTTTCTTATAGGTTTTCGTGCGCTGAAAACGAATCCGTAAACGGTTTGTCGCCATCACCCTCAGTTTTTGAGAAATTCGATTTTGAAAAAAACTGCAAATTTTCGACTTTGAACATCTTTTATGCTGAAAGGGTAATAGTTATTCGGTTGCTCGTTGCGTCAAATTATTCTATGAACCCTCCCGAATACAACGATATAAGTTATTATTGCATTATGAACATTTAAATATGTTTAAACAACGATCAAAGGGAAAAGGACACCCGAAATGCACCCATTTTGGCAGATATCCTTCAATTTATTTCCAAAACTAAGGGTCTGGGAGAAATTCTGACCATTCCACGCGATGCAGCAGACAGTTTTCCTTCGGAAAGCGTCAACAGAAGTGGTAAGTCTCATTTTGTTTTCAATACAGAAGCGAAATATTTTGGCAAAACGCGCGGAACCGGCAGTGGTAGTCAACGGCGCGGCGGCCCGCGCGGCGTCCGGCGCGGCGTATCCAACTATCCACACTCCACAGCCGCTCGCGCGCGACTCTCCCCGTGCTCCAATATTGTATTTGTTATTTATAAACTATTTAATAAAAAATTATTAACTATTACATAATAAACTATGTAATAAATTTTCTGTAATTTCAAACTTTGATTTTTTGAATATGCAAGGTGTCGGCGCTATGTGTGTACAGTTAGGTACATCAGTTCCTAATGTATTAAAAATACCAAAGAACTGTTCGTGTGAAAGTCATACTATACGACGGGGTAAATTCATTGTCGAACACGATTTTTTTACATTATTATTTTTAAAAGATACAGGGTTATCCATTTAAGACTGGCGGCGCTCGCGCGAGTACAAATGAAAACAACAACAGCGTCATACGCATTCTTACTAGTGCAATCATATGTCGATACATCCGCTATCTATGGGCTGTTGCTAAAAGTATAGGTTCGTGTAGGTCATGTACATGTTGCCGTTCTCATTTGTACTCGCGGGAGCGCCGCCAGTCTTAAATGGATAACCCTGTATCTGTTTAAAATAATAATGTAAAAAAATCGTCTTCGACAATGAATTTACCCCGTCGTATAGTATGAGTTTCACACGAACAGTTCTTTGGTATTTTTAATACATTAGGAAATGATGTACCTAACTGTACACACATAGCGCCGACACCTTGCATATCCAAAAAATCAAAGTTTGAAATTACAGAAAATTTATTACACAGTTTCTTATGTAATAGTTAATAATTTTTTATTAATTAGTTTATAAATAACAAATACAATATTGGAGCACGGTGAGAGTCGCGCGCGAGCGGCTGTGGATACGTCGCACCGGACGCCGCGCCGGACGCCGCGCCGTTGACTACCACTGCCGGCTCCGCGCGTTTTGCCAAACGATTTCGCTTCTGTATTGAAAACAAAACGAGACTTACCACTTCTGTTGACGCTTTCCGAAGGAAAACTGTCTGTTGCATCGCGTGGAATGGTCAGATTTTCTCCCAGACCCTTAGTTTTGGAAATAAATTGAAGTATATCTGCCAAAATGGGTGCATTTCGGGTGTCCTTTTCCCTTTGATCGTTGTTTAAACATATTTAAATGTTCATAATGCAATAATAACTTATATCGTTGTATTCGGGAGGGTTCATAGAATAATTTGACGCAACGAGCAACCGAATAACTATTACCGTTTCGGCATAAAAGATGTTCGAAGTCGAAAATTTGCAGTTTTTTTCAAAATCGAATTTCTCAAAAACTGAGGGTGATGGCGACAAACGGTTTGCGGATTCGTTTTCAGCGCACGAAAACCTATAAGAAACGGCTATTGAATGTTACAAGTCCAGATGGCTGTTGTACTGTGTTATTAATCCTTTGAGTATTTAGCTCCTACGTCAAACGTTCGTCGTTTATTAAAAATTATGTATGGAAAAATTAAAATATACGTGTAAAACCTACATTTCCACACGAGGAATTTAATTAAAAAGAAAAGTGGACATCCGTTTTATCATACTCGATTATTGTGAGCTCTCAAAGGGTTGATAAATCAATTTGTGAATATTGCGATATTATTGTCAGATGCCTCAACAGGGCAATATGAAAGGCGCATAAAGCGGGCCATAGAATAATTGTCTCGCGTTTTCATAACCCGGAACACCGCACCCTTTGCGTTTCTGTAGATGGCTGCTCGCGCGACCAACAAATTCAAATATATTCAATATCGCGGCAGCGATGACGAACATCGAAAGCATCGAACACGTGGCAGGATAGAAGGCGTTTCTGGGTACTCACACAGAGAAGTGGTAGAGGAAGCACTTCCAGCCGGTGGGGCGCTCCAGGAAGTTGTAAACTTGACCCTGGAAGGTCGCTTTTCCAGCACGCCGATGTTCCTTCATGTGGTAACGACCCTCCCACGTGATACGATCGCCGCCAGTGCTGGCACCCAACAGTAATCTTGGATCGACACCTGGAGATCCGTGGGGCACGAGATTAATATCTACGATCGTGATAGTAACGATGAAAACAGCCAATCTCTGATCGCGGAAGGAATATGAATCAAAACTTAGGGGTGGCTTGCTATATGAAATTCTATTTAAAAAAAGTTTGAGGGAATATGTTGTGATTGGAAGGGATAGCGCGGCAAATTTTAGGGGTGCGGTAACTTATATGCCTATTTGTTTAAGGGGTAACACCACTGTAACAGCTTGAAAAATAGCGTTTTTTTGGCAATTTTTCTTGGATGGAAGGAAAGGTTATAGAATAACTATACTGGAGGAAGTTATTAAGCACATATTTTGTTATTAAAAAAAAAAAGTTATTGAGAAATATTACAAAATGGCGGCACTGAAGCCATTTTCGTGAGGCATGTTGAAGTTTTAGCGCTCTGCGGCACGCAGTGTAGCTGGTGCAAATTTGAATTTAAAAAAAAAAATATGACTTAAATCTACATGTTTATAGCTAGAGAAATACGTAGGGGATTTTAAAAATATTGATTTTTGTGTGATTGGTGAGCATTTGAATGAAAAACGTTCAATTTTCTATAAAAAGAGGGCAATCATTTGTTAATAAGTAATGTTTAAATTAACTTATCGAAAATCCCGTACGTATTTCTCTTGAAAATGTTATTTTAAAGATATTGTTAAAAGTTCGAATGAAAAGAATGAAAATTGTTGGAGTTATGCTGCGTGCCGTGTTGAAAAATCGTGTTTCGAGAAAAACGCGTTTAACGCCGGTAGTCGTTTCGAAGCAGTCCGATGCGCTTGGGGAAGAGCTCGAAATTTCAAGGAAACAAATTTGTTTCAAGTAATACAGTTTTTGCCCCATATTCTAAAAGGTTCACACCATCTTTTAAGCAAATAAAAAAAAATCAATTTTCCGAAAAATTTACAGTGGTGTTACCCCTTAATATGCGAATAAAATGTTGAACATAATTTAACAAAAAGGATCACTTTGTTATTTTGACTGCTTTGGCCGGGTGATCTTTAAACAGAAAGGCTTGAGACAATTTTAAAAGAATTCACTTTTTTTCAAGTAGCAAATTAGCAATAACTCATACGTGAGTTGTCTTATTGAATTAATTTTAAAATTGTCGCAACCCTTTTAGATTAAAATATTTTATGATATTTCACAGAAAGGGTGGCTGACGCTTGTTAGCCTAGGGGCGCCAAATCTCCAAATCCGCCCCTGATTGAAAGGGTAGTGTAATGATTTGTGAGGATAATTACAGCAGGGAGGATTGTATTGGAAGTTAGAGGGAGATTTATGATGTATCTGGATTGTGCTGATATTTTCGGAGTTTAAAATAATATTACTGCAAACATTTGGTGTATGTAGAGTATTGAGATATTAACGCTCGATGTATTATTCTCGGTATAAGTTATTCGCAGAATTTCCATTTTCAGAAACTTGCCTGCGAATCCTATGCACATAATAATTTGTTCACGATAAGAATAACAGAACTGGACCTTTCAATTTTCAAGTACCAAAATATTGCACACTCGTCGTAAATAATCAGATACCCATAAATTTATTACTAACAATATTCTTAATTATATTTTAAGAAAGATATGCTTGTATGCTTTCTCAATTACCTTACTCTTGTCGCGTACAAGGGCGTGTGAGAATATATTTTAATCCAAACATACCCAAATAAAATAAAAGCACATTTTTCTGCTCAAAATTTACTTATTTCAAAAATCTGCAGGTCACTATCTTGGCCAAAATAAGTTGGATACGAATCATTTTAGCAATCATATTACAGTAAATACTTGTTAGGAGCCCGCCGCCAGCCCCGTTCGACGGGCTCCTAACAAGTATTTACTGTACTACGTAAATTTCACAGTGATGCAATAAATATTTCCAGTACCATGTTTATATACTTCTTCACCCTAACAAGAGCATATCGTTACAAGCATGGAATTATATTTTCGTCGTAACACTGCTTGAATGCATTTCAATGATACACGTGCCAGAAACTTCGAAACCAGAAACTTCGAGTTTGTAAACTCCCAGCCTGCTGCCGCCGTTTCCCACGAGAAGAATTAGCTACGGCCGCGGCTGAAAACTAATTCGAATTCCGAGCAGAACGGAACTCTACGTGCCGCGAACTTATTGGAGCTAATACGAAACCGAAACTCCGTTTTGAAAATTGGGACCGTGACGGGCAGCCGGTGTGCGAGTGTATTCAGTTAGACAACTAGTGGCATGCAAAATGTAATCCCATTCAATAGCTGGGAACTCTGCCGAAGTTATCGTACACTGCTTCTGTTAGTTTATCGCTTCGGTGTTCTAGCACCTCGAAAATATATTTGCTGAAGACGTCTGAGGTGTGCGAACGAATATTCGATTGGAGCGCGCAGGTGTAACGAGTCACGGAAGTATATCTAATGTTTAAATGGGGCTGTTCAAAATAATTGGTGTTCATTGGTGTCATCACTTGTAATTTTTAAGATTTGAAAGTTAGTTTTTGTTCTTCCTTTTTTAATTAAAGTGAACTTATTTTCTATAAATTCTATTATTTCCTGTTTATAGCAATAATAATAACGAAGGACGTGAATGATATTGAAATAAGTTTGGTTCATCTTCGAGAATGATGCGAGAAAAATATTTTATACTGTTATTAATAAACGTAATATAATAATCAGACTTATTCAGAATTAAGCAGAATTATCAAAATTATTTATTACGAGAATTACGGCCTCGCTACACATATGGTGGCCACTACTATACTCTAGATAATTCGTAACCAAGTTCTGTATATGCTAGATATATGCAACATGTGCAAAACATAGGTATGCGATATACAATACATGCAAAATGAAAAATATATTTTTAAAACCCTCGAAGGACCAAACATATTTTCATCAAAGTGCCACTTGTTTAGTCATTTTCTATAAAAATATAGATTTGCATAAACTTCCATTTTGGAGAAGGGATACACTTTCTGCTCGAAGGTCCTTGGGTAACCGACTTGCGATTCATCACAGAGCTGTTATAAAAAGGCACCTTCGCCTACCTCACCACGCAACCAGATCCTGTCGAAGCGAACTCTCTACCCTGTAGCAATACGTCACTTGCTATCTTTCCAAACTCTCGCACTCTAAACTAAACAGTCATTACAAAACCGATATCCCTACGTGACTTTGAGCGACGATGGTACAAAGCCAAAGTATAGGCACATGGAAGGACCATGTTCGACTTCTCGCCACGACTATATTCATTGGCTTTATGCCACGACCTAACAACGCCCTTAAACAAATGTGAATTCTTCAGAATTATATTTTATTCTGAATACAGTGAGATTTTTATTTTCGATAGTGAAACAATAATTTCAGCCATAGTCTGATGTCAAAGAAATTGTGAGCTTGACCCAGCAATAGAACTATTGTAAGCGAAGTAGAGGTTTGATTTTTTTTTAATATTGTAATAGTAGATGAAAAAATCGCAACGAAGCAAACACTCATCATCATTTATGCACAGGGTAGAAGATATGAGCCAATGGGGAAAATATCTGCACTTTACTATTTTTATAAATTTCAAATCAAATTTTTACTTGTTAATTGTAACAGATTGCAGATAAACTGGGATTACATTTAAAAATAAAATGCGCGAGGTAGGTACTGTGCAAAGTTCTGACTATGTATACAGAGATTCTAACCTTTTTCGAAATAAAAATACAGAAGATCGTAAAGAAGTGTCGAACTATTAACTCATGATATACGAGTGTACTGAACTTTTTAGTGCATTATTTAAGAAAGATATGATCACAGAACCAAATAGCCGTATATTTCCATTAAACGATCATTTCTGCTTTCACTTGGAAAAGAACGATAGCCCGATTCAGTTTACACAATCACCCTACGTGTCTAAACAATGAAAATAAATATGCAAATAAAGGTATCGGAATGCCACGTACATGCATATTTGTGAGATGAAGTTATAAAAGGGACCAATTCAGAAAACTTGTGAACGATAAACTATTTCACGCTTATAAACCATGCTCTACGGGAATTCCAAAGGAAAGTTATGAGAGGAACGTGTAACAACAGGGTCCGAAAAAGACCTAAGGTAGAAAAATGCCATGGTGCTCTGCCGGGAAATGAACTCGTTTATAAAATCCCTCCTAAAAAAGCTGCTGGTGTAGACGGATGCCAACTGGCCATGTCCGGTATCATTAATATTCTCGAGCCCTCGCTACTTACGATAAAGCACTTCCACGAAAGTGAATCGATGAAACGCGTACCTTCCAACGGTTAGGTATTTATTATTTCATTTATGTAGAAACCTTTGAAATGATTTTTGTGAATTACGAGGCGCGTGTCTATGGAATACTTGAAAAGAAATGCGAATGAATTGAAAGATTTGCAACCCTTCCATCGATTCTTAATTTTACTTTGAAAAACTGCGAATAAAATTGGAAGATTTGCAACCCTTCCATCCATTCTTAATCAAGATCAATCGAAACGTCACTGCGTATCTACGCCAAAGACCAAGTATGGGTAAAATATTTCTCGATTCTCCATCCACACGAAAACTTATATTATACAAAAATCGATGCATAACACACCACGCGGCCCCATCGACAAACCGAAACTTCCATAACTTCCAGAGAATGAAGACGCTGCAGCTCGCTCGCCCGTCGATGCTCGTAAACGCGAATTTGCTTCTATGATACGCGTTAGGTGCACGCGTGGTTAATCAATCCGGCGCTATAAAAATTGATGAGCCGTACGGAACAGATTTCACGGTAGGGACGAGCGCGACTCGCTGTATCCGCGCCGCTGCACGTTTTTATTCGCCGTTCTACCGCGTGAAACTGTCCACCCACGAAAAAAACCACACAGACCGACTGCGTTGTAAGTAATCCAATTATTGACAAGTAAATACCGGCCGCGGGCACACTGCCACCCGGTGAAAACAATCCGCCCGCGGAATTAAAGCTTGCCAAGCGCGGCTGGGCTCGATATCCGAAAAACGCGACCGTGATTACAGATATTCGAGCCTGGTATATCGAATGGAGGGGAACCGTCTCCGTAGGAACTAATGAGAAGACGAGCCTGGTGGTATAAAGTGGTGCTTGCTGCTTTTTTTGGTAATGCGAGGTCCACGTATACATATATGTAGTTGGTGGAGGCAGTGGTGGTTTAAGAAAGATCGATGGATATTGGAAATGTATGAATCTGTGTGAGCTTCCAGTCGACGGTTACTGAAATAAGATGTGTGGAAAGGACTTAATACATACTTACCAGGGAAGACCCGCAAGTTCAAAATATTCTGAACCTTTGGGGATATGTAGGGGGTATATAGGTATCTATTACGTAATATTTTTTGCTGCCTAAATCCACTCGAGGGGGATGAAATTGACCCCTGAAAATCCGGATATTTTCGGAGCGAATTGTAAGAACTATAAATAACCAAATGATAGTCCTAATTAAAAGAAGCTGGAAAATAATCTACACAATAGTACGCATATAGTATACTGAACAATGCACGCAGAAAAATAAATTTTTCGTGAATTTGGTTGAAATTAACTTCTTATTTAATTGATTACGTTAAAAGCGGGGAGCGGGGAGCGGGGAGCCGTCATTCATACGAAATGCCGGCAGTAGCAAATATTTTGGAAATTTCATGACCACCCCGAATTATATTGCTGGACCTGCTCTGCACTGGAGCCCCACAAGGAACCCAGCCACATATACTTACGCTACGAGCCTACGAGCACGCACCTACACTACTGCAGTTCTCCTCACTGATTCTACCCTTAGCAACGGGACAGCTCGACGCACGGCTGGTTGCTCGCCGCTAGGCGCTGAAAACAGCTCCTTGCGCAGCCCTGCCTTAGAGTGAATTTGAGCAGCAAAAAAAGTTGCGTAATACATACGTATATATCCTCCACATATCCCCACCGTTTCATAATTTTATGAATTTGCGGGTTGGTGATCATCCCTTGTTAGTTTCCTGACGTCAATTGTTTTATTTTTAAATGAAATAGTATTAGGTCAGTGTAAAAATTTGTCCGCTCACTGTCGGGGGATTTTAGGTGTATGGAAATGTCTCTTTCTACTACACCTACTTGTACGTTTACCAGAGAAGTGGTAAAAGATCATAGACAGCCAAGGAAAATACTTTGATTAAAAAAATATGTGATATATTTTCAGTTTTACGATTTGAGAATATTATGTTCGATTAAAGGGCTAAGAAGATGTATGAATGGAAAAATACTAGTAAATCTGAGGCACAGTATGTTATGATTTGTCATATATCAAATTCCTAATACAACTAAAAGCACAATTTAGTACAGTGTCTTGTTCGCTTTTATAGTAATTTACCAAATTCCTAATACAACTAAAAGCACAATTTGCTACAGTGTTTTGTTCACTTTTATCGTAACACTTCACTGAATTTTTCCTTGTACCATCGCCTAGCAATTTAACTGTATCCCAGGACCTGTCTCCTGAGACAACTTCCGACGACAGGATATGACGTCATCTACCCTTCCATTACGTACTCAACTCGACGTAAGCCGATCCCTCGTCGTTAATATTTAAATTACGTACACGTACACAAACACAATAGCATCCCAAAAATGGCACTACATAGACGTCCTATAATATTAAAGTCTGGTAAAATATTCTGCGTTTAAAGTTGCTCCTTTGTCTAATCCATCCCTTACTTATGCATTATTTATATATCGAGAACATTTCGTAAAGAGGATAGAAAATTAAATTCAAGATCAATTGAAAATGTACATGCACAATCAAATACTGAAAATGGACACTGCCAGTGATATGTAACTGTAATAAGGTTATGGTTTTATATCTTGGGATAAAAATCGATTTTCCCTTGTGTTTTCTTAGGGTTTAGAATTTGGAAAGTACACATTTAAAATATTGGACACAAATACAAAGATTTGGGGAAGATATGGGATATTGAATAAAATGGTGGGTAACTATGAAGTTGTACATTCAATGCACCCTTATGGGTATTCCCTTATTTCCTTAAAAAAACAAATACTTTTGCCTCGATGCATGAATTTATATTTTTAATACTTGTCTTAATTTATCAATTTTCGATTAAGTCGCTAAAGAAATATGAAAATCTGATATTTCTCAACCTTGTAACCGCGATATGTAACAGTAGTTAGCCGATCGACTTGAAAATTTCATACTAGAAACAATTGAATACATTAACAACTAACTTCTGAAGAAAAAATACGTTGCAAAAGCTTTAACGAAAATAGCCTTTTTATTATGTACCTTTATGTTTACCTTTTATGAATTCATTCAACCAGGAACTCAAGTTAAACTCATCTCTATTCCTTCTAAGCAGAGTTGGGCATTGATCGACTAAATTTTTATTCGACTAAGTTTTTATTCGATGAACTGGAATCAATTTTTAGTCGACTAAATTTGTATTCGACTAAGAATTTAGTCGACTAAACTCTTAAATTCTTAGTCGACTAAATTTTTAGTCGTTATTCGTTCCTCGTTATTCGTTTGGGTTGGATTGAATTCATCGACACATATTTCACCGACACTGTTTTCACCGACAACAATTCCTCGACACCAGATTTAATCGACAACAGTTTTCATCGACAACCGCATTACCCGACGACAGTATTGACCGATAATGACATAAGTCTCATTACGATTAGTATGGTGATATAGTAAAATAATTATTTTAACTCGGCTGAATATAGTTCACCGATACAGCACAGGCCAAAGCAGTACACAGACTGAGTCAAGTTTTGTAGACGTTCGCATTCGGCAAATGTTTTGTTGTCGGTCAATGTTTATCGGTCAATACTGTCGTCGGGTAAAGCTGTTGTCGATGAAAACTGTTGTCGATTAAATCTGGTGTCGAGGAATTGTTGTCGGTGAAAACAGTGTCGGTGAAATATGTGTCGATGAATTCAGTCCAACCCATTCGTGGCCCGCTGTGGCGACTAAACGACACGAATAAGTGGGGGTCAGAACCCGAGCCGCCCCGGCCCGGCTCCCGAGGCCCGACTCGGCCCGGGCCGAGGGGGGTATCATGAGGCAAGGGAAACGCTTTTCGAGTGTATCTACCGCCCCTACCAGGGGCTGCTCGGTATTACGTACTATATTGTCAATTTTTACAAATTTCACAAGATTGTAAATTCCGTCGAGCGTTTATTTTCGTTTGAACGATTACAAATTCTCCTAAGGCGAACAGATTATCGGACAAGCTGTTTGAACAACGAGTTGTACTTAAAGTAAATTTGTTAAGTACAAATAAATAATTACTAACTAAATTTTTTTCTAAGATCATTGTTATACTGTCGTTTGGCGTCGCCTTTGCGACGATCTGATGAGAAATGCGGAGCCTGAAATTTCTCACTTCTTAATCAGTTTTTTTCGCTACGGGGTATCGGGCGGATCACCTTACACTCGACAAGCGTTCCCCTCGGCCCGACCGGAGGTCGAGGGCCACGGGACTCTAGCCGAAGCGGCCTATTCGTGACGCTTAGCCGCCACGGAGATCCTCCGACTAACGAATAAGGAGGAACGAATAACGACTAAAAATTTAGTCGAGTTAAAATTTAGTCAGTTCATCGAATACAAACTTAGTCGACTAAAAATTTATTCGTTAGTCGCGAATAACTTCGTTTATTCGAAATTTGTATTCGAAGGGTGGTCGAATAACAATTTATTCGAATAATGCCCAACTCTGCTTCTAAGTACTGGATGAGGCACAATCATAATCTCTCTCAATGCAAGCAAATTCATGCCAAAACTTTGCAACTACTTAAATCTATGGAACAACTACCATTTCGATATAACCTGCATTTTTCTTCCTCAAAAAAAATGTCCCCAACATGTATTCTCGGTCCAAGACACAAGACTATCCCCCTCCCTTTACAAAATGAACAATAATCATAGAATGCCTCACCTCCGCTGAAGGCATCATTGTTGTCGGACTGCAGTGTGGTACTGGTGTCGGATAAGGGCGACGGAGTTGGCCTTAAATCCGACGGTGGTTCCAATTTCAGTAAATCACTTCCGCCATCTCCTCCGCCCCCGTTTCCTTTCCCGACCTGTACAATCGTCACATTCAGAGGTCCCCGGTTACCTGTGGTAAAACAGAGAAACAGCAATGAGAGCCCACGACCACTAAACGCCACCCTCTCGAAGATTGCACCAACCGCTAATTCGCGGGACATATTAATCGTCCTAAATCGCCCTGCTACAAGAGCAGGCTAACCGTCTTGTAATTCCAGGGAGGAGTTGTTCTTTGGGAAATTATTATAATTAGGAGTTCTTTTTTTTATTGCTATTAGGGTGAGGGAAAGGGTTTTAGTTATCACGGGCTGGAGGTACTTTATTTTTTATTTTATTTTTTATTTTCGTTTGTTTTTATTTAATGTATAAGTTGGCACAGACAAGACTGACCGTTAATAAGAGATATTAATCCAAGTGGCAACTGAAGTTGATTTTTCATCAGGTTTAATATTGCAATAAATGCGATATTTCTTCCGCGTTTTATCGATCTATCTGGTTTCATCGGCAGTCTATTTCACCACTAAATATAGACTTATAATTATTCAAAGACATAGGATCCAGAACGCAGTGACAGGCGATGGGGTGTCTCGGGAACGTCTATTATCGGTAAGTGGTAATTAACCTCCGCTGTATCGAGCCCCAAGTGAGCTGGTCCGAAGCTAAGCCCACGTAACTCCTCACCATTGCCCCCCATTTCTAATTTACTCGAAATTCTTCGGTAGTACGAATTAGAGGGATTTCGGCATAAAACGCGTGTGGCTGAAGCCAGAAGACGCGGCTTTAATACTTCATGATCTACTAAGTAACTGCAATGCTTCTGAAATTATGTAACTGTTCGTCACTAAGTAGACATACACACACAGCCTTGAGCCTGTAATGTTTCAGAACTTGGGGCAGGTAGGAAGTGAACGTTTCGAAAATATTATGCCGCGATCGACTTTGCACCTACTGTGGGATGACTGCTGCCCTTTAAATCCGAAATATGTGTTGAATTTCATCATGAATTGTATACAAAAATGTATGTGTACATAATAATGGGGATTTGTTGTTTCTCTATTGAATTTCTATTCCATTCTCAGTTTTTAAAATTGAAATTATTTTAATTCTTTCATTGGAGAGTGTCATTGGCTAATTTCAAGCTAAATCGATCACTCTTTGCAGTGGATATCTGGGATTTTTATGAGACCGAAATATGACGTAGTTTATGTGAAATTAGGTGAGGGTTTGAGTTTGAAAACATTATAAAATAAATCGTGCAGTTTCTCTGCAGTCGTTTGCCCTGATCTTGTCTCTACTTCGTCATCGTGGAATAAGAAATAGAGAAGTTTTTATCATTGCATCATTTACCTTATCCTAGTATAAAGAACAATTACTGTAACGTTATTTCTACTGTAATTTTCTACTCATTATGGTGCAATTTGCCACGCGACCAACTATTTTTTTCCAAGCGTTAGCACGTGAAACGTTAAGTGGCCTTAATGGAAGTATGAACTTAGGCCACTTTATGTGCCTAGCAACTTTGTCTCCAGCATTAACAATAACACAATAACGTCAATTATAAACGACTTCCCTTTCCTCCTATACTGCCCCATTATACTATCATCGCGGCTGATTATTTCATCGTCGTTGTTGTTCTTTAGAAGTAACCATTGTTGTTACCTTTGCCACGTACTTACGTGCAGCAGTTATTCGAGTAACGAAAATGAAATTACACCTGAATTATGCTTGAACGTAAACAAAAGTGCATTACGAAAACTGGCTCGCGTTTCTTCGTTATTTAATTGGCGAAAGTGCTTCGCAATAATGCATTTCAGGCAGCAAAAGACGGCCCAGTTCAATACGCGTACGTTTTTGGCAAAGTATACAATTTTCAATTTGAAATGAAGACAGAATTACACTCCGACTTCATTTTTCTCTAGATTCTTTGGAATCTTTTACACCCAGTATTGGCAATATCTAAATTAACATGGTTACGAAGCATCCACTTACAAGGAAACTTACTTTCAATCAAATTGCACAGCTCTACTAGCCCACTGCAAAAATGGAGCAAAATGTCCACCACCATACTAGAAAAATTTCTACCCAGCACACGTTAATTCCCCTTCAGCTGCGATAAAAGCAAAGGCCAAAAGCTTTCGAGCCTCTCGTCGACTCGATTACTGCACAGGATAATTCGTAACCATACCACGATGTGGTATTCCCCCCCCCCCCCCCCCCCACTTATAACTCAAAAAACAACGTTCGCTTTTACTACTGTTCAGAAATACCTCTCGTTATTCCCATTGCTTACCTCGTGCAAATTTAATAAGCGTACTACTGTCGCACATAAACACCCATCCTCTGTAGCAACAACTTCACAAAAAGTTAACACAAGCGTTGAGTAGCTCAGCGTGAAAACACGACGACGCCATTCCATGTCGCAAATTTGAGGCTTTCGCGTTGTAACATACATCATATACATTAGGGTGGAGTGAAAAAAACTTTTTTTCGATGATCAAATTCTAATAGTGCGGAAAAGTTGTCTACTTGGCCCAATGAAACGTGTAAAAAATTTCAGCTCGATCGGATATTTTCTTCTGTGAGCACCAAAGGCCTTAACTTTCAAACTTTTAGTACAAAACTTAAAATTAAAAAAAATATATATATATAAAATACAGAATACATAAAAAAACAATAAAATTATTTAAAAAAATATAAAATACAAAAAACAAGGAGCCCGACGTACAGCTACCTCCGCGTGGTGGGTTCTGGGCCACTTGTTCCGTTAGGAAAGTCAGCGAAGAGCTGCATTTTTTTATAGTTTACAGTGCCGACAGGCCGGTCCTATCGTTCCGAAACCAGCCACGGGTGTTTCTTTGCTTCATTTACGCAACAAATATAGTCCTGGGTAAAAAAAAAGGTAGAATCCACCAGCTGAAGAAAGTTGCACTTTCCTAAGTTTTGTACTAAAATTTTGAAAGTTAAGGCCTTTGGTGCACACAGAAGAAAGTATCCGATCGAGCTGAAATTTTTTACACGTTTTATTGGACCAAGTAGAACACTTTTCCGCACTATTAGAATTTGATAATTGAAAAAAAGTTTTTTTCACTCCACCCTAATATACATATCTCCTTAAATTTAAAAAAAATATAGAAATATATTATTTGCATCATAATTCTCTTACTCTCAGAGCCGTCATTTATTTGCAGCTTTATAACTGATCAAACAATCTGCGACGAATTAGTTAAAATTATTTTCAATTATTCTAATGCAAATGATATATTTCTAACTCCTTTTCAATTTAAGCGCAATATGCATACGGCGTATCTTACAACGTCCAGAATTTACAGTTGTTATTCAATTTGAAGCTTCCAGGTGCAAGCTGTGTTCAATAAAAATTTTATCTCAATATTTCGCCAGGATTGCAAGTATGATATTGAAATTGGACGCGATATAAGTGTCTGAGCTGGCTCCTAAATGAATCTAGCCACTCAACGCATTGAAGTCTAAGGTGCAGGGTTCATAGGCGAATTTGGCGATTGTAGTGCCAATTTATGATAAGTATTTAGTTGAAACAAACTCAATTACTATATTTCAAATTAACATTATTTATTAAATAAATAACTGATATGAAAGCGTGTACAAACTGAAAATTACACTTCTTTTTAATAATTCCTCCTCGCCGACAAATTATTATTTTATAAAAAGAGTAACGCTGCTTAAGAACATATAGTCTAGGGGGAAAGCTCTAGGAACTATTGCCACGAAACGCTACGACTAACCAACGAATTTAATTTGATAGCCAGTGAAAAAGGCAGCTCACCTGTTCTGGAGGGTGGAAGTAGGAGTCCTTGGACCTCCTCGAGGGGCATCGCCTGTCCGTGATGGTCCCGGTATGGTCGATGAGGTCGATCTTTCATACCTCCTCACGAACAAACTGGCCGCGTCCGTTTCAGCGTGCTTCCTCGTCGAATAGCCGTAACAACGTTCGTTGTCAGAGGCTGGGGTCGGGGCCAAGCTGGGGACCAGGTGCGGGAGACTGGGCGAGTCCTGAGGGACTCCTGACGATGACGACGGACGGTGGTAGAGCGTCATCGCCCCGCCGTCGTCCCTAAGACCATGCCCAGGTCACGAAGAACCTCGAATTCGACAGCGTCCACTCGAGTAGTTTACCCTTCCTCAGCTGTACGAACGAAAAGAAACACGACGGGTTACTTATTCGCTCCCTTATTGCTTTTCATTGTTCTCCTAATTTTAGTTGCTGGAAAAAGAGACGGAGGTCGAGATATTAAAATTAATGGTACTTTCGAGGTTTATCCTAATTTCTAACTCCTTCATCGTGGAGACAAATCAATCAATTAATATTAAGTTATTTATCTTCATACTTTGAGAAATTAACTTGAAACCCAGCGATCATTGCCAAACGGCGCCAAGATCGCTAATCAGTAATGGATTTAAATTTTTTAGACACCAGTGATTCATTAATGAGCAGGTATTCGTTCATTATGAATTATTTATAGCTAATCGGTTTCATAATAATTACAGGCTGGCTTACTGCCGGTAATATACGCGATTACGCTAGGTACATTTAATAACGATGATCGAGATGATTTGCATACATCAATATTAATTATAAATTTTCAAACTTAAATTAACTTCGAAGGTCGACGGTATTAAAGGGTCGTGGCAATTAAAGGAAGAAAATGACAGGGAAATTTATTGATCGCTTCGGGGCCGTGATACCGAAGAGATTGCTCTATCAAAATAAACGAGTGGAATCGGGTAACCGGGTGCTAATTAAAAACCAATTAAAGGTATCGTGCAATCGATGGATAAGTTAATCTTCCAGCCCTGGCACTACGCCACTGACGCAATGAATTTTGCTACCACGTCAGATATTGTAAATTCATCCAAAGAAGAGAATGAACTCAAATAAAATTTAATTCCCTTGTAATAAAATGTACAGCATGTTGCATCTAATGTGACGTCACATTATGCACACGGTATAAATGAAACAAAAGAAACATTTCGGAATACTGGCGAAATATTCCACCATTTTATTCCTCTGAAAGCTCGCAGCAGCTTGTATTATCGATGCTCCAAATGATGGTTCTCGCATTAATGAGACTTTTGTTTTTACCCGACTGCGGCACGCAAAGGAGGGTATTGTTACTGTTATAGTATACTTATTAAATGAATTATATATTTCAAAGCTAGTTAACGGTTCTTGAATTATCGCGGAGGCGTTTCATTGTTAATAATAGCGACTATGGCTGCAATTGTCATTTGGTACAAATATGATAACGTAAATGCTGTGGAAACAGAAGGTGTGGATACTCAAAAAATGGAAAGTTTTAGTTAAGTATTTTGTGCAAGATAATACACTTTTTAGACTTCCAAGCTACGGTTTTTACGATCACCTGGATGCACGAAGGCCATTTGTTTACTGTTAAATCAATTTAGGTCGCCTATTGATTACCACTAGAAAAAAGAGTTGCTTTTTCTGAGTAGACGCACTTACAGTCGCCGAGACGCCGATTACTGTGCCCTCGACTCACCATTAACGTCAGGTGGTACTCTATACTGGCTGTTTCAATCATTAACGACCGACCAATTTTCAATATAGTAGGTACTATTTTTCTCGCAATTCTATTAGTCCTACTTATAGTATTTGAAAAAACTGGTGTGTAATAAGAAATAAATGGTATCCCACTTTATTCATTGTATAGAATGTCTACATTATGATCAGTCCACTGTTTTGTAAGTTATAAATATATTTAGATAAATAAGACCTTTCAAGAATCTTGGCTATTTATAGAAAATTCTAATTCTTCCTTATTATAACAGCACAATATTTATTACACTGCCAATTCAATAACACGTGACACAGAAGTATTCAAAGTAATCCACAAAATTAGAACTCAACATTCTGTGTCCTTATTATAATTGCAAAACTGCAAGAAACTTCTTAAGTAACTTTACTCCTGAATTTCTGCATGGGAGCCTATCAAAGATATTATCTACGTCACCATAGAAACAATACTATCTACACCATTTTTGAAACACCTATACTATCCCTTTCTTCCACGATTCACTGTTCAAATCATCTTAACCATCTCTTTTGTGCCAAAGAAATTCTACACTTCCTCCCCAAAATGACCACGGACACCCTTCTAAACCAAGATGCAAAATTCATTTTAACATAGAATATAACCAAAATAATTAGGTTTCGAAGAATGTATTACTACTTCGACAATACTCTACTGTCTTCATATAGATGGGGAAAATTTAGTTCGTTAAAGTGCAATGCTTCGACTCATTCCACTGCTCATGCGAGTGGTTCTACGTGCCATGCTGTTTCGTCCGTCTATTTCCACCCTCGTGCATTGTTAATGTTACGTCGACCTTCCGAAGAACGAGACAGCGATCCATAATAAACTTGGCCTGCTTAGAAGCAAATTAAGCTTCACCTAGCATTTTAATCCAGCTGTGTTCTATCAATCTCGAAGCCTCGCTGATCGTGTGTGCAACTATCAAGTTTCTCGAACTCGTTAAATTCAAGCTAAAGCGTATAACCTTTTAATTATGGTAACCTCATCGAAACTATTAATTATGTGCATGGTGAAACAGTAAAATGAATGACACTGTTAATAATGCATCCGTATTTTTAAGGTAGACGTGGGTTATGTGTTTGATTGTATATTAGTAATATTAAATTGGGGTGAAAGAGATATTAAAGTCATTTGCAACATTTAGTTAACTGCTTTGGAAGTGGATACGATATCGAGTAATTCCTAGGATTCAGAGACATAAATATTCAAGCAGATTATTCTAAGTATATAAAGAATAATTTGCAATCACCCCACGATTTACAAAAAGATTCGTCATTAGAAACCAGGCAAAAAGGCAAAATTACAAAACAAAACTTCTACAAAAGGAGCTTCCATATTTAAAAAGGAACTCCAAAAATCTATCAATTCGACTTCCGAATGTTAAACCTACTTAAGATACTTTTACACAGAAACCCAAAACACCATTCTTCTTTAGACTCAATACACAGTAATTCATAAAAATACTACCCACACTTTCACGCACATGATCCTACTCCAATATCCAAATTACAATTCACTCTTCCTACCATACATTCCACCACTACTGTTACTACTCACAAAAACAGAGAAAATATAACAACCCCCAATAAGGACAAGTAGAAATGTCACAGAAATTCAAAGAAATAAACTAAATAAAATAGTTGAAAAGCAAGAAATATTTTCATTCAAACTTCCCTTAGAGAAACGGCACTTCCATATGCACCCTAATAATTTCTGTTTAATTTAACTAATTTCTACCCCAATGCGCAAGTACCTAATGGCTCCTCTGATTGGTTTCCCACCAAAACGGTGGCCCACCCGCGATAACTTTATCCCACACTTTCGACGTATCTCTTTACGAAGAATCAGCCCTTTGGCCGTGGCATCGACAGCAGACTACCGTGTATGCTGCCCGATATCCCCGTCTATAGACACGCTTTACGCCCGCGTGTTCCTGGTCACCGAGGTGGACGCGTAGATCGCGGTGTTTGCTCGCAGTACACATTACGCGCGTGTAAAATAGATCGATAGGAAACGTGTCTCGGTTACTGGGTCTAGTTCAGCGGAATCGTATAGCAGGACCGTAGACGGTAGAGACATGCGATCCCTGTTCGTGTCTCCTAGGTTAACGGCGACATTATCGTGGCACGCGATGTTTTTCCACCAGTTCGTCGTTTTTCCAAGCATACCCGACGACACCTCGTCAAACAATTTTCCAGCGACACGGAAAGGTAACCTCGACATCAGCTCCCCGCTTTTTATATTCCTTTCCTGGCAGGCTTTTATCTATCACCGTGTAGCTGGTTGAATACTCGAGCAAGATAAGTTGTAAGTATTTAGTCTAGGACAGATAGTGATGGGCTCAAGACATCAACTTCGAAATCGATTCGAAGTTATTCAATCCTGTAAAGATTCGAAACGCTTCGAATCTCATTAGTCATGGTTGCCAAGCAAATCGAATCGCTTCGAATTCTGGACAGAAGTTTCGGATCGCTTCGAATCCCGGGCGAAAATTTGGAATCGCTTCGAATAGCTTCGAAAGCTTCGAATCGCTTCGAATCGCTTCGACTATTATTCGGAACAAAAATTTCTTGAAAACCTTGATAGATCATGAAAGTCTTGATAGGTCTTGAAAGTCTTGATAGGTCTTGAAAGTCTTGATTGGTCTTGAAAGTCTTGATAGGTCTTGAATAGGAGTATGCGGATCGTCTCGTGTTTCGAGGCTCGGGAACCCGACCTTCGGAGCGAGTCAAAAAAATTCGGGGGGGATCTGACGAGATCTCGATTTTGGCGTTACCCTATGGTATGAAGATGCAGTTGTTCGACTAAAATCGTTATTGATCATGCGTGTTTTATCTTGATATTACAATTCTATTCAAGACCTATCAAGACTTTCAAGACCAATCAAGACTTTCAAGACCTATCAAGACTTTCAAGACCTATCAAGACTTTCATGATCTATCAAGACTTTCAAGAAATTTTTGTTTCGAATAATAGTCGAAGCGATTCGAAGGTTTCAAAGCGATTCCAAATTTTCGCCCGGGATTCGAAGCGATTCGATTTGCTTGGCAACCATGACTAATGAGATTCGAAGCGATTCGAAACATTGTGTCATAGATTCGAAGCGATTCGATCGGTCTTGAGCCCATCACTAAGGACAGATATGCAGCGCGGCTGGAGTTTTTTTACTACACAGCACGCTTTTATGCTCCTTTGTGTTTTAAGGGAGGATTCTCGTCCAACAGCCCCAAAAATAACTGATATTTATGAATTTTTTGGCAAAAACTGTTGGTCATATTAGATTAAACGTTTTTGGGATGCAAGAGGCATCTGTAAACTTGTAGAATTTTTTTTTTTTATGTCGATCCTTCTTATTATTTATTAATTATTGTGGAATCTTGTCCACCTCTTCGACGATGTAACCCCTGTTGGCGGGATGTGTAGCACCTATCACAAGTGATAATATTCCATTTTGGAGAAGCTTTTTACTCCTAAATCCGAGATTGAAAGCAGGTCAAAAGGTACATGGAAAAATTTCATAGATGAAGAATTCTCACCACTAGGCAAAAATTAGAGTTCGTTATGTCTGGAATGATTCTGGGAGGACCTGTGCATCATTAGCTGCGTCGGAGTTCAAAATAATGAGAGTGAGGATGTAACGATCCACTTGCAACCCTCTTGCTTTACCAGCATTCTGAACAATCCTGCGTACATTGCATACACAATTTTCAACACCGCACTGCAAGCATTCCCCGACCAGAAATTTCGATACAGCTTTCGGCGTCGTACATTTCAAAATCAATCTTCGAGTAGAGTCTCTAATCGAAACTTTTAGGGATGTGTAACACTTTGCTCTTCCATTTTCATGTTACTTGACTCGTGCAGCTATTTAATCGTTTTATACTTATCTTTTAAACCTAGGGAGGACTATAACATGAATATACTGTGGTTTTTATGGGAATAGCTGTTTTTTTAAATCGAGGAAATGTTTTAATACACTTTGCTGTACCTATTGAAATTGAATTTTTTCTTATCCAGTGAATTTTTAGTAGCCATTATTGAAATAGATCGACTTTAACATACGAGTAAGTCGATCTTACCTCGTCTTGGGAAATTAAAGATTAAACTGTAATATTTAATGAACCATGAAAAAGGAGATAGACAAGAAATCAGATTCGATCAAGCAAGAATATTGTTATGGTGGTGAATCAGTTTTAAAATTTGATTTAGTTTATGTCAAATTTTTAAGATTCTTGGTAATGGATTCCATTATATAAATTCTAAAGTTGAGAGCATGTCCATGCGACCTTTGCATGGTTTCAGATTAAAACACGCTTTTTCCACGGTAAAGATGAGGGGAATTATTATACAACGGGGTTAGATTATGTTTTTCTTTCGAATTAAAAATGTGCTGAGGCAAGATATTCTATGAAACGTGGAAGCATTAAATTTTGTACCGTATAATTCTAATAATTCGTCCTAATATTAAAACTGTAGGTATTAACAGTTCTAAATTTATTCATACCTAATTTATTCCTTGCCAAAATAATTTCATTATTTCTCGACCTTTGCCATAATTTACAATGAAAGAAGTCGTCGAAGAAGAAGTCAATTTTCTGGAGGGATGCCTAAGCTGTATTAAGGTAATTAATTTTCAATTCAAATTCTAGGATTCTTTACTTAGTCATTACTATAATTTCCTAAGAAAACTTCTGAACTCCACCTACTCCAGTATTCTAAAAGAATTTCAAGTTCTACAACTGCAATGGCTGAATATTCCGAGTTCAACAATGTCTTCGTAAAAGTTGAGAACTATCCACTCCAATACCTTCATAAAAACTTTAAGTTCCCATATTTCGACAAGAATTCCAGGTTTTTCTTATCAAAGATTTCAAGCTTCGCTTGCCTTAATATTAAAAGCGCAGTATTATTTAACATAATTGAATTAGTGGCTTAAGGAGGCTTGCCCAGCCCTGGTTACTAAGTAATCACTGATTGACTTTAGATAAATATGAAATTTATAACGAATGAAATTTTATTCAAACACTAACACGAGTAAACGTCTACCCCAATAATGTTTACCAAGTTTAAACATTACGAAACTGCGCTCGAAAAACTTGAACCAAATCTTTCTGCCTTAGTTTAAACACTAAAAAAAATTGTCTCCGAATATACTGTTTCGAACGTCATTTTCTCCCAAGATTCGCGTTTTATACTGTACATTTCGTCCTCGGAAAACATTATTGCCCTACTTTTTGCTCATTGACGCAAGTATCGCACTTGCGCGTGCATTAAGCTCATTAAACGAATTAATCCTTTCCCTGAATATAACGAACACGTATAATACATAAAATTGTGTAATTTATTTGAACATACGATCAAAGAGCTGAGAACTCGGTTACAGGGGAATTAATGCACGAGCAATTGATTTCGTCGATGAAACACGATACACGATGCTTGATAAACAATCGCTAGCACGATCGCGCAATCGGGGACCACGTCGTCAGAAAAAATAATGGAGACCTCAAGCAGAGAACAGCTTGACATTTAACGAACAGGTGAGCCTCGAAATTCCACGATAAACCGCTGGCCAAGCTTTTGTTCTCCGTTCACGACTATAACCTGCTAAAATGTGCTTTCGAATTGCGAAAAGGTTAATGGGTCCTTCTGAGCTATCATGCACTAAAGAATTTCACTATGTGAGAGAGGTGGGAAGATTGATAAAGTAAATTGCTATCAAATTTGAATATATAATATCGTTCGTCGAAAAAGTGTGAGTAACTGTGAAAATCATCACTTTTGAGATTGAAAAATTCTCAAACAATGGGGAAATATCGAAGGTAGATTTTTTATTAAATGCTATATTCTGAAAGGAAACAGAATAAGTATTCGTAAGAAATTTTTTTGAGATAGACATTTTAAAATTTTCTCCCTGCTAAAGTGTAAATCTTCTTACTATTAAAATATAAAATACTCGTGTAAGTTCTTCCAAATGAAAGCAATTCGGAATATATAGCGATTAACCAGAGAAATTGGTCGTGGAAGCTCCAAACATTAACAATTTTCAAAAGCATTACGCTTATTGTCTTCATGATTTCAAATTGTTTTATATAATAACAGCAAAGGATTTGTTTCATTAAAAAAATCTAGAATAAAATACATTTACTTCTCTCGAAAGAAACATATTAATTATTAATTATTAATTATTAACCATTGCACATCGATAAAATTTAAAATTGTCTCAAATTACGATTTCTTACTCTCCAATAATTAACAGTCCCTACGATTTTCCGTGCTATCCAATATAAGAAAGACCCGTTCTCGATGATTGAAAATATTTGCCTGGGTTGAGAACATTCCATATAGGTGTTAAATAAATATCGATGTGCTAAGGTCGAACGAGAACATCGTTTGACATGGCTCCGTTTAACCAGACACGAAATGCTTAAAATGGCGAGCGCGTAAAAGTGCCTCATGATCGATGATACATTAACAAGGTAAATGCTGTGACATTATGGATATAATCAATAGTGCGAGCAGTTGACAAAAATAGAGACGTTACATCGCAACTGTACCAAGCATCACCTACAGTCTACCCGATCCATCGATGAAGCTTTTTAACGATGGAGGATAATCGGAGGTACGTCGAACGTACGTGAAGTGGTAATATTAACTGCTTATTTTGAATTGTAGAATATTATACTGCTGTGGAGTTTTGATTTTGGTATGAGGGGTGTGCTTAAATAGGGTATTTGAAAATGATAGGCTCAAAATTCGGAAAGTTACAGTACTCATTAGAACAAATAGTAAAGCCTTAAAAAACACAGGTTCTTAAATATAGGAAAATCTTTCTTTTTCCGAATTCATGAAATATTTTCGTTTACGAGAGAATAATTGAATAATATCTGATAGTGTTGGAAGACATCTCTTCGGGACGTGGACGACGAATGGTAGATACGATAATAAAAGTTAAAATTTTTTAGTTAAAATAGAAGGGTGGTCAAAGAAATTGTAGATAACGATTTTGAGATACTGCTTCGTCGTGTTTTTCATTTAACGAATGTCAAAACACTTATAAAATATATATAGTACGTTCATGAGTTGATTCGTTTGAAACTCCACAGCTCCATTAATTATGCAGATCGCAACCTAATATTATGAAAACAAGACTTCATACTTCCCCAAAACAACACAATACAATAACCAAACCAATAAAATAGACTCAAAAATCAATATTTTTAAGAAACCAGGTGCACAAAGCCCCTCTACTTCCATCGTCAAATCAAAATACCACTTTTAGGATACCACAGCAATTACTTCGAAATTTAAATACCCTACACCCACAGCAAAACTCGAGAAATCGATTTTATCCAAAGCCCCCAATCACGCGTAAACCCTTTAACATCCTCTGACCTACATTCGTGGACACCCTGAATCCATATCACGAACTTATTACAATCAGACAGTTCGTACGAACACGTATCATCGATACCTGGCGTTATTACCACCACTGTGGCCACTATCTAAAAGCAAAACGATCTCCAACTTGCCCCGACAGAACGGCTACCGTCGGACACATCCTAACCCCGTTTTAATCTAAAGGGTGCATAGTTTACCGCGCTCCCTTTTCACAGAGAGGAGGCGCGGTCGTGACACCTCGATATCGGCCATTGGAAATTGATATTTCAGAATCGGAGCACGGAACATCGACTCGGACATCGCGTGACAGGTTGCCCTTCCTTCGCCCTCCTATAAAGCAACCCTTGTAGATCCAAGATTTATATCGCCGTGCATCGATGAACGATGCTGAATCGCCATGCTAATCGGAACCCTTCCGATGGAACGTTGTCTTTTTATTTAGTTATTTTTTTATTTGGTCCCAGAGGGTTAAAGTGTGCAATGTATTCGCGAATGAAGGGAAAGGATTTTAAATACTACAAAGGCAGATTCGTTTTATAATTACAATTATACACTACGTGTGTATTGTTGTATATTGTGCACGGAATATCTCATGGCAGATAGAAAATCGAAAAGGAAATTTAAATTGTACAGGTGACAGTGGAGGCTGTGCGATTTATGGATCAGGAGTATTGTGTTTCATTATGTGCATAGGATAGTGACAGGTATTAATAAGGATAAATGAAAATGATAGGTCTGTTATTTAAGCTTAATAATGGACAAGTCCACTGACGACATCTATTGAATTGTACCAATTTGCATGCACGAAATTGATAGGCCAGTCGCTATCCTACGTTCAACTACGGTTGACATATTGAGTGCCCCCAATATAGAAGCATAATCATAATCAGAGCGGCACGTGTATGACAATGCTGCTCGTTCACAATCAAATTAAAAATCGATGTTGTACTATTTCCAAAAGTAAGTCATACTTCGCTTATACGAGCGACCAGATAATGGCTACTGTTTAAACATATAGACTTAAGGCAAATTTAAAAACAACACTCTTTTTTCATGTAGTAAATTAGCAATAACTTATATGTGGGTTGTCATACTAAATTAATTTTAAAACTGTCTCAACTCTTTAAATTAACCTCTTCAAAATTTAAATGAAAAAGGACGGCATTAATATTGAAAGTGGCGAAGAAATTTTATCATATTTTTTAAAGAAATTCAAAGACAACCTCTACATGTAAGACTCAAAGCTTTTGATATATTTAACTAAAGTTTGGTATATTGAATATCTGTACAAATTCCCGAGTCGACTTTCAAATTTTATTTGCGTGCATAAATCTAAAGGAAACCACCCCTAGACTGCCACATTGCATTGAAAATGCTATACTGAAAACAAACGGGAGAACTTTGTGGCAAACTTAATATATTTAAGAAAATCCAAATTTGATTTCTTCGTCGACTTGACAATCATTTGCTTTTCACCCTCGTAGCCACGTGCAAGGTGCTGAAATTACAGAGCATCAGAATGGTCCGCAGTGTCTATGCGAAGACGACAAACGCGCGCTAAAAATATATTCATTAGGCGATGCACTTTTATCGGATGCACCAGGTGAAAAGAGGAAACGAGAGAGAATATATTGTCATGGCTATGGAGCGTATCGATTGCTCTTGTCACTTGTTTATTCTGGCGTGGATGCAGCTTTGTAAAATAGACCGATTTCCCGCTAATTAGATTGCCAACCAACGAGCTGCGCCTTTTAGCGACAAATTAGTTGTCGAGCTTGGCTATCGAATGAATTATGTCCACATGTCTGGAAGATACCTGATAATCCCGTGTGTTGATCAAATACAGAGAACTGTTGGAAATTATGTCACTTAGAGACGTTAAGAAGTGAATTTTGTGTGTGAAGGGGAAGTGGAGATTTTTTGAGTGAACGGTAAATTTGTAAATTTTGGGATGAAAGAGATGTGTATTCGTAGATTTTGGGGAGTGTGTTTGTTAGTTTAGGTGCACCGAGGTTTACAGGTGTATTTAAAAAAGGCGATTTTTGCTTCGATTTTTGCTGAAGAAAATATCAATTTTCACTGATTAATAAGATCACCTTTCGACTAAAAACGCCCACCTGAGTCTTTAACACTTTATAATGCTGTGCAGCTTTGAGGTAACATGTAATATTATGTGTTTTATATAGCAGGTGTTATTCACAACTACTGCAATATACATAGAAATCACAAACCTTTCTTTTACAATAAAATATTTATGAGATAAAATTAAAACATTTATTTAAAAATTCACAAATGTGTATTATCCCCGTATATTGTTAGTTGTTACAGTTTCATGTTAAGATCATTCATCTTGTCAAATAGGGACGAACGTCCAAGTGACTCGTTTTCAATTAATAGATTAATTGAATCGTAAGTAGAGGCTAATGCAGCCAATGTATTATTTTTCTATTCATGTTGTATACGTTTCTCAAAATAAATTTGTACAATCAACTAAAGCTGCTGTTTGATCTCACCAGTGTAGAACTATACTCTCCCTTAAATCCCATCCGATGTAATTTAACTACTGCCATCGAGATGCAACTTTCAGAAGATTATCTCAGAAAGCCAATCAACTCGATTTAGGACCGGACACACGTAACTGCGATAGGATCACAGGAAGATCAGATGGATCGGAACAAGTTAAAATTACTTTAGCCGAGTCAAACCTAATTAACTTCTTGCAAGAGGGAAATATTTTTAGAATCAAACACTTCGTTAGCATCACTCTGAATAAATAATTCAAAGTCAAATTCATTCTATTATAATTAATATCCAACGTCCCCAACTACATCGTGTTGCATTAATTCGCAACTTTTGAATTACTAAAAGCGAGAAATAAACTCTACAGAAATGAAAGAGAATAAAATAAATATTTTTGTAAAAATAACACTGAACACAACGCTAGCAAAAAATTCCACAAAAATTTGAGAATTTAACGAAACATTGAAATTGAATGAACGAATCCGATTCTATCATGATATCAAAGGGATGGAATGAAAATTAGTTACTTCACTCATATGTACATTATTCTGTCTAGTACTATCCTCCATTAAATTATGTAATTTAATCGCAGGCCGCCACGAATATTACACGTCATTCTGAAATTGATGCTGATGAATAATATATCCAGCAATAACAGACAACAGCGCAACATCGCAGCAATTATTACTGCAACAAATGATATTCGCGAAACAATAGTGTCCTTATCGGCAACGAGGCACAGTCGCTCATTACGGTCATCAGCGTCCCCAATAAATCTTAATTCGCTGCGGTCGAGTAAATGGACTGACCATATCATTTTTATGAAGATAATTCCTTATCAGCGCGCAATCACCGTATGAAAAACGTTAAACAAATGGGCAATGCTTATATCCCTGACGAACACTCCACCTACCGATCGGTCTATCCAACTTATCTATCTATTTTACTTATCAGAGCTGTTAACCTAACCCAGTTCCATCGAACGACGGACACCTGACTCTATGACGACCTGTGAATGCTAGACAAATTGCCAGGAGCAGGCAACTCGTACTACAGGAGGCTTGAAAAATTGTGCACGCGGTGTAATTTAGCGAGTAAACGATGTCCTGATTATCTGCGGAACTATATAAAGGGATATCAGAGAAAATCTGCGGAACGAAAGCTACATACACACAACACTGGGATCGCTGGCATATGGTGATAACGATTTTTCTATTATACATGAGATATGAAGTTTGCTTTTATTTTGTTTAATGGAAAGTTGGGTTTTTTCACTCTGTTGCGCGGACATGGGTTGCTAATAACGATGCATTGAAAGTCGGAGAGCTTCCAATTGTTATGCTTTATTTAACTAATTGAATTCTTTCTAATTGGGATGATAATAATGGGATGGATTTCTCGAAGCGTCGAAACCACGAAACCCGGAGAAGAAAAAGTATAAAATCAATGAATGAAAAATCGTTCGCAGCGTGTCCCGATAATTGGTATATTGTTACATTGTTGTTGTATTTTGTTTAACTATGGTCAATAGAGACTTGTGCAAACATTTTAAAGCAAGATATTCCACTTACAGAACGGAATCAGCACTTCAAGCTTCGAGAGTTTCGAAGCCTTACAAACATTCGGATTCGAGTTTCTGAGAATTTAAGGATTCTCTTCGAACCCACCCCTAATCATAATTCATAAGTCAGTGATTAAAGTGCAAAAAGAGTAGATCTACGAATAAACTTAAATTAGAAGCGAAATGATGAGAAGTTAAAGCAGAGGAACATTTCTTCACATTTGAAATTCTTTATCGAGGATGACTGAATCTAACTTTCTACCAAATTTTCCTTATCTTTCCAACCGCAATATGAAATGCAATATCCATTTTCCTTTCGCTATCAGCTTCTGCGAAGCTAGGAAAACATCTGTCAGACAAAGAATGCTTGACCTTCAAATAATCCGGCGATAATATTAATACCTGATAATTAATGACTACCCTAATAATTAATTCCGTAAATATTATTTTAACCAAGCGATGCATTACAGAATAAGCGAAAAGGAGATTGAACACATCCGTATCAGTAGGTCGAAGTGATCTTTCATTATTTTGATACCGCGGCTCACGATACGACGGCTATGTATTTTAATAAAACCCCTTACGTAATTCGAGGGGAAACCTATTTATAATATGATTTATGATATCATTCAGCGAAAAGGCCCATAAACGTGTACTTTCACATTAAAGCTGTTACCAGTGTGCCGTAGATAAATCGATACCCTGTATACAGACACATACATATAATATGCACATATACATAAATATATATAAAATTATATATATACAGTTTTAATGAAATTACTTATCTCGCGTCACCGTGGCCTCCGCCAGAGAGAGGATATTAAGTAGAATCGACTATTCATCTTCGAATTTCGAACAGGGAAATCGAAGACGTTACCACAATGGAATATCAGGTATAATGGAAAGTTCGGCGCGGCAGGTACCTACAAAAGTTACGAACAGACGGCTGGTGGATTTATAAAAGCCTTTAGAGAACTTTGCTCCAGACATCTCGCGAATACGGAGATTATACTTTCAGAAAGGGGAAACTCTTTCCAACAAGTTGTCCCATCCCGACCGTCATCCTTGCACAGCCATCGCTTCCGGCTCCACGAACGGAGCTCACGCAAAGGGAAATTGGTTCGTGCTCCTTGCGAGCAAGGCGAGACCTCTGCTATCCGAACTGATGAGCGAAGGAGACTTTTGGGGGAAAGAGTATGGGCATATTTAGATTAGGTATAGATTAGGGGTTGGAAGCAAGAGGAAATTGATTCACTCGTCTAGTTAGCAAAGTTGTTACTACGTTTTTCGAAATGCCGACAGGCTACTGTACATTTTTCCGTCTGTACGCGCGTGGATGCTAAGCTAAGCTATGCTATGCTAAGCTTTAAAAAATTAGCTTCAATACACCTTTATGGAACCGTTTCCACCAAAAGCTAAGCTAAGCTGTGCTATGCTTTTTATGCTTTATAGCACAGCCAGACATAGCACTGCATAGCATAGCTTAGCTTAGGCTTCCAGGTGGATCCCCGGCTTTAAGGAGATCAATGCGTAGTGAAAGCGTCTTTTAGGCTAGCCTTTGGAGAACTTTCAGAGAATGATGGCGTCACGAGTTTGTTGAGATTTCAGCGAGATTAAATAATTGTAGCTAAGTAATGTTTCATCTATGACATATTAGTTTAATTACTCAAGTTTTAGTATACATCTATTCTGTGCTAAAACCACCCTTGTGGCAACCATCGTGCTGCAAGATCGATATACATCGGGCCCACGAGGTTAATCTTAATTTTTTCTATATTAGTAATAGAAAAATACCTTGCACAATTTCCACTAATAGGAAAATTAGAATTTTCTTACGTTTCAAATTTATGAATTCATCCACGTTTTGACTACTAAATCCTCTAAGATTGGAGAATACTTTAATAATTCATTTCCAACGTGGAGTTGGAAACTATCAAGTGATACGAAAAAGTGTGGAAAAATTCACTATCGATTCTCGCGAGAAAAATAGAATATTTGACCCCGTCAAGGCGAGCTTCTCCGGCAGCATCGCTCTTCTGGGAGCAATATAGCATGCAACTGAACTAAACGGTTCATTTTCAAACGAAAATGGACGTCGCTGCCTTTATCACAGTCCACTGGGAATTCTGAAGAAGCCACGGAATATACAGGGTGATTCTGATCTGCATGCTAAGCCTAAAAATCATTCGAAAATTTTATCTGAACTTAGATCCTACGTATCATCATTTCTGAGTCATACAGAGTCACAGAAAATACTGGAACTGTTTTTCATTTGCTCCAATATACACTAGCCTCTTCATTCTTATTCCTACCAGCATTTAAAATCTATTGTGTAATCCAGTGGCGCACCTAAAGGGGGGTCAAGACGCCCTGACACGCCCCAAAGAAGGGGCTTCGTAAAAAGAAAAGAAAACTGAATTCTATTCTTTAAATAAATTTTTATAATCACCTAATGAATTTTATTGAAAATATTTTTATTCGTTCAACTCTGCTCCCTCCAAGATTAAATCCTGAGTGCGCCACTGGTGCACTCCATACAAATAATGACGCTAATAAACTGAAAAAAAGCATACAAAATTAACTCGAAATTATTCGAACGACTGACATTTCCCAATGAATGCAAAATCCACTGCTGAGTACTTCGAGCATTTCCTTCTATTTTCCATAACGCAAGAATATGAGATATCCACATAAAATTTTGTACTTATTTTAATACACAAATTCCAGTCCCCGTAGTATCAATATACTTTTATGAACCACCCTGTAAAAACGACGTTTCCTTCAGAACTGATGACCACCTCGTGGCTCGATCGATGAGTAAAAATGTCTTAACGTTCGTAACGGGAAACTGGAACTTTTAATTGTGACCAGAGGTAGCCTCGATTTGTCTTTTCGCTGCTGCATGTGCGCTTTTTACGTCGTAATTCTAATTCGTCGCCAGCCTGTCGCCTTTAAGAGACGCCTTTCATAAAGCACGATTAATCACGAGTTCAGGCCTGGCCCCTCTATCCAAGGAAAGAGAAAATGGACCTCGATATTGAAACGAAGGGGCAGAATTTTAGCCAGGAAAATGTGAACAGCGACGCGGATATTACCGGTAACAATGCCAAGAATCATGTTGGTGCAAGTGAAATGTGTTGAAATATGCGAAAATAAGCGGATAAAATGTAGGTGAAGATATGCACACCAGATATGCTGAATATAGAGGAACAATATGTCGACACACGCAAGAAATAAATATAGTAGATGAAAGAAGTATACTAGAAATCTGCTATGATATTAAAGTTTCCGCTATAGAGGTATTATAATAAACTACAAGAATTTTTTCGATACTCGTCATCGATAATTAATCAGGGTTATCAATTTAAATTAAAAGATAAGCTGAGATCAAGTGTTGCACGTCATGCAATATTCATGCAATATTCTCCTCTGACTTTTTAAAAATTTTATTTATACGCTTAAAAATTCCGTGATGAAATTAATCGTGCCTGTTGTCACTTTCTGAAGAATTATTAAGAAGGATATTTAAAATATCCAAGCTAAAAGTATATATTCACAATCCTTTAATAACGAAGAAAATTGCTACCTAAAAATTCCTCTATTTACAATGTACAAACATATGTATTGCATGAGCACCTATAATCGAGATACTATTTAATTGACCATTACTTTTTACTAAATCGACACCTCGTTAAACTTAGTAAGGACCTCAGCATAACTGTTTTTAATAACTCATGCAAATAGATTTTTAATTATCCATATTGATCTCGGTTTTATTCCTCATTTTCCATACGACTTAACAAACAATCTCGTGTACAACGGGCCGCATCATCGAAGATTTATAACTCTAACCGATCAATCTAAATTTAATGCTACCATTACCACCCACTAAATTCAGCTTAATCCAGCCCTAATTCCTCCAATCAGCCACTAAGACCAAAGCCATTCAACTGCCTTCCAACCTCGCCTTTCCCACGTCACAACTGCATACAATAAAATTTCAACCCCTCGCTCCTCCTTCGAACAGAATCGCCCATTCGCCCTACAACTCCATATTTCTCATTTCAAATTCATTTCAACTCCATAAAACACCAGCCGGGCAGGAGGAATATAGGTCACGATGACTGCGAGAGCGGCCGGTCGCAGGAGCGCGACATGACTAAAGAATTTCGAAGTGGGATCGATACACAATTAGGCAAATTGCCTAGAAGCAATCACCGTGGCTCGCGCGTAGCCCGTTATTAAATAATATAGAGGAGATCGATATCTTTCCAGGCTGGAGTGAACCGACATAGAGAGCAACAGAACGCAAATCGAACCGCGGCGAAAGTTACTCGCAAGACAGTAACAGGTAGTCGGTTCTATGGCACTTGCGTGTGCCTTGCGTTCCACCTACACAAACGTAAGCACAGACTGGCTTGAAAAGTTAACAAAACTGTAAAGCCTGCGGGCATAGGTAATCAATCGCGTCTGGGAATCCGCGAGGTGTTACTGGTGGATCTTGGCAAACTATCAGGGATGAAGGGTGCAACGTTATCTGCTTTCGAAACCGTCGAAGGTGCGGTAGGGATCAAGGGAAAGTTTAAGCTGCGAATGATAACAGAGATAAGGTAGCTCCGTTGGAAAGAATTGTATCTTGATATTTATATCCCATAGATTGGGGATTGCCAGAATAGGCTAATGATGTCAACATACTGTACTCAGCATGTAAAAATATGTTTTAAATCTGAACTCTACGAGCACTACTAATAGGTATGTACTTTAACAAACGAGCAAATATAGAATGCGAAGTTCAAAATTAAAATTAAAATCATTTCAATCGAATTTACCTATTTGACGTTTCTTTAAAAATTCGAAATGAATGTAGAAAGCCGTCAGCTTTTAATCAGAATTTTCCTTGAACCCTACGCCTAACAAAAACTGTTTCCTCAATAGAGCACTCTGCACCCATAATGGTGCAACCCTTTCTGCAGTTTCCTCCACTGAGGACTATTATTTCTTTAATCCCTACCGAAGTGTGGAAAAAATTTCAATTCCACCCCCACGATCTTGAATAATAATTCCCCATTTAGAATAGATTACACAGGGAAATGGAGTAATAATTAATTGCCAAGATTTGTGAAATTCCACGGTTCCAAGTGGCGTGTTACAAATTCCTTTCAATGCCAGCTTACTCCACAGAATATAAGCTCGATTCGCGGTGGCATATTTCGCGGGACAATACAACGTGACGCCAACTGCAAGCACCGCGTATATATACGCGAAATGCTTGTCTATTTATCTGCAGCATAATTATCGTCGGCGAACTTTAACTAGGACCAGGCACACAACTGCGGCTACTAACCTAACAAGCCCCAGGCTATAGCCGCCGGTTTCGTTGGTTTTCATGTACTCGCGAATTAACGGCAACGTTGCGTGAATTACGGGTCATTTTAATCTGAACGCGATTTCGTGGAAATAAATATTTGGGGCTGTAGGTGGCGGAAACGTGCCCACTGTTTTGTACAAATCTCTGGTGATTAATTCACTTTGTATGGAAATCGAGTGAAATGGATATTTATCAAATAGGTGTGGTGATTTACATTTCAATACTACTCGTCACAGAATAAAGGTCGCCACTGAATTTTGGAAAATGAATTTGGAAACATTCTTGTGTTTTATTGAAAAGATATTTTCTGCTAGTAATTCTATGCTTACCAATATCAAGTTAAACGAAGAATCTTAAAAATATAACCGTCGGTGTGGAATTAGAAAAGAGAAAATACTGCCCGTTTGAATTACTATCAGTTAGAATGAACCCTAAGCGGGATGTCAGCGAAGATATGAAATTACCTTAAACGCAGTAAAGGCTAATAAAAATGCTTTTCACGAAGACCAGAAACGTTTACTATCAATTTATATGCAAATGCCCTGCATTACCGTAAAAATCACAAATTACAAACAGTGTCCAGTATTTTCTACTTAAAAAGAAATCGTAACCTGAGCATTTCTATGAAACTAACGACACGTGCAGGGGTTGACGCTGCACGACAAAAGCGCTGATTCCATGGGGATTTTCAGCGCGTATTAATTCGCTGATTATTTGTGCGACAACTGTTTCCGCTGCCTATTAACATAATGGAATCCCATAATTTCATGCGAACTCACGTAACAGGGGCACGAGCTTTGAACTTCGCCCCGATTGCTCACGAAACGCAATCGTCCGGGTTAGTCACCCCCGTTAGTTATTGACTGTGGGGTAAACCACCGAAAACTCGTGCAACAGTGTGCCCCTCGTGATGAAACTCGATTAGGGGTGCTGACGACAAAAACATCAGTCATAAGGAAATTACTTTTTGCGGCCTTGGTGGCAAACATTTAATCGCGACGAATATTCATTCAATGATTGTAATCATTAGAATATCGGTAATAGGTAGGTCCAAGTGAAAGTAGGTAAATTAAAATAAAATATGTAAAATGGAAGGGAGAATTTTGTTTAGATATTCTTTGTGAGTGGTAATATGAATTAAAATGGAAGATTTGATTTGAACAGTTGGTGTTTATAAGTATTAATTCTATGCGGGAGCAGGAAATTTATTATATGTATAGAAGCGTATGGAAAACTATATTTTTGTTCAGTTTTGCCGTTTTAAATAAATATTCATTGCCCTATAATTTTCGGAGAATTTGTCATCTATGAGAGTAGAGTGAGGTAAGAGTGCGCACTTACAATTTAGACTTCCCTAAAATCCTTGGAATTACACTGATAGTGATATCATTGTGTAAGAAATAACTACTATCCCTTATTATTCGATAAACAGTGACTTCATGTAAATTTACCTACCACAAACACATATAAAATAAATATTTCCAAAAAGTGTCAAATGCGAACCTTTATCCGGTATGTGGGGCAAAAGGTCGCATGTTATGGGGTAAAACAGCGATGCCCAGGTGGGCGGTCTGAGATAAACGAGCATTCATCGCGTTTTCCAAAGCTCGCGTGGAAGGGGGTGCTCGAAACCAATGACGTTGCGGGCATGTCACGGACGGGGAAAACTCTAGTAGTGTACGTGTAGGCTCGTACCCATAGGCTTTTACAACTGGGGCTCTTGGAGCCCTAGTGTTCTACATTTTAGGAATTGGGAAAATAAACAGGAATTGACTAATGATTAAACAATAAGATTATATAATTGGACGGAATAGACTTGAACAGTCTCATTTACACATCTAATTAACAAACAGTTTCTTATTAAACGATTTTTATTCAACTTCAATCCTCTGTTTGTTTGTATGTATGTTTGTTTAGTTCAAATCTAGAAACTCAATTTTAACCCACTTCCAACTATCCAATAGACTTGAAACTTTGCAGGCATATGTATTTTGGATGACAATACAAAATTATGAAGAAAAAGAAACCCCCAGGGTTTAAAAAATTATGCTGTCATAAAAAAATAGAACCCATAACCGCAAATCCAAACGACTTGAAATCAGTCTATAACCAAAAGTCAAATCAATTTAATCGCAATGAAATCAGCATGTAACGGTTACATGCTGATTTCAGGGTACGAGCCTACACGCACACTACTAGAGTTTTCCCCGTCCGTGACATGCCCGCAACGTCATTGGTTTCGAGCACCACCTTCCACGCGAGCTTTGGAAAACGCGATGAATGCTCGTTTATCTCGGACCGCCCACCTGGGCATCGCTGGGGTAAAAGAACGCAACGAGAAATTTCCACAAAAGTGTTTTATTTTCCTACATACAATAGTTGTGGTAATATAGCAAAACGTCTAATAGTTTACAATTAATTTTTTTTAATCCAGGTAACAGTAATCGCACAGAACATTACCACCACCTTCGAAGTTTGCGCAGGCATCAGTCTTCTGGAGGATCGGTGTATTCTTCTTCACACGCAGGACAAATTATTTTTTTCCATAGACGTTGATGGTTGGGCTATTCTCTTTTTGAAAACGATTTGTTTTGTTCCTTTCAAAATTTTCAGAAGTAGATGTTACTTTTTGGATTCTTGTTTGCTTTTCTAATTATTTCTTTGCACGTTCGCATTCAGATTTTATTTTCATTGCTTTATTTACTCGAAGCTGATTTTTAAATTGAGAGTTTGCAGTCGAACTCTTGCCCCCACAGCTACAATTCCATTGTTCAATCAATCCTGTTGTCTGTGAGGCGATCTGAAAACTTCTATTAGTACTTTTGAATAGAAGAATTTGAGCTCTTTCAGACGATGTATTAATTCAAATATTTACTGATCAATTTATAGGAATAATATTGATTCCTAAAAATGAGAATACTACATTAGAACTAACGAATTCAGTACTTACCGCGTTATACGATAACAAAACGAAGCACAGCTGCACAATTCGACACTGGTGATTCTACCTTGATTGACAATTTACTGTCAATCACCATTGGCCATTGCCACAACTCAAACAATGAAATTCGCACGGTGCGAACTTTCACCCGCTGCGAACTTTTATCTACGTCTACTCTAATACTGACAGGTATTGTAAATTTATTTTTTATTTTTCACGTCCTTGAAGCTAAAGTTAACTTGTTGATGTCCGTTGGCAATGCAAGTTGTTAAACAATCGATGAGTACGGGTGATGCAAAGTATCGATAAATATAGACATAAGAAGTTAGAATAATCGTGATTTAATTATTAATAATACAAGGAGATGAATACGTGACTGGTAAAAATCTGGACGAACAACGTGGTGAATATCATTGCCAAGTCGAAATTCAAGGTGCAATTTTTCGAGTAGCCTAACATTTTCTCCACTAACGAATAAACTAAGAGATTTAAAGAATAACTACTGCGCGACAAATAAAGAAGTGTACGAAACGAAAGACACCACTCTTCCAAGTGTTAGCAAACAAAACGAACGTTAAACCTATCTGTCTGTAATCACAGAGCAAACAGAAGAGTCACGTGAGGGTGAAAGCGAATATCAGCAGGGCACGTTCACGCAACCACTGTCCTCCGTATATAGTTTCAAAAATAAATCTCGACGATAGCATACAGAATTCTGCTAATGCAATAATATAAAATGACGGTAAATAAGTTATTCTCCTGCACTTTTCGTCCCACTTTCAAACTAACTCACAAGTACAAACAGAGCAACAAAAACAATTCCCCCATTTTCGCTCGAGCGAAACTCATTTCATGCTCCGCACGAAACAATAGCGGCAAGCGTTCATTCAAACGACTTCTTTTAATTAACGCACTTCCTAATTCAATACCCTGCACAACTGTAAAAATTCAGCGCAAATATCACTGCATTAAATACCCACTAACACCAGCACTCCAAACTTCATCCAAACCAGGGTTGCCAGATCAGGCCTGATCATTTGCCGGAGATTTCAATTTCGTGGTGTGTGGAGGGATGAAGTGGGGGGGGGAGAGAGCAAATAAGGGCCAATAGAAAAACAGGCATCTAAAATTCATTATAATAATGACTTATTATAAAGGAGTAATCATAATAATAGTAATAAAAGTGTTATGAATATTTATCCGAATTCATTACAGATTTTAGTAGTTTTTTATTTTTTTAAATGCGTTAAAAAAATGTTTGACAATTATATTTCAAATTGGATTTTATTATAAGTTCTCTGCTTTCACTAAATCGACATTCATTCTGTTCCTGTTATCTGTCCAGGTCTGATACACAAGAGAAAAGATTCTTTCGATATTGGCCGAACTGATAGAAATAGAGAGAATTCGTTGCACTATATTAAATAAAAAAACGCTAATTCCGATAGATGGTATGCTGCAACATACTCTCTATTCTGCCGGAGATTTTTATTGTGCCTGCCTGAGGCCTGAGACAACGGTTTAAAACCTGGGACTCCGGCTGAATGCCCTGAAGGCAACCCTGATCCAAACACAGTCACGTAATTATTTTGAGCAATGGAACGATCCATAGTGCATCTCACAATTCCCCCGCCAAAACTAACTAACCTACAAATTGTCTACGCCACGTCTCACCTCTCCCCGCTCCAGCTTCACTCGACGATCTATTCTCGTCGCACAATTAATATAACAAACAGATCTAGACCCTTCGATCACTCTTATCGCCTCCTATCTCAACGCTTCGCCAACAGGAACGAGGACAAAGGGCTTGTTGCCTTTTCACTGGAATGCCCTTTATGCGCGGCAGAGGCGGCAAACGAATCGAACGGGGACCAGCACTGAATGCAACGGCAGAACGAAAGAGAGCGAGCCGCTTACCCGTTACGAGAGAAGTCGACGGGAGCGCGACGTGATCCACGGGCAGGTTATCCTGCACGATCGGCCGTTATCCAGCTCGCGTAACACACAGGGCCACTGGTCTGCACGGTGGACGATTATAGGAGATCCTGGTCGCATCGATTCCAGCGCTCGCTGCGTGAGGACGTTTGCCTTTCGCCGAGTTCCGGGGCAACGGGATAGCACGGGAAAACGGCGGGATCCGACGGGGAGAACAACACTGCGATGGTGTCACCTGTCAACGGCGACAGACACGTGTACCATTGGCGAGCTCGCGTGCACGTGCACGCCGTGGCGCGAGAAAGGCGCACGCTTTCACTATCGATTGTGCGCGAAAAAGCCGTAGGAACGGTGACGGTGAAAAGGGAATCTTGTCCCTCGAGAGGCTCGCGAGCTACCACCACCACCATAGGCGGCTTTTCTACGGAGACAACTCGTCCTGCGGCGATACGGACGTATGTACAGCTCTGACAGCAGGCGTACACGCGCGCCTCTGTTCCACGCGCACACGCTCACGCGCATCCTGTCTCCTCGCTCATTAGGCAGGCGCGCGACTTCGACGCGTGCAATCTTACCGCTTGGCCGTTCGTGTAAACAAAGCTGGCTGCTTTACGACAGCTTCGGATCGCCTCTTTCGATTTCTGCAATGGGGGGGCCCACTCCAACGGCAAGCCTTTTAATCAGCGTCCATTTTCTGCCTTCTCTGTAGTCGAATTCTTTTCCAGCACTTCTCATTAATTTCCGGGTGTTTTGAATCTGCTCGTCGCAGCGCGGGGGAGTGTGAGACAATGCTTCATCGTTAATTTGAATTTTGAATGTATAGTAATGTCATTTTTTGGGAGGAGAATAAAAATGAAAGTGTGGCTTAAGGGGTAACACCACTCTAGAGGCGGAAAAAAAGACCTAAATTTGATAAATTATTTTGGGAGTATGACAAGCGGAATAGAATTTCTTTTCAGGGGGTTTATTTAACACATATTGAAGTACGGAAAACAATTTTTTTATTCTCATTTTCATACAAAATGGCGGCGACAGAGCCCGTCGTCGAAACCACTTCTTTCAAATTGGGAGGACGGATTTCTCGGAGACTATTGCATGGATCGATTTGAAAATTTTACAGTAGCTTCACAACAATATTCTCTTTGGAAGTATGTAGCCGTTTTTTGATTGAATGTAAACTCTTTTTTTTATAAACATTTTAATGCTCATGTTTAGGGCAAAAAATCAATTCATTTCTTAAAAAGTGCACCACTTCCACAAAAATTGATTAAAAAAAACCCCCCCCTACGTACTTCCAAAGCCAATTGTATATAGATTATAATTTTTTTTATTTTTTGTTCCCGGACTCATACATGCCGAGAAATCCGTCCTCCCGTGGCGGTGTTTTCAAAAAAGCTGTTTTCGACGACGGGCTCTGTCGCCGTCATTTTGTATGAAAATGACAATAAAAAAATTGTTTTTCGTACTTCAATATGTGTTAAATAAACCCTCTGAAAAGAAATTCTATTCCGTTTGTCATACTCCCAAAATAAATTGTCAAATTTAGGTCTCTTTTTCTGCCTCTAGAGTGGTTTTACCCCTTAACGTATTATGAATATTAATCGATATTTTAATACTGACAATGGGTTTCTCGATGAGATTTTATGAATTTATGAATAACAGAGACTGGCTTGAGTTTGAATAATGTCCTTTATATTAGTTTTATAATAACAGTTTACTGATGAATAAACGGATTTGTTTAAACGATGTCATAGATTGCTTTTAAATTATCGATCGGAGACCGTCGCGAACGAAAAACGCAGACACCAAGTCAACCACGAGCATGACCTCGCTAATTCTGGAAGAGAAACTTTATGTTCTATAACATCGCCAGAAGCGCGGAAACTTCTCCCGTGAAATTGCTAACGTCCAGATATAGCGATCGTTAAATGTCACATCGAGAGTGAAATAGTACTTGACCAAGTCGAGTATGAATGAATGGAAACGATGCGCGGCAATGAAATTGGATGAGAAAGGATGAACTGGAACGAATTAGGAGACACAATTTTGTGGAGGCGTGTTAAAGTGAGGTGGCTAGACGTAACTCAGCGAGTTACCTGAATTTAATAAAAGGTAATGAGAAGGTACCTGCTCCTCAAGGGAATTATGGCGCATGCTTCAGAGTAACTAAATGAAATACAAATAATATTGCGTATTCTGTACTATATTAGTTGGCATAAGTAGTATATTTGAAAACCTGTTGACGGATAAAATCCTTTGCCTACCCAACTCTCGAATTATCTTTAACCCTTCGTGGTCACACTGGGTCCAATAGACCCGCTTTTTAACTTTGGAGCTTGACACCGGTAAGTTCCTGGCTTTCCTCTCCGATTTTTTTTGCTACATGTTGTCATTTCGTTTCGTACTAAAACGCGACTATTCCATATTCTACAATGTTCGAAGTGTGTATTATCATTTTTGGGAATCGATTCGACTGATACAGTTCGTACGGTAACTGTTTAAAAATCGGCTGGGTCCGTTGGACCCAGTGCGACCACCCCGCGGAACTTTACAGAAGTGTGACCACGAAGGGTTAAATGGGCAATAAGGGTGGGCAAAAATGAAATAAAAAAACTGTTTTATACTCTACATTTGTAGCAGAATAAAGTGCAAAAAGTATTAGACCCATATATTGTATACTTCTTTCTAGAAAAATTTTTCAAAGTTTTATATAATCAATTAATCCTACAAGTACAAAATTTGATTTTCTAAATAGAAGTCCTCCGCATTCGTGGTATATAAATAAAAATATAATTATATTAGCTAAGCTTCCAATATTGAGCTCCCAAGTACATCCCAACACGTTTTCTTATTTCTAGAATATCCAATATTACTATCGCGTAACTTCCCAGGCTACGCACAACAACGTACACCCACGAGTTTCCACTTTCGAGTCGAAATTGCTATACTCTGCCTCGCCATAGTAAGGCAGAGTGGGGGAATTACGAACGCGGGGTAATCGCGAATTCGAAAATTAATCATGTTAGAAAAACATGAACAACTCCTACCCTTGCCACGAGACACCTCGTGCCGCGCGTCATGCTAGGTCATAAGTGCAAAACAGTTGACACGCACGCTGCTCAAAATAAATACTGTTGCTGATTTTTATCTATTTTCATATAATTTTTTGACAAATTAAAGTTGGTGTAGCTTCTGTATTTATAATTATCTCAATACTAATGTTTAGGAACACAAAAAGTACAAATCAAGGATTAATTTAACCCCAACGTTTTTTCTATTTGATGTTCCTAACGTAACTTTTTGTTACATTTTTTGTTTTACACCTTATGGGGCATTGACGAACGGCTTGTGTGGGTCAATCCCGAACGTTCGACATTACCCCCTATCGTTTGTCATTACCCCGTGTTTCGAACTAAAGAGTATTATAATTATCCATTTTGATTTCATTTGTTACGATGTTTAGATGCCACGCTATTACAAGCGAAAAACAGAACCGACGTATAGTTTGGAGAGTTTGCAAAAAGCTGTAGAAGATATCAGGAACAACAAATTAAGTTTTGGCAAAGCAGCAGCAGTTTATTCGGTTCCTAAAACGACAATATTTGATCATATGAAAAAATCTCTGATTGGATCATGTGCTACAATTGCAGAAAGTGGGCACACGAAAAACTGCAGTGATGGACAGAGCACGTCGAAAGGCTATTTATGTGATTTTTGTATAAAATAAGTCGTGTTCGTGATTACCCGCCACTAGTTAGAAAATCACAAACAGGAACAGTCTTGTTTTTTATTCAAAACTTATTTTATTTTCAAATTTTATTAAAGTTGATTACAGAAATATATAAAAACATAATGTGTGTTTGAATATAAGCAATAAAGACATTATTACCTTTCTAATATTTTGTTTTATTCAACTTTTTCCTTAGGTGTTCGTAATTCCCCCACTCTCCCTTACTTATTTGAATAACTTCAAAATAAATGCAAACTAAGTACGTGCTCAGAAAGGTGCTTATAAGTAACTAGGACATAAATGTACATAAACGGGTCAACATTGATCACAAGTTTTTTTATAATTCTGAAATTCATAAAAAAAGATTCTATTGAAACGTTTCATGGCCCACAGGCACTTTAACCACTGTGCCCCGTGGTGATCATGAATCCGCTCTCCAACGTTGTAGGCAAGCAGTAGCGATGCAAATATGTGAAACGGTGTTGTGAATTAAAGAGCCGCTGTCGTAAGGAATGTTTCCTAAACAGGGCCTAAACGTTCGCGCACTTAAGGTTGTTTGATATTGTGCACGGCACGATTGAGAGACACGTGTGTCGCACGCAATGGTTCCTTCGGAGGCTATAGAAAGCGGCATTGATGACGACTTGATGACGAAATACCTCGAACAACGATGGCCTACCTCCCCCGTAATCTATACTACCATTGCTAGTTGAACATCCGCACAAAAGTTAGATCACAGTCCACGAATATTTCATTTCATACTCTCAAGGACGCGGAACCGTCCCAGTGATACTTTCACGTGATCGATCAGCCTTAGGTGACCATGTCCGTAGGAGCTTTCGCTGCATGCATTTTTCTACGCTTCCGTCGGTCTCGGTAATGGAAATTCAATGACCAGCCAGCGTGCATTTCTCTAATTGAATCACGGGCGAGCGGTGGATGCGCGTTGTTTCACAACTGGTTTCACAGAAAAAGTGCAGCCCAATTACGCTGAAACGTACGGTTTTATTGACTTTGTTCTCGAAACAGCTGGAACAATAACTGTTAAAGAATCGACAAGTAGTTTTATTTACATCTGCGAATAAATATGGAGCGAATTGGATTGCAATCGCATCGCTGGAATTGGCTGTGTGGTAAAATAATATTCAAAGGCTCTTGGAAGAAATTAAGCAACGATTAAATGCTTCGCGATGAATATCGTGCTTCATATTTAAACCAGTCAGAAGCAGTAGGGGCCGCGGTTAATTAACTTCTATGGAGATAACTGACAGTGCAGTAATTAATTTCACTGCGAATTTCGTTCCATTGTACTCCACTGAAACCGAGGCAACCTTAGCCTTCCACAAAATTCATTGAACACGCGAGCAGGTCGAATTAAAAAATCTGAATCGACTTTTGCGACGATGTTTTGTGAGCTTGATTTTTGAGAAATGATAATATCAGAATATTTGAGGGTGCGAGGAACAATTACCGCCGTCAAGGACAATAATATTGCCACACCTTGTGAATTTACTCAAATTCTCGCGGTCATTGCACAAGATCTTCATGAAACTTGTAACTAAATACTCCGGTTACAGATGAATAACAACGCCGCTCTTCGGTAACTCGCTGGACAAAAAATAGTATATTCGATTCCGAAACGGTATTGCTTTAATTAGCAACGACATTTCAAAGAATATGACAGGGGTCGTCTATTCGAGTGTATGATTAAAATTGGTTGACATTTAGTGGTACATGTGTAACCGCGGGGTCTTTCGACATTAATAGATACAACTTCATGAATGAATTCCGCGTAAGGAGATAACGAAGGAAGTTATTAAGTTTCCAGAAGAATTGGACATTATTTAGGTAAAGAATTGTTGACACAAAAATACCAGTAGTTGAAGTAGAAGATGCCTCATCTTTATTTGTTATTCAAAGGTTCGAATAATCCGAAGTAGGTATATTTATTCGACGAATAACGAATCAAATTTTTTCATCCTTCATTCGATATTCCAAAGTTTTATTTAGATAAAATCTGTGGTTTCCAATTCGTATTTCATAAGACACTTAAAAATAGTAATACTTACATAGTGATGTGTACGATATTAGTAACATTCATTTACACGCTGAGTATAAATAGTTCTGTAGAATCAGTTAGCTGAACTTGTAACGAAAATTATGAAACCACGAGCACACAGGTAACTGGAAAACAAGGTCAGATAGGATACATGCTGCCATGAACTATTTTTATTATCTTGAAATGCTGAATACATCCCCGGAGTTAGTTACCCACTACTAACGTAATACCCTGCATAATTACGAAACGGTATCTGTGCGATATATTCACGATATAATTGAATATAATTAGAATACTTGAAGATATCAGGAATGAATATACCATTAAACCTTTGAGTGGGTGAAGCTTCTACTCAGCATAGAAAGCGAATTTTGTCCTTGGTTCATTTTCAAAATAAACATTCAGGGACCCTCGGATAGCACTTTCGATGCCTTGCAAAAATTATCGGCGCGGTAACCACGCCAAAGCAGTGCACGGGGTGGAAATCCCTCGGCGTGGAAACACGCCGACGCCACTCAGAGAGTCAAGAAGCGCACGTGCCTTAAATTTCGCGATGGCCCGATTCGGTGTGTGACGTTCGCTTGAAATATAAGGCAGATCCAGCGTTCCGCCGATAAGATCGTTCTACGATAAAAATGTGGCGGCGCGGAGCAGCACGAAATCGAGTCGTACCCTGTCAAGATGCGAAGGCCGGATAAAAAATATCGCTTGCCGCTAAGGGCGAGGTTGTCGGTGGAAATCTTTCCACAAAATGTGATCGACGTAAATCAATAAACACCTAGGATGCTAATGCCGTGACTAAACGGTATGCCGTGCACCTTTTATTTTTAATACCTTGAATAATGCATGATTCAGTGGAGCACGGGTCAGGCGATCCGCTATGGTATACAGTTAATAAATCTAGCTAACCGACCAGTCACCGTGGAAATAAATAACTGTATTACTTTGCTGGTATAGATGATATACTGTGCTAGAAATATGTAGAGAATGATCGAGTTCAGTCGTTTATTCTTACAGATTTATTGGAAATAATGAATTAATTGTTTGCGTAGAGTGAAATTTATAGAATGGGGATCGATGTTCGTTCAGTTCAACGATAGGCTGGATAGAATTCTACAGTAGTGCAACGTTTAAGGTCCGCGCACACATATCCGTTCCGTCTCAGTTCCGTGTCAGTGTGCCATTGGTAAGAAGAAGAGGGGCGTAGAGGGTCTCTTCTTCTTACCAATGGCCTGCTCTAACTGCAGTAGATAAGCCCTTCATTGGTCAGACCACAGAGGAGGTATGTATAGGCAGACGAAGTGTAGGGTAGGCCTAATAGCCCGGTCTATCATCTTATGGGAATTCGTGTCACCACGGACGAGGTACATATGTACATATAAACTTGATCTGACGTCCAATGTATTTTTCTGTCCCGGGATTGGGATACCATAAGGTGATAGGTCTATCCACTCTATCCTATACTTCGTCGATGCAGCTACAAAAGAATCTTTTGCCAGCAATGGATAGGGTATATTGTATCATCGACGAAGTATACGATAGTCCTATCACCTTATGGGACTTGGTCTCACCACCCAAACTGTATTACCGACCCATAACTCGACGACTGACATCAGCGGCCTCTGTTCATGAACAGCGTCCAACTCAGCAACTACCCTGAAATGTGTTGAAATGCTGAAGGGTGCGCGTGCTTGTATACGTGTGACTTGTTTAGAGTGCAGATGCAACTAATCGAACACATACGCCTTTTAACCTTGCTATCCTATTCGAGTTTATTTAACGCAAAACAAATTTATTTAACATAAAAATTTATATAAACAACAACATTATTTGTGGAAGACATGCTTTCATGGTGTAACGTGGAATACTTCGCCAAGGAATTGTAACTTGGTATATTTCAGTATGGTGCTGAAGTATATAGAGAGGAGTTTAAAAATTGTCAAAAACCCATTAGTTCCAGTATCTCGCTGAAATATTCCAACTTGCACTTATCCTTCTATCTCAACACTATACTCGTGTTCTGGGGTACGGTAGGAACAATCGAACAACATTTCACGTTACATATTTTATTATTACATTCTACCAAAGTATTGCAAGTTAAACAAAGTTCTTATATCCAACTAGAATATTTGACAATCGCAGCCACCGGCTCGGTTATCACCGATTACCAGGTCTCACCACGAGGAGGTTGCTGCGTTGCGAGACCCGTAGAGAGATAGATGGAATCAAAGTTCCATCGATCTCCCTGTACATGAAACCCTTAGCCTACTAAACCAAAGAGATGGATGGAAGCAAAGTTCCATCGATCTCTTCGGTTTAGATATAGAATCTAGGGAACTGCCAAGTAATCACCCGATTAGAAGAAATTCAGCAGAGAAGGAAAGACAGAAGGTAAGCATGAAACGAGTATTGGACGGCGCAGTTCCTACCACCCTGCTGTCCGAGTCGAAAGGGAAAAGCGCTCGGCGCCTCCCAGGCGATTCCTGTTGCTCCGAGCGGCTCGTCAGGAGCAACACTAGGTGTGACCTGACTCAAGCCGACTAACGCGGAGATTGGGAAGTCGGACAGGGTGACTTACGCAGGCAGTATACCAAAAGGTACACCCCCTACGCCCGAAACTTTTCCCTTTCGACAAAAACACCAGGGGATGAAACCGATCCACCCATACCGATTCCATACTCAGTCACTTGCTTCCGACAACGGAAGCAGCGGTGACCTCCTCACCAGAGATGAGGAGCCAGCAAACGAGCAACAAAGTTAATAAAATTCAGTGACTACTTCGCAATTTTACATGGGGCCTTAAATACTTCATGTTATAATAAATTAGCCTAGGCTTCCTTAGATGTCTTCTTTCACTAACACTTTGCACTATCACTTTTCACTATCACTTTTCACTATTTTCTTTTAAGTATATTATTTCACTGTCTCCCTTCCCCGCGGAAGGGTGAACCTGAAAAGGTGAAACAATCAACTGCGTTATGTTTGTAATGGTCGGCCTGGAAGGAAATTATGGAAAAACTTATAGAGTTGATGCCGATAGAGATAATTTCGACCTATAGACGAGCACGCACGAGCATGCAAAACCATCGTAGAGATAAGGTACATGAAGGAGACAGGAGAGGATGTAGACCCATCGATGAGATGCACGACAGAGTGACAGAAGTCACACAAAACCATCGAAGGTATCGACGAGATGAAATAAATCATGGAAAACCATCGACGAAATTGACGAAATGAAATAAATCGTGCAAAACCATCGTAGAGATAGATGAAAGAGAACAGGGAATGGAAACACATCAGTGAGATGCATGACAGGGAATAAGTCGTGCAAAGCCATCGTAGAAATACCTACCTGAAACAGAATAAAATTCTGATTAGCAGCCGAGACCGAACCAGACTCACGGAATGTAAGTTTGGCTCGATCTGAGCCCTTAACCTAGGTCGTAGGCTTCAGCATGATTCCGTTTCGCAAGTCGCAATGCTTGGGAAACGTTACCAAGTATCCGAGCACACCAAACATGGAGGTACCTACGAAAGTGACCCATTTCTACGAAATATTTCTGGTCCATGTTCGACCAATGCTTTATGCATTTTTAAATATTTGGAAAAAGTCTTACAGCTAAAGCAATTCTTATATCTAATTAGATATGGACTCGTGCAAAAATCTTCGAAGGAATGCATGAAATAGGACAGATGATGAAGAACAATCGAAAAAATCAGTTAGAAAGGAAGAGAAATGAGTTTTGACCTTGGAAGAACAATAAAATTTTAAACTTTGAATAAGCTAACCCAGACCAGGGGTCCGAGGGGGTGGAGGGAGAGCCAGGATTGAACCCCTGAACAGGTCTCGGGGAAGTCCAGGAAGTCCAGTAGGTCCGAATGTTCCAGGTGGCTCGGGAGCTCCGGGGGGTGGAAGAAGGACCAGGGTTGAAACCCTGACCAGATCCCCAGCAAGTCCAGGAAGTCCAGTAGGTCCACGTGGCTCGGCAGCTCCAGGGTCCCCGGTGGTCCTCCAGGCCTGGAAGACCGACGACGACTGAGTGAGTACATGGAGCTCCGTGAGCTCCCTATCTAGACTTCGGGAAACGATGTCCCCCCAACAAAACAAGGTCGACGGTTAATTACAATTGTGAAATCCAACGAATTCTTCGGCAAAAGTGGATTTTCCGCTAAAATATCCATTCCAGTGGCTATTGCTATGACATATAATGTTAACAACATTTGCACTAACCGCCCAGTATAAATTATTATTAACTATGATCGATACAACTCGAGATATCAAGGAATTAGTAACATTTGGCCTTGGATTTGCAAATGATTTTCTACACTGAATGAATTCTCTTTTATTCTCAATGTTCAATCGTTCGATAAATGAATCTTAATGCTTATACGTATTACATAGTATTAATTATAATGTATAAATACATTTTACAATTAGTTGAATTTGGTGTAAACGAATGGTTGCAGGAATATTTGGAGAAATATTTCGAAGAATAATTCTGAGTGACATACATTCTTGTTTCTCATGCAACTTTCTGCAAGCCATTAAATAATTAGATTTTACTGTCAATTTCAGTGTTGGCGGTAAATTAATACTCGGGGCACCTAGGATCCAATTATTATTACTTCACTAGAACGATTAAACAGTGCAATAGGAAGTTGCGGGTATGTCAGTAACAGTGTGAATTTTTAATACTTTTCGGCGTACGATACGTGAAAGGGTTCTGCTACACGCAAAGTACTTACTAATAAACAATGTCATCTTGCAATTTATATAGATAAGATGATGAATAGATATAAGATGAATATGCATATAAATGTTTATTGGATATTTCGTTCTTTTACGCTACATATGTGAACTTTTTATGACTTAACATCCTTCCAAAATATTATTGTTATGCCGCAACGGTATATTTATGAAGTCGAGGTGTGTAATTATTCGTGGTTAAGATATCAAAATTTCCATTCATAACGTCATTTTCTGAGTACATTTCATCGAAATAGTAAGTTTTAGCTTAATTTGTTTATGTTTGCCAAATTCATGCGTTTTATTAGGCTCTAATTGATTTTACATTCAATTTTCATGTTTACAGATTTCTATGGTTGATGAGGTTATAGCTGGTTTTGGCATCAATTTTCACGTTTGCAGGATCATGGAATTGTTCGAGATTGTAAGTAATTTTAGCTTTTATTCTCAAATTCATATCTGTTTGCATGTTGTCAGATTCTAATTCATTTTGGCTTCAAGTTTCAGGTTTACAGATCTGTGCGCTTCATAAGGTTATGGCTGGACAAAATAAGTCTACACAACTCGTTAAACAGAGTAATTATTTATTTGTTAAAATTGTAAGGACACATGCCCTAAATAAACACCCTACAAAGAAATAAACAAACGTCAATAACACACCAGTTCTTGTCCTAATGGAAATTTTAATTTCCTAACCACGCATAATTACATTTCTCATTTTCATAAAAATACCGTTACGGCGTAACAATAATATTTGGAAAGGATGTTAAGTCATAAAGAGTTCAAATAAACATTTATTGTCATGTAGCATATAGGTTATATTTTCTGTCACATCGAGGAGCGGATTTTCTGTCCTCGAAGTGACAGAAAATGTAACCTATATGCTATAACCGATTTCATAAATATTGATAAATATACCGTTGCGGCGTAACAATAATATTTTGGAAGGGTATTAAGGCATAAAAAGTTCACAAATGTAGCGTAAAAGAACAAAATAACCAATAAACATTTATTGTCATGCAGCATATAGGTTATATTTTCTGTCACATCGAGTAGAGGACCACATAATAATCACGCGCATCCACCCTGCGCATTTTCTCTTCCGCGGAAAATTGACTTGTGGTCCCAAGCGGGAGAAAAGTTATTTCATTAAATTGTTTATGTTTAGTGGGATTATTACTAGGGACTATAGCCATAATTAATTATTTTATATCTCGAAGAACAGTCTTTAAAATTTTAAATAATTAGTTTAAGCCCCCCTGACATTCAATTGACTAACCTGTTAAGAAAACTATTAAAAATGTTATATTACGCGTCTAAATACATACTTTTCTGACTTTCTTCCTGCCGTAAAATATGGTAAGATCGGATTTTTCGAGTCGGTCTTATATATAAACGTTTTACAACATTTACGCTTGAGACAACTCAATACAGTATTTCCTCTAGTTCCTATCACTCTTCTAAATATGGAAACATAGGTATCAGGTTTACACTTTATGACAACATGTTGGTCGGCACTTGGAAGGAACATAGGGGCATTAATATGCACTATCCTCTAATGAAAAAAGAATTTTTTAATATTTTTTCATCATTATGCAAACATCTGTATTGTATGTCAGGTTTTTCTACTAAAATGAAACCAATTACGACGCAGTTTGGTATGAGGAAGGTACGGCAAAAATTGGTACAGAGAGAGGTAATATAATAACATATTTTTTTAAAGCCCAACAAATAATAGGATAGCGAACGTTCAGTCGAAATGCGGCATTTTTCTCATCGATTGTTGAGGTCCAGGCCCCCGAAAAGTTCGTCTTTCTTTTTAAAACAGATGCCGTTCCAAGAAACGCGATGCACCCGAAGGTAAAAAACGATTTGAAATGTCTTGCAAGCAGAGCTCGCTAAATCAGGCGCTTGCTCTTAACGAATCTTTTCCAGTTCGTAGCACTTGTCAAGCCAAATATGCCAATAACACTTTTTGCAAGCAGATGGCTAGAACTTGCCAGGATGTTAACAATTAAAATTGCACCGTCTCTAACATTCTCAAGTATATACATCTGTATGTATGTATGTCCTAAGTAATGATGAGTTTGGTGCATCGGTTGAGTGCTGACAGACGTGAGACAGACGATGCGTTGATACATTGTCAGGGCCGGCTTTAGCATACTTGGTGCCCCCGGGCAATATTATCATGGCGCCCCTTCAACGGCACAAAAATCAATTAGCAGCTTTGTGCTTAACGAATCCAAATGGATATAAATGAATGAACGCATATAAGAATTCTTAGAACTTTTTTTTCGTTTTTGAATTTTTTATTGTTTTCATTAATTTTTTTATTTTCATTTTTAATATTTTTTTAGCATTTTCAGATTTTGTATTTTTTGTATTCAAGAGAACTCAACTCGATTTCTTTGAGAAGTCAAGTTGAACTATGGGATCTAAAAATAGCAGTAATTTAATAAAATTGAGCTTTTCGGGCCTTTTTGTCGGCAAATACACGGATCAAGTCAGCGAAATATAACTTTTCGGTAATTTCATTTTCAATCGAGAGCGCAGCTAAGTTAGTTAATTTTGATTGTGAAATTGTTGATCGTAAATACGTTTTAATTAATTTAAGTTTTGAAAAACTGCGTTCTCCACTAGCTACTGTTACAGGAATAGTTAGCAAGATGCGAAATGCAATCCATACATTTGGATATAGTTCCTGAATATTGCGCAGCTTTATAAAGTTTAAAACGCAAATGGGCGTAACATCGTTATCCGGAAGAATTCCTTATAAATAATTTATATAAGGAAGATAGGGATTCAATAATGAACTTATTATAAAATAAATAATTTATATTAATACGTTTATATTTAATTATTTGTGTATGAATAAATATATGTATATTTCCTTAATTAAATATATTAAATAGATATGTATATATAAATTATTTATATATCAAGCAAATAATTATACAATAAGAAGCTTATTAATCTATAAGTGATTTATACATAAATCAAAATTTATCTACTTATATATCATTATCTATAAATAAATCTTTCGAACTTGATAATATACATATTATTTAAGGATTCATCGAATTATTAATTAATTTAGTTCAATATAGTCCATAAATCTATCAATAATAATTTAAATTAGATCAATAGATATTATATCTATATATAAATTATTTATATTAATATAGATATTTATATATTTATATAGATAGATAGATATTTATATTAATATAAATAATTTATATAATAATACATATTAATAGATTATCTCATAAATATAAATAATTTATATACATAAATGAATAGATTAAAGACATTAATCTATATTTATTTAAACTATAAAAAAAAACTCCTACACTAATTACTATATATTGTATATATTGTTAAATAAAAGTGAAAATCTATAATTCTCTGGGTGATCATATGAATAAAAATAATACTCTAATTCTTAGTATGATGCAAAAATTAATATAAAAAATAAAAAAAATGAGGTTGCTGAAATTCCAAAAATTTTGATTTTTTGGAGGGAAAATGAAAATTAATTGAATTTTAGCTGACATTTAAGATTATGGTGGTATTCTTAAGTGGGGGTGGTCAAATTTAGTAAATTTTGTGTTTTTAATTTAGTTTCAGTTAATTGATTAATTGTATTAATTGATCTATAAATATAGATTTAAAATAGTAGTTATTTAAATAGTAACTGTTTTGCGTAAAGATTAAATTTAAAAATAAATGAAAGTTTGATTTAGTTATTGAATTTAATAAAGGTAATTTTAGTGCCAGCAACAGCGGTTAGACTAAATTTGTAAGTTAATTTATTTAATTTTTAAATTGATGAAGTTATTTATAAGAATGTTTAATTGAATTTATTGAAGTATGGTGAAATATTTTTTTTAGTATGAATTAAATTTTATTTGACTAATGTTTATTAAATTTTTGAATAAACTAGGATTAGATACCCTATTATAAAAGTGATTTATTTTGAATTGATTATTAAATGTAGATCATTAAAATTAACAAATATGGCGGCTTTATAATTTATTTAGAGGAATTTGTGTATTAATTGATGAGCCACGATAGGACTAACTGTTGTTTATTTTATGTATTGCTGTTTGAAGAATTTATTTATATATTATTTTTGAAATATTTAATTAAAATCTAAATTCAAGTCAAAATGTAGATTGTGTAACAGGTTACATGAATTACAATAAATTTGATTTTTGGATGAATTATTTTAATATAGTTTTGAAATTGGATTTAGAAGTAAATTTATTGAATTAAGTTTATTGAAGATAATTTTGTTTAGTGTACAAATTGCCCGTCATTCTCATTATAAGTGAGGAAAGTCGTAACATAGTAAGTGTACTGGAAAGTGTATTTTGTAAAAAATTTTAGTTTAAGTAAAACTTTTCTTTCACACTGAAACAATTAAATTAATTTTTGAAATTTTAATTTAATGTTTATATTTTTGTGTGGAGTGTGAGATTAATTATTTTAATAAAAGTAGTTTAATTTGATGTTGTTTCAGTATTTATTTTGAATGAATTTGTTTATTTATATTTTAGTATTGTGAGAGAGTAATTTTGTATGTATTGAAGTAAATTATTATTTTACCTTTTGTATCAGGGTTTATTAAATAGTTGGTGGGAATTGAATTGATCTCGAAATTAAAAGAGTTAACTATAAGTTATTTTTTATGTGAAACAATAATTATAAATTTATGTTTAGAAGTCTGGGGAGAAATAAAATCCAGGATGGCAAATAACAATTTTACGAATATACAAGATTTCAAACGAAAATTCAGAGAATAATGGGAAAATATTCCTTCTTCTTTAATAAAACACTTAATTTATTCTATGCCACGTCGCTTACAAACCGTAATTGATGCCAGGGGACATGCGACGAAGTATTAATAAATGAAATGATTTAGTATAAGTTTGTAAATAGTATTTTAACAAGGTGTACGCTCAATTGTGTGTCACTAAAATAGGTACGTGTACTTTTACTATTTTTGTTAAATATAGACAAATTATAGTCCATTTTATTTAAATTTTTTTTACGAATTATTTAGTAAAATATACGTATAAAATATATATTGTGTTTTCATTTTTGAATATGTGTGTTTGTATTCATTTTCCCGCAAATTTTCGTTACCAAACTAGGTGTACGCTCAATTTTGTGAGTAACTGTATCAACCAATATCAATATTTGACGAATTGCTTCTCTTACTTATATCTACTTTCCGTAGAGCTTCCATTACCTCTCGTGTTAATTACTAACGCCTCACTATGCTCACGCAAATGTACATAGGCAGAATGAGTATTCATTTTATGTGCAAATGGTAACACGGGATTGGTATCTCGACTGTATCGCTGTTGGTTGTGGGGTAGGCGAGTAATTAAAACAAGTCTTTTGTTACTACAATCTAAAACTTTGAATAAGAAAGAAGTTGGAATATATGTACATACGTCTGTAACAGACAAGTCGCAAAGAACGAATGGCTCCATCGAGAGCCGAGACAAAGAATATCGATGCCCACGCGGCTTAATCAGAAAAGGCACATCTTTCCTTCTTTAAACAATAAACCATAATCGCAGTATCTCCTCTTGGAGTGTTGATTCAATTTGGACCTTTACATTCCATCATGCACTCACGCCAGACACGAAATATCCAACAATCGCGAAGATTGTAAAAAGTTTTCCAATAAGAAACTGTATATCATATATTACAGTGATTTACGAATATATGTATACTTATTAATTAAGCCATGTGTGTTCATTTTTACAAGCTTTAGTAAAGTGTCCTGTATGTAGATGCTAGATATTTCATAAACCAAGGAAATATTATTACGCATAATATTTCTATTTTATCTGTAGCAGAACGTGTGTGGTAGAAAGGACTGTTGTGTTGTTATGACCGAGCCATGCCCGCTTTGGAAGTCACCTCAGTCCTCTGTTCACACGGATCGGCCACTAGCCGCGATATATGTACATACGTCACTCGGCGTAGAATAACAGACCGATATTCCACGTTTCGGAAGTATGTACGTGTGTATTGCGTCGCGAGGCCTGCCTGGTCTCCCCCCCACCTAAGCCCATATTCGCAAATGTATAGCGGCGGGACACGGGGGTCATTCGTCCCGTGGACTTCGTTGAGTTAAGACGCTTCGAATGCTTCGATAGCTCCATATTTAAATGGTACACCTACCTACATTATCTATCGCCACCTAATTACCCCTATCATTATTCTTCTTCTTCTTTACTATCTATCGTCCCTTGCTCCTACTATTAATACACTTTCGTCCCGAAATTGATTAAATATCGCGAGAAAACGGTTAGATGCTCATCGCGTATTCCCTTCGTTGCCTCAACGATATTTCTGCACATTTAGTGCACACATATCGTGTCTCGGTATTCAATTACATCGCTTTTCGGGCATATTTCAACTTTATTCGTTGATTAATTCCCCTACGAATGTTTTAATGCATTTATTTCAAACTTGTTGCATCGGTCGATTACAGACGCTGACGCGGGATTCGAACGCAAAGGGCAGGCGACGCCATGACACTTGACCGTTAATTTGAACGGGGCTTGTGTGCCGTCTGATCGGTCATTCCTTGGAAAGACGAAGTGGCAATACGTGTGGTATACGTATCTGGTAACGTTATTTTATTGACTCATTGTTGGCTGTGATGGAGCTGGGCAACTTTGCAGTCGATTAGTATTGGGATACAGTGGGAAAAGATTAAATTATGACACATTGAATAATTTTAATTAGATCTGTTTTAAATTTTTAAAATGGCGTCAGTAGATGTTCACGATATATTGGAATGGTCGAATTCTATTGCATTTCGGTCGCGTTTACGTAAAATTCAATTATATTTCAATGATTTTTAAGAATCTATCTCTATGAAGCGGTTGTAATTGCATTTACGTTCGGTTTTGGATTCAAATTTTGTTCTTTATATAGAGAAACTGCGTAGTTGATCGAGGACATGCTACTCAAGCATGAATAATTAACGAATTTTGATTCTTGCCATGAATTTTGGAAATTTATAAAGATCGTGCTATATTTTAAACTATTATTCGAATAACACGAACATGTTACATCCTTGCGACAAACACTCCATGAAACCACACCTATCCCACCGTTAGATGTTCCTATCCTATTTATTTTTCAGAGTTTGTGGCCGCGCGCAATGCGGCCAAATAGAGTCAGTGTTTATGACGTATGAAGTTTTCTATTTTGAAGAGCACAGTTGCTCATAGTAGAGTTTCGTTTACAATTTGGGGATACGCGAGGGTAGAGTCAGTGTTTTCTACGCAATTAACATTCTTTCACGAGCGTCGCGGCTCTGAGCTTAGAATCGCGAGAATAGATTCAGCGGTTTGTTCGCAAATTACGATCTTTGGGGCGCGTTAGTAGTATTCTATTTCTTTATTTTTTTACTATTGAAAGCGAAACTCGGTATCGGGAATTAGAGTCAGTGCGTCAGCTGAAGAGGAGATTTTTGCGCAGAATATTAATGGAAAGATGTAAGTATCTATGTATTTCATTTAATTCCTTTAAAGTAGAGTTCATTCTTCAAAATTTTAGAAAAAAAATGTTTTTCTTAAAATGTTAAAATGATAAAAAGTTTCGATATCCCAGAATTGCTTCGTGATTCTTTATCAGAGTTCAAACAATCGTAACTTTAAATGAAATTATAATCGTGTTCTGTTCCTTTGTTACAGTTTTGGCGCAACTGAGCAGCCTGATGAATTTATTTGACCAGTAAGGAGCGGTGTTGGCGTCTTCGTCACCGGGGCACAGCGAAATGTGAGTGCGCATGCATTATGGTTCCTCTGGTCACTCAATCATGTCGTAAGACGTTTGGTCCGAATCGACACGAGTGACCGGTTGTATACGTGCTTTGGCGAGCATAATGATCGCGGGTATGGTAACCATGCCCGTGAATTGTAACCGTGTTTTGTCTATGTATGTATTTATTAGACGAGGGCTAGGGTCTTCTTGTACGCCGCGCCTTTTCAATATCATCAAATTGTAATCATAATTCCCATGATAAACGATTCCTAACGCGAATGTTTATCATTGATACATTGAATACATTGATGTAGATATTTATTAAATAATGCACATAAAGGTGCATAGCAGCTCAGAAAAGTAGTGGAAAAATCGGATGCCCTCCGATTTCGTCATTGCGACGATTAAAATGACTTGGATTTTCTTTTTTTACTACGTGTTCAAAAATAACTTGATGTCTAAATGATAACAGGCATACAAGTGTAATTCCTGTCTTATAAAGGTCACTCGTTTGCGTACAGAATAGAATAATTAATTTCCATATGCAAGAAGACAATTATTGAGGGTGGGCAAATTTCAGATTCAAAGTAATTAGCATGAGAACATACTTTCTTGTTATATGAAATTTACTTTGACGCTGGAATCGCCCGTTTTAAATTATTGACGTAAATTTTTCATGATTTAGAATCATTTTCTTAAATAATTCAATGTTAGAGTCTTTTTTCTTGCTAATTGAATGTCGAGTAGAGTCCTTTTCTTCATCTAAAGTAGAGTCATTTCTTATTTATCAAAGTTTAAACTATTCACAAGTTGAAAGTCAAGCCATTTTGTTTAATAATATAAAATGAAACAATACCTTACCTTGCTAGACACTATACAGACTAATCATACTTTCTAGTTGAGGATTTTCAGGATATCTTTCCGTACCCATTGCCTTTTAACACATCCACGTGCCCATGCGCTACTGGGGTGAGTAAAGGCAATGGGGCACGATGACTTTGTTTATTAATTAAATACGTGTCGGCGGCTGGCATTGCGTTAGTGTATCGTGCACGCCGCATTTTCCACCTGTGTGTGTTTGTGTGGTTAGGCGGTGGAATTTGCGTCGGAATTTTTATCAAAGACCATGTTAACAAAACTATAAAATTACATTATTATTCATTGCAATAATGATATCAATGTATCATATTCCTTGTTGCACACAATGATCATTCTAGTAAATAATCTTGGAATATGAAACTCAATCAATCTCGTACAATCAACCGAGAAAGTAATAACGATTGATGTACGTACATAATACGTACAGTGCACATTGTTTGAAATTGAAAATAATTAATTGCTATGTTAATCATACGTATACGCAATGGTCACTGCCTTTGCCAGCCGATTTCAGTGAAAACTGGTACGTACCTATTAGAGTGTGATTGTGGTCAAGCTCGGGTGACGGAGTCGTCCCGGGACGGTCTCTCTAGTGTAGGCTTTGCACCCGGGCGGCGATGCTTGAGAATCGTGGAGCGGGTTGACGGTGATTGTGTTTGAGAGACTGTTTTGCCAATTTTTAAATATAGGTGTGGTTTAGGATAGGTAACTTACCTTCTGGTACGAATGTGTGACTTAAATATAAGTAGGTAGGGCCGGGGCAGGTCATCGTATTCTCTGATCGCATGTTCCCTCGCGCGATGGCCTGCTTTCAGGAAATTTGTGAGAAAAGTCGACGGCGAGACTAGCGCGAGTGGGGTATGCCCTCGCTTCTAGCCTCGCTGTGTCGACTTTTTGACGCCAGTGGGACATTGCACATTGTCGCTGGTCGCGGTCGGCAGGACGGGCTTGAGCGGGCTATTAACTTTCAGAAGGGCGGACCGCCCGAAGCAAGAAGTGGCCAAAGAGCCGAAGATAGCCCGGCCAGAGAAGAGGCCACGTCATGTGGGCTACCAAGAATGGCCCTGCATCTTCGGGTGCAGGGTCATTCTTCTTTTGCCATTATGCTCGCCTGTAGTTGTAGAAGTAGCAGTAGTTTGGTTGGCCATAGGCTGACCCATCGACACCCCCCGCCCCCCTTAAATTGAGCATACCTCGTTTTCAATTAGGGTTGCGAAGAAGATTACGGGTCCAGTTAGTGTTGCGACTAAATGTTGATCACGGTTTGAATTAGCGTTGCGTATCGAGTATTCCCCGCGTTTGGTTCCAGCATAGCGTTGCGAATGAATATCGGCCGTGGTTGTTTGTAGTTCTCCGAAAAAAGAGTCGCGATTGTTTTTGAAATTGTTCTTGTGTTTTAAATTCGAGTTACTAGAGTTTGATTTATTGCATTACTTTTGATTCATAGTAGGTATTGTTTTTATTAGAGTTGTGATGCGACTGATCGCGTGTTTTTAATTAGTCTTCCTAGTTTGATTCTTAATATTCTTTCGAGTTAGTGTTGCGATGATGACTGATCGCGTTTGTAATTAGTGTTGCGCCCCCAACCCCCAATGCCCCAAAACTGTCCTGGGACATGTCTGGAGACATGTTCCTGGGACCAAGGAGTCACGAGCAGCTGGATTTGCTGCACAGCCTTCAGGAAGGCTGCAACGAATTAAAGTTAGAGTTGCGTATTACGAGACACAGGTGCACTGAATTTGTATTAGTGTTGCGAAAAATGAAACCACCTACGTGGTGATTCTCGGTAGCTTTTTATACTTTTCAGAGTAGTGTAGCTCCTTGGGAGCTTTTTTGCTTGCTATTCGGTATTTGTAACAAGTACGGTAGAATTTTCAGTAATGAAGCACCATCCGGGAATTTTGAAGTTGTTTGAGAAATTAGTGCTGCGAGTAGTCCAAAGTCCTAGTGACTATGCTCGGGAGTTGATTTTAGTCTGTAATAAGTTAGCGTTGCGAAAGAAAGAAGCGGTCCACTCACGGTTTTTCTTGCATTAATGAGTGGAAAATGATCTGCTGCCCTTCTGGCTACTGATCATTTTTTCTAGCAGCCCTACGCGGCTGCACCTTCCTCCTTCTCTTACCACTCACCTACCCACCCTTGAATCGAGTGTTTGTCGCTGGAAATATTTATTTAAAAGTATATTCATATCTTGCAAAAAAATGTTTTTTTATCTTTTTTAGAATATTTTTAAAATTGAAGGTCCAATTTTCATAAAATGGCATCGGAAAAAATTTATTTTATGACTGAAAGAATGGCGACGAAAGGTGTGATTCATTATTTGTAACAGAAATTACAGATTTCTGACACACCTCCATTCAATTGAAGTTCTAATTAGAGTGTTTCAAAAGTAGTAGCAGCTATTCCTCATTAGCGTTGCTGGTTTTTGCATAGTAACTTCGCCAATCGTTGTATTTATTTTCAGATTGATAAGAAATGTAGTTCTTTATTTTTATAAAGTTTCAACATTCCTTTGCATTGATCAAAATTCACCCGCGATTGTTGCTTAATTTGATGATGTTAAAACGAAATTTGCACTGATAAAGTAGGTAAATGCAATTCGGCACTTTGTATTGATAGTAAATTTTCAAAACTAATGCGTGCTCGTTGTTGCCACTTTCTGTATGAAAGTAACTTCGTTTACTGTGCAGTAAAATGCAATTATTCCAATATTGAACATTTGCATAAATGTTTTTGATTATTGTATAGTCGAGTCATTGATACATACCTAAACTTTGAAGATGCCAATTAATGAGAAACTAGAAGGAAACTAGAAGCAAAGTGCTTAAATTTATAAATATCGATTACTTCGAAATGAAATGTAATATCATTATAAGTAGCTTCTTTTTCATTAATTGCTAAAGTTTTGATTGCCTACCCTTGTCTGCTGACAATGAAGCAGTATTTTTTAATCTTTTCCTTCTTTCATCTTAATACCAAATCGATATTCCATATTGAGTTTTGGCTTGTAGCTTCAAATATGATATTTCAATATTTTGGGCAATAGTGATTCAATGAAAATACTATATTTGTTGAAATTACATTACTTAATCGAGATAGATTGTAGGTACTAATCCACTGATAAAGTTTCTGTTGCAGAGTATTATGTGCGAAGAATATTGCAAAAAGAGGATTTCATCATCCATGAGAAACCAAAACTCAAGGAATTTTTATTAATACTTTTGAGAATGTTTAAGGTATAAACATCGTGGGTCCATCGAGGGAAGTAAGAAACACGCGACACATTCAGATTTATATTAAGCAGGTCATTATTTAAATTTAAGTAGATATGTACATGGTTAGGTAATGTGTTTAGTGGCCACTTAGAATTAAGTAGTTTTTAAGGAAAAAGATAAACACTGCAGTGTTTAACTAAATATAAGTAGCAATTATTAAATACGAGCGCTCGTATATGTAGGAATTATTAGTATTTAAGTAGGCATAGGAAATATGCACTGGTATAGAAAAACTTTTTGCTAAAAAGTTTTACCCTATAATGATATATCATTATCAGTGTTTTCCCTGATAATTTCCCCCAAATTTCCCCCCCCTTTCTCTTTGTTTCATTCCCAATTTTATGAATAATTATCATGGTAGGAATATACCAGATATTCTTAAAATTTAAAATGAAAGAAACAAAGAAATGTTTTAAATTCTGCTTAGCTTCATTCATCGCGGTAGCTTTTTACAGAAGGACTCCTTCTGTTGCCCGGTTGTGGAACGATCGAGGATCGTTTTGCAAGCGTGCATCAGGGGGATCCATGGAAATGAAAATACAATTTTGCATAAAAGGAGGGCGGATGGGCCGCGGTTAGGGCGGGTCTCCACTCGCAGCGCCTCCACGTGGTGAGACCTGGGCAATCTGTATTATTTGAAGTATAATTACTAATCGTATCACAAGTAACATTGTAATACAATTATTAATTCCATGACAAATAATACGAGCCGATTGGCTGCGATCATCTATCTTCATTAATCTCTATTCCATCCGTCCAGAAGCGATTCCAAATATTTATCCTTCAATTACATTTTATTTCTCCAACAGTATTAAAAAAAAGACTCCAATAGCAATCTTGGTGCCATATTTCCCAAACGGTTGTTCCTTGAGTCCACGTGAGTCGTTGACAAATCGAGCCAAAGCGTAGAGTAACGAATGCTCTCTATGTCAAGCTGTCACTCTAAACATGTCACACGTATAGTTGAACAGAGGCCGCTGAATTCAGTCCTCAAATTATGGGTCGGTAACACATTTTGGGTGGTGAAACGTACTCCCATAAGGTGATAGGTCCAAGGGGGCTAACTACCACTGGGGGGCGGGACCTATTGCGGGACGGGGACGAGGTAAACGGGTGCCCCATTTTCATTGGCCGCTGTCCGGCGCAAGCGCAGTACTACCATATGTACACTAAGGGACATAATCGGCTTCCCTTCGGAAATTTGGCAACGTTGCATGTCACTAGGCATAACACAATGGTTCTAGTGACAAGCAACGTTGCCAAATTTCCGAAGGGAAGCCGATTATGTCCCTTAGTGTACCGTTGCCATAGCGTCCATAGCCCCATAGCGTTATATAGCATCACATAGCGTCACAACACGTTTCCTTAAGCGTTTTGATTACTCAATAGTTAGTTACCAATACAATTTAAAGTTAGTGCAATGAAGTGCTTTGTGCCCTCGTGTACCAACAGATCAGATAACCGCAATTGGAAAACACGTACGAATCGAAATAATAATGTTTAATTTTTATATAAATAATAAATTATTTTGAATCAGTATTTCTGTTTTAATTCATTTTATATATTCTAATAATTGAAGATGCATATTTCTCTTAAATTTACATTATATTCCAAAATCAAATTTAGAAATAATCACTTTTTAGTATTAACGTAGGCATTGCATTAATCTGTGGTTAATAGTTTTTCATAATTAGCGGTACAGAGCATGCGCAGCAATGCAACCAATCACCTCCGGGCACCCTTCGGTTGCCCTGGGTGGGGGTCCGTCCCTCAATTAGGCTTCGCGTCCTTCGTCCACAAGCTAGCCTCACTCTCTGTCCCTATCATGGACCTGAAGGACAGTGCATGAGCTTGTGGCGACCTCCACTAGAGGGCCACTTCTCTCGCTACTACTCCTAGTCGTCCTCCGTAGTATATATACAAGTTCCGTTCCAGTCCTGATACCCAGCGGTCTAAGGCAGGGTCCGCCAGGCAGCCTTACTGACGAGTCCTCTGGCGGACCCGGGACGAAACGCTCCTTCCTTTTCTCCTTTATCGATTGGTGGTGTTGCGCGATTTCGTGGGGATATCAATAGGACGGGCGGGTCCGTGCCCGTGGAGCGCTGAAGCACTCAGCTCACGAGTTGCGCGGGAATTTCAATGATGGAATAAAAACGAAACACTTTAGAATGAATTCTATGTTTGGATTTAATGAACTGGTTAGAAGTTGCCTGTTCTGCTAACAAGTTGGATCTACCCTTTTCTACAAATTTACTCCTCGCTCGTCACCTCCGAGCGCCCTACTCCTCCAATTTTGGCGTGTTCTTCCGTCTCCTTCCCTGGATCCCTTCGTCCAATCAAGGTGGTGATGTCCCTCAAGCTTCGTCAGGGGGTTGTCCTTCAACCCTCTCTTCGTCCTTGGCCCTTCCTCCGCGCTTCCCTCCACTCTCGGCTGGTGGTCGAGGCACGCTTTCCGATTACATATATTCTACATAGGCTGCGTACAGTACATACATTTCTTACAGGTAGGTAAGCGCAACCCTCGGGGTCAAGACGGCGTCGCCAGCGCAAGGTTTATGATTTTATGACCTTCAGCCTCCCCCGAGCTGAGTTTTTACCCTAACGGGACATCGGCAATTATCGCAAGGGAGGACAGAGTTTTAAATGGTTTTACGAGACGTGCAGTTGCCCGCTCGACTAAATTTGGCACGCAGATGTTTAAGGAGAAGTTAAGCTATTTACTATCCTCCTTGTCCCCTATTTCAAACTTGCTTAAGACCTTCCAGATGTGCCGATCGCTTCAAATCTTATTACAATATATCTGTCTTTCAATTAAAAGGGTTTTGAATTTCGCTCTACATCTAACCTCGATATTTCTATGTCTTATAGCTAACTTCACGCAATTCAACCAGCGGAACCCGCAACAGTGGATAACCTCCACCAAAAGCTAGACTTATTGACGCGGGGGTGTAAGCGAAAGACGCAAGGGGAATCATCAAGCTGTTTCAGCCATCTTGTTATGATATACTAGTGGTGCCATCTATGTCATACCGTGATAAATTTTGAAACTTTACACTTGCATTACTCTGGTTTCATAAATTGATCAATGTTTTTATAAATAATACATATTTATACGAATTGTAATACATAGGGTGGATGAAAATACGTTATATTTAATTGCCAGAAAATAACTATATATATAATGGGCTATAGAGTGCACTACTAGTATATCATTGTTGCGAGTTGCGATCCTCGCTCTAGCGGCGTTCGACACAAACTGTAGAAGCGCGAAGTTCGAAACCGATCACACGAGTGTAATAGGAAAAGGAAACAAAGCGAAGTTCGCACAAGCCCGAAGGGTTTGAAAGTAGTTAGAGATTCCTGTAACGAGAAAACTTCAAGATTATAAATTAATCAATACCCGCTTAGAAACGGGTGTTTGAACAAATGAACTACACTTTGATCCCTTCTCCTAAATATAATCCCTTTAATTCACGAAAAAAGTTCACATGCAAAGATTGTGAAATCAACTTTGCTAATTCCAATTTTATTCTCGTTCTCCGCTCGAACACTGATTCCTCTGTCACTTTTTATACTTGTCATTCCTTTATTGGCCACAAATCAATTCAGTGCTCAGATTTTCAGCTTCGGTTTGAAGGAATTAGCGGGCCGTTGTGTTTAAGTTCGCATTCAGTGCGCACTAGTGCAGGTTGCCGAATGTGCTATTAATCTATTACCAACTTTGATTCGTTTAAATTAGTCTCTACCACGTTTTTATTATCTTCCATCGTAAAATGATCTTCATACGACGTTTTTAACAGAAGATGTCGTCTCTCTTGTAAAATTTTTTGTGTCAACTACAGGCCTCTCGCCCGCTAATTCCTTAAAACCGAAGCTGAAAATCTGAGCACTGAATTGATTTGTGGCCAATAAAGGAATGACAAGTATAAAAAGTGACAGAGGAATCAGTGTTCGAGCGGAGAACGAGAATAAAATTGGAATTAGCAAAGTTGATTTCACAATCTTTGCATGTGAACTTTTTTCGTGAATTAAAGGGAATTAGCTTCTTTCATACATGAGTCATGTTTATGGGGGGGGGGGGAGGATTTCATCACTTTTTTCATATAAATTACTAAGTGCTCATACATACAGCTAAATCTAACGTAGAAGTACAAATAATACTGTTTTTTGTCCTCGACTTTTTCATGTATTTGAGGGGGGTAGGGCAGAGGAGTGACATTATAAGATTTCTGGAAAAGGTTGACGGAAAGGACCCCGTGGAGGTGAAAATTGTACCCAGTCAGCAATAATCAATAAAAATATTACCCATAATCACAAATCGAAACGACTTGGAATCAGTCACTCGTGGTTTTACGAGAAAGACAAAAAGCCGCTGCGTTCGGGTCGCTAGTCGTATATGCTCTAAGCACGATTTCCGTAAATACACAATTTATATCGAGAAATGATTCGTTACGAACGAATAGAAAAAAAAATAAAACATTGAAGGTGTTCTCAAACAAGAAAGGATGACTTTTGGCAGCATTACAGATTGCAAAGAAAAATGTATAATATCAAGGAGAAAAAAAATTGGAACATAGTATTATATTATTATAAATTAAACGATTTTAAATTAGGTATATATTAATTATAATTTTAATGGAACTATTTATTTACAATTGTTTATTTACAAAATACGGCCGCCGCGGCCGCGGCCACGGCTCTGGGTCTTCACTAAATCTCGAAGGGTACTCGCCTGCGAGCGGAGGCTGACGGCTTGTGCCCGTACCGCCTGGAAGGTGGCCCAATGCTCTTGGCGGGCCCGCACCCTCCAGCCGCTCCTCTTATGGCGCTTCGACGTGTATCCTCCTGTAATTAGTTAGTAATAAACGTCAGCAATTATATTATAATAATTTATACATTTTTGGCACGCGCAGATAAAAATGTTCGCCTCCCCTGATATAGGCTAAACCGATCAATTTTTATATTGTAAAAACATAAAAAGGTATTTAATTAAAATATTAAGAAATAATACCATGTGCCGTGGCCGGGCCCTGTGGTGGTGGTAGTGGTGGTGGCGGTGGTGGTGGTGGTGGCGGCGGCGGCGCCGTAGTTGCGGCTGCCAGCGACAGCGAACCGGCCTGGACTCCCCTGATATAAGCTAAAGTCAACAATTTTTATTATATTGTTAAAAGATAAAAAGTATTAATTAATATTATTAAGAATTAATACCGTTTGTCGCCGGCTGCTGTGGTGGTGGTGGCGACGCCGCCGTTCTCGGCACCTTGTTCGCTGCCATTAGTATTTCGGCATCATTCGAGTCTGGAAAAATGAATTTGAATAAATGTATATATAAATTTTTTTATTATTTAATTCTTCTGTAAGCTTATCGTTAATAAAACTCACCATCAAGTAGGGCGGCCTCCCGCATTTTCTACAAAAATTAATAAACAATTAATTAACCAAAAAAAATCATCCAGAGTTCATAAAAGTGGCGTAAGATAGAAGAAAGTCATACGTTAAGTATCAGTGGACATAGACCGTAACTGTATAACAAATAATACAACAAAAACATATTTGTCTTTTGAGAAATGTTGTCGCTTTACCTCATTTGACAAATTTCCAGAATCTTGCGCGTATGAAGATGCTTCTCTGTCGAACCCTCTCCGGACAACTTCCAAGTCTGTGCGTCTCCTTCGTTTCTATCAATTTTAGCAACTTACCTTGTTAATTGAGACAATAATTCAATGTCCTATATGGTGGAAAAACTCGTGACATTTCAAAAATTTTGATAACTGACACAGGCAGGTTATGATTGAGTGACAGCTAGGTGACATTTACTAGCGAGCCGAAAGCAGCGGCTTTTTGCCTTTTTCGTCAACTGCGCAACCGCATTTTCAGCAAAACCATTCCGGATAACTTCAGGAAGCTATCTAGGCGACATCTACCTGCGTCAATTGTAAAAGTAAAACGTGACGTCACGAAACGTCTTAATCAAAAAAGTATCATTTTGATAACTATTAATTCAGAATAAATCTTATATCATTTAGACAAATAGCTTGATACATTAAGTAAAACGACATATGGGTTCGAAAAAAATAAATGATTCGCTTAATCATGTAAAAACACCGGGACTATGTCATAAAATAAGATAATAAGGCTAAAATAGCTCCGACGACCTGTCAATTTCGCTATCTTTCGTGTATAGATACGTGGTCGCTCAGTGTGCCTATGGGTAGAGGGGGAAGGGGAATTAGCTTCCAGACGCGACCGCGTCTGTTGATTCCAGAGCAATGTACTGGACTTGAATCTGGAAAGCCATCGCGAGTGGACGTATTAATAAAAGTTCTACTTAGATTGAAATTGTGTTTAGAATCGTTTTATATTCTTTCATTACAGTTACAAATTTACTAAGTTCAAGTTGTTTTATTCCAATCTTATTACTATTTTCATTACATTTATCGTTCAAAAACACTGCGTCCAAGGAGCAGAGTGCCTTAGCACTCCACGGACATCGACCCTAGCTGAATTCCCTACCAAGGATCCAGAGGACCCAAACGGCCACGCAACATCATAACAAGATGGCTACACAGGCGATTCCCCCTTCCGTCTTACGAGTAAACCCCCCGCAACTAGGCACTGTCCTTCAGGTCCATGGTCCCTATATTCCTATGTACACTAAGGGCCAGAATCGGCTTCCCTTCGGAAATTTGGCAACGTTGCATGTCGGGTCCCCCTATGTCGAAGAACCACTGAGTTATGCCTAGTGACAATGGTGACAATTTCACAAGTTATTATTTAGTTTGCTAAAATGGATTTTGCTTGATAAAACATTACACGTAAGAGGATGATGGGCTCGATTCCTCATCTATTTGACAACGAAGTAGCATGTATCGTAGGTAGAAAGTTTTTAGACTGCCAGGCCGAAGTCTAGGTAAACGCACGAAATCCCTATATCGGTGTTCCAGCAAGGGAAGGCGAGGGAAGGCGTTTTGGCCGCCGCGACCCCCAGGTAGCCGCGGGCCGCATAAGACCATCTTCACTTGCACATAAAGCTCTGTCCTTGTTTAGCACCATCCCTGTCTACCGCATGCTCTCCGTCATTCCCGTGCAGCGAATTGGCGCGAAGAGGCTAGTTATTTCTTACGAAGTAAGGAGCAATATCGATGGATGGTCCTCACTTTCTACCTACGATACATGCTACTTCGTTGTCAAATAGATGAGGAATCGAGCCCATCATCCTCTTACGTGTAATTTTTTATCAAGCAAAATTCATTTTAGCAAACTAAATAATAACTTGTGAAATTGTCACCATTGTCACTAGGCATAACTCAGTGGTTCTTCGACATAGGGGGACCCGACATGCAACGTTGCCAAATTTCCGAAGGGAAGCCGATTCTGGCCCTTAGTGTACATGAATAGGTCTATCCCCTATTGGGATCTGCTGCTGTAGCGATCCGACTCTGGAACGTCTGCGGTGGGATCACCCGAGAAGAAAGAAGAGGAAGGGTCACCACCCTAGAGAGGGAAAGAAAGAGCGTTTCGTCCCGGGTCCGCCAGAGGACTCGTCAGTAAGGCTTACCTGGCCATACCTGGCGGAACCCTGCATTAGACATGCTGGGTATCAGGACTGGGACGGAACTTGTATATATACTAACCGGAGGGCGATAGAACACCAGCGAGAAGCCCTGGTGCCGGGTAGCCCTCTGGTGGCATGTCGATGAACACCTACCGGACCCCTAGGCCGGTATTCACAAACGTGTCTTAAGATTAAGCAAATGCTTAAGCATTCGGCATCCTTTACTAGCTATTAGGGTTAGTAGAGGATGCCGCATGCTTAAGCATTTGCTTAATCTTAAGACACGTTTGTGAATACCGGCCCTACACTGCATCCGTCAACATGACATCTGGTGGCGGTAAGTAGAAGCGCTCGTTGGGTACACATCAATCCCTGGCCTGTTCTTTGTGCCGTTACAAATATTCCGCTGAGCAGGATTTGAACCTGCCCAATCACAAATACTTTGCATAGATAGGAACATTTTCGCAAAAAACTACATTACCGCATATACAACACATGTATTTTGTACCCATATCGGCGCCATCTTGGTTAGGCCTCGCCCCCATGTCAGATCCCAATACTTCGTCGATGCTTTAATGGATTGGATGTCCGTGAAATATTTGATTGATCTAATTGTTAGTATTGTTTCAATTCTGCTGGCATTGTGCCAAAACTAGGAACGTCTTGATTGGGCATATTTTGTATTATCAACCAACCTCGGCGTCGATTGGTTTGAACTTTGAAGTCACGGCAAAAATATATCGATGCCGATATTGAGATTTTTAATATCGAACTATCGATATATCGGATTGAAAAATATCGATATTCCGCGAAATAAATATCGAATATTCGATACATCGATATTTTATCAACATCCCTATGGTAGTGTTTCAGGGCCCGTGTAGCGAGCATATATGTTATACAAAGATATATTTAAATCGCTTTTTATTATTTAATATTTATGTGATAAGGATCGTTGTACCTATCTATGTGCGGATTGTACGCATAAAAATATCTGTGTCTAATAAATGATGTAATAACGTGAATTCGGTTAAAAATTCTGATGTTACGCTTAATCGCGTGAAAGGTCCAACATAACCAATAAATAGGTACTACTCGAATGAATAGTGTTTCTCTCATAGCTGAGGAAAAGAAGAATGTTTGCGCGTTGCGACATTTACACGTTCAAATAAATTAAGTGAAATGCGTATTGTGATGTATATCGCGAACATTCATAAGGAATGGCTGAGAAAGAGGCAAAGATTGAATATGTGACAGAACCTTGTCCCATCAAGCCTCGTAAAATAGGTCCACAAAACATAGTGGTACGCCTAAAGCGTCGGGAAACGTTTGGTTGCCCTTACCCAGGAACACACGTGCACAACGCTCGACAATTTTATCAGAATGTATTCCCAAACTTCACTGTTATGAACGTAGAGAAACCGCCGTGTTTTCTCAGGAAATTTAGTCCCGATGGACGTTACTTAATAGCTTTCAGCGCCGATCAAACTTCCATAGAGGTTTATGAATATCGCGGTGCGTCTGCAGCTGCTGATTTATTAGCAAATTGTGATGGTGAATACATTGGACATAAGAATGATGAACATAGTTTTCAAATTAGAAGTAATGTTTTCAATCGTTTCTTTAAGGTAAGTCGTGATTTAAATTACCACCGACCGATTCAATTAGATATAAGTAACCGTACACGTACATTTAACAACATTTGCAGGCTAAATGGATCGTGAATGTTGTTCAGAGTAATGAACAGTTAAACAGAGAATGTAGCCTGTTTACGGACGACGGTCGGTATGTAATTGTCGGATCGGCTGCTCATATTCCGGACGAATTGAGGCCACATTTCTATCAGGTATGCTTCTATTAAAAATTAATTACCCAGCTGCTTCCTGAACGATTGCGTAAAATTAAATTTGATTCTTCAAGATTTATTCCAACAATGAAGCGTTAACTCCGAATCCTAGGTCACCGCTCGAAGACTACAGTTTACATCTGGTTGATTTGCGTGGAGGGAAATTATGCGACACTAGACATTTTAAAGTAGACAAGATATATTTATCTCACAATCAAGGTAATTCTTAATCTATCTGATTAAAGATCAAACGCTGCCGAGAGACATTCTGTTTCGAGCATGTAATAAACAAAGTAAGAGGAATATATATTTCTTTATGCAGGTCTTTATTTGTATAAAGATATATTGGCGGTGCTGTCCGTGCAACATCAAACTATTCACATATTTCAAATCCTTGACGGAATGTTTATAAATGTTAGAACGATAGGAAGGTAACATTTGTCTAAAAAGAGTATCCTCTAACTTGTATTAGTTGCAATAGCTACGTTATATTATTGGCGATTATCTCTAATTTACAACAGATTCTGTTTAGAAGATGACGCTTATTTGGTTACAAGTGCTTGCCCAGGAGTAAATTGCCGTCCATTTAGAGACGTTACTATAAATAGCCTGAAGCACAAGTTATTAGTTTATCTGTACAAAAGAGCGGCATACATTAGTGATACCACAAACGATCCGTTCGAATTAAGACGTTTCTATCAATATTTTGACCAGGTATATTGCTATGCTTTCACGACGATCGCCGCACGATGCTAACGAGTACGGTGTAATTCTAACAAGTTAATGTTTCAGTTAAACGCGCTACGAATGTGGAAGATGCAATTATTAGACACGAATCATATACTCGTAAGGTTCGCCAGTGAAGAAGTCGCGACGCTTCAAGCGAACGAACCTAACGCGCAGCCTGCACTTTTGGTGGTTTATGATATGGTTTCGGCCAAGATATTAGCTGCATACGATAACGCATCCACGCAGCTGTTGACGCAATTTGAGAACTTTAGCGATTTCTTCAGAAATGCCAGGATGAGTACCGACTGCCAATATATGTGTTCTCCGTCTAATAATATATACGCAAGGTATAATACAATTACATGTAACTTATTGTTAATTAGTAAGAATCGATGCTTGGGCGACAGTCATTTGTGGCATCAATTATTTTTTATAGACTGTTACAACAAAGATTCAAGCAAACTATAGTAAGCGCTAGATACGGCGGTGTCACGGAGGCTACGAAGAGATTGCTCGCTCAATTGCCGATCTGCGCTCAATCTTACTCTAGTTCCCCGTACTTGGACTTGTCTCTATTTTGTTACGATGATAAATGGGTATCTATGATGGAGCGTCCCAAAGCGTGCGGAGAACACCCTATAAGGTATAACATATGTATCTATACTCTATAGGTATTCAACTTAACATCACGCTTACGTTCGCTAAAATCAAATGTTTATTGCAGGTTTTATGCTCGCGATTCTGGTCTTTTAAAGTTTCGAATGTATGCGGGGATGCTAGGCCGTACGACACCTACGGCTGCTAGACGATTGGTGGCGTTTACGTTCCATCCGACGGATCCGTTTGCCATATCCGTTCAGCGGACGAATGCTGAATACATTGTCAGTTTTCACGTCAGACACGTTTAACCTTCCATCGGAATATGGAAATATCGCTGATTATTATCATTCGTCACCCCCTTTTCCCCTCTACATAGTATATCTTCTTCTTTCCAATAAAAACGATCTCATTGTACATACAGTCTCAAGTAGCCTTAAATAATGCTATAGAGTATAGATTGCTTGAAAACCACTCCACGAAATCGTAGACGACGAAGTTTATTAATTAAGTAACAACCATTGATAAAATTTGTAATTTCTTACGATTCTTGGCACGATTCGAATTGGAGGTGTTTCGGTGTTAAAAAAAAAAACAACTTTAGACATATTTAATCATCAAGTTCAATTAGCAACGTATTTGTTTTATAAGATAGTTATATGGGAATACATGAAAAATGAATGTAAATAATTGTGAAAGAACAAACTTTTTCATCTTTTACCATTGTGGGTACTCTCCATAGTACTTATATTTAACATGAATTTATATATACAAGATCTATAATAAAGCATTGCATGAAACGATGTTGTCTACCATTCCTAAGGTGACTGATTCCCAAGGAAGTTGCGAGGAATAATTTCATTGGAATGAAATCCACTTCATTTGAGAATACATAATTAAAAAGAGAAGTAAAACCGCCGCACCGAACCCGTGCGCTAGGGTTTCGCCGTTGTTTGCGTAAAGCGCCGCGAGGCGGCGCACACGAACGCAAGCCGCAAGGATTTGTGATCTGTCTCACGTAGTGGAAGCGACTGAAAGCAAGTCAAAGCAAATCCGCAAAGTGTTGAATCCTCGTAAAAGTTTTGCGAAGCCATAATAATAAAAAATCGCGTGTAAAGTTATAACGTGTGATATTTCAGTTGAAAGTTTTGTACAGTGCGCATTCCTAATCTGTGTCGAAACTCTCTTGGAAAGTATCTTGTGCTAAACGCGCTCCTGACTCAATCCACAGCTCGACAGGGGAGATGGTGCAGCCGTGTAAATAGTACTGTAGTTTCGTGTAGACTCTAGTTTCCAGTATCACATTTCAGCTTTATTTGTGACCACGTCGACAAGCTGGTATTACTTCAAAGAGATCAATCATCTGGAACTGTAAGTATTTTCTTCAATTTCGTAATACGTAATGCCTAGGCAGCAAAGCTATTACTACTGATGCCTACTTACAAATACATACACTTGTATTTATGAGTGTGTGTACCACTGATCAGTGGTGTGTACTGTGCACACGTACACGCACACGTATAGACGCGCCTCTCGGGTGCACGCATTATAAATTTTAACCTACATTTTCTATTGACGTGCAATCGTAATAAATATACAGCGCGCACTCAAGCATTACATTACAAGTTACTTGAAACATTACTAATACTATTATTGGCAATAATAAGTAAACGATTGTGTATAAATAAATATTCCAAGGCACGTGCTAGCGCGTAATAATCCACCGAATTTCACACATTCTTCAAATTTTTATATACACGCATGCACATACATACTGAGTTACGATTAAACAACTTACGTTTGTCATATACGCACATACCTAATTACGTTCGAGTAATTTGTGTTTATTCCCGTTTTTGACAAATTCATTGACAGAAATCGTAATTATGATACCTATCTCCAGGGCTGTTCCTGGGTTTTGGCCGCCCAGGTGCAAAAACGATATTGCCGCCGTTATTAATTCAATATTCTTTAATTAAGAATTTAATATATAGTGTTTACTTTTACATCTATACATACATAATTTTAAACAATTATCATGCAAAAAAATTTCGATTATTATTCTTATTAATCAAAATTTTACATATAATAAACGGCCTGCGGCTGCCCAGGTGCGGGGGCACGTTCTGCACCCTCGCCAGGAACGGCCCTGCCTACCTCTATAAAATATGTTTCTGCATAATGCTAAGTAACTCGTATCTCTATCTAAGCATCTAAAGTCTTTTGAACTGTAATTATATTTCAATATGTCCCTCTTTTTCTGTTCTGTTACAGTGTTACAAAACAAGAGCTCTATGCGCCAGGGAAGAGTATTAATATCAGATGTATGTTTTATTAGCTTGAAAATGTGTCATGGCATACTTTGAATATCGATTCATTGCTTAATAACTATCAAGTATTAACATTCATTGATCTACCCAGAGCGACGGAATAATCTTCGCAACAGATACAGAGCTGTAGATCAATGGTGATTTTATATGCATATTTATATATCGATCTTAATGCTTAAGCCTTATCCAATGAAATTATATGTTTAACGACGATGTTGCAGCTATAAAAATGAATAACGACAAGATGAAAGAAGACTATGATAATGACATTCATAGTAAACAATTGGATAAGAAATGTTTTCTCCCTTGGAGTCCTTTGGAAGAAAGCAAAATCTTATCGAAGCATAGATACGTTTCGTGCAGTAGATCAGCCCCGCAAAAAAGCAAACGTTTCGTTCGGTACAAGCTGAGTCGATCGCTGTACCTTGATGTAAATATTCGTAACTCTAGCTCGGGGAACAGTTCTTTCGTAGAAGATAAGCATCTCTCGAGGTCCGCTAAAATAATGAGAGCTCTAAATGTCAGCAGCAGTCGCGCGTATTACGAACGGACGAAAATAAAGAAATCGCTAAATTTCAATTTAACCCCTAGCCCGAAAAGATTTGTGCCTGCGAGAAAAGGTATAAGGAAGGCGTTAAGCTTAAGCTTTAGTCCGCCTGTGTTCGGCTCGAGCAAAACTTTAGATTACGACGACAATCCTAACGATACTACGAACAGTAGTTCGATATTTACGTCTTCCGAGTCTATCGACGAGAACCAAAATGAGACACCGTCGCAACAAAGTATGAAAGGGCACGGGACATTGCACTATTCTACGCCCAATACAAGATTAAGCAGAAAATCTTTATGCTCGACCAGCTTCGCACCGGTATTACCCGATCGACTGAATGAAACTATCGATAATGTTATGTGTAGTAGTACTACCCCTAATTCACATTCATCCAAATACATCGAAGGAAGATCTAAATGTTTGGATAATATTGCAACGAATACATCGAGAAATTTGTTTCGCGAATTCCACGGCAGCGACGACGACGACGACGACGACGGCGATGATAATAGACCACACACACCCGAAAATTTCATTCGTATAATTCCTGAAAGTATGAGTGCTATCAAAAGGAGCCACAAAAAGGTAATTGAATGGGATCTTGATCGACCCTTACCCTTCCTGGTTAAGATTTTCTTTTTTTTTTTTTTTTTTTTTTTTTTTTTGTATTCTTTCATGGTTACTTGTATGATGTTTAAATGTTGGTTTAATGTGTTTAATAATTTTCACTTTACATTCTAATGTACAGGAGAGGTCATCGAGGCGGAGCGAGCATTATCCACAATTTGCGAATGATTTTGGAAATAATGTAAGCATATCTAAAAACGAGACCGACACTGTGGAAGATTATGACTATATTCCTATCGACCTATATTCCGATAAAAGCTTAAATTTGAAAGACATATCAGTGTGCGATTTTGAAGATGGTATTTCAGATACTGGCTCACTTTTTGATTATACGGAAGAACGGAAACATATCTCGGAAGATTCTGAGAAAGCATCGGATTCTGTACTAAGCTGTGATAGCGGTCCATCGAAATTTCACGGATACGATATAAAAGGAAAACCGAAACTGGAGAATTTATGTGAACGTGAAACCGCAGACCACAATGAAATAATTGGAGAAAGTAATGACGTTAAGACGAGCAGTATGTTTGCTCGCTATGACAATGCGATGACCGAAGTTAGATCTGTGACGCCCGATCCAACAACAGAAATCGCATTACAATCGCAGGAATCAATTACTCCTGAAAATGATATAAATGTTTTACGAAGTTTAGCTAAAGATTCGATAAAAAAATCTCGTAGCAAGAGTAAAGGTGATAATAGGAGGAAATTGTTTAGTCCGAAAGTTTTCCAATGTAAGGTGGAAGTGACGGAAGAGGAAGATACAAAGTGTTGGCAAGATGTGAAACAGGAGGTAAACCCTGAAGACGATAGAATGGTCAGTCAACAGAATAATCATCTGGAGCGGGCGTGTACCCCGGAAAATATAAATTCTAGTAGGCTGCTACTGTCGCAATATAGCTCGATTAAAAAGTCTCACCGAAAAGATAAACATAACAAAATAGTATCTGGATTTTTGAAACGACAGGAATATTTTAACAAAGAGATTGATTTCGTCAGAGATGCTGACAATGAGATTAAAGGGCAGAGTGATGATGGTAGACCCGAATACAACAAGAGCGTGGAAAGTCTTTCATCGGAATTCGACGCTGTTACAAATGCGGATGATTCTACTTCTTCCGTGACGCATGTGGATGAGATCGGATCTTTCAATCGATTGTCTCCAAGTAAAAGAAAGATACCATTGGACGTGTCATTGGATCGTGACACTCACAATGTATCGTGTGATTCTGAATTACAGGAATCCGATGCGTCTGCCGCGGAAGAATTTAAGATCTTCACGCCTCTTAAAAGGAAACGCCCATTGATCCCATCAGCCGTGAAAGAGAATTATTACGATCTACCTTTGGGGAAAGATGAGATTTCAGACGAAGTCGTCGCGAACATCGGTTTGTCGAGGTGTTTAACGCCTGTTCTAAACTTTCATGATAATTACACGACGAGAATTACGGACGAGAATTTTCTCGCGGCAGTAAAGCTTGAAAGCAGTATTGCCAGCGAGGAGGTGCCAACGGAGGAAATACACGATGGCGGCGATTCAGACGGTACAACTGGAAGGTTGACGCCAAGAAATATGTCAACCGTAGAATTATACTCCAATCTAGATTCCATTAAGAAATCGCACAAAAAGAATAAACGTGAAAATTGTTCGCGGAAGAGTTTCAAGTTGGTTAGAAATAATTGTTACGACGAAGAGAGCCAGGCTGTGTCAAAGGATATTGAAAACGACACGTACGATAAGTTGGAATCTTCGGACGATTGTATCGGTTTGTACGACACGAATAAATCAATCGATCATAATGATATAGATATAGATATAGATCTAGATCTAGAGAGGTCGGGTGGTAGTCGCGGGAGTGATGAAAATTTGGCGAGCACGAGCACAGAAAAGTTATTACAGAATGTCACGCCGCCAAATTCCTTGAAAACGAGAAATTATATCAAACTGTTACGAGAAACGTCTATTAAAAGGTCGCATAAAAAGGTCCGGGATCAGAAAAAGCACGAGTTGTTAACGGCTGAGGCAAATGATTTGTCAGATGATGGATCTATATTCGGCGATGAAGAAAAATTAGTTCTTACCGAAGATCAATTTTCTAAAAAGTGATGTTAGTTGTTTATTAAAACAAAAGGTTGACTTTTTGAAAAAAAAAGAAAGAAACAGATAACATAATAATGCGGTAAGTGTCATTTTAATAATCCCGCGCGATCGAGAATCTATGACGTGTACGTGGAAAATTTCTCACTAATTTTCGTTGACCTTTGCCTTGTGAAATATAGTTTTTTTTCAAAGCTCACTTACATATAGAATTGCGGAATTGCAATTGAATGTAACTTACTGGTACATACTACGATGCGACAGTTATGTTCAGAAATAATAGAACGATGTGTTAGAATGCATGTACATACGTGCAAACATATCTACATTTATCCAAAGTGACAATACCGACTTTTGGTTGTAATATCTAATGAAAATTTTCGGGTTGTGCGCGCTCTGTAATATGAATCATAGAATCGTGTTATCTGTTGATGAATCTGATATGGCTTCATTTACGACACTGGGCTCTACGCACGTCACCGCTTGTCAAGGACATAAGTACACACATGTTACATTGCATTATTTGGTAAGTTGGTATACGGTAGTTTTAGGATCAGACAACAAAATGACTAGGACGATTTCGTGTTTTCTTGTCGATTATTTCAACATTGTTATTAGTGTGAATTCTGTTTAAATTTTCATAGCATTTACGTAATGTTGTGCTCGCATCGCCAAGCCTATCGATATATAGGTACTCTGGTCGTTTATTGAAATACTTTCCACTGAAATGAAATAAAAAGTTTTGATAACAGTATATCAAGCGTAAAAGTTGTTTGCTTTCAATTATTTCAACGTACGATTTTTAAGTGTAGGTATACGTTATGTACTTGGAATTATTTAGTGGTGAGCATGTTTTTTGCCGTGTAACCGATCAAATATGAACTAAATAATTAAATAGCTGATAATTGTAATAATATTTGGAAGAAGTTCTATCCTTCCATTAGAGTTTATTGAAAATTGCACAGTTAGTATACACGTAAGTTATACTATGTGCATAAATAAGAATTTGTACTTTGTCCTGCGATGTTGTAAAGTTTTTCAAGGTGAAATGCAATTTTTGCGTCATTTGACGAACAATAGGATACAATAATTCCAACAGAAAAGAGGAAAATAAAGCGCGACTGAAAGAACTCCACTACTTATTATACATATGCGTGTATAATGTGGTATAGTCGATTAGTGTAATTAATTATTTGAACGCCACGTCACGGTTCGGCGCAGTACTAAACAAGTGAATTAGAATAGGTATTTTTTATGAAAGTTTGTTGAGAATATCAACGTTTGATATCGTTATAGATTTACTGTTACAATATCGACCCGCGTTAGAATTTCTATGGGAAATGGTGCGATTACAATTCTCTTCCGACATCATCAAAGAATCTTTCGAATCTACGTGATGATTATCGTTCCTTTATACTTGTTTCATTTGTTTCGCATGCTAATGCTAACTTTTGTAAGTTTAATTCCATTGCTGATAGAATGAAACGTCGATTTTTACATTGTACGTGTTAGCGAAGTAAGATACAAGGTCTAGGTATATTTCTTGTTGTTCCCGCGGAACAGCCGTCTTCTTAATAAGTTAAGGCCTCCCGACTTCTCGATCCTCTATCCTTTAAACTTTGAATGAACTTGCACGCAGTCTAGCCTTTGAATTCATAATTCAAGTAAATTTATTTGATTTTTCGCTTGTATATATTGATAAACTATCAACCTTAATAAATTCGATTATGTATATATATATACGATACCTGACTGTTCTCTATTGCTTCAAGTTTGGCTTTAATATCTTATATCAGTTGTATTTTTAACGTCTAACGAGTTTCATATCGCCTTGATTTAATGAGCGCGTGATTCTTCGTAGCATCGGATAATGAGGACCTATGAATACCATATATTATTGCAACGATAAAAATACCAATATGAATAATGCTTTCCTTAATCGTAATTCCATCGAACCTTTATAATTAATATAATCGATTATTAGATTTCAAACTATAGGTTTATAGTTAAAAAGAAGCAACATATAGCATTTACATATAGTAATACATATACGTTATACATTTTCGGTCTATTTTGGCATAATAGTAGAAAATAGTACGTTAAATGGTGCATATATTAATTCAATTGTGATATGTATATACGAAGTAAGACGAATAAATTTTACATTGAATATTTCAAATATCGAGACTCATTCTTTCAAAGAAAGCCACATTTAAAATATGAATATGTACATATATATACATATATGTGGCAAACATTTACATGACCTACGTCCTACATGACTGAAGCTGGAGCGGGCTGGAGCTGGAGAAATGAATTGAAATTGCTGCGTTAATCGCCTGCTGTACTGGCGTTCCAGAATATATTTTATGCTGTCTTATGTATAGTCGGATCACGTTAATGCGGTTTAGAATTCAATTTTTTTTATAGATTATATTATAGATTATATTTCTATATAAGTATGATTATAGATTCATACGACATACGCACATACGTAAGAAACAGATCGAAAGTATTGAAACAGATTCTGGCGGGTAACGAGTACCTATGGGATAGGTATATGTAAATGAACCAGGATGGGGAAACTGAACGTCACAATTTTACGCTACTTAACCAGGGATGATTTCCGTGTTTTAACAGCGGTATGGATTTGTATACTGTGAATAGTTTAAACTTGTACTTATCTGTGTTTAGTTTTTCTTTTAAATGTGCTGAATGTATTTTAAGGTTATATATTCAGGTATTCGGTACTTGGCGTTTCACATGCTTGCATACACATACAATACGCTCGAATAAGTTTCTACAGAAATGATATCCTGGTATGCTTAATTGTTCAATGGAATTGCCGACGTTTTATAAATTGTTAACTTTAGGAAGAGTAGAGGAATTATGCCTGGAAGAAAGATGTTTGTTGGAAAGCACATGCTTCCCTATTAATGCCTATTAATACCTATTAATGCCTATTAATGCTTATTTTAGCGTTAACCCGTCTTTTAACATTCCAAGACTGCGTCGAATCCTTTTCAATGCCAGTGTTTAACATTACAGATCGAGATGGGCATGAAAAATCATGAACTCGTTCCTGCGTCGCTCGCTGCTCAGATAGCAAATTTGCGTTACGGCGGAGTCCATAAGTTAATGAAGGAACTGTGCAAGCATAGGCTTCTGAGTTATGAACGTGGAAAACATTGTTAGTTGGTACTAAAGATCATTCGACGGCGCGACGCTTCGCGCATAGTTTACAATTGACCAATAAAAATGAATTAATGTTTTGCAAATTTGACCAGAGAGAGCAACAAGTACGCATAGAAACAAGAATGACAAAGTATTTCTTATGTCTTTTTAGACGATGGTTATCGATTGACGAATGCTGGCTACGATTATTTAGCTCTAAAAGTTTTGGCACAAAGAGGCACCGTCGTTTCTTTTGGCAATCAAATAGGCGTGGGAAAAGAGTCCAACATTTATGTAGTTGCCGACGAACAAGGAAATCCAGTTTGCTTAAAGCTGCACAGATTAGGGAGAACGTGTTTTAGAAACGTCAAGGACAAACGAGATTATCATCAGCATAGGAAGTCGGTGTCGTGGTTATACCTATCGAGAATATCCGCGACAAGAGAGTTCGCTTACATGAAAGCACTTTACGATAGAGGATTTCCAGTACCGAAGCCGATCGATCTTAACAGGCATTGCGTCGTTATGGAGCTGGTCGAAGGTGGACCTTTGTACGTAAACTGTTCTATCTTGCTATCTTTCGTGTCATCTTATTCGACGTATCGATAGAGTTTTAATCAATATTTCATTTCTTGTCCTAGATGTGGCGTGTACGAAGTGAACGATATCGAATCGCTTTATGACGAGTTGATGAATTTGATAGTGAAGCTTGGAAACCACGGTGTTATTCACGGCGACTTCAACGAATTTAACATCATGATAACCAGCAGCGGAAAATCAATTCTTATAGACTTTCCGCAAATGATCTCCACCGAGCATGTCGACGCCAAGATCTATTTCGACAGGGACGTGAACTGTATTCGCGATTTCTTTAAAAGACGTTTTGCTTACGAAAGCGAGTTGTACCCATCGTTTCAAGACATTTCGTAAGTTTTAAATGTTGGAACTAGAGCTGTAATTATTCGACTATTCGAATAATTTCTTCGAATATTCGAATATTCTGCTCAATCGAATTTCTGATTGTACCGAATAGGAATCTGAACATGAAATATTTGTTCACAGTTTATCGTGAAATTCTTTTCATATTGGCCTTTACAGTTATTTGTTTTTCAAACGATAAATTTGGAATTTTATTAATCATTGGTTCTATGAATTTTGCAACGAAAAGTATAAATTCTATTTAAATTTAGGGACCTAGGGTTAATCGGGACCGGGATGAGAGTTAATCGAGTCTTACAATCCTGAGAGAAAGGAGAGACATTCGCGCGTGAGGGGGTAGGTTACAGAAACAAAGAATAAAATTGCTATTAATTAGTAAGATGGTGTCTATAAAGCGAATAATACTCTATAAATTTAGAAAAATAACGTTATAGTAACGAAGGAAAAATAAAAATATTATAGTTCCTCAAAATCGTTTATGGGGTTTTAGCTTCCTACAAAAAAGTCTGCTTATACTGTTTGTCATCCGCTTATGATGGGACACGGGTGGGCCTAGAGGAGAGGGCCCTTGGCCGATTCCGTCGGGGTTGTCCACTCATTATTATAAAAATAATACTAATAACTGATGGTTGTTTTCGTTTCAAAATGTATAAATTTACCAATGATTAATAAAATTCCAAATTTATCGTTTGAAAAACAAATAATTGTAAAGGCCAATATGAAAAGAATTTCACGATAAACTGTGAATAAATATCTCATGTTCAGATTGGTATTCGGTGCAATCATAACTTCGAAAGATTCGAATATTCGAAGAAATTATTCGAATTCTGTGGTATTCGAATATTCGAATATTCGAATACTTAGATTATTCGAATATTCGTTAGAGCCCTAGTTGGAACGAGCAAGTCGATGAATAATTCTTTGGTTCTCACGCGTAGGTATTTGTTTATAATAGTTAATTTATGTTTAGAAGAGAGGATTGCATTGATGTAGAAATTAAGGCCAGCGGCCTTACTAAACAGATGGAAAAGGATCTTTTACAAGAAATGGGAATGGTCGAGGCTAAAGAGGAGGAGGAGGAGGAGGGGGAGGAGGAGGAAGAAGAAGAAGAAGAAGAAGAGGTGGAAGACAAGGAGCAGAAGGAAGCGAAAGTTGAAGAGCAGTTGGAGAGAGAAGTAGATGATGGAAAGGAAACTGTTGACGAAAAGGAAATTGCTTATTTACAACAGCAAGTTGAGAACTCCATGAAGAATGAATTTGGCTGCGTATCGGAGACCAGTCCATCGGTATCGGCGAGAAACGGGAGTGAAAATTCAATCGCATCGTGTTTGGAAAATCAAATAACAGAGGGAGATCGTCGATACGTCGATATAAATGTTGATCGTCATAACGAATCTGACATGGAAATGTTTGATTCCGAACAGGCACAGAGCATTTATAGCGCGACAACAACCGCTACCATACCTCCAGAACTCATTAAAAGCAAGGTGAAGGTGGCGTTGCAGAAACGCGACAAGAGAGGACAAACCAGAAGAATTGTTGTGAAAGGGGAAGCGAACGCGGTAACTAGAGTTAGAAGAGAGACCAAGGATACGATTAAACAATCGACTGGAATATGGGGATGGGAATAAAAGCACCACAATATACGAGAAAATAATGCAAGCAATAATAAAGTTTTATTCATTAATCCGTTAGATTCTTTCCGTTCTCGAATGGCGGTCCAATTCCTTTGTAACTATGTATGCAAGTGCATATATACATATGTATATGTATAATTACATTCCTCGAGTCTGCGTAGAAAGGTGCAAGAGCGAAAGGGTGAAAGTAAGAGGAAAAATCCAAAATCGACCGATTTCTTTGGAGTTATTGTAGGTACTGTTTTATTAACTCCGATGAATATCCGATTCTCATCGGAATCGTGTATTTTTCTCATACAGGTGAAATGTCAGAGATACGAACTTGTGTAACTTATTACATTACATTATATCGTTATCTTACAAGAGAATTCGGAGCTAAAATTATAATGTACGAACCGTTCCGAATTTCCTATTTGTCCACTTTTGTGGGGGTGGGAGACGGGACGGCTTTAAGTAGGTTGTTAAAGCGTAAAGGGTGGGATAAAAGGAATGAGAGATTGGGCTGAAGGTGGAGGTGAAGATGGCGGTGGAGGCGGAGACACTGATATTTCCCAAGTGCCACTTATCTAATCTTTGTTGCTCGACAATCAAAACACTGTTTTTGTTTTAAGCTTTTATCAACGTATGATACCATGGGTAATTTTGTAAGCTTTCAATTTTATCTCGCCACTCGTAGAACGTAAGGATAACACGGTTACGGGGTATCAATGCTTTCGGTAATTGTTCTTTTCAAATGACCCCACGTTTATTGGAAGGAAGAAAAATCATTTTAAATTTAAATTCCACCTGTATTCTGATAATGCGAGCAAATGTTAATTTAATATCTGGATAGACATATTTTTAATCAAAATTCCGTAAAATTCATTAGGTGATTATTCAAATTTATTTACAGAATAGCCCGTTCTGGGCGCGCCACTGAGGCAGCATTACGTAAGTATGTATGTGCAAAGAATGATGATTGCTTATACAAGTAAATGCTGAATTTGTAAATTTCTGCAAAATTAAAATCCTTTGATTCCACTCTGATTCTGGGTTCGATGGGTGTAGCTGCCTAGCTTCGCGAGTGACGTACCTACCTAGTGCCCGAGATACGAGAAACATAAGCCTTTACTCGCATCCCACTTTCTTCTTATGCACTATATTTTCTGTTTCTGTTAACGAGTAATAAAGACGAAATAACAATAATAATAATAAGAAGAAATTGTTTAAAATAGATGTGCGCGTTTTGGAAAATAGTAGTTGATATCGGTGAGTGACGGGTGTTGTTCCTGTGAATCGTCATTAATTAATATACACATAGCATTAAGATATATCGCTCGTAAGGTTGCACGCCATAGGTATTCGGGTTACTCGAGACGAAAGTTGCTTCGAATCCCGTATTTCCAAAGGTGTTGCCATCGTTGTCGAACGGGGTTTCTGCATCGTATCAGGTATTCTGCAGGTTCACTGCAGAGCTTGAATAATGGCAAAATTTCGGCTAGTGTTGGTTCCAGTTTTTACGAACAAGTTATCTTTAGCCTTGATGGTTTGCTTCGTTGCCCAGTGACCGCCTTAAACCTCTAGTTTCCATAAACGTGCACATTACATGCATATGAATATACATGGAATTTCGCAATGAATCAACAATCCTGAACATTGAACCGAATAGATGGCGACCGATCGGAGCTTTCGTTCTTTCCAGAAGAAAAACAGTCAAGGAGAGATTGAACGATGTGGTCTTATAGGTATACGTACGGGGACGAGAGGAAAGTATAGCTATCTCGAGCAATTAACGAGGAGGAGAGATGTTTGTCAATGACGAAAAAGATTCTGCAGGGTAGGAACGATAAGAACAGCTCGTCGTGGTGATAGGGAGAACTAAGCCTGCGCGGCTGCCTTATATAAGGCATAAGTTTATATATATAAACTGCGTGTCTGCTTCCCTAGTTCGAGTCTGGTGCCAGCGCTCTTTGCGAAACTTTTCCGTTAAGCTTTTCAACTTTAAACTTGAATCGTTTGAATCTCAACCATCGTCTTCGATCATGGCCAAGGACAATCTCACCGCTATTCTCTACGGCATTAATGATCTTCGGCTGGTCAGTATGAATTTTATCTATCTATGCACGTACGTAGGTAAATGAATAGTTTCAATTGTTGAAGAAAATTTCACCTTTTTCAATTTCTATTTCTATTGCATTCTATCGAGTCGGGAACATTTTTTCAACGCTTCTATAAGCGCTAAAGGGTTGTCCTTTCTTTTCCCCTTTTTATCTGCTTGCGTGCTTTTAGGAATAAAAGATTTATCATTCAGCATTCTACCGTGTAAGTAATTGGTAGGTATTAGACGAAACACAATTTCACGAAACTTATCTATTTTTACACTGTCAAAACTTGCACAGTTGCTTCGTGACATCAGTAAACACTTATTATGATACCTATCGCGTGTTAGCATCAGCCAACGGTTAGTGGTTAACCAACAACTCGAGGTGTAGATGCATACCTATTATATAGATAGTGTGATTGAAAGGTTACTGTTTCTCACTTTGATGAATTCGGGGACGATCAATAATAAGGAATGTTAAACATTGGATAGGCACTGTGCAGTACGGGCGTACATAAATATTTACCCCGGCGAAAGTAATCCCCAATTTCATTTCCTCGCTTTCTTTTTCAATTATTAATTCAAATGATGGTTGCCGTCAACGCGATTAAGGTTTTCAACAGCCGCTGTTAGTGTTGAGTACGAGGCGCGAGGTAGGACGAGGCGGTACGGTACGGTACGATACGGTATATGTAATATGTATACAATACCTATGCGACGGGACCAAACCAGACGAGACGAATCATTTATACGCTCACAGAAGGATAAGGTTCTCTATTTCTGTCCTTATTCACTCGTTACACTCAATCTCTTCCGTGCCATTACCGCATTAGAGTCGATCATGTTCCATGCAAATAGGATGCGCTAAGAAGTCGAACAATATCGTCTCTTGCGTTATATTCATTTCTTAGGTACTCTACTTTCATTTTTCTTCCATCCAAGTTTCTCAGAGCTTGGCTGCAGCAATGAAACTTTTCATCCATCAAATTTCTGACCACTATCGAATTGCCTGCCCGGTCCACTAAGTAGTTTGGAAGAAGACGGTATCATGTAAAATTAAACTAAAATTGAAGGTTTATTGTTGCTTGTCGTTGAATATTTGCATTTTTCTAATTTCAGGAACAAACTCCTATCGAGGAGCCCAGCCAGGATGGTAAGTGACCTTTTGATTTTATTCGGCCCACAGTTTCATAGTTATCTACCTAAAACCTACGTTACGTATAAATTCATACTTGCAGCAATGGTTCGGAATGTAATGATTTTAGTTAAATCGAGCCTTCCTTTCACCTTTTCGAGAAAAATTCTACCTCTCTTCGTATTCGCGAGGTGATACGAATTCGGCTATACAAGTTGAATATAAGTAATTATCATATGTTCGTTGCTCGTAACGGTGCCATGCCCGGGCGATGAACAGTAGGCAACGATACCTAGTGTAAACGATGCGCGTTTAACGCAGAAACATTATTTGTTAATTCTAGAGGTGCTGATAGAAATGGGTTGCGTTGGGATCTGCGGCTCCGACGTTCATTATCTGGTAAATGGACGAATAGGCGACTTTGTGGTGCGCGAGCCTATGATCGTGGGCCACGAGTCATCTGGTACGGTTTGTAAGCTCGGCAAGAACGTGAAAAATTTGAAGGTAAGTTAAACGAAGGACGGATTGGAATATTTTCTGCTTCTTATCTTGTTCATGAACGTAACACACCGTGCGTCGTCGTCGTCGTCGTCGTACACTCGAGTTATGGTATCATGTACAAGTTGGTGCACATTTATCAGCACATGTGTAACATGTGTTTACTTTCCCCGTAACGTTTGCCGTATCTTTCCGATTCTCAGGTTGGCGATCGAGTAGCTATCGAGCCGGGTGTACCCTGCAGAACATGTACATTTTGTAAGGAAGGACGGTACAATTTGTGTAAGGACATAGTGTTCTGTGCCACGCCTCCGGTGCACGGCAGTTTGAGACGTTTCTACAAGCATGCAGCGGACTTCTGTTTCAAGTAAACTACAATTTTAAGTTGAAATTACGTAGATACCATTCGAGAGGCTTCATTTACGGCTTCATCTTCTCGCGTTACTTCATCTTATTGATAAACTAATTATTGTGAGCACCTGTAAGAAATTCACGTATCACGCACATGTGCTGTAGGTTACCAGACCATATGACATTGGAGGAAGGAGCACTGTTGGAGCCTCTATCGGTTGGAGTACACGCGTGTAAACGCGCGAATATTGGGATCGGCTCGAGGGTGTTGATTCTGGGTGCCGGGCCGATCGGCCTCGTGACACTCTTGGTAGCCAAAGCAATGGGCGCTAGTAAAATTATCATTACTGGTACGTGGGTATTTTCCAACTCTCGTACCTGTGGTCCTTTTATTCAAAACTCAATGTCTTTTGTTCTTCAGATTTATTGGAATCAAGGTTGGAAGTTGCGAAGACACTTGGCGCTAACGACACACTCTTAGTGAAAAGGGAGTACACGGAGGCCGAAACTGTACAGAAAGTTCACGAGCTTTTCGGAGAAGAACCGGGCGTAACGATTGACGCGAGCGGAGCTCAGGCCTCCATCCGCTTGGCAATCCTCGTGAGTATTATGCTTTACCTCGTTCGCCTTCTTCTTCTCATCGATCGGACCGGACTTATCGACACTCTCTATATGTATTTTCAGGCGACCAAGGCCGGTGGAGTGGCAGTTTTCGTAGGGATGGGCGCACCAGAGGTTCAAATTCCATTGATCCATGCGCTGATAAGAGAGGTTGACCTCAGAGGAGTGTTTCGATACGTAAACGAGTACGTTCTACATGTACCATTTTGTACTTTACCGATGCATTTACTTCACCATTGCACTTGCATTTGCCCTTATACAATAAGTTCTTACGGTTATGCATCTGCTCGAGCTTTCACGTACACCCGAACCTTTCGCTCTCTTCCCGCACAGATACATATATCTATCCTATTCTTCTGGTTTTGCAGTTACGCCGACGCACTGGATCTCGTGGCCACTGGAAAAATAAACGTGAAACCGTTAATAACACACAATTTCAAGCTGGAGGAGACCGTAAAGGCGTTCGACACTTCGAAATCAGGACAAGGTGGTGTCATTAAGGTCATGATACATTGTAACTAGAGTTGAATCGTTTGAGGGCACCGATAATGCACGCACATTCTATCCTACAGTCATAACTCTATGTCCTCTTAGAATACTATCCCCCTATACGTTAATATGTACATAGAACATAGATGTTACGTTGGACGATAGTGTGCCGTATGCGACGGGTAAGCGTATGTATCTACTTACACATGTGCATATGTAGACCGGCTGTTATTCTTACCGTGGCTCAGATAAACTTAGCGATGGAAAATTTTCTCTCTTTTAAGATTTTATTGCGCAAACGCTGTGTAACTGCACTACGAGGATACCGTTACGTAACGCCGATATCGTAATCTGTAATAGTAGAGCTCCCGGTTCTTCAGGGAATATGAATTCTTCTTCTTATCGTTGCGTGCAATTAGAAATGAAATTTCGATGTGTGAATTTTTGATTATTTTTAAGCAATCGCAACTACACATTTCGCGTTCAATCCAACAACTTTGTTTGTAAATAAAATTCTTCTTGTTGCTGATACTTTATTCTGTTTAATCTGTTCCCGAGCGCTTCTCGTCTACTCGATAATCACGGATATTCTAGTGCACCTGGCTATCGTATATGTACATATAGACCGAGAGCCAGTGAACATTTTACCTACGTCATTTTTAAAGGGAAATTATTCTTATTTTATGAAATCATATATACAGACGATAACGGAAACCATCGTCTGGCGGCCGGGCGTTAGAACAATGACGCGTGGGCGGACGTTGAAAGTGCAAAAAAAAACAGTAAAATTACGTCATTTTTTAATGGCTGATTTTTTGTGTGGTAATTAATAACATAATGATAAGTTATAAAAAAATGTTGCCAGACGTTTTTATTAGAACTTAAGGGGCGCCAGACGGTCATAAAGTTGCATTTTTACAATGATCATTTACGTCATAGATAAATGGCTGTTTGTTTTTTTAATCGTTAATTTAGAACCCCTTTAACACTAATATACAATTGCCAGACGAAAATCGCAGAACTAACACCTTGCCAGACGTGAGCAAAGTCTCGGCCGGCGCGCACATCGACACCTCGATGCTACGCTTAATCCATTACTGTAATACTTCCTCAACAATTATATACGTTTTCCAGACGTATATATCGAAACTAACATTTTATCAAACAGCTGCAATGTTAAATGTACATACCTTTTCGCTGTTGGCGTGGGGGAGCTATTCCACGTCAAAACGGATAGGTGAAAAATTTAGTTTCACCGATTCTCTTCAAAATTACAGCATTTGTCGATAACCTTGCAAAAACAAAGCATACTGAATTTTAAAGGCCTATGTCAAATAGTTTTCGAAATATTTAATGTTAAAGTTTTAAAAATTGAAACATAATCGGCTGACGCGTCATCAGTTAAACTGTAATATCTCGGTCATTTTTAAAGATAATGCCTCCGTCTTCGGCTCATTTTAAAGCTGAAGGAATGCTTTCTCAACCCGTATATAGAATATTTTGTTTATTGTTAATAAACTTAACAGTAATCGATGTCAAAGTTTCAAATCGCGATTTGACGTCGTTCCCACCCATAATCCGGCTTGAAAAAAATACCATTCGATTCGTTGAGCCTTCAGCTAATAAATGCCTTTTTAAAAAAAGTGGAGAGATTTTGGGAACAGTCAACAAAAAAATAAAACTTACGACAGTGCACACAGCTTGGAACTGCACGGATCCCGTGGTCAGTCCGCACGCACGCGTTTTCAAAACAATTAAAACAAACTTTTCGTTCAGTGTTTTCAGTATTCTCGAGAAAAATAATAGGAATATCTGCTCACTATTGCTAATCTTTTATATGGTGAGCAGATATTCTCAGCATTCCTTCAGCTTTAAAATGAGCCGAAGACGGAGGCATTATCTTTAAAAATGACCGAGATATTACAGTTTAACTGATGACGCGTCAGCCGATTATGTTTCAATTTTTAAAACTTTAACATTAAATATTTCGAAAACTATTTGACATAGGCCTTTAAAATTCAGTATGCTTTGTTTTTGCAAGGTTATCGACAAATGCTGTAATTTTGAAGAGAATCGGTGAAACTAAATTTTTCACCTATCCGTTTTGACGTGGAATAGCTCCCCCACGCCAACAGCGAAAAGGTATGTACATTTAACATTGCAGCTATTTGATAAAATGTTAGTTTCGATATATACGTCTGGAAAACGTATATAATTGTTGAGGAAGTATTACAGTAATGGATTAAGCATAGCATCGAGGTGTCGATGTGCGCGCCGGCCGAGACTTTGCTCACGTCTGGCAAGGTGTTAGTTCAGCGATTTTCGTCTGGCAATTGTATATTAGTGTTAAAGGGGTTCTAAATTAACGATTAAAAAAACAAACAGCCATTTATCTATGACGTAAATGATCATTGTAAAAATGCAACTTTATGACCGTCTGGCGCCCCTTAAGTTCTAATAAAAACGTCTGGCAACATTTTTTTATAATTTATCATTATGTTATTAATTACCACACAAAAAATCAGCCATTAAAAAATGACGTAATTTTACTGTTTTTTTTTGCACTTTCAACGTCAGCCCACGCGTCATTGTTCTAACGCCCGGCCGCCAGACGATGGTTTCCGTTATCGTCTGTATATATGATTTCATAAAATAAGAATTATTTCCATTTAAAAATGACGTAGGTAAAATGTTCACTGGCTCTCGGTCTAATATAACAGCGTTTATTTAAAGAAATGTTCATTGGACTAGCAGTAAGCGGTGTAGAATATTGCTGGACACAAGTTAGTACCCATATCGTAATGAATTTACGATTCCTTAGACAACGTGACTTGTGGTACGTTTTAGGAAGGACGAGGGATGAGGGATGAGGGTAAATGTTGTCAGATTGAACAAGTTAAGGTTTTAATACAGGTGATGTCCCCGTATCATGTATTTATCATATGTATGTGCGTGTGGCTTGTAGTCGGGCTGGATTACGTTTGCAATAGGATAGATATGTATGTCGGGTTCCGGCCTGAATGGCTCTATGAATCAGAACTATTCACGGGCAGAGGGACTTAACCATCTGCGATATTGTCTGCCAACAATGACACTGCATGACATCTTCTATTAGCCTTCTACGTTACCCAAGTGGTACTTGAACAACACAGTCTGCTTTGGAGTCACGCCCGTGCTTCGCCGCACTCCAGTCGAATCAAGTCGAGTCGAGTTATACACGTATATTGCGAATAGACTCAGCACTTGAAAATACTGAAAAAAAGTGCGTAAAAACATATGCTCTTTTTGCTCTTGTTTACATATGTAATATTATCTAAGTACCTATATGTAGCTATATACTTACAGTTAGTGACAAAGTATTTGGACAGAGCATCGACTTTGATATTTATTCATATAACTACTATTAAAAAGAATTAAGCGAATCCTATAACTATAACGAAATGAAAGCTTAAACATTATTCTTTATTTCTACTATATGGAGAAAATATAAGTGCAGCAAAACTTGGATTACAAAACGCTTACTTATTCCAACACGATAACGACCCGAAGAACTCATCGCGAATTGTCAAGGAATGGATCCTGTATAAAACCCCAAGAAACACCCCCTTAGAAACACCCCCCCCCCCCCCCCCCCCCAGTCACCGGACTTGAACCCCATAGAACACCTCTGGGAGGAACTTAAGAGTACGAAACCAGGAAACTATCAATCATCAAGCATTTATTGATCAACCAAAGGAAGAATGGCTTAAAAGTGAACCGGAAGTGACAACAAAATTGGTGGAATCAATGCGAAATAGACTAAAATAAGTCATTAACTGCAAATGATATCCTACATACAGTTTAACTCGTCTGTCCAAATACTTTTTTTGACGAGTTATACTACACTTGACAAAGATTTATTATTTTCTGGATGTAAAATTAAGGTTTATATATTTTTCCATATAGTAGAAATAATGTTTAAGCTTTCATTTTGTTATAGTTAAGATTCGCTTAATTCTTTTTAATAGTATTTATATGAATAAATATCAACTGTCGCTGCTCTGTCCAAATACTTTTTTTACTAATTCTACAAGGATTTTTCTGTTCTCTCCCAAGTATTTTCGTAATACAAGCAGAAAGCAAGTTTTTAAAGTTGAGAATAGAATGGCGCGTGGTAGTAGGGAAAGGCATAAAGCATCGAGCGGGCTGTATTATTATGGGGGTGGTGGATAATTAATTAGAGTGGCAGTAGGAATGTAAACAGTGATGCGGTTGGACGAGGCGAGCGGCGAGCGGCGAATTCGGTTCGCCCGACTGGAAGATTTCGGTGTATTCGGTTTGGTCTTTGGAGCAAACACAATCGACGTCGGTGTGTTTCCCTTGAGAATCGACGGACGTGGAGGTGGACGCGACGGCGAGGTTGTCGTGGATGGCGACGAAATGGACGCGCGACGGACGCTTTTCGTAGCCACGGCAACCTCGGCCGCAGTAGCTGGCAGGTATGTAAGTAGGTAGTAGCAATTCCAGTAATTATTGTTCGCTATACATACATGTACATATGTGTACTATAGTGGCAATGATTGAATGAACGATGATCGTACAAACAATCTCCCGATGGATCGTCTGTTTACGCGGTGCTGGTCATTTTCGACTATTATACCTCTATGTACCTATTCCTATGGGAAAACGCAATATTGAGAAACATAACTACAAAATTAAGAGTGAAATAATTGGCCAAACACTGAACAAAATTGTCAGAAAATTTCCGGACAATTGATTCGATAGTTATTTTTTAAATGAAAGAAAATGACACGAACACTTGGTTTTTCTGTGGTTGTCAGTCGAGTGACCGTGAAAGAGAGGTAGATTATATAAGTAAGTAGCTCGGATCATGATAATTCATTTCTGTGAATCCTATGATCTTTGCAGATACACGTTGAAAGCGGAAGGAAACGTTCGAGGTGACATAATGGTTTTTTCGTTTCTGCGTAGGAACATACATCATATGTATCCTATGTGATTATTGCGAATCAGAACTTTAGAGTCATTGATCCCTTTCAGGGGTCCCTGACTTCGGTAAGGACGTTATTATATAGGATTGTAAGTGACTCATATGGTGGTACTTAGTACCTAGTTAATTTTGTTTTTGTTTAGTTAGTTAGCTTGCTTATCTACTCATTATTGGCTAATTTATTTACTGTTCAGACTTTGTATACTGCACCTGTATTGTTTTTTTGTAAATCATGTGTATTTCCCGTAAACTTATTAATAATAATAATAATAATAATAATAATAATGTAACTATGTATGTAAGTAAAGAGTAGTGGGTACCTAGATATTTAAACGTTGCACCTGCCAGCAGGTGAAATCTTTTCAAGCGACATCCAAGAGAGTTTGCGAACCTGATTTTCTATCAGATTTTGATTTACAATTTACAGTTTACACTCGAGGGGATTTCGATGCACGTAACGGCGACATGTCCCTAGCAATACCCAAGTAGTGTTAACTATGCTATAATTGGGAATCATTTCAGCTTCATTGATTGCGATGAAGTACGTAAGGTAAATGTACCAATAACGAGCCATGCACGAGTACCTAGCCATCTGTTGAAATATTAATAATTGTTAAACTATGCACGTAAGATAAAATACATATTTGGTGTAATTTTCATTATTTAATTGTTCGGTTTAATATCTGAAGTTATATCGTCTTGTTTTTTTGTCTAGATATTTAGAAATACCATTTATAGTCTCGAGGCCAGATATATGACGCGTTTTCAGACATTCGTTATGATATGGCTAAGAAGAGCGTGCTTCTTGTTAAGAGCATAATTATTATAGGATAATAGTTTTCTAGATAGAAAAAAGGGTTTTAGAATCTTGAAAATTTTTTTAACACATAGAAAGAAAAAATTTGAATATGAAAACTATTTTTTATTTAAATATTTACATGGCTATTTATCGGTGCAAACAAATCTTGTTAGCCCAGTAACTAACCACGTGTTCAATAAATCGGGTGAAGTGAGTTGCAAATGTTAATCGGCATCGCCAGAGCAAAATTACGAAGAAAGTGTGAATTTCTGACTCGATATTTGGAATAAAGCCGGTATTTTGATCATAAATCATAATATAAACATTATTTTTCTAGATAATAATGATAGCATTTAATTTAAGTTTATTAAAGTTTATGTATATGTACAGTTTAATGAATTTGGTGGTTGTTTTGAGTCTTCTATAAAATAACCACAAACTTCTCTTCGACGCGCGTTACGAAAAGTAGCACGTTTCATTTTTTCTACATGCAGTTATCCGTAAGAAAAAAATGAAACGTGCTACTCTTCGTAACGCGCGTCGTATTGATAGTGTAACTAAACTTATTGTTTTTTGCATTTATTTTCTAATCTGTTTATTATGGTTATTTATACAATAATTTTATATTTCTATACTTCTTAATTTTCCTTATCAGATTTTTCAATTTAAGACAAAGAATCAGTTTTTAAAATAATTTTTACACGATTATAAAACCTATGGCTAGGTACTGGGACATGAAAATCGGACCGCTAGGTCAATCGCGTGAGGTTGGCTATAGTATATTGTTACATTTACACGTACAAATATTCTTGTTTATTTTACGTTAAATATATAAAAAAACAAAATTTTGTTATGTGAGGACTGATGAGAAACTACAAAATCTTTATGAATGAAAAAAAGTTTCACTTAAATTGTTAATTTTATACACAATATTCATTTTACTTTGTCACCGTTTCTTTAAACGGCTCGTTATTGGTACATTTACCTTACATACGCTATGCGTATGCTCACTTTATCATAGAGATGCGAGGTGGCGGTGCGCGTCCCATTTCCGCGTCCAACTATCCAAGCTGATTCTTGCGTAATCCCGTTATATTAATTGGATCAAAGGAAACAGCTTACTCTAAATATGTAGGTATCTACAGGCGCGCTACTTTATAGGAGGGGAGAGTAGGGTAAAATGGAACGCTTAACTTTGGAGGGTGATAACATAAAATCTGAAGGAAAGAAAGACACGGGACTTCGACAGGAGTCTTAAGAGGACCCTAGACTATAAGAAAATCAAAGAGTTTGTTAAGAAAAATATTTGGCAACAACGGAAAATGAGATTTACCGGAGGTATTGAAATCTTCGCTTCGCTCAAGTGGTAGGGTAAAGCGGAACACCCACTTCAAGACCATGTAAACGTACAAAATCTTACTTTTTATGATTTAAAAAGTATTCATTTATGTAAAAAACTATAAATATATGTTTTAGGTGTAACTATACACATGGATTTTTACACGAATAATGGATATCAACACGTGCATTTTAAATAAAATTGTTTTGTATAGGTATTTTTTATTATTTACTTTTTAGTGTGTAAGTTTTTATTTGCGGTTATATGCTGATTTCATGTCGATTGAATTTGTGGTTATGGGTTATATTTATCGATGTTATATTTTTTTCATAATTTTGTATTGTCATCATAACTAAGCACGCCTGCAAAGTTTCAAGACAGTTGGATTGGTGGAAGTGGGTTAAAATTGAGTTTCCAGATTCGAATCATCCATACAAACAACATACATACAAACAGGCCCGGATTAAGATTTTTGGGGCCCGGGGCTATCGAACCTTCGAGGGGCCCCGTGGTCGAAAAGCAGGGGGTACAAAATTCAAACAATAACGAGTTTAAATTCTCGTATCGCAAGAATTCACTGTAATTGCATGCGAAATTTCAAATGGGATACCGTGTATGTGTCTAAAAATATATAATTCTAAAAAATTGTAAAAATTTAAAAAGATATCATAAAGGAGGTTTAAACAATGAAATTTTAAAATAAAAACATAAAATTTGAAGTTGTGGAACTCATAGACAATTTATTTGATACAACATTTCTAACGAAGACAGAGCGAGTTAATCACTTCGAACTGAAGGCTTAGAATGGCGCACAGTGGGGCAAACGCGAATAAAAATCAAAAATTTAAAGTTCGTATCTGGAAAAAATTATTATTGTATTTTATCCGTAAATAGTCAAAGAATAAAAACCTTTTTCCAAAAGCAAAATGTTATAAAGCTAAAATTATCAAAATTTTCCTTTGTAGCTATAATTTATTTTGTCCTTAATTATTATTTAAAGCTTGTTACAGCCTATCTAGTTGGTCAATATTTTACAACCCGCACTTTTATACTATAAAAGTATCGTTTTGTAACAGTAGCCGCCGCATAAAGGTCATTAAATGACCAAAACCGTAAAAAAACTGAATAACTAACGCGTTATCTCGCTTTAAGTTGCCGTTAATGGATTTAATACCGGGAAGTATCAGAGAATATATACCTAAAAATTTATTTGCGCTTTCTTGCGCATTCGGTAGTTATTGGAATTTATATGGGATGCCGATGAGCGCTGGTCAAGGCGTAGCACGTGACGCAGCTCTGGAATTATTAATTTAATTAGTTAAGGTATTGTTGTAGAGGATTATTAATATTTGAAGATAATTATTTTTTGTATAAATAAAGTAAAAAAAAAGGTTTACTTATTTTTAACTTTTGCTGTTCCAAAGTCCTATAGACGACCAAATGGTAAAAAGTAAATATTGGTAAAAATTCATTCTGAATCGAAAGAAACCAATTGCATGTCGATAGGATGATTAGTTTAAAAAATATTGAATTTTGTCCGCTTTTTGTCCGCGTTTGCCCCCCCCCCCCCCCCCCCCTGGAAAGTGGGGCCCGTGGCTGTAGCCTAGGGTCGACCTTATTTGTCGTCCATAAAATATTTTGCACGCCGCCCCCTACCTATAATAATAATTTTCAATGGAAATGAACAGTTGCTTGGAATTCCACCGATTTCACAACACTGTTAATCGAAAAGTAACGTGTGTACGGGTCTACTTATGGTCTGTCAGGAAATATGTACTGTGAGGACTGTTTGGTCCCATGTCACGTGATACCAAAACTCATTCGCAGCTCTTATTTAAGAGAAACTTGTACTTACTTAGGTGAGTGTAGGTACGGGGTATATTGTCACGCAGGAGAATTAAAGGAAAAATTGGTGGATGATTAGTTGAATTGACGGGTCGTGTATCGAAATCGCGTTAATGGAGTCGGTTGGAGGGTAGGTAATCCATTTTTCTGAGACAAGAAGCAGGCCACACCGAGATGCGCGTAATTACGTTAAAGTAATTACGTTATAGGCACGACGTACAGACTGCAGATAGGAGGGGAGAAGGGAGGACTTTGTTGAGCAGCAACAACAGCAGCAATGATCAATCGCTGTTGCAAACGAAGCAGGTGAACCATGGATCCAAAGATTTTCCGCCGGTTAATCGTTATCGGTGGGATATTCGGTGGTGGTAATCGAAGCGAAATATCTACGGGAAAGAAGGAGAAAAAGAGCAAGACGAACGGCAAACTACGAGCGAGACGCGAGAAAGGTGGAAGGGTGGTAGTTATCTCGCGAGTTGGCGTGGGAGGTCACGTCGGATAGGGGGTAGGTGAGGCGACCCACGACCTTCGACCAATCACGATTGCAGCTTGAAACTGGGCTGCCAATGGGGATGCCGACGGGGTGACCTCGTGCGCGATTCTCCTTGCACTTTATCACCGAGAAACCACCCCCACGATGCTAAAAGGTGAAACCTCACCTTTCCCCGGCGCGGCCGCACGCGCGATGGGCGCGGTAGAGCGCGATGCTCTACCTACATCTCTGACATAGGCAGGTACCTATCTCGCTCATCGGATGCCATGGAATATTAGATCCATTCAGGGGAATAGGTACGTCGATGGTCTGTGCTTCTTGCTAATTCCGGCTCGATAAATAATTCGTCTCCGCTGATCCTTTCTTTTCCTACGCGTCATTTGCCACTGGAGTCGAGTCATCTGGCGAAAGGACAAGTGGCGATGGATTACTTAGGTATGACGAATTCGAATTTGAGCAAGCGAGGATTTTTCGGACCCAACATACGAGAGACGCCAAGCAGGGATTTTTATCGATCGAGCGCAGAGGAAGAGAAAGTATTGTAGGCAGCATTTTTTTGTTCCATCTGGTAGGCGTTGGAGATGCTTTAACGTTAACGGACCCCTTCGCCTTTCGAAGGCTTTCTCGAAAGGTTCTCGTCTGATCCGACGTTTCATTAGTCCTCTAATGCGTCTGGTACCCTGTAGGTCGTTGTTGCGCTCGGGAAGGATCTCTACCCTTTTTTCTCTGACGAACGGCAAAGATGCGGCCGGGATATGGTATGCCGGCTATGTGCCGGAGTGACTGATGAACCGTCGGCTAATTACCTTCTCTCTGTGCCTCGTAATACGAACGTATTAATAACCTGCATTTATATATCCGTGAAAAATGGCTGCTTATCCTGCTCCTTCAACGTAGAAGCTTTAGAGCTGCATCGTTTGGGAACGAATGCATTCAAGTGCCTACATACTACTACCTATATGTAGGTAAGTGGAACTTGTTTCCTATTATCTAATACTGTACGCTCTTGTCCGTTCGGAAAATTCGATGTGCGATTTATTTGGAAAGTTTTCGTGACATCTGATGTAGAGTAAAGGTGGGTAAAAGTTCGCAGCGGGTAAGAGTTCGCACCATGCGAATTTCATGGTTTGAGTTGTGGCAGTTGCCAATGGTGATTGGCAGTCAATTGTCAATCAAGGTAGAGTCACTAATGTCGAATTTCGTGGCTGTGTTTCGGTTTGTTATCTTACAATGCGGTAAGTACTGAATTCGTTAGTTCTGATGTAATATTCTCATGTTTGGGAATCAATATTATTCCTATAAATTGATCAGTAAATATTTTAATTAATATGCCGTCTGAAAGAGCTGAAATTCTTCTATTAAAAAGTGCTAATAGAAGTTTTCAATTCTCCTCACAGATAACAGGATTGATTAAACAATGTGAAAGTAGCTGTGGGGGCAAAAGTTCGCACAATGCAGTGGGGCAAGAGTTGGAATGCGAACTTTTGTCCCAAAATAATTTGACGGGTGTTATATGTTCATTAAACTTATTTTATTTCTAGAGTTTGCTAAATTAGTAACGAACACCGATTAAACCGACTATAAAAAATAAATTTGAAATTAATTATCAATTACAACATGGAAATAAATTTTGAATTTATGATAGTTGAGCCACGCTGATATCAGCTTATGATTTTTTTTTATTAATTTTTAATCCGCAATATTTGTCCAAAATACGTTTTTTATTAAGTTTTTGATTAAAAAATATGACTTTATTTTATTGTCTTATTCGTTTATTGTTAGAACTTATAAGGGGGCAACCGGCCGAAAACCAATTAGTGAGATGCTTCAGATCGCTCGAGATAAACATAGAAGCAGGACTTTCAAAAAGAAAAATCGCTGCAGAATTGGGAATAACCGAAGCGTTCTTTTACGCCACAACATGCGAACTTTTACCCCACATAGCGGGTAAAAGTTCGCATTTGACACTTTTTGGAAATATTTATTTTATATAAGTTGTGACAGGTAAATTTACACGAAGTCACTGCCTATCGAATAATAAGGGATAGTAGTTATTTCTCACAAAACGATACGACTATCAGTGTAATACCAAGGATTTTAGAGAAGTCTAAACTTTAAGTGCGCACTCTTGCCCCACATTACTCTACTTAAGTAAGCACCTACACCGTCTACGCGATACATATTCCGAAAGATCAAAGCACCTCGAGCGCGCGTTCCGTCTATGCCAGCTTTGGCCAAATAAAACTTGGGTTTTTCGCTTTTTCCAGACGACTAGGCTGAGAAAGTGAGGATGGGAGATATGAAGTTGAACGACCACCTTGATCTTAACCGTAATCCCGAAGAGCGACTAGCGTCAAAGCTTGGCGGTGATCATTCCTCGACGACGCGACGCGGTGGCATCTATCCCCCTTCACACCCTCTCACCCTTACCCTCTTAATCGCTATCACTCGCGTTTTCGGAAGTATCGAACGAGAATCGAGGTTGTAGGAACCGATCTCAGAACGGATGAAACAACAACATTCTCAGTGGCTGCGATCGCTATTATCATAGTCTTGCACCGATCGAAAATCCGAGTTCGGTGTTACGCGTAAGTATCCTCTTGCTAGGTATGGTAATTCATAATTCAGTGGGATTTTGTCGGAGCACTTTGGAAATATTAAACACGGTAGACGCAACACGCGTAAGGGATGTCGCGACAAAGCCGCGGCAGGCTCAAAGCGTTCCTAACCCCTGTATCCTACCTCCGTTGCACCCTCGATCCGGTTCGTTTCGTTTCGTTTCGAATCTCGCTTCCTCGAGCCTGTGTCGATCGGTTGATTGAAAAACTGCTGCGAAAATGGCTAGATCGTCGATGGAATCGGATAAGTATGTAGTAGGTACCTCGATTGAACATTTAAACAGGAATAAGAGAAGCGGGTTTAGGCAGCGCCGTCGAATCGAATCGAATCGACGGATCGAAAGGGTGAAGTGGACGATAGGAGAGGACTTTGGAGCGAGCAGCTGTTGAGGGCGCGCTAGGACGTCCTAGCGCGAGCTGGACCTTCGCCTCGTAATATGCCGGATATGCGTGTATTGAGCGGTGCGAACGACCGACCGGAAGTAATTAGATCCGCATTCAAAGCTCCCCCCGGAAGCGTCGTGCTCCGCATCGGACAGCATTTTGGTGATGGGATGAGACAGGCGGAGTGGGGTGTCTGGGGTGTCTGGAGCGGCTGTGGCTGTGGCTGTGGCCGTGGTGGTCACGGGGAGGGAGACGAAGCGTTAGTACACGCGAGCGAAGGGTAGACCGCAACACCGGCGGGGGAGTAACGATACTTCCCGAGTCACTTTTTCCCCCGGCCCGGGAGGAAGCAACGTATTGCGCATTAGAAGGCTTGCGTTTGAACAGAATTTGAGAAAGAATGCGAAGCGTTCGCGACCGGAGTTTAAGAAACTTTTTGTCGCACAAAGTAGCGAACATTCCCGTCTCTTTAAATTTCCGACCTATAGGTAGTGTTCGTACTTCGTAGTTCGTAGTTCCTACTTAGCAATCCCTCCGACCATTTGTTGGTGTTGGCGCAGCGCGTCGCGTCGATGCGAAGAGTCGCGAGTTTGTCGTGAAGGAGTATCTCCCCACCGATAACTTTTTATCGCGAGTGAGTTTCGAGCAAGGAATATGAATTGTTAATAAGAGGTAAAAGCAATTTTATGTAGTCTACGTAACGGCGCGGCGATACATTCTTAGAAGCGGACTTGCCTGCTGTTTCCCCGCTTCGTTTCGCGTTGGATCGCGGTGATTCGCACCGCTCCACGCCACCCTGCACGGTCTATGTAAATCGTGCCGACATTCCATCCACCGCCACTCCTCACCTCCCGTTCCAACCTCCACCGGCAGCCATTCGCATACATTACTTAGTTTTTATTTCGTTTCGCATTTTCTCTCCGACATTATTTTCATAAGGGACTTTCCGCTGGCTTAAATCCTCGCCTTACCTCGCTTTAGCAGAGCTTACCTCATTTCATTACGCCTCCTCCGTTTCGATCCGCCGCGCCGCGCCGCCTTGCTCCTTGCCCGGTGCCGAGTCTCTACGCGTGTAAACATTGCAGGTCGACGTTTAAACGGAGGTAGGTACATATGTACCTACAGAAGAATGAACCGTCAAGTCGCGCTTAGCGGTGGTCGCGTGGCGAAAAATTTAATAGAACTGGCGGGATGATCGATGTAAGATAGTTGACACGGAATAGCGAAGATTACGAGGGGATGTCGGTTGAGTGGTTGGTTCCCGTTCCCGTTCTCGTACCCGAGCGCATCGGGCGCGCACCGTGAGCAAACGCTATTCCGAGATGAGCGATCGTCCCCCCGAGACGAAACGAGACGAAAGGAGAGGAAACGAGACGACACACAAGCGCCAACATTCGCCCGCCGCTTTGCCACCCCATCCAAAGTCATCGTCCGCCTTATCTCTCCACCATCTACGGATCCGCCGCCCGACCTATAATGGAAGGATACTCGACGAATCTCGAGGAGGTTCGTCAAGATAGTTTCGCGAGGCGAGTGTTACGATCGACTCTGCCCTAGATCGCAAGGGACAAGCGTTATCGGGCAAGAAAATGGTCGAGGCTTTTGCTTGACTTTCGCGGAAAACATAGGCACGTGTTGTACCTACCTGTACCTATTTCTAGGTATTCGAACGTATGGCATAGGAGAACCAAGCGTTCCGGGGGGATGTACCTATCTCATATGAGCGGCAGTTGCAGGTGTCTACTTAGGAGCGAAAAACTGAGAAACCGAGGATCTGGAATCGAGAATCGCGAAGCGTGAATCGGGAAGCCGATCGAACGAATCTAGAATGGCATCTGCGAGGGCTACGAATCCCCAACGTGACAATCGCGTCGCGTCCGTCAACGAGAAGGGAATAAAAAGAACCGGGAGGGTTTGCCTCGGTGGGAGGAGACGAGGGCCAGTAGAGAGACCGACGAATCGACACAGGGTGTTTTAAAACGAGTGCTATCGATAATCGAAATCGCTTCGGGGGTTGCGGTTGCCCGGGGCTCTAGGGTAAATCTCGCCGTTCGCCCTCTTCCTCCCCTGGGCGGCGCGGCGCGACGCGGCCCTGCGCCGCGTATACACACGTATGCGCGGCTCTGTTGATCGTGCACGCGGATCTAACCGGCACTAGTAACGGGCGACCGCTTGCTCTTTCTCTACCTACCTTCCTTTTCCTTCGATTCCAAGACCGAGTCGAGAGTGACCGTGCCTGTTATCGGTGTTCGACGGCTGACCACGACACTTTCGTGGTTTGACCTGTAATCTGTGCCTTCCTTCCCACCTTCTCGCAGCGCGTTACCGTCCCTATCATTTCGCTTCGTTCTATACTCTATCGTACACGGTCACGATTCTCTCTATTGCTATCTATTCTTCGCGATCAAACAGTTGCGCGATAAAGCACGCAAGCATGCAAACAGATAGCTGGACGATTGAGGGCAGCGCGAGCGGGACTATTCACTCGGTCACCGAAATCCTGCGAAAACTACGTTTGCCTACCTGCTATTTCTCTACTTCGCTATATGTATACGCACATATACATGCATATGCACTTACTTACCTGTGCGCCTTCCTGCCGGCGAATTGACGCGTGTGAACGCACCCTGATTTTCTACCGGACATCTGTTTCGATCCTATCGCGACTTTATCACCGACTGCGACAACCGATCGTTTCGCGATCACGTCCCGTCGGTCTCACGCGATAATCGATATTTTATCGTGCGCACGCAATGCGAGTCGCATCGAGTGGAATCGTTGGGCCATCGCAATCGTGGTTCCTGCTTTTCTTTTGTTTCGTAGCCGCACAACGTTCGACGGCTTATCGAGCTTCCTGCTCAGGTATCTTTGCGCGCTCGGGAAAACTTTGATCATTATTTTCTTGCGGTTGGATGGCTTGTGGGAACCGGGCAACCGAGGAATTTGGCAAACGAACTTTCCCGCATTTCGAGGTACAAACTTCGTATTTATATAGGGTAACACCGAACACTGGAATTGTTCGCGGAATTCGCAAAGTACTTACTTAGGTATGCGACGTTCAGCCACGCTGCTAGCCACGTTTCCAGTGGAATCCTCAAATTGACATTTTCTACATTTTGTAGCGTGTACGACGAGCCTTCGCGTCTCTCGAGAAAAGTACTAAGGCGGAGCGAGGTAGACGGATCGAAGACTACTTTATCCCTTCGGCGAAGTTTCAGCCGACGGAAATTCTCCTACTCGGGGATCGTTTTGTCCTGTATTGTCCTCGCGGACGAAGCGGCGGGGCGGGGCGCGGCTCGGGTTAAATGTACCGAACCTCGGATAATAAACAACAATAATACGCTCTCGAAATAAATAACGTCTGACGGATATCGTGGGGATACGAAACTTTTGTCCTCGAGTACCACGCACGATCGTTCGTCATTCCAGAGAGTCGTTCCACCCTGGAATCGATAGCTAGCGAAAATTTCGCTTGTTCTCTTCAGCCACGACATTGCTCGACAACGCCAACGCCAGCGGCACGATCCTGTCGCGACGCTTTAAAACTTTACCAAACCACCACTACCACTTTCGAATCATAGGGGAGACCGGGGCTAGTTGACTAACGAGGTTAGTTGACTAATTCCCTTTAATTCTTGTATTATGGAATAAATTATGCTGCGATTCGCAATATGTATGTACGACCCTTAACATGTTAACAATGTCGGACGGGGTTACTTGACTAAGCATAGGAATACTACTAATAATTGCATTTTTTATCCTCAAGATGCAGTCGAGGCAAAGAGTTTAGCTGCTCAAGTCCACTTCCCCCACCACAAATCCTTCCAAACTCACCCCTACCAGTTTTATACCCTATCCTCCCTCCAAACTCTCAGGCCTTCCAAATAGACCATAACAAACCAGTACAAAATAATTACAGTATCTTAGACCATGATAATTAATAAAAATAAATAACACTGTGGAGGAGTGAAAAAAAAATACAAAAATTTATTGGTCGTAGTATAGGGTAAATCCGGGAGACGTGGTAGCCGGGGTCTGTTGACTTATTCGTCTCACTACTCTAAATACAATAAAAACTACAACCTAGACTCAATTAAAACGATTTTCAAAATTATGCCTGTATACCTAATGAAATTTGGAAACTTTTGGTATGCAGTAAGTCAACAAAATACTAATGGTCTATTTATAAAAATTAGAAATGTAAAAAATTAGTCAACTAACCCCGGTCTCCCCTACTTATTAAGTAGGAGGGAGGAAGAGCAACCGAACGAAAGACGTTTCTATGTACCTAGGTACCTATATTATATACATACGCATACCTAGATGAAGACAGTTAGACGTACGAATGTATAGGGGCAGAGAGTAGCAGCGTGGTTGAATTTGACGAGGTGTAGTCAAACAAGGGAGATGGATGAAGTTTGTTTGGGTAGAGGTAACCGCGCGTCGTCCTTACATTTGCCATGTTCCTTTGGTTTCGATGCTCGCCGCGAAATGTGTCGTCGTGTAATGCCGTGGAAACTGCGGAAAGGAACGACACTACGACAGCCTATCTATGTATTTAGCTGTGTTGTAGCTGATGCATTATAGCGTTACTAAAATCATTCGCAACCGTTCGTCATCATTTGCGGGCGACTCTCGCTTTCGCCCGGTCTGTGCAAATAGAAGGGGTGCCCTTGGGCAAACAGTTATGTTTGGTGCGCTGTTCGATCTCAGGGACCACGCGGCTTGCCACACTTTGCTTTCAACAACCGATCGAGGGTGTTGTATAGTCTTATTTATAAACGAGGAAGCTGATTTAAGTGCGGCGGAACCTCGGAATGACCGAAGGCCTCCGTCTTAAGGGGTAAAACCACTCTAGAGGCAGAAAAAAAGACCTAAATTTGACAATTTATTTTCGGAGTATGACAAGCGAAATAGAATTTCTTTTCAGAGGGTTTATTTAACACATATTGAAGTACGGAAAACAATTTTTTTATTGTCATTTTCATACAAAATGGCGGCGACAGAGCCCGTCGTCGAAACCACTTCTTTCAAACTGGGAGGACGGATTTCTCGGAGACTATTGCGTGGATCGATTTGAAATTTTTACAGTAGCTTCACAACAATATTCTCCTTGGAAGTACGTAGCCGTTTTTTGATTGAATGTAAACCTTTTTTTACAAACAATTTAATGCTCATGTTTAGGGCAAAAAATCGATTCATTTCTTAAAAAGTGCACCACTTCCACAAAAATTGATTAAAAAAAAAACCCCCTACGTACTTCCAAAGCCAATTGTATATAGATTATAATTTTTTTTATTTTTTGTTCCCGGACTCATACATGCCGAGAAATCCGTCCTCCCGTGGCGGTGTTTTCAAAAAAGCTGTTTTCGACGACGGCCTCTGTCGCCGCCATTTTGCATGAAAATGACAATAAAAAAATTGTTTTTCATACTTCAATATGTGTTAAATAAACCCTCTGAAAAGAAATTTTATTCCGTTTGTCATACTCCAAAAATAAATTATCACATTTAGGTCTTTATTTCTGCCTCTAGAGTGGTTTTACCCCTTAAAGGGTGCGAGCGAAACAGCAGAAGAGTACGATAGACAGAATCGGAGAAAGAAGTAAAGAAAAGACGCGAGCTTAGCATAGCGGGGAAAGGGGAAGAGGCAAAGAACGAATGGAAGAAGGGCAGACGTAGAAGGAGAGTTGAGAAGCAGAGGAATCTGCGAGATGGCGAAAGGGAGAGAGAGAGAGAGAGAGAGAGAGAGAGGGGCAGACGGTAAGGGCGCGCGTACCTATCTTACATTCAAAATAGCAGGGATAAGAGTAAGCTCGGGGATGCGGACAAGGAAGGCGGGCAGAGGTGGGGGCATACGAGTAGCCCAAGTCGAAAGTCTAACGCGGGGGAAAATCCGAAAGGTGGGGTACGCAGGTTGTAACATGCAAATTTGAACCTTAAGGGTTTTATGTCGAACGATATCTCTGAATCATCTCCCCTTCTCTTTGGCCGCGTCGATGGTGGCCCTTGGAGGATTTCGACCGATTTTATCCCAAGTAGAATTGTCTGCCGCGTTCAGAGAAGGAAGGGGGACGGTACTTTTTCGCTGGTCGTTTCCTCTTTCGGGGATCCGCTGGATCGCTCGTCCGCGTGTCGTTAGCAGATGCTATCCCAGGCTATCTCTGGTCGTCGCTTTAACGATTCCTCGATCCTTGTTTCGTACCAGGAACCGTTTCACGGGAACAGGATCACGGTGTCGAGTGGAGCCGAGTGGAGCCGAGGCGGATCGATGCCGGTTTCCAGTAGCCCAGCGTCTACCAGGCGCGAATCGCAACGAAAGCTCTCGCGGAAGGGTTCTTGGAACATTTCGCGGTCTCTGATAGCGGAAAGTAGCGGCTTAAAAACATTGACCGGTCCGCGTGTTTTGGCGTGCGCAGCGTGTTTATGAAAGCGGCTCGGCGCACCAGGACCCTCCTATCCGATTCAATTTAGATTGCGATCTCGATCGGCGCGTACCAATAAAAATACGCGGCTCGGTCGTTGCATGAATTACGAGGCGGAGGCGGAGGCGCAGGCGAGGGCGGAGGCGGTGTATTAAAATCGTTCGCAATTCTGTATCTGATCCGTTGTTTGGCACACTGCAGGTTTATACGCTTATGCGGCTCGTTTTCCCCGACGAGTTGATTTTTTCATTGGGAAACGATGGTTTTTTCCGGGTTTGCAGAATGATTGTCGACACGTGCAAATGGCAGGATACGACCGGACTGTTTGGCAGGCTAATGGTAATCGTTAGCGACATCCAAGTGTCGTGAAATCGGTGGTGGTGCCGTGCCGCGGGAAAGCGTACGACGGAGATCGATCGTGGGGATTTTAATATCTCGGAGCACATTGGTCGGGTTTTGCCATTCGGTAGTCACGAGGCACTTTGCCCATTCATCATAGTAACGTAGTAGGTTACAGCGCGGAGGGCGCGCGATTAGAATCAGTTACCCTTTACTTGCGCGCGTTTGCCGTCCCCGCGGTGATGGGTAACCCTTGATATCCTGGACAAGGATATCCCCTCGGGTGCCATCTGCCAAGGCCCGCTTCGCTCCTTCTATCTCCTACCATTCTCCGACCTTCTATTTTGTCGCTACGTCCTCGTACGTCCTGCGTTGCCTCGAAAAGTTAATAAGCTGTGTGCAGCAACGTCCGCCACCTACCCTCGTCTCCCTTCTCCCTAACCGTCCAACAATTACGACAATTAGGTACTTTCTTTTAGCAATTCCTTCGACATTAGGCGCATGAATTTCGATAAATTGGGCTGACGGGTATATCGATGATCGCGACGACACGCGAGGCATCCGTAAACGATATGGCACGAGTTGTGGGATACCTATGTAGGGTGACTGCACCTAATATCGCCAGTGTTCCTAATGTCGCCACTCGCTATATCTCGCAAAGTAAGCTCCAAAATTTATCGGTCATGCACTGAATTAGTACCTAAACATATGTAGGCAGACATACTGTAATTGCAGCATCATGTGATCAACAATTACAGAAAGGGAAGGATTTTAGAGAATCTTAATAGTGTAAATATTTATTGGACTATCACAATTTTACATCGCATTCGGAGAATGTAAGTCTAATAATTCTGTGAATGCAAGAATATCTACTAGAAATACCTAATTACTGATGTACTTAAGGGGTCATACATATACGTTTCTCGACACTAAAATGTACTGAATGTTTACAAGCAATTTGTGGACAAACTATTAGGCCGATTGGTTGAATTCTTTTTGTAACGTAAAAGTAGATGTTTATACAGCAGTAAACACGAATGAAGATGTATAAATTGTTAAAAATTTGGCGTCTAATTGCATTAACGCAGAATGTTTTTTTTTATCCTGCCGCAAACGGCGTGCATGATTTAACTCGTACAAGTAATCTGAAACAAAAATTTGCGATTTATTTACACTTATTGAGATCATAGTTATCGGTTGACGAGGGGGTTTTTTGAAAAACACGATATTGTAGCAGTAGTAACAATTAGAAGACGGAGATCATGATTTTCGTAAAAAGAACCGCACATTTTTGTTTGTTATTAAGAAATGGTTTATTTTATCGGAAAAAGCCCTCGTTGACCGATAACTATGATCTCAATAAGTGTAAATAAATCGCAAATTTTTGTTTCAGATTACTTGTACGAGTTAAATCATGCACGCCGTTTGCGGCAGGACAAAAAAAACCATTCTGCGTTAATGCAATTAGACGCCAAATTTTTAACAATTTATACATCTTCATTCGTGTTTACTGCTGTATAAACATCTACTTTTACGTTACAGAAAGAATTCAACCAATCGGCCTAATAGTTTGTCCACAAATTGCTTGTAAACATTGAGTACATTTTAGTGTCGAGAAACGTATATGACCCCTTAAGAAATGAAATCGAGTCAAATATTTTTCGTAATGAAAATAGCGTTTTTCTTTTAGCAGTATGCGTGTTTTCAATACCGCCTACCGGAGAACAATGGTTTCGATATAATGCTTGTTACAGGTGAGGTCTCGAAATGTGCGGAGCAACCGAAATAAACTTTATTTGTCCAATATGTGCATCGGAACGTAAAAAATAAAATATGTTAAAAATCTATATTTTTAAATTTCTATATTATTCTACTAAAAATAAAATCAAAGATGGATAAAAAAAACATTTATACAGCAAGAAATAATAAAAGCACATGTGAAAATGACTTTAAAAACTCATATATACATGAATTAATCAATATTTCTTGAGTAGGCGATATTAGGTACACTTTTTTCAGGGCCCGATTTTTGCATGTCTTACGTTTTTTGAGTCCCAATTAAAAATCTGTAGGATTCAACGATTCTAACTTATGCTACATGATAGATGAATAATTTCTCTTTACTTTGAAACGAACTGCATGCAAAAATATCAATTATTATTCAATTGACAGCGATCTAACTTTTGCCTAGCGATATTAGGTACAGTCACCCTATGTATGTACTTGTGTACTTTACCTACCAGGACTCGCGCAAGAGGTCGGGCATCGGAATTTTTCACAAACTACTCTTTTGTTCCTTATTTATTGCGACATGAATAAAACAGGGAGCTGGTGGACGGGGGATAGCAGGACGAGAAGGGGAAGAAGGAGATGGGCGATGTATTAAATGCGGTATAATTTTCAAATTTTGAGAAATAAATAACGGGTAAACGATAGGCTGACTCGGGTGGGGTCCCTTCCTCTTCGACGTCTACGTTCCCCTCGAAAACGCGCATAAATTCTCAAGGACGGATGGTTCGATGCTAGCGGAAGATTCTCTCAGGGAGCAAGGGGATTGCTTTAGAAAGTATCCTATTATGTTCGCGTTGTTGCAGCGAATCATCCAACAAGTGTTTTCGTTCCCTCCGATGCAAGGATCTGTGAGCCACGAGCCACGAATAGTCAGCGATCGCGAATCGTGGAGTTTTTGGTCGACGAGACGTAGGATACGGTAATGAATGCGGATGTCGTAGACTAAGCGAATTCGAGAAACGCAGGCTAGCGACACACGGTACAAACGTTTCTACCACGTTTCTTTAATTGGTGGCATTAATCACGCTTAATTGCCGAGTATCTTGTAACGGTGCCAACGGCTGGTTCGTAAGCGTCTCCCCGGTCGAGTTTACCGCAACTCTTTGACCGCAGAGGCGTAGCGAAAGCTGCAAACTCCTACCTGCTTCGGCCGATCGTCTACGTTTCCCGTTCTTACGCCGCTGCGGATTAACCCTGAAGAGCAGTAACCGGCATCCGTGGCTGCAATTAGTACGATACCGCATGGAGTGGTTACCGGCGCGGCGCGTCGCGTCCGAAGGGCCGCGTAACCCAAACCACGGCCAGTACTCTTACCACCGACGCCGACCTCCGAAACGTCGCGCTCAACGAACGGGTAGCTGCCGTTTAGCTGCGCGAACGTATGCACAAACATATTCCAGCTCTTTTTTTACGTGTCTCCGATCCAACTTTCTTCGTTCCCCTTTTCCCATTCCGTCGCTGCAGACGCTCTTTCAGATTGGCGCGTCTGCAAACAACTTTAATCTTCTACGAAGCAGAGGCACGGTCGTCATTTGGCGATGCTGGAGGCTGCTGCAACCTGCAGACGGGGGCTGGCATTAATGAGAGCAGCGCGCATTAGCTCGCGCCCTGCAATATTAAACAGAGCACGAGTGTTTTGCACCGAACTTGGCTTCGGCCGTGTTGGATATCGATTTCGGCCAACACACAGGACGGGCGAGTTCATCGTCTTGACCATCTCGGTCCTTCGTTGCATCGAGCTTTCGAGAAGCCGCACGAATTTTCGTACTTTCGCCGGAGCTTTGCATTCTCGCATGCTGCCGCGTCGCACGCAGTTTGGAACAAGAGGTAAACGTTCAAATGCCCCGAGTACCATGCTGGGCGGCATGGTATCTGGCAGGTTGGTCGCGGTTAACTCGCTCAGGGATGCGAAAGGAGGAAAGACTTTAGGTCGCGGCCGTCAGACCACCGGTGAATCGAGATTTCTCTTCTCGAGCGAATCACTGAATCCAAAGGATTCAGGGAATTCGCCAGTTGGTCGTGACAGAGCAGCCGCGCCGCGCCGCTCCAGTCGGCACGGGACGAGGAGATGAAATATTCAAGCGCTTTCCATTAACGGGCCGGTTTATACTTATCGAGGATAAAGTCAAAGGGGTGGCTCGGCGAGTCACGCTTCGGATGTAAAGTAAAGGGTAGCTATCTTTGCGCGAAGCTTGTATTCGATCGTGTTTTAGTAGCGACGCGACCGCAACGGTGGCGCACGATCGTTTCGATGCTTCGGATCGATGGAGAAATGGACCTCGGCCACTGACGATTCACTCGTGATACGACGACGAGTACCGATCAGTTTGCCACAGTGACTGCCGCGCGGGGCGTAATAGTTTAATTCATATGTAAATGAAGTGGCGAGGCACGGGAGAAAAGTGACGGGGCTAGGCGGAAAGGGCGCGCGACCGATTCGTACACATGTACGGGCGACCTCATAAATCTGTAACGGATACCCCGCATAATTAGAATTACGCCCCCGACCATCAAACTAGGTAGGGGATAGGTGCTATAAAGGGGACACGTCTTAAATGGGACAAATCGAATTTCCAAAATTCTAAACGCATTACGCATGCAAGTTATTTTCCTGTTTATGGCAACACTAGTGCCTAATCATTTGCCGTAAACTTCCCTGCGGTCTCACTTGCAACAGAGTAGCAATCCACGGTTGATGTTTTTCGGCAGTAAAAGTGAAATTTTCATTGGTTTTCTGTGTCGTTTTCTGAGATTAAGATATATGTATACAAAGTGTTAAAGTGTTATATCATTAAAATAGCCTGTATTCAACTGAAACGAAAACGCTTAACAGGTAAGCTTAATTAATTGTTTTCTTTGTTTTGCGGTTATTTTATATTAAACTCACTTATAGTCGTAAAAGGGACAGCATAACAAGTCTTAAATGGGACGACCGTTTCATGGCTGTCCCTCTCATACACATGTACTGCTGGACACTATATGTATTATACTTTCCTGTAAAGTTATTAGTATATTATCTGATACATAGATGACATTGTTTTAAATTATGAATTATTAGTTGATGGCGTATTGTTTCAAATTTAAGAATTAATAAAGTGACTATTCAAAGCGACAAACTTTATCGTCAAGAAAATGTGTGGCAATAAATTAGCCCTCGTTATAAGTTATAAATTTGCAACAGTTGTATGTAAATTTGCGGTAAATGGGCCAATGAGTCATGCGGAATAAAAGGCACATTCAATTTTTTCTGTTCCATGTGTCATTAATAATAAAATATTGATGATTCATACTACAAAGAGTTAATTTTTTCGTAGATTTCGTTGTCTTGTATCATTAAGATCTAGAATTATAATTGTAATACTTAATAAGTTTATTTTTATTAACGTGTCCCTTTCATGACTTATACTGTCCCATTTAAAACCACCTAGTCGTAAAAGGGACATTTCCCACATTTTTGAGAATCGAAGATTTTGTTATGATCTATTACAATTGATGAGTTTGCAATATACATTTATTGAAGGGAAATAAACACGCTTTCTTGTGATGTAGGGTAAACCAACCAGTGAATGACCGCATTGTTGAATGAGAAGCCCAGTAAATGACCGCATACTTTTAATATGAATTGTACTTATTAATGTTTACTTAATACGTGTAACTAAAAATATGGGATATTAAGAGTGCAACTACACTCTATTTATAAAAATATAATAATTTTTAAATTTATTATTGACATTTCTTTGCCTAATGGTCATTCACTGGTATGCGGTCAATTACTGGTTGGTTTACCCTAGTTGTTTTTTAAATACCTACATATAACGACATTGTCAGAAATGGACGCTAAACAAAAGTGTCCCTTTTATAGCACCTCTCCCCTACGTGCGAGAGCGAGCGCCTGCCCATGCTGGCCCACGTTCCGGCATTTCTCCTTCGGTTCTTCCACCGAAAGCCTTGGTCGTTTTTATCTCCTTTCCGTCCCGCAACGATTCTGATCGATCCGTTCCGTTCGTCATCGAGGGTTCTGCGGTTGTGGAAGTTACGAAAGATGCGCGCACGATCGCGACGTGGATCTGAAGAGGAGACAGGGGAATGGTATGCGCAGCGCGAGGGAGTGAATTGGAGGGTGTGGGTCTCGCGGAGGATTGCCAGCCAGCAATTAGTCTAGCCGTGCCGCGTGCCGACCGGATCATCGTCGACAGAGAGTTTCGCATAGATTCGACCGAGCGTCCGTATTCAGTGATTTATGTTCGCCATACATTACCCACCGAATAATCCCACGAAAGGGTATAGCGCGGCCGAGACACTCCCTCGACCTCGACGCCTGCGAACACCCTTCCCCACGGAGGGTCCGCGACGCGTACGGCGCGGCGTGGCGTGGCGTGGCGTACGGCCTACGCTACGCCCGCCACCCGCCGTTTAACCGCTACTCGCTGATCGCTCTATCTGTTTCAATTAAAACCATGCTCGTTGCGACGGCCCGGCTCGGCTCGGCCTGTCCCGGCCCGAGCCGACCGCCACGGACCGTCACCGTCCTCGTTCCATCGATCGCTTCTCTTTAACTCGCGCCCTCGTCCGACACTGGGGATACATAATTGCATGCATACCTATCGCTTCCCTGTCCCACGTTTACCCTCGATCGAGCAGCGAGGAATCGATGCCGGGATGATCGGCGCTGTCCGCTACTTAGGTATACTTATTATAACTATAAGGAACAACGCAGTGTTGTCCATCGTGTACGTTTCGGTTATGAGATTACAAGTTTTTTGGTATCGCATAACGGTCGGGCGGCGAGGGGTGGAAGTTCTCGTTTATCATCGCGTCCATAGTGCGGAATGAATGTAACCGGTACAGAGTTGTGCTCGTAAGAGATACTCCAGCTACTCGTTATACGCGTGGATTCATTTACCAGCCGCGTAATCGATACCGTTGAGTCCGAAGTTGGCAAAGGGATATCACGAATGTCGACGGATGGCGGCAACGCAACGGGAATCTTGTTCGTCCCGCGTAGTATACCTAAGTAAGTATGTACCGGTACTCTTCGGAATCTAGCAATCTGTGTATATCAAGAATCTATATTGAGATAAGGCTACGTCTCTGCAATTACTATTATGTACACGTATATCTACACTTGCTTTGATTGCTAAGGGTGCGCGACGCGTGACGCGTGGCACGCAAATTCCTGAGCCGCTATCCAGCGGGCACGTTGGACAGGCTGCCGTCGTAGGAGACTGGCCGCGGCGTCAAAAGGAGCAAGTCCGAGTGCTGCGTCTTTGTTCGATCGTTTTGCGGCAGCGGCGAGCCATTATCGTCTGGATTAGGGCACTTGCCTTGCGATCGCTGAGCGAACCGCAACGTCGTTACGCTCTCTAAATCTCTCCGTGCTCGGCGGAAACAGTCATTTGCGATAAGGACTCATCCGCGCGACACTCGCGCGTCGCGCGAGACCACTCTCTTTCGTTCGGGAAGCTGCTACAAGTCGAGGGGGAGTGCCATGCCGCCGCGCCGTGAAACGTGGGTGAAGATTGCGATGGATCGTAGACGGAGGAAAGCCAAGCATCGCCGTCGTCGCGTCGTCGTGTCAGCGGCCCTCTCCAAGCTCTCCGTCTACGACTACGCTGTCGAAGAAGAAGGTGGAATAGGAAGAGGAACTGACGGACGATCCAAAGCGAGGAAAGAGGGGCACAGTGGCGCGGTACAGAGGCGATAGCGGGGCGAATCTGAATAGGAGATGTGATAATGCTATTTCACAGCGGGCTAAACGAGTCAAGATTTCAACGTGAATTCATCTCGGAAATTGTAATATCGTCGCGGACTGCAAAGCGGGTGTTGTTTTCTCGAGGAAAGGCAAGGTGTCCGATCTGTCACGCAGGACACTGATAGGTATCGGTGCCGAACGGACAAGTGTGCGACGTCCTCAGCCATTGTTACTGCTTCGTTGTCCGTATTCGTACATAAATATCGCGTTACTCGTTCGGTGGCCAAGTCGATGTACAATGCTTGTACATATCCTTCTGACTACTGCCGGGAACGGGGAGCGTTTTTTCCGAGACCGTGGCGGGAGAGTCGGTGCGGTGCGGCGCGGTGCGGTGCGATCGAGCCAAGGCGCTAGGGAGCAATTCCCTTAAATGCCCTGTCGTCCGCAAAAAGCCACTCCGTCTAAAAAACAGCCTGGTACGCCGCTGCTCGTCCGTGCGCGTTCACGCGTTCACGCGTTCAGGCGTCCACCGCACTCGTGTGCGTGTCAACACCCGCCACTCGGTCTATCGCGTTTCGGCCGCTCTTTTTCCTTCTCGGGATTATATTAGTCTTTATGGCACCGATAAAGTGCACTGTCGATTTCTCTACCCACCACACCTCGACCCTTCTCTCACACCACGCTGCCCTCCCGATCCACCGTCTCTTTTAGCCGAATGCCTGAGTTTGACGTCTTACCCCTACCCCCGAGCGCGACATCCACAGCCGATCGACCTACAACATTCTTTCTCTGTCGCAATTCCGTCCACCAAAGCGCAAGAGTCTAGATTCTAGGGTAGTCTAGAGTAGTCTAGAGTAATCGGATCGGTCGAGACGCTTTCAACGATTTATTCTAGGTATGTAGGGGAGACCAGGGTAAAGTGAGCCTAAAAAAAAGTTTGAAGCAGAATAAAATTTTTCCCTTTCAATAAAAATGTGTGTAAATAGATTTATAATATAATTTAAACATTACTATTTAAAAATAACGAATAGCAATAGAGTAAAGGTGGGTAAAAGGTAAAAGTTCGCAGCGGGTAAGAGTTCGCACCATGCGAATTTCATGGTTTGAGTTGTGGCAGTTGCCAATGGTGATTGGCAGTCAATTGTCAATCAAGGTAGAGTCACTAATGTCGAATTTCGTGGCTGTGTTTCGGTTTGTTATCTTACAATGCGGTAAGTACTGAATTCGTTAGTTCTGATGTAATATTCTCATGTTTGGGAATCAATATTATTCCTATAAATTGATCAGTAAATATTTTAATTAATATGCCGTCTGAAAGAGCTGAAATTCTTCTATTAAAAAGTGCTAATAGAAGTTTTCAATTCTCCTCACAGATAACAGGATTGATTAAACAATGTAAAAGTAGCTGTGGGGGCAAAAGTTCGCACAATGCAGTGGGGCAAGAGTTGGAATGCGAACTTTTGTCCCAAAATAATTTGACGGGTGTTATATGTTCATTAAACTTATTTTATTTCTAGAGTTTGCTAAATTAGTAACGAACACCGATTAAACCGACTATAAAAAATAAATTTGAAATTAATTATCAATTACAACATGGAAATAAATTTTGAGTTTATGATAGTTGAGCCACGCTGATATCAGCTTATGATTTTTTTTTATTAATTTTTAATCCGCAATATTTGTCCAAAATACGTTTTTTATTAAGTTTTTGATTAAAAAAATATCACTTTATTTTATTGTCTTATTCATTTATTGTTAGAACTTATAAGGGGACAACCGGCCGAAAACCAATTAGTGAGATGCTTCAGATCGCTCGAGATAAACATAGAAGCAAGACTTTCAAAAAGAAAAATCGCTGCAGAATTGGGAATAACCGAAGCGTTCTTTTACCCCACAACATGCGAACTTTTACCCCACATAGCGGGTAAAAGTTCGCATTTGACACTTTTTGGAAATATTTATTTTATATAAGTTGTGACAGGTAAATTTACACGAAGTCACTGCCTTTCGAATAATAAGGGATAGTAGTTATTTCTCACAAAACGATATGTGCTATCAGTGTAATACCAAGGATTTTAGAGAAGTCTAAACTTTAAGTGCGCACTCTTGCCCCACATTACTCTACTTAAAATAAACTCAGAGTATATTAAAATTCAACTGGAAAAAAATGATGCTAGAGGGATCACTTTACTCCACACATGGGGTAAAGTGAAATAAAATAAGAACTTTAATTAAGTATATGTATATGTAATTATTAAGCCCTTGCGCTGGGATGACGTGTGTAGCACGTCAGCTTCTAGCTTTTTTGCACCGTGGTTGTCAAAAACCGTGGCAGATTTTTCATTTTTTTGAGGTCACTTACGCCGGTTGTCGATCGCGGATCGATTTAGAAAGCATTTCTCCGCTTTTCGAGCGGGTATCGCGACTACCTAAGACTTCGGTAATACCTGTATGTGCATTGAAAATTCAGAAGAAGTAAATTGAGTAGCGAGGAGCGGTTTTTCCAGATTCATAAATTCGGATGGAATCAAATCTCGCGGTACAGTGAGCGGCGCGAGATATTTCCAATATTTGAAACCACGACGGAAACCGCAGTCGCTCCAGGAAATGAAACGTGTGTCTAATTTCCAATGCCCGTTCTCGGTGTATAGTGTACCTATGGTCGGCGCGGTGCGGCGTGGTGCGGCGCGGTGGATCGCCCTCCCTTCCCTCGGCCCGTTTTCTGCACCCTACTAACTTTCACGCGACACCAACCACCGACAGTTTCCGTTGCCGAAAATGAGTACACATAGTGTACACCTATGTAATCACGAAAATAGTATCTTTCTCACCTATTGTGCAGGTACTGAGATTTTATCGAATCAAACACTGACGGCGACGATACGGTTCGTTTCGTCTTCATTGATTTCCATCGGGAAATCCTGACCGTCGCGACTCGTGTTGGTTATAAATGAAAGAAGCTGTGGTTGAATCGGGGCGCTTGCGCGACTAACGAGAACGAAAGCTGTAAGAGCGAAAAACCGCGACGCGCGGGTCTGTGGTGGAGGGTGGAGGGTTGAGGGTTGAGGGTTGAGGGTTGGTAGTTGGTGGCTGGTGGCTGGTGACTGGAGTTGTGGTCTGGGTTAGGTCGGGGGGGGGGGGGGGGTGGGGCTGAGGTTGGAGTTGGAGTTGGGGTTGCTCATCGAGGAATTCGCATCCATCCACCAACGTCGGCTTCTCTCATCCCTCGTTCGCTCGGTTCTCGCATTACGTATGCCGAATGAAAGTGCCCGATCCACCGCGGTGCGCATTATCGTCTATCGAAAAAATATGAATAAGCTTTCCAATTTCCGACGTTCCGTGACATTTCTCTAGGAGGGAGGGTAGGTTTCAATGGAACGCCAACGATACAGCGAAACGCCATTCGTTTCGACATTTCGACGCGTTCCGCGCATACGCTTGCAAAGCCAGCATTTTCTCCAGCCCGCTGGCTGGTTTCCTTTTCTGGGTGCCTGTCCTCGTCCTCGCCCTCGTCGCCGCCCGCGGTCACATCATCCGTAGGTGCCTACTGTTCGGGGAACGCTGACCTTTGGTCGCCCGATCGAGGCAACATTTTCACCGCGGCGACTTGGAAGGAAGCGTTCCGTTAAAAGCTCGATCGTTTTAGGAAGGAATGTTTAAGGGCAATTTTATAGTGTCCGGCGCAGAGGTCAACCTATCCTCGGATACATCACCCCAAACCCTCGGCATCTCCTTGATGGATCGCGGTTCTCGTCCTCTCGTTCCTTCTCTTCCCTCGCTCTACCGTTTTTCACCCCCTGTCCCGGTTGCCACCCCGTCCAAACCATCCACACCCTACGCTGCTCGCCTTCGATTTCTCATCCCGTCCGATGGATTATGCATCGCGTTCTTATCTTTACTCTTTATTCCTTCCAACCGGCAAGGCCGCTGCAAGCCTCCACTCTCTGGATTCTAGATTCTAAATTCTAAATTCAAAATTCTAGATCGATACCGATGTTGTACGATCGATACGTAAGTAGGTACGTTTTTACCTTTTCGAAAACGCTCGGCAAAGGTGAGACCACGCTGACGCGTCAAGTCGTAGGGCTCGCGATCGAGTAGGCCTACCAACGAGTCGGGAAATCGAAGCGAAAGGAAACCTCCAACGTCCAGAGAAGCTAGAAATATTCTAGTACTGGTATACAGTGCAATTTCTCTAGAACGAGAGTACCTCCTTGCTTTGAAATTCCGTCGATACATCACGCCTCTGAAACTTTGCTTGCCCCGCCTTCGCCACCTCCACGCTCCGCCTCGCGGCGCCAACCAACCTTTCCTTCGCCTTCTTTCACCTTTTCTTTTCTTTCCCTTTCCCTTTCCCTTTCCATTCCCAACCCCTCCCCTATTCATATCACTGCATCTCTCTCTCTCTCTCTCTCTCTCTCTCCCCTCTGTCTTTCGTTCGCTTATTCGCGTTCTCGCGTTCCGCATCCTTTCCGGGTCGTGCGTTCTTTGGTCAGCAGTAAACGGTGGTCGTGAACAGCCGGGAACCAACGAGATCGCTGACCTGTGGACCAACGTTCTACGGCAAAGTATCGAAGGAAACGTGGAACGCGTAGTCTCGTAGCGTCTGAAGGCAAATAGGTGCACATATAGCAGTGGGCGCGATGAAAGACAACTGGAGGGTGCGAATGGTGCGGAAGGGTGGAGGGGGGTGTGGGAGTCGTAACGGTAGTAGCTTGAAACGAACAGGTTTGGGGGTGCTGATGTTAGTGACAGAGCGGGAGCAGGAGCAGGAGCGAACGGTTACGCGTAAACCTGTATAAAACAGTCTACCAGAGGAGAGAGCAGAATATAAGTCGGACATTTGCCATTCTGGATACGCTGGAGACACCTTAGGTGCCCGGTACGCAGCCTCGCTCGTTCCAAGTAAACGGTCGCGAAAGGGAAGAAGACGTTCTCCTTTGGGCCTGCCAGAAGCACCCTTATCTGGTTCCCCGTCGTTATCTCGGAAACACCCGGCCCACCTCCACACTCTACTCCCTTACCCTTAAGGTGAAGTTCCACGGCGCGTGGCTCGGCGAGCATTGCCGCGAGACTCGCCGAGTGCCGCGCCGCACAGTGGGGCAAACGCGGACAAAAAGCGGACAAAATTCAATATTTTTTAAAGTAATGATCCTATCGACATGCAATTGGTTTCTTTCGATTCAGAATGAATTTTTACCAATATTTACTTTTTACCATTTGGTCGTCTATAGGACTTTGGGACAGCAAAAGTTAAAAATAAGTAAACCTTTTTTTTTTACTTTATTTATACAAAAAATAATTATCTTCAAATATTAATAATCCTCTACAACAATACCTTAACTAATTAAATTAATAATTCCAGAGCTGCGTCACGTGCTACGCCTTGACCAGCGCTCATCGGCATCCCATATAAATTCCAATAACTACCGAATGCGCAAGAAAGCGCAAATAAATTTTTAGGTATATATTCTCTGATACTTCCCGGTATTAAATCCATTAACGGCAACTTAAAGCGAGATAACGCGTTAGTTATTCAGTTTTTTTACGGTTTTGGTCATTTAATGACCTTTATGCGGCGGCTACTGTTACAAAACGATACTTTTATAGTATAAAAGTGCGGGTTGTAAAATATTGACCAACTAGATAGGCTGTAACAAGCTTTAAATAATAATTAAGGACAAAATAAATTATAGCTACAAAGGAAAATTTTGATAATTTTAGCTTTATAACATTTTGCTTTTGGAAAAAGGGAAGAGGTTTTTATTCTTTGACTATTTACGGATAAAATACAATAATAATTTTTTCCAGATACGAACTTTAAATTTTGGATTTTTGTCCGCGTTTGCCCCACTGTGCGCCGTGGGAACGCTCATGGCCCGCCGACTCGCCGAGCCTGGACAAGTCGAGCCGACTCGCCGAGCCTGGGCAAGCCGAGCCGACTCGCCGAGTCCCGCGCCGTGGAACTTCACCTTTACCTTCCCTTTATTGCTTAGATCGGGTATGCAGGAGTCTCAGGCAATGGATTTTCAATATTTTCCTTTCTGAAAATTAGGCAGAAGATCTACCGAAACGATGGGAAGCGAACTATTGCTCATATTAGGTAGGTAAGTACTTACTTACTCAGGTATGTGTACTTTTTACAACGGTTGTTTCGACGACGCTCGTTGCAACGTTTCGCCGTTGCTCCGGTTGTTCGAAGAGTGCCAAAGGCGAAACTATGACGTTGACTCGGCTTTGTATCGGGCCATCGGCACGCCTCGCCTCCACGGTTGAGGAAGGCACAGTTTCTCCGCCTAAACTCTTTTCACCAGCCGAGATAAGATTTGAAACGAAGCTGACAGTTTATAAGTGACAAGCGGTCTGCGGACCGCGTCGGTTCTCAAAGAGGCATCGCCGAGAGGTAGAACTTTCGTGTAACTTAGCCTCGACGCGGGAACATAACTTTAATTACAGAAGTTCGTGCATTGTCCAGGAACGCAGCCACGGCAAGAAACTGAGCTCTTTCTCGAGCCAAAGTTTTCCGCGTGCTTCGAAACAAAGCCCCGAGCATCTAGCGGGGAACAGTATCGTAACAGAGCAGAAAGGGGAAGAGAGGGAGAGAGAGTAGAGAACGGGATGGGGCATCTTTCTCTCCCTCCTGTCGCCACTATATCTCTCTCAAACAGTCAAAATTCTCAGATTTAACGTACCGAAGCCACGAAAACGAAACCGAAAACGCAAACGCAAACAGCTGAAAAGGCGGTCATGTGAAAGGGCAAAGGAAGAAAAAAGAGACGAGATAGAAGAGCAGGAAGAAAGACATTTCTGTTTCGTCTTCTCTTCTGCGTACCTATAAGTACCTAGGGTGAAAGCACTAGTAGTCGACCACTTCAAGCTTACTCGAATGAAAAGTACTGAAAAAAAATAAACAATCAATGTTATAAAATATATAAAATGTATGGAAGTAATTCAAATGTATTTAATGTATCACTAAATATTTTGTGTTAGTAGAAAAGTTCGGGGAAAATAAATAATTAGCGTTAAAAATAAAGTGTCCGAATGCTTTAATAATCGACCGTTTAACTCTAAAAGTCGACCGGTCCGATAGCTAGTAGTCGACCACCTTTTTTAATATGAAATTCAAAATAGGTTATGTGCGCATTGCAAACTAAAATTTATTTTTAAATATAATGTGCAACATCAGTAAATAATTAATAATGACAGGAATAATGCGTAACTAAAATAAGTTCTTTTAAAAACTTTATCAAAATTTTAATAAAAAATAGAAATTATTTTTTTTTCCAATGTAAATTCAATTTTTCGTTTTTAAGATAGGAAGCAGTAACAAATTTTAAGTTTTTAAAGTAGGTATTTGTATTCTATAAATAAATTATATAAACTTAATTGTAGAACATTAATCCATAAGAAACGAATATACAATTTTAATTATTTTAAATATGATTAAATCCTTTCTTGTTTTATAATTCTCTGTTTCAATTTTTTACATTTTTCTTGCTTCTTCTTTTTACATTCTTCTACTTTCTCCTTTTTTATTGCTATTTCCTTGGATTTTTCTTCTTGATTTTTCAATCTTTCCTCCTTTTTCTGACGCTTTGCTATTTCAATATTTTCTTTTACTTCGTGTTATTTTGAAAAAAAATCGCGCCATTCAGCACATGAAACTGCACTTGGCAGTTTTTCTTTTGGAGATCTTTTTTTATTGCTTTGGATAGGAGCAGGATAGAATATATGTTTGCCAAAAGCTTTATTAAGAGCCTCTTATATTATAGTTAATACGTGGTCGACTATTAGCATTCATTGTGAATGCAGTTAGCTTCAGAAGTCGACCGCTGCGGTCGACTATTGAAAATTGAAAGGGAATGACTTAGAGCATATAAACATGGAGGAAGCATGCAATAGGTGAAAATGTAGAGGGCGATAGAAAGAGAAAGATATACATGTGGGACACCCCCTCTCTTTCTAACGTCAGGGGCGCCGCCTGGCGCTAGAAAGAGAGGGGGTGTCCCACATGTATATCTTTCTCTTTCTATCGCCCTCTACATTTTCGCCTATTGCATGCTTCCTCCATGTTTATATGCTCTAAGGGGAATGATGATCCAGTTAACGACCTCCCATAAATAAATAAATTATCCCATTTTTTTTAAATTTTTGAAGCGCATATAAAATTATTGATGCTTTTTCAGTGGAATAGCATAATTTTTCAGTAAAAAATGTATAGAACTGAATTACATTTGTCGTTTCTATTCAAAGCACACTTATGTTTCTCGGGTTAGAAAACAGCAATGGAGCATGTAGAATCAAAATTAGTTTACAAATCACTTTAAAAGCATTTATTTTTTTTACCTATGAAGGGCGCTTTTTGTCGCATTGTAAAGTTAGAAATTCAAAATATAATATAAAATTGTCATTTAATAAATTTTTTATTTCAGTACTTATTTCTTTAAGCTAAATAATAAAAGTGGTCGACTACTAGAGGGTGGCCGATTACTGGTGCTTTCACCCTATAACGAATAAAGTGGAAAGAATTTGTTTAGGAAGATAAAAGGATTCGTATGTAGAAACGCGGGCACAGGGAATTATGTAAGAGATTGTCGTAGCATTTGTTGGATCGTGTTCCCACGAAGGCACGAAGGCGAGGCATTCTTCAACGATACAGAGACGAAGGATGCAAGCGAGCGTAAAGTAGAGAGCTCGTCCGACACGAGTTGACATCAGCACGCGACCAAGAAAAAACCGAGTCCGGCAGCTCCTACGGTACTCTTAATTATCTTGTTAGGCGAGCAACCGGCTGCCACCGCTCCCAAACGCCACGACTCCTTCTCTTTCATTCTTGCTCGCTCTGCCCGTCCCAAACTCCCAATCCGAACTCTGCATTGTGCTTTTATCATTTCGCAGAGAATCCCTCTTGCTCTACGGGCCAATGTTCTCAAGGTACATTAAGCTTTCCTTCGCTACGATTCTTCAGCACGCTAATGTGATCGTTTCTCTTATCTAAACTAAACCGTCTTGCAAATTATCACGCCACAAGTCTCGAACGACCCCTCGCGGTTATGTATTTTTTTAGCGGTTAGCAACGGTCTGTATAGGTTCGAACGTAAACCCTGTGATTGTTAAACGGCTGACTCCTCAATTCAAGAACGAATTGACGGACAAAGGGCTTAAGTCGACTGCTTGCTAACATGCAAACGGTCCCATCCAATTGAAGACCACCCAAACTGCTCCTTTTATCTCAAGACAATTTGTATCTTGGTCCTATTGACCGGTTGTTTCGGTTCGGGCAGACGCTAGAGGCCAGCGGCTAGATCACATAAGAAAATTTCGCCGTCTGCGTCTCCTGGTTTGTAGGTGGATAGAAGTATTTCTTGATCCACGATACATGGATTTCTCATCTATTAAGTAGGTATAACGAAGCGGAATAGTTATCTATACATAGAGCTGAAGACGTTACACCGCCGACTACTAATTTGTAGACATGCTGGTAAGAAGACGAAGCGGTACGAATAAACGGCGCCACAGTGTCATAGGGGTATTCGATGGGTTGATTCGAGTCCAAGTCGGTCTTCTCACGAGGTCGATAAACCTTTGCCACGAGCATTTCGTTTAATTAAGCAGCCGCGCATGCGGGATTGACCTAAAAATCATAGCTTTTTCGTGGCCGCGGAGGCGTTCAAGCGCGGGTTAAGTTAATTCATCGATACGGTCCACGTAGGTAGAGGCTGTAGAACAACACTGACGAAACCAAATAGGGTCTGTATTGTTCTCTCAACATCCACCAAACGCCCCGGGGTGGTCTACGGTTCAAATGTCGATGATGATATTAGAAATTAGCATTCTCTGGAAACTCGGCAAATGACAACTATTACGAAGAAAGCGGGAAGAAGAGGAGATGGTTGGCAGCGTGGAAATCGGGGACAGTTTTAGGAGTGTTTCCTTGTAACCTGCCAGCTCGAATTCGAGTCCACTTTCCAAGCCAAGCTCCCCAGGGTCCGTTCCTCTTTTACTTTTCCCAAATAAAGTGACAGCTAATCGATAGCTTGTCAAGTTCTTCTCTCCGTCCTATCCATTTCGGGTGACGATTTTTTCAGTCTGCCTTGAGACCCCCCTTGCGCGTGTTCGCGCGTCAACTCTCATTTTCACTAAATCTGAACGGTCCGAAATTTGCTGTTCCTGTTTCATCGAGACGCTCTAGTCGTTCGCTCGAGTGTTCTAATGGCCCAACAGACGTTGCGTATCGCGGGTTCTCGGGGCAATTGCACCCTTTAGAGCTGATTCCTCGAGCAGCGATAAACGCAAGGGACAAAGAAGGAAAGGAGAAGGACTTGGGGGCTGAAGATATGTATACCTATAGGTATGTATATGGTGGTGTTAGGCACCTATATGGATACAGGAAGCGCGACGGGTGAACGCGCGCGTTCCCTAGATCCGATCGGACAGCTGGCGATATTGCCATCGTCGCCGCGCCGTGGATGCTTCGCCGTGATCTTGACATTTCCTGTCGCCGTGTTCGCACACGGCGAACACGGCGAGTGTGAAGAGTGTGAGGAGTGTGGCGAGTGCAAGGGGTGCAGGGAGTGCGCGGCAAACTACTATCCATTCGTCCTAAACCGAGATTGTCAAATTGCTCGAGGTTCCGTCGAGTTCGCTGTACTCTCGGGCGAGGCTGCGGCCAGTGGCGTGGTAGGTGGCGATAAACGGTGTTAAACGGTGGCGGAGCGTGTTTGAATGGTGAAAAGGCGGAAAAAGAATGATCGGCAGCTGGGTTCTAGCGCCATCGGGTCCGACAAAGCGTCTGTCTGTCGACCAGTGTCCGTGGTTGCTCCATCGTGGGCGTGTTCCTTGCCCGGTAAGGTAGCCGAGTATCGCGTAACGAGGGGCCAACGATCCCCGAATATACCGGGACAATGCCGAGCAACGAATGTCCAGCTATCGACAACAATGAAGTGAACGGTACAGGAGTTGGAGCGTGGAAAGATTTGAAACCAATCGTGCCGGATGCCATGCGCGCGTGCCGCTTTCCACCAAACTTCCATGGGAGTAGTACAAACGTCTCACTTTGGCCGAGTCACGCCCCGCCCCGCCGCAACGAGCCGTTTAATCGTTCCTTCCAACTCTCAAGGGAACCACGCACCGATCGCAAAACATATTGTCCTCCGGGGCCCCGGGGGCTGCGTCTTTTCGACTTGACCGCTACTCGTCCGTCACACGTTAGCAACGATTATCCGCGCTCGCGAAGAATGAAAGCAACGGCGTTCCTTCTCTTCTTAGGATTGCAGGACCATCTCCGCGATGGGAGGGAGGGTTGCTCTTTTATGGCCAGACGACTTTGTAAACCAGTTGTCACGTTAATCGCGCGGTAGTGTAAATCAAGGTAAAATTGGTTCGCTCGTAGGATGGCGTTTTGCTAGGAGGGGAAGAAAGATTATACATAGAATTGACTGTAGAGAGAAGCTTGAGGCGCACCACTGGCACTGGCGCTACGGATGGGAGAAGCCGAACGAACGAGCGAGCCTCGCCATAAAACACCGAGAATCCGGAGCTTTATTTTATTTCATTCAATTCTTCACGGGCGACAACCGCCACGGGAATATGGAATCGAGTTGTTAGGCAGCAGCTCGCGGTGGATGACGAGATAGAAGAGGGTAGGTGGATATCGGTAGTTTCGCTAGCAGGGGACGACTCGGAACGACACACGCTGCATAAGCAAGTGCCAAGGCCGAGACGCGTAGCGGCAGCGACCACGCGCTATTCCCCGCACCCGATACTTTCTTCTTCATTCGCGACCATTCTTTCCTCTTTCCTCTACCCCCCTTCCCTTCCTCATGCTACTTCTTTCGTCAGTTTCACTCTTGTTTCTCCGTTTCCGATCAGCCTGTTCGCGTGCGACCTATACCGGTTAGTCACTTCGGTCCCGTTATTCGGAGTATGTACTTGTGTAGTTGCAGGATTCCACATCGAGGCTAGACGGGTGATATACATACCCGTACCTACAGAGAGAAGGGTAGTCGAGAGTCGAGAGTCGAGCGTGGAACGGTAGGAGAAGAAAATGAAGTAGTTTACGCCGGAGAGGGAGAAAGGGGCGAAAGAGGCAGCGACAGGGTAGGTCGGTAGTGATATTTCGCGGGAGGAAAGTCCCGGAGGATGAGGTCGAGGGAATGTTGGAGCAGTCGGTAGAGAAGGTAGAGGTGGGGGAGGAGTGGGTGCAGGAAAAAAGCGATGCCGTAAAGCACTCAGCGGGGAGCGTGATCCGCTTACGAAAGTCAGGTGGGCCTGCGTTACTGCGTTACCAAGTTACCGCTTTACCGAGCTGTCCGGAGTACATCCATATAGGTACGTGTTACGGTGTGGGACCGTGACAGTGTTTTACTTTTACCCCGAGCTAAAAAATTTCCAGGTTTCGGAAAGTTTTGCGGCTGGCCATCGCTATAGGCACCGCGAGCCGCAGCTACGCACCCAGGTAGAGTAAAGGTGGGTAAAAGTTCGCAGCGGGTAAGAGTTCGCACCATGCGAATTTCATGGTTTGAGTTGTGGCAGTTGCCAATGGTGATTGGCAGTCAATTGTCAATCAAGGTAGAGTCACTAATGTCGAATTTCGTGGCTGTGTTTCGGTTTGTTATCTTACAATGCGGTAAGTACTGAATTCGTTAGTTCTGATGTAATATTCTCATGTTTGGGAATCAATATTATTCCTATAAATTGATCAGTAAATATTTTAATTAATATGCCGTCTGAAAGAGCTGAAATTCTTCTATTAAAAAGTGCTAATAGAAGTTTTCAATTCTCCTCACAGATAACAGGATTGATTAAACAATGTAAAAGTAGCTGTGGGGGCAAAAGTTCGCACAATGCAGTGGGGCAAGAGTTCGAATGCGAACTTTTGTCCCAAAATAATTTGGCGGGTGTTATATGTTCATTAAACTTATTTTATTTCTAGAGTTTGCTAAATTAGTAACGAACACCGATTAACACGACTATAAAAAATTAATTTGAAATTAATTATCAATTACAACATGGAAATAAATTTTGAGTTTATGATACTTGAGCCACGCTGATATTAGCTTATGATTTTTTTTTATTAATTTTTAATCCGCAATATTTGTCCAAAATACGTTTTTTATTAAGTTTTTGATTAAAAAAATATCACTTTATTTTATTGTCTTATTCATTTATTGTTAGAACTTATAAGGGGGCAACCGGCCGAAAACCAATTAGTGAGATGCTTCAGATCGCTCGAGATAAACATAGAAGCAGGACTTTCAAAAAGAAAAATCGCTGCAGAATTGTGAATAACCGAAGCGTTCTTTTACCCCACAACATGCGAACTTTTACCCCACATAGCGGGTAAAAGTTCGCATTTGACACTTTTTGGAAATATTTATTTTATATAAGTTGTGACAGGTACATTTATTTCTCACAAAACGATATGACTATCAGTGTAATACCAAGGATTTTAGAGAAGTCAAAACTTTAAGTGCGCACTCTTGCCCCACATTACTCTACCTACGCGACAGAGCAATGTTTCGCGAGCCACCCCTCTGCCGTGAGTCAGTCGTACCGTGGACAGGGAGGATCACGCAAAAGAAATTTGAATGTGTCGCGGATCTCCCGTTCGGAATAATGTTTTCGACAAGTATATGTTTTCATAAAGTACGAGGGCAGAATGAAGTAATTAGAGGGTTCGTGGGTATTCACGCGCGGTTGTAATGGCGATGGCGACGCGAGTTACGGCCACCGTGCGACGCGACGCGCCACGCTCTTCGGAGCCGTTCCTCGAGGAGACGAGCGCGTCGTTTAATAAGTTAAGCGACGGCGACGCAGCTGCTCGTCTTAATGAAACATTAGCTCGCATCGGCTTGGATCTTGACGCAGCATCGCGTCGCCGTCACCTAGCACGTTTTCACATCGGTTACCTGCTCCGGCTTGGGTTACTTATGTCCGGGAAAGTTCCCCCCGCGCTTTCTGCTCCCGCTATTTTGCTATTTTCCTGTCGCTCCTCTTATTCTGAAACAGCGAGGGACGTGACTCTTAGAGGCGCGAAATTGCCGTTCTAGGACACTTCACGTACGATTCTCGTACGATCTACTTACTTAGCCCGTGATCGACGTGGCGACGCAACAAGAGCCCCGCAAGAAGAGTCTCGCTGCCTGATTTCCCCATGTCGCGTGGTCTTGTCAAATGAATAACCGCGTCGACCATGACTCGAGGTCAACGCGTGTATTTAACTGCAGTTACGCTTGCGGCCACCAATGGCCGCACAGACTTGTGTTTCTCTTGGCTTTTTCCGCCGTATTCTAAAGATAGGTGTGGTAGGACAAGAATCGCGTCAAGTTCGGTAGGGTGGCGGTGATGAGAAAGGAGAGCGGCATGGATAAAAAAAATGCACCTACCAGAGAGTGGTAGGCTCTCTATTCTCACGTGATAGAGAGGAGTGTCCCGCTTGGAGACGCAACGTTTTTCGTGTTTACCAGCGAAGCTTTATTCCGTATTACCTATTACGGGTATGCTGTATCGCAAACTCTCGCCCGTCGTGACTCGCGCGTATAAAGGCGGTGTGCGCGAGACTGGTCTATTCAGAACGTAATTAAAAGCTTGCATTCATACGGGCTGGCCGTTCGCTCGGCGAGCTTTTCCTTCGCGACGGACTTCTGGAAGTGAACCGCGACAATGCTTCTCTTCGGGGCCTATTGCCTATTGTTCCTTGCCGTGACATCTTTGCCTTTTTTACTGCCACTCGCATCGGCGTCAGCGTCGGTGTCGGCATTTATCGTTACGATTGAAAACGCATTGTCGCTGGGAACGCTAGCTGCGGGAAAGAACTCGTCGGCGTCCGGACGCGAGGGCGAGGGCGAGGGCGAGGGCGAGGGCGAGGGCGAATGCCCGCGTTCAATTCACTGATTCGTTCTCTGCTCGCCGATTCTCTTTGGCATAGCAAAAAGTTGGCGAAACGTTTACGCCGTTTCGCGTCCTCTGTTGCGCCTGTCATGTTCGACCGGACATTCAGAAGGTATGACAGAAGGTGTTTGTTCGCAGGGGAAAGAAGTCGTTAGGTACTGTCCAACTCTTAGATCGATGGTGAAAAAATCAAGTATCTCCTGTCGAATCAACATAACAAGTTCAATCGTACAGCCAGTCTGTCTGCTTGCCTGCTTGCCTGCTTGCCTGCTTGCCGGTCGACCGGTCAACGGGCCAACCGACCGACCAGTCAATGGACGATGCCCTAGCCACCATCGTCCATGTCCCTGGCAAATATATGGCTGATATCAGCATATGTATGAAAGAAGGGTAGACGAAGTGAATGTGGGTGCTGGCTATCGATTGCCTTTCGACTCTTGCACGGTCCACGTTAGAAAGCTCGCGGACACTGCTACACCCTGCTTGTCTGTTTGAAACGGAGACGGAGACGGAGACCAAGGAGATCGAACGAGGTGACGCGAGTGTACGGATATCGGGGAAATCTGCGTCGTCGCCTGACCCGCAAATTTCACTCGTTCTCCGGTATCCGAAATATTTCTGCAGTAGGTACAAGGACAATATTCGACTGTACGGAAGATAGAGCGAGCTTTTTAACTGCGAGTCACCACATTAACAACAAGTAGGTAGTGTTACTCTTTGACACGTTGCTGATATTCAGTAGGTAGTGCCTATGTAGGAAACGTGTAAGCCGAGAATAACGCGTATTCGTTTATCTTTGTTGGCCGGAGCGGGGACAGCGCGGTGGAGTGTTACGCACTTCTTTCGGCCTTCTTTACGAGATACTCTGCAAGTAATTAAAAAAGTCGATTTATATTTATGAGGCAGAGAGTCGGAAGAAGGGCTCCAGTATTCGTGACCAAGATGTTAGCTCCGTATGTATTTCGAGCCATTGAACTCGCCAAATAGATAGGTAGGTATTACTGATACGGAAAGGAATTGGTGCATCTATGACAAAGAAGGTAAATGACACGTGTGCAAAGAGAGGAGGCAAGGGTGACGCGAGGGATGCGAGAGACAAGACTATTTTTCGCTTAAAACTTTCTTTGGTCTTTTCTTTTTCTCGTCGACGAAGAAAGAGGCAGCTGTTCCCGTTCACTCCCGATAGCGAAAAAGGAGGAGAAGGCAATACTCGACTTGGTCGTGGTTCGTTAGCGGCTCTAGGGAGTTAATTAGCGAAAAAGTTAATTTCTCGTTCGCTCATAATCGGGCGCCCCTGATGAAATACGAGCTTGATAAAGACGCCTGAAATTGGAGTTTTTGGAGCAGGGGGAAAGAAGGGCACCGCGTCGCGTCCACTGGTAAATAGATTAATGTGGTTTCTACGGAGAAAATCGTTGGGCCTGGGGTGGCATCGCGAATATGCGTACGATAAGATATTTGACAAAAATGTCACATAGGTGAAACACAGTCAGGTATCCAATACCTGTTTTGACTACGCGTTATCATCTATACCTGGAACAATTGTACGTAGTTGGATCAGAGTATTCGATCTTCCATTCTTTTTGTTCGCCTTCATAAGTAAAAAGTGTTCGAGAAATTTAAACTTTCAACATTTAAGAAAAAAATGTTTTTTTTTTTTTAGTTTTTTGGACTTTTTTCGAAAACCGTTTGTCGCACGAGAAAAAGTAATACAACATAAATGATGCTCCTTGTCCGGATCTACAACTTTTGTTTGACATATTTTTTTATTTAATCAATAACTTGGAGGATATTATAGAAAATCGACTTCGTGAGCTGTTAAATAATTATTTAAAGGTTTAAGGGTCCAGGGGCACCTTCTCCCGCTATCCGATCGGGCTCAAACTTTACACAGATTTTTTTTTATTATTTGGAACTATTCTAAAGGGTGCCCCGAAGAAAATTCAAAAGTCGAAAATAAGAGCCACCCTAATGCATTTGCACGCTCGCGACATATGCAGGTAGGTAGAGGTGAAAGAGCACTCGGACGAGAAAGTTTGCCGCGTTATGGAAATTGCCGCGGAGGAAAAGGAGAAAAGCTTGAGAGCCTGGGGAAAAGACGGATAGCGGCGAGCAACGTTACTAAGGGCCTAGAAGGAAAAATATTTTTGTTTCGTTCCGTCCCGTGCGGTTCGCCCGTTGGCGATGAACTTTCTGAATAATTACAGCGGGTATGAGCTTGATTCATCACCGAACTTCGCCTACCTAAGATGCTTTATCTGCGCGTCGCAGTCTCTGCGAAATTAATATGCTAATACCCGTGTGGCTCCCTCTGCTTCAACCCCGTACACCCCGGAGCGGTAGCTCTCAACCTTGCGCCTCGCTATTCCCAGCCCGCCACCTCACCCCAATCTCCGTGTACCTATCTAGTTTTCGGTCACCGCATCCAGCCCCTAAGCTCAGGCTTTGATAGACACCGGTGTGTGGGCATTCTCGTCCTCCACACTTTCGGCGCGGCGCAACTGATGGGAATCCATTGGCGATTCGGCAACGAAACAGCCGATTTTAGGTAGACACCTACTAGAATTCTGCGTTGTCCGTTGCACGTTGTGCGTTGCGCGCGTACACGCGTCCTCCCGATTAACCGGGGATCGTGGTAATCGAACGAGGCCTCGCTGAGACCGGGAAAAAATTGATCCGTCGACGGCTGGGCCACTGTGTAATTTAGTAATGAAGTCTGTGCGTGGTTGGAGCGCGCGCCACTAAATCACAGGACGTAGATTGGGGCGCGCTCGGCCAGCTGTGACCCAGTGCTTTCCGCTAATTTCCCGTAACTCCCGTCGTCCATAGCAGTTTCCACCGTCACCCTATCGAAAAAAACAATGAACCTTCCGTTTTCTACACGTCCGTAATAATTGCCCCCAACGTTGCGATAATCTTTCGTTCATTTATTACGTGCTACTCTTCCTTCCTTGTTTTGTCGCCTTCATTTCTTTCTTCTCATTCGCGGCAACTGATGAATTCAATGATTCACACCCACCCTATCCAATTGAAGCACAGCGCAATAATGTGTAACATCTACCTAACAATATGTAGGTAGGTATAACTATCGACTGAAAATTCACCGTTAACGAACGACGCCTATGGACGCGAAGTACTGCCGGAGGGGTGGCTAGGTGGGTGGATGCGGTAGAGGGGTATATAGCGCATCGAAGATTCAAGAGCACAATGGGGTTAGGTACCTACTTTAACGTATTCGAGCGTTCTAGGGTAGAGAGAGAGATATACCTATACCTATACGTACTGTGTAAGTGTGTACACTGTATACTGTACGCTACGTGGCCCGTGGTATGTTGAATATGTTCGCTATGTCGGCTCGTGTTCCGGTTTTGATGCGTGCGCGAGATAAGATTGCCCTTTGTTACCACAACTCGTGTCTTCGGGACCCGGCAACCACCACCGTGCCTTTTTACCTATGATCTTTCTCTTTTTTTTACAGCGTCCTTTGTCCTTTACCAGCTTTCTTTCTCTTCCCCTTTCTCTTTCAGGTTGCTTCTTTTCTTCGGTACAACGCTAGATTCCCTCGAATCGTGCACCTCCCGCGGTGCAGCGTTAGGTATCCCTGCGTATCGCGTATCGCCACGCGGGCTGAGGCGAAATCAAAAATCTTGACTACCTAACCCATTTGCGCGAATGGTCGCGAACGGTCGCAATCGGAAGTCCTTCGTGGTCCTTCGGGACTGTGTTTATGTACCTATTCACTTTGCCCTTTCATTAACAGGTGGCGCTCCGTTAAGTAGACACGATGTGGCTGATAATTGATAATAAACTCGATTGGCTGGTAGCGAAAAAGATGGACGATTCGTGGAATATGTGTATGTACCTATATTGAAGGGCCCTGCCTGCAGAAGCTAAATTTCGCTTCCAGCTAAGAGGGAGGCCTCGAAAAAGCAAGGGGACTCTAACCCACGATCTTCGGATCTGCTGCGCGCTGGCCAGCCGCTTTAGCCGATTCCCCGAGATTCCGCTCTTCCGAAATCGACTTAAGGGGTTACATATGTACGTTCTCGGCGCCAAATTATTGATCACATTTGGGATTTTTTTTTCTCGAGAGGTGTGAAATAAATCGAAAATGTTAGAATTGTATCTATTTCTTGGGACCTTTATTCATATAAAAAAAATTGTTTGACACACGTTTGTCAAATATTGCCCTTCGTTTTCTGCAGCTGCTACGACCTCTGCAGAAAACAGGGGGCCTCCTTATCAGCATGATATTTCCCGGAAAAACACACAACAATAAAAATTCAAAGCCGGTCTTGGCGTTGTAGCAATGGGCCAGCGGGCCAAATTTTTGAATATTCAGAAAATAAGAGAATTATGACATATATATATATATTTTTCGTCTACAATTTCGATCTTTAAATGGTAAAAGAATATTATAAATTCAAAATTTAAAAAACTGGCCCAATGGCCCTTAGAGAAAGTTATTCTGCATAGATTAACGCAAAGTTCGTGAAAAAAATGTTGTGATTTGTCGAAGCTATCATGCTGACAAGTTAGAAAAATGTGATCTCGAGGGAAACGCGTTTAAAGTTAAGAAGGACGAAAAGTATTGAAAAGACATTTTTTTGCAACTTACACTTAATCTGCAATTTATTTTTATAGGGTAAACACACCAATAAATGAACACTTAAGGCTAATGAATGAACACTTTTATAAAATTATGTTTGCAGCGTGATTGATTCCACGTGCTGCAAAAATGGTTTGGATATGAAGCAAGAAATTGAAAGAAGTCTTTAATTAATTAGTTGCTTATTTTAATAACTTATTTCACTCCTTTTAATAAAAAATGTCCATTCACTGGTACGTGTTCATTTACTGGTACATCTACCCTAGTTGTTGGGGGGCTGGCCGAGGCACGATACGGTAAAATCGAGTACGGTCCATAGAGTTGGGCAAAAAGTTAATCTGAATAAAAATCTTAAGTAACGAATAGAAGAGAAAAAATTTTATTCGTTATTCGATGTATTTGAAGAAACAAGTTTATTCGATGAGAATTTATCCGACGAATAAGGATAATTTTTTTATTCAAATGTTTCGTTCGTAGCGTCGATTCAATTTTTCATCCGTAGCTTTATCTTTTATTCGAAGCCTTCGAGTAAAGCTACGAATAACTTCCGTCAGCGTTGAGCGTCTTTTCGATCGTTATTTAAATAATTTTTTCTAGATAATGCCCAACTCTGGTGCGCGCAAAGCCAATGCATCTCGGTACACAGGAGGGGAAGGTAGTGCGAGGTAAAGCGAGAGCAGATTTTTTAAAGGCGGTGCAGTGCAACGGAGGTTCGGCGCGGCGCGGCGCGGTGTACGAGCTCGGGCACGGGGTACGGGTACAAGTACGGGCACATGCATAGTAGCCACAGACACAGGTACAGGTACAGGCACAAGCATTCACAGCGTAGCGAGGCTAGGGGCATCGTCGAGATATGCCCTACCTACGGGTGCAACGACCCTGGTGACCTTTGTTCGGTCTGTGCTCCGACTTGGCCCCGCCGGTACCACCGAGCGGCTCGATCCACGATCCACGATCCACCGTCTCCTACCACCGAACTCGGACTCCAAGGGACGACGTACACGATGCACCGCGGCGAGCGAACCACCGAATAGCGAATCTCAATCCTTTCTACCTGTATTTGCCCACGAGCGACCATACGTTAGGATAACTTTTCTCATTTCGATTCTACCTACCACTCGCCCAAGCAAAAACACCAAATTCATCGTTCTCGATTAATTCAAGAGATTACGTAACAGTTTTAACACCTTGCATCATAAAGTACGCTGAATAGCAAGTCAGCCGGTCGCCTCGATTCATCCAGCAATGACACCTACACACTTGAATGAACGCGCAGTAGATAGGTAGGATCTATTCCTTTATCGTTTCGCTCCGGTACGAGGGAAAGTACCTACCGGTACAGCGAGCTTGAAATCGGTTCGGGGCTGTTAGTTTAGGCAGATTCGTGGTAACGGAAAGACGGAGCAACGCGACGATGAAACGATGGTCTAGTTCTCACGCGGGTCCTAGCGCGCGAGAAATAGGTAGGTGGAAGGACGCGGGTAGCCCGGTGAACAGCATCCAGAAGGAGGACGGGTCATCTTTCGAGGCGAGGTTTAATGACGCTATAAAGATCTGGAGATGGTTAGGTGGACGAAAACGAGCAAGCCGGCGAGCGTGGTTCACATTTTTTCGAGTACAATGACCGTTTTACTCGCGATCGTGTGGTGACCGCGGGTCGTTTCCTTGGAAAACCGACGTGACGCGACGCGACGCGACGATCTTGCTGGTGACACTCGCGTCAACTTTTCTCCAGTAATACAGCATAGATCTTCTCAACTAAGCGTAGTTATGTTACGACACGCAAGCAGGGTTGCCACCTTATCACCATATATATCCCGGAGTGCCACACATTCCAACCCGGAGATTCGAATATAAACCCGGAGATGGAGAAAGCAAAAAAATTTTTGTTCTCGAATATCCGGAAAACAGATGTGCAAGTATTTTAAGCTCAAACAATTCAAAATTTAAAAGTATATGTTGTTTTAATTAATAACTTTTATTGTACATAAAATTGATACCATTCTATAATACCACAATTTCTTATTATCTCATTTTTTTCTACAACCCGGAGATTTTTCCAGTAAAACCGGAGCCCGGAGATTTGCTACAAAACCCGGAGTCTCCGGGCCAAAACCGGAGAGGTGGCAACCCTGCACGCAAGGTAAGTGCGGATAATAAGGCCCACCTAAGGATTTATAATTTTTTTTAAAAAAACTTTTTCATATTTTTGAAAACATTTATTTTTATAGAAATCTATGGATATTAAACTATAAACTATACTATTTATAACAATATATGAGCACAACGCGTAGAGTAAAGGTGGGTAAAAGTTCGCAGCGGGTAAGAGTTCGCACCATGCGAATTTCATGGTTTGAGTTGTGGCAGTTGCCAATGGTGATTGGCAGTCAATTGTCAATCAAGGTAGAGTCACTAATGTCGAATTTCGTGGCTGTGTTTCGGTTTGTTATCTTACAATGCGGTAAGTACTGAATTCGTTAGTTCTGATGTAATATTCTCATGTTTGGGAATCAATATTATTCCTATAAATTGATCAGTAAATATTTTAATTAATATGCCGTCTGAAAGAGGTGAAATTCTTCTATTAAAAAGTGCTAATAGAAGTTTTCAATTCTCCTCACAGATAACAGGATTGATTAAACAATGTAAAAGTAACTGTGGGGGCAAAAGTTCGCACAATGCAGTGGGGCAAGAGTTCGAATGCGAACTTTTGTCCCAAAATAATTTGGCGGGTGTTATACATATGTTCATTAAACTTATTTTATTTCTAGAGTTTGCTAAATTAGTAACGAACACCGATTAAACCGACTATAAAACATTAATTTGAAGTTAATTATCAATTACAACATGGAAATAAATTTTGAGTTTATGATAGTTGAGCCACGCTGATATCAGCTTTTGATTTTTTTTATTAATTTTTAATCCGCAATATTTGTCCAAAATACGTTTTTATTAAGTTTTTGATTAAAAAATATGACTTTATTTTATTGTCTTATTCATTTATTGTTAGAACTTATAAGGGGACAACCGGCCGAAAACCAATTAGTGAGATGCTTCAGATCGCTTGAGATAAACATAGAAGTAGGACTTTCAAAAAGAAAAATCGCTGCAGAATTGGGAATAACCGAAGCGTTCTTTTACCCCACAACATGCGAACTTTTACCCCACATAGCGGGTAAAAGTTCGCATTTGACACTTTTTGGAAATATTTATTTTATATAAGTTGTGACAGGTAAATTTACACGAAGTCACTGCCTATCGAATAATAAGCGATAGTAGATATTTCTCACAAAACGATATGACTATCAGTGTAATACCAAGGATTTTACGGAAGTCTAAACTTTAAGTGCGCACTCTTGCCCCACATTACTCTATACGAAAATGAATAGGTTTTTACAAACCTTGTAAACGGGCTTTGTTTCGTGTAGAGCAGCTAATACGACCCACCTATTTAGTATGTACAATTTCGGCTAAACAAAGACGACGTCTTCAGCTGTGAGCCCAACGCGATCCTCGTGTATACAGGTGAGACACATGACACACTGTCGCGTATCACTCTTGATTGCAGTTCTGCATAATTCGCAAAACCAATTGTCTGCAGAGTTGCCGTCCACGTTTTCTCTGGAGGTGGATGGCATGGGCTCTTGTTCGCACACTCTTGTCTTTTTTCTTCCGGTGGAACTGACGCGTGCTTTGGAGCTCTTCTCAATATCGTTCCTGCTTTGGAAGAGGTCTCTGGTTACTTCCCGAGCCTTAAAGCCCACTTAATATTTTGTTGGGCCTTATTATCTGTTTTGTCACTTCCTCATTGCCGAGGTTATACCTATGTTAAGCGCGTGCACTTTACAATCATCAATTTTCTGGGAATATGTTGCCAACATATGTAACTTATACATGAGCCGTTTATTTTGAACGTGGCCTAAGTCCATTTATCTTCAAATCGAGATATTTAAGGGTTTGCGTTTCAATGAATTTAAAAATATACGTATAGGATACTAATGAGTCATACTGCTTAAGTGTATCTAAGGATGTTAAATTTATAGTTCCTATTAAAATAGTGGCAATTATTAAGTGAATAATATGCGTTTTCTTATCAAGAATGGAGTTAGGCCACTTCCAAAATTAACAACCAGATTCATTATAAAATTTGAAGGTGCCCAAGTCCATTCAACATAATTTAAGATGCTTTAAATTGAAAAAAACAATACTGAATTTATTTTACATATCAATGAAGCTCGTATAAATTAAACATTTTCCTAAGAGTTAGATCAGAATGTAGATATCTTCTATTAGGATTATGAGATCTGGTATAATGGGATTCAAATTTAGGAAAACTTTTAATATGGTTTTGAACGTGCTTTTTCCCTTCCTCAGATAATTTTCTTGATGATCCAACCATCATCCCACGTAAATCATTGCCTACATTATTTGCAGAGTTTAATACTCGTTTTAAGAGTCCTTCACTTACTTTAAAAGTATCCAAAAAGAATTTTTTACAGACGGGAACTTTTCCATTTTTAGAATTTAACAAATACCTAAAACTCCAATTTCTTGGCGAACCTTTTCCGTTTGTTGGACGTCTTCGTTCCACAATTTTGCGCTCGACAGCTTCGTAAAGCAATACATTTTGTTTGTTAAAATCTCCCAAACCCCCAAACTTCTCAAAAATATTATTTCTTTCTTCTTCATCGTAATTTTTTGTGCAAGCATTCCGACAACGGCAATCTTTGTTTTCGAAAATTTTTTCAGGTACAATATTTCCGGTTTGAGTACAATATCTTTTTCCTGAATTCCGTTTAATCTTTCGCACTTTTTGGATGTATGATTCATTAATCTCTTCTCCATTGTTATTCGTATCTTCATCCCCTGAATTAGACGAATATTGTTCTATAATTCTGTTTCTTTTTCGATTTTTTTTTAAATCATTAGTTACTATTTCTTCTTCACTATCTGAACTAAATAGTCTTGTTCTGTTCTTCCCCATGGGTGAAATAATTTCTAAAATTTAATATTAAATTTTAAGTTTTATATTAATTAAATGTACTGGTTATTCAACTAACACAATTGTCCAAAAACTGAGGTTAACTTGTAAATACTAATTAATTAAAATTACCTTCATCACTGCTTTCCGACATTATCAATAGTAAATATCTTGATTTAAGTATAAATGGAGTTAGGCCACTTTCAAACTACACGGTTCGATTATTGAACTAACTCTGAAAACTTATGTGTCAAGAATTATCGTATTTGCTCGGATTATAAGCAACCTGAAATGCTTTACTGATAAATAACATGAAGTTGTACATGTAACCGTGGTAACCGGAAAAAATTGAAAAATGGAGTTAGGCCACTTTCAAAATAAACGGCTCACATACCTATAGTTGTACAGTAATTGGATAATGAGTACTCCCAATACAAAGCCAAAAAACCGACGTAATTCTTATAATTGCAGCTAGTTGCCGGGGAAACATTTGTCGAATTTACAGCCGGCAATCTACCAGTATTGTAGAGAGTGTAGATTGCCTTACCAAGGATAAATGACAGGTGGGCCTTGATTTCGCGATTAGAAGCAAACGATTCAAGCATCCAAAGATCGCCTTGGAGAAGGCGCGTTGCGTTGCATTAATTTGCCGTGCTTATTTTGAAGGGTAAATGTCCCAGCAACTTTGCGACTAATTGAACATGATGTGGGTATGTGGTACGGAACGAGGTCATTTGGCATGGCACATACCGAAGTACATGTCTAGCGCGTAAAGGTGCGTTCCGCCTGAGAAATCATCACTGCCTTCCATTGATGCTTCATCAACGAAGGTGTTGGAAAAATGTTGCACAGGTACGATCGGCCGACCAGTAGTCGATCAGTAGTCGAGGTCGAGACATTAGCGCGGCGTGCAAGAAATAGGTGGCAACCGAGTAGGTATTAACGTTTGCTCCTTTTTCGGCCAGCGCTGCGTCTTTATGATGGCGCTTTCTGCTGAGGCCGTTTGCCTGCCAATGTACGCGTATTTCCATTTTTTCTCAACAGTCGTTGTTTGGAACGCGCCAAGCGATTACCTTCGACGTCGTTGGAGTTGCGCGCGACTATTAACGCGAACCATCTTCTAAAGGAGTAGGTATCTATAGAGTGGTGCGTTGCGAATCCTTCCCTAGTAGAAATACAACTGGGGAAAAAGTGGGGCATTGTTTGACGAAGAACTTGACAGCATTATTAAAACAATATCTACACAGGGATTTGGCGACACAATTCACCGCAGTGAAGAAGAGCAGCACTAAGCAGCTCGTATTAAAAGATACCGCTTTCTCGACAAGTGTACAAAGTATAATTAATTTATTACTGAACACTTGAATAAGTTTTATGTTTCGATACATTGATGAAGAAAAAATTTTAGATTTCATCGATGGGCAAAGGAGTTTGGATAATGAAAGGCTTCAAGTGAAGGAATACGAAAAGGCGTTGAGCGACGTATTGCCGAACGCTAAAGATTGGAGTGGAGGTAGAAGCGAGCGAAAGAAGAAGGAAAATACCGACTTTATACCCGAATAAAATTGTACTATTTTTCAATTGTTACCAAATAATTGTATTAAATAAATATTTTTCTGTCAATTTAACAGGTATTTGTAATATTTTTTTCAAAATTCGACGATAAACGTTCGCTAGTTTTAAGCTAGTTTTCCCTACTAGCTTTAAGCTAGTTTTCCCTACTAGTTTTAAGCTAGTTTTCCCTACCAGTTTTTCCACACTATCGCCTGGGAGGGAAAACCATTACATGACTAGTAGGGAACTAGTTGCACCAAGGGAAAAACTAACTAGTGCCCCACTTTTTCCCCAGTTGTATTTCTATAGCCAGGAATTAAAAGGGAAAAACTGGATGTGAACTAGTTAGCCAGAGTCGAGTTACAACGATTCCAGTTTTACAGACTGTGTTTTAGGCGGAATTTGGTTAGTTTTTCCTTTCTAGTTTTTCCCTATCCAAGCCTGGCTATTACCTCACCAGAAATAGGGAAAAACGTGACAAATTTCTACTAGGGTCACTTGCCGCGAGAGTGTCGAACTCCTTTGTCGATTGCCAAGCCGTGTCGTTGACGGATTTATAGGTACCTACCTATTATTTTTCCTTTGTCGCAGATGGACCTGAAAATGGTGTACGAAGAATTTGGTAGTTGCCAAGTCGACTATGAAAGAGTAAGAAGGTGATTTGAGACGCGCCAAGTTGGATTAGTTGGACGGAAGTGATGTTTGGAAGAATGTGAAGCTTGTGCATGTGTAGCACGATGCTTGAATAAGTGGCGATTGCAGAGTGGACGGAAGGTCGGTTAACCTCGGTTGTAACTGGTCGGGAGAGACGATCCCGGTCCCATTACCGTGACGCTTCGAAACCAAATGGCTACAGCCGCAGCCACCGCACATGCTGGCTACTTTGCGGTCGCGCCATTACATGCCATTACGTGCCACTTGATTCTCTGAAAGCGCGCCCAATTCTGATGTATGTACGCCACGAGCTTTACTCTTTCGAGGCTTCGATCTAGAATCTATCGCGCCGGCGATCGTTCGTCGAGTGTAAACACGTGCTCGCGATTGCGCAGTGCCGGTCCTCGGATGTACGGAAGAAAAGGCTGCCGCTAGAAAACTCTATCAGGCTGCATCTCTCGGTCCGACTCTCTACGTAACTCGCATACGTAATGAAGGAACGAACGACCGGGCTGAACGGGAGAGCATATGCTGTATCTCTTCCCTTACTTTCTCTCTCTTCTCCACCTTCGTGTTCGTCTTCGCCTTTTCATTTCGTTCCTGTTACATTTTACAGCATCGCGTGAGACGCATCAACACACTCGCAACGAAACATGTATAGCAGTAGGGTACCTACTTACAATTAGCTACATCAGCCACTGCTTTGCTGTCCACCTATCAAGACTACGTAGCTATACCTAATGTAGGATCAGGGAGTTTGAGTCTGAAATAGGTAAGTATCTAAGTACATACGCATTCTCTCACGATCCTCGCGGCCTCGCGGCCTCCAAAAGAAGAAAGCCGTACTCGAAGAGCGTTGCGTATCTCGGGCGGCTCATCGGCCGGGAAAGTCTTTGTCCGTGGCAAACGTCGCGTCGCGTAAATCAACCGGAGGCTCGAGGAGACAACGAGACACCGAACGGGGATCGTAACGCGACGCGACGCGACCCCTCCGTAATGTCGAGCCTTAATTAAACGACCCAGCAACGAGTGTTGGTAATGCGCCTTTTCTATGCCTCGACCTTCGCCTAATGTCCAATCTAATGCCTGGAAAAAGCTGCTGGTTACCGCGTTAGGATGTCGGCAGCTCCAGGGCCAACGACTTCACTGTCCAGCAGTGATATTAGAGTTACCGAAACACAATATTGAAATATGCACGAGATCGGAGGGAATCGTTAGTGCGGCGAATCGGGCAGGATGGAAGAAAGGACGGGAATTTATGGAAACGTGGAAGAAGAGAATGAAAGGAATGCGCGTAGCGGCCCAGATAGCCAGATACCTGTCGGCGATGGAGCGTCGAGAGTGGAGAGGTTCTCGCGGCAGCCCCTCTTTTACATATCGGTGAGCTGTACGCTCGCGATAGATGCGATGCCGCGATACCGCGATACCGCGGCGCCAACCGCCCCGTCCACCTATCGCACCCGCATCCTTCTCCCCGAAACCCTATACACTCTACATAGTCTACATACATACGGAGACGGGACGCGCAGAAGCTTTAGGCAAGTAAAAAGATTAAAGAGGAAGCGGAGGTGTAGGTGGAGGTGGAGGTGAAGGTGCAGCAGGCGGAGGAAGGACGAAGGACGAAGGAGGTAAAGATTGCAAGGGCAGATGGCGTAAAGATCGTACCATTGTTTGCTTTCTGACAGCGATAAGTTCACAATAAAGTTACATTCGTTTCCAAGTAAGTGTCTGTCCTCTCGTTCGCGTCTTGCCCATCTTTCTTCGTTTTAGCCTCCCGCGTATCTTGTCCCGGTCGCATTCTCGGCTTCTCTCGTGCCGCAGTCGCGTCGAAGCACCCTTGAAACCGGCGCGGCGATAACCATAACTCTCTTCGCACCCGAGCGGCCCCCCATTTTTTTCTTTCATTCTTATACTTATACTTACGGTTTTCGTTCTGCCCCTCCTTCCTTCCTTCCTTCTTTTCTTCGAGATCATCGCGTAATCCTCTACTCGCTACTCTCTCTCTCTCTCTCTCTCTCTCTCTCTTCGTCTACCATTCAAATTAACTTGAATCAGTTGCGGTAGTTTAGTTTAAAGTAGGTAGGTATCTAAACCACCCTTCATCTTTAACGCTGGTCCTTAGTATCGGTATTGGGCGTTGTTCGAAAATAAGCCACCGGTGCAACTACATATTCTGAGTCCCTTTTGGAGACGCAGTTGACTTGCCGGCGAGGCTGAATGCTTGGCGAACAGATTATTCGCTGGCGATCAGTCACGATCGGACACGCATGAGCTGGATCAAACGCGGAACGAAGAGGAAAGCGGAGCCGGATGGCGGGAGGGGGCGGAGCGGAGCGGAGCTCGTGCCGATGCGCGATCTTCGGAACGCATCGCGGACACTCGACACTCGACACTCAACACTCAACACTCTGGGATGCGCGTAACACCCGTACGCGTACACTTAATATCGCCCCATTAGCCTCAATTAAACGGACAGTTAAGTACGCATTCCATGCATAGCGTGGAGCCTTCGTGGCTCGTGGAGGCACGAGCGCGAGCAACAGCGCCAATCTGGCCCCCCCCCCCCCCCCCCCCCCCCCTCGTAACCCGCTTCGATATTCCTTACCTACAGTCGTCACTCTCTCGTTTTTTCCTCGTTTCTTCCTTTCATCTCTTATTCGTTTGCTACAGTTGCTCGTGGAAAGGTAAACAGCAGAGTGAATGACGATAAGTAGAAGAGACAGTTTAGTGAAGTGAAAGAGCAGAGGCACCCTCTTGGAGTGAATTTGGGCAGCGAACAAAATTGCGTTGTACTCAGGAGGGCATCCCCTACATATTTACAAAATTTCATAATTTTTTGAATTTCCGGGTTCGGGATATTCCCTTGTCAAAAGCACGGGAGTTGAAATTTGGTAACGCGACATACACGACAATGGTTACTCCTACGATAAAAACGCATAGGACCTTTTTTGTAGAGAATTTCCTAAGGTATAAATTTCGTACTAACTATTTTTGTCGTGAAACTGCTTGATAACGAGATATTCGCGAAAAAGTGTTCCTTTTTTTTACCGTTTCTAAAATTTTTAGCGGCGGTCGGATCTATCCGAAATAAAGGCCCATACCAAAATTTAGCTTGCTGGGATTTATTCCGTAGATTGGGCATATTTCCGTCTAATTTCACTGGACTACTACATATTTGCCAGTGAAGGTGCACACGCGGCGCAGCGCGGCGGCGTGGCGCAGCGGTTGAAAGCCAGTTTCGGAGCGTTCGCGGCATTCCGAGAAACGAAATGTGGTTCGTGGGAATAATTTAAAAAGGGCTCGCATCTGCGCGAGTTATGACAGACCGAGCCATTAAGTGGCCGTGTTTATTTTTAGAGGGAGCCGAGCTAGCGCAAAGTGGAACTCCTAATTGTTCTCGTTAACGCTCCACTCGCATCTGTCTGAACCCGTGAACTTAAGACGTGGAGCAAACAGCCTCGAATCGCAGCGAGTAACGACGCGACGGCGACGGCGACGGCGACGTCCGCGTCGCAGGCAGCTGATTACCAACTCGATCGCGAATAAGAAGCAGTCAGCACACCGCGACAAATCTGCCGGACAGCAGATGTTGCTGGATCGTTGTCTTTCCGATCCAATGCTCCGTCTTGCGACGAACATGGACCTTGTTCGAACGTTCGTTCCTTTTCTTCCGCCCAACCGGGCGACTGCACTTTCGAAGCAGCAAATTTTTAGTCAGGGTGTGTGGCCTTTTGCGGAATATACGCGAAAACAGATGCCAGTCGCGGAAACTATAATTTCCATAAACAATCCTACTTAATTGTAAGCCGAAAGCTAACAATAAATACGCGGGTAACCTTCGGACCTGGCGGCGACTTTGCATGCCCCTGCTTTTCTAGTCTTGTTTCTTCCAACTTGTTTCGCTTCGTGCGAGTGCGAATTGGGAATCGAATTTTTCATAGTGGGGAAAAGTTGTTGATGGTGTCGATGAAGGGATTAAAATTCATCGGAACTGTTGAATCTGAAGATTTGAAACGCCGCGCCGCGGCCGTTACGATGAGAATGGCTTTGCGAATAGGAGGTACCTGTAGGTAATACAGACACAAAAGCCAGCTCGACTTTTCAGCGTGAACGTAGTCGGCAGGATTTTCAGGGGTCGCCGGTCGGAGTGGATCCTGGCGATTCGCCTCACCCTCGGTCGTCTAGCCCTAACGATGGGCCGCGCCGCATAGCTCTGCGCGGCTCGGGAAAAACGCGTCGACTCTATACGAATAAACCCGGCCGCATTTCGCACGCGTATAGGAGGAAAAAACGGATTTTCTATTTACGATGACCATTTGGATTTTCTCTCGGCCAGGGGGAGGGCTCCGCAGTCCGCACCAGAAGGGAGACCCGGGTGCCTGTGATTTTGCCAGCTTTATACTAAATGTCCTGCATAAAGGACCAGGCTGCCTGGAGGACACCCCTCAGCTTTATGCCATTACTACGTATGCAAGTGTGGCCGGATTTAGACCCCACAGCGACGATATAATATTCATCCGACCCACTGCTTTTTCCACGCTGCTCCTTTACCGTGCGTAACGGGGATTTCTAGCTACGGCTACCCGGGGGTCATCGATTCCATCTTTCTATTCTGTTGCCGAAACTCGGCACCGTACCTACTAATTTCGCGGTAGGCATTTTGGCACGGTGAACTCCGTTCGTTACGAAACTTCCATGTGTTCTCGACAGCCTAAATGAAATAACCCAGATTACAGAGCAAGATGACTACATATTTCGTTCGCGCGAGTTACAGTGGCGCGAACGAGTTTTCGAAACGAACGCGCGTGCTTGCCAACGGGCAAACGGGCAAACGAGACCTCTGCTGTCACGCCCAAAATAAAGCGACAAGTTGGGTCGGCTTGGGACACGTTGTGGAGGTCGGGTCGATCGGGTCGGTTTGGGTCGGTTGACCGGTGCAGAGGACTCGTGGATACAAAGTGTTCACTGGGCGGAATACATACTCGATGGACCGAGAGAAATTAGGGCAGGGGTCAAGGAAGAACCTTCCGAACTTAATTCCCGGGCAGACGGTGCAAGAGACGCTTGTTTCAGGTTTCGGCGAAAGAAAGAGGGAGCCGAATAGAGAAATTGCGGAGACACTGCTCGAAACAACTTCTTTGTAGGTACTTGAATTTTCAGTCTCTCCCGCCACGCGGGCCTCTTTTGGTCCACGCGTTTATATTAGCTACGTAGGGTGAAAGCACTAGTAGTCGACCACTTAAAGTTAAACTCGAATGAAAAGTACTGAAAAAAAATAAACAATCAATGTTATAAAATATATAAAATGTATTGAAGTAATTCAAATGTATTTAATGTATCACTAAATATTTTGTGTTAGTAGGAAAGTTCGGGGAAAATAAATAATTAGCGTTAAAAATAAAGTGTCCGAATGCTTTCATAATCGACCGCTTAACTCTAAAAGTCGACCGGTCCGATAGCTAGTAGTCGACCACCTTTTTTAATATGAAATTCAAAATAGGTTATGTGCGCATTACAAACTAAAATTTATTTTTAAATATAATGTGCAACATCAGTAAATAATTAATAATGACAGGAATAATGCGTAACTAAAATAAGTTCCTTTAAAAACTTTATCAAAATTTTAATAATAGAAATTATTTTTTTTTTCCAATGTAAATTAAATTTTTCGTTTTTAAGATAGGAAGCAGTAACAAATTTTAAGTTTTTAAAGTAGGTATTTGTATTCTATAAATAAATTATATAAACTTTGTAGAACATTAATCCATAAGAAACGAATATACAATTTTAATTATCTTATAGTTAATACGTGGTCGACTATTAGCATTCATTGTGAATGCAGTTAGCTTCAGAAGTCGACCGCTGTGGTCGACTATTGAAAATTGAAAGGGAATGATGATCCAGTTATCGACCTCCCATAAATAAATAAATTATCCCATTTTTTTTAAATTTTTGAAGCGCATATAAAATTGTTGATGCTTTTTCAGTGGAATATCCTAATTTTCCAGTAAAAAATGTATAGAACTGAATTACATTTGTCGTTTCTATTCAAAGCACACTTATGTTTCTCGGGTTAGAAAACAGCAATGGCGCATGTAGAATCAAAATTAGTTTACAAATCACTTTAAAAGCATTTATTTTTTTTACCTATGAAGGGCGCTTTTTGTCGTATTGTAAAGTTAGAAATTCAAAATATAATATGAAATTGTCATTTAATAAATTCTTTATTTCAGTACTTATTTCTTTAAACTAAATAATAAAAGTGGTCGACTACTAGAGGGTGGCCGACTACTAGTGCTTTCACCCTATATGCATGTAGGTATAGCAGTTGAATCGATCGCGCATATCAGTTTCGGGTAGACTTGAGTGACGATCGAGCAAAGGGTAGACACGCAGGTAAGGAAGATTTTCATCTAGGATTCGGAAGAAGTCTCGTGGCGTCTCGTGGACAGGAGGGTCTCGAGTGAACGATAAAGATTAGATTTTACGAGAGTCTCGGCTGGCGTACGTTGGGAAAAAGAATCGCCAGGATGTGGTGGTCCCCGTTTACCAAACGCGAGTACCTATTTCCGGTATAAATATGCATCCACACTTATTTCGTACCTACGTCCCGTGAACTTGCAGCTCGTTATTCGGGAATGATTTCGATCGCGTGAACGAGAAGCATGGGGGTACGAGGAAAAGCCGGCGAATGATGAGAATGGGACGGAGAAGTGTCCGAGGTCCGAGAGCAGACCCTCGATCGATCGACGAGGAAAAGTTTCAAAGAAAGGCGAGTCCGGCTATTATTCGAGATTTCAGGCTGGTCGACAGAGATATCGTGAATTATGCATGGTCAGGGCTGGGGCACACCGGTGTCCTTCTCCTTTCCCATGCATACCATGCATATGTCGAATGATAGATGGACTTGTCAATTTGATCGGGATCCGCTATCGATGCGGGCTATCTTCATCGGTGCGAGATTACGGTAAACAGCTACAGATCGTAGCAATGCGAACGCGAAACAATCGCGTCTCTTTCAACCATCAATCTGCCGTCGCGTCGCTGTGGATCCTCGACGATCTCTCCGTGCCATTTCTTACTAACAACAACTAGGTATCTTCTACTTATTGTTAGGCGTGTCCCGCAGCCCCGTGGTGGCGGGTCGGTATTGTTTCCGCACAATTTTCTCGGAACCTGAAAGCCAAGGGTGATGGATTTGTAAGATGTATTTTGATAAACACGCGGACCAGGTGGGGTTGGACGCGACACGTTGCCTGTTTAGTATCGTGTTCGTGGAAGCAGCGTAGCCTGGTGCGGCACGGCGCGGGAGAAGGTACGATTCCAGTTCGTAGCGAGGATCGAGCGGCCGCGGCCGTCACAGCTCAAGGATCCTTCTTTGGGCGCAGACACGCAATTAACCGCGGGCTATATTCCTCCGGCGGAAAAGAGAAGGGTACGAAGGAAGGGAGAGAAGAAGACGCGACGCGACGCGATGCGACGGCAGAGTTGCAGTCAGGAGGCAGGAGGAGGCAGCTCCAGCGATTCTCAGCGAGTCTCGGCTCGTATCGGTCTGGATTTTGCTGGACCTGGGGATCGGTAGATAGCAGGCCAGTCCGAGATTCGTAGCGAAACACTGGAAGAGAGTCACGGTAGGGTCTGACGGGTCCAGAGATACCACCCATCCTCCATAAAAGCTTCCATGCGTGTCAAGCGTTATACGACCACGTTACTATTAAATACGTCAAAGCTCCGTATGTTTATTGCATATTGGATGCCGTGCACTTTGCCTTTCTCTGCCGGTCAGTATAACCCGTAACCCGTGTAACCTGTAACCCGTAATCCATAGCCCACAGCCCACAGCCCGTAGCCCACAGTCCATAACTCGTAACACGAACGGACGACGAACCGATCGCTATTGTCGTAGTCCAAACTGTGCAGCTAAGGTATAGCTACCCTACCACCTTTATCCGCGACTTTTCTCCATCCTATCACCTTCATTCGAAACTATTTAAAGTCCAATGTTGTCACGATGAAGAATCTTCTCGCGGCAGGAGAAAACGATTGTTTGTGAATCGAAACGAAGGTGGCGAAGCATTATGTTGCTGCACGCACAACGTTTCCTTTTATTCGCGAGATGCGAGCGCGAATGAATGAGCAAACGAAACGAAACGGAAGGGAAGGAAAGGAAAGGTAACGAAACGGAAGGAAAGGATAGGTAACGAAACGAAACGAAACGAAACGAAACGAAGCGAACCGAAACGACGCGAAACGAAGCGAAGGAAAGAATGAACGGACGTGTTACCGAACGGTGTTTCAATCTCCATAATGACCGCTCAGTTCTCTTTCGGCCAGAGTGTGCGTCACATGGATACGGACACAAGGAGACCGAGTAGATGCTAATAACGGAGAAGCTCCATACTGTCCGTAGGCATCGCTCATTCAGAGACTTCTTTTACATCTGCGTTTGTTCGTTCTGAAAGAGAAAGCTCGAGCACGCCCTTCCTCTCTCTGTCTATCTCTCAAACTTTCCTCCCCCTCACCCTCACTCCAGCCCCTCACCCACTACCCCTGTCTCTCTGTGCACATTTTTTCCCCTGGAATTCTCTGTTTCAGGCACGTTCGCGGCCGCGGCTGCGGCCGCAGTCTATGTAAGTGTATCGAGGAATCGATGTGTGAATGGTAAGATATGACATTTCCAAGTGTATGATTAAAACGAACGAAATTTATACGCACCTACTTGCAGATAAAGATACAATGGGGTTGTAAATATGGCAATTAACATACATGTTACATATATATATATTTTGGTAATCGTTTCGTGGACGTCGAATATATCCGACGCTAAGTAGGCATTCTGGATCGTCTTGCGAACGTCGGATATATACGACGCTAGGCGCGAAAGGGTTAAATAGCAACAGTGATTACAGGAGAAACGTCGAAGCTGCACGGTAACTGAATGGAACTCGCGATACGGAGTCCGTACGACACCAGGCGAGCCTCGGCTCTTTACCTCGAAACGGTTATTTTCGCAAGGTCGTCGTTCGAATGCTCGAGGCGCCGTTTACTTTGACACCTGCATCAGTTGGCCTAGTTCCCTATATCCTTGCCGCCGAGCGTGCACATGTGGCCAGTGGCCAGTGGACGAGGAATAGCCGAGTCAGCAAATCAGCCGGGCGTGCGAGTAAACAAGTTTCGAGCGCCAACACGATCGGCTCGAAAAAACGTGGGAAAATAGAAACCTGAGCCACACTTGGGGTCGTACCAAGTGTGTATCCCCACTCTCCTTCCCATTCAGCTCCCATTGATCCCATTGAAGGAAGCACGGAATCCTAAGGTGGGACGCCCTAGACCCCAGACGGATCTGCTGACGACTCTGACGAGTCTGTCTTGATGTCTATATACATAGACCTGAGTGTGGAATCCTACCGCCAAGCATGCATTCTCGGTGTTGACGTTAAGGGAAGGGTAAAAAAAACCAAGTGCATACTGTTGTTCGGTTGTTTCCAAGAGAAAGAAGATTATGATTCGACGGCTGAACCGCATACCTACCTATCGCTATGCTCGCAGTCAAGAGAAAGAGAATAGGAGGGGAAAGAAGAAAAGAAGGAACGGAGGAACGGAGAAAAATGGAGCGTTCAATGGGCCGTGTCATAACGCCTGGAAGCACGTCCATACGTACGCACATGTAGTAGGTATACATCTCGCTGGCACGTTCTCGCGAGCGTGAAAGAAAGGAGAGAGACAGAGGATGGACGTAGAAGAGGAATGGAAGGGAATGGATAGTAGGTAGTTACACGGGCGTTGAAAATGAACAATGGAACATCGCGACACGATGTAGCCCCTATCTATTCTCCTCTCTATTCCAACTCATTCGTTTCCAATCCATTCGTCGAGTTCCTTTCCCGAACCTCGGGTATTTTAAAGGGCACAAAGAACTTTACAAGTAGCTGGCGTTGTTTTGCGTTACCTTTTATGTTACGAATTGATTACTCCGACTCGGGTCATTCCATGCGAAATCGGGCACTTTTCGGAGTAAGATTTCAGATTTAGGTGAAACTTGGATACGTTGTAGTCTTTGGGCATATATAAACATGCCTCGAAGGATTTTTCAAAATGTCAAAAATTGTGGATCTTACAGCTCTTTGAAATATAGTGTTAACTTTTTGTCAAAAAATTATAACTGTTGAGCTAAGAAATTGATGAAAATAAGCTTTTTGGTGCTTACAGTGAGCACCAAATAAAAATTATTTCACCGGAACAACACAAATTTTTAGCCATTTATTTTCCAATTGTTCTAAACAAATGTCTTTTTTTAATAGTGGGGCACTATTTAATATTTTGAAAAAATGAGGATATATTTTCAGAAATACGGACACTTTAAAATTGGCCAAATAAAAATTACTTGAATGTGACGCTGCGTCGCCCAACACCGGCTCGACCATAGTCGAAGATAATGCGGGCAACGGATTCTGGATAGGTATAGGTAAAGCACGCGTTTCGGAACGGAAAGTGCATCGAAACGTTTCGCTACGGGCAATTTCATTTAACGTTGGCAGATTAATCTGGGGATGCTGGATGAAAAGCGGTGTGAGTGGAGCGAGGGCATCGAGCACCGTGCTCCTCTGTCTTCCGGATCGCGTCCATCTATCCGTATAGCTGTAACTATACGTACACGTAGATATAGAGTGTGTACAGGTAGCTAGGTAGTAGCTAGTCGAGTGTCGGCGTTGCCGTTGGCGTTGGGGGCGCAGGCGCGTGTTCGCGTTCCTTTCCATTGAAACGAGCAATTCTCGAAAAGCGTACACGTAGACGCAGTGGTAAACAGAGGACGACACGGGCCGGTAAGCGCACAATGTGTCGGGGAGCCTGGAAAGACAACGCGAATCCATCATCTCTGTAGGAGGAGAGGCTGAAAGGGCTTTGCGGCACCGCACTCTGTGTAATTGTGGTCCCGGCCCCTGGTGGCCCGGTCCTCGCTACGCCGACCCGCACCCCCTTTTACTGGCTTACCGAGATACCTCGGGATGCCCACCAACCCCCACCAACCCCCATCGCCACCTACTCAACCCTACACCCTCCACTGACCGCGGACCGACCGCTAACTCTTCGCTATTCGCCGCTCGCTACTCGTTCATCGCTACCCACCACTCGCAATCCACGACTCGCTTTTCACTGCTCGTTGCATTCATTCCTGCCTGGCCGAACTACATAGGTACTTACATACCTGCTATGCATGTACTTATTTGTCAACGGTTACCCACTATCGCTTCTAGCCGTGTTTCTTTCGCCCCTGCAACGTCAATCGATACCAAATTTTGCATAACGTAGGCTAGACGGTCCAACCAATTTCGAAACGACCACCTATCACGTTCTCGTATCGTCCAAGTTCGCCCTCGAAAATCGCTGGCCCGGCTGAATTTCATGGATCTTGAATTTATGAGAAGCGAAGGTCGAGCAATAGAGCTCGATAATTGCCTACCTAGTTGGCGCGCGAATAGGGAAGGCGGTAAAGGCAAGTGAGCATGTACGGAAGAGAAGCAAAGAGATAATCTTGCTGAGAGGTGATCGTCGATCGATTAAACCAAAGCGCGAGGACAAGGTCGATCCGAGGGGAGTGCGTGGCGCTCCCTGGCTGTCGATCTACGATGACGAGATGTGTGGTGAATGGTGGGGTGTTGACTGTTGAGGTCAGCCGCCTCAAGATACACCGGCGCGGCGCGACGCGACGGCGTCGGTAGCGACAACGACAGCGATGTACAAGAGGCAAAAGCCACGGGGTAAGACCTCGGTGCCCCGTAGAGGTCCAGGTCCCCGATTAAGAGCTTCTTCCTTATAGTTGTACGGTTCGTGTAACCAGAAGAGACTCATTCCCCTTTACCATCCCCTCTCTCTCTCTTTTCTCTCATCTTGCTCTCTAGACGGCGCGGCGCGGCTCGGCACGCCCCGGCTACCGCACTCCAGATAAAAGCATCTGCTTTTCATTTCCCTGGCTCTTACTACTTAGAATTTCTTCGCATTAAAGTAGGCTACTTAGGAGTAGACTATTCTATCGCGTCTCGAAGGGAAAGCGGCCAGTTTAATAGCTACCTAAGTAGATAATAAGAGTGTTCGAGAAAGACGAAAGTTGACGATTCGCGGCCGTAAAAGAAGTTTGTGGGCAGAGGCAGTGGGGAGCGGTGATTACGATGATCGTGGCGGATCGTAATGGTTGTTCGATATCGAATGAGAATGGCCGTGGTTCCGGGGGTGGTAGGTGGTAGCTTCTTCTCCCGAGTCTCTCGCCTCTCCTGGTTCGTGCGTTTCCGTTTCGTCGAGTATGCTCCCTTCTCCGTATCTTTGCTCGCTCGGGTCGTTCGGTTTGTTCTTGTTGCCGGTTGGCAAGCTTCGGAGTGGCGCAGAGTGTCCGAGTGTAGTATAGGTACGCCGGTAGAGTAGGAGACACAGACACCATACCGCATACTGGCGGGGCTGGCCGGCCAGACTCTGGAGATAGATGGGAGAGTTTCGCGGTGCGCGCCCACATTGCGGCAATGTAAGTCATGCTTGTTTATGGGCCGGCCCGTGACCCCGCTACTTGTAAACCGACTAAAGATTCAGAAATAGCCGTCGCGGCACCATACTCCCCCTCTCTTTACGACACGTCCTTTAAGTACTTACCCGCTTCTTTCTTTCTATCTGTCTTCGAGGCGACGCGACGGATCGTTGCCATAACTTACACACTGCAATACTATCGAAGCGTGTCGTAAGTCGAAAAGCGCCCTCATCCCGCTCAGCATTCGCGCGTATTCTGACGGCCATCGTTTATTCTCCTCTGCGAATTTATAGAATCCACGGCAAGAAGGATTCTGCTACCATCAACCTGGTCGAGAAGAGGGCGGAATCGTGACGCAAGCTTCGCACGGGAGAGATAAATGTGTCCAACAATAAACACTTAGATGGGTGAAGAGAGAGGAGATGGTTGGGTGGGCATGACGCGGTCGGAGATCGAAATTGTTACAATGGGTTCGCCACGTCGCGGTCGCGATGCATTTGGCGACGTTGATTGAAAAGGAATGGTCGTCGCGCCGAACGTCCGCGGACAGAGGAAGGAACAAGAGCTCGAACCTACTACCTGCTATTTAGTCGAGTCGAGTTGAGTCGAGTCGCTTGGAATCGGCAGCAGAGAATCGATGGCAACACTCGGAATAACATTACTGGTCGCTATCTGCGTCACGCGTCAAACCGATGCGTGATCAATGATATCTCTGCTGGAGAAGCGCGTAACGGATCTTGATTATTCATCGCTCTTATATAGGTACGTAGGTACTATACGTCGGTATCGGAACGTATCGTTTCTGGTTGACTGGTCGGAAATGTTCCGAGGAATTTCTCTCGCGTGCGTCGCGTCGCGTCGATGCGACGGAAGGGGCCCGAACGTCAAGAGGTAAAGGAAACGCGGCGGCGCGGCGGTAAGAGCGCGAGATTCCATATTCTATAGGGTCTGCTAAATAATAAATATCGCGCACAGTGATACGGGTACAGGCGTGTAACCTGCGCGCGGACATCTATCTGGTAAATCTATTAGAAAAAAAGGTTTAGAAACGAGACGAATGACAGATGAAATCTTTTTTGGGCATCGTTGGCTCCTCGCCTTGTTGCTGGCTCTAGTCCGGGAGCCAGTGAACATTTTTAGTGTCCCATCGCGACAAGGTTCTTCTATCATTTTTCTACTTAACCTTATGCTGAAAGTCAAGAAAAGCGCGGTCCGGCAGTCGAGACCGGGGACAGGGCCGGAGGGCACGCCCTCGAACATGTCAAGTTTGAGAGCATCCCCGACTCATCGCGACAAGGTTGAACTTCCACCCATTAATAAACAATTTAATACAAAATAAGAAAATCGCAGTCTGGCAGCGCTCCGCGGGGACCTTCGTCGTCTGGCAGACCTCCAAACATGTTAAAAAAAAAAAAAAAAAAAATCGACTCATAGCAACAAAGCTGAAATTTTCTGGAATAATTGTTTATGTTGTAAAACCAATGGAAAAAATAGTCTGGCAGCCTATAAGCGGTGATAAGACCTTGCCAGACGTTTACAAATGAATCGAGCGTGTAGTCAAATCTATTACCGCGACATTGAATTTAATATTAACTTGTATAAAAGATTGATGTTTATTTTCAACGCATTATATACGCAGAATGTCTTTAGATAATAGATATTGTTTTGTTTGCAAACTAGGGAAACCAAAAAAATTATTACCTTTAACAGACCAAAAATTACAAAAATGTAGAGATATTTTGAAAATTCGTATACCGTTAAGGAACTAGTTTTTGATCAGTTTAGAGGGCTTCCCGCTTTAATATTTATTTTTAACCTAATACAACTTTAAACCATAGACTTTTTTATACTAAAAGATGAATTAATGTTTAAAATATAAGGAAAAAATTTAAAAAGTTGAAAATGAGTATAATTTAATTATTTATAAGGTATGGAATAATAAGGTGACTAGGACCTAGTTTTTGATCATGTAAAATACATGGGAACTAATTTTTGATCAGGTCAGGAACTAGTTTTTGATCATCTAAAATACATGGGAACTAATTTCTTATTAGGTAAGGAACTATTCAATGTAAATAATCGGATACTAATTAAAAAGAAAGTACCAAATAAACTTATTTTTAGTATTATACCATCTAAATTTAATTTTTTTATAATTTTAAAATGTCCTAACTTATTTTTTATTCAGGTGATCAAAAATTAGTTCCACAAGAAAAAATTGGAACTCAATAATGATCAGTGACTTTTAAAGCAAAATGATACATATAATACTAAAATTCTTGCTCTACATTGTAAAGTAAAGTATTGTAAGCAAAATGTATGAAAATAAACTTTAATACCGCAACAACTAGCAAAGAAATCGGCTGTGGCGTCGATGGTGATCTATTACTTCGAACAGTAAGAGATGGCGTTCAACAGGGCCTTCTGTCAAGTGGGCCACCTTACACATTTATTTTCTCGAAAACTAACAATACTAACTGCTTTCACGGACAAAACATATGTATATTTTTGAATTATCAATTTTTATGTTAGTAATTATTTCAAACAATTATTTATTGACATAAACTTAAAAGAACGATTTATTTCATGAACTGATAAAAAATTAGTGCCTGATCAAGAACTAGTTCCTTAACGGTAGACCATAATTTGAAATACAGTGATGTGATTTTATAAAGCAATTTGAGTGACAATAGTGACGATAGTGACAATACACTGTGCTACCATGGAGAGTGTTATAGACAATTTACAGCTGTAATGGGGAAATATAACAAATGCGAAGCTTCTGAGGAGATTCCTTCGACTTCATTAGTAAACGTCTGGCAAGGTCTTATCACCGCTTATAGGCTGCCAGACTATTCTTTCCATTGGTTTTACAACATAAACAATTATTCCAGAAAATTTCAGCTTTGTCGCGAAGTCGATTTTTTTTTTTTTTTTTTTTAACATGTTTGGAGGTCTGCCAGACGACGAAGGTCCCCGCGGAGCGCTGCCAGACTGCGATTTTCTTATTTTGTATTAAATTGTTTATTAATGGGTGGAAGTTCAACCTTGTCGCGATGAGTCGGGGATGCTCTCAAACTTGACATGTTCGAGGGCGTGCCCTCCGGCCCTGTCCCCGGTCTCGAATGCCAGACCGCGCTTTTCTTGACTTTCAGCATAAGGTTAAGTAGAAAAATGATAGAAAAACCTTGTCGCGATGGGACACTAAAAATGTTCACTGGCTCCCGGACTACTCGGGCAACAAGGCTTGGTGGAGTGGCGGTGGATGCGACGAGCTACATTCTCGCTGCTCTCGTGGAAAAAGCCAGGTGAGCATCGCAAGTTCATTGTGGTAATCCGCGTCATCAGCAGGTTCGAGTGGAGCCTCTCCTGGCTCCTGCCGCGGCTACACGTGTACGTGTCACCGTAGGGTGGCGAACGATCTTCAACGATCTTCAGCGATCTTGAATGATATCGAGCATGCGGGCGGGCCGCACTCTTGAAGGGCTCCTTTCCGACAGCAGGGCGGAGCGCGCGTTTTCCCGGCTCTAAGCGTTTCATTTAATTAACCAACGAGGCTAATTTTGTAAGGGGGGGGGGGGGGGGAGACAGAAAGACGGTGCACGGTGCCGCGTAATGCTATCCTGCGCGACAAGGAATCGCGGCGATTAGAGGAGAGAAAAAAAGCTGGGGACAAGAGAATAGAGAAAAGTGGCGCGGGCGGACTGGCAGAGCGGGGGAAAGCTTGTGATCAGCGGGAGGAGCGAGAAAATGGAGAGGAGGGGTGGAGGAGAGTGACGGTGAGACGAAGGAAGAGGGCGGAGGCAGAGTCGACGGAGATATCTCGGCGATTCGGCAATATCGCGCGGTCGACAAATTAGCGTTAATCCCAGGTCGTTAGCAAGATTGATGCCAGGATTTCACTTAAGGGCGCAGCCGAAGGGAAAGTTTGGAGGGAATAGTGGTCGTAGTCGTAGTCGTAGTCGTAGCATCCTCGCTGTCATTGTCGTTCTCGTCGGGTGCCTGTAATGAAGTGGGTGGACCGGTGACTGCCTGGTATAACACGAACCGGAGAACCCTGAGTAGTTCCGACCGAAATACATACCTATACATATGTATGTATATATATATATATATATATGTATACGCGTTCTCAGAGACGTCCGACTACCAGACGAAGGAAACGAGAGAGTGGTGAAACTGGAGGGTTTGAGATTCAGTGGCCGAGCACCACGCAAACCGACGAGAGAAAGAGACGGCGAGGGAGAAGGAGGGGAAGGATCGAGAGAGTTGTACGGTGACCACGGATCAATCCACCCTCCGTCGTCCACCCTTGGTCCGAGCTTGATGTCTTCTCCCTCGGCCGAAAGGTCTGCTCCGGAAAGTTGAGCCGCGCTGGATTATCGACTCCGCCCAGAGTCGCGGCATCGTACCCACCTACGCGCGATTCCACCGAAACTTCCTGCGTTTAAACTTTAAACTTGCTAGCTCTAACGGGATCCTATGGTCTTCCGACATTACCTCGATGGTTAATTATTGACGAATCAAAGACGATTTCTATCAGAAACGTGTCTCGTTTGTAGGACGATGAAAAAGTCGGTGGTAACAGTTCAAGGTGAACGGATCGAGTTGCCACGCTTGCAGGCGATCTCGATCTACGTGTATTCGAGCCTCCGCAGAGGGCGGCAAGGGGCTGTTGAGCTCTCGCGTCGAGAAATTCGGCACGGTTCGAGGTTCGAGCGAGGTATGACGAGAAGAGCGAACCGATGACACGCCGCGCCGCGCCGCCTCGGGCCAAAATCTCCGAGAGGCTCGAGGATCGGCCTCGCCTTTACTCTGCTCATCCCTCTTATCTGCCTTCTTCTCTCTATTCTCCGCTCTTCTCCCGTTTCGCCTTCTCAAAGACGAGAACTTTCCTTGTCCGTTGGTTCGCTCGCTCTAACTTTTACGAGCATCTTCTACCGAGGAGTCCCATAATTGCCTCTTTAGCAGTAACCCCCCCGCGGCACAGTCGGCTCTTCCTCCCGCGTTCCGGTCGCGTTCCAACCGAGCGGGCGAACGCTTCTTTCCTACCTTTTCACCCCCTTGTTCTTTTTTTGTCCACGATTCCTTCCTTCTTCTCTCGTCTCGAAACCGTGGGCATCGATCGTTTTTCCACGCCGCGCCGCCTTCTTTTTGCTTGCGCGGCATCGAGCGCGCGCCACGCAAGCGGCATAAAACTTTTAAGAAAGTTCGCTGGATCGCGTAGGTGGGTATTAGGTATCCTACAACCTACAATTATCATGCGTCTCGATTTCCTCTGGGGATAAAAATCAATAGAAATCCGAGTATCGCGGCAGGGCATAGATGCGGCACAATGTGGACGCATACGAAACGCGATTGAGAACACCGGCAATGTTTCGATGTACCCCCGTTTCGGTTCTGTCAAGAGGAAATCGCTGAACGGCCTGAACGCGCGATCGACGTCGAGTGCCGAGTATCGAGTATCGAGTATCCGGCAAGTACCGGAGAAGAAGAAGGCCCTTCCGTACGGAAAATCCTGGCAATCATCCTGGATTCTCCGTCCTAATATTCCGGCCGCAAAAAGATTTCTCAGCGCAGTGCTTCGCACGTTCGAAATCCGCCTTGTCTTTCCCGCCCTTACGGCGTGCGTCAGTTTTCTCGAAAGCCTATGCTTTTCCTTTTGCTACGAATATGCAATGCCGGTTCGAACGAGACGGGAGCGGGAGAATCCGCTGGGAAACAATGGAACTTTCGATTTGAAAGGCTGTAGACTGTGGAGACGAGCTGCAAATGGTAGTTGCAAGGTAGTCTGGAGTTGGTTCTACTGTTTGCGCGGTTTATTACGGCTAATTAATGAACTCAGTGACGGTGGTGGTGGTGGTGGTGGTGATGGCGGTGATGGGGGTGATGGCGGTGATGGCGATGATAGTGGGAAGTGCAATGCGTGGAGTTTGCGCCGCCCGGATCCACGTTCTAACGTGGCGGTTGCCCCATATCTATCACGAGCTCTTCACGAGTCACGTTTACGGCTAGTCGTAACAGTCGTACGTGCTCGCTACGTAATTGATTCGTCTTGGTCCAGTCTCCGTGTCCTAGCGAGCTCTCCACGAATAATGATGATTCGCATTCGCGATGCTGTCGTCGCACGGACTTGTCCCGTGGAAGGAAAGTTGCTTCGCAGATGTCACTCGAACCGATACAGTCTTAAAACTTAAACTTGATCGATCTCCGATCTCACGGATGCTTCTCCTCTGATTCTTTCGATTGGGGGGGGGGGGTAATTCATATCGAATGTAGAACGGACGATCGGAGCGCTTAATATTTGTTGCGTTCCAGACGAAAAAAGTATCCGTTCGGGATAGTTGAAGATTGCAATAAAATCCCGAGAAGCGACATAAAAACGGACGTTCACGCCAGTTCGCAGAGTCGGTTGGACATATTTTCACGGTGACTCGTGCCAAACGCTTCGGGGAAGCGTCGTAACGTAACGCGTGCGTCGTCAGTCGCAAGTCGCGAGTCGTAACCCGAAGAGTCGAAGTCGACGAACCTCGGACGACAAACCGCCGGAAGAATATAGGATAGCTACCTGCATAGCTATCTTTCGAATCCGTTTACTTAATCTGTTTTGCGATAAATACGGCGGCGCTCTCCGTCGCGGAGCTGATGATTGGACGACTGAATCAGCGGCGAGATCGCGAATAATCGGTGTCTCGGCTGAGGTTGCAGGCTTAATCGCCTCAAAGATATTAGGGAGCGGGGTGAATATGCAAAGTACGTTTTTCCTTCAACGGCTTGGCTTCCCCGGTGAGTTGGAGGGTGCTGTTGGGGGGGGCTAAGGGAGGGAAGCGCGGAGAGACGAGATCTCGGCTCGGCTCGGCTCGGTCTTGGAATCGGTTTACGAGGCTCGTTAAAATATTAGTCGGGCGTAAGTTCTTGGTGACACGCGGCGCGATTCACGCTTCCAGCCTCGAGCACGCTGTCGTCTATGCAAAATAATCGTTTCTTAATTGCGGAGTAATTGCAAATTCGAGAGGGAAGGGAGCTCCTTCTTCTCGCGAGCCTCTCTTAAACTGTCGCCGTCTGTCGCCACCATTATTCCTCGACAACTTCGACATAACCCCTCGAAAAATTACCCTCGGCATTAGAATATTTCCCGGCGATCCTGACACTTTTTCTAGAAAGCATCGATAGTTTCGTCGGTAGACTCGAGCGCGACCACGAGACAAGTATTCAACTAGGTACGCGTAGGTACGTATCTATTCGTTTGTACCGCGCCGTTTCCCTTCGTTTCTCTGTCGTTTCTGTGCCGTCGCGACTCGATTTCAGCCGAAGGTAACGCGCCTCGTATCCATCAGGACGACTTAATCGCGACCTGTTGGAAGTGACTCGTCCGCAGTTGTCACGATGAGAACGGTTTCGTGGTCTAACATAAGAACAGAGAAAAATATCTCCCAGCCGAGAAACCGCGTGCGGTCTGGGCATGTTCGGTTCTCTCCGTTACCCCGTCCCGCCCCGTCCCGCCGCCAAGCGACGCGATGCGACGCAACGGATGGGCAGGCGGTGGATATTCCCCTCTGCGAAGGATCGCGTCGCTCTTCCACCCTGTCCTCCTCTCTTTTCGTGGCGCGGATAACACGTTGCAGTCCTTCATGCCGGTCGGCAGGAACCCCGTGAACAAACGGGCCGCCAGCCAGCCTTATCTCAAGACGCTTTAATGTGTTTAACCCAGCGAAGATAGTGGACAATTTATTGCTCCCTATTTTAGGCGTATTCTCTCCCTTTCTCTTCTCTTTTACCTCCGTCCCTCTTCTCACCTCCTCTCTCTCTCTCTCTCTCTCTTTCTCTTTCTCCGTGTCTCTGATCTTCGATTTCTCTCCTCTGCTAAACCGTTCGCACTTTCGCGGTCCGTTCATCCATCTCTCCCCTCCGTCGCGTCGCGTGGTCCGCGTCCAACCACTTTTGCAGTAAAATTTTTACGGCACCAGGCGCATACCTACATGCCCCCTTGGAAGCTGGGGACGCGGCAGAAGCGAGACCACGCCGTGCGCGGTGCGTGGTGTACCTACCCCAGCAGCAGATGTTTTTCATCGAGGCTCGCATGTCAATGGGACTCCGAGCTGTCTCGATACAATTTACTACTCAGCCGCTGATAACGTTAGAAAACACCACGTGCACCCCGCGTCGCGACTACTCCCTGGCCTGGAAACCGGACACTTTTTCCCTCCGACGCTCCTCTCCTGTTTCCTTTCCTTAACGTTCAACTACTTACGCGCTCGACTATCCTGCCAAACGACGCGCGGCGATCGAGGCGAGTGTGTGGCTGGAACAGGGCTGGCGGACGTTATGATTTTCCGTGCGATCTGTCGCGGGTATGTACGGCGAGTAAGTCGGATACCAGTGTCGCAATGACATCGGGGACATGCGTGGGTTTGTCGCACGGCACTTGCATAAAACCAGTGGCGCAATCTCCTTCGCGGACTAAGGATTGCAATGCACTGTAACGACTAATTGCAGGCGATATTTCATGTACGTCTGCAGCTAAATTGCCGTACATGTATAAGTGGGTACATAGGTACCTACGGCAATACTCCACGACTGCTTTGAGTCTCTACAGGCTTTGAGGCACTCCCGATTCGATAAGAAGCCACTGAGTGTCAGTTGGAAGATGGCAGAGCGTGAAATCGGAAAAAAAGAGAAAAAGGAACGGGTCGGGGTGATAAACGTTGAGAGGTCGAGAGCGTGATCGGGAGTAGGGAGTAGTACTTCATACCTACACATGTTTTCGCGTTCATCTCGCATTGCTTTCCGATGCATCGCGTCGCATCTAAGCACGCGACCTTTCCCCCCCATTGCGCAACAGACTCTATTCTCCGAAATTAACGGAGCCGGCTCTTTCGCGGGATAAACGTCCTCCCGTCGATTGTATTATCTGCTCCAACGGTTAAACTACCAATACTCCCTAATTGTAAGTAGTAGGTACCTGTATTAGGGTGAAAGCACTAGTAGTCGACCACTTAAAGCTAAACTCGAATGAAAAGTACTGAAAAAAAATAAACAATCAATGTTATACAATATATAAAATGTATTGAAGTAATTCAAATGTATTTAGTGTATCACTAAATATTTTGTGTTAGTAGAAAAGTTCGGGGAAAATAAATAATTAGCGTTAAAAATAAAGTGTCCGAATGCTTTAATAATCGACCGCTTAACTCTAAAAGTCGACCGGTCCGATAGCTAGTAGTCGACCACCTTTTTTAATATGAAATTCAAAATAGGTTATGTGCGCATTGCAAACTAAAATTTATTTTTAAATATAATGTGCAACATCAGTAAATAATTAATAATGACAGGAATAATGCGTAACTAAAATAAGTTCCTTTAAAAACTTTATCAAAATTTTAATAATAGAAATTATTTTTTTTTTCCAATGTAAATTAAATTTTTCGTTTTTAAGATAGGAAGCAGTAACAAATTTTAAGTTTTTAAAGTAGGTATTTGTATTCTATAAATAAATTATATAAACTTAATTGTAGAACATTAATCCATAAGAAACGAATATACAATTTTAATTATTTTAAATATGATTAAATCCTTTCTTGTTTTATAACTCTCTGTTTCAATTTTTTACATTTTTCTTGCTTCTTCTTTTTACATTCTTGGATCTTTCTTCTTGATTTTTCAATCTTTCCTCCTTTTTCTGACGCTTTGCTATTTCAATATTTTCTTTCACTTCGTGTTTTTTTGAAAAAAATCGCGCCATTCAGCACATGAAACTGCACTTGGCAGTTTTTCTTTTGGAGATCTTTTTTTATTGCTTTGGATAGGAGCAGGATAGAATATATGTTTGCCAAAAGCTTTATTAAGAGCCTCTTATTATATTATAGTTAATACGTGGTCGACTATTAGCATTCATTGTGAATGAAGTTAGCTTCAGAAGTCGACCGCTGTGGTCGCCTATTGAAAATTGAAAGAGACTGATGATCCAGTTACTGACCTCCCATAAATAAATAAATTATCCCATTTTTTTTAAATTTTTGAAGCGCGTATAAAATTATTGATGCTTTTTCAGTGGAATAGCATAATTTTTCAGTAAAAAATGTATAGAACTGAATTACATTTGTCGTTTCTATTCAAAGCACACTTATGTTTCTCGGGTTAGAAAACAGCAATGGCGCATGTAGAAGCAAAATTAGTTTACAAATCACTTTAAAAGCATTTATTTTTTTTTACCCATGAAGGGCGCTTTTTGTCGCATTGTAAAGTTAGAAATTCAAAATATAATATAAAATTGTCATTTAATAAATTCTTTATTTCAGTACTTATTTCTTTAAGCTAAATAATAAAAGTGGTCGACTACTAGAGGGTGGCCGACTACTAGTGCTTTCACCCTACTTACAATTAGTTGAAATTCATCGACTGACACTTTTGCTTGCTCGCTTTAACAGGGGAGGGTTGGAGGTTGCAGGAAGGCACATATTCTTCGTATCATCGATTGCTCCTCACCCTGAAACTACCATCGAGGCACACTCGGATTTTCTTAACGGGAAAGGAACGCGGTCGAGTTCCGTGAACGTTAATTCAGAGGGAGAAAATGAATGGATAACCGGAGCGTCAGGATTCGCTGGCCACCAACATGGACACGGACAGTGGACACTGACACGGTAGCGACAGGTAACGTTCGCCGCACTTTGACCTCCCTCGTAAAAACGTGGAATTACGGGCTTGTTGCAGCTGCAACCTATGCAAATGTGCAAATGTGCAAATGCGGCGGGGCACGTTAAAAGGTGCAGCGGCGTCACTTTTGTAAGATTAGATGAAACGGGACGAGACGACGCGTCGTCATCTCCGAATTACATATGTAGCCCCTAAGCGAGACAAACACCGTTTTGGGCGGAAACCGATAAGACGGAGACGAAACGAGCAGAGGCGAGGATGCCCTTTATTAAGAAGCTCGTATCGATGCACAAATCGGCAGATGGTATCGTAATGTTGTTCGAAGATTTCTTCGCACAAGTCAAAATAACCGCGATTTAATGCGGTAGAAAGAAAAAGAGTTGTGGAGGGTGAGGGAGAGGATCGCAACGGGATAAGACCCATGCGGCAGGTGCGCGTTAATGACTTTCCCGAGTTCAAAGTGGTGACTGTTTTTGAGCGGCAGGGCGCACGTGTCCGCTTCACCAAATCAGACGTGGAAAATCAGTTGTAAGTATAGGTATCTACCTATATTTTAATGGTTTGACCAAAGTAAGGAAAGATAGGTGTTACTAATATTTATAGCAATAGGGACAGGGAAAAATTAATGTGAACTGGCGACGGCTGAAAGCACAGAGCTCCGAGGGATGGGAAGTGAAGCAGAGGAGGTGAAAAGATTCGAGAGTACGTACAGGGAAATGAATTGTTCTGTCGAAAGGATTCGGTAAAAGTAGGGGAGACCGGGGCTAGTTGACTAACGAGGTTAGTTGACTAATTCCCTCTAATTCTTGTATTATGGAATAAATTATGCTGCGATTCGCAATATTGGAGCATATGAATGACCAGCTTGCCATTTAATGTGTCGCCGTGACAAAAACTTGCGTGTTCTGTCAGTGAGAATGAAAAATCTAAAAAGGTCGGCTGGAAGTAAATATTTTCGTTTCGACTATTTATGAATTTTTGTCCACTAAGTACTGCTTGATGTTATTTCATGAATATTTTGTGGAAACGTGATACCTTGACTATAATTTACGGTATTTTATTTTATCCGGTGCGTGGAGGTTTTGTACGTACGACCCTTAATTTGTTAACAATGTCGGACGGGGTTACTTGACTAAGCATAGGAATACTACTAATAATTGCATTTTTTATCCTCAAGATGCAGTCGAGGCAAAGAGTTTAGCTGCTGAAGTCTACTTCCCCCACCACAAATCCTTCCAAACTCACCCCTACCAGTTTTATACCCTATCCTCCCTCCAAACTCTCAGGCCTTCCAAATAGACCATAACAAACCAGTACAAAATAATTACAGTATCTTAGACCATGATAATTAATAAAAAAAAATAACACTGTGGAGGAGTGAAATAAAAATAAAAAAATTTATTGGTCGTAGTATACATATGTACGCGTTTCGTACACTATATTGATGGATTTGGCAGCGTATATATACGTTTGTCACATTATATTAATGTACTGTGACAGTGTTTATATACACCTTTCGCATGCAAAGGGTTAAAACTGAAAAGTAAATGTCAAGTCAACTGACCCCATCATATTTGTCAACTAACCCCGTAGCCGGGGTCTGTTAACTTATTCGTCTCACTACTCTAAATACAATAAAAACTACAACCTAGACTCAATAAAAACGATTTTAAAAATTATGCCTGTATACCTAATGAAATTTGGAAACTTTTGGTATGCAGTAAGTCAACAAAATACTAATGGTCTATTTATAAAAATTAGAAATGTAAAAAATTAGTCAACTAGCCCCGGTCTCCCCTACGTAACGGTGGCATGCGTGATCTTTGAATCGCCACGCTGGATCCGGATTTTTCCGTGGACGGATTTAGCGAGCGTAACGGTAGACGGTTCCTTCCCGCGATTAGATATTTGCTTGTCGGGTTGCCGCATTGTCGCGCCGATCATTACGGTTAGAGATACAGAACGCGTGGCACGTGACTCGGTCTGATTAAAATGTTAATCAGCGGATCCCTCTTTGAGCCCCCTCACCCTTTCTCTCTCTCTCTGTCTCTCTGTCTCTCTGTCTCGTGGACGCATGTACACACACACAGTCTCGTTCTCCCGCTTGCTCCGTTCCCCTCTCTTATCCGATACCCTTTCAATAACTCGGTCCAGAGTTTCGTCGGTGAATGAACCGGCGCGGCGTGGCTCGGCTCGGCGTGGCCCCGTGGGTCCTGGTGCGCCCATACGCGTCTCCGGTTACCTCTGCGGATTAATTATGGGGTAGATCAAAAGAGCATGCGACCACAAAGCGGGTAATGCAACGCGTGGTTCGTTTTCCAAGAGGTGGGTCCGCGGTTAAACATCGCACGCGCGCTCCTTTCGTGTCTCGTGTCACGCTCCAGCCGAAAACGTTTGCAACGGAACAACGAGCGTCGCGTCGCCTTGCCTTGTTCGAGCTTTCTCACTTGCAATTAACTACCTCCAATTAGAAATCTGGTTATCTTCTTGTTACGAACAATTCTAAAGCATCTTCGAACAGCGATAAACAAATGTTGCAATGAGACACGCTTGTTGTTCCATCACACTTCCGTTTACAATTCCGCTGGTCATCTTGCTCTCTCCCCCACCTTACGTCTATTCCTTTACCGTAGAAGACTATCAAAGTCTGGGGACTTTGGCGCGAGCGTGTACCCTTGACTCTTGGGTTATCGAATGGGGTCGAAAGGTTTCTCGATACGCTGGAAGAGTGGAACGAAAAATGGCTAAAAAGACTTTTATTCGGTGCGCATTAACAGGATTTATGTTGCAAGATGCATCTCCATCCCATTCTACGTAACTTATGAATATGTATGTATTCGTTTCCTTTGATATTGCTGACCGTACCTATACACGATTTACTACGCGTCGGCGTCGACGTTTACTACGGCGGCGTGCAGACATTGTCTCTTGTTCGTTGCGTGCATAGTAGGTAATAACGTTAAGGGGTAACACCACTCTAGAGGCACAAAAAAAGACCTAAATTTGACAATTTATTTTGGGAGTATGACAAACGGAATAGAATTTCTTTTCAGGGGGTTTATTTAACACATATTGAAGTACGAAAAACAATTTTTTAATTGTCATTTTTATACAAAATGGTGGCGATAGAGCCCGTCGTCGAAAACAGTTTTTTTTTAAAACACCGCCACGGGAGGACGGATTTCTCGGCATGTATGAGTCGTGGAACAAAATACCAAAAAAATTTATAATCTATATACAATTGGCTTTGGAAGTACGTAGGAGCTTTTTTTTTATCAATTTTTGTGGACGTGGTGCACTTTTTAAGGAATGAATCGATTTTTTGCCCTAAACATGAGCATTAAATTGTTTGTAAAAAAAAAAGTTTACATTCAATCAAAAAACGGCTACGTACTTCCAAAGAGAATATTGTTGTGAAGCTACTGTAAAAATTTCAAATCGATCCATGCAATAGTCTCCGAGAAATCCGTCCTCCCAGTTTGAAAGAAGTGGTTTCGACGACGGGCTCTGTCGCCGTCATTTTGTATGAAAATGACAATAAAAAAATTGTTTTCCGTACTTCAATATGTGTTAAATAAACCCTCTGAAAAGAAATTCTATTTCGTTTGTCATACTCCGAAAATAAATTGTCAAATTTAGGTATTTTTTTCTGCCTCTAGAGTGGTTTTACCCCTTAAAGCTGATACGTGGCGTGTACACAAACATACCTACCCTAAAGTAGGTATCGTAATAATTGCCTACTTTCCACCATTTCGCGTTACCTATCTTCGATTTAAATTCACGGGACGAATCGTTGGACGACAGACATGGGTACTTTTGTTCGTAGCTCTCGGATCAGGCATCCATTGGGCCGAAAATACCGTGGAAATTTTCAGTAGGTAAAAGCTTCCGTCGGAAAAACCACCGACGCGAAGGAGAGAGCCAACTACACAAAACTTTGTTTTGCGATACCGGCAGGGTTTCCAGTTTTTGGGATTAGAACGAAGCATCATTTTTACTCGTCGGCGCGGGCGCGGCGTCGTCCTGCGAAAACGAAAAGTTCTACGTACGGCATTCTGGATTTTTTTTTCATTTCTCGTGGCAGAACCTGATAGAGCTTTTTCCTGGATTTGCGTGCTCGCGTATAAGTAGGGGAGGGTTGCCTATATCGTACCACTTAAGACATTCTAAGTTATATTTCATATTTGGTACTAATTTGAACGAAAATGACTATTGGATATTGGAGCTTGGTCTTTTAGGCACCTACTATTATACGCTTAACCTTTTGTTCAGAACAAATTAATTTGTTATTAATCTTTTCGTCACATACTGTAAAAGGTACGATTTAGGCAACCGGTCTCCTAAATCGTACCTGCACTAAAAATAGTGTCAATAACAAATAGAGAAGAAACTATTCAATATGTAGTAATGATTATTATATAGTTACATATACATATGTATATGAATCACACACAGGCCGGAATAAACTATGTATATGATATATGTACATAACCTATATAACACACGAGTTGTCAAATCCTACTGGTACGATTGTAGTGGTACGATTTAGGAAACATGATCATTTTATTTATAAATATAAATTTAAACTTTATAATGAATGTAATATGTACTTAAAATGAATGTAAAATATTCTACATCAAGCCCGCTTTTAGAGAAATACATAAATACAGGAGAAAATTGCATTGTTTGATTATTATCAGCTAAAATAAACTGGTAAAAAGTTACATCAATCATACCTGATTTTTTTAAATGCTTGTAGCACGCACAAAATAGGGTGTAAGCTCGAAAGGTTTTGTTTCTATTTCTTATTTCGCATTTACCTGATATTTTTATCATCAGACGTCGTTTGTATTCATTAATTTTTGAGAAATTGATGCGGTACGATTTAGGTGACCGGTACGATATTGGCAACTCTCCCCTACCTACTGGCGGGCTTGCGCGAAAGAAAAACGCGCGTCGCATTCTGTCAATCTCACCGGCGCGCACTGTTTAATTATAGCTTACGGTAACTACGCAGCCACCAATCAGGCGTTATTAACGCTACCTGTTTACATCCATTGCCATTTATTAGGTAGATAAATGAAGTTGCTTGTGGTGTTGCGATTGGCTATGGAAATCGATAAAAAAAAACACAGCGAGCTGTTTGTTTCATTGGAGAAAATCTCCGGTTAATTGGGATATCGCGCGATAACGTAAACAAGTACTTAGCCAACAGAGTTGTTTGGCGGGCGAAGCGTTTCGCTTATCGGTGTCTGCGATAATTATTTCGTAAGCTGTAAAAACCGATGAGCGAAATTTCGCCGGTAAAAGCGGAAAAGGCGATGATAAAGCGGTGCATGAATTGGCGTACTCACGTTTCCCGGTTACCTGTTTGCGCATCGATGTCCGTATCGATATTTTTGTAATCTCCGCGAGAGCATGTAGCTGGGGGCTGTGAGGTGGGAGACGATGGGAGCTGGGAACAGGCGGTGCTCGCCGCGCCGCGCCGGCAAATCTCTCGATGGATATTCACCGGGGAGCAAAGGCGAACGCCTCCGGGCGTATTTATGAATTCATGCCGCAGATGCGCATAATGGCGCTGATTCGTGACATTTGATTAGAGCATTGTCGCGACTCACCCCACAGTTACTCCCGTCGTTTTCTACCTCTTCGTAACCGGTGCGGTGGCGTACCGCAGTCGCAGTCGCAACCCTTGTACCCGCTTCCTTCTCTCAGTCATTGAATCGGGCCATCGGCACCGCTCATTATTTTCCGATCCAGCGATCATGACGAGTTCGTCGTAACCTTTCGCCTCGAAATCACGCACCGCCCATAGCTCGCGTTCGCTGCTTTTACAATAGCCCTTAGCAAAACAGAGGGTGCAGCCTGCACGACGCGAGCGCAACGTCCAACGCCTCTCGAATCTCAACCATTTTTCGATTCGACTCGTCGTCGTCTGCTGTTCCCCGTGCAATTCGCAACCGATTTCTTCGAGTTAGGTAGTTGCTTGACAAGTCCGCGACACCTCGGATCGAGCGTCGTACCCATCGCTAGAATTGGACGGCAAGGGTGAATGTGAAAAATTGGGTGCGTGCAACTGGTTGTGAATGTAATTATACGTAGTACTCTGATCCCACGTCATCGAGGTTCAACGCAGATGTTGTCTCCTGCTGCAACCCCCCTATCTCTATCTCTACACCCATCCATCCATTTAACCATTCCAGCCCGTTCATCTATTCTCGCTGTTCTCTGCCTCTCCGTGCGTCCCTCCGTCTTGCACTATTCTAGGGGTCCAGAGAGAAGGCGAGAAGAGCGTATCCTCGCGTTATAGTTGGGGTAGTAGCATCGCCCGCGGGTTGGTAACGAGGTTACGGTCTCATCTCCTACTCGACCGACGCGACGCGACGACTCGAGCCCTCGGTTCATCAGGCCACAATATTACTAATCAGCGCGAGAATTGGCCCGGGCGGTAAGTGCCCTTCGGATTGGCAATTCACGTTGCCGCGTGGAACGGTCGATGCACTTGGAGACGAGCAACGACTTTTCGGTTCAGGTGAGCTTCGTTTCATTCGCCTTTTGCTTTCTTTGCAACCTTCGGCCTGGACAATCGACATCGACTCCGACTCCGTCTGTGACGGGGGCCGGGTAAAGGTAATATTTAATGCCACCCGGACACCTTAATGAATTGTCACCAAGGGGATCGTTAGACGTAACTCGAGGACTAGTGGTGTATCAGTTCCATTCGCCGATCTGATTACGTGCCGCCTAATTATAGTGCATCAGGCCCCTAATTAATAGCCGACTCAAGATTTCGCGGGAACGTCTTGCATCTCCAACTCCCGAGACGATCGGACGTCGACAAACGCAGTATGTAGATACTCGAACAGCATCGCCTATCGACTCTATGGGTTCCTCGAGATTTCGGCAAACCTACAGGTAGAGTAATGTGGGGCAAGAGTGCGCACTTAAAGTTTAGACTTCTCTAAAATCCTTGGTATTACACTGATAGTCATATCGTTTTGTGAGAAATAACTACTATCCCTTATTATTCGATAGGCAGTGACTTCGTGTAAATTTACCTGTCACAACTTATATAAAATAAATATTTCCAAAAAGTGTCAAATGCGAACTTTTACCCGCTATGTGGGGTAAAAGTTCGCATGTTGTGGGGTAAAAGAACGCTTCGGTTATTCCCAATTCTGCAGCGATTTTTCTTTTTGAAAGTCCTACTTCTATGTTTATCTCGAGCGATCTGAAGCATCTCACTAATTGGTTTTCGGCCGGTTGCCCCCTTATAAGTTCTAACAATAAATGAATAAGACAATAAAATAAAGTCATATTTTTTAATCAAAAACTTAATAAAAACCGTATTTTGGACAAATATTGCGGATTAAAAATTAATAAAAAAAAATCAAAAGCTGATATCAGCATGGCTCAACTATCATAAACTCAAAATTTATTTCCATGTTGTAATTGATAATTAATTTCAAATTTATTTTTTATAGTCGGTTTAATCGGTGTTCGTTACTAATTTAGCAAACTCTAGAAATAAAATAAGTTTAATGAACATATAACACCCGTCAAATTATTTTGGGACAAAAATTCGCATTCCAACTCTTGCCCCACTGCATTGTGCGAACTTTTGCCCCCACAGCTACTTTCACATTGTTTAATGAATCCTGTTATCTGTGAGGAGAATTGAAAACTTCTCTTAGCACTTTTTAATAGAAGAATTTCAGCTCTTTCAGACGGCATATTAATTAAAATATTTACTGATCAATTTATAGGAATAATATTGATTCCCAAACATGAGAATATTACATCAGAACTAACGAATTCAGTACTTACCGCATTGTAAGATAACAAACCTAAACACAGCCACGAAATTCGACATTAGTGACTCTACCTTGATTGACAATTGACTGCCAATTACCATTGGCAACTGCCACAACTCAAACCATGAAATTCGCATGGTGCGAACTCTTGCCCGCTGCGAACTTTTACCCACCTTTACTCTACGCTACACACGATCGATATTTTGCCGAATGTATTATCCTTGGCTCCTTTTAGCCGATCAACTACAAGTTCGACAATTAGGTAAATAGGTATATGGTAGGTATTTGTGCATACGAGTACACGGAAAAGTGAAGAACGCGCTGCAAGTAGTTTGCACGAGACAGACGGAAAGGTGCGTGAAAGGATAAGTACCACAGTGTCTATTCTGTCTGCGAAGGGTCTCGCGCCGCCCCTACACCTATCCTCCATATCCCTCAGCCTGTATCGTTCTTCTACAGGTAATGGGCGCCTTATTAATAATAGCCGAACCACTCCTACCCGACACCTTCGGTGTTTGGGCATTTAGGTACCTCTAGTCCCTTGTCCGGCAACTCTCTGGCTCAGCGCAGACGGAAATCTTCCGATCATTCTGGCGAACCCAGAACACTGACCAGCAACGTGGCACGTGCTTTTGCAATAGCTACACTTATAATTAATCGTATACAGCAGAATCGAAAATTTTATTCCATCGAAAATTCAATCAGAATTGCAAGGACGCGTGTCTGTGTTATGCATTTAAAGTAGAGATGCGCGATGGTCTCCTTGATTTCAAATGGCCGACAGTTTGGTTTCTATACGTATCTTGTTGCCCGGAGCATTATATCAGTATCCCATATTTAGTTTAGTAGTGCTCATCGTCGAGCGCCCGTAACGAGATAAGGGACTGAGTTACGACATCGATAAAATCGATATCCCGCGCGCTCGAAAGCTGGTAGCCTGACTTTACTATTTTTAAGATTAGGCCGATCGTTGTCGATAATCCGAGTGCCAGGAGAGGGGGGTGATTTATGCGCTGCAAGCCGCTACAGATTTTTCTTCAGGCAGCTTGACTTATTGCGGGGACAAAAAACCGGAGCTCGATAGGTACAGTACCAACCCTACTACGTGGATTCTACGACTGAATAGTCGCGTGTTTACAGTTATGTAAAGTAGGGCAGGGTGGGGCTGAAAGTCCCGTTTTTCGTATAAACCTATGTAAAATTTGGTACTAACAATCTATAGATATCTGGAGTTATTTTGTATGAACAATAAGTATTATGCTTTACGTTCACGAAGTTCATTTGTTGATACTGTTATTTTCTGTTGAGTTATACCACAAAATGTTTGGCACTGCATAGGGTAGAAAATTCCTAATGTATTTTCGTGTAATATTACACTACATAAGTAAGAAACTCTTTTCAGATCAACAAATATTTATTAGACCAATTCTTTTTGGTATACAATATCGAAAGGAAAGCATGACTCTTTAAGAAAAAATAAAAATATAAGTCAGAGGTTTGAACTAAAAACTGAAAAAAATCGCTCAACTAAAACAAAAACACTGTTTAAAGACTTTGGCATCATGTCTTTATACTTTGGCCATCTTATTATGAAAACAAATAACGAAGGCGTCGTGTAATTCTTTTACACAGTATACTGCGAAGCTCAATACTTTGTTTAGGAATAGAGATTTTGAATTCGGGACATTTTACCCGCCGAACTTTCAGCTCCACCCTACCCCACCTATCTCGGATATTTCCTGTGTAGAAAAAAATGTATGATCTCGAGACGGAGTTACAAGAGTTTTTTAACGAAGCAAAAACCGACGTAGGTATCTATTCGTTAAGGGGGGAAGCCACTGTGACGGTCGAAAATAAAGGCTATTTTCAAGACATTCTTTTATAATGGAATGTAACTTTCTACGAAAAATCTTTATTACCAACTGAAAATACATATATTTGACTAATATTTTATGCTCGCAGATTGACAAAATTTTCAGTTGTATGGCCACAGCATACGATAACGTTAGGCTCTGCAAAAAAAAAATTACAAAACGGGTGCACGTGTAACTTTCCAACATTTGATCCGAATTGAAAAATTCGAACGGTTTCTTAAAATATATTACAATAGCTTCAGTTGCACGTACCAGTTTTTTGATCGAATAATTCATTCAATAGTAACATTGAAAAAACATGTTGATTTTTTATACTATTTGGTCAAGATTTCTTCTCAAGTCCGCCATTTCTTCAAAAATGAATATTTTTCAAATCCGTACGTGCAACTGAAGCTACATGTAATATACTTTAAGAAACCGTTCGAATTTTTCAATTCGGATCAAATGTTGGAAAGTTACACGTGCACCCGTGTTGTAATTTTTTTTGCAGAGCCTAACGTTATCGTATGCTGTGGCCATACAACCGAAAATTTTGTCAATCTGCGAGCATAAAATATTAGTCAAATATATGTATTTTCAGTTGGTAATAAAGATTTTTCGTAGAAAGTTAGATTCCATTATAAAAGAATGTCTTGAAAATAGCCTTTATTTTCGACCGTCACAGTGGCTTCCCCCCTTAAGGGGTAACACCACTCTAGAGGCAGAAAAAAAGACCTAAATTTGACAATTTATTTTGGGAGTATGACAAACGGAATAGAATTTCTTTTCAGAGGGTTTATTTAACACATATTGAAGTACGAAAAACAATTTTTTTCTGGTTATTTTCATACAAAATGGCGGCGACAGAGCCCGTCGTCGAAACCACTTCTTTCAAACTGGGAGGACGGATTTCTCGGAGACTATTGCATGGTTCGATTTGAAATTTTTACAGTAGCTTCACAACAATATTCTCTTTGGAAGTACGTAGCCGTTTTTTGATTGAATGTAAACTCTTTTTCTTATAAATAATCTAATGCTCATGTTTAGGGCAAAAATTCATTTCTTAAAAAGTGCACCACTTCCACAAAAATTGATTATAAAAAAAACCCTACGTACTTCCAAAGCCAATTGTATATAGATTATAAATATTTTTTATTGTTTGTTCCCGGACTCATACATGCCGAGAAATCCGTCCTCCCGTGGCGGTGTTTTCAAAAAAGCTGTTTTCGACGACGGGCTCTGTCGCCGCCATTTTGTATGAAAATGACAATAAAAAAAAATTGTTTTTCGTACTTCAATATGTGTTAAATAAACCATCTGAAAAGAAATTCTATTCCGTTTGTCATACTCCCAAAATAAATTGTCAAATTTAGGTCTTTTTTTCTGCCTTTAGATTGGTGTTACCTCTTAACTGGATGGGAAGCGTAGCTACGAGGGATTATCTGAAGTAAAATAAGAGGCCGTGCGCGGTCTCTAGAGGAAGAAGGCTAACGAAGACGAGCGTTCGATTTGGACGATTGAGGTCGTATCGCTCGGTGCGCGTCACGCGATTCGAAATACCTAAGAGGATTTGAAAGTACACGGGAAGATAATGGCCACGTAATTCGCAACGAATTCTATTTGATCGATTAGCGTGTACATACGCGCCTGTCCTTTGATTATTCTCTCTGCAATGGTCCTCGTTCGCCAGATGGGCCGATTAGGGATCATTGGCTCGATAAGTAGTTACCTACTTATCGGTACACGTTTTCAGCTTCACTGCCGCGCACTACTTCGGCGTCAGGAGGACGACATGTTGCGAATTTTCACCTGTGAGTTTTCGAAACGGGAAAGTTGAACGGGCCTGGCGCAACGTTTTCGTAGCTGTATGTAGGTAAGTACCTACTTAATAATAGTATGCGAACTAACGCAACGGGGTGTACGGTCATGTATTAAATTTCGGATAATCCAGAAGGATCGTCCTGGAGCGGGGTAATTAATGTGAGTTGGGGATCCACCGAGGAAGCGGAACGAGAAAGAAGGGAACGCGACACGACGAAGGAGGGTGAAGGAAGACAAAGAAGAAAGGCAACGAAAGAAGGGACCCTAAGGATTGGTTTTCTCACAGCGATTCGTGGTCCCGTGGACGAAAACCGGACATCTGGACATGGGACAGCTGCGTGACCACAGGCACCTCCGTCCCATCGAGCCGAGCCGAAGCGAACCGAAGCGAACCGAGGAAGGCTTTCACGGGGGTGACCGTCCTTTCCCTATACGCATACTGGTCTGCTTAGGCTTATGATCGAGCATGTCTACTCGACATTAAAGCGAAGTGGCTAACAAATCAACTGATAAAAATACCAACAGTGTCGCTAACAAAGTCTGACTACTAATTTTCTCAAATTACTGGGATTTTCCCCAAAAATTATTCAGTATTCCTCTGTACCTCTACTTAATTACCTTGATACATAGTTGTTGAATCGACGTTTAGGTAGGTGCATCTTGAAATCCGTGATTGCCGTTGTTTCGTTTCAAGAACCAGCGCGCACATTTGTGCGACGCGTCCAACATATACCTACCTACCTACTACGCATGGATCGTGATTTATGCCTTCGTGCCTTCGTGCGTTCGAATTCGAGACGACACGAATAGAGGGGAAAATCTACCTAAATACCCGTGAGACCGCATCCTCGGTGATTCGGGAAACGTTCGATGACGATGACAAAGCGTTCCCATCTACGATCTTTTAAACTTTCCGACTCTAAGATGTAATTTCACGTTGGACAATCGGGACTGCTCCGATCGCTAGCAATTTTATCGCCGATCGCGTTGACGTACTTTAAGGGGGAACACCCCTGTGACGGCCGGAAAAGTAAGCCATTTTTAAGAATTTTTATTTAGGAATAATTTACAGTTTCATAGAAAATTTTTATCTCCTACCTTTAGTACGCTGTCTTAAGAGACTATACAAAAAAATAAACAGAAAAACGTCCATAAATTTTAATATATTAAATAATCTTCTAGACCTCCCCACGCGAGCTGGTCGAATGTGTAACTATGGAACAGCAGATCCGAAATCAAATTTAATTTTTTTTTTATAAACCATATGAGTGTAGTTTCCGTTGTACGTACGGATTCTTTGATTGAAAACTAATTTTTTTAAATACGCACGAAAAACTGTCCATCTTATTCGCGGATTTTCGAAAATTTTCTTCTAAAGCGCACCATTTTTACAAAAATAATTTGTTTAAGAAATCGGTACGTACAACGGAAACTACACTCATATAGTTTATAAAAAAAATACAATTTAATTTCGGACCTGCTGTCCCATAGTTACACATTCGACCAGCTCGCGTGGGGAGGTCTAGAAGATTAATTAATATATTAAAATTTATGGATGTTTTTCTATTTATTTTTTTTGTATAGTCTCTTAAGACAGCGTACTAAAGGTAGGTAATAAAAATTTTCTATGAAAACTGTAAATTATTTCTGAAAAAAAATTCTTAAAAATGGCTTACTTTTCCGGCCGTCACAGTGGTGTTCCCCCTTAAATAAGGTTCGTCGTTTCGGCTATGTAAGGTACCTACGTGTGCACGTAGGCAGTAGGTAATCGCAAGCGGAGCGAAAAGTTGGTGTCGTTTGCATTCGATCCGATTGGAAGTAGAAACGCAAAGCAAGGGTGTCGACTTCCTCGAAAAGAAGGAGAGAGGAGGAGAGGAGAATCTGAAATCCGAGACAGGAACACATGCTGGTTGGTAAAGTGGTACTCAGTCCAGCCATCGACACTGGCAGGGTTTCGATTCCCGGTCTTCGCCGGTCGAGTGCAGCCGGTTTCGTTCGCTTTTAACCACGAACGGATCGCCAGGCCAGGCCACTTGTCCACCCACGCGTCACGGTCACCGCAAGGTGTTCCATTACGATCTCCGGAGGTGATCCGTTCACCTTTCCATCGATCCTCGCAAACGCGCTCCCAATTTCATACCTGCCCCTTTGCCGCTCTCATCTTCCGTGGCTCGCGCGCGCACGATAACGTACCTATCTGCGTACGCGTCCTATCCAAGTGATTCGTCGCATAACGGGAATCGTGGCGGGAACGTTCGCCCCGAATCGGCCGAAGCAGAAAGGGCAAACTGGAATGGGGAATTTAGATTAGCGAGGTTCCAACGGTTCGAGAAACGGACGGACCATCACGCGAGGGAGCAAGCAAACGAGAATCAGGAAGTAAGGAGAGAACGAGTTCCCGTGGGTTCCGGACCGGGACGTCCCGGAAGCGGTGCGGCGCGGCGCAGCGACTCGTTTGCTTGCCTTTTGCGTTTCGTGGGATCGTGATCCCCGGAGAAACTCGATTTCAGACGTCGATCGTCCTAGGAAACCCGTATTCCCGTCCAGATTTTGTTCCCGGGTGAGAAAGCCCGGGAACTCGTGTCGGTCCCGACCACCGTGCTCACCGAGGTCACGAACGGTCCGGTTCCTCGAAGCGGTTTTTTCGCGTCGTCGTCCTACTCGACCCGTAAAACGACGCTTCTTCGATCCTCGAGGGTTCCTATTACTCCGAAAAGGATTCCGGTCCCAGGGCTGCGCGGTCCAAATACTCCAAATTGTCCGTGCCGTTAAAAACGGGATCAAGTATCGTAAAAGTTTCTCCGCGCACGGGAAGAAGAAATGCAAATGGGGGACGCGATCGTGGTCAACAGAGGCGCAATACTTTGAATTTACGGTCTCTTTGGTTGCGCTCGGTGCTGGCAGAACGGACGAGCCGGAGCTAATGTCGCGGAAGAAAAGTGAGTAGGGTGCGGCTAAGAGGGAGGAAAATGGAATCGAGTCGATCGTGGGAGTGTATCGTTCTCCTATTTAGCGTGGCGCTCGACCGTTGGAGGGAATCGAGGGTAGAGCCCTCGCTGCTCTGTGTCGACTGTATGGACCGTGTCTCGAGTTGCTCGAGAGCAGCACGTGGGAGAGGCAGGGGATGTTTCGAAGAGGTTCGCGCGACCCGCAAACTTGCGGTTGTCTCGCCAGTGGTCACCGCCTAACCGCCACTTTGTCCTGGACCCTCCTAAAATGGACACGATGTTTGTTTGTTCCGGTCTCGGTGTCACAACACACCCACTACAGGCCGCAGTAGGGTGCTAACTGCTATTATATGTACCATTACCTGTGGACCCCCGCTGGATGCGACACAGCTACCTCTTACCTTTTGCTGTTGCGGCAACTACGCTGGGGCCCAACGATTACGAAATAAACGCTGGCTTTTCTTTCCCGTAAACTATTAATGAAGATTGCGATAAAAGGGTCGATGCGTTGCTACATTTATCTACGTGCGTATCTAATTTGCAACGACCAAGTGACCGCGTGCGAGGAGGAAGTGGAGGAAGCGGCGACCACGCACGCTATCCGATTCCCCTCCGCCGTTTCGACAGAGAATTTTATTTCCATGGAGAGAAAGGAAATTTATTAGGTATGTGGGACTCGAATATGGGAAGATCGGTGGGTTTTCTCGCCGTCTCGGCTTTCCACTTTGGTCACCACCCCAGTCTTACGAAGGACTTGACCATCCGGCTGCGCAAACTTTCAACCTAGGCACCTCTCGTGGGATCGAAACGGCCACCCTTGGATACGGATCATAAACGTTTTAAACGAAATTCGGGAAATTTAAATTCGCAGAAAGAGGGGCCGCCGCGCCGTTGAAGAGGGAGAGAAGGAGATGTTGCGAGACGGGGGGTTGTGGTTGCGAGCCGGGCGAATCAACGGACCAACTGAACCTGCGGCTAGCTGTTGCTTACGATGTCTGGGGGGTAGTAGTTGCCGGTTTTAATTCCGGACGCAGTGACCGCGTACGGTGGTCGACCCTATTCTTTCGGATGCGCTTTATATGGACGTTCATCGATGCGAGACGGAACGGAGCCGAACTGGAATAAAATTTCGACTTCAACACCGTGCCGCGCCGCGCCGCCCGGTGCCAGTCATTGATCGTAACCTCGTTTTCGGATTCAATGAGTTCACCAGATAGCTCCGGCCAGTTGAAATTAGATTATAACGAAATGGAAGAACTCATCTTTTAGAAGAGGATTTGAAATCAGGTGAAAATTGACGCGAGAGAGCCGGGTGGACGCGGGGAGAGCGGATTCGTCGGAATCGCGAATCACGATTCCACGGTTCGTCCAATAGTTGACGCCAGCTGTCCTCCGGGTAAAATTAATAAAACAATACGCCATTATCGAGCCGTTCCGGCCGCGGCGGAACGAGCGCCGAGAATATCAATCCGGCGAATCGCTCGAAATCTTACCCGGACTGTCGCTCGAACAAATTTCATTTCGTTCTCGATGGCAATCACTGAAGTATTCATACGAACCGAAAACCCCAATTACACTCTCGCTATTTCGACGTCGGCGTCGGTTGGTCGGCCCCCTATTCTTGCCGTTGTTTCCTCTCCCCGCAATGCTTCCTCATCGAAAGTAAGGTTTTCAACAGCAATCGACAAATTTCTTAAATACTATTTGGAGCCGAGGTCGTCGACACCCTACTCGACTTTTTTTTCTATTCGATCTGCCGCCTAACTCATTCCCGTCCGTACCCTCCCGATTCTTATCTAAATCCTTCGCGAGACGAAAAATCGTCGCGGCTGCGGGGTATCGCCGGGAATGGGCCGCGATTAGAATGATTTAGCGGCGACCGAGAACAAGGAAGAGGTTCGAGCGTCATATGTACGTTGCGACAGTTATCGGAGGCAAACCGATCTCCAACGGATCGATTATAATTCCCTTTCGTCTCCTATCGTAATGCAGACTGCTACGCGGCAAACGTAGTTTTTAGGAGCGAGAAATGAAAAATTAGAAAGGCTAAGTAGATATAGGGTAGACCGGGGACGGTAGTAACAGGGGGGCGAATGTAACACGCTAAATATCTCAAAACATATAATAGATATTAACACCAATTTTGGATATATGATGAAGAATGACATTTGGAATATACACATCCATGCCCTAAAAGTACAGATACGCAATAGACATGGATAGTGAAGAAAATAACTTTTCGATACCCCAAAGTAACTTTTCCTTACTGACTTAAAATTGTAATATAAACACTCCCTTTGCAAGTATGTGCTTGTTCGACTTTTTAATCTGTAATTCGACCTTTTTTAAACTAATATTGATCGTTACTTGGCACTTTTAAGCGTCTCGTTAGTCAAAATTTATAATTTAAGTTCAAAAACATGGTCGGGGGCGATTGTAACATCGGCAGTCGGGGTCAGTTTTACCGCAACAGAACCGAATAGGGACAAAGAAGGCGAATAATATTGTCTTATTTGCATGAAATCATATAGCATAGCACAAGCTAACCAAATGAAAAATGGGTGCAATATACTGAATGTAAGGATTGAGTAGATGAAGAATGCACCAGCCAAAACGCCTTTTATTTCTGCCACAATTGCGATACCACATAATTTATTATAGATTTTACTTTTTTCATTTATTATTATAATTTAAATCAATAACTATTTTAATTTTGTAAAGTTATATTTGTGCTACTATCGACTCCATGCAGTGTTACAACCGACCCGGGGTCAGGGACGGTTGTAACACTTTCTCCGCTTCTCATTTTTTATTAATAACCGGAATATTACTTGACACACAGCGAAACTGTTGTGGCTCAAATAATGTCAGATAAATAAGTAACATTTTCGTAAAAAAACTTTTGTTGTAACTGTAATAGTTTTCGCGTAATCGTATTCCAAAGTCAAAGTGTTACTACCGCCCCCGGTCTACCCTACCTATAATACAATGTAGCATTTTTGGTATTTCATTGTTCGATCAAGTTTGCGTGTTGTCGTAAGTGATTGGATCTTCGGAATGCGACGCAACGGGTAAGCGAGCAGCCGATCGCCGTGGTTGGGGAAATTCTTCCGAATAGTAAATCGGTGGTCGCGTGTGCGTCGTGCGCATTCTCCTGCTCGCGTGTAGGTAGGTAGTATAAATAGGTAGGACTTTCAGCAGATTCTCGTGCCATCGTGAAGCGTCGCCGCGTTCGTCGAGGCGCGACGGGAAGCTGATTCGTGATTGAGGGACGTGGGGAAAGGAGGTGGGTGGTTGGGGTAACTCGTTACAAAGTACTCGTTCGGCTTTTAATAATGCAGTTGCGTGCACGGTAGGAGATTTCGAACGAGAGCCGATCGCTGGAGAATGGAAGCGAATGGTTTTCGTGGACGGTTCTCTCATCGCCGTAGCAACCAACGCGAGCGCGCACTCGGTGGCGGCGAGGGTTTCGTGGGGGGTTTGAGGTTGCGTCGAAGGGTGAGGGCGGGCATTATGTCAGATCGCGCGGTATCCGTCGCGCAGAATACGCTACGTTTCGAGTGGCTCGCATCCTTGTCGAGAGGCGACCGACCGAGCTCCGGCAACGCTCGCAAGCCGAACTTGACGCCCCACTGTAAACGAGCCGAGCCGAGCCGAGTCGTCGAGCCGTGGAACCGTGCAACCGTGCAACCGTGGAGGAAGCTTCGATGGTGACGAGCCTCGGCGGGACGGGGAAGAGAGAACGAGGGCTGAAAGGGCGAGTGAAACGAAATAGTATGCTATGGCTGGGGGGTGGGAGAGAGAGAGAGAGAGTGTACGAGGAGGGGTGAGGTTAGAGGGGTTGGTCGGGAATCAGGGGCCGCCGCGCCGAGCCGCGCCGCGGAGAATGAAGGGCCGAACCTGCTCGTGTTCCGCCGCTCTCCCGGCGTTTCGTGAACGACGACACATTGATGGAAAGCAACCGACCGAGCCGGATTAATTCTGCCGGATTAGCGGCTTTGCGGCGAATTAGGCACCGTTACTGGCTAATATGATCGTCCAGCCGTGTAGCCGTTGCTTCGCGGAGGCAACGTTGTTCGGTTCGACGTGTACACCTCGAAGAAGATGTTCGGGGATGCGGATGCACCGGCGATATCCGAGAGCGGGCGACCGCGCGGGAAATCGTTAGGTACCGCAAAGCCGGGCAACCATATGGGGAAAAAGGAGAAAACGTGTCGTCCCGTGTTACGTAACGGAATATACACGAGGTTCCAACGTTCCAACGTTCCAACGGTCCATCGCAAGCTTCTGTGTCGCAATCTTCTCGCCCGACTCTGATGGGTCATTAGCGTGTAAATCATTAGCCGGATTTATCTGCTAGCAGCGCGGCACGGCTAGTTGCGCGATGCGTCAGAGCAGGCGGAATCGGTAAAGTGGTACGATCGATCGTCGAGCGTTCAGGTCGAGGGTCGCTAGTAATTAGACCGAGTCGAATCGTCCTGTAGGAGAGCGGTGGAATGGGCACCCTCGCCTCGGACGTCTGTGCGTCCCACGACGACTCGGGGCAAGAAGCCCCCAGAAAGCCAACTTTTTTCCAACGAGTTTCGGTGCGTGACATTGCGGAAACTAAACGAGATCCACCAGAGTTTTTGTCGCGGTCGAGTCGAGGCGAGTTGAACCACGCTCCCTTCCAATTTTCCACTCGATAGTTTGACGGCCGGCAGCCCACTGCCGCCACTGGGCTCTACGGACCGGTCGCGGCTGGGCCGGGCCCGGGCGCGACTTGGCTGATCTCGAAATCTTTCATCTCTTTCCTCCTCAACTAAATTAATATCTACTTGCATATCGAGTCGGAAGTTGTTGGAGTTGGATTCCGACTTCGTGGCTCGAAGGAACTAAGTAGTAAGTAAGCAGCAGATTCCGAGGAAAAGGAAGATAAGGAAGAAAGGAGCGTGAGGCAGTGAAGCTAACCCATGGCGAGATGGCCGGACGGAGGAAGGAAGACGGAGGAGGGTGGAAGACAGGGGCAAGGGGGCAAAGGGGAGAAGAGTGCTTCGTTTTTCATTTCTTTCCGCGGGCACGCGGACAAAGGCCATTGTGGAGGATCCCATTGTGGAGGATTAACGTATGCACGCGTGTACGCACACGCTGGCCTGTCGGTGCTTAGTCTCTGGGCTACGTTTGAACGTGTGCGTGCCGATACCTATAGATTTATGCCCAACCAATTGTTAAGCGCGCCCATCGCCCATCGCATCGTCCAAGAATCGGAACTGACCCATGGCTGACGTGTCGCATATTTCGACGCGTGAACCCTCGCTACATTCCCTCCAACGAATTGGCCTACGAAACCTACGATATCTACGTACCCAAGTACTACTTGGATTTTGAGAAGATCCATCGTATTGCTGTTGCGCGACGCACGGTATCGTTCGGAGCAGGGTTACTGGACGACCACTGACGGACGAACAGTAGTGGAGGATGCGATGCAGCGTGGCACGGCCGGCGTATGCCATATGGCTAATGGCTTCCGCGTTGCTAAGCATCATTGATAGCAGCGATGGTGCGGTGTCAAGGATCGCATTCGTGGTCCTCGTTACCGCACCGCTCCGCACCGACGTGGCGCGGCGCGGCACTTGGTTCGAGAGGAGCGCTCGCTGCGGTTAGACGCGAACCGATATTCGACGAGGAGCCTTCGGGGTCAAGTTGCTCGCTGCTCGGGCCAGCAGCATCCACCCAGATATGATGGTGTGCTTTTACAGCGAGTAAGTATCGTGTAATTTGTAAAATGAGCGCGATACCAGGCGAGCGCAATCAATTTAATAGAACGTGCAAGTCTCGCGGTACTCGATGCAATCGATAGACGTAATTCATCTTCGACATCGAACTTGAAGGATGGTTTTCGGAGTATTGTAGGCTGAGTTGCACGTTAGGAGAACTGAAGAAGGGTAAGTAGGTGTGAAAGCGGCGCGGCGCGGCGCGGCGTTCAGGAGGTGGAACAGGGGCAGGAGAGGGAGAAAGAGACGGAGAAGGGGAGATTAATTCTCTGGCATTAATCCACGTTTCAATTAATTATCCCGCTATGACGCGAGGGCTTGGCTTCCCCTAATTAGGCGTGTCCGCCAGTCTCGCGCGCTCCAGTGTCGAAACCTTGCACCGTTTTCGTGCTCGTCGTAGTTGCTTCCTGTCGGCGTGCTCCACGACGGTGTCGGCAGCTCGCCAATTTGCTAACACGAAACCACCGAGCGAACAACTCGCATTTATAACGGTAAAGTTTCAGAACTCCTCGGGATGCGAGCGTCTTCAAGGCGCAAATACATAGGTAAGCAGGTACGTGTACCTACCGATACTCGCGACCGTTAGATACCTATGTATTTCCTGTATCGAGACGCTACCGCGTCTCTAGATCAAACGCGTGTACCGAACGATTCCCGTGCAGGTGTACCTTACGGTGGACCGTATTTTTCGACCATCGGATTTTTTGCTCTCACCCCCCAGAATTGGGGAGTTGACAAAATTTTTAAAAGTGTTTAAAACTGTTCATTATGATAAAATATGCTTGTAAAAAAATATTAATTTTTTGCTACACCTCTAACATGAAAAAAAATGTAATTTTTATTTGAAATAAAAAAATTGCCGCGAAAACGCACTGCATGGTCACGTGACCATTTGTGACGTCAACGCGCAGTAAACACATGGACCTAAGAATTAAATGGACGGAGTACAAAGTCTCAACATTGACGAGGGGGTCGAGCCAGTCGATCGGGAGGAGAGGAGTCGTGGTGGACGGCTTGTGATTGACGGAGTAGTACGCATGCGTCGCGCTTTATTTGTCGAACTGAATTAAGTTGGTCAAATATTGTCTAGACGTACAAAGATTGCTGGTTACTGATTTCGCGATGTAAAAAAGTCTTGTTTTGATGTATTTTTGAATAATACATCTTGTTAAGTGAATAAGTTTGAAAACAATAACGAAAATCATCAACTAATCACCGATCGTCCACCACCGCATGCGCAGTATCATGCACCCCCCTTACTTACACGAGCTTAGGCCCCGCAGCTTTGTGCTCCGTCCATTTAATTCTTAGGTCCATGAGTAAACAACGAAAGTTGTGGTTAGGAACAGTAAGGAGTGAATTTTTCTCACAAAAATAATGGATAATAAAAATTATTATCAATACTGTGCTGTTCCCTGTTGTGAGAACACTTCAATCTGCATCATCGCCGTAGCTTACACTTGAAGACCTATACAGAGAAATAATACAGTAAGAGTACATAACCTCTTAGGTATTTAATTTCTTTCAAACATATTTCTAGCTTGCAATTGTCTAGTAAAATACTTACACAGAAGTTTTAACATTTCTGTATTCGGCAGAACAGAAGTCTGGATTTGTAGCGAAATAGCTAACCACCATAATAGCGTCCAATGTTGGTAAATTTGTGCTGTCACCTTTAACGAAGTTCGTTTCCATTGCCAATAATATACCTACTTTCACTACTTTCCTTACCTAAGAAATCGAGTAATAAGTACTCGTAAACGATATTTTATAATATAAACTTGTATGAGCAAATGCGCGAAGTGTCACTCGTCGCTATATGTATATAAATCGCTGTTTACTGCACAATGACGTCACGCGCCGTGATTGGCGTTTGAGATCACATGACTCACAACTTAAAAACGTCAATTTTATTTATTAAATTTTGGTAAAACGAATAAGTGTTTTATTAATATTTCTATCATTTTAGGCTTTTCATTAATAAATCTGTAGATTTCACTACTTTTCCCTTTTTTTTTTCAAATACTGGCCACTCCCCAATTGTGACACTTGTTGGGAAAATGATCTGGAAAAAAATCCAGACCAATTGGACCACGGGGAAACGAAGCGCATCGAATATGAAAGTTCTGAATTTTTTAAAACTTGACATAAATATACATTATGATATATCGTTGTGTTTGTATTTATTTCTGTTTAAGAATATACGGTTGTTAACAAAAAAACATCCGTGACCTTGAAAACTTGAAGGAGTGACCTTGAAAACAAAATAATTTTTCCTACCATTATATCCGCCTCTTTATATACTACAACTTTTGCCTGAAGTGTTTGTGCATGTATATTGTTAAACAGAAAACAAATATATAAATTCAACGATATATCATAATGTATATTTATGTCAAATTTTAAATAATTCAAAACTTTCAAATTCGATGTGCTTCGTTTTCCTGTGGTCCAATCGGCCTGAAAATTTTTCCAGATCATTTTCCCGACAAGTGTCACAATTCTAGGAGGTGAGACCAAAAAAATCTCACAAAATACTTTTCGTCAAGAGTAGCTAAGGTCCCCCCTGATGCGCATAGGTATACCAATCTAGGAATGAATGCACAACGATAATAGGGAGTTCGAGAGTCACGGGGGGGGGGGGGGAGGGGGGTGGTCGCCATACGTGCCCGACTGAAAGAAACTGAAGAAAGTGGTGAGGGTGATTAGCAGTAGGCACCTACTTACCTACTTGTTATAATTTCGATCGGCGCGCGCGCTGGGCATCTTTCCTACATTCCTACGATACGCGCGGAAGCTATAGGTATAGAGAGGATATAGCGCGTCGCAGAGCGCAGCGTATTTATGGTAATCCAGTCGATGCGTTTTATCGACAATAGCGGGACGATACCGCAAGTATTAAAAGCCTCCTCTGTCAACCCTTTCTTCGAGCCCTCGGTCTCGGGGGATGCACCCTATCATCGGTACACTCTCTGTCCTTCCCGAGGGAGACAATGATGCCCCGTTGCTGTGCTCCCTCGACGCGCCCAACTCGCTCCTTCACCCACCTCTCCGCAACCCTCGCCGCTCTTGGATCTCAATCGCTCGCAAAAAATCTCATTTATCCATTGTGTGCCGCGTTACCCGACGCGACGCGACGAGGCGCGCGAGAACAGAATGTAGCGGGGAGAAGAATCTAGAGAAGGACGAGAGTCGTACGAAAGAGGGGCCACGAAGACGAAAGAAGAAAGATCTACCTGTCTTTCTGGCCGCATCCACGTCCCTGGCTATTCTTCGCCGGCCGGGCACGCTGGCTCGTGCGGCTTCGGGAGCTGGTCGATGTTGTGAGACGTGTTTATTAAGGTATCACCTTTCGTCCTTTATTTCCGTCGGATCTGTAGCTCCGGGGTCGGAGGTCGAGGGATCCCGCGGGACCAGATCACTCGCGTGCCCACTTTCCTGCTTTGCATTTTCCATCTCGAAGGTACCTAGACATGCGTTCGCGAAGGCGCTCGCACCAACGGCAACGAAACCATTAGGTATCCGCTTGGTGGCACCGATTAGTGGGACTTCGTTAGCAAGTGGTAGTGTCTTGAACGAGGAGATTCGTTGCCGGTGGGATCCCGTAAGCGGGAATAGACGAGAGACGAGCAGAAATGCCGAGCGCGCGGTAACCTAGGCGAAAAGAAGCGCGAGGGGGTGCGGAGGTGGCAGGGCACGCGGCTCGGGGCTCGAGGGATGCAGGAGACATGGGACGAAATGGCGAGGTGGCGAGGTGGAGGCAGCAGGTGGGGGAGTTTTGGCACGGGGTGCGAGTTTCGAAATCACTCGGTCGTAGTAGGCCGTCCCTCTCCGCGCGGTTGGGCGGGAGAGAGCCGCAGGGATGCGAATGAACAGATTAAGGGATGATCCTTTACCGCGGGAGGGCGCCCTGCCGGCGCTACTAACAGGATTGACGATTAACGTGTGGGTGGTTAGTATGCAACCGTTTTCACCGTTCCCATTCACCGGGGAGAAAATCCGCGCGAGGTGGGAAACCGCCGATGGTCCGTGAATATTTAACGACGCGACGTCTCGTCTCGCTTTCGTTCTCGGGAAACAAGTGGCGGAAAGCTGTCCCGCGCACTTCTTCCGTAGCTACCGTTGGATCGCAATTCTCAAAACCGTCGAAGCTGTCTAAATTGTCCAGCGATTCGCCTGACATCCCCCCTGAAATCGAGGGGTCGGCGAAACGGACGAACCCGTTACATGGGCGATCGTTTGAAGTTCCGCGTAGTTGTCACGGTTACCAGCAGCAATTTTGGCTAGCCGTCCGGGCATGCGGTTGATTAATGCTTATATAATTCATTGGGTAAGACGTTAAAGGTGGTCCTGTCGGTTGTCGGTGATCCGACTGCACCCTGCTTGATCCGTTCCCGGGAACAGGTATACGAAACGAGCCGGCATTCGAGTTAACGGGCGGTTTTTGTTTCTCACGCGGACCAAAGGGTACGTTACCTATTGTTTGCACCTAACACGAAGTAATTACCTTTCAGGATCTCGTCTTGGTTGTCCTCGATGCCGGGCGGCGCGACGTCACCGTCCTCGTATTCTTGTCCGCTCCAACGACTCGAGGGGATCCTTTGTTTCCCTTTTTTTTTTCCTTCCTTCCCGACTGTCCCGCTTCGCATCCCCTTGCCCTCGCATCCTCGTTTACTACATTAACGGCTAACTGTCCATCGCATTTTTCGGCGATTTCAGCTCGAGCTGTCGCAATAGCGTAAAGACGAGCATTCTCTGTTTCCCCCCTATCCAGCGTGACAAACGGAAAATGTAGTAACATTTTTTTCCAACGATAAGACGAATATGGACGAAGGACGAGGGAGTGTTCGTGGTGTGACAGCTACGAAGTGGATGAGCTACGAACAGGAACACGTACACGAACACGAGTACAAGAGGAGGAAGGTAGGGGCTGCAGGGAATGGAGAAGCGAGCATGGGTCACGGTAGCGGATTTTCGGCATGGAAGGTCATCGTATTGCCGGCTCTTCCTTTGAGAGTGGCGCACGTTAATCAGTCGACTCGGAGAAGAGCCTCGGAGGATTAATTAAGCCGTAATTACTGGACAGGCTCTCTAGTCGCTAATGGGCAACCCGATATCCGTGAAAGGCCGCGTAACGCCGCGTGAATAGGCCCTCGCCCGAATTGCTGACCGCCAGTCTCTCCGATGATTATCGGGTCTGACTCGATGCATCGCTCTGTACCTACGTAGGTACATACTTATATTCCGATAGCCCTTGCCCCTCGAGCATTCCAAAAAGATATCTATGGGTAGCTTACCTTTGCCTAAGTACCAACCCCCGAACGTGACTTCTGACACGGCGATTTGCCGATTTACACGGTGGTACAGCCGACCGAACGAACCCTCGTTCGGCTTAACTCGTTCGATCGTTGGCCGCGTAGTGGGGTGTTGCTCTGCTGGGGTGGCGGTGCGGTGGGCCGGCGGGCCGGTTCCTCTCGACGGCGCGGCGCGGCATCCCCTTTGTCGACGCCGACTCACGTGCTCGAGAAAACGTACAGGTGAACAGGTAGATGACAAACAACTGTATCCGCTTACCGTTTTCCACGCGAGGGGCTTCCCTCGAGGAACCATCAACCAACCGTGCCCGGTTAAAAGATTCATGGACCAGAAAAACAGTCGTTCGCCCTCTCGCTCGGGGAAGCAGCGGGATAGGAGGGTGCTGTAGCCCCGTTATCGGCGCTCTTGCTAATTACGTCGTCGAGTGGCTTTTAACGCCGCCAACTACGTAGGCATCCAGCAAACTCAACCTCTGTAGCTAGGTGCCGAAGCCAACTCACTCGTTCGAACGGCAAGAACGCGCAACTACTACACGATACACGTGTGCGGCGGTTCTTTGACTCCTTGCAGATTCATCGTAAACGGATCGCTGATACGCATTACGCACCATGTCGCGCGGTGCTCTCAAATTTCAGGTTTCGAAGGACTTTCTAAAGCGCGTAACCAGGGAATGGGTTTTTAATCAGGGTATTCCGGACAATAGATCTCCCCGGGGGACTCCCGCCACCCTCGTGGCAGTACCTTTCTTTGCCGTCCCCCCGCGTAGGTGCTTTCGATCACCCTTCCTCCGCGATACGTTTTCATCCTCGAGTACATCGTATGTCATTAGTATAGGGTACTTCCTTTCCACGCAATTAATTCGCCCTACGTCCTCGTCGACCGCCGTACAGAGCCTTCCTAGATTCGTCTCTACCGCGAACCTTCTGCGGCCACAAGCTGCATTTCAACAGCTAGATTGCAGCAATAATGGGGAATCGTTTGGTTCGCGCCAGTGCGACGAACGAGCATCGTTACGAACGGCTGGCGTTTTTTATCATTCCTGATTTCTTGCGGTGACAAATTCCACGAATCCGACTTCGCTGGTGGAGACTGGAGAGTTAAAACGCCGACTATCGGTCTCGGCCATATGTTAGGCAGGCAACATTGACGCGTGTACAACCGTGCACGCGCGATCCAGGGGAAACGTTCCTCGTTTTCTTTTGTGTGCTCTGATGCGGATACGCGACAGCGCGGCGCGGCGTAGTAGGTATTCACTATTCACCGGTACCCGCGTGCCACGATTTTTAAAAGAATCACTTCGATCGTTACCATCGTTTCGCCCGGCAAAACAAAAGCAGAAGCCCAGGCCACCTTTATTCTCGTCCTTGTGCCCAGGTAACGCGGACTGGGGGGGTGTTTGCGCTGTTTATCGAGCAGCTTTCGATTTTCGCGTTCATCGGGATCCTGGCTAAATGTTTGGAAGGGAATTGTGAAGGAAAGACCAAGTCATTATCGACAGCTACACGCGGCATCTGCGTCTGACACTTTCGAAGGATCGATACGGGAAAGCGTAGGTATTTTCCGTGAAATTTTGCAATTCGGCGAGTTCGCAGGGTCAAAGAATCGAGCGAGCTGTCAATAAAGCTGTTTACACACGAGAAAATTTCACGGGAGATTAATGAAACGACGGTCAGCCGATGTTTGACGCGAGACCATTAGCGTCCCACCTGCGCTGCGCTGCGTTACACGCTACGGATCGCTTTCCCTCCTTTTCTTTCTTCCGATGGAATTACGAAACTCTACCCCGGCTTGGGATCGTTAATGATTCTACGAGCATTGTTCGCCTCGGGTCGTTCGACGTTTGTGAATAGAATATACTGGACGTCTCCGCATTTTGTACGCCAGCCTCTGTAAGTCTGTGAATGGACCTACGAACTCTGTGTACCCTTACGTACCTACCTACCCACCTAATAGTTTCTGTAATGCGCGTAATTCGCTCGATGTGCAAACATGTGCAGGTTTCAATCTTTTCGACCCTGTCGAATCGTTTGTGGTGGGTAAACCAAATGCATTCTCATTTGGAACCGATTCGTTTGCTCGCAACTATCGCAAGAATCGTCTTGTCTATCCTCGCGGAAAGTCTCGTTTTATCTTAGGGTAAATCCGGGAGACGCGGTCGGGCCGGAGAGTTGGTCGTGTCGCTATATTTCAGAGTCTATACGTAAAAATGCATTAAAGTGCAGACCAATTACTTCTCTAGAAGCCAAATAGTTGAATGAATAGCGTTATTTCGCTTCCTTCTGTGTTTTTCTGGATTTATAGGCTATAAAAGGTAAATTGATGTTACATTTAACCTCTTTTGTCAAACAGCGGTTGTACAGAATCGTATTTAAAATATACTTCTAAGTTTATTTTCCTTTAATGTTTGGAATAATAAGATAGTAGAGATATTGAGGGACAATGCAGCCAAAGTATTTGGCCATATTAACTCTTCCTCTCAAAGCTAACGAAAAGATCATGTCTCGCTGCAGAAAGATGAGATGGTCGAGTTATGATTTTTTTATTATTTTTGTTTATTTTTTTATTTTTTATTATTATTTTATTATTATTTTTGTCTATTTAGTTTATTTATTCACTTTTGTATTCATTTGCCTTGCTAATCGCCAGTAGGTAATTCACTTTTTCTCTGATGTGTTCTTTACTTGTTTAGCGTAAACAAATTAAATATCAATGAACCCGTAGTTGTATTCACTCATAAATAATTTTGCTTTATACTTTGTTAATTTTCCATGAATAATTATGTGAGTGGTCTCTGCCAACGACGAAAACCATTTCTCCCGGCACCTCGGGAGAGGTGGTCAGATGTCATGACTTCAGTTTTCAACATTGTCTTAAAGCAAATATCGACCAGTTTTTCTGAATCGGCATAAAATTCTGAACATATTAGGTTTGTTCTGATAAAATAAGTAATATCTATATTAGTTTTAATAGCCATTTTATATTAGGTCGACCGCGTCTCCCGGATTTACCCTATCGCGAAAGAGAACTCGTGTTCGAGTATTGAAGCATTTGAAGGATCACTCACACGGGGCAGAGGGCACCAGGCTTTTCGCATCTATCGTGTTGTGTGTGTGTAAAGGTGGCCGACAGAAAGCCTACGACCATAAATAATTAGAGGACAGTTGGCGATTTGAATTTTCGCGTGAGACCGGCTACTGAGAAGGTTGACCCTCGAAAAACCATTAATTTATCGTAAACTCGAACGTCCAAGAGACATCGGTGCGAGGGGCCCAGCCCGGCGCGCTCGGCCCGTTCTCGGGCAAGGCCCTCTCGCAATCTTGACCCCGGATAATCGTGGGACAGGTGATCCCGAACCGGCTGAGTGACCAGTCCGTTCGACCAACTTGCGAAACGAAGCCTCGATCTTCCCCTATGCAAATGCTCCGTTCCCTTTTCGGAGGGATTTTTCCCATCGGGGGGAATCGTTTGATATATTGCTTGATACACGAGAGAGAGAGAGAGAGAGAGAGAGAGAGAGAGAGAGAGAGAGAGAGCTGACGATTCCGAGCATCAGTTTCCCAGCGATTCGTGAAACGTTCCTATTCTTTGAGTCTCTTCACTTTTTTCACTTTGGAGTGTGGAAGAATTGCCCAAGGGATGAAATGTTTAGGAAAAAGGGTACACTAGGTCGTTTACGTTGCCAAGTTTGATCTGAAGGCGTAATACGCATGGAAGAGAAGCTTCTCGTGGAGAGAAGAGACGCGTGTTACTCGTCTTCGTTTGCTCCCTCGGTCGACCACCCTTCGCGGGGGGGTAGTTACTTTGGTCGGCGATAAAGCGAAGAGGCAATAAAGGAGGAAGCGTTATTAGGGCTACGTTGTTCGGTGGAAGAAGCCCGGTCGACCCGAGTCGACGACCACCGCGACAAGGGGTTGAACCGTTGAACCTCTGGAGACAAATCTTCTACCGGGACGATTCCATTCTTTCTCCGGTTTCCACTCCTTTCCATTCCTCTTTCCTATCACCCTCGGCTCACCCCCCATCCTACTCCCTTTCCCTTTCTCGCCCCCCTGTGCGTTCCTCGGTGGACGTGGCGGCGACGGTTCATAAATAAATTAATTAAGCGGCAGTCGAGTAACAGATAATGTTAAAATAATACGCCGACGGGACAATGAAGATCGCCTTCGGGTGCTCTTTGGGCGGGGATCGGAGTCCGTATATACCTTGTAGCGGTTCTTAAACTCGCTCCTGCCCGGAGTTAATTTCGCGGCATTAACAGTCGAAAGAGTGCGAACAAAAGGGCTCCGAGGGTAGAGAAGACAGATAAGGGAAGGAAGGAGGCAACGCAGGAAATATGAACACACTCATAATGTAGCCAGCCTCCGTCACTACTACCACCTCCACCGCGACCGCCGCCGCGACCGTAACCACCGCACCGCTCCGAGCGAACAGTGATTCTCCCCTTTGTCGCCAACTTGCGTTCTATTCCTGCTCTCCCTCCCGTCCCCTTTCCCGTTCCCGTTCCCGTTCCCGTTCTCCCTCTGCTCCCCGTTCTTGCTCCTGTTTCCGTTTCCGTTTCCGTTCCCGTATTTTTAATCCAGTTTTTAACCGACGATAATCTACTGGTGAGGTCCCCAACGATTCTCTGAAAGTGTCACAGCCATCGGCGATATTAGCTGCGGAATACATAGCTATCTAACTTGGGACAGAATGCATGGGTAACCTACCATATAGATACCTTAGGTAACAGCATTTAGCAATCGAACCATTCTCCCTGTTTTCAGGTTACCCAGCCAACGGAATATCCTCGATATTTCCATCGCTTCCCGTTATCCAAGTGGTGGGTAAAAATCGCGTCGCTGCTCTCGATACGGGGGGGGACAATTCAGCACCGCGACCGGTTCGATACTAACTTGAAGCCAGTCAAAGACGTAGAACAATTTCCAGAGAGATATTTCCGGATCGTTGACCGGCATCGTTATATTTCCCTTTATGGCCAACTATAATTCAGAGCGATTCCAAACTTTGGTATTTATCGCTGCCAGAACGTCGCTATCGTCCCCGATAGCTGTTCTTGTATCGAATCTTCCTTGACGTCCCGCTTTCGCCAACGAACTCCCGTCGATCCTTGCAAATGACCACCCCCCCCTTCAGTCACGATCGATATATTTTATGGCGAAAGACGTAATCGACGGCTACAGTTTGCCGTTGACGTTGGTTAGGTCGAGGAGAGCGCCGCAGGAGTACATAAGTACATTCGGTGTCTAGGAGGAGATCGGGCGCGAGAGTGGCGGCGGCGGCGGCGGCGCGGCGAACGCAACGATTTCGATAAATCATCTCGAGAGCGGTGTTAACGTTGGCTGGCACTTTAAAAGCATCGCGCGTGTCAGGTTGAAGCGCAAAGAAGGCCCCTGCGCGTCGCGGGCGTTTTAAGGGCGCGCTGGAGAAGTGGGGGCGCTGTCGTAGGGGACGAGCAGGCGGCGGTGGTTCACCGGCGGGGGGCAACAGAAGGAACAACGGGAACGGGAACGGGAGGCCGGTGGTTTTAGCGGTGGAGAGAACCAGTGGCCAGGAGGGGGAGAAGCGAAGCGAGGGGGCTCGCTACGTTTTCGACGTACAAAAAGTAATTATGGGATGGTTTCCGGTAATCATATCTAGAGCGCATTGAACGAGCGCATTGTTCAGCCACCCCTTCACCGATATGCACTTGTACGCGGCGCCACCCCCTGCCGCCCCCCTCTCAATCTCCCTCTAACCCCGTCCACCCGTTCCTCGCTACTAGATTTCCGACACGACCATTAGGCGCTCCAGCTTTCTCCCTCGATCTCTCTCAATTCTCAATCTCTCTGGTGCGAGTTGATGCTCGCGCTCTACCGGCCATCGACAACCGAGTGCAGTTGCTTCTTACCTACTTCCTGCGGTCAGCGTCTCCGATGACCTGATCTCCTCCCTCCACTATCGCTCCGGCTTGTAAGTTTCGCGCGAACGCGACACGTGGCGGGCGACGCTGTATCTGCAATGTCCAATCTGTCGGGGAGCAACTGGCTGGAATTCTGTTAGGAGGGCATTACCGGTTAAAAGTAAAGGGAACAGACCAAAGAATAATGGGAAGGGTAGAAAAAGTATAAAATTACCTATAAGCATTAATACTAAACGTATTACGCGAAAGAAGTTTCGTAAACGTCTACATTAGGACTGATGACGGTAATAGAAGGTGGTTGGACGGTGCGTAATTTTCTTGAGCATCAAAGAGATAGGTGCATCCTTGTGAAACAAACCTGAGCTTGAAAGTAAGAGTACATAGGTACTCTGAGTAATAGCAGGTACTTAGGTACCAATCGCAACGCATAGAGGAAGTGCCGTACCTATATTTGGAATACCAGTTTGTTTAAGACGAGTAAAAAATTACGGCAGAGGATGGGAAGAAATAAAACTGCATAATATCATAGGGAAACTAATAAGCTATTCTATTTCAAACTCTCAGTAATAATCAAAAACAAAAAGTAACTGAAACTTTGGTCTAAATCAGGGGTGCACAGGGAGCTGTTTTTGGCGCCTAGCTGCGAGCAACCCACCTGTCCCGTTGCTAAGGTTAGAATCGGTGAGGAGAACTGCAGTAGTGTACGTGCATTTGGTATGACTTGAACCCAGCCGTATATACTTACGCTACGACGCACGTACACTACTGCAGTTCTCCTCACCGATTCTAACCTTAGAAACGGGACAGGCGGGTTGCTCGCAGCTAGGCGCTAAAACGGCTCCCTGTGCACCTCTGGTCTAAATGAAAAATGACCGCAAATATCGATTTCGTTAAGGTACAGGTAATTTAGAATACCGGTATCCCAGTTTACCTTTACATTATAAACTTACAAAAAAACATGTAGATGATAAAATTATTTTCTTTTATGATCTAATCAGGCTGAAAAATCACAATATAGGACAGTGCTGGCCCAAACCGACGCAGAGGTAGCCGTTACGAGCGAAACAAAAGCATCGCTGAGCTTTGGAATATTCGAAATTACGTTCACCTTCGGTATTCCGAATTAGCAACGTGGCATTGAAACCTAAGATTTCATGTCACACTTTGCATTCTTGAAATTATCGCAAAACCGAAAGGGAACCATAGAAGGAACATGCGAATGAGTAGTAGGGTGGAGTGAAAAAAACTATTTTTCGATGATCAAATTCTAATAGTGCGGAAAAGTTGTCTACTTGGCCCAATAAAACGTGTAAAAAATTTCAGCTCGATCGGATAATTTCTTCTGTGAGCACCAAAGGCCTTAACTTTCAAAATTTTAGTACAAAACTTAAAATTTAAAAAACAAAAAAAAATACAAAATACATAAAAAAAACAATAAAAATATTTACAAAAACAAAAAAAAATATAAAATACAAAAAACAAGGAGCCCGAGGTACAGCTATCTCCGCGTGGTGGGTTCTGGGCCACTTGTTCCGTTAGGAAGGTGAGCGAAGAACTGCATTTTTGATAGTTTACAGTACCGACAGGCCATTCCTATCGTTCCGAAACCAGCCACGGGTGTTTCTGTGCTTCATTTACGCAACAAATATAGTCCTGGGTAAAAAAAAAAGGTAGAATCCACCAGCTGAAGAAAGTTGCACTTTCCTAAGTTTTGTACTAAAATTTTGAAAGTTAAGGCCATTGGTGCACACAGAAGAAATTATCCGATCGAGCGGAAATTTTTTACACGTTTTATTGGACCAAGTAGACAACTTTTCCGCACTATTAGAATTTGATCATCGAAAAAAGTTTTTTTTCACTCCACCCTAATGAGTAGATAAAGTGTTTAACTCTAAAGTTTCGACACATGTTAACCATGATTGGAACCATTGAATACTTGCTGAAAAAGCTTTGCAGTTGTATTCGAAATATGCTGCATTTCCTCTGCCTATTTAACACGCGTCGTAGCTTACCGACTGCTGAAAGAGAGCTGGGAACGGTTGGAGGGGAGATGGTAGAAGGATGAAAAGCAGAGGATAAAAGTGGAAAAAGCGGTAGAACACGGAAGCGCAAAAGAGCAAAGGTACAAAAGCGAAGAGGTGCAAAGGTGCAGGGCTGCGACCCGACTGACCCTCCGTCCTCGGCCCGGTCGCCTTCGAGGCTGTCGGCCTACCCTACTCCACGGCCACCCTTACCCTCACCCTTAGCCTCGGGGGTGGATGAAACCGGGCCGGCCCATTTTTCGCGCCCCACTTGACTCCTCGTCCCCATTGGTTGCCGCCCTCATCGCCCTCTCGCCCTCGCGCCCTCGCACTCGGTGACCTCTCATCCTTCCACCTAGGATGCCCGTTCGTAAAAGTATCCAAGGAAACCGAAGAAAATCCGTGGAAGCGGAGCAACCACTCGCTTATCGTTTTATATCGCATAGCGCCGTTTCCGGCGACTACGTTCCACGTTCTACCGTTTGCCTTTCGACCACCACGAATATCACGCTTTCTCGAGTCGTTGCAATTTCGGTCTTAACGATCTGCGGACAGCTATCTCCTGTTCATAGACACCGAAATTCCACGGATACAGTCTCAACCGAAAAATAATCGTGATTTAACTCCGTTTCCGCTGTCTAAAAGTACCTGTAGAATGAAAGGTAACCGTGTCCTCCAAGCGTAGATACAAATTACGTCACTCAAACAGGGTTACTTGATGCATTTCTTACAGAACGTAAACAGTTTAAGGTGAATCGTTTGACCTCGGAGAAGAACGCGACTCGCTATTTGGTAAGAAACGATGGTGTTGCTGCGTTCCTCGTAGGTAGTCACCTACGTAGTTGGAGACGGCCCGTCAAGCGATTCGCGTGGTTTCATATGCGTTTCGAGCGTGATCATTATCAATCATCAATGCTGAAGCACGTGCTCATTAAACCGGGAGAAAGACTCGAGTTATTCAGCTGCTATGCGAAACTGGTTCGATTTCTCGAGGGGTAAATAAAAAAATCGGTACACTGTAACCCTAAACGAAGGAAGATCGCGAAACAAGAGCCGGAGGATCGCGCGCTTGACCGTAGCTGTAACAGGGGGGGAGCGATAGAAGAAGAAAGAAGAAGAGAGCGAGGCAGAGTGAGGAAAAAAGGATAGCCTAACCAAGCGCGGAAGGGCAGCAGCGAGAGAGAGAGAGAGAGAGAGAGAGAGAGAGAGGGAGAGAGGGAGACAGAAAGCTAGGCTGTTGAACGTCGGCGGTTGCAAAGTGGCCACGGAAGGACGCTCGGCTTGGCGGTACGACGACGGAGAGGGATCGGAGGGCGCGAGGGTAGGGCAGGTCCGCAGCCAATGAGAGAGGCATCGGGGCGCGCCCGGGACTCGACCCCACCTTCGGTAGTCATGGCAACTGGCGAAACCCGCGAGAACCCCACGAGAGAGTTTGGCCTGGTGGGGAGCAGGTCGGTGTCAGGGGTCGTCTTAGTCGGCAGTCGGTCTCTGGTCGGCCCCAAGTATAGTCGTATCGAGGCGGTAGTCGAGTATCACCTCTCTTCTCCTCCTCCTGCTTGTGCCGGCACGAGCGTGCTCGAGAAGCATAGAAGCACGCGCAGCTTATCGACTGGGCCGCGCGCGCGCGCGCGCTCCTTCCTTCTCTCTCTCTCTCTCTCTCTCTCTTTCTCTCTCTGTCTTTGCTCCCGCTTCTATCTCTCTCTCTCTCTCTCTCTCCCCCCTACCCGCCTTTTCACCTCACTTTACCCCCACACTCGTAGTGTCTTCCGCGACCTTTTCGCCTGCCTCCGTGACACCCCCCCGTCACTCTCGCTCACTCTCTCTCTCTCTCTCTCTCTCTCTCTCGTTCCCCACTCCGTGGCACCCCCTGCCCTTCTCTTTCCCGCCTCACCCCTCGGTTCGCCCTCGAGTGTACGAGCGCTCACACCCTCTCCGCCCTGTGTCTCGGTGGCTCGCGCCACCGCGCATCCACCCAGCGTCGATATACCACGATACCGTGGATACACCGCCGCGGGGATACGTGACTGATCTACCGCGTGCGCGCGATCGTGATCTCGATCTCGATTTCGATTTCGATCTCGGTGCTGGATCTTTCGTCGAGTTGTTTGGTCGAGTGTTGAGTGGTGTCGAAGCAGCGATCCTTTGTTCCTCCGTATCCTTCGTTTCTTCGGTACTACGGTTCGTCGCCTCTACGGTTCTTCGCGGGATATCGGTCTCGTGAGAGTGAAGTGCAGCAAGATCCAAGCACCAACGTGTTTGCGCGAGTTCGGTTGGGTTGATCGTGCGGCAGCCGCGGCCGAGTGACCAACGTGGGGACGTTGCTTCGAGGCGACCGAAACGGGCTAAACGATCAGACCGTAGATAGGTCCAAGTACGCGCGAACATACATCGTGTTCCCCGTACGGGCCGAGGTAAACATCAGTCGACGCTCGGTTATCGTCCGCGAGTTTTGCGAATCGAACGGTACGGCGGGTCCCGCCACGCCAGGCTGCGCCGACATTCTTTGTCCTGAGAATAAGCTAGGCCCGTGGCGAGTACCTGCGTATCACGGCGGTGGTCTGTCGCGGCCGGTGAACGATGATGCTGTTCGGGACGCGGATCTCGAGGTTGCGCCAACTCTATCCAGTGCGCGAGTGAGTGAGGAAAAGTGCCGCGGGAGTTCGGTTGGACGGTGAGCGAGTTGGTGCGCCCGCGGACCCGTGAGCAACACGGAAAGGAACGATCGCTGGTGTGTGACCGTATCGAGTACGGCCGGACGAACGAAACGGGAAGAAAGTGTGGGAGGAAGTCGCGGCGGTGAGAGGGTGTGACGGGGGGTGGGACGGTGAGGCTGAAGAAGAAAGAGAAAGAAGAAGAAGAGGTGATCGCGGAAGAGCGGAAGCAAGGACGGGGCGGCAGCTGTATTTCGGGGTGGTTGGTGGTGCCGGTGGTCCCGGTCGAGAAGAGGAAGCCGGCAGGGTGGTTCGAGGCGGGACAGGAGGCGCTGACGCCCTGGCGACTGCCGGGGTGGTTTACCCGGCCGCGACAGCGACGTTGTTCCCTGGCCGGGTGTCGACTGGACACCACCACCCCGAGTTCACCACCACGTTGGAGGTGGGGTTCCCGGCGCGCGGCACCACCGCCTCCATGGCGTTGGTAGCCGCGCCGCCCTCGTGGCCCTCGCGGGACCCCGGGGCCAGCTTGGCCGCCACCGGCGCCGCGGCAGCGGCCGCAGCGGGAGCCGCAGCCGCAGCCGCCTCCGCCGCCGGACCGGGCCCCATACAGATCGCCCCGCCGCCACCGATGCCCCCGACCCACCTGACACCCTCCGCCACGCCGGAGGACATCACCTGTCTGGTGCCGGCCGGAGCAGTTCTCACGCCCAGGGACCCCTTGCCGCCCAGCACTACACCCGGAAGTCAGGCCAACAGCTCGCAATCCGGTAGCTCGCAGACCGACAAATCCCCCAACATCGAGTGCGTCGTCTGCGGGGATAAGAGCAGCGGCAAGCACTACGGACAGTTTACCTGCGAGGGTAAGTTTTTTCTCCCCGTCCTACCTACCTAGCCACTTTCTCCTAAACTTTCCTCGACTTTCCGGCTGCGCGACTTTGCCGCGATCTAAGTAGTCCCGCCGCGGAGAACGGGACGGGTGGCCCCTCGAGCTCCATATTACCGGTTCGCGGCTAGGTTAATTTGTTTGCGTCGCGGACGGAGCGTGCGGCCCAGCCGGGCAGGGGGGCGACCGCGTGAAACAATGCGGGAGAACGATGAGGAGAGGAGCGGCCAGGGTCCCGCGGACGCTGCGAACAAAAAAAAAAAAAACAAAGGTTCGCCATTAATAACACGGTGGGGTGTTCCTCGGGACGATTACGGGTCTGTTACGTGCCTAATAACAATGTAATGAGGCCGGGGAAATGAGTCGGGTGAAACCAGAACGGAATCTAAAGGGGTGAGCTATCGCCGAGAGAGTAGAGAGCGAGAGAGCAAAACGTCGGCGAACGGAGCAGTCTATTTCGTTCCTTGTCCGCTATTTTTTTTCAACTCTCTTCACACACGAGGTAAGTAAACAAATCGCGGTTTCCAACTTCAACGCGTTTCCTTCCTTTCGCTCGGGTCTGGAAACGGGGTGCTTCGGTGATGTCGTCGTGCCAATAGGTAATACCACCCAACATATTTGCGCGTTCTCGTTTACAAAGCGGTTGCGTCGCAAAGTCCAGCGAAGCGTCGATCGGGAAAAACACGGCTGTCCCTTTGGACGTTGCTTTATCGCTGGCTACGGAGTCGCGGCGTCGTCGTTGCCCTCGTTTCTCCTTTCTCATCAGAGACAAGTAGCAACGCATCGGAACGTCGCGCCGCGTCGTAACGAAGAAAAATGTCGTGGCCGGACCGCTGTGTCTGCCAGCGGATGGACAGGGGTTAATCGAAATCTATAGAGCTCCCTCGGAAATCACGAGTTATAGTATATCCTCCCACGGGCCCAAGTTCGATAGGCTCCTCACTCGCTCCCTATTCTCCCGAATTACGCCTTATTGATACCGGATTGCCGGCAGTAATTTATATCGCCTTTGAACGCCCTGATCAGGGGTGTGCTCGGTTCGCGTGATTTCCCTCTTCTCTGAAATAGACATGGGAAAAATCTGACATTGGTAGTCGGAGGACCCGTCGCGAACGTATCTTTCGATCTTGTCACCGATGTTTAGCCGTAGGCAGACGATTATTATTACGTTAGCGGCGGAACAAGTGCTCGACACCTGGTCCCACTGAAATAAATAAGCGGCTACACGTGACATCAAGGTGCGAGCGCACCCCTTTGTGAGCGACGAAACCTTGACGCCTCGTTGAGTTTTTAGATGACAGGTACTTCCTCCTTCCCTCCCTCTCTACCTCTCTCGTGCTCACTTTCCCCCCCTATCTCTCGACATCCGTAAGATTCGTAAAAATCGTTTAGCCGCTCACTCTGCCGTAAGCGCGTGACCGTGATTTTCTGCGGCGTTCGAAAGTGACATTTCTGAAGAAAAAAAAGCCAGCGTTAATGCGAACAATGGACATGGAATTTCTAACGAATCCGGTTATTGAGCCAAGGTTTCGCATACACTTTCTTTCGTTTTGTTCGGCTCCACTGACAAGTATCGGGAGGGGTGGCCATTGCGATCTCTTCTGGTGCATGTAACAACCCCGGATGGGTCGCCTTCGTCGTCCGACTACCGAACTCTCATTAAAATTCATGAATACCTGTCTCTCCTCCTCCCTTTCGCCACGTTTGCTGCCTCCTTCTCGAAAGCTGTACCTAATAGTATAGGTACTGTGTATAGGAACGTGCATAGGTACGAGCAGGCACGGTCGCGTCGACTTCTGTACCTATACTGCAGGCTGCAGGTATAGGATGGGTGCGTGCAACCTATACACATCACGGGTAGTCGGAAGACTACCTGAGTACCTAAGTCTTTGCGTGAGCAGTTGCGTGAAATATTTGCGGGCCAATTCTCCAATGACGGTTGTCAAGCGGAAAATATTGTTTGATCGGTGGCGAAGTCACTCGCCGGACGATGGTAATCGAATTCTATGCATATCTGGGTATTATCGTGGGTAATTAAATCTACTATTTATGTAGTTATTCGGCTAGAAAGTTGCGGGCTGTAGGCACCGCATGAGCGTAAAACGGATGCGCGAAGAACGACAGAATTGCTTGCAGCGGAATGGAAACGAGCGAACGTCGGGTGGGGTTGGGTGGGAGGCGATGGGATTTAATGGAGCTGCCACCATATCATTGGTTACGCGCGATCCCGTTCTCGGAAGTGTAGCTCCCGACGCTGTCGTCGATCGCAAATTCGAGGTTGATTCGCATAGCGGTCGGCTATCAGGACCCCGCCATCATTTGTCACGGTGGTACATATTGCGCGATCACGACTCCACGCGGCGGGAGAAGTGGTTGAGTCCGTTCTTATAGTTGGCGAAGAAGGAGCGATGACGTTAGCGTTTAAATCGCCGCTAAAAATAATACGCGGCGGACAAGCAGTGGGCATCTGGTCCCTCTCCCTCTCCCTCGGCGCTCGTTAATTTCCAACAATTTGTGCCGGCTCAGGCTGCACGAAGATTCGACGCGTGGAAACGTGCGATTCCAGCGGGTTAAGAGTCCGTCTCTTAATTGAACGCTCGAGTTACAGCGGCGAGTTCTCTCCCTGGTGTTCCAATTACAGCCGCGCTAACGATATTTACCATTGTTAAGTCGTGCTACTCTGTCGCTTTGGCGCCGTTAGCGGTACCGCGGCAACGCGATAACGCCCTTTACCCGGCGATGGCGATAATTTCTATTCGCGGTAATCTTAATTACTCCCTGCTTCCCTGATTTTCCCATGGTGGCGATTTTGGCAAGCGTCGACGGTCGACGGTCAACCGCACCGGCACGCCTACACGCTTCGCACCGTCTACGCTCTTACGTTTATCCATTCTTTCTCTCTCCTTGCGCCTTCTGCAATTCCCTGCCCACGTAATCTCCGTTCCCCGATTTCCAGTAAGATATGGACATGCCGTGAGATTTAAAGCTGCGATGCGATCTAACATAAGCGTTGCTCGTCAACAGTTCGTCGACTCGGCTGATTGAATTGTCGCGCGCCTCAGTTATCCTGCCGAGGAGATGAAATTGGGACCGCGTTGTCGTCGGGCTCGTCGCCGACCACGCGTTGAATCGAAGTTCCGCGATGCTCGACCCGCGAGCCGCGACTCGTGGCGCGTGTCAAGAACTCGCGACGCAACGGTTTCGTCGACGAACAGAGCAGTGGCCTTGCCGCCAGGCATCGTAAAGTCATTACCTGGTGCGCGGTAATAATCCAACTACCGCTTTAATTATAGTCCCTTCCCGTCATCCTCAACAAAGAGCAACCAGCAAAACCTATCGGTGGGGGGATGGTCGCGTGTTTGATTCTTACGATCGCGTCGCATCCAATGGAGTATTCCGCGACGCCGACGTGTCACGTCTGACAATCACAAGCTTCGTTACACGCATAACCGGGCGTTTTCTGTTCGACGACGAATCGTGGCGATCAAAACGCCGACGACGGCGACGATGGCATCCACCGCGTCAACGCAGGGCTGGCACGATCGACGACACGCTTTATTGAGAATCATAGAAACATGGATGCGCCTATACGCCGCAGCACATACGCCTTCCACATTGGACGTTCATTGGCGTAATCGCGGTGATTGTCGGCGATCGCTTTATTACGACGAATTGATTTTGATGTCAAGCGATGTCAAGCGGTCGCGAATTATCGCCAATTTGCCAGGACTGTCTTTCGATGCGCTCGATCGACGCAACCGCGACGACGTAGTGGGTAAATCGGCAAGTTTACTATCGGCGATACGTTGTCGCAGGAATTGCACGAGCGACAAAGACGATTGGCTCGCGTAGGTGGCCGTGGACAGAAAAGGGCGGAAAATGGCATCGTCTCCTTTAATTCATCGATATTCGACAGCGGCAGCGTTTACGTTGCTGTTATTGCGTTGGAATTTCCACGAATCGCAGCAGAGCGGGAGGAGGGAAGGCGGGAAGCTTGTGTCGTCGATGGAAATCGATTCTTCTACGACCAAGGAGCGAAGAATTGGTTGGCTGGTGATTCCGAGCGCACACCGAGCCAGTGTCCCCGGACCCCGGGCTAGCGTGTGTCTAGCGGACTTACCCGAGATTAGGTTCGAGAAACGAACATTAATCTGCCGATTACAGCGGCTCGGGAACCTCCCATTCGCGGTACCGCGTCTGGAACAAGCTTCTTCGTCTTTGATTATTGCGCAATAGTCGTTCGCGATTCGACCTCCACTATCTGAACGATCACCGCACCCTACTCTGCTCTTTCTTCCGCGTCCACTCGGCCGAACCTCGTCGCCCGGTCTGCAAAACTTTTCTTCGAAATCCTCGCTTAGGTATTCCTATTCCTCGAAGGAACGACAGTTGGTAGGTACTTGTGTATACTTCGCAGGAACATGTCGCTCTAGCAACCTCCCCGAATAATTATGGTATTGTTTTGCACGCTGTACCCTCGACAACCTACTATTATTACATCTCCGACTGTAGTTAACCCCCTTGCTTCTGGGGGTGCCGCAGCTTGACGCATCTGCGCGTTCATCACCCGAATCATCGAGCGGTGTTCTCGTACTATCTCCAGCATTTCCGAACTTCAAGGTCAGTTGCAACCTGCTTGCGTCTTATCGCAACCATTCCAGCGGTGAAATGAAGTTGCGTCTCAAAGTGCGTAAGACGTGTAGAGTAATGTGGGGCAAGAGTGCGCACTTAAAGTTTAGACTTCTCTAAAATCCTTGGTATTACACTGATAGCACATATCGTTTTGTGAGAAATAACTACTATCCCTTATTATTCGATAGGCAGTGACTTCGTGTAAATTTACCTGTCACAGCTTATATAAAATAAATATTTCCAAAAAGTGTCAAATGCGAACTTTTACCCGCTATGTGGGGTAAAAGAACGCTTCGGTTATTCCCAATTCTGCAGCGATTTTTCTTTTTGAAAGTCCTGCTTCTATGTTTATCTCGAGCGATCTGAAGCATCTCACTAATTGGTTTTCGGCCGGTTGCCCCCTTATAAGTTCTAACAATAAATGAATAAGACAATAAAATAAAGTCATATTTTTTAATCAAAAACTTAATAAAAAACGTATTTTGGACAAATATTGCGGATTAAAAATTAATAATAAAAAAATCAAAAGCTGATATCAGCGTGGCTCAACTATCATAAACTCAAAATTTATTTCCATGTTGTAATTGATAATTAATTTCAATTTTATTTTTTATAGTCGGTTTAATCAGTGTTCGTTACTAATTTAGCAAACTCTAGAAATAAAATAAGTTTAATGAACATATGTATAACACCCGCCAAATTATTTTGGGACAAAAGTTCGCATTCGAACTCTTGCCCCACTGCATTTGCCCCAATCCTGTTAGGGTGACTGTACCTAATATCGCCAGGCAAAAGTTAAATCGCTGTCAATTGAATAATAATTGATATTTTTGCATGCAGCTCGTATCAAAGTAAAGAGAAATTATTCATCTTTCATGTAGCATAAGTTAGAATCGTTGAAACCTACAAATTTTTAATTAGGACTCAACAAACGTAAGACATGTAAAAATCGAGTCCTGAAAAAAGTGTACCTAATATCGCCAACTTAAGAAATATGGATTAATTCATATATATATATGTTTTTAAAGTCATTTTCACATGTGCTTTTATTATTTCTTGCTCTGTAAATGTATTTTTATGCATCTTTGATTTCATTTTTATTAGAAAAATATAGATCTTTAAAATATTTTATTTTTACGTTCCGATGTACATATTGGACAAATAAAGTTTATTACGGTTGCTCGGCACCTTTCGTAACCCACCTATAACAAACATTACATCGAAACCATTGTTCTCCGGTAGGCGGTATTGGGAACACCCATACTGCTAAAAGAAAAACATTATTTTCACTACGGAAAATATGTTAATCGATTTAATTCCTGAAGTAGATCATTAATTAGGTATTTCTAGTAGATATTCTTGCCTTCACGAAATTATTAGACTTACCTTCTCCGAATGTGATGTAAAATTGTGGCAGTTCAATAAATTTTTACACTATTAAGATTCACTAAAATACTTCTCTTTCTGTAATTGCTGATCACATGATGCTGCAATTACAGTATGTCTGCCTACATATGTTTAAGTACTAATTCAGTGCATAACCGATCAATTTTAGAGCTTACTTTGCGAGATATAGCAGGTGGCGATATTAGGAACAGTGGCGATATTAGGTACAGTCACCCTATCTGTGAGGAGAATTGAAAACTTCTATTATAAAACAGCTCTTTCAGACGGCATATTAATTAAAATATTTACTGATCAATTTATAGGAATAATATTGATTCCCAAACATGAGAATATTACATCAGAACTAACGAATTCAGTACTTACCGCATTGTAAGATAACAAACCGAAACACAGCCACGAAATTCGACATTAGTGACTCTACCTTGATTGACAATTGACTGCCAATCACCATTGGCAACTGCCACAACTCAAACCATGAAATTCGCATGGTGCGAACTCTTACCCGCTGCGAACTTTTACCCACCTTTACTCTACCTATTTCGCCTAGGATAGACGTTGCGTGTTGCTTTCTCGCAAATCATCAGCGTTTTTACTTTTTTTAACGCGACGGAATGGTTTAGTAGGGTATCGTCAGAATTTGAAAGGAAGAATTTCGATGAAGAAGAGTAAATTGATTCCTCCGTGACACGAGCTCGCGCGCGCTCGTATACTGCCGAGTACCTACTACATACATATGTATGTTTTCCACGCGTCACGATGATAACGTTAATTCCTTGGTTAGACTTCGAGCTCGCTTCGATCGAGTCACTTCCTTTACGCAACCAAGTGATTTTAACGAACCTTCAACTTTCCGAATCTTTCGACACGTTCCAAGGGGAAAGATACCTAAGTTCCTCCTACAACGGAACGCGATCATTCTTCTATTTAGTATCTAATCTCAGTTCTTCGCAGAGAACTATTTTTTTTCATTTCTTAATCCTCTTTTTCCGTTGCTACACAATAATTTATAGCAACTATTCGTTACTCCACCGTCTGTTGAAAACCCTGTCGGCCAGTCTCGCACATGGATGAATTTTCGGAAAATCGGAAGTTTACGAAATCTCTTCGTCCTCGATCGGGAATCGAACAAATGAATGAAGGAAGGAAGGAAGGAAGGAGGGTAGGTTCGTGTTCGCTGCCTCGGCACGAACGTCACTTAAAAAGGCCCGCTGTGTCGATTATAGTAATTGCTCGTGGTATGCGAGTAAACCAACGTTTAAAACACGGCTGGTATTTGTCGCGAATTACACGGGACGTCGAAAAGTCACTTACGTCCTCGGAGGCATAGCGATCGCGAGAAACACGAAACGATTTGCTTTTTTTCCACGTTTATTCTGCGAATCGGGGAAACTTATTTACCGAGGTAGCATTCGTCGGAAAATTGAATCGGCGCGGCGCGATGTGAAAGATGGCTGATAGGTAAAGAAACTATTCGCGTTTGCTATTCGGTTCGCTTTTGTTGCGAGAGGTTGTTTGCGCGTCAGAATCTTTGCCGACTGTCACCGCTGCCACAATTCTGTGCGCTGTCATTGACGGTTGGTGACCATTTGAAGGATTATTTTCACAGGGTTGCGACCGGGTGTTTCCGGGAGGTTCGTAATCCTCGCGATCGAACGGAACCGCGTACTAAGAGAAGGTGGAGGAATCTACTTAATTGTAAGTAGCGTGTGGCGCGAGAAGGAAGAAAGTTTTGCGAGCGAAAGCCCTTCGCATTTGTTGGATGAAAGAAGGAAGGGAAATTTAATTCTGGTCTCGCGGTCTGAGGTAGGTACCTCAGTCGCAAGCAAGTAAGCAAAGCAAGGGGCTTCCTGTTCGGGGTCTCTGGCTCTCCCTTCGAGTCTTACGGTTACTTACAGACTTACCGACTTATGCCTGGCATACTCCACCGCGTGCAGCAAGAAGCCAGACATTCTGCAGCCCGCTCGCGGGCTAATCGGTCTAATGAGATCATATTATATTATTCCGACTCTGCTAATCTTTATTAATCTCATTTCCCTTGGAGCCGCGTGCGTCGCGATTCTCCTTCACAACAACTCCTTTTCCCAAAACAAGCGAGAACGCTCTCGCTCGGGGAGGTAGAGATCCTCCGGGGTCTCTGTCAAGTCGGGGAAATTGAAAATTACCCTCCATCTGTGTAGTCAATTTGTTAGGGCATGTTTGAAGCATAAGCATCTAATTGTCAGTTGGATGTTTTAGTTCGACAATTAGCGCGATGACGGGAAGTGCTTGCGTTCCCGTGTGATTAGAAGTGTGGAGTCGGAGGTGAAAGAGGATTGTGGCGCGCGTCGCGCGTCGCGTCGCTTCCTTCCAGGGCCGAGCCGTCGGCTAACGGCAACAGGATCTGGAAAAGAGAAGCGTGTTACTTACGCTTAGACTGCACGCAGCTGTTAGCTACCTGTGCGTTTAGGTACGCAGCGCGTCGCGGCGCGGCTCGGCGCGGCGGAGACGGCGGTGATGGTGTGCATCTTGGACGCGAGTAGGTACATCGCCGGCACATGCATCGATCATAGAATTACGAACCGCGACGCATCCCGAACGCATCCTCTGTGACCAATTATCTCGCTAACGAAGCTCGCGCTAGCGAAACCGCGCTATCTACTACTCGCCGCTCTGCCCGAACAACACGCCGCCGGATGGCTAATTAATTATAACAATGTCGTTAATTTTACGCGGCCGACTCGAAACGTTACTGACCGAATCGTCATGCCGCTCTTTTTCTAGCTACCTACCTAATGCCCATGCCTATCCACTTCCTCTCTGCTGCTTATCCTGCTTCCCTTCTTCCTTCCGCCCTCCCTCATTCACCATCACCATCGCAATCACCATCACCATCTTCGTCTTCCTCTCGCCCTTGATTCTATCGAACAACAACCTTGAGCGTTGCCGCTTCGGGATGCAAATAAGCCGCTCGTGGCCGATCGGCCCTCCACCGAACGCGGCACTTGATTTCCCTTCCATTTCCTGGATAGAGGTATCGCGTGCGTGCTCCTGCGATCGTCTCGCCGCTACCCAACGGGAAGCTTCCTTCAACGAAAGTGTTGCGAAAAATCGTCGATCCAGTGGAATTGCGTCGGATCGAACGATGCGTAACGATATCTTGCCACTGCATCGATCAAAGAGTTGCCGTGGAATTAGAATCGACAGGGGTGCTGGTGGATGAGCAAACGATACCCAAGTTCGTTGGAGGGATACTTTCGAAGCTTACGAAGGGATGCTGTTTTCGAGTTACCTACTACTCGGAATGGCAGGCAGGGCAATGAAAATTCAATGACGCGGGCAATTTGAGCTCTCTAGGGCCGCGCAAGCTGCAATCTGAAAGTATAAACAGTAGTTGTTTGAGCTCGCTCTCGCACTCTCTCTAGCTCTTGTCCGTTTCGCCCTTTCCCCGAGAGCATTTCTCTGTTTTCTCTCGCGCTGCCACAGTGCACGCATGTAGTGTCTCTTGGTGGTTGACTCGCGCACTATAATCGCGTAATTTGCGTGTAACGATGCAATTTGTAGTTATACCGACCCCACAATCTCTTTCGTAACATCGGCGGCGACAACGATTACGAGTACGGCAAAGATGCGAGCGAGCGCCGACACACTACGACGACGGCGACGGCGATGAAGAAGGAAGACGACAGGCATCGACGAAAACGATAAAGACGATGAAGATGACGACGACCAAGTTGAAGACTGCATAGTGCGATGGCCGCGCCAGCTCGCCGCTCGCGCGTGTCTGGCGTGATTCGCCCGAACTCGAACTCGAACTCGAACTCGGCGGAGCGGATTTTTCGAGCCAGCTTGTCCCTCACCGCCGTGCATTCGTCGCAGTGCTTTAACCTTTGCGCTCGAATCCCGCAGATTCGCGTTCTCGCGCAGCAACCCCATCCAACAAATCGAAATAGGTAGGGTAGACCGGGGGCGGTAGTAACACTTTGACTTTGGAATACGATTACGCGAAAACTATAACAGTTACAACAAAAGTTTTTTTTACGAAAATGTTACTTATTTATCTGACATTATTTGAGCCACAACAGTTTCGCTGTGTGTCAAGTAATATTCCGGTTATTAATAAAAAATGAGAAGCGGAGAAAGTGTTACAACCGTCCCTGACCCCGGGTCGGTTGTAACACTGCATGGAGTCGATAGTAGCACAAATATAACTTCACAAAATTAAAATAATTATTGATTTAAATTATAATAATAAATGAAAAAAGTAAAATCTATAATAAATTATGTGGTATCGCAATTGTGGCAGAAATAAAAGGCGTTTTGGCTGGTGCATTCTTCATCTGCTCAATCCTTACATTCAGTATATTGCACCCATTTTTCATTTGGTTTGCTTGTGCTATGCTATATGATTTCATGCAAATAAGACAATATTATTCGCCTTCTTTGTCCCTATCCGGTTCTGTTGCGGTAAAACCGACCCCGACTGCCGATGTTACAATCGCCCCCGACCATGCTTTTGAACTTAAATTATAAATTTTGACTAACGAGACGCTTAAAAGTGCCAAGTAACGATCAATATTAGTTTAAAAAAGGTCGAATTACAGATTAAAAAATCGAACAAGCACATAGGGTAAATCCGGGAGACGCGGTCGACCTAATATAAAATGGCTATTAAAACTAATATAGATATTACTTATTTTATCAGAACAAACCTAATATGTTCAGAATTTTATGCCGATTCAGAAAAACTGGTCGATATTTGCTTTATGACAATATTTACTCTAAATCGGGTTGAAAACTGAAGTCATGACATTTGACCACCTCTCCCGAGGTGCCGGGAGAAATGGTTTTCGTCGTTGGCAGAGACCACTCACATAATTATTCATGGAAAATTAACAAAGGATAAAGCAAAATTATTTATGAGTGAATACAACTACGGATTCATTGATATTTAATTTGTTTACGCTAAACAAGTAAAGAACACATCAAAGAAAAAGTGAGTTACCTACTGGCGATTAGCAAGGCAAATTGATACAAAAGTGAATAAATAAACTAAATAGACAAAAATAATAATAAAATAATAATAAAAAATAAAAAAATAATTAAAAAATCATAACTCGACCATCTCATCTTTCTGCAGCGAGACATGGTCTTCTCGTTAGCTTTGAGAGGAAGAGTTATATGGCCAAATACTTTGGCTGCATTGTCCCTCAATATATCTACTATCTTATTATTCCAAACATTAAAGGAAAATAAACTTAGAAGTATATTTTAAATACGATTCCGTACAACCGCTGTTTGACAAAAGAGGTTAAATGTAACATCAATTTACCTTTTATAGCCTATAAATCCAGAAAAACACAGAAGGGAGCGAAATAACGCTATTCATTCAACTGTTTGGCTTCTAGAGAAGTAGTTGGTCTGCACTTTAATGCATTTTTACATATAGACTCTGAAATATAGCGACACGACCAACTCTCCGGCCCGACCGCGTCTCCCGGATTTACCCTACTTGCAAAGGGTGTGTTTATATTACAATTTTAAGTCAGTAAGGATAAGTTACTTTGGGGTATCGAAAAGTTATTTTCTTCACTATCCATGCCTATTGCGTATCTGTACTTTTAGGGCATGGATGTGTATATTCCAAATGTCATTCTTCATCATATATCCAAAATTGGTGTTAATATCTATTATATGTTTTGAGATATTTAGCGTGTTACATTCGCCCCCCTGTTACTACCGCCCCCGGTCTACCCTACACCTACTTAACAGAGTTTCGCAGAGTTGATGCTGCACTATCTACCCAGTATCCAGCCCCGTTAGTTTTCCAAGCGGGGTTGAAATGCGTTGACCCACAGACGCGAACGGTAATCGCCCGGTGGTCTGGTCTTGTTTCGTCGTAAAGCGCCCGCAGCGTCTAGGCGCGAGGCCTGTCGTTGCTACCCGCGAGCTTTTTAAGTAGATACTACGCGAAATTACGAAACCGGTTGTTCGAGTCGACGCGAACGCCTCTCTAATTAAATTCCTCCTTAATATGCGCTAGTAAATCCGTGCCGCTTCGAAAACTGAACGAATTTGAAATTCTTTCTATACGCCGCGGACTTTTCTTTCTTCCGTACTTGTACCCACGATCGGTGGACACACTCGCTCTCCGCCGAGAGAAATCGGCCGCGCGGTTGAAGCGGCGAGCTGCGTGGTCGACGAGAACACCAGAATCATCGAGACCATCGAGGATGTTCTCTTTATCTGAATTCGAACGTTTCGATACAGAGGACGCTTTGTTGCCGATGATAGGCTTTGCCCCTTAATTGCTTCCAAGTAGCCCGAGTACGGTGCTGCTGCCGGCAACCCGTCCACCAAGATCGCTCGATCCCGATCGCGGCAGCAATCGAAACAAATCGAAAACCTCGGGACAGATCCTGGTGGATCGTAGCCGTAACCGGCCGGGGCCCCTCGGAATCCGAATAGGAATACTTTCTTCGACCAAGCTATCTCTCAAGGGTACGCGTATCCGCGATAACCCGACCAACGTTGAACAGAGAGAAGGTCGTCTAGGAAGGGTAACGCCAGACTGACTCGAATGATATCGATGCTCGTTACGGCGGCGCGGCGCGTGTTATTTTTCCGCGGTAGGTAGCTGTAATCTCGCGCGTAACCTTTTGCCCGCGAAGCGGAAGAAGCGCGGGCTGAATTTCCAGGCGACGAGGCTCGCTGGCAGAGTGTTGCAGCTGCAGCGAGAATTATGACGGGATCGTTCACTGAAAAGAGGAGCGGACGAGCGAACGAGCAAACGAGCGAACGAGCGAGCGGTGACAGAGATCGATGACACGGTTTAACGCGGTCCGGCCGATTCGATTTAATGAGCGGGAAACGCAAGCAATGGTCGCATGCAACGCACGCGTCACAGATAGACAGATAGATAGACAGGGTGGGCCATCGTATGTACCTAGGTACGGTAAAGAGAGGTTCCTCTCCTACGCACAGAACGCACGCGTCCTAGGAATTGAATTACATAGCTACTACGACAATACCTACTTGCTTAAGTAGCTTGTTCGCTGATAGCAGGGACGAAAGAATCGGCTGGGTAGAAAGTTAGTTGTCGTAAACGCCTCGAAAATACGAATAAGCAAAGAGAAGGAATTTAATTTGTTACTTTGCCTCTTTTTAGGATGCAAAAGCTTCTTCAAGAGAAGCGTGAGGAGAAACCTAACGTACTCGTGTCGAGGGAATAGGAACTGTCCCATCGATCAACACCATAGGAATCAGTGCCAGTTTTGTCGATTGAAAAAGTGCCTGAAGATGGGCATGCGACGGGAAGGTACGTAACGAATAATTTCGCTCGCATCGATTCGGGAATCGATCCGGCTTGTTTCCGCTGCTCGGTCGCGTTGCGTCGCGGCTATTAAAATAGAGGCTCTAAACGAGTGCGAATCGCGCGCCGCGCTTCGTAAGATCAAAGTTCACCGAGGCGGAAACGCTTCTATTTATTTGCAACGGATTTGCAACGCGTCACGCGCGAATGCTCGAGCATCCTTGGAACTCGTCGCGCGAACGCGGGACAAGTGCGCGTATTTATATCTGTACGCGTTCTCGTTTCGGTCGCGCTCGAGTTCCTCGACGTCTGTTTGCTGCTAGCTGGCCGATACCGATGCCGATACCGATACTCTCGGCTTTCGACGGTCGTTCGTTCCTTCACTCGTTCACTCGTTCACTCGCTGGGTCCACGAGCCTCGCCAATGTCGCGATCGACTTGCCGTCGAAAATCCGAAAAGGTTCCCACGCTTCTCCCCATCCATGGTTCTTGGTTTTCCTGCTCTTGAACTTGACCGCTCGCGGCGCGATATCGTCTGGCCTTGTTGGAGCACGCACGAACTGGTCACCTACGCGGATGGCCCAGGTGTGGTGCGCACTACGTATGCATGTACCTATGTATGGACTTCTTTCCGTCCGAGGTTTCGCGCCGCGCCGCGCGTCCCGTCGCTCATCGGACTTTCCCGTCAATCGTTTGCTTCCGACTGGCGAAAGTTGGCCAATTTTCCCACGTCTCGTCTTGCTCTTGACCACTCTGTTCCCGAGCCTTACCGCGATTCCGAGTACTCCCGCCGCTAGATACCATCTGACCTTGTTTGAGGCGTACGTAAGCGAAACGGTCATCGGCACGAACGGTCAGAGAGCAAGAAGAAGAAGGAGGGGGAGGGAAGGAGAGAGAGAGAGTGAGAGAGAGAGGGGGGGGAGAGAGAGAGAGAGTTAAGAAATCTCGCGGTTTCTCGCAGGATATCACGGGGTAAGGTACCTACGAGCTCGAGCAATTGCCTTTTCTGCGGCACGGCGCGGCGCGGCACGGCGGGCGTACGAACTTGCTACGAAAAGATTGTTTGTTCGCGACCGTATTATACACGTACCTACTATACCTCGGTATGTAGTCGGCATCGTTGCGTTTTTCCCACGAAAAGACGCCTCAAGTTTTCTGCCCTGTCGCGGCAACGTCCGCTCATTATCCCAGATGATGCCTCGACTTTTGATAATGATTCGAAACGTTGGCTCGCCCAGAGCACGCAACGACCTCGTACCCACTTGCTCGATCCCGGGGTCCGGAGACGAAGAGGTTAAAGCAGAGGCTGAGGTAAGGGGCACAGGGTTGGGAACGGCTGAGTAGACACGGGGCATGGTCACGGGTGGGAGAAAATTAGAAAAGAGCATAAGGAGAGCAGGAAGAGGGGAAGGTTGACTTCCGTGAAGAAAACGCAGCCGCGAGGGGCGATGGTGACGACGGTGACAATGGTGGCAATGGTGGAGCGAATAGGCAGGGCGAAGTGGACGAGAACGAAGACGAAGACGAAGACGAAGACGAAGACGAAGCCGAAGACGAAGACGAAGACGAAGACGAAGACGAAGACGAAGACGAAGACGAAGACGAAGACGAAGACGAAGACGAAGACGAAGACGAAGACGAAGACGAAGACGAAGACGAAGACGAAGACGAAGACGAAGACGAAGACGAAGACGAGGATCAGAAGGATGGAGTCGAGGGAAAGGAAGAAGGAGTAGGAAGGTTAAAGGCAAGAGGGCCGGTTGGTGGCGGGTCGACCGGCGCAGCGCGGAGGGGTAGGGTGTGAGGATCGGGCTGGTAGGGGCTAGAAGAGTGCTGGATGGCAGAGGGGAAGAGAGGAGGCGACTCGGTGGTCCGAGGTCAGCGGGGTGCATGACCTTACCTCGGGGGCCCCTTCCTTCCGTGGGGCCCTCGAGGCCCCCTAGGCCCCCGAAGCCCCCGAGGCCCGAGGCAGACAGGATGCGCTCAAGATTACCCTGCAGATACTGTCCGCGATGATTACAGAAATCTAGGAAGCCGCTCAATTTAATTAACCCTTAATTGCGACTGGCCGATGACCACGTTACGTTTTCTGGAGCTCTGCCGTTCCTTCTTCCTCGTCTCGGTAGGTTCGAAAACGACCGTGACTTGGTTGCTCGGTACGCGTACCGAACCGAGAAGCTGCCGGCGCGGCGCTCATACAGTTTCCTTCGATTACGTTCCTGCTTTGGTACGTATTCCGCGATAGAAACTGCTGCTCCGAAAACCTCTTAGGTACGATTAGACGGTGATACGTGACGCGGATCGCGTATCTGGGTGAACGAAACTGGTCTTATCTAAGTAGTCTCGGAGTGGGTCCGTTCTCTTCTCGTTGTTACCTTTTAATCGGATTTCACCGAAGCAAGTCGATGCAAAGGTGTACTACCACTTGATCAACCGTCCAGGCGATACTTTAATCGGTAATCCTGAGCGCATCGAACGTAGGGCAAGCAGCGGAGCTATCAGGAAATTCTCAGTGGAGGCCGCGGAGATAAATCTCGTGGACGACCTGGTAGGTATAGGAAGAGGTATCGGCACAGCTATAGGGTAGACGCCGCGCCGGTGTGCCAAGGTGAATTTCACTTATCTCTCGGCGGCGATGCAACGACGATGGCCATTATGGCCGCATTAACTGAAATTAGACATTGTTTCCCTTGCCGGGCTGGTACGATGCAACAATGGGAGGACGACGAAGGCGGATAGTTGGCCTGTTCGGACAGAACGTTCGGGGCAGACTACAACGACGAAAGGGAGAAAAGGAGACGAGAGAGACCGCGACGGGAGCGAGATGGTAAAAATTACGCGAGGCCAACATACGAGGAGAGAGTCTACTCTACTCCTTTACCTCTTACCTTTTCTTTTTCATCTCGTGCTCCACACTACACCGCTGCTCTACACCACTCTCTCTCTCTCTCTCTCTCTCCTCTTCTCTTCTCTTCTCCCCTTCTCCCCCGTTTCCTTCTCCCCAGTACGTTTTTCTCTGTCCCCCAATGTCTACCTTTCTCCCCAACGTACGCCAAGAAGAGATTGCCGATATTACGGCAGGGTCAGGATCGTGACTTTAATCAATTAGCGAGGTTTCTCGGACCCGGGAAATGATTAGTAATCCGGCTGGCGGTCGTTTCTTGATTCTCCGCGCACGGGGAAAGCTTCTCTGGCTCCTCGCCGCCCTGCAAACTCCCAGTGCTCGGCTTCGCCCGTGTTCCGAAGGGACGAGAACCGATAACAGCGGATAAAGCTCCGTCTCCGGGGGATTCGAACAGAGAACAGAGAACAGAGCGAACAGAGGGAACAGATAGAATCCGAGCTAGTGATCCGAGGTTTAGCAATGCGAACCCGAGCATCCACGCGACGATTCGCGAGCAAACGTTAGTCGCCCTTGGAAGGAAACTAGTTCGGTTGACCCATTCTGGCCGTAGGTAGGGGAGACCGGGGCTGGTAGGCCAGTTTTTCAGTTTTTGATTTTTAATAAATTATGTGGACGAAATATCATTAAACCGGTTAGTATATTTGATAGGGCATACATTTGGCTATCTGATTAAATTATTAAAGTTGATTAAATGTGACAACAATTAAGGCATTTTAATGTTTTTCTAACACCTTACTTGCTGGTCAACCAGCCCCGTGGTCGGGGTTGGTAGACTAACAGTATGGGGTAGGTTGACTATAGGTGCAATCAGTGAAGAAAATGTTGTTAGCAACTTATCTGAATGGTAATAAAATAGCACAATGTCACGAGAGTTGTTTCATTATAAAATATTTATTACTTTTTAATAATAAATAACAATTTCAACCATCACTGGGGTTGGTTGACCAACTTAGTCATGTAACCCCGAACGTTATTAGTCAACCAGCCCCGAACGATCATTTTGACTTCAATACTCTATATAACCTTTAATTATTTATGTAAAATCAAAAACGCAGTCTCAGTAGGTCGTTTAATAAACAAACTTTAAAATAGTCCCTTCGCATTAATTCTACTGTAACTATATAGAGCGTGGAGACATAAAATCTTTAAGAAAACATATTTACTTACATATCCAATTTTTCGATAAACACTGGTAACTGCCAAACAACGTGTAATGGTGGTGTCGGAAACAAATGAATGACATAGTAGAAGTGACTTGTTTCTACAGAAAATCGCTCCGCAGTAGAGCACACGTTAGTAAAAAGTTATTAACAATTAGTCAGCCTACCCCTGGGGCCAACCAGCCCCGGTCTCCCCTATCTTTGTTGTTGTTTTCTCGCGCTGATGAAATGCAATGTGACACACGCGAATAGAAGTAGAGGAAAACAGGTGTGACCTCGTGATTTCCAAGGAAGTTGTCGGTCCGTTACGCGCGATTACCATCGAATCGGATTCGCGTGATCCCTCGAGGCAACGGGTTCGAGTATGACGGCTCTGTAGAAAGGTGGACGACGTCGCGACGACGGGATTCCAAGACAGCGCTGATTACGAATTAATACCGGCGAGGCTTCGGCGTCGTTCCAACTACCGCGCTCTCACTCGATTCGCGAGAATCGCCCATCTCTCTCTACCGATCCGACCAATCGGCTTTAGAAAAATTTGCCCGCCACTCGTTTTCTATGGTTCCGTCTGCCGCGTACCTACCGTCATAACTCTAGAAGCGTGGGGAAAAAATCTGGTTCGCAAGGCTACCGATGGAAATGGAATCGTTAACACGCGGCCGTGTTTACTCGCATAATCTCTTTCCGAACATTAAAATACAAAGTAGGCGCATTACCATGACAAAACTGTCGTCGGGTCAAGAGTACCTGACACCATTCGTGGGGGATTGCGATCGGAACTCGGGCTGGTTATGCATATTCAGAACGGTGCAAGGTTCACCGTTGCGCGTATTACCCTTTGTTCGTTCCCCCTGCTCGACATCTATGTAAACTTTCCTTTCGGCCCGCGTCTCATACTCTCGTCCCCTACCTTTGCCTACCCGCGAAACCACGAGTTTTAGTAGCGCTAATGCTCCTTTCGAGCCGGCCAACTTAAAGCGCGAGCTTTCACGAAGTTTCTCCAAACGCCACGCAAGTGCGTGACATAGCTCGGGAGCGGGTACCGGTACAAAAAAAAATATATCCACGCCAGATTTCAATAAATGTCCCCCGACAAGACTGTTGGGATTGTTTTGGCAGTGGCTTGTGTGCTTGCATTCGGCTTGGAACGACCAAAGGCGACCTTCGAGGCTGTTGGAGCTCTCGCGCGATCAGAATGTGAAAGTTCACTCGGAAAAGGCGGTCAGCCACTACGTTAGTTGGCTTTGCGCGCACCTACCGACGCGACCAGACCATCATCCTTTTCTCTGAGTTTAGTAAAATCGGGGGCTTCCATTCTAGCCTACTTAGAATTAAGTAGTATCAATGCCGCGAAAGAGGTTGACGGGGATGCAAGTTCTGCTTAAGTTGCAAGCCACAAGACAGAAATAAGAAATAAGGATCAGGTATCCGGAGAAGAAAGGAATGATGAATGGGGGAGAGCATTAGGTAGGTACTATCGGGAAAAAAACTATGAGAAAGAAATATGAAGAGCGGTTGAATCTATACGACTCGCAGAATCACCTGTCTTGCATCTCTCGAACCAGTCCCCGATAGACGTGGGCAGATACGCGGCGGACTCGTCCTGGACCTCGGGCGCGATCCAACGGCCAGCATCGAGAACTTCCGAAGCGTTTCGATTTTACGATAGATCCAGCCTTGAAAGGGGAATACTGCTTCGTGTCCGATCGAAATCTCGCACGTACAACTCGTCGCTCGGCTCGGCTCTGCTTGCCTCGTATCGTGACAGATGACAGGAACGGCGAAACACGAGGTGCACCGGTCAGAGTTGCTTCGCTCGGATCGAAACTCGGAGGCATCATGGATTTTCGGGGGTCGCGAAGGGAGGAAAGGAAGGAGAATTGGACGTCCGCGTCCGAGTGAATCACGCTCCGAAAGTAGCGGCGAGGCGAGCGTAGGACGCGAGGAGAAGGAGGGGGCCCGGTTGAAAGACAGTAGGTCAAAAGAGCGTTCCCTCGGCCGCGAACCGGAACGAAGGAAGGACATTGCTGGGAGAAATTCCTTAGCCGGGAGGCTCCCACGCGTGGTGGACGATCCACGCGATTACGCGCGCTGTTTTCACGCGGTAATCGGGGGTTCGGACGCGAATCTCGCAACAGTCGCAACCCACGGGACACCGAACGTTCCGAGCAATTAGTTTCGTCGGAAGACGGCCAGACCTTTTCATCCAGGTCACGGTAACGATTTCGAGAAACAGACTTGGCCCCCATGGCCGCGCGGCTACGTAGCATCACGTGCTACAAACGGGAACGAAGCGCATCGGTGTCTTCGGAGTCTAGCCGCAGACAGGCTTGCTTGGAAGAAGGAAGCCGGGATGCGATCTGTACCGGTGTTCCCTAAAAGTTGAAAGGCGTTGAACAAACTGCCACGTTTCACGCGTAAGATACCTAGATGTACCGTTTGTGGCCACTGCACTGTTTTTGGCCATGTGCATAATTATCTTATTTTTAAATTGCTTGCAGATCATTATTATGTGGAGAATTTCACATCATAAATATTTTGTTTAGTACCGTTAAGGAACTAGTTCTTGATCAGGCACTAATTTTTTATCAGTTCATGAAATAAATCGTTCTTTTAAGTTTGTGTGAATAAATAATTGTTTGAAATAATTACTAACATAAAAATTGATAATTCAAAAATATATGTGTTGTCCGTGAAAGCAGTTAGTATTGTTAGTTTTCGTGAAAATAAATGTGTAAGGTGGCCCACTTGACGGAAGCCCCTGTTGAACGCCATCTCTTACTGTTCGAAGTAATAGATCACCATCGACGCCACAGTCGATTTCTTTGCTGGTTGTTGTGGTATTAAAGGTTATTTTCATACATTTTGCTTACAATAGTTTACTTTACAATGTAGAGCAAGAATTTTAGTATTATATGTATCATTTTGCTTTAAAAGTCACTGATCATTATTTAGTTCCAATTTTTTCTTGTGGAACTAATTTTTGATCACCTGAATAAAAAATAGGTTAGGACATTATAAAATTATAAAAAAATTAAATTTAGATGGTATTAAAAAGAAAGCACCAAATAAACTTATTTTTAGTATTATACCATCTAAATTTAATTTTTTTATAATTTTATAATGTCCTAACCTATTTTTTATTCAGGTGATCAAAAATTAGTTCCACAAGAAAAAATTGGAACTAAATAATGATCAGTGACTTTTAAAGCAAAAGTTTCCGATTATTAGTTCCGGGTTAGTATCCGATTATTTACATTGAATATTTCCTTACCTAATAAGAAATTAGTTCCCATGTATTTTAGATGATCAAAAACTAGTTCCTGACCTGATCAAAAATTAGTTCCCATGTATTTTACATGATCAAAAACTAGTTCCTAGTCACCTTATTATTCCATACCTTATAAATAATTAAATTATACTTATTTTCAACTTTTTAAAATTTTTCCTTATATTTTAAACATTAATTCATCTTTTGGAATAAAAAAGTCTATGGTTTAAAGTTGTATTAGGTTAAAAATAAATATTAAAGCGGGAAGCCCTCTAAACTGATCAAAAACTAGTTCCTTAACGGTATACCGCCAGAAATATAAGGTTACATTTATTGCTTACACGGGAAAATATTATATTTTTTAAGAAGTGCCACGAATGGTGCATCTACCCTGCCTAGACACTTATGTAGGGTCGACCGAAGCGTAATCGGATCACTTTGTGTTTGATGGTAAAAAAAATAATAGCAAACATTAAAAAACTAATTTTTTATTACATATTCGTGACCAGTACACCTTTGGCATGAACATTACTAATAAAAAATCAAATCAAACTTATAAACCGTTCCTTCTGCAAACAAAAAACCAAGAGGTGAGAAATATCCGATTCGCCACCAAACTTGGGTAACCCAGATAACGGATAACCCAGAAATCTCTGGAAAAACTGAAATTCTCATAACAAAATCTTTAGAATCAACTTACATAAATCTAATTTAATGACAGTGAAGTCAAGTGACACTACATAGCACACAGATCGGAAGGATATTGACGTTTTTTGCCGCGTCTATCAGCAGAATTCTCGTGGCACTACTCTTCTCGGATAATCTTCTGAAAGTGGACGAATTAATTTTTCACCACAGTAAATACAATGCCATCTTCTTAAGACCATTAATTTATTGATGTTTTTCGTGATTTCTTTACATTTAATTTTTATCACAGCTTCCTTTATTTCTTCTTTGACACCATGATCCATGATTGGTCTTTTTTATGTACGTACAAACCATCTGTATATAAACAATTATCACATTTATAATCATAAAAATACTCAAATGAAAAAAAAAAGAGTGATCCGATTCGCCCCAAATGACGTGATCCGATTAGCCCCATATATAAGGATTTCAAAGGTTGTAGATTACAGAAACATATTATGATATAATAGTCTAAAACATAGCAAATGGTAAACTTGGACACCGTGCAAACTAATAATAATAAATACATTTGAATTTTCATGCTTCGGACCAAAATTGTAACGTTCACACGCGTCCATCTCACTGAAAACGCATGTCGAAATGCTCATTTCTATCGCGATGTAAGAAATATGGACTGAACTCTTATTTTCGCATAAAGCACTTGAACTACCAGCTCGGGCGTAGAGCCCTGCGTGCATTCACGAATCGGCCTAACGAGAGCGCGGATGAAGGAAAGAAAAGGGATATTAATAACGCGGTGCCAGTGTACTACCCTTCATCCTATCGGCCCCCTTGGTATGTTCTCTTTCGCGAGACACGCCCGACTCGTCCACCCGCTTCCCCTTTCGATCTCGGTCTCGTTCTCGGTCCGTTCCATTCCGTTTCATCTTCTCGGTTCGTTCGATGCGCCTTCCTCGATCTTAATGTTGCTCGCATAACGTAAGACCGTATACATATACCGTCGAATAGCATGCGAGCAGAGGCCTCGCCGCGAGCAGACACCGTGGGAATGTTAGGCGGGCCCACTGGCCGCGCGCACGCTGCCCTTTCCTCTCTTCTCTTATTCGCATCTCTTCCCTCCTCTCTTCTCTCTTCACATTTCTACCTTACACTCTTCTCTTCGCTTCTCTTCTCCTTTGAACGCGTCACCTCGCGTAACCCCATCCGATCCTTTCTCTTTCGATACTCCGCGCCCGTCTCTCTCGTTCTCCCCTTTATCTTCGACATCGCCCTCGGACCCTTCGTGCTCTTGTTGCCATTTCACACCTTCTTCCACTCTGTATCTTCTAATTTGTACTTTTACGTTTAACGCCTACGGGTAACTGAGCAGCAGTCGTCAAATCCCGTCCGGCGCCCTCCCCGCGACAGGTTGCTTCTTTCGCATGCAATTACCTAAAGACGATCGTGACGAGACTTGCTCAATTTCTATAGAGTTTCGTGCATCGTCGTATCGTCGAGCGCGCGCGCGCTGTAGCGGTATCCGGAGCATACCTACTTAAGTAGTAAATTTTCCTGCCAATTCTGTTGACAACCCACCGTATGCCTAGAGATGCTGTGACTTTCGTCGTAGGCGGTTCTGTCAACCACGAATTCCCTCGGTCTCGTTCTCGCGCATACCTACGTTCTTAACGAGTTGAACGGCAAACTCGTAGAGTACTCGACGCGATTAGCGTAAGGGCGACAATGGAGCAACAGTTGAGTTGCGCGGGCGGGATCGCGATACAGAACTAAATCGCGCGCATCGCGGAGATTTCGAGTGGGTTCGTCGAATGGAATTAAGGACGAAGGAGGAGGACGAGGCGTGGAGTTCAGTGGAACGGCAAGCAGGTAGGTTTGTTCGCGCGGTAAGGCCGATAGCGTGGAATCAGCGACGGCAGGATAATGGCGAGCTGCCGCGTCCATTCTCGTCCGTGGCCGGGTGAGATCCTCGCTGGAAGGCCAGCGCATCGAGGGTACTCGCCGACGGCCCAAGTCGGTAACCTTCTTTCCGGCGAAATTATCATAATGGCTCGGAACAGAAGCATGGCCCGGAGCGACCTCCACTCGCTTGGAAACTGCCTGCCACGATGTATACAATTCTCTCACCATCTTTCGCGAGGCTAAGAGAGTCCACTCCGCTCCGCTCCACTCCACTCCACTCCGCTCGATTCGACCCAACTCGACCACTGGGTATATGTATGGATGTAGGTACGTGTGCTCGCGCGAACCCGCCTCGGTTGTTCTGCCATGGCAATGCCAGCCATATGCACAGTGTGCATCGCACACACCTACGTATATAGATATATGTATACCCCGCGCACGGTAATTACGTGACGTATTAATACCAGTTATTCCGCGTCGACTGGTTCTCTACCCGTCTCGATCCGCAGGTGTATTTTGAATCTCCTTCTCCTTCTTCATATGCCTCGCTCACGCTTTTCTACGGCGCGCGTTCTCCATTCCTTCCATCCTTCGTCCCTCCCTCCCTCCCTTCCTTCCTTCCTTCCTTCCTTCCTTCCTTCCTTCCTTCCTTCCTTCCTTCCTTCCTTCCTTCCTTCCTTCCTTCCTTCCTTCCTTCCTTCCTTCCTTCCTTCCTTCCTTCCTTCCTTCCTTCCTTCCTTCCTTCCTTCCTTCCTTCCTTCCTTCCTTCCTTCCTTCCTTCCTTCCTTCCTTCCTTCCTTCCTTCCTTCCTTCCTTCCTTCCTTTTCCGTCCTTCCTTCCTTCCTTCCTTCCTTCCTTCATTCCTTCCGCCCCCTCTCTCTCTCCGTATCGTTCATTCCTTGTGTTCCATTATCTCTCGTTCTCCTTCTTTTGCAAGGCTTTCGCATACTCCCACAAAACTACACACTCGTCCTTTAATAAGATGCGTTTACAAGTTGGATAGAAAGCAGCTCCACATGACTCGTTTCAAGTCCTCCGTTTCCTCGTGGCCACGTGTTTCGTGAGCAGCTCTTAGTTGACGATAGAATCGACGACCTCGGTGGATTATGACTCCTCGATGCCCACGAACGCGCAAGTTGAAAACGCGTTTCGAAGCGATTATACACGATTTACTAACGAACTGTGAACGAGAAGAATGAACGGTGGAGTGCGATACGCGCGATGCTGGCAAGCAGAGCGAGAGATCGAAATTAGAAGAGGCGGAGGGGCGCGCGCGAGCATGGAGCGTAACCTCACGGCGCGGCGCGTTGGCTCGTCGGCGTCGCGGTAACGGGACGACGATACGGAAATCTTAATAGCATCGACTCGAGCCGCGCCGCACGGCCACCTAACTGCCTAACTCTTTGCCTCGCCACCTTCGAGCCGGAACTCTTGCTCCAGGGAACGAACACCCGCTTATTAGCCAAGTAAAAATGATTTCGTGTTGCATCTCCACGCGATACGCGCCTCTTTCTCTTCTCCTCTATTCCCTCGTTTCCTCGAGCGCTCGCCTTTCCTCTCGTTAATACGTACGAGTTCCGCATTGCAAACACACGCGACTTTCCGTCACTAACCAACGACTGATCCTTCGATTGCCGCAAAGTATTTTCTAGAGAATGTTGCAACGGGCGAAGCGGTCGAGAAGGGGGGAGGATAATTAAGTAGGTTGAGTGTTAACTTATTGCTGGAGAAAGGACACGCGAGATAGGCGTCGCGAGATGCGGATACGTAATGTTTGGTTGGCTGTAACTCCCTGCCTCGCGAGTCCCAGAGTCCCGCGTCTTCTCACGAAAGCAACTCTGCAAGAGAATTCAAAGTTTCCGAAGCGTGGATGGACTCTCGTCTGGATAACGCGCGTGTACCGTTACCCTCGTCCGTATACATATACCTACTCTCCTAGTCCAGAGGAGGTGACGCCCTCGAGAGTGTCTAAGCGAGAGGACGCAGCGGCGCCGGCGGCAGGACAACTTGGATTTGGAAACGTTCCACTCGCCGCGCGGGCGGCCTCCAACGAATAGCTACATATTTTGCGTTTTCTTTCGAGAATACCAAGTGAGGCTCGCACCGCGTTGCGGAATGCCTGGCCGACAACCCAATCACCTGGTACAGCGAAGAAATTCTCACCAGTTGGATTCGCGGGTTATCCCTCCTTTTCACGGTGGAGGTGTCTTTCACCGGTGTTTTCGTGCCAGAACCATCGAACCCCTGGCAGCCATCGCATCTTTCGCAGAAAAGCAAGCGAAAACTTTTATCCCGAAGCCAAAACACGGAGTTAAACGGACAAGGGTGAAGGGGTGCGCGAAGCGCGTCGCACTTGGCGCGGACTCGCAGCGAGCACAGTTGCAGTCGGAGCTACGAGCACGCGCGCGTACCTATCGGGCGACCGCGTGAAATTTCTAAGCCGTACGTCATGGCAGCTAATGAAATTCCTTTCCGCGCGGCCCGGCGCAGCGCGGCGCGGGCGTCCCGCGCGATCGTCTTAATCAGCGCGCTGTCGCTGCGGAGGAAAAAAATTAGCATTTTAAATCACGCGCTCCGCGGGTGCTCCTGCCTGCCTCTGCATTCCCGCTCCACTCCTCCACATCCCCCTCCAGCTCTCGGCCGTCTCCTCTCGCGTTATCCTCCTCCTGCTCGCTCCTTCATTTCCGAGTCGGGTCGAGTCCACGTCTTCTCTGTAATTCGTTTACTATCAAAGAGGAACGGAAGATTGATCGTCGTTTCTCGATGTTTATAATTATTTTGAACGACGCCAGGCGCTCATTGTACATCGCGCGGAGACGGATATTCTTCTGGAATACGGACGCGTACGCGCGTGGAACGAGGAAGGCCATAGATGCTCCTCTCCTTTCCTCTATCTCCGTCTATTCTGCTCACTTGGCCACCATCATCCCCTTACCGCGCCGCACCACTCCGCTGCCTACCTCTCTCTCTCTCTCGTCTCTCAAACTCTCAAAGCGGGCGTCAGCATCATCAATCCACGTCCGAGAATTTCTCTACGGCCGGGCCGAGCCGATCCGATCCGATCCGAGCCGTGCGCGGGCTCCTACGTTCTTAGTATGTACGCGCCGTTTCCAGACGGCTCGTCCGAACCGAACGCCTTGAATTTCGTCTCGATCTGGCCTTTCTACGATTTCTCGTGCCCACACTACGGCGACTACGGAGGGGCGATCTACTCGCACGCGAGTCGCACCACAGGGGAAACGGCTGGGACTGAAATTGACAACCCGCGTGAGAAAGTCACTTGGGACCTGGGACAGCATCGAAACACGCCACGACCGCTTTTCTCCAAGCGGCGGAGAAACAACGCGAAAATGTTGCCTCGCTGCTGCTTGGCCGACGCGGACTTTGGAACGGAACGTGTGTTATTGCCGTTCCGATAACTTTATCGGGATATTGACGACGCGTTTTTTTCCGAGAGCGCCTTCATTCTTCCGCTCGACCGTTGGAGCGAGCAATTTCCGGCGCGTCCTTGCGCATGCAAGCCGCATTACCTACTCGAGACCCCGAAATAGCGTGTCCTGAGCGCTTGTAGAGGGATTCAGAGGGCGACCCGATCTGTCCCCGGCGCGCGACGAATCGAGTGATTGCCATTTTCTTCGGCGTTCGAATAAAAAAATCCGCGCGCGTCTGATAAAGCGAGCGCGCAATCGCGGCTGTTTGCGGCAATGGAGTGACCCCTGAACCGCGCCGAGAAATTATTCGCTGCTGTCGCGTAATCGAGGAATTTAGGCGCGCAGAGTCGAGCTGATCGTCGCGCCGAAAAAAAAAAAAAAAAACACGCGAATCGGGCGTTGGTGATAATTCGTAATCTAGCGTTGACCATTCTCGTCGGCAGAATTCTCCACCGATCTCTCTGCTCTGCGACCATTTCTGCGCATCTTCTCTGTGCGTAATTGAACGCTTTCCGCGTTGCTCGTGAGCTCGAGCGATCGTTGAACTAAATATATAGCGCGTACCTGCTACACGCTGAAGTCTATTTCAACCACGGATACCAAAGGAAATGTCCTTCGGAACGAGAAGAATTGGCAGAGCGAATAAGTAATGAGCGAAACGCGCAGCGAGCGAGGACGAAACAGTTATACAGAAGGTATCCGCGCATCTGTCACGGCGGGCATCCGTTGCAATTGGCGCTCCTTCGCGTCTTCTAACGAGGAGAAACTCGATGAAACGAGCGACCGTTGATGCAACGACGCTACCCCGATCCTACGATACAAGCGACGGAAAGCGTAAACGGCCAAAGCGACCTTATGGACGCGATGCCGCGTTCGGATTCCCCGCAGATTCTTTTCCGCTCGAGCGAGCCGCGCGAACGAGTATCCGTGTTCGGGCCGACCGATAACGGTACCGAATCTGCATAACACCGTACTTATAGCAGATTGCCGCACGCGAAACATCGTTCTCTTCAAAGTTCATTGGCTGGGCAATTTGCTTAAAACTTTATATTACTTACTCGAAATGCCATCTACCAGACTCTGTGGTATTCCTTGGCTACCGCATAAATTTATCATTTCTGCTGGAAAAGAGAAGGCCCGTTCGGATGCTCTCTTCGCGCACGAATTCTCTAAGAAAATTTTGGATTTGCTCGAGGATGATGAGTTCGGACTATTCGGTTTTTTAACAGTGCCGAAGAGCGCGGCGAGGGGTTGAGGGGGTGGAGTGTGGGAAGATAGAAGGGACGGTGTTCGTTAGCCGCGGGGCGGAGGTTGGAATTCAGGCGTTGCGCAGCAGGGTGCCGTTTCTCGTCGAGACTCGGCAGAAAAAGAAACACCGGGCAGCGTAGAGAGGAACAGAGGAAGAGAGAACGGGCCGAGAGATAGTCTCCTACGTGGTAGATTCTCTTCCTGTCCCTGGCTTTCTTTATCTCTTTGCCTCTCGTTTAACCCTTCCACGGCGATCGCCTTTCTGTCGACGCGCGGTATAAACGATTATCGGAGAACTACGCAGCTCTAACTCGAGATACAGTTAACGCGGTACCAGGCTCGGGCCTAGGGTATGGTTATTACCGGAGATTAACAGTAAACTCGACTAGCGCGATGCAATCTGAACGAGGCTGGGCGACTACTTAGTGGACGTCGCGCGGGTGACAGTCGAGTGGACGGGGAATGCGGCAGAGGTTTCCAGCGGGTAACCGGTGCCGCGAGATTTCGCGCAACGGAAAGTGCGGAAAGTGCACGGGACCCGGTGCGCTACTGGTCTGCGTTAGGTCTGGGGTCTGAGGTCACCGTCTCCACCGCACCCGCGCTCATCCAGTTGCCGATCTCCGATCCTTACCATCGTCGGCCAGACTTCCTTCCTTTCGCTCCTTTTCCAAACGTCCAACTCGGTCGTTTGTTCTCGCGTTTACCGATGCTCTTTCAGAGAGAAACGTCTCGTCTCTAGCGTTTGCCATGGCACAATATTTGCCGATTCGCGGCGCGGCCGGCCGCTCTCGACTCGGTATACCTATACATGTAGGTATGTACGCTTCGTATACCGTTCAGTCAGCGTGAATTCGTACAAATTCTTTGACCGCGCGACTGACTCTGCCTTCGGCAAACCCGGGGAAACGAATCGTACTGCTGTCCGCGATGTTTCTCGCGGGAGCAACGAGAAGTCATTCTCGTCGCAGCTGATCGACCGAAAAAGTTGGCGAAAAGCCTCACGGCTCGAAACAGTGATCGATTCGGTGGAAATGTGCGAGGAAGGTCAGCATCTCGCCTAGTTAGATGGTACGCGCAGGCATTTATCTTCGTCGCGGGTAGGGCACGTTGGTATCCAGTATCCAGCGGTGTCATCTCGGTCGAGGGAAGGAGACGTCGACGCGCGGAACCGGCGCGGCGCGGCGATGCATGACCGCGCCGATAAGCATGCGATGGCTGATCGCGAAGCAGGTTCATTGGAATTTTCGCGAACGGTCTCGGTCTCGGACTTGAGCGAGCGCGTAAAATGAAGGCGTAAGAATTGGAAAGGTGGCCGAAAACTGACATTGGTGTTTACTTTTATGTTGCAGCGGTGCAGAGGGGTCGAGTGCCACCATCGCAACCATCGCTGCCAGGCCTGCCCGGACAGTTCGCCCTGACGAACGGCGACGCTGTCGCGTGCGCCAGTTTGAACGGCCACTCTTACCTCTCCTCGTACATAAGTTTACTTTTGAGGGCGGAGCCGTATCCGACCTCGAGATACGGGCAGTGCATGCAGCCGAACAATATCATGGGAATCGATAACATTTGCGAGCTCGCGGCGAGATTGCTATTCTCGGCGGTGGAATGGGCCAGGAACATCCCGTTCTTCCCGGACCTTCAGGTGACGGACCAGGTCGCCCTGCTCAGGCTAGTTTGGAGCGAGCTGTTTGTGCTGAACGCGAGCCAGTGCTCGATGCCCCTTCACGTGGCGCCGCTGCTGGCGGCAGCCGGTCTTCACGCGTCGCCCATGGCAGCGGATCGAGTGGTCGCCTTCATGGACCACATCAGAATCTTTCAGGAACAGGTGGAAAAGTTGAAAGCTCTTCACGTGGACTCTGCCGAGTACAGCTGCCTCAAGGCCATCGTCCTCTTCACCACAGGTAACCACGTATTCGATATTTAACTTGGCCGCGCGCCCCGCGTCCCCCAGCGTCGAGTCGAGATGATCTCGCCAGTTGTCGTATCGCACCAGGAACCGTCTTTTCCGTAACCGGCGTGTGACGATGCTATCTCGAAGACGGTCGTTGTTGTCACGCGGCTCGTCGATCCTCCACGAGCTTAGAGAAGCTTAGTAAGGGGACAATGCTTCCCACAGCGTGGTACCGTGAGCCGTGAGCCGTGAGCGGTGGCAGGGCCGCCGGAAGAACTCTGATCGCGACGGTCTCTTGACGCGCGCCGCTCGCCGCTCGCTCACTCGCTCGCTCGTTCTCGCCTCTCGGACCGTCCGTTGATCGCGCTTTCGCGTAGCTTGGTCTAATCGACGCGCCAAGATGTTATCGCCGCTACCACTGTCATCCAGGACGCGATACCCGTTCTAGCCACGGACGAGATTCGCCCCGACGACGTAACAATGCGACGAACGCTCGCTCGTCGACGGTGCGGAGATCGTCATCGAGCCACGGAGACAATGCTTGCGTTTCTACTTCCCTTCGCTTCACTCTCTCTCTTCCTCTCTCCCTATCAGCCTCTTCTACCCAACCATTCGCTACCACCTATATGGTCGCTACGATCTTCTTCAGGCACCACGCGTTTACGCGTTCACGCGTGTCGCGCGCAATGTAAAGTCGTTTCGCGATAATTACGATAACGTTTTGGAAACTATAAAACGTTGATGGAATATTATGTACTAGGCATTTACTAACGAACGTCGTATCGTTCTCGTGCCGTAGGTATACCTACCACATTTGCGTCTGGTAAGAACGTTTTTACCGTACGAAGGATATTCGAAATGCTTTAAAAGTGACGTTACCTTTAAACGATCCTCCCACTCCCTCCGCGCCTCTTTCGTTCCGTTTAATTCTCTCGTTTCGTATGTTCGCATCCGACGACAACGGAGGCGCGCGGTAATTATCTGCCGGCCCATCTACTCCCGTTCTTTTGCCGTCCCTCGAGGAATCACGAACAGCATCGCCACGGCGCGGCGCGGCGGGACTACCGGTTCAGCGCGCACCCCCGATACGATCGTCCAAGACCATCGCCACCTAAAATCGTCCTCGGTGTCGCGTCGTGCTCTTCGTCGGTCATGGATCGTTTTTTCAACGCTGCTGTACACAGCAAACTTTCGCCTCTGATCGTTGCGAATCGAAACGGATAGTTATGCGATAGCATGACACGAGCGAGTATACCTACTTTACGTATGTGATTTATCGGCGATTGGAAAGGCCACGCTTGTACATGCCCGTTTCGATTTTCCCTTGCGATCGACTCAAACGTGACTCTCGCTACGTCGAGGCAGCCGATAGGTTTGCGGTGGGTGGCCACTGGCCGAGCGTGTGTACCTACGCGAACGCGATCGTGCAACATGGACCGTAAGCGAACGCACGCGCGTTCAGTTTTTTGGGGGGGGGCCACGAGGACCAAGAGGACGACGTGGTGGTTGGCCCATGCTAAACCGTCTCGGTGTAGATACGAGACAACCGGCTATTTATTTCCGTGCTATATGGGCGCGCTTAGCTTGGCTTAGCTTATGCTAATGTCCCGATTCTCGGCCTTTCTTCTTCCACCCCTTCGCTCGGCTACCCTCTTTTTCTTATTTTCCTTGGCCACGGAGCACTCGCTTCTTCTCCTCCTCCTCCTTCTTCTTCTTCTTCTTCTTCTTCTTCTTCTTCTTCTTCTTCTTCTTTCCCCTATTCTTTTTCTCCTTTTATACGGGGGACTGCCTGGATCTTTTTGCGCTCCGTGTGACACAGGGTCCTTGCTTGCCACCCCTCACTCGGTTCTCCATTTTCGTCGAGATAAAGCTCGAAACGCGATGTTGCGTAACACCGTTGGGATCCTGTTCAACAATTTCTTTGCAAAAACAAGGGACGAGCTTCCGATAAGCAGACGACTGGCAAAGTTCGGCCCGGTGGATAGTTTGAAACTCGGACCGATAGAGCTCGCTATTGTGTTTCTTCGATGCAACGCTTGACAACTGATTAACAGCTACTACTTGCAATTAGGTAGACATTCGCCACCGCTATTGATGCGTCCGTGTTCGCAGAATCCGAAGCTATTTTCATGGTAATTGGCGTTGGGAAAGCTCCGCGAATGGCAGCTTTTCGCTTCATCTTTCCTTCTCATCTCGACAACAGGCGCGCGATCTCTATCTCGGAGGGCAGCGACTTTTTTTTACACGCCTCGTAACCGCGGATCACGTGTCTAATTGTTCGGATAAAACGGTGGAACGAGGGCACGGTGCATAAAGTACGTTTAGCTCGCTAGATCGACCGTTCCAGCGCTTCAGCTTTCTCCTGTGCATACAAGACGCATACCCGGTGGCGTGAAAATATCCTACGGGCCAACTGTTCGTGTTTAGTAAGCCGAAAAAAACAGTCTGTCACCGCGGGGCTCGTATTGTTTTGACGCGCAGAAGTCGCGTTGCTCCGAAAGTTTTTGTCAGAATTTTTTGCGAGGAAAGCGTGTCCCTGCGAATGAAACGGGGAAAGGTGGAATACAGGAAAGGGTAGCGCAGATTTTTGTACGTTGAATCGTTGATCGTGATAGCGTAGCTGTCCAAGCGTCAACGCGTCCCGCCAACTGAAAGTTTCCGGTGCGGCGCGGCGCGGCGTTCTCCCGTTCGAGGCCACCCCGTAGAGGCGTAGAGGCATGCAAAGCTACGATGCAGATATATTTATGCGAGAGGGTATTACGGCGAGTGCGGTACCTACGTGTATCTTGATGGGAAACACTCCCACGATTATGTGGCATGCGATGCAATTCCCTTTGCCTTGGCCAACCGGCGCGGCGCGGCGAGCAACCACGGACCCACGTATTCCGCTACCATGTGCTTTTCGTTTCTACGCGGCTTCCCCCCTCTGCCCCTCTCGATTAACGACGTAATTAAGAATATGAGCCGCAACTGGGGACTTTTTTCTAGCGAGGAATCTACCCGACGAACGTCGCGTCGCCGCGTTTACGGGATACCGGTCTTCCGACGATCCTATTAAAGGATTAATCTTCCGCCGTCGCGCGTCGTTGCGAAACGCGTTTTATTCCGATTCTAGTTTCCATAAATTTTCGCCAGACGACAGTGGACTTTCTTAAGGATTACATAGCTATATCGATTGCGTCGTCCTGCTCGTAAATAACGCGCACGGCGGATCTTTGTCGAAACCCGCGACAACTATGACGTCCCGCCGTCGGCTTTGGTGTACCTAGGTACTTATGTACATGCATACACTGGTTTCGTAAGCACGCTCTTTTCCTCAAACGATCCGGCTAGATAAGCATGGACGATATAGGTACCTACACTCCCAAGTATCCTCGTTGATTTTAGCGCGCAATCATCGAGCAACGATTCCATGCGTCGTGTCCAATCGCGAGAAGGCTATGGCGTATCGAAGCGGACACGGACGCGCAAACGGGGGCATTGCGGAGACGCGAGGAGAAAGTAACCGCGATCGTTGTTCGCTCTAGCTCGGCCAAACTGATATTCCAAGCGTTCGTATTCGGCGAGATAGGAATAAGGGGCAACCGGATTTATTCGATACCGCTAATCGGCTCGTTCGCGTTCTTTGATGGGGTCGGCGAGGCTTTTGGGAAGGAAGCTTCGAGGCCGAGTAAGAGTGTCGAAAAAATTGAATCTTTAGGAGGGAAATAGGGGTGCTACGAATGGGGAAATGAAAATCTGGGTCAACGATCTTTCTTTGCGCCTCGAGCGTAGTCGTGCTGAGAGGAGCAAGACTATTATCATAATTGCCATATAGGCGGCTCGTGGGAGAAGCTGGATAAAAGAACGCGCATGGCCGGACCAGCAGGAGCGCGGCGGGTCTTGTAACCTAAATCGGGGCTAGACGGTGCGAGTGCATACAATTCCAGTAGGGTAAACTCGGCTAAGTTCGTGATAGTTTTAGAATTTGTCTATTAACTGCTAATACTCACGTGTTCCGAATGTGAGTCTAGGATATAATGATAGACAGAAGCGAAATAGGGTAGATGTCCCAATTACTGCCAGTGTCCCAATTACTGCCACTTGATTTATTTTATGTAATAAGAACGTAACGTATAAAAAGAAATGTACAAAAAAATGTTATTATTAAATGGAGAGTCTGATTTACATAAAAATAAAAAAATATATGTACTCATATGTACCTAGTACTTAAAAATTAATATTGAAAAATGAAAGTGCCATTTGAGCGTCAAAAACGTGACGGCGTTTGTAGGAATTGATGGCGAAATCATACTAAAGAAAGGGCCGCAATTTTACTATTGAACCTCTATCTATTGTATAAAATGAGTTATTACGGTCGATAAGAATTACTTTAATGATATAACGAATAAAATACATGATATTTATTGTTAAATTATAAGAATTAACGGTGACATCATTAGGGACAAAAGTTTTGGGCTTGACCCTATTACCGTTGGCAGTATTCAGGACAAAAGAACGTGAAGTACACATGGACTGTCGTCTCTGAAAGTTCCAACTTCTAACCTCAAAATCCGAAACGTGTATAAGTACATTATTTGCCAAATAAATTAAGAATTTCAAAAATATGGGTTTGGTAATTCTGGCTATTAATTTAGTTTAAATTTGCGACAGTTAACCGGATCTCGGAAAAGGGACGGGCAGTAATCGAGTCTTGGTAAAAAGGACCGACTGTAATCGGGTCTCATTGTCAATAATAGGGACCGTCAGTTATCTGGTCACAGTTATTAGGACCGACAGTTATTGGGTGGCAGTTATATGGACAAGATGATTTTTGAGGTGACAGTTATAAGTACACTAGGATCGCCCGCGAATTTTAATTAATTATTAATAAATTCTTCATATTTAATTCATAAAACTATTTTTTTTTATTGAAAGAGATATTAAATAATATTATGTTTCAACCTGAAACGATTTTTAGGTTACACAACACGCGAAATGATTAAATGAAGTTCAGTTATAATCTTAAGGTGGCAGGAATTGGGACATCTACCCTAGTTTTGCAAAACGTGCAGCGCCGACAGTGGTAGTCACGCTGAGCGGCAGTGGATCGCGCGCCGCCGTTGACTACCACTGTCGCCGCCGCACGTTTTGCAAAACTGTTTCGCTGCTGTATTGAAAACAAAATGTGACTTACCACTTCTGTCGATGCTTTCCGACGGAAAAATGTCTGCTGCATCGCGTGGAGTAGTCAGATTTTCTCCTAGACCCTTAGTTTTGGAAATAAATTCGAAGATATCTGCAAAAATGGGTGCATTTCGGCTGTTCCTTTCCCTTTGATCGTTGTTTAAACATATTTAAATGTTCATAATGCAATAATAACTTATATCGTTGTACTCGGGAGGGTTCGTAGAATAATAATAAGTGAAACTTTTCAAGAATCGTGCGAAAATTTAAATACGCAGCGAAAGGGTTAAAGTGTCATCTTACCAGCACTTACCTGCCGTTTTAATTTTCTATTTATCTTCTAAAGCACATATAATACAAAAACAAGCGACCGTCCACAATTAGCACGAGGAATTTCCCAAATAATGCCCTGCTAGAACACAAACGCTCTCAATCTACCACACTAACTTCAATAGACTGATTCTTTGACCGCATCATAAACTAACAGGGGAACACCGCGAACCCGGACTCACCGATTGGAACGCAACTTTGTGGGTTTTTAGAGTGACTCGAAACAAGAATAACGGCGTGTTTCATTTGGGCCCTCTAAGGGGGTGAAAACTAACCTCAAAGTCAAATTGGCACTTCCACTTTTTCGCGTATAACATTCAAAGTACAACAGACAGACAAAAATGTTTCCAACAAAAGTTTAATGGCGCGATAAGCGCTACAAACTTCCGTTAACAAAATATGTAAAAAAGTTTTTTTCCGTCAGATATTTTTCTTTTTAAACTCTTTTCAAAATTTTGTTCACGCCAGTTTTCATCGCTTATTGTACCATTAAACTTTTGTTTGGAACATTTTTTTCTGTCTGTCGTACTTTGAGAGTTATGCGCGAAAAAGTGGAAGTGCCCATTTGACTTTGAGGTTAGTTTTCACCCCTTAAAGGGCGATAGGGCCCAAATGAAACACGCCGTTATTCTTGTTTTGAGTCACTCTAAAAACCTACAAAGTCGCGTTCCAATCGGTGAGTCCGGGTTCGCGGTGTTCCCTTGTAAGTAGAAGATCAACGGCTGTCTATTAGTTGTTTTTTTTTTTTTTTTTAACTAAATTGGGTCTGGCAACTTCGAGTTACAGACGAATGAAAAAGGTATCACGGAGTAACCACTATCACGGACTAAGCCGAGTTTACCCTACCAATAGTATCGCGTTTTCGATCCGATCCCACTGGCGCGGCGCAGGTATTATTGACGTGTTTATCGTAGTCGTTATTATCGCCGTCTGTCGTCCACGCTCACCTGTTAACCTCGAATAATTTATTGACGAGCGGCGACACAGTCGCGCTCTTGAAACGTCGACCGGAGATGGGCAGAGAAACGAGAACCGGTAGAAATGGATGCGCGACAGCCGCAGCCAGAGAGAATGAAAAGAAGGGACTTGAACGCAGCGAGATTCTCCGCGTTACGGTCTAATCAGCGTCTATCACGAGACCAGCAGAACCGTCCGGAGTTCTCGGGGGGGGGAGGGCTTCTGAACGCGAGTCCCTTCCGCGATGCGAGCAGCGGGATGGATAGATAATCGCGCGGCGCATTAACCCTCCACCACTCCTAACCTCGCGATCAGTAAAGATCCAGCGACAAAAATATGGCCATCGCGTTGCGCAACTGTACGGCCGTGTCGCGAGACTACTTTGATTGACTTTAATTGCATCTCTCCACGCTAAAGACACGCTTGGCGCTCCCTGTCTGTATCAACGCGGGATACGAGGCGTTCGTTGGACGCTTTGCTCGGTCGTTGAAATTCATTAAAAGGGAACCGTGATTGTAGGCAAAGAAAGAGGAAATACTTTACTCGAAATTATAGATTGAGGACCGTAAATATTGCGAGTCGGTTGTTTGGCCGAGAACGAAACGCGCGGTCGGGGCACCGAAACAATGCAAAACCCCGACGCCGATGCAGCATCGTGGCAATCTATTTGCAAGGGTAGTTTCGAGGGGGTGTCGAACGGATGGATTTCGCGTGTCGCGCGCATACGTGCGCGAGAAGATGAAGGGAGAACGAGCTGGGCCGGGCCGGGCCAGGCCGGGCCGGGTCGCGCGAGTGAGCGAACGAAACGAATGAACGAACGAGCGGCGGTTCGAAGGGATGGTGATCGTCCGCGGAAGGGGAGAACGCGTTATCTGCGAACCCGGGACCACGATCCTCGCGGTCGACTCTCTATCTCTTGCATTGTTACTTGGCGTCGAGTTGGGGTCGCGTCCCCCAACCCTTGACTTTCAGCGTTACCCATTTTCGTTTTATTATCTGCCCTCTTCCGTGCGCGTTCTCGTTGCACGCTCGTCCACGCGGTCCTCTATCGACCATCGCAACGGGGGTGGCTGAAAGTTGCACGGCTCTCGCTCCAGCAACAGCCCGGGACGCGTTTACGAGATATTAATTCCCCCGAATCCCGATTAAAACGTTAATCGAACGTACTTTGAATCTCTGCTGTAATGCGTTAATGCAATATTTATGTTACGGTGCACGTGCACTGGGGGTGTAGCTTGTTGGAGCGCGGTACGCGGAAACCGTTGGCAACGTTGCGTCTAATTGTACATCTGCAAGTGGGTAAGTTTGTTTCGTAAGCCAAGTGGACGAGAGATAAGGAAGAATAGGGAGCGAGAGATGAAAGATAAGGGATGGCGAAGGTTTTTCGCGGTACATAAAGACAACGGTGGGACGGCGGGACGGTGGGACAGGGATGGTATCGGAGTTGCGGCTGGATCCTCCGGCATTCGCGGGCGCGCAACCCTTATCGGCGTATCGCAGGGCAAAGGGTTGCCCCGGTATTAGAGTAAGCCACGGTATTAACCTCGGAGTTTAATATAAACGACGGTAGCCGGGGCCACCGCGTCGTTTGGAGGATGGCGAGGATGGCGAGGGTGGCCACGTGACCGTCGGACAATGCGAACCGCTTATCGACGTCCTCGGCCGAAACGAACCCTCGCCACGGCTTCTCGGTGGCCCACCTCGCTGCTAGCAACTAAACGAACCGCGCTCATCCGAGGCCTCTGTCTGTCCATCGGTTAACCTACGCGCGCGTATTACACCGCGCTGCGCCGATCTTCGCTGCCCAGCATGCGCTTCCCGCTTTTCCCAGCTCTCCCGCCTCTATTTCCGTCCTCCCACTGCCCCTAAAACTCGGTCCACCGTGATATCGCCCGACCGCGCCATCCACGAAACAAAGACCCATCCTTTTCGCAGTTTCCACAGAAATGCTGTCGAAAGGGACACAGCGGCGATGCTGCTCCGAAATTTCGCGCTCTCTTCCTTCCCAGCTAACCTATTGCCAAACACGTACCTGTGCCTCGGGAGCAATGACAATGAGCCAGGTGTGGAGACAAAAATTGCGACGGCAGGAGACGAGTGACGAGTCGGGAAAGAAGAAGGAACGAACGGGCTGTAATCCGTGATGGCGTGACGAAACTGGACGGCGTATTTTTTAAGCGGCTCGCGCCGCTCGGTCGCTTAATAGCCGTCGTAAAGAAGCAACGCTCGCGTTCGCGGCCGATTCGCGTAGCGAGCCGTCTTGATAGCAGCACCTGTCCCTCCACGCGACCTCTTCCGTTTTCTAGGCCGCGCCGCAACCTTCCAGTCCCAGAGTCTACTATAGTACACCGCACCTCTACCTAGAGACGCTCGTAAACTCCAGATCTCATCGCCCCGGTGACTTTATCACCTTACCTCGTAAATTTCCTTGAAAAGACGACAGAGATCTAGTCGTTTCGGTTGTACGCATCGTAATTCGTTCCGAGGACACTACCTAGATCATATAGAATTGCCCTTTAAAGTTACGCATACGGTAGGTTAGAATCGAGCTGTTACAAAGCGTCGGGATGTTGGATAGTTGGCGCGAACTGGAAAAACAGGATGGAAGAGGGTGAAGATGCGAGCAGTGTGTCCGTGACGGGCCGCGCATTGCTTGGTACATATCACCGAACAGACACCGTGCCGCGCTTGGGGGACCGGATTTTATTTAGGCGCAAGCGTGTTTTATGGCCACGTTTGACACGGGGGCGCCGCTAAACACGCGACAGACCGTACGCGTTTCTTTCTGGCCGCAGGTCACGCGCGCACATGTCGGCGTCGATGCCCCCCGTCACAGTTTCAGAGTCCCACCCGATCAGCAACGATCGACGACCGTTCTCTTCGATATCTTACCATTTCTTATCGGAGAATTCTGAAATTCCGCCTCGACATAACACGAAAGCTGCGCTAGCATAGGCGACCCGGTGCTGGGTGAGTCGACAGGCGAGCAAAAGCGCAGCGAATCGAGACCGACAGAAGCGGCGTCATTTCTTTCGAAGGAATCGGCCTAAAAGGCGCCTCGAGGTCACAGAGTTCGCGTCGCGCCGCGCCGTTTCGGCGTCGATGTGTTTGCGGTCGTTTTTTCCCCACGGGCTCGGTCGAACTCTAAATTAAGAACAAACGCAGCCTGGATTTATAGCGCGCGCGCCACTCTAGGTAAATTCTTATTTTGTTTGCTGCAGAATTCCGCGAAGCTCCCCTTTCGAGTGGCCGCTGGTTGTCGCGTGCGCGAAATTTTTCTTTCTAAACTGTGAAGAGCGATAAAAGGAAGACGCGGAACGAAGGATGAAGGAACGCAAGGGTAGGAAAGAACGGAGAGCTCGGTGGATGCAGGAGGCTGGGATAAGGGTAGGACGTAGGGATGCGTAGGGCGGGGGGGAGGGTGTTGGCGGTTACACGCGTGGCATTCCTAGTCCCACATGCCGACCATACGTCGGAACGTACTGCCGCCACCACCAGACAATATCGCGCATTCACAGATTGCGCTGTCAGGCACTCGAATAATATTCGGGGTGACACGCCATGTATCCGCTATGCGGCACGCCGCGCCACGCCACGCCGACTGGCCTGTATGACTCAGCATCCCCTAACCGCGACCGACCGCTGTCGTACCCCGCTTAGGGGTGTTTAAGGGGTGCCGAAGGAACCTCGGAAAGAAAGGGAGCAATAAAGAGAGGAGAGACGGAGGAGAGGCTGGCCGTGTTATACGCTACACGCGGAACCTTAGGAACGGGGGTGGAAGCGGGGTGTAGCGGTGTAGGCTAGGAGGAAGACGGAGATGAAGGGAAAAGAAGAGAGAGATTTCGGTGACGAAGCGTAGGAGAAGCGGCGAGGGGTGGAAGGCTCCCGAGGCGAAGCATATCGGGGTTCTTTTTTGGTTTGAATCAGGAACGAACGAGATGGTGGTATAGTACCACGTGTCCGTGACCGATCCAATTTTTTCCTCCACGCTTCGATACACGAACACTCGCTCGCACACTCACGTTCCCGCTCCCGTTCTCGTTCCCGTTCCCGTTCCAGTTCCCAATCCCGTTGGCGCTCGCGCTCGTGTTCGTATTCGTATTCGCCTCCTTCTGACTTCTCAATCAGGAACATCTCGGTGCCGGTATTGGGTTTGCCAACGAGATTCGTCACGCTCGACGCGCTCTCGACTTTTACGTCGGCGTCGGCCGGAGTCTGCTCGAGCCGAACCTATTTATTCCGCTTAAACGTCTCGCTTTTCCCATTCGACGAATTCTCGTAATTGCAAGGGAACCCGCCCGCTTGATTCCCCGTAGGTCCGCGCTCGATCGATTCACCTCCGCGATCAACTATTCAACGTTTTCCTTCCCTCGCCTCTGTGTTTTGTCGGCTTTGTTGCCTATCGCGGCTGTTGTAGGTAGGTACTTATATAGGTACATGGAATCGCTGGCCCTCGACCGGCTCGGAACGCGTCGTTAGTCCCGCGAAAGGTCGCGAGACGGAAAAGAACGACGCGCGGTTAGGTGGTTCACCTGCAAACAGAATTCCGAGTTCCTTCCACGCGATTCGCACCGGATCTTCGCGCTTCCTTTTCTTCTCCTCATTCTTTTTCTGGCTGTGTGTTGTCGCTTCGGCCTCGTTCCACAGTGATATGCATAGCTTGCAGCGCCAGCCTCGTGCGAGCCACACGGTCATCCTCCGATCGTTTCGCCTCGCCGCGCCTCGTCGAACCGAATAAAACTCGCGCTCCTCGCCTCCCTTCCTCTCTAAGCTGGCCTTTAATTAATCCGATTTACATCGAGCAGGATCTGTTCTCTACACCCGTGACAGAGCCTGCGGTGCATACCTTCCGTTACTTCCTAATGGGGCTCTCATTAGCAGGGAAATAACCCACCGAAAACGTCCACGCTTCCGAGAGATACACGCGCCTTTTGCCCGAAAAGAGGCTGCTTTCTCGTGCAACTATCCTCACGGGGGGTTCAAGTGCAACGAAACGACAAGCGCAAGGATTAGAACGCAATGGAGCGAGCGCAATTAACGGAAATATACGGTAATTGGGAAGGTAAAGGCGTAGTCGAACTGAGACCGAGAGATGACTACACTGACACTGTCATCGAGGCAGGCGGGACACGATTCGTTTGGACGCTTCGCGTTGCGACCCGACGTTACGCGTCGTGACGCTCATTTAGTCGGGAGTGTCCTACAAGTTGGCTGGCAGTTAGCGGGTGACCGCGTCGGGGATTGTTCTCGTTCGGGATGCCCCTCGAAATCCGCGCCACTGCTTGAAACGCGGGACTTTTGGCGCTCAAGTGTCAGGCCACTGATAAGCCAAAGGCATTAATTTTACGGCAGGACCCCTTTGCTCTCCATGGACCCTACCCAACTAATACAATTACGTTGTAACCCCTTGCCGACTCGTTCATCTCTCCTTCTCTCTTACTCCACTTTGCTCACGATGATCGATCTCTCGCCTTTCGAACCTCCACCCCGCCTCGCCGTATTTCGCCACCGCAAAATTTGTTTTGCGTGGCAGATTCGTGAAAGCCAAAACCCGATTGTGGCCACGAATAAATCACGGCCTGCTCCGTGAGCCGTGCAACTGGTGATCGGTTCCATCGTCTCGCGCTGGAGAATTAGACCATCGTTAAGAGCATCGTCGTCGCATCGCAGGGAACAGAGCTCGCAGGAGAGGGTACCTAAAATCTTGGTGCGGCTCGTTATTTTGCAAATTATTTTCTCACTCGAAACTCTGCACTGTCCGGTGAAACCGATCGAACGTATTATGCGCGTGGCGCCCCTCGCCGCGCCGCGCAACAACCGGAAAATACGATAATATTTCCTGCCGGCGAGCACTGGACAGCTCGACACAGTTAAATTAAGGTTGGTACGGTCACTCGCGAGGTGGTTTCCACGGGCAATCTTTCACCGACTCGACTGAAACGCGTGTAAGAGGAGAATAAGGCGGCGCGCTGCTTTTTACCACGTACCCGGAATTAACGTATGGTAATGTCGACTAATTTCCAAGCGGCAAGCACGGAATTCCTACGGCCTTGGTTAGATTACGGGCAAGTCCCAGAGACGGCGACGACGGCAAAGGGGTGACCAGATTTTTTTTTAATATTAACGAGCTGCCGGCTGAGCGAATCATCTCGTGTTTGGGGGAAACGTTTGCAGGGAAATTTTTAGTGGGTTCTTGTGAGTTTCAGTGGCGGGTGGATACGTTAACTCGCAGGAACCGCCCGATTGGTTAAAGATTAGAAAGCCATACTGTTTCGCCCTCTGACGTTCGCTTTCTGCCGGCTGAAGAAAGAATTGCTCTTAATCGCCGTGAATATAGGGGGAGGAGACGAGAAGGCCGGAGAGAGGGGAAGAGCGAGTGACAGGGGAGCAGTGGCACGAGAGGGTAGGAGAAGGAAGAGAACAGGCAGGTCGAACGAGGGTTAAATAATCTGATTAGCTGGTCTCACTGACCGTCGAACGAAGTATGGAAATGAAGGGCATTCATTGGACAGCGGCCAGTACATTGGCGGTAGCGAGGTCCGAGCATCAGGAGGGTGCCGAAAAGGGGTGACAAAGTTAGCTCGGGGGGGTTCGTTGCGACTGCGTACACGAACGAGAGCCAGTGGAATCGCGAGAGTGTCGCGCACCGACAATTAACTAACGAGCAGTTGACACAACTTATCAAATCGTATCGCGTCACGGATCCAACGTCACGCCAGGCATCGCCGCGCGCCGTTCAATTATATTAGACAGGGATGCAGTTTTTCCTACGTACCAAGGCACCAGCCGGTACCTCCGCTGTACTGGTTTCTTTTTCTCCTTTTGCAAGCCCTTTCTGGCCGTCTCTGCTGGCTCCGTCATTCGCCCATGCATCCGCCGGATCGGATCGATCCTCGTTGCCTACGCAAGGAACGGAGTCGCGGAAAAGCGGCCACTCAAACGTTCTCGATTTCTCGCGACTCGTTCCGCCGGCGCTCGAGCCGTTCGACTTTGTACTTTGCATCAGCTAATCGCGCTGAGCCGCGGCCGCGCCCCGGCTCCCGGCGACCGCGGGAACACTTTTAACGCGCGACGCGTAAAATATTTGTATCGAATCGCGCCACGGCAGCCGGTAAAGCGGATGCAACGAGAAACCGAAAATCACCCGAAGATCAGCTGGGAACGTTGCGCTTAACTTATCTCCGATCCTAGCGTGGATGCACGCAATTCCATAAGCACGCGCGGATCCGTGCAATCCAAGCCATGGATCGTTGACCACCGCCTGTTACCTGCCTCATTTTCCCATGCAGTTCGATAAACTGGTTGCCGGGGAATATTTCGCATCTCCCCGCTTCTCCCTCTTTTCTCGTCTCTCCCGCCCTTTCTGTTCGTTGCCAAAGAGTACGCAGGTATACCTATACCGCTCGTCGTTCGAGACTCTCCCGTTTACTTTGGCTCTTTGAGGGCGACGAGCAGAAGGGAACACCGCGATCCCAAACTCCGACTACGTGTTTGCGTAGTGTAGACGGGAACTCGAATCGCGTGCAATGCAAACTGCCTCGGCAGTCATAAGCAGTCCTCGATTTTTCTAATGTTCCTCATCAAACAGAAGCGGCATCCTACGTTCCAGCAGGAACATTGTCACCGCCTATAGAATATCTGTGAAATCTTTATGGATACACTTGGGCATCGGGGGTGTCGTCGGTCCAGCGAAAACGTCCCGACACGGAGGAACGGATAAATGTCATTTTCGTTCTGTAATGAATTTCCAAGGATAATAATCACGGATGGGGTGGGAGCAGGCTCGCGGGACCGGCGCGGCGTAAACGCAACGAAACGAGAAAAAAGGGGTGGGAGATAAAAGAGAGGCGAGCTGGCCAGCTGGCGAGCCTGGCGAGCGCGTACGTAGGTGGGCCTGGATGGAAGCGCGAGAGTCAAAGGCAAAGCGCGAATGACAGTTAATCGTAACGCGTGGCACGCGCCACTCGTCTGCTCGTTTATCGGGTTCCGCGACGACAACGACGGCAACGAACGCCAACGAACATCGCAAAACGACCGCCGGCGCCGACAGAGAACACCACGGGATTATTCGAGTGTAATCTGAACCCCTGGGTGTTCCAGCGCTGCGCTACCGAAATCTCTTTGTATGTCTCTCTCATTTGCCCCGTCCTCGGTTGGCCAAACGAGACTTGCAACTCGATGGAATCTTTCCTTCGAGACGAGACATGTCGAGAGCTAAGCACCGGGGAGCTAAAAAAGAAGCACGGTCTGAGGAACATCATCGATCCCGGGTCTCAACTTCGCCGGCATTCCAAGCGACGCGACGCGACCACGTTTCGTGGGCCCATGTTCGGCGGAGTGCTTCTAACGTGGCTGTATGCACCCGTTTCCGAATAGTCGAAGTAACGTCTGTGTTTAGTGCGGAGTCTGTAATGTAATTGAGAAACTCGTTGCGAGTTGGACGACGAGATGGTTGCGCGGGTACATTTTTCGAAAAGTTTGAACGCGCAACGGTATACCTCTATACCAGCTATGTACGCGGGAACATCCACTTCCATGTCTTCGGCTGGATTCGAAGTGGGTCCAGAGCGAAACTGAGGGACTAATCGCAACGGCGGCACGGAACGGAACGGAACGGAGATGCATCGGACGACTATAACTCGCGTCGATTCCGAACAGGTAAAGCACTGGTTGGGAAAAGATTCGAAGGGCGTGCAGGGAGAAAAAAGGAACGAGACGAGGGAGCGAGAGCTGAAGAGAAGAGAGAGGGAAAGTGCGGAAGATAGAACGGAGATCCGAGCGTGGAATAGCCATCGTCCTCTGTTCCTCCGGTTCGTCTTCTCTCTCGGTTCGCTCGGATCTCTCTCGAGATCCGAGATGAGAGGGCAGGCCGCCTCGGATCCCGCGAGTGGATAATTATTAATCGTTATTTTCGCCAATCACGGCCGTTTATCTCGAAGCACGCAACGCCAATTATCTATCGGCCGTTCGACCGGACGAGGAAAGACAGAGCAGAATGTGGAGGCGAGCGAAAAGACGAGGGAGAGGAGGGAGCGAAAGATGGATGGATAGAGGAGCGCGAAGGGAGCAGAAGCGAGGGGGAGCGAGAGGGTGAAAGGTTGGATACGACTTAGCTCGGCTGTTACATCGTTTAGCCGTATTCTCCTCTTTTCGATATTCTCGTTCGCCCGCGCCGGGCCGTTCGGTGCGCGGTGCAGGTACCACGCCAACTCGCGGCCCCGCCAGACGACCAGAACGCCCAATTTTTCTGTCCACCCTTCACCCTCCCGTGCCGCTTTTCTCTCTCAAGCGTTGCCACATCTGCTTTCTGCCAATGAAGCGGACCTGCAAACCTCTCGCGGATCTGGTTATCGCCCAGGCAATTATTGGCTTTCCGAGTGGCGTGCACCGGCTGTTATTTCATTCGGAGCGTTCGCGCGCGTCGAGTTGCGTTTCCGCGTTCAGCTCGCTCGGAAAAATCGCGCCGCTGCGCTCGATCGAGCGTGCCGGAAGCGCGACCGAAGCGAGAGAAGCTGCGGGTGAAGCGGGAGGAAGCATCAACGCGAAAGGAGAAAAGGGGGAAATTAATCGGTGGATATCGAGGAAGGATCGAGCACGACGTCGTTATCTTGCCGGTGAATCCCGGCAGGGTGTGTCGTACATTCGAACCTCCTCGATCGTACGAGAAAGCAAAGGTTACTCTACACGGGCCACGACATTTGTACCCCTTCGTGATTCGAGTACTCGCTGGATCTACCGGACGATACTCGCCAGCCGATCGTTACGACCTTTACGACCGTTCCCTCCCTCGTTATCTCTACTCAACGCGATACGTAGTTTGCCGCGTTAACCGGTCGGAACGTTTGCAATTTCCTCTTTTTCTCTACCTTTTCGGAAAGACGCACAGTGGGTTGAAATCCCAGAAACATGGTAAAAATATGAAGGTATTCTTTGATATTTACAAAAATGAGTATACTAAAGTTTTCGCGGTCGCTGATTACGAATCTGAACTCAAAATGGCAAAAAAAAACAAAATGGCGGATCCAATATGGCGGACGCGTATACCCAAAAAATATCAGATTTGGTCTAAACTTGGTATTCTAGAGTTTCCGAGGTCGCTGAGTACGAATCTCAAGTCAAAATGGCAACAAAAAAAAATATCAGGGAATATCAAGATGGGTCGATTTATGTATTAAAAAATATATGGTTCCATTTAAAAAAACCACCACTGCCGTCGTGGAAACATGTGTTAATTAAATATCTCGTTACAACAATAGTATTAGGATTCACATCTGAAAATAACAACAGATATAAATATTTCAATTAACAGTGTTTGCAAAAAGAAATTATTTTCATGGACTGGGAACCGTTTTGAATAAACTGAAATTTTAGGGATTGGAGCAAAAACGAGCAAAATCTGAAAGTTAATCTCAGTTCTTTAATAATCAGAGATGATAACTGTGCAAACAAAAATGCTTGATCGGACTTGGAAGTTAACTAAATGTTTAATTGTTTTTGTAGATCAGCTATGGTAATTAAGGTTATACGAGGCAATTTTGAATTAAACATTATGAAGGTATTATTGCTTGCCGCAGACGTATAACAACAAAAAGTAATTAAATAAACACCTGAAATTTACGTCTTTATCGCGAAACAGAAGTTTAAAGCACAGAAAACACAAAAAATAGCTACACAAAATCGTTTGATAAATCGCTTGGAATAAACGTGTAACGGAGTTCCTACAGCTAACTGTTTTTGACCGACTCTGGTAAGGAAGGAGAAGAGTTGTAGAAGGCTGTGGATATACGTTTTATTATCCGCACATATTTCAACTATACCAGGGATAAAAAATCAGATATTTAAACATTCTTTTGTATTTCGATTTTTCGCCAACTTTTGGGGTCTCCTACCCCACTGTGAGACGCCTGTAACTCGAGGCGAGGCTCGTCGTATGAACTATGAAGTACATTTAGCAAATTAATTGGAGCTTTCGTAATATTACGATAAACCTTCATACGATATGTTCTTTTGTTTCAGGTGAGTTGGAAATGCTTGCACGCGCTCTCTTGGTTATGTAGTCGCGTAAGTTTTGCCTCGCAAATATTTCTGCAACTTTCTGCGCGATAAAGCGTTGCGCGATATCTGGCCCCACCGTATCGACTTTGCGTCTGACATTACTTGGCGTACTCGAGAGCACTGCGCGCGGTCGTTAATCAACGCTCCCGGAACGCTGCCTCCTCGTCGTGTTTGCGAAACAACCTTCTTGATAAATCCCCCAAACTCCCGTTCGTGCAACTCGAGCGCGGCGCGCGCCGCACTACCTACTCGTCTTTCGAGTCTAACGAATGTCCGACTCGCGAGGAATCGGTCCACGACGAAATACCAGCGAAATCGTAATTTAAAGCGCGCCCGGTTGATGGGGAGCTCTCCGTTCCCAGCTCTCCATAATGCGATAACGGCTTCTCGTTTGCTCCGAGCGCAGCCGGATGTAAGGAGAGTCGGATAAAACTTCTCACTTAGCAGAGAATGCGAAAACCCTTTCGGACCGGGGAATCGGAAAGTTAGGGAGCACCGGTGGCGACCGGCCGAGCCGGGCCGGGCCGACCAGCAGCCGCCACCCTGCACCGTTTCTTCTTCGCCTCCGCAGCAACTTTAAAATTCCGTCTCGCCGCGAATTCAATTTACCGGGATTGAAGTTCCGCCGTCGCGTCGTTCTTCGGCGAGCGTCCCCGCTAACAGCGCGGGCATCGAAACTTGCCACGTAAACTCGGCACGAATATCGTTTGAATGGAAGATCAACGGCAAGGGAAGAGGGAGCAACTCGGGCGAAAGTCTGCGAAAGACTGATTTTCCGTTCTCCGTAGCTACAGCTCGGGGAGGGCGACAGTGCAAATCCACGATGTGCATCGGTGTTTCCGAATTTTCGCTTAAAACACTTACGCGATGCTGGGTCTCGAGCGACTTGAGAAAGGACGATTCGCGATAAAAGCGGGCCATTGTTCGGCGTCGGCGTCGACGCGACGCCGACGGTGCCGAGTTTCGTGAAAAGCCTCCGATGACTTTCCGTTTTGCTGATCGAGGGGGTTCGACGGGGTTCGACGGGGTCCAAGGAGAAAAGAGACGAAGGTCTCGTAATCGGTCGCGCCGATTTCGGGGCCGTGTATTGTGACGGCGCGCAAATCTCTCGAGAGAAGAGCATCTTTTGGTGCATCCAACTTTCGGATACAATGCGAGGCGAACGAGATCTCGGGTCCGCGGCGATGCGTACAATGCCGACCGGACGCGCGCGGCCGTCGCTTGAATAAATATCGATCATAGCGATGCCAAAGGGAAATATTATTTTCATATTCGGCGTGCATCTTGCGTCGCCTTCGGGACGAACAGCTGTCCGCCACGGGGACAATGTCGACGCGTAATCCAATAACGCCCAACCCTCATCCGCCCCCCCCTAGTACTACGAACCGGAGATCTCTGGTCCGCACCATCCGCACCATCCGCCAAGGAACCGACCCCGCGATCACTGCCCGCTAGGGTGGTCCTTAGCTATAGGGGTCAACATTTTTTATGAGTTCTTTTTTATCGCACCCCCCTAAATTGTGACACTTGATGAGAAAATGATATGTGCAAAATTTCAAAGTGATCGGACAATGGCAACCCTTGCCACATTTGAGTTAAAGTTTTGAAATTTTAGTGATTTCTCGTCAGTTTCGAACATAATTGTTTTCGGCTATTTTTGAAGTATCAGTGAATATTTTTTAATAAAAGCACAATTTATTAGATGTATAATAATAATATGCATGTTACTTACAAAAATATATACGAAATCTTTGAGTTTTATCTCTTAAAATTAGTATATAACGCAGCGTATAAGCTACTGTACGCAGTTCGAGTCAAATTATAGTTCTTTTGATGCACAAGTGTATTGTTTGTTTTTGTAATAATGATTATAGTATTAGTACTTAGGAATTAAATTTTTTTACATAGTTGTAAACGAAATACTCTCTATTGAAATTTAAGTTATATATTATAGATTGAAGGTAATAAATTAGCATATTATTAAATTCTATGTATTTTTCAATATATTATATTCTGTGTTTGTAAATTTGTTTACATTAGGGTAAAGTCTCCTATAATCTTCAATTATTTGTAAAATATATTGTTTTTCTTCCTCATTTTTTGTCAGCAGATTATTATATTCTGATATAAGTTTGACATAACGTTCAGTGGTACCTATCATTTGTCACTTATAAATGTGTTGTACTTTGTAAAGTTTTCTGATATAACGTGTCGTTCTTCCACAATGAAGGGTCCTTTCCTAAAAAGTCTGTAGGTATATTGTACCTATTAAAAAATTTGGTTTGGAAAAACCAAACAATCCGCCTTTACCAAGTAAAACGCGGTAATATTCACGATTGCCAGGTAACGATTTTTTTTCTATGATATTAGAAGGTTCTTTCATTAGAAGCATTTTCATAGGGAAAAGCTTGGAATATTCACGTAGTTGCATACATTAGCTAAACCGCAGCGTTATATGTCAAGTTTCTCTTCCAGATCTCCGTGGTCGTGGGAAGCTACGACACAAGTTTTTGAGTAAATTATTTAAAGTTGTGTCTATATATCATTATTATACATATCAGAAAAAACAATAGTTTTTAAGGAACTATTAAGTAATCCTTTATAATAGGGCAGTATCAAATTATTTAAAAAAATTGACATAAAATCGCTAAAACTTCAAAACTTCAATTATAGTGCGACACGGGTTGCCGACGTCCAATCAATTTGAAATTTTTCAGGGATCATTTTTCCGTCTAGTGTTACAATTTTGGAGGGTGCAACGAAAGAAATCGGAAGTCGTGAAATAAGACTTCACGTAGCCGCGCATAATGGCTCCGACGCTGTTGTACGCTAATTTTAATGGTAAAATTCAGAGATTCTGAGAATACTGTTTGAAGTCACACAGAAATGATACTATTATACACCTAAGAAATTGTACTTTTATTAAAAAAGAATCACTAATTCCTCCATAATAGCGGAACACAATGATGTGCGAAATTGACGTGAAGTCACTAAAATTTCAAAACTTTAACACAAATGTGGCACGGGTTCCCGTTACCCAGTCACTTTAAAATTTTGCACACATCATTTTCTCACCAAGTGTCACAATTTAGGGGAGAGCGACCAAAATAAAACGGAAGTTGAAAAATAAGGACCATCCTACTGCCCGCGTTACGTTGCGAGATTCCAATCGCATAGAGCTCCGCGAAACGCAGACCGCGCTGCGCCTCTCTTTCATCCTTCTCGAACGCAACGGCCAACGGTCGAGCGATATCGGTCGCTCGTGGCTACGCTACCACCTACCTGTGCCTGCCTACCATACGCAGGCGATCGATTTCGACCAAAAGTGGCCGGAGAATTCGGAATAGCGAGATCGGGAGAGGCGCCGCGGTCAAAGTAACCAGGTGAATTACGATATCGAGCGACGATAACCGGTTATGGAAAGCTCGGCCAGTCCCCGTGCCGCTCGGTGTTTCGTAATAACGAGATATTAAGGTAAACGGAGACGGACGGTATCTCGGTAACGAGTATAGTCGCTCGATATTGTCCCGCGCCGTTAGGAATATGCTCGCACGTGCAGCGGCCAATAAACAGGTAGGATTACGGATTATTAGTCGTTCTCTGTAGCGTTCGGTGTTGCGCCAAGTGGAACGGCGAGGTCGGCGAGGAACGGAGAGGTAAACGCGGGCGGTCTGACGGGAGTAACCTGCGCTGCCCGTGCTCCTCCTGCTCCTCCGCTCGCGCTCGTAACAGACATTCCATTGGGCACACACTGCAAATCGGATAATCTGCCGCGACAATAGGTCGGGAGGTTAAGCGTGTTTGCTCTTCTCTCGACGACGCGTTCGCGCGACAATGGGGCCTGGCGAGAGCGCTTTCCGAGCTACGGTGAGCTTTGAAAGGAAGAAAAAAGAGAGACAATCGGGGCAGAGCGAGCGAGAGAAGATAGCTCAGATGCCGCCCAGCCTGCTCTCCGTCACCGCTGACACAGAGTCTGGAGAAAGGAAGAGGAGGCTGCCGTTTCGGGGGAAAAGGAGACGGAGACGGAAACGGAAAGGCTGCGCCGCCGGTCGTGGTGGTGCGGGCCGGCAGTCGGCACGAGTCGCACCGGGCCAAGTGCACGCCCGAATCGGCCACAATGAGCCCAATCAGCCGACGAGTGTATACACAATCGACAACAAACCGTAGATTCTTGTGGACCGGCAGGCGCCCCGAGAGTCGCTCGAGAGTCGCAAGGATGATCTTTATCTGGCGCAACAGCGTTCGTGAAACGAAGTCTCTTGATGGGGCCAGTCGACCGAAAAAGAGCCACCAGCTGTCTCCGCCGAGCCGACAACAGTCCGTGCCCAATCACACGATTCGTTCGTCGGGATTCCAGAGGTATTTAAGATCTGTTAAAAAGCAGTCGATTCGATCCGGAGCACTGCGAGGCTACATCCCACTTCCTTCTCCTCTTCCGTCAAACGAGAAGCATACACCGGCTGTCGCATCAATTGAACTCGTTATTTCGTTGGCGAAAGCGATACCACTGGTACGACGCGGACGCGACGGTAGTAGTTATCGCCGCCACCGATTGGCGAATGCTTGCCCTGGTATCTCGTCTCTTGGTACTGGCTGGGGCTTCCTTGTAAATTCGATATTCGATACGAGGGCTTAAGTAGCGGGTACGCAATAGCATTTAGCGAATCCGCGAATGGCTCGTAATCGATGAAACGAGATAATGGGACGCGGCGATATGCTACCGGCTACCGGCTACCGGCGACCGACTGCGAGGACCGCTGCCTCGAGCCGAGCGAGAAGTTACGCCAGCCGGCTTTGGGAAATTGTCCGAAATGTGTCTGGAGCCTGTCTGTTTAGAAGGGCCGGGTATAAAGTATAAAGTATAAAGAGAGAAACGCTTGGAGGAGCAGCTTGGTCGAACGGGTCGTGGAGCGCAGCTGGCAGGAATCGACACGCCTACGGGGGACTCCGTTTTAAAGAGGAAAACAGCGTAGAATGGATATTTCACCGAACACTCGAGAGGTCGTTATCTCTTTCAGAGGAAGCGAAAAGCGAACGATTCGACCAAAACACGAGCTATTCTTTGGCCCGACTCGACTCGGCCCGTTTCGACACTTCTCCTCGAGCAAGAAAAATGCCGATGCCTCCGATGTTGTGGCATTACGCGCCTGTCAATGTACAAATCACAGTCCATTTGCTCCATTGAAAGCTGCGCTCGTTTAACGACACTCGGACACGCAAGCTTGGTCATAAATTTTCGTACGGGAATCCCCCTCTCTTTCTCTCTCTGCCTACCTCTCCTTCTCTCCCTCGTGTGCCCGTCTATTCGGTTAGGTACGAACCGTCCCGACTGTCCGAAACATTGGAAAAACGCGCGACGGATGTAAATCTGCTGCGGCGTTCCGAGTCCCGTAGTGCTATGACTTTGCCCGCTTCGCTTTACTATCTGGTCTCCATCTAATTACAAGACGGAATCGTGTTCGCGTAGATGAATCGATTTCGAGGCGAGCTAGAGCAAGCTGCGTAACTTACGACTTACGATCGCGTTTTTCTTATCGGTAGGCGCGCTCGTTTGTTCGCGCTAACGCTAATTACGCTTCCTCGCCAGATAAACGAGTTGTTGTCGGCATTCTCGTCGTCGCCTCTCCCCGTCTCGATAGCGCGGACCTTTTCGCGCAAAAGATCCGCGACTCTTTTCCTGAACGTTAGAAATGCCTGGAAATGCCTGCGGCAAAAGTTGCACAAGGTTACGATACCATTTTTTGTTTTGCAGTCCTTACCAATATCGATCAACGCTTGTAATAATTAACGTGGCACATAGGTATGTAGGTACACTCGACTGCGGTCGTATCGACGTCCGTGCAACGGCTCCAACCGCGGGATAATGAACGGACGCGGCGAGCGGCATTGCGCGAAATTCATTTAGATTCGATGGAAATTGGGTTGCACTTTTTTACGCGTTCGATGAAATCCTATATTCGTACTCCATCGATACCTACGCGTGGAAGATTGGACGCTGGTGACGATGCAGTTTCATCCGCCGCGTTAGTACTACCTATAGTCCAGTGAAATTAGACGGAAATCTGCCCAATCTTCGGAATAAATCCCAGCAAGCTAAATTTTGGTATGGGCCTTTATTTGGTCGTTTTAAACAATACGTCAAAAGTCCCCATCGATCCGAGTGCCGCTAAAAATTTTACAGAGGGTTGAAAAAAAAATAACAGTTTTTCGCGAATATCTCGTTATCTAGCAGTTTTGCGACAAAAATAGGTCTCACACAATTTATAACCTAGGAAATTCTCTACAAAAAAGGTTGTATGAGTTTTTTTCGTAGGAGTATCCATTTTCATGTGTGCCGGGTTACCAAGTTTCAACCCCCATACTTTTGACAAGGGAAGATCCCGAACCCGGAAATTCAGAAAATTATGAAACTCTGTAAATATATAGCGGAAGTCATGCTGAGTACAACGCAATTTCGTTTGCTGCCCAAATTCACTCCAAGAGGGTGCAATTGACCCCTGAAAATTGTTTTATTTTGTATTATTACTTGCGAACTGTAGGAGATAGAAAAAAAGTGTTCAGGAAAAAGTTACTTCTCTTAATTAGGACTAACATTTGGTAAATTATAGTTCTTACAGTTCTTACGGTGCGTGAGTTATAACACAAAATCTAAAAAAAAACGGATTGTCAGGGGTCAATTTCACCCTCTTAGAGTGAATTTGGGCAGCAACAAAAATTGAGCAATACATACCTATATATCCTCTACTTATCCCCAAAGATTAAAGTTTAAATTTGTTCACTCGAAGGGAGTGAAATTGACCCCTGAAAATCCGGCTATTTTCCGATTTTGTGTTATAACTCACGAACCGTAAGAACTGTAAGAACTATAATTTACCAAATTTTAGTCCTAATTAAGAGAAGTAACTTTTCCTGAACACTTTTTTTCTATCTCCTACAGTTCGCAAGTAAAAATACAAAATAAAACAATTTTCAGGGGTCAATTGCACCCTCTTGGAGTGAATTTGGGCAGCAAACGAAATTGCGTTGTACTCAGCATGACTTCCGCTATATATTTACAGAGTTTCATAATTTTCTGAATTTCCGGGTTCGGGATCTTCCCTTGTCAAAAGTATGGGGGTTGAAACTTGGTAACCCGGCACACATGAAAATGGTTACTCCTACGAAAAAAACTCATACAACCTTTTTTGTAGAGAATTTCCTAGGTTATAAATTGTGTGCGACCTATTTTTGTCGCAAAACTGCTAGATAACGAGATATTCGCGAAAAACTGTTATTTTTTTTTGCAACCCTCTGTAAAATTTTCAGCGGCACTCGGATCGATGGGAACCCTTTGACATATTGTTTAAAACGACCAAATAAAGACCCATACCAAAATTTAGCTTGCTGGGATTTATTCCAAAAACAAATCCTAATTTCACTGGACTACTAATACTGAAATGAGATGCTAACACGCGATAGATCGGAACGGTCGAGGAAAAGGAGAAGAATAAAGGCGGAGCATCTGGGAAGTTTGCCGAATACTTGGAGAAACCGGGCGACTGGAGGTCTAAATAGTGGAAAGTTGATGGCGGCAACACGGGGATAGGTGCGAGAGAGCGTTCGAGGCTTACGGAGCTTACGAAGCCCACGGTCCAGAGATCGAGCATCGCTTTCGCGTTTAGACGCTACTCGCACGACCGGCATCGGCTACCAGCGTGCATCGATTTTAGCGCTGTAAACCCGTTGGTTTAATCGCTACGCGAAGAGCAACTTACGATAAATGTTTCCTAGTCGTCGTTCCGATGGCCGACAGATAGATATAATTTATTGCACGCGGAGGAGATAAGCCTTTCGCCGATCGAACAGGTTCGCAGCTGCGCTCCCCTACCTCCGCTGGCGCGTGCATACCGAGATTAACTTTGCCTCGAATCGAGTCGCGCGTTTCCGAGTGTGCCTACTTCTCGCGAAGCGGCGTAATTTCCAAGCGGAACAAGCGGTTTCAGAAACGGCAGTGCCTCGCGACTTTCCGGGGTCGGCGCGGGAAAACCGAAGCCGCTCCGTCAAATCGTCAATCGTTGGTTCGGTGACCGCCGACCGGTTACTTTGTTCTATTTAAATGCACCGATATAAATCAGCCAGGCGCTGGCCTTTCCATCGAGCGATTTGCAGGGTGAAGCGGCTGTCGGATAAATTAGTAACGGGGGAACGCAAAGTAGATCGCGCGGTACTGGCGATAAAAAGAAACGTCCATGCGAAACTAGCCCGCTGTCGCGTTTCCCGAGCGGACCGAGGAGCATTCCTCACGCTCCAACGATCGGGCGGAGGGCAGGAGTGCGAACGCGAACGCGAACGCGGACGCACCGTTATATACCTACTGCCACCTCCTTTTCGTTTTGTCTCACCCACTATCGCATATACCCACGTATCAGTTGGTTATTGAAACGAGCGAGGACGGCTGGATCGATCCAAGTTCCAAAGACCTCGGAAGTCTGTGAATCACGCGTACAACTCAGCCTGCCGCCCTCCGACCTGTTTCTTCCCTTTATCGTTATCTCTATCCGTTTTGCCCGCGAGTTGCCCGACGGTCAGTGTTTCCGCGTCTCTGTCGCCGGATCGGCCCAGGCTCGAGAAGCGTTTCAGATTGCGCGATAGCGCTGGCGGCTCTCGTGTACAGCGCCGCGGCGGTCGAAAGGCACAAGGAGAGAGGAAGAGAGGATGAGAGGAAGAGAGGAAGAGAAAGGGGAAAGGGTCCTGGACCCCCCAGCGTTCAATGAGAGACATTTCTCATCATTTCCCATTCAGACCGTCTGAGTTATAAGCCTGGTACGTCTTCTATCCCGGCACAATCGTTCGATTTATTATAACCGCGAGAAGCCTAATGAATTTAATTTCATATTTCACGGCCGGTAAGTAGCTGGATACGATGCCGTTGTGAATATCGCGGCGAACGCGAACGCGGAGCCGCCGCGTTTAACCGCCGATTTAGGTGTCTCTCCCCCGCTCTCCCCCGCTCTCGCCCCTTTCCAGCCACGGGCCCAGATACGGGAGGACGGCAAAAAGGATCGTCCGCCCGTTCCTCTGCGATTCACGAGCCATATGGAATCGAGGTCGTATCTCAAACGGCGAGCAAGAGGGAAAGGGAAAGGGAACGGGAACGGAAACGGGAACGGGAACGGGGCAAAGTCAGGGTCCGCTCCTCTTCCAGAGTCGAGAGTCGAGAGTCACCTTTAGCCGGGCCACGAGAGACCGCGATATAGTGCTCGATATTTCTCGAGATTCTCTTGCTTGATTTTTACCTTTACCTTACCCACCGCGCTGGACACGGCTAGTCCCTTTGCGTATACTTGCGACTTGGGACGTACGATAATATATCTCGAGCTAATGTTTCCCGTCGAATGCGCAGACCCAACGCGACGCATAAAAATCAAACGGCGGAGAAGCACTTATTTTTTATTACCGGACAATTTATCGTACTGTTGCCTCTGCGCTAGAGAGGGCAGCGATTCGAAGGAGTAAGCCTTTGTTAATTCTAATATGTCATTTCGCGGGCTTTACGAGCGAGAGGTTGGCGAATCCTGACTAATTTACGAATCGCCCGCACCTCGGTACTCCGAACAGGAGAGCGAGCAATGCCCGAGTGTAACTCGTTGCCGATCAAGTCGGCGTTCAACTGAGGAACGTTAGACAGGGGTGGTGACGCTCGAAGGGATGGTGTTTCCGCTGCGCGCGAGAAACGAGTGGTGCCGACAGGATGGTCGAGCGTCTGGGCATTTCCATTCGATTAAAGCGTCGACTAACATAAGTAGCGGAGTCGCTTTAATTCCTAGAGGCTGTCGAGCTCTCGCGGCTTCTCGAAAAAAACTGCATCTTCCTTCTCCTTCCACCCTCGCTCGTAACTCTTGCGTAGAACTGCCCCCGAAATAATGGCCGGCTCGTCGTTTGCCGCGGTGTCCTCTGGAGGAACGATCCGCGGTAGTTAAGTTATTAAATTTATCTTCTCGAGCCAGACTAAAAATCGCGGTGATTTATTATTTTTTGCTGCTTAACGACGCGACCACGGAATATGGCCCGGAGTAAGCCTCCCCTGTTTCCAGTCCCGCTCCTCTTCTTCCGCCCTGACCGCCTCGCGTCTTGCTGGCTTTTTTTTCCAGCGCACGCCCGACCAACGGGATGACGGGCCGCGATAAATTTTCGCGCTCGTGCTCGCGATCACGATCTCGTTCGCGACGCGAAGCGCGTGGACCACGATTTTAGGTACGTTTTTCCGCCGCGACAAAACATCCCTTCCTCCCGCGATACGCTCCAAGTCTGCTGGAATTCGATAGAGAACGGAAGGATCCTCGAGCCATCGCTCCGCGGGCATTCCGAGTGGCGGGATATCCAAGCAGCTCCGTATGAAACTTTCAGCCGCGGCTTCCCGATAATATCGAAGTAGTCGGTTGCGCCGAGTGCCGGAATACTCGATCGCCGAGGCGGATGCCTTCGCTAGGATGATCCGTGGGTAGTCGCACCTCGGCGCGATGCAACCGCGACACGGTTCGCTTCGCGTACACTCGCCTCACGAACAGGAGGGAAGCGGAGAAAAGGATGGAGAGGAAGAACGATCTCTTCTCTTTTCCGCCTGGTTCGCGGCGCTTCTTGCTTCGACGCAGGCACATACCTACCTGCTCCTTCCTCTTCGTATCAAACGCCGAGATAGTTGGCTGTCGCTGAAGAGCGGGGGGTGTGCGCGAGTGAACGAACGAACGAACGAACGACGAACGAACGAAGCAACCAAGGAATGAAGGTACGGAGATGGTACAGACGAAGTACGGAGGCTCGTCGGCCGGCCGGCTAGATAGTCGGCGAGTCAGTCAGCCGGCTGGACGACCAAGTCGACCAAGGAGCAGCCACCAGCCGGTCAAGTAGGCAGGCCGATGCGCCGAAGCACGCGCGGCTTATAAAACCGCGGATTCCCCCGTGTATATCGAGAGACTCGTTCTCGCGCACGAACCTTCACGCTAATGGCATGCATTACCGCTAATAATAGTTAGAGAAAGACCGGCAGACTGGGGAAAAGGGATGGAAACGGAGATAAACGTAGACGGGTGGATGGAGGTACCGAGGAGAAAGAAAAAGCGAGATACATCGAGCTGGAACCCCCGGAAAAATTGCCGCGTAATTACGACCGGCTCGATCGGGGAGCGCGAGCCCGAGCGACCGAACCTGCACGCTGCACGCTGCACGTCTCTCGCTTCCTGCTTCGTCCACGCGTTATCCTCGAGCATCGAGCACCGCTCGCGGCGCGAAACGGAAGCGAGACTCAACTTTCCTCGGATCTTTCATCTTTTATCCTGCAAAAGCCTCGGGCAACCATCGTTATTCTACTTAAACTTTTCGGGAAAGCTGTCGCGGGGTAGGCACCTAAGTACCTACATACTTACATACTCGGAACAACCAGATTTCCGTCTAATCGGAGTTTCGAGTTAAACGGCCTGACGATAATCGATGCCGCGCCATACTGGCTAGTCTTGTCTGAGGAAGATAAGGTTGGCCGAACGGAACGTGTACGCCGCGGCCTGAGGCCGCGCCGTGCGATAATCGGGATTACTTTCGGAGCTGGTCGAGCGGGAAAAGACGACAGAGAGAGAATATATGTATACGTACCTGTGTATGTAGATTGTAGGTATATGCTGAAAGGAGCGCTACCCATAGCTAATACCGTTACCGCGTCGAGCGTAGAAGATCGCCGCGTCGATGACCCTCCGCGTTGCTTAACGCCGATTAGAGAAGAACGTTCCAACGATTTTCTCCACCGCCATACCAAGTCGCGTTTACCTCATCGTTTTGCTCATCGTCGATACATCGGCCATTAGTCGGAGTAATTTCCCCCCTTAACGATGCCCCGAACCACGGATACAAGGTTAACGCTCCGCCTTTTCACAAATAACGGAAAAGATATTAGCGAAGGTATTTCGTTATAAACCGCTATTTCACCGGGCGACGGTTGTGTGCAGCATCCGAGGAACAATCCATCGAATAGGGTAATTGTGGGAGAGGTGCCGCACTCGGAGAGACGCCGCACTATCGGTATTTTAGGGATGTCGTCGATGAAACAGACCATTGTTGATTTCATTTGTTTGCGACTGTTGATCTAGACCAGTTTACCAAGCACGAGCGTGTTTCCTGCATTATTATTAAAGATTTTGCTGTTTTTCGAGGTAAGCCTAGCGCGCTTCGCCTGAATAGTTATACGTCACTTTTATTTTTACTATCATAGTAGCTAAAGTTCATAGTTTTTCTTAATACAACTTTTGTAATACGTTAAAGGGACCTTGTAGAATATTTCCTTGGTTGAATAGGTTACCTTCGACATAGCATGTGGAAATACGAAAGTGCGGCGCCTCTCCCGGCCATTTCGGATAGACGCCGCATTTTTTCTTAGGATAGATGCCGCACATTGATAACGTACTGTTTCGGAAACTAAGTCGATTTAAATGATGTATTTAATGTTTAAAATACCAAAAAAGTTTTTTATAATAGCTAACGTGGTATCTCTAGGCAAATTATTTATTTCTAAATGAATAATCTTATAATCCACATATTTTGTGGACTATTTACTCTTTTTCCACATTTTTTTATTTTGATTTCAAGATGCCCACTGAATATAAAAGAAAATCTAACGCTAAGCTTAAAGCTCAGTGGAGTGAAGAAACTTTGATTGAAGCATTACATCGAACAAAAGCTGGTGAAATCCGCAAACGTGAAGCGGAACGATATTATGGAATTCCGGCAAGAACTTTAGGAAGACGTCTTGAAACTAACAACACTACGAAAACTCGATTAGGACCTGATTGCAAGAATCTATTGACTTCTCTTTTATTATTATTTTTATTAATAATAATTTTTTATTTACTTTTTTACATACCTATTTTAGGCCTTTTGGGAATTTGGGATACAAAAACGAAATACGTCTAGCCGAACATATTATGCGTTTAAGCGAAGTGGGCTTTTCTCCCGATAGAGTAGGAGTACGTAAAGTACCTACTGTACCCATTTAATTGTTTCGTTTTACTTTGTTTTTACTACTTTTTTATATAAAAAGTTAGAATTTACAAGTTTAAATCGAAAAGTAAACGTTTTTCGAAATGCGGCACCACACCCTCATGTGCGGCGTCTCTCCTACTAAAGAGATGTTTTTAGTTTCAATTTTTTAAGGGTGACAAATATTAAAATTTTTATTTTTTTTAATGCTAGTAGAATCACAAGATGTTCAACTAATAATATGTATCCTTGGAAAACATTTTCATTGCAAAATTTAGACACGGTGACAATTTTGCGTAACGTGCGGCAGCACTCCCACAATTACCCTACTCCGTTTAGAGGTCTCGGTCTTCTTCTCGCGAAATAGGAGCCGAAGCGTCCCTATCCACCGACCGCGGCATTGTAACCGCCAAAAGGATAATCGGTGAGAATCGGCGTAGCGTTATCTTGTCGATTAGTGGAAGTAAACGGCGCGGTGCGGCGATTGCAGATGACGCGGAGCAGATGGCGGCCGAGAGTGAAGCCTGGATCGGGCACACTGTTCGGGATCGTGAAAAAGGTGCACGGTCATTGGAGCTAACTACTCACAAGTCGGCCCGTGGAAATCGCGACGCTCTTTACGGTAGCCGGAGCAGTAGTCGCGAGCAATCTTGCCACGCTATTCAAAGGAAACATAATTGTGGCTAGCGGACATCGCGAGCGCCACCACGCAGAAAGACATTCGCGTCTGCGCTGCCTCCGACACGGCCGACCGCTAATTACAATAATTGCATTACGCGCACGTTCACGCGAACGGTAACGAAGAGAACTCGCGGCGAGCCGCAAACAGCGTCCTTGATTCGAGTAGATACCTACATAGGTATCCACGCGTGGCAGTCGCCGATACGCATTGGTCTCCACGTATCTTTCCAACTTCTGAGATCCCGAGAGACGTTGCGTTACGGCTGGGTGAAGGGTCGCTGAGAGTGCTTTCGGAAAGATTTGTACTTGTCGGGTAGCAGAGCGGAGTAGTCGGCCGACCGACGATCGTGTAATCTCGGCATTCTCGGTATTCTCGAGCGAGCAGTGGAAGCGCAGAAGGGCAAACGAGGGGCGAGGGTTGATAGGTATGGTGAAGACGACTGAAAATCCGCGGAAAGCTGTTGAATTGGATATTATTTATTTCTTCGCCGTTGCCGTTATTATCCCAGCCCGTGGAACCACGGAACGAGCAAAGTAGGGTATATCGAAGCACGGGGCGATGCGATGCGACGCGACATCCCATCCCTTATGCCGCTAGGTTGCGACCCCTGCTGCTGCGGCTGCTGTGGCTGCTGTCGCTTCCTGGGGGAGCCACGACCCCTCGTACTTGGAAAATAATTCTATTAGGTTATATCGCGGTCTGCGTGAATGACGCGCGCACGTTTCGCTGAAGGGCGGTCAGGGTGTCTGCGGTTTGTTACGAGTAACCAGGCCCGTTCCATTCTCCCCGCGCGCCGCGATACGAATCCGCCTCGGGCGTCGCGCTTCCTCCTAGATTGCCAGCGAATTTTATTAAGCCCCTAATTACGTCCAATCTATCGCGTTACCAAGCCTCTATAGAACCTTCGTGCCTCCTCTCTCTCTCGCTCGGTCTTTCGAGATTTCTCCTGACGCATTGGCATTTCCACGAATAGATTTGCCGCTCAGCATTTCTTTCACAGGATTCTAGGCTCGCGCATGCTATTTCGTTGTCCCTTTCGACTTTTCGCCGAGGTTCGATTCGTGCTCGCTGTAGGTAAGTGTGCGACGTCGAGCTGGCGCGCAAATTTTCCTTGCAGCTTCTCTCCATGCGGTCGCCCCTCTTCCGTCCCCTGTGTCCCTCCTTACGCGTTTCGGATGTCCTTGGTAGGAGGTGCGTATGGTGGGTGCTCGGCAGTATATCTCGCACCCGTATAAATCAGCGATGGGCGGAACCGACATGGAGAGACACCGTAGAGGTTGGAAGGAAACCCGTCTCTCGAAGCAACGCCTGGTTAAATTTATTGCGGGGCAAACGCAAAGAGATTCTCCTACCTTCGCTCTTCCATGCCGAGACGCTCGCCTTTCATCTGCGAATCTACGTTCTACGCTAATCGTCCCCGTTTTCCTCCGGTCGCGTCGCGCAATAAGAAAACTGCACCGATACTAAGTGGAATAATTTCTTTACTTATGGAAGAAACAGGTCCGGCTGTAATGTTACCGCTTTGGAGAAGTTTGTAACGCGAAAGCGCCGACTGCTCGGGTCCTCAGTGGTCAGAGGCAGTTTTTCGGACATGTTCCAGGAATTACAATCGCGCGTCCAGCGAGACTGTTGGCGCGTCTATCATCGCTATCGTTTTCATCTGGTTCCACTTGGAAGTTGGAACAAGTGAGAGGAGACCAGGCCATCGTTGGCTTATCGCTCTGCGATCCCACTCCGTTTCGACACTGCATCGAACTGCACTATCGTCTTCGCCGATAGTCTATCTACTTCGCTATCGTCTCCGGAAGCGTATGATCGCGAAGGATCCGCGTTTCCGCGCCAATCCACCCGCCATCTTCGATTACCCGTTGTTTCGTTGCAGCTCGATTCGCGGCAAACCGATGGCGTTGACTGGAACACTCCTGGCGGTTGCAAACACGCCAGTTAAAGGGGAAGGTATGTTTCGGAAGATGGCGTCGAAAATCATTTGATCCCATTATTGCGGTTGTCAGCGATAACGGGACATGGAAGTCGTTAGGGGGAAATGTGCGCGTTGCCAGCGTTATTCGCGTTGTTCGTCAGTTGGCGAGCGGAAGATAGCGCGGTGACGTCGTCCTAGAGTTTCCGGCGGAGGCTCGGTTTTTGCAACCGAGCATCCTCGCGAGATGGACGGGCTTCGTCAAACGTTAGAGTTTGCTCACGATACGTGGGAACACGTCACCGTAGTCCAACTAATTTCACCTAAGTGGTACGAGTCGATCTGTATGAAAATTCCTGGCCCACGGTTTCGATCTTACGTACGCATCGACGAGATACATCGAAGGGTGTATTCGAAACGCGAGAGCGATTTAAAAGAAAAAGGCAGGAAAGCTTGGATTTAGAGAGAGAGAAGCGCAGGACGCGGAGTACGCTGGCTATTGGTTTGGAAGGAACGAATCGTTACGTTAATTCGAGCACGATCGAGCATGTTACACGGTGCTCCCGCGGTGGGTTACGGTAGGTTACGATTCACCGGTCGCATACTAGCGAACGGAATCGTGCAACATCTTGCCGGTATGGAACTGGTTTTCTAGTCATTACTCGTGACTACCCGTCGCGTTTCGATGCTCGGTCGGCCGGCCCTGTACAGGAGACCGCGTACGTGTGCGCGAGCCACGAATAAGCCAGCTACGAGTGCATGAAATTCTATAGAAATCTTTAAACGATTGCAACAAGAGAGGCGGAATGCAACGTTCGTTTTCGCGAAAGAGGACTTACTCGGAACAAGTAGCTAAGGTAACTAACGTTGCAGAATTCGGGATCGGGTAAAGATTCGTAAAGAAAACAGAGTTTGCTCCGTATAATTGTGGACCTGGCGCCGCGGTGAAATAGAGATTCGAATGGGAATCGCAGGAACGGCAGATAGAGAAGGCGAGAGGAGGTAGTGCAACTTCGAAACGTCGTTGAAAGAGTCGATGCCGTGCGAGCAAAACCCACTTAACCCGTTCTGCGACGCGTCAAAGGAACGCTTCAGCCGAAACGTTCTCGTTCGCGTCGATCCGACGACCTGGCGAGCCGACGAGCCGAAACTGATGGCGTTACACTAGCCGAGAAACGCAATCTTTCGACCTCGGGCGGTGAAAAGAAATCCTCGCCAGCTATAAAATAATACGGAAGGACGTTTCAGCCGCACCGCCGCGTCCGCGTCCGCGCCCGCACCATCGGCCTGAGTTATTTTCTCGCGAGCCATCTTTCACGAGGGCGAGGGGCGACGCTGAGGGTGAGGGTAGACGACAACCCTTTGTCGCGGCAAAGTATCTTGGCGACGATTACGTTTTCGTTACGTCCCGCTTTGACAACTACCGGTCGAGACGGGGGAGCCTTTAAAATTACCGTCTATGCCTGGTACAGTGCGAGCCGTTAAACTGGATTTCGCGCAACGGCAAGGAGATACGAGTTCCGGTCGCGGCACGATCTCGCATCGTTTCGGACGCGACACGACCGCGGCCACGATCACGGCGCGAACATTCGGAAATTCCGAAGGCGGGGAAAATAGATGAAAGAGGCAAGCGAGAGAAGTGGCGGAAAATGAGGTAGCGCGACTGAGAAGCGAGCGAGCGAGGACCGAGCGACTGAGCGTGTAGGTTGTAGGTTGTAGGTGAACGCGGGCCCGGGGAGAGAGGTCGCGCGGAAACGAGAATGGTTGTAGAGCGCGCTGGAGGCGAGGCCTGACATTTGGTTACTGACATTTTCACCCCGGGGTTGACGGCGGGCAACCCTTTGGCGTTACCCGCGCTCAATCACTCCATTGTCTCGAGCGGCGCTCGTTTTATGCTCGCGTCAACGCTTCATTATGGGGCCTCGGGTCCGGTCGACTTGGCTTCTATAGCCCACGTGCTCGGCACATTGTCTATCCCAAGAATATATTACGCGCCCACGCGATCTCGCGAGCGCGCGAGCACGAGCACGAGCACGAGCACGAACGCCGCGCCACGCCGTGTCGCCGTCTTCGTCGCCTTCGACGCCTTCGTCGGCGACGTCCTCGCCGCCCCGTCCAGCACTTCGAAATGCTGTGGGTAAATGTAAAAACTGTTATTAACGGGAGGATGTTTGCAGTGCCAATTGTGCGCGTTGTGCTAATACCTACCATAAGTAACACAAGTATCAAATACATGTGTTGCCTACTGATGCCATTCACAGGAGCACTCGTTTTCATTTTCAATTTTCAATGCAACTTTCCTTACGTTCTAAGGTTGCTAATTCGTAGTTCGATAAGACGAATTCATAGTCCAGTGAAATTAGACGGAAATATGCCCAATCTACGGAATAAATCCCAGCAAGCTAAATTTTGGTATGGGCCTTTATTTGGTCGTTATAAACAATATGTCAGAAGTCCCAATCGATCAGACCGCCGCTAAAAATTTTACAGAAGGTGAAAAAACGGTATTTCGCGAATATGTCGTTATCTAGCAAAATTGCGTTGTACTCGGGAGAACATCCCCTACATATTTACAAAGTTTCATAATGTTTTGAATTTCCGGGTTCGGAATCTTCCCCTGTCAAAAGTATGAGGGTTGAAACTTGCTAACCCGACATACACGAGAATGATTACCTACTCCTACAAAAAAACTCATACGACATTTTTTGTAGAGAATTTCCAAAGCTATAAATTTCATACTAACTATTTTTGTCGTAAGACTGCTAGATAACGACATATTCGCGAAAAACCGTTTTTTTTACCCGTCTATAAAATTTTTAGCGGCGGTCGAATCGATTGGGACTTTTGACATATCGTTTAAAACGACCAAATAAAGGCCCGTACCTACCAAAATTTAGCTTGCTGGGATTTATTTCGGAGAGAGATCCTAATTTCGCCGGACTATCCGGTTTTGAATTGGGGAGTTGACAAAATTTTTAAAAGTGTTTAAAACTGTTCATTATGATAAAATATGCTTGTAAAAAAAATATTATTTTTTTACTACACCTCTGACATGAAAAAAATGTAATTTTTATTTGAAATAAAAAAATTGCCGCGAAAACGCACTCCATGGTCACGTGACCATTTGTGACGTCAACGTGCAGTAAACAACGAAAGTTGTGGTTAGGGACAGTAAGGAGTGAATTTTTCTCACAAAAATAATGGATAATAAAAATTATTATCAATACTGTGCAGTTCCCTGTTGTGAGAACACTTCAATACGTACACCGAAGAAGTTATTTATTCATGTTCCGCTGGAAACAAATATTCGCAATAAGTGGCTAAATCTGGCGAGAATAAACTATCAGTTGTCTTCAAAATCTAATTTATGTTTTTGTGAAGACCATTTCAATGTAAGTAACTAACTTATTATTAACTATCATTTATACCTATACAGAGAAGTAATACAGTAAGAGTACATAACCTCTTTGGTATTTAATTTCTTTCAAACATATTTCTAGCTTGCAATTGTCTAGTAAAACAATATACTTACACAGAAGTTTTAACAGTTCTGTATTCGGCAGAACAGAAGTCTGGATTTGTAGCGAAATAGCTAACCACCATAATAGCGTCCAATGTTGGTAAATTTGTGCTGTCACCTTTAACGAAGTTCTTTTCCATTGCCAATAATATACCTACTTTCACTACTTTCCTTACCTAAGAAATCGAGTAATAAGTACTCGTAAACGATATTTTTTAATATAAACTTGTATGAGCAAATACGCCAAGTGTCACTCGTCGCTATATATAAATCGCTGTTTACTGCACAATGACGTCACGCGCCGTGATTGGCGTTTGAGATCACATGACTCACAACTTAAAAACGTCAATTTTATTTATTAAATTTTGGTAAAACGAATAAGTGTTTTATTAATATTTCTATCATTTTAGGCTTTTCATTAATAAATCTGTAGATTTCACTACTTTTCCCTTTTTTTTTTTTTTCAAATACTGACAACTCCCCAATTGGCGAGCGAGCTGGAAATCGCGGGGAGCTGCAGGCTGCAGGCCGAAAGCGGTAGGAGCGTTCGTAAACGACGTAGGTACACTGTACACGGCACATGGTAGGTTGCCGCGCGCACGGACCACCGCGCACCGTTGCAATTAATTACGGGGTAAAGTCGCGCGCTCGTATTCAATTAATTACCGCGTGTGCCGCGCGATCGGCGTCCGCATAATTGACATTGTTGCTGCATTGTTTACAGTGGCCAGTGAATTTATCAATAGATTGGCTGCAGGACGACCGGCGCGGCGCGGCGTCGCGGTCGCGCGCGGCACGGCCCCTCTGTTCCCCAGACACGTGAAATAGCCCCTCGCGTTCTCTCATAGTTTCGCGGGGACGAGCAGCCCGATAACCCCCTAGTCGCGGCGCAAACAATCGAACGAGAGGCTATTTTAAACGGCCTTTAACGCTACCACGGTCTTCGTTTTCTCTTCTTTCGGATTCTCTCCATGCCTATCGATCTTTAGCTTGGAATAGCGACAGCTTCTCTAGTGCTCGAACAATTTCTTGAGAAATTCAGAATCGGGATCGAGCACGGTGAAATCAGGTGTAGATGCTTACGCTCGCGATTGCAGGGCGAGGTTCGCGTAACTACGTTAACGGGAAGGAAATCTGGTGCATCTACATTAGGGTGGTCGCAAGACATAAGGGGATGTTTTTTTTCGACGTATCTTCGACGGCAGCCCCCAAAAAGTTGCCAATTGATGTAAAAATAAGATTGTCAAAGTTTCAGCTCGATCGAATAACGTTAAGACCTGCCTCATCAGCCCTAAAGTTGTAAGAACCCCGATTTTTTTAGAAAAATAGCTGTTTTTAAAACTTTAGGGCTGACGAGGCAGGTCTTAACGTTATTCGATCGAGCTGAAACTTTGACAATCTTATTTTTACACCAATTGGCAACTTTTTGGGGGTTGCCGTCGAAGATACGTCGAAAAAAAAAAACTCCCCCTATGTCTTGCGACCACCCTAATCTACATAGTCCCCCGGTTGCCGCGCAAACGATAAAATTAGAGGAATCGCTGGATTAAAGGTCGGTCGTAGGAGAGGTTGAAAGCTGGAAGGTGACAACGCAAAGGGCACCCGAGCACGTAGGAAGAAGACGAGGAGGAAAATTGCCGCGCTACTTATTGTTAGCTATCCACTAGGAGAAGCTTTTGCTAAACCCGTCGCGTCCTTAGCATCACCAGCTACCAGGCCGTCTATCCGACCAGTCGCCCCTCTCGCGTTTCGGCTCTCGGCCGCTTCTGTATTCGCAGGTAGATCAGGGCAGGTACCTACCGCGAAGGTCAAGTTTTTTTTCCTGCTAGCGCCCCACCTCTTCCTGTTCCTGTTTCTGTTCTGGTTCCTGTTCCTCTCGATCTCTGTCCGCGAGGGCTCTCGTACCGTGAAATAGAAGAATAGGCAGGCGGCGGGTCTACCACTCTACGCTTCTACGGTCTACCCGTTTCGGGCCGTCTCTTTTCTTCTGCCCTCCGGTTCCGTAGCTCTCTCGGTTAGGCCTGGGTTGGGCGCGTAACGCCGTGGACCGGTTTCGAGAGCAGCCGCGGGGGCTAAATGTCAACAACGGCATAACGGCCCAGTTAGAGGATTACCCCCGGTGCTCGCCCATCGGGGGTAACACCAGACAAAAGGTCGTGAACTTTCCGCGTGTCATAATCCGTCTGAGAGGGTTCGCGGCGTTTCCAACTCTACTTAGTTCTCTCGTCAAACTCTCGTGCGACACGGTGCAATGCGCCGCGCCGATTCAATGGGCCGATAATGGAAGCCTCGCTCAGCTATCGCGTAGCTATCGAGTATCGAGGTGGTAGTCGGAAATCAGAGCAGATCGCAGCATCTAAAAAGGCGTAAAGAGCGAAAGAAAAGAAAGAGAAGAAAGAGGAGAAAGGTCGAGAGGGACTGGCCCCGGCCCCGTCTCGGTGACAGCGAGAAGGGCTGCTTGTTGTTGGGTCTAAAGTTCTAAATTCTAAAGGTTCGACACGTAACCCGAATGGCCTAATGGGATTGGCATTGTCGTCGTTAACATGACAATATAGGTCCTAAACGGTTCGCTTATGCGGTTGGTGTAGGTATAGGTAGCAGCTAGGAGGCACGTATGCCGGTGCCGATTAAATGCGTGTCGCGTCGTGGCCCGATGCGTACCGGAGATAGGGACGACGAGCACGAGCACGAGCACGAGGCGTCCCATCTCCAAATACGAGCCTTGTTATGATAATCGTTGCTCGCGCCCCCATCTCTGCACTCATTATGATCCCGCGAGAACTTCTGCCGCCACTCCCCTTTCTTCCCTTTCTTCCCTACTCACCCTCTGTACGGAAGGGATACCACGCTGCGAGTAGACTTCGCTCCAGCAAGAATACCGCTTTTTACTTTAGCCTACCCTCGATCTCGATGAACCAGCAACGAGACATCGATCACGCGCAACTCTTTCCCGCGATAATTATACCTACCTACTTTAGATTCATCTAGGAAAAATATACCGTCTCGGTTGAGCATACCTACACGCGAACCCGTCCGCCGCGGCCACACAGTGGCGTGTTTTCTAGGGAATTGTGAATAAATTCAATTTCCGATTTGACAGATAATGAAAATGTAAACACATGAAAATGTTCTTAAATATGTCTAGTATAATGGACAAAGTTTGTTTTTTCCTTAAAAGTATTACCAACTGCTCTATAACTGTTTAAAGTTGAGCAAAATTTTTTAGGCACTTCTGGGGGCGTTCTATTTCTTCTGTGTTTGGCGTATCAAAAATTGCAACAAATCTGTGGGATAGTTGACAGTATAGTATATTTTAAGGCGAACAAAATGATCCATAGAACAACGTTTTCCGATTTTTTAAACATTTTCTGTAACGTTCTTAGATAAGCACATTTTATTTGCGGCAATTTTACGTATATAAAAAATGTGACACAATGTGACACGCTGAAAGTTGTTTCATAAGGAAGGCAGAAGTGTATACTATCGAATAGAAAAGGAATCAGCTGCTACTAGGCGCAACTTTTTGTGTTGGGTGCCGAAAACCATTGTAAAGTAAAAGTAACTAGGTAGCAAACCGTCTCCTTTTTTATGATTTAAAAGATGTTCCCTCCGATTGCTTTGGATTTTGGATATGTTTTAGACGACCGGAAAATAAGAAATACGTTTTTTTTATTTTGCCCCGTTTGCATATTTAGGGAGTAAAACCACCCCTCAAAGTTATAAGAAGAGGTACAAAAATAACTGACTACAAGAATATCATGCACATAGCAAGCTATGACACAAATGAAATTTATATCATGTTTTATTCAACACAATGTTATAAATGTTATACGTCGATAATAATAATAATAATAACAATAATAATAATAATAATAAAATAATAAATATTCTTTAAACTAACAATAGGAACTTACTCAATTTTAAAACTAGAAAAATACTAACATCAATAAACAATTTACAGAAATCACATAAAAAGTGACATATCTTCTTCCTGGAGCTCAACGTCCGAATGCTCAATAGCTGATTAACAAGAGAAGTTAGGGAACCCGGAAATTCAGAAAATTATGAAACATGGTGTGCAAATAGTGTAGTAATTGTGCAGTAATTCACCCGTAACATAACTATATTTTTTGTTGAAGCCATCGTACGGTTTTAGGGGGTGAAATTACCCCTCGAAAAAAACAGAATTTTATTTTCGTGGAATATCTCGAGAATGGTGAGAGATATCGGAAAGAAGTTAAAACAGAAGTTCCATCTTTCTTTTATATCTACAAAACCGCGTAAAATTAATTTTCAAAACATCCATACCTTTCAAGTTACCCCCACCACCAACTCTTAAAATTCAGTTTTTGTATTTTGTAAATATATGCAGAAATACCATTGGATAACCTCTTTTCATACATATAAATAGTTTATGAGTTATGATTTTTTTAAAACAAATAAAACCTTCATTTTTACCATTTTTTAGTTTACAACAAAAATAACAATATATTTGAAATCAGCAGGTCAAAATACGTAGGAATAGGGCATAAAATAATTTATTCACAATTTTTCCCTATAAACACGCCACTGTGGGCCGTCCCGGAGGAAGTCCGAGGCGCCACCGCGTCGGTACAACAAACTTATAATTACCAGCCCAACAACGATTTCGTCGAGGAACGTTTCATCCTAGGAAAGCCTTGTCCGATTGGTGTTGGATAATTCAAAGGATAAAAGTTACAAGCCAGCGGAGAGAAAACTCGCGACTATTCGGACGTTCCGATTAACGACACTTTCACAGGCGGATGTCGGTAGGTAGGGTGACTGTACCTAATATTGCCAGGCAAAAGTTAAATCGCTGTCGATTGAATAGGGTAAATCCGGGACACGCGGTCGACCTAATATAAAATGGGTATTAAAACTAATATAGATATTACTTATTTTATCCGAACAAACCTAATATGTTCAGAATTTTACGCCGATTCAGAAAAACTGGTCGATATTTGCTTTAAGACAATATTTACTGTAAATCGGGTTGAAAACTGAAGTCATGACATCTGACCACCTCTACCGAGGTGCCGGGAGAAATGGTTTTCGTCGTTGGCAGAGACCACTCACATAATTTATTATTCATGGAAAATTAATAAAGGATAAAGCAAAATTATTTATGAGTGAATACAACTACGGATTCATTGATATTTAATTTGTTTATGCTAAACAAGTAAAGAACACACCCAAAGAAAAAGTGAATTACCTACTGGCGATTAGCAAGGCAAATGAATACAAAAGTGAATAAATAAACTAAATAAACAAAAATAATAATAAAATAATAATAAAAAATAAAGAAATAAACAAAAATAATAAAAAAATCATAACTCGACCATCTCACCTTCTTGCTGCGAGACATGGTCTTCTCGTTAGCTTTGAGAGGAACAGTTAATATGGCCAAATACTTTGGCTGCATTGTCCCTCAATGTCTCGTACTATCTTATTATTCCAAACATTAAAGGAAAACAAACTTAGAAGTATATTTTAAATACGATTCTGTACAACCGCTGTTTGACAAAAGAGGTTAAATGTAACATCAATTTACTTTTTATAGCCTATAAATCCAGAAAACCACAGAAGGAAGCGAAATAACGCTATTCATTCAACTATTTGACTTCTAGAAAAGTAATTGGTCTGCACTTTAATGCATTTTTACGTATAGACTCTGAAATATAGCGACACGACCAACTCTCCGGCCCGACCGCGTCTCCCGGATTTACCCTAATAATTAATATTTTTCCATGCAGTTCCTTTCAAAGTAAAGAGAAATTATTCATCTTTCATGTAGCATATGTTAGAATCGTTGAAACCTACAAATTGTTAATTAGGACTCAAAAAACGTAAGACATGCAAAAATCGGGTCCTGAAAAAAGTGTACCTAATATCGCCTACTCAAGAAATATTGATTAATTCATGTAGATATGAGTTTTTAAAGTCATTTTCACATGTGCTTTTATTATTTCTTGCTCTATAAATGTCTTTTTATCCATCTTTGATTTCATTTTTATTAGAATAATCTAGAAATTTGAAAATATAGATTTTTAAAATATTTTATTTTTTACGTTCCGATGTACATATTGGACAAATAAATTTTATTTCGGTTGCTCCGCACATTTCGTGACCTCACCTGTAACAAGCATTACATCGAAACCATTGTTCTCCGGTAGGCGGTATTGGGAACACGCATACTGCTAAAAGAAAAACGCTATTTTCATTACGAAAAATATTTGAGTCGATTTCATTTCTTAAGTACATCATTAATTAGGTATTTCTAGTAGATATTCTTGCATTCACAGATTTATTACACTTACCTTCTCCGAATGTGACGTAAAATTGTGATAGTCCAATAAATTTTTACACTATTAAGATTCTCTAAAATCCTTCCCTTTCTGTAATTGTTGATCACATGATGCTGCAATTATAGTATGTCTTCCTACATATGTTTAGGTACTAATTCAGTGCATAACCGATAAATTTTAGAGCTTACTTTAAGATTAAGAGATATAGCGAGTGGCGATATTAGGAACACTGGCGATATTAGGTACAGTCACCCTACATTGTACATGCGTCTTGAATCTCGAACCGCGGAGTAAGTGGATTTCTACTACTTACATACCTAATGGCTTTAGAGACGCGGCTAGGGAACTCCTACTAAATTCTATACTATCTGTAGGTACATATTGGAGAGAGATAGATTTTCATTTCTTCCATATTCTCTGCGTTAGGTACAGGTACATACCTATTTCCTTAATCGCCCGAGGAATCGCATCTTATCGAATCCCTGCACCAGGCATCGTTCGTCTCGCGAATATCGCTGCAGAACGCTGGTTCGCGTAAGTACTTGAACGACCACGTCGCGACAGAATATTTAGAAAAAAGTTTGTCCCGGGACACGATCGATACGAGGACTTTCTTTATCCGCATAACCGAGCGTTCCTCCTACTTACTTAGGTATAGGTATTACATTCGGCTTACGTTGCGTCCTCTCGCGATAATCCCACGGTTTTACGAATCGATGGGACGATTCTCCTTGCGAGCAGGGGAGGTCTTAGGAATCGTCGTCTCGCGGAGATTGCTGGAGATTTCGCGGCTCGTCTCGCGTCGACCGTTCGACCGGAAACCTTACCCTGTGCTTTTAAACTTTAAATGCTGCAAGGGAACTCGTTCTGTGCCGCAGCCTCTGCTCTTTCTCCGTACCGATTTCCTCCCGCAGATTCCTCTGTCCCCGCAGCTTTTTCCCCATTTCGGCTCTTCTCGTCGCGCGCCGATTTATCCGTTTTCTCCTCTGTTCCATTCTGTCCCGTCTCCTTTACATTCCCAATGCGTTCGCGCGGTTCCACTGTATGCGCGTACAAATAAGGCATCCAGAGACAAATGACGCGGAGAGGGATCGGCCGCAGCTCGACACAAAGCATCCCCCCGAACACCCTTTCGGAGTCGGAGGTGACGTCACCGACAATGGAAGGTCGAGCTGTGATTAAAGATCGAGAGACTCCGTAAAAACTCCTTCAAAAGTGTAGGAACGAAGGATGGAAAGGGGGACAGGCGGACCTACCGGCGTGAAATATTGCCTCCGCGCCACCAGACAGCTATATGACGTTTCCGAAGGGCATGAAAGAATCCCCGCCACTGTCTTTCTCTTCTCTCCCCGGTCACCTCTTCTTCCTTCCCGCCCCGTCTATTCTCTTCCACCCCCGCACTGCAATGCCCGCTCTCCTTACAGGACCTCCGCCGCGCCGGGGCCATTTCTCTCTTACGTTTACGATCCTAAACGATTGCTCCTCGTCCAGAGAGAGGAGGAGCTCGATCACCGTGCGCGTACGCGGCGAGTTTCGCGACCTTTCACTCGTTACAGCGGCTACGCGAAAAACTATTCGATCGAACGATGAGAGACGAAAAGCATCGTTTCGTTGGGATAGGACGCGCGTCGCGGGGCACGCGCCAACTGTAATTTTTACCGCACTTAATTCACAATCTCGTTTCGACTATATCTAGGTACGTATAAGTTACATTGCAGACATGGTGTAGACTGGATATAGGATTGACCAAACATCCAATGTAAATTTCTGTCACATAATAGCTCGGGCGCTTTAGACTTTCAGAGTCCCCATACATCTCTCGTCTCGCATTTACATGCGTTACGGCTATCGATTCGGAATAGAATACCATTCCGTCGCCAGTTTACCTACTACTTAAGTAACTACCCACAGTATGTAGTGACACTTAACATTTTCATTATAATCGAATTCGTCCTCTCCTATAAAAGTTCGTCGATATCACCACCATTTCTTGTCGCGATTCTAACGTGTCGTGTGAAATAGAATGATACGGTTCTATTGAATTTTCACGCACAGAAATATGTTCGGTCTATCCGTCGGCCGAGGAGGAAAAGATGAACGGAGGCCACGGTAGTCACGGTACGATTCGAAGGATTTCGACGAGACATCTACTACTCGCATGTATAAATAACTGGAGAGAAATGCACGCGGCGCGTTCGCTCGCGGGTTAATTCAGTTAATTGTCGGAATGACAACGAAGGGTAGACGTCAGAAGAAGATGAGTGGAGAGAGAATGAGAAAGGCACGACGGCAGAGGGCGGAGGGGTGGTGGGTTTGGAGTTTAAAATCGGTTAATTCACGGTGAGGCTGGTCAACGAGGCGCCAGAGCATTTAGCCGGTTAACGCGCGGAGAAGCAACGGGGTAGGAGAAATCGTGATCGAGTGGCCAAGGGGAAAGGGGTGGAGGAGCAGAGACGCCACTCAACGGCATTATTCGAATTGATGCGGTGAATTGGCGCTGACGACATCCGAGAGGCAATCCGACGGTTTGTTTATTGGTCGCGCGTTGGCGGATTCCTTGCTGTTTGCTTTAATTGAACCCTCGTCGATCGTAAATGAAACTAATATCTACGTACATCTTCTAGCTTCTCTCGTCGAGGTTGACCTAGCGGACAGAAGTCAAGCAAGATCGAGAGTACGATGAGTGAAATCGGTGGAAAGAGCCAGCCGCGGCGTTCCGGAATCGTTGTCGCGAATCAATGCCTGCGAGTCAGTGCGTGGCGGAGCTTATCTCTGCGGGATAGGACGCTAAGGGCCGGAATAGGGAAAAGTGGTAGTGGCGCGTGCCGCGTGCGACCGACGCGGACGCGATACGAGCTATCGGCGGATTCCTTTGCGCTTCGCGCTTTGCGGCCCGGCCGCCACGTGCGCGTAATGGCCCATTACGCGTATGTATGGAAATAATGCGATTTGCATTCCGAAAGAGACCTCCAGGTCCACGTCCACGTCCACGTCCACGTCCACGGTGGCCGAGGACCGAAGAGGAGGAAGAGGAGGCCCATGGATCCAGGGACCGTCGCGCCGACGAGAATGGATGGGAGAAGAGACTCGGAAGCAGAAACGATTAACCGTTTCATGGACCGAGTGTCGATCGGCGCTCGAACATAGGGCTGTGTCGCGCAGCGCGGTATGGGCTTCCGAATTCCGTGTGGCAAGCCGTAGTTGGAGGTTGAAGCGCGTCGATGGCGAGAAAGAAGGAAGGGTGCCGGTGGAGGATATTGGACGGTAGGGGAGGCAAAACAATGGCGAGAAGTTTTGCGAAGGCGGAAGGTTTCGCGCGGTAGGGTGAAATCAAGGGACAGGCCGCATGATTAGTCCGACGTTTGCACGTTACACGTTGCACACGGGCAGAGCGTCTCGCTACTTAGTTGGCACGCATTCCAACGGCTCCCGATTCTCATCCGACTGCGTGTCTGCTCGCCCGAGGGCGACTCTCGCGTTCGCGGCAACCCCGTCCCGTCCGCCCCTACGAATGCCCCGTCCGCGCGGCCCGCCGACTCTCTCTCTCTCTCCTGCGGGAGGAGGAAAAGTGTGTGAATCGGTTCGGCTAACGAGTTGCTCTCCGCGTTCTGTTTCAGATGCGTGCGGACTGTCGGACGTGGCGCACATCGAGTCCCTTCAGGAAAAGTCGCAGTGCGCCCTGGAGGAATACTGCAGGACCCAGTACCCGAATCAGCCGACGAGGTTCGGCAAGCTGCTGCTCCGACTGCCATCCCTGAGAACGGTGTCCTCGCAGGTGATCGAGCAGCTGTTCTTCGTCCGGCTCGTTGGGAAAACGCCGATCGAGACGCTCATCAGGGACATGCTGCTGAGCGGTAGCAGCTTCAACTGGCCGTACATGAGCACGATGTGACATTCTGTCTGGCGACAGCTAGCTTCCGCGTAATACTGTCGCTTCCCGTCTCGTCCCGTGGTCCAATCGAATTTCGATCGCCCACGCTGCCGCTCGACCTTCCCCGCGAACTCCGATCGAGCGGTGCGCCATCGGGTCGCGCCTCGTTCTGCCCGCTCGATCTGGAAACCGACGCCTCGCGAGGGACCCAATCGCCCGGGAAACTGTGGCCGGCGCGGCCCTCGCGGCCGCCCCACGTCGTCGGCCACGCTCGCGAGCGCTTGGCGTACAAGTCCAGCGAGAGCCTCGCTCACCCCTCGGACGCGGACGCGAGCGCGAACAAACTCGCGCGTTACTCGCCGAGTCGGAGGATACGATCGAGCAGGGGATCGAGAAGAAGCCGCGACTACGAGCGAAAAGCAATAGACTGTGGTTGGCGTTGGGTGAAACGATATTCGGAAGCTGTTGCGCCGCCGTCTCGTACTGCCTTTCATGTTCAAGGGGAGCCACGATTTCTCGCGATTCCACGTATACGCGCATTAAATCGTACAATTATGTGCCAACGCGACCAACGTAGTTCAATACTGGCATATCGTCGAGCCGCCGATACGTATGTACAACGTCAATTACGAAGTCGAACGACGTTCGAGTTTCGGGCAACCTACTTAGAATAATTCTTTTATCCCGCGAGCCGGGAGCCGGGAGCCGGGAGCCGAGAGCCGGGAGCCAGGAGCTGTCGCTGACCAGCTTCGAAGGGAGGATTTGTCCCGCGAGGGACACGTGCGACCAACTAATTTCCCGTGTTGCACGACGACTGTCGGACTTTGAACAGAGCAGGAGGGGGCCGAAAGGAACGGAGAGCGGTGATTAACACGAAGGTGGACGAGGTGTTGCACGTCGCTGTACGACGGTGCAGGAGGAGCAGGGAGAAAAGTGGGCGGAGGAGGCGAAGCGCGCGCGTCACGGCAGAACAGGCTCGAGAGGAAAGAAGGGCGGAGAGAACGAAAGCCGCGATAAAGACGTTGCTCGAGCGAAGAATCGGAGGCGCCAACTGGCTTCTCAAGCTGGACGGCCAAGAATCGCGGTCGGCGCGGCGCGGCGGCCGCGTTTAAATCCCATTTTCAGCCGCGCGCACCGAGCTGATCGAGCGGGGCAGATAAAAACGAGCGCGAACGCGGTCCCCGCGCGGCGACCTCTCTTCCGCGACTCTTTTATTTCGAGCGACGCTCACGTAATCGGTGGAACCATTCGATTCTCGTCTTCTGCCGCGCTGCCCACGGCACGGGAACGGTCGCTGACAGAGATGAAAAAGAAATGGGAACCAACAGGGGTTGGAGGAGCGAGCGAGAGAGGGGCTCGGCGCGAAGAAATCATAAATTAGCATTTGTAATCGACGGCGGGGGATCTGCTAGATCTTCCGCGGGTATCTCGCATCGATCTCCGAGCCGAGTAATTGCCGTTAGTCGAGTCATGCCGAAACTCTTAGTCATTCGTTTTGACGTCTCGTTCCAAAGAACGTTACTGCCCGCGTTCCCGAGAATTTCACCACCCCCCTGCTCTCACTCAATCTCTCTCTCTCTCTCTCTCTCTCTCTCTCTCTCTCTCTCTCTCTCTCTCTCTCTCTCTCTCTCTCTCTCTCCGCCTTTAAAAGACGCGTGGCTTGGAATCTCGCGATCTTCCTCTCCTCGAGATCTCTGCCCATCCCGATTCACCGTCAACGCGTCTGTCAAACGCGAAACCTTACTTTCCACGGAATCGTCTCATTATCCTCTTACGTGTTTAAGCTTGCGTTGCGTTACGTTCCGTTACGTTCGATGGCGAGGCGTTTGGGGGCTGTTGTTTTACCCAACTCCGTCTTACCACTCTTGACCCGCGCCTTGTAGAGTTCGTCCAACGTGTTAATTAGCGGTGAATTCCCGTTTCAGTGAAAACGCGTCCCAATCATGCGAAAGGGTAGCAAGTTTTGGTACATTATGCCCTGGCGGTTGCTGGTGTATGAGAATGTTTGTGGTAGGTAACGTCGTCGACCGTTCGAGTACCAACATGTCGTTGTTTCGTTCGTTCGTTCGCTTCCGCGGAAATTTTCTTCGGCCAGTTGCTTGGCGTCTGCAGCTTTACTCCTTCTCCGATATCCGGACTACTTAATAATTAATAGCTCTCTCCGGACAAGGGACCCCTCGTTCCAGCGTAGAACGTATCTTATTCATAAGCTATCGTTATTGTTCGTATAGACGTTTCCTATTTGTTTCTTCTCTGAAATTTAAATAGCTTTCGAGGTTCTCGTTGTAGACAATGCGAACGACGAGAAATTTACTAATTACTTTAAACGAGTCGTGCGTCGCCGATAGCTAATAGCTCGCGACGCGATTTTATACGACCCTGCGTCGGGGGAACGATCTACCGTCAAGGACCCAGTTCCTGATCACTTAAGATGCAAAGGGAGCAGTTTCTGATCAACCTAAAACATTTTACTATGAGCTATCAAATGTTTGCGTATAAATTTAAAAATACTTCATAATTATTTAGTCATTTTTTGGAATAAATTTGTATCGTGATAAACTTATTATTTGGTATTTATATACTAAACTGATCAGGAATTGGGTTCTGATCAGGAACTGGGTCCTTGGCGGTAAGCCGGCGAGAAAAGAATTCCCGTTTATTTAAATGGATCTCCGGTTTATGCGTTGCCCGGTAGGTGGCTACAGCGATTTTCTCGCGTGTCTCGTGAATTCGGCGGACACGCCGAATACCATAAGACGGCTCGACTAAATTCCACGACGATTTCCATGAATTTTGTCGCTAAGTAGTTATCCCCGAGAAATAAAGGACCAGTTGTTTGCGAACGACTAATGGCTAACGATCAACGCGCCAACAGCGGGAGGGAACGCAGAAGTTCAGCGGCTAGCACATTATTTATTATTCCTCGAAAGAATATAAGTCGTAGCGTAAGTAATGCGTATGCGTGGGCATAAGGAGCGTAAGAATTAAGTGAATTTTACGACTTGTTTTTGTGTTTTATTTATTAACAGAATTATGTCCTTCTCTGCGAGGACGATCGTTGCATAGGAGGCTAAGATATTCTGGATTCTAAAGTTTAATCCCAATCGTTTCGTTGTAATGTTTAGTTTTTCGAACCGATTTATCCGAAATGCGTGATACGCGTGACACGAGAGAACCTGCCGGCGTCGTTTAGGCTTTGTCGTCCCTGTTCCCTCGACTAAAGCTAACTAAAGCAGCGCCCGCAGTTACGCATCGAACGACGAATTTGCCCGCAAATTGCAGGAGTCGCGATAGCGTGGACGTTACCTGGCGATCTCCGGCCGTTTTTTCCTTTGGCCCTTTAGTCTCCGGGAGTCCCCGCCGACGGGCGACGACGACGGCGCGATAGCAACGAACGAACGTACGACGACCTCACCGCGTATTTGTTCGATGTAATAGATAACACACACGATTCCTTTTGAAGATATAACTCCCCAACGCCCATCGAGGTTCGCGACGCGTAGCAGAATCGAACCGATCCTCCGATCGAGCCCGAAAGCGTTCTCGCTTCTCCGCAGGGATGCTTAGTTTCGCGTGGCAGAGGAAATTGGATCGTGACGATGCTTCCTGATCGAAATAGGTGGCGAATAAATGCGGCAGAACATTCGGAAACGGTGCGACGGTTGCGACGGTGCGCAGGCAAATGCCTATATATTTTTCTTTCGCAAAACGTTGCTCGTCGCGGGCCGCTCGTCGCTCGGTCTCCGAGCAAATCGATTGCGCGCGCGCAGGCAGATCGGAGGGGAACGATACCGAGGAGACTCTGCGAATGCAATGTGATATACATATGTACGTATATACGTGAAATTTGAAATCCGGTTTTTCGAGACGGTGCTTTTTTTTTTACTCTATAAATACTGTACGATACTACCGGAGCACGGTGCGTTGTATGCTGTATGTATGGGATTGTGCGAGCAAGAGGACGACGGATCATTTAAGAGAGAAACAAAATGTTTGAATACTACGTTACGATAAATGTGGCAATGTCGAGCTAGTTACTTAGAGTACCATTTAGGGGTATATGGGATATTTCTAATATTTTTAAGCAGCGATCGTTTCTTAAAAGCGACACACACACACACACTCAAAATACACACTATCGCCACCACCACCACCACCACCACCACCACACGCGACACCTACAGCGAGAAAGAGACGCGTCTCGGCCGGAATCCAAAGAAGCGAGAGTGCAGTGGACTTGAATTCCGTGGAATCGAGGGAATGAAATTTGGCGAGTCGGGCGAGAACGCGAGGATTTTTGAACGGCTAACGTGTAATTGCTTCGAACAGATCCCGGTTGAGCGCGGTGGCTCGTCGGAACGGGAAAATTGTATTATACCGAGCACGAATTGCGTTATCGTTGGATGTGTACGTAGAACGAAAAAGATATCTATACAGAGTTATGTATAAAGGCGCGAGAACATTTTTGTATAAAAACCTGTACATAATTAATATATATGCATATATATATAAATACAAATATAAATATGATTATAAATATAAACGCAGCTACGAATATATGAATACAAGAGAAAGTACATACTATCCTTACACACAAGTACCCATATGTTTCTCTGAGGGCTTGATCGATGAGAGTTGCAGGTGAGTAGGCGCCACAACTGTTCAACTATTTTCTTTAGCGTGGAATCGATGCACGGATGGCAAGAGACGCGAGACGAAACGGATTGGTGTCTCCCGCCGGCCAAATTGTTCTCCTGTAAGTCTATCAGCGGTGTGAAAGCTGGGGATCCGAGACCAGGCAAATAGCGGGAAGAGTTAAGGGAGAGGACGAAGCTGGGAGCTCGGGAGATGGAGAATTCTGCGGATGGTTCGGCGGCAGTGGCGACTTCTTTTTCGTAAGAGAACCTACTTACGTTCATCCGTCCGAGCGCGATCTACCCAGCCCGACCGTTTCCGAGCATTCCTGCACGAGCGTATTTCAATATAAACAATCGCCGAGCGAATTTCCCCCGACGCACGGCAGTGATTTCTGGCCGACGTGACGGCGATGCCTCCGTCTGCGAGCGCGACCCCGCGTGCCCTCGCTCGAGGAACGCGACTCGTTTCGATCCTTCTTTATCCTCTCCCCTGCTGCTTGCTCGCTTCGCTGCCTGCCTGCCTGCCTGCCTGCCTGCCAACCGTCCTCCTGGCTCGTCTTCCTGCTCGTCCGCCTGCCTTTACACTCTCCTCTACTCCTTTTCCATTATTCCCTTCACCCCGTCGCTAAAGTAATTAACAGTGCAGGAACGCGTGCAGAAACCTCGGCGATCCCTTTGGTTTCGCGCACAGGTAGATAGAAAGATCCCAGGGAACGTTGCAAATTGTTTCAATTACATCACCGTTTGACGAGTAGACATAGAGAAGAATATTAGGTAGGTGCGCCGCGACAGTTGGCTCGATAGGGACGTTATCGATGTCTGAAGGATCGCTAGTAGGGGTGATCCCGCAAACTTTCGGATCTCTGCCCCCTGGCTCGTGTCGCGAGTTGTCGAGGCGCGCGCGTATAAATCGCGGATAAATCACGGGGAAGACGGGTTCGTGGCGAGCCGGGGAGGCGCGCACGGAAAGGCAAAAACTGTGGCCGGGTGGCTCGCAGAGGAGCGCGAGCGGTGGCGTGCGCGCGGAGAGCCTCCAGCCAGCCGGATGCTTAGAATTTCGATAAATCTAACTTGGCAGGGGAAACAAAGCGAAGCAAAGCGAAAGAATGAAACGGGCGTGCAAGAGAGACGGAGGGAGGGGCCGGGCAAAGACGGGTAGCCTTTTTGGGTAGGCAGAGTCGGTTTGGCTGCGGTTCAAAAATTCCGATTCTTTTCTCGACGCTGTAAACGTGGACGAAATCGAATCGAGATGGAGGACAGCGACGATCCAGAGGGAAGGTGAAACGCTCGCTCGTGGTGTCGCCCATCGCGGGAGAAAAGGTAAAGGTGGTTGGCCGCGGGCAAACGTTATCGGGGCGCTTAGCGTGCGCAATAGGGTATTTCCGGCCCGGCGAGGAAAGTTTTGCGGTCGTGGCCACTCGCCGGGGACCGAGGGCGATGAATTTTGGAAGGGATCCAGCGCGGGTCCGATGCTGGCGATGCGGCAGTAGTTGGGCCGGGTTAGGATCGGTGTATTCCGCCGGTTTATCGCTCCCATGGAAGAGATACGCTGGCGGGTCCCGTCCCGATAACCCCTCCGCCGCGGCTCGGCCGGGCCAGTTCAATCTTACGCGCGTACACGAGCACGCGTAGGTGCATCGCACCGTTGCCCGGCTCAGGCTCTGTGGAATGAGCACGAGTGCTTTTTCACCCACCGCGCTCCCCTCGAGCCGTGAACTGGATTGTCGATAGACAACCGTACCAATTTCTCCAGGGGCTCTCGGTCGCCGCGCTACGAAATAAAATATCCCGCCGTTCAACTACCCACTGCCACTGCTGGCAACCATCGGCCGGAGTGTTGAAAGATTCATGAAACGGACCAACCGGAGACGATACTCGAGCGCGGTATCGCGTCCACGATTGCGTCACGATCTACCGAATAAACAGCCGGCTTTTTTTCTATCCGCCCCTAATCGTCGCGCGATAACGGCGACGGTTAAAAACACCGTTCGCAAATGAGAGCGTGAAAGTGAAAGCTGGAACGGCGAACAGCTCCGGCCCCGTCCGGGGCCGACTTCTCTTCGATCGGCTGTTCGATCGAGCGACTAGCTGGTTGATCGTCGTTGACGGACTACCAAGCAATCGGCCGGGGCCCCTGATCAAAGGGAACGCGCCCCGGTAAACCGGGCTCCGTGTCTTCCGTTTCTTGATGGAGTAATGCGCGTTCGTTGTGTTTCAATTGGTATTCGCGACCCACGCAATAAATTGCGACAAAGACTGGGTTCGCCCGTCGAAAGTCCCTCGTCCACCGACAACCAAGCTTCCTCGACCAACGATACGCGCATCCGGAAGCTCGGACGCGGGACCTGCCGCCAAGCCGGGCGGGCTCCTCTGTCGCGCCACATCTTCGACTCAAAATCCCTTTCTCGCGAAGCAACCAGAACGGGCGACTTTATTCTGCACAGCTGGAAGTGCTGGGACACGCGGCCAGAGATTCGGACGATTGGAAGCCACTCCGTGGCCAGGAAGCGATCCCTCAAGCTCTGCAACTGCAAACGTCGAAAGCGTCTCCACCAAGAATAACGAGGGCGAGCTGAAGCGGAGCGGAGCGAGGGATGAATTGCCGCGATGGATCCTTGTGCGTTGCAGTTGCAGCTACAGTGAACGAGGGGGGTGATGAGGTTGACCGCGAGCGAGCCGAATGAAAGAAGCGCGTTTTTAACGGTTGCACGTTGAGGCGCGTAACCGAGAGGCGGAGCCATGGCTTCGAAGGGGTCAGAGGGCACTGCCAATCGCAGTCTCGTGATAACCACTCTCGACTCTCGATATATGTATGTACCTATGGAGTTGGAGGCGCGCACGTCGCGTCGCGCCGCGGCCCGTACGCGTATGCGTGCTATGCCGATATCTACAATGCCACCGCGCGCGCACACGCCTCCTTACCTCCTTCCTTCCTACGACTACCACCACTACTCCTATTGCCGATATTATCGTTACTTCAACTACTCGCGTCAACTTATCGTCTTTTTATCGCGGCCGTCGCAGCCTCCTAAAACTCTTTATTGTCCTCTGCCCGTCATGGGATCCCTATCGTTGCCGGTCTTCCATTTTGATTACGCCGAGATTTTGCGTAACTTTCCGCGTCTTACGTCTCCTGTTCAGCGCCAGCGCTTCGTTCTCCCTGATCTCGTGAAATTCCCAGCGCGAAAAATCCACGATGGTACTAGCCGGATTAGGGAATAGATTCCCGTGAGTGGAGTTTAGTTTGGACGTGAATGGGAGCCGAGGGACGATTTGTCACTGAAATCAATCCAATTGCGTTCCCCAACAGCAGACAGTCGGGTCGCGTCGTGTCGGGTAGCGTCACGGTGAACGACGCGTCACGTCTCCCGCATAATCGCTCGATTTGTACTCGTCGGTTTTTCGCGCGGGCAACCTCGACTCTCCAGCGACGTTAAGAGGCCCGCTTCGCTTTCCTTTCCGGCGAATCCATTTCCATTCAAGCCCTCCATCGATCCCCACTCGATACCGTCGCACCAATTTTATTCTCCGTTTCCTCCCATTTTACCCTCGTCGCAGCTTTCTTTTTTCATTATCTTAACTTATTTTCGTGCAATCGCAAGAGCCAGATAGGCACAGTAGGAAACTACTTACTTAGGTAAAGCTGGTAATCTATTTCTCTAGGCGCAACGGAACTTGGATCAGTTGTGCTTCATAATTGTTTCGCGGCCGAAATTCAACGGGGTCTGGGCGAGACGATTACAAAGGCGCGTCTTAAACGTTATACTAATGAGCCTACTAACGCCATCGCTGAGTCGGTGGTTGAAGCTTGCAATGCGGCGCCGCGCCGCCGGCTCATCCGTACAACGATGCGTTGTTTTCATTTGAAACGTTTCACCTGCACGACGCGCGGCGATTGAAAGCGATTTATGAACCTTCGTGTATACCTACTTTCGCAGCTCTCCCAATGTCCCTAGGCTCTAAGCAATCGAGGCAATTGTTTTTGCTGTCATCCTGGAAGGCGCTCCCCTTGTACAACTCGTACACAAGCTCACCAACGCGTATGCCCCCACTAATCATTATGCGGATCTATTAATTATTTTCAGCAATGAACCCGGAGTTTCGAAGTTTATGAGATGTTCTCCTATTGGGGGCGTTTTAGCAAGCGCCACCACGGAGCAATTAGCAACAACTAAATGATTTAAACCGGTAACGATGCATGCGACAGGGAATTTTTAATGATCCGCGTGATAGCATCGACGAAGTATAGAATCACAGACCAGGTATAGGATAGACCTATCACGCAATGTAATTTTGTGTCACACGCTCGGGGGGCTCGCGAGCCCCCTTACCATTTTCGTGTCACACCCAACATTATCGATTCAGAGTGGAATTCGAACGCAATGCTATAAGCGGTTAGAATTGAAACTAAATATGATGAAAACTGCTACGAAAAATGCAAACGTCCGAACTTAGTATGTTTTAGTATGTTTACTTAATTTGTTTAAAAAATACAGTACGTTATAACTAAGTAGGAATACCTCAGCAAGGAATTGGAACTTGGTATATCTCAATAAGGTGCTGAAGCAGGGAGTACTTTAAAAATTGTGAAAAACCCATCAGTTCCAGTATCTTGCTGAAATATTCCAACATGCACTTATCCTTCTCTATTAATAGCGAATTCGGTACCTCGCACTGATTCCGCACTGGTGCCAGAAAATTACTTGGATTGGTTGTTTCTGATAGAAACGAAGATAGCTCTATAAGAATCAACCAATCCAAGTCATTTTCCGGCACCAGTGCAGAGTCAGTGCGAGGTACCGAATTCGCTATAACACTATACGAGTCGAATATCTGATTTCGCGAGTCGAATATCTGATTCCGCGAGTCGAATATCTCTTTTCGCGAGTCGAATATCTGATTCCGCGAGTCGAATATCTCTTTTCGCGAGTCGAATATCTCTTTTCGCGAGTCGAATATCTGATTTCGCGAGTCGAATATCTGATTCCGCGAGTCGAATATCTGATTTCGCGAGTCGAATAGGGTGAAAGCACTAGTAGTCGACCAGTTAAAGCTAAACGCGAATGAAAAGTACTGAAAAAAAATAAACAATCAATGTTATAAAATATATAAAATGTATTGAAGTAATTCAAATGTATTTAATGTATCACTAAATATTTTGTGTTAGTAGGAAAGTTCAGGGAAAATAAATAATTAGCGTTAAAAATAAAGTGTCCGAATGCTTTAATAATCGACCGCTTAACTCTAAAAGTCGACCGGTCCGATAGCTAGTAGTCGACCACCTTTTTTAATATGAAATTCAAAATAGATTATGTGCGCATTACAAACTAAAATTTATTTTTGAATATAATGTGCAACATCAGCAAATAATCAATAATGACAAGAATAATGCGTAACTAAAATAAGTTCTTTTAAAAACTTTATCAAAATTTTAATAAAAAATAGAAATTATTTTTTCTTCCAATGTAAATTAAATTTTTCGTTTTTAAGATAGGAAGCAGTAACAATATTTAAGTTTTTAAAGTAGGTATTCTATAAATAAATTATATAAACTTTGTAGAACATTAATCCATAAGAAACGAATATACAATTTTAATTATCTTAAGGCAGGATTTAAGGCCACCTTTGACTACGATTTTGGAGGCGGTTTACATGAATTTTTTTTGCATACAAAGAATGCGCAGAAACAAAATCGGTTTCAGTCATTCATTAATGTAACTTTAATCTGTAATTACACATTTTTTGAAACTGAAAAAGTGAAAAATAATCTCTTGTACGTGGCGCTAAAATACACTCCTTTGGAGGAACATCGTTAGACGGCGTGTCAAATTCCGCTTTGTACGTGGCTCTTAGAAAAAAAGCCAAAGAATGTCCCTATTAACAACAATATTTTTTAATGCTGTACGTAGGGATTTTACGAAATTTCGATTTTTAAGAAAATGGCGGTCGTTTTAACAAAAAGGTCAATTTTTTAGGGTAAAAAAATTTAAAAAAGTTTATAAAATTGTGCACCAAAAAAAAAATAACAACGCTACAGCAAAAGTCCTACGTACAGCATTAGGTTATACCACGGGGAAGAATTGTGCAAAGTTTCAAGTCAATCCGATGAAAATTTTAAGAGTAATCTGACACGCCGATTTGAAAAACATCGTTTCGAGAAAAACGCGTTTAAAGTTTTATATAGATTTATATATCTGCTCCAAACCGGTTTTTACACAAGAAAAAGGTTTCGGCCACCTTTCTAATGAATGAATTTCGATTCTATACACTTGAAAGAGTACTTTAAGATAAAAAAAAATTTCAATTTTTTTTAAGAGCAAAGGTGGTATCCTGCCTTAAATATAATGAAATCCTTTCTTGTGTTATAACTCTCTGTTACAATTTTTTAAATTTTTCTTGCTTCTTCTTTTTACATTCTTTTACTTTATCCTTGTTTATTGCTATTTTCTTGGATTTTTCTTCTTGATTTTTCAATCTTTCCTCCTTTTTCTGACGCTTTGCTATTTCAATATTTTCTTTCACTTCGTGTTTTTTTGAAAAAAAATCGCGCCATTCAGCAGATAAAACTGCACTTGGTAGTTTTTCTTTTGGAGATCTTTTTTTATTGCTTTGGATAGGAGCAGGATAGAATATATGTTTGCCAAAAGCTTTATTAAGAGCCTCTTATATTATAGTTAATACGTGGTCGACTATTAGCATTCATTGTGAATGCAGTTAGCTTCAGAAGTCGACCGCTGTGGTCGACTATTGAAAATTGAAAGGGAATGATGATCCAATGGGGAAGATGACTGCAACTTTTTCCCACCCGTGACGCCACCAGCACGCATTCCCATTTATACAATACATAAATGAAAAATTCGCGCGCAAACAATTCACACATACGCACTCGGGCACAACCACAGTACATGCGCTAGTGGCGTCATCTGCGCCGAGCTTTGCGTCATCTTCCCCATTACCGACCTCCCATAAATAATTAAATTATCCCATTTTTTTTAAATTTTTGAATCGCATATAAAATTGTTGATGCTTTTTCAGTGGAATAGCATAATTTTCCAGTAAAAAATGTATAGAACTGAATTACATTTGTCGTTTCTATTCAAAGCACACTTATGTTTCTCGAGTTAGAAAAAAGCAATGGCGCATGTAGAATCAAAATTAGTTTACAAATCACTTTAAAAGCATTTATTTTTGTTACCTATGAAGGGCGCTTTTGTCGCATTGTAAAGTTAGAAATTCAAAATATAATATAAAATTGTCATTTGATAAATTCTTTATTTCAGTACTTATTTCTTTAAGCTAAATAATAAAAGTGGTCGACTACTAGAGGGTGGCCGACTACTAGTGCTTTCACCCTATCTGATTTCGCGAGTCGAATATCTCTTTTCGCGAGTCGAATATCTCATTTCACGAGTCGAATATCACTCTAAACAAGTCACACGTATAGTTCATGAACAGAGGCCGCTGAATTCAGTTCTGAAATTATGGGTTGGTAATACAGTTTGGGCGGTGACACGAAGTCCCATAAGGTGATAGGTCTATCCTATACTTCGTCGATGATAGAATAGACCTATCACCTTATGGAACTTCGTGACACCACCCAAACTGTGTTACCGACCCATTATTCGAGGACTGAATTCAGCGGCCTCTGTTCATGAACAGCGTCCAACTCAGCAACCACTATGAAATGTGTTGAAATGTTGAAGGGCGTGCGTGCTTGTATACGCGTAACTTGTTTAGAGCGAGCCGATGCGAATTGCGATGTAACTAATCGTACATACTGTAACTAGAGCGATTATTAATCGTGTATTTTTCTGCTTCGCAGGTAAGGAATTTTTACATAAACGGCGTTAAGTGCAATCACCGGCTGTAGTTTCGACTGTGTTCATCAATATGAAAATTGCACAAGATACTGCTTCACCCGAATTATCCAATTACACTTGTAAGATTTCATTGTATCGCGTTTCAGTTATTTGAATAAAATGCAGCTAAGTGATAAAAGAGTATTATTATTTAATGATTTAATGAGCCTCTCATCCACTATTTACTCCTTCTATTCAAAACCATATATAAAAGACATGCTAAAAAGAACACCTAAAACGATCCTTCCACACGGAGTTGCTTTTAAAAATCTTCACATTAATGCACTATATTAAACATGCCATTCCCTATTCTCGAACTCTATGAACTTTCGTTCGAGGCTTCTACGTCTCTACATCTCTACTTCTCTGTCTCTAAATCGCTCTCCAGAGACGTTACTTTGCGACACCCCTTTCGACGTCATGTTATCCTGTTACGAAGTCCGATTTTAGAGCGTTCTGAAAATTTTGGCAAGTTTTTGGACCAATATATCAGGAGAACATGGAGCGCCCCGGTTTTGTCCTGGTCCTCCCTAAACACAATCCTGCAAGAGGTAGTAGGGAGGCACGTTTGGCGGCCCGTATCCAGCAGGGTATATCGGTTAAGTTCCCGCTGAGTGGCCTCACACCTAAGTCACTATAGCTCGTAGAGGCACTGTACCTGGTACTTACACGGTATTCCGAGCATCCTTCAGTAGGAATAAGGAGAAATGAATTGAAGGAAAGTCGCGATACTCCGTACGATCCCAAGCGAATCTCTGCTCCTTACCTCCATAACTTTTTTCACAAGGTCGGTGTTCCGACGCCCGAGGCATGCTTACTTTACCGCTTTAATGCCTGGATCAGTTGACCCATTTCTTTATATCTTCACCGCTGGCCATCTACGTATACCTATGTATGTATACGTGTGGTTAGTGGACGAGGAATAGCCGAAACAGCAAACCAGCTCGGCGCGAATGTAAAGGGGAAAAAATGTGAGAAAAATAGAAGCTGAGCCTCGCTTAGAATCGTACCAAGTGTGTATCCTCAACTTTATTCTTAAGAGGAAAGCCGTAGATTGCATAAGTGTACGCGGCGCTGTCAAGGAGTCTTACTGCTGCAATCTAACTGCCGAATTTATCACGTCACTATTATTCTACAGCTGAGTCAGCTGAGCTGACTGAAATTACTGTTATTGTAAAACGCGTTTTATTACTTTAAATACAGAACTGAAGGAAATCAGAGAAAAAAAGAGGCCCGTGAACACACCCAGTTTGATCTAACGCCATTAACGATTTGGAACGCCATGTTGACAACTAATCGACAGCAATACGATGATAAAGGAATGCAATCAGTGTTCGTTGATTAACGCGCGCGTGAAATTGAGCCAGTGGCGTCGCGTCGCGGCCCTCGTGCTCGAATTCATTTGCTGATCGATGCAAGATGATTTAGTATCGTTTGACGGAAATCCTAAATCAGAGGACGCTGCGTGCAATCAGAAAAGTCATTACATCTTCCTTTCTTCTGTCGCCTTTATTTTATTTGCTTCTCTGTGTTTCTCTTGTGGCGAGTTTCGTAGACTGCTCGAGGGCAAAGGGTGTCTTCTAGAATGGTAACAATGATAAGGACGAGGATGGTGCAATCGGTGGCCAATTAAACGGTCGAACGTAAAAGTGTTTTCCACGCACTTTTTATCGTAAATATTTGAAATAATTAAACCGAGGATTCTTTCGAACGATAAGCGAACGTCCGATTCGTTCGGCGAACGACGCGATACGTGGAGAAGCAGGCAAATAATCGATCAAATTCCCGTTATTATTTCAAATATTTCATTCGATTGTTAGCAGAAACAATTATTCTTTAAGATCGTGTAGAACGCAACGCGGTGAAACCGTAGGGCGTAGGGCGTAGTGGAAAGCGTTGCGTGGATTTTGTCCGGTACACTCGGTTTCATCCAGCGCTACGATTTAGGTGCTTGGTGATATTTACAATGCACACCAACGACGATTACTCTATAATCTATTGGAGTTTCATTTCGGAATACGACATTTACACAAATTGGTATTAGCATGTACGCATACATCGTCACCTTCGGGCAATTTTCGTTCAGCAGACTTGCTTCGAGCCGATGCGTTTCGATAGTTTCCAGCTAACTCTAACTCTCACGGGATTACAATGTTCCTCGCTATTGGCGTCGCGGTACAGTATTCTCCACTGTATACGCACTGTTACGTCCAGGGCACCAAAAAACTTGTTGCATCCAAGGCATCTCGTGGCTATTGTTTCATTTTATTTTTACTTTAGTTTATTTTAATTTATCTTCTTTTTTAAATAAATAAATCACGATCGCTTCATTTTTTTTTTTTTTTTTTACTCGGTAGCATTGGACGTCAGAGCATCTGTACTCGACAGCGGCAAGATTACTAATCTTATTGACTCTCTCTCACACTCTCGCGGCCTTCCCCCCGTCTCAGTACACGTAGGTATATGTATATTCTTCGGTTGCGCTCAGTATCCACTCTCTTTCACACTTATATCCACCTCTATTCCATCTCTCCCTTTCTGTCGCCTACTCCTCCCTCTTTGTCCCTCTCTCCCCACGCACGCACACACACACTTTCTTATCCCCTTCGTTCCTCCTTCATTTCTACCGGTGCAGAAAATAGTTTTATCGTTTAACTTCTTCTGTCATTTAAAAATTACCGACTTAAATCGTACTATGTAAACCTTAAGCATTTCTGTATCGTTAAGTTATAGTATCGACATCCGTGTACTTTGTATGGCGGAGAAGATATCCGAGTTTCGAGCACGGGAGTTATGGAGTACTAATGTCACGCGGCTCGACTTCCAGTTGCGAGATCCTACCGAGAGCTACGATATGATACTCGGAATCAACGATAGACCGGAGGTCTGCCGTACGCATAACTGTTTTATTTATTTCTCTCACTTTCTGTACTTATAAAAATACTTTGCATTCGCGAGTATGGCCATTTCGCACCGCGAACGTTTAACAGATCGATCGAGGCCGTTGGAATGAAAGCGTTAAACTTAATACTCCACACTCGTGCGCCGAAAGTGGTACGAAACTAATTTCACGTTAAATACATAGCAAGTTCGTTAGACGATGCAATCGTTAACGTTCACGGAGACGCGTCGGATCGTATGAGGAAGGAGCGGAACTTTTTATACAAGTACTATCAGCCGGAACGCGATACGTCTTCAACGCGCGCATATACATACATATGTAGGTACCTCTGTACGTTTCACCTTATATGTTATCTAGCTTCTTTATGATTAGTACTATTACTATCATGGTGCCCTGGCTCTCAGTAAACTACAGAATGCAAACGCTATATCGTTCATGGTGCTGTATTCGAAATAAATTTATACCGCTCGACAGAATGAAAAGATTATTCGGTGCACTACTTCCCGTTCGCGCATAGGAAATTTCGCCTGATCCAATTGCTGCTGGGCACTGGTTGAAATGAATCGCCCCAACCGAATACACGAGATTAATTAAACGGCCAAAGAGTAGCAGAACCAAACACGAGATCGTCTAAGAGATTTTTGAAAATCTAACGGTATCGGGGAGATAGCGATAAATTTCGATTTCATATGTCCATTAATCTAAATTAATGTAAACGCTATGTACGAAAAGCGAGCAAAGTTCGATCGACTCGACAATTTCTCGATTATCGTTTCCTTTTTTTTTTTATCTAAACGCGTCTTACCCAGCGTTGGAAATTTTCTTCTTTCCACTTTACTTTGTTAGTTGCGGGTTGGGCTGCGCGCGTGTAACGCGTTAGGAACCTTGATAAGGCAACAAACGAGCCCTGAATCCTACTAGCGTATTATTTTCCTATTTTCACGCTCTTCTTTCGGATGGCGTTCTAGCGCCATATGCGATTTTCATAACACATACCCAAGTATGTGTAATTATTATTCTACCCAAGTAGAAAGAAAAACGTTTACCCAAATTTCTCCAAGAAAGAGACCCGGTACCTGTATGATTCTCCTTCTATGCCTCCTACTTTTTACGCGCCTCGATCTTTTCTCTTCGATCATTCTCTTTAAAGGATTAATTAACTGCGATATCTTTTATTTTACAATACATAATACGTTGTTGATACAAACGACCATAAAGCGGAAAATTTACGCAAAACCTCGTGCCACGAAGCCTGTACCGTGATTAGACGATTCCAAATTATAGTGGTTCGTAGCGAAAACAGTATTTCGCATATTTCGCGTACATGAACAATTAAAAAACGGTGGTTAACGCGTGGATACAAATTTGGAGATTTTTCGCGCACAAGGTAAAAACCGACAAGTTTTCAAAGGACCGAATGCACGATCGACCTTGGAGATTATGTTGTCGGTTATCCCTCGCGTAATTTCGCGCGGTATAACAAACATATCGGGGCAAAAGCTCTCAAAAAATATATACTATAAAACATCTTTTTCTTCTTAAGCCAACAAACGTGTAAATTTTCAGGAGAAACATAGGGACAATCGAATAGAATACAACGTTCGTAAAAGTTTAGTATTTGTTAACAGACAAAACAGCAATGTGTATACAAAACTTTCAAACAATTTCATATCACAGCACTAGCTATATAAATACAACGTCGAAAAGAGAGCTGAATAGGAGAGCTGAGCTAGTATGTATTCCGTTGGAAGGACGAAGGAACGCACCACAGAACGAAATTAAACGGAAAAATTGTATGCATCGCGAGAATCATGGGACCGAGGCTCCATCTTCATTCCTGTTCATCGGTACGGTATTTTCACTACAGAGAGCTTATTATGCTACGTTTCAAAGATCGGATGGAAACCATATCGACAGCAGAACGGAAAGAAAACGCTTTTTTCATAGCTGAAAACCGCCCAGGATTACGCGGGGTACACTAGATATTTCTTTCTTATCACACGTGCATCATCAATTTTCGCACTCACTCGTTTCTGGAATCTTCATCACTTCGTTCTTCGTTCATTCGCTCTTCGCTCTTCGTTCTTCGTTCTTCGTTCTTCGTTCTTCGTTCTTCGTTCTTCGTTCTTCGTTCGTTACAAACAACGACACGACGGGACCGTACGGTTAACCGTAGATCGTTTTTGTCACGCGAGTCTTATTCCCCCCTGATCTACTTCTTTTACAGTTTCTTTGTTTACCGTCCGTCCGATACGTGTACATACTACGTAGACGCGTCGTGCTCCGGGTGCTCGGCGCGTCACGTATATACACACACCACATGATTGACTGGATCGTATTTAGAAAATGGAACGGATCAGCCATCCATCCGTGACACGGTCGATGACAACGGAGGGTGCGGGTGATGTACCAAGGCCGGAATTCCAGTTGCGTCAGACTGCTGACTGCCGGTTGCAATCGAACAAGAAATAGGGTGTTGCTATTTCTTGGTCGGCGTGCCTCGCTGCGTCAAACCCTCGAATCGCTTGAACGTGTAATTAATGAATACCCAGTCCTTGTATATTACCTCACCGTCCTGTGGCATCGGTGCGGATGCTGCAATCATCCAGAAGTCTTACACAACAATTCCTCCAGCAGACAATTCGCTTCCGCCTTTTAATTAGCTGCTAAGTATACTTACGTATTTCCAGTTTCACGTCTGGAAATTCGTCGAAATTCGAGGTATCGTCGATAGAGCGGACCTCCACTGGAATCGCGGCTGGTCTCTCCCGGATGTGCTCCCAATCCACGCCGCGGAAGAATGGTGCCAGTTTAAGCTCTTCGATACCTCTTTGCGCACCTAAAGTTTCGTACAACACCGATCAGTTAAATATTTCACTTCCGATAGCCGGCGATGCGCAACTTTAAAAGCAATCCCGATGTACACACGAACCTAATCTTCTGTCAGCTTCGCAACAGAATCTGATTATGGTGTCCTTAGCCTCCTCGCTAATGGGAACCTCCGGGGGGAATACTAAAGTCTCTCTCCAATTCATAACTTTCCTATAGGTTTCTTGTGGGTTTTCGCTGCAGAACGGAGGATATCCTGAAAGGAATAGACACGGAACCGTCGACAACATCCCACGAGAAAGCTGTAATTCAGCCGGGGTAGAAGGGAGCAACAGGTGAGAGGAGCGGAGTACCGTACCTATAAGCATTTCGTACATAATGACACCCAATGACCAACAGTCGCAAGCAGGCCCGTAACCGGTTTGCAGAAATACTTCCGGAGCTATGTAATCGGGTGTTCCCACTGTACTGTACGCTAACGCCCTTCTGTTCCGTTTCCAGCTCTCGGCTCTCCTTTTGCTATCCATCGCTCCTCCGCTTCCGCTTCCACAGGACGTCACTGCGTAAACGGACCGTAAGACGGACGGTCAAGGGTTACTTTAACATGTACTTGAAAAATCCCTATCGAAGAAGAAAACGGCAAAAAGGAACTTACTAAAGTCCGAAGGTTTCGCTTGACTGAGATCTCTGTAGAAATCGGTTCTATGAGATTTCTTCAGACCCGTGCACAGCCCGAAATCAGAGAGCTTTATATGACCCCGTGCGTCCAGCAGCAGGTTGTCCGGTTTGATATCTCTGTAAAAGAATCGGCCAGGCGTAAAGGACGGGAAGGCTGGCTTATCTCTGAATAGATAAGATACGCGATTTGCATGGTTGGACTGGATCGATTTACCTATGAATGAAACCTAGTTTATGAATCGAGTCGATCGCTAACGCCGTCTCGGAAATATAAAATTGCGTGCACTCCTCGGAAAGCGTGTCCTTCTTCATCAGAAGCGTCATCATGTCACCTGCAATTACGAGCGAGTCGAGAGCAACGATTTATTAGTAGGTACGGTCTCTGGGGGGGGGGGGGGGGGTGTGTGGATCGGTCATTGTGGTGCGAATAAACAGAAGCTTACCGCCTGGAAGAAACTCCATAATTAAATAGAGGTTGATAGGGTCTTGAAAGCTGTAGTACATTTTTACGACCCACTGATGATCCGCTTCCACCAATACGTCTCTTTCGGCCCTGACGTGCGCGACTTGCTCCTTCTCCAGCATGTCGGCTTTTCTGAGGATCTTCATCGCGTACACGTGGCCGGTGTCCTTTTTCTGCACGAGTCTTACCTGTCCGACACGATATCTCGAATGAATAAAATACCGCCCACATTGTCCCCCCGATGGTTTGGTTGGCCGGAAAAGCTTACCTCTCCGAAAGCGCCCCTGCCTATAACTTTCAGGGGCTCGAAGTCCTCGACGCCGAGCCGGGAGCGCTTCAGCCGAAGGAATTCGGTCTCTTTCTGGGCATGCTGCAACCGCTTCTCCTGCTTCTGTTGCTCCGACAGCCCTTCGTCTTTCAACGATTCCTCCAATTTCGCCAGCCTCTGCTTTCGCTCGATGTGCTGAGCTATCAGATTGCTGTAGTAATTCTCCAACGTCACCTGCGCACGGGAGAATAGAGTCGTCGATTGTCCGGAATGCATCAATATCATCAGGGGATACCAATTTCCCCCGTAAAAGACAGAGGCGGAGAGTGAAGCGAACGGGCCGCAGAAGGGAAGCGGTAGAGATGAGGGAGCAAGTAAGGAAACAGTAAGAAAGCTGCGGGAAAAGCTTGGCTCACCTTGGCCTTTGTAGCCTTGTCCAACGTATGGCCGCTGAATCGGATCGTGCTCTCTGTGGCCGCCATCTCCAGCACCCCTGTAACACAGGCAAAACGAGGTCACCGAGTGTCGCACACCAGTCTCCAGAACCGAGGTCTCGTGCCATGAGTGCCATGACACTGACACAGATCCTTGCGCGCTGGATTCCTTCCCCCGATCTAATTAAAACCTATCCGCCACACGGACGTCCGTCACGTCAACAACGGGCAACATCGTAGTAACCTAATCTTTACAATTATTACGTGTAACGGCGAATCAGAACGCGGCCTCCGCCGTTCTCACGTCGGCGAATATTTGCAGAGCTACGGGTCCCATTTCCTCATCGTTTCTAACAGTTTTCCGTCGTCGTTCGCGCGTGCTTTCAGCGCGTTTCTTAGATCGCTAGGCAGGCTAAATTGAGATATGTAGTTGGCTGCAACAATTTTGAATGCCCTCCAAGTTTGATGGTACGGAGCGACAGTTGAGAGGTGCAATCGCGGGGCGAAGGAGAGCTCGAGTAAGCGCGGGAGGAAACATAGGTGAGCCAGAGGTAGGTAGGGCAAGTTCGTCGAGTCGTGAAACGGGTCTCGTCTGGTCTCATCTGGAAAATGGTACCGGTATTCTCTGTGGCGCGGAGCAGAGGTCAGCTAGCCTTGGAAGTTATTAAATAATGGCCGCGGTGAATAGTCGCGTCGTGTTGGCTCGTGACAGGGATTTCGCGCGCAGGACACGCTGAATCGTGCGTCTCTCTCTCGGATCCATCGAAACCGAGTAGGTACATTACTGTTTACGTTCTGATTCCGAGTTGGCCTTTGCCCGCGACGACCTAAATACGTTGCCCCTTGGATGGGAAGCTTGAATCGCGCGGTACACCTACTAAAGATTCCGCCGTGTATACGAGCATACCTGCCAGTCGCGATCCGTGATCGAGATCAACTCCAAGTGTCACGACTGCTCGCGAAACGCGGGACTACTTACTGCGGGAGGAATGTGAGGTGCTTTCAAGTTTGCTAGGGGATGCCGTTTGGACGTGTTCTTCGCTTCTCGCCCGTTTCGAACGCGTCTCCGAAAGAGCTGAAGCCTTCTCGCCGCCCACGCTTATAGCCACGCTCAGCTCAAACTGGTAGCTGCGAGCTTTCCCGCAACACTAAACGTCATTCTGTCCGATTCTCGAGTGGAAATTTGGAGGCTGGGTGAGAACTGTTTGAAAGGGATCACGGCACACTGCAATCGAGTTTCGTCGCAAGCGATTCGTAACGGTCGAGTTTGCGAGATTGCGAGGTTCACGGCTCGCGGATGTCCCCGGTGCGCTCGTCCTCAAGGTATATTTTGCGGTCCGATTCTCGCGGAACTAGGGAGTAGGTACAATGACGTCACGCGCTGATTACATTACGGATTACAAGGCCGCATTAAACTATTCTAGAAGCCGTACTTTGCGAGTCTCTCTTGCGTTCAGTCTGCAAATAAAGGGTAACATAAGACACGAGGAATGTACAATGAGTAACCGGAGTACTGGAATAGCGGGATGCATTTGGATTCGTGTCATATTAGACGTTAATCGCTTGCGCAAGATACGAGCTTGCCCTTGTTACTTGCAACCGGTCCCTTTCATATATTTACCCAATCCATCAAACGAATTCATAAATGTTACATCACAATAATCATCCAACCATTCCCTCCTTTTTCCTTTCTAATTAACCAGCACTGCTACGTTTCTCTTCTTCCATAAATCTATAACGATTTATGAGACAGCGAGACGATCTTCGCGACTATTAGTCGGATCGTAGATATGCACGTACGTACCTACATACGGTGTACGACATACCAATGTCCATTCTAGCGTTGGTCTGGCTCGTACGGCTTCCCTTCGACACCGATTACGTAAACTACTATGTTAGTCCAGTGAAATTAGACGGAAATCTGCCCAATCTACGGAATAATTCCCAGCAAGCTAAATTTTGGTATGGGCCTTTATTTCGACGTTTTAAACAATATGTCAAAAGTCCCCATCGATCCGACCCCCGCTAAAAATTTTACAGAGGGTTGAAGGTAAAAAAATGCTGTTTTTCGCGAATATATCGTTATCTAGCAGTTTTGCGACAAAAATAGTTATTATACAATTTATAGCCTAGGAAATTCTCTACAAAAAAGGTTGTATGAGTTTTTTTCGTAGGAGTAACCATTTTCATGCATGTCGGGTTACCAAGTTTCAACCCCCATACTTTTGACAAGGAAAGATCCCGAACCCGGAAATTCAAAAAATTATGAAACTCTGTAAATATGTAGCGGAAGTCCTGCTGAGTACAACGCAATTTCGTTTGCTGCCCAAATTCACTCGAAGAGGGTGCAATTGACCCCTGAAAATTTATTTATTTTGTATTATTACTCGCGAACTGTAGGAGATAGAAAAAAAGTGTTCAGGAAAAAGTTACTTCTCTTAATTAGGTATAACATTTGGTAAATTGTAGTTCTTACAGTTTTTACGGTTCGTGAGTTATAACACAAAATCGAGAAAAAAAACGGTTTTTCAGGTGTCAATTTCACCCCCTTAGAGTGAATTTGAGCAGCAAACGAAATTGCGTTGTACTCAGGAGGATTTCCCCTACATATGTACAGTTTCATAATTATTAGAATTTCCGGGTTCGGGATCTTCCCTTGTCAAAAGTATAGGGGTTGATATTTGGTAACCCGACATACATGAAAATGGTTACTCCTACGAAAAAAACTCGTAGGACCTTTTTTGTAGAGAATTTCCTAGGCTATACATTGTGTAATAACTATTTTCGGCGTAAAACTGCTAGATAACGAGATATTCGCGAAAAACTGTTATATTTTTTTCAACCCTCTGTAAAATTTTTAGCGGGGGTCGGATCGATGGGGACTTTTGACATATTGTTTAAAAGGACCAAATAAAGGCCCATACCAAAATTTAGCTTGCTGGGATTTATTCCGAAGACATATCCTAATTTCACTGCACTAGGTATGTTCGAATCGCGAGGTGAGAACGTACCAACGACAAAATCAACGTTTCCTTCCGCTAATGACATAGTTGTAGCTTTTGCTTTCGCTTTTACGCGGCGCGGCGTTTAAAAAATCTGAAGGCTGTTCTTGTGATTCTCTCTGAAACTATTTGCGGTAAGTACGAAGTGCAGTTTAGTGCGGGGAATCGGCGGTATTGTCGTGGTTAAGCGTAGCCGGGGCGATTAAAAACATTGACGGCGCGGCGCGGAGATAAACGATCCGCGGCATTGGATTATGCGACGTTTCTGCGCCCCAAGTTCGCCAAGAAACTACAGTCGAGCACTGTCGAGAGCACCTGATATCGCGAGCTGAAAATACCATACCTACCTATATTAATTAAATTGTCTCTCGTAATCGAGTAAATCGATCGGCAGGCATGCGTTCGCCGTGGAAGCATCCGTTATACCAAATCAAGTAAAACGACCACTTAGGGATACGAGAGGAGAGCAAGAAGCGGCCGCACACATCGCGCAGAGATCGTGTACGAGCGCGGAATAAGGCTACGGATACATACGTTACGGTTACGATGCCGCGCAACGTCGTTGAACTTCAGTTAGAAATCGTGTGAAAGTGAAAACGCTGATTGCACCGCGTCACGTTCACCCCCGATACAAGCCAGCGGATAGAAAAGTCGACAATACCTATCGAGATAATACGGGAAACGGCTGTCGTTCTGCTTCTTATTCGCTGTAAATCCAGCTGCTAGGTACTTGGTACTAAGCGCTCGCACTCTCTCATAAACAAACAACGGATAGGTGGTAAATTTATTTATTCTTCCTCGTTTGCTTCTCTTTCGCCTACGTGTCGGGGTAGGTACATTCGGCAAACGATTGTTCTTTGGAAATGCTGCCGCGCAGTTATACCCAAGGTGTACGTGAATCATGAATCATAAAACACCAGTTAAAACTTATGCATCTACTGTGGCTACAGAGCGAGCGATCTTTGCTTTTTTGCTCTCTCACTGGACGATCGATTGCTGATCGAGGAAACGCGCGACACACGTGACATACGCTCAGGTGGGAGGCGTAAAAGGCGCAGGCAAGCAGCGCGCGACCAAGCTACAAATATTGCCTGAGCGACACCGCGGAAAAATGACGCGTCAGCCGCACCTACGCAGCCACGCACTCGTGATTGCCGAGCCATCGTTCGATACGCGCTACCCCCGGTGCTCGTCTCTTGGCCGTGTGCGCGTCAAAGTAATGCTGCGCGTTCAACAATTTCCTTTCCTCCGTCGTATCCACCTCTCGTCCATCGGGGACAGAAATTAAACGCGACCAACCGAAATATCCTTGTAATCACGTAGAAGAAGCACGGGTAGGTATCGTGCGGGAGAACCCGACATGCTTCACTCTGCTCAAGTAGCGCTACGAGCTGTCTGCCGCATTACCATAAGTGGATCAAGAGCCTTCTTTTCGTGCGAGATATTTGCCAAGGCGTATCGGATAAAAATTTCAGAGTCTGCCTCCGCGCCGGCATCTAAATTAATTTATCGTTCGAGCTGTAATACTTGCTACCTAAAGTGTAACCTCTCTAATAGGACTTGTCGCGTTAGAAGTTGAATTAATACTTCCTTCTCCAGCTGGATCCTCTAACCTGCCTACAGTGCGATCGAACGCGGAGCCAGTAGGGTGCGAGAGAAAGAAGCGTGAGTGATTGCGAGTCGAAGAATCGTTGCTCTTCGTTCATCTTCCGATGAGAACTTATGTAGGTATTTGTAGTTTGCACCCTTCTAGGACGACGCGCCCCCTTGGCCTCTCGCAGCAGTTTCCGATAGAAAGAAAAAAAGAGGAATTCGGTAGCCTATCGCGGTGAAGGGATCGTGTACGTTATACCGTGGACACGTATCGCTTGTTGCAACTTACAAGAGCACACCACCTATCGAAAGAGCCGTGAGTCACCTACGCTCGTAGGCGTGGGCGTCGATGGTAGCAGGCTTATCGGTGTGGACGCTTTTAGAAATTATTTACGTCTAACGATCGTGTAAATAATGAACGGCCACCTCTTCCTCGGCCATCGGGCGTAAGTATAGAGGAGGATAGATAGCGATAGCGGATAGAGGAGGATCGGGATCGTGGAAGATCTGTAATTCTACGAGCGACCGCCGCTAAGTAATTGCACGAAACCGATGCTTTCCTACGTGACCGGAGGTTAAAAGGCTGCGACGCTACATATTTTCATACGTGTCACGTTTCGTGCACGGCAAGCGAACGGCAATGATCGCTGCAAGAATTCCGTGTCGACGTTCTCCGAGAGACTTTGAAACCACGCCGGCGAAGCATGCCTACGCAACGGCCACGGCGGAACGGAAGAAATCGCCGGGCGTTGATTGTTGTTTCGTCGACTTTTAGCAGACACCATGGTTGATGAAATTTCTTCGAATTTAACGACGGCGAAGACTAATACACCTACTGCCGTAGAACCACCTCGGAGGAGGAACGCTAAGAAATCTAGACGGGAGGGGCCAGAGTTGCCGTGAATCCGAAAAGGACCGCCTAAATTTATCCCCGGAGATACGCCAGACCAAATGCAACGGCGATCGATACGCGTTGGCGATGTGTAGAAAATCTAACTGAAGCTTCTTCGACGTTCCGCGCACCGCGCACCACGGAAACGGGACGACCGATAGATCTCTCTTCAACTCCATCGAAATAGAAGCCGGACTGGAATAAACCGCGCTGGATTTGTCTCGTCGCGTCGCCGTTGCGTCGTTACGGTTAATTCCTCATCGATTTTCTGTATTCGTCGACCGAATCGCGTTAACGTAGCCGCGCACGAGCAAAGACAACTACCATCGTGCAATGTGACTTCCATCCTGATCGAGCCATTAGGGCAACCAAACACGTCCAGGAAAACTGCATTTCCATTGAAAACTTTCGTTCGAATGCTCTCTCACGGTCAAGTACGACTTGGCGCCGTGAATCGATATGGAACAGACGCTTTCTTAAACGAGCAACTGTGTCGTATCGGGTCTAGCCTGCGTAAACTGCTGTCACCGATCCTTCAACTCTCAAACGTTCCTTGCGAATGTTGAAGAGAAGAAAATCTTTCCCGACAAAAGCGTCGGCGCCTAAGTAAGTAAGTAGTTGTCAGTGTTGTTACTTGGACAATATGTCGCGGAGAAAGTATACAATCTCGAGGAAAGTGCGAACGATACGATCGCGAATAATTCTCGTCCATTCCGACGCGTTTCTTTCAACGTGCTAGAAGAATAGAGAAGCTTCAAAAATAGAAAATAATTTCTGTTTAAATTACCACGAATCACGATCGACGTATGTAGTGGACCGAAGAAGGTCGGAACGACAGCGCGAACGATCACTTTCGACTAATTAATAACTAGCTGATACGTGCCCCGCGACTAACCACCGCGATAAATTTTAATGGCCCACGTATTGATTTTCTCCTGGTAGCGGTGAACGGGAATCCATCGTACGGCACAACGGAATAAGACAAACGGTACATTCACCTACAAAGCCAAACGACCATACGATTTCCTGAGAAAAGGCCTTTTTCGAGCCTCCCTTTGATTCCGTTTCGTTTCAAGCTTCCAGAGTAGAGGCAACGTTCATCCTCGTTTTATCGAAACAAATATACCCACCTACCGGGGAAAGAATTACTTTCATCCATTTTCCTCGCACGACCGATATGCCTGCTCGATTGGAATCGAGGGGTCGATGTATGATGGCTTTAGGCGGACCGACCTCGTCCACACCAGTTTCTGCTTCCTTCGCGATCATTCCACAGGACGTGATCCCCGATAAATGCGATTTCAGGGACGCGTTATACATACATATTGTCCTACTTGCGATTCTAGAATAAAGAATCTCGCGGAGGCTACGGTGAATGGAAAGTACGCGAGACGGCGCTAAGTGACTCATAATCGCCCCAAATAACCGAACAGCGTGCAACAGACTAAAGGAATAAATACTATTTTAAGCAATTTGGGAATTTCGGTGCATCTAATTAAATACGCTTAAACGTTTCATTCGCAAGACGAGGCGGCCTCGGCAAGAATTCATCCAGCCTTTTCGAAAATAGCTGGGACAATGGTGGGCGCGTTGAAAAAGGAGGAAGATTACCCCGGAAAGTAGGACAAGTTCGAAACGCGCATTTAGGCTGCCGCATTTTTTGTGACGAAAGAGCTGTTACTTTATGGCCGAGCGGTTTTAGACGAGGTTATTAGCCCAACGAGTTTTGCTTTTCGTATTCTCGTCGCCTCGACGTTCCCGTGCCTGTGTAACGGAAAATTAATTGTTCTCCCGGTGGCTACTCGGCCGTTTTGCGTGCCGATCAGAGGTGGTTACATGTCAGGGTACATGTCGATGAGAAAGCTATAAGTAGGTAGCAGAGCATCGTCGATCGAGACCCGGCTGCAATATTCAGGTCAAAACAGTGGCGTGTCGGTGCAGCCGCGCAAAGTCTTGCTTCGGGGAAAGGATTTTCCCTCGAGTGTCGTGAGAGCGTTTCAACGATTCTGTCTCCCTTGTAAGGACACGGGTCCACGCGAAGCGGGCAGGCACGCCAGCTGAACCGGTGAAAAATAGTCTAGCTCGCATCGGTTTGCCCGATTCGCGTGACCCACAAATATCTGAACGTTCTTCGCCGAATTACCTTACGACTCGTTCAACTTGTACACCGCGAATCGCACTCGCCACGTTGGTTAAGAATCGTGGAAAGTTCGCTCTGCTACTGGTGCCTAGCCGTTGGAGCGCACCAACCAGGCACATTCTCCTTTCAAGTAATAGTGAACAACGGAATGAGTTTACAGTAAAGCCTTGAACTGTCAGTCACTGCCAGGCACACTTACACGCGTACTTGTATAAACGCTTCCTCGCGCTTTAGTAGACACGTAGATCTGTTAGCCAAAGTTTCGATCGGACCTTTTGAAATAGCCTGTGGGTCACAGAACCTAGCGGGATACGTATAACGCACGCCGACAATTTTGTGGTCTGCAAACCGTGAAAATGGTCAAAGGAAAGGAGCAACAGCAACGGTTGGTAGCGGGTATCTGTGTCACGCGGATACTCCAAGCGAGGTTTGAGTGAGTCACTCGCAGCGCGTTTGCTCGCTCGCTAGCCGAGGCCTGGGCGTTCGGTCGTGTGCCCCGGTCTCCTGCTCTTTCACCTACTAACGGTTGGGTTGCTTTACGGTTCTTCGACAGTCTTACCGAACGCACCACTTATCGTCCACGTCCTTTCTATGCGGAAAAAGCTATAGAGTTTCCATTCCGTTGGTATCGGTGTTGGTCGAACGTTGCCTAATTTTAAACGCGTTTGCGAGAGGGCTAAAGCGACCAAACGTCCACGACCGAGATAATAATCGCCCCAGAAAATAACCTGGATATTAAATACACAACAGCTGATCAACGAAACATTGCTTCGATGCAACTTTTTCGCGTAGAAAATACAAAAATCCTGTTCAAGTGTACGACACGATACTAACAACACGTCGCGTCGTTGCCTGGATCCCTGTTCCGCACGTCCTCGATCAAAGAAAGTATGATACGAATATTTGCCTTGCGATTGAATCACCGTGCTCTGGGCCCCAACTAAGAACAAGCCACGTACAGGAACCGGAAGTCGAACGTTTTTCAATTAGCGAAGATGTAGCAATTTTCCTATTTCGTTTCGAACGATTAGTCCGAGACCCCGAGTTGCAGCTACCGTCGTTTTAGAAACTGCAGCCTAAACGTCAGTCACCCTGCTTGACACGCTCATCGCCCCAGTAGCTCGCGCAAGAAGCGTGCCCGCCGTTACGTAAAGGAAAATTTGGTGGTGGAAATAGCAGCTGTAGGTTGGAAGGCGAGAAAACTCTCGTGTGACGGAGCGTGAAGGTGTTTGAAAGAGGCGAAGGGGCGCGCGGGGGCTCGCTCCAATCCGAGGGAAACGATCTCGAACAGTAAAGGAATTTCAATAAAATTAGTACCTTATCGGTTATCGCGTACCAGGCAGTTTTATGCGACTGCGCATCGTTCGGCTGGTCTTTGGACCCGGTCAGCTGCGAATATCGCGTGGCCGAGGTATCCAATTTTAGCGGGTCTCAAGAGGACCGCCGCGGCCGCGGCCGACCACCATCCACACGTTGGAACGCGAGCGAGGCTCGCCAGCAGAATGCATCGACCCGGAGAGAGCACTTTTCCCGGTTTCCTCGCGATGATTTCTCTCAAGGTTCGATTCAACCATAAATCACACGATTACTCGCCACTGGGATATTTTTATTCCGCGGCACGTGCTTGTCATCCGCCTGATTCTTTCTGAACGCACGAGCGAAACGAACGAAATGATCAGCAACAGAAGGAAAGGGAACGAAACGAAACGAAACGCGTTGCACGAGTGCCAGCCGGCGACTCACTCCCGGTTGGACTGTTTCCCTCGTCTCTTCTCTATGCGCGCTCGCTGCGCGGCGCGGCGAGCTCCGACAGACCAAGGGGCGACTCGACGAGAGGCAGAGAGACAGATAGACCAGCGGAGGGGAGGAGGCCGAAAGTGTGCGACGACCGACGGCCGACGACTCGTCGTCACCTGATCGCGGTCGTCCGCCTGCGCGCGTTTGTCCTCCCCGTTTCACCCCTCGATTTGCTCCGCGTTCCTTTGCTATTTAACTGTATAGGTACGTCATTGGCATTCTCCTCGCTCTTTCTTCATCCCTCCAGTGCTTTTACCAACTACATAGTCCTCTCTACCCGCCACTGCCACCACCACCACCACCACGGCCATCATTCCTGAGGAGGGCGTCCCCTGGGAGCTCCACGTTTTCTCGGTCACGTGGCACCCTCTGCGGTCTAAGGTCTTCCCCGATATACCAGTCACACTGTTGCAGAGTACCAAATGTCGAATTCCGCGGTTCTCGCGACGCCGCGACGGCGACGAACAGTGGCCGAGTGCGCGAGCCGCGTAAAATCAGCCAGGTGGGTAGTGTGATAAATATATTACGGACGTCGGGACGAAAACACTGCAACTGGTGAATTCGCTGGTTAGATCGAAGCAGGAAGATTCCAGTTCAGGATTCCATGGATTCTTCGATGGGATGAATGGGAACAGAATGATGGTGGGGTACGCCGCATTAGTACCCTACGCGGGACTCACTCGAGTCCTTATTCTCCCACGTCTTTTTTTTCCAAGTCGATTGTCTCGGCGCTCGAAACGTGTTTACTTTAACGCCTGGCCGAGCTGACCGACTTCTCTATTTCGCTGACCAGACATGTAGACCGAGTGGAAGAGGAATAGGGAAGTGGGTCAAATCATCCAGGCGTTAAAGTAAACACGCATCGAGCGTCGGAAGAAGGAGCTTGAAGACAAACATGTGCAAAGATGTCGCGGCTCGCTTAGGGTCGCGAGGAGCTGTAAGGAGTATCGCGATTTACGTTCAGTTTCCCATTACTCCTAGTGAAGGATATACGGAGTTCTGTAACGGGATAGCGATGGGTTGGTGCACGCCAAGAGTAGGTTGTTGCTCAACTCTGTACTCCTCTGCAAGTTTGCGCACAGAGCGCCAGCCGAAGGACTCCGAAATCCAGAGGGAGACATCCTTACACTTTCGCTGCCGCCTCTATACGCTATTGTAACAAGCCTGTGTACCGCGTGCAGCTGATAGTTTCGTTGGCAGCAAGTCTCCGTCTCGTTGCGAGGGAGGTATTGTTCCTGAGCGCACAAGAGTAGGTACTACCGCGATTGAATTCACCGTTTCCAAACTATGAATCACCGAGAAACAAAGTTCGACACGGCCGCGGCCCGACGAGCAAACCATTCGTCCGACTTGGCGTCACGGACGTGGTGCGCGAAGCGGTTGATCGCATTACCAGCCGGATCTCGATAATCCAATTTTGCTTGACCAGTCGGCAAGCTTCGCCGCGGGAGATACTATATGTGTAGTATCGTCGTGGAGTCTTTTCGAGGCGGAACTACCGTTGACGTTTCGGGTTTTCTGCGAGCAGATTAAGGGGTAACACCACTGTAACAGCTTGAAAAATAGCGTTTTTTTGGCAATTTTTCTTGGATGGAAGGAAAGGTAATAGAATAACTATACTGGAGGATGTTATTAAGCACATATTTTGTTATTAAAAAAAAAAAAGTTATTGAGAAATATTACAAAATGGCGGCACTGAAGCCATTCTCGTGAGGCATGTTGAAGTTTTAGCGCTCTGCGGCACGCAGTGTAGCTGGTGCAAATTTGAATTTAAAAAAAAAAATATGACTTAAATCTACATGTTTATAGCTAGAGAAATACGTAGGGAATTTTAAAAATATTGATTTCTGTGTGATTGGTGAGCATTTGAATGAAAAACGTTCAATTTTCTATAAAAAGAGGGCAATCATTTGTTAATAAGTAATGTTTAAATTAACTTATCGAAAATCCCGTACGTATTTCTCTTGAAAATGTTATTTTAAAGATATTGTTAAAAGTTCGAATGAAAAGAATGAAAATTGTTGGAGTTATGCTGCGTGCCGCGTTGAAAAATCGTGTTTCAAGAAAAACGCGTTTAACGCCGGTAGTCGTTTCGAAGCAGTCCGATGCGCTTGGGGAAGAGCTCGAAATTTCAAGGAAACAAATTTGTTTCAAGTAATACAGTTTTTGCCCCATATTCTAAAAGGTTCAAACCATCTTTTAAGCAAATAAAAAAAAAATCAATTTTCCGAAAAATTTACAGTGGTGTTACCCCTTAAAAGAAAAACGGGGTTGTTTATTGGCTGGTACGGGTATACACGTTACCTGGGCTTTTCTACCGACGCGCGACGTGAAATACCTGCGCTCCCGTTTGCGGGCACAAACGCGACAGCACGGCGCTCGCGTTGCCCTCTATCCTTCCACCGTGGATAGACTACCTCTACACGTGGGAATATTGATTTCACCTCGTCAGCTGCTCGCCCAACTCCGCTTGCTCGTTCGTCCACCGTCTACCGTCTACCGTCCAACGTCCGTTCCTTCTTCGCTTATCCTACCACCTTCTGGCTTAACCTATATATTCTCTCCTCTACTTTACCCTGCACCTCAGCTCGGGAACTTCGTCCAATTATCGCCTCGTTAGCGAGCGTGTTTCTATCCACAAATCGATTATCAGCCTTCGTGAAAGAATAGCAATCTACGAATGACGGTTTGAAACTACGAGTATGTGGTACGTAATTACATATTTGATCGGTCAGTGATCCGTGGCCGAGGGAGAATTGATTTTCAACGAATTCCCGTGGAACGGGAAACGGTGCCTTGCACTGAAAGTTCGCAGAAAATGAGAGAAGAGTGAACTACAACGAATCGGTGAACCAAGACGGAGAACGCGATGGAATCGTTTAGTAAGGAAGCATTTATGTAACGTTATTGTATAAGTACGCCGAGGACATACATAGCTCGCGTTCGTGATATTGCCCGACTCCTGTCTTCCGAGTGGATTCAATTTACCGTGGATGTTTAGCCGCCGCTTTAAAAGTTGGTTAGAAAAGTCGGGAGTCGTGCTCCGGGGGATTCGGTAACGTCGAGTATATCCTCTATTGCAGTGGCTTGGTACACGCGCGACTGTTCGATGCTTTCTCTTACCGTTTAATCGCGGAACGAGACTTGGATACTAAAAGATTCTGCCGACTCCGAGGCTTATCGAACGCGTCGATGGGAGAGCCTCCATTCTCTCCGTAGAACAACGATACTCACCTGAAACAGACCGAAACGATGTATGTAATGATAATTCGGTTGCACAGCACCGAATTTAATGCGAACATCTTATACGATAATCTTATTATGGAAATGAAGGGCCGCGGCATTGAAACGACACGCCTCTTCTCGTGTGAGTTCTAATCGGCACACTCTTAGCATCTTCCTCGCTGCCTGTGCGGCTGAAAGTACACGCTGTACGGGATCGAGGAACAATCGCTTCGGGAGAATGTAACGAGGCGTCCTTTGCTGCAAGCAGATACGCGACACACGCGATCAACGTAACGCGGCACAGGATAACTGGTTCCCCCGTTAATTAAAATTAAATTCCGCCTCTTGCGCAACTATATCATAAACAGGTAGGGTAGGTAGCTACTACAATCGTTTGAAAATAGAGCGTAAGCGTTAAAAGGTAAACCGAGTAGCCGACATTCGCTTAACTTTCCCACGTGGAAGATTTTAGATAAGGAATAACCGCACAACGAGTGCCTTACACTCATTGCCAGATATCAAATCAAAGAGCCGTAACGCGTAGCGGACGCTGAAAGATAAAAATCCGGCCTTTAAGGTACGTAGGCATGTCTCACTTCTCCGCGTAACGTTTACCTTCGCGCCGCAATTTTCCTGCAGCTCGGCGTGCTTTACGACCGCTTAACAATAAGCACAGCTGTTCGTTCGCTTACCCGAACCCGAGCGGAGTTCGCGTGGGCAACTTGGGCATCGACATGCTCGGAGGAAAATTTCAATGATTATCTCGCAAGTAGGGAGAACAGAGGAGAAAAGGGAGAGATTACCAGAGGGAGGATGCCAAGGAACGAGGAGTAGAGCACGTCGAGAGCGAAGGGAGTCTTATTGATTTTTCCAACATCTGATCGACAACGGGAGCAAAAAAGAGGAGCAAGAGCGCAGGGTGGCTGAACGAGACGGGGGCCGAGATGGAAAGGGAGAAACCACCACCTTGCCCTATTTCTGGCGAAGGGTTCGAACAAAAATCAAGCAGAGTTTCTTGCTAGGTACATCGCTTATTTTTAAGGGGGAACTGTACTTTTAGAGTCTACTACATGGGCGGGTGTAAACATTACAGTAAGAACACTATAGAAATAAGAAATGGTTGGATGTACGGCATTAGATAGTTACAAGCGAAAGAGTTGCTGAGACTCAACTGAAACGATAGACATAAGGGAAAGTAGCTAAGGTTTCGTAGACAACGATGATAATGAAAAGTCCATAAGCAATCCGTCGTCACCTAGCCAATCGGATTTCGAGAAGAAAGGGAATCGCCCTTATCCACTGCGTCGCCGCGCCCCGCGTATATCAACTCCATCGCAGTCTATATCTGCAGCGTGATAGTCCTCAAGCATTTGGTACCTGTGTTGCCAGGGTAACAGCCTAGATTCGAGAGGCCGGGAGATGCAGGCTCGCGGGGGAGACAAAGAGGAGGCGGACACACCGCCTGCACGTGCACACGCGAGCAGAGGGAAAGAGAAGAGACAGAAGAGGGAACGAAAGCCATTGTTGTTCGAGCGTGCATCTTTGTTTCAGATTTCCGCTACCACGGACTTGCGAGCGACGTGGATCGCGATGCATCGGGATTCGGTATACGCGTAACATATGCGAGTTAGGTAACGTAACATCCGATTCGTCGAAACTGGCCACCACTCGACCAGCCTCCTCTCGATGGAAACGCAACCGGTCGGCTTTCCATCGGATCGATCTTGAAAACGTTATTAGCGTAGATGATTTCGACCGCGCGATATATGTATACCAAAGATTCCGAAAATATTTCGATCACTATGAAATTCGATAAATCGTTTTATCAATCGTAGCCCAGTAATAAGATACGGAGCATCGATTGCCGTTAAGTGCAGGTAGGGGATAGGTGCTATAAAGGGGACACGTCTTAAATGGGACAAATCGAATTTCCAAAATTCTAAACGCATTACACATGCAAGTTATTTTCCTGTTTATGGCAACACTAGTGCCTAGTCATTTGACGCAAACTTCACTGCAGTCTCACTTGCAACAGAGTAGTAATCCACGGTTGATGTTTTTCGGCAGTAAAAGTGAAATTTTCATTGGTTTTCTGTGTCGTTTTCTGAGATTAAGATATATACAAAGTGTTAAAGTGTTATATCATTAGAATAGCCTGTATTCAACTGAAACGAAAACGCTTAAGAGGTAAGCTTAATTAATTTGTTTTCTTTGTTTTGCGGTTATTTTATATTAAACTCACTTATAGTCGTAAAAGGGACAGCATAACAAGTCTTAAATGGGACGACCGTTTCATGGCTGTCCCTTTCATACATATGTACAGCTGGACACTATATGTATTATACTTTCCTGTAAAGTTATTAGTGTATCATCTGATACATAGATGACATTGTTTTAAATTATGAATTATTAGTTGATGGCGTATTGTTTAAAATTTAAGTTGTTTGTGTTTTTATTTATTTTTTTTGTGGCAATTATTTGTTTTTGTGTGGCAATTAAGTGGCAATAAATTAGCCCTCATTATAAGTTATAAATTTGCTACAGTTGTATGTAAATTTGCGGTAAATCGGCCAATAAGTCATGCGGAATAAAAGGCACATTCAATTTTTCCTGTTCCATGTGTCATTAATAATAAAATATTGATGATTTATACTACAAAGAGTTAATTTTTTCGTAGATTTCGTTGTTTTGTATCATTAAGATTTAGAGTTATAATTGTAATACTTAATAAGTTTATTTTTATTAACGTGTCCCTTTCATGACTTATGCTGTCCCATTTAAAACCACCTAGTCGTAAAAGGGACATTTCCCACTTTTTTGAAAATCGAAGATTTTGTTATTTTCTATTACAATTGATGAGTTCGCAATATACTTTTATTGAAGGGAAATAAACACGCTTTCTTGTGATGTAGTTGTTTTTTAAATACCTATAACGACATTGTCAGAAATGGACGCTAAACAAAAGTGTCCCTTTTATAGCACCTCTCCCCTACCTATTATAATTGGATTTAGGTACTGTTATACCGCGAATATTGTAGGCGACCTGACCTCGTCCTGAATTTCGTTCGTCCGGGCCCCGGGGCCGTTGGAGAATCCAGCGAGCCTCCTCCTTTCGTTGAGGTAAGGCACGCTGCCAGACAGGAAGAAAACGGGACAACTCGTAGGGAAATCTACGCCGAACGATGGCAGGCAGCTCGAATTACTTGTCTAATAGGTTCGGTTACGTATCGCGTAACGGAAAAATCGAAACGCAGGTAAGTACGCGCGTATGATATTATACAGCTATGTACAACGTCGGGTCGTCCTTCTTCTTTCCACGGTACAATGAAAGTTTATCAAATGATCGTTTGCACAGTTTGCACCGGTGCGGATTGCGACAACACCTCGCCCCGGTGTCGTAACCAAGTAAAAGTAAAAAGAGCCGGATCTCGCGACGATACCCGAGAAAATAATAGGCAGCGGAAGTGCCGAAAACACAATATGTATACCGGCGCGATGGCTCGGCGCGCGGGCGGCGTCGATGCGAAAATTACGGCGAACAATTTACAATGGTTGCGTGTGCACGGTGTATGAAAAACGCGCGTGCGCGACAACGATGTACATTTGAATAGATTAGCACGCAACGGGTGGCTTCGGCGCGGCGTCGGAAAGTGAAAGTACATCCGTCTGGGCGAGCAACGTTTCGTTTCCACGCAGCTACGTGTATTCCGTTGCGAGCGCTGCTTACGCTGGCCGGTTTATCGAGCCGTGCGCTTTATTCTCATAACGCGCGATCGCACGAAGCGTCCATCAATTAAATCAAACGTTTCATTTAGCTCCCACACTTTGTCCCACGTTACGTAGGTGCTCGGTTTATTTTCTCCGCCGTTTATTTATCAGCTGCGGTCGCTTCTGTCGACTCAACGAGAAGCAGAAGTCGGATTATTGTACAATTAAAGTAAAGGTGGGTAAAAGTTCGCAGCGGGTAAGAGTTCACACCATGCGAATTTCATGGTTTGAGTTGTGGCAGTTGCCAATGGTGATTGGCAGTCAATTGTCAATCAAGGTAGAGTCACCAATGTCGAATTTCGTTGCTGTGTTTCGGTTTGTTATTTTACAATGCGGCAAGTACTGAATTCGTTAGTTCTGATGTAATCAGGGCTTGAAAAGGTCCGAAAATAACTGTTTCAAACTGTTATATAAAGATTCTGACTGAAAGAGTTATCAAGAACCTTTATTCTGAATAACCGTTATAAAGAACCTAAATATCAGACTATATAAGTATAAGTTACGGTTCCTATATAGCTCTATAACTTTTATTTTTTAGGTTCTATATAAGTTCCACACGGTTATAGAACCGATTCAATAACTTTTATTTTTTAGGTTCAATATAAGTTCCAGAGCGGTTACTGAACCGATTCGTGTAACGATTGTACAGAATTTTATAGAAAATGAAATGACAACATATTACAACTATAGACTACTGTGTATAACCAAATTGTTTAAAAATTATTATAAATAAGTAAGTAAATATATATTATGTACACATTTGTACATACGTATACAATTCTTTTGTAATATGAAGTGTTCGTTAATATAATTGTTTGGTTGTTATACCGATGAGGGTCTAGCTAAAAATTATAATTTATAATATCTATTCTGTATTATAACAAAAAGTGCAATAAATATTTAATACCATAGATCAAAACATTTATTTGTCAAGTTCATTTTTTCAATTAGGGGCCACCTCACCATCAGGATCATGATTCTGACAACATATTAAAATATCATTCAAATCGGGGAGCTAGACCCTCATCGGTATAACAACCAAACATTTATATTAACGAACACTTCATATTACAAAATAATTGTATTCGTATGTACAAATGTGTATATAATATATATTTACTTATTTATTTATAATAATTATTAAACAATTTGGTTATACACAGTAGTCTATAGTTGTAATATGTTGTCATTTCATTTTCTATAAAATTCTGTACAATCGTTACAAGAATCGGTTCAGTAACCGCTCTGGAACTTATATTGAACCTAAAAAATAAAAGTTATTGAATCGGTTCTATAACCGTTTGGAACTTATATAGAACCTAAAAAATAAAAGTTATAGAGCTATATAGGAACCGTAACTTATACTTATATAGTCTGATATTTAGGTTCTTTATAACGGTTATTCAGAATAAAGGTTCTTGATAACTCTTTCAAGAACCTAAATCTTTATAATAACGGTTTCAAGCCCTGGATGTAATATTCTCATGTTTGGGAATCAATATTATTCCTATAAATTGATCAGTAAATATTTTAATTAATATGCCGTCTGAAAGAGCTGAAATTCTTCTATTAAAAAGTGCTAATAGAAGTTTTCAATTCTCCTCACAGATAACAGGATTGATTAAACAATGTAAAAGTAGCTGTGGGGGCAAAAGTTCGCACAATGCAGTGGGGCAAGTGTTCGAATGCGAACTTTTGTCCCAAAATAATTTGACGGGTGTTATATATTCATTAAACTTATTTTATTTGTAGAGTTTGCTAAATTAGTAACGAACACCGATTAAACCGACTATAAAAAATAAATTTGAAATTAATTATCAATTACAACATGGAAATAAATTTTGAGTTTATGATAGTTGAGCCACGCTGATATCAGCTTTTGATTTTTTTTATTAATTTTTAATCCGCAATATTTGTCCAAAATACGTTTTTTATTAAGTTTTTGATTAAAAAATATGACTTTATTTTATTGTCTTATTCGTTTATTGTTAGAACTTATAAGGGGGCAACCGGCCGAAAACCAATTAGTGAGATGCTTCAGATCGCTCGAGATAAACATAGAAGCAGGACTTTCAAAAAGAAAAATCGCTGCAGAATTGGGAATAACCGAAGCGTTCTTTTACCCCACAACATGCGAACTTTTACCCCACATAGCGGGTAAAAGTTCGCATTTGACACTTTTTGGAAATATTTATTTTATATAAGTTGTGACAGGTAAATTTACACGAAGTCACTGCCTATCGTATAATAAGGGATAGTAGTTATTTCTCACAAAACGATATGACTATCAGTGTAATACCAAGGATTTTAGAGAAATCTAAACTTTAAGTGCGCACTCTTGCCCCACATTACTCTACACGGCGGCAGGTTCACGGTTTAATTGCACCATTAAAGCGTAATTATCGTAGGAAGAAGAAAAGGTACTTGTTAGCTGTTAGATTGTACGCAGGTAGGTGATCGTACGATCGAACCCGTTACGCGCGATGGATGGCAGAGTGACTCATTCGTCGAACTGACCTGAAAGATAAGACTTGGCGCAGGTAATGTAGCTGCACATCTGCCCTATCTTCGTCCACGCAGTCTTCAACAGTTCCGAATCGTACATGGGTAACTGCCGGCAAGTTGTTGCTTCCTTCTCAATCCTCTCACCTGCGGTCGCTTTCCTCGAATCGTCACCCACTCGCGCACACGTGCACTCGCGCATCGATTAGGTATCGAAACCGTCGCGCGTCGCCTTTCAAGACTGTCCAGTCTATTTCCTTATCACAGCATAATGTACAATGTACATCGCTCGCGAAGCTAGCACACGACCGCGACCGTGCGCTCAAATTTCTACCCGATTGGCGGCTCTACGCAATGTTATCGCGTTATCACGCGGCTATACCTAGCATCCACGTCGATCGGACAGTTGGACGCTCAAATTTCTGCAATATTTCGACAACAGGGCTGGGCAATCGAGTAGGGTTAGGTCGACAAGTGCAATCTACCGTCAAACGCTGAAACTTGCATTTTCTGTAATATCATTTAATTTCACGACCAGTGTTCGCAATGTTCTAGAAAATATGCGCGAGGCTCGACGTATGTATCAGGAGCGACCCCCGATGACGCTAAGTCACACCTACGAGTGTTTCCTCGTTTCCTCGTGTCCTCCAATTAAAGCGTCAAGGTCCGTTACGTCTCGGACCTGCTTGGTAAGAACAACTTTTTATAAGCCCCGTTACCATTCGCATCGACGCCGACGCCGACGCCGACGACGACGCGACGCAACGCACCAGTTCCCTCGCGACAATTAGATTTCGCGTTTAATTTATGAACTTTCCTAAAACAGCTGCGTAAACGATCCAATGAATGCTACCTAGATCAAGTAGAAAGTGGTCAGCGAAGGAGAATCGAAAAATTCACCTCGTAAGGGTTGGAAGTGACTTTCGGTTTTGCTAATGCAAGTGACTCGACTTGCTTCTCCTCATCACGCATGCCGGGGAAACAACGGACTGTTTTATCTTATTGTTACTTGAACGTCCACAAAAGGTGTACTTGGGGCGTCCTTCCTCCATTTCCACTTTTCCACGTAGGTACGTTTCGCGTCTTCGCGTGGTGGCTACGCAGACGGAATTACGTGTTCTTGCTGTGGAATTACGTGAAAATGCTGGCTCTGTTTCAATCACACGCAACAGCTTCCTCCTACTCGGAGAACTTTTCGAAAAGTTATAATGTTACTCGTGCAACCGAGGAAGTTGCTCCGAACTCGGGCAAGCCTCACTTTCTGACTAAACGAATAGTCCTAGAACCGCATCGATTACTAAATTGCCATAGTCGACAAATCGTGGATCGTTGATCGCGTTAACGAGCAACGCATCGGTAAAGAAATAATGAAAGTAACATCGACGCTACGAATTCCCTGCAAAGAACCTCTAGACACCGTTTTAGCCAGCGCTGATGCGTATAAATAACTAATTATTATCCTTGACTCTCTATTAAATCCTGCTGCATCGCATCGGTGTGACCCTTGCAACCACGACAGATTACGTCACCGAAAGCACATAACCGCGTACACCGGGCAGAGTACGTATAGCGTGCAGCGTGCAATTACCACTATACGCGACGCCGCACACCCTCGCTAATATCAACCTATTTATTCGTGGATTCACCATAAATCCACCGATTCCTGCTTTCTCAGATTCAATATTAGAGTAATAAGGAATCAATCCGATTATCGATTTTCGAGTAGGCGAATGCTAAAATTTCTTCATTTCAATCCTGAATATCCCCAAGTGAAGTGTTGTTTCTTGCTCCTTTTCTCTTCCCTTTATAATCGATAAGAACTCGTTACGTCGTGTGTTTGGAAAGTCTACATTATGTTCCCTCCTAGACGCTATGAAAATGAGTACGGAATAAGAGCGATCGAGCTATCCAACCGAACCCGCTATCTAGTCTTCGTTTAACCTTCAACCTGCACATTAGCGGCGGCGTTCATTGGATTCGTTGCCTTCTTACGCTACCGGTTACCTCCTAGCTAGGCGACTACTTAAGTAATTCGTCTTGAAAAATAATCGGCCACTCGATTTTACGATTCCGAGTGCCGCTTGCCTTCTCGTTTTCGTGGCGAGACATTTAAATGTCGCGACATTTTCAGTGTATAGTGTAGGTATAGGTGTGATCTGGTGGGAACGTCGAGACAAGAGCCCTTTGTCCTTAAGCTTACACGAGTATCGTCGGGCACTCGGGTACTATTAAGTGCGCTCCATATTTACCTTCCATTACAGTTTACAGTACGAAACCGTGCTGGTTCCCTTGCGCCGACGACTCGCTGGAGCGTGTCTCAGGCGCGCAGAGTGCGATACGCGACGCTACCCGAGCAGCAGCACGAAATCGAAGGCGAAGGCGAAGGCGAAGGCGAAGGCGAAGGCGCGCACACAGGCGAATAACGCGAGCAACCGAGCGACGAGAGAAGTCGAGTGCCAAGGTGTTCGCCAAGGTAGAACGGAGTCGGGAATAGTGCCCCAGCTGAGATTCGATCGCGCGATGCAACAAGTATCGAACGCGGATCGGGCAGAAACGGACAGGATACAGGGCGTCGAGTGTTCGCGCGCGCGCGCGCGCGCACACGCGTCTTAACTCGTGCGCTAACGTAGGTATATGTATAACTCGGTGACCGTCTAACCGAGTGACTGAACGAACGACTAACCGTTCGTTGGTCGGGCGAACGCGATCGAACGTGAGCGGGCCCGAGTAGGATGACACGCGGTGTGAAAATAGGGGGAGCCCCGATATGTGCCCACCGTCCACGCGTCGACGTGTATGCGAGCGCACGTTTCTCGCGTGTACCGTCGCGGTCGATCAATCGAAGAACGTGCGTCGCCACTTCAATTATTGCTCGGTTATTCGTTTAACGCTCGACCAACTGGAATATGTGTCGATTTGTCCGTTTCTTTGTGGCAGTTGCTCCATTAAGCGCTACGACACTGCGAACATACCAGAGCTACGGATAATTCTGCAGAGACCAATTAAGCCGAATAGAATGTATCGATTGCGAATGGACAGCAAACGGCAGGCCCAATCCGTTGCGCGACAGAGCCGAAGAACGCAAGCATGCTTCTATCGGACCGTTCGAAGGCGCGGCTCAACTAAAGTCATTTAGGCTCGCGCGAGTCGCGAAGGAAGACAATGAGCTGACTCGTCGAGTTATTCGGCGCGGCGCGGCGCGGCGTGTCCCCGATCGGCGCTAGCCACTGCGATGGTTCCAGTGACGCCATCGATCTAAAGTTGCACGCGCTGTTCGAGTAACTGTACCTCGGATCGAAGCATGAGCGGCATACTCAGCCATCTACTACCTACCTCTTCCGCGAGCGCAAACGCGAACACGCGCGTACGCGGAACCACCGTCGACCGAACGACCACGAGACACCGGGCATACACACATACGCCTTCACCGAACTACTTTAAACGCGTAAATATAGTTTGAAGCGAATAAGTACATATTCCCTTGTTTGCGCGAACAATTAAACATGCTGCTTACGACTGGCGTTGGACTTGACCTGTGTTGGAAAAAAGGAGCAATGGGCTGGGCCACCAGTGACTTCAACTTTCGGTGCTGACAATGAGGGAGCGCAGAAATTGTCTAATGGTATTGGTTAACCGCATTCGCCCGCGTTGGCCCAACGGATACGCTCATCCACAACACTCAAAAGGTTATACAAACGCACCTCCTAAAGTTTAACGATTAAGTCAGCTTGAGTTGGTGTAGTACGAATACGTTGGTCGGTTTTGCATCGCGCTATTTTTCTACGCCTGCGAGCGAACGGGAGAATTGCATAAAATTGTCAGAGCATACGGGTACTTAAGGTGGTTCGATACCGCAGCAAAAGATGAGAAATCTTCGAAAAGTGCTTTAATCTAATGTTCAAAGTGTAGACCGCATTGCGTCAAAATTTCAAGTCGATTGACCGCACGGTTTTGGAAAAAATCGAAATCAAAGTTGCGCTCTTATATACAAGCTGTTCTGGGAGAAGCGATAAAATTTCTATAAAATGTCATACAGAGTCCTTAAAAATGATGAGAAAGTTCTAAAAAATGTTGCAATGAAAAGCTTAAATATTCCTGTGAAATTCTAAAATAATGAAATCGGACATGAACCGGACCTACTTATTAGACAATTGAATAAATAGACAGCAATGCGCTCGTATTTTTGGAACTGCCTGGAGGCACTGTTTGAGACGCGGCAACGCTGTACGCCGGGTAGTCATCTATACAATCTGTACTTGTACAAAGCATACAGTAAAAATTGGTGAAAACACTACCACGCTGTAAACATGTATTTAGTAATTTGTTGCGAACCGGCACAAACGCGCAAAAGGACGCCACAAGTGTGAGATGGAAAGAGAAAAAAAGATGGACGCAAAGCGACGTTGCCGCATTTCACTCACACATTTTTCGCTACTTTTAATGAAAATATAAGGTAAATGTCCCTATTTCTGCTCATTTCGTATTTTTCTCATTATTATAAGCGTTACGTTTGTACTATAGTTGTAACAAAATAATTCTAAATTATTTGAACATTTACACGAGTGTTGCACGAGGTTGGGGTAATCAAAGTGCAGTATAAGCAACGAAAAACTTTTAAAATGTGAGACTCATGATTTTTCGATCGTGTTCTAGCTGGTTGTGCTAAGGAACAGCATCACTATTGGTATTCGATAATTGGGCAGAAAATAGTTTTTGCAGTAAAAGTTCTTATTTAATAACAAAAACAAATACCGTATTGTGCTCTGGATTTAGATTTTTTACTATTTTTAATTTTTTTAAGCCGAAAACAGGTGAGTAGGTTTAGGGTCAAGTGAATCACCACCATGTCCGCATTTCTACTCACCAAAATTTTAGTAACATAACCTCACAATTCAATGTATGCAGTAACCTTTATTTCTATTCGAAGGCATTTTATTTTTTGTTTATCATTACTTTATGATTTACTGTTGTGTTATAAAACCTCTCCATAGAAGATGTAACTTATTTTAACCTGAAAAGGCAACATATTATGTGAGCAGAAATTGGTACAAATGGTGAGTAGAAATGCGTACATCGCTACTTTTCGTGAGCAGAAATACGGACATTTATTGCATTGTATTTAATTACAAATTACTAATAGTTAAACATCTTGAAATATCTTTCTTAAATAGTTTTCGAATTGGTTGATTTATTATTAAAGAATTAATCAATTACTCTGCAACTTTTGATCACAAACAAATTTTTTACACCTTCTTTATGACGAGTAACCACTTAAATGAGCAGAAATTGTGACATTCACCTTAATGTTTCTAGCTGCGTTTTGTTTAATTGAATTCCAAAACAAAATATGTAGTAATAATTTTATTAGGAATAGACGTGTAAATAACATTTTTGTCTACATAATTTTTATTATCTAACAAGGGAACATCCCGAACCCGGAAATTCGAAAAATTCTGAAACTTTGTGAATATGTAGGGAATTTCCCCCTGATTACAACGCAATTTTTGTTTGCTGCCCAAATTCACTCTAAGGGGGTGTAATTGACCGCTGAAAATCCGGTTATTTTCCGATTTTGCGTTATAACTCGTGAACTGTAAAATAATGTTTACACCAAATGATAGATCTAATTAAAACAAGTAACTTTTGTCTGGAAACTTTTTTTCTATCTGTTACAGTTCGCGAGTTATAACACAAAATCGGGAAATAGCCGAATTTTCAGGGGTTAATTTCACCCCCTTCGAGTGAATTTGGGCAGCAAACAAAAATCGCGTTGTAATCAGGAGGAAATCCTCTACATACTCACAAAGTTTCAGAATTTTTTGAATTTTCGGGTTCGGGATCGTCCCTTGTATGATTGGTGTCACTGCAGAGCTCCCATGTATAAGCATAGGCTCGCCCCTCTGGCCGCCTGCCCCGCAAGTGAGGTATCGGACCTCCGTAAAGCCCACGGACAAGTGTACAAGTGTCGAGTAGACGAATGTTAATATTTTTTATTTGCACTACAAAAAATTCGTGTGACTTTTACACCGAGGCGTAAGTGTCGCGAAAGATGTTGGTTCTAGAACAGTCGATCGAACAAAGTTCAAGTTCTGTTCCGGAAGCGACCGAATCACGCGACGCGACGCGCCGCGCACCGTGGTAATCGCTAGGTACACTGTCCATGCGCATCCTACTTTTTATCAACTCCACGACTCCGTTTCGCCGATATCGCGTGCTAGCAACCAATTTCTAGGAGTTATTGGCTCTCCTCGTGAATTTAACATAACTCGTTTCCGTTTCCATCCGTAGCGTACGAATCCCCTGCTCTCGCGTCTTCCTAGGCGGGCAAATGAAAAGGGAGAAAAAGAAATAGATACGTGGGATTACATACGTTGGGCCGTGGCGATGGACGGTGGTTGACCTGAATTAAGTGTCTCGGGAAGAGAGGAACAAGGACTGAACAGAGCCGCTCGCCGAGATGTACATTTAAAGATGGCAGCAACGACCAATTGGATGACGCAAACAGCACTGACGCGTATTCTCCGAAGCGTCCGAATATCCTTCGATGTGCAAACCGGGAAAACAATTGGAACGCTGACGTTTCAAGAAATATGTACGATGTGTTTGTGCTGGCCGCTGCCGCAGCCGCCGATGGCGAGCGATCCGCGAGGCCACAATCGGGACCCGTGCACCCACGTAATCTTCTATCCTTTCCTAACGTTCCGTTGATTAAGCGCTAACGGCAACCTTATCGCCCGCGGTATGTTGCAGCTGAAACGTGGAACATGTGACATGTCCGTCGACGAATCGGGAGACCAAAGTCAATAGCGTCACGCCGACCTCGAACTTGAAAAATAAAAAAAAACGATACGCGCTGGTTGGTAGTTATTAAGAACAGCGTCGAGTCGGAAACAAAGCACTGTGCGAAGACTAAACGTCTGTAAGATCGCCGCAGAAACCTACGAAACCTCGAGCCGTCGCCGTCGCGAACGTGAGAATACAAGATTCAAGAAAAATAAACCACCTTTCGTTTCTGCGAAGCGATACGAAATTAGGTGAACGATCCTCGTTACGCGTGCAAGCTGGCGGGAATAAATAATCCGAAATAACCTCTTATATACAGCGTATTTATCAAATAATCCATCCTGCTCCGAGTGCGTTAAATTTTTTTAGACCCGGCGACACGATCGCACGGCTATATCTCTGCGTGTTGTAGCTTTCAACGGTAAGCGATATCGAGGGGAATTCCACATAAAATTCGATCGTTTGGATTTGCGACGGAAAGTGTAAGCGAGATTGAATGGGCCATGGCAATTCCCGGCAAACTATCAAACAATGCTTCTTTCTGGCAACACGTCGAAAATATTGGTTGACTGCGCGATATGCCGTTTCTCACATATCTATGTATTATGTATGCTTGCTCCGTTCATCGTCGTCTATAGAACTAAGCCGGTCGATTAATCGCGAATGAAATTGAGCGCAACGCTGGCCTGAAAACAGATTGGCTCGAAGGTGGAACGCGCGCGCAATTACGCGCACGAGGCTTCTTTTTCGATGTTAAAACTTTATTTGTAAAGTGGCGAAGCGAATTACAGAGGCTAGAGCCCGCAGCTCTAACCAGCTTGACTGAACTACTGCCAAATTTGTAGCAGCGCCAGCATCGATCTTTGGCCCCAGTTCCGAATTCTCTGAATTAATTTTAGTTGACGTACGCGCGTGTCAAGGACGCGATCTTCTTATGAAATAGCGATTCATAAATGACACGTCGTTTCAATCGAAGGACAATTTATTGTACGTCGCCGCTGATCCTCTCTCGGCGTCGCATAGAAAGTTTACTCGGGTGAAAACAGATAAATTTATCCAATACATTTACGTTCGTATCGAGCAACGTAAGTAAGTGTCTAAGTAGATCTGGACTAGGGATTGCAAATTTACCGACTTTTTCAATTACCGGTAATTCGGTAAAATTTTCAATCAAAACCGGTTTACCGATAATTTACCGGTATTTTTTAAGGTATTGAAAATATAAGAGTAAACATTACAAAAAAAAACTTTTTTTGAACTCTAATCGAGCATTATAATAAATATATGCAAATAAAACTATTCTGAATATAAATTATGAAATAAGATAACACAAAATAGATATATTTGTGTAACTATTGACAATACTTATTAATATGGATCTTCACCACGAAAACAATGAAAAGAATCTTATCCTACATACATAATTAAATATATTTTATTTAACAATTTTTTTTAACAAATAAGCACGCAAAAAACATAATTTGTCTAAACTTTGGTCTCCTGATCGCGATCTAATTTTTGTACAAAATAATCCAGCCACGGATAAAGCACTCTCAGATTCTACACTTGTTGGTCGGATAGTCATTAAGAAATCATATGCCATTTGTAACTATATATTTTCTCCTTACTTTTTCTACTTGAAAATAAGTTTTTTGATGACTTGATTTAGATTTTTAGTTCTCTTTTGGCTTAGAGTTGATTCTTCATGAGATACTTCGGTTTTCGTCTTTATTAGTAATTGAAGTTTTTTTCACTGATAACGATGTAGACCGAAATAACGAACGCATATATGCGCTATATTGATATACGTAATTTATCGAATTACCGGTAAAAATTTGACGAATTACCGGTAAAAATTTGACGAATTACCGGTAAAAATTTGAGGGTATTTCTCGCGATTTACCGGGAAACCGGTAAACCGGGTTACCGGTATTGCAATCCCTAATCTGGACGCTTGCATTGAACATGAGACAATACAGGCAACGACCCTCGCGCGAACAATGTCGCTACCTACTGCACAATCTTAACGAATGAGCTTCCGTATCACATTTTTTAAGTCTTTACCTGAGTTCGCGACTTTCCCTATAAGCACCTACTCGTTGCTTCCATTTCGCGGTTGCGCAAGCAAATGCAACGGACGGCAATAAATTATTTATCGGAATTGCGAGACACCGATAGATATTAGACTTACTCATCGGAACCGGGCTGTTGCAAAATCCAGATATTATCGTCGCGGGAAGCGATAAAGGCTAACAGAATACGTAGCCTGCTGCGTCGAGAATCGAGTTCATCTGATTACATATATTATTATAAGGAGCGAACTTCGATTTTCGTTTGTACTTGGCGATTAACGAATTCAGCTTTAGTAATAACCGGGGCGATCTTTACTTATTTCGTGTACCTTGTTCCTGAGATAAGCTCCACGTATAAAGTAGGCCAGAATGTGAGTCACTCTTTGGAATGTCATATTTCTGGATCCACGAAGGTGTACACTAAATCTAACGAAGGCAATCAAAGAACCGTGTCCATCTGCCTTTCGTCCATGGATGCAACCACCTCGAAACCTTCGCTGCGTTACGATTAGGTATGTAGGTAGTTGGGCGAATCGACTTCAAGACAAAACCATGAGTCACTGATTTCTAAAGTCGTTTTAAGAAGCATTTCGTAAGAGGGGCAAGGAAATTTTCAGTAACACGCGATATGCTTGTGAAAGAAAATCGTTTCAAAGCTTGCTAACAAACGGGATGGCGATTTTTTCTGGTAAGATCGGCCGATGTGAAGAGCGAAGCGCGCGGAGGAACAGTGAACAGTGAACAGTGAACAGACCTCGAGGGATGGAGAGTATCGCAGAGGCGAAAGGAGCAACGATAAGCGGCAACAGTCGACCGAGTCGATTGCATATTTTATAACCAGCAAGAGAGTTTAAAAGTTGTTGCGAAATGTGTGTACGTATAACACGAGTAGCCTTGGAGGTTTCCGCGTCGTTAGTCGAGAGTTGAGACTGAACAGAAAGAAGAAAGAGAAAGCTAGAAACGTCACAAATTCCCTCGATGGCTCGATCCCTCGCTTCCCATCTCTTTTTTTTTCGCTGATTCGTAGATTTTCCCGAATATTGTAAACAGTTCTCGGTCTCATCTACGCTTATTTGTCCCACAGCGAGTAGATAACAATGGAAGCGAGTAGCTTTCACTACACGGTAATAGGGGCGATTAATCGCCGAAGCGTGGCAGCCAGAGCTAGCTAGCCAGCCAACCAATGCTCACAATATTTCGCATTCCCGGATAGTCTGTACGCTTTAAACTACTACTTAGGTATATTCGCGATAACGAAATTCCCATTCAAAGTAAAACACGTTTGCACTATTATACCTACATAATTTCTACTATTTTCCGTGGTTCTAACTTTCACCAGACGATTAGTAGGATTTAGTGAAACGAGCTCTACCGCTCCATCGTAATACTTGAAATAACCGGCGATTAAAACACACATGTACGTACCACGAGAGTGATAAAACGAAAAATGCTGTCTGCTTTGAGCTGTGAATTTCTTGCGGCTCGTTTTGTGCTGTAGCGGCGCTACAGTTTAATAGGGCGAAATTGCCAAGCGAGCACGAGCACGAGCACGAGATCGATCCGAAGGGGCTTGCTTTTATTTTCCTCCGCGTGGGTGGACAAAGAACGCACAATACTCGGTGTAACGAACAGCATTGCGAAATTGCTGGAGCGACACGCGGCGCGGGCGTTCCATCGCGTTCTCCTCGTTCGTCTAAACGTTCAAACGCAATAGGTGCATCCTCGGTAATTCTGCTTTCAAGGGAAAAGACGTATCAAACGCTGAGAAGCTTGAGGCGCCGCACAGTGGTTCGAGTATACTACATGCTAGCTGGACAAAATTATTTTTTCGCGGGTTTGGGTTTATATGGGGTTCAAATTGTTAGAAAACAAACCTGATTCGTATCACAGTTTATTATTTCACTAAAAATATGAATAAAATAAAAATATGACTAATTCAATAAAGGAAAAAGAACAAAACGACAGTATTGTACTTTAACTCTAATTATCAGTTATAACATTATGTCTATTCCCGTAATTTCTGAGTTTTTAAGTTTAAACCCCGGTTTTTGAAATTAGTTTTCTCCGCATCGCTATTATTTTATTATATGTTCCACGTCGATCCACGCGACAAGGGTTGAATGTACAGAAAGTAGAGACTTTCTAGTTTATTTTAATCAAACGATCGATCTGCAAAAATTTGTAAAACTATATTTTTTTAATTGTTTTCGAGCGCGGCGCTCGGCAGGAGAGATAGCACAGTTGTTATATTTTTTCGCGGTATTGGGTTTATATGGGGTTCAAATTTTTAGAAAACAAACCTGATTCATATCATAGTGTATTTTGTCACTAATAATAATAATATTATTTTTTCGCGGTATTGGGTTTATATGGGGTTCAAATTTTTAGAAAACAAACCTGATTCATATCACAGTGTATTTTGTCACTAATAATAATATATTATTATTATTATTAACGGGTATAACCCTATAAATATATTATTGCAAACATAAGAAATAAGAAAAAGTTACTACTAGGTTACAAGTCGTTAATTATGTTTACAAATATATACATATCTACAAAGTGTACAAAGTAGTGTAAAGTATTTTTGTATTTTGTAATTGTAAACATAATTAACGACTTGTAACCTAGTAGTAACTTTTTCTTATTTCGTATGTTTGCAATAATATATTTATAGGGTTATACCCGTTAATAATAATAATAATATATTATTATTAGTGACAAAATACACTGTGATATGAATCAGGTTTGTTTTCTAAAAATTTGAACCCCATATAAACCCAATACCGCGAAAAAATATAACAACTGTGCTATCTCTCCTGCCGAGCGCCGCGCTCGAAAACAATAAAAAAAATATAGTTTTGCAAATTTTTGCAGATCGATCGTTTGATTAAAATAAACTAGAAAGTCTCTACTTTCTGTACATTCAACCCTTGTCGCGTGGATCGACGTGGAACATATAATAAAATAATAGCGATGCAGAGAAAACTGATTTCAAAAACCAGGTTTTAAACTTAAAAACTCAGAAATTACGGGAATAGACATAATGTTATAACTGATAATTATAGTTAAAGTACAATACTGTCATTTTGTTCTTTTTCCTCTATTGAATTAGTCATATTTTTATTTTATTGATATTTTTAGTGAAATAATAAACTGTAATACGAATCAGGTTTGTTTTCTAACAATTTGAACCCCATATAAACCCAAACCCGCGAAAAAATAATTTTGTCCAGCTAGCATGTAGTATACTCGAACCACTGTGCGCCGGCAAGCTCGGGCCGTGTATAGGGTGCAGAATTTCGGGAAATTTCATTGGAAACGAGCAGCCTCGTTACGTAATTCCAGGAAGCGACGGCGGCTTGCACCATCGTTATGCAATGCGCAAATAGGTACACCAGTCGGAGTCGCCTTAATTTTCTCTTCATCCGAAAGAACGCACGGTTTTCCGTTCTGACCGCTGTGTCGCGGCCTACTCCTGGTTAGCCGAGAAAAATCGCTACACTCCGATCGTTGACCAAAAATCTACTGTAGCTCCGGAAAGGAGCGCGCGCCCCGAATGCGCTATTTCGAAAAATCCGCACCGCTTGTTAATGCAAACTTTCTACCTAACGACTGCACACGCGAGTTACGATATAATTTTACGAAAGGAGGCTCCCGGAGCGTTGCGAGCCTGTAATTTACGTTTCCATAGCTCTGGTTCTCGATGGTACGTCACGTTCGTACGTGATTTACGGGAGAATCGCGCGAGGATATGAGGCCGGTTGCCTGGTCGCTCGGTTCCGCGGTGCATACCGTGTACCGTTGCGAACCGCGCACCATGTTCCAAGCATGCGTCTTATTCGCCAAATTCTGCTGGTTCTTCTCTATCTATTTCTCGTAGACGTCGTCGCGTTGTTGGAAGGTGCGACCGAGGGTTCCTACTTGACGCTTTTATCCCGCGATCCGGTTGAGTAGACAGCGCACTTATCCGAGAAGGAAGAAAGTCGGCTGACGAAAGTGACTGCTGTAGGAGCGAAGGGGGAGTGGACGATGTTATCTGGTTTTCGGTCGCGGAGAGATACGCGAAACGTACACACCTGAAGAATAAAGATGAGAGAAGGTGGTGTGTACGGTGCAATCTGGCGCGTGCAGGCGTCGCGCGACAATGGTCGCTTTGTTCGCGACCCAATATTTATGCGCGTGTGTCGTCGATGCGGGCGGGTCGAGTTGCCGCGGTTTGTAAATACTGGTCTCGTTCGCGAGCAATCCTTGACCGCGCCTTTTGTTCCTCTGCTCCATCGATTCCCGCCGAAAAGAGAAGAGAAGCGAAGTAAGTACGTATATGAAACACGCGTGACACAGAAAACATAGGACGCGTCAGAAGTTTCACTCGGCCGGACTGTGGCCAAGTGAAGGGTTCAACGGTTCAACAAAAGGTTCGACGATAATACAGCAGCGGAGATAGGACGAAGTTGCCAGTAGGCCAAGGAATCGCGGGCGATTTCAATTTCCCGCGGGCGATAACCTTTGCGGTCAGCGTAAGAGCCGACCCCCGTGCTCTCGCAGAGACAGTAAATTCGTTAATCTGTTCGGAGAATTTCAATTTTCGTGCTTCGCGTTCCTGCCGCGAATTTCGAAAGACCGTTACGCGCGCGTGACTCGAAGAACAATCCTGCTTTCCCTTTCTGGACGCGTCTAAATTCGAGAGACGCCTCGTGTTTTTTTTTTTTTCTCGATTTTGAAACGCACCGTCCCAGAAAGCGACGCCCGGCGCCGGTGCGTGACTATATTTCGTAAAAAGCGGTAGCAATGTAGGCATGTTTTTCTCTTCGCTGCTGAGACGTTGGATGTCTAGCATCGAATAACGGCGACATGGCTGGTGGTGGTTGCTCGAGCTCGCTCGGGAGGACAATTTAAAGCAGGTGATAGACTCGACGTGTATTCTTGTTCAAACACCTGTGTGTAACCTCCTTGGAGGATTACGAGCCAATGACCTCGCATCTGATAGCGGATAGCGTGACAACACTCTCTCGGGGGAATAGACAAAGAAACGTTGTTCGCCCGAGGAAACTTTTCCCATTGTTGTAAAAACGCTACCGTAAGACGTGTCGAACGAGCCTCTCTACGTAAAGGTGTCTTCCATTCGCATACCTAATGTACGTGCACAGCTGCTATTAAATCGGCCCTCGAACCTACTTAGCTGTGTAATTAAAGTAAAAAGTAAAATGGCAGATTAGGAAGGGAGGTTAAGCGCAAAGCTTCACCCCATCCAATTCTTTCCGCTTCACCGCAGAAGCGAGTTAGCCTCGGACCCAGTTGCTAGAATCACCCTGTATAGCCTCGCCCACGCGTAAACCAGCCGAGAATTACACAACGCGCGCAAAAGCGACGTCGTTGAAAAGTTTCTCGCGTGTCCAACCAGTCGATTTCTACTCTGCCGGGATACAAACCAGCGACGTTATTTTCCTTCGACTTCTCGCGGTCTTTCTCTTCCGCTATATTCGCCGTTTCAAACTTTTCGTTAAGGGGACATTCTACTCTCTCGGCCTCAAAAATATCGATTTTTTTTTTTGCTGAATTCGGAAGAATGCACCTTCTACAATATCCTCCTAAATTTTTGGAGCGAAATTCGATGTATTTTCAATGTTATAGGTATTTGTAGCGTCAGCGGCCTGATTCTCAAAACTTTAAGGGGACATTCTACTCTCTCGGCCTCAAAAATTTCGATTTTTTTTACTGAATTCGGAAGAATGCACCTTCTACAATATCCTCCTAAATTTTTGGAACGAAATTCGATGTATTTTCAATGTTATAGGTATTTGTAGAGTCAGCGGCCTGGTTCTCAAAACTTTAAACGCGTTTTTCTCGAAACACCATTTTCTTGGTTGGCGGATGTGATAAAAAAAAAACTCCACGAGCAATTAATCCAAAATTTTAATATGTTATTCTACACATTAGTGGCTTTCCCGCTTAGCACAAATATCTTAAGATTTTTTAATATTTTCTCACATTTTATATCTATTAAACAGAAAAGAAATGCCCTTTTCGGTACTTTCAACTTTGATTGACCGCCATTTTAATAATTTTGGTCCAAAATTGTTCTTTCGTGGTAAGCGCGATAACCATACTCCTGCGAATTAAAAATATGTTTGGTTTTTTTATTTCCGATGATCCAGTCGTCCGAAATTTCAACCGCCCAGCAATTCTGATGCCGCCAACTTAACTGCGAAATATTTGTGTAAACAAATGAAATAAACAAAGAACAATGATTTTTTCTTGTATTTCAAGAGTGGTAAAATATACCCCCAGAAATTCGAAAACATTAAGTGTTTACTTCATTATAAAAACCATCACCGAAAAGTGGCCGATTTTTCGGCCGAGAGAGTAGAATGTCCCCTTAAGTTTGAAAAAATTATTAACGAGTCAATGAATCGTTATTACGCCGCCAAAAACATTTCCCATTTAATCGAGAATGTTGAAGTTTCTTGCTGTAAGGGAAATCCACTGTTCGTAATACTACATACCTACCTACTATAAAAAAAACAAATGGTAGAAATCCATATTTGAGGTGCGGATGAAATCTAGAGCAGAACGAAGCTACGGAAGAGAATTTTCAGACGCGTACAGACCAACGATATTTAGGTAGGTAAGTGCGTGGATATGAACATCGTCGAATAGGCGGTGCAAAATTGATGTATCGATGGAGGAAGTTGGAGAAACCGCGGATAAGTAAACATTTTACGAAGCCTATCGCGTGCATCAATAATGCTCCGGGATTAAATTTATCGCAACGAATCGCGTGATCGAATCGAGATAGATACCTACTTACCTATACACGTACGAAGGGATAAAACTCGGGCGTAAGTAACGAGCTAGCAGGATTAAACGGTCGAGACATTGACGGTTATAAATGACAACCTTACGTAAGTTGTTTTTTTCGCTCATTAGACTAATTAGAAACTGGAATAATGGAACGACAATGCCGTGGTGCACACCAGCACGGGCGTTGGTAGTTGGTTGTGTGTACCAGGTTGCTCTCGATTCAAGCATTTCCCGCGAGTAGCGAATACGTTTCACCTATCTGAATCTAACGGGCACCGCGGAAAATTGCGCGGGAAACGAAACGAGGAAGAAGAATTGCCACTCGTTACTCCAAGTTCGTTCACTCTCAGCCCCGAGGTGCTGGCTGTCAATCCGTCCGCTTAAATATCGAGGAACGTCCACGAATGTAAAAGGGACACGTAGATACTTGGAAAGCTCTGAATCATTATCTAATCGCGAAGAGAAGAGAGGGAGGCGTAGGACAGATTAGAGAAGGGAAAGGAGTAAGGCGGTTATTACGAATTCTGCGGCATGCCGTTGGCCGTAGGCAGCAGCGATCGCGACGGGCTTTGCGCATAGAGTCTAATGTTTATTTATCAAGTTTACGGTTCGTCCTCTTTCCGGCCTAGTTATCGTGTCGCGGGCCGCGGTACGCTTGCCGGCGAGTTCCAATCTCAAGAATAATCTTCTTTTGTTAACGGAATACCTAGATACTCGTTGTTAGTGTTACGTTGAATAACACCGCACGAGTACCTACTCTAGGATCGTCAAGATACGTATTTTCGCAATAGAAGTGGGGCCTGTGAAACGTTCAACATTTCCATTCGCCGCGAGGAACGTGCAGTTTATTGGAATTGGAATTCAATGACCAAGGATGCGGCCTAATAGAAAGAAACAACGATACGACGCACCTAATGATTCTATGGCGTTTGAAGCAATCTAAATAAATTTGACAAAAGCTTCCTATTTACCTCGAGTGCTACAAACGAAATACATATCAATTTCTACCGTCTCATGTACGATTCACTCCATTCCGGAAGCAGAGCATCTCGAAAACGTCAACTTGATACTTGAATGGAAGCATTTACAGCCGCGCGTGTCTATTTTCCAATAGACTCGGTTATCCATGTAGCAGCGTGCTTCGGAAACCACCGACTCTGATATGTATTGCGCAACGCTCCAGCTACGCTTGTAACGATTGTGTTTTCCTATTATTTACGATACGAAAAAAAAAAAAAAAGCTTCGTCGTAGATCAACTTCCGATTACTTTGGTAATTAACGTTGCGTTAGAATTATTCTTCTCTACTCTAGCGATCAGACGTGCTTGGCATCACGCAATTATTCGTTTATCGCTAGTTGCCGTCACGACTGGCCGGCGTAAACGTTCTTTCGTGGCACCGAACTTGCTAACCGATCGTAATAATACACCGCAATGAGTAACGATACAGCGTATTCTTGCAATTTACTCTCGCAAACCGTCGACCCGCTTTTCGTCGAAATGCTAAGAATGTAAATAAAGAGTAACGAGGGGAAGACTTTTACGGTCTAATATATATAGAACGCAGTTAGCAAGTTGCTGCACGAAAGCCATCGTACCGCCGCAATTGCTGATAAAAAATTATCTGGGACAATGAAATTAATCGCCCTCCAATTAACCAGACTATTGGGACGAACAGCCGCAATTATTCCGACCCGACCGCACGAAACCGCACTACGCTGCAAGGAAATGCACGCGCGTTACCCTCGAGACTCTATGTTCGTACGAACGTTCGAATACCTCGCTATTCTGAATTTTACGGTTTGTCGATAAAATTTAATTGAAGAATTCCTCGCGCTTGAAGCGGAATTTATGAATACAGAGTACATCCGTCTTTTGTGCGGCGCGGCGCGGCGCGGCGGTAATGCCTCCAATAGTTTCGCGAACCGAAACTCGGCCGCGCGAACACGGCTAACGAATTTTTGTTCGTTAACACCGAAAGCCTGGCGTCTAGACTCCTCACCGTTGTACTCGCGGTTTAAAGAATACGAGAAGTACCTATTACTCCTATTCGCCGGATACGAGCCGATATGTATCTGATTGTAATATAAATATTAATTGCTTCGCAGTACCTTAGAGCCGTTTCGAATGGACGGGATCGAACGTTAAGGTCGACCTTAGAAGAGGGCCTCCGGGCGTCCCCGGCTATAAACTGTACAGTGTATGGTGTATGCAAACGACGCCGCTACGAATACGCGGGAATGCAATTTTGAAATTCAATGAGTCCGCGCGACGCGACTTCCGTTTGTACGTATAGGAGAGGAAACGGCGTTAGTTAGGAATACAGCCTGTTCAAGGATCGTACAATGGAAGACCCGTTAATGCGATTCTGCGTTCGTCACGGTAGCCCGAGTACGCTGCACCAAATACTCGGCGCATCGTTAAATACCAGGAACTTGACACTGATCGTCGCTCAGATTTCACGGGAGCAAATAAAACCACCATCGCGTATGGCCACTGTGATCCGCATTAATTATTCGAAATGGCCGAAAACGAAATATTCACAGTGAGATAAACAAGACGCTCGCGTTCTTTGCAAGAGTTCGCCGTATTTTCCTACAATTCTCTACATAATAAATGGCAAGATCTGAATAAACGGTGAGAAGCAGGTGTAAATTGAGCGACGACGCGAGTCAGGAAAACACAGTGCGCAACGTGCGAGTGGGTACGCTGGCGGTACTTGAAAACGCGGGAGGGTCATTCCACGCGAAGTCGGACACTTTTCGGAGTAACATTTCGGATTTTGGTGCAACTTGGATATGTTGTCGTCTTTAGGGGTCTATAAACATATCTCGAAGGATTTTTCGAAATGTCAAAAATTGTGGATGTTACAGCTCTTTGAAATATAGTGTTTACTATTTTTCAAAAAATTATAACTGTGGAACTAATAAACTGATAAAAATGACCTTTTGGGTGCTGACAGTGCAAATATAAGAGTACCTAATAAAAATTATTTCACTTAATAAAAACGAATATTTGACAATTTATTTAGCAATTGTTCTTAACAAATGCAATTTTATAGTTGAAGGCACCTTTTTAAAAATTTGGAAAAAATAGGAGGATAAAGCCCTGTTTTTCCTCTTTACGGACATGTTTTGAAAAACGTGGACGTTTTAAAATTGGCCAAATGAAAATTAATTGAATGTAACGCTGCGTCGCACAGCACCGGCTCGACTGGTTTTATTAGGTACTCTTATATCTGCACTGTCAGCACCCAAAAGGTCATTTTTATCAGTTTATTAGTTCAACAGTTATAATTTTTTGAAAAATAGTAAACACTATATTTCAAAGAGCTGTAACATCCACAATTTTTGACATTTCGAAAAATCCTTCGAGATATGTTTATACACCCCTAAAGACTACAACATATCCAAGTTGCACCAAAATCCGAAATGTTACTCCGAAAAGTGTCCGACTTCGCGTGGAATGACCCGGGAAAGAGTTAGGTACAAATCGTAGGAAGCCTCCGTTAACGGTCATGCTTTGATATTAATTGCATACATACGGCTCCTATTGAATTATCTATTACCGCAGGTAGTGTGTGCTCGCCACGTAAGCACGGTCTTTTCATTAATGGCCACTGGCCACTGCCATATGCACGGAACACCTGTGATGACTAGCAGCACCCCGCGTCTAACTATAACACGACCAGATTATCTTCTCGCGTAGATTATTTTGCAGGAACGTCAGTCCTGATCTTTTTTTCACCTCTCTTGTACGAACGCAGCTATACTGCGCAATCTGATGGGGCGGTAATTCTGCTAATTAGCGAACCACGCGCGTCATTCTGGGATAAGAATAGAAATTTGCGCGATGTACGAGTTATTTTTGTACATACCTACATGTATGTACGTATGACCTACGGACTAAAGTGTGACAGAATTTTCCTCTGGCATATTATTGAGAGAATGGAAGCCACTTAACTACTAACTGTAATACGTGTATCGACGACGCGAAGACGAATGAATGTTGGATAACGAGAGGGGTAAAAGTTTACCTGACTTTCCCATGGGTGGTTGGCCAAGTCTACTGAACCACCTAAGAAATCGTCTGGCTGTAGTGGCAGCGGGTGGCCTGCATCCATCGAGAATGACAACGCCATTGTTGTTGTTGTTGTTGTTGTGATGGTGGTGGTTATGGTTGTGGTTATGGTTGTTATTATTGTTGGGGGACGGACGTTCGGGCGGCGATGCTCTGCTGTAGGGTGACATCCAAGCTGTGGTGGTGCTTTGGATGGTGGCACCCTTGACGGTGGTGATGGAACTGGTTATTTTTGCCGGGTGCGGCACCCAGTCTTCCGAAGCGACGGGCATTTGTCTCGTCCTCTCGCCGGACGAGTCGAAAACGAACCCACAGAATGGCAAAGTCATTCAAAGTTTTGCGCCCTCCTGTTGTGAAATGGGAATATCGCTGGTGACATGGAGCTGGGTTCCCGCTACATGGTGTGTCACGGGATGGATTCTCGGGCTACGTTGCGCGAGCTACGCCCCACGAACCGGACGCGCGATGACGAAATTGCTTGTCCAAATTACACCTCGTGCAACACTCTTTCTCTACGCCTCCCTCCCTTTCTCTCTCTTTGACTTCCGTAATTCGTAACCAGCACCGATTACGGCCCTCGACGCCTTCCTTCCAACTCGTCCAGCGAGCTCTCCTTCCCGGCAGCCGACAGAGAGCCCGCGAGAAAGAGCCCCACGGTTCGGGATAAGCTCTGCGCCTGCCTCGAGTTTCGCGGTCGACGCTTCCAGCGTTATCTATGCGGCTCGGATGTTTGCTTTAGTAGCTAACAGTCACGTGCTTCCCTTAACTTGTTGCGCACACCGCGGGACCGCGAGACCGCGGGCGACCACTCGCTTGCTCGCTCTTTTTTCGTATTCCAGACGGATCGCGGTGTTGGTCGCGCGATCGATTCCAGGCGAGAACCGACCGCTCCTACGTGTTTCGTAACATGATTTCGATTCAACACAATCTACGATGTTTCTTTCCTTTCTTTTTATAGTTAGCGCGAGCACGGCACGAGGAAAAGATTCGAAGCACGTTGGATCGCGATAGTATGCTTGTACGATAGGTACATAGGTCGCGGTAGGTCTCTTGTGAAGTCGGTAAAAAGAATCGATCTATTTGGTACGTTACAAGGTACTTGGTTCTGGCTGCAGCCTTCCTACGTAATACTATGCTACCGCGGAATGGTGGTCCAGGTTTGAGAGAAGTTTCACAGCACGTTTGAAAGCGATGCTTGGGGATCGGTGATGTCCAAAGGATCGCCGGCCTGACAGGTCTCGAGAAGGCACGCGGAACTTAGGTACTTGCTCGAGTAGGATTATTGCACTTTGTCCCACTTGGCTCGATCCGGTCCGGCCCGGTCCGATCTCGATTAACGGTTTCTGGTGGGCCAATGCGGAAATCCTCTCTTCGTGGAATATGAAAAGCTTCCCACCGGGATTCACACGGTTAGCGATGAATAAGAGAAATAACTGGTTCCCCCGGTGTGTCTTATCCTCTGGTTGCACAAACGCTTCCAGACTAGACCGTCGCCAGCGCGTTTCGAGGTCGAGGTTGATCTCTCGTTCTCGTGTCGCTGATGGTTGCTCGGTCGGTCACGTAGTTGCCGCATTATCCGTCTTCCGTCGCGCTGTCGCCAACGACTATAATCCTCGCCGTCTTCGACGTCGTCGTCGACGTGCGCGGCTCATTCGTTTCGAGCGGGGAGACGTTCGATCGTTATCCTTTACAGCCTTTTCCCTTTTCCTCGCAACGATCTACCGAATATCACTGCACAGTCCCTTACTACCGAGCGAGTAATTCGAGAGAACTCGCGGCACGCGCACTGATAAATTCACTTGCAAGCACAACCTGCCCGCTGGATATTACGCGCGAAAGAAAGTCGGATTACCCGTTTCAATGAGCACCGTTTAACCCATGGCGAGAAGCGCGGGGAAGGAGCGCCTCGATTGCACAATTCGACTCGCCACACGTTACGTCCACGACTATGCAAGAAGAGGCGAGTGTGAAAAAAAAAAAACAACGCGGAAACCGTCAGCAACGATTCAGTCGCAGCCGCGCGTTTCTCGATCCAACGACACACTCCAACTGCCACCGACCGCTTCGGCGCTTCTCTCGACGCTGTCTCTGCCAACTTACTTCCCCTCTACGGCTCTAGCGCTCTACCACTCGCCAACTCTCCACACTCTACCGGTAGTCTTCCCTCTCTACACCTATTCCCTCCCCCGTGCTCCCTCTTTGTCCAGATGTTTAGTCCTCGCTCACGCTCGTGTGCTGTGCGCGCGTACACCTTCGCCGGCGCTGACACCCGCCGCTACCACCACCGCTCTCGCTCTCGCTGTGTCGCTACGCTGCCCCACCATACCGGTACTTTTTCTTCGGTCGGTCAACTCCCTCGTGCACTCGGTACTTCGTAACCGTTTCTTTATCTCCTCCTTCCTCCTTCCTCCTTTGCCGCCCCGGCGCGTAGCTTGGACCCTCTTGTATATACGGGGCTCTTTCATTAGCGAATAATGTCCAAACTCCGAAACAACCGAAGGAATATAGAGGAGTGTAGACAGCGTAGACTGCTCTATACCAAGCAGAGACGTTTTGAAAATATGTACGTGAAAAAGTGTCCTACGAACGTGTGTTCCAATTCGAGTCTTTACGTCACCAATTACTGTGAGAATATTTAGTTCGCGATAATTCCTCAAAATGCGATTCTCAACTGGTAGACGTCGCGTTAAGAAGTACGTCAAGTATGTAATACCGAGGGGATCGTCAATTGTAAACAGCTGATACTCGGCTTTATCGTGCTCCGCTTTGATTACTCGAACGTCGTTTCATCCAAAGCCTTGTTAATTTATTACGACCTTAATAAAACGTTCGCATTCGAGTTTGACTCGAAGCCGGGCTCGGTGGGCACTTTTCTTCCCCGAAATGATCCCGCCGATAAATAGCCCCAAAGTGTTTTATGCTCGGTGCGAACTATCCTATACCTATGGACATAATATGTATAAGCGGAAACTCTTTCCACCGAGGCGACGGACGTTCAGACGGAATGCGATTCCACGTTTGCGCGCTGCCTCGGATACAGTGTGTGCATACGTGTGCGCGGTGCACACTGAGGAGGCAAGATTCGTAGGCGATCTCGAGTGGACGAACGTTGGTAGACGGAGAGAAAAGAAAACGCGAACAAAAGAGGCAAACGACCGAAGCGAATCCACCTCAGCTGACGCACCACCGTGTGCGACAGAGGCGCTGCTGCGCTCCCCTGTGTGACTACCAGCTAGCTCGACATTTCGCGGCCACCCTCAGCCCTCAACCCCTCTCGTCCTCGCGGAAGGGACATGTGTTTCTTGTTTACCTGCGCGCTGCGATCGCGTGGGCGCCGCGCCGCGCCTCGCCGTCGGGCATCGGTTTTCTCTCTTCCACAGTTTAATGTTTAGAACGAGAAGAGGTCGAGATTCGATGGTGTGGCTTATCAACGATGCAGAGAAATGTTTGAAATAGCAATTCGGTAACACTGAATCCGACGCTAAATTAATGAACTATTAGTTTAGATAAGTGAGGAACGTGGATGGAGCGGTAGGCGATGGGGAACGATTGCTTTTAGCTGGCGGGGATCGCTACATTGCACATTGCGCCAGTTTCTCACCGACCATTCTCTGAAAAGCTGGCTCTGAACGTTAAAGCTCTGTGGTCGGAAAAAGTAACTAACAAGGGGACCCCACAGCTGAACCCCCGGGGATTTTAATGAAATTTTAGGGGATGAATCTGGAGGTCATCTGGATGACCTTCTGCTAAATATTTTATGCCAATGAGCGTTATTTATAAACAATCGATATGTGAGCCTTAAAAGGAGTTAGTTCACTTCAAACATATTCCAAGAAAATGAGTTGGGTGAGTGCGCATTAGGGTGGACCTTATTTTTCGACCATCAGATTTTTTTGGTCCCGTACCCCAGAAATGTGACACTTGTTGGGAAAATGATATGGAAAAAATTTCAGGCCGCTTGGACCACGGGAAAAGGACGCGCCACGAATTTGAAAATTTTGAACTTTTTAAACCTTGACATAAATATACATTATGATATATCGTTGAATTTGTATTTTTGTTCTGTTTAAGAATACATACACAGCATATACGATTGTTGATAAAAAAAACGTCCGTGACCTTGAAAAGTCGAAAGAGTGACCTTGAAAAAAAATTTTTTCCTTCCATTATATTCGCCTCCTTATATAGTACAATTTTTGTCTGAAGAGTTTTTTCATATATCCATAAATGATGGAGATATTAAAGATTCTCATTTAAACGCCCATATAGCTTGTAGAAAAAAGGTAGACAATGGTATATAAAGGTACCTTTTAAATTTCATGTGAAATAGTTGCAATTCTGACAATACTACAGATTCTTAAATATTTAATTCGTACATATATTGAAATGCGAGTTTTGAAAGCCTTCGAAAGCAGCTACAGCTGAGTCAGGTAATCAGTTTTGAGTTTATACCCCTCTGAAACCGTTAGAATTCTACCTGCGCAGGAAGGGATGGGACAGAAGGTCCGAAAACTCATAGTTGGGCCATTATGTTCTGAGCGTTCAGCGAGGTAACAGTGAAATATCGGAGTGAAAGTGAAAGTGAAATGGAAGGTACAAGGAAAAAATTATATTTACTCGATCATGACGAAAATCAAATTATCAGTGCAAAATTGCCATCCAACGGGCAAGTCTTAAGAGCCCTATTTCACAATCTACGGAATGTGAAATTAAATCTTAAGTCTAGTGCTTCTTTAGTTATTAAGGAAGTTCAAATATTTTGGGAGAAAGCGCGAATTCCAATGACGTTTGTATTTTCCTCGCCAATTTGTATTTAAAAGCGTGAATACAAGCTCGAGTCGCAACAGAAGCCCCGCGACAAAACTTGGAATTTGTAAACAATTTATCCGCTTATCGTCAAATTGACGATACAATAAGCCGCACTGCAATAAATAAAATGATAAATCATTTGTGGTATTTGGCACCAGAAACTGCCGCATGATCATTTTTCGATAGTGCCATTGGGAATGACAGTAAAATAAAAATGATAGAGGCAATAAATGCCAGTGTAGGCAGTGACGATAACGAATGCCTTAAAAAATATAAAATCCTTCCAAAGGATGTGGAACAATTGGTAAACAAAAAAATGGAACACTTTATTTCTCCGGATTGCAAAAGATTCTTTGAACGGTTTTTAATACCTACCACATTTTTTTAAAAAGACCCTTCTACATGGGATGATGACGAGGGTTTCCAAATTGGGCGAAACATCGTGAAGGGATTAAAAGTGGTAAATGACACCGCTGAGCGTGGCGTTAAACTTATAGAAGAATATAATGAAATATTATCCAAAAATGAAGAGGAGAAACAATTTATACTGCAGAATGTGATGGAATATAGAAAGCAGTATCCTGACGTCACAAAAGAGAACTTATCAAAGGATTTTTAAAGCATTTTTAATATAAAGGAACCCCTAATAAATAACTCCGTGGCTATTTGAATTTTTGAGACGCATTTAAGACTGTGTTTGTTAACACAGTCGCGTCTAGGGCAAGATCTGCTCGGTCTTATCGAACGTCCACGAGCAGGTCTGGGACGAAATGCTTGGGGTATCCATAATTTAGAAATTTACATGATAGCTTAAATTCAAGGTCAGCGTATTAAGACGTTGTGTCGGGAATTGAAACAGGTTCTGCTGGGCCCTACTGATGAGTCCAAGAGCAGATCTGGGACGCAATACTTTGATGACATTTCTATTCGTAATTTACATAATAGCTATAATAACTTATTTTCAGTCTTAGAACTGCTTTTCTTCTGTATAATGGAGCGTTATAATGAAAATCAAAAATGTTTAATATCTCCATCGTTTATGGATATATGAAAAAACTCTTCAGACAAAAGTTGTAGTATATAAAGAGGCGAATATAATGGAGGGAAAATTTTTTTTCAAGGTCACTCTTTCGAGTTTTCAAGGTCACGCACGTTTTTTTTTATCAACAATCGTATATGCTGTGTATGTATTCTTAAACAGAAAAAAAAATACAAATTCAACGATATATCATAATGTATATTTATGTCAAGGTTTAAAAAGTTCAAAATTTTCAAATTCGTGGCGCGTCCTTTTCCCGTGGTCCAATCGGGCTGAAATTTTTTCCAGATCATTTTCCCAACAAGTGTCACATTTCTGGGGTACGGGACCAAAAAAATCTCGCAAAATAATGTTCGTCAAGAGTAGCTAAGGTCCACCCTAGTGCGCATAGCGCTTACTTTCCATCCAAACGGCACGCGTCAAATCCTGTCATCCTAATTTAATATTTTCCCCTTTCTTTTAACTCTTATTTTAAATAATTAAATTTCATACTGCTTTTTTTCATAAATATTGTATTTTTTTAACATAAATTTACATTTGTAAAGTTACACAGACGTGTATATGTGTATTGTAATGAAAATTTCATATTAAACATAAATAATTTACAGTGTCTTTATAGTACAACTATGTTGTACCAGTTATGTTTGTACGTGTATAAAAAGTTATGTATTTTTACCATGTTTATATATAAATTTTATGTTAAAAAATTACAATATTTATGAAACAAAGCAGTATGAAATTTAATTATTTAAAATAAGAGATAAAAGAAAGGGGAAAAAATTAAATTAGGATGACAGGATTTGAAACCGTGCCGTTTGGATGGAAAGTAAGCGCTATGCGCACTCACCCAACTCACTTTCTTAGAATATGTTTGAAGTGAACTCATTTTAAGGCGCACATATCGATTGTTTATAAATAATGCTCATTGGCATAAAATATTTAGCAGAAGGTCACCCAGATGACCTCCAGATTCATCCCCTAAAATTTCATTAAAATCCCCGGAGGTTCAGCTGTGGGGTCCCCTTGTAAGTCCTCGCCAAGGTTTCGCAAGGGTCCAGCGAATATTTCTTTCAGCAATCGGGGGAACATCGTTTACATTGAAAATGGAAAGTCGTTGTATTTATTATTCGAGCGAGCAGCGTAACCGGCCGTTCCAAAAGACGAACTAAAAACAGAAAGCGTGTCCGATCGAGTTCAGTGAGACTTCACGCCTCTTTCCGCGCCTTCCTGCTTATTCGTTCATATTCTTTTACTCGCAAAATCTCCCTTGACGAGAAGCTACTCGGGTGCTGAACTTATTCCTCTATAATTTTGCCAGGGGAAAAGGGAGAAATAAATATCGTTTCCACCACTCGCGGTAGACATTGCAAAGCCAAGGAGCGTATCTCGATATTTTATGATATTTAATACGCGTGTACATACTTGCTAATCGCAGCACCCAACTAAGCGTCTGATTGGAATTTTATCCAATTCGTCTCGTCTTGATTATACATTCGCGTACCAATTGTGTAACATAAATTGTTTACAAACGTGACTCTCCAATGTTCCTTTACGAAACAATGCGAGCATTCAAAGATAAGTTGCATACAGGGGAAAGAAATCGAGATCAGAGTTATCAAGAGGCTTATACTGTTTCATTGCCAGCCACGCGACCGAAAATACTTTTTATCTGCTGTTTTCAAGATTATAACGCGCGATAAAATTGTATTCGGTGCAAGTTTAAACGAAGTTGCTGATTGTTGATAGCCGAGGTATCGACTCGGTTCGTAGAGACGTTCCCGGCTCGCAGGAAAATCCTGTCGGAGGAAAATGTATGCATGTACGTGATTACTGAATGCTTTCGAAAGGAAGTGCGAACGGGGTGGGATCGGATGGCTCGTAACAAAGCTACGGCTGTTGGGTATCGTATAGTTGTTAAATGAAATCACCTCTCCTAAGTAGTTTTCTAGTAATAGGACCTCGGGAACGTCGATAAGTGTTCGTTATTGGACGGTTTCGCATCGAACTCGTCAAAGAGACGACGGAATCTAGATGTCTAGCGCGGACTGTTGATCGACGTCATCGGTTGGAGCCGCGACTGGCGCAGCGATTCCAGTAATTAATCGTAAAACGGTTTGACGCCGGCACGGCAGTCTCTGTATAAAAATAGAGGCGCCATCCTCGGATTCCGTAACGAGCGTGAGTTATGCAACGCATTAAGGACAGTGCCCTCCGTATGCAGATTCCTCGGCAACTTCCGTTTCTGCACATGCGAGTAAACCGTATTAAGAACGAGAATCTCTCTTTGCTATCTTATTAAACGAGTCAGGCGAAAAGTACGACACGCCAGTGCAGATAATTCGTCGGTGAGCATTCGTGCAGTGTTGTCTCTATTCGCGCGACTGCCACGCGCTTTAAGCTTCAAATCATCGCGAATGAGAAGGGAGACGCGGAGCGTTGCACCGTATCGTCTATTCTCTCGTAGAAAAGAAAGTAATCTTTTAAGATACAGGAAACGATAGCACTGGAATACTCTTGCCGATCACTGTGGTTAATTACAATAGAAATGGTATCTACTACTTAGGAATAGTGAATTTGGAGCCAAACGCGTGGAAACGTGCGAGAGAAATTCGCGCGGACATTTTCGTTCGACGGAGTTCCTAAGGAAGTTGCTTCGAATCTACGAAATTGATTACCTACTCCCGCGATACTCGCGCAATGTAGGTATGGCAGAGGTGAAATTGGGCAGGTTAAAAATTGTTAAAGGAACAATGCGGGTAGCGCGAAAATCGTCAGAGGATCGCTCTCGCCCACGCGGCTTCCGCGCGATCCCTCCGAGTCCTCGCGCGACTCGAAAAAAATCTTCGTCAACGTCGGCGAGCATTAAAATACACACTTGACCTAGAACACCTATGGGTGAAACGAATACGGAGACGAGATTACAGAAGGCTCGAGAGACGAGGAGGAAAAAGCAGGCGGGTGACAGAGAGGAACGCGTTCCTGGCAACGGTTCAAAGCGCAGTCCGACCCTAACTGAAATACTGCAGTGCTCCACTACGTGTCGCATACCAGGTGAAAATATTGCGGAACGGTTAGCTTTTCGACCAACCAAATATATATATATAAGTAGCTATATCGTATAAACTACGGACATAGGAAATTGTCACTGCGCGCAGAGGCAACGATAGAGTAAAGGTGGGTAAAAGTTCGCACCATGCGAATTTCATGGTTTGAGTTGTGGCAGTTGCCAATGGTGATTGGCAATCAATTGTCAATCAAGGTAGAGTCACTAATGTCGAATTTCGTGGCTGTGTTTCGGTTTGTTATCTTACAATGCGGTAAGTACTGAATTCGTTAGTTCTGATGTAATATTCTCATGTTTGGGAATCAATATTATTCCTATAAATTGATCAGTAAATATTTTAATTAATATGCCGTCTGAAAGAGCTCAAAATTCTTCTATTGAAAAGTGCTAATAGAAGTTTTCAATTCTCCTCACAGATAACAGGATTGATTAAACAATGTAAAAGTAGCTGTGGGGGCAAAAGTTCGCACAATGCAGTGGGGCAAGAGTTCGAATGCGAACTTTTGTCCCAAAATAATTTGGCGGGTGTTATATGTTCATTAAACTTATTTTATTTCTAGAGTTTGCTAAATTAGTAACGAACACCGATTAAACCGACTATAAAAAATAAATTTGAAATTAATTATCAATTACAACATGGAAATAAATTTTGAGTTTATGATAGTTGAGCCACGCTGATATCAGCTTTTGATTTTTTTTCATTAATTTTTAATCCGCAATATTTGTCCAAAATACGTTTTTTATTAAGTTTTTGATTAAAAAATATGACTTTATTTTATTGTCTTATTCGTTTATTGTTAGAACTTATAAGGGGGCAACCGGCCGAAAACCAATTAGTGAGATGCTTCAGATCGCTCGAGATAAACATAGAAGCAGGACTTTTGTAGCGTGCGTAGCGTCGAATTTCGAGCGGAGCAGAAGGCGACCAGGTAGGGTAATAAAGTTCAACCGAAGGTTTCGTGGCCGTTAGTTTTTGCCAGATGACGAAACCTCCCTTGACTCAGGGCTCGGGGTTTTTCCTAATTTTGTGCGCACGGTACGCGTTTCCTTCGGTTTGGAAGGAACGCGACCGTTGTCACCATTCGGTTAGAAGACAGCGTCTTGAGTGGTTGTGCTTTTCGTCCGCACGACATTTCTTTTAAAGAGGTTTTGATTTTTTCCATCTCTAATAAATAATCTTTGTTGTGTTATTATTAAGACGCGTGATTATTGCCCTTACGTCTCCCACCTCACTTTCAAAAAGAAAAATCGCTGCAGAATTGGGAATAACCGAAGCGTTCTTTTACCCCACAACATGCGAACTTTTACCCCACATAGCGGGTAAAAGTTCGCATTTGACACTTTTTGGAAATATTTATTTTATATAAGTTGTGACAGGTAAATTTACACAAAGTCACTGCCTATCGAATAATAAGGGATAGTAGTTATTTCTCACAAAACGATATGTGCTATCAGTGTAATACCAAGGATTTTAGAGAAGTCTAAACTTTAAGTGCGCACTCTTGCCCCACATTACTCTACTCTGATCCTCGGTCCGTTTTCTCCTTCTTTTTGGGTTTAACGATTTTTTTAACGGGATTACGATCGAAAAACTGATAATTCTTTACTAATACACAATGCTCTTTGCGGCTAAGTATCTACGCGAGCCAATTCTTACGCGATGCCATCGGTAACATATTTCTCCGACCTGTAGTCGGACCTGTGGTAGTCTAGCAAGTTACGAAGAAGAATAGGTCGACCGGCGCCGACGCGACGAATCGCGTCGAGCGGTGGGAGTAGTGGGCGATTTTTACGGAAGAAGAGAATCGGCCGGCGCGGCAGAGCGATCGCGCAAATATATCCAAGCAGGATTTCCACTCTAATAACGTTAACACAACCGGGACGTGCGTGGCAACAACAGCGATAGACCTAACAATGCCGTGCTACATTGAACGCCTTTCAACGATTTTCCTGAAACGCATTCGACACGATGCGAGCGAGTACGCTTCGCTGATTGGTTTTCAAAGGTACCTACGTTACCAACGGGTAACCGCAGGTGAACGTGACCAACGGACAGTAGATACGTCTCCAGTACCTACTTTATACTTTATAGGTACTCTCGATCGAATCGCTCCACCTTCCTCTTACCCTTTGCCTTAAATCACTAGGCATAAGCGTTCGACAGACGCCTTCGCTTCACTCTAATTCATTGCGGCTACGACACTTTCCTTTCCGCTTTTCCAGCGCGGTGACTAAACCACATTTAACGACACCTGACTTCAACGGAAACACCTTGCCGAGGACCGGCGACGAATTCGAAAGTAATAACGCGCGTGGGCAATTAGTCGTATGCAACGAGCCACGCCAGTAGTATTGTTTTAAATAAAATACCGCGAGAATAGCCTTGGAGGAAGATCAATTAATCTCCAATGACGGGAACCAGAAGAACGAAAGCGACTTCCGCGTATTATAAGGCAGACTTACAGGAAGCTGTGCGCTTTCCATTTCTTCAGCAGAAGTTGCGAAGACAATGGTCCTTATGCAAGAAATTGCGCGTCGCGCAGCATCGGGTAGGATCCTTCCTTCCTTCTTTTCCTTAGAAGGACTCAACGCGAAACGTGCTCTACGTCGCGGGAATAGTATCTGCAGAATAGGGAGAGACCAGGGAAATCAGCGCGCTTTCCTTCGTCGTCGTTTGCGCGTACATAATAAACTCGAGCCTCTGACAGTGGCTGAACGCCTTTAAACTGTTCAGCGTCGCGATACCAGAAACACGCGTGTGCATGCGTGGAGACCAGAGAATACCACTGGACGCTTGGGACGAGCACCGAAATAAGCGGGGCACGTGTAAGATAATGGACAATTCACTATCGGCGCAGAGTGTAGAGAGTACCTACTTACTGTAGCCTTCCCTGCGAAGTTGCACGCTTTCCTTCTCTAATCTAATCTCTGCCAATCGGTGCAAGCGAAACGATCGAATCTTTTGTTCTTCGAGGCGACGACACCCGAAACGGATGCTCCGCTATAGATTCTGCCAGTTCTTAGACACCACTGCGAAGGCACAGTTTTTTCCGTTCTTCCGCGCAGAGATTGGCGAATAGGAATGACGACGATAGAGTGGAAGTATCCGAATAGATAAACACCTAACCCATCGGAGCGTCTCTTATTCGAGAAGGTACGCCTACTTTTCCTTCGCGTTTCCAGCCATCGATTGCGAGGGAACGTTTATTTTGATTGGCGAATGGAAGGGAACGGAACTCGTCAGAAGAAATAAACGAAACGCGATTCGAGAACCCTGAATCGATAGGATGACGAGAAATAAGCGTTTCTTGTTGCAAAAATTTCACACATCTCCAGACGTTAATTTAGGAACGGCTGCGCGAGCGGGCCATCGAGCGTGCCGATCGATGAACGTTCACGAGAATGGTCACGCGATATAGTACATGTATGTACCGAGTAATTTCAACTGGCTGGTCGACAAAATCCAGCGGTCTGGCAACGATCTGTCTGTTCGTCACGGTTGTACGTCTGGGCAAGCAGCGATAAGATTAATTCGCTTGTTTATCTTCTCTACTGAGAAACGACTGAGCAGAAGGAAGCAGCAACTCTGTTTGCCACCCAGTTATGCTCGCGTGTATAAGCACTCGCCTAACGCGTTATTGCACCCCCGGCAACGGCCGTATCGAAAAACGATAATAAACTTTCTTGCTCTCTTGGGTACTTTATCGCAGATCTCATTTGTAAGTTTTATTGCTGCGCTGTTATATAAAATACTAATAACCACTGATTCGCAATTGCTTTAAGTGCTATTGGCGCCATAAACGTAATGGTTCTTCGCGCGTTACTTCTCGACGTACCTAAGTTTCGTCGCAAGGCGTTACGTTAGGTACCGCGATAACTAATAGGAGCGTAAGATGGTTTTAGCCTAGCATCAGTTTCGTTCCACAATTAGGCTACGACGCCGCCTCTTCGTAGTAGTTTACGGCGAGTTATCTTTGACTACGATGTACCATCCTATTTGCAATACCATCGTGCTCGGCCGTGCATGTCGATCAAGACGAACTCCCGAGCCGGCACGGATCATAGGGTAAGCAGGCCAGTAGATGGACGAGCCCAGTAGATGGACGAATCGTTGGTTAATCGTTAATATTGAAAGAACTAGAGTTTTAATCTATATTATTGTTTTTTTATTTTGTAGAAAAAACGTTTGTTGTTTTACAAAACATTAACATATTTATCGAAAAAAAAAATTTGTATGCGAAAAATGTATTTGTATGTATGATTTTACGCCACCATGCGCGAGTCACTCTTTTATTATTAGCTATTGCTCAGCATCGCGTCCCTTAAAGTTAATAAAAAACGTATTTGGATGTATTGTAAAGAGGTATGCAATTAGTGATGGGACTGATACCGTATCGATACATATCGATACCCTTCTACAAATTTCAATCTGGTATTGATACATATCAAAGTCAAAGGCATCAAAAGGAATCGATGCTTCTTTGATACTTACATATCAGAATGTATCGATACCTGTTTGATACCTACACAAAAATATCGATACCTACTTGATACCTATACGAGAATTTCGATACCTGCAATATCTTTACCTCACGCTGAAGTGTAAATATTAAATATTTACCAAATGACTGCATGTGGCGCAAAACGGAACACTTTTCGCGGGGTAAAACGGAAAACCTATTTAACCCAGTTCCACCAATCCAATTGTCTTGAAACTTTGCAGACGCGCGTAGTTATGATGATAATACAAAATTATGAAAAAAGAACGGAAGGCGAGATAGCATTACGCTGTCATCAATAAATATGTATAACCCATAACCACAAATCCAAACGACTTGAAATCAGCCTGTAACCACAAATCAAATCAATTCAATCAATATGCAATGTAACCACAAAACATCAATGTCACCACTGACAGAGGATGAATCTAATTTTTGGGCTTCATTTGATAATTATATCGAAGGCAGAAATAGAAACTCATTAGATGGTAATGATGTACAATTACAGTTAGATAACTTTTTTAAAGAAAGTTGTTTACCCATAAAAAATCGTCTTATTTATTGGAAGCAAAATGCAACAAAATATTTCATTCTAGAATAATGTATATGTACATCATTTATTAATTAAAAGTCAATTATATACGTAGTTCATGATACTGATTCCAACTCCTACTTCATTAGTTATATTATCAAATCATGATTGGTAATAAATACTATTTTCGTGAATTAGTAAATTGCAAATCGAAACCGATACTTTCGTATCAAATAGATATCATAACAGGTTTGCCATCTGATCACAGAATTATCAAATAAAAAACGATAATTTCGTACAGTATCAGACAAGTATCGATAATTTTGTAAGTATCAAATAAGTATCGATAATATCGTAAAGTATCAAACCGGTTTTGATTCGGTATAGTATTGATATGGTATCGGTTGAAGAAGAATTGGTATCGATGATTGATACCAAGTACATAACATTTCGATGCGTATCGATATTTCCTATTGAGTACTTTAGTATCGAATTGATTGAATATCATCAATAGTATTGGTATCAGTCCCATCACTATATGCAATAGATGATTGCATTCTAATATTAACAATTTATATATAAACGCGTAAACAAAGAAAAATAAACCGATAGAACTTATAAAAATGACTGTCCATGTACTGATATGGATTTTCTAACCTTGTCGCAGCAGATGGACAGAACGGAATTAAACCTTTTGAAGCCGTTTTTTTTAATAAACGTTTAGTTAGAGTTTACACATTTACTTGTAGGTATCTTATTTTTCTTTTTTTATTTAGATGGCAAGCATTAAAAAAAGTATACCGTACATCAATATACATGTAATGATCTAAATAGAGCCTTGGATGATATTAGAAAAGGAACTATTAGTGGATATATATTTTTACTTTGTGCCACTAAGAAAATGTTAAAAAGGTTACATATCCAATCCGGGACACTTTTCGGGACAGTCCCACACGATCCGGGACAGTCTGGCCACATTAGGCTAGACATAACCTCACTTTATTTGCGGCCTGGGCCCATAACCTGTTGCACCGTGTTTGTGGCAATGAAGACTCCATACGTTTTTAGTTTTGATGAAATAAACTATATTTTAACAAAAAATAACTTAATCTAGGTACCTACTATAGCTAATAAGTCTTTTACTCGTCTAGCCAGACACCCGTCCATCTATTGGTTCTGAACTGTCCATCTACTTGTGATTCGGGCTATGAGTAGAATTTTCATCATTTTATCCTTAAATACATTAATTTTTTACTTGCAGTTATTTTTTTCTTTAAATTTGTACATTTTTACGTGCAAAGCTTTTGATTTTTTTTAATACAACAGATATTTCGTAAGAAACACCTTGTTGTAAACTTCGGAATCAGCTAAACTGACGAACTAAACTACCGAATTACCAATGCATGCTGACGACTCGATCTGTCAACGATCAATTCTGCAAGTGAAAGAGACAAGAGTGCTTAGAAACGATGTAGAAATCGTTTAGGTTGCAATGTAAAAATAGATCCGTCGGCGAGCGCGACGACACGCGTCTCTACTTACGTTCCTTTGTAAGAATCGCGAACAGCGAAACCGCTAATGCCTCTTCTACCTAGACGCGCGAGCAAGACACGGCGAGACACAACAGATACTTCACTTATTCGAGACCCGCCGACCTTCGGCGGCTGCTAAGCATTTCAGCAAATACGCGCTGCGACTTTTGCCTATTGTTACGGTTGGGCATGTCGAGTTCCAGTGAGCATCGAACCGCGATTGTTGTCTCGACGACGACGAATTACCTCGTCACCTCGTTCTTCGTGCGTTAACGTCGAGCGTTGGCAAATCGAGGGACAGCGTAAATATCAACTGTTAGGTATGCGCCGTTGAACGATAAGGAAAACGTGAAGAAGTGGAGCGGTAATGGTTCTACGAGTGGTTTTTTTTTCCTCGTAGCGTAGCACGGACGGCAAAGAAATGATAGGGATCGTTAAGCTGGCTGCGGTGATCACTGACACGAGTGAGAAGTAGCGTCGCGCGATCCTGTCGCATCGGGACTTTCCGCGGTGCTTCCGTGTCGGCATAATTAAACGGATTAACGAGCGGGCAATTCTGCTTTTCAACTCCGCTGCGAGTTAAAACGCGAGAATGCGCGAGGTTAACGCGAATCGCGACTCCAGCTGGGATTCCACTGAGGCAACTTTTTGGCAACCGGCAACCGACAACATCGCCGCATCTTTTTTTCGCATGCGACACATGCAATCACTATCGCAATCATCGCACGCGACACGTTGCCTTGCGTTGCCTCAGTGGAATCCCACCTTCCGGAAGGAAACTATTCGGAACGCAAGCGCGCCTGTCCAGCAGGGCTTGAAACCGTTATTATAAAGATTTAGGTTCTTGAAAGAGTTATCAAGAACCTTTATTCTGAATAACCGTTATAAAGAACATAAATATCAGACTATATAAGTATAAGTTACGGTTCCTATATAGCTCTATAACTTTTATTTTTTAGGTTCTATATAAGTTCCAAACGGTTATAGAACCGATTCAATAACTTTTATTTTTTAGGTTCAATATAAGTTCCAAAGCGGTTACTGAACCGATTCTTGTAACGATTGTACAGAATTTTATAGAAAATGAAATGACAACATATTACAACTATAGACTACTGTGTATAACCAAATTGTTTAAAAATTATTATAAATAAGTAAGTAAATATGTATTATGTACACATTTGTACATACGAATATAATTATTTTGTAATATGAAGTGTTCGTTAATATAAATGTTTGGTTGTTATACCGATGAGGGTCTAGCTCCCCGATTTGAATGATATTTTAATATGTTGTCAGAATCATGATCCTGATGGTGAGGTGGCCCCTAATTGAAAAAATGAACTTGGCAAATAAATGTTTCGATTTATGGTATTAAATATTTATTGCACTTTTTGTTATAATACAGAATAGATATTATAAATTATAATTTTTAGCTAGACCCTCATCGGTATAACAACCAAACATTTATATTAACGAACACTTCATATTACAAAAGAATTGTATACGTATGTACAAATGTGTACATAATACATATTTACTTACTTATTTATAATAATTTTTAAACAATTTGGTTATACACAGTAGACTATAGTTGTAATATGTTGTCATTTCATTTTCTATAAAATTCTGTACAATCGTTACAAGAATCGGTTCAGTAACCGCTCTGGAACTTATATTGAACCTAAAAAATAAAAGTTATTGAATCGGTTCTATAACCGTTTGGAACTTATATAGAACCTAAAAAATAAAAGTTATAGAGCTATATAGGAACCGTAACTTATACTTATATAGTCTGATATTTAGGTTCTTTATAACGGTTATTCAGAATAAAGGTTCTTGATAACTCTTTCAGTCAGAACCTTTATATAACAGTTTGAAACAGTTATTTTCGAACCTTTTCAAGCCCTGCTGTCCAGCTACGGCGCTTACGCTATCGTTACTCCAGTAATTCCAAAATAATTTCTCGCGGAAGAACAATCGAGGCGATCGAAGTGTCTACGCGAGTGCAGCCCGGGGACTCGTGCAATTCTGTTTAATTGTAAGTTAGCGAGCGCTCCGCGACTGTTCGGACTTCGCGTGGTTTATCGAGTTGGCTGATCGTGAGTTTGGGCACGTACCTTCTTGATTAGGGTTGTTAACGTTAGGATTAGGATGAGAAGTCAAAGAGGACGGGGTCTCGTCCTCGGCGACGCCCATCGTTGTCGCCGCTGTTTGCTGATGATGCGTCTCCACTTCTGTAGCCTCTTCGCACCTGCGTAAAAAGAAACCTACATGTATAATGTATACGTGTAGATATACTTCAACTTTCTTCTCATCGACGCCGACGCGACGTCCACGTTGCAACTGTGGACAAATATTTCTATCCTGTCGGATAATTCTGCAACGTTATCAGCGATGTCTGCGCCGATCGAATTCAACGGGACCTGGTATCCGCAATGTGTGCTGTCTGATCTGTTCGCGCGAAAGGAAAATGAGAGCGAGGGATAGAAGGAGCCCTTTGACACGCAGATAGCCACGATATTCCTAAGCGTTTCAGCTTCGGCGCGAGCAGCATTTTTTCACCGATCGTTTTCATACCTTTGCAGGTAGAAAGTGCTTACGCAAGGCTTCGCTTTGGTTGCTGGCAGTGGCAGAGTCAAGGACCCGACGCGGCTAGAACGAAAAAAGGAAGGATCGAGCGAGCGGGGGAGCGAGCATCCGCATAAACTGTAGTTCACGGTGTCGCGCAAAAGCGTAGCTCATTGATAGCTACGCGAGATACGCGCGCGCGCGCCTGCACCTGTCCGAGGTGCGGGCGTCTCGTTCGAATGAAACGTTAAAACCAGCGAATGGAATAAGGTAAATGTCCCAATACCTGGACATTTAAGGTACGGCGTACACACATTTGAGAATTTTTCAGTTATACAAATCGATTTATATAAAAACGATTTTGCAATTACATGGGGCATCGTGTGTACTTTATCATTAAAAAAAACACACATATTGTAGGAGTGAATAATTTTGTGAACTATTGAAAATTCATAGACCTTACAATGGCCCAATACTTGGACAGCTTAACTAGTATGTCCCGGCGTCCCGATTTTACTGTCCCATTACATGGACACATAATGAAACATCAGCAATTTGGATGTTTTCTAGAGAAATTAAATAAAAAAAAAAAACAACACAATAGTTTTTTCTTTTTGCACATTTCTTCTGTATAAGTAATTTATTCAAATCAGTAAACAAACTTGAGTAAAAAGAATCTATTATTGAATGACTAATTTTAAGGTTATGTGTATTCGTGTGTAACATCGACTGCTTAGCAAATCAAATAAATCCAATACTAAAATGGTGTAAACTGGACAGTTCAAGAGAATAAATTGTTTTTTACGAAAGTGTTACAAATATATCAAATATATATATATATATATATGAATATATTTTACTAAATATTTGAATAATTGAATAAAATAGTTCTTTTTTGGATAAAGCGAATATTAAATGTACTAATTTGTATTATTTGCACCAGTGTCCAGCTACTGGGACGTGTCCACGTATTGGGTCTTTTACCTTATCCTTCGACGCAACTAATCTCGAACGGATTTTAAGAAATTCATTCGTCATTTAGGATAACACGGAAGTGTAAGTTTCAGCCACTGAGATTTCGATAGGTATTACGATACCTACGATGAATAATTGGCAAGTTTGGGACACGCGACCTTGCCCGTACCGTGAATGCGTAGCGCAGGCGTAATTGTAATCGCGAGGGAAACGGCACGTAGATCTGGGTGCAACAGCCTATCTGTTGCGAAGTAAAGTTATTCAGCTCGGTCAGTGCTATCTAGATGCATCCTGCACAATTGTGTTGTTCGAACGCGTTCGCACATAGCGAGCATGTAACTACCTGTATTAGACGCAGATAGACGACAAGCATTCTCCTTCCTCGATCGAACGAAAATTCCTGCGTCTAAGTTCTAAGAGATTAACTTGCGAAGTCTACGAAAATGAAGATCTGTTAGAAGACGAGGCCTCGATGAAGCTACAGAGGTCTCGTAGACGGCAATCTGTTATTTAGAAAGTAGGTACGAAGCGCGGCGCTTGCGAGCTGTAAATTAGCGCGCGATGCGCTTGGCGAAATAGAGAAGAGGATATCGCGGTGTCTGTAACGGTATATTGACCTCCGATGCCGATTGCCGTAAACACGTATTCCATATCTCGCACGCGACTACTTCTGCACTTGCCGCGATTCAGCTATCGCGTCGCGACAGTTTACCTCCTCCAACTGTTCTTCGACAGTTTGCGATTGAACGGTGCTCCTTGTCTGCCTGACAGATATATATTCTCGATCTATCCGCGATATAGGGGTAAACGCACCAATAAATGAACACTTAAGACTAATGAATGAACACTTTTATAAAATTATGTTTGCAGCGCGATTGATTCCACGTGCTTCAAAAATTGTTTGGATATGAAGCAAGAAATTACAAGAAGTCTCTAATTAATTAGTTGCTTATTTTAATAACTTATTTTACTCATTTTAATATAAAATGTCCATTCACTGGCACGTGTTCATTGACTGGTACATCCACCCTAGTTCCCAGCAGAATTCACCTACGACTTGTGGATCGAACAGTAGATGCGTAATTAATCGCAGAGCCACGAAATTCCGGCGCAAAGCCCCGGGGCGTTGTTTGAAACGGCGTCTTCGTAACGATTCTACCACGACGATTGCAACGAAACGAAACCGGGGGTGCCTACCGCTGTTTTCTCAGCGAAGGTGGAAAGGATCGATCGTATGGAGTAAGTTACTGCGCGTGGATAGTAATTGAATTTCAGTGAGAGAGGAATAAACGGCGGGGTACCGTCGAATGGGGTAACTTTGACCACCTTTGGTAAATATTTCTCCTTTTCTTCCTTGTAACTTCCAAATTAATCAAAATTTTATAATGGGGAAAAAAACACTGAGACAGGTCATTTCAAGTCGATGAGAATGACATTTTTAAAGAACAAAAAAAACAAGTCAAACCCCCTTAAAAAAATGACAGGTAACAGTTACCGCCGGGGTAACTTTGACCACATTGTTTAAGTGCTTCTTTTTATGAGTATTATTGACACTGTTATAACTTTTACAAACCTAATTAATGCTAAAGAACAGGTAAAAGGATAATATAACCATTTGTACAAAAATTTAATATTTATTTCGGATTTACAAGTGAAAGAGTGAAAAATGAAACGTAAAAACGCAAAACATTAATGTAGATTTAATCCTGAGAAATCCACCGCAAAATGTAACCTTTCTCTTCGATCAATGTTAGGTTCCGGAAATCTAATTATATTTTCATGTGCCAGTGCGTCAATGTCATCCTTTAGTGGCCAGAAAAACGAACTTTTTCCAGCAGTTCTTACGAATTTTATTTATCCCTGTTCAGGGACGCAATTCGAATATTAATATTCGTAATTCGTACATTTAGGTTTTCATTCACTTGGTTCAGTGGCGGTTCCAGGAGCCTTTCTTGGGGGGGGGCGGGGGGGGGGGGGGCGAAACGTATAAAAGGACATACCTACATTTTTTAATTTTCTTTTACGAGATTTAAATATGCTTGTAATTTATATTTTAATATATCTATCTGCTACTATAGCCTGAATAATTAAAAACACATTAAGTATATACCTAACAAGTGTTTCAGAATGTGACATAATATTTTTATATTTTATTATTCTTGGGGGGGGCGATCGCCCCCATCGCCCCCCCCCCCCCCTGGATCCGCCACTGACTTGGTTCACACATTCATTCCTAACTCAAATTTGGCAACAGAGTAACCAAAGACACGTTTGCTGAGAACGGCTAAACATATCGAATCGCATCAGAATGGGCCGATGCTTATAAACAGGAAACGGATAGCAATTTCATGCCAAGAAATAATAGTGGTCAAAGTTACCCCGGCGGTCAAAGTTACCCCAAAAGTAGAGTAAAATGAACTCCCTCGGCATCAGGAGCTCCTAGAACTTCAGTTTAACAAGAAGATTTTTCTTTTTCTTTTAAAATGAGTTTAAATGTACTCTACATACTTATAAAATAGGTTCAGACTTATAATTCCATCCGTAGTTGTCTGTCCGGTAGAAGTTTTTCACGTACCAATTCTTCCTCAACTCGCAGTATCACACGTTAACATTTATCTAATTTTCAGTAAAGGTTATTCTCCCTCCTAAACAACTACATCTTGAAGTAGGTAATTAAAGCTACTCAAGGCACTTTGTCAGAGAATAATATCTGTTATACAATAGACGCTAGAGGAATTGGTTTTAAAATATAGTTTTGTGGTCAAAGTTACCCCATTCGACGGTATCGATACGCGCGGCACAAGGAAGACAAAGATATCGAGACACAGAGGGTGCAGAGAAGAGCAGCTTGTACAGTTGACCCTCGAACAACGCGGGTTCCAACAACGCGGATTCGGTTATACGCGGATTTTTTTCTCGATATATTTCAGAATCACAAGTAATATCTATTATAAGTCCTCTCCCCATAAATTACGTTGTAAGTTCTAACACAAGTCTGCGTTAAATCCATTTAAATGTTAAACAGGTTGAATTTGAAACGACTGCATGCCCAAACATCAAACGCTAGTTTACAATCTTCACTATTGTAGCTTTTGGTGCTAGGATAAGCTCTTTCAGTGATTCGCCAACATCAATCGAAATGTTGTTCTCATTAGCGATGGAACACCGAGAAAATACAGTGTTGTCTCTCAAATTGCACGCGTTTTCGGATTCTCTATACGCGCGAAGCAATCCCCACTACTTCGGTTTTAGTCCCGCCTGAGATAGGTAGACTCACGCCATCTATTCTCCCCCTTGAGCCTATTCAGCATGAAGATGACGAGAATGAAGAGCTTTGCGATGATCCATTTGCAATCAATAATTGAAGAACGTAAATGTAATATTATGTAATAGTATTATAATTTCCACGTATAAATAATGATATAAACTATTATATATAACAATGAATGAATCTATATTACACGTTTTCTTTTCCATATATACTTATAAATCGCTTAAATTCTCCATTCTATTTTTTAGAGTATTTATTTTAATTAATTCTTATAATTTTTATATAATTAATTATATTATACAAATCTACAGCTCAATGCATTCCGGCTCAGAGTAGATTACATATTGTATAAGGTAAGGTACAGATTCGGGAGGGGGGGGGGGGGGGGGGGGGGGCGGGCGAAAAAATTTTACGCGGACAGTCGAGGACCCGAACCCCCGCGTTGTTCGAGGGTCAACTGTACGCGGAAAGAGGGCAAGGTCCAGAATTGAAATCCAGGTAAACCATTCTCGAAGGAACGGTAAGGTTATCGTTTATTCGCGGCGCGACGTGGCTCCTTTCGGATTCGCTTGTTCGTTGGTTAGTTCGCAGGCTGAGCGGACTTGACAGAGCGTAGCACCGTAGTAAAACAGGCTCCGTCGACTCGAGCGAGGAGACTCGGGTCGTTTCTCCTTCGGCCAACGACCGTCCGGTCCGCCCGCCCGTCCGTCCGTCCGTCCGTCCGTCTGTCTCTCTACTCTCTACCTTTGCCTTCGTGCGTTCGTGAGTTCGTTCCTATGTCCGTAAATCCACGAGTCCGTGAGTCCGAGAGACGTCGCCGACGCCGCTCCCTTTAGATAAATGCCACGCTTACCGGCTAAACCGTACCTCCGAATCGTACGTCTTCTTGAACGAGTACCTAGCATCGAAACGTGCAGCGGATTCTAATCGACGTCGGCCGGGGAAACAAAATTCCGCTCTAAGCGAGCGAGTTTCCAGCATCAGTTCCTACAACTTCCTAACACGAGACTCCAGCAAAACGACCATACACCCTTCGCGCCTCCATCCTCTCCTCCCAGCAAAAGACTTCAACATAAATCGTGGGAAACGAAACGAAACGAGCGTATTGAATAGCTAAAAATCTGGGTCACGTTCTGGGAATATTTAGAGAGCGACATAAGCGCATGAAATCTAGGCCGCTTGACCACGCGGTGGAAGACAATGGAAGAATCTTGTTGGTAAAGTTTTCTTGGACTACCGCAAAAATTCAATTCCATACCTACGATAACATTGTGCGTCGATGTAATGCTTTCAGAATCGACTGTTTCCGGTGTTACGTTCGAGATAAACATTTTGCAGCGACGATAACGATTAAGGAAGCCTTTCCGCTTTCCGGTTCCTCAAATGCTGGTTCGTCGATCTCTGTAACCGCTCCAACTTCAACGCGATTGCCAGGAACGTTATAGAACAGTGCAACTCGCAGAACCAGAACGAAGTCGAAGCCGTCTGAAAGAATCGCGCAGCCGGAATGTGCTCGAGTAGCAAAGTGGAAAGTTTTAAACATTCGGATAATGCTCGTTTGTAGAATTTTAATCTGTAATGCAGTAAGTACATAACGAACTCGAGATTTATTCTCTTCGAGAAGAGTCATCCCCATCCGATTTGTACTACGTACTTCGCGATAGGTACGTATACTGTATATCTTAAAGGCTGATAACAAGGTTGCGGAAAGAAGGACGTAAAATGCAATAATAAGAAAAGAGAATGGGCGTTCGCGTTCGCGACTGTCTATTGTGTCGAACGCGACGCATTGCGTTTTAAATATGCGTGTATATTTTAGATAAAGCTAATGGGAGAGGAAGGGACTTTGTAGGCGAAGCGAAAGTTTGACGAATTCGTGGAAAGAGTAGGCGAAGGAAGGAAGGAAGAGCGAATTGGGAAGCGATTGAAATGAGCAAGACCGGTTTCACGCGCGTTCCTGTCACGATATTTCGTAGGTGTGCGCGCGAACGTGTATATAGAACGCGACATATCGTGATGAAGTGCGTACAGTTGTATTAGTAGAAATAGGCGTGCGCGCGTCACCGCAAACGTACGTAAAGGGATCGTGCGTGCAAGAGTTGGATGGAAATGAGTGGTGTTTACAACAATAGTTTCTGCTGGTTATACGTATATATCGGCATTTTTTCGTACCGTCTAGGAAGAGAATGTTTGCCACGCTGTCTTACGCCCGATGAGGTGCCGTTGCTGGCAAGCAAACCCTTTCTTCTCCTTTCGCCATAATTTGCCCGTGAAATCCGGCTCGCAACGAGCGCACACCATCTACGTTCCAAGGCACACCGTTGACCGTACTCACATCTTAATACGCGACTCCGTCTTGAAGCTGCATTCGCAGGCCCGTAGTATGCTCGATATGCTCGATATGCTCGATGCTTGCACGATCAGCACGGTACAGATTTCGCGTCAGCTCCCCGGCCGAACCTACTCCCGATCTTTTGGTATTCCACTGTTGACTGTGTGTATTCTCCACTCACTCACTGCCGCGCTCCCCTCGGCCCGACCCACGAGAACAAGATAGGTGATACAAGGCGATACATACACTCGCGAGCCGCGAGCTACCGTACCGAGTCCCGGCCAGTTCACGATGTCCGTTTTTCGCGCCGACAACTCTCTCGCTTCACCTTTCGATTCCTCACGCACTCGATTCCTCGCCGATCCGCGCCGACTAACCAAATCCTTTCTCCTCCGGTCCCTTAACAGTCCTCCGTCCGAGATGATCGCGGCCTAATTCTCAACGGACGCGTACACACGGGCCGTGAAAATCGTGAAAACGATGAGATATTGACAAATACGTCGCGACACCGTCGACTACATTTCACTGGACCATCAGATGGCGCCACGCTGCGACTCGTCCGCCCGTCGCGTCGTCCTTTAACTCGCCCGAACGAGGCTTCTCGATCTTTTTCACCATCCGAGCCCTTTCCAAAATTAAACCCCCTTCACCGAGCCCTTCTCGTGTAAACACCAAACGTGATCAAACGGCAAGAAACTACCAACAGCACGCTACAATTATTTAATAATATCCATACGAAAACTCGCAATATATTTTTCCATTTCATTTTTACGAGAGTTGCCATGCGCTTGTAGTAGAAACATAAATCAATTATTAATTATTTTTATCGCTTAAACTGTAAATAAAGTCTGTACGAATCGACACAGTTTGAAACTTAGCACCGGTCAAGTATAAGTCTTAATGCGTATATCGACAAAAATTCTGTAAGATTAATGTCGTATAAAGACACGAGAAATTAGATAAATTACTAGAAATTAATTCGCCGCATTTTCTGCTTCTCCCTTTTGCTTCGTAATATCGTAATTCCCAGTATTGCATGGAAGTATGGAACGTCGTTTTTCATAGATTCTCCGGGAATCAAAAAATATGGCGGGGTCGTTTAAGAAATAGAAGATAACGCTATTTGTCGCAGTTGAATTCATTCAAAAAAACTGAATGAAATTGTTATTATTTCACTAATACCTGCAGAGGATATCCCGCTTGTTCGAATAACTCGATTCTGCTAAATAAATTGTCAGCGTAAATCTTTCTCCGTTAATATACGCGGGATAGCAATTGTTCTAACCTAAAACGATATGTCATTAAAATAATACCATTTAATAGGCTCTTCTTCCCGATATATTTAGGTTTCATTAATTCCAAATGGGCATCAGACTATTTGTTACTTTTAAACTATTTTAGAAACATTTATTGTACCGCTTGTGCTTTCGGGCGAATATATTTTATCGTCGCGATGGATAACTTATTTGGGAAAGAAGATTCTGGCAATGAAAGCGAGCACGCAGACATGGATGATAAAGATGAAAAAGACAGCCCCTCTAGAATTTCGGGTTCCAAAGATATGGAATCGATGGATGTGGACAACATGCAAATGAAGGTATAAACGTAAAAGCTTCCTAAGCCGCTATTCTCGTCTCGTTTCTCACGCTTTGTATTTAAATAATTCTCCACGTTATCAGATAGAATCGGATGCAATGAGTTCTCAGTCCCAATCGGACGTGGAGGAAGCAGGCTCAAATTCGTTGTGTAACACCGTCGACGATCAATTGGAAATCGTCAAGCACGAAATCGAGAACAGAGAAGACGATCGGAGTACGGAGGATATCTTCGGAAACGATATACTACTACCGCACGCGAATCCGACAAATGTTAAAGAAAGACGAGAGAGTAAAGAAAAGAGCAAGAAAGAGGTGGAGGAGGAGGAGAGAGAGAAAATGCAGTGCGTATTTATATATCAGTTTATTTATAACCGTGTACAAGCATTTGACTGTTTACTTCTTAACAGGGTGTTGGTCTCGAATTTCACAGAGGACCAGTTGGATAGGTACGAAATGTACAGAAGAGCAGCGTTTCCAAAAGCAGCTATAAAGAGGGTAGCGTACCAGTCTCTTTGAAACTGTTTTTTTTGTTTGTCAATTAAATAAATTTCGTCCTTTGTATTCTGTTTCAGATTATGCAAACCATAACGGGCTGCTCTGTGTCGCAGAATGTGGTCATCGCGATGTCTGGTATCGCAAAAGTGTTTGTTGGAGAAATTGTGGAAGAAGGTACAGCTTAAGTATTCGTTCAAGCAATAACCCTTTAAACGTAATAAAAGTTTTCGTTCGTCAAGCCTGATTTCTGCACATAGCTCTGGATGTGATGGAAGCTCATCAAGAAACAGGGCCTCTACAACCGAAACACTTGAGAGAAGCAGTTAGAAGATTGAGACTTCAAGGGCAGATTCCAAATGGTCGTGCTCATAAGGCATTTTTCAGATTGTGAATGCTCCGTAGTATAGTCGTTTGAAATTGTGATTCAGATCGTAGAAGCGTCTTTCGCTGATTTCGGAGCATGTTAATTGCGAAACGCGATATTTTTATACAGGAAACAGAGCGGATGTACAAAGGTATAATTTTTTTTAGACGTTTATCGCACCCTCGTATATTCGAAATAGTCCTATTTATATCGTAATTATATGTTGAAGCAATTTTATAGTTCTTAATAAATCTTTACTTCTCATTTCATCGTTTTATGTCAAAGAAAACTTCGCTGCGCATCGTGTATGTCAATTCAAACCATGGAAAAGAGGAAATTGTAAATATAAAGTAAAGTAATTCCTATAATATTATACATTATAAAATGAGTATCAATATAAATGGAGAAAATGCATGTAATATTTAAATAAAAATAATACGGAATTTCAAATGTCCTTATTAATCAGAACCTAAAGTCTAAACTACTGACTGATACGTAGAAAAGTAACTTTGTTCATGGAACTTGGATACATTAAATTCACCACGGAATTAGCAATTTATCAAACTCTTTCATTAGTTACCAATACATAATGTTTGGTATACGAAAACATTTATCTATCAATACCTTGAACATAGTGCCGCAAAACGAACATATGGTATGTCATTAAAACTGTCAAATTGTTATTTACTTAACGATGTTACTTTCCGCATTGATTTCAACCAAGCCTTTCCGCTGGTGTACATATTTTACCTAACTAACGCTAAAACACCCGAGGAAATTAACATGACATGCGATTATTATCTGCGCTGGTACTAACACATTGTTTCGGTTGTATCTTTCCGGAGGATTCCGATGACGAAGTCGAATTTCAAAGAATGCATCCTCTCAGATCGACGAGAAATTCATTAAAACGTAATCCGAACACTTTGGCAGCTAATTCAGTCGACAAACGGTATATGTATCAGAGTGGTATAGTTTTAGAATATCCTTACATATATATTTATCAGCAAAATAATGTAAAGGCTTACAGAATTTGCGTTATATATAAAGTAGTGTGTTATATTTTAATTATTCATTCGTTGTAACGTTGAGATTGTTAACGTACGTAGTGCAGCCGGCGATCGAGAATGGAGCTACTCTTGCGCCAATTTAAAGTGTATGCGAAAATATCGAGCACATAGAAGAAGGAAAATCAAGTATAAGTATTACGGCCTTGAACGAAACGGACGAATTCGCTTGTATCCGTATTCTTTCGTATTCAATTCAAAGGAATATGGATATGCACAAGTTAGTTATCTCTAGCGGTTACATGCGTAATGTAAATGTAAGTGAATATAACGATATTAATTGAATTTGTCGAATAAAGTTGCACGGATTAGTACCGCAACGGTACGATAAAGGACGACCAATGATTCTGGTGTCACAAAAAGGTCTGCGTTCCTCTGGAAATTCTAAACATTCTCATCGAAAGTTGCTTAGTTACTCGGGAAAAGATGTTCGCAACGATCGTGCGACGAGTGGGCGATTTGGTGGAGCTAACGCTCGGTCCGCTCAGTCGCATAAAAAGGGGGAAAGAGTTTTGGCGGAAAACGAGGGAACTACCGCAGATCGTCAGTACTCAGTATACAGTAATCTATCGTTGAATAAAATGCACGATGCGCGTTTTATTTGAAGAATTTAAATGATTTTAAAATTATTATAGATAGCGACTTGTGGGACAAGTGGGGTAATTGGAGTACATGTAGTGTAACTTGCGGAAGTGGTCGACAAGTTCGATGGCGTCACTGCTTAGCGGAAAGCTGCACGAAAGGATTAAAGAAAGCACAAATGAAAACTTGTCGATTAAAAGATTGTGATTCAAAAAATATTCTTCACTGGCTTGGAATTAAACCCTAATAGTATATATATATATATATATATTTATGCAGAATTAAAATAAAATCTTGAATAAATGTATAGTAGAATTAAGATTTGTTCTTTCGAATTTGCGTTTTCTTTTTCAAATGAGTTTTTACGTAACGCGCTCATAAATTTTATCGCATTTCAATCGTGGTAATATGTATTTACAAACGGACTATCGAATAACTTCAATTAGTTACAAATCCTACTTACATGAAATAATTCCGAAACGAACTCGCGAAACGTGAAATCAGTAATGCGAATTTTATATGAATCAAAGCTAACGGTTGTTGAATCATTAACGATTTTGTTCGTTATCACGGAATGTTTGTCAATTCCGAAGCACGTCAACTGTTTAAGTAGCACTGCATCTTCACTTTCTCGTCAAGAAATAGTTTCCGCACCGAAAATCGGTAACGTACAGAAAGAAAATTTTGTAGAGAACACCAACGAAGAAGATAGAAATGGAGGAAGCGGAAGAAACGAGGGCGTCGCGAAGGAAGACAGAAGAAGTACAAAATCATCAAGTACTTAAGTAGTTTGGTACTTTATTTCAGACGATAGTAAATATTAAAATTATAACAATAACAGTTTCATTGGGATAATCGATGTTTGTTTATAGCGTATCTAATAAATACGGTAAATAATATTGTATAACATGTAAAATTTGTTTAGGAAGCTGTGTTTATATGTACGAACGCTATTAATTCATAATCTTAAAAGTCCAGTAATGTTGTATATTCGAAGACAATTGTTTGCTAGGTAAATATTTTCTGGTGGCAGGTAGGACGAGCCGGCAAGGACCAAAAATATGGGATCATTGGGGAAGCTGGTCCAGTTGTAGCGTTACGTGTGGCATAGGAAAGTTAACAAGATGGAGACACTGCATAGGTGGGAATTGTTCTCTGGGCGAAAAGAAAGCACAACTCAAGACCTGTACACTCGCGGCGTGCTAACTCTTTCCCGAATATGTTTTCTGGCATTATACTAATAAAAATGAACAACATATGTACAAGTTACATAGGGATAACTGCTTAGCTCGTTGTTGTTGTATATAAATTTCGCTGTTGGCATTGTCACAACCAACAACGTTGCTTGACTTATCCAAAAGTACATTCACTCCCATTTAGCATATAAATCCTGAAAGTAATTCCACTTGAACATATTAAAATGCTTTTACCTTACGCTCGAAAGAATAATAAACCAATTTTACCTTACATCGCACGTCGTGGAACATTAAAAATTCTTTAACGCACTTTCCATATATCGGATTAATTAACAAGCATGTATCGCATTCTCGCGGAGTACGATGTATTGTCTATTCGCTTTTGAAATAGTCGGTTGTCCTATAAACTGTTGGCAGTTCGTACGTTGGTAACTGGTTTCTAGGTACCACGGGCTCTTGGCTTCTTTTCTGAAATATGATGCGGTTTTCTTAAATAAATCTGTAAATCCGAGAACTGATCGTAAGATCATAGCGGCAAAAGCGTCGCAACTTACAAAGAAAGATAACGGATTTAACATTCCAAATAATCTATCGGTAATCCCTAATTCAGCTTCTGCGTTATCCACAGCAGCTTCTAATGTGGTCAGATTTACATTTGCCATTGCTATAACGTGTTCTAAAGCGTCTATTCGCCTGCAAAGATTTGAAACCGCTTGTTGCATATCTTGCAATCTTGGAATATGTTGATCGGTACTTTGTATACTTTCGGATCGAACCTTTCAAGATAAATAAAGTGGGTAAATAAATAATATATTCAATAAGAACTTATAATCGTGATCGATTAATGCGTCTAACCATTTCAATAATTGATTGGAATTCTTCCAGGCGTATCATAACATCTTCAATTGTGTCATGGAAGTTCTTCATCTAAAATACAGTTGCGTATTAGTTTCTGTAAATTTTGAACGTCTAAGGTATCTCTTTATACTTAAAATATGTATTTGATAATTTTATTGGAGGTTATGTAAAATATAATACTTGCTTGATGGGATAAGTCTAATTTGGCATAGTTCGCATAGTCTTTCGCCAAATCTTCGGCTAATGCAGTGGTATGCGAAGTCATTTCTATTTGTTTACGATGATTTATTCAGTTGAAAATAGGTAGTCTACATTATTCACTTCTGAAGTGATACTTTTAAATCTCCAGGACACCATTTTCTTTTACATCGATTGCATCGATTGTACGTAAGTATCTACATCTACAATCTGATACTACCTCCTTGTCGAATTTTTTACAAAATTTGAAAGTTGCACGTCCTTTAAAGTTGCTTTTATCGAATCAATACTCAGCTTAAAACTATCTTTATTAACTTACTTTTAACAAATTCCACTGCAATGTAGTGTACATGCATATATAAATCCATATTCATAGTACTCTTTACGTTGTAGATTGTAGATTAATTATAGATTGTTGATTATACTTTGCTCTCTTCTTTTCATCTAGGGTAGATGCCCCAATTACCGTGCCCTGTCCCTATTACCGTGCCTTTATACTTAAAGAAGCTTTAATTGTTTAAAAATGCAACCTACTCGCTTGTAACACATACATCAATAGATTAACTTGATTAAAAAAATTTATTCCCTTATTTATGTATGCGAGTTTTTTTTTACGGCTTCTTTAAGTATAAAGGCACGGTAATAGGTACAGGGCACGGTAATTGGGACATCTACCCTATGTTCTTACTCTTTCTCGTATTGCGTTTCTTACTGAAACATAATTTGAACAAAATATAAATGTTTCTACTTAAAAGCATTGCTTGCGTTTAGAGAATGTGCTACTTTATCGAAAGACACATGTCCTCTTTTCTGTGACGATTTCTGTGCCCCACCGTTTTGACGAAACATCTTGATTCTTGTATAATCAAGATACTATCTTTAACATAATATCTTGTATATAGTAGTGTGATTAAATAGACTGCAGTCATTAAGATGTATGTTTTGTAATCGCTGCTATACGCAATGATTTCAGCAGATTTTGTGTCTACATGTATCTATATTGTAAGTATATAGGGTAAATCCGGGAGACGCGGTCGGGCCGGAGAGTTGGTCGTGTCGTTATATTTCAGAGTCTATACGTAAAAATGCATTAAAGTGCAGACCAATTACTTCTCTAGAAGCCAAATAGTTGAATGAATAGCGTTATTTCGCTTCCTTCTGTGGTTTTCTGGATTTATAGGCTATAAAAGGTAAATTGATGTTACATTGAACCTCTTTTGTCAAACAGCGGTTGTACAGAATCGTATTTAAAATATACTTCTAAGTTTATTTTCCTTTAATGTTTAGAATAATAAGATAGTAGAGACATTGAGGGACAATGCAGCCAAAGTATTTGGCCATATTAACTCTTCCTCTCAAAGCTAACGAGAAGACCATGTCTCGCTGCAGAAAGGTGAGATGGTCGAGTTACGACTTTTTTATTATTTTTGTTTATTTTTTATTTTTTATTATTATTTTTATTATTACTTTTGTTTATTTAGTTTATTTATTCACTTTTATATTCATTTGCCTTGCTAATCGCCAGTAGGTAATTCACTTTTTCTTTGATGTGTTCTTTACTTGTTTAGCGTAAACAAATTAAATATCAATGAATCCGTAGTTGTATTCACTCATAAATAATTTTGCTTTATCCTTTGTTAATTTTCCATGAATAATTATGTGAGTGGTCTCTGCCAACGACGAAAACCATTTCTCCCGGCACCTCGGGAGAGGTGGTCAGATGTCACGACTTCAGTTTTCAACCCGATTTACAGTAAATATTGTCTTAAAGCAAATATCGACCAGTTTTTCTAAATCGGCATAAAATTCTCCACATATTAGGTTTGTTCTGATAAAATCAGTAATATCTATATTAGTTTTAATAGCCATTTTATATTAGGTCGACCGCGTGTCCCGGATTTACCCTATGTATATATACATTCATATTCGAGCTATTCCACGTCAAAACGGATAGGTGAAAAATTTAGTTTCACCGATTCCTACGCTAGGCGATTGTTTTGAAAACGCGTGCGTGCGGACTGACCACGGGATCCGTGCAGTTCCAAGCGGTGTGCACTGTCGTAAGTTTTATATTTTTGTTGACTGTTCCCGAAATCTCTCCACTTTTTTGAAAAACGCATTTATTAGCTGAAGACTCAACGAATCGAATGGTATTTTTTTCAAGCCGGATCGTGGGTGGGAACGACGTCAAATCGCGATTTGAAAATTTGACATCGATTACTGTTAAGTTTATTAACAATAAACAAAATATTCTATATACGGGTTGAGAAAGCATTCCTTCAGCTTTAAAATGAGCCCAAGACGGAGGCATTATCTTTAAAAATGACCGAGATATTACAGTTTAACTGATGACGCGTCAGCCGATTATGTTTCAATTTTTAAAACTTTAACATTAAATATTTCGAAAACTATTTGACATAGGCCTTTAAAATTCAGTCTTTGTTTTTGCAAGGTTATCGACAAATGCTGTAATTTTGAAGAGAATCGGTAAAACTAAATTTTTCACGTATCCGTTTTGACGTGGAATAGCTCATTCGGTGTTTATACGGTTTAGCGGCATTAGGTAGGGGAGACAGTGTAAATATCGACCACTATTAAAAATGTAAAAATTGCATGAAACATGGTTTTAGAAATGTGGATGGTAATATGGACCAGAGCTGAAAAGCTAAAAAACACGTTAGTTGATTTTTTACAGATTTTGTATTTGAACATTGAAACAAGTATTTTTCATGTTTGTAGCACCCAAAAATTAAATATTTGAAATTGGAGAAAAATTCAAAAAATTTCAAAAATGAGAAGATAAATTTTTGTCGAAAAAAAATTATGGTTAATTAATGAAATTTAATGTAAATTTGACATTTAATAAAAGTTTCTCAGAAATATGAAGGGCTCCCGCCTTTTTTCAGAATAACGTAAAAATCTCGGCGTAGGAATGACATTTCCAAATATATCTGAATAAAGCATTTAGAAGTTCAACTTTATGGCTAATTATGCCTCTATAACTATAGTTATAACATATTACATTTGTCAATTAGTATGAGAAAAAAAAATTAATTAGACGAACGAAAACCGACACTCTCACTTTTTAGCTAAAGCAAACATGCCAATCACGCCAGTTCCGCATGTTGGTCAGTTGCCGACAAATCGCAGCACTTACAAAAGAAATAAGCACCTGGTCCGTATTACAATCCTACTTAAGTAGTCCACATTTACACCTTCTCCCCTGTATTTCGAAATCTATTGATTTTTGCATCAGGTACTATGTCGAATCTACTCCATGCGAAATTAGATCGTTAAGCTGCTAAAAATTGTAGATAATAATGGGTACAATCTAAAGAGCGGAATCGGAGAAATTCTTGAAAAGAACTGCAGAATTTATATACAATAGGTTGTTGACCTATAATGTGCATCGACTTTACGTAACAACTTTGCGTAATGGAACCTCATGAGATACCTACGTAGGAACGTCGACGTCGTTAGGGAAGTACAAGTAGGTATAGGTACGCGTTCAGTGAAAGGAGTAAGTGCAACTTATAGGTCTGGACACACTTATCACTTCCGTGACGACACAGTACCAGCGGGCCAGTGGTAAGAAGAAGAGATCCTCTACGCCCCTCTTCAGGGGTTAGGCCACCTTGGACGAAGCACAGTTATAGTCATTTTCGGCATTTTGTTTTAGGGAGATCATGAGATACTAAATGGAAAATTCAATGTGAACCTGTTATTGTACAACTCACGCTGGAAAAAACCGTATTTTTTTTCGTACAAAATGACGGCTGTAGTCTTTTCCACGGCGTTTAACCTCACGGCTATATACCGTTTAACCTAGAACAAAAAACCAAAAAGTTTTATTTTCTACGCGCCTAAAACTAAAGAGGTACATATGGATATCCCCGAAAATTCATTTGTGTCGAAAAAGTGCATTTTTGTTTTTATAAAAGTGTAAACATTGCAGAGAATATGTACAAGATATCGCAAAATCTATATGTACTTCTTTAGTTTTCGGCATGTAGAAAATAAAACTTTTTGGTTTTTTTGTACTAGGCATTAGGTCTACCGGTATAGCCATGAGGTTAAACACCGTGGAAAACGTCACTCGGCAAGATGTTGCATATCACGGCTCCAACGCCGCTATTTTGTGCGAGAAAGAAATAAGACTTTTCCCGCCGGGAGAGAGAATTTTCCATTTATTTCATTATCTCCCTAAAAAAAAATTGCCGAAAATGACTATAACTTTGCTTCGTCCAAAGTGGCTTAACCCTTTAAGTGTTCCTTCCGTAGAAGTATTCAATATACATAAGTACCTACTTACAGACAAAATATGTACCCATAACAGAAGACCGGGATTAGGTGTACATCCTACTGTCCTTACGCGAATCTTCGTTGAGAGGGAAAGTTGGTTTTTTAAAAAGATGTTGGATCACATTTCGAAATCTTAAGTCTTAAGTAGTTGACTGAAAATTGCATGATGGCAACATGATAGAGTACACGTTCACTGTTAATGATCGTTTCGGAATCACAGTATGCACTTAGGAACATAATGAAAGTTCCGGCATATGTATATATGTACTACATATGTCAGTATACATAACTACATACGTATGTGCATTTGGCGAAACAGTGATTAATAGCTTCCATATGCACGATAGGGGGCATCGCCTTCCCGCGAGTCTCTTGATTTCCAGAACTCTGAAGAACCAGAAAGTAAAAGTATAGAACGGCAACACGAGCACCCCATCGATAGTGATCCTCTAGGCAGTGATCGGACAAACCGCAGCCATTTTGGGGCAAAACCGGAAATAACATAACCTAAACATTCATTAAGGGGGGACGCCACTGTGACGGTCGAAAATAAAGGCTATTTTCAAGACATTCTTTTATAATGGAATGTAACTTTCTACGAAAAATCTTTATTACCAACTGAAAATACATATATTTGACTAATATTTTATGCTCGTAGATTAACAAAATTTTCGGTTGTATGGCCACAGCATACGATAACGTTAGGCTCTGCAAAAAAAAATTACAAAACGGATGCACGTGTAACTTTCCAACATTTGATCCGAATTGAAAAATTCGAACGGTTTCTTAAAGTATATTACAATAGCTTCAGTTGCACGTACGGATTTTTTGATCGAATAATTCATTCAATACTAACATTGAAAAAACATGTTGATTTTTTATACTATTTGGTCAAGATTTCTTCTCAAGTCCGCCATTTCTTCAAAAATGAATATTTTTTTAAATCCGTACGTGCAACTGAAGCTATTGTAATATACTTTAAGAAACCGTTCGAATTTTTCAATTCGGATCAAATGTTGGAAAGTTACACGTGCATCCGTTTTGTAATATTTTTTTTGCAGAGCCTAACGTTATCGTATGCTGTGGCCATACAACCGAAAATTTTGTCAATCTGCGAGCATAAAATATTAGTCAAATATATGTATTTTCAGTTGGTAATAAAGATTTTTCGTAGAAAGTTACATTCCATTATAAAAGAATGTCTTGAAAATAGCCTTTATTTTCGACCGTCACAGTGGCTTCCCCCCTTAAATCGTCTGCTTTCCAAGCTGCTTGTTTATCTATTTCTTTCTATTCGTATTTCTGTCTCTTTCTTTCTTACAGTTTCTTTCTCTGTCTACTTCCGCTTTAGACACAAATCGCAGCAACCAATCAGCGACGATATTCGTTTGTCCGATCACTGCCTAGAGGATCACTACCCATCGATTGCAAATAAGCGAATTGCGGAAAAATAAGCGAATTAGGCACACATACCTACCCATACAGCACACCTAGTTGCAGCAGTATTGCAGGAACGTTGCTGCAATATTACGTTGTTGCAGGTTGCATTGCAATATTGTAGGAACGATGCTGCAATATTGTTTTGCATTATTGAATTGGCAACTATCCTGCAATATTGCTGCAATATTGTACGATCGTTGCCGTGCAATGGTTTATTGGCAACTATCCTGCAATATTGCTGCAATATTGTACGATCGTTGCCGTGCAATGGTCCATTGGCAACTATCCTGCAATATTGCTGCAATATTCTACGATCGTTGCCGTGCAATGGTTTATTGGCAACTATCCTGCAATATTGCGCGCACATCGACGTGCAATGGTTTATTGGCAACTATCCTGCAGTATTGATGCAATATTCTACGATCGTTGCCGTGCAATGGTTTATTGGCAACTATCCTGCAATATTGATGCAATATTGCGCGCACATCGACGTGCAATGGTTTATTGGCAACTATCCTGCAATATTGCTGCAATATTGTACGATCGTTGCCGTGCAATGGTCCACTGGCAACGGTCCTGCAATATTGATGCAATATTCTACGATCGTTGCCGTGCAATGGTTTATTGGCAACTATCCTGCAATATTGATGCAATATTGCGCGCACATCGACGTGCAATGGTTTATTGGCAACTATCCTGCAATATTGCTGCAATATTGTACGATCGTTGCCGTGCAATGGTCCACTGGCAACGGTCCTGCAATATTACTGCAATATTGCGCGCACATCGACGTGCAAAGTTCCAGTGGCAACGGTCCTACAATATTTCTGCAATATTGCGCGCACATCGACGTGCAATGTTCCAGTGGCAACAGTCCTACAATATTTCTGCAATATTGCGCGCACATCGTCGTGCAATACTGTAGTGAAAACTTGTGGAAACATTACAACAATATTCTGAAGCAACTATGACTTTGTCAAAATTTTTCGAAATATGTACATTAGGGTGGTCCTTAGCTATAGGGGTCAACATTTTTTATGAGTTCTTTTTTATCGCACCCCCCTAAATTGTGACACTTGATGAGAAAATGATATGTGCAAAATTTCAAAGTGATCGGACAATGGCAACCCTTGCCACATTTGAGTTAAAGTTTTGAAATTTTAGTGATTTCTCGTCAGTTTCGAACATAATTGTTTTCGGCTATTTTTGAAGTATCAGTGAATATTTTTTAATAAAAGCACAATTTATTAGATGTATAATAATAATATGCATGTTACTTACAAAAATATATACGAAATCTTTGAGTTTTATCTCTTAAAATTAGTATACATATAACGCAGCGTATACGCTACTGTACGCAGTTCGAGTCAAATTATAGTTCTTTTGATGCACAAGTGTATTGTTTGTTTTTGTAATAATGATTATAGTATTAGTACTTAGGAATTAAATTTTTTTACATAGTTGTAAACGAAATACTCTCTATTGAAATTTAAGTTATATATTATAGATTGAAGGTAATAAATTAGCATATTATTAAATTCTATGTATTTTTCAATATATTATATTCTGTGTTTGTAAATTTGTTTACATTAGGGTAAAGTCTCCTATAATCTTCAATTATTTGTAAAATATATTGTTTTTCTTCCTCATTTTTTGTCAGCAGATTATTATATTCTGATATAAGTTTGACATAACGTTCAGTGGTACCTATCATTTGTCACTTATAAATGTGTTGTACTTTGTAAAGTTTTCTGATATAACGTGTCGTTCTTCCACAATGAAGGGTCCTTTCCTAAAAAGTCTGTAGGTATATTGTACCTATTAAAAAATTTGGTTTGGAAAAACCAAACAATCCGCCTTTACCAAGTAAAACGCGGTAATATTCACGATTGCCAGGTAACGATTTTTTTTCTATGATATTAGAAGGTTCTTTCATTAGAAGCATTTTCATAGGGAAAGGCCTGGAATATTCACGTAGTTGCATACAGTAGCTAAACCGCAGCGTTATATGTCAAGTTTCTCTTCCAGATCTCCGTGGTCGTGGGAGGCTACGACACAAGTTTTTGAGTAAATTATTTCGACGTGCGTTACGAAAAGTAGCACGTTTCAATTTTCTTACGAAAAGTAGCACGTTTGCCTTCGTTCTCACGAAAACTATCACGTTTCTGTTTTCGCTGCGAAAACTAGCACATTTGAGCGGATTGCCACGAAAAATAGCATGTTTCGTCTTTCGCTGCGAAAACTAGCACATTTGAGCGGTTTGCCACGAAAAGTAGCATGTTCGCGTTTACCCCGCGTTCGCAATTCCCGCACCCTCCCTTACTTAAATTATGTAGATTAAAATTTTCATATGTGTTGTCTTTTGGAGATTAGATGGAATTATTATTTATTAAACAATATTTTCAACAGTTGAATTCTTTTAAACTGCCCACGCGCTGAAACGCGATAGTTTAGCCAAACCGGATAATATGTTAGTTTTCGCCATAAATTCCCAAACGTGCTGTTATTCGTGGCGAAACAGTATAACGTGCTAGTTTTCGTCGCAACAGTACGAAATGTGCTATTCTTCGTGGCGAGGCAGTCAAATGTGTTAGTCTTCGCGGCAGAAGACCAAACGTGCTAATATTCGTCAGGAACGATGGAACGTGCTTGTTTTCGTGGCAAACCAAAACGTGCTACTTTTCGTAAGAAAATTGAAACGTGCTACTTTTCGTAACGCACGTCGATTTAAAGTTGTGTCTATATATCATTATTATACATATCAGAAAAAACAATAGTTTTTAAAGGAACTATTAAGTAATCCTTTATAATAGGGCAGTATCAAATTATTTAAAAAAATTGACATAAAATCGCTAAAACTTCAAAACTTCAATTATAGTGCGACACGGGTTGCCGACGTCCAATCAATTTGAATTTTTTCAGGGATCATTTTTCCGTCTAGTGTTACAATTACACAGTACAACAAATTTTGACTTTATTTCGGACTTGTAACATTCAATAGCCGTTTCTTATAGGTTTTCGTGCGCTGAAAACGAATCCGCAAACCGTTTGTCGCCATCACCCTCAGTTTTTGAGAAATTCGATTTTGAAAAAAACTGCAAATTTTCGACTTTGAACATCTTTTATGCCGAAACGGTAATAGTTATTCGGTTGCTCGTTGCGTCAAATTATTCTATGAACCCTCCCGAATACAACGATATAAGTTATTATTGCATTATGAACATTTAAATAGGTTTAAACAACGATCAAAGGGAAAAGGACACCCGAAATGCACCCATTTTGGCAGATATCCTTCAATTTATTTCCAAAACTAAGGGTCTGGGAGAAAATCTGACCATTCCACGCGATGCAGCAGACAGTTTTCCTTCGGAAAGCGTCAACAGAAGTGGTGAGTCTCGTTTTGTTTTCAATACAGAAGCGAAATAGTTTGGCAAAACGCGCGGAGCCGGCAGTGGTAGTCAACGGCGCGGCGTCCGGCGCGGCGTATCCACAGCCGCTCGCGCGCGACTCTCACCGTGCTCCAATATTGTATTTGTTATTTATAAACTAATTAATAAAAAATTATTAACTATTACATAATAAACTATGTAATAAATTTTCTGTAATTTCAAACTTTGATTTTTTGAATATGCAAGGTGTCGGCGCTATGTGTGTACAGTTAGGTACATCAGTTCCTAATGTATTAAAAATACCAAAGAACTGTTCGTGTGAAAGTCATACTATACGACGGGGTAAATTCATTGTCGAACACGATTTTTTTACATTATTATTTTTAAAAGATACAGGGTTATCTATTTAAGACTGGCGGCGCTCGCGCGAGTACAAATGAAAACGGCAACAGCGTCAAACGCATTCTTACTAGTGCAATCATATGTCGATACATCCGCTATCTATGGGCTGTTGCTAAAAGTATAGGTTCGTGTAGGTCATATACATGTTGCCGTTCTCATTTGTACTCGCGGGAGCGCCGCCAATCTTAAATAGATAACCCTGTATCTTTTAAAAATAATAATGTAAAAAAATCGTGTTCGACAATGAATTTACCCCGTCGTATAGTATGACTTTCACACGAACAGTTCTTTGGTATTTTTAATACATTAGGAACTGATGTACCTAACTGTACACACATAGCGCCGACACCTTGCATATTCAAAAAATCAAAGTTTGAAATTACAGAAAATTTATTACATAGTTTATTATGTAATAGTTAATAATTTTTTATTAATTAGTTTATAAATAACAAATACAATATTGGAGCACGGTGAGAGTCGCGCGCGAGCGGCTGTGGATACGCCGCGCCGGACGCCGCGCCGTTGACTACCACTGCCGGCTCCGCGCGTTTTGCCAAACTATTTCGCTTCTGTATTGAAAACAAAACGAGACTCACCACTTCTGTTGACGCTTTCCGAAGGAAAACTGTCTGCTGCATCGCGTGGAATGGTCAGATTTTCTCCCAGACCCTTAGTTTTGGAAATAAATTGAAGGATATCTGCCAAAATGGGTGCATTTCGGGTGTCCTTTTCCCTTTGATCGTTGTTTAAACCTATTTAAATGTTCATAATGCAATAATAACTTATATCGTTGTATTCGGGAGGGTTCATAGAATAATTTGACGGACCGAGCAACCGAATAACTATTACCGTTTCGGCATAAAAGATGTTCAAAGTCGAAAATTTGCAGTTTTTTTCAAAATCGAATTTCTCAAAAACTGAGGGTGATGGCGACAAACGGTTTGCGGATTCGTTTTCAGCGCACGAAAACCTATAAGAAACGGCTATTGAATGTTACAAGTCCATATGGCTGTTGTACTGTGTTATGGAGGGTGCAACGAAAGAAATCGGAAGTCGTGAAATAAGACTTCACGTAGCCGCGCATAATGGCTCCGACGCTGTTGTACGCTAATTTTAATGGTAAAATTCAGAGATTCTGAGAATACTGTTTGAAGTCACACAGAAATGATACTATTATACACCTAAGAAATTGTACTTTTATTAAAAAAGAATCACTAATTCCTCCATAATAGCGGAACACAATGATGTGCGAAATTGACGTGAAGTCACTAAAATTTCAAAACTTTAACACAAATGTGGCACGGGTTCCCGTTACCCAGTCACTTTAAAATTTTGCACACATCATTTTCTCACCAAGTGTCACAATTTAGGGGAGAGCGACCAAAATAAAACGGAAGTTGAAAAATAAGGACCATCCTAATGTACATGACGTCGAGTGGTTTCTACGGCGTGTTTCATTTAACTGGATACGCTAGAATATCTCGTTGGCCGTTGAAGATATGAAAAAAGTGTTATCGCGGGAGTTGTATGTAGGTACATGAACTTATAGAGGAGATTCGAAGATCAATTTAATTATTTTAGATAAAATAGGTACTATATTTTTTAATGGCTGAAATTATTATTATTATTAAACGTCTTTATTGCACAAATACGTATATACAATCTAGCAAGAGAAAAGAGAGAAGAGAAGACAAATGTAAAGGTTTAGTCTAAAGACTGTTTTTCAACCTAACCTAAAACGACACCGGGTGAAATTTGTAGTACGCACCTATAGTGTTACAAAACCCTAATGGGGTTTGTCAAATGAGCCTTCGTTTTTGAATAATTTGAGTTTAAAGTATTGCACGGTAGGAGTATAAGTTCGAATACGTAAGCAATCTTATCAATCAGCGGTTGTAGCTGCGGCGGTAAAGTGTTCGTCTACGATGCTACAGGTCCTCGGTTCGAAATCCCCCTTGGGGTAAAAGAATTTAACTTGAAATTCCATAGATATTAATGAAAAAAATTGTAGCATCGTATAATTACGATTTTGTCCTCCTGCCGCATCAGAGTACAAAAAAAAATTGTTATAACAGTCATTAATATCTATGGAATTTCAAGTAGAAATTTAGCATCTCTTTCCGGCGAGAGGTCACTCCTATTGCCAATGTGACCGGAATGTTGGATTATATGGAAAGAAAAAAAAGTTGCGGGAAAGAATCGAAACCGAAGAAGAATACGTGGAATTAATTAGAACGGCCCGAAATCCCCCCTTCCAGATGGTAGACGTCACAAAAACTAAAAAAAAAATTACGAAAGTTTATTGACGCCCAACAAAGATTTACAAACAATTAAAATAAGTCAAATCGTCCATATTATTTATTTTCCCAATGGACAGGTAGATGTATATTACAGTTATAATGGGGAACCAACTACTATAAAAATTAACACATCTATTGGAGTGGAAGATTTGGAAAAAGCGTCATTGGCAGGCGGAATAGGAGTGACTCCTGAAAAACGTAAAGACTTACAACATTTACTTGAATATTGTACGTCCAGTGGACAAGATTTCGGCAACAAATTTTTAAGCACGACATCTGTAAAAAATAAAGTGTGCAAAGAAGACAAGATAAGCAAAAAGAAAATGAAAAAGGAAAGATAGAAAAAAGTAGAAAAAGTAAAATTTATAAAAGGACAGAACTGAAACATGGTGTAGATACCTTACAACGTGTAAATGTTGTAAATATTGCGTGTAAATACTATAATAAAAATGTTAATAAATATTTCGAAAATAATAATGCAATATTTTTTTGTAATATATAATCATATAATAATGAGAAAGTCATGTCTTTGCAGTGTAATGCGAGTGGTAAGTAGCGCAGTACGTAGCTGCTGACTGTTGGTGGCGCGCGACATTTATATATATCGTTATATCTTCTACAATTATTTATTAATCAGTGTGAAAATTGGTGAAAAACTTCCTTGTATATTAAGGAAAAACTTTGTCGCTGCAAGTTATATGTACGTCAAAATTGCCTCGATACTTTTTAACGGCGAACGTTGAAAAACATGGGTTATGTCCAGTGTTACTTTTTAATTAAATATTACTACATTTTTTAACATAAGGGTTTTGTGCATACATTTTACGGTTTCGCTAGAGTTTTCTGAGTTTTATGTTTGAAGTCTCATAACGATCCGTTAATATTTACTCAAGTTATCGCAATTTATGTTTAAAAAGGTATTGACTTTGGTCGAATAAATTTTTTTTGTTTATATTTTTTATCTCGAATACTAATGATTCGATAAAAAAACTGTAAATAGAAAAAATATGTGTCGTGACGAGCTTTACAAGACTATATTTATTAAAATACAGTTTAACAACATTTAATTTTCCAATATTTCTTAGCGTTTGGACAATACTTTTTCGCATTTTCGAGCGCTAGTCCCCTTATTGCATCCGAGCCCTCAATTAGCCTTGCTTACTACGTTACGCACTTTTGATTCCCTTTCATTCCAAGTGGAGGACAAGGCTCACTGCATGTTATGCTTCGGTACCTGTTTCTCCTTTTGCTTGTAAGACAATTGTTTTTTTATTCTATCTGGTGTATCAACATTCAATACGCACTGCGTAGTTATGTACCTATGTATCGCGATCAATTATTTGCTCACATAGATATTTCATGTTAAGCCATAACTGCAGCTGTAGAGCGAAAAGTAAATAGAATTTACGAAACGTAGGTGAGCGATTGAGAATGGTTATATCGTTGTGAAAAGTTTACGGGAATTTAATTACACGATATTATGTGGATACGAAAGTATGGGTACTTCTGTTTTGGCAAATAAAATAAGAGTCAGGTATCGAAAAACGTATTTCATTTGAAGAAACGTATTTTACCGTGCGCTAATGTATTTTGTAAGTGTTTAGTTTAAATTTTAACGAATAAATGAAGATTTCCAATTGAACTTTCAAGTATTTCGCTTGAAGGTTAATGCTTCAAGCGATACACAGGGAACACAGGTATATGCAAATCAAACGCTATATCCCATTAGCGCGAAATTAATTTGTGTGATTGTGTCTAATGAGGTACCTATTCACGCTATTATGAAATTGAAGGGTAAATGTGGCTTACATAAGTTATTAAGGTGACAACAGGTTTCAGATTGTAGAGTGTAGAGGAAGTGAGGATCGGATACCTGTTGATTTAAAGACATGGGTCGCCGAAAAATTCCGCGTTTATTTAGAACGAAACTTTCATATTCACTGAAAACATACAAAAACAAGTTAAGTTTGCGAACTTACATTCGTCGAAATGATGTCTTTAATCTCAATGAATAATCTTTTACTCTAAATTTTCAAGTTTATCCTTGAGCTCCGCTGTACGATAAACGGATTCATTTATATTTATCGTTTGTTTTTGTCACATTATGATTCAATTACATATATTGATTCGTTTAACCTACATATTTACGTTTTTCTAATCAAAAGTAAAATGTTAAATGGAGAACTATTTAGTATGGAATTTTTTATGTCCGACAGGAAGATGCACTGTAGATACACGCTTAAGAAAATAATTAAATGGAACTTGTTGATGCCACTTGTCGACAAATAATTTCTACCATCCGGGTAACGCGTAATTAAGTAACGTGATTTGCAGTTCACAGACGAAAGAAGTTGTTGGAAATGTAAGGAAGTCATAATGCCCCAATGGCGGATTCAGAAGCCCTTCTTGGAGGGGGGCGAAATATATAAAAGTACATAAGTACATTTTTGAACCTTCTTTTACAAGATTTAAAATTTGCTTGTAATTTATATTTTAATATCTCTATCTGATGCTATAGCCTAAATAATTAAATTCACATTAATTATTTGTACAGAATAGTACACAATGTCATAATATTTTTCTATTTTATTACTGTTGGGGGGGGGGGGGGCGATTAACCCTATCGCGCCCTTTGGATCCGCCCTTGGTTTAATTCCCAATGCGGGAATATTGAATACCACACTGGGCATAGCTCGCCGCCTTGGAAGCCGAGGCCCAGTAGCAGTGGTGAATTTAAGAAAAAAGGCCCAGGTGGCAAACGTTCTGAGGGGCCCATTTCTGGGGAAAATGAGGAGGTAGTTTACTAAAAGGGGGTAAGTGTACAGAAAAGTATAGACACAAATATAGTACTTGAATATAATCAATTTTTTTTAGACAGGGCCCCCAGAGGATCCTAAGCAGGAAAAACCATTTCCAGTTTTTGAAATCGGGCTCAGTGTAATAACACAAAAAAATATAGTTTGGATAAAATCATAATTTTTTTTGTAAGATAAGGCCCTGGGGGCCTTCTGGGCAGGGGCCCAGGTGGCAACTGCTCATCGGCCGCCCTGTTAAATCCGCCACTGCCCAGTAGGATGCATAAGGTATCCAATAGGGTGGCTTTTATTTTCGATTTTTGAATTTTCATCGGGCACCCTCCAGAATAGTTCCAAATAATTAAAAAAAAATCTGTGTAACGTTTCAGCTCGATTGGGTAACGGGAAAGGGTGCCCCTGGGCCGTTAAACATTTAAATCATTATTTAACAGCTCGCGAAGTCGATTTTATATAAGGTCTTCTAAGTTATTGATTAAATAAAAAAATATGTCAAACAAAAGTTGTAGATCCGGACAAGGAGCATCTTTTTTGGTGTATTACTATTTTTCGTGCGACAAACGGTTTTCGAACAAAATCCGAAAAACTAAAAAAAAACTTTTTTTTTTCAAATTTTGAAAATTTATATGCTTCTAGAACGCTTTTTATTTATGAAGGTGAACAAAAAAAATGGAATTTTTATTTTCGAGGACTATTTTATAAACATTTAAGGAGGGGGCATATACCGAAATATGCAAACAAGATAAAAAAAAATTTTCTTCTTATTTTCAGTGTTTGATATGTGATGAATGTTTCCTGAAAAGTTGGGGTCGAAATTCGAAAAAATATCGGAGATATAGACACCAGATATGATCATTTGACCCGAAATCATGACGTCTATATCTCCGATATTTTTGCGAACTTTTCAGGAAACATTCATCACATATCAAACACTGAAAATAAGAAGAAAAAAAATTTTTTTTTTCAAACAACCACCGCTCCTGTAGGTGTTTCCCCCTGCATTAGCGGTAGCTGGAGCCCGCCGATCCCTGGTTGGAGAGGCTGCGTCGAAAAGACGAGAGGCATTTGTTTGGACGACTCTGTATAGTACGGATCGACGAGTCAGGGTTATTGCGTACAGAAGGCCAATCAATATTTTCAAATTCATATGTATGCGCTTTGAAACAGGTCAATTGAGATTTAGCAGTTTTTTTGTACATATATCGCACATGTAAGGATGTTTTATGAATAAAGACAAAGTAGCCTTTTTTGTAGAGTTGTTGTCCGGTAGCCTCGCACGATGCACAGTTATACGCGTAAAGATTTTGTACACATGGAAAACCACTAGATATCTCTAGGGGAAAACTGATAGGAACCGGTCTCGGTATTTTAACGTACCAAGCATATTACGAAACGCTCTAAAAAAAGTAAGGCCCAGAAGCAGAAATGTACAGTGCACGATCTGCATTTCAACTTTCTGTAGAATGCGATATACTGTAAGGTAAATGTACCAATACCCGGCCGCTGAAGGGGCTTAAGGAATAGCGGCAAAATTTGTCTCCTAATTTAATTTGTAAAACCAGCATGAAATAAAAAAATGTTGTTGAAATGTTGAAGATAACACAATATTATACTATTGGAAACTGAAAAAAAAGTTTATGTATTATAATAGACGTATTTATTAATGAAAATACGAAAACATGCAGATGTCCCAGTAAGCGGACAACCTAAAACTGCATGTCCCAATACCTGAATTATATCGTCCCAGTAAGCGGACAACCTAAAATTGCATGTCCTGATGTCCCGATATCTGAATTATATCGTCCCAGTAGTAGAGCTATTGTTTTTGCCCGGGTATCCGGGTACCCGGGTACTCGAGTACCCGGTGAGACCCCGGGTAGAAAAAAATTACTCGGGTACCCGTAGGATACCCGACTACCCGGGTACCCGTGCAATATCCGGATACACGGGTAGACAAAAATTACCCGGCTACCCGGGTAGACAAAAATTACCCGTGTGTCCATGAGATACCCGAGTAACTGAAGTGTGATGAGATAGTTGAGAATTTCGATTTGACAGCATATTCCGTTCATTACTGAGGTTAGCCGAAAATGATCGAAAGTCGAAAAACGATCGGCTGTCAAATCGAAATTCTCAACTATCTCATCACACTTCAGTTACTCGGGTATCTCATGGACACACGGGTAATTTTTGTCTACCCGGGTAGTCGGGTATCCTACGGGTACCCGGGTACCCGAGTAATTTTTTTCTACCCGGGGTCTCACCGGGTACTCGAGTACCCGGGCGGGCGGGTAGTAAGAGCTCTACCCAGTAGTCGAACATTTAGACTTGTTTAAAAAAATATTAATTTTCTTGCCAGTTTAACCATCTTAAACTAAATTTAAATCTATTTACTATTATAATAATACATTATGTAATTATAATAATACATTATCTAATAATACTATTATAATAATACATTATGTAATGTAATAATAATGTATTATTATAATATATAAATAAGAAATGCAGTCAATATTTTCTTAGTAAATTAGTGGCGTTTCTTAACGGAAGCCATAGAAATTTCTCGAAATCTTCTATGCGTACGAAGTGTGTTACAAAATAATTATTTCTATCTAACGATTTTCAATTTTCTATAATAATGATTTTAATTAATATTGCTAAATACTTATGCATTATGGTACTATTTTTTGTTTCTAATTACATTAAAAATTAAGCTTAAAAATAAATAAAATTCGCATTGTTGTTCAGGTACTGGGACATGGCCGGGCACTGGTACATTTACCTTACGTTCGGTAATTTTGTCCGGTGTGACGAAGAGTTACGGATCACGGAGAACTTGCCGTGGACGAGAATTTCGTTGCTTACACGTGCGAACGTTAATCGCAGCTTTATGCAGGCAGCGGGAGACTAAATTCCCCGAACAATAACGGCGAAAGGGCGCTGGAATGAATTCGTGAATACATTTATGACGGGGAAGAATTTTCTTGCGGTGGTTCGGTAATCACGGAAACTTTTGACGATGATGAAATGAAAAAGGAAACGTGGAGCAGGCATAGCCATCGTTGTTTGATTCGATGCGGCAGAGGTTTTAGGATACGAAAGAAAAGTGGCTCGAAAGAGGAGAAAAAGTGTAAGTGGTGTGATTGGAGGGGCAGGTGGGAAGGCAAGGTAACCCCAGCTACCAGCTACAACTAGCTGCACGAACACGCCGGAGCTCAGTGAGTTCGAACGCGCGGTTCACGACTCTTTCTCCTATTCGCTTAGTCAAGCAGATTCGCGCTGCACTTGCAACACTTCGCCGGCTCTACGCCTGTCTGCTGACGGCTTACATTGCCTACAGGATTTTCTTTCACATTACCGGACGAATACCATCAGGTAAGCACATTTTCCCTTACTTCCTCTCCGCTCGACCAGGCAATATCGCAGAATATTCACCGATGCGTGTAACTTTTAATTGTTTCTATCCATCCTTGGCGAAATCTGATCTCTGAACTTTAGTAGCATCGGTTTCGAAATTTCGGCGTTGCTCGAGTGTGTATCAAAGGTCATGGAGAAACATTTTACTCTAACGATATATGTAGGTATTCATCATTTTCCGCGATTAACATTTCTTGATCAAGGTCTTAGGCATTTCTTGTATTTCTTTACTCGACTGGTCTTGGTTAGCGACGCAGCAAGCAATCGGACCGTCCGCCAACTGGTTAGTTGCCATTCCAACCCTTTCACCGGCTCGCGATCTATAAACTGAAAACTTGGCGGATCGAAGTGAAAAATGAAATTGCTTGTCAAGAGAAACTTTGGCGAATCTCTTCTTTAACAGATTCCCAAGGACATTTTTAGAATTGTTTCGCGAGCTTCTTATTTCTCGCGAACTCGCCAAATCGCCAGTTTCGCTTTCTTCACGAGCTAATTAATTAAGTCTATTTAATATAGAAGTGGGTACTGTATTAATTTGGTACCGCTAAGGATTGTGGATTATGGATTAACGTTATAAGTAGGTTGACTCGTGACATTAACGAGAGTCGAGGTAGCCGCATAATAAACAAATTATAATTAGTGACGTAGCAGTAGCTACTTAGTCTGCAATTTAACATTTTTCTAGCAAGCGTATTCTTAGAACGTACAGTGTTATAAAAAAAAAACTCAAGCTTCAGATAGCCTCGTCGCATTTCTTTAATAGACTATTTATATAGTTATGCTTTAATAACACACGTAGTACAAGCGACAGCTGAAGGATCACAGGCTTCTGGTATGAAAATTGTAGAAAAAATTATAGTACGTACATGGAAAAATTATATCATTAGAACGCGATCGCAAGTATATTTGCCACTCTAATGTAACAATAATTTTTTACTATCCCTGTTGATCTGCCAGAGTCAGGGAAAAACACTCGTTTGGTGTTGCATGGCGGGTTTTTAGCGAAACACGAGATCATTTGCCCTTCTGTATTCTTCCTATCGACTCTTGCGCGCAATTTGTTGGAAATTGTTTTTTAAAAAATTATCCACTTTTTTTTTACGCACAATCAGTGAACGTTTGTCAAGTGACGAATTATTTTAAAATATTTAGCAATCCTTCGCAAGCATATTCCATCTTTCGTCTACACTCTACAGTTCGTTGTGAATTACCTATTTCCGACGATATTTCATTTTTCCGCCATTTCCGCAGTGCTAGTGCACAGGTATTATTCCTGCAATTCACCGTAGCCCCGTTCCTAATTTCGCGCCGAGAAAGTTAATTGAATAGCTGATACGAGAGGCGATGAACGATTTCGTTGGCCGGTAACCGTCCGTGAAATTCACTTCAACGCCGTTCTAACGAATAAGAAAGGCAGTCGTGCTGGCTGTTGCGAATTGCGAGTACAACAGTTCAGACTGTCGAAGGAATTTTGGGCTACTTCGAGAGACAAAGTTCGCGAACCGACGTCAACTTTCGAAGCGCGTTAAAGTTGGTAAACGACGTTGCGCGGCGCGAATGTCTGAATATTCAATTGCAAACAAGAAACTAGTTTGGCGCTGTTGAGAATTGAAAAACTCGGTCTACTGAACTTCCTTGTTTCTAACGTATGTACATATGTATGTGGGGTAAACCAACCAGTAATTGACCATAAGGCAGAGAAATGTCGATTATAAATTTATATGTTTGTAAATGGAGTGTAGTTGCACTTTTAATATCCCATATTTTTAGTTACGCGTATTAAGCAAACATTAATAAGTACAATTCTTATTAAAAATATTTCAAGAATGTATCAAAATGCGGTCATTTACCGGGCTTCTACACGTTTTGCATTTTTTAATTGATTTTTTAAAAATTACCATAAGAATAAGTAATTATTTTTATAGAAATTTCAAGAAAAATAAATTCAAATGCAATTTCAACAGTTGTTTGGTTGTTATACACAAATATATTCAAGTATTAATCTCAAAGGTCCATAAATTCAACAATTCGGTCATTCACTGGTTGGTTTACCGTACGTATGACTCTCGTGCCATGCATGACCGATTGCACGCACCTTCGAGAGTTCACTCTTGTGCATAATACGGATTATAAGGTAATACAGCAACGGTGCATCGATGATATTCGACTAAACGGACGTCTATTCATTGGAAAATAATCGAGTTCTGTCCCCTCCTTGAACTTTGTTCGGACAATCGCGAGTGGATAAGTTAGTCGATACTTAAACAGTTGAGCGAGCACGTGATTATGAAAGATCTACACTAGAAAGGAGCTGGGAATACTTGGACAGTGTGTATCTACCGAGGCTAAGTAGGATCAGATACTCTCGACCATTGAAAATCAACGTTCATTTGTGATTTACGAAAATTGTAGGCACGATAGTGGGCCAGACTTGGTACAGAGAGAGATGAAGTAAATGATAAAACCATAGAAGTTGTTGAGTACATAAATTATACCCACATCATGGAGTGAAAGGAGCTCCTTCGAGGATTCGTCTTGGCCCTTAGAAATAGAAACTCTTATTACACAGTAATCCTACATATCTCGTTTTCTTCACGGCGCGACGCGCGGTGTTTCTTCACTGTCGCATAGGTACTCGTTGCGAAACGGGAAGTTTTCATCGATATTGCATACCGTTATTTGCAACGGTTCTTTTCATCTTGGCTACTGCAGTTTCTTGGCTTTCCCGGCATTTCGGGATCGGGAGATGAATAGTTTAATTTAAAGCGTTGCAGTTACCTGATAGCCGTAGTGTGCACCGCGCTTCACCTCCGTGTGTATCTATTAAGGGGTTAGGCCACCTTGGACGGAGCAAAATTGCAGTCATTTTCGGCATTTTTTTTAGGAAAATAATAAAATAAACAGAAAATTTAATATGAAGCCTGTTATTATACAACTCTCGCCGGAAAAAAATCGTATTTTTTTTCTTACAAAATGGCGGCGGTAGAGCCGTGATACGCAAGATCTTGTGGAGCGACGTTTTCCACGGTGTTCAATCTCACGGCTATACCGTTTGACTTAGAACAAAAAACCAAAAAGATTTATTTTCTGCATGCCTAAAACTATGGAAGTGCGTAGGGAAATCCAGAAACATTAATTTGTCTCGAAATGGTGACCATGGAGAGAAAAAGTGCATTTTTTTTTTATAAAAGTGTCAATTCCACAGAACATATTCAAGGTATCGCAAAACCGCTACGTACTTCCATAGTTTTAGGCATGCAGAAAATAAAGCTTTTTGGTTTTTTGTTCTAAGTGAAACGGTATAGCCGTGAGATTGAACACCGTGGAAAACGTCGCTCCACAAGATCTTGCGTATCACGGCTCTACCGCCGCCATTTTGTAAGAAAAAAAATACGGTTTTTTTCCGGCGAGAGTTGTATAATAACAGGCTTCATATTAAATTTTCTGTTTATTTTATTATCTTCCTAAAAAAAATGCCGAAAGTGACTGCAATTTTGCTCCGTCCAAGGTGGCCTAACCCCTTAATGTTACGTACAAAATCGTCAATCAACACGTGCCGTGCTAGCTAACCTGCGTTCCACATCAGAGCATACTGGTTTCGCGCAGGAGTACACTGCTGATTGGTAGTAAACCGGCAGCGAAAATGCTACGACCAATCGCGAAAGTGCTACGACCAATCGCATGTGTCAGATTCGTGGGAGCTGCGCAGATCGGTCGCAAATCGGTAGGGGCGTCGGTATGCTCTAATATGGAATGCAGTGTACCTATTGACTTATCAACCGGTTTTCGCCGGGTGTGCCTTTTGATTTTCAATCGCGTTCCATCGGCCTTTCAGCAATTTTTTCTTCGGCTGCGATACCTATCTGATCGGGCGATAGTCATCGAGCCGATGCGTGTACCAAGTTGACAATGTCGAGAGCGGTTAGGGAGTTTTCGCCTTGAAAGAGCGAAGGGCGAGAAGCAGACTGCCGGGGTTATGAGATGGAGATGATACGAGGCGCTGATAAAATTCGTACGTTCGCGTTAATTAAGCTGTAAATTTGATCTTGGCATTTCTACGGGGACGAGTCTGCCGGTCGTTTTTCTATTCGTATCGGCAACGGTAGAGATTTCGTTTACTCAAGGATTCCCGCGACATAAGTACAACGAACTCCTTAAATACATATGTACGATATGGAAATCATAGAATAACGAAAGTATCTGCCTATTGTATCACTCGGCCATTGATCAATTATATTTTGCGCCTCTGGCTATCCAGAGCCACAGTAACCTAGATAGATGAGAGAAATATTTATTCATTTAACGATTCATTTATTCGTGCGCGGCAAGATGTAGCGGCCAGTGTGCAAATAAATTCATCCAGAAAGGTAAACCGGTTTTAATACGTAATAAGGCAATAACGTGCTCCTCGCCTTGGCCGGTTAATTTTCCTGCCGTAAACCGTAAACGAATGATCGATAATGTCAGGGAAATCCTTAGACGACATTTCGTGACTGTTTTCTTTCAGATATTCAACGATGAGCGGGCTAACTGAATTACAGTCCTTTTACAAGGGGAAAAATGTGTTTGTAACGGGTGCAACCGGTTTCATGGGAAAAGTCCTCCTCGAGAAGTTACTTTACAGCTGTAGCGATTTAAACCGGATCTATATTTTGATAAGGGCAAAGAGAGGTCGATCTCCCGAAATACGTATCGACGAAATGTTTAAGCTCCCGGTATGTATAACCATTAACCATAGCCCAATAGCGTTGATTAAGAAATTAGATCCAATCGTTTAGGACAGAGTCACTGAAATGTTTTCCATAGGTATTTACTTACCAATATCCTGCGAGCGAGCAAGTAATTTGTTTCACCGTTCAGTTTCTAATGAAAGATTTATTCGGACCCGTTGCTTTCGAATTTTTTTACGAGACACAGTATCTATTTGAACTTATTCGATGAGAGGCGAAATGATTAATCGTGGTACGATCTCCACTCGTCCAGATGTTTCAAAGAGTAAGGAAACAGAAGCCGCATGTGATGAAGAAGGTGATACCCCTGACCGGGGATATTACTATGGACAAATTGGGACTGACCAATGAACAACGACAGTTGTTGATAGACGAAACTGACGTAGTATTTCATTGCGCGGCAACGCTTAGATTAGAGGCCAAGTTGAAGGACGCTATCGAAATGAATACGGTAAGGTAAAAGTTTGCATCCCAAGGTCTTACGCACAGAAACATATTTACATATCTATTTACATGGGCATTTCCTTAGGTAGAAACACGAGAATTCTTTCTTATTCCATAACGACACTTGCATGTTTTATTTTAGTTAATCTGGCGTGGGTAAAATATTTCACTATACGTTCAATGTAGGCATACCGTCAAGGACCCAGTTCCTGATCAGAACCCAATTCCTGATCAGTTTAGTATATAAATACCAAATAATAAGCTTATTATTGCAAATTTATTCTAACAAATTACTAAATAATTATGAAGTGTTTTGATATTTATACGCAAAATTTGATAGCTCATAGTGAGGCTGATCTGTAGGTTATCAGAAACTGCTCCCTTTGCACTCTTAACTGATTAGGAACTGGGTCTTTGACGGTATGAGGTGACTTAAGGGGGGAGCCTGCTTTATAAAGTCCAAAAAATAGATTTTTTTTTCATTGCCTGAATCGATAGATAAACTATCCAAGAATGTATTCACAAAGTTACAGCGGCCAATTCGAAGTATTTTTAAAGATACAGAACCGAGAGCAGGTAAGCGGCGAGCATATGTGCGAGCGCTCGGCCGGACACGGACGCGTGCTTCACCCTTTGACGCGTCCCCATTCGTCGATCATTACTTTTAAAGACAATCGAAACGGCAGAGTTGTGCAGTGTAATAGTACAGAATAGTCGTAGAGCAGAGTGAGTTGGAAATTTTATAAGTTGAACGCAGAGAATTGTAGCGATCGACCGCGAGCGAAAACTTTAAAGCGCGATTTCTCCAATTTTGAGTTTTACGATTCTTTAAAATTGGCGGGTGTGATAGCAAAAAAACTATGCGGCCTATTGAATTGAACCAAAGCTTATGCTCTTCAAAAATTATTTTTAAATCATTTTTATACCACGTTAAAGTCAAATGTTGTCTTTAAAAAATAGACATTCTTCTTCTCAAACTAAAAAAATTTATGATTTCGCGGTTTTTTTCTGCTTTTTCTTAGTTCACCCAGAAGAAAAATATATGAGCATTAAAAACCATTTTGATTTTTTCATTCAGACAAGAATTACAACCAGAATCCTTCCCGTCAATTGGAGACTGCAGTGGCAAAGCACTCCGAGAATCGGTTGATGAATCTGCCACATTCTATAATTTTATGAGAAAAACAAAATTTTTGTACTCATCGAATATATGTTTAAATATACCTAAAAGTTTACGAAGATCAATTGTTCCTTTCCCTTTCAAAAAAATTCGCGAAAAAATCATTTTTTTGGACTTTGTAAAGCAGGACACTCCCTTAACATCAGGTAGTTGAATGGGTATTTTGGGATACTATAAGTTATTTCCATGAAAAGTCTGAAAAATCTATTTATACCTGTGCCTATGTTTATCGTAATTGCTCGAAGACGACCGAAATGGCAACTGTTGTTCAAGGTTGGTACAGAAAGGGTGATAGAGCTGAGCAGGAAGATGAAGCACCTGAAATCGTTCGTCTACCTGAGCACGGCCTTTTGCCACCCAGAGCAAGAAGAGCTCGGCGAAAGGGTGTACGATGCACCCGACGATCCTCACGACGTGATGAGATTGGTACAATGGCTAGACGAGAGTGCGATCGACCTTATTACGCCCAAGTATGTAATTAATATATCAACATTTTGTGAAAGTAACGGAAATTTTCTTATAGAAACTTACTTCTGAATTCTGTATACTGGCACATACTAAAAGTCTGAATGCTATTTAATTCTTTCGAACACAGATTATTAGACCTTCACCCGAACACCTACACGTATTCGAAGAGATTGGCCGAGAAACTGGTATCCGCGGAATTCCCGAAATTACCTTGCAGCATTGCCAGGCCGTCGATCGGTAAATATATTTTATTCAAGTCTGTTTGAGTGGCAGTCGGATAGAAAACATCGATTATAAACAGCCCATTAATCATGATTCGTGTGTGTAGTAACTCCAGCTTGGGCAGAACCATGCGCGGGATGGGTGGACAACCTGAACGGACCTGTAGGACTGATGGTAGGTGCAGGGAAGGGTGTAATAAGATCGATGCACTGCAAGGCTGACTATCACGCTGAAGTGATCCCCGTGGATCTAGCAATTAACGCGTTAATTGCAATTTCGTACAGAGCAACTAGCGCAGACAAGTAAGTGATTTCTCTATATTTCGAATTCTCAACGCATCACTTCTTATAGCTTAACAGCTCTCGAGGAAACTTTACGCTCCGATAAGATTCTCTCGTTTCATAATTGTACACCTATTAGCTACATAGCATCATGTTGCTTCTCAGGTCGAAAAGCATACCGGTATACAATATTACTCAGAGTGGCGTGCTGCCCATTACTTGGGGAGAAGTATTGGAGAAGGGTAAAAAGATTGCTTATCAATACCCGTTCGAGGGGCAAGTTTGGTACCCGGACGGTGACATACGCAGCAGCAAATTTATACACAATCTGTTCGTCTTTTTCTTCCACATTATTCCGGCTTATCTCATCGACTTCCTTATGTTGATATTCCGGCAGAAGCGATTGTGAGTCCTTCGTGTCTTTCCTTTATTTCGTACCTACTATAGGGTAAATCCGGGAGACGCGGTCGGGCCGGAGAGTTGGTCGTGTCGCTATATTTCAGAGTCTATACGTAAAAATGCATTAAAGTGCAGACCAATTACTTCTCTAGAAGCCAAATAGTTGAATGAATACCATTATTTCGCTTCCTTCTGTGTTTTTCTGGATTTATAGGCTATAAAAGGTAAATTGGTGTTACATTTAACCTCTTTTGTCAAACAGCGGTTGTACAGAGTCGTATTTAAAATATACTTCTAAGTTTATTTTCCTTTAATGTTTTGAATAATAAGATAGTAGAGATATTGAGGGACAATGCAGCTAAAGTATTTGGCCATATTAACTCTTCCTCTCAAAGCTAACGAGAAGACCATGTCTCGCTGCAGAAAGGTGAGATGGTCGAGTTATGATTTTTTTATTATTTTTGTTTATTTTTTTATTTATTATTATTATTTTATTATTATTTTTGTTTATTTAGTTTATTTATTCACTTTTGTATTCATTTGCCTTGCTAATCGCCAGTAGGTAATTCACTTTTTCTTTGATGTGTTCTTTACTTGTTTAGCGTAAAAAAAATAAATATCAATGAATCCGTAGTTGTATTCACTCATAAATAATTTTGCTTTATCCTTTGTTAATTTTCCATGAATAATTATGTGAGTGGTCTCTGCCAACGACGAAAACCATTTCTCCCGGCACCTCGGGGGAGGTGGTCAGATGTCATGACTTCAGTTTTCAACCCGATTTACAGTAAATATTGTCTTAAAGCAAATATCGACCAGATTTTCTGAATCGGCATAAAATTCTGAACATATTAGGTTTGTTCTGATAAAATAAGTAATATCTATATTAGTTTTAATAGCCATTTTATATTAGGTCGACCGCGTCTCCCGGATTTACCCTATAACTAACTTATGTAGGTACATCGCACGTATCACTGGATTCCTCGTTTCTGTAATGGTCATTCTTGTTTAGCATGGTTCGCATCCAAAGGCGCATCTCGGACGGGCTGGAAGTGTTACAGTACTTTACAACAAGGGAATGGGTTTTCCATAACACGAATCTGTTAATAATGTGGGGTGAAATGAGTCCGAAGGATAAAGAGATTTTTCCGATTGACTTTCTCGTAATCGATGATGTCCAGTACATACAACATTGTATTCTAGGCGCACGGCAGTACTGCATGAAAGAAAATCTGTCTACTTTGCCGAAAGCTCGCAGACACCAAGCATTGTACGTGATACCGTATCTTATATGTATTTCCTACCGTCGAGTAGTAGGTAGAGACGTATTAGATGTAGAGCTCATATTTACCAATATAGTGGTATTTACATTTGTATTTGCAGGATGTACGTTATTCACATAATCTCGGTATATTTATTCTACTTCGGTGTGCTGTGTTTGATTTACAATAACTCCGAGGTGACGAGATGCTGTCTGGATTACATCACAGAACAGATGACGTCGTTGCCAGTTTTGGGTGGGGTCATCCAAAAGATCCACCGTTAAGGATGAAGTAGGTGAGGATCTTCTCATATTAATCGATTATCACCCTGATGTCCTTGTTAAAGATGAAATGTGATTGTGCCGCATACCTATAAGTATGTAGGTGAAGGCGAGTTCTTGTCAATCCAAGAACAACTTCTTTTCCCAAGGGCACTTAATTTTCGTTCGTAAAACAACGCGATTACCTACTTTAAACTTGAACCGATCCGAGCTCCTCTTTTTCAATCCGTTTGTACTTTGAATGAAAAACCAATGTAAGTAACGCTATATCCCATTTTGCGTTTATTTAGTTTCCATACATTTGCGGATAATTTGGTAGTAATGATAATAAAATTCTGGTCGTCGAGCGTTTTTCTTTTGTGCAAACGTAAGCCGAGAAGGGCTCCGTACTACCGTCGATGGGATTTCGATGGGAAAGGAATATTAAAACGATAGCTTTGCTGGTGAAGAAAAGATGAGTAGGTACACACAGTAAATTTGGACGCAGACGTAATATTTTTACGAATTTGTGAACGCTAAACGCCAAGAAAAAATCCCTAAAGACGAATCATCTACAATAATATAATCGTAGGTGTATGCAGGTCCAAGAGGATTTGTTTCTCTAAAGTGTAATTTTATACGTTCTCGTTTTTATGTACTGTCAGTGGTATGAATTAACTCAGGTTTTCTACATTTGTTGGATATTAATTAATTGTAATATGTTTATAAGCATTTTTATAATGCGGATTAATCTGAGAATAAACTGATATAAGATCTTCATTGTTGCATTTTAATCGAGAATTGGTCAGAGAAAGAAACCATTCGAGTGGGTGAAGAATTGTGCCCGAGGAATTGGACCGATTCTTGCGGTTCGTGGCAAGAAATTTAGTTTCTGTAGGAATTTCAATCGATATTCGATATAATACGGTGACGCAAAAGTCCGTCGAGGTGTTTTCTTAAAGCATCGTATCTAGCATGGAGCATAGCCGTAAAATGAACAATATATTGTATATTGGCTCCGGGATCTTATGGTGTGATACGTATCAGATACCATACATCTTTTTCCAATAATAACTCGTACATCTTTCAGTGGATCTAGCGCGTTGTCAACATTATGATTTTTGTTATACTACTTACTTAGATAAGATTTAGATTTAGTTAAAACTCATATAATTTGTATTAATGTGTATTAATCAGGGAGACTGTATTAGTTCTTCGGGTTTATACTTTCTGTAAACTATGGGATTTTCCCGTTTATAATAATAATAATAATAATAATAACATTATGAATCGCTGTTGGTCCGACTATTTCTGAACAAAGCTTGCAAGATATAATCTTTACAAAGCGCGTTAAAAATTTTCTCAAAATATGTTGAAAGGGAAAAAACGAAAAGTGTTTACGAATTCAACGTAAATTTCCATTACTTTCGCGCTGAGTTCGGTATTCCTGTGACATTAAAACCCTTTTTAACGCGTCGCGTTACATAAATATGCTAATCTCGCGTAGGCACGCGATAAAACGAAAGGTACGCGCGACCAAGGAGTCTCAACTTCCTGGTCCGTTGTATCGTATAACGATTTAATGAAAACGGATACGAACCTGTGAAGGGAAGTCGTTGAAGCTGCCTTCAATCGATAGGACAGGAGATGAGGAAATTGATATGCGGACGTAAAAGTGCCGCGAGAAATTAAATCGCGGAATGATGTGTTTAAGTGCTAAAATAAAGTAAAGCGACAAAAATTTCATTTAAGGTATCATTATATAAAATGACGAAGAGCGGAAATGAATACAGTTTCTACTTTCTCTCGAAGACTCGCCTTACTTATTACTACGGATCTGTAGAGAACACGCGAATCTGGTCTCGAAAAATGAGTTGAAATTGCGTCTCGACTCTCGTGGGTGGATTCGAGGAGGGAAATACTAAAGAAGAGAGCAACAGTTAGTTCCAAATTGTGTGATAGGATGGCGCTGAGAAATTTCTGACCTAACTTCTATTTCATTATTGATCTACCCGCAACATCCCGAGAACCCTCCCTTCAAAGAACTTTACAAAGAAGTTACCAAGTTGGTCCTTAATATCAGATTTTTATATTAATTTCCCCGTTCCGCTTTCAGTTCGCCTTGAACCTGAAATTTCCTTTCAAAAAAAGGCCAACATTCTCGACGAATGCGCAAAGCTATCATTTAAATGAGAATGAATTGCGGAGGTTTTGAATCAGAACTCGAGATATCTGGATTGACTTTCCGCTCATTGAAACTATGAACTCGGCATCTGTTAGTTTCGCTCCTCCCACAAGTTAATCGAAGAGAATTCCATTATAGATGGGAAAGCACCTTGTGGACAGTTAAGTCTTTTACCGTAAAACTTGAGACTGCCGGGGTTGGAACGGTTTGATCCGAAAGAGAAGAATATACATAAGTGGTGTGTCTTGCAGTGAAACTTATGGCGGAATGCTGTATAGCGGTGCGAAAGTATATAAGTAGCACTGTTAACAAATAATACAGGTCATTTGGTTCGTTCCGTTACGTAGTTGAATTGCGTAAGGTCTTAATTAGTCAGCGAGTTGTGGAGTATAGCGAGAAAGCATCTTGACAATAATAGCATGTGTTGCTGGCGTTCGACGAACCTATGTATATAACGCTTGGGCAACGCAGTCTTTATCGAGAAATTGATAAGCACTTGTTATTTAGTTCGTGTTATGTAGGTAGGCACATAGAAGCTGCACTCGGATGACACACGTTAATTGCCTACGTAACTGAGAAAATTATCGTCGATTCAAAAAAGACAAACTCATTAATATGCTAGATAGGTGCTATTAATAAAATTCACGCGAATGAAAAATGAAAGAATATTCCAACATTTCCCTGCCACAACTTCCTGTAAACCTTACACGCTTGAGGAACGTTTAATGGACCGTGTAACGAAGGGCGGAAATGCGTTGAACGAGAATGAAGGATGTGTAATATACCTATGCGTGGTGTTGGTCGTGGGCGGTGTTTCAGAAATATAATAATCAGTTGCCAAAAAGTGGGAAGCATACAAATATAGGTATGTACTTAGCTCCAGCTATAGCTCAGCAAGTGGCTTATAGTGGCAGGAATTTATACTGTGTATCTACTACGAAGAGGGAAGGCAAGCCATGGAATCTCGTATATGTATGAGGCTGACGGTGACACTGTTCCTCTTCTCATACCACGCCGATAATTCCCTAAATTCCACTAATTTGCTAGTATCGAGAGGAGATCCGTGGAAGGAAGGGATGGGTGCATACGTCACCGATTACACCGTAGGCGTAAGAGAATACGGTGCGGAGCGGAGAGGAGCAGATGTACACTAGGGTGAAACGAGGGTGAAGCGAGGGTGACGCGTGATACCTGTGCAAGCGGCGCGTGCGCGGTTTCTCCAGGATGGAAGAGGAGCGGCTAGGAAGGGGTAGGTATGGGTAGAAATGGGTAGAAATGGGTAGGAGTGGGTAGAACAGTCAGGACGGTCAGGACTCAGGGGGGTTGTTGGCGGCGCGTACACGAGCCAGTCCGAGGCTGACTATCGCTCGGTCTGTGTGCAACGCGTGCATGCTTCTCCTCTCGCTGATCCCGAATCCCGATCCCAATCTCCCGCGAGCTTGCTGAAAACACCCTCGGAGCGGAGCATCATATTCCGATCACAGGCCACCTACGAGCTTGCGTTCCGCTGGGTCTGTGCGTTCGATAAGCCGCGAGCCAAAGGTTTTCTTGGTTCCTCTAGACTTGGACCCCCTCTTCGCGCCGACCGCGAGCCTCCCTATCGTTTTCGCGCGGGTAAAGATGATTGTGCGACAAGGCGAAGCACGCGTTCCGGTGGTGTGCTCGTTCGGTCGTCCTGGAGCACGCGGTGTTCCGCGGTGTTAACGAGGGGTGACAGCCCTTCCCGAGTTTCTTGGGGACCGAATCCGCGACGGAAGAAGAGGAGCAGAGAATGGCGCTGGTCGTTATCGTGAAGAACTTTCAAGGACTGAAAGGCAAGGGGGAGAAGGTTGTCAAGGTCGACTTCCGGGGTAAGTCTCGAACCGTATCCTTCGATTACCTCACGAGCGTAACGTTAATAATCGTCGCGCCTTGGTCTACCTGTAATCTCTAACACAACAACGGAGCGCCACGTATAGCAGACGATTACGTTGAAGAGGCTTTTATCGTTGAGAAGTTAATTGAACTTTGAAAGCCCGCTCATGTGGAGAATGCGGATGTCGGTTAATCGCGATCCATTAATAACCTATCGAGAAATTTCGTTACGTTACTCCCCTGTTTGTAACTTCCCCTGCTTTATACCATACGTTCGAGGCGTACGTAATAAAAGATGTTCGCTTCGACACACAGTTCGCGAATCAAACGGTTTTCATTGAAAATTCATCTGCTCCACGGTGGCGGAGCACAGGTAGATATGTATGCATGTAGTTATGTACATTATGCCGGCGCGCAATCTTTTGAATTGGCAACACAAAGGAGCGAATAATGAGACGACGTAAGGAAATTTCGTGAAGGAAGGAAAATAAATGAGCTGAGAGTACAATAATAAGAGTGAACTACTTCTCAAAGTAACGTACGGTTAAACAAGCTGTTGAAAGTTTGAATCAATTATGAGATCGATACGCGCAAAGAACGCGACACTTGTCGCACAGTTGCGTGTAGAATAACGAATTAACGAGCAACTCTTTCCCGCTAATTTTCTTTTAATAACATACCTTCGCGGTGACATTTGACGTGTAAGAAAGCAGCTTATTTTTCAGCTCGTGGGTTTCCACTTTTTCAACGCCTAAGAGGTATCCAACTTCGACACATATGATCTTTGCGCCGCAGTGAATTTGAATCAGAATTATCGATTGAAATTAGCTTGCCCGCAAATAAATGGTAATTTATAATCTATGTAGAACGGTAATTGGTTCAGCTTCGCCTGGCTAAATCAGCGCGCGGTTTTCGATATTTAACCTTTTCAGACGTCACCGCTGCGTTAGGTCATAATTAAAACATTTCCATGTGAAAACTACGATATTTTATACACGTATGTATTTGCCCAACACTTTTCTTTGCTGATCGTACTTTCGTGCAAATACAGTTTCTTAGATATGTATGCCAGACAGAACTAAGAGAAGTGGGTTCTCTCAGCAGTCTCAGCCTGAATTTTTACCATTAAGGGGTAACACCACTCTAGAGGCAGAAAAAAATACCTAAATTTGACAATTTATTTTGGGAGTATGACAAACGGAATAGAATTTCTTTTCAGAGGGTTTATTTAACACATATTGAAGTACGAAAAACAATTTTTTCTGGTTATTTTCATACAAAATGGCGGCGACAGAGCCCGTCGTCGAAACCACTTCTTTCAAACTGGGAGGACGGATTTCTCGGAGACTATTGCATGGATCGATTTGAAATTTTTACAGTAGCTTCACAACAATATTCTCTTTGAAAGTACGTAGCCGTTTTTTGCTTGAATGTAAACTCTTTTTTTCATAAACAATTTAATGCTCATGTTTAGGGCAAAAAATCAATTCATTTCTTAAAAAGTGCACCACTTCCACAAAAATTGATTAAAAAAAAACCCCCTACGTACTTCCAAAGCCAATTGTATATAGATTATAAATTTTTTTTATTTTTTGTTCCCGGACTCATACATGCCGAGAAATTCGTCCTCCCGTGGCGGTGTTTTCAAAAAAGCTGTTTTCGACGACAGGCTCTGTCGCCGCCATTTTGTATGAAAATGACAATAAAAAAATTGTTTTTCGTACTTCAATATGTGTTAAATAAACCCTCTGAAAAGAAATTCTATTCCAATTGTCATACTCCCAAAATAAATTGTCAAATTTAGGTATTTTTTTCTGCCTCTAGAGTGGTGTTACCCCTTAAAGTACGTTCTTCCTGTCCATTGTTTTACTCTGTCAACTGCACACAACAATTTGCTCGCAATATGGTCCCATTCTATGCATCCCAGAACGACGAGTCTGCTCTATTAGAAAATTAATTTAATTCACAGCTACGTCATCCAACCGTGAATGCTGTTTAAACAGTAGCGCAATATGAATTAATTACAAGCTTCGACTATTTTAATACTCGCTCGCAGTCAGATATGATCTCCGCTTGCATTTCAAACAATTATGTACCTCCGCGAACCTGCAATTCTGCCTAAAAATAGGATGTACGAATAGTTGAGTGTTTCGAAAAGAAGTCGGTCACGGTTCGCTACAAATGAATAAGAAATGCGATTGTTCTGAAACGTGCAAACAAACAGTAGGTATCACATGTAGGTATCGCAATGTGGATTCACGTTATTATGGGTAATGTAACGATTACCCATTGTCTTCTCCTGTGCCTTTTAACGCGTAGCCAACTTTTGGAATGCAATTTGCGAGCAAGTTTCGAGGCGATACTGCGGCAAGGGGTGCCTTTAAATTTCCACATCGACGGCGCAGAGTTTCGGAAATTCAAGGGGAATTAGAAAGTCGGTGAAATCAAGTTCTATTTTTTTTTTTTTTTTTTGCGCAAACACGTAGCGCAATAGGCTTCTATTTTCCGCTAGCTTTTATCAAACGCCGCGTATCGTATCGCGATGTGCAGTGGAAACAATACAGGCATAATTGCCTCGGAGATTGATTTACACTTGAGTAGCCGTTGCGCGCATTGGTGTTTCGCGCTCAACTGCCTCCCATGGCCGGGATGCTTGTAGGCGCGTACATGCGATTGATTGACGTGCTGCAGATCGTTGAATTGTTTCATAAACAATTCCGTTTTATTTTCGCGTGTAGGTAACCGGGAACTTCGCTACTTATCGTGTATGCGCGCGTTTGTGCTTCCGTATGCTTTCCTGTCGAGCCGCAATCCTTCCTCCCAGTTATCTTCAACAACACTAACTCATAGCAATTAAAGAAACAGCGACATATAAAAATGAGAGGAAGAAACGTCGATCGTTGGGTTTGTCGACGGGGCAGAAATGTTTAATAAGCCATTGAGCGAGGGCGAATTTGAAATATTTAACGAAACGTGAGCACGTGGTTATCGATGAGTTAAATGAAGCAGTAACTAGATGGTCGTCTCGCGGGATAGTCCATAATACGATATCAAAGAGAAATTGGAAGGTGAGACAGTTTAACGAGGAACCGTTAGTCAGAGGCCCGGGTCCTAGAGGCTAAACTTTCATTTAATCATGACTGCCCTAGTTCATGGAGACCGGGTTGCTCGCGTGACATAAACTTACACTCCGAGCTTTTCCGCTCGACCCCTTTAAATGTTGCGATCCTTCTCAGATTTACTTAATTAGCATACACGAATATAAAGCCGATCTGTATCATTGGAACAGCTATAGTTTCTTTAATCGTCTCTGACGTGTCGACTGAACGCAGCCCTGCGCGTAACTACGTCCTTACGATGCCTGTTACAAATTTCTCGTCCCTTAAACAGTAATTCAGGCTTTTTTTCCCCCTTGCCTTATAGAGAATGAAACTTTACGCGCGCTTCTGAAGAACCATCGGAACGACATGTAACTTTTTCCAGTGTAGGTACGCAGAGTTTCATACAGGTAGGTACTTACTGTTACGTTGCCTTTTGTCCGATATATTTCATCAATTTTTCCGAGGAAACGAGGGTAAAGAAGCAATTTTCTTTGTTTACGAAGTATCCTGCAATACGTAAGTTTGTGAGGCACGAAGCTGTGCTAGTAGCGCGAGCACCGACTTTAGCGTAAATAACGTCCGACATAAATTAACGCCGTGCCAGGCTTAAGGTCCGAGCTTGCATGGATGTCGTAGACAGCGCTTTTTTGCCCACGAAGGAAACCGTCAAAGTTTATAGAACGGAACGTTTCGCCCGTAATGAAAGCCGGCGGAAACAACAGGGGAAAAGGGAAAGAAAAGATTGGAGGAAGCAAGGCCCTTAGAGGGGCTTTCTATCAGGCTGACAGACGTCTCGCGTTTTCAAATATGATTGCGCAGAAATCTGAAGCTGATTATTGAACTTAAAGGCGATGTAGGATTTAAGATTTCCTCGTAAAGGAAATCTTTTCTTTTTTATTCGATAGCGTGTACGTATAACCGTAAAACAGTATGCGCGTGCAGTTATGGGTGAGCATAGAATCGTTGGTACACGATGTCGTTTCCATTGATTTGCGAGTTTCGCGATATCGTAACCATTATTTAGCGGGATTAATCGACGCCGACTAGTTCCGAGTTGAATTTGCAAGGATTTCCTTACACAGAAATTCAGGTCTCGCAGTGTTTAATGCATATAGATGGTGGTGCGCGCGTAAGTTTAGGGAATATACATACATATATGAACGCAATCTCCACGGTTAGTTATAATAATATCTCTTTGAAAGCATTTATCTTGCTTAGTTTCCAGCTGGTATCCATAAAACATTCGTCGCTCGACCAAACCTTGTCTTGCACTTGCGCCTGAAGATAAAGCATAAAAGCTTTTTTACAGGTGTCCGCTAGGAATTCGAAATTACCTTCAACTTGCAACGCTTTTAAGAGTTTTCCTTTAGTTCCTTCGCGAGATAGTCTTCATGTAAATTTCATTTCTGACTTAAAAATTTTTCTGCAATTCGAATAACGAATCTGTTGAGGTAGTTGAGGGCACCTACTCGTTTGATAAATTGTATTGTTAACTTTAATAGATTAATCGCATGTTTGTTCCAGGAGTTTCCCACTACTCTAAATGCCTCGGAGAAAGCGGGGATCATATTCCAGTAGATGAGGTAAGATTCACCGAGGAAAGGCGAACCTTCTTCGAAGCTGTGCAATCTTAATAGAGCATAGTTGCTCTGTGGCTTTACTTACAGCCATTTCACAGTCTGTCGCGTATAAACATTTAATTACTGCGCGAACGTTTGTTGCCATAATGAATCAAGCGGGCAGGTACATACGAGTAGTTAACTCGTGTTAAACAGTGCCGGAGAGATTATTTACGAGACAAAGCTGCCAGACAACGCCGACGTTCTATTGACCACGCTCGTTCCATAGTTACAACGAATCGTAAATAAACGTGGTCGCCCAAGCTTTCGTGTCTGCATTCACAAGTTCGCACCTACGCTGTAGAAGTTCGGGTGGCGAAATTAGGTTCGCATTGGGTTAAGGGGGAACACCCACTGTGACGGCGGGAAAAGTGGGCCGTTTTTAAGAATTTTTTTCAGGAATAATTTACAGTTTTCATGGAAAATTTTTATTACCTACCTTTTATAGTAGAGTAAAGGTGGGTAAAAGTTCGCAGCGGGTAAGAGTTCGCACCATGCGAATTTCATGGTTTGAGTTGTGGCAGTTGCCAATGGTGATTGGCAGTCAATTGTCAATCAAGGTAGAGTCACTAATGTCGAATTTCGTGGCTGTGTTTCGGTTTGTTATCTTACAATGCGGTAAGTACTGAATTCGTTAGTTCTGATGTAATATTCTCATGTTTGGGAATCAATATTATTCCTATAATGCGAACTTTTGTCCCAAAATAATTTGACGGGTGTTATATGTTCATTAAACTTATTTTATTTCTAGAGTTTGCTAAATTAGTAACGAACACCGATTAAACCGACTATAAAAAATAAATTTGAAATTAATTATCAATTACAACATGGAAATAAATGTTGAGTTTATGATAGTTGAGCCACGCTGATATCAGCTTTTGATTTTTTTTTATTAATTTTTAATCCGCAATATTTGTCCAAAATACGTTTTTTATTAAGTTTTTGATTAAAAAATATGACTTTATTTTATTGTCTTATTCATTTATTGTTAGAACTTATAAGGGGGCAACCGGCCGAAAACCAATTAGTGAGATGCTTCAGATCGCTCGAGATAAACATAGAAGCAGGACTTTCAAAAAGAAAAATCGCTGCAGAATTGGGAATAACCGAAGCGTTCTTTTACCCCACATAGCGGGTAAAAGTTCGCATTTGACACTTTTTGGAAATATTTATTTTATATAAGTTGTGACAGGTAAATTTGCATGAAGTCACTGCCTATCGAATAATAAGGGATAGTAGTTATTTCTCACAAAACGATATGTGCTATCAGTGTAATACCAAGGATTTTAGAGAAGTCTAAACTTTAAGTGCGCACTCTTGCCCCACATTACTCTACGCTGTCTTATAAGACTATACAAAAAAAATAAATAGAAAAACATGTATAAATTTTAATATATTAATTAATCCTCTAGAACCCCCCACGCGAGCTGGTCGAATGTGTAACTATGGAACAGCAGGTCCGAAATCAAATTTCATTCTTTTTTTATAAACTATACGAGTGTAGTTTCCGTTGTACGCACCGATTTCTGAAACAAATAATTATTTTAAAAATGGTGCGCATTAGAAGAAAAGTGTCGAAAATCCGCGAATAAGATGGACAGTTTTTCGAGCGTATTTCGAAAAATTTGTTTTCGATCAAAGAATCCGGCTTACTTTTCCGGCCGTCACAGTGGTGTTCCCCCTTGACTAGCTGCCTAAATTCTATACGTACACACGATACAGCCGCTATCCCTTGGATATCAAGCACTCACTGTGACCCAGTTTCTTTTCCCCGATTAAAGCAAAGTTTACGAAAACGTTCTCGCGAGTTAATGCTCTTTATGCATAGCGAGTACGCTCGTCGCATTAATTTTCTATTTTCCGTGATCGTGGCCCGTTCCTGTAAAGGCAGCTTCTCCTCTTTTATGTCCTCTTCCCCGAGGCGTGCAAGCTATTTATATATTTCAAAGTTAAACTGCGTTAAATATGTGCACTGAAAACATGCATGTTATGCGCGATGTTGGAGATGAACCGATACCATGTGACATACATCGGTTAATCAAGTCTACCTCATCAGTTTCTCCCATACCTAGCCACTGCAATTATTTTACGTTAAAGGGAACGACTGTGTTATCGCCGGCGGGATTTCGTCGGAACGACTGGTATTGCAGTTGCTATAAAAATGCAAGCGACGCGATCCTTCGAATGGCAACGGGCCATGCAACTGCCCACTCAGACCGCCACCAGATTTTCTTAACCGATACTGATAATACACGCTGTGGGGCACGTCTCGCGGGCAATCGGATCGTCGGCGCTCGCGCAGTTTCATTCGGATTTTGTGTCATGGTCGAGAGAAAAGTGCGTGATGATGGGTATCGATTCACAAACGTGTCGCCACGAGGTGCATGATGAAAGTATTCCAATGTAACACAGCTGTTTGCGTGTGTACACGCTGCACAACCCGTTGTACGCCCCGCAACCCGTGAAATGCTAACGTTCCACGTTTAATTCCTTTGCCAACTCTTCTGGGGGCATTTTCTTTGGAGACGAGGCTCTACAAATGCCAGTATTCATCCGAGAGAAGAAACAACGTATTCCCAGAGCCATTTCGAAACTGATTTCGATTTTTAAGAATCGTATCAATGATCGGGGGTTCGCTGTCGATCCACGTTGAAAGTTATTCCACGAGTTCGAGTAAGCCGGTGTGAAAGCAGCAATCCATCATGTTGCCTCTGTGCGAAATAAGTTAGGTCGCGTAACTATGTGTCGCTAATGCGTTCAATTACTCCGATTATTCGCAGCCTAAACGCCGATATCTCATCGACATAAGCTCGCGCGAAGAATGAGTTATGTGGCGCAAAGCTAATCTGCTTGTCGCGCGCAGGTGAATCCTGTTCCCAGACTCCTATTTCCACGGTTGTCGATTCTAATCGGCGTATTTATCCCAACTGTTCACGGTGAAATTCTATTTTGATTTAAGAGCTTCACTTGGAATTTGGGCAGACCGGTGGACGAGGCGGAAGTGTTGCAATTGGCAGTGGTGTCGCGCGGAGTTTTGAGGAGCGAAAGGGTGATCGCGAAATATGGCTTGGTTCTGCAGACGGTGGTGCGAGAAGGCCGAATCGCAGTCACTGATGCCTTGGTAGATCTCAACAACAAGCCGCTTCCGGTACGTTCGGCCGTATGTTATCCTACCTACGCTCGCGATAACAGCTTCCGCGTTTCATACCGCTTATCGAAGTGTTATGCTTGAATAAGTGCTTTTTACTACTTAAGTCAAATTCGAGCAAAAGAATTACCTACCGCCGTTGCGTTGCTCCGTTCGATAAACGCGGCACGTTTAGAGACAAAGGAACCGTTGCTGCCCGTTTAATCGGTTGCTGCGTACAAACACGTTTCGTTTATATACATAGATATATAACACTTTAACGGGGCACGCGTTTAGCTAGGGAACATTGATTGGCGACTGTTCCCAATACGGTGCGGGGGGACCCAATAACTGCCTTCGGTTATGCGTAGGCTGTCATTTGCTTCGAAATTCGATACAATACTCCCGATGGAAGCTGCAGCTCGTACGTGGCGTCGGAAATAATGGAGGACGAGCAACAGATGCTGATCGACATCGAGCAGAATATCGCGAACCTGGAGAGGAGCCTCGGCCAGGCGAATACTAGCGGTGCCGCTGGCAAAAGGAGGGGTTCCTGGCAGAGCCCTGAGAAAACTTCCAAGAGGGGTTTCCTGCAAAGAGGCAGTTCCATGTCTACAGCTGAGAAGTCACCTGAGCGTAAGAGGTGGGGCATCTCCCATACGTCGATATCTCTCCTTAGATTCCGTTTCCTTCCTTATCGTTCGCGACGTTCAATTTATTCTCCTACGTCCCTGAATTCTCTCAAATCCAACAAGAAGCTATAAAATTCGAAACATTACACCGATGCGATGCTAAGTACTGTGTATGCGGCAGGCGCATCCGTGGATAATAGAAAGTCTCGACGTGCCATCAATAGTAGGTAACGCGATCCGAATAAATTGCGCAAATTGGAAAATATCCGCGTATAACGCAACGTTACGACTTCGCATTACCGTTTAACTTTTTCGATCGTACCTAAGTTGATTTCGTTCTCGTCGAATTGCTATTATTCGGTGGCCGACTGTCGTACCGCGGATCCACAGTAGGGGAGACCGGGGCTAGTTGACTAATTTTTTACATTTCTAATTTTTATAAATAGACCATTAGTATTTTGTTGACTTACTGCATACCAAAAGTTTCCAAATTTCATTAGGTATACAGGCATAATTTTGAAAATCGTTTTAATTGAGTCTAGGTTGTAGTTTTTATTGTATTTAGAGTAGTGAGACGAATAAGTCAACAGACCCCGGCTACGGGGTTAGTTGACAAATATGATGTGGGTCAGTTGACTTGACATTTACTTTTCAGTTTTAACCCTTTGCATGCGAAAGGTGTATATAAACACTGTCACAGTACATCAATATAATGTGAAAAACGTATATATACGCTGCCAAATCCATCAATATAGTATACGAAACGCGTACATATGTATACTACGACCAATAAATTTTTTTATTTTTTTTCACTCCTCCACAGTGTTATTTTTTTTTATTAATTATCATGGTCTAAGATACTGTAATTATTTTGTACTGGTCTGTTATGATCTATTTAGAAGGCCTGAGAGTTTGGAGGGAGGATAGGGTGTAAAACCGGTAGGGGTGAGTTTGGAAGGATTTGTGGTGGGGGAAGTGGACTTGAGCAGCTAAACTCAAATAAAAAATGCAATTATTAGTAGTATTCCTATGCTTAGTCAAGTAACCCCGTCCGACATTGTTAACATGTTAAGAGTCGTACGTACAAAACCTCCACGCACCGGATAAAATAAAATACTGTAAATTATAGTCAAGGTATCACGTTTCCACAAAATATTCATGAAATAACATCAAGCAGTACTTAGTGGACAAAAATTCATAAATAGTCGAAACGAAAATATTTACTTCCAGCCGACCTTTTTAGATTTTTCATTCTCACTGACAGAACACGCAAGTTTTTCTCACGGCGACACATTAAGTGGCAAGCTGGTCATTCATATGCTCCAATATTGCGAATCGCAGCATAATTTATTCCATAATACAAGAATTAAAGGGAATTAGTCAACTAACCTCGTTAGTCAACTAGCCCCGGTCTCCCCTACGGAAATGGAAAGTAAGGGAACGAGAAGGGTTTACCGAAAAGTTTCACTGACACCCAGTTTCACGAACCGTGTACCGAAATCCAGCACTTGTGCCTTAGCGACCAGCCCCAAACGTATTCGAATGGAATTGTAAGAGCAGGTCCGAATGTAATTCGTAGAATTAGTTGCCGAAAGAAGGAAAAGGGAATTACATTTGCCCACGAACAACGGGACGTGTAGCGGCATTGTGCCGCGCGAACGTACAAAGGAATGTTTCGTATGCAACAGGAACTCCACGCTGAAAAGTGTGAGATCGTTGATGAAGCTGGGCAAGCAAAGGCCACCCAGAACACGGTCCTGCGACAGTGGCTCGGAGACGAAGGAATTGCTCGATAGAAGGGATTCCAGCTGCGTAACTTCTAACGAACCTTCCAGGACGAACTCGATGACTTCTTTGGAAACGGACGGCTCTGATCACGACAGCCTGGTCAGCGCCAACGCGGCGGAGTCGCAGGACGCGATCGCCAAGCCAGCGAAGAAACCGAAACCAAAGGTTGCCCCTATCTTGCAGATAATTCAAGTAAAACACAGGGTGAATCCCGAATTGGGACCAGTTGTATCTCCTGCTCTGTAGCAGTGCTCGCAATTCCATTTCAAACAGTTCCCCGCTATTCTCCCTTCTCTTTTTTTACATAACGGGAAAAGAAGTATCATGTCTCATAAAGGGACGGTACAATCGTAGCGTTAGTTGTACCGTTACATTTAGAAAAACAACTAGGTTACGTAGAGATAAATCTTGTTGCACTATTTAACTTTCTCCTGCGCTACACCTCGGCAGGAGGTACGATTCGTCTCAGCCGTAGGTATCGTTCGTTCCGCGTGTCGAGGGGATACGACATTGGACGTACGAGTGCCGAGGACAAATACAATACCCATCGATGTAACGGCGGATTGGAAATTTTCATTCCGTCCTGTCGCTGATCGAAAACCAGTTGGCGTCACGGAATTGTAGCTCTTTTTACCTCCGGCCGTTAACGAGCGTCAGCGAGTTTTCGCTTTCACGTGGAAACGTCGTTAATGTATTCCGTCCGGATGCCGTTGAGCGGCGAAATTAGAAATAAAATGGAGAGCTCTGTGCACCGGGTCCCGCAGGCAATGGAAAGGAAATAAGTGAAGTAAATTGCGCGAGGAATTGCGCAACGGGTTATGCATAAGAATTCGCTCGTTCGTCTTCGGGCTGGGTGAAATTCACTTCGTTGCAAATTCTTCGCTTTCCACGCAGAAGCGACAAGACACCGCGAGATAGACGTCTCTCGGTTCTACACGATCGGGGTGCTTCGAATTTACTTTTCGCAGACCACCGACACGGGACAAGCAGCACTAAAAGCGCAAGATTATCAAGTTTGCGTGACCATCATCGAGGCGAGGCAGTTGGCGGGCTTGAACATGGACCCGGTTGTCTGTGTGCAAGTTGGGGACCAACGGAAATACACCAGTGTCAAAGAATCTACAAACTGTCCGTATTACAACGAAGTAAGCGTTACATTCCGAACATCCGCTCGCCTCAAATCGTATGACACGATTGATTTTACAAATATTATTTTGCTCCAACGGCTTTTCGTTCCATTTAATTCGGCGTCCCTTTATTTCCTCCTCTCCGTGACCTACTTTTTTTCATTAGTTACCAATTTATTACTTTGTTCCTCCGGCGTAAAACATTCTTTCGACAAATGCCTCTGTCGTTATTACTAGGTACCTAAAGCACGAATAAATATATTTCTATTTTTATCGCCCTTTATAACATACATGTTTCCCGTTTCGCTGAAACTCCTTTACTACCTATTAGACACACTTTCTATTACACGTTTTACAGTGGATTTTTTTCGCTTCAATAAATCCGACATTTTACGACAAGTGACACAGTTAATGCACGAATTGTTTCGATAAGGTAACCTTCGCCGTACTGTTTTATTTCCAGTACTTCGTCTTCGATTTTCACATGCCGCCTGTAATGCTGTTCGACAAAATAATCATGCTCTCGGTAAGTGGTTTCCTAAAATTTCGTTAACTCCGCGAGGCCGCTGCCTATAGAAGTTTGGAAGCCGATCGCTTCGCTAGACATTTAGCGAATCAGCCTTCGTAGGCAGTTTTTGACGAATACCGTAAAGAGCCGCCAATAAATTGCTACACGCGCTTCACTCTAGCTTGGGTAATTATTGGACGTTCTCGGCAGTGGGAATTCAATCGAGTTATCTCCACCAGATAATTGGAATCGACAGTTTTAGAGTGTAGAGGCTTTGAATATCATCGGCGTTGGACTTCAGTAGATGAATAATTTCATTTAGCATTTAGGCGACTGGCAAGAAACTAACGATTCTAATGGAGCATGACTGAAAAGCTAATTATCGTGCTCAATGTTATTCCGTTTCTTTGCAGTTTCAATTACACCGGTAATAATCGATGTTTTGCCACGATTTCGGCAAAAACTTTATTGATCGTCGTTGACGCGACAGCATTCGAATCTCTGGATCGCGCTTGTTTTTTAAGGAAGCATTTATGTAGAATTTAGACGGTGGTACTTCTCGAACACGATGATTCCTTTTCGCGAAGGGAAGATTCCAAATGTTCACGCATCGTGGTTTGCGAATTTAACTTGACGGCGCGAAACAGAGCTGTTTTTGGCCTGTAGGTAGACAGAAAGCGAGAGGTACGAACGACGAGAAAATACCTCAACGGAGGATAAAATATTCCTCCATAAGAATATTTCTATCGGGATACATTTAGTGAAATTTGTCAAGAGATATCTCGCAAGCACGGGAGAAGCAGCGTTAACGTGCTCGATAGCTATTGCTATCACGAAAAGGCGACTAAAGGTAACTTGAAGTGTAACCTTCTACTGGTACGCAGGTGCAGCAATCGCGGAATCTCTTACGCGCTAATCTAACGCTGGGCAGCTTTAAGTTAGACATCGCGACTGTATGGGCACAACCAGGTACAAATTTTCAATCGTCCGAAAACGACTCTAAAGACTACCTACTCTTGATCATTAATAACTGTCTTTCATTCTCTATCGAGTCTCTGCCGCGCGCCGCCCCGAGAAATCCGTCAAATAAACGAACGCTTTGAAATGTAATTACTTAAAGCCATTGAATGCGCGTTACATTTACTATGTTAACGGGCACACGTTATAAATATAAATATGTTTCCGAAGGTTAACATTCACTTTCACCGTAAAATAGTTTCCGGCGGTGAAGATTAAACGCATTCGATTGAGGGAGAAATGAATTGAATACGATCCGGCTTTTATCACCGTGCATGCTTTTTATATGTGTCAGTCACTATTGTCTCCCTGTTGTTTATAATACTGCGGATTAATCTTGCCTCTGTTAATTAAAAACTCGACACAGTGCGATGTGTGATGGAGTGAAGTGCGCTCCGACGAAACACGCAGCACAATTATTGTAAACGAGTATACGAAAAGAGGGAAAATTGTAGAATCGTGAAGCTTTTCAAGTGGTCAGGGGAAGAATAAGAGGAGAGAAGTGAATCTCTTCCGTTGAAGAAAATCCGCGTGACGATAAAACGATTCCAATTATTCTCACGTTTCGCTTTTCATTCTTACCTCGTACCATCTCAGCGCATGCAGTTTTCAACCCTTTCCATTTCCCAACGCAATCGCTTACACTTGCCGAGTCATGCCGCTTCTGTCGCATAGAATGATATTCCTTGCAGAAAAGTGTAGCAAGATATGCAGTAGATATAACCTTTACTTGTGCAGGATCCAGTTTGTCGTCGAAGACAAACAAGTAACATTAGAGTATGCAATATGCAAATGATTGGCAATGACAGAAATTTTAAAATGCACATGGATCGGATTCGTCCTTTGGAAGGATAAAGGATAGACATAATCGCGCTAGGTGTTTATATGGATTATTCAGATTGTTGAAACAATTCACTGCTCTACACAAGGACATAGGGTGACTGTACCTAATATCGCCAGGCAAAAGTTAAATCGCTGTCGATTGAATAATAATTGATATTTTTCCATGCAGTTCGTTTCAAAGTAAAGAGAAATTATTCATCTTTCATGTAGCATATGTTAGAATCGTTGAAACCTACAAATTGTTAATTAGGACTCAAAAAACGTAAGACATGCAAAAATCGGGTCCTGAAAAAAGTGTACCTAATATCGCCTACTCAAGAAATATTGATTAATTCATGTATATATGAGTTTTTAAAGTCATTTTCACATGTGCTTTTATTATTTCTTGCTCTATAAATGTCTTTTTATCCATCTTTGATTTCATTTTTATTAGAATAATATAGAAATTTGAAAATATAGATTTTTAAAATATTTTATTTTTTACGTTCCGATGTACATATTGGACAAATAAATTTTATTTCGGTTGCTCCGCACATTTCGTGACCTCACCTGTAACAAGCATTACATCGAAACCATTGTTCTCCGGTAGGCGGTATTGGGAACACGCATACTGCTAAAAGAAAAACGCTATTTTCATTACGAAAAATATTTGAATCGATTTCATTTCTTAAGTACATCATTAATTAGGTATTTCTAGTAGATATTCTTGCATTCACAGGTTTATTAGACTTACCTTCTCCGAATGTGACGTAAAATTGTGATAGTCCAATAAATTTTTACACTATTAAGATTCTCTAAAATCCTTCCCTTTCTGTAACTGTTCATCACATGATGCTGCAATTACAGTATGTCTTCCTACATATGTTTAGGTACTAATTCAGTGCATAACCGATAAATTTTAGAGCTTACTTTAAGAGATATAGCGAGTGGCGATATTAGGAACACTGGCGATATTAGGTACAGTCACCCTATGCATATGTTCAATTGACCATTTGTATCTACTGTCGACAAAAGTATTGAAGTTCGAATGAGACAAAGGTGCATCGGAAGCGGATGACAGCTGACAATGAGTTGCATCTTTCTTTACACGTGCACCGCCACAGATCATACGTGATCATTCGTGAAATGTTTTTCTTCTCCGTTAATGTTCTTATTCAAGTAGCTACTGTTATAACGGAAAGACACTCGGTGACTGGCCCACGTAACGCGCGTCCATTCTATAGATCACCAATTCTATCACAAATGGGCACTGCTGACGGACCCGGACGATGTGACTGGAGGTCCGAAGGGCTATTTGAAGTGCGACATAAGCGTGATCGGAAAAGGCGACACCGTGAAGATCCCTCCGAAGAGCGAGAAAGACGAGGACGATATCGAGGGGAATCTTTTGCTTCCGGACGGGGTGCCCATCGAGAGACAAAGGGCCAAGTTCGTAGTAAAGGTGTACAGAGCCGACGGTTTGCCGAAGATGAACAGCAGCATCATGGCGAACGTGAAGAAGGCGTTCACGGGCGAGGTGAAGGACCTCGTGGATCCTTACGTTCAAGTGTCCTTCGCTGGATTAACCGTAAGATCAATGAAATGTACAAGAAAGTCAAATTCTATCCGCGGAAAGGTTTCTCGTCCTTGTACTCGCCCACCATTATCGAATTTCTAAAAAAAGAAAACGTTTCTTGTCTCTTACGGAATTCAGGGTAAGACGAGCGTTAAGAGGCACAGTTACGCGCCGGTTTGGAACGAACAGATCGTTTTCACGGAAATGTTTCCACCCCTCTGTCAAAGGATTAAAATTCAGCTATGCGACAACGACCCGGTTCACGCCACCGTGATCGGCACTCACTTTGTCGATTTAAAAAAGATCAGCAACGACGGCGAGAAGGGCTATCTACCCACCTTCGGCCCCGCGTTCATTCACTTCTACGGTAGCATAAGGGATTACAGCCTGATCGACCAGCACTCCACGCTGAACGCTGGACTGGGGGAAGGAATCTCTTATAGAGCAAGGTTGTCCCTTTTCTATCGATATGCTTTCGTAGACTGTTCGACCGTCGTATCCTGGATCATGCAATAATCTCCCATATCCTAGGCTATTGATAGCAATCAGAACGGAAATAAGCGATAACGTCGAGATGACTCCGTCGGAGGTGGAAGTCGAGCCGGCCATGCCAATCAACGAGTCCGCCTACGCCAGGAACGAAGAGTTCTTTCTGTTTGCCACGATCATGGACGCCACCATGATCGACAAGAAGCTCGGAGACAAGCCGATGTATTTCGAAATATCGATAGGAAACGCGGGCAACGCTTTGGACGGTCACAACGAAACCTCTAAAGTAAGCACCGCGCGGCGACCTAATAACTTTTCGATATCGCACAGTTGCGCGCATCAAAGAGGAGGAATTTCGCGTTATCGACAAAAAAAGCTTCAGCTTAAAGTCCTGATCACGCGAACGAGGTAACGACTTTCAGTTTGGAAGCTGAACCCTTCAACGTGACGTTTCTAAATTCACAGTTTTTTTTTTTACGAATATTAGTTGTTTCTTTTCCGTTGTATGGATAATGGATTGTTGGCAGATGTGCGAGATGGGCTCGAAAAGCGGCACGAGTGGCGAACAAGAGGAATTGCAGGAAGTGCTGTGTGGTTCCTGGCAGAGCACCACTTCAGCGTGCAAACCGATGACGCACGACAAGATTTATTATTTCCTACCTTATTGGGACGACAAGCCTTGCCTCCACGTTCGAAGCATTTGGCCGGATTACAGGCGCAGAATGTACAATAGCAATATAATTAGCAAAATCGCGGATAAACTGGTGAGTTCACGGATACTCGTTGCGAACATACTGTAACTTGCGATCACCGTGCTTTTCAACGGTGTTTAGGAAGAAGGCTTGTCGGAGACGCAAGTGCACATTGACGACTCCTCGAGCGAAAAGCTTTTGAAGTCGACGCTCGAGGAATTGAGCAGCAACTGCAATCGGTACGTTAGTATCAGCAAGTCGAGCCTCACCGGGCCGGGGGTCGGGAAAACAAAGCTCGACAAAGAGAGAACGAAGGTGTGTCAAAGGGAATTGGAGAGTATAGGCGCCATGTCGAGAAACCTGAAAGCAGTGGTCACCAAAAGTAGCTTCAAGGAGCGATTGAAGACGGCTCAGGGTTACCTGCAGAAGCTGAGGTTTCTCGTCGAGGACGTGAGTAACGCGAGCGAACTTAAAAAAAAAAACCCCAAATCTCTTCACCTATTGTACTTTCAGCCTCAAGACTCTATACCGGACGTATTTATTTGGGTAATTAGTTCTGGACGACGAGTGGCTTACCAAAGAATATCTGGAAGGGACTTGGTTTATTCGATAGTCGACGAGGAATGTGGCAGATACTGCGGGAAAGTACAAACAATGTTTCTAAAAGTACGTTCCCAGGCGAAAGTAGCTTGTTAATCGGTTTTATTAGAGGAGACAAGAAAAGAAGCACTTGCTCATTGCGAATAAGTTATTTCGCGCTTTTAAAATGACATAGATAGGACATGCTTACATATATATTATACATACATAGTTGAAATGAGAGGAGAATAGTGCCGAGCACTAATAGCTAGTCAGACAAGCCCGTCGGCCCAACTAGTTACGGTGTAATACTACTTAAATCGCCGCGAACTTGGCAAGCAAATTGCCTATTATTAAATAGGGGAGACCGGGGCTAGTTGACTAATTTTTTACATTCCTAATTTTTATAAATAGACCATTAGTATTTTGTTGACTTACTGCATGCCAAAAGTTTCCAAATTTCATTAGGTATACAGGCATAATTTTGAAAATTGTTTTCATTGAGTCTAGGTTGTAGTTTTTATTGTATTTAGAGTAGTGAGACGAATAAGTCAACAGACCCCGGCTACGGGGTTAGTTGACAAATATGATGGGGTCAGTTGACTTGACATTTACTTTTCAGTTTTAACCCTTTGCATACGAAAGGTGTATATAAACACTGTCACAGTACATCAATATAATGTGAAAAACGTATATATACGCTGCCAAATCCATCAATATAGTATACGAAACGCGTACATATGTATACTACGACCAATAAATTTTTTTATTTTTTTTCCACTCCTCCACAGTGTTATTTTTTTTTATTAATTATCATGGTCTAAGATACTGTAATTATTTTGTACTGGTTTGTTATGGTCTATTTGGAAGGCCCGAGAGTTTGAAGGGAGGATAGGGTGTAAAACTGGTAGGGTTGAGTTTGGAAGGATTTGTGTTGGGGGAAGTGGACTTGAGCAGCTAAACTCTTTGCCTCGACTGCATCTTGAGGATAAAAAATGCAATTATTAGTAGTATACCTATGCTTAGTCAAGTAACCCCGTCCGACATTGTTAACATGTTAAGAGTCGTACGTACAAAACCTCCACGCACCGGATAAAATAAAATACCGTAAATTATAGTCAAGGTATCACGTTTCCACAAAATATTCAGGAAATAACATCAAGCAGTACTTAGTGGGCAAAAATTCATAAATAGTCAAAACGAAAATATTTACTTCCAGCCGACCTTTTTAGATTTTTCATTCTCACTGACAGACCACGCAAGTTTTTGTCACGGCGTCACATTAAATGGCAAGCTGGTCATTCAAATGCTCCAATATTGCGACTCGCAGCATAATTTATTCCATAATACAAGAATTAAAGGGAATTAGTCAACTAGCCCCGGTCTCCCCTACCTATTATCGTACATTAACGTAACTATCATTATTAGTCCTACTTTCGCATTAAACCCGTTGTATCGATAGCTTCCAGGAAAGAAAAGATTCGGACCTTCCGGCTGGACAATACAGACGAAATTGCAGATTTACATGTGGCTGGGGATCTTGAAGCACAAGAAGTACTTCATCCAAGGCTTGCCAAAGGGATACGAACTTAGCCACGAACTGAGGAACGTCGACAGGCCACGCGCTCTGCCACCGACTATTATACATTACGTTGAGAAACATGTGGGTGTTTGACGCGTAAACATATTTGAAGGCGTATTAGTTGGCGCAGATGAAATGTGGTGTTTTAAATATCTCTTCAAGCTTTGCATTTTATAGCGAAAGGTGATTGGAATAGACAAAAGACTTATTCCAATTCGCTAAATGAAGAACACATTTCATGTGCAACAGCGCAATGGATTTATATCACTTGTCGCCGAGCCTTGCTTTAATTGAACTTCTTTTCGCATAACAGAAAATAAACACTGTTTGCGCGGACAACTCGTGCAATTGATTTACTAAAAATTTTCGAATAATCATTACGTAGAAATTCCAGTTAAGAGCCCACATGTATCAAGCCCGATCATTGATCGGCAGCGACGCGTCAGGCCTATCGGATCCATTCGCAAGAGTAATTTGCGGGGAGTTTTGCAAGTGCACGCAAGTAATCGACGAGACCCTCAGTCCCACATGGGACGAACTTCTTCTTTTCGACGAGATCTTGATCCACGGGACCGGCGAGGAAATCAAGAAGGATCCACCGTCGATCGTCATCGACATCTTCGATCAAGATAAAGTGGTACGTCGCGATACAAGCTCCTCTCCTACAAATTCTCCAGCGTTTTCCTCGCGATACGATAATTTGTCGATTGAACGTAAAAGAAGAAAAAGAACTTGAACGATTCGCCTGCTGTCGAGTTTCTTACATTCTCATGATTCTCTTTTTACAGAGTCATTTTGTAACTATGGACATAACACTGCATGAGGGGTCCGCATTGACAGTTTGTATACTACATACAAAATTCATACAGTATCGAATAACACGATTTATCACATGCCACGACACTCGACCCTCGTAGGTGCTAGAGCTATGTACGCACAAAAACACGATTCCACATTTCACTTGCCGATCACACGTCATTTGCGTCATTTGCGCCGTTTGCGTCATTCAACCCGATGTATGTCTGCACGCGTACGTAGAACATTTCCAAGGCGCATTAATGTATTCACGAAAGAATTCTCTCGGCGTTTCTTTCATCGATTAGAGAGACCATGTAAGAATCAAATAACAATGATAAATTAGATATGTCGGCGTAGAATTAGTCGGATGTATCGGGAGGAATTTGTCGATGGAGATTGGTTGAAGCGAGCACCGTGACGTTACAGGGGAAATCGGAGTATATAGGAAGAGCGGTTGCACGGCCACACGTGAAGCTTGCCTCGGAACCTTACACACCGCCAGAATTCCCTCCGTCCTTGGAATGGTACGACGTAACCAGAGGAGCCGCGAGGGCGGGCGAACTTCTTGCAGTTTTTGAATTACTCGAATATCCCTCGACGAAAGATTATGGCTTCCCAACGCTACCGGACCCGAAAGAAACACTGGTCCAAACGCCAACGGTTGGCCAGGACCAGGGGCCAATTCTTCCGGTACCAGTTGGCATTCGACCAACTTTGTCTAAATACCGGTAAGGCCCGGAATTGTTTCTCAAATAGAATCGTAATTAATCTTTATACGCCGTTTTTCTTATCGCAGAATCGAAGTTTTGTTCTGGGGCCTGAGAGACGTGAAAAGAGTGCATCTGCTGACTGTGGACAAACCTCGCGTGGACGTCGAATGCGCTGGTCACATTCTGTGCTCCTCGGTTATAGCGAACGCAAAGAAGAATCCAAATTTCAACACGCCGATTAAATTCATGGAGCTGGAGCTGCCGGAGCAGGAGCTCTATCGACCACCTTTGACGATCAGAGCGGTGGATTGCAGAAGCTTTGGCCGATACACTCTCGTTGGCACGCACACGATAAACTCGATACACAAGTATATGTACTGTCCGCAAACCAAGAGAGCGAGGGAGGCCGAGGATAGAAAGAAGAATCTGTATCAGTTGCAACAGTATGCGGGTAAAATAATTTTTTATTCCAAACCACCAGCCAATTGTCACGTAGACATTAGAATACTATAAATACGCTCCTCCTCTCCGACGTCGCGCAGGCTACGATACATTGAAGACGAAATATCCGCAGTCATCTTTACCAGAGTCTCTGGCCGATCTCGAATTGAATTGCGGGGACACGATCATCAGCTTAGGCTTAGAGTTCGGCTGGCCGACCAAGAAGGACAAAACTGAGCAAAACATGCGAAAGAAACACAGCTTGGTGAACGATGGAGGCTCGGGTGAGTTTTCCAATTTCACGAGCATGCTTGATACGTGTAAGGGGACAGTGAAGAGAACTTATAAGACTCTCTTAGGGGAATTCGGGACCCTCGAGGATGGAGATGGCTGCCAGGATTGGTGGACCAAATACTTCGCCTCCATCGAAGCGATGATAGAAGAGAACAAGGAGCTGCGCAAGGAGAAATCAATTTTCCAAGCACAGTCGAACGGCACCGTTCGCGTTCCGACGTCCTTGGATGAAATGTACAATCAGAACCATGGGAACGTCTCCGGCGAGAAGAGCCCCGGCGCCACCGCGAAGAAACTTTTCGGCCTAAAGTCCACCGCAAACGCGGCCAGATTCGCATCCAAGGTCAGCCCGAAGCAGCCGTACCGAAGATTATCTAAAACGGCGCTGCTGAAAATTTACCCCAACGAGTTGGAGGCTCAGCCGGAATTCGAGCAGTTCAAAGAATGGCTGCACACGTTCGAGCTGTACCGAGGCAAGAAGACCGGCGACGAACCCGAGGACGAGTCTAGAATAGTCGGAAGCTTCAAAGGCGCTCTGAAGGTTTACAAATGGCCCCTGCCTAAAGACCTGGTCGATCACACGATCATGGGTTTCGACCCGCAGTACGGTTTTTTCCAAGGTGTACCCTCGAACGAGCCGATTCACGTGCTGGTGCGAGTTTACGTCGTGAAAGCGAACGATCTCCATCCCAGCGATCTGAACGGCAAGGCGGATCCCTACGTTGTCCTGCACCTAGGCGGCAAACGGATCAGCGACAAGGAGAATTACGTGTCGAAGCAACTGAATCCAGTTTTCGGCAAGTACGTGTCGATGGAATCGCGAGCCTCGCTCCCTCAGCAATCCGTACGGCAATTTCATGCGTTTTACTTGCAAGGTGTTTCGAAATAGAGGCAACCTTCCCGCAGGACTCGATGCTGACCATTCAGGTGTTGGACTGGGACTTGGTCGGCGCGGACGACATGATCGGCGAAACGAAGATCGATCTGGAGAACCGATTCTACAGCAGACATCGGGCGACTTGCGGCCTGGCTAAAAGATACGACGAGTGAGTTTCCAAACACGCGCCGGGACCATTCGAACAGGCAAAGTAGTGAGACGGTTATCGAGATTTAAGTATTTCAGATCCGGTTACAACAAATGGCGAGACGCGATGAAGCCGACTCAAATTCTCTTGAAGCATTGCAAAGAAGGGAAGATGGATGGCCCGGTCTATTCACACGGACGCGTGACGATCGGCAGGAAGACCTTCTCCCTGTCGAACGAAGAAATGGAGAATTACGTTCACTCGAAAGGCAAGTGTAATTCGCAATTGGCAATTCAGGAATTATTAAGGGAAACGCGCGCTTTCGCTTTCAGGCATAGAGGAGCATCTCGCGTTAGCAGTTCTTCATCAGTGGCACGCTTTCCCAAGAATTGGTTGTGCCTTGGTTCCTGAGCACGTGGAAACTCGCCCTCTCTACAATCCCGAGAAGCCGGGCATCGAACAGGGGAAGCTGGAGTTGTGGGTGGACATGTTCCCTATGGACATGCCTTCGCCCGGCCCATCGATCGACATTTCGCCGAGAAAGCCGAAAAGCTACGAGCTCCGGATTGTTATTTGGAACACGGATGACGTTGTATTGGAAGACGATGCTTTCTTCACCGGCGAGAAGATGAGCGACATTTACGTAAAAGGGTATCGATTAAAATATCAGTGCAAGCCTGCCGTTGGCAATCGTCCGCCTAATTAAAGGACATTTTACGTGACCCGATAGATGGCTAAAGGGGCAAGAAGACTGCCAATCCACGGATATCCATTATCGGTCTCTAACCGGAGAAGGGAATTTCAATTGGCGCTTCATATTCCCATTCGATTACCTCGTGGCGGAGGAGAAGATCGTTATCAATCGAAAAGAGAGTCTCTTCAGCTGGGACGAGACGGAGTGCAAAATCCCGGCTCGTTTGGAATTACAAGTAGCATAATTATTAAGAGAAGCTGTTAAACCCTTTGTGATTCCCTTTGAATTCCCTATACTTTCGCCGCATCTGTTCGCGCAGGTATGGGACGCGGATCACTTCTCCGCCGATGATTTCCTCGGTGCTATCACTCTCGACTTAAATCGCTTTCCTCGCGGCGCAAAGAACAGTAAACTGTGCACGCTGAGCATGCTGAAGACCGACGGCACTGTGCCGACCGTGAACATCTTCAAACAGAAACGAGTAAAAGGCTGGTGGCCGTTCTACGTGAAGAAGGAGAACGAAGATATGGAATTAACGGTAATTTTCAACCCACCTTCGTGCTTGGTCTCATAGAAATTTCGAAATATTTTGCGCTTCGAATTTCACCAGGGCAAAGTGGAAGCCGAGATTCACTTGGTGACCAAAGAGGAAGCCGAGAAAAATCCCGCCGGTTTTGGTAGAAACGAACCCGATCCGCTCGACAAACCAAAGTGAGTGTAACACGGCGGATGATGTCGGGTGTATATATTGTATAATGCCTTTAATGTCTGACATAAATAACAGCTTATTTATTATTGTTGCGTTACGTTCTACGCGTATGATATTTATAAAAATATCGTAACAATTAAGTAGAGATCGAAATTAATAGATTTAGATATACTCGGTGGTGGCAAGTATGCGCCGCTAAAATGACTTGCTCTTTGTTTCAGTCGTCCTGATGCGTCCTTCATGTGGTTTTTGAATCCGTTCAAGTCCATCAAATATATCGTATGGCACAACTACAAATGGGCAATCTTAAAAGCTTTCATAATCATCGCAATAATAATACTACTGTTATTGTTCTTTTACGCAATACCCGGCTACTCCGTTAAAAAGTTATTAGGTGCTTAGAGGAACGAGTTTTACGTTTCGCTGGTACGAGTCTGATGACTTCAGATGTGAAAGACGATATTTTGATAAGGAAGAATTGTTATTTCGTTATTCCGTTTAATCTTCTGCATGGAATTTGAAATATTTCAACAAATCTTCTTGCTCAGTATTACATTCGTAACAACAGGTACGCCGCGTGTGTATAATATAACATATGTATTACACATACCGATAAAAATAAATTATTTTTTGAATAGCGCGGACAAATTCCATAGGCCTTAAAATATAAATATTATAAATTATCTACGTAGTATAGTCTATGGTATTTTAGATGGCTTAAATATCTTTCCTTTTCTAAGCTACCTGGAGTTTGGAGTAGAGCAGGCTTGGGAATTAAGTGATCTTTTCGGCCGAGTTTCAGAAGCAACGCCCTCTTTTTCCCGCCGCGCGTCTTAGCCCCCGCGCCAGCCCTAAAGCTCGAGCCACCTCAGGCGCGTACCACGTGAATCGCGCGTGGCGCACTGACACAACAAAAACGCATCGGCAATCGTGCTCTCTGGGACGTGTGGAAACATATTGATACAATGTCGCCCTAATGCGCCACGCGCGGTTCACGTGGTACGGGCCTGAGGCGCTCCTAGCAGCTTGGTCGCCGCGGGGGCCAAGATGCGCGGCGGGTGAAAGAGGGCGTTGCTTCTGAAACTCGGCCGAAAAGATCACCTAGGCCGGTATTCACAAACGTGTCTTAAGATTAAGCAAATGCTTAAGCATTCGGCATCCTTTACTAGCTACTAGGGTTAGTAGAGGATGCCGCATGCTTAAGCATTTGCTTAATCTTAAGACACGTTTGTGAATACCGGCCTTTAATTCCCAAGCCTGGAGTAGAGGAATAAAGTGTCTCCGCTTCGCTGCGAAACAATAATCTTTCCTAAATTATCGCTGTATAGTGGACCAACGAAATAATAGCAGAAATAGAAGTGTATATACATAAATTGTAGTACAACAAACACAATAATGCGTGTAACATACGTACATATAATAATGTTTTTATGGAGCATTTCGTTATAAATATTGTAACTGACTTCGTTGTAAATAGATAGCTCAACATAAATAGAATGTAATTTCGGATTAATAAAACATATGTCAGAGTAATGAATCGACGGTTAATCGTACAATTCATAAATCTGTGGCTAATGCTTGAAACTTGTTAACCACACGAGGTATCTCCGACTCATCGGTTAAATTATCTTGTTCTTTCGCGTGTTTATGAGTTTCCGACTGGTCCTCTGTCTCTTCTTCATCCTCGGACGAAACGTATACTTTACCCGCATGATCGTTACAATCTTCCCCTCTATTTCTAGCTTGAATCCATCTGACTACTTCAACATCTGGATGATCCTCCCACTTCTCTGCAAGCGTACATTTATTATACGATATAAATAAATAAGGTTTTCAGTAGTAAATTACATCGTTTATCGTTATATAACGAGTGTTACCTTTGTTAACAACCCAGTCTGGTGGATAAATGTATATGCAAATTTTTCCTTCGAGCGCCATTCTTAATAACGAATTAGCTGCTCTGTACGAATCGAATCTAGCCGTTCGTGCAGTTATGAAATTTCGTTTGGAAGCCCAGGCGTCGCAGACGTCAATAGCGGACCATGTATCGTCGTTCTCTGGATGCTGTAATTTCAGCAATTTCAGCAAGTCTATCCTTTCAGCTAGAAATTTAACCGTAGTGTACGGTTCTCGAACTTGAGCTATTGGAAATGACCCCATCAATATCTGTAGCTGTTTTGGGACTGTTGATGGAAATACCAGTCCCGGACAATCGCAGAGACAAACGTTTTTTGTAAGGAATATAGTCTGGAAATGTTTAGTGTGTCCAGGCGTGCGGGATACGCTTACAACTTTCTTCCCTGTAATATAAATAATTATATATTTCTACATTGTCGTCACATTAAGCATTAACCCTTTCGGTACCAGCGCCGGATATATCCGGCATCCATCTGATGACCTGTGTGTACCAGTGCTGGATATATCCGGCGTCACGGAACGAGCCGTCGTTCCTAGCGCCGACTTTAGTCGGCATTTCCGATAGTTTAACCCTCTAGGGACGACTGGGACTCCAGAGTCCCATTCAGATTAACACATTTTTATTTACGTTCCATCAATAAGATCGAGATTTGATAGGTATAGTGACCTTTAGTAGGCAGAGAAGAAACTGTTGTACCATCAGAACCCGAAATTAAACTTTTTTTTGTTATATTGTTATAAACAAATTAAAAAAAAAATTAAAAAAAAACTAACGAGTAGTTTCCAAATCCGAAGTATAAAATAGACTATTTTAACGCTCAAAAAAATTCTACGTTAAGTTTAAAACATCCCCGTCCCTAGAGGGTTAAAAAAAAAAAAAAAAAAAATTAGTCAAAAGCACTTTCGCGGAAATGTATGCCGTACTGAAAGGGTTAAACCATAAATATGTTAAATCTAACTAACTAACTTAATATTCACCCATTAATGCATTCATTAAAGATGACTTTCCAACATTCGGAGTTCCGATACAACCGATAGTTAACACGTCATTTTTATATTGCTCGTGCTGAAAGTAATTTGTATCTCCTTCCTCTATGGTAATGTTGTCTTTATGATCGACATCGTCTAGATCAAACTCCATGTGCGTTTCTTCCTCGATCTTATCGTGCCAAGAAGTTAAATCCACTTGATCTCCGACAATTTCCTTGCACGTATCCAGTAACTTTCTGGCTCCTTCCGCGGCCATTTTTAATTTTCCTTTTCTACGTCTGTGCTTTAAGCCTTCTGTTTCGCTTGTGTTGCCACGTAAATTGTAAGTAGGGTACGATGTGAACATTAAGATGTGCAATTTCGGATATTTGGTACGAAAGTACTCTTTCCATGCCACTGCTAAGGCTGGAGGAGCTAAATCGACTTTATTCAATACTAAAATCATATCTTTCTTTAGCTCGCTTGTTACATGATGATATAAATACGGAGGAAACATTAAGACGGGATATCTGATGTCGACAATAATTAATAAGATATCGGACATTTCTAGGACTCTCCATAATTGTCTCCAAGTTTCTAAATTCAATTCAAAGTAACTAATAGCACTTAATTTTCCCATATCCTTCAGATACTCCTAAAGGTGACAAGTTATTAGCCGACCCTGAAGCGGTACGAAAATAAATATAAATGAAAATGCAAATAGCTTACGGTAAAGTACTTTTGCTCTCTTAATTCTAACTGTACTTTCGACATATCGAAATCCCATGGCGGTCTTTTGGGTATATCAATTTCAGGAGGAAAATAATCGTCGGAAACTTCTTGGTCTTTAAGGGATAATGTTTCCAGAGTGCTTCTAGCTTGTTCCTTTCGTTTCATTATCTCTTCTTTACTTTCTTGGAAGAATTGTAAAGTATATTTGTTTTTAGAAGAATTATTATCTTTTGGTTGCTTGTTGATCTTTTGTACAGTGGTTTTTCCATAGTCATCCCCATCATTCGAACCCTCTCCGTTGCCTCTGCTCTGACTTCCACCTATGGGGTATAATATTAAATTGTTTATTTCAATTCGTCGAATGAAGGTTGTCAATCATTGTTCTATTAAACGTACTTATTAAAGTTGGATTTTGTCGTTGCTTTTTAGCCTGTAATTGTTGTTTCTTTGCTTTACCGCTAAATGGTTTTTTCCTTGTCCCTTGTGGCATTTTTACATTTGTTTTCGCTACAGAATTGTAGCCACTAGGCACTAACCTGCACTAACCAGTTACTACCAGTTGCAGGTTACACTTTGCAGGGTCTCCGCCAGTCACCGCTCAGGGTTGCCAGGGATTACTTTGTTGCGGTTTCCGCTGGTATAAACATGTGTGACTGCGTGAAGTTATTTATAAGACATAGGAATATCGAGGTTAGATGTAGAGCGAAATTCAAAATCCTTTTGTACTGAAAGATAGATATATTATAATTAGATTCGAAGCGTACGAGAACCTAGGGGTGCATTCAGTAATTCTCAAAACTACAGTTAGGCCAGGCGAGGATAATAAATAGCTTAACTTTTCCTTTCACATCTGCGTGTCAAATTTCAATGAAGGGGCAGCTGCTCGTCTTGTAAAACCATTTAAAACTCTGCTTTCCCTTTCAATAATTGCCGATGTCCTGTTAGGGTAAAAACTCAGCTTGGGGGAGGCTGAAAGTCATAAAGTCATAAACTTTGCGCCGGCGACGCCGTCTTGACCCTGAGGCAAAGAGTAGGTATAATAAGAGGCGTCACTCCGGGCGGAACCTTTGAAGTCCTTGCTTGACCTTGGCATTTAAATTGGTTGTCTATTTCGAGCGGGATATTCAAATCGACTAAATGTACCTTACCGCAATTGGCTGATTATTGCCGAAGTTGACCGATCATTGTGCGAAGCTTAGCGATCATTGCCGAATGGGCATTTAAATTGGTTGTCTAGTGATTTCCCTAGGTTATCTCTGTCCTTGTCGAGTGACGCCTCTTATTATACCTCCTCTTTGCCTGAGGGTTGCGCTTACCTACCTGTTAGAAATGTATGTACTGTACGCAGCCTATGTAAAGTATATGTAATCGGAAAGCGTGCGAGAGTGGAGGGAAGCGCGAAGGAAGGGCCAAGGACGGAGAGATGGTTAGAGGACAACCCACTGACGAAACTTAAGGGATGTCATTGCCTTGATTGGACGAAGGAATCCGAAGAGGGAGTCGGAAGAACACGCCAAAATTAGAGGAGTAGGGCGATCGGAGGTGACGAGCGAGGAGTTAATTTGTAGGAAGATCAGATCGAACTTGTTAGCAGAACAGTAAACGTTGAGCTACCAATAAAATCCAGACACTGAAAGTATTCAGAAGTGTACATTTATTTCATTCCATAACTTGAAAATCCCGCGCAAACTCGTGAGCCGAGTGCTTCAGCACTCCGCGGGCACGGACCCACCGTCTAATCGAAAACCCCACTGACGGCCGATTTCTTCACCTTCAGTAATCTTCCGGTCAGTGAACCACCAATTGGATTAGAGCATTTATATGCTCTAAGCCAATTGGATGCTATCATTTGGCAGTTATGTGGAACATAACTCTAACTGGAAGATTACTGAAGGTGAAGAAATCGGCCGTTAATCGCGCAACAACTTGCAGCTTGCAGCTAGGGATGAACCATGGTGGTATATAAAGGTGATGCTTAGAGCATATAAACATGGAGGAAGCATGCAATAGGCGAAAATGTAGAGGGCGATAGAAAGAAAAAGATATACATGTGGGACACCCCCTCTCTTTCTAACGCCAGGGGCGCCGCCTGGCGCTAGAAAGAGAGGGGGTGTCCCACATGTATATCTTTCTCTTTCTATCGCCCTCTACATTTTCGCCTATTGCATGCTTCCTCCATGTTTATATGCTCTAAGAGGTGATGCAACAAAGCCACTTTCCCCTAGTAACAGTGTCTTCATAAGAGTTTAGTACAGATTTTATGTAGCAGATGGCGTGTGTGCATGGATCCCACACAGATAGAGTTGACTTTGATTGTTAAGTGTAACGACGCCACGGTACTGTGTTCCGTGTACTATGTTTCTTATATAAACTATTATTTTAACTAGCACTATGGTTAAACGTTGCAAAGTAGAGAATTGTGGTTCTTCTGGAAAATAAAAAAATATATCTATTTTTGCAGTACCAAAGGATACAATTCAAAGAAAGAAGTGGTGCGAAATTGTAAACTGTAACCTCAATGAAGTGTCCTTATTACTTCAACAATTTCTAACATGCTTGTCAACCAATTGAAAACAAATTTTGTAAATGTATGATTTCCGTTGGCTAACAACGAAATTAACAAAATAACACTAAACACAGAAATATTTTGGCAGCAGTACTGCTGGTAAAATGATAAGGGTTATATACATATATTATGAGAAATAAAATTTTGGATGATAAATATATAAAATACATGATAAACATGTACACGAAATTCATACATATAACCTTTACAATAATTTAAAATTATTATTAATAACCATTTCTGTTGGGTATATATTCTTTACATTTCAAATTTACCGCGGTAACGCGCCTCTTAGAGTTAACGCCACCTGGTTAGTATTCTGCGAGTTAAACTGTTATGAAGATGCTGTAGCGACCGCTGCTTACGAGACTGAGTTCAGATGGCAGGCAGCGCCTCTATATTGACGCACGCTTGGCGGGACGAGCGTTTTCATTGTTCGGTCTACTACGCCCATGGAGACATCGTATGAGCTACGTTATAGACAGAAAGGAATATTTATTATTCACTGATATTGTATTTTGGATACGAAATATATTTTATTGTTTGTTGTTACAATTACGTGGAGTTTATCACCCTCACGAGTTTTCTGTTGGCGAAACTTCCCCAGAAATCCGCTACAACGCCGTACTTGGTCTTGTCAAACCACCTTTATATACCACCCTGGGATGAACCGATCCAAGTAAATACGAGTAAATACTCGATACTTTCGTTTCGATACCGCGTAATTTTAGTATCGATACCTACGGTTGCGATACGTACTTGGTATCGGAAAAGGGTACTCGTATCAAAAGATTTATTTTTTGATGGATTTATATGTCAAATAAATATTTGTTAATAAAATATTACTTTTCCTTTCTCGATTCTGCATTCTTTTAGTATGTTAAACATACCACATCTGTATACCTATATCATTTTATCATTTATGTATTTGTCTTATTGGGTGCGTTCCGATTCACGCAGTGAGCGCATGAAATTGGTGGCATCGTACGATTCCCTATAATTTTTCTCAGTGTGCGTTCCAATTCGCGCATTGAGCCACATTGAGCGCATAAAATTGGTGGCATCGTATTGGTGGCATTGTACGATTCCCTAGAATTTGTCTCACTTGCGGTGCATGAGGTGGAGGCGCGCAGCGTATTCAGTGCTGCTTTATCCTGGTTTTCTCCAGTTTTCTCCCAGTGCTGCATCGCTGCTGTGCGCTGCTGCCCCAATTCAATTTTACTTTGAAACTGGTCGCATTGTAATCGGTGCTTGACTGCACGAGGACTGTCTTGGGGCAGCACGAGGACAGTGTCAGTGCGAGATACCGAATTCGCTATAAGAGGCGTCACTCCGGGCGGAACCTTTGAAGTCCTTACTTGACCTTGGCATTTAAATTGGTTGTCTATTCGAGCGGGATATTCAAATCGACTAAATGTACCTTACCGCAATTTGCTGATTATTGCCGAAGTTTACCGATCATTGCCGAAGTTTACCAATCATTGCCGAAGCTTACCAATCATTGCCGAAGGGGCATTTAAATTGGTTGTCTTCTGATTTCCCTAGCTTATTTCTGTCCTTGTCGAGTGACGCCTCTTATTATATCTCCTCTTTGCCTCATGTATGAAGCCCCCAAAACCCCCTCCTCCCGCTCATCCTCACCCTGGGCCCCCAAAACCCCCTCCTCGCGCTCATCCTCACCCTCAGCCCCCAAACACCCGTCCTCGCGCTCATCCTCACCCTGGGCCCCCAAAACCCCCTCCTCGCTTCATCCTCACACTGGGCCCCTAAAACACCCTCCTCGCGCTCATCCTCACCCTGGGCCCCTAAAACCCCCTCCTCGCTACATCCTCACCCTGGACTCCTAAAACCCCCTCCTCGCGCTCATCCTCACCCTGGGCCCCCAAAACCCCTCACCCCCCTCATTCTCATCCATATCCATATCCACATCCACATCCTAATTGCCAATAGGAAAAAGTTGTTCAAAATGTGGAGTTTTAAAACATATCCAAATTTCATCAAAATCAAATATAAAGCGCGGTAAAAATGATTTTTGCCCAGCGCGGCGGCAGAGCTAGATCGGGCCCTGGGCTGGAGCACAGACTAAAGTGGCGCGAAAACACGTAAATACTAGGAACGAGGATAATTGAAAGTGGTGGAACAACAGTCGATAAGACAATGTTAATTTTATATGATTTAATATAAATTTTTTGTTCAATTCAAACATAAATATAAAACACTTCATTTTCCTTGAGTGTCTAGACAAATTTTTGATTTTATTAAAACTTTCGAGGGTATAATGACTCCATAGAATTGTTATAAATTAATCTTGCTATAAGATAAATTCTTGGTCTCTAATATTCTTTCTTTCATGTTCATGTAACAACAAGCTTTTACAACATTCGCTTCTGTTACATGAAAAGTGATGCAACCAATGTGTCTTATACAATTTTTATTACAAATTACAATTGTGTAGAAAGCAAAGGATCTTAAAAACATTAGTTTCTAGCTATAGGAAACTGATTATTCCATACATACTGTGTACTTAATCTGATGCAGTTGACGAGAAGTTTTCTACATTTGATCTCTATTAAGTAAATGCGACAGGATTAAAATGTCTTAAGTCAAATGAATACTTAACTGTAATCATAAAAGGCGAAACTAACTATAAAGTGCGATTATTATAATCCGTTTCAATATATTCTCGTAACAGAGGAAACATATTTAATCATTAAATATCATGCACATCCCAAAATCTCGTCGACAGTATGAACAATATTCTCAAAACCTTTTTACAAAAATGATAGTTAAGATTTCATAAAATCTGCATTTAATGTATTCGCTATAACATAGTCAACTGTAACGGTTTCTCAACAATTAATACAATGCCCCCAGCATAGAATTTTATTCGAATTGATCGTATATATTTATATAAAGTCGTGATACTTTATAAAAAATATACTCGTGTATTTACTGAAATACTTCATTGTAAAATTAATACAATAACTTTCCACTGATTCGTTGAATTATGTAACTCAATGGTAAGCACACTCAGAAATGATCTTCGTGACTAACTTCGCGAATGATGAGAAATATCAGACTATTTTGTAAACAAAGCTTGCGAATAAAATTACTAATTTATAATTACTAATTATTAATTTAAATTCATGCAATATGCTGTAAAATTTTTCCTTCCGAACAGAAAAAAGCAACAAAAAAGAAACAATTCTACACTATAATTATAAATGTTGTACTGTTCAAATAGCTTCGTTAATATCATCAGATAATTATAATGTACCATTATAAATTCATTAAACATGGAAAGCAATACTTAATGTAACCAAGAAACGTTCATAGATTACTTTGAAATATAATTCTACTGGGTGTTTTAAAAAATAACATACTTTTCCAAGTGCTCGGTTGTGAAAAGTAATGATTAGTCAGTAACTATACGTCGGTATTTTCTATTAGGAGGAAACACTTCCTCGTCTTCGTCTTTATCGGCTGAAAGGAAAGGATCGTCGTAAGCATAATTCGGTGCCCATTTCAGTAATAATTTCTCGAAGAATTCTTCTAAATTTCGAGCCTCTTGATATACTTGCGACTCGACCTGAACAAAATAAACATAAACGGATTATTAACAGTTGTACATATGTTTGGAACATTTAATACACTGCATACTTACAGGGTTGTACGTAAAAGCATTCTTGAACATTAGTCTGATGTCTGCCATAACTTGTCTCAAGTCTGCGTAATGATTCGGATGGTCAGGTTTTAATTTGTCTCTAATTACGTCCAACGCGATTGGTTTCTTTATAATACGGTGATACTCAACTATCTGTTGGCAGCAAATTACGTAACATATTACTTCTGTATCTTTGAATGTTTCTACCGCACACATACACTAACCCTCGTGTAATAAACTTACTTCGATAGAAACAACTTCGCGGAAGGGTAAGCTTTGCTCGTACTGGCAATAAAGTTCCAGCACGATTCTCTGCGCGATTCGCAACTCTTTCGTGCTTATCGTGTTTGGCCTTTTCTCTCCAGGCGCGTCGTCCGAACAATCGAGTACATTTGTACATAGCATGCACTGCCAAGTTTCGCTTTCACTAGCGCGGGCAAAGAAATTTCACGTCAATTACAGGATTATATGCCAATTACATTATACCGCTCGTATACTTACTCGGGGAACGTTTTTAAACTAGGAATATGACAATACAAGTGGAAGACTTTTGGACATTTATCACAACATAGCACTGCGTCTCCTCCATCCATGCATACGGCGCACCAATCTTCGTTCGGATCGTCCTTTGTCATGGACGCTGCGGCACTTTTTGAATTATCTAATGAACATATAATTATGTACGCGCGTTTATCACCTTAGGATTACGTGTCATATTGTTCTAAAAGTATTTCAAATATTAATTACATGTTTATGCTGTCCCTCGTTCCGCTTAGAATCATTTAGTACACCGCGAGATATTAAGGGTTTATTTAAGCTATCAAAATACCTGATGAATTCTCAGCCATCGGGTTCATTCCCTCATCGGTGGAACTATCTACTTGTGCAGAATCCAATTGATTTCGTTGGGCCTCCGGTATTACCACGATCCCATTGCTGTCTAATTTCGCGATAGTGAGCATCAAGTCATTCAACGATTTCTGACAGAACTTGTCCAAACTCTTCTCGGTCTCGTCCGATTTCCCCGGTGGCACGGGGCTGGGCGTCTTGGGCACCGACGAGCTGACTGTATGGCCAACAGAGGCTGCACCTTGCGACTGCGGCGGATTATCGGTGGCAGTGCTCGCTTGTGTATTGTATTTTTGATTGGCATTTGATTGTTGATTCTTTAACGTTATTTTGTAAGTATCGTTGATAGGAACTGGCATGGGCGGCGTGGCTTGATGGCGAGAGGGGTAATAAGGAAGACAGGGATTAACGTTCTGCGGTATGTGCCAACGAGCTGCAGCGGGTTGTTGGACAGGGTAATTTAAATGCTGCGCGGACGGGGATCCTGGGTTGCATTGCTGGAGCCTCATACCAGGCACCATGGACGTATTTGTCGGTTGATACGCGTGTGGTGGCACTGGGCGTTGCGAGTTACTCGAAGGGTACCTGTAACTCGGTGGCACTCGGTACGGGACGTGATTCGTGGAAGGTCGGTAGGGAGGAGGATTGTGCGCGAGAAGCCCGCGCAAACTTGTATTTTGCCCTAGTTGATCTATGTGAACTTGCTGATGAGGATGCGTGGACGACGTTACTTGCTGATGGCAACTCCCTAATGGGCGTTGCTGCATCATCATCGGCTGTTGTAATCTGTTATTAAAGTTCACTCCATACGGCACACGCGGCTGATGTGCCTGCGGCGACGATCGAGGTGGCAGATTATTCATAGGATAATGTTGCATGTAATTTTGCGACTGTGCTTGCTGTTGCTGTTGCTGTTGCTGGTGCTGCTGTTGCTGCTGATGCTGGTGCTGTTGTTGCTGTTGCTGAGGTGTTAAATGAAGAGGCACTTGTTGATAGGAATTCTGTTGCATATTGTTCGATTGCTGCGTAGCAGGAGGTAGCTGTGCAGCTAGAGGGGAACCATCCATCTGAACAACCGATGGATTCACTTGCTTTTGCTCCGGCGGAGATTCATTATACGACATAGACGGTGCATTTATTCCACCTAATGGAGATATCGATGGATATACTCTACCATCCACGACTATTGCTCCGATCGATGAGACCACTGGAATTTAAAAAGGAGTATTCAATTCTGCAGGTCTCGCCGCGCTAGTACGATTAAAATGATAAAAGATCTTCAATTCATAGCAATATCACAAACGTCTGATATTTAATAATATAATTAAGCACCTATTTATATTAATTTAACCTTTTATCAAGTCTGGTACTTTTTCCAAAGACAAATGTATTCTAACAGGTATTTCGGGATTTGGAATGTCAGCTCGTCTGCTTTTTATCCTTTGCAAATGACTCGTGACCGATCTAGAATAACGATATTACATGATGGACAAACGAATATTCGACGAGAGCCTATGATACATACTTTTTACTATAGAGTAATTCCATGTCCGAACCCTTTTTCAAGGCATGACTCACGAACTGAATACAATGGTCCGTAAGCTTCGACAATTGATCTAGCGCGACTTTCTTCTCGTTCAGCGTGTTTTGCTTCTGATCGCATACTTCGTTCAAGCGCATCACTAATTGCTTTCCTCGTGTATTAATCGCGTTCGTCAATCTGCAAGGAACGATCAGCGCAAGCTGTCGTTAAATGCCTTTGTATAGAAACATAGAAAGCTTGTAATAACTTACTGCACCACCATTTGCGTTATATCTTGCACCAAGTTCTTCTTCTTTTCTAAAATAAGAACTTGCCTATCCTCTATAACTTTCATCGCGCTTTTCAGCAGAACTCGTTTATAACTAAAAGCATAAACAGAACAAGTTCTTACATAATACCGGCACGTCCGAGTTTTGCGCCGCGGATGAAATAGAAAACGGCAAAGTTACCTGACTTCTTTGAGTAAAGTCGATACGGACGCGCGCGTTTCGGCGGCAATTTCGTGAATAAATTTGTACTTGTGATCTCTGTGCTCGCTTAGCTGACAATCCCTACAAGTAAGTTTATCACATGTTTGACAAAATAAAGACAGTTGCTCGTGCGAGTGAATTGTACAAAATAAATAGCCGGGTATCTTTTTGTTGTCCTTTTTAACATTATCCCTATCATTGGCAACTTCGTCCTTTGGTTTAATCGTATGATCCTTTGTTATTTTTAATCTTTGATGCGCCTTGAAGGATATAAAATTCAAAGTAATTTCCAACTTATCCAAAGAAATACGTATAAAAAGATCGATATCGGTTCCGCGCTTCAATTACCATAACACAGTTCTGGCAAATGTATTCTTCGCATTCTATACACCAACTCGTAGCGGTAGCATTGTCGTGGCAACTGGTGCATTTTTTCTCTTCCTCCGTTTCTTTAGACTCGTCGTCTGTACCCGGACTACTGTCCTCCTCCATGAGCTTCGAAAGGAATCTGTTCTCGATTAAATTATCCGCTTGGGTGGTGACATTGCAGATTTGGCAAGCAACCACGTTGCTTTCCACTGTGAACATTCACGAAAATATATTTCAACCAAAAGTTTACTGGTTGTTTACGAAGTAATCATTAAACTCCGTTCCCTCCTTCTCAACTTATCATTCGAAATAAAATATTTGCCTGACTCCAATTTCAGAAAATAATGTTTGGTTGTTAACGAAAATAACGCTTCCATGTACATTTACAATTCCCATTTCTACGGACCCGGAAACGCCAATTTCCATGCTTTCGTTCCGTAAATATCCTTTTTAAAAACAAATCGGAGCACGTATAATTTAAAGTGACTAAAATTTATCATCGTACGTTAAGGCTAAAACAGACAATGCGACTAAATGAACGCGAGCACAATGAATAAATCACAAATCGTTTGCAAACACTGTAATGCGAATATCGAGAAAAAGGCTGAACCGTAAATAAGAGTGCATAACGTAGCCTTACACAAAACGTCCACGTCGACCGACGTATTGGGATCGGTGAGCTTCGTGTTGACACATGCGGAGCATGCTGCATGTAAACACTCGAGAAGTTTCGGATCGTCGCCGCAGGTAAATGTCTTTCCACAGAACACACATTTCGATAAAAAGGCACGCGTCTCGTGCTCCTGGCCCTCGGTGGTGCACTCGATACGTTGCTCGCACTCTTCCTCGATGCAAACGCCCTGCACTTGAGATTGTTGCGCGTCCTGCTTCGCGCCAGTCTGATCCATTGGCTCTTCCTTGACCGTCGCCAATGGGCCCGCTGTTAACAGCTCGTTCGTCCGAGTCTCCATGTTAAATGTATCTAAGCGCAAACGGCTACGCACGCGAATCGCTTTTACGACTTATGAAAATATATCTGTCTTAAACTGTGTAGCGCCATGGTCCACCATGCTACATTACTCCATTCCACTTGCGGCGAGTTCAGATAGGAGACTGTATAATGGAAATTAATCCTGCGCGCAGTAACGCCCTCTGAAGTAGAGGACAAAGTTTCCGAATGGTAATCCTCATGAGAATCGATATGTTTCGGTAAACCTGCCGCGTTATTTAAACTTCTCTTCTTCGCTCTGTGTTAAGCTGAAAAGGCTAAGCTGATATTTTCTGCCGTTCTTGTTAAATAACGCTTCTTATTTTACACTTAAAAATGCAATCGATCAACACGGTTTTATTTAGAATGCGCCCTAATTCACCTTAAGGTGAAACGTAAAGGGTTGTTCATAGTGCTCGACATATTTATGTTATTGATACACTATAGCTACACGAGGATTTACCGTAGAATTTTAATTTACATTACTTTCACCAACTTTCACGTGGCACACGGAACTCGAAAGTTTGTAAATAATAATAGGTGATAAAGAGGAGTGAAAATTACGAAGTATTTTGTGCCCTCGAATCATGCATTTAAATATGGAGAAGTTGATAGGTACGTGCTGTTAAATAGAAGAAGCTTCTTGTCTGTTGCATTGTATTGTTGTAAATACAGGTAATTTACAGATAGCTTTGCCGATGGCGATCATGAAAGCGACGATAGTTCTGACAGCGATGATAGTTCTTACAGCGACGACAGCGACGATAGCATGCAAGTATGCACGGACGATATCGATTCTCTGAATAGCAGCGATGCGTCCGATTCGGAAGATGAGAGTAAAAAAGATTCTGGTATCAATAACAATCAGGCTCCTGTCCACGCCAGTATGTTCGATACCATTTTATGTTCAAATAATGGCTGCGTTCAGCGGAACAAACCGCTACGTAGCCGCTCAGTAGCCGCTCACTGAGCTCAACGGTGATCGGTTCTGGTTCCGCTGAACGACACTTTGCAGGATAGTGATATTTGTAGCAACTCAACACGTTCCGTAAAAGTAGCCGAGTTTATCTACGCTCGAAAAAATGGCGAACGCTCACTAAACGTGCTGAGCGCTCAGCAACCTAGCGGTAGCGTTCAGCGAAAAATCAGTGAGCGGCTACGTAGCGGTTCGTTCCGCTGAACGCAGCCAATGTAAATCTGATCGATACCGATCGATAGTTTGTAAACATCCAGCGTTGTCGTAATCGTATCAGCGCGTTAATCGTATTTACTTCTTACCGATTACGGAACTCAAATAATGATCCCACCGTCGTTCTTAAAGGTAGCAGCGCCGGACCAGTTGCGTTGAACGCGGATGAGGAGGAAGATGAAGTTGTAAAGGCAATAATTAGATCGAAGGATGCATGCACAAATCATCCTCCGCCTATTACTACGGAGGATCATATAGTGGACATATGTTTCCATCCTAATAAGAACATTATTGCCGTGGCTAACATAGTAGGAGATGTCCACTTGTAAATCTTACACTTATACCGATATTACACAGCGATTCGTTATGAACGATACTACGTAACGACGCTTCCACGAATCCTTTCAGGTACAGATTTAGTAACGCGGAAACCGAACTTGTGTCAACTTTAGAATTACACCTGAAAGCGTGTCGCGACATAGAGTTTAACGAAAGCGGGACGACTTTATTTTCTACCGCCAAGGATTTATCTATAATGCTCACCGACGTAGAAACTGAAAAGTTAACGAGATTGTATGAGAACGCACACGAGTACGCATGAGATGAGTTTTCTCGATTTATGAAACCTTACGGTTTCGCGTAGAATTAATAAATAATTTGTGTCTTAGAGAACCAATCTACACGATGACTGTGATCGGAGAAAATGTATTCGCGACGGGAGACGACAACGGCGTAGTAAAACGTAAGCGATTGTATTCTTCGTTTTTGGCGTCGGATATTTGTATGGAAATTGTCTGTTTTAGTGTGGGATCTTAGACAGAAAGAGAGCGCGCCTATATTTTCATTGAAGAAGATGGAGGATTATGTGAGCTCTATTATAACGAATAGAGAAGCAAAGTATTTGGTATGCGCCAGTGGAGACGGATCCCTTACTACGTTTAATATACCTGGAAAGAAGTTACATGTTCAGTCGGAAGAGTACGAAGAGGAGTTGACGTGCCTTGGTCTGTTTAAAAATGAAACAAAAGTTTTGGCCACTACTAGCAAAGGAAAGATGTACGTGTACAATTGGGGAGAATTTGGTCTTCATTCGGATGAGTTTCCAAATGTAACTAAGAAGGCTATAAACTGTATGGTCCCAATCACTGAGAATGTTGTGATAACAGGAGGAGAGGATGGAATACTTAGGTAATACATAATTCAACTATTAAAATATATCGATATACTTATGCAAAGTAATATATATATATGTATATTTTACCTTAATGCGTAGAGCCACAAGCTTATTTCCTCATCACAATCTCGGAGTAGTAGGGCAGCACAGCTTGTCCATCGAAGCGCTCGATGTCAACTGCGACGGCACTTTAATCGCATCTTCCTCGCATAACAACGATATCAAATTTTGGAATGTACAGTATTTTGAAACTCTAAATGTTGTTGAGCGTGTCAAAGGCGGGAAACAGAAACAATTGAAACACAATCTACCAAGTAGTAAAATTGATAATGCGTCAAACTTTTTCTCGGACCTGTAATGTTAAGATAAATATAATAATAATTTATGCAAAATCTTGTGTTTATTTTTAAAATTATAACTTTATATATGGTAAAGCATAAGAGTTATTAGGTATATCGTTCATAAGTTACTGAACATTTGTATTTTTATATGCAAATTTGCTTTTAACGGATAGCCGAAATATAATACAGACGTTGATCGCGTATGTTGATACTGAAATATTGATCGCTGTATTATATTTGCTTGAATCTGGCAATAGAAATATGTAAATATAGTTGTATTAAAAACGTACATATGAAATTTGTGTAAGTCACACTTACCGAAGGACAATGTTAACTGAGGCGCCCTTTTCAGGGCGCCTCGGGAAGGAGGCGGTCTTAGCCGCGAGTTGCCGTCGGCGTCGCGTCGTGGCAGGGCGCGACGCGCGACGGCGGAGTTACGATCAGGGGGGGTCCTCGTGTCAGAGGGCCCCCCCCGGGGAGCAGCCGACCATCTGCTGCTCCCCCGGGAGCCGCGCCATTGACGCCGTTTTTAGCGCGCTCCCGAGGAAGGCGGTCGAGCAGGTAAAGGGTGAGTGCGGCGGTCAATTGACCATATGACCTAGTGCCGCCTCCCCGCCCGGCCGCGACCCCTCGGGCCGCGTCCGGGTCACTGCTCGACCGCGGGGGGTCGGACGGCACCCTCATCCCCTTACAAAATCAGGCGACCCCCCCAGAAGTGGCGTCGCGTACGCGTGGTCCGTCTCACGTCGCCGGAGTTTTGGGAAGACCCCGCGCGCTTCCGCAGCGCGGAGCCAGCATTTGCGCTGAGGGGGGGGCAAGCGAATGTATCGCTAGTTTGCTCTCGCACAAGTCCTCCCCCTCGAGCGTGCGACTCCGCGCCCGAGGACGACCACCGTGGAGTTTTAGTGGGTGCAAGCCCCACATAACCCCGTCCCTCCCCCGGGGGGCGGGGTATCCGTTAGGGATTTCTCCACGTTAAAAAAAAAAAAAAAAAAAAAAAAAAGAAAAAAGGACAATGTTAACTGTATTACAGTGATTTGTGGTCAACGAGACCGCCACGATTGTTACACACTGTTTAAACATTCTCGTTGGGATGAGTCGAATATGATTTTTAATTTAAAAAACATTGTCCTTCAAATTTAATTATCAACTGTTTATAGTATAAGCATTTAAACATAAATTAAGCCGTTCATAATATATTTTGATACCACAGAACAAAAACTATTACTACTACTTATTTCTATGTGATAATCACAACATAGAAATAAATATAAATACTATTTGTACATATATGTAGATCATACAGTAAATAATAAATAATGTAACACTAGTATATTACCAAAGACTAGTTACGAAAAGAATACAGAAACACTGATTTCCAATCTGTTCCTCCAGGTTTGTTTACCTTCCTAAAAATATTATAAAGTATATGCTATTGCATTGTACAATTCGTAATTTACAATAAGTTACTTATCATACAATTCTTTTTATTTGTAAAACAATAGTAGAAGTCCGTTAAGCATGGACTATATATGTTTACGAAAAAAGATTCATTAAATAGCGATAGAAATTCGCTGGATTTCCACTACGATTACAAACGCTCCATTCACTTTTAGGAATTTACACTTAATCGTTAGAAAACGTCCACATAGCAGAGAAATCTTACAGATATGCAAAGTATAATGTAAAAGATACGAGAACTCGTAATGCATCGTGAAATTTAAATTACGTTCGATACGTTATAATAAATAATACTGACTTTACGTAAGGCTTAATATAAAAGTTTGTAATTTGGTACAGAATTAAATAATATTAATTTTGCTTTCCTATAGTCTCCAGATAATAACTATGTAAATTCCTGTATACATCGTAAACTTAAATTTAGGATATGAATATTCTTCTTAACTTCAAAATACGTTAAATATTGATACTCTTGTATAATAATAGGTCGTGCATGAACGCGGGAAATATTTACCATCATAAATTACATATCATAATTCGTAATCTCGTATTGCAAAAGCAAAACTGATTCGAGTGAACGATACCGATAAGAATATAGGATGCAACGTAACGGATATTCCAAATTTATTTTTTTGAAAATCTTAAATAAATACTCAAAAAAATGTTATTATAGGTATTTACGTATTATTTAAAGAGCGAGACTCAGACTTAATTATATTGAATTACAAATACTCCTGTGTATAATATATTACGTTACTGGTGATTCATTTGACGCAAATATTCCGGCGTGTGATAATGCTGCTGCTGTGCATGAGCGAGCGACGGATGAATCGGGGGTGGGAAGCATCGAACGTGCTCGACGCTTGTTGCATCGCTATCCCCGCTCTTCAAATACTTATTTAATACAGCAAAAATTTGCGAATTTAATACTTGGAATCTTCTAATTCTATCCACCATTCTTTTCAAGTGCTATCAAATACGGGCAAACATGATAGATTATTTGTACATACTATTAACAGCAGGTTTAATCGAATATACACTTAGGTGCAAATACTTACGATTCCTTTAACATTCTCGTCTTTACCATCGACGCGTTGTACTCTTAGAATGTGATAACAGAAATCGAGAGCCTCGAATCTCCTCTGCTGACCAAGTAATACTATCATAGTGCATCCAGCCCAATGCAAGCCCTCGCCAAATAATTCCCTGTAATAGAAATGATGTTACGTAGGTATTTTCTACTTCGGCAAGGAATAATAGACGAAGCTTTGTACGCATTTGTGTTACTAACTCCACAGTGAATTCTGTATCTCCAACAGGGATACAGTAGACAAATTGCAATGCACTCCATAATCTATGGAATTCTGTGCATTCGTCAATATTCATTACTCCGTTTGCTGGAGGGGGCCCAACCCAAATGGGGTCGTCCAAGAAGCTACGCAATCTACTTAGTACCACCTCGAATATCGATAAACCGCAACAAAGTCGTTCTCGTGTTAATAAATCTCCCTCTCTGGCGATCATTGCTTGCTGCAAGAACGATTAATACAATCTTGAATATAAACATGAAATTAAATGCGGTGCCTAGATTTCTCGTATTATCCTCAGTATTGCTCACCTTCGCTGTGCCCAATTTATCTACATTCGGAACAATTTGTAAGGCTGCATATTTAGCTTCCAGTCGTTTTTGCTTGGTTTCCGGTTTCTCGCCCTCTGAAATGAAGTTTACCCGTTGAATATTTCCAAATACAGGACTTCTATTTTTCATGAAAGTCCTACCTTTGCAGTAAGGTCTGGGCAATATATTCTGGAACGGCGCCGCGTGCAATAAGTCGCAAACTTCTTCTTGCGACAAAGCTTGCTCCATTAAGAGGCAGAATAATATTGTGTTGCCAAACTCGCGAAAATTGTGGAAGAGCTCGGTTTTGGCATCGGGATATTGCACGATGTCGTTTAACTGGGCGTGGTAGTATCCCAGAACTCCCGGGGATCCGTAGTCGTATCGCGGGAGCTTGCAAACTTTTGGCATGGCCTCCATTAAGGTCTTGGTGAATTGGTGTAAGCTTCCTTGAATCAACGACTTGACAATTTTCAAGAGCTCTTCCATCACCACTGCGATACCTTGATATCCGAGAAGCTTGCACATCGTGCGGAAGTGTTGTGGACCAACAAACCCGGAATATTGACCATATTGTGTGCTGTACGCTAAATTTAATTGTTTACTTCCCCAAAGGTAGTGATGGGACATTTGTAGAGGCTTGTCCCTGTGTACAGGCTGCACAAATTGTAGTCCACGACATTTGACGAACCTATTACACATATTTCACTATAAGTATGTATTTCAGATTACCAAGTTCCAGTTCCTATATAATCCTAATATTGCTATACCTATTTGTTGCAGCATTATAACAATAATTAGGTAAAAAGTCATAATTTAGTTCCCAAAACACGTGCAGAGTGATTCTTCCATACGGAGCCAGGACGTTATGATTTGCTTCTCTGAACATTGCGTCGTATTCGTCCAGTGCAAGCCATTTACTTAAAAGCTTATGAGTAAGTCGATTGACTTGTAGAAGCCCTTCCAATTCCTGAAACACGCACACCTTTTGTGGCGAACTAAAGATAAAATTGAATCGTTAAATCAGATCATTCGACTCACCACAACGCCTGTAATATCGCCAGATTCAAATTTACTAATTGCCAAATCCAATGACTTTTGCATGTCTGCGTTGATACGCTGCGTGATCAACCTGTTCAAATCGATGCTCCTTCCCAATAGCTGAACATGCCTTTGTTTCAGTAATGTTTCGTATCTATTAGCACGGGGATACGGAAGCAAGTATGCTCCCAGAGCAACGCATTCTACTCGAAATCTTTTATCTAGGAGTATACTCGCGGCCAGTTGCTTGTAATGAGCAAATATCTGCTCGCTTAGTTTATAAACGAACTGGTCGAAGCATAAATTTACTTCGGCTTCTACTTCGTCGTAAAGGAATTGTTTACGAAATATTGTCAGAGCGTACAATGCACTATCATTGTACAGATCAAGCGGGTACAAAACATACCTGGAAATAAATGTAATGTTAGAGGACGTGTCTTTTCAAATAATGAACGCAGCATATCTTGACCTACTCCATCATTGATGGTTCTTTGCTTCGCAGTATGTGGTCAGTCAATATCCATGGCATAGACATCTCAATGGGAAACTGAAACGTATGTTAAATTAGTTTTAAGACTGATATGAAACAACTTTTATATCGTCACGATTCTACAAGAACGCAGTAATAATAAAATCAGCAAACCATATCGACAGTTATATAGTGTAACAAATTATAAGCATAATTAAGATTTCTATGATCGCTCAGGGTTTGACAGAGTACCTGGATACGCTTCTCCATGGTGATCAAGTCGCTGCACTCTTCGTTATGCTGGTGACGTACTTGGCATTTCTAGTCATGAAATCAAGCCGAAAACGATATTTTGATAGTATTTTTTATATGGTAATACAGAACAGTTCACTTCTATGTTTATTAAAAAGTTTTTATGTTCCGGCGTAGAGCAAAGAGCAGAAACTCAAAAGCAATTCTCAATTACCTGTATCTTCCGGCCCATGGTCATTTCTAGGTAAAATTCTCTGTACCATAATTGGGATAAATCGCAGCAGTCCTGCAGCGATTCTAAAAAGGAATAGAATTTACTAGTAAACTACTCCGGCATGGAAGTTATAACTGTTCAATTATATTTACCACTAAAATTTAAGAGGTAACTCCAATAAAAGCTAGTTTTGTGAAACTGATCAATTTGTACAAGGTACTGGCCATCGATATCTTTTCTCAGAGTTCGCTTTCCACCACTCTTATCAGCAATTAGCGATTCCAGCATAGTGCGAACCATGTAAAGCTGCGTTGAAGAAGGCCCTAGTAAAATACATTTTTATTAGAGATCGAAGAGTTGGACAATCTTAAAAAATTCAACTATCCTTCTTTCGTCTTACCAACATTTCGCCGTGGTACCTTGATACCAAATCCATTATCGGGGTCCTTCTTCCCTTTTAAAGCTGGATCCCCTAATGGTTCCACTCCAAAATGCCAGTCCGCGCATGTCTCTCTTACAGACACAATTATGCTAAAAGTATAGTAAGGAAATTAAGTCGCGATTCAGAAGGGAATTACATTTATACGACGATACACTGACAATATACACACCTTCTAATAAGGTCCTTTTTATTTTTAATCGCCTTACGCAATGGTTCTCGCAACGTGAGCTGCACGAAATCTTGCAATTCTGCGTATATATTTCTACGTATCGCATCGATAAAAACAGTTTCCATACGTGCCATTAGTACTTGCAGTCCCTTAATCATCGCAATGACTTCCATCAGAGCAAATTTCTCTTCATCCGTGTAATTGTAACGCGTTGCCTACCAGGATAAAATATGTTCAACCAAATTATACCGTTAATAAAGTAGCCGTAAGTAATTGACCCTACTCTTTCGTATTCCTCGGCTTCCTGTGGACACTCCTTATTCATATGATGGTCGGTAGGATGAAGAAGCTTCCAGCTGTAAAGTTCCGTTACTACGCTCGTCCACTGGGAGAGTAATTGCAATCCACGTAACGCTAATTCAGCGGTATCCCGATTCTCTCCATCGCTGCCGCATTCTTTGTACGTCGTAGTTACTTCGTTACTGTATCTGTATTGCGATGAATAAAAGTAACGGCTTCCTTATCGATTCGTAAATTAACATTTATCCCGTAGCTTCGCGAATCGTAAATATTTATCTTTACCTTGCTAGTTCGCTGATATATTTCACATGATCTTCTCTAATTTGTGGAAGATGCACCATAAGGTCTGCTTGTGGGCTTATACTATTCGACGAAGCAGATAACGGCCATCTCGACGCGTCAAAGTGTTTGGAACGTTTGATGTAATTAAAAGGTGCAATTTGCATGTCTCCGAACAGTGGCACTACCTCCAAATTTTTAAAAATCCTATCGATTCTGTCCAATTTCAACTTTTTCTTCTGATCTAATTTATTGATGTTGCACAGTTCGCTGTCCATCAAGAACAAGCCGAATCCCATCACCTTTACCAACATATGCTTCTCGTTCGGCGTCAAGTACATTTTAGTCTCGAACATATGGACACATATGTTCACGACGTCCGCGAGTAGCTCCTCGTATCCCGGGATTTTCTCCAAATTTTCCTTCACCGTGTCGCGAATTTTATTCTGCGTGGCTAGAAACATCGATAAGTTCTGCGATTCCTGCAATGTCTGAGAATCGGACATTACTTTGAGAAACTGAGCAGCTCTGAAACAAGAGGACAATTACGCTCGACAAAAATCCAACATATTTACCTCTCGTATACCGAACCGAACAGGCGATAGTTACCTCCTATACGTAGAATAATCATTCTTTACGCTAGATTTCATATTCTTCAGTTCGTCCAGAACGGCAAACATATTAATGAACTTCCCTAAAGTAAGTAAATACGCTTCGGAAACGAAGTCCTTCCGTTTCTCGTGATGACACAGACGTTTTACTTCCCCGGAGAACCTTTCGATCGCCTTTCTCTGAGAAGCAGCATTATACAGTAAGTTCGTAGACGATATATGTGGACAGAGGACAAGTAAAATCTTCGAACAGTTAAACACTCACTTGGAAGTACATAAAGTTTAATAACTTATTCACTTCTGGTGCTAATACTTCTACAGTCTTTTCATAAATCTCTACTCGATTCGGTTGTTCGTTAGATTTCGGCTGAGGGATCGCACGAGAACAGCATCTCCACGTGTACAACATCACGGCATGTTTCAAACCTTCCTCTAATAATTCATTCTTTAAAAGAACGTTAACTTACGTTATTAAATCTGATTACCGAAAATTAGAGATGTACCGACTAGTGGCCGACTAGTCGGTTAAGCCGCCTATCCGGCCACTTTTGTAGTCGACGACTAGTCGGCGACTAGTCGGTTAAGCCGCCTATCCGGCCACTTTTGTAGTCGGCGACTAGTCGGTGACTAGTCGGTTAAGCCGCCTATCCGGCCACTTTTGTAGTCGGCGACTAGTCGGTTAAGCCGCCTATCCGGCCACTTTTGTAGTCGGTTAAGCCGCCTATCCGGCCACTTGTGTAGTCGGTTAAGCCGCCTATCCGGCCACTTTTGTAGTCGGTGACTAGTCGGCGACTAGTCGGTTAAGCCACCTATCCGGCCACTTTTATAATCGGCGACTAGTCGACGACTAGTCGGCTTCTTGGGGGCCGATTAATCGGCTAGTCGGCTAGTCGGCCAAAACGCTAGTCGGTACATCTCTACCGAAAATCATTCCTTTCCGACTGTACTACAAATTTCTCTTGTCTGCGTATAATTACCAAGCTGGCGTGGACCGTAGCTTCCTCGATATATTTAGCGATACCGGTAACGAAACCATTTCTGTCTTCGAAATTGGTATCAAAATTGGCTTGATACACCACGGAACACGGCTGCGCTTCGATACACGGCTGTTCGTCCGGTAATGTAAACTCGTCGAGCACATCGACGTTGGACAAGGCATCGCCTAAAGTTACTTTCTCGGTAGCCATTGCGATCTAAAAGTGAACCTGCGTACAGAAGCAACCGTTAGCGCACTGATAATCCTTAGATCTAATCGGAGCTTGAAACAGAAAATTCAGCTGGCCTTTTAGAAGCATTTCTGACGTTTCACATATTCTCGGACCTCAAGATTGTACATATGAACGAGAATTCGCAGAAATTACAAAATGCACGTAAAGAATTGTACGAAATACTTGTTACTTTTTTATATTACATACCTCCGCTGAGGTTACGTGTCTGGAGGCTTAAACACGCTAGAAACTTATGCGTTTTTATGGGAAAAACGAAATAATTTACAAAAACTGTACAATGCAATTAATTCATTTTGGTGGGGCGATGTAAAATCGTGCCCTAAATGCGTGTAATTGAATCCTAACACTCCACCCTCTCACGGGAAAACATAGGATGATTATCCATCAACAACACTTACGCACTATACATACAAATAGTTGTACATATGTGCACTTCAATTCAACCTGTATGCACCTATATGTGTAACTCCGTATTCTGCTTGGTTCTCAAGTTCTCGGCGTTCTCACGCTCTGTTTCCTAGAACGAAAGTTCCATTTAAAAGATGTATCTTACTGTTTGACGATGCCCAAGCAATTGACACTGAAAGCATTACATTTTATGAAAGACGCCGATTTTCTATTAAATTTACATGCCCAAATGATATGAGTCTAATAGTGTAATTCAGTGTAATTAAACAGACCCTTCGGTTTCATTACGGATTTCAATTCACGCTAGCTTTTTTTATTATCTTTATTTAGTTGCATGTACATGTACAGTTTAATCAATATCGAAAGATAGGAGACCTGATTTAAAACATTTAACCCTTGAAGCGGGTAATGCGTGTAACACGATTACAGCGATTCTTAATGTATACTTGAGAACAATATCTTCTGATCAATGAATCAAAAAGGATTTAACAAGTTCCATTGCATTTTATTTCATATTCTATAGACGATATCAATTATACAAAGCGACCTTTATGTATGCAGCATACATCGAGAAGTATCATCGAATGAATTTAAAATAATGATTCATTCATGAGAAACAGTTGAGAATCATTGCTTCGCTTGGAAATGGTACCCGAGCACACACGCAGCCATACGTAGCATGAGTATATAAAGGAAGTGGTAGGTTCAGCTGTGATATCCTAATGATAAAAATATATATAAGTACACACAGAGCTGTCAACATGGCAGCCAATTCTATGGACTGTGATTGAACGGTTTAAATGTCCACGGAGATGTGACGACATTACGCGAAATTTATAGAAAGTTTTATGGAAAAAATATGAGAGTAATAGTTTAATAAGGATTAGAATATTGCCGTACAAAGCGAAACGTAACTGGGAAACGTGATTGACAACGGAGATTTCAACATTGCCAACATAGGTTACTGGATCCAAAGTATAATTCAAATATGACAACGTCCAAAGAACTAAATTTAGCCAGGAAAAGTCTTGTAGCATCGCTCGGAGAGAATGCAAAAGTGTAAGCTGTATTTTAGGTTTAAGGAATAAATGAAACACATATGTCGGGCACCGAGAATCTTATAATCCAAACTTCACGAATTTTTAAACGTCTCTGCCCTTTCGATTCTCGTTCCGTCAAAGTGTCATTACCTTATTGCAAGACGCTTCTTATTGTTGACAGGTATTTCGAAAAAATGAAGCTATGGTTTCAAATGAAGGTACTTAAATGTTACTTTATAATATCATAATATCGATAGTTTCGTCTACGGAGCATTATTATTTCAGACAACAAAAGAAGAGTTCGATTGCGAGGCAAGGAATATTATGACGGAAGACCAAGTTCATCTTCATAATGAATTTCTTCTGTGCTTGTTTAATAAAGTCAGAGGTTTAGCCGCCGCTACACCTAATCGTAAGATAGACAAAGACAAAGCTCTGAAAGAGAAACGTCTGCGATTAAAGAGGAAATACAGAACCGATAGATCTAATTTTGAGGTTTGCGAGGCGCACGAATCGATTCACTTTTCATTTTATACACGGGGAATAGAAGTTTTTATATCTCATGTTTAGCCCGCAGATATGTACGTCGAAGTACTAAACCAAACATCTTCGCCTGTGGGAGACGAACCTATCGGAGCGAATCGTTCCAGTGCCCAAGAGCTCGTACTGCCCGATAGAACTTTTGTTCTAGCGAGATTGATGCTCGCGGCGTGGGAAAATAATATGGACGGAGCAGAGGAGAACACGGCGCACATAGTTATAGCTGCGACGCAAATATTTTTGAAAAATATACTCACAGCTATATTCACGAGAAGGAAAGGATACGCAGTGAGAGATGGTTCCTTCGTTTATAATATCGGCGAACCGGTGCCTAGTTCGTGGAAAAGAAATTCCACCCGTATACTACGATCGTCCGAACATAGAGCAACAGAGATAGTAGATCCCTACGGTCAAGTACCTGCGATAAAACAAAATTTTGAAGAGGCAGAACAAGCCACGGCGTTCGCTTACGCGTGCTCTCCGCAAACTATTCCACCTCCGTTGCAACCCGTTAGTACAGCCGACTTACAACGTACGTTGAAGGTAGGGAGAAGTAGCTTCCTATGTACGAGTACTAGGGTGGCTCTTATTTCCCCTTGGTAAAATTTTTTTTCAAGATTTTCTTCGGGGCACCCTCCAGAATAGTTCCAAATAATTAAAAAAAAATCTGTGTAAAGTTTCAGCTCGATCGGATAACGGGAAAGAGTGCCCCTGGGCCGTTAAACATTTAAATCATTATTTAACCGCTCGCGAAGTCGATTTTATATAACGTCTTCCAAGTTATTGATTAAATAAAAAAATATGTCAAACAAAAGTTGTAGATCCGGACAAGGAGCATCTTTTTTGTTATATTACTATTTTTCGTGCGACAAACGGTTTCCGAAAAAACACCGAAAAACTAAAAAAAAAAAAATACTTTTTTTTTTCAAGTTTTGAAAGTTTAAATGCTTCCAGAACACTTTTTATTTATGACGGTGAACAAAAAAAATGGAATTTTTATTTTCGAGGACTATTTTTTAAACATTTAAGGGGAGGGGGCATATACCGAAATATGCACAAAAAAAATTTTTTTTTCTTATTTTCAGTGTTTGATATGTGATGAATGTTTCCTGAAAAGTTGGGGTCGAAATTCGCAAAAATATCGGAGATATAGACGTAATCATTTCGGGTAAAATGATCATATCTGATGTCTATATCTCCGATATTTTTGCGAATTTCGACCCCAACTTTTCAGGAAACATTCATCACATATCAAACACTGAAAATAAGAAAAAAAATTTTTTTTTTGCATATTTCGGTATATGCCCCCTCCCCTTAAATGTTTAAAAAATAGTCCTCGAAAATAAAAATTCCATTTTTTTGTTCACCTTCATAAATAAAAAGCGTTCTAGAAGCATTTAAACATTCAAAATTTGAAAAAAAATGTTTTTTTTTTTAGTTTTTCAGATTTTTTCGAAAACCGTTTGTCGCACGAAAAATAGTAATAGAACAAAAAAGATGCTCCTTGTCCGGATCTACAACTTTTGTTTGACATATTTTTTTATTTAATCAATAACTTGGAAGACGTTATATAAAATCGACTTCGCGAGCCGTTAAATAATGATTTAAATGTTTAACGGCCCAGGGGCACCCTTCCCCGTTATCCGATCGAGCTGAAACTTTACACAGATTTTTTTTTAATTATTTGGAACTATTCTGGAGGGTGCCCCGAAGAAAATTCAAAAATCGAAAATAAGAGCCACCCTAACGAGTACGTAATAATTGAAATTTTACACCTATAACGGACTTTACTCTGTTACAAACAGGTGTATAAAAATCTTGTCAGCAATCATACTATTTATGCCACTAATATGGAACGTTTATATACGTATGCTACACACCCGACATGGGAAGACTTGGAAGCCAAGAAACTGTTGCGTCATCGATCTATGACATAAATTATTTAAGATGAGTACGTTGTAAAGTTACACGTATTATTTATTATGTTTTCTATGAAATACACTTTGCTAATAAAAATAACATATCAAAGATTCTGGATATATTATCGTATTCTATTAAGATTCTTTCTTAGAAGTTCAACTGGTCGTTACTGGTTTGTGAACGATATATTGCTTCTTATCTATATTTGATTGTTTACATTCAGAAAGATAATTAAGGCTTACCGTAAGAAGCACAAATTTGCTTTCGCGTGAAAGTTTAATATTTATACGAACACGAAGGGCTATTTTATAAGAATTTATTAACTTATTATTTTTATGAATTATAAGGTGTATATTTAGAGTTACAATTAATATGAAAAATATTTCGTTTTATACGCAGGCTGTTACACTTTTTATTTACATTCTTATTTGAAATTTACCAGCTTTGGTAATATATTTAACACCTTTAAACGGTTTATACTTCTCTCCATACATGTCCAACCGGTTGACTTTCAAGCCAGAGACGGCTAATTGGTTGATCGTGAAATGTACCTAGAAAAGAGTTCGATCATTTATAAATCGAATATTATGTGCTATAATATTATACACAGCCGTGTACGTACATTAATCGCAGGATTAGACTCCATCACACTAGATGAATTTTGAATGGTAATCTGAAAAGAAATTTTCACTCTTAATTTTCGAATATTTCCTTACACGTTATAAATTGCTCGATCACAGTAACCGTACCGAGCCTCTCAAGTTCGGTAATTTGGTAACATCTATCCTGCCAATATCCCATAACAGTATTTTGCTAACGGGATCGAAAGAATATTTCCCTTGATTTGGAGTCAGAGTACAGTTCAATACTATTTTTGGCATAGGAATTTCTAACGTCACATTTTCTACCTGAAACACATTGTGCTACTGTAACGTTACGGAATATTTTACATCTCCGCGTAGGAACTATATGAAAAAAGAAATACATACGGTTCTGCCAATAGTCTGTTTCGGTCCCACAGTTATATCTAATCTACCGCCTCCCGGTTCTTTAAGGCTGATATTATGTCTGACGTATATTGGGATTGCTACGATGCTTTGCGATCCTATGTGGTACGAAAGTAGTCGAAAATTACCATCCGGTGGGATAAAAGAGAGTATTCGTTCCGACTGTAAGCAGAGCATAGATTTTGTTAATTGTACGAACAGTAAACATCATCGAGCTTTCAACGAAACTTACCTCCCATCTTTTAAATCTAACGCAGGGGTGAAAACTGACGTCGTCGAATAATCTGGGATTCATGAAAGACAGTGTTAAGTCCGGCATGCCGCTTAACTTTATACAGCAGTCGATCTACAATGCGAGTAATATAGAAATTACTCTTACTCGATGCGCGGAATTAGAATTAATAGCACTGTACAGACAACGCACATAGCCTTGGATTTCTGCGAACACGGTCGCCCCTGTCCTGTCTATAATAGCGTCTACTTCTTCTACGACATCGAAGTATGCTTCGTTATTTGTGTATTTAACACCGGTGCGCCTCCAGGGTACATTGGACAGCTGCCCGCTTGGTAATATCGCGCTAACACTGTGGTGTATTAATATTAGCAGGTAAGAACCTTTTAAATTTCATCATCCACCGAGCTATTCCACGTCAAAACGGATAGGTGAAAAGTTTAGTTTCACCGATTCTCTTCAAAATTACAGCATTTGTCGACAACCTTGCAAAAACAAAGCATACTGAATTTTAAAGGCCTATGTCAAATAGTTTTCGAAATATTTAATGTTAAAGTTTTAAAAATTGAAACATAATCGGCTGACGCGTCATCAGTTAAACTGTAATATCTCGGTCATTTTTAAAGATAATGCCTCCGTCTTGGGCTCATTTTAAAGCTGAGGGAATGCTTTCTCAACCCGTATATAGAATATTTTGTTTATTGTTAATAAACTTAACAGTAATCGACGTCAAAGTTTCAAATCGCGATTTGACGTCGTTCCCACCCACGATCCGGCTTGAAAAAAATACCATTCGATTCGTTGAGCCTTCAGCTAATAAATGGGTTTTTCAAAAAAGTGGAGAGATTTCGGGAACAGTCAACAAAAAAATAAAACTTACGACAGTGCACACCGCTTGCAAAACGCGTTTTCAAAACAACCGCCTAGCGTAGGAAAGTATTTATATACGATGCAACAAAACAAACTTTTCGTTCAGTGTTTTCAGCATTCTCGAGAAAAATAATAGGAATATCTGCTCACCATATAAAAGATTAGCAATAGTGAGCAGATATTCCTATTATTTTTCTCGAGAAGGCTGAAAACACTGAACGAAAAGTTTGTTTTGTTGCATCGTATATAAATACTTTCCTACGCTAGGCGATTGTTTTGAAAACGCGTGCGTGCGGACTGACCACGGGATCCGTGCAGTTCCAAGCGGTGTGCACTGTCGTAAGTTTTATTTTTTTGTTGACTGTTCCCGAAATCTCTCCACTTTTTTGAAAAACGCATTTATTAGCTGAAGGCTCAACGAATCGAATGGTATTTTTTTCAAGCCGGATCGTGGGTGGGAACGACGTCAAATCGCGATTTGAAACTTTGACATCGATTACTGTTAAGTTTATTAACAATAAACAAAATATTCCATATACGGGTTGAGAAAGCATTCCTTCAGCTTTAAAATGAGCCCAAGACGGAGGCATTATCTTTAAAAATGACCGAGATATTACAGTTTAACTGATGACGCGTCAGCCGATTATGTTTCAATTTTTAAAACTTTAACATTAAATATTTCGAAAACTATTTGACAAAGGCCTTTAAAATTCAGTATTCTTTGTTTTTGCAAGGTTATCGACAAATGCTGTAATTTTGAAGAGAATCGGTGAAACTAAATTTTTCACCTATCCGTTTTGACGTGGAATAGCTTCACCGTCGATAAACTATCAAAATACTCACTTAGACTTGCCTGTAACGGTATTCGCGATTGTTCTTAATATATTCGGTGGTTTAATGAGCTCTTTCAGTATATTAGATTCTGTAGCTAGCGGGAAACCATTGTCCAGCATCTCGTCCAGCAATTCATACACGACCACGTAATTTTCTTTTATGATAGTCTCTGTACATTCGCTAAAGTAATCTTCGAAAGTATCTACTACTCTGTGCAAAAATTCTATTACAAATAGCGGCGGAACTGCAACAGCGGAATGTTATTTAAATGATCCAATAATAGAAACGTGTTCGCTTGAAGTTTGGGGACTACCTTCTGTCATGCATACAGCGACGAAAAACATATTGCATCGATATATACTGATCAAAAAGTGATGGGGCGTTGCTATCACGGGTGGTGTATCCTCGGGAGACAAGACTCTTCGCTGCTGATCAAAGAAATAATCGCACAGCGATCGTTCGACAGCGCTCTTCCAATGCTTCTCCATGAATACATCTCTGAATAGAAAACAAAGCGCGTACAATTCGCGAGATTGGTTTATTCCGAGAATTGGTCAATTTGTCGAAGCTCTTAACAGATCTGTGTCTTAACGTAACGAATACACATGTTACTTCTAACCACGTAGCTGTCAAGTAACACATCTGCTCTCTTCCTTACGGCCTGACACTTACCCCGAGGAGTTGATGATGAAAAGACTGTGTATCATTTTTTACGGTAAATTGTTCGACGCAAAGTAATATACAGAATTATATCTCGATTTAATTTTCTTTCGCTACTATACACATTTACTTGACACATAAACATACGTACAAAAAAAACTGATAAAAACCACGAATGCTGGTACCAACGTTACCAACATTTGTCAGACGTGGACGAAACACGCCGCGCCATCTAGCAATGAAATTTATCAACTGCGAATCACATATGACATGTGAGACGGCACGAGACGGGTTGCTGTTTAGTTCGGGACCATTCGGTACAGGGTGTCCTGCTGGCCGGTTGATCGTAAGCATTTCGCTTATCGGAGAGTGGGGGTAGATCCCCCACCATTATACCCCCAACCGACCGTCGAACCAATCAACGCCAAGATGAAAATTTGCCGACGCCAGCGCCAACTAGTGAGACCGCGGCTAACCAGCGTCGCTGGGGAATCGGTTGTCGACGAGTGAGACCTCGGCCAATCAGCGTCGACAACAGATTCCCCAGCGATGGTTAGCCGCGGTCTCACTAGTTGGCGCTGGCGTCGGCAAATTTTCATCTTGGCGTTGATTGGTTCGACGGTCGGTTGGGGGTATAATGGTGGGGGATCTACCCCTACTCTCCGATAGGCGTAATGCTTACGATCAACCGGCCAGCGGGACACCCTGGTTCGGGACGGTATTTTGTGTTTTGATTCCATGGTGTTAATCATGTTAATTGGTGTTGATCGAAGAGTTAATATACATAAATGGTGGTTTAATGTATGTACCTACTTCTGTGTAGCAAATAACAAATAATAGTAATAACGATAAACTTTCATCAAATCTGTTATACGTCAACTATTTAATTGCCAACCTATGTATAAAACTTCGCTACGTGTCAACGCTTCCCGTTAAGTTTCCCTTTACACCTTTCGAGTAATTACAGTAACCTCGTAATCACTCGCGATGGATGAGATTACAAGCTGGAAGGGAATAGAAAATGACGGTAGTATATTCTAAGATGTTGTTTAAATAATATATCAGTTGCACCTTCTCAAGTACAAATTTTGCAGAGTTCTTCAAGCAGTTTCTTGGCGGCGAGTGTAAAAAAGCTGATATTAATCAAGTGCTATCAGTGGCGCATCAGATAAACAAATTGGGGCAAGGTATATGACAAGAATAATATATAGAACGTGTTGTGTTGCTATTATGCTTCATCGTATATTTTTCGTCGTGTAGCCATCGAAGTATTGAACGCTGAACTACAGAAGCAGGTCCTAGCTAATCACGAAGACTTACTATCGCAAGCGACATGGGTGGAGAAATTGGAAGGCGTACTTTCGATAATGCAATCTCACGTTCAGGTGCGGAGAAAGTTTACGCGCGTCGGCGATGGAAATTGATATCGATCTCTACGATTATAAAAAGGTTCTTTCTCTCAGAGTCTTCTGTCAGCCGTAGAACGTTTGCGCGAGAAAATTGTCGACCCGTTCAACAGGATCGAGACGCAAACTATCGTTTTAGCACGACTTCATGAAACTTCTGATCTGTTGCGGAGGGTAGCCAGAATGCAACATCTGTCGAAGCGTTTGTACTCTCAGATGATGAATAATGTACAGGCTCCGGATATCATAAAAGCTGCCAACAGCCTCCACGAACTTGGTATATTAGTAGTGATGGGCTCCAGACCGATCGAATCGCTTTGAATCTATGACACAATGTTTCGAATCGCTTCGAATCTCATTAGTCATGATTGCCAAGCAAATCGAATCGCTTCGAATTCTGGACAGAAGTTTCGAATCGCTTCGAATCCCGGGCGAAAATTTGGAATAGCTTCGAAAGCTTCGAATCGCTTTGACTATTATTCGAAACAAAAATTTCTTGAAAGGCTTGATTGGTCTTGAAAGTCTTGATAGGTCTTGAATAGAATTGTAATATCAAGATAAAATACGCATGATCGATAACGATTAGTCGAACAACTGCATCTTCATACCATAGGGTAACACCAAACTCCAGTTTCCTTGGGAGGAAAGTAAAAAATTATGCGAATACGCATGCGCGTAAAGTCTTTTTCCCTTGGGAGAAAAGTAGAAAACGCGAATACGTCTGAAATTAGCCATTTTGCTCCCGCTCAGCAGGCGTAAAAAACCATCCATTTTCATGCAGGTGTTGAAAAAAATAATTTTACTCAATAATTAATACTTTTATTTTAAAAGCACTTGCAACTTTTACAACATTCAAAGAAAGACTAAACGTCTAAGACTTCCCACAACTTCCTATATCAAATAACAGTCGAAGAGATTCGAAACTTTCATCCGGAATTTCGAGAGAGAATCAAGATCTCGTCAGATCCCCCCCGAATTTTTTCGACTCGCTCCGAAGTTCGGGTTCCCGAGCCTCGAAACACGAGACGATCCGCATACTCCTATTCAAAACCTATCAAGACTTTCAAGACTTTCAAGACCTATCAAGACTTTCAAGACCTATCAAGACTTTCATGATCTATCAAGACTTTCAAGAGATTTTTGTTTCGAATAATAGTCGAAGCGTTTCGAAGCTATTCGAAGCGATTCCAAATTTTCGCCCGGGATTTGAAGCGATTCGATTTGCTTGGCAACCATGACTAATGAGATTCGAAGCGTTTCGAATGTTTACAGGATTGAATAACTTCGAATCGATTTCGAAGTTGATGTCTTGAGCCCATCACTATATATTAGCTTACGATTTAACTTAGCTTATATATTAAGATACAGTCGGGTATAATATAAACATTTCCAATTTATAGAACAGTTGATGATGGATACAGATCTAAATGGTTTGGATGTTATCGCGGACGATCAGCAAGCTGTGAAGGCTCATAGGACAACGGTACAAAGAATAGCGAGTCATACTTTATCGCAAGGTTTACAAACAATGGATAGAACAAAAGTATGTACGAACGTATTAAGTTTTAATATACTGCTGGTTCCGTAACCATTAATCATAAAAATACGACCAACAGGTTAGTACCGCGGTGCAAGTGTTTCAGAACCTAGGAATTTTGAACGGAGCCGTGGATAATGTTATGGATTCTGCTTTATCCGAAATTGAGAAAATTGCTACGGAATCTTTGGACGTGTCATTGGCCCAGAACCAGGATTTCGGGAGGAGAGGAGCACCTGGCCGGGCAGCTATCCCTTCTCCAGGATCCTCTGGAAACTTACGGACCCGAATTTGGGAGAACCTTGAGAGGCTTTTCCAAGATATAATTTACACGCAATGTTTGCAAGTAATTGACATAATATTCGTTCGAAATCTCTCTTAAGGGGACCTTCCGGTCTAGAGCCCAAAAAAATAGGTGATATTTAGGAATTAATTAAAGGAAAACTACTATATATAATTTAATGGGACTTTTTGCATTGTATTAAGGATGTCTTAAGTTATAGAAATATATTTTTTGTTTTATAATTCATTATTGCAGACGGCCCTGGGGAGTCGTTAAAGTCAAGGCGTCAAAACATTGATCCAAATCGGTGGGACCTGTATCTCCAAAAGTTATTATCCGATTCGACTGAAACTTATTTTATTTTGAAGATTATACTTCTGGCTAGGGGGGGGGGGGGGGGGGGGGGGACTAGAAAAAATTAAAAAAGTGACATTTTTTTTAGAAAATAACGACACTTGAAGTTTGAAATCACTTTTCCCTGTACTTTTCGTCCTTTCAACGCCTTTAAAAATTATAAATTTTCAATTTTTTGTAATTTTTCTAGCCCCCCCCCCCCCCTAGCCAGAAGTATATTCTTCAAAATAAAAAAAGGTTCAGTCAAATCGGATAATAACTTTTGGAGATACAGGTCCCCCCGTTTTGAGAACACTGTTTCGAGAAAAACGCGTTTAAAGGTTTACGTGAGCGCCGAGTGCCCGGTTGTTGCCCATGCATTTGCCGCTACTCAAATGCCTATAACTTCTGGAATTTTACGAATTCCAACAAATCCTTTTAAACACGTATTCCTAAAAGGTTAAACATTCGAAAAATGAAATAAAAAAAAAATCGACTTTTAGACCGGAAGGTCCCCTTAAATTGTAGCCATTCGCAAAGCTTGCATGTTTAAATACCCATTATATTTATCCTGTCAGATTGAATTATTACAAAGAATATTGTTAGAACATCACACAAAAGGACTGGATGAACTGTCGCAGAAGTTTTGGGATAAAGTGAACTGTCTACTTTCCAAAGTATTGGTCGAGCGTGCGCAAGGTGAATATTAATATTTATTTTCCTCTTTCGAGAAGTTGCCAATGGTTCCTCCATATGTTCAGGATCTTCGTTCGTAAAACAAGCATTAGAAGGCGAATATCCAAAGTTCTTAAGAATATTTCTGGATTTGAGTAAACGATTAAAGGAAAAATCGCAGAGCGTTGGTATCTACAACATTAAGTAAGCGTGACACAAAATAGCACAGCGTTAACTAACCGTCATACAAAATAACACGGTCTTTTTGCTTAGACATAATGTGTTGTTGCCGTTTGAGAACGCGTACTTATCACGTTCAGTGTCGCGTCTGTTGGATCCAGTGCATACTATGTTTTCCGGCGAAGGATTGCCCACGCAAGACGAAATAGACGGCCTCATCCGTACAGTGACAAAGTAAATTGAGAAACATGTGTTGTATCATTTGTACAGACTGGAAATGTGTCATTTATCATTTTCTTCTGCAGCGAATTGAGTGTATCGTTGGTAGATGATGGTCTTTCAACAGTGGTTGCTCGGAACGTAGGCAAAGCTATAAGGCTGTTTTGCTTGAAGTGTGAGCAAGGGTTACTTGTGGGAGGAGAAGCTAGTCAAGTAATCGATTCTCCTACCACTGTACAGCAGACAAACGTGACACTTGCGAACCTGCTTTATTACCTTTCTAGTCAAATAAGTCGCGTGATAGCAAACTTGTCTGCCGGTCTGCCAGCCGAAGGGAGCACAGTGATCACCGTGGCTCTCAAGGAAACGGACACGTTGACGAAAAATATATTATCGCCATTGTTGGATTCCATTAGTGATGCCATTGAAAGTATCATCCTAACTATGCACGATGATCCAGAATTCCGCGAGTGAGCAGATGTAACTTATTCTAAATGTTAATTGGAACGTGCGTGGAAGACGAATATTAATATATTTCCGATTTCGATGCAGCACGAGCAGCACTCTGGGGAAAGAGATTAACTGTTCACTGTACATGCGCGAATTACAAGGCTTCATTTTACGATCTGTGAATACATTCCTTGTACCGTACAAAAACCAAGCTGTCGTTGCCGAATCGTAATGAACTCTTTAATTATAACGTTTTATATTACGTCCGGAACGTAACGCTGAGGTTGATTATTATTTCAGCTGCAAGACTGTTGCTTCGCGGTGCATCGAGCTTTTCGTAAGACACGCTTGCCTATTAAGGCCATTAACCGATTTTGGAAGAGCGAAGCTTATCGTCGATTTCAGCCAGGTACGTTGTATGTTGTTTAGAAAGAAATTTGAGGCTTACAAATACTTCTATTTAGATAGAAGTAGCCGTTGCTCCATTATGTAGAGGAGGGCTGCTGGGATCGTCGGAACAGCAACAGTACAGAACGTTACGGACATTGAAAGCGTTGATTCCACTAAGCCCGGAGGAAATTGTCGAAAAAGTTTTAGAAGGGGAAGGAGAGAGTGGTATACCTCCCTCTCTCATTCTTTTACATCTATTTTCTACGGCACCCCCGGAATTGGTATCTCCGCATCAGGTACGGGAACGTAAATTTACACGATTAGTTGCTTGTGCGATTACAAAAACGGTTACAAAATATTTTAATTGATTCAGAGCGCAAGCTGGTCCGTAGGACGTTTATCTCAGTGGATGGATAAGAATTCGAACGAAAGAGACAGATTAGCCTTCTGCAGTGGACCATTGGAGCGTTATCAGCTAACTATCAGGCAACAAAATCTCCCATCGTTCCATCCATTGTTTCCATTAATGAAGAAATTGGCCAACTTGAACGAACACTAAAATTTGCAATGTTTACGTTACGTATGGTACGATATGTATTTTGTTAAACATTTTCCACGTTTATAGGAAATAATATTATTGGATTCTGTGTAGATAAATTATTGATACAGCCGGACAAAGTAAATTTGAGAACACTATTACATAAATATTAACGTATGAAACCCTATTTTTATTAATCAGTCATCTTCTGAACACATTTCCTGAATACCAGGTCATACATTTTCTGAGCGTATACTGTCCTAGACAAGTATACTCCCATAAATGCTGTAACACTTAACAGTATGGGCCAGTATAAGCTACGTTTTCTTGGACCTATATGTATCGCCGGTATTCCAATATGATTTTTCTTCTCGATCTACGTTCAAAAAGGAAGAAATTCAACATACGATGTACAATATACAATATGTAATGTTGAATTACCTACCTTTTTAGAAAGTGTCTTTACTTGCGAAAGTTCGTTTTTAAGAACATCGAGAGTGTGCCGTATTTTTTTAATTTCTTGTTCGTAATCGGATACTTGTTCGTTATTTAAACATACATTCTCAGTATTCGCTTTTGATAAACTGTTTTTAATATACTGAAAACTGGAACCTATAACTGCAATCTGCTTGGCTACCGTGCCTAGAGAGACTACCCCATCGAATAATCTGAAGGAAACAAATGGCACGGTCAATGTTTCTGTCATCGACATCACGATACCGCGACGCTGTAAAATAAACGTACGTATAAGGTAAGGATTTATTAATAACACCGATGCTTTGTATGCTCCACTTTTTCCTATGGAATTTGTGGAGTTGTTCCATAAACTGTATCCTATGCGCATTAATTTCTACTCCCAAGGAATCCAAATCGTTCTCGGTTAATGCCAGAAAATCTTTAACGGACATCCCTTGAAAGATGTGAGCGTATGTCTCTAAACCCATTCCATATAACATCGTGAACACATCGAAATCTACGATCTGATCGTTTACAACAGCTAACGATGGAAATATATCCGTCCAGTCATTTATGTTGGACGTCTCGCAAATATTTATTATCTCTTCGTCATTGACGTTTAACAAAGGTAGGATCTATAATAATCACACAAATATTGCTCCACATTTTTTAATGACACATGACTTATAATAACATTTTAACTTACCTTGTTATATCCTTTTGTAGAAGCAATATCTTTGGCAGTTAAATTGCTCTGGTCGGTTAATGTAACATCGGCTCCATTCTCTATCAATATTTTAACGTTATCTACTTTGTTAGCTATCGCCGCATACATTAAAGCCTACAAATATAAGAAAATGCGCGTGTTCATAGAAGCGTTATTACATTTGCCGCTATTAAAGAGAACCTACTGTTTGGTTTCTGTTGTCGCACGCATTAACATTCTTTGTATGTTTCATTAACTCTGCTACCAATTCTGATTCCTGCGATGCACAGGCATACATTAGAGGTGTCTGCCTGTAAAAGAGGATCCATTCGGTAATCGTATACTAGACACTGTTGCGCATATGATAAAAATACATTAAGGGGGAACACCACTGTGACGGCCGGAAAAGTAGGCCATTTTTAAGAATTTTTTTCAGGAATAATTTACAGTTTTCATAGAAAATTTTTATTACCTACCTTTAGTACGCTGTCTTCAAGACACTATACAAAAAAAATAAATAGAAGAACATCCATAAATTTTAATATATTAATTAATCTTCTAGACCCCCCATGCGAGCTGGTCGAATGTGTAATTATTGGACAGCAGATCCGAAATCAAATTTCATTTTTTTTTTTTTATAAACTATATGAGTGTAGTTTCCGTTGTGCGTACCGATTTCTTAATCAAATTATTTTTGTAAAAATGGTGCGCTTTAGAAGAAAATTTTCGAAAATCCGCGAATAAGATGGACAGTTTTTCGAGCGTATTTAAAAAAATTGGTTTTCAATCAAAGAATCCGTACGCACAACGGAAACTACTCTCATATAGTTTATAAAAAAAAAATGAAATTTAATTTCGGACCTGCTGTTCCATAGTTACACATTCGATCAGCTCGCGTGGGAAGATCTAGAAGATTAATTAATATATTAAAATTTATGCATGTTTTTCTATTTATTTTTTGTATAGTCTCTTAAGACAGCGTACTAAAGATAGATAATAAATTTTTTTTATGAAAACTAAATTATTCCTGAAAAAAAATTCTTAAAAATGGCTTACATTTCCGGCCGTCACAGTGGTGTTCCCCCTTAAGGGAGTACTCTAGTGTAAATGCCCGTTTTTCAACGCAATCTTCGGGAATTTATTTAACAAAAGCTATAAGTTTATACTGTCCGGCGTTTTGCCTGCACATTAAGGTATGTTTGAAGTAATACTCAGAATTATTTTGAGCTTCTTTATCGCACATATACATAGGTATAGTCGGAGGCGCGAGCTTCTTCAAAAAAAAATCTGTGTCCTACTTCAAGCGTACTTTAATACGCAGGCAAAACATCGGACAGTACAAACCTACAGTTTCTGTTAAATAAATTCCCGAACGTGGCGTTGAAAAACGGGCAGTTACCACTGGACTACCCCGTTAAACATTCTTACCTTTGCTTATTAGCAGCATTTACATTCGCTTTTGCTTCTATAAGTGAAATTATACATTTCATGCGTTGTTCCGTTGTGCCCCACGTGGAACTACATATCGCCATTAGCGGCGTGAATCCGTCTGAAGTACGATGTTATTTACTTCGAGCCACAAAATAATGCCATTCGCATAATGGAAAATGTAAAGGGAGTATAGTACCTTTATGTTTATTAGCATCAGCCTCGTTTGCTATAAGATATTCAATGACTTCTGATTGTGCATATGACGCGGCATATAAGAGTGGAGTCCATCCGGTATATAAAGAATCATTTACGTTATACGCTGCGTGTAATTATACAAAACTATTACCAGAATGTATTCTTGTCTTAAAGGGTAACACCACTCGAGAGGCAGAAAAAAAGACCTAAATTTGACAATTTATTTTGGGAGTATGACAAACGGAATAGAATTTCTTTTCAGGGGGTTTATTTAATACATATTGAAGTACGAAAAACAACTTTTTAATTGTCATTTTTATACAAAATGGTGGCGATAGAGCCCGTCGTCGAAAACAGTTTTTTTTAAAACACCGCCACGGGAGGACGGATTTCTCGGCATGTATGAGTCGTGGAACAAAATACCAAAAAAATTTATAATCTATATACAATTGGCTTTGGAAGTACGTAGGATTTTTTTTTTTATCAATTTTTGTGGACGTGGTGCACTTTTTAAGGAATGAATCGATTTTTTGCCCTAAAAATGAGCATTAAATTTTTTATAAAAGAAAAAGTTTACATTCGATCAAAAAACGGCTACGTACTTCCAAAGAGAATATTGTTGTGAAGCTACTGTAAAAATTTCAAATCGATCCATGCAATAGTCTCCGAGAAATCCGTCCTCCCAGTTTGAAAGAAGTGGTTTCGACGACGGGCTCTGTCGCCGCCATTTTGTCTGAAAATGACAATAAAAAAAAATTGTTTTTCGTACTTCAATATGTGTTAAATAAACCCTCTGAAAAGAAATTCTATTCCGTTTGTCATACTCCGAAAATAAATTGTCAAATTTGGGTCTTTTTTTCTGCCTCTCGAGTGGTGTTACCCCTTAAAGCTACAAATCAATGATATCATAATTCATTAACGTAGAGCAATTACATTGAAGATATTCGCGTACGATTTCCAACTGGCCCGTCGTGCATGCATTCACCATGCGGAACTGAAAAGACGCTTCCTCATTAGCGCCTACATCTCTATATTCGTCAAATCTATGTGCGCCATCCGGCGTCGAATCTTCCTGTGAATAATAATTATTTTCATATTCTATCTATAAGCATCGTTATTATAATGATCTATTCCTGTTGAACTCTTTCCATTAATGTATATAAAGATTTTTCACAATACATTTAATATTCTTATTAAAGGCCGGTATATAATTGTAGGTTATGTATAGATATCTTTCACACCTTTCCCCACGAAAAGAAGTTTTCGGTGTCTGCCATTTCGTTGCCAGATATTTTTGCCGCTCGTTTATACATATCCTTTACTTCAATAATATGACAAGTAGAATTATATAGTAGACTTCTTCTTCCGAAGAGCGATATTTCAAAACAACTCGCGTTTACCACGCATGCGTCACAGTGGTCACGCGGCATGCATCGCCTGCAAAATAAAGCACATTATATGTTTTCATGTGTCCAGTGTGCGTCGCTAGCCGGTTGATCGTAGCTATTTTGCCGAATAGAGAGTGGGGGTAGATCCCCCACCATTATACCCCCAACCGACCGTCGAACCAATCAACGCCAAGATGAAAATTTGCCGGCGCCAGCGCCAACTAGTGAGATCGCGGCTAACCATCGCTGGGGAATCTGTTGTCGACGCTGATTGGCCGAGGTCTCACTCGTCGACAACCGATTCCCCAGCGACGCTGGTTAGCCGCGGTCTCACTAGTTGGCGCTGGCGTCGGCAATTTTTCATCTTGGCGTTGATTGGTTCGACGGTCGGTTGGGGGTATAATGGTGGGGGATTTACCCCCACTCTCTATTCGGCAAAATAGCTACAAATCAACCGGCTAGCGACGCACACTGCATGTGTCTTCAAGCTCGACTGTCAAAGATATTGAAAGAATTTTAATTAACATTGAACGTATGATCGCTATACTGCAACCACGTGACGAATTTAATTAAACCGTTCAAAATGCTAACTAAAAATGTATTTCTACGACAAAATGTAAAGTAACAGTATATCATAATCTTTTTCTTGAGTATGAGAATGAATTGTACGCACATATGCAATTATACATAGCGTTTTACACTTGCTATATGTGTATAAATATTCTATATACACAATATATATGTATATTGTATACAATAAGCATTTCAAAAATATTTTAACATTTCTTTTCGGCAAATGAATTTAAACGAGGTTCCAAGTTTCGACAAATTTAAATGCACAATGTTGTCGATGTAAATTAAGCGGTAATTAAATAGTTTCATAATGATTCCATATATGTTACTGCATAGAAATGGATGAAAATTGATGTTTTCTTTTACCCTTGTGTAAAAGTAATTATAGAAATAAAATTTTATAAGACGGCACACGCATCAAAATAGACATATAATTTTATATAGCTACCGCACTTGTGTGCATTACTCGTATCAGATAAATGCATACATGCAGGGAGTATGCATGTGTGCACTATTGATCGTGATATCTGCTATGCTTAACCTAAAAGTGGCAGTCGCCGGACACCTGTCTAAGGATTCACTTGTAAATCAAACTTTTATATTTCGTAATAACAAAGTTACAGTTTCATGTACATTTAAGAGCTTGTAGTTAACAGTAAGTAGCGTATATATACTTCGCGTAGAGTACTAATATACAACATTTTATAATTAAGACAATATTCATTCGAATTTATATTGCTGATATTATACAATCGTGTTTTTAATCGGTGATAAGATAAGCAATTTCACCTTCCGCATGCATCGAAGATAGTACGGCGAAATATATTCTAGTACAAATGTCATGGCTGCGCGCATTGTTCGGCGGTGAAGAATTATTTAGAAACGGGGTAGGAACAATTTTGCGGGAATATTTGAATCGATTTGGTTCCCTATCGAATGGGAGGATCGAAGAACGAGATTCGACGAGAATCGCCTGCCCTGTGTAACTCATTTACGTTTTAATAGATGCATCGATCTGCACTAGTAGCATTCGACTTCGATCATACGATTACGGACGACAATACCGATGTTGTCGCTCGGAAGATGTTACCCAGGGAAAAGTTAACGGACGGCGTGAAGGATTTGTTTCGCTCCAACGGCTGGATCGTGTACATGAGGAAAATATTCCAACTGTTGCACGACAGCTCCATCGATGTGAAGCAAATAAGGAATGCTATTATCGGTATACCGCCTGTGCCGGGTATCGAGAAGCTTCTAAGGGAGTTACACTCTAACGGCTGCGAGATTATTATTATTAGCGATTCAAATACATTATTCATCAGCGAATGGTTAAAGAATCGAAAGTTAGACGAAGTTGTCGCCCAGGTGTTCACGAACCCCGCGAGAGTCGACGAAAGCGGTATGATAAAGGTGGATATGTATCACGTTCAAGAGTCTTGCAAATTGAGCACCGTGAATTTGTGTAAAGGAGAAATCTTGGACTCTTACATCGATAAGAGGCGCGGCGAGGGGGTACATTTCGATCGAGTGGTATACGTCGGAGATGGTAAGAACGATCTCTGCCCGATCTTACGCCTTTCGGAACGTGATTTGGCATTCCCGCGGAAAGATTATGTGCTTGTAAAGATATTAAATGGCACTGAGAATAATGAAATTCCGAATGTCAAGGCCCGCGTGTTTCCGTGGAGCGACGGCCGGGAAATCTTAGAAAAGCTGGAGAAAGAGATTGATCTTTCTTCTTCTTCTTCCACTTTGTAAATCTAATAAACAGTACAAGTAAAAAATAAATGTTTCCTCTTCTTTTATTTCAACACTCGTCATAATTCCCTCACAATTACGTCATAATAAAGAGATAACTGCCATTAGTGTGTCAGAATCTTGAATTATTTATAAGCTATGTATGTGATCCATTTTAATAATATTGGTGACCAATTATGCAATCGTGAAATATATATAACTTCCCCCTCCGCAGCTTCTTTTATTAATCAACAATATCATGCGCAGTAATGGTCACAAAACGATATTCATCAGAGCAATGACACTGATTTGATAGACTGTTTTTGCGTGATATAGTACTTCAATATATATGTAAGCATGAATTTTCCGTTTCCCGCAAAATTACTACCTGTTTTCGTAATAAATTATTCTTTAGCGCCACATAATGTGTGGCAATGTATAGTAATAAGAAGATCAGCTGCCAAGTCACGATTTACGAGTAGCAACAGTGCGAAAGGTGTGCCAAGTTCAGCAAAATTGAATTGCTATAGCAATCCTTATAACTGGGAATAACTTTCCCATCATATGTCCGGTAAATAATGCGGCCGTTACAATTCCTTCGGACCTATAGAATGATGCCTTACTAATATTTATAAGCTACCTAGATTTTCACAATTTTCTACCATTCTTCTTTAAAGGTCGTTGCTCACTTATCAGTGAACGTGATAGTTCCGTGCCAACGTTCATTGATAAGGAAAAGAGAGGATAAAGGCTGATATTACGTGATTTCCAAACTCACGTTTAACTGTACTGTTTTGTTTAGGGGCGGGTTGGACTCTAATTTTTAAATTCTCGAAACTCGAATCGGAAAGTTTGTAAGGCTTCGAAACTCTCGAAACTTTGGAAACTCGAAACTCTCGAATTTTGAAGTGCTGATTCTGTTGTGTAAGTGGAATATCTTGCTTTAAGGTGATTAAAAAAAATGTGATTTTTAGGAATTAATTAAAGGAAAACTACTATATATAATTTAATGGGACTTTTTGCATTGTATTAAGGATGTCTTAAGTTATAGAAATATATTTTTTGTTTTATAATTAATCGTTGCAGACGGCCCTGGGGAGTCGTTAAAGTCAAGGCGTCAAAAAATTGATCCAAATCGGTAGGACCTGTATCTCCAAAAGTTATTATCCGATTCGACTGAAACTTATTTTATTTTGAAGGTTATACTTCTGGCTAGGGGGGGGGGACTAGAAAAAATTAAAAAAGTGACATTTTTTTTAGAAAATAACGACACTTGAAGTTTGAAATCACTTTTCCCTGTACTTTTCGTCCTTTCAACGCCTTTGAAAATTATAAATTTTCAATTTTTTGTAATTTTTCTAGCCCCCCCCCCCCCCTAGCCAGAAGTATATTCTTCAAAATAAAAAAAGGTTCAGTCAAATCGGATAATAACTTTTGGAGATACAGGTCCCCCCGTTTTGAGAACACTGTTTCGAGAAAAACGCGTTTAAAGGTTTACGTAAGCGCCGAGTGCCCGGTTGTTGCCCATGCATTTGCCGCTACTCAAATGCCTATAACTTCTGGAATTTTACGAATTCCAACAAATCCTTTTAAACCCGTATTCCTAAAAGGTTGAACATTCGAAAAATGAAATAAAAAAAAATCAACTTTTAGACCGGAAGGTCCCCTTAAGGGGTCATTCTCCTATGATCGGCCGAAAAATTAAACCATTTTTAAAGATCATTTTCTCAGTAAATACAACATATAATGAAATAAATATTTTTGGTATTTATTAAGCTACTCTTATATTATACAAAAAAAGTTAAAAAGAATTTTATTAATTTGTTTTGACTGATTTTTTTACAGCGTCAATGTGGCACCTAAAAAAGAAGTATGTTCGTGGCGTAGGTGATCTCCGGGCTCAGGCTTATCTGAATCAAAAAATTCAAAAGATTCTTGATCTGCATGAGTGTCGCTATCGCCCGTAGCTCAATTAATAATTTTTATCGAAAAATAACCGAGATCTTTCTCGGGGAACACCCGAGAAAACATCATCTCGGGTGTATTGTCAAACTTTTTTTCAAACTGGTGCAATTTTGTTACTTTCCAACAAAAATTGTTAATTGATATACGGGCGATAGCGACACTAATACAGGTTGAAAATCTTTTCGAATTTTTTGTTTCAGATAAGCCTGAGCCGGGAAATCACCTACCCAACGAAGATACCTCTTTTTCTATGTGCCATATTGACGCTGTAAACAAAACAATAAAAACAAATTAAAAAAATTCTTTTTATTTTTTTTCTGTATAATATAAGAGTAGCTTAATAAATACAAAAAAGATTTATTTCATTATATGTTGCATTTACTGAGAAAACAATTTTTAAAAATTGCTTAATTCTTCGGCCGATCAGTGGAGAATGACCCCTTAAGATCTGAGGTCAATAAAATCCTTGCATGAATCTCTATTGGCCACAATGAAACAAAAATATAACAATACACAAATTCTCGATGCACGCTACGAACGATTCTTTATTCAATGATTAATACTTCTCCTTATCTGGCTTTCGAGAGTTTCGAATCACGAGAAAAGTGCAAAGTTCCGAATTCTCGAAGTTCGAAACATTCTTGGACTTCGAGGTCTCGACGCCACGGGAAACCCATCCCTAAGTTTTGTTACTGCGTAGGTAAAATGATTTGGCGGCACGCGAATTTGAATCGCGAGGTGCGCGCGCACCGTTAAGGTTAGGTTGAACTTATGACGTACGCGATATGTGCAATGTAGCTGCGCGTCTCTAACGTTAATTACTGTCTTATTATTGCACTCGGGCGTCGGCGAGAATTTCTCTTTCGCCCTAAGCAACTTTTTGTTTATAAAACGCGAGAGCATGAACTGACGCTTGATCGTGATCCTGAAGTGAAATTTTCGTTCATGGTCGGAAAGTAACAATACATGAGCAGCAAGTGTGTGCGTCAGCATCGGTAAGCAGATCTGGACTCTTGTAAAATCCTGCGAGCGTGATTATAATCCGAGAATAATAATGAATTGCGATATTGTCAGAATGAAAGTATTTATTTCTCGTTGTTGCACTGCCAATGAAAAGAATTCGTTAGGATACATTCCAATCCCATGGTAACATTAGTTCAACTTCTGCTGGTCTTATATCGAAAGTGTTATTGGCATTGATTTTTGTAATGCCATTTATAAGTGAAACTGTAAATATATAGCATGTAGAACCTTTAGCATGGCGTTACGACTAAACGACCTTTCGGTGAAAAGGCGCTATCCTCGGATGTTTTAATATAAATGAATGTAAAAATTTAGTTATGCCGCACTTCTATAGGATGAATACTGTTTGTTTTCATAGCACTCGCATCAGGTTCTTGAAATTGTATCATTCTTAGATTGAGTATATTTCGTAGAATACCGAATGCTAAACCGGCTAAATACGTAATATTTAACAACCATTCCGGTACATACAAAAACGTGAATACTTTGAACAATAATTCTGAAAATATGGGTGTCCACAATAGCGTTCCGCATAATAAAGACATTTCGATCGTCTTAAACAGCTTCGATGCGTTTTCTACTCGTCTCGTCATATGCGAATGCATTTCGCTCCTAACTCGCTCGTTAATTTTATATCGCTCGTTCGAGCCATCGTCGTGTATCTCTACCTGCTCTAATGTTCTAAACTCTCTGTCCGATTCTTGCAAATTACTTATCGAGCGCGTAGGATCGTGTTCGCCCGTAAAAACCGATTTGAAATTTGTAGAATAAGTGGGACTCGCATCGCTAACGTCGCCCGCGACATTGTTACGGACCTGGTTCGATAACATTGCACGTTCCACTTGTAATCTGTTCAAAACGATTTTACAAGTTAATTTTCCCCGTTGTTGCAAGATCGAGGAAAATAGAATTGGCAGGAAATATATGACGAACACAAGTACAAGTAAATGTAATTTCAAAACTGGAATCGATATAAAGCATGTATCTATTATATGTACCGTTGTTATCGTCGATGTATTATCGTTTTGGTAATTAATGATTTTAATAACCGACGGTGGATCGTCTTTATCCATGGTAGGAGTATATGGAAACTGTGGTTCTAGATTGCTCTGTTTCGGCTGTTTTTTGTTGTACTGGTAATTATTTTTATAGGAACCCTTTAGTTTGTAATGCATAGTAATATTACGAATACGCTCGATTATGCCTGCATATATTTGATCGTTGGATATTAATGGCACGGCTTGCTGCGCGTTTAATTCTGTAGGTTCGTCTGCGACGGTTTCAGCTTCGGTAGAAGAAACTGTTTCGAATTCGTTAAGTCGCGTCGCTTCGGTGTTGTCTGTTATAATTGCATTTTGCGAATGGTCTTCGTTCGTCGACGTGGTCTCCGACGAATTCATCATTAAAGAATCGAACAGTAGCGATTCCGTATCGTGCTCGTTTGTATCGTTTTTCAATTCTATATAATTCAGCGAATCATTACTGTTCGCAATACTCGTTAAATCGTCGGGGTTCCCGTACTCCGTCGCTACTGTATTTTTTATTGGATTAGCCTCGGTATTTGCAGTACTATTATTCATGGTGCTTGCGTGCATACCGTATTCCATATATTTTGTCGCATTTAATAGGTCAGAAATATTGTAAGCAGTCGGGTGGCTAATATTGCGCGACGCTAAGTATGTATCATTTAATACAGAATGTACGACGCTTTGTACTTTAGATATTATTTCGTTCACCCGAGTATCGTTTCCGGAATAAACATCTTGCACGATATTCATAGGTATCGTATTGTAACAATCGTTAGAGATGTTTCCGCTAAAACACTGTGCGCTTTGCCCGTACTTAATATAACTTCTGTTATCATGCTCAGCCAAATATAAAAGTCCCGTGACAAGAATGGGTACGACCCATTGGCTTATTACAAATATACCGACGATCTTTCTACCATCTTTCTCTATTCCATCGCTCTTAAAAGCTTCCAAGAGTTTTCTCCTGTACTCTTTAATCAACGAGAGGTTTCTGCGCTTCACTAATTTCGATTTCGGATCAGATTGTATTTTAGAGCTTTCCTCTACCGCAGATATCTCGCATTTTCCCGCATTCTCCGGCTCAGATTTATTCGCACTGTCGTGATTATCGCGTACCGCTTCTTTGGCACGCTGTTGGAATTGGAGAAATTCGAAGCACTGACGCTTCAAGCCGCGTACATTTAAATTGCACTGCACGGAGAACATCAACAGAGACACGAATGAATTTGTGAACGGAAAGAGCAGCGTTCCATATTTCATCATTACGTTTGCCATGTTACATTCGGGTGTCGCGGTAGCGTTACTTTCTTTTACAGTTGCATCGAATAAAATCGATCTCTCGTAAAATCTTCTGAATTTATCATTCTCCTCTTTTCCATCGTCACTTTCTTGATTCCACATACCGCCGTCCAAATTATCCGGAAAGATATCGTGCCACTTACTACGGTCCGCGTAAGTCGCGTTTCCCGCGTCATTTATAAGCAATACAATTGACGTAAGTATAGAAAACAATACGTCGGATGTTGACAAGATGTACAGCGATGTAGCCTTTGTCTGTTTAAATTGTCTTAACAGAATCGCAATTGCAATGAAACTGGACAGTAGTAACGCGTATGCTCCTACACTGAGTATTACAAAATGCATGATACGACGGATTAGTAAGTTAGTTTCGGAAAGTACAGTTGTACGCTTGGCGGAGTTGAAGAAACTACTGTTTAAAGAGACCGCTGAGTATAGGTATTATACTTGGATAAATGGTGCTGAATATGGGGGTACCTGAAGAACTGTTGTATATAATAGATATGACAGTATTGCAATATGAGGGCACCTTGATTATGTATCTATGGGGTGACTCATGCTGGTACCGACTATGTTTCTAGAATAAAATACAATCTCTATTGCGGCATAGAATTAAGTACCCGTGAAAGAGATGTCTAATAAGAACCTTTTATCTCCGTTTCAGCGCTTATTGATCAGTATGTCTATACGTCGAAGAACTGATCCGTTTATGACGCAACGAATATGGGACGCTATAAAGATAACTGTACACCAGAGGAGTCTACCTAGTAACGACCGTATGGTGCGGCATTTAGCTCGGGTATATGGAATAACGGAGCAGGAAGCGCAGGAAGAATTGAACAAAGCAGTTAGCGACGGACTCGTCTACTTAAAGAAAGTACCGACGAAGAGCGGTATAGAGCAGGAGAGTTACAGACTGCCGACAGATGCCATATACGAGGATAATCACGACTGGTATTGTTGCAAATGTCAGAAAGCGGGGGCGTTGGAGTGTTGCCAGCAATGTTACAGGGTTTATCATCCCGAATGCCATGTGCCTAGTAATTTTAAATTGAAGATATGTAATTTTTGCGAGGTGAGTGTACAGCGATTGGCGCGAGCATTCTAAAGCCTGAGCACCGATAAAGAATGAACGATCCTTGCAGAGTATAAGTAACGACGCATACCCGGACAAGATTGACCTGAACCATATCCTGAGCTTCACTTGCGGCCACCTGAAGGCAAAATTACCGCCAGAAATTACAAACCGCACCATCGTTTTTAACAACGATCCGATTACGCCGGTTAATAGATATTCAGGCCCGACCTGGCTCAGCGAAGGCGAAGACGCATGGCGACCGGACGTTCTCATAAAACATCACATGGACTTGGCAATAATGGATCAGAAAATACGGAAGAACGAGTACAACAATCTCGCTGAATTTCAAGCCGATGCACATAATATCTTACACAATATCACTATCTACCATGGAGGTACGTAGTCGGGGGCGGGGGGGGGGAGGGAGGGAGGGAGGGGGCTGGCAGAATTTCCTGTGTACTACTGACAGCAAGATAATAGTTTTAATCTGTACGTTTAGCTCATAGTATAATTGGAGAAATGGGTATGACAATGTATCAGGATTGCTGCTACGATCTTCAAGAGATACGTCGGTGCGCCGATTGTTATAGAATATCGAATGAGAAATCCGAGAAAATGTGGTTCTGCATACCGTGCAATCCGCCGCATCAGTTGGTTTACGCGAAGCAAAAGGGATACCCGTACTGGCCGGCCAAGGTCATGCAAGTTAACGGCAACGTTTACGACGTTCGCTTCTTCGGCGGCCACCACATGCGCGCCAACATCGAGAAACTGTTCATCCGCCCGATCACATCCAGCCTGCAAAGCCTACAGGTAAAGATAAGCTGTAAAATGTTCCACGCGAAACAGTCACGCGAACACTGTGAAATTCTCGGTTTAGGTTACACGCCATTCACAGTGTACCGTATCACTGACACGATAGGGGAGAACCGTTGCGAGAGAGCAATTTAGAAATTGTTGTTGCACTTAGGTATATTATTGTCTTAACAACGAATTCTTGCATAGCCTTCGGAAAAAGGGAAGTGGAAAGAGATGAAGGTATGCACATACACAGTGGCCCAAAGTCTACAACTAATTTCTCGCCACTGCATTTTCAATTGTGAGGTCAGAAGGGGGATAGACGTTTCTTAAAGCGTGCGCAATTTGCCTTTCGTAGATAAAAAGATCCACCGCTTGGAACAGAGCGTTTGAGGAGCTGAAGCACCATCAGAACCTGCTGCGGAAGTTGGGCAAGTCGATCGCTGAGTTGGACGTCAGCGACGACAACGAGGGCCCGAAACCGACAAAGATCCGAAATATACAATCATCAGGTTCGAAAAGTACGGCGATCAATTCTAATCCTGCGAAACAGCTTTTTAAGGATCTAAGAGTTAAAGTTGAACGTCTCAGCTCAGACGGCCATAGCGATGCGCCGCCGTCCCAAGAGGAAAAAGAGAACGACGATAAAACTTCGGTGTGTAAAGCTGGCAGCGAAGAGAGACAAGTACCCTGTTTACCAGTGGCAGAAGACGAACCGCCAAGAGAAATACCCAGCACTTGCCCGCAAGGTTTGAAGAAAGAAGGTTCGCAGGAGGACATGGTTACGTCCAGCTCTCAAGAGCCAAGATCCAAATGCGTTCTTGTACAGACGGAGCAAATACAGACAGAAGCGTTGCCCGCGAAGGTATGCAACGTGGAAATCCATGCTGAGCAATCCCATTGTATTTAGGATGCATCCGTTCGAATAATCTCACCGGTTCTGCGGTGCTGTATTTTATAGATAAAACGGGAACGCAGAACTTCGGAGCAGCCGACTACAACAGCATTGGAAAAGCTGCGTCGTGAATTGGAACTCGAGAAATGTAAAGAATTAGAGAAATTACAAGCTGAACATGCTAAAGAGTTGCGGCAACTGACAGATAGACATCAACAGATTATATCGGAGATAAAGAAGAAGCAATGGGTAATGATCCTTTAATGCTTTTATTATGCGCGTACATTTTACGTACAATTTCCCGCGCATATCGTAATGAATATTCTACTTCTAGTGTTATAATTGCGAAGCTGAGGCAATATACCACTGCTGTTGGAATACGGCGTACTGCAGCACTGATTGCCAGCAAGTTCACTGGCAGCGTGAACACAAAAGAGTCTGCCGGCGTAAGCGCTAATTTATAATAAATGCAATATATATATATATATACATGTTCTAATGAGTATGGAAGAAGTTAAGACAACTACTGTGTTTGTAAAAAGAAGATACTTTGTAGAAGCACATTAATATATTCTTGACACCAATTTCACATGCCTTTGTAAACTTTATCCTTCAATGGCAGCATTTTTAATATCTATGCAAACAAATGTTACAGTCAGTTTCCAGTCGAACGCTGTGTCTAAATATGTTGACAGAAATACTCAATGTTCTTAAACATTTCTTATCGTAAAGAATCTTAAAACCTTCTGCGTGTTCTTTCACGTTCAACACGGCAGAAAGTTCGCAGGCGAAAAAGATATTTAACACTGTGAAAGTCTATATTAAACTTATACAACGTTGATTTCTGTTATTACACGTAAATGTTTTTTAGTATAATGTTTAAAATGCGTTTATGTATACATATGTATGCATATTATTAACAGTGATATGATCTGAAATATATACAATGAATTTATTTGTCTCTTTCTCTTCGGAATTAATTTGCGTGAATTACGGCAATGAAACAAGTCAAGCATATTTTATATACAATATATAACAATAGTTGCACAATAGAATTAGAGATAAATACAGATTTGATCCATAATGAATAAAATATATTAAATATTATATATGATATATTCACATATGTATTTTCATTTCTATTTATATAGATAAATTTATAGCGAAACGTTCTCTTAGGATTATCTTCAGTCTTAATCACTTATATTTTCATAAAAGTAAACATCTCGATGGTCGATCAAATAAAAGGATTAATAATTCAAAAAGGGAATTCATATGTAGCATTAAAATAAGTATAAAAATGTTTTGTATGAAATTGTATTCATAGCAGAAAATAATTATGTTTTTCAAGTTCGGGAATATCGAGCATTCCTACATCTTTCGAATATAAGCTAACTCGTCAATAATTGTAAATGACACTATTTTCACAGGTAACACATTAAGTTGCATAAAATTTCGATCTGTGATCACTCGCGTTGTGCGTGTATTATTGGTTGTCCGTTTACGAAAAGGAACATAAAATTCTTATTAGAAAATTATAAACGCTTAAGGGGAGGTTCTGGTCTAAATGTCGATTTTTTTTTTATTTCATTTTTCGAATGTTCAACCTTTTAGGAAAACGTGTTTAAAAGGATTTGTTGAAATTCGTAAAATTCACGAAGTTATAGGCATTTGAGTAGCGGCAAATGCATGGGTCACGACCGGCCACTCGGCGCTCACGTAAAACTTCAAACGCGTTTTTCTCGAAACAGTGTTTTCAAAACGGTGGGACCTGTATCTTCAAAAGTTATTATCCGATTTGACTGAAACTTTTTTTATTTTGAAGAATATACTTCTGGCTAGGGGGGGAACTAAAAAAAATTACAAAAAGTTGAAAATTTATAATTTTTAAAGGCGTTGAAAGGACGAAAAATACAGGGGAAAGTGATTTCAAACGTGAAGTGTCGTTATTTTCTAAAAAAAATGTAATTTTTGTAATTTTTTTTTAGTTCCCCCCCTAGAAAAAAGAATAATCTTCAAAATAAAAAAGGTTTCAGTCGAATCGGATAATAACTTTTAGAGATACAGGTCCCACCGATTTGGATCAATTTTTTGACGCCTTAACTTTAACGACTCCCCAGGGCTGTTTGCACTGATTAATTATAAAACAAAAAATATATTTCTATAACATAAGACATCGTTAATACAATGCAACAAGTCCCATTAAATTATATATAGTAGTTTTCCTTTAATTAATTCCTAAATATCACCTATTTCTTGGGGCTCTAGACCAGAACCTCCCCTTAAGTATTCTGACTAGTTCTAACTTCATCGCCTACTACTGCCATAGCCATTTGACCTTTCTCTGTACTCTCAGTCACTTGTACATAACTCGTGGCGTCGATGTTACTCAACTTCAATTTTTCTAACAATTGTAATTCCTCAGGTTCTAATTTCTCTCCGAGCTGCCTCAACGCATTTAACACCTCTCCCCGCTGATGATCGCTAGATTCCTTGCTCAGTTTCCCAAGTTTCGTGTAACTGTCGATCTCGACCAGACGTTTTCTGAGTTCTGTTACTTCTCGTTTACCAAACATTCTTATAACATCGGGTGTTTTAAACGCGTCGCCGATTACTGCTTGGGTTGCCTGTTTGCCCAGAATTAAACGTGTATTCTTTAATATGTACTATCACGATTATTTGAATTAAAACATTTTTGTAACGTACCAATTGCACGGCGCCCAATTCATCGATTAATGTTGTATCGCCAGATATCATCCTTTGCAGACTTGCATTGAACTCTTGCAAATCTTCTCTCGTCAGTTCTATGAGTTCTTCGTAAGCATCCTTGTCTAACGTATTCCTATTAATATTCATACATTTCATAAAGCCGCGTATATATTACAAGATTCAAAAATATTAACAAAGAACGAAACGTAAAGGAAAAGTAGTCTTCCTGAAATACCGGATTTCCTTTATATCCTCCAATTGCTGCACCAATCTATCTAATTGTTCCTCCAAAAACTTCCTTAACTTCTCAGTTTCCAGCTTACCGTGGGAACTCATTTTCGGAATAGAAAGTACCGACGATTAAGATCTGAAGCGGAAAAGGGACAATAAATTTTAACATCTACGTAAACTAAGGTTACGATAAAAAAGAAATTAGCGCTATCGCCGTAAGCATATTCGGCGAAGAATTTTGCAAAGAATGTTTCGAAATTCTTTCTCGTCGTCTTGTTCCTTTTTCTTATTTATAATACCATTCTTAATCCGTAAAATTCTCCCTTTTGCAAACTTGCCAATGGTATTTGCTGTCAAGGGTGTGACTAACAATTGTTTATAATTTTTTAAATATGGCGACATTCCGGGATTGTATCCCATTTGTTTACTTATTTTGGTTGAATTCATATGCTGCTGGTATAATGTGTAAGGAAATATACGTACAATATTCTCTCTTGCTACAAGCTGCGTTTTGCATCTACGTTACGAGTCGTTGCGTCGTCGCTATCCCGGCTATCCCCACCGTTTCTGTTTCACTCCTGCTTTGCACCGGGAGCGCGGGACAGAGAGCATGACAGTGTCGTGATGACAGTTCGTCCCACTCTAATCAACTCTAATTTTCAGGCGGCAGACACTCCGTCCTTCGCAATTCGCATGCTCGGCCCGCGTTCGAGCTTATACGAAAAATGATTCCATTTGTCGCTATAAGCTCGCACGCGAAGGATGGAATATCAGGCACTCGAAATACAGGGCGAAAGAAAATATCATACTTTCTCTGTTTCGTATATATAATACACAATAAAGGTGTGATTCGGGTAGATATTTCAGTACGAAGTGTGCATATATAAATTATTTACATTGATGTCATAATCATTTATACATTTACTATTTTAGCGAAACATTAGTATTCAAGTTTTAGATAATCCTTGAACTTTTAATGTTTCTATAGTCTCTTAATTTCGTCGATTACATATTTGTTCATGGCACTTCGAATGCGAGAAACATTATATATGTATATAATTAGTTATTTGTAAGCGATAACAATGGGATGTTATGTGTAGAAATATTTAGAAACAGATTGTAATAGACACATTGCTACGAAGTGATCAACAAAGAATTGTAATAATACGCTGACAACCAATGAAATAGTTACTTGATCGGCTCTACGTTCGTTGCATAGTTCGCGCCTGAAATCCGATTGGTCGGTGGACATATTTGTTTCACCGCATTACCACAAAACCGTTAATGTCGTTTCGAAAAAATAGTACCTACCTTTCGGGAATATTAATTAACGCGCATCTGGCCTCCGCTATTTGTAATCGAACAGTTTAATAAATATCGCCCATCGACGATTCCTTGATTCACACTGAATTCGCCTCGTACAGAAGGCACGGCGGGTTAACGGTTTCGTACCAACGTTAAGGACCGTTTAGATAGAAGGAAATGGGAAGAAAGGCGTGCTGTGGTCGTGCTCAATGTATGGTTCGCGTCGCTTCTTTTTTCTTACGAGAAAACAAGTCATCCACTGTTTGTCAGACGATTTACACGTTTTAGGCAGGTAGAACGGCGTGGGTAACGGCTTAGCGACTATAATAATCCGTTAGTACTGCGGGGGAAAGGTACGTGCGTCTGTGCGCAGTTGAATAACTGCAGGCCGCGCGCGAATCTTAGAAAAGGAACCGATAAGGGCGGCAAACACTTTCAATGGAATGAGCCAACGGACAAAGACGGGCGTGTGGAACGATCGCACGATTTACCAGCGGGCACAAAGGAGACCAGTGTTGTTGTAACGAAAATAGTGCGGGAGAATAGGAGATCCGCGGCGGTGTTTGTGCATGAATTGGCCGTGACTGAAGTGCGCGCGCGTGTAAACGTGCCATCAGTTTCGTACGGGTGACCGAACGCTAACCATCATTTCGTGCACGTCGGATATTCCAGCGAGATCTAATCGAGACGTTCAAGCCCCTCGACGAGCATCACGCTTAACTACGCGCGCGTTAGAAAATAACGTACCTATGAGGACCTCAGAGAGCCACATAAGGCAACAAGCTTTGAAGATAGTGGAGAGTTTAAAGAAGGGAGGCCTACGCCTGCGATGAGCATGCCGACGAAAGGGAAGCACCACCACCTGCCCCATCATCATCAACATCATTCGCAACCGCAACAGCCCCATCATAACCCGCAGCATCAGCCGCAGCTACTAGTGAACGTTAATCAACCGAGCATCCACTCGCCCCAGGGTTACAACACGGTGGTTTCTGCTAACACACCGCGCTTCGTACCGAATGCTGGTGAGTATAAATTGCCAAATGCCTCGTACCGCCTAGCGTTTACTACGTATCAACCGTGCGCTCGCGAAATTTGTCGCGTATACATTCCTCTACGCAGTGGAGATCAACCGTATGCCTCGGTCGGGCGGAGGTTATGTTTTGAGGTTAGGAGAACCATGCGGTCCATGTGGCTGTCCATTAGGTAGATTTTAAAAAAATGTCGACAACGGCGTAGTTACCTTGCACGTTGCAACACCTTTTTATCCATCTTTGTAATTGTACTTTGTAATTTATCCTCAGTTTATCGAACGGCACTCGAGCAATATTGCAACAAGCGGACGGAAAAAGTTGTGTGCTATTTACGTCTGCGAATAGGTGGCTTTGTACAATTTTAAAAGGAATTTCAACTTTTAATCATTTTGAAGTATAACGGTGTTTAACGTATTTTCTTTTTTAAAATGGTTACTTTTAATCAATTAATATTTGGCACGGCACATCAACGTTTTCCAAAGTTTAAAGTACTAATTGAATATGCAAATTTTTCTTAATAACTTTGCACTTCAATTGTTTTGTATTGTTACACGTGTAGACAAACGACCGCTAAACACGGAAAGCCAACTTAATGAAATTATGGAAGCCGTAAGAGTCATTGTAATTATGAGAGTTTTACTACTGTCCGATATATTGAACTTTTGCAGTTCTCATTTTTTTTTCTCATTCACTTATCACGGAGCTAATAATTTATCAAGCTATTTATTCCCCAGATTTTTCTTTCCGCGACATAAGTTATTAAGAAATTATTACTGTTGAGTTCTCCATCTTCAGGCTTGTGAAGAGTGGGGCGTATTTACGTAGACATTTCTCCGTTAATTCTAGAATCAGGTTTGGGAAAGGTTTAGGGATCGTAAGTAGGTAGTAATTAAGTAGACAGCGATGGGTCAATTAATGTCGATATCAGGAGGGATCACTTTTACTCTTTACGTATTTTATTCAGACGTCTGTAATTTCAAGTGTAAGCCAGTCTTGGGACGACCTCATTGAAGACACTTGACATTGTTATTAAATCACGTCGACGTAATTGGTGACTTCCCGTACATCAGTCATGCTCTCCGGAAACCATCGCTTTTCAATTTACCTTATGCTGGTTTCCTTGCCCTTCCACGTTGACAAGAATTCCCGCATGAAAATCGCAATTTTCACTTCGCGGAATCGTCGGTGGGACAAAACAAGCATGCACGAGGGGCATGTATACGTATACATATAGGCGGGGAGAAACAAGCATGGGCGGGGAAGCACGGCAATCTGTTGAATCTTACGAAGCAGTTTCCTTGTACTAAATTACCGATCGTTTAACGGGCGAATTCGAACAGGAGTAAGAATAATAGATGCATATATATGGGTCGTGTGAAAGGATGTAACGAGGAGAAGTATTCGCGCGAGGCGAAAACGGGGAAAGAAGTCGAGAAAGGAAGAGAGAAGGAGAATAGGATGAAACGGGGCGACATAGCTAAGTCGCCGAAGGCTGACGAAAACATCCGAGCATCGGGTTCGGCTGTATGTCGCGCATAGTCTGTGTACATGTGGCAATCAAGCCACACGGTACACACGTTTCTCGGTAATTTTTTTTTCTTTCTTATTTGCCTTGCAGTGAAAATACCACCACAGTTTCACTACCAAGCAAACGAACGTTGACGGATAGATACGACCGAATTGTGTGCAGTATCATTAAAACTGTCGCCGTCTTTCTCACAGGGTGGTATTTTCAAGGCTGCCTCGTAAACCTGCGCTGCTTTCGAGTATCACGACACAGAGAGATAGAGAAAGAAAGATAGTGGTTTTTCCCTGTTACTCAAGAAGAGTTTTAATAATTCCATTCGCGCTCGTATGGAAACTCTTTCGATCTCTCCGTAGCGCACGTTCATTCCCGACGATAAACCGAAGTGTGCTATCTGTGTATCGCGCCGCGAAATTCTCTTCGAGAGGAGCATATGGTTGGTCGGAGCGCGTGTTAAGTGTGTGTACTTAAACGACATGAACGTGTAGCGCGTGACCGCCGTGTATATGCACGCAGGGCGTCGCGTTTAGAGGAGTTAGAATGGGGAAGCATATTCGTTGATACTTGACACAGCCGAAACGGCCTTTGAAAAAGTGGCGATTTACCACGCGAGCGGGTTAAACGTGATAGTAGTAACGCGCACAGTAGCAGCAGTGGTATTGCCGGGCCGTGTCGGATACTAACTCGGGCGAAAACATCGACCAGCCAGTATCGTGCCGTCTTCGCTGGCCCGCGGAGGTTATATAATTTCGACGAGCGGTCTTTTCGTTTGCGAAGCACGAGGAGTGCCCCATTCATTCGCGCCAGCCGTGTGCCACCGGTTCCCCGTTTTCAACCGTTCGCGCCATACGGCCGCACGCGATTCCTCTTCACGGCGATAGCTCGAAGGACCTCGTGGGTGCGCGGCTCGCCAGCCGTATATGTCGAGAACGAGAGTGGACAGGATCGCCACTGGGCAATCACGCCGCTAAACATGCGCCCGATCGTCACGGTTTCTTACCATCGCTAACGTTAACAGCCAGAGGAGAGCTTGGACCCAGGCGTAGTACGGCGCACAAAGGCGAAAATGTCGACGGTGGTGGGTAAGTTGAATGTCACGCTACGTTCGCGGCAGTCGTCTGTCGCTAACCAATGTTTTCACGTTGCTCTGTAAACGCTCCAACTCGCGCGGAGTTGCCCCGATCCTCTACTTTCGCAACGCGGTAGACACGCTTCGTTGTTTTCATTCGTTGCGTATCCCTTCGGTACAGAGTGGAGGCTGATTCGTTTAACCGCTCCTCGAGCTCGTATGTGATCCCCGTTAGCGAGCACAGTTTTTCTTATCTTCTTATTGTTAGCGAGGGAGAAAAAGAAACGGATTAAACGCGTCCGCGATAAATTGTGCGCGAAGGCAATGCGAACGAACACGGAGCGAGAGGAGATGCTTGCTAGGGATTTCGGGAGATGTCGCGTGAGTCTGTAATCGGTTACCAGGTGATGATTGGCCTACCAGTTGATGCGTCACGTGTGTCACGCGTAGCTATACGATATTCGCCGAACGGGTAGTATCGCGAACGTTAGAGGTACATGATGTATGCCTGCAAACACGTGTCCAATTTCGATGGAACTTAGCAATGGTGAGGTAACTCCTCGCGTTACAATTCATCTTTTATTGACAATCCAGAACTCAATACATCATTTGCCATTATTTCCCATGCTGATTCAGAAACACAACGGTTAGCTTTGAGTAGTTGAACCTGGCTATACACAGGGTGTCCGGTAAATAGTGGTACAATTTTAAAAGAATAAATCTACATACAGAATGATTCATCTAACTTGATGATCGTAATTAATTGCTAAACTGTTATTTCTACGGGGTAATGTTTCCGACGAGAATTTCGTTGCATTAAAGGGAAATAGCAGAAAATCAATTCTTGTGATTATGTCCTTTCAGTACAATTAAACTTCTGCTTGAAATATCTTTTCCTTAAAGCAATTAGTTCTTGAGTTATTCAAGAGGAAGTTCGGCGAATTTCCTATATAATCCATATATACTTTCCGTATTGTTTATCTTTAAATCTCACCACTAATTTCTAATATATAACATTTCAAACTATTGTAGTTATTATGGATGCGATTTATGGTTTCACTTTTCGTTGCAATACACTACACGAAAGAGAGAAATTGTTGAACTGTCGGGTTAAGTTTCTGTCGAGGTTGCCAAGGTCTTCTGTCGTCCAGTCTTGTTGAGTAATGTCTGTTCATCGCAAAGGCCATCGCAGATGGAATTGCATAATGCACGGGACAACCAATAAAGTTGTGGTCGGCACAGAGATGCATATGCAATTAATTCCCTGTACATATATGTCTCACCAGCACTGCCTCATGATTATGATTATTTAATTGTAAAGTTCCTCTACAAGCTACATGCGTGGAATTGTAATTGAGAAACGTTTCCTCACAGAGAGAAAGCAATTACATGTCGTATTGAAACTTTTTACTTTTTCGTCCGTTGCACAGATATACAGAAATACAACACGGGTGGCTATTCTTTTTCTGAAATAATTCAATTATAAATGTGTATTTTCTTGATGTATTAAGTATCATTATATACAGAAATGTTGCCGTGTTAACATGTTGAAATATAAGCTTTGATGCCTGCAAAGCATGTGAAAGCTTTTAACGTATCAGGGTATGAATTTTGCAACGTAGTCACGCCGATTCCGCAATCCAACCTGGAAACCCAGCTCCGGGTAGGATTTTACGCGGATTTCAGGTCACTGGTTCGTTTTGTGGTCCTATGCGCAGAGCACGAGTAAAGTTCGGTATCAATTCGATACAAATTGAAACTCTAAAAAGTAGAGGGGGAGTGTGTGTATCTTAAGCGTTCAATCGCGAATATCCTGCCTATCTATACCGTCTACTTTCAGAGCTTCGAGGAATTGGCTTATCTCCGACTCTAACTTTTTTTTAAAACTTTTTAAATGTGTGTTACGGGATCGCGGTAATAGAGTCCCACGCGGTCGCTGATTTTCACGTCAATTAGAAACTATCGTTCGTAGAATTCTTCGATACGCTGCCTAGTTATTTGGTTGCGTCGAAACACCACCGCAGATCCCCTTTCTCTTTCTGTTTTGCGAGTGATAGTTCGGACAAGTGGTTGACCAAAGCGAGCACACGATGGCTGTTAAGCTTTAATCTTGCTGGTTTCGGACCAACGTTTCGTTCGAGTGCTCTTCGACGTTCCACTGCATTTCAATTATTATTTCTTTTAAACGGTTACTTAAACCCATCGCTATTTTAAAGTGTAGCTTCAACTCGGTTATTTTAAAAGCGGCATTAAAATATACCCAATTTCATAAGAAATTTGTTTACACTTCTTCGAATATTCGAAAGAACATCGCGCTGATTCGAGTCAATCGAATTACTGGTGTAAAATTTCCAAGAAGGGAGGAATACGGTGAATTCTTCTGGAAAGCTTCTATTGCACAGCACAACAGTGTTTGCTAAGTGATTCGAATCGATCTGTTGTTTTATTCCTCGTACTCCCCCGCGCGTGTTTTATCGAGCAAATATTTCATAAATCGCACGGAGTAATAGCGTACTCTAATGTTGCGCAATGGGGAGTAGAAGCTGATCATTGAACGAGAGACAATTCGAGTGGCAACAAAGGAGGACGATGACGACGTTAAAACGATAACAACATCGGTCACGTGATTAGGAGACGATGGGTGAAAGGTGGCAGACGTCTGTGCATCGATTCGAATCGAAGCTGAAGTAAACGGCGTACCGGCGGAAAATGTGCATTCCTGGCAAGGCCGCTGGTACAAGAAAGAGGCCATCAGACATCCGGGGAGAAACTAACCGTACTTTGTTCGCTTTTCTCGCTGATCTCCTTGCTCCTTTCAACGGCCATGCATTTACGGTTACGCTGTGCACGGCTCACGAAATTATCGTGTCCCTTCTTCTCGCCAGCCGCTGTTCCCCGTACAGATCCCCGCACCATTATTTAATTTACAAGTGCATCTCCTTGAATCCAAATCGACACCTTGATACTGCGCTTGAGAATCATCTTTATCTGCAGCCCGTAGTAGCAACAGTAGGCAATTGTTCTTACGGGCAATACTGTGGCCAATTAAATAAAAATAGTATTGTGAGATGATTCAGAAAATCCAGAATATGATATCACGAGTGTTTCTGTTATTCTGAGTGGTTACTATTCATCTTCTGGATTCTTTTCACATATTTTAGGTGGTAGACTTTTTAATAGCGTAGAGCTTATCTTGCTATTACATTATCGAACTTGCTTATCGAAGTATTAGGTTCGTAACAGCTTTCTGGTCTTCTTTGTATTCTAATTTTCGCTTCTTCTATTATTACATTTTGTTCGGTAACTATACAGATATTGTACAAATTCACAGAGTTTAAATTTACATAGGTCTTCTCTTTATCTTAACACACTGTACGCTCGTTCTTGAAACAAAAAAAAATGGTACCCGAGGCAGAAAGTGTCTGCGAATTTGCATAAGCGGATTGCATTTAAAGGATCGAAGTTTCTGTGACGAAAAGAACGCATTCGGATTAAAGATTCGGAGAATCGGTACTATTAATTCCGAAGAGTTTCCGCTCGTTTATTCACAAAGATTTCGCCGTACTGGGGGCACTCGCGTTTCTGATTAACTGTGTAAATGCAGCCATCATAAATATGCATGTTCTCATATTGTTTTCAGATTCGAGCTTTAATTTATTATGTCGTGGCTAAGAAATTCGTAATTGATATGGAATATGCTATTGTCGTTAAATCCAATATATCCCGCATAAATATACGGAGCAGCAGAGTTTCTTATTTATCAGTTTCCTTCGATTTCATTGAAAATACTTAATGGCCATTAAATAACGTGCAATCTGAAGGAAAAATTCGGCGCTCTTCCTGTTTCTCTTCAAGCAATATAAATCTGCTGATACGAGCATCGATAGCCAGAAAAATAAGAAATAAATAATTAACAAAATATTCTTTTGTCTGAGGATTGTTAAATTTGTTCGTGTCGACACCAGTTTATTATAGTACTAATTCTGCCACCGCGGCCTCGTCGGCAATGCGGTAAAAAGTCTATTCACCGAAATGCGAGCATCGGCTCACTCGATTTGATTTTTGCTTCTTTCTTCCATTCTGTAATCGAACTTTAGCTTCGTTGTAGATCGCCCAGGCATTAAACTTGGAATTCCCTGAATTCCACAGAGAGAGAGTTTCTACTGTTACGATGCGTGTCCTTTTTTTTTTCTTTTTTTTTTAATATGTCACGAAGGAATCTTATGTGCAATGGCGACCTAAAATCATGTTAATAGATTATTCATATTTCCAAGTTTCCATATGACCATCACACGGCCACTTTCCTACGTATATTAAACGAATTAATATATTATGCAAATAACGGCCCCGCAAAATATCGACGCGCAAAAGATTTTGAAAATCATTGGGACCTTGTTGCGTATCACGCAGCTTATCGATGGTGAATTTACGGTGCTTTAGCGTTTTGACATTTAACAGTCGTTCGTCGTATTACTCGGTAAACCAGGTCCTGAACAGTTCCTGGTAGAAAGTGCACTTTTACGCATGGTTGAATAATTTTTCACATTGAGAAACGTACACGGACACGCACATCAATTATCAAAGAGACTTCCTTTTTAATGCCCTGCCATTCAGTCAGTCTCTTTCTTTTTAAACAGAAAACCAGTACAGTTCGTTTCTTCAAACTGACATATTTACTTCGTTACATAGAATGGTTGATTAAAGAACCGACATTTAATTAGCTTCGTTGCCACTCAAGCACTATTAGCAGTATTTAGTCAGATATGTCGTATAGAAAATGTCGGCAGTTACTTCGCTATTGGTTTTCGAATCAATATACCGTGTATCATTGTTTTAATAATTACTCCTACCACGTGCAACCTAAATTCTGATTCGCCAGATTCTGGTATTCAGGTTCTCCCGCTGCGCCCCGGGACCCTCCATTTTGAACGCTATAGTGTCTGGTTCCTATTTGAGTTTATCTACCCAGAAGGCGATCATTCCGCGGTCGTTTCGTTCAGCCGAAGAGAAGCTTTCTCGTTCGAATCGTAATTAGGTATCGCGCCGCTGATACCGCTTTTAAATCCTCGCTTTTATTGCCCCGCTGTTATAGTCGATATCGATGCAGCTTTAAGGAGTTACATATGTTCAGCCGCGGCGAAGATGAATGATTTTAGGATTTTTTTTAGGAGTTTTATTAAAATAAATAAAGCAAAATACTTATTACACGAGATTCATTAGTCCATAAAGGGCGTGGAAAGATTTGTTTACAATAATTTTTGTATTAAATAATTTATGATCGTTGAGGTTCTTTAAACCACTGCAGAAAAATGGTCAGCGTGATATCTCCTTTAAAAATCGATGGATCTCAGAAATAAAATGATATTCTTGTAAAATAATATTGCTATTATGGGCTGATGGGCCAAATTTTTTTATTTTAAAAAATAAAGAATTATGGCACTTTAAAGTTGACTGAATTTTCTTTATGCAAAATTTTGCTCTGTAATTCTGCATGAAACATTAATTAAACGAAATATAACGAAAAATGGCTCGTCAGTCCATAATGGCAACATTATTTGGCAAGAATATCATTTTATTTTTCAGATCCATCGATATTTAAAGGAGAAATCGTGTTGGTCATTTTTTCCTGCGGTGATCTAAAGAACTTCTGAAATCGTAAATAATTTAATACCTAAATTATTGTAAATAAATCTCTTTCGCGCACTTTATTGACTAACGAATCTTGTGTAATAAGTATTTTGTGTTATTTTTTTAATAACCTCTTAAGTGAAGGGTTTTCTGCTTTGGAGGCCCAAAAAGCATGGGCGTTTTCAGGAATTTATAGAGAGTAATCTAGTGGGTGGATTGTTCTAAAATCTTATCCAGAAACTGATAAACGTGTATCTACAATTCGAGAACAATCCACCCAGCAGTTCATTCTCTATAAATTCCTGAAAATACCCATGTTTTCGAGCCCACGAAGGAGAAACCCCCCCTTAAACCGAGTGAAGGTGGAATCTTTATCTACCTAATTACATGACTCGAGAATTCAGCTTTAATGTCGCGAGAAAATGGTCCTAAGCGCGGCTCGCTCTTTATTCATAAAGTAGTGGCTACAGCCGCAACGAAAGTTGTCTATGAAGTTGTCAACTGCTAACAAGCGTCGAACAATGTCCGAGGGACAAGTCCATTTACGAACGCTACTCCCTGAAATAATTATGTTTAAGTGAAAGAAACCTGTGGAATTCGCTGTTACAGTACGCGAACAATCTTATTCATATTTAATCAGATTTAATCGCTTCTGGTATTTCCAGTTGCGTCTACGACGCTGTTTTCTTTCTTTCTTTCTTTCTTTTGCTAGCTGGCTAGATCTCAATTTCTACCTTCACTTTTCTCAAAATAAACATATATCCCGGTCGCATGTTAATAGCGTAAAAATCCTGCTAGTGGATACTATCGGGAAAGCAATTTTATTTGGCACTGAAAGATTTCACGGTCACGCGTCAAAGGTGGCCGGTTTTAAATTCGCGTGCTCGGTAAAGCGTGTTTTTCCGGCGGAATTGTAAACAGTCCGAAGGAATTTTTCTGCGTCGAAGCTGCGAGAAAAATATATATGTGTTCCGTGAAAAAGTCCGAGACGGAAGAAACGGGTGAAAAATATGGTCGTATTAAAAACACTATCGGTTTCGATGATTACGAATAATCGCGGAAGGGGAGTAGATGGTATACAACTATATAGAACGCGAACTAAATCCTTTACGAAAACGCACAAATGCTTCGAGCTACGATAGTTTACCCTGAGAACTATTATTTGGACCCATTGCGATCGTTGTCATTCCAAATGGACATTTAAACTGAAATATTACCACTCGGCAAAGCGTGTCTTTAGAGTTCGGGGACGGGGGAGTGATACAGGAGCCTTCCTCTTTGTTAATACTACGTTGTTTCTTCCAACCGTTTACCAGAAATAAGAAGAAGAGTGAGAAGCAAATGTTATCAGGTCCGTCAGTAAAATTGCTACTTCCGCTTTAGCTTCATTCCTGCGTAACTGTGTACTGGTGCATGCTTATGGTACAGTCCCGATTAGAGAACTTGCGATGTGAGAATGCGTGCGGGCCCGTTCACGTTATGTTGTAACAACGCATTGTACATCGTCTTATTGCCATGCAAAGTATTCGTCGCGTGTTTTCTTTTTCGATGTTAATTAATAGAGGAACCGACTCGAGATTTTAATTAGAAATTCTAATATCACGTCTATGCTTTAGGACGGTTCGTTACAAAAAGTTACGGGAGTCGAGTTTATTCGCATATGGTTCACGCGACATTCATGTGCGAGCGAAGGTTCTACGCGATGGCAAAGGTAACGTTAGAAGTGTAGCAGTTACAGTACGGATTAATCGATAACGTATTAAAAAGTTGGATCGACTTTAGAGTGTGCATACCATTGAACAGTTCTTCAAGACATAAATCTTGAAAAGTGTATCTCTATTATATCTGCAATTGTATTTGTAGTTTCGTCGGGTTGGTAACGTTCATTTACCGACCGACTCGACCGAATTCGTTGTAACGGTTTACGTGCAGGTGGCAGTGCAGTGGCACCTTATTCCGTTGGTACACATGTATTTCACGTGGAACGCATCGTTCTCGATTCGCTACAAACGTAGGGATCTGCTTAATCGGATCGTCAGGAATCTTTCCTCCAAGCATTTGCATATCCAACGATAACTTTCGCTCGACCGAAACACCTGCTGTCACTTCGACAGTATTTTCAAATACTTAGAAAAAGAGCAATAACTCCTTCTTCCGAGAAACATACCTCTAATCTCATTGACGCAAATCGAGACCCTAAAAGACAGAGTAAAAGTGACCGAGCGTTAGATATTTAAATTGTGTGTCACGTCCGCTCCCCCAGAGATGGCTTCGCGGGTAGAGCGAAGAGTATGGAAGGTACCAGAGCGTGAAGTAGCAAGAGTGAAGTTGAACTGGAAATGTTTACGATAGTAGCCAATTCGAATTGTATATTCCTATGTACAAGTTGCACAATAGTAGTCAGAAGAATCTTTAAACTGTGAACGGTCAAAGCAGCAGGACAGTACTACTATAAGAGAATTAACTACTAGGGGTTTGTAAAATCGACCAATGCGACCCCGACTGGATACTTAAACCCTAGAATATATCAGGTTACTTATACAGACCTGTATAAATATACGAGTTTTAAACTTTGCTTCGACCATCGCTGTATGTATATTGGAGAACGATGGATAAGGAAGGGTGAGCCAGACAGTATCGAGTGTGAGCAACATTTGCATGATTCAGAAGGTAACGGGGTTCCCATCTCGCGTTCACGCGTATTTTGTGAGTCATGGTCGGTGGCCCTGCTCTTGACCACGGTGTCTTTCTTCACAGTTGGATGTCTTTGGGGGGCGCAAGTTGGGTCGCTTCAGGGTTAGGACGCAATAACGTGTAACGCGGGGACACCGAGGGTGGCGAAAGGGACAGAGAGGGGACGGATCGGTGCGTGTGCGCGGCAAGAGGGGGATCGAATGTTAGTGGGAACGGGACAGAGGGTAGAAGACCGGGTTCGTTGGGTACGCAGGGGTGGTAGGTCGTTGCCCGACTGGGGGAATGGGGGGAAGGCCGGTAAATATCGACCCTCCCTTCACGGGGGAGACTGTCTGTCTCCGTCCAGACATTCGTTGCAGCCCGTTTGCTCCTTTCCACCGACGTGGCGACCGGCCTTTTTCCTCCCGCAGGCTTGTAACCTCCTACCGAACGCCCACGTAGAGAGAAGAGTACTACTGCTCTCACACCACCGGATCTCCATGCTACCTTTCCAAGGTCAACGGCTTGATGGCTCAAAGACCCCTGGAAACCGACTTCTATGCCTATGCTTTCCTCCCGTTCCTCGGCTTTCCAACCATCCCGTGCGGTTCAACAAGCGCGCACAGTTCTTTTTGGCAAATTCAGAATATCGAAGGTAGAAATCCTTCGCGCGGCTTGTCGATCACTTCTGCTGAAAGCACAAGTGCCGCGGTGCCAGGTGCATCAAGGATTTCGAGGAAAGGAATAATCCAATGAAATAGTAAAAAATAATCCACACGATGGAAGACAATATAGAAAGTATAACAAAAAGAAAAAAAAAACGACAGCTTTATTTATAGTACCTACAATATTTGCGTCTTTTCAGCGATAATTTTATAAAAAGCAGTACTGTAATTGAGTTCATTCCAGTGAGTCGTATTTGGGAAATTTAACGACCATGCTCGGCTCCCTTGATTTCAGTTGGCGAGGATGAGTCAGGGGCTATGTTTTCACCAGAGAACTTTGAACTACTGCGTCTTGTCTGAGCGAAACGTTTGAACCCAGACAGCCGAAGGTTGCCCGAGGTTACAGGTCTAACCCCTCCCTTCTCCCCCTCCTGCCCCCCCTTTCCTACAATACTTACAGACGTCTGGCGCGTCTTCGACGCACCGTTTACCTCCCATCCCCGAAATCTTCGGTTTTTCTTTCACCTACCAGCCAGACGGTCGTCTCTCCCACCTCCGGCGGGTTCCACCTCCATCCGCCATGGTTGAAAAAAATACGGGACGTGCGTGGCTGTGTATCGTGTCGCGCGACGCAAACAGAATGTACGTGCGTAGTTACTAATTCTTTTGCTTAGCGCCTGTTCGAGAACGGCCGGCCAGCGCGCTCGCGATTTGTAAAAGTTAAAATACACGTTTTCGCGCCCGTTACTCCGTCATTCAGGCCTTTAACATCACGTGTTCGGTCGGTCCTTTTTCTTTTTAACGGTTACTCTCTTCTCGAACTTATCCTACGTACGCGTTCAGTTTCAAGCCAAAGATATTTCCATTTCGTAAATATCGAATGCTACATGGCTGACCCATTTGTTAAGATCCAGCTGCTTTACTTTCAATGAGACTAATTCTTCCTTTCAATATTAAAGTAAAATAGAGGGTGGCGGCAGAAGATAAATGACGAAAGTATATCTCGTACAATAGTTATTCTGTTTTAAACATTCTGGTTTCACTTCGAAGTGACGAAATTAAAAGTCTCGTTAAAACAGAGTGACTTCCATCAGACACGTTCTTTCGCGCAGAATTGACCCACGCGTTCCTTTGTCGAAGGATGAATTATTGTTAAAGCTCCGCCGGCTTTCGTGGGAGTTGGATTTTCATCAGCATTTTCGGAGTCCAATGGGATGCAGCAGTGGCTAACCAACATTGGCGCAGCGTACTTTGCAGCTGAGTTGAATCAACGCCGTTCCCCGAATTTGACTTTAGATTGTATTTTTCCCGTTGCACTTCCTCCTCCTGAGAGATGTAGGTCACACAGTCCCCTTCTTTGCACCTATCCTAGAGAAGAGGGAATCTAGGCTGTGGGCAGTACCGCCGGATGCATATAGGTATCGATCGTTGAACGGCGTTGCTGCAGCCTGGCCTGGTGCACCGGCGAAACTGGGTTACCCACCTAACCTATACACACGGTCCCGCGGATCTTGTTCCTCGTCTGAACGAAGCCCGAGCACGCCTCTTGGTGCTTCTCCGGCCCACGCGCCCCTCGTGCATTTTCGCCCACGCATGCACACGACACGCTGCCTCGTGCATCTTCGTGGCTCCTCGCTCCTTCCTCTGCTTCCTCAGTCTGCTGGTCGTCATCTTGATTGTCGTTAAGAAACAACACGTCCCCTTTCCTGGTGACGGCGACGCTTACCATTTTGCCATTTACCTAATGGCGACAACTAAGATGCCTTTCGGTCCATTGAATCACCGGAGAGCAGCTTGAAATTCGACGGACAATTTCTCTTCGAAAGAAGCGATTTATGTAATTTGTTCGAACGGTACGCGTGCCATCGATCCAATGCTGGTATTCTTAATTTGGGGAAGATGGATATGTACGTAGTGAGGCTCGCGAGTTTCAAGAGTCAGGAAATTTTAATATTCTTTAGTTGAGGTGTACGAGTATGCGAGGATAAGCGAATGTGTAAGTTAGCTGATTGCGTTAGAAGTAGTTTAAAATATGCTTAATTGTTCAGTTACGGCCTTTTATCAGGGGTTTACCACGGAATTAGGTAATTTCGTTATTTCTGACAATCAAGTTTGCTACGCCATTGTTTCCATTCACTGGAACACAGTGCCGCGAAATTGAGGTTGCAGTAACTTTGAATTGGCTCTCGAACGTAATTACAGAGATTTTGGCATTTTGTTCTTAAAGAATACGGGGAATTTTAAATCAGCCCCAAATTATTGATTACTATTTATTTATCCGTGTTGGAATAATTCTACTCGCAGCATATCTAATTTCATTCGAGCATATCAATTTATCAGTCGATAATGAGATAATCTCTGTTTCATCGATTTTCATGGTAATTTTATTAATTTATAAATTTCTGAAAATCTTGAACCATTCAATTATAGTGTTTAAAAGCTGCTTTTTGTTCGTGCGAGCCCACTTGGTACTCGCAGTAGTACGCAGAGTACAAACAAACGGGTGTGACATTTCTCGTGGTAGAGTTAAGGCGAATGGGCTATATGCGCACATGCACAAGGCTGCACGTCACCTTACCCTCAAGTGTCGTGGGGCTGCGCCTACTGCATTCATGCGAGTTGAAGGGTCTACCGTGTCGACGTCCATTACGCATGCGCAGGGCTTTGCACTGTGTCCACTGGTCTGCGCACGCGGCCGTACCTTCGACTCGGTCTGGGTTTGACTACTTTCCAGGACCGTACTATAATCCGTGCACTTAACATTTCCTTACTCTTTCAATTGCTTAAAATTGAACAACTTTATGCGCGCTCCCTTGCGCGAACCGAAATATATTTCATAAAACAACAGAAAGCATAAGTGCTCTTGCAACGGGTAAACAAAAGAATATTTAAGAAGCATATATTTTGAAGATATTTATATTTGAATTTATTTAACTGCAAATTTGGATTATAAATCCTGCCGTAGTAAATATGTATTTAATATGAGGTACACAACAATAACGGGTATCGTAAAGCGACTGTAATATTTATTCTGCCGACATTTTCACTGTGAAGCAGAAAATTTATAATTCATATCTGTTTTATCGAGAGCCTACTTAGATATTGCTTTTACAAGAAGCTAGGTTCTTACGATGAGATTCGTGAAATAGGGTAGGGCGCTTTCGAGATCGATGCACGATCCTGTCGCTTCTTAGTTGCACAGCGAAACGGGTAGGGGGCCACGGGTCGCGATTCGTAGGTCGTGCGAGGACTAGCCTGCATCAGTCTACGCCGCGTCCCTTGCAAAAGGGTACGCTCGTCTTTCACGTCTACGTTGATTTACTTCTCCCCTCTTTGCGTTAACACGATATACGGCTGCAAAAGCATTGGTCAAGCACAAGTACGAGTCCGAATCGTATGATTCCAAGACCAGAATCTCGGGGGGGAAAAAAAGGTCAATACATCGGCGGACAAACCTCATGGTGTATGTGAAAGAATCTCACGCAACCTAGGAACGATTTGACGCCGTTTCCTCCGATCGGGTTTGTTAAGCTCTGTGCTCGGATCGTGCACGTCCCCTGGATGCCCCGACGTTGTTGTGCCGTGCCATTGAATTACCGTGGTCGTGCGTGCATCGTGTCGCGAGCGTTTTCGCCCCGTTCGCCTACGGCCGTTTTTTTTATCACTCTCGTAAATCTCGATACGGAGGGAACTACATAGAACGCGCGGCTCGGTACTTTTCGGCACGCGGCCGAATACCTCCGATCATCGGTCCGCGGCTCTTCCCTCCTAGTGAATCGAATGGGACAAGGGAGAGGAACGCGCGGAGAAGAGAATTTCGGAGGAGCCCACCCGCTTGGCGAAACCTCACCGGGGGCTGGGTCTATCCGTGTGCCCCGCTGAATTCCGCTCGGCGGTGATACGTCCTCGGCGGACATAACCTGTATGCGCTCGGTGAACAGGAAGTTTCCCGTGGCAGGAGTGGGCGGTGCGAAGAGGGAGACGCCGGTCGAGCCTTAAATATCGATTTTGGCATGGAAGAGGTACGATAGTCCGTCCGTTTCATCGTGTGTCTCCTACATTTCACGCGTATCTCCATGCTGGCGAGTTTTGACAGTTGAGTGCGCGAGTAAGTGCACCGAGAGGAATATCGTGTGCGTCGATACGAGACGAAAACAATATGGTGGTGCGGTACTTTCAAGCCGAAAATTAGATACAGAGTGAACGGGCGCTTATTTCTCTCGATCTCCAAGTTATGGAATCCGGCGTGTGAATCGATCACGATTAATCGGCAAAGTGTTCGATGAAAATGTTGTTCTCGCATCGTCGCCTGCACAGACTATTCGTCTATAAAACGCGTTTGAGGCAGCAACGAAATCCGGTGACTATCGATCGATCATTCCATTAATGTTCACCACGGCACCTTGTTTCTTTTCCCCGGGCACCGTACTAACGGTTATTTCATCGATTTTTGGGATACCCGCTTGATCTCGAGGATCTTCGGTCGCGGAAAAGAAACGGAAGAGGACAGGATGCCCTTCGACGCTCCTCCTGCATTCTGTGCCGTAACAAGTGAGGCCTGAAACAATAGCGACCGATCGGAGAGACGGAGAAACGTGATATTACTCGGAGAATAAAGGTTGAAAAGGACACCCGGAATTATTGACACACACGAAGTAAGCGTAATAGTAAACGAAGAGGATTTTTTTTTTCTACGTAAGTTAGGAGGGGAAAAAAAGGTAAACGAAACTGCCAGTGTCTTCGCAGATCTAATGACCCCCGTGGAACATAGAGCATACTCGGCTGTTATGATACACGAGCCCCGTTGGTAGAGCCCTTTGTTGCGTTCGCCGATCAAGTGGACGATGACATCATGATGCTGCATTGCCGATTGAGAAGCTCGTGGGTAACGGAGATAGTGTCTGGGAAATATCGATGAGAGCCCTTTGCACTTGGCGCCCTTCTCTATTATTTTTAATGTACCTAAGCTGAACAGCCTGGAGCTCGTTGGAAATTACGTAAGCGATCGCAGAATTTTTATAACGTAACTAACAATTTCGGAATACGAACGAGCAGACAGTTTGAACGAAAGGAATATTCACGACAATACTTGGAACGCAACAATATTAGCAGGAGAGGCCACCTACACGCGGCATTCGTTCTCGATGATCGTGGTTATGATCCCCGCGAATCCCGGCGTGCTCTTCACTTGAAAGAGGGTAACACCGAAAGGACACGACATTTCGATCGATATTTTTTACTTCCCCACCAACCGTATCGGCGACGAACCGCCGTCTGACTACGCTGGATAAGAAGAGCATAAGGCACATCAGGAAGAATGGTTTCAAGATATGGCGTCTCGAAGGAGGGCGCAGTGGGTGTTGCCGTAGGTGTAGGACCTATGCACTGTCTGCTGCCGCACTGTGGAGGACCCCATCACCACCACCACCTTCCGGCCCCCCATCCCCAAAATCCACAGCCGGGTCACAATCACCACGTGCATCCGGCCCATCAGCCGCCACCCTCGCCTAGCCCTCATTTGAATCATCAGCTGAGCCATCACCAACTCACCGTCAACATTAACCATTTGAGTCATCAACAACAGCAACAGCAACAGACCCAGCATCAGCAAGCCCCGCCGCAGTATCGAGTCGTCACTGCAAACGCCAGTAAGTACTCGAGAACCAGGCGGCAAGGAAACGGGCAAAGATTTCAGAACGGAATATTAACGACGAGGAGTCTCTCTCCCAATGTAGCTGTCTAGAATTTCCATATTCGAAATAAAAGATAGATGGTGGTTCAGCACGTATAATTGGAACACTTAGCGCGCCTCATGTGCGGAAATCTCGTAGTCCCAATTACTAACCGTGCTCGCTAGACGCCCATAGGCGGTCACCGCACGCGCTGCGCCCGAACCGATTGCGGCGCTTTATACGCGTCCACGGCGGCACCCGAAGCGTTAAACATTGACCTCGTTCTATTTGGGTTACACTTTTGTGGCTGTTTCTACTGGTTAAAAAGACTGACCGGGTGAAACGAAGACATACACGTGCCCGCTAAATATCCACGTGCAACAAACAGCTGACTGAATAGTTTTCTGGGGATTTGATTGCCCGTCAATACGTGTGACGGCTGCACGGTACCATCTCATGCATTCAGGGGAAGTGGTATCTAGCTGTCACTTCGAGATAAGCCAGTCAGCACTCTCGCGTGATTAATAATTTCAAGGAGTTCCAATCAAGCTCGTTTTATTATATTCATACATTTTTCACTGATCAATCTTGTTCATATTGTGATTCGTATCATCTTAAAAGCTATTAAGCAAGAGCAAATATAATATTGAAAATCATAATTCTTAAAGCTTCAATTCACTCGTAACCAACACTCGAGCCCGCATATTTCGAATGTTATACTTGCAGAAAAATCCGTCGCAAACTTCCAAATGGCAAAGATAATTCTTAAAACATGCTTGCATGCCGTTTTACCTACATGGAAGCTTAATTTTCATTTGCTCCATCATGGACATACATTTTCGTGACCAATGGAAGCGTTGTCTCGAATTTAGATATGTTTTTGCTTTATTCATCGTATATATATATATTATTATTATAGATATATATATATATATATATATATATATATATATATATATATACATACCTCGTTTATATCTCCCCTGTTCTGTTTTTAACATTTATGCGCAGAAATTGAGTTCCTTCACTTTCGTTGAGCTTCAATCACGTCGCAAGCACAGTCCGTATTCGCGGGGCATCCCTCTCTTTATCTCAGCCGCTAAATCTTTCATTGCGTGCCAGTGCATACGTGACACTGCATGCGCATATACGCGCACCTGTGCGTATAAAGGAGAGATGTATATACACGAAGCCCGTTATTTTCGAGTACACTGGAGGTAGTTAATTTGACCTGGTGCCCTATCTGTCAGAAGTCGAACCGTTTGTGTCTATTTGTGGATACGTGACCAAGCCTTGGCTCGTACTGAACAATCTCCGTAAAAAAAAGGTTCGCAATAATGACTATTATAGCAATGTCAAGTGCATTACTATTTCGGAATAATTGTGCTTCCCTATATCTTTATCGCCGCCGTTTATTCAACAGTATTTTACTTCGGTTAATCTGCACATTTTCTTGGCTCTAATCCGTATCTCATGGTTGCTTACGTCGAATCGACACATTTGGTGAATGGAGACTCTATTGGTAAATGACGATGATCTATGAACGGTGTTATCACTATCGATATATCGGGTAGCCTTAGTATTTAGGTTAGTCCTTAGCGCCCCTGGGCGGCATTGTAGACAATTCGCGATATAGGTCAATCGATAAAATGCTTTCTACCTTGTACGGTCGTGAAGGTACGTTCGATTCTTTCCTCTTGCATGATACGTCTCGCCGCGATGACGCCAACCTTCCCCTTATTCCAGCATTTCATCAGACCCCCAGCAATTAACAATTTCGAAGCACCGGCAGCTGAACAAAATTCTTCGTTTCACGGTCATTTGTGCTAGGAGTGCATTTACCTGGTTAGCGCAGTACAGGCGGGAATTCGAACTCAAATTTACCACGATATTTCTGTGCACGTACAAACAGTTATTGATCGAAGATATTGGCCGTGGAGGTGTTATTATACATTGCTGTTATTCGCCTCTAAAAGATTCCTCGAATTATAATAGATCGAAGGTATAGAAACCTTCATTTCACATTTTACAGACAATTCTCGATATCTTGCAGTTTTCTACAAAATTATTGCTAATTATTATTTAGCTACTTTTTTGCTGTAGAATTCATTTTGGTAATTACAGTGACATCTGTTCAAACGTGTTTATGTTATCACCAAATGGTAGCAATCTTAGAAAAATACAGTCCGAGACAACAGTGCCGCCGATAATTTACAGTTATCTGCTATAAGAATGCATTGTAAACCTTCGTCGAGAATCTTGTATGAATCACTCGAATTTCCCTTATCGCTCCTAATCTACTTGCTGACGGCAGCATTTGTCGTAGATTTTTACGCTTGGGTATTTAGAAAGTCTAGTTATCAGCAGTGAGCAATAGTTAATAACCGAAAGGCTAATCGTATTTGGATTTTACCCTGCGAGGATATTGTTCTGTCGACGGTATCGTATTTCTACGTTTATCCGTTCAGCATGCTACTACCGTAGTGGTCGCCACGTGGCCGATGTCTGAGATCGCTCTAACCTCACTTCTACTTTCATACGTATTGGGAACGTGTTACGCCGATTTCTCCTCGCGTTACAATTCCTCGAACGATCCTCGAGCTGCGTAGATTTGCCGAGCAATTATAGACATAATTAATTGACAAGCTGTACTTCCCATTGTACTCGCATATTGTACCAGCATCATTGGTGGAGGTAGGAGCGAGGAAAAGACCGACGACGTAGAGAGTGGGGAGGGAATTGGCACCGGAAATGACGTATTGCATTCTGGATTGTATTTTCCAGGCCACGTTCTTTCACTCTGTTGATGCACGGCATATGTACGAATAGTACTGTATAAATATAGAGTGAAATCTTATTTGCCCCGTGTTATCATTAAGTAGAATTTATTTCGACGGGGGCAGGTATTATTAAAGGTAAAGGATTGGTCCTATTAGTACTCGAGCTTTCGAGATTGTATTCTCAACATCCCGTAAGATTCTCCGAAGCAATTTACACGAGAGATAAATTTTTATGTAATCCCTTTTAATTATCCTATAAAGATTCTGTCGTTGATCGTATCTCCCGCCGCGATTGAACGCCGGGTATGATGTATATTATAGTATAATGAATAGAAATAGAATGTCTGGATTCCACGGGAAGGCGAGTGTGTTACCTGTAATTTACGTGCTTTCATGGCACTTAATACGATCCTGGCGATGGAGTTCGGCCTCGCCCCCCTTTCGTGGCAATCAATGCACTCACGGGACTACAGATAGCAGCACTGCTCCGGCCCCTGCCCATATGTGCAAAGATGGCCGTTCGCGAGGCCGTCTTCTCGGTTTCTTCGCTCACGTTGGAGCCTTGCTGTCACTTCATTGTTCCTTTGCTGTAAAACGATATCTGTGCAGATTAAGTATACCCTTTGCGTGGCGAAAAACCATAACCAGCCTCGTGCTGAATTTTAACGGTGAGCGACGAAGTATACATATTTTTTTTCATTTTTTTTTTTTTTTTGGTCGGTCCCTTTATCTGTCTCTCTGTACGCTCAACGTGATTCCTCGCGATAAGTTCCGTAGCATGTGGCGAGAGACACGTCTCGCCCACCACATTGCTGCGTGTTCCCCGTGCGTCTTATCGTCGTAAATCGACGGTTTTCTTTTCTCCGGAGGCAGCTATTCTGGCGTGGGGATACATTTGAAAATATATGTAACTGATCGCACTGCATCTCCGAGACGGCGACGACGTGTCAAGCGATGTCATGCGATTTCACGCATAATCGCTTTCACGAGTAATTCGTTTAACGGCAGAATGGCGAGCGCAGCACGGCACGAGAGTATCGCGCATACGTGGATCTGACGGGTACAACGAAATTCACTTTTACTTTCGTTTTTTTTCCATAGCTCGAGCAAGGATACGTTCGACGAGCACGATAAACGTTGAAAAACGACAGATACGTCCATGATTGATACACACATGCACTTTGCTGCCAACTGATTCCATCGAACTACCGCATTGTTCTGAAATAATAATGAAAGAGTCTCGTGTTCTAGGTGCGCTTAAAAACAAAGCAAGGCGAGACTCTTTTTATCCCCATATTGTCGCGGCACTTTCAATGTGCTATTCAACGATTAAGGTGCTTTGGATAATCTGGCTTGCACGGAATGATATTGCGCTTCATTTGCAAGACTTCCCCTTGGACGATTAATTTGTTTGCCGAAGCTGGGGGTCGCGATTGAAAGTGAAATATAGCTCGAAGTACCTTTCCAAGAAAGCACTCGATATTACACGCGACTCGAGCGTGTTTTCTATCGCACTGCAGAACCGGGACGCGTGTGTCTCGTAATTTTTAAGCTAGAACCCGTAATGCGTTCGCGGTTTGCGCAGCAACTTGTTGAATACTTGGATCAGAATGGCCCTATAAAAAGCGTAAGAACGAAGCTGAATGTGCGAGTGGCACGATGCGTGTTCCGGCACATACGTGAGAAGATAATCTTGTGCAGTGCTTCTGTAGCGACCAACTATAGACATACCAGACGCGCGAAATATGAAAACGTGTGCTGAGTCGAATAGAAAACGGCACGATGTATATACATTTTGCAAAAAGTAATTTCACCGTCTCGTTTCTTAACGATCGAGCTCGTGGTTCGATGATACTTATGCTTCGTGTAATGGCCTCCACGTGTCGCGGATTGCTGCTGGCTTAACCGCGATCATCATTTTTAATTTCAGGATCAGACTTTCATGTGTCTGGACAAAATTACGGCACCCAACCAGGGGGCCAGGTGGGCGGGGGAGGGGGTAGCGTAGGAGTACCTGGGGGCAGAGGACCTCCACCACTCGGCGGCTTACAGTCCATAGGACAATCGGCAGCAGGTATACCGCCAGGAGGTCCTGCCGGAGGGCAAGCGCCGCCTCAAACCCCGGCACCCGGGGTACAGTCGCAACAGCCGCAGGGTCCGGCACCTACTACGACACCCCCCGTTCATACCCCTTCGCCACAGGAAATGGGAAAGCAGGCTCATTTACAACCTCAACCACAACCTCTGTCACAAGTATACGGGCCGACGCAAACAAGGCCGACGTCACAAGTGAGAATGAATTATATTCTACCAATTACATTAGCTCGTGCGTCTTAACCTCTTGCCATGTGAATTCGTTTTCAACTGCGAAGCATACGTAGCCCGAGCAGTTATGGTTCGCCCTCGTCGAGCATCTTTCTCTGTTATCGAAGCAGCTTTTATGATTGTTAAAATTAATCCAGAAGGCTCGCGTTAGAGATTTCTGTTACACGGTTCGACGCGTAACAAGATCAGGCGACGAGAGAGGTTATATGTTAATGAAACTTCAGCCTCGGGGGGGTTTAGTTGCTTTAGAAATATTATGGCTTTATGTATCCAATGTTTATCAATTTCAGGGTTTTTATCAACCAGGTCCAAGACCGCAACAGCCAAGGGGTATTAGTCACAGGGGGGGCCAAGGGGGCACTGGTGCGCAGGTAGTGGGAATGTCGGGGATTGGCGGAGGCGGAGGCCAGCCAACGCTATATCATCCAGGTGGTTTGCCAGTCCAAACCGGGGCGATGTATCAAGTCCCTAATCTGCATCCTGGCCCGCATCAGCAGTCCGTATACCCCATGAACAGTCAAATACCCCTTCAGGTAGTAGTTAAGTACTGTTAATTTTATATATTTATTGTCATGCGCCATCCATTTTACTCGTGTTCGCAAGGAAAGTGGACGTAGCTCGATAGAAAGGCTTGCCGTTAAGAAATAAGATACCGGGATCGCTTTGTAACGAACTTCCCTAGAATATTATTCGCATCTCTCTGCGAGCGTAGCATTTATTTCTAAAGCATTGTCATATTCATCGCCGCCATCATTGGCGCTCATAAGCGTAACAAAGGTTTTTGCACTTTTAGTTTGGCGGTCCACCTCAAAGGCATCAAACGCATCAAAATCAGTCATACTATCCACACTTTCAACATTCTACCCTTCTAACGGCACAAAGTGTGTTTGGTGCATACGGCGCACCTGCACCAACACCTCCGCCTTGTAAGTAGCGCATAGTTAGCGACAAATGAAGGATGAATGTCGAGGGGGTACGTCGTTAACGCTATACTTTATTTTATAGACTTTTGGCCCACCGGGCAACCAGCGAATACACCACTAGGTTTAAGTAGGGCAGGTGCGAGTGCTGTCACTGGTGGGGCACAACATGTAGCAGGCCCGCTGGCCGGTGCCCAAGGAGCCCCAGTAGTACCGCAAGGTACGCTTCAGCAGCCTACGCAACAGGCTCAGCCCTTACCCCCGATGGGTATATCTCTTTCTCAGACTGGTAAGTTCTATGTAATTTGTGATACCTGTGCTGTATTCAAGCATCGATAATTTCATTATAAGAAAATAGTATTTCAAGCGAGACAGTAGTAGCATATGTTATATTCTATATTAAATGAAATGAAAGGTAAGAGGGAAAAACAGGGAATGTCACGAAACAGCTTTATCGTGGAGATTACGATTTAATTCTTTAGTCTATCAGTAAAGAAACAAGATTTAATGAATTTGACTTTCTACTTAAATAATTTCTTGTTTTACTTTGACGACAGAAGCTTGTGCTTAGGCAAAGAGCGAGGACATTCCGTATTTCGTTCCAGTGCAGAGTGGACATTTCCTGTTTTTAACCAGCATACCAAATCTGTAACGTATTTGAACTTTGTAACCCTTTGTGATCCGGCAATTCGGTAGTCCCAGTTGCCTCCAACAAAGTATGCTATAAATCGCGAAATCTCGAAAAAAAGGACATTCCCTGTTTTCCCCCTTACCCTTCAAATGTCCTGCTGGTAAAAAAGAAATACTTTATTTACGAACCAGGGCTATAAAAGTATGTACTTGATACGGTCGTAACATGAAATATTGGGGGGTTTTTCGAGGCTCTAAGAAGGGAAGGGAAAGTATATAAATTAAAGGTAGCCTCCGAGCTGTAAAAGTTTTCAGAGGCGTGATTTAGGGCTTGAAAGCCCAAACGACAGTAAAGACTTAGTCTTAGGGATCCATTAACCTCCTACACCTGTTCAGGGGTTTTCCCTTACCTCGGTGCTCAGGTATGAAAGTTCAGGTAAATTCCCGGATCTGTCCCCGAGAACGTTTTCCCCAAACTTCCGCGTTCGAACAGTTCCTCTTTGACCAGCGAGCAGGCTAGTTGCAGAATTGCAACGACGCTCTCGCCCTAACAGTTGCCTTTTCAATTTTGAACAATGTACGTTGCGAATAATGTGTATTCGTTGTATGGCGGTGAGTGTTTGATTGGACATTTCAAATTTGGTGCCAAGTGATGTAGATTTTTAATAAAAATATAGTTCTTCCCGAGCACTCTAAATTCGACATCGAGCATAATACATTATATTACAAATTCCTGTGTATTTTGTTCTTTTAAAGATGTGTACTCGGGCCATAACGGTGGTGCAACAAGTACGGCGAATAATACGATAAAATCTAGGAAACCAAGAGGACAAAATGCTATTACCGATATCGTAGATCCGACAACCGGTAAAAATATAAGTCACGAAATCTACAAGGACAATGAAACTATTCAAAGTGGTGAATCTAGCAATCGTGAAACACCTCAGTTACAGGTGAGTTGGAATATTAATTTCTTAACAATTGACTATGAGAGTTTTACCTTCGAACTGTTACTAAATACCAAATCAGTGCGCCACAATTATTATACATTCGCAAAATTTCTTTATACCTTGAAGCAGACGAGCAAATAAAGTGATAAATATGTAATTGATATTCTCTTTTAGTCAATTGTTTACTATTACCGATATCTGTGCCGAATAGCCATGGTTATTAAAATATCTTTATTTCTAATTTTTTTTTAAAGAAAACGCGACAAAAATCGTTTCATCATCGCGCATAAATTCCTGTTATTTTCAACGCCGTAATATAATCATAGTACAGTATTATTCAGTGTCAGAATATAGGGTATTTGGGCGAAGATTGCATAACTTCGCTGGAATTACAAAAGTTAACACTACTACGATTGTACGATGTAGATTCTTTTGTGTAATTGCTTTTTATACTTTGGAAACCATGGCTAAAAGGTAACGGAGGCATAAAACACATTGAATGTTTGATTTATTTCTCTTAGTACGTTTAGTTTCATTTCTCGTCCTATGATTTGAGTTTGGAGCCAGTTTTTAGTTGTCAATGCATAATCTTCGTTTGATCGCTGTGTATCATTGTCTATCACGCAGAATTGGTGATTGTTACAGAACAATGATGCCGAGGTGCAAGCCGACTTTGCGGCGCGGGTGGCAAAGACCCTCGCGAAAGTCGTGACCGAAGAGTCCAGTAGCGACTCGACGGTGTCGACTAGCGTGCCGAGCACGGCCGCCGCGCAAAATCTAACGCAAAGTTTAGCGAATTCCGAGACGGCGAATTCTGCTAGCGACGCGAACAGTCAGTGTAGTACCAGTTCGTCAACGCAAAATATATCCAATGTATCCGCGTTGTGTAGTCAATCGTTAGGCACCGCTAGTAACGTGGCTCAGGTAGACTCCAGTGCGGTGAAAACGGAGTCGAAACCGTTGCAAATTCCCGTAAAGGAATTTCAGCCTCGAAGCGAGACGAAAGCTGTGGTCATCGAGGAACCACTGCCGCCCGCTGCTCTACCGCGTAACGTAAACAAGGATGATATTTCTGCGCAGCTGTCTGCGATGACTGTAGCCGAAGTCGAGGTGAAGAGTACCAGTGCCTCGCCTACCGTCACACAAACGCCTGTTATCCCCCCCGTGACTGCGCCAAGTACTACGAATGTTCCGGAGGTCCCAAAACCGTCCGCCACTGCCCCAAGTGCTAACCCCGCTCCTGCCAGAGAACCGTTCCCTAATTTATCCAGTAAGAATTCATCGAGCTCACCGCCTAGGAGAAAGTCTCAAACTCACGCCCACAACCAACAACCCGCTGCTGCCGCGGCGGCAGCCGTGACGGAGCTGCATTCCAGTGCCAAAGAGCAGAAGGAGAAGAAAACGAGGGAGAAGAGCCTGAATTCCAGATGCGTTGCTGCTACACCCGCTCACAATCAGACCGACCATCACCCGAAGGCCAATGGGGACGCGATTGGTGACAAGCCGGAGCCCGAACCTCCACGAAACGAAGTCCAGCAACAGAAATCATCCGATGGCAAGTCTTCTCAAACTTTCTATCATTCTGACAATTCTCCTTTTTCGGTGTATCATGTTGTTTCTCCGACGCCATTGGCTGTTGTATAAATTTCTGTGAAGATATAGGTGCCGATAGGTAATATGATAAATTTTATTCATGGTACGCGAAGGCTACGTAACGCATGTATGGAAGTAGTGCTAACTTTCGAAGGAACAATTTCTTACACGCAATGTTTGAATCATGGTTAATAATAACATAAGAATACAATAGTCAATGTATCATGTTTCTTGCGCGACTTAGGTAAAACTTGAGAATAATGATTTTTATCTTTATTTTGCTAGTAATATCAGCAAACGTTTATTCGAATAGAATACGATCGCTTCGTTTAATTATTTCTCAGTGAAACGCATTGGAAAGGAAAATACGTCGTTGCAAACTAAGAAGATTATAATTTTTGCATTTCTCCTTTATACTATTCTTTGTTGCGTAAGGCTACGTATTCTTGTCGCATATCTTGAAACGAATCTTATCATTGGAATTTTAAAGTTGATCGAAGGCATACATCAATTTCAGTAAGTAAAGTGATCAGGAATTCTTAGACGCTACGCGAATAATATTTCTGTTCTTCATAATCATTACGGTAATTTATTTCAAAGTTTCTTCTGTACATAGACTTCTCTATTAATGTTTCGGTTCATTTAAACTTCATAAGGAACGATCGAAGAACCTATGGAATATTGTACATAAAAGAAATAGCTGCAACTTTGTTTTTAACGTTACTTGCCACACTCTTTATTGTTGGCGATGCTTAATACGTATCTCGCGCTCACACTTCGCCACCGATAAATTTCTCGTGAAAATTCAATGAACGTTCTCATGTACGACACGGTTACGTTATTATAGGTTAGGATTGTGGTGTCGAGGTTCCGGTAGTTTCCCTTCTCTTTCCTCGCATCATCGCAGTTTGAACTTTGCTTTCACGATACCTAGCTCCGCCAGTCGTCATTGTTCACGATTCTCCGTGCAGTGATTATAAGCCATTTCGAATAATATATATATATTTTTTTTCGTACGTTGTATAGGCTGCCGTGTCTCCGAAATCGTTCGAAATGGTGACATGTAAACTGTGCTCACCTCACCCGCGGAGATGTCTTTATATAGGCACACGTGTGTGTGAGCGTTGAAAACGAGACGTACCTCTAAGTTACGCACGTGCGAATACGTTCGCGAATATTTCGAGATACTTTTGCTTTTTCTATAATATCGAGTGCGTGCGTAGTGTCATGCGGTTACTTCGTTCGATGGGAATGAATGATCGTTGTGACAACGGACGTTGGATATTTCTGTGGTGTCGCAAATACAACTTGCTTTCATTCTAACCTATAAACTTCGCAGTTCTTCGTACAACCCCTAAGCGTCGGAATCGTGACGCACATTTTTTTTCTTCAAAGTAACACGTTGCTTCCGTGATCGTCGACTTTGCTTTCGGCTTAGTGTACATTAAAACTGTGCACAGTGTCTATCCATAAAATTTTACGCGCTGCGCAACGTACGTTAAACGTTCTTAAATATAGTGATTAAAATAATAGTTTCACGCAGAGTTTAATATCGGCAAGTTCAAGTGACCGTGGGGAAAAAAGTATGGGTGGTTGAAACAAGTAAAGGAACAGCATTCCATGTGCGCGATTTAAATTTCTAATTTTTGAAATGATTGATTCCGCCTCTATCCTCCGTCGAACTAAAATCTCAGGGGAACAAGAGTGTATTTTCATCCGTTATAATGATACATGCGGGAACAATTAATCTTTGAACGAACTCTACTTCTAAACTCTAAAGTACAATAAAAGTGCAAATATTTCGAGTGGACTTTACTGTGCGCAGTCAGCAAAATGGGGAACAAAAAGAGGGGTAAGTTATTTGCGCAAACGTGAATCGAATAGTGTCTATTTTCACTGTAACGTTAATTTAACAATGCAGTTTGGACTGAGTGGTTAATGGCACAGGGGAAAAGTACGTTCCAGATGTTTCCAATGATTGGTATTTAATGGGCGGCGGGGAGGTATGGAAATGTCCGTTAAATTGAAATTTCGGTTTGCAAGTTGTGCCAAAGTGACTTCATTCTCTCGAGTAGGTGACTCTCGCGTAGTCGATAAAACCGCATTCTTCGACTGTACGCGTATAAGATGGTAATATCGAAAACGGATCAGAACCAAATAACGGAGATCATGTAATGTACGAGAACGCTGGTTTCCAATGTGAACGGGTCTTGCCCCGATGATTGAAACGCTATGCGCACGAACTACGAAAGGAGTTTCGTGCCAGACGGTGACATCATCACACGGGAAGGCACGAGCCGTGCCGAAGATGCACGAGCATCGGCGACCGTGTGGCTGGAGGGAGGTTCCCGGCTTCTTTCTTCATCGAGCCACGAATTTTCCTCCAGTAGCCAGCACGTGCTGTGCTAGCCGGGCGTATTTTTTTACTCCGTTTTGCCCAACTCCCCCTTTCCTTTTATATAATTTTTTTTTTAAACTCACAATTGTATATTCGTAGTTATACATAAGTGTATATTTAAATCCATATTATTTTACAAAGTTATTCGCTTTTAACTTGTACACATACCAACGTAACGAATACGCTTAATACTATATTGCGTCTCACTGCAGCTCGGTTCCTATAAGACTTATCTCGCAATATTCCGAATAATTTGTACATATATCTCTCTATTTAATCGAAACGTGCGCCTTTTACACGCATCGTTCCCCATTTTTATTTTATTTTAATTTTCTTGTGTAAAACACCTACCCGGTACCGCGAAGTTATATGTTACCGGCTCTAAAATTCTCGCTGCACTATTTCTTCGTTTCTTTTAATTCCCGTCGTGACATAAAGTGATCAAGCGGATGCAACGACTACCAAGGACGATCTTGATTCGAATTGTATGTATAAAAATGTTCTGTTATTTCTCTTAAATCGACTGGTTTCTCGTGGGTGTAACTGTACCGTGCGCCAGCCTTTCGCAACGTGGTTCCGACATTTTGTATTCACAGGCGTTTACAGATATAGAACGCTCGCCGTGGTGCAAGTACCTGCTCGAATATCGAATTCAATAATTGCAATCGGTCACACTTTTACGCAGCTTTCTTCAAAAACGTTTTTCATCCGTTATAGAGGAAAAGATGTCGTGGATCAGGAATAAATCTCGACGGTAGATTCGTGAGCGTGTTCAAATATGGCTGCTTCAGATCTGACTAGGTGTATGGTGCAGTGCGACGTTTTTTCTTCGTTCAAACCTTCGATATTCGCTGGACTGAGTTTTCTTGGAAGCAATAAAATTTGAATATTCTAATACCCCAGCAAATATCGTTGCAGTTCTGATACGAAGTCCGAATATTACCGTTCATTCTCCGACCACGTGCACGTGCAATGGTTTAACATTAAAGTATTCTAGTTTTTCATCCTTTATTTCGATTGAGCAAACGAGTTTATACCTTACGTTTAATTTGGATTTCAGAAATCCACATTTACTGCCACGCGTTGTGTAAATTTCAGCCAGTAATATTTTTTTTTTACATCTTTACGATACACACGAGCCTGTAGCCATTTTGTGAGCGCTCAGCCAAGAGGGACCTACTCCATATTTGATCATTAGTTTCTACGTTCGATAACTAAAGCCATGCTTTCGCCGCATTTGCCTGTATCTTCTAATTTTGATATGGTTTTCCTTTCATTTTTATACATCGAATATTTTTCCCGTCGTAATCAACATTTTCTGTATAGTCACTTAATAATTTTACGTGATCATAGGAATTAGGCGGAATCAGTTGGAAACTCGTTGCTTTGAGGACGTGCAATAGGCAAATGGACAAGTTCTTTTTTTTCTTCTTCGCATTCGTTTGCTCACATTGGTTACGGAGCACAATAAAGAAGTAAAGGGACGTTATACCAGACGGTTAACCTTCGTCAGAAAGTAGCAGCGAAAGGAAAAAGCACATTTGGTCGACTAGAAATAGGATAGGCATGGTCACAAGGGCGACTTCAGTGGGCGTGTCGCAACCGCTTTAACTCTCGTTTTCATTTTCGTTTCTTACACGATTTTTACAATCGCAGTTTTTTCAAACAACCATAGATATTTCGTGTTACCAATTGCATACACATACTGCAAATTTATACTTATAAAATTATAGCAGGGAAACTCGTGCACTTGGACATTGGTTACAGAACGTTATTCGATCTGTTGCTTCGAAATATTTATGTAAGATTTAGAATGCAGAGCGGTAGACGGTGGATTTAGGAATTCTGCGAAACGTTCACGCTTGTATCAGTAGAAATTACGATTGGGTGTATGGGTATACGATTTTCATGCACGCTACTTTCAAAAACGTGCATACATACTTCGGTCATTAAAACGCATGGGGTCACGGCCGCACGCGCGCGTGTATGGCGAGGACGTGACTGTGTGCATGGTTAGGACGTCTGTTAAACTGTCGTTGCACAAGAGCACGCGTCGTGCGTGTGCAAAAAATATCTCAAGACTTTCGGCGTCAGTGGGAACCTTGAGCGTTCACCAATCGGGTGAAAGGTTTCCGTTAGTTAGAAAAATGATCGCGCTACGTGTGCATTTTCTACACGTGAATACATCATAGAGTATCGTATCACGTTATCCCCCTTGCGTTTTACGGATAGGTGAAATAATAGTTGGGCTTCAAAATCAGACGTCTTCATTTTAAGAAATTAGTAGATACTTTAAATACTAAAAACAGTGATTCTTATTACTTTTTCTACGCGCTTCTAAATATCAGAGCAGCATGCACGTTAGGCGTAATTGTTTTTAATCGGAGCTCGTTGGCGTTAAGACGAATGCGTGTAAATTTTCCTTTTCTGTATTTTTAATATTTATTATTGCCTCTATATTACCCCCCATATCGCGCCTGTGTAAGTGAATTTGAGAATACCGTATTCCTTCGTACGATTTCATTAAGTTCGTTTCTGTTTATTTCAGTAGTAGAGCAGGGAAATATTACGTACTGGTTTCGCGATCATTCAATGTACTTTTCAGATTGTTACCTCGACCTGCTTTTATAAAATCTTACTCAAGCTACTTTCATGCATCAAATTAACTGCTACCTCATAGTGAACCACTTTGTTTTAGGAATTGCCCCTAAGAGGCTAGGTCCCGGGCATGTTTTCGAACGTTGTATATATCTTACTGTACTTTTTCCTAGGTTCGATTTATTTATTATAGATTTTTAGAAAACTTTAATTTAATACTAAATTGAGAATTAATATTACATTCTTCTAAGGAGAAAATATTCGTTTTATGGTGTACTCAAATTACGAGTATTCCACGCTTACTATAATCTCCATTAGTTAAAAAAAAAAGCAACTTCCAAGCTGATTGTTAATTGGGGCATGCTGCCACCATTATCTAGCTCATTTTAATTACGTATTCAGATTTTCACTTATATCATTCCCCCGAATGATCAGTTCCTTACGGCGCACTGGATAAATGACTGCAGCCGAATTACTCCGAAATTCGCAGATTCCACTTTCGATACATTTCGATTAGGTGCGAGGCTCCGTCGCGTTAGGTTAGATTGCCAGAAAAGTCGGTAATGCGCGTGCTCCGACGCGCAACCGGCGAACAGAACTAATTTAAGAAATCCTGCGTCGTGCCTGTCGGTTTGCACCAGTTCACAGGTTAAAATAGATGCGTGAAAGTCGTGTAACAGGAGCTTGCGAGGCTTTTTTTTCCCTCCTTTCCGAAGTGTCGCCAGAGTTCTAATTAAGCCGCTGGAGAAGATTATCCGTAAAGCCCCCGCCTATCCTTCGACATCGACTTTTGCCACCGCCGTGTCGCGAGGAATTCCACTCTCCATCTGGTATCGTACGGCCCCTCCTGTTGGGTTCGCTTTGGTTCGCGGGGAGAAAAAAAAAATTAGGGGAAAGGTCAAAATGCAAGCATCGTCGTCGTTGCACATTGTTGCATCTGTGAACGCGAGCGATCCATGTAGCCCGGTTTTGGCAAGCTTTTGGCAGGTTTATAAATAAATACTGATTCAGTAGAGCAGCCACCACGGGGCCGTTGAAACTCGAGCTGCACAAAGAGTTTTGTGTCGCGTGAAATGTGACTTGTAATACCCGATGATATGGCTGTGATATGGGAAGGACCAGGCACACCGTGCCACGGACGCGAGTAAATAACGAACAGTGCGCGCACGCTATATTCGAAAACCGTGAAAATGGGCGACCGCAAGATTCATGGGAATGCTCGTGTCAGCAGTAGCTCCCGATCGAGGAGCCGCAGCCGACGGGGCTCCAGAGATCATGGTACATAAATACATACGCATTTGTGACTTTTCAAAATGACAACGCCTCTGGCAACGCACGTGTTAAAAAAAAAAGCAACAGATGTGTCCGTACTTCGATATCTGACGAAAATAGTACATGACTGTTCGGGTCATCGATTTCTCTTAAATGTTGTGCCTAATTAGTACATAATGCGTGCAACGATATATTAATAAGCGAATGGGGTATATTATTAAAAATTCTGTAAGAAAATTGAGTTCACAGTTTGGTATTTTCCTATGGTCGGTGTGTACGTAACAGCAAAACCCACGAGTAAAGAATGGCGTAGTGGCAGCGTCATAGGCTGATGTTCGAAGTTCGCGAGTTCAAGTCCCCGTCCGGTTGTGTTCGTTTTTTAAAAATTGTTTGTTTGTAATACGTAGTTGGTTTCGTGGCGACTCCTCTGGCAGTTCTAATAGATCGTTCTTAATACTAAAATGTTATCGTTCGGTTAATTCCCGATTCCATCAATTATTTCAAATTATCAAGGTTTCTTCTACACTATATCTTCGGAGCGGTTAAATGCGTATCGCAATAAACGTCACGGATCGTTGATTGCTCTGTTTGAGGTGTCGTGATAATAGATTTATTAATCATGTAGGCGTTCGTTAAAATAGACAGGCACGCTGAATTTTCTTGCGAATAACAGCATTTCCGTGAATAGTCTCCGAACGAATTTTCGTTCTTGCAAGCCCGTGTCCGCGAGGAAATGTGTTGCTTACATAATAAAAGTTATGTTTTGTTTGTTGCGTTCAGCGAGCCTCCTTGAATTATTCATTCGAACAGATATGGCGTGTTATATAGTAATCTTTGATATATTTATATACTATTCCTTTCAAAGCTTCGCGACAGAGGAAATTACTACTTTTCTGCTTCGCAAATAGAAGGCAGCAACCGGCGTAGGTATTAGGATTTCCGGAACGTCGCCAATCTATGAATTTCTGCAAAGATTATTGAAAAGAAAAGTGAAATGTCACAGCATGAAATGGTACTGTGATACGTGACTATAATTATCCTTGGCTTGTAGCCGAAATACTCACTTTTCTTCGCAGCTTGCACCTCCTTGTAGCGATATCAACATCATCAGATCTATATGACTGTATTTACGATTCGTAACACAGGCATTTTCCTTGAAGCGAATTTCCCCCACACAGATCATCTCCACTACAAGGCAAAATATTGCGAAGTCTCTATTGTACTGTATTTATTCGCCGTTTATACGCAACTATAAGTTTATACACGCATAATTCACGACTCAGCTGGGTCGATTCAAATTTTCATCCACAATATCACCATTCCCTTTTGTGCGTTCCCACTTGACGCATCCTTTCATCTACTCTCTCCTTTAGGTAACTTCAATAGATTCTTCTAACGCGGCTGTCCATGTTTGTATTTTCCAGGCAAAGCCATGCAGAAGCAGAAGAGTAAAAACAAACTCAAACCCCGCGACCTTAATCGCAAAGGAGCGGAGAAAGAAGGCACCGATATGGACGCTTTTGTAAATACAGTCCCGCCAACGAAAACTGAGACGAAGCAGGAGAGCAAAGATCCTCCCCTGCCACCAGCAAAGGACAACAATAAGGAAGCGAGTCGAGAACTGACGAAGGATATCAAGGAGAAAGACAATTACGAGTCGAAGAAGGAGAAGGAGGCCGCCGCCGTTCACACGAACGCCGAGAAACACGCGGCGGCCCCATCGACGCCACCGGAGATCCCCAAGGAAACCAGCACGATCGTGCAACAAACGCCTGTTATAGAGAAACTGCCAAGTAACAAGGAAACTCTAAAGGAACCCTCCCCCAAGATAGAAGATAGTAATAAATCGAGCATATTGCATACGCAAGCAAAGTCAGTTCCTAACGATGTTGTTGATCACGCTAAAGTTAAAGAAGAGTCCGATATTAGCGTGGAAGCGATAGTAGCGCAGAAGAACGAAGAGAACTCCAAGGTATCGGCGATTCGAGCGCCAAATGAAGAGAAGCCAGCGGAAGCGGCGCCACCACCTACGGTCATAGAGAAGCCAACGGAGAGCGAAGCTCCTCCGGCTCAAACGGAAACGCCAGCCGCGAACCAGTCGGCGCTTAAATACACGTACAAGGATGACCAATGGAGCCCGATAAACAAAAGCGGCAAAAAGATCTACGATCGTGACTTCCTGATGAAGCTGCAGGACGACCCGAATAGCAAGATGAAGCCGTTGAATCTACCAGATTTAGATGTTGTTCTGAAAGACAGCACGAAGGTAGAGATCTCTATTTTATTCGTTGCGCGTAAGTGTTCCTATAGCATCACTACAATGCGCGATTACGATTCTTGCAGACGCGCACCACCCTCGATCTTAGACCGTTCAAGGATGCAAATATGAACAGACACGATGCATTGTTCCCCGGATTCGTGAAGCCAATTTTGAACGCACGAGTGGTAAGTTGACGGAGCGTTATGTGGCGAGAATTCTTGCGTTCGTATGGATACATGGAACCCGAATGATGCTTCCATTAGAAATGAAAGTAGTGGACTGATACACTTTGACAGATAAATTTTCTTCTGACTTCAATAATTCGTTTCATGCTAGGCCCCCCAGGAATTGTGCATCCTAATACAAGCGTGTTCACTTTTATTCAGCTACCATCGAATCGTAAGAGCCATCCAGGTGGGAAATCATTAAAGCCATCGAAACCGAATGTCATTCACGTGTCGCTGTCCCTGCGTGAAGACGTGAAATTAAGGGAAACAGAGAATGCGTGGAAGCCGACGAGATTAAAACAGTTCAGTCTCACCGAGGAGGAGACAAAGACGGAGGCCCTTTACAAGAGCGTTAGGAGCGTATTAAATAAACTTACGCCACAGAAATTCGCCACGTTGGTTGACCAAGTGAGGGCGTTGCCCATCGATACACCGGAACGTTTAAAAGGTGTTATCAATTTAGTGTTTGAAAAGGTAATGTTAATCGTACATTTACAGTAGATACCCTCGCTTCATTATTTCCACGCGATTGCGCAATTCTAAACATACGTAACTTCTAGGCCGTGGACGAACCAAGTTTCTCTGTAGCATACGCATTGATGTGTAAAGAACTTGCTGTGATGAAAGTCTCTGATTCAGACACGAATTCAGACAAACAAGATTGCTCGTTGACTTTCAAGAAGCTTATCATTACACGTTGCCAGAAGGAATTTGAAAATAATATAGTAAACGAAGTGACGAGGAGTTGTAAGCTTAAGGAGATTGACGAGTGTACAGACCTTGTAAGTTGATTGGGTAAAGCTTTTAACAGAGTCGCGACGTTATCGTCACAATTATTACTAACATGTATGCGTGTTATACTTGACACCAGGAAAAGAAGAAAGAGTTAGAATTGGCGCTGGAGGATGAAGAACGTCGAATACGCGTAAAGTCAGTAGGAAACGTACGGTAAGTAATTTCAGCATTAAAAAGTAATATGTTTTCGCAAGGTGCCGCGAGGCTTAGTATTCCAGCTGACACTTCTTTCATTCTGTTCGCGCAGATTTATCGGCGAATTGTACAAGCAAGGATTATTAACGACTAAAATCATGCACCGCTGCATACATCAATTGTTAGATCAGGGCGACGCGGACAGTCTTGAATGCCTCTGCAAGTTATTAACGACAATTGGAAAGGATTTGGAAATAAAAGGATCTTCAGATGTAAGCGTACTTTTCGTGATACCAACCGTATCTGCTGCGGGTTTTACGTGTTCTATTGTAGATCTTGCAGCATTTAAAGTTGTCGTTAATTGTTAAACAAATGTTACTCGGAACGTTCTTCTCATTTCTGAACGTTCGACAAGATTTTGCATGACTCTCCGTTGAGCATTTAATGTTTGGCGATATCGAAGAAGAACCTACCTAAGTTCTGTTTTACTTTTCTCCCTCTCCCGCTTTATTAGGAAATGGCAGATTATATCCATAAAATGCAAGATATTGTTGGACGACGAGGCCAAGGGAAAATTAGTTCTAGAATTCGTTTTATGCTGCAAGATGTCATAGATTTAAGAGCGAACACATGGATTCCAAGAAGAGACGATAGTAATCCTAAAACGATAGATCAAATTCAAAAGGACGCAGAATCTGAACGATTAGATAGCCAATTCAGTAACACTCCTATGAACACACCACGAAAGGATGACCGTGGCGGTGATAGAAAAAGGAATCGTAAGTATCGATGTACAGTTGTTCCCGGTTAAGTTGATAAATTTACCTCTGTTAGGTTCATACAAAATCGTCCCCACTTTCTTGCGGAAGTTACGCTATTGGATTACGGGCAGTCTCCCGATTAAAAGACACCGAATTTCATGTAAATCGGACTATAACTTTAAATTGTGTAAATTAATCTTTTACGTAATTCGTTAATTATAATTCGATTCACATGGTATTCGGTGTGTTATAATCGGAAAAGCACAATGAATCGACGGTCGCCACTTTCGTGAGGATCCGATGAGAAATGCGGAACTTGACATTTTCACTTAATAGTGGCTAGCGTTATCGTTGTTCATCCCCGTTCCCTGTTCTCGAGCTAAAAACTAGGGGCATATAAAGCTCGGTGAAGCGTCAGATCGGAGGTGTGCAAACTCGGCTACTACCCCTGACTAAAGGATATTCTCCGGAACCTGAGACTATCAACTTAACCGGGAACAACTGTATTACGTTCTCCGATTTATTAGCATTAAACATTCATGAAGTATTATAATCCTAAGATGATAGATTGTGATTTTGCAAAGTAGATATAGCATGATGATCCTTATACATTTGTTGCCAGACTAGAGTTTCTGACAAACATGATTGTATAATGTATTCTGAAGACATAATAATTTATGGTAATTGTTTGCATACATACTACAAATAAGCATGTACATACTTAAATAATAATGATTTATGACGCAGGTGGCGTTGGCCCGACTGACGATGGTGGCTGGAGTCAGCCAGTAAGAACAAGGCAACCGTATTCCGTTGAAACGTCTAAACTTAAAAATAAACCTGTAAGTAGTTTCAGCAGCGATGCCTGAATTTACCATACCATAACTGTGGCCACGATTAATAAAACGAAGGAGCATTAAGTAAGAATCATTTGTATTTTAGCCTCCCATGGATGACATGCAATTAGGAAATAGAAACATGTTTATGTGGAACACGCCTTCGAATTATGGTTCGAAGGCATCGAATTCAAATAAATTTGCATGCTTAGAAAATATGTCCATGTTAGATACAGATAAACGAATAACGTCGCCGCAACTTTCTGGGTGAGTCTCTTTTGGTCTTCTCTTCGTCTCGTAATTCTAACGTACGATAAGCCCGAACGTGATGAAATCTTTTTGCCAGGCTAGAGTTTCTGATAGCTTCCCAAAGCATGATTATAAAATGCAATCTGATGTTTTAAGAAATGAAGTAACTAAGTGTACGAGATGCCGTTTACCTTTACTTACCATTTCGAATTCGTTTATTTCAGATCGAGATCCATGGGTCCTAGAGAGTATGGGCGTGACTACAAACCTTCCTATGGTACGGACAATATAAATTGTATGACTGTTTCCTTACTTATTGTTATAAAAGAAGTTTCATATACATGATGATAAATCTTTCAATCTTGAAAAGTAAAACTTAATGTTGCTTGCCAAAAGGATTCTGATATCTCGAGCAGTAAATTCTGCTCATTTAGCTGATTTGTGTCGCCTTAATGTAATCGTGTTGTATATTCTCATTGTTACAGACGGTAGGAGTTCACGCAATGGTAGTCGTCAATTAAGCAGCTCATCGTCGAATAGAGAAAGCTCGTTATTAGATAGTTCACAAAGTCAAAGCGTTTCGATGCCACCGTCGTTGAAATCTTCGCATTCTATCTCGAGTAGTCATAAACCTCAAATGACAGAAGAGGAGTTCATGAAAACGTTGAATAAGATAGTAAAAGACTATCTGGAGAATCTTGAGCTTGAGGTAAGCTTTTCAATGGATCACTATTCGTTTCAATTCGCATTATAACATTAAATGGTGATCAAACATAGTAGCACACTCCTTAGATCCATCTCTACATTTCTATTGGAGATGCTTGAGTCATTAGTGTGCTAAACTACGCAATCCCTTCTTTTTGGCCTTTCAGAACCAGTGTTATAAATCAGTTTCTCTGCTGAATTTATATTAATCGCTACTTGCACGGCCAACGAGAGGACATTTTATATCGTTAAAGTCAATTTATTTTTAACAATACGCAACATATCTGGGTTACGAGCGAACTGATCAGAATTATTCGTTTTTACAGGCAATTGCACTGGCGATTCAACAAAACTTTGACAATGCGTTATCAAAAGTCATACGCGAGCTGGTCAACTATGTGCTTGAAAAAACATCTATTGACAAAGAACGCGTATCGTATCTTATATCGCATTTGATCAGTCAGAAAATTGTGTCCCTACAACACGTTAGAGCCGGGTAAGCTATGCAAACGATATTGTTAAATTACGGAACACGTTGCTTCTGTTTCTTTTTCGAATCGAATGTTTATTGGAAAAAAAGAACGAAAGAAAGGACGGATGATGATAATTTTGTGCAGAGTAAAAATGTCTATGCTGATTTTCACGAACTAAGCCAAAAGGATGCTGAATACAGAATCTTTTTATAGAAATTCTGCAAGCCAATTTCTTTGAGAAAACGTTCAATTTCGTTGAATTTTTCAGGTTCATTGAAATATTGGAATTAGTCGACGATCTTTTGCTGGATATACCGAAAGTCTGGTTCTATCTGGCTGAAGTACTGTGTAAGTAAACGCTTAGTAAAACGATTTCTCTGTGTTCAAAAACAATCTGCCTCGCACATGATGACGATTTTTCACCGTAGAGATTTTCCATGCGGGTTTGCTCAACAGGCCTGAGAGAGTAGTAACTGATAATTTTGTACGGCAGTTAGAAAAGAGGCTGGTGTTATTTTACGGTATTCTTTCTGTTGCAGCGCATCCAATAGAAAATGATATACTCCCCCTGGCAGAATTGAAGCCTGTATTTGATAGTTTAAGAAGTCAAAAATACGTAGGCACATTCCTTGGGAACCTATTATCAAAACTATCCCAAGACAAAGGACCCAAATGGGTTGCGGAAAAGTGGGACCAAAGTGGGCTTCAGTTGAGCAGTATACTTGATACAGAACTTGAAAATGTTGACAAAATTATTAAAGAATATGTAAGATTTACATTAAAGTCATTTATTGCAATTTCTCGTTCCTAAATAAGAGAGGCTTATTAATCGCAATCATTTTTCAGAACTTGGAGTTCTGCACTGGTGATTATAATAGTGCCAAAAGCTCAACTAGTAATCAGCTCACGTTCCAACAAATCCACGAAGAGCTTAGAAAGCTCATGAAGGAAAATAATTTCGACTTGATTTGCGATTGGATAACTGTACGTATTACAATGGTTGATCGAATATGTTTATACACGGAATTCTACATTAATCGATTTTATGCGTTAATTTGTATAGATGAAAGTAGGTAAGCGAGTCAGGGAGCCTGAATTCATCCGAGTATTAACGACTGCCATTCTAGAGGTGTCCATAGGTACGTCTAGCTGTTGTAAATAAGTTTTTCAAAGTTATACAAAATTATACATTTTGTTCCGTCTTCTTTTCCAGATCCAGGCAACAACAGGAGCCATGATAAGATCCTCGAAGTTTTTACCAATTTGCAAGTATTCATACGCCGGTTTGTTGATGCAGATGAATCTCTGGAATTGCATTGTCTATACGCGATTCAATATCATCTCCATGAACTACAATATCCGCACGGTACGATACGAAAGGGAAAAGATTGATCCCTTCGGAGATGCGTTCTATCGTTTGCATTGAATTCTTTTGTGTTGCAGGGATTCTCCAAATGATAATGTCAAATTTGTCGGAGGACAATATAATTTCAAGCGACGCGTTCCTGACGTGGAAAAAAAGTCCCGAGCCAGCTCAACGCGAGTGGCATGGCGTTGCGATGATGGCGTTAACATCGTTTTTCACCGGGTTACAAGAGAACGATGATGGTTCCAGTGTAGAAGACGTATCAACTGGTGTGAACCAAGACCGTTGTTGACGATACCGTGATCGAGTCCACTATCGTCTGTTGAAAAGACTTAAATATACGTTCCCTCGTTAAAAGAAAGATACGTGAAGTGAGATCAAATTGCAGTTTTTTTTTAAAAAAAAAAAGAAAAAGAGAAAGAAAAGAAGAAAAACGTCGAATATATTGAAGAAAAGAACAATGGAGTGATAGTGCGCGGGTGTATGTAATATAGTCTAGAACTTCAAAGAACAAGAAGTGGATGATAATAAAAGAAGGTTGTCGTATAAAAACGGACACAATGGCTGAGACCGCTATACATAATGAAGATAAAGATTAATATTATTAATTATGATACAAAAGTAAATGCAAGATAATTATTATATATAATTCATTGAAATGGTTTAAAGTTTAAATAAAGCAAAAAAAAACAGCTCGAGAACATTATCGTATTTCTTATATCTTACGGAAACGTCACTGCAGTTTCGTGAATCGCCCAAATAGAACTGAGAACTTCCGATGATTTTTCTTGCGCGCGCTCGATACTGGAAATGAATTGCTAACATTGAATTTCACCACATGCCGATATCACGAAGCAATCGGAGCGTTTCGCTGCTGTACGACTTAGATAACAAATTGCAGATCGCCGGTGTGTATAAGTAGGTCAATTTTAAGTGGATTATAAAATTTTCGGAAAATAAGCAGAAGGAAACTATTGATAACCAAGTCTGGCGCAAGGGCGACGGTTCTTCCTATTATTATAACGAATATAACAGAATTACTAATTTATATCTTTGCGAACTTACAATGTATTCTACTGTAAGAGGAAAAAAATAACAGAAAACGTTCGTAACTAAGGCAGAATGAGAGTGAAAAAAGGGAAGAAGTGAAACGTAACATTGCGAAGCCTAGGGTTCGTAGTGCAGATTATGTTGAAACTAGGAAACGGAAGGATACAAATGGTGTGCATATTAAGGCGCTACTATTTTTTAACACTAGTTATTTATAATCATCGAGAGAACAGATTATAGTGCGTGGGATGGAATGTCTGCATGTATTCAGGTGGCAGGTGCCGTAGCAAATTGTATAAAATTGTTATACTAATTTAAAGTACAGTGTGAAAAATACATTTCCTTTGGATATACTATGATATAAGTATAAAAAGGAAAATAGGTAGACTCGAATGCAGTTATCATAAAAGATTATTTTTATTTAATAATATTAGGAGAAAATTCTACAATTGTTTTTTGTCTAATGTTTCTCATGTTACTATAAATATACTCTCCTTATTTAAGAAATTGTAATTATTGATTCACACCGAGATACAGGCACTTATACTCGGTTTATTTTAAATGTAGGTATTCTTTATTTTGCCCTCCACGAATGGTAGATTTACTAGCCAAGTTTGTCATTTATATTTTCTACGAATTGCACGCTGCTGAAGGGATAAAAATCTTACCATGCATTGCACTCTGAGTTCCTTTTTTCACACACATCGACACACGATATGTATGCGCACAGCACTTACGTGCATACAATGCCAATATCGCAAAATTATACATTCTCGCTCGTTGGTAACGAAAAATGTCGTACGTCGCGATTAAACTTTTGATACAAAAATCCCTTCATCGTTGCAATTTCTTTCTAGATTGATTAATATCCACGTTACTTTCTCTACAACTCCGTATACCCTTAGCGTACAATCTACTGCATTCCAAATGCACAGCTTACTTTTCCTTGTAATCTTGAAATGATTTCCTACAAAATTTAGAAACCCCCTTGCAACAATGAAACTTCAATTTCTATCCGTCGCGTAATTGAGAATCGGACGGTAGGAAATCTTATTTACGTTATTGTCTCGGACGGGACGAGACTGAGGGGAAACGGGAAATGAATAGGGAGGGAGAGCAAACGAAAACTAAATACGACCATCGCTATTGCTTTTTTTCACACTGTAAGAGTAAAATATACGAAGCAAGAAGAGAGTGCGAGAGATGCGAGAAACAACCGACAGCAATGATCTATATAAGATTTGTCTCCTTGAAGGGTCTCATTCCACTGTTAAACAGTGGAATGTATCATTCGACGAGATGAGACACGGGTTGCACGCGAGGAGTAAATAAACAGAATTACAGTAATTTATATATGATTAAAATTAAAAGGAAAAAAACGAACGTTGGAAACATGTCGATAAGTGAATTACGAGTAAAGAGATTATCACTGTAAATATTTAATAAATAAATATTGTAAGTGGGAATTGGACAGATCGCAGATAGAGCGAGAGAGAGAGAGAGAGAGAGTGAGGGGATTTAAGGGCGGGAAGAGACGGCTTCGTTATGCTGTCCTCGGAAGTGCATGTAGCGCATCATGCCGACAATTTTACGTACGAACACGCATGTATATATTGCCGTTTATACATATATCTGCGTGTGCTTACGTCTAACATTAATATACATATACATAATATAAATAAAATATCATTTAAAGAGGACTCCAAGACACAGGTACACAAAATACACGCATACACGACACTTCTATGATAAATCATATCTATACGAAAAAGAAAAAAAATAAAAAAGAACTCCATGTCAAACTGTTGTTGATTATTTTTCTTGAATATTTGCCTGTCTTAGGTGGATCGATCGCAACGCCGAAGAGAAAAACATTCACTGAATCAGTAATCTGTATACCTTTTTGTAATACCATCCGTACATTACCATCATCAACCGCAAAGAAAAGAAAAGAAAGATGGATACCCACGATAACGAACGAATTATACGCATATATGATTGCAAAACGAGATCGTTTAACGGATAAATCGTTAATTATCTGATGCACGTGAAACTTCAAACAAATTGTAGATAATGTATACTTGGCAGGATGTAATACTCTACAACGTAACGTTAAGATGCAATAATTATAATCGTACCGTATTACATAAACCACGCATTTTTGAAATAGTAAATGTGCGTAACATCCTATATTGTATATTTATTACAATGTAGTTATTTTATATGTATGTAATATAATTGAAATTATTTATAACAAACTGAGAAGGCTTCTGATGTACATTCACCAAAACGTTAGTCAGCAGTCACGATGTTTTTCTTTCTTTTTAAATAATCATTCGTTTCTCTGTTATTAAAGAAATGTTGGTATACAACGTCTCTCCGTTTAGTGTAGCTTACGTGTATAACTTATTACGGGGCAAATATTGAATCGTTGATTTACAATAACGTAACTAGTTTCAATACTATAGCTATCTTTCGCTGAATATATCCCATACTTTCAATTTGTTTATACCGTTATAACGTTTCTGACATTTATAACTGTCCATGTCGCGGAAGTAAATACTTCGACTTATAAGACGTATTTTTTTTTATTTGATAGTTTTAGCAGAATGTCAGGCGAGGCAGTTACTGTAAATCGGACGATCTCCTGAAATGTGCGGAAGTGGTAAATGGACCTTCATCGGCAAATCCGGCGATTTCTTGAGGAATAATTGCGTATTCTTCGACACTGGTGCATGGTCTGCACATGCATTCTAGAGGCGCCTTGGTGATTACCTGCGAAATAATTCACATCACTAATTACGAACACGCATGTATCTTGAGATTAGAATTCCTCTAAACAAACGAAATTCTATTTGATTTACCTCGAACATTACTCGCCACAAATTATAACGCATACGGAATCCTGTATTTCAGAAAGGTGTTCTCCATGAAGTCAACAAAGTCACCGAATTCAAATCGCGCGCGATATTCATTTTCTTACGCGCTTCCTACTGGTCGGTTAGACGAAAACAATATGGCTGCGGATATCTCGTGGTGTCAGAAGTTTCGCCGCTGATTATGGTGCGCAAGTGATTAACCGGCCGACGCTACGTTAGTTTCTCACATTCCTTCGTTATCTTCGCTACTCCGCGGTTAATTTAGAATAATAGCCTAACCTTCCGGAATTTCTTTTCGCCTGGCTTGGCCCTCGGACAAAATAGGGATACGCTGGCCTCCCTCTCGCCGCTTTCTTGACAACACATGCAGCTCCGCTCCATTTGCCAAATCTTTGATCCGGACACCTGTGGAAACACGTAAGAATAAATACGCGATTGTGCGCATTAAATATTTCAATCCACTCCAGGTGCATAAACGTAGCATCGCCTGAGAAATATCACGGCGTTCAGCATAGCTCCGTAAAATTCATCCTCAACTCTCTGTGTTTATAAAAATTACGAATGACACGAGTCGTAGGAAACGCTTACAGTATTCTACTCTGTGTACTCGTGAAAGAAGTATCTACTGCTCTTCATTCCTTATTACTCGATGTTACACGACTCTATCAAGGGGTAGAGCTTCAGAAATTAACCCTCTAGGAACGACTGGGACTCCAGAGTCCCATTCAGATTAACACATTTTTATTTACGTTCCATCAATAAGATCGAGATTTAATAGGTATAGTGACCTTTAGTAGCCAGAGAAGAAACTGTTGTACCATCAGAACCCGAAATTAAACTTTTTTTTGTTATATTGTTATAAACAAATTAAAAAAAAAAACTAACGAGTAGTTTCCAAATCCGAAGTATAAAATAGACTATTTTAACGCTCAAAAAAATTCTACGTTAAGTTTAAAACATCCCCGTCCCTAGAGGTTTAAGCAGTTAAAGTTTCTAAGGCTTCGTAGAAGTGCAACTTGTCTCGATTCGCATATTAAATCAACGTAATCGTAAACGGCAGTAGAAAGACGTATAGGGAACATATATATATGTCACCGATTAATAGACCTAATAGAAATAGAACGAATGTTCCGCGACGGGTTCGCCCGTTACTATCATTACCGTCGCGGGGGAATATTAATAGTACAGGCTTAGTTTAAGGGATAAATACTCGCATTACGTATATTATATTTGTTATATGTGTTTTACCTGTAGGTAGCTGCTACAGCGTCCTCTACACGCGTAACTAGGAATCGGTTTCGGGACACATCCTGGATACTGCAAGAAGTGAATGACCGGAGTCGCCTGGCATTCGTCGATGCCTACGATCGCCCTCGCGGTTCCGCTTAAGAGGCATATTAGCAGGCTGACACCAGCTGCGCCGTGAGTAATAGAATTTCACAGTTTTATATTCGATCGATTCGATTTTCTGTTGGAGAATGTCAGTAGTATGATTTCAGGTTTACCAATATCGTACAGGAGCATAGTTTTAGCACGATATCTTCCCTTCCGGATCTAGTGCTTAACTGTGCTTGTAGATTTCACGTTGTACCCTTTTATACACCGTAGGTGGCCATGTATTTTCCCCTTCCCGTTCGACGCTTATGTTAATAGCACTGGGGAAGGAATCGAGCATGTGAGAACATATCGAAGCACTTCTGAGAATATCGGTTGTTCGAAACGATGGAAAGTATATCCGCTCGCGTTCCTCGTATCTGCTTTATTAACCCTTTCGTGGTCACACCTTCTTATAATCACAAATTGGTCACACGGGGTTCACTGCACCCCAGCTTCATTTTTTGAGTTATCATTTTCGTATTTTTGAATCTTTTAACTTTTCAGTGATAATTGTACATTCGTGATACTTATACAGTCATGGTCTAATAGTCTTTTTCTAGAAATGTAAATTTTGATATGGTAAATTTTGTAGCTGAAAACGAGCTATTTTCCACGGTTGTGGAAAAAACCGATTTTCTTTAAATTTTTTTATTTTTTTTTTTGCGATAAATCCTCTTTGGAAGACGTAACGGTGCGACATTTCAAATGGAAAATTGCTCTTGGGGTGCGATACACCCCGTGTGACCACGAAGGGTTAACCAGTCTTTGTCCTATCTTGGATAAATAATTTGAAAGGGACGAGAAACATAATACCGTAGATTGCATTTTTTATTATTTATAGTCCATTTTTCGTAAGTATTTTATCAGCGTAGATTATAATTTGTTTATTCCGAGGTGCTGCTGTAAGGGTTTATTAAATACTTGTCGATGTATGTATGGCAGTATGTCGTGTGTATTCATATTATCGTGAAACTTAACAAAGAGACTATACTGCGATAGTTCAAATATTCTAAAGTTTAAACGACTCGCGGAGACGAAGGGCGAGAGAATAACCGTTTTGTGTAAATCTCGTATATCACGAATATCTTCCTATCGTTCGCTTGGAAAATAAGTAGCAACATAATAATGAGATGCGCGAAATTTTGTATTAGAAATTCGTCAGATGTTATTGCTACTAAAGCTTCGGTTGCCTTTACTCGCTTGAAAGTATAATGCTATCGTAATCTTGAGAGACCATTTACTACGATTAGGAAAGAATAGACCAATAAACGAAATGCAAGTAGTATATAAACTATAATAATTTATTGCTCCGAAGAGCAAACAGCACTGTTAGATATTACTGTGCGACATTGGTATATTAAGCTTTTATAAATCGGAAATATAACAGTGTTAGTCACATTTACAAGTACGTTAATTTTTTTTTTTTTTCATTATCAGCTCCTTTTATTGATGGGAGAGTTAATTTCTCGCTGTGCTCACATTTCCTTGCTTATTGTATAAACTTTTAATGCACTGACGTATAGGTTTATATTAATCTAGCATTTGCAACATCATAGAATTAGCATTCAAATTTTATGCTTTGAGGAATATATTTAAAAACTTACATATAACTCAGGCCCGGATTAAAGGGGGGGCTAGGGGGGGCTAGGGGGGGCTATAGCCCCGGGCCCCACTTTCCAGGGGGGCCCCGTTCTAAGCCTTCAGTTCTAAGCAATTTAAACTCGTTATTGTTTAAATTTTTGTTACCCCCCCCCCCCCCCCCCGCTTTTCAAGCACGGGGACCCTCGAAGGTTGGATAGCCCCGGGCCCCAAAAATCTTAATCCGGGCCTGATATAACTACGTAATAGTATTTTGTTTAAATCTTTTGTACAGGAGTATCTTTGTATCGCAGCATTATTACTTGTAGAATATTCAAATGTTACTAAAGTTTTTTCAATTGCCAAGAGGAATACATGTATAAAGTCTTAATTAACAATAACGCAAACTTTGAGCATAGTAATAGTTTCAGTACATTATAAACATTTGAAGCGTTTAGTAGTAGTTTGCACACTTTACTTCGTTGAAGCACGATGCTTTCTCTCTTATATTCTTTAATGCAGTCTATACACACGAAGGGGCAGGGAAAGGAAAAGGGGAAATAATTTACGAAAGTGTTTCATGTCTCCATTTTTATTTTAAACTATATAATTTTCGTTACATAATCTCAAGATACAATTCGTGATATCATGCGTTTAATTTATTTCCATCGTATTTATCGAGATATATCACCGCACTTAATGCATTTACACTCTGCTGGTTCTCGTATTTTGATTTCCATCATTCCGTCATCTTCGTTCATCAATTTCATCCCGTCCGCATCGTAGCAATGATGTAAAGTAATAAGCCTCTCCTTCAGGTAACTTTCGCGGCAGCAATAGCATTCCTATTAAACGAAATGGTTACAGTTTCAATGTTTTTCAAAAACCTTCATTTCCTACCATAACTGTAACTCACCTTTGTGAAACCTGTGGTACTTGCAACACTTGGTTGCACTTGCGAACTGCAAAACCCTTCACATTTCGTGACGGGAATGTCTCCACTACATGTCCTTCTCAAACGTCCTATTTCGTCGTATTCGTCTAAAGAATAATAATAGATTATTGTTTCGTACGCTCTAATTCGGTGATTTACGATAAAAGTCGATTAGAATAAAACATTGATACCCTTTGTAATGTGTACTTCCGACTGCAATGTTTCGCAACTTTCGTCATCTAATACTTGGGCGATTATGCTGCTAGTAGAAATGAATGCAGTCGATAGCACAAGTATCATGAACATAAACATTGTAAGGAAGTCCTGTTTAATTGGTATTTACTCTTTTAGCTAGCCTCTCGCTAATGCGATAAAGGTAGGGTCAAAGATCTTAACTGAAATGAGAGAACAGAAAATCAAACAGATGCTTTTATAGGTAGCTTTTCCCTCCCGGCATGTAATAACTTGGGGTGCTGAACTCCTGCTAGGATATAATAGCATAGCTGGGCCAGGGTGACTCTCCCCTGCTTTATACATTGTGCACTGCTGGATTTTTTTCCAGCTTAGGGACATTACTTTTTCAATATTTTGCATTATGACTCTAATGGGCTTTTTATGTATCGGCGCACAGTGGGTGATTGTATTAAAGGAACATGACTAATGTTACTTAGATCCTCAGACTTTTATGCCATGTATATTTCCTTAGAGCGTGGTTACAATAAGTAATGCAAGTGAAAACATATTAGTGAAATTTTTCGTGTATTTTTTTTTTATTACTTGGGTTTTCGATTAAATTCAGCTGGTTGAACGGTTTCGTATTTAATGGTCATTTCTGGTCCATCCTGGACAATCATCTCTTAAGTCATCGTCGCTACGAAATGCTACTCCACACCAAATGCAGTAGAAATGTTTTTCTCTTAAATACTTTGTAAGAATTTCCAATTTTTCGCTAATGGGAAGAGGATCTTCTTCCTCCTCCTCGTCCTCCTCGTCCTCCTCCGCCTCCTCATCTTCTTTTTCTTCCGCGTCGCTATTGTTTTCTTCCGTATTTTGTGGCAACCAAAACCATGGTTCCACAGGCTTTTCTATGTTCAGTTGTACATCTAATTGTTCGCAAATCTTTTGACTTTTGTGTAGGTCCGCCACCAATAACTGCTCCGCTCTCTTCTGCGCAATTCTGCCGCGAAAATCTGTCACGACTTTATTATCCAAGTTATTACTGACCGAACTGCTTTTATTTTTTATATCCTTTTTCTTAACACCTTTCCCTAAACCGTGCCTATTTAATTTCACCTCCACGCCAATCGGTTCGGTCATTCCTGATTCCGTTTTACCTATGCCATGACCCGGCTTGTATCCCATTTTCATAAGCATCTCGAAACCTAAAAGACAAAGCGATACATAGAATCGGAAGATAAAGATGCGCATTAGCGTGCGCGGACTATACCGAAAACAGAAAAGCGAACCTTTATTAGTACTCGTTATTGCTGAAGATAAACCCGCTTCCCTTTTCTCTTCTTCTATGTACTTCACAGAACTTTGCTTCAACTTTGTCTCGATCTCAGTCTTCTTTTTCATAAGCTCGAACTTTCGTTTGTCCGCGTATCGATACACGAGGGTCGACGAGGCGGTAGATTTCTCGCTTGCCTCCAAAAATTTATCCGACATATAATCATCGTCATCCGACATGTTTCCTCACCCTCTATTATCGCTAATGAAATCTATGGTGTAACCGATGCGAGTATCTATACAAAGGAAGTGTTTACATAGCTGTGGATACTTATCGATTTGTTTTGACGAGATACATAAGTAAATGATCGTGTGTGTACAAATTACATGTTCATTAATAGTTCTGTTGAATTCTTCGAGTCCGTATCTGAATAGTATCGGGAACAGTGGAGTATATTAAGAAGCTTGTACTTCTTTCTTAAATAAAAACGCACGTAAACTACGTTCGAAACTGTCCAATTCAGTACGCTGCATTCGTTTTAGGTTATATTAAATGTTGCCATGCACTGCACGTATATAGTTCGAAAAACATGGACCTTCGTATGTTTTCGCAAAAGACGCTTGAACATGTATGCTTGATAGTGCTGATTAACTGCATTCAAAATATCGATTTCCGAACGTACACATGTAGCAGTCGACTTTGACGATTTAAATAAATAAGAATTTCATATTTTTGTGTAATTATATGAACGCAAGCCCGGCGATGGTATTAATTTTTCAAAGCGGGGGCACTGATCGATTTAGCGAATAGGAATAGCCAGTTGCCACAGAGAGAAAAGAAGTATTGCCGAAGAAGTTCGTTGTAATTAAATTACTCAGATTGCAGGCTGCAATATTCAGTAGTGTCCATTGTTCTAAAGTTATAACAGTCTATGAACGCCAATTCGTACAGCGCCTACGAAGTGTTTACGTTCTAAAAATAAATAGATGTTAATTCCACTAATAAACCATACTTCTTTGTTTCGATAATATCAGAAACACAAGAAACATATGTGTTACAAGGGCGCTTCTGATCCGTATTTTCAGCAGAGGGTAACGCGTAAGAACTTTTTTTTTTATATCGCCATTATTACACTCGTTTGCAAGTCACTTAAGTTCAATGATGCGTAAGTCATTGTCTATTAATATCTGCAAGGAGACGAATTTTTTTATAGCAATTGCGTAGAATTTTTCGAACCTAATCTTAGGGAAGTTACTCCGTACCGTGAAATAATAAGATATCGGAATGCAAGAATACAGATCTCGCCGTAAGTGCCAACGAATACATTAGTACGAATATTCAGTGCCTTTCTGTGTGAATACTATTAAGATCGTTCTTCTAAACAGTCGAGCCTCTCGGAAGCCAAAACTGATCGGTCCCACGAAATAAATCCTGCAGAGAATTGATAAGTTAAGCGCTGATTATGCGCTCAAGTACTAAATATTGATAAATCCGTAGAAGCTGGAGTTGATCAGTGTTACTGAATTGTAAGTAACGTCGAGAAGTTCGTATAAATATCCTCATAGTTTGTAAAGGGTTTCGAATTTCTCTCTGACAATATTGATTCACGGCACGTCGCTATTTTAACGCGCGTACGCCAATATCGCTGTCCATCGTGACGAGTTATTTTTAAGGGACCATAGTTGCCTTTTCGAGTGTCCCTCTTTAATAGTATATTTCTATACATCTTCGTTCGCGATGTAGCACGCCCAAGTGCCTACTTTGAATTTGCTACACCGTTGCGTTCGTATAGATGACTATACTGCCGCCGGTCGATAAACAGCGAAACGCGGAACTGAATAGGATCGAGTTAAAGGAACGTGGACCACTTGTATATCTCGGTACAGTAATGCAGTAGCTCGGGAACAATATTTTTCGTGTTGGATCTATCTGGCCGATCACAACAGTACTCGATTGGTCGAGTTCGGGCGTTGTTGGTCGCGTGCCGTCGCGTGTTTCGCCCTCTCCCGATGGATTCCCTCCGATGCAACGTCGGAGGCTCGAAAGTGCAAGGAAACTGGTGCGAAGGACGGGAGTGTTGAAAGCGTACGCAACTACGCTCTCACCGCTACCAGCCCAGGGAAACATACCTCCTCGCTGTTCCGGACACGTCCGGGGCCACCCGTTCTTACTAGACGTCGAGGGGAACACAGCCCGACTCGTCGCGGAACCGAGGAACGTTCTGGAGCGGACTAATTGACAAGTACAGTGGGATCCGTAACGTTCGTGGGAAGAGTTTCGTGACAAATAAGAGAAGGGACACACCAGAAGCACCGCGATGGATTAGCGATGGAGTTTTTTTTTTATCCCGGAAACATGTGAATTCGTATGTCACGCCTCTCCATGACAATTCTTACCGCAGGAAAGGTGAAAACCACGGCCCCCGTCACCAGATCCCAGGACCGGGCTTGAATAATAACTGTTCTGTGAGAAAACGGGGCACGTTAGGCCTGCTCGATGACATTAGAACGCGTGACTTCCGATTACCGAAGTCGCCCATTTCCGCGGCGTGTCAATAAGTAGTCGTCGGCTTCGCCATACATGCTTCCCAACTATTCATAGAAAGACTTGCCATTCGGTGGATATTACATCAGCTATGGTTGTAGCCAGCGGCGAGTGGGTGCAAAATATCAGTTTTCCAGCCAGTCACAATAATTCCAACCTGAATGTAAACGCCAAGCAAAATAACAAGATGACAGCGAAAGGCATATTAATCTGCCGCGACAATTCCCATCCATTTCAGGACCGCACGCTGATATTGGAGCATTCGGTGAAGATCGGCCGTTCGGTAGCCAGGGCCAGGGCCACGCCGAACAACGCCATCTTCGATTGCAAAGTACTGTCCAGAAACCACGCGCTGCTATGGTACTCAGGCGGGAAGTTCTACCTGCAAGATACGCGCAGCAGCAACGGCACGTTCGTTAATAATCAAAGGCTCAGCGCGGCTGGGTTGGAATCGACGCCTAAGGAGGTGTGCTCGGGCGACATAGTCCAATTCGGGGTAGACGTGATAGAAAGTACAAAGAACGTTACTCACGGCTGTATAGTAGCGACATTGAAATTATATCTGCCGGACGGCAAGGAAGCTAAAGCTAGTCTTAGTACGTCGGTCTCGTCAACGGTTAATAATGTTACTCTCGAGGATCTGTACAATCTGAATCAGGTTATGCAAGAGGCCTCGAGGCGCGAGAAAGCGCTTTACTCTAAGTTAGGATACCTTCAACAACTCGTAGAGAATACTCAGAAGGCTGCCAACCAGTCGTGGAAAGCGTTGATAACGGAGGATCGATTGCTCTCGTGGGTGGAGACCATCGAGAGCCAGCTGGTGGTCTATTCCAAGAATTACACGGAGGACGAGATGAGAAACGAGTTGGCGAAGCTGCACGAAGAGAAAGCACAATACCAAAATGCGGCGAAGGAGGCGTTACAGAAAGTATTACAGGAGAAGCTGGAGGTAACACAGAGGTTGGTTCAGTTAGAAGGGCGTCTGAGCGAGACGGAAGAGGAGTGTCAAAGTCTTCATAACGTAGCTAAATATACTCAAACGGAGCTTCAGGAGGTATGTAGTAAATATACGGACGCGCACAAGAAGCTCCAGGAGACCACAAAGAAGCTGAAGGAGAGCGAGGAGAAGTTGAACTACACGGTACAAAGCGCGGAGCCGGAGAAGCAAGAGCTTTTAAAGAGGCTCGAGGATCAGTCTAAGATCGAGAAGAATCTACGCCTGAGGTTGGCCTATTCTCGATTAGATTCCGTCGATATCTATAAACAGATAAACGCCCTCAGGAACTACATGCAGATCTTGCAAGATATGAACTCAAAATTGGGAGCCGGCGATATCATGGATTCGAAGGACGAGGAGAATCCCGTCGAAGCTATTAATACTATCCTTAATAAGCTGCATTCCATTCTCGCTCATAATATAGAGATGGATACGGACGACGAGCAGGATAACCAACGGAACTCGCAGGATATCGATTCGAACCAATTAGCGAATTCCGATACTTCGTGTTTAAAAGAACAGTTGGACGACGTGTTAGCTAATATTGATAATCTAACGGAATACATTCTGCCGCCGCCGTCTAGAAGAACTTTGGTCAACGGGAATATAAATATAGATAATTCGGACATTAACGCGGAATCCGACACCAATTCAGACGCGACGGATGATACGTGCAGTATTACCAGCGACGATACGAGCGAGAAATCTGTTATAGAAGTTAAGAAAGAAGAACCTTCGTACGACAGAACCGAAGAGATCTCTGTACCGTACAAAATGGAAGTTCGATTCGCGTGCGAGGAGAATGGTAAGCAGCCGGAAATCTCTCAGCAACTTCAGATTATACAGAAAGCAAAGGAGAAGGAAGATACGGAAATGAACGTCGAAAGCGCGAATAAGAGTAAACCTTTGAACGAGCCTGCCGTCGCGATACGCAGTCAACGCGAGAAGCAGGACGAAGCGGACGAGAATACCAGGGAATCGAACGAAGGATGCGAAGAGGAACATTTAGAGGGGGATTACGTTAAAACGTTGAAACCATTGTCTAAAAGCGATACGCAACAGAGCCTGCATACGAAGGAATACGTATTGCAGACGTTCATAGGGTCTATGGACTCGTTGAAAGTCGAAGACAATTTAGAATCCCAGCAGGCAGTGAAGAAGGAGTTAGAAAATCTCAAGGATTGGTTAATCTGCGAACCCCACGAAGATATTATCGAGAAATTAAAAGAATTGTATTATCGTGCCAAGAATGAATCTCAAAGAATTCAGGAACTCCACGAGGAATTAGTTATTTTGAAGGAGAAGTACAATTCGTTCGTCGAAGAGAAAGCGGAGCTCTCGAAGAAGTATACGACTCTGAAAGCACAATGCGGTGATTTGTTAAACACAACCTATTCTGTACCGATACATTATGTGGCGCCCATCGCTATAATGTTGATATGGATGCTTCTGGAGAAAATATTCTAATGTTCTTCTTGCTTTTGTATATAACTTTTATCACTAATTAATACTGTATTTCTCTTCTTTTCTTTTTTTTATCGGTAGTAATACAATAAAAGTATAGACTTCTGAAGCAGTTTGTTGAAGGCTTTCGAGTAAGAGAGAAACAAAAGAGCCGGGCGGTATGTAGTTTCGACAGAAATTCGAACATTTTTATACGAACAAAGTATGTTAAGGACTGTACATATTTCTCCGATACCACTGTTGAAGCACCAACCTCAGATAATTCCTTGAAAGAGTTACAAAGATAAAGCAAGAGGTGTATACCATGTTACCACTTCGAACAAGGAACCAAAATCAAATTACAGCTGAAATTTTGTAGCAATAAATATGTACATAAGATACAATCTTAGACTAAGCGAGAATGTATTAGAGGAATAATAGACAATACCACATAAAATGTTCAACATGCTGCCAATCTGGATATCATATCTTGAAATATGGTATTAATCTCTATTTACGATATTGCACACTTTACGTCGTTATTCTTTGCGATCGTTTCCAGCATTGCGTGTTCAGCGACTCGGATGTATTATTACACAAATTACAAGTAACATTTATCTGTAAAAGTCGGTTTTTATGAGAACTCCTTCGATGTATCTAGTATCTCGACAAATTTGTTATAATATTCCTCGTGGAATTAGCAGGCACAGATCCGTGCTGCTGAAGTACGCGGTATTTATTGAAAAGGAGTGGAGATTAATTTGTGTTGAACCTATAAACTGATTAATTCGATTTCTTCGAAATCTTTTAGCGTTATGAATTTCTTTAAATACGGTACCATCGTACGGAAAGATATAGAAAGAAGTCGAATTATCGTGCTGCAATCAATTGTTGAATTAATTGAGTTTGTTGAATTAATGAAACGATTTATTTAATGTTAGTATTCATCGGTTCTAAATCATAGTTCTTTGTTTTCTTTATAATTATTTCGTGTACATATAAAAGTAACTTTGTTGATGCTAATGGTTTCTCAAATTCCAAATTTGTCAAGCGTACGTGCTCCTTTTCTTTACTGGTAGCATGACCATAGAAGCATATCCATTCAAACGACCTAAGAGACTTTAGGGGAAGAGCAAAAGTAATCCTGCGGTGTGTGAAATTTTCCACGCACAGTTCTCGTTCGTATCGGTGTAACAGCGGTTTGTCCATAAATGGCCTAGATATCTGTTTCTAAAACAAATTCTAGTTATACTTTTCTATTAATTACTTTTTTATACGAACGCCACTAAAAATAACGGTATTTTCGTCATTCTGACTAGATAGTTTAGTTACAGTGCCATTGCCCAATCTGTGTATTTCTGCCCTGTTGAATATATGTATAATGAACATCGTCGGATGAGAGAACAATACGGAGCATGTTCAATTTTCCAAAAAAGGACATTGGCCTGTCGCTTATGGGTGTTACTTTCTTGGTAGATTGAAATTATATATATATATATTAAGATCGTGAAGGTTTATACGAATAAGTTAACATTGTACATAACATTGTTGATATAATCTTACTACTCATGTAATACCCATTATATAAAAAAAAAGCAAATAAAAATTAACTTAACGGAAAATCTTTGCTTTTCTTTTTCAGATACCTGTACATGTACTTATCAATTCAATTACGTCACACGAAGGTGATTCATTGAGCAATCACGAAGATGAGTTCTCAGAAAAACCTAGGACGAACATATGCAGTTACATTTTATCTTTTTATCTTTCGGTCTAATACGTTTATCCAATTGATATGATAATTTTGTACCGCGGAGAATGCAGCAGCTGCAGGTCAAACCGATTTCAGATTGTACGTTGCCTTTTATGTCGTCCAAAATTTCACCGATTAGTTTCAGTTTACCAGAGTAACTTATATTCAAATTGATTAGACAAATCAGTTAGCAACGGCGTATGTTTAATATGTAAACTGATGCGTGGCGAAAGAAACATTTGCACTTGCACAGAAGTTTTCTTGTCGGTTTTCCCCGGCGTGCACGCGCGCATAAGAATACGCGAGACGAGGGACACCTTGGGAAGCATTTATTTTATTTCAGCCGTCACAAGTCCTTTCCTTCTGTATTGGCGTTATCTTTTCAGCCGCTGGACAATAGGAGAAGCAGGAAATGGACAGAATTAGTACATCTTTGTCCTACGGTTCTGGTTTCCCAACAATATCATCTTCTCTGCGTACACATATAATGCAATAACTTCTTCTCTCTAATCATTGCAGCGAGCACGTAACGCCTGAGTAATAACGATCGGTTAAGAATTACTTACGAGGCACCGACCGCAATGTATCACCGATGAAGAAGCTGAGGAAAAAGTCGGAAAGCGCGATAGGCGGGCAAGCTGTGAATCAAGCAGGTGCCGCGACTGCGAGCGCAGATGCGTCGCCCACGCGCGTGTGCAGGGACTTTCTGCGGAACGTCTGCCACAGAGGGAAACGTTGCAAGTATCTGCACGAGCGGTCCGAGGACGATCCCGTAGAGGAGTACACGTTCTGCCATGACTTCCAAAACGGGATGTGCAACTGGCCCGGGTGCAAGTTCCTCCATTGCACGGAGAGCGAGGAGAAGAGGTTCAGAGCGACGGGAGAGCTGCCTGCTCATATCTTGAGCAGGCTGAAGAATAACAATGAGAAGTTGGAGTATCCGATGTGCAAGGATTTTATCAAGGGTAGCTGCCAAAGAACGAACTGCAAGTTCAGGCATTGGAAGAATGAGGAGCCGCAACACAACCTGATCACAGCCTCCCTTCACAATGTGCCGAGGCCGCAGCATAATTTCAATGGTATCACTAATGGGGAGAGTCGTAGATACGAGGAGGATAGAAAGTGAGTATACTAAACGCTCTGCTAAATAAGTAGTTACTAATTGTAATTAGAATAGCCATCGGGGTACTAATTCAATTGTAAAGTACTGTAATTCCTTTTACTAATATTAATAAATCAGAGTACAATTCAACGCTCGCGTATGTTTCTAGTTTCCATTGGCAAATGGAAGATCAGCATAACTTAGTCGCAAGCAACGGCTACAACGCATCTTCGCATCCTCCTGATTACATAGGACCTCCCGAGCCAAAGAGACGACTAGTTTCCGGCGAAACTGTTGTCCATTTCGAAGCTTCGCCACTCGTGAGCCAACACGCTGCGCAACCAGTGGCTCCAGGGTATTATTACCCGGTGATACCGCGCAACGAAGCTAGAGCAATTGTTTTGGAAGACGAGAATGCATTGTTGAGGAAGAAGATAGAGGAATTAAAGAAACAAGTTAGTTTATGTCTACTTTATTACTCTGATTTGCTTCTTCGTTACGTTTATACATTTCTATGCTTCTCTGTCTCCATTTAGGTGAGCGATCTAACAGCGACTAACGAGTTTCTGCTGGATCAAAACGCTCAGTTAAGAATGTCGGGCAAACGGACTGCGAACGTAACAGCGGTTACCGTCCCAGCAGTCACCATCACGAATACCGTTCCACCGTCGCAAGCCCCAACACCCCAGCAAATGGTGAACGCAGCAGTGGCTGCCGGTACACTGCGTACAGTTACTGCCAGTGTTGCGACTGTTCCTGTAAGTATAGCCACAGTCGCACCTGTCTCTATTGCAGCGGTTTCGATGGCACCAGTGTCTATACCACCGCCCATCGTCACGATGGCTCAACAAACGATAACGATGAGCGGTTCAGGTCCGCAGGCGACTAATCAACAGCCACCTAATACGCAACAACCAGCCAGTTTACCGCTGTCGATATCAGGCGCCACTGCGCCACTGGTTTCTTACCCTATTATGACTCAAGAGCTTAGGCCCGTGTTGCAGTAAGTTATAGACGAGAAAGGAACATCAGATAATACCTCCGCAACGTAGGCGAATCAAGGATGCCGTTTACTGCATTTCAGTCTTTCACGGTAACAATGTGTTTTTTTTTATTATATCTTTGCGCGTAAAGCGGCGGACGTGGAATGACATCGAAACGTCCGCGACCCGTCAGAGATATACATTCTTCAGAGAGAACACAAATGTCGAGAGAATGTTAGACTAATTAACGAACACAACGCCGTAGATCTTTATGTAGGAGAACTGTAGAAATTACCGTACAGGACAAACGTAACGATCACGACTGTTTCTTAGCAGTATGGCTTGAATGGTCTGCCCTTATCGGAGCCCTTCGAATCTAGTACGTTCGTTCCTTTCAGCGATTCAGTCTGCGATCTGATTGCCGACTGTATTAATAGACGCAACACGATAATTGTCCAAAGTGTGTATAGAGTTAGACTAATAAGAATGAGAACTGATCTAAAACCATATTAAATGGTTAAGAATGATATTCTCCTCTTTTTCTCTTTTTCACATCTTAGTAAACATGAATTACAAATAAATTTCTAGGTAACTTTTTCGTGTCGCTAAACAAGATAATCAGATGAGGGTAAAGAGAATTGTAAATTAAAAGAACACGTGTAAGAAATGACTCTTTTAGGCTAGTATGCGAAGATAAGTACAAAATAGGATGAAGCGTGTAAACGAATTATATCGAAAGTTCAAAGATAATAAGGTTTACCGCTGCTCTGAAAATGGTGGTGGACCTTACGACTGTTCTGTACGCAATGCTGTAAATAGTATTCGGTTGCTTCCTCGTTTTCTCAGATCAAATTTTTATACTTCCACTTTTAATAAATAAGCTACCTATTCTTATAAAATAGCGATATTTTAATAAATTAAGTACTTATCGTGGTCTTTTGTGCTTTTACAATTTACTTAAGTAAATGGCCGTGGGCTCAGGTGGTGGACAGTGGACTATGGATTCAAGCCTGACCCATGAACAATAAGAATCAGTTACGGGCACTGTATAATGTGCATCCTGTAAACCAAATAAACATGTATCCGTTCCCAAGCGATGCGGTCAGTCATGGGTTGATGCATGTGTATATATTTTGCGCAATTACTATAAGAAATCGAGCAATAAGTATTTGTGTATTTTATATATGCATACAGACGTGTAATCTTTTCTGTGTAACTTTATAATAAGAAGCGCAGCATTAAAATGATAAACATCATTACCACAAATTCTTCAAGAAAAACTCTTATTACACTGAACGTAACGCGTATTACAATAAGGCTTCATCTCCCTTTCAATATTTCGCTCCATTTCAAGAAGTAACAGAAACCATGTTCCGCATATAAAAACTATTCCCGACATTTGCTACTGTAAACGCATTAACAGCTTAAATAATTTTAACCGGTTACGTCATACGTATATAACGTAGGAAATTGCACCACTCTTAAGTTTAATATACGTAGATATAATCGCCCATCACAGTAATTATTTCCAAGGAGTACATATTTTCTTTACAAAAATTTGTGCATATCACGCCCGCATTTACCAACCAGCGATATAATATTCTATTAATTCAAATACATAAAACCAAAGATAACTATAATCTTCGTATCTTGTGTTAACATAGGTATTTATACATCGTTGAGAGAAAACAGGGGGACCCGTGGAAGAAAAGTAAGATGTGTTTAGTTCAATCGGAACAAGCCAGAGACCTGAACACGCATGCTCAAGTGAAGAGAGCCCCACTGGGCAGAGCGCGCTGTCGACTCCTCTCCAAATTCTTCACCCTTCTATCCACAGGCCCTGCTTCGCGGCACGTCCAAGCTTCACAGCACGTGCACGCTGTGTTCGAGCAAGTGAACGCCGCGTATCAATTTCACTGGCGCAACGCGTGTGTACTCGCGCGTACTCATGCGAAAGAAACCGTATCCATTCAAGTGCCGGCCACAGGTGGCGCACACGGAACCAAGACGCATCGCGGGGCTCGTTTCACTGCAAATTTCCGTCGTAACTACCTGCGCGGTATCTGGATTGCTCGTCATCACAGACGAGTTCATTAGTCATTCTAAAAAAGCAAGATGTAAAGAAATTAGAAGGAACAATGCTATTGAGTTTTATATTTTTAAAACACGTCGAAATGGCTACAGATTGTATTAAAGTAGTTTATCAATTTAAGCTAAGAGTCTAACTCGTAGGTTTGATAAATTCAATAGTCGAGAGCCGAAAATAAAATTGCTGTACGTTTTGTAAGTAAACGTTTCTTATGCTGTGACTGGTAGAGGGCGGAAGTTTCTATTCTTTAACCAGCACGCGCCCGCTAGTAAAATAGTACAGCAGAATCCAAGTAGGAAACGCAACTTCCAATGGTATCTAGAAGACTTTAGGACATTAATGATTTTAATAGTTTGCTCCCTGGTATCGCGTTCGCTACCAGAATTCTCAATAACAAAGTTAGCCATTTCTGCTTTCTTTTCTAAAGACATCTGTACAGCGACTCTCAACTTTGCCTTGGCTTCCGTGAAGCCTGTCCTTTCCATGAGTCGTTGCAATTGCAAATCTTCTTCGCTGAAATCAAACGACACGTTTCTGTTTAACGCCCCCCACACTCATAATTCATAATTCCGTTACTCGTAATCTCTCGAACGAAGATCCTACCAAGTGACGACAATTATTTTGTGCAAGTAATTCAGCATGTGTCCCGTCTCGAAGAGCAACGGCAGATCCATGGCTATGAACGGATGACCTTGTAGAAAATATTTAAACGTTTGCCAGTATATCTCCTTGTATATATGCGGGTGCGTTATGACGTTCAACTTCTTTCTCTTCTCTACGTTGTTAAATATCAGATCGCCAAGTTTGGCCCTATCCAGCTCGTTCGTATTTAAAAACACTTCCGGGCCAAATTCTTTTCGTATTTTGTGCCAGGCTGGTTTCCCAGGTTCTACGACTGCAAAGTGTAATGAAATTTGGTAAAACAATCTCAGCAGAGGTGATTAGGAATTCGTACGTGACGAATAGTAGTAGACGCAAGAAATGGGCAATGTTGGAAACACTTTCGAACGGAATTGTCATATCGAATGCGTCATTGTTGTGCTGTGACAATAGGTAAGGGTGTATTAATTTCTCTTCTAACCTTTCCGGGCTATTTGATCGGCGTCGATGACAGGTATGCCATGTTCACGAAAAATAGCAGCAACGCTGCTCTTCCCGGTAGCTATTCCACCTGTCAAACCTACTATGAACATTTTCTACTAAGTATCTACTTGTACGTGTTTCGTGCTCGTCCTTATTAAGTGGACATTGTAACTGGTAACTGTTATCTGCATCCCGAAATCGGATGCTTATTTGAGTTTAGTCATGATATGACGGTTTTCATCGCAAGCTTTCGTTCCGCACAATTTTGGCGACATATTACTGAATTCGTACGTATCGACCAATGAGAGTCGCGCGGAGCAAAAAGGCACGAGGCATACGCTACTTTCATTGGCTGCAGATTACAAGTAACATGTTAATACAGCGAATAGTATAGAGAAATATATATATATATAATTGAAATTTTTATCGATTTGAAAATATATCGTACTTTGCTAATATCTCGTTTATTTCCCTTTATATACATTCGGTGTATATTCGACATGTTACGCACATTGCGATAATTATTATAAAAACAACTCAGTTCGTAAATAATTAGAGGTTATTAAGGAATTTTGTAATGTAAATATGGTAAAATATGCACTTTCCCAGACGTCTTAAAGTCCTGATTCTTAAACAAAGACGCCCAGTCAGCCACGTCCATTTGAGCAGATTTTGCTCAACGCCTGACTACAAATGTTTGTGACAGAAAGACTACAGATTTGATACAGGATTTGTTATATTCGATGATGAAAGCAGACTGACAGCAGAAAGCCGACAGATTGTGCTGCCTTAACCTGCGAGCAGATTGGCGGCAGGGTCTGCAGTACAATTTAATGTCAGAAATCGAGGAGACCCTGCGCACCGCGATCTGACGGCAGATAGGCTGCAGAAATCGAGCAGATCCTGTTGACATAGCCTGCGAGCAGTTTGGCGGCAGACACTGCGGAGAATCTGCTAGTACAATTTAATGTCAGAAATCGAGCAGACCCTGCGCAGCGCGATCTGACGGCAGATAGGCAGCAGAAATCGAGCAGATTCTGATGTCAGGATCTGACGGCAGAATGGCGGCAGAAAGTAAGGAGAATCTGCTGATACAATTTAATAGCAGGAATCGAGCAGACCCTGCGCAGCGCGATCGGACGGCAGATAGGCAGCAGAAATCGAGCAGATTCTGATGTCAGGATCTGACAGCAGAATGGCGGCAGAAAGTAAGGAGAGTCTGCTGATACAATTTAATGGCAGGAATCGGGCAGATCTTGCGTACCGCGATCTGACGGCAGATAGGCAGCAGGAATTGGGCAGATTCTGCTGACATAGTTCACGACGCGAACACGTCAGGCGGCGATCGGGCGAGTGCTTCTCGCTTGCGAAATAGCACCGTGGCGGGAATAAGTGGCCGAGGGCTCGATCATTCAGGGCTCTCGAGTACCACTCGCATTTGCCGGCATTTCACTGCGGAGTATATATTTGGTATACCCGTCTCCAAGGGCGGTATTATCAGTCGTTGCTTAAGACTAAGATCGTCTTAAGCATCCGGCATCCTTTACTAATCTACTATGCCGCGTGCTAAAAACTAAAAAACGATTGATGATAATACCGCCCTAAGGTGACTGAATGAATAGTAGTTATCATTAATTCTTTAATATTTGGAAGAACTGCCTTTAAAAGTTTAAATAATTATTTTGAGCCTCCCTGGCATTCAATTGACTAACAACCTGCTAAGTAAAATATTAAAAATGTTATAATACTCGTCTAAATACATGGTTTTCCAACTTTTCTTTTTCCATAAAATATGGTAGGAATCAGATCTTTCAAGTCGGTCTTATAAACGTGTTCTATATATTATTTACGCTTAAGACTTTCGCACTGTTTTTAAATCTATACTATTATATAAAATTGCCTACTATGTCCGCATTAAATTATGGTTTTGCGGTCAGATTCTCACATCAGGATCTGCTTGATTTCTGCCGCCAATCTGCGGGCGGTTTTTGTCAGCAAGATCTGATCGAAATCTGACATCAATCTGCGGTCAAATCCTGATGTCAGGCTCTGACCGCAGAACCATAGTTTAATGCGGACATAGGGTAGAACCCCCAATTACTGACACCTAACCAATTACTGTCACCTTAAGCTATTTTACTTAAAATAACGAATAAATAAACGTTGTAAAGTCATACACAAAAAGAATTATGTAATTCAACCTATAATCTATACTATAGTTTATTTATTCGTTATTTTAAATAAGAAGCTTAAGGTGACAGTAATTGGTTAGGTGTCAGTAATTGGGACTTTACCCTAGTAGGCATCGAATCTGACGTCAGGATCTGCTCGCTATCTGCCGCCAATCTGCCGTCAGATCGCGCTGCGCAGAATCTGCTCGGTATCTGCCGCCAGATCGCGCTGCGCAGGATCTGCTCGATTTCTGCTCCCAATCTGCGGTCAGACCACGGCAGCAGGATCTGCTCGGTATCTGCCGTCAGTCTGATGTCAGATCCTGACCTCAGGCTCTGACCACAAAACCATAGTCAAATGCGGACATAGGCCGGTATTCACAAACGTGTCTTAAGATTAAGCAAATGCTTAAGCATTCGGCATCCTTTACTAGCTACTAGGGTTAGTAGAGGATGCCGCATGCTTAAGCATTTGCTTAATCTTAAGACACGTTTGTGAATACCGGCCATAGTAGGTCCCGAATCTGACGTCAGGATTTCCTCGAATCTGACACCAATCTGCTGGCATACTACGGTCAGTTTGTTTACTGGGCGTCTGTAAGACGGCATTTGCAGGCATTTGGACGTCTTTAATAGCGTCGTGTGTGTTGTTTCGGATGCTAGAATTGCCAAGGGAAGGGAAAATGTTAAAATTATAATAGGAACATTATAGGATATTTTACGAATGATTTGGCTTCTAAGGCGAAGCGACTGAGTCTGTACCTATATTATATCATATATATTATCCCCTTTTGTCAATGCGTAAATTTCTTATATTACGATAACAATGGTCAGCTCATACGTTGTGGACTAATTGTAAGTAATGCAACAAACAGTCCCAGATAGCACAAAGACGTTTTAAAAACGTCCAGAAAAGGTCCTAAACACGTCCATTTTCACAAACCAGTACGTTTTTAAAACGTTTTGCAGGACCTTTTCTGGACGTTTTTAAAACGTTTTCTGGACGTTTTTAAAACGTCTTCAGGACCTTTTCTGGACGTTTTCAGGACGTTCGACGGGGCTGGTTCGATTTAATAAAAATTTAAGCAAGTAAATGGTTTTCAAAATGAGATCAAACTCGATAACAATTTATTTCATTTATTTAATTCAGAAATAATGCAGATTATATGCACTTACAATAGATACAAGAACATGTTAGTAGGAGGTCGAATATACAGAAAATACATTGAATTTTACAGTAATCAATATTGGGAACAGTAAAATAAAGGTGATAGTTACATATATTAAAACCGTTGCTACGTTTAATTTATGGAAATCTTCTTTCCCTTTTCTGCCGAGGCCAACTAAATAGCAATACAATATCCATTGGGCATCAACGACGTTAACCTAAAATTGAAAAATTATTCAAACCCTAACCTAGAACCACATACCTTTGACCGCAAATACTGAAACAAATATACAAAAACTGTACAAAAACGTTATGAAAGCTGTATAAAAACTGTATGAAAACAATATAAAAACTGTATAAAACCGGTTTGCAAACATTCGGTCAGAAACATTTAAACAAATGCCTCTGTGTTTTTGGTTTTCCATTGTTTCTTTCAGCAAATGTTCATAAACATTTATATGTACCAGTATGTATATTTATGTATATTATGTATGTAGATTTAATTAGGCTTTACCTGTACGATCTATCCATATTTCGTGGATGGTTGGGTTAGACAGTGGTTACAATCCCTGGTTTCCTTCAACTAATGTATCCTAATCCAGAGGTGTAAGATGCGAAGATTTCCGACTGCAGCGCCGCTTGCGGTAGAGTGAGGAAGTTTTGATAGTTCTCATTCGGTCCGTACTCTATTCAGTGATGCTAAAGTTAATGGCCGGAGTATCGAGAATTTCCCCCACCATGCACATACACAACTCCACGATCCGCGCGTACGTGAGCCCAGCGCTTCGGATGACTTCGGACAATTTCGGGAGTTGAGAGGGACGGTGAATATGAGCCTTTCTCTCTCGCTCTTGAAACGTTGAGATTCTAATGCCGGCAAGGTTGCCGTTCGGGGATCTTTCGTCTTACTTACTCATGCTGTACCTATCACGGACTCCTTCACTCTTACAGGCCTCGGACGGTAAACGGCAACCCTGGTCGCTGGCAAGCGGCACGAGCCACCGTAATGCGATTTTGGCTTCCCGGATATTTTCACTTTCCGACTCAGATATTCTTGTAATGAAAAAAAATTTCGAAAAAATTTTTATTGCGGAAATACACGTTTTAGGATCTCCTGGTCACACTGAGACTATTAAAAAAATAGATTTTTCAAAATCTCGAATGTTTGTTAACACAATTGCGTTTAAATGGCTCAATAGATTTTAATAAAACTTTATATTTAGATTTCATATTTTCGTTTTAAAATCTGATTAATTTTTTAACCCAATCGGTTCATGAATAATGATAGTTACCTCTTATAGTTCTATAATTTTTCGTATTATTTAGTATAAATATTCGTTATTCGTAAAAATTAAAAAGATTCTCTAAATGAATCTCACAGGGAATTAAATACTACGTAAAAAAGTTAAATAAATTTTTTCCCTATTTTCGCTCATAAAGGATTTTCGTTCACGATACACGTAGGATTTTGCAATATCCGAATTGCAATAAACCGTTGACATTGACGATAGACGCTTTAGCTTACGCTATGGGCACCGATACTTACTTGTACAGTTACAATTATTACAGAGAACAATTTATTAAAATTGAATAAAATTTATTTTCTTATAATTTTCGTATAAAATAATTGACATAATTAATAATTAATGCACATCTGTGTTGTTTTTTGTTTCCTTTCTTTAAAAGCTGTTTTAATCACGGCAATGGAATTTACAGAATCATGACTAAGTTTATTCCTTTTACAAGTTTTGACATCGGTCAGAATAGAGAAAATTCTTTCTGCTTCTGCATTTGAGTGAGGAAGACTCCTTGCAACATTCACGAGTTGTTTCAAGACTGGGAACAGAAGATTGTTATCTTTATCACTCGCAGAATTAATTTGGACCTATATGTCATCAAAGCACAGCTGTGACAATTCTTGACATTGCACTTTGTCGAAAGTATAATACAACTTATTCCATTCTTCTTTTAATTTTAAGTGGTCAAAAGATCCTAATTTTTGTGCAACGTAAATTAAATTTTTCAAGGTATCGTCTCTATTACTATCAAAAAGTGCTAATTTCAAATCAAAAACTTGCAAACTGCCTAAAAATGTATCTTTTAAAGGGAAACGTTTTATTATCTCGGTAATGGCTCTAATGTAAAAAGCTAAGCAAAATTTTTTAATTTCAAGAAACGTTTCCTGGGGCAAAGTATTATCATCGACATGATCCTTCAAATAATGTTCACACTCAAAACCGAGGCAAATGTCCTTCAAGTCTAACAAATTGTTACCGGAAAAAAAATCTATGTGAAACATCGAGTCGTTTATTGTTGAATATTCTGGTTTTAAAATATGTCCGCGCAAATCTTGAAATAAAAGTCTAGATTTAGAATATAATAAATGAACGGCTGTCCTGCGGGTTTGAAAAAACGCGTTGAAGGAATTGAAATAATTTAAAATATATTTAAGAAACAAAAGATAAGCTTTTGTTTCTATTTTTTTTATATCACAAAGTAGATTATCAGCCGTATCGTTTTTTTGATTTTCAAATACTTCCGAAATTAAAAAAAGATTTAACGCATCCCAACATTCCAGAATGCGTGCTACGCAAGCGTGCATGGCTAGCCAACGCGTATCGCACAATTTTAAAAACTTTTTTGACTTATTATTAACAAATTCTTGAAAATTAGCAAAATTCGCCGACCGTTTGGCGCTAATATTAATATAAACTGTTAAATTTCGAATAAATTTTTCAATATAACTTGGGATTTCTGAACATGCTTTACTAGATACTAATGCCGCGGAATGGCAAATACAATTGACTGTTATTAATGAAGGACACCTCGTTTTAAGTTTTGAACAAAATGAGGAAAAGCGCCCGATCATCACTGATGCATTGTCACATGTGAGTCCAATTATATTCTGCACAGGAATTTACTTTTTGTGCAATGCTTTCTCAAATGCTGAAAATAAACCTTCTGCAGAGCAATCTATGGCGTCTAATTTTAATAATTCTAATAATTCTGTAAAAGCTGCAGAAGTTTCCGAATTTACGTATTTAATTAAAAAAGTGAGCCATTTTACGTTAGAAATATCTGTGCTTTCGTCAACAAATATAGAAAATTTATGATGTCGAGCACTTTCAATAATTCTACTTACTTCTACTTTAGAAAGCACGTTTGTAATAATTTTGTTGCATTTTAAGCGGCTCAAGGTTAATTTACTGGCTATATATGAATCTGGAAATATAACCTTCAGAAGGCCAATTAAATAAGCACTAATGTGAAATGGAATATTGTGCTCGACAAAAAAAGCGCACAAAGCAATTTCAGCAATCTGAATCTTCTCGAGAATATTTTCGGGATTATCACTCACATCAAAATCATCAAAAGCAGCACTGTTACGTTCGGATAATTTAGAAACGTTCTCAGCGTGTGATTTTGTACCAAAATGATTTTTTATTTCTGATAACCCGCTACTAATCATATAATTTTTACAACACGCGGAACAATGAAATTTGGAGTCGTCGTTAAAAACGCGTTGTAGCCAAGGTTTAAAATCATCGCGCTCTAACCATTGTCGAAGAAAAGTTCTCGGAATATATTTGCGTTTCGCTGTAGGAGAATTCATGACAAAAACCCGGGAAAAACAGACAGAGGAAAAAGATAAATAAAAAAAAGAAGAGGGAAGTATATAAATTAATGAAAAAAAAAATACTTTATTGTTTAGTTGATGCCTTCATAAACCACACGCAATGTAGTCCAGTGAAATTAGGATTTGTCTTTGGAATAAATCCCAGCAAGCTAAATTTTGGTACGGGCCTTTATTTGGTCGTTTTAAACAATATGTCAAAAGTCCCCATCGATCCGAGTGCCGCTAAAAATTTTACAGAGGGTTGAAAAAAAAATAACAGTTTTTCGCGAATATCTCGTTATCTAGCAGTTTTGGCAAAATAGGTCTCACACAATTTATAACCTAGGAAATTCTCTACAAAAAAAGGTTGTATGAGTTTTTTTCGTAGGAGTAACCATTTTCATGTGTGCCGGGTTACCAAGTTTCAACCCCCATACTTTTGACAAGGGAAGATCCCGAACCCGGAAATTCAGAAAATTATGAAACTCTGTAAATATGTAGCGGAAGTCCTGCTGAGTACAACGCAATTTCGTTTGCAGCCCAAATTCACTCCAAGAGGGTGCAATTGACCCCTGAAATTTTTTTTATTTTGTATTATTACTCGCGAACTGTAGGAGATAGAAAAAAAGTGTTCAGGAAAAAGTTACTTCTCTTAATTAGGACTAACATTTGGTAAATTATAGTTCTTACAGTTCTTACGGTGCGTGAGTTATAACACAAAATCTAAAAAAAAAACGGATTTTCAGGGGTCAATTTCACCCTCTTAGAGTGAATTTGGGCAGCAACAAAAATTGAGTAATACATACCTATATATCCTCTACTTATCCCCAAAGATTAAAGTTTGAATTTGTTCACTCGAAGGGGGTGAAATTGACCCCTGAAAATCCGGCTATTTTCCGATTTTTTGTTATAACTCACGAACCGTAAGAACTGTAAGAACTATAATTTACCAAATGTTAGTCCTAATTAAGAGAAGTAACTTTTTCCTGAACACTTTTTTTCTATCTCCTACAGTTCGCGAGTAATAATACAAAATAAAAAAAATTTCAGGGGTCAATTGCACCCTCTTGGAGTGAATTTGGGCAGCAAACGAAATTGCGTTGTACTCAGCAGGACTTCCGCTACATATTTACAGAGTTTCATAATTTTCTGAATTTCCGGGTTCGGGATCTTCCCTTGTCAAAAGTATGGGGGTTGAAACTTGGTAACCCGGCACACATGAAAATGGTTACTCCTACGAAAAAAACTCATACAACCTTTTTTTGTAGAGAATTTCCTAGGTTATAAATTGTGTGAGACCTATTTTGCCAAAACTGCTAGATAACGAGATATTCGCGAAAAACTGTTATTTTTTTTTCAACCCTCTGTAAAATTTTTAGCGGCACTCGGATCGATGGGGACTTTTGACATATTGTTTAAAACGACCAAATAAAGGCCCGTACCAAAATTTAGCTTGCTGGGATTTATTCCAAAGACAAATCCTAATTTCACTGGACTATATGTCCGTTACGGTATCCCGCCAAAAAAACCCGCGTAATGTAGTACCAACAATGTACAAGCGGAGCGCTGAAGTAGAAAATCTTCAATTCTTCGCATCTTGCATAGCACGAAACTACCAAAGAATATTATTCTATAGAGCGGAGATATCACAAGCTGAGATTCCTTACTCCACCGCAGGCGGCGCTGCAGTCGGAAATCTTCGCATCTTACATCTCTGTCCTAATCTAACGACATTTCTCAGATGGCGCACAGCCTCTTTTGAACGCCTGTTTCGGACGTTTTTAAAACGTCCGGAAAAGTACGTTTTTAAAACGTCCGGAAACTACGTTTTTAAAACGTCCGGAAAAGGACGTTTTTAAAACGTCCGTAAAGTACGTTTTTAAACGTTTTCTGGACGTTTTAAAAACGTCCAGAATGCGTCCATAAAACGTCCAGAAAAGGTCCAGAAAACGTTTTAAGAACGTCCATTTTCACAAATCAAGCCGTGGACGTTCAGACCTAAAATGGACGTAAAATGGACGTTTTTAAAACGTCCTGTGCTATCTGGGGTAGAAACGCATGCGTATTATCGCAGTAATTTTGCTGACATTTTTTCGTAAAGCTTTCTACAGTTTATTAATAGACACGTCAACTATATAGCGTATAATTAATGCCGTAATGTTGTTGCCGCCATCCACCGCCATCTTTGATTTCAAACCAACCGCGTTCTTCGCTCTGACGGAGCCGTTTAAACAAAATTTGAATGACATCGTATCGTAACAGAATAATATTACATTTAATTCGGTGCACAGATGTGAAATACTCGTTCTGCTTTAATAAAGAAAGTACGCGGGTAAGCTTCGTTAAGTAGCGGGAAGGGACGATCGAAATGAATCGCAAACTACCGATTCGAACGTACGAGAGAAAAAGATGTAAAGAAGTAACAACTTCGATAGAAAGATTGCATATCTCTACTGGGAACAGTACCAGTAACGTGCCGGAGCGTACTCCATTAAAACATGTCTCTAGTGCAATTGAAACAAATGAACGTAACGATAACTCCCTGCATTACGATCCTTTTGATACAACATTTGATAGGCTCGCTAAAAATGCAAGGTACGAAGTTTTCTCACCGTTCTCTAATTTTGTTCAGTTTTTAATTTCGCCCATTTCAACCATTTCGCAGATCTCAAATGCAAGCGCATAAAACGTACAAGAAAAGGGAATCCCATGTCCGTACGGACGATTCTAGTTGCGACAGCGCCGCATCGCCGACAACTGACCATAAACGTCTGTCGCACGACGATTTTCAGTTACACGCCGTCAGCGTAATGCCTACTTTGAAGCGAAAGATAACACGCAACAAATCTAAAATGCAAAGTATAAAGAAAACGATGAGTAGGAAGAATACGTTACAGAATAACGGAAAGTCGAAGGTAAGCGACTAGTAGCGTATTAAGATCGCACCATAAACTAATAATACTACAGTCGCAGGAGAATTATTAATTAACACGCTTTAACGACCAGGTTAAAAAGAATAATGCTGCTGGGAAATATGGGTCGCGTACGGCGAGGAACAGAGTGGAAAGAACTCCCAGCTATTCGAACATCGATCCTTCAGTTTCCAATTCTGAAACCAACATCTCCAAGGTTGAGAACCATCGCGGCGAGCATAACGAATTGCCCAAAAGACGTATTAATAAAAAGTATGTCGTAAGGGCCAATAAGAAAGGCGAGGACAGGCTACATTTAAGTTCTTTCAAAGATAGGAGAATGAAGTCTTGTTCTGTCGTTTTGGACGGATCCAATGTGATAGGATGGAGGAATAAGACGAACAGTATTAAAAATAATTCATCCGAAGTAGCGGAAAAGCCTATATTAGAAAAGTACAAACTATCGGATCATTCTGAAATCACGAAAGAAAGGGTTGACAATTTGAAACGCGATACTGTACGTATGAAGCGTTGTTTCGTTAAATTGGAAAACTTGGAAGTAGCTACAAATATGAAACCACTTATGTTTGGAAGGAAACATGAAAATGTGATCAGTAGTACACCTATCGGTAGGCTGGTAAGATCTTTGGCTCGTTCAATTTCTTTGTCGCCTATACCTAGCGGATGTCCTGAGAAATCGGACAAGCCTGCCGCTAGTACAGACAATATCTCGATTAGCGCGAACAACGAATGTACGTCTATGGAGAGAATTAAATTATCAGCGATCCGCTTAGCGAATACTGACGTTAATAAGCTTAGCTTAAACCATTCGGAGAAATCCGATAGGAGGAGCACCGATTCGTCGGCGATTCACTGTACGAGTAATAATATTCACGACCGACGAGATCAGTTGGCAAAAGCGACGTCGGAAGGACCTCTTAATTCAGCGACCAACATTTCAGCAGCTGAAACGAGAAATGACGCGGCAGGTGTGCCTTCCATTCCAACGCAGGAGTACGCGATATCGAATACAGTAGAAAAGAAACATCGTTTAAATTTCTCTGCCGACGTGGATAGATCACGTTCCATGTTCGACGATACAAACGAAACTATTCAGGCTTCGTTGTCCAGCGTTAAGGCTGCGAATAACGTGGTAGAATTATCGTCCACCATTTTAATATCGGACGAATCAAACGAACAATCAGACAATTACGTGTCTTCTAATTCTATTACGTTAAGTAGGAGATCAATTTTGAATGTAAATAACAATGAAGTAGACACGATGTGCAATAAGGTGAAAGAGCTGGATGAAATGTTAAGCCCAGTTAAATCAACGATCTCGGAGACGGAATCTGGTGATGTAGAATTTAGATTGACGACCAAAACAGTAGATCTGAGATGCGACTGTAGAAGAGATATAACTGACGAGACTGATAGTCGATTTAGTAGAAACAATGCACCGAGCGCAGGTAACGGTTTTGCGAGCAACGCCGAGAATTGTAATGCGACTGAAGTTTGTACGGTGTCGAAACAGTTACAAGATCCATTTAGAGTTACGAAAAGAAGGAAACGTTACTGTAAGTGGGAGCTTGATTTAGCCAATATTTCGGAAAGTAACGATGCTGGTAATCAATCGAATAAAGGCCAGGCACGCTCGAAAAGAGCGAGGGAGAGTAGAAGACTAAAGTTGCCCAGGAACGCGTTACAATCTTTAGAGAATATAACTGAAATGTCTATTAGCGATACATTTGTAAAAATAGAGAAACCTATATATTTGAAGCCAGGTAAATGTTGGGCAAGATCTTTGTCAATTCTGAACAGCATACAAAATGAATTTAATCTGGACGAATTATCTATTGGCAAAGGCAAAAATTGGAGGTGTAGCGTTCAGGACGTTTTAAATATGCAAAAGCAAGGTAATTATGCAATAAATAAGAAGTTGCGTCAAAAATTTGTAGTTTAATTCGAAATCTAGGATTTATTAAGAGTCACGCTTCGGATAATAATTCGCTGTGACAGTAAGAAAATTTGATAGAGTACAGAGAAACATTTGAATATCACTTTTTTTAATATCCGAAGAAACGAAATTTTATTTTAAGATTTATTAACCTGAAAGATTAACATTTTTATTATTTTTCACATTAAAGTATGTACGTATTTCTATTTTGGCCTTTACACATTTCTTATTCCTTACACGTATCATTTTAAAGTGAATTTTTTTATACATTTCTATTAAAAAATAACAAAAAAATGGAATAAATATAAATGGGTAGGTCCTGCAGTCGGCGTGTAACGAATAAAGCAGGTTCTTCGGTACAGAATATCAATGTCAATCGGAATCTTACGTCTGCAGGTGTTATTCAAAGTTGTATAAGGACTGATGGAAACGATAAAGAGCTGCGAGTAAATAACGAAGCTATTAATAAATCTCGTCATGAGCTGGTTAATAACAAAGGTAGAACTTGCGATTCTACCAGCCTGGGACGTCTTTCGAGGAGAATATCGGTTCGCGTTGTTCCGATTAATAAAACGATAAAATCTATAGAGGATGCGCCATTTCTTGAAGTTTATGGTATCGTTCCAGTGAAGGGTCAGAGGGTCTCTTTAATATATAGTGAGTTGATCTTTCATCGCGCCGTATTCTTAAACATTATATGTGATTTACATAATGCTATCGTATAGATGCGCCAGACTCTGTACTTTGCGATATTCCAAACGACGATGTTGACGGTGAATTCATTGAAGGACATACGGTATCGGCAGCGAAGGAAGTCATACTGGAGAAATGTGTGCAAAAAGATTATATAGCATTCTCGACATATTTCTCATATTCGTGAGTGTAGACATTACAGTTATTTTGAAGTCTGTCGAACGGTGGTGTAATAGCCTTGTATTAGGTACGTGGAACATTGTCGAAAAATTGGGGAAGGTGTGTACGGGGAAGTTTTTCTTTACGAACACGAAGATAAGAAGTCTGTTATAAAAGTCATTCCCATAGAAGGCGACGAGTTGGTCAACGGAGAGCCGCAGAAAAAGTTTCAAGAGATATTGTCCGAAATTGTAATCGCATTGTAAGCAGGCGCTGCCATTGCAATTCCGATATATTATATAAAAGTATCAGTTGTAACGTTAACACGAGCATCTTTCCAGGGAACTGCATAATCTGAGATTCAACGCTAATTATACCACTGACGGATTTGTAGAAGTGAAAACTGTTAAATGCCTTAGAGGAAAGTATCCAGAGAAGCTCGTGGAACTTTGGAACATTTACGACGAAGAGAAACATTCGGATAATGATTGCCCGTCGATGTTTAACGACGATCAGTTGTACATCGTTCTGGAACTCGGCCACGGTGGTCAAGATTTGGAAGCATTTGTATTTAATACCGCAGAAGAAGCTCATAGTTTATTCGTGCAGGTATCAAATTTTATGCAACAACAGTTCTATTCCTATAAGTACGATGTATACACTATTCACGGAATTTCAATAATTACATTTAATGACTCGCAGGCTGCATTAGCATTGGCAGTTGCAGAAAAAGCTGTGGAGTTTGAGCATAGGGACTTGCACTGGGGCAATATATTAATATCTCCAACAAGCGACTCTCATGTACGTTATAAACTAGGACAACGAAAGATCGTATTGGCTAGCAAGGGTGTGAAGGTATTTTGAAGCGACAAAACGTCTTTTACGTTAGCCGATAACGAAACCGACATTCCTCAAGAACGGATTGAAGTGTTCGAAATTCCTGTTTTAGGTGTCTATCATAGACTTCACTCTTTCACGGGTAACGTATCAAGGATGTAGCGTGTTTAACGATCTCGCGTCAGATCCTGCCCTTTTCACGGCTCAGGGTGAATATCAGTTTGAAATATATCGTCTGATGAAGGATAAGATCGAGTAAGTGTGCGTGTGCATTGCTTTGTGAACAATAATGAATTCCATATACTTATTCGCAAGATCTTTCAGGAATAACTGGAAAAAATTCGAACCCTACACAAACATTTTGTGGCTGCATTACACCTTAGACAAAATGATCACTGCAGTTAGGTATAGAAGAAGAAACTGGAAAATTCATAAACACGGTATCGCGAAGCTCGAAGAGCTGAAGAATGAAATTTTGAAGTACCACAGTGCCTTCGATTTTGTAACAAATTGCGAGAAAGTTGTCAGCTTGCTGCACACTGACGCAGAGTCCGAACTTACGAGTGTTTAAAAAAGGAGAAATGTTTCTTGTATGGTAATAGCAAATCAATTAATGCACATAGTTTGTACCACACAAGTCCTTCGTAATTCTAGCAATATTAAACTTTTTTTTTAAAAAAAGAAAAAGAAATGATATTTAATCTTAATGCTGTTTCAGTCGCCACCTTAATCGCATATAGGTCGGCGCGATGGTTCATCGTACTACTACAATTATACAAACACGCACACAAACTACTATTTCAAATGCTCATTTTGCGTAATTTATCCTGCTTAATTAAGGGACCAAGAGACGCTATAATTTTGATACACGTATAGAGGTACATATGTATGTCATTATTGTACAAACAGTATCCGTCATTAAGTATAAGGTAAATAATTACAAATATGTAAGAGAGTAGTCAAGGGTCTATATTTTAAAAATCTAACTGCAGAAGTTTTGTAAAAGAATTCCGAATTTATTAAAAACCCCGTGCATTTATTAAAGACTAAACAGATTCTTAAAACCTCCTGTTGTAGATAAATTAAGTTCTTGTTTTCATTAGAATTTATTATAACTGATCCTCTTGTTTGCAAGCACATTCTCTTAAAAACTATCACTTTAATTACATAAACCGTGATGGGACAAATACAATATCAAAAATGCTTCAACGATAAAAGTCAGAATAAAAAGCGTACAAAAAATACTTTGCATTCTCTACAAAGTTTGAAGCGAGTGACCAAAGAATTTTTTTTTTAAAAGATATTAACAAATTTCGTTATAAAAACAGTTCGCTTCATTTAATAAAGTTGATCGCCACGAATGGATCATAAATACTCACAAGAATTGCTCAGTTTATGATATGCACTACATTGCTTAATAAAATTCCATCGTTGCTGATCAACCTGCGAACAAAAGTACACGCAGCAATGTAATTCTATGTGCAAAATGCTGGAACGTGTGCGATTAAAATCACAATTATGATTGGAGAAGAATTCAACGTACAGTATTATCTTTCACAACTTCTTTATCTTTTTCATATTTGTGCTCCAATTCGGGAGGTGGTGTTTCACGATTAGAACATCTGCAATTGAGAATTGCTGTATAATTTCATAGTGTTTCGTTAATAGATTAATGCATTACCCGAAATTTTCTTTCAAATTGAATTTATAGTCTTGCATTTGCGAAACCGGGTACTCTTGCGTTTGCCTTAAAATGGTAAACCGCCATTGGTTTTGTAGGTCTGAATTATCTTGTTGCGTTAATGATACAATATTGTTTGACATTGCTTCTGCAAAGTGAAAACCTTACATTAATTTATTCGTTATTCGCGTAAGGGTTCAAGAAGCTCATCGTAAAATTAGAAATTACATTATTCTCCAAACATTCTTCTTACCATTTTCACATATATTTTTATACGAAGTATGTAACATTTTCTCCGGTTCGCTAATTTCGGTGTAGAATTCTTTTCGAACACTGTTCTTGTAAAAGTATTGATTTTCATCTGTTACATGAATTAAATTCGAGTCGCCCGTAATCGCTCTTATTCGTTCATAAAGTTCTGTTAGCTCCTTTGTATTCAGTGACTGAAAACACACAATTATCACTGATTAATTATACTGCTATAATGCGAAGACGCATTTACATACCTGCAGCCAGTTCTCCGAATCGAAACTTCTTTCGCCACTTAGGATATCCTCAAATCGTCTTTGTAAAGTCTCAACACTTTCCTTGTGTCTTCCGCAAAGTGCATTTAAGCTGCTGTCGTAGTTCTTCTTCATTAATGTTATTTTGTCCTGATATTCTTCAATTTGAGACTGCACGGCAAAATAAAAGCATTGTATAACGTAACGGTGCTAAGTAACATTTACTGTAACGTTGTCGAGTAGTAGTTACTTTAAGAACAGCACGAAGATGAGTGTTTTCTTGTGCTAAACGGTCTATAACTTCTTTAAGATTTCTTATTTCAGAATCCCTGATTTCTATCTCTTCCAGTAATTTCCTAGTCTCAGCTTCATTCTCGTCGATTTCATTTACCAAGCGATCTGTTTTGTAGCTTATCTGTGGATTGTTACTTTCAGAAGGACTCAATCGTTCAAACTTTACGTAATTACTTTCGAACGTTTCATTCTCTCTAGTTGTGATATTTAAAAGTTGCTGTTCCTCAACTTCTTCTATTTCATTTTCTTTTATTTTCCGCTTTTGATAATCGTATCCTGACGTTTGCTCGTTACTTATATCATCTATTGCCAGTGCCATCTTTTCATCTTGATATGTCTACGAGCAAAAAGATATCATTAGTAATTAACGATAAACGGAAAGCATTACGCGACAAATAATTTTATTAACTATGTATTTGTCCTGCAACTTTTCATTAGACTGATCACTCGATATGTCCTTTTCAGATTCAAATTGGTCCTTAAGGATCAGCAGCCTCTTATATATCGTATTAGAAAGTGTATATAAGTCGCTTCTCAATTTTTCTTCAACCATTTGGTTAGAGAGCTTTGTTGACAATTCGGAATTCTCATTCTTCCAATATTCCACGCTTTTCATTAGATGTTCGTTTTCACGTAAAAACACGTCTAAATTATTGTCGAGCTTTTTATTGTTATCCTGTTCGTTCGCGAGTTGCGCTTTCAAATTATTAAGTTCAGCTTTTAACTTTCTCTCGTTCTTTTCTAATTTTGCATAATCGTCGTGCAATTTATATATAATATCGATCTTATCTTTGTGATCAGTTAACGATACGATCGTTTGATTCATATCTTTCACTCTCTCGTTCAACTGCTCATTTTCTTCTTTTAGCTTCGCGATATCGCTTTGATGTTCATCCATTGTATATTGATATTCGACGACTTTATGCGTGAAAATACTTTCATTTCTATCTGACACATTTTTCATGTTAATTATAGTTTCATCCATCCCAGAAATAATCTCATCAGCTCGCACAATTTTGCTTCTCAGTTCGCCGTTCTTATCAGTTAGGTCACGCAATCTACAATAATAGCATTATTGAGTGTAAATTAAATGAAGGTTTCCATTGAATAGCAAGTGATAGTAGAAATCATATTACGCTTTCTTTAATTCTTTAATCTTATCTTCCGTAACTGCCTGTAAACTGTTAGCTTCGACTAGATTACGAAGCTGCTCCGACAAGTTTCTGATTTCCTCGTTCTTCGTCGCCAATTGTTCCTTACTCTGTTCAGCTTCTTCGAAGAACCTATTCTTCATATTATTCAGATTGTTATTCTGCTGTCTCAGCGCACTGCAATCCTCAGCATATTTGGACAATTCGTTCTTAATTATGTGAACCTGTTCCTCTAACTTCGATGCGAGAGCATCTTTTTCATTAAATTCTGTAGTTACTCTACATAACTGTTGTTTAATGATAGCACTTCTTTCCGACTCTTTCTGTGCTAAACAATCACCTTCCCCTTTACGTGCTAACTGTTGCGCCACTTCGTCCTTCAATCGAGCAATTTCTACATCCTTCCTCTGTAGCTCACTTTGCTGTTTCTCCAATTCTTCTGCTATTTGCTGACGCCGATCCCCGGCGCCTTGATGTTAAAATTGTTAACTATCACTTAATAATCCGCAAATAAAGAATGAAATTATACTAATCCTATATAATTCAATATAAAACGATAGGAACGTTGAAAAGTTATACCTAGAAGGGCTACGTTTATTCTATCAATGCAAGATCTGAAGTGTACTTCAAGAGCTTGATTAATCTGCTTATCGTGCAAATCGTCCCTTTCTATGTCTAGTAGTCCATTTAATAGTTGATAAAGAATCGCTTCGATGAATTCATTTATCTTAATCTGTATGTGGTACAAATCGTGAGGCACTTGCTTGCCGTAAGACTTATATTTCTCATGTTCTTCTTTATGTTGATTGTACAAATTCGAAATTCGTTCCTTCCTCCATGTTATATCTAACGAAGAGAAAAATGTAACCAATGCTTTCAAACATCTCGTATAATATAAATATATATTGACAGACCTTGGGAAGTATTAATAGCTGATTCTGTATGTTTCAGCACCTCGTAGAAACTGTAGATTTGTTTAATCATCAGGGGACGTTCAATTTCTACATACACTTGCAACTTCTGAGTAAGCGAGTGCATCTTATGTAGAAAATGCGAAATGTATTCGATGATCTCTTTTTCCACTTCGCCTAGAGGGCTTTCCCCATTTAATTTGATAATGTATTTAGGACAGTTCTGCTAATAAAACCGCGACAATACTTATTTCGTTGCTAAAAGTCAAATGGAATTGAAATATTATATTTTTTAATTCGTAGGAGCTTACATCGTTAGTTATCGTATTCAATGAATTTTCACTGTTAACAGAGTTAGGAGTATTTTCCAATTCTACGTCACTCGCATTACTTTTATTCTGCCTCACGCTTAGTACGATCGCGCTCTCTTTTCCACCTAAATAAATTAAATATGTATAGAGATTACTTCGTTTAAATGATAATTTAAAGCTTTAAATGATAATTTTACTTGAACTTCCTGGATCCACATCAGATTCATAATAGAAGCCTTCGGAAACTATATCTCTTAAATTGTGATCCAGATAAACTTGCTGTTTGTCATTCTCTACGTAATACTTTAAATCCTCTATTTGCTTCAGAAGATTCTGTCGTTCTATTTTATAACTTTGGAACCTTGTCATTATGGCATTTATATTCTGCAGTACATTATTCGCTTCCTCGCTAATGTCCAAATCACATTCCGCGCAATCGCAAATATGATCGCAGGATCCATTAAACTCCTCCAAATTGTTCAAAGCGTGCTTCAGATTACTGAAGAAATCGCCGATCTCTCGTTTCGTAGTAACTAATTCCTCTTCGTGTTGCGAAACCTTGGCAGCTTTATCATGGATCTCAGCTTTTAGATTTTCTAATACGCTCTTTGTGTTCTCCTATTTACAATAGTAACGCAGGACGTAATATTCATTCATCGATTAAGTGTTACAGAAATAGCCGGTACTAGAGAATTAATGTACCTGCTCTTCGTATATAACAGATGTGTCTTTGATCAGTATTAGCAATTGATTTATTTCTTCTTCTTGGTCTGCCAATATGCAACTTTGCTCATGATTCTGTTTCTTAAGCTCATCCTTCTCCTGCAAGACACTCTTTAGTTGTTCTAAAGCCAGATCGCAATCTCCAGCTTTCTTAGCCAATTGTTCCATGTCCTGCAACTTTCTCTGTGATATAAAACGGAATAATAAGTTTTCATTATTTCGAGACGATTATTCAGATATCGAATATGTGCAATTACTAATTAAAACTGAAACTGTCGCTACCCGCAGAGTAGGCATCTCCTCGACACACAATTGAAGCCTTTCAATCTCTTCTAATTGCAAGTCACAGCTTTCGCACTCCTTCCTTAGATCTTGTTCGAGTTGCCCTGCCAATTGTTTATACCTATAAAACTGAAAGAAAGAAAACTCAGAGGAGCTCGTTAAAACTGAACGGCGTATATAAAAGTGTGCATTACCTTCTCTTTCAGATCATCCACCTCGCAATGACGTTGATGGTCCAACTTTATCAGCTTCTCGTGTAATATCTGCATAATAATTATTAAGTATTAGTTGACTCCGATGTTTTTATGAAGTGTCTTTATTTCGATTTAGCTGCTAGTCATATTCTATGTACTTGCTTTGAGATTCTTTTGCTGAGCATTTACACAATCTTCCTTGTCTCTCAATAGCATCTCCAAATTTTTATTCACGTCTCGTAACTCCTCCATTTCCGCATCTTTTACCTTTAATTGATATATAATTAAATAACTAGGGTAACTGTACTCGTAGTTGACAGTGTACCAATAGTTGACACTTCTATTTTGCAGTCACGAATAATAAGCTTTCCATTAAAAAAATGTATTTCACTAATACTTTCTCAAACAGCGTATTAGTCAAAAACATTTTTTTCATAGAAAGCTTCTTATTCGTGACTGAAAATAAAAGTGTCAACTATTGGTACACTGTCAACTACGAGTACAGTTACCCCAAATAAGTAATTATAATAACGTAACTAATATAACAGAAATAAATCACTAATGAACGTAACAACGCTGTTTACACAAAGCTCATTCTTCAACACAATGATTTCCGAATCTTTCTGTATTATAATCCCTTTATGAGTACCACTGCGGATATCGAAATCAGATTCAGTTTCCACCGAGCTACCGGACTCTGATAGAGTAATATCGTCCGAACTCCCACTGCTGGATACATTGCATTCAAAGCTTCGCTCCTCTTGATTATTTGTTCGCAAGCTGATTTTGTCTGGTTCTATGTCGCTGCGATCCTCGTCGCTAAATTTATACGTACACGATGTCTGTGGCATCACCTGCATAGATATATATTATTCGAATAGAGTAAGACGCGAGCAGATTCGTACAGATGCAATTGTAACTTCGTCTAAGAATATTTATGAACTTTGCGTCGACCTGTATTCCTACGTTACGGGTTTCTTGTTCTACCTGTAACAAAGTATTCGTGTGAGCAGCTATCGCTAATAATATCAAACGATTAATTGTTATACTTTCTATTACCTGTACAGCCACGTCGATAAATTCCACGCACGACGAAGGCTTCTCGTTGCAGACTATAAAATTAGAAACCAAATTGGAATCGAGAAGATCAAGAGAATTATACATAAGTCTCTATTATACCTCTAGTAGGGCGAGATTTAAGAGCAGGCCTAAACGATGGTACTAAGGCGTAATTGCTCGAGGGCGAATCTGCACGAAGCGCGTTTAAGGAGTAAGAATATATTTGGGTCGCTCGATTTGTAACAGTCGATTCGTCGTTTCTGTTACTTTGGAAATACCTTTCGGGGGGTATATGAATAGATAAACATGAATTCGAGCGAATCATAGGAACCGATTTACTGATATTCAGAAACGCATCTTTTAAAAGAGGGCCGGTTGTATGGTCGTTTCTTTGCGGCGGCTCGTTTATCCTTCGATTACAATCCTACGATAAGCAATAAGATATTATTAAGCAGCTAAGCGAAGAGTTAAATAGATTCGAAACAGCGACTCACTGAATTCTCTAACTCTTTCTCCTGCCTAGGCGTAAGTTTCAGACTCTTATACTTGCGCAGCTCCTTTTTAACCAGCTGCAACTCGGTTTGCGTTTGCGAATTAAGTTGAATTATATTATCGACCACTACGTTGAATGGTATTATCTTTCCTATCTGCAAGAGAGAATTATAGGGATGAGGTTGCGCTTCGATTCGGATGATGATGTATTTAATAATGTACATACCGATGAATCATGCTCGCTGAGTTCACGAAAATAACGTGAATTCTCCAAAGAGTTTGGGCTCCAGGCTCTAATATCTGAACAAGAATCATGTAACTTTAATCGACCCTCCACTCGCTTCCTTGGCAAAACATAGTCACCGTATATCAAAGGTATTCCGGTGTTAGGTCTACCAGCTAAGAAGATTCGGGGACCATGCTCCGCGTAAGACATGTTTGCTTGTCTTAGACTTTTACTCGATATCAGATCTATCCAGCTAATATACTTATTGTTGCCACCATAAACATAACTGAAAGAGTTCAGGAGTTTTTTTAAAAATATAGTTTGCGAGGCAAATCATATTATTCATTTTCTCGTTTCTATTTACGTGCCATAGTAACCGCGGGTAAACAATGATTTAATGGTGACACAAATGGGACAGAGTTAACGCAATTGTACAATAAAATATTTTATTTCATAAGCTGCCATTAAAAAGAGTTATTACAAATAAGTAGTAGATTTTGTAGCGCTTTGCCAGCACTGCAAGATACAATATAGACACGGTATAAACTTCCATAAAATGCTGCGACTTACGCAAGATATAGAAATTATATATCAGAATGACTGTATTTCAGTTATAACAACTACTGAACGTTATTTGCTAATACGAATATACTTTATTTAAGTACAAAGTGCTATCGATTTATAGTAATGAAGTACACCCTCTTCGAAACAGAATAATCGTAATTTTGTAAAATGTCTATATTTCCGTAGATTCCTTCGCTAGAACATTCCTGGATTCGTATGCAAAAAAAATTTTGCGCGATAAATATCGCTCTCTCTTAAAATACTTTGTCTCATTTCTTTACGCATTTCAATTACATTTGGAGTATCCAACTTTGCGACCGAAATATTATAAGATGGAAGTCAATTTATAATCGCGTTACAGTATCGTTCCTTGTTTCTCTTTATGTACATTTGTATCTTTGCCAGTTTCTTAAAGAGACACGGATTGAAGAAACGCGAACATTTCTCATTGCGTAACTATTAAGGCTGTATACGTTCCTCATTAATGTAATAATATGTACTAGCGAGACACCGTATATCCTTGCGCTAAAAGAATACTATGTAAATGGAATGGGATATATAAATTATCACGATCCAGTTTTATAGTCACAGATGGAACGACGAAGGCACGAATACGTGATGAGAATATTTTACATGTATATAAATACGTTTCTTACGCTTTAAAATCCGTCTTACACCTAAAATTTGTAAAATACATTATACTTCAATATCTAGTGCTCAATTAGACAACAAATAACATTTATAAAAATGGAATTAAAATTCAAAAACTTCAACACTCTAAACATGCAGCGGAATAAACAGAATAGATACACGAATAGACGTGTCCGAACTCTGAATGCATTACAATAGAATAATCCCCCAACCTCGCACCTTTGCGACGAAGGGAAAGAAAGAGAAAATATTTGGAATGATATACACATAAGGCCACTTGATGTCTTTTTTTCCCCCCTGTTGCGTTCGATTAGAAATGAAATGTTCGCATCGGCATTTCACCCCCTTAGGTTACTGTTATTTACATCTCTATTATTGAACAAAGATCTCTATTTGTAACGATAAATTAAGTAATTGAACCTCAATATCTGCATTATATACAAAAGAAATTCATCAAAATCGATTGAAAAACGAATGTATTACAAGTGCAGCGGATAAAACCCTAACGAATGTAATTACGAATCACGTTTCGATTTAAGTATCAAATGATAAAAACTGTAAAACATGATTTTTTAAAAAAAAAGGACAAGAAGTTATCGTATTCGAAATCCTATCCTTTTCCGTGGTTCGTTTCATTCTTATTTAAGTACACTTTAGGTTTCAATAATTAAGTACTAAAAAATAGTGTTTTAATACTTGAGAAACATTGCTGCCTTCCAATAATACTTTTATGCACAGTCAATACTCATATCACTATCTTTCCAACGTATCAATAGAGATACGTATATATACTTTGCTCAAATAGTTCGCGTAAAATGATTGAAGAGGAGTTTGTTTCTCGTCAAAAACGTCTTCCAAATTAGATGGAAATAATTACGTGAACGATGTGAAGCAAAGTAATGATACACCTTTGTTGTAATTATACCATTTCATTTTACCGTTTTAATACTTTCTGCGTGTACCGTTTAATATTCCCGTACGAGAAATATTAAAACAAAAAATACCGAGCATTGAACGAACGCAGACTTCAGAAGCTTGTAACTTTGATATTCAGAAGAATATGTGCTTTTTTCACTTTAACTTCGTGTTAATTAAATTATTTCGTATATACAGCACTTTCAGTGTATTCCTAAATGTCCCTCAACTTTAAGAACTGCTTTTCAATTGCAAATCTTTCGTCAAAGTCTGTTGCCCACAGCGTTTAATAATGATTCCTAATGTAAACTGTATTAAATGTTAAAAGGCATCCATGTAAATCTTTTGTAAAAATATAACTTTGACATAGATCGCGCATTTCATTTTCTTCTGTATCGTAATAAACTAAATCGTTATTAGAATAGCAAAGTGATAACCACACGACTTTGCTGACGCTTCGCCTGCTCCACTGCCCCGCCTGCTTATTGTCATGTTATATTTTCATACTTATCGCTAAATACGTTATTCCTATGGATGAATGTCCAATCATGTTCAATTGAGCATGGCATAACGGAAATCGAAGCTCGCGTCGATGCCGCTTATAAGTGTAGAACACCCTGATCGTGACTAAAATGATTCTGATGATGATGGTGGTGGTGATAATGATGATTGTGAGCAGTAGAAGTTGTCGCGTCATCTTGTAGTGTCACACCAGTTAAATCTACGATCTCGTCTGCATCCTCGTCGCTGCCGGTCGCGGCGCTCTGCGTGGATTGATGGCTCCCAGAGGACAATTGGCTATTACGCGAGAATGATCCGCGCCTCGGAGCAGCCAGCGCTGCTCGCTGATTAGCTGGTTTCACTGTGATTATGAGATTCGACGAATTGGCGATCATCATATCCGTGACCTGTTGGCATCGAGAACGTATACGTGAACAATTTGCGTCGGTCGACCCCGCTTAGGAATTAAAGAGCGAACGAGTATATCTACCTGATCCAGTGTTTTCCCAGCGACCTCTATACCGTTTACTTCAAGAACTTCGTCGTTCACCGCTAGAAGACCCGTACTTTCGGCTAAGCCACCTGGCACCAATCTGCTGATAAATACCCCCGGAACTTTTTCGATACCGCCACCCGCGGAGGGTGGCAATATTCGAAAACTTTCCCCATCCTTGATGTAAAATCCCAACGGCTTGTCGGAGCCGTGTTTCAACAAACGTACACGACGGCAAGTTTCCGGCAATATATCCACATCGATTATTGCTGATACCTGTTACCGGTAGATAGAAAACTTACGTCACAAATATATTTCCCGTCGAACCTTAGGTAATTACCAATTGTATAGCCAAGACATACCTGCCTGAAATCGTGTGGATTAGATATAGCCAATGACTTTGGTTTTCCAGGTGTGCCACCGAGAATACTCGATATTAGATTCTTCGGCTTCATCGTCCCATACCCGTTTATGTCCTCCAGTCCGTCCCCTGTCGTATAAAGAAACTGAATTTCACACGTGAAAGTTCAAATATCCTAGCAACGCTATTTACTTTAAAAAGCAGCAGTACAGACTAAGGTCGGGGCCAGATATATTGGCCGGTGAGTTTCGTGAGGGGTATTCTCCCACCACACCGTTTGCCTGCCTCGGTGCTCCTTTTCTCAACGTTTTCTGACTCGCTCTCGTTCCATCTCGCTCTTGCCTTCGCAGAACAAGAGTGAGCCAGAAGTGGTGGGGATAGTGCCAATCTTCTGTCGTGTAGGTCAAACCGAGCTGTCAGCGTAGAAATACACACATCAGAATAGGTGTGCGTTAGCTCCGAAAAAATTCAGGAGCTTTATTGGTCAGAACATTGGCTGCGTTCAGCGGAACAAACCGCTACGTAGCCGCTCACTGAGCTCAACGGTGATCGGTTCTGGTTCCGCTGAACGACACTTTGCAGGGTAGTGATATTTGTAGCGACTCAACACGTTCCGTAAAAGTAGCGGAGTTTATCTACGCTCAAAAAAATGGCGACCGCTCACTAAACGTGTTGAGCGCTCAGCAACCTAGCGGTAGCGTTCAGCGAAAAATCAGTGAGCGGCTACGTAGCGGTTTGTTCCGCTGAACGCAGCCATTGATTCCTTCTCGATAGCTTCATCTCGTATTGGTAAACGCATAGCTTCGTAACGCACACAACTATTACGCTAAGAATAAATAACAGCCAAACAGCTAGGTTCAGGCGGAGCCGAGCAGCGTTCCCGCTACCCCACCATATCCTTCGGGGGCCACGAAACTCCAACTGACAAATCCACGATCGTCATATGGTGGTGGTTGATTTGTCCTCGATCGTTGCTCGCGAAAACGAATTCACCGGCCAATATATCTGGCCTCGACCTTAGCGCGCAAGTAAAGCAACTCGTATTTTCTGTGTACTTGTATCGGTTTGATTTGCACCTGGAGATTCTTTGTCGCCGGATTATCTTACCCTTTCTTTGTATAAGAATTCTAAGAAGCGGCTTCGCCGCGAGCAGCGCTCTTGCCAAGTTGTTATCGTTATTGATAGGTAACAGATCGCCATCGGTTGGGTCCGTATACCAAATAAGAAAGCTCAGATCTGGACCTATGTCGTGTCGCTCGGCCAATAATTTTTTAAAGTCCTCGTAGCTGATGGATTCAGTGCGGTTGACTGAGAATCTTATGATATCGGCGTCGAACTGAGAATGGAGAAAAAAATCGTTGTCAGTCACGTCGCAGAGGTATTAATCCATATTAATCGGGACGAAGGAGTAAGAAGGTGTGGATTTCGTGGCGTTTGTTTCATTTCCATTCGACGATTCAAAGCCAAAGTGGAAGCTTCGAAACGATTAGAAAGTAAGCTTACTTTGCTTTTCACCGCGACAATACTGCTGTCAACTTGATGGTGAAGTTTGCTCTTAGACATGATTCTTAATCGCGAAACGAGTCGCAACAATTGAAGTGACGGGATCCGCAGCTCGGGCCGATGACTCGAAGTTGGGTAAATCGGATTATTGTCAAATAACCGATGTTCGATCAGCGTTGATACAGTTTAATGTAGTGTTACGTCCCCGTACGCCCTCCATGGGCTACGGCGTGGTTCGTTACAACACCGCTAGATGTCTTCGGCACTTATTACTTTTTCGTAAGCGCTCGTATCGCCTTCCTGTCAGATATGTTTTAAGGGACCCGGAAGGGTGAATGCACTCGGTTTGGGCCAGTTCGGGCCCGTGACCGTAAATTTTTAAATAAGAAAATGCACAGCGTTTCCATTGGCGCCGAGAAACGTTGCATTATTTGGCGAAACTTCCGAAAACCGGTCAAACCCGATTGGGCTGAAGTTTTGAAAATAGCTTCATTTTGCATAAAAATAACGTTTGCGAGAAGGATTTTTGGCGACTCGAAATTTTTTTTTTACCATTTCAATGTCGTTCCCTACCTTACCGACAGAATCGAGAATAGGATACAACAGTTATTCAATGCATTCTCTTTATTATTCGCTATCACGCTACCATGCTTTACGCGCCCGCGAGCGGGCGCGCGCCCCCGGCCCCAATCTAACCCAAACCAATACTAATACTCAGTATCAAGCTGATATCTCTTTCTAAGTTGATCTCTGTTTTATAGATTTTAGGAGATTAACCTTTTTTTCAACTCGTCTTTCGCGTCGATTGGTACACGCTTTACGCGGCCGCGAGCGGCCGCGCGCCCCCGCATCATTAGAACCCACACCAACACCAATACCCCGGTCAGCGTAGAATCTCGTTTTGCTTTGAAACACGTTTTTTTTTTCAACTCGTCTTTCGCGTCGATTGGTACACGCTTTATAGTCCAGTGAAATTAGGATTTGTCTTCGGAATAAATCCCAGCAAGCTAAATTTTGGTATGGGCCTTTATTTGGTCGTTTTAAACAATATGTCAAAAGTCCCCATCGATCCGAGTGCCGCTAAAAATTTTATAGAGGGTTGAAAAAAAAAATAACAGTTTTTCGCGAATATCTCGTTATCTAGCAGTTTTGCGACAAAAATAGGTCTGACACAATTTATAACTTAGGAAATTCTCTATAAAAAAGGTTGTATGAGTTTTTTTCGTAGGAGTAACCATTTTCATGTGTGCCGGGTTACCAAATTTCAACCCCCATACTTTTGATAAGGGAAGATCCCGAACCCGGAAATTCAGAAAATTATGAAACTCTGTAAATATGTAGCGGAAGTCCTGCTGAGTACAACGCAATTTCGTTTGCTGCCCAAATTCACTCCAAGAGGGTGCAATTGAACCCTGAAAATTTTTTTACTTTGTATTATTACTCTCGAACTGTAGGAGATAGAAAAAAAGTGTTCAGGAAAAAGTTACTTCTCTTAATTAGGACTAACATTTGGTAAATTATAGTTCTTACAGTTCTTACGGTTCGTGAGTTATAACACAAAATCGGAAAATAGCCGGATTTTCAGGGGTCAATTTCACCCCCTTCGAGTGAACAAATTTAAACTTTAATCTTTGGGGATAAGTAGAGGATATATAGGTATGTATTACTCAATTTTTGTTGCTGCCCAAATTCACTCTAAGAGGGTGAAATTGACCCCTGAAAATCCGTTTTTTTTTTAGATTTTGTGTTATAACTCACACACCGTAAGAACTGCAAGAACTATAATTTACCAAATGTTAGTCCTAATTTAGAGAAGTAACTTTTTCCTGAACACTTTTTTTGTATCTCCTACAGTTCGCGAGTAATAATACAAAATAAAAAAATTTTCAGGGGTCAATTGCACCCTCTTGGAGTGAATTTGGGCAGCAAACGAAATTGCGTTGTACTCAGCAGGACTTCCGCTACATATTTACAGAGTTTCATAATTTTCTGAATTTCCGGGTTCGGGATCTTCCCTTGTCAAAAGTATGGGGGTTGAAACTTGGTAACCCGGCACACATGAAAATGGTTACTCCTACGAAAAAAACTCATACAACCTTTTTTGTAGAGAATTTCCTAGGTTATAAATTGTGTAAGACCTATTTTAGTCGCAAAACTGCTAGATAACGAGATATTCGCGAAAAACTGTTTTTTTTTTCAACCCTCCGTAAAATTTTTAGCGGCACTCGGGTCGATGGGGACTTTTGACATATTGTTTAAAACGACCAAATAAAGGCCCATACCAAAATTTAGCTTGCTGGGATTTATTCCGAAGATTGGGCAGATGTCCGTCTAATTTCACTGGACTATTACATGCATTACAATGCATTGAATAACTGTTGTAGCCGATTCTCCGCTCTGTCGGTAAGGTAGGGAATGACATTGAAATGGTAAAAAAAAATTCGAGTCGCCAAAAATCCTTCTTGCAAACGTTATTTTTATGCAAAATGAACCTATTTGTAAAATTTCAGCCCAATCGGGTTTGACCGGTTTTCGGAAGTATAGCCCATTATTTATTCAAGTTCAAATCTATTTCTAATTTGAATGGAACCTGAATGATATATGAAAATCTGCTGCACCCTTGACACGAGTTAATGAATATTTTTATTTAATGACATTCACCGCCCAACAATGAATCATATTACAGTGGAAGTAGATCATGAAACAGATTGTGTTCGCATCACAGACGGGCGTATAGAATAGACTCAATAGATCTGTATCTAATGTAAATTTTTCTCACACGGATCGGGGACTTTAGAATCCCTTTACCAGTTCCGTGTCGCATGCAACGTTATCAACAGTTATTAATTCGGAGTGGAATTCGATCGCAATCCCCCTAGCGGTTTGTATTGAAACTAGTTAAAGTTTTATCTCTCTATGTTCTGTAATTGAGTTGAATATAGTTCCCAGAGTCACCGTTGTTTAACATAGAGTGCGCGACAATACCGAGGAACATTCAACAGTTGATACGTCAGTTCTTGGGACGTGAATTCTCAGGGTTGCCAGATTGGGCGGAATTCCGCCATTTGGGCTACATTTCAAAACCAACTGGCGCTCAAAAATTGAAATGAGCGGTTGGCGCCTGAATTAGGCTACAAAAATTGCCTGGCAAAAATTTTATCAAATAGATTATCATTGTTGTGTTAAAACGTTCATTTTAATGTTCACATCAGTTTTATTTAAATTCATTTTTGTTAAAATAAAGTTTATTTGTTGTATCTAAAAGAAATAAAGAAAACAGTTCCAGAAAATATTAAGAAAATATTTTAACATCCTTTTCATTCAAGATATTTGCATTTTGGCGCTTTTGGGTTACTTTTCCCACGCGATCTGCGCGACTCGACACTAAAACCATCCGGCAACCCTGCGAATTCTGTTCTCCCATATTTATGCGATGTGAAATTTAATAGAAATTTGAAACTCGTCAATTGTTAAGAAGGCTTATAAGCCTTACTATACTCTGTATTAACTATGTTAAGTATTTGCATTTGTCAACGCGACAAATGCGACAATGTAGAAGATTCTTTCATCGTTACAACAATTAATATCATCCGAGCGTGACAGATCTGCATTTGTCACACAACAGGCTATAATTGACACAGTTGCATGCGTTCCGCAAGATTCTCAAGATGCAACTCAAGGGTTTGGGGAACTGCGACTGTACATAAACGTGCAAATATGAACACGGACGAAGACCGACACTTCTGTGAATTGCGTTTTATAACAAGAAGATTCTTTCATCGATGTTAAGAACAGTACATATTGTTCTCGTATTTTCTTAAGTCCTTGGAATGCTCTTCTAACAATAAGTAAAGCTTGACGAATAATTTCATTATAACCATCGTATGCTTTAATGTTCGTGTAGCTTTATCAATCGAATTACGCTTTGTTATATAAGACAGATAAACGTATTTGATGTAACAATTCGATCCTCTCTCTGTTCCAGGATTTACCGCAGGTATATTTATGGAAAACAGTATTCATAATGGTTTTGTCTAGCAATGCGGTGCCACGTACTATCATAAACGATAATATAATAGAGGGGAAATTGAGCAAAGAGATTTTGCGGAGGATAGAAGATGACCTTGACATCGACGAGAAGATATCTATTCTATTCTTAATAACAGACAATTATACGCATGGTTTTCAACAAACCTCCGATCTATTACAAAAGCATAAAGAGCACGACGCTTATATACTTACAGAATTTATCGACGGTCATCCGAGTAATTGGAAAAGTAAATTGCTAGAAGCGTTATCTATCATTCAAAATCGTCAGATCATAAGGAAGCTAGGAATACCGTTTAACGATTTAGAGTTACTCTACCTCCCGAAAAACCGACTATGCTCGAGAAATTTGAACGTAGTCGCGAAGTGCTTGTACTTCCTATGCGAAGCGCTTACGGAGGATAAAACAAAATTGCTGTTACGATACGTTAAAAGCGATTCGACCGAGTACGAAACGAATCTAGAAGATACAGATTATTTTGAATTGCACGTGTTGTACTGGGTGCAGCAGAAATATATTTCGATTAATTCGGGTCCGTTCTCTAATAAAAAATGTTCCGTCCAGTTATTATCGTATAATTGCTTCATACGGTACGTAAATGTTTTAGACGGCAAAGGGAGGCTGAAGAATTTGCTGAAGCATTTGAAGAGGTTCGACGAGCTGGAACTGATTTACGAAGATCTTAGAAAGCACGAATGCCATCAAAATGTGTTGGACATTCAAAACGAAGGTCCTTTGCCAACGTCCCAGTTGCAAACATTCTCCATGACAGGAGGCGTACAAGTAATGCCGCGTGTACAGCGAGAGCACGTAAAAAGACTGAAGAAAGGACTTTGTATCATCATTAGTCAAATGCACTTTGCGGGGCAGAAAGTATGAGATTTTGTATCCGTTCGTTATCTTTTAATCGCACATTGCGTAATTGTAAAGAATTGCATCGTATACAAGATTTTCCTTTCAGTTCGAAACGAGATACGGGACCGAGGCTGATTGCGTCAAGTTATCGGAGACATTCAAAGGTTTCGGTTTCGCTGTTAAAGTATTCGAGAATTTAAAGAGAGGCGAGATGCTTAAGAAATTGGAAAGCGTTCCGAAAGATTTTGGTGCTGATTATGACTGCGTATTTATATGCATTTTAAGTCACGGATGTAAAGGTTCGATTGTGAAATACACAGCGTTAAGGGGTAACACCACTCTAGAGGCAGAAAAAAATACCTAAATTTGACAATTTATTTTGGGAGTATGACAAACGGAATAGAATTTCTTTTCAGAGGGTTTATTTAACACATATTGAAGTAGGAAAAACAATTTTTTTATTGTCATTTTCATACAAAATGGCGGCGACAGAGCCTGTCGTCGAAAACAGCTTTTTTGAAAACACCGCCACGGGAGGACGGATTTCTCGGCATGTATGAGACCGGGAACAAAAAATAAAAAAAATTTATAATCTATATACAATTGGCTTTGGAAGTACGTAGGGGGGGTTTTTTTTAATCAATTTTTGTGGAAGTGGTACACTTTTTAAGAAATGAATTGATTTTTTGCCCTAAACATGAGCATTAAATTGTTTATAAAAAAAAGAGTTTACATTCAATCAAAAAACGGCTACGTACTTCCAAAGAGAATATTGTTGTGAAGCTACTGTAAAAATTTCAAATCGATCCATGCAATAGTCTCCGAGAAATCCGTCCTCCCAGTTTGAAAGAAGTGGTTTCGACGACGGGCTCTGTCGCCGCCATTTTGTATGAAAATAACCAGAAAAAAATTGTTTTTCGTACTTCAATATGTGTTAAATAAACCCTCTGAAAAGAAATTCTATTCCGTTTGTCATACTCCCAAAATAAATTGTCAAATTTAGGTATTTTTTTTTTGCCTCTAGAGTGGTGTTACCCCTTAAGTTTCAATTTATCCGCAAACATCGAGATATATAGTTCGTTCGTATCGTAGGGGGTATCATTGCATCGGACGAAGAGCAAGTAAGCATCGAAATAATTGAGCATAAGATTTGCCAGGAGGAATTGAAGGATGTCATTAAAGTAGTGATTATACAAGCTTGTCAGGGAGAGACAACAGGCGAGTGTAATTTTGATGTCGCGTCGGCGAGTTGAAAATTCTCATGTACTCTTGAAACGATGATTAATTACAGGGCAAGTGCAAGATGTTTTAGCCACAGACGGCCCCAGCAATGGCAATGCATCGAATATCTTGGCGTATAAAAACTTTTGTATATTTATGTCAACAATGCAGGGTTTTGTATCTGTTAGACATAAAGCCGAAGGTAATGCTTCGTACAATTACGTGAATCTGAAATTTTAGGATCTCGAGCCGGCACTACGGATTTTCTTTAAAACTTTAAAACTCTTCTCCAGGCTCGTGGTTTATACAAGAGTTTTGTAATGTTTTACGAAACGGAGGAAGTACACTGACATTCATGCATGCTACCAGGAAAACAATTCAATCCGTCATAGAAAAGAGGGGAAGGCTAAACGGAAGGAATTCAATTGCACAGCTACCTGAGTTGCGGTCGTGCAGGCTACTTACAGATTTTCAGTTACCAGAATATCAAGCAGATAAATATTAAAGTATCGATATTCTAAACATCGGTACATTCTATTTTTTAAAACGCATTTTCGGCAACAAGTGCTTTCGTCGAATGAAAGCAACGTTGTTTCTATATTTTATTAAACAGAAAGGCTGAAGAAAAAGGGATGAAATCTCTGCAGAGTTATACGCAGTTTGTATAGCTATGTATTTTATAACTGACGTAATAAAAAATTTTACGAGTCTTTCATTATACAGATTTCTTGTTATTGATAGTTCGTTTGCTTTCCATTTCCAGCGTTTCCCCATTTCGCACATGCGTCTGTTACAGGCCGAATCAGAAAGAAATAAAGGAATTCGAACACGGACATCAGGCTAAAGCCAGCAAATAGCCCCAGGAGGCCGCCAAATGTTGCTAAAGCAATTATTACAATTATTAATCGTTTTCTAATTAAAAGCCACTTATTCTACGAAACAACCTATCTTACCAAATATATGACGCCAATCATAGTGCACGTCTCGCCGATATTGAATGGACACTAAATCGCCAAAAAACACATGTACTATGCTTTGGTTCCTCCAGGGTTTACCTTTACTGGAAAAGCACATTCAAATTCAGATGTGACGTTATATATCTTAATCGCCTCGTTTCTCATTTGCAGATTATTCGAAGCTGTGATTACATTGTTACGGAACGTAAGATTTCTATAAAAGAAGCTACTTATCGACGAACATTCGTCATTAACATTATACCGTATCAAAATCGTTTTAGACATCGCGAAATACTTTCTAAGACATTTTCATAAAACGTCCCATGTTTGGAATACCTGGGCCGATTCGTATATTGAAGCCCATTGTAATAAATATGGCTGTCCAGATTCCCTATTGAATTCTCCATGGCGTAACGGTAAAAACTGCAATCTGGTTTACAACCGCAAGGTCTGTGCTTAACATCCACTCGTACGAGCGACAACGTTTTCGGCGACATGTCTGTTCCTGGCCAAGATGTGGCGTACCAGTCTGCAAAGTTCAATTTCATCAGCATTCTACGTACTAACTTCACTAGCATCATATCTTAAAAGGGAAAATCTCCAGGCCGGAAATTCAAAAAATTATGTAGAGGAAATTATACAGAGTATATATAGGTATTTATCGCGCAATTTTTTTTGCTGCTCAAATTCACCCTAAGGAGGTAAAATTGGCCCCTGAAAATCCGGATATTTTCCGATTTTCTGTTATAACTCTCGAACTGTGAGAGATAGAAGAAAAGTTTTCTGTAAAAAGTTACTTCTTTTAGTTAGGATTATCATTTGGTAAAAGTGATACGCGAGTTATAACAGAAAATTGGAAAATAACCGGAATTTCGCCGGTCAATTTCACCCCTGTAGAGTGAATTTGGGCAGCAAAAAAAAAAAAAATTGCGTAATACATACGCATAAAAAGTTTCATAATTTTTTGAATTTGCTGGTTGGGCATCCTTCCTTGTTAATGATTCAGCTTATTAGTTACCACAAGTTAATGCTTTATTATTACACTTGTAGCATCGCCGCCGGATACTTACATTTAAATTTTTCTAAACACTCGACATCCCTCAGATCGCACACTTTGGTTCCTACAAAAAAGCGCGCTCATTAGTACGAGATTAAGAAGAGCGAGATCTGATTATATTTTACACACTTAGTCACTTGAAGATACATTTTCGAAATATTATCAAATCTTTACTATTCTTTGCAGGGAGCATGCTTTTGTTTTAAAATATCTGTTAAACGAAACTGACTATTCTGCGGATAGTAATAAGGAATGCATCCACATTTCGCCTTGATTATGGAGGCCCGACAGTCCAGCATGCAATTTCGAAACGAATACTTGGCGGGGATGAAGTATGCGGACCCGCTGTTGTTTCCTGGCATGTTCCTCTCGTTTGGAAATACACAGGATCTGCTGGACAGTGGTAATAATTTAACGTTCTCCGTTGCGTACGTTTCTAATGGCTGAACGGTCAAGAACGAGTATGTGTCGACGGCTATGAATCTGGAGGACGCGTCGAAGTCTGGGTAATCGTACGGGTCGTGCAACATCACCTGCAACAAATATTCTTGCACATGTCGATAGGCAGAAATTCATTTCGCTACTGTTTCTGTATCTCTGGCGCTCACAGCAGAAATGATGATTACCTTTATTCCGACAGATTCTATAATACTGGAATGGTAGTCCTCGGGCTCTAAATTCACCAGGATGTTCAGTCCACTTTGATACCCGCAGGATGCCATTTTATACGATAGCAGGCTTCAAAATAAATCAAACGATAGTCATTATTTAACTGAAATCACCATCGAACATTATCATCCAAAAAATCTGCGCGGTGCTAATATTATGGAATTATACTTGGTAGATACTTTTTAAATTGACGCTAGACCTTCGAATGACCTTGGGTATGAGAATTTGTGTAGGTGAAACAACGTTGGACGAAGACGAACAGTATGCTCTAAAATGTTTGTTCTACTCGACGAATATGTTGCCGAAAGAAACTAATAATAATTAAACAATCTCATTTTCAGTCGTTTTGCTGCCTCGTCAAAAGCAGCGAGGATTTTTGAGAGTGATAATGTTTGGTGCCTCCGCTCTGTAAGGTAAATGTACCAGTGCCCGGCCATGTCCCAGTACCTGACAAACAATGCGAATTTTATTTATTTTTAAGCTTAATTTTTAATGTAATTAAAAACAAAAAATATTACCATAATGCATAAGTATTTAGCAATATTATTTAAAATCATTATTATAGAAAATTGAAAATCGTTAGATAGAAATAATTATTTTGTAACACACTTCGTACGCATAGCAGATTTCGAGAAATTTCTATGGCTTCTGTTAAGAAACGCCACTCATTTACTAAGAAAATATTGACTGCATTTCTTATTTACATATTATAATAATAGTAAATAGATTTAAATTTAGTTTAAGATGTTTAAACTTGCAAGAAAATTAATATTTTTTTAAACAAGTCTAAATTTATTTACTGGTACAAGAATTTCGTGAATCGGGACATCGGGACATGCATTTTTAGGTTGTCCGCTTACTGGGACGATATAATTCAGGTATTGGGACATGCAGTTTTAGGTTGTCCGCTTACTGGGAGATCTGCATGTTTTCGTATTTTCATTAATAAATAAGTCTATTATAGGGCTCTAACGAATATTCGAATAATCTAAGTATTCGAATATTCGAATATTCGAATACCACAAAATTCGAATAATTTCTTCGAATATTCGGATCTTTCGAAGTTATGATTGCACCGAATACCAATCTGAACATGAGATATTTATTCACAGTTTATCGTGAAATTCTTTTCATATTGGCCTTTACAATTATTTGTTTCTCAATCGATAAATTTTTAACTGTATTAATCTTTGGTAAATTTATACATTTTGAAACGAAAACCACCATCAGTTATTAGTATTATTTTTATAATAATGAGTGGACAACCCCGACGGAATCGGCCAAGGGCCCTCTCCTCTAGGCCCACCCGTGTCCCATCATAAGCGGATGACAAACAGTATAAGCAGACTTTTTTGTAGGAAGCTAAAACCCCATAAATGATTTTCAGGAACTATAATATTTTAATTTTTCCTTCGTTACTATAACGTTATTTTTCTAAATTTATCGTTTGAAAAACAAATAATTGTAAAAGCCAATATGAAAAGAATTTCACGATAAACTGTGAACAAATATTTCATGTTCAGATTCCTATTCGGTACAATCAGAAATTCGATTGAGCAGAATATTCGAAGGTTCGAAGTTCGAATATTCGAATATTCGAAGAAATTATTCGTATTCGAAATTATTCGAATTATTCGAATATTCGAATAGTCGAATAATTACAGCTCTAGTCTATTATAATACATAAATTTTTTTTTTCAGTTTCCGATAGTATAATATTGTGTTATCTTCAACATTTCAACAACATTTTTTTATTTCATGATGGTTTTACAAATTAAATTAGGAGACAAACTTTGCCGCTAATCCTTAAGCCCCTTCAGCGGCCGGGTATTGGTACATATACCTTACGAATTATGAACTAGACAGAAAAATGAATGCGGGCGCAAATATACTTTGGATTTTCGATAATTTTCTCGTGAGTAATATAATTGAAACTGCAGCACATCCCGTCGCGGGTGAAGCTTGTACGGAACATGGTGCTGCATTCTTTCTCCGCAGCTTGCCACTTGCACGCCCCTAGCAAGCTTTCGCAGTCTCTCGTCACCTGAAATTGAATTGCATTCTTACGCAGCAATTGACACGTTCCCTTGATCGAAGCGTCGGACCAAATAGCAGCAACCGATGGGTGCAAGCACGACCAGCATTCTCTAATTATTTGGCCGGTTGCAAAAGTTCGTTTGCCGCATCGAACCAAAGTCTTTATTGAAAGCGAGAGTATCTATATTACAAGTTCCTTTAAGGACGCATTTCAGTGGCGATCTAAAGGCGCGCATTCACCTGTGCGTTCGCCCCGAATGCGCACCGGGCGCGCACCGATTTTTTGCTCGTTCGGCGCGCGTTCGGGCTTAAGTGAAATTTGCGGCGTCCACTTTCATGGTATTGTTCGGACGCGAATGCACGCTTTGATGGACCGTCAGCAAGCGGATCGGCCCGAACGCGCGCCGAACGCTCGCCGCGAACCGAGCGCGCGCCGAACGAGCGAGAAATCGGTGCGCGCCCGATGCACACTCGGGGCGAATGCACAGGTGAATACGCGGCTTTAGCCAAAAGTTAATCAATTTCCAAGGCATTTTTCCTGCGATGAAAGCCAGTCAGAAATGGCAATGGCGCGTTTCTATCACAAATTCAGTTGAATTCGCTCTTACTTTTTATTTTATTTTGTCAATTTCTCGAACATTTGATCTGTTATCACAAAGGACGAAGCTGTAGCGCGCTAGCCGCAAGGTCCTTCTAATTTCGTACGTACTGAGTTTATCACCGTTGAAATCGACAGTTTGTTCGTGTCAAAAATACTCTGCAGTCGCGACAGATTGGTGCGAAAGTTTCCCTCGTGTTTCCCGGGATACAGTAACTCATTCAGCAGGCTCATCTCTTCGACGATAAATTCCTTCGACATGGTCGGCGGAAGCTTTCTGTCGCAACGATAAAGATCCACTGTTATTGAAAGAGCGCGAAACTAAAAAAGCAGTTCGATCCAAATAAAATGGAAAGGTGAACCGCGGCGAATAACAATCGGAAGCTGTGCTTTTAAGAATGACGACGTCTCTAATAGTAAAAAGGGGCAGGTGTGATATTAACGGCAGCGGGACTCCAGGGGGACTTACAATTTTTCCACCAATTGTCGCGTCAACTTGAGGGACACGCGATTAAGATCGCACACGGTGACCGCTGGGAACGGGTAATTCCATATTCCGTGATGGGTGGATTTGATGACCGAGGAAGTCCGGTGCGCGGCGTAATAATTGGAACTGTATTTCATTATCGCAAACACGACGAACAGCGATGTGAACGCCGTTACCGCCCAGGCGATCCTGCGGGAACGAATACGAAATGAGTAGGTGCTGCTCGATTACATCGGGCACGATTTAATTAGAACGAACGTGGCACGCTCGCGAAAGAATACACGCTACGAGTCGAACACCGGGGCCCGATCCAGCTTTTCCGCCACTCTGTACTAAAACGATTTTCGCCGCACTTTATATTTAATTATAAATGATTACTTTAAAATATAATTTCTGATAGCGAGTGAAATTTCTCGTAGGTATTTGTTCAGTAACAAATGCACAGTGTAAATGTACCAATAACGAGCCATGCACCAGTACCTAGCCATCTGTTGAAATATTAATAATTGTTAAACTATGCACGTAAGATAAAATACATATTTGGTGTAATTTGCATTATTTAATTGGTGGGTTTAATATCTGAAGTTATATCGTCTTGTTTTTTTGTCTAGATATTTAGAAATACCATTTATAGTCTCGAGGCCAGATATATGACGCGTTTTCAGACATTCGTTATGATATGGCTAAGAAGAGCGTGCTTCTTGTTAAGAGCATAATTATTATAGGATAATAGTTTTTTAGATAGAAAAAAGGGTTTTAGAATCTTGAAAATATTTGTAACACATAGAAAGAAAAAATTTGAATAAGAAAACTATTATTTATTTGAATATTTACATGGCTATTTATCGGTGCAAACAAATCTTGTTAGCCCAGTAACTAACCACGTGTTCAATAAATCGGGTGAAGTGAGTTGCAAATGTTAATCGGCATCGCCAGAGCAAAATTACGAAAAAAGTGTGAATTTCTGACTCGATATTTGGAATAAAGCCGGTAAGTATTTTGATCATAAATCATAATATAAACATTATTTTTCTAGATAATAATGATAGCATTTAATTTAAGTTTATTAAAGTTTATGTATATGTACAGTTTAATGAATTTGTTGGTTGTTTTGAGTCTTATATAAAATAACCACAAACTTCTATTGATAGTGTAACTCAACTTATTGTTTTTTGCATTTATTTTCTAATCTGTTTATTATGGTTATTTATACAATAATTTTATATTTCTGTACTTCTTAATTTTCCTTAACAGATTTTTCAATTTAAGACAAAGAATCAGTTTTTAAAATAATTTTTACACGATTATAAAACCTATGGCTAAGTACTGGGACATGAAAATCGGGCCGCTAGGTCAATCGCGTGAGGTTGGCTATAGTATATTGTTACATTTACACGTACAAATATTCTTGTTTATTTTACGTTAAATATATAAAAAAAACAAAATTTTGTTATGTGAGTACTGATGAGAAACTACAAAATCTTTATGAATGAAAAAAAGTTTCACTTAAATTGTTAATTTTATACACAATATTCATTATACTTTGTCACCGTTTCCTTAAACGGCTCGTTATTGGTACATTTACCTTATTATACAACTTATAAGTTTGACGCTAAATTCTTTACCGCCTTTTCAAAAAGTTTTACCGTCTTTATTGGTTCTTATTGATTTTTAATTTTCTCTACCAATTTCGCCGCGCTGGCCAGTTGCCTTGCTTGCGTCCTCCTAGATCGGGCCGTTTCGAACAACTTTTTAGCGCCTGCTAACGCTGCGCGCACGAGTGTATGAAATTCGGTTGCCTACCTTTCGGGTATAGAACGATGCGGCTCGCTGATGTACTTGTAGCCGTGTAGGCCAGTCTCCCGACAGAACTCGAAGGACTGCTTCTTCAAAATGGCCAAACATTTACCTGGCATTTCTCGAAGTAATCCACGTTCACTCTTCTTTGCATTATCCATGGCTTCACCGACAAATGGGAGGAGGGTAGCGGTCTCCTCTTGTATTACTCTTAGATTACAATTGGAGAATTTGTCGAGTATTCGTAAGTTACCATCGATTTCGAAATTATTGGAGACATTTGTCGTTTCGTTTGGAGTTATGCGCCTTTGTCGGGCGAATGGGAAATGATTTTTATTGAAAGAAATTCACGTTAGTTTTGTATAGTTTAATAACGGCGAATTGAACGGCGAATAATATGAAAAATCGCTTTTACAATGTAACAGCTGGAACACGACTATCGAGCAAAACCAGCAGCATACGAAGCGCGATGTGTTATTTAAGAATACGTTCGGTACGAGGCATGCGATGTCCAATAAAAAATTCATTCGACCTTCCACCGATCATTCTGTGATAACTCCTGCGATATACAATAGTCCTACGCCGCGGTTAGAAGTGATTCAGGTTTCAACTGTACGCGGAGGTGAATAATTAATGGCTCGAGTTTTAACTATAGAGTAAAGGTGGGTAAAAGTTCGCAGCGGGTAAGAGTTCGCACCATGCGAATTTCATGGTTTGAGTTGTGGCAGCTGCCAATGGTGATTGGCAGTCAATTGTCAATCAAGGTGGAGTCACTAATGTCGAATTTCGTGGCTGTGTTTCGGTTTGTTATCTTACAATGCGGTAAGTACTGAATTCGTTAGTTCTGATGTAATATTCTCATGTTTGGGAATCAATATTATTCCTATAAATTGATCAGTAAATATTTTAATTAATATGCCGTCTGAAAGAGCTGAAATTCTTCTATTAAAAAGTGCTAATAGAAGTTTTCAATTCTCCTCACAGATAACAGGATTGATTAAACAATGTAAAAGTAGCTGTGGGGGCAAAAGTTCGCACAATGCAGTGGGGCAAGAGTTCGAATGCGAACTTTTGTCCCAAAATAATTTGACGGGTGTTATATGTTCATTAAACTTACTTTATTTCTAGAGTTTGCTAAATTAGTAACGAACACCGATTAAACCGACTATAAAAAATAAATTTGAAATTAATTATCAATTACAACATGGAAATAAATTTTGAGTTTATGATAGTTGAGCCACACTGATATCAGCTTTTGATTTTTTTTTATTAATTTTTAATCCGCAATATTTGTCCAAAACACGTTTTTTATTAAGTTTTTGATTAAAAAATATGACTTTATTTTATTGTCTTATTCATTTATTGTTAGAACTTATAAGGGGGCAACCGGCCGAAAACCAATGAGTGAGATGCTTCAGATCGCTGGAGATAAGCATAGAAGCAGGACTTTCAAAAAGAAAAATCGCTGCAGAATTGGGAATAACCGAAGCGTTCTTTTACCCCACAACATGCGAACTTTTACCCCACATAGCGGGTAAAAGTTCGCATTTGACACTTTTTGGAAATATTTATTTTATATAAGTTGTGACAGGTAAATTTACATGAAGTCACTGCCTATCGAATAATAAGGGATAGTAGTTATTTCTCACAAAACGATATGACTATCAGTGTAATACCAAGGATTTTAGAGAAGTCTAAACTTTAAGTGCGCACTCTTGCCCCACATTACTCTACACGAGGCCTAACTTTTCTTAAAAAGGGAAACCGAAAGTTTCGCGCTTTCGGTTGCGCCCGGCGTTTGATTTTCTTTCGAGAGAAGCTTCGCGATTCTCGAAAGATAATTCGCAAGCTCGGCAGTTTATGGTGGTGTACTTATTATTAATAATAGACTGCGCGTTATTAATTCAACTTGTTGGTCGCGCATACCTGCGCGAGGAGATTCTGCTCATCGATAACTTTTCGTATCGCGTACCTGGGAGTATCAATTGGAACTTTCAGTTGCATGTAAACACGCGAGGGGGAAGGATGTTACGAATATTAATTAAATAACATTTGAAATATTTCGGTTGAGAGTTCTGTGATGTACACTAATTAATCTTGATTTAAGTTGTATTCGAAGCTGGAGAAATTTAAGGGAGCATTCCCATTCGATCGATCATAAAAATCGATTTCTTTTTTTCGAAATCGAATGTTTCGATTTCCCCACCATTTTTCGACATAGAATCAAATACATATTTCAAACATTTCGATATATTTTGATAAGCCAAGAGGCCTGCAAACCTCCGTAGAATCGTAATCTCATTTTTTAAAAAACTACCATTTTCTCAAAAAACGCAGCTTTTCACTATAGTTTTAAGTCAGGCGACAGCCAAACCTACGTAGATTAATACTCCCCTAGGTTTTCCAGATTCAGATCTACCCCGACGATAGAAATCACACGAACCATAAATCAAATCACGTAAATCAAAAAATTCCTAAATACACACTGAATGCGACTAAGTGTACGCGCGAAGTGACAAAACGCTTCGCGTCGTGGTTTGCTTAAAAAGAATTCCCAAAGATCACCTGAAAATCGGTTGGTCGAATCGGAACACCCCTTAAAGAAGAGGACCCGCCTTCGCCGCGCCACCTCGTCCTTTATCCGTAGAAATTTGTCGCCTTGTGTCGCCAGGTTCTTCGTTCGCTCCCTTCCTTTTTTATTCTCCAGCCACTTGTCCGCGGTGCTCCGCGCGAAATGAAAGCTCGCGCTAGTCGTTCGCCGCCCGGAGACACTCGATTCTTCCCAGCGAAGGGTGAAGGATATTGGAAGTGAAATGCCCCGGCCACGAGTGTACACTCGAGGCCAGGAGTAGAAGGAGTCCGCGACTAGTCGGCCGAGTGACTCGATTCTACGGATATTAAACTCTGAAGATGCCGCACTTCGCCGCGGCTGATCTGACTCAGCGAGTGTCATTAATAACTTGGAGGAGATAGATAAAGTGCTAAACACCGTGGCCCCGTGTGCTCGAGCACACGTCATTACCCTGACTACCGCGACACTCGATTAAGGCCTCCCAAATGCACCGACCTTGCCGAGGTCGGCTCGCCTTTCAAAGAGAACTTTTCCCGCTTCTCCGGCGAACCTTTGACTTGGCTGCTGCCGATAAAACCATCGTCCCTGGAAAACTTGTAACGGGCTTCTGTTCTCAGTCGAAGCAAAGGACAGCGATTTCACATGGCACTTTGCTATTTGCGAAATGGCATTAAAGGAGTTAGAAGCAATTGTTACGATTTATTGGGGTGGCGTTGCTCATGCTGGGGATGCAATAACAATTGCTAACGCTGGCTTAGGATTCGATAAATGTCACGGGAACTCAAAGCAATAAAATATATAAAATAGTTGAGAAGCAAAAATTATTTTCATTTAAACTTCCCTTAGCGAAACGGCAATTTCATATGCGCCAACCTAATACGTACTTCGGTTTTAGTGGAATATTGATTGCGGAGGGATTTAGTGCACTCGCGGAGTTTAAAGATCGAAATGGATAATTGAAGTCATTGTAGAAAACACTGTAGGTGGCGAAATTAAAAGAAATGTCTTTTTAGCGGAAAATTCTCTACCTTCCAATGGTAATACTATAGGATAGAATTTGATTTTTGGCACTTACAGTGTTTTCTACAAGGACTCTTCAATTGGGGAGCTGCCAGTATTTGAAAAAAAAAGGGAAAAGTAGTGAAATCTACAGATTTATTAATGAAAAGCCTAAAACGATAGAAATATTAATAAAACACTTATTCGTTTTACCAAAATTTAATAAATAAAATTGACGTTTTTAAGTTGTGAGTCATGTGATCTCAAACGCCAATCACGGCGCGTGACGTCATTGTGCAGTAAACAGCGATTTATATATAGCGACGAGTGACACTTCGCGCATTTGCTCATACAAGTTTATATTAAAAAATATCGTTTACGAGTACTTATTACTCGATTTCTTAGGTAAGGAAAGTATTAGGCACTCACTCATTACAACATGTTCCAATCAATTCCCAATATCTGACACACAATCTAATATAACCTCAATGAAATGAAATAATAATAAATGATAGTTAATAATAAGTTAGTTACTTACATTGAAATGGTCTTCACAAAAACATAAATTAGATTTTGAAGACAACTGATAGTTTATTCTCGCAAGATTTAGCCACTTATTGCGAATATTTGTTTCCAGCGGAACATGAATAAATAACTTCTTCGGTGTACGTATTGAAGTGTTCTCACAACAGGGAACAGCACAGTATATTGATAATAATATTTATTGTCCATTATTTTTGTGAGAAAAATTCACTCCTTACTGTCCCTAACCACAACTTTCGTTGTTTACTGCACGTTGACGTCACAAATGGTCACGTGACCATGCAGTGCGTTTTCGCGGCAATTTTTTTATTTCAAATAAAAATTACATTTTTTTCATGTTAGAGGTGTAGCAAAAAATTAATATTTTTTTTACAAGCATATTTTATCATAATGAACAGTTTTAAACACTTTTAAAAATTTTGTCAACTCCCCAATTGTGCGCGATGTTATTAATATTATTTTGCTCCCAAGTTTCACGTGAATGGTAATGAATAATAATATGAGTATTCTGTACCACCCTGCAGTAACAGTAATATGGGTAGATCATGAGATAAGAAGTTCTGGTCGTTCAGTTCTCAAGAGAGTGGTATATTTGTGGATATTTTAGGGAATAGATTTAGTAGCGTTTAATTACTTAAAAACTAAGCGCCATTAAGTGTACATGTATATGAACTTGTTTCATTGTTTGGGTGTATAGAATCGAGCCCAGACAAATATCACACATTTTTATCGACGCTTTAAGTGTCTGACCATATTCAGACGTTTCTACTTGCTCGTTTTATTTATCGTGAAAATACATACTTGACGAAGAGGACCGAAGTTCTTTTCTCCACACATTATTTATTCAGTAGAATAATATGATAAATATACCCAGTGTTTTGCAAGATATTTAAGGGTCTAACAAGTTTTGTAATTGTCGAGTATTAATCTCTAAAGTAGTATAAACTAAAATAAAGCCGACAGCAATTAGCCCTTTAAAACGTTTCTACTATCGTATACGAGCAAACATTTTACGGCCCTCCTAGAGGAGTGCAATTTGTAACTTGCTGATCGCGAGAAATACCGTAATATCTTTATCTCTGTAAAGAAATCGGAGATTTAGTAACCCGTGCGTTACAGTCTTAGTAATATGATATATGTGTGTCCCGTATATCGATATAATCCAATATTAGGGTGATTCCACGGCACCCCTGGCTCCAACCGACACGGAGAACTTTCGTTTCGCGGGAGGGCAAATGTTTTAAATCGGCGGGCAAAGAACGAAGGGAAGAAAGCTGGTATTTGCCACCACCCTTCGATCGTTTCTCGCCGCTTAAACGCTTTGAAGGTTGAAATGGGAAAACTTAACGAAGAGCGATTTTAAAAATAACGCGATGCTTGTGTATATGAACCTCGAGATAAGAACAGCAATTCAAAAACAAAATCTCGGTAAAAATATATACTTACGAACGTCTAGCAATTAGTACTTAGACTATAAACATCGTGATTTTTAAATCGAGATTGAATTTCAAAATTACACCTCCCCTTCATTTTTATCAAACTACAGTGGGAGTGAAAAAACTTTAAAACTTTTTTTTCACGCATCCATTCAGAGGTTAAATTTTCTTCTCGCCACTACTGGCTACCATTTACCTGCTGTTATCGTTAGAAATAATTAAGCGACAATTGACGAGCACGTAGACGATTCTTGACAGAGGTAGAATAAATTCGGGGCTGAGTCTTCGAAACGCGTGTTCGATGGACGCGTTAGGGTGTCGTGACTTCTACGATGTGTAGCACGGTAATTTTAATTATGAGATAGTTCACCCTGATGCCGGTACCGCGTGGAGAAAATTACTGGGCATGGGAAGGGGTGAATCCAGTGGATGGGGTAACAATGTATTATGCGTTCTCCCCTCCCCGACAACCCCTCGCGTTAACCGCAAACCCCTTCTATTCACCCCCAACAATTCGTTAACTGCTATCGAATTGACTTCAGCCACCGTAAGTTGAAAGTGCAACCCCCGTTACCTCTTGCTGTTTCCATCCACCTCCGTCGAAAGTTCACGATCTCCTCGTCGAAATTCGAGCAATCAACGTTTCATTAACACAGCGAATTCACGAACCAGCGAAGCCCCAAAATGAAACAGAAATAGAGAAACCTAAACAAAGTCGGGTCCTCAAACTTAACAGTGGTGCAAAGAAAACTTTAAATAACACAGTTCAATTAGAAATAATTATACTTTAAAATAGATATCTCATTAATAGGGGGGTTTACATCCAAAGGAATTCAATGAATTCGGTATACAGCACATTAACAATTGCTGCGGTTAATTGAAGAAAAAAAAATTGTAATCGATATATTCAGCGTTATTTAGGAAGGGAAGATATGACTGTGATTTTGCGACTTTGCTGCTCGACGCAAGTGAAATGGAAGCGTCTCCCGCGACGTACGCCCGGAAATAGCAATAAAGTTAACCACGTGGGAGGGTTTGAAGGGTGAATTGTTTAAAACTGCCCTGTCGCGTGCGAGCCCTCGTTGTCGAGAATGAAAAGAGGTTATAGATATGAAGAGTTCCAGAGGGGGGGATTTGTAGCCATCTATACGGCATCTGTATTATAGGGCCGATGGGAAGGGAGCGGCGTATTTCGCGGGACATTGAGCCCCATGGACTTTAAAACACACCCGAAACTGAATCTGTCTCCGTATACGCTCCGAAAATTCTCCATCCCCAGAATGCGTAGTCCCTATCCGCCTTTTCCAATCGTATAATGCACCCCCCCCCCCCCTGAGCTGCAATTTCGGCACAATGACTTATCCTTCTCAAATAAATGGAAAATATCTTGCCGTACTTTAGCCCGACAAAAGAGTCATCCTTCTGTTCCAGAAAGCACGGCACAGTCTACGGAACGGATCAGAACTTGATGGAACTTTGAATAACATTTGGAATATTGTTACTAGGAATTCATTATCAGCGTTCGAAAAGCTGTAGAGTTTTATAGCGTTGGCAATGCCAATGGCAGTTGAAGTGGCAGGGAAAGTCTTTTGAATATTCTTGCGATTCGGTATGTCAATTAAGATAGGACGTCTTATCTGTCGCTATGAGCGCTCAGCACACGAGGATGCGTAAAAGAAGGGAAGCACATAGAGGGTGGTACATAGGACGCACATAGGGGTTTGCACGGCGGGAGAACTTTATGGGGGCCCCAAGTATATTTCCTGATTGAGCGGACTAATCCACGCAAAGGAGGTTTTATCGTCGAGGTATACGTAATCGAAGGGGTCTCGTCTGCAAGGATGTCGCACGAACAAGAGGCCGCGCCTGAATTGAGATAGTTCCGTGAAGGGCTAGTTCGGTTACAAGTGCCCAAGTATCTTCGGTTACGCGTGACGAAATCTCGATATTCCACCCCTCGATCTTGATATCGCGTCTTGCGGCATTTAACGATTAAATCTTCATTTGTTTCGTACGAATAAATAGTCGAAGATGCACCAAACATGTGTGTATCTCTTCAAATTCCCGCGACTCTCCGCAGCAAGCAAAAATTGTTCGGGCAGTAGTAGTCGAAAGAATGTTTAAACTGCGAACTGTGACAGAAATAAAATGGCTAAAATTTAAAATTTAAACATAATACGCAAAGCTCGGTATTATGTCTTCCTACCACTTTCCTTGAACCACCACTGTATCTCAAACAGCAGAGTTGGGCATTATCTAGATAAAAAATTATTTAAATAACGATCGAATAAATGATACTTTATCTTTATTCGTTATTCGAGGCTCGAATAATCGAAGTTATCTTTATTCGAAGAGCAACGAATAAATAATTTTATTCGATGGGAATTTATTCGAAGAATGAAGATAATTTTTTTATTCGATGGGAATTTATTCGAAGAATGAAGATAATTTTTTTATTCGATGAAAATTTATTCGACGAATAACGATAGTTTTTTATTCGAAGGTTTTATTCGAATAAATGCGTCGAATAAATTTTTCATTAGTAGCATTTATCTTTTCGAAGCCTTCGAATACAGCCACGAATAACTTTCGTCAACGTCGAGCGTGTTTATTCGAGCCGCCGAGGGTCGACCCCGGCCGAGCGGCGAGCGTCGAACACAAAGGACCGGCGGCTCGAATAAACACGCGCGACGCTGACGAAAGTTATTCGTGGCTTTATTCGAAGGCTTCGAAAAGATAAATGCTACGGATGAAAAATTTATTCGATGCATTTATTCGAATAAAACCTTCGAATAAAAAACTATCGTTATTTGTCGAATAAATTTTCATGGAATAAAAAAATTATCTTCATTCGTCGAATAAATTCTCATCCAATAAAAAATTATCTTTATTCGTCGAATAAATTCTCATCGAATAAAATTATTTATTCGGTGCTCTTCGAATAAAGATAACTTCGATTATTCGAGCCTCGAATAAGGAATAAAAATTATTTATCTTTTGTTCGTTATTTGAGATTTTTATTTAGATAAACTTTTGCCCAACTCTGTCAAACAGCAAGCATTTTCAGCCACACATCCCTATACTCATTTTCCACCGATTTTCCAAAAATAAGCTCGCAAAGTTTGGCTACTTATTCCTAAACCGTCTTGTACACTTCCCAGTAAGATGCCCGAGTGTCGAACTCACCTCCAGTTTCCCCCGCGAATAGATCCGCGATCGGAGAACGATCAGGGGATCGTTCATTCTCGTCAATTCTCTGCCGGCATTTACGTCGCATCGTTACGTCGTTACCGGGCCAACCGCAGCGCGCAGATTCCGCCCGCAGATCGGCTACGCCGCGGGACGATTTGTCTGCGGCGATGTTTACGATAAGCATAAACCCGCGAAAGAGTTTCGGGCCACGAAAGTCGGCGAATCCGGGCGTATCCTCGCCGCTTCAGTCCTTCTGGCGGATCGAGCTTCTGTCCCCTCCGGCACCCCTTGCGTATCCCCCGGGTGGAGGTCTTCCCAGAAACTGAGAATTCGAGACATGGCCTGGGCGGGTCGACCGCCGCGGTCTTTTAATCGTAACTTGCGGCCTGATAGTAAGCGGGCGAACCTATACGGGAGGTCTATTTTTATTGTTCCCGCGATAGTACAGCTGTGCGTCCCGTATTTACGGCGAACGGGGGTGGGCAGGGGGTGGACGGCGAGGGCGAGGGAAAGGGTCCTGCATAAACGCTACGACGGGATCCCTGCTTTCCCTCGTTATTGACCATTTCGATGGTAACGGTAGCTTCGATCAGAGAAAGCTCGTCAGCGGAGCAACGTGTCCCTGAAACCGGAGCTCGAGTCTGATGCTAGTATAGTTTTACAATGCTACGCTTTTCCTGCGGATGTATGGAGACAACTGTTCAAGTGTCGAACAGTTAAAGCCGTTATAGTGTAATAGAACCTCGCGTGTTTCCTACTGTCGAGTTACATCTTCGTTCATGCTATGTAACAGCAGAATAATTGTATTACTGAATATATTGTACAGGAGTGGTCGAAAGCGGGCTCGATTTTTAATAACTATTATTTACGTATTAAACTTATATTTTTAATAACTAGAATTGATGTATTATGTGGCATCACTGGTTTGCTTTAAAACCCCTCCGTGTTAAAGATACAATTCTTTCTACATGTACAGCGGAACTATCGTATTTCTGTTCACGGTTTAAACTTTCCTTCAGCCGCTGCTGTACGCCAAACGAAGAATCCCTTTGATACAACTTCTGCCCTGTCGCACCACCTTTCCTCCACCCACAGCGTCGCCTGGAGCATTACCTTTACGCAGTGTCAACGATTAAAGTCGGTATCAGATATATTGGCCGGTGAGTTTGTTTTCGGGAACAACGATCGAGGAGAAATCAACCACCACCATCTGACGATCTTGGATTTGTCAGTTGGAGTTGCGTGGCCCCCGAAGGGTATGGTGGGGTAACGGGAAGGCTGCTCTGCTCCGCCTGAACCTAGCTGTTTGGCTGTTATTTATTCTTAGCGTAATAGTTGTGTGCGTTACGAAGCTAAGCGTGAACCAATACGAGATGAAGCTATCGAGAAGGAATCAATGTTCTTACCAATAAAGCTCCTGAATTTTTTCGGAGCTAACGCACACCTATTCTGATGTGTGTATTTCTACGCTGACAGCTCGGTTTGGCCTACACGCCAGAAGCTTGGCACTACCCCCACCACTTCTGGCTCACTCTTGTTCTGCGAAGGCGAGAGCGAGATGGAACGAGAGCGAGTCAGAAAACATTTAGAAAAGGAGCACCGTGGCAGGCAAGCGGTGTGGTGGGAGAATACCCCTCACGAAACTCACCGGCCAATACAGTAAATACTTGTTAGGAGCCCGTCGAACGGGGCTGGCGGCGGGCTCCTAACGCGACTGGACACTATTCCGCGTGGCCACTGGCGCGAGTGAGAAAACCCAATGAGCGAGCGAGAGGAAACGAACGAGTCGACACGAAGTTGCCGTCGGCTTTCGTTTCCTCTCGCTCGCTCATTGGGTTTTCTCACTCTCGTCCGAAGGATTCCAAGAAATGGTGGGGATAGTCGCCGGGCTCCTAACGCGTGGTAGAAACAGGCTCCTAACGAGGATTCACTGTATATCTGATACCGACCTTAGTACCATCCAACAAACTGTATTACGAGTCCCCCGCAGTCGCGAAGCAAGCTTCACAGGATATCACTTGAAGCGCCGACTTTAACGCCGCTTTACACCCCGATCAGAAGTGCAACGAGGGCCGGATTACACGCCGGCAGCGGTCGTTCCCAATAAAACCGACGAAAGGGGTGCGGGTAAGCGGATGGTCAGCCCGCCGCCGCCGGTTAATGTGTGGACACTCGGTGTACGCGGCTGTACCGGGGCAAAGAATGAATATTCAACAGTAAACACTGGCCACCGCTTGCGAAAGGGTTCGCGCGATGGCGCGCGGGGAGATGGAGAAGGGAAAGGAAGGTGGCCGCCACCCCTCGTTTCGCCGGCACCGGCCCAGGGGGGGTCGATCCCGTGACTCTTGCGCAGATATAAACGCGGCTACGGCCGAGAGGGACATTGTTTACGATATTACATCTGTAATACCGGTCAAGTGACCAACGTCCACCAACGCTCCGTAATCTCCTCCGCGCCAGGACCTCGCTCCTGGCCAGATACAGCACGTCCAGCGACTCCGGGGATCGTAATGGCGCCGGTCTCGTAGACGAGCACGCGGTTACTGGTGCTCCAACACGTTCCTCAAGTACGTACGTACCTGCTGCACTGTGCGTGGCACCCTTCCTCCGAGCGCTGCAGTAAAGTGTCTTATCGTGAACGTTAACCGTGCCCAGAAGGCGGGTCAATCTTGACCCGTGCTTTGGGACGCTGCGCGTTTGCTGCAAAGATACATGACGAGTAGCGTAGACTTTATATTATATAATTTCTGAATGTTCATTCGCTGATGTCGAGATAAACGAATTTTACTGCGGGTCAGAAGTGACCCGCGTACGTGCCACTGTAGGATCGGAGGAACTTCCGCTGTCCGACAGGAGTGTCGGAGGAATTCTGGCAGTGCTTATGTTTCCTTAAGGGGTAACACCACTGTAACCGCACAAAAACGTAGTGTACCTTTGACAATTGTTTGTGGGCGAACAAAGAAATAAGTGGAAAATCTGTTTAAATGCCTTTATTAATATACATCTTACAATTAGGTAGTTTCAAGCTATTTTCTTTCTTTTCTTTTTTTCAAAATGGCACTTTAAACGCTTTTTTCTCGGAACCATGTTTTTCAAATCGGCCAGCAGAACCATTTGAACAAATTTTATTCGATTCACTTGACATTTTTACAGTAGCTTCTAAACTACATTCTCCGCCGAAGTACGTATCGATATTGTGAAATATTTTTTTTCTAGCTCCATTCATCCACGTCCAGCACCATTTTCAGCCCAAAAATTGTACATAACTTTAAAAGTTTTCAACAAACGTCGACGGAGAATGTAGTTTAGAAGCTACTGTAAAAATTTCAAGTGAATCGAATAAAATTTGTTCAAATGGTGCTGCTGGCCGATTTGAAAAATGTGGTTCCGAGAAAAATGCGTTTAAGGTGCCATTTTGAAAAAAAGGAAAGAAAAAATATAGCTTGAAACTGCTTAAGATGTGTATAATAAAGGCGTTTGAACAGATTCTCCAGCTATTTCTTTGTTTGCCCACAAAAAATTGTCAAAGGTACACTACGTTTTTGTGCCGCTATAGTGGTGTTACCCCTTTTAAGGAATATTCCAGTATCCGTGTTATTTTTTATTTGATTAGGTACCTACTACTTTAATTGAGGACCTTGTAGCAAGGGTGAATATGGCTGTGGGGTATTTAGGAATTCCTTTTCATGAAAATCGCTTGAGCGTTAGTTGTGTAATTCTCGCTCGAACGCAAATGATATTGGGCGTAATGAATAACATGGAGTAATATCAGGACTCGGAGACCCGTTTCTTCCTGTAACCCGCAATTTACTGTTAATTAATACAGCGATTCCACCGATACCAACTGTCTGCCGCAGAAGTCGCTGGCCGAAGGACAAACATCGCCGTAGCACGGGGGGGACGGTGTTTTGATTCTGGCTGTTATAGGGAAGACATATATCACTGGTCCACCCCATTGCTATAGATGCCAGTAGTTAGGGTGGCGATCCTGGGGGGAGCCGGATGGACACGCCGGGGATTTATTGCAGCGTTCGATATATATGATTATTTAAATCTTTTTCAGCTGTCGCGGTCAATCGAGGCTGTCTTCCGTCGCGACCACTATCGGACTTTACAGATTCCGTTGGTGTTCCAGGATTTCACCAGGAGACACAATATCAAGTCATTTCGAAAGTCCGCGTATTTCGCAGGACCCATTTTTGACGCTTTGTGCGTTCGTTGTCTGATTAAATTTAAGCCATTCCAACGTTTCTTTTCATTCTCCAGCATCGGTTTAGTGTTGGCGTTCAATCAGTGAACCGAATTTACAGCGAGTGGTCGCTAATTTTAGTCCCAATAATGTACGCAGACTACTAAGAATATTAATACCCAAGTTGTATTTTATTTGTTTCATTTGCTGCTTCATTCGTCAGTTTCATGGACTCGTTTACTTATTAATAAAAAATATATTATAGAAGTAATAGAAATTGAGTATGGAATTTTTTGCAAACGATGTCAAGAAGTCGTTAAAAAAGAGGGAAATCACATTAGTGATTAAATTTATTTCGTTGTTTGCTCTTCTTCGTAATAAAGTTCAAACAAAAATACGCAGACTTCTGAAATGTAGCCTGATAAGCTGCATGTATCACTAGCAGCAATACGAAAAGCAAGAAGCCACGGATGAAAAAGTTGGAACAGCCTCTCAAGGGTGGAAGTGTCCGATCGTTAAAATCTGGAGGCACTAATTCAAAGAAGCTTCCCACAGGGCCTGGACGAATGGCGAAGTGTAGAACTGGATACAAATTCGCGGCATGGAAAGTAGGAAGGCGTGTAAATGTAGACGCGAAGAGGCCGTCGATGCTGGCCAGCAAGTCTGGCAACACGTTTCCGTTATGGAGATTGGTTTCGTCGGAGGAATACAAAGTGCGAGTGTTGTGCCAGGCGTAACAAGGGAAAGTACGGGCATAGTCTTTCAACCGCGGCCTGCCACGATGGTCTGTCACGAATTTATTGAGATTGACGCTCGCCTTTGCCTTCGATACCGAGTCTTCTTAAATTTATGTTCCATTACGTGTAATACCCAAGCCAGTGCCGCACCCAGAGGGGGGCCAAGGTGTCCTGGCACCCCCCCCCCCCCCCCAAAGAAAGGGCTATGTAAAAAAAGAAAGAAAACTGGGTTTGATCCTTTAAATAAATTTTTATAATCACCTATTGAATTTGCATTAAAAATATTTTTATCCCTTCAACTCGGCACCCCCCAAGATTAAATCCTAAGTGCCCCACTGACAGAAGCTATAGCGTCAAACTTCCTTTCCTCATGGTGGCGATACAATAACAATTGCTATTCGAGAAATGTCGCAGAAACGTAGAAAGACTAAAATAAATGTTAATAATTGAAAAGCAATGTTTATTCAAACTTCCCTAAGCGAAATGGCAATTTCCGATGCACCAAGCTAGTAAAATAAAAATCTTTGCTTGACACTGTTCTCTGCTTACTTTTATTGTATTAATTTAGTGTCGAGTAAATAACCTTTATATGTTGCTATTGAAATAGCAGAGGAAATGAAGGAAAGGAGTCGCTCTGGGGAAGAGTCATCGGAATAAAAAGTCCATTGGCAGTTCTGCACCTCGCCAAGGTTACATAGGGGTGGGGCGAGACCAGTTACAATGCAGAAAAGAGCCGCGGCGAATTCAGAGTTCGCGGCGAGCACATAGAGACAGATCGATGGATCGTCTAAGCGGCGTGTCTGACAGGAAAGTCGAAATCTGTCGGTGGCAGAAATATTCGAAGCGCACGGCGTATTTCACGCCTAATTTCTCGCGAATTCCTTCCTGAATATTCTCCGTTCTCAATCTCATGCGGGCCACGTGCCATTCATCTCATAGCCGGCTGAACTCTCACCGCGCCGCGTTTTGAGCCGCTCCACATTCTTTCCCTTTTTCCCTCGGCAATCGCCTGTTTCTCTCGAACGCGACATTATTCTTACGTGCTGCGCTCGAAATTCTCTTAAGGGGGCATTCTCATTAAAAATTCTCAGAAACGCAATTGTCTTTTACATATATCTATAGTAGGGGAGACCGGGGCTAGTTGACTAATTTTTTACATTCCTAATTTTTATAAATAGACCATTAGTATTTTGTTGACTTACTGCATGCCAAAAGTTTCCAAATTTCATTAGGTATACAGCCATAATTTTGAAAATTGTTTTCATTGAGTCTAGGTTGTAGTTTTTATTGTATTTAGAGTAGTGAGACGAATAAGTCAACAGACCCCGGCTACGGGGTTAGTTGACAAATATGATGGGGTCAGTTGACTTGACATTTACTTTTCAGTTTTAACCCTTTGCATGCGAAAGGTGTATATATACGCTGTCGCAGTACATCAATATAATGTGAAAAACGTATATATACGCTGCCAATTCCATCAATATAGTATACGAAACGCGTACATATGTATACTACGACCAATAAATTTTTTTATTTTTTTTTCACTCCTCCACAGTGTTATTTTTTTTTATTAATTATCATGGTCTAAGATACTGTAATTATTTTGTACTGGTTTGTTATGGTCTATTTGGAAGGCCCGAGAGTTTGAAGGGAGGATAGGGTGTAAAACTGGTAGGGTTGAGTTTGGAAGGATTTGTGTTGGGGGAAGTGGACTTGAGCAGCTAAACTCTTTGCCTCGACTGCATCTTGAGGATAAAAAATGCAATTATTAGTAGTATTCCTATGCTTAGTCAAGTAACCCCGTCCGACATTGTTAACATGTTAAGGGTCGTACGTACAAAACCTCCACGCACCGGATGAAATAAAATACCGTAAATTATAGTCAAGGTATCACGTTTCCACAAAATATTCATGAAATAACATCAAGCAGTACTTAGTGGACAAAAATTCATAAATAGTGAAAACGAAAATATTTACTTCCAGCCGACCTTTTTAGATTTTTCATTCTCACTGACAGACCACGCAAGTTTTTGTCACGGCGTCACATTAAATGGCAAGCTGGTGATTCATATGTTCCAATATTGCGAATCGCAGCATAATTTATTCCATAATACAAGAATTAAAGGGAATTAGTCAACTAATCTCGTTAGTCAACTAGCCCCGGTCTCCCCTACAGTATCTGAAGAATACTCGGTAAAAGTTATAGGACGAAATTCGTAACGGTGGAAGCGACTCGACCTCCGAACGGCCCCAACACGCAAGCGAAACTTTAAACGTGTTAAAAAAAATGTTCCATATCCTTGAATAACGTATAAATAAAGGCTATAAAGTTTTTTCAGCGCAAGTTGTATACTTCTTCCAAAAAAAAATTCTAAAAGTCACCTATCGCTCGAGCGATTCGATGAAAATGCCCCCTTAAATATCCTCACTTCTCCCCGGTCGTGATTCATAATTTATAACCAATCAATGTCGTTTCACCCTTCACTTTGCCACTTTTTAACAGAAGCGACCGGTCACCAAAGAAAACCTGCTCCATTTCCCTTGCGTTAAAGCCTCGACTGGCGTCGGCGTGTTTTCACGCCGAGGGGCTTGCGCCCCCCATGGTATCCGCCGAAGGCCAGGGGAAAGGCATCGATACGGCACACAATGCGCCCAGTCATTAACATGGATGACCAAAGATATCCGACGGAGGAGAGAGCTCGGTTGAGGACGAGCCCGTTATACGCGCGGGTGTCGTCGGTTCACCCCATATTTCTTTCCTCCCGCGCCGCCCCCGCCGCCGCTGCGACCACACACGCACGCACACCGGCCCAGAAATTCATTAGGGGTATCTGATATTTCTGGTGGGTGGTTCGCGCCGGAATAAATCATACGCGCGGCCCGGCGGGAGCGTTGCTGCCGGCACGCCGAGCTTCTTTCCCCGGTGCATGCGCGATCTATCCGCTTTATCGCGATCCCGAAAGAAAGGGGATGACCGCGGGACACGACGCCCCTGGCCGGAGGAATAGCGGGACGTAGCGTAACGGGAGACACAGCGGCATCGGGCCAGAGAAATAGAATCGTCGGTAGCGTTTACCGTCGTGGACGGAGCGGAGAAAGAAGGCTAAACGCTTGAACGTGATCCGAGCTTAAACCGTTCGTGGACATCGAGCAAATCTCGTTACGAACTCGACCATCCCCCGTCGCCCGCCCCGCGCCCTCTCGGCATCGTCGAGGGCCGGTTTATATATACCAGAAGCACCGCGGAGATCTAAGAAGCTTCTCTCTACCATCGGATCGGCTCAATCTTACCGGCATTCGTGATCGTTCGAGCGTGGATCGGCCGCCGTCTTACCCGTACCTCCTCCACGTGGATTGAAATTAATTTCGGTATGGCGCGATTGAAAACTCGCCTCGCCCGTGCCGCTGGTCCACGGATGACCGATGCGGGGGCCTTTTGCAGGGCGGGGGCCAAGTTCCTTGAAGATTACTGACTCGGGTGACGCGTGGGGGGCGGCTCGAACGGGGTCCAGAAGGCTCGCAGGCGTAATTACGAGTTTTCGTAGGCGATTTGCGTGTAACGGCGCAATTAATTGGGAGGGATGAAACTGGAGGATTGTTCGCGTTTATGTTTGAAGGATGCTTGTTTTAGCAGAGCGCACAGGCCCGACTCGTCCCTGTAGGCAAAATTAGACAGCTGCCCGCGGGCGTAAAGTTGACAGGGGATGCAAAATGGTATTATCGTTGTGGGCATTTTTTAAAACGAAGTTTTAAATGAAATATTCGAAGACGTAGGGTAGACCGGGGGCGGTAGTAACAGGGGGGCGAATGTAACACGCTAAATATCTCAAAACATATAATAGATATTAACACCAATTTTGGATATATGATGAAGAATGACATTTGGAATATACACATCCATGCCCTAAGAGTACAGATACGCAATAGACATGGATAGTGAAGAAAATAACTTTTCGATACCCTAAAGTAACTTTTCCTTTCTGACTTAAAATTGTAATATAAACACTCCCTTTGCAAATATGTGCTTGTTCGATTTTTTAATCTGTAATTCGACCTTTTTTAAACTAATATTGATCGTTACTTGGCACTTTTAAGCGTCTCGTTAGCCAAAATTTATAATTTAAGTTCAAAAACATGGTCGGGGGCGATTGTAACATCGGCAGTCGGGGTCAGTTTTACCGCAACAGAACCGAATAGGGACAAAGAAGGCGAATAATATTGTCTTATTTGCATGAAATCATATAGCATAGCACAAGCAAACCAAATGAAAAATGGGTGCAATATACTGAATGTAAGGATTGAGCAGATGAAGAATGCACCAGCCAAAACTCCTTTTATTTCTGCCACAATTGCGATACCACATAATTTATTATAGATTTTACTTTTTTCATTTATTATTATAATTTAAATCAATAAATATTTTAATTTTGTAAAGTTATATTTGTGCTACTATCGACTCCATGCAGTGTTACAACCGACCCGGGGTCAGGGACGGTTGTAACAGTTTCTTCGCTTCTCATTTTTTATTAATAACCGGAATATTACGTGACATACAGTGAAACTGTTGTGGCTCAAATAATGTCAGATAAATAAGTAACATTTTCGTAAAAAAACTTTTGTTGTAACTGTAATAGTTTTTGCGTAATCGTATTCCAAAGTCAAAGTGTTACTACCGCCCCCGGTCTACCCTACTATGAATGTATTAATTAAGCTACGAATAAAAATTGGAGTAGGGTCATCAAAAGGCTCAAATCAATATATTATAAATAAAGTACAACTACAATAAGAAAACTTGTGGTCGTCCCTACTACCCACTCTTTCCACTATAACATAATTAACCCTGCCTCTATATGTCACAAGTATTTTTGGATAATATTCTGTACCTGAAAACTAATTCCAAAGTACGTATAATAAAAACTCCGATATGGGTCACAAATGACCCCCATCACTGATTTACTACTAAAGTAGAAAAGTTATGAATTCGCAAGAAATTGTAAGAATTTTTATAAATAGCTTGTAGTCAACAGGTTTCTGGTTACTTTTGTGATATTATTATTATTATTTTTATTATTATTGAAATTAGAATTAACTCAAATAGCACGCTACAGTAATAAGTATAATAGTACTATATGCAGAGATGGTCGCCTAATTGTCTAATATCAATAAAATCTTATATGCATCGGTAATAATGTAATTCTTTAAATATTATTGTAAATCATTCTGAAGCGAGGATTGCGTAGATGATGGAGTATTAAAGAGGAGCAGAGGCTCCTCGATGGGTTCGCTCGGAAGACTTTTCGACGATTGCGGTCGCCCCGAATAATTCGTACATTACCGAATTCAAATTAATTTCACGCGCGGCACCGTAAATCAAAGCTCTCCGGTCTATAACGGGTGGGCTCTAAATCACGGCGCGGTAATTGCGGCACCGCTCGGCCGGATCTGCGCGCGGTATACGTACCGGAACTACCTAACAGATGAGGGTATTGAACGGAACATTTTGTTCCGTTGAAAAGAGATTAAAGGGTCCCAGCTTTCTTCCTCGTTTCGCGCAGGGCGAATATTTCCGTGGAATCGAAATCCCGAACCTATTGTTCTTCGATCAGCCAGCATACTTTTTAATGCAATTAACGCCTTCCGTGCTACGGGGTCCACCAGTGGTCCACGATATTAAAATGGTAATTCTCAATTCAGCGTCGAAATCAAAATATAGCAAAAAGAAGCTGAAATTGTGAAGAATGTGACAGAACTACTATTCTCCTGCAACTCATTAACGTAATCTACTTTTCTCATCACTTTTTATAGATCTACCAAATATCTGAATCTCCACTATGGCACGGAACGTGTTAACAGAGTTTAAAGAGGAGAATAAAAATGAATGCGATAAACATTTTCAGTTTTCCTTACGTAAAATCTACCACTAATGAAAAAAAACACTATTTTTAGTTGTTACTTAGTCAATTACAAGATCGTTCACGAACTAAAGTTAGACTTTATAACAGCTTAAATTAAATATTAATAGCTAAGTAAGTAACAACTAAAATTAGTGTCACCTTTTCAGGAGTGTAATCGTTGTACTGAAAGAGAAGATTATATTTATGAAAGAAATAAAAATAGCTGCAGGAACTGTGGCTTCTATTTGAAAGAATAAAGATTCAGAGTATAGGATCATGGTTGAATTAAAATGTATTCAGAAGAACTTACAGTGAGAGAGATGGACCTGAGTATTTAAGGGGTAACACCACTGTAACAGCTTGAAAAATAGCGTGTTTTTGGCAATTTTTCTTGGATGGAAGGAAAGGTAATAGAATAACTATACTGGAGGAAGTTATTAAGCACATATTTTGTTATTAAAAAAAAAAGGTTATTGAGAAATATTACAAAATGGCGGCACTGAAGCCATTTTCGTGAGGCATGTTGAAGTTTTAGCGCTCTGCGGCACGCAGTGTAGCTGGTGCAAATTTGAATTTAAAAAAAAAAAAATATGACTTAAATCTACATGTTTATAGCTAGAGAAATACGTAGGAGATTTTAAAAATATTGATTTTTGTGTGATTGGTGAGCATTTGAATGAAAAACGTTCAATTTTCTATAAAAAGAGGGCAATCATTTGTTAATAAGTAATGTTTAAATTAACTTATCGAAAATCCCGTACGTATTTCTCTTGAAAATGTTATTTTAAAGATATTGTTAAAAGTTCGAATGAAAAGAATGAAAATTGTTGGAGTTATGCTGCGTGCCGTGTTGAAAAATCGTGTTTCGAGAAAAACGCGTTTAACGCCGGTAGTCGTTTCGAAGCAGTCCGATGCGCTTGGGGAAGAGCTCGAAATTTCAAGGAAACGAATTTGTTTCAAGTAATACAGTTTTTGCCCCATATTCTAAAAGGTTCAAACCATCTTTTAAGCAAATAAAAAAAAAATCAATTTTCCGAAAAATTTACAGTGGTGTTACCCCTTAATAGAGATGCCCAGGAGGAGGAAATATATGCTGTACTACTTGCGTCGACGAAATCCCACGCGTCTTTCACTTCTTTCCGGCATAAAGGATACAGGTTCTGGCACGTTAACAAGGAGAAGGTAAAGTTCCGTGTTAAAGCACGTCAACCTATGTTCGATATATTGGATGGGAGCCGGGTCAGTTTAAAGGAAAAAGAAAAGAGAGGCCATGGAGGGCGGAGGCATAAAAGGGCCGTCTTTCAACAAGGCTAATTTCTCGCGCAACCCCTCTGTATCAAGATCACGTATGCCATTCGCCTCTAGGCACGATTCTGGCGAGAATTCATGCGTCGTATTCCTACTTTCAGGCGTATTTCCTTCTCGAAAAGTAGAAGTGAGACTGGAACCTTTAATGCAGCTCTTCGGAACATGTCGATGGCTTAGTGGACAAATATTGTACGCCCACTTTTAGCGTTCCCGAGAAAAACAGGTTTAAACATGCAATGCTACGTAAGATTCAGGGACAATGAAGAAAAATATAATTTTTCACAAATTTATGAAGTAGATATAAATGTGATTGTTATACAGCCTAACGAAACAGTCAAAAACTATCTGTTGCATATAAAAACTCAAATTTCAGAAAAAGTGGACGTAGAATATTTGTGCACTAAGTCATCGATGTACTCTAAATACCTTCCATTTTTGCAGATTAAATGTCATCAGTAATAGCATACCCCCTCTACGAACTATAATATAATTCCCCTACTAACTAATTTAACCCCTTGTAAATCAAAACCCCCGCCTATTTATAATTTAATTTAAAATAAAGAAATAGTTATTTGTATTAAAAGAAACTTGGAAAGCTTCTAAAATCTTCCAAGCATCTGCTCACTCTAAACTCGGCACGCTACTTTCGCAGGAGACATTACAAACCCCCTGCCAACTCGTCCCCTTCACCCCTCTCCGTATATTTCAATAAATTTCTCAAGGAACACTAACCACACTCCACGCTTCACTAAACATCCCCCATCCAAAGAAACTTCAGATTTAACACCGTAATTTGTCCGGCGCTCTGGGTATCGAGTTTTAACCCCACCGTTGGGGGGGGGGGGTAGCTCGACAGAATGCAATCCTGCCTCTAATTACGAGCTCCACGGCCGTAATCTTATTCCCTTGCCCGAGGTAACGTCGCGCGGACTCCTAAGCATCCCCGTCCAGAATCCGTGCGGAGGCCGATGCAGTCGTCACTCGGTCAGGATTGCCGTAGACTCAATGACGACTGACGAGGCTCGGTGGGGTAGGAGGGTGCCGTGGAAGATAGACGCGGACTGGCCGAGGAGTGGACTCTCTGTGAAAGGGGGACGAAAGGGAGAGGGCGAGGGAACGGCCTCGTGCAAGAAGAGATAGAAAGAAAGAGAGAGGGAGAGTGTGGCTAGTGATTGGATTACAGTCAGGGAGTCCCCGTGGACTCGCCAAATGACCGGGACAAATTGCCCCTCGCCTTCGGGAATACTTATATATCTGGAGCGATCGAGCTTCACGTGTCCTCTCAGCTCCTGTTGCCTTCCCACCGTGCACACCCACCCGCACACTTGTACAGCGCCTACAAATGACGGCAATGAGCGCTGCCTCCTTTGGCGTACTACTTCCCAGCCAGAGGAACGAACTGTTCCACGGAAATATGGGCGCTCGGGGCTGGGACCATGAGCTAGGCTACCGGCAAGCTGCGCTCCAGCTACCAAGACCCTTTTATATAGTGGCACTCCCCTGTAGGCTCGTCTCGAGCACTCCGTAAAGGTTCCCGGAGATTTGTCTCCCCGAATCCACAAATCTTATTGTATTAGACATCTGAAATTAGATATTACTAGAATAGTTCCGATAACTGTTCGTACCAATGCACGGTGGAGAGTGACCCAACTTCGTAGTAAGGTAAATGTACCAATACCCGGCCGCTGAAGGGGCTTAAGGAATAGCGGCAAAGTTTGTCTCCTAATTTAATTTGTAAAACCATCATGAAATAAAAAAATGTTGTTGAAATGTTGAAGATAACACAATATTATACTATTGGAAACTGAAAAAAAAGTTTATGTATTATAATAGACGTATTTATTAATGAAAATACGAAAACATGCAGATGTCCCAGTAAGCGGACAACCTAAAACTGCATGTCCCAATACCTGAATTATATCGTCCCAGTAAGCGGACAACCTAAAAATGCATGTCCTGATGTCTCGATATCTGAATTATATCGTCCCAGTAGTCGAACATTTAGACTTGTTTAAAAAAATATTAATTTTCTTGCAAGTTTAACCATCTTAAACTAAATTTAAATCTATTTACTATTATAATAATGTATTATTATAATATATAAATAAGAAATGCAGTCAATATTTTCTTAGTAAATGAGTGGCGTTTCTTAACGGAAGCCATAGAAATTTCTCGAAATCGGCTATGCTTACGAAGTGTGTTACAAAATAATTATTTCTATCTAACGATTTCCAATTTTCTATAATAATGATTTTAATTAATATTGCTAAATACTTATGCATTATGGTACTATTTTTTGTTTCTAATTACATTAAAAATTAAGCTTAAAAATAAATAAAATTCGCATTGTTGTTCAGGTACTGGAACATGGCCGGGCACTGGTACATTTACCTTAGTTGGTATTCGTTTCGTGCACCCTGCTAGAATATTTCGCGGAGATGGGGTGGCTCCAGCGTAGACCACATTCACGGAGAATAATAGAATATAGTTCACGAAACAGATACCAACAGTGTAAAGTAGACGCCACTCTCTATCGTGCACTTATGTGCAGTTGGTGGCTTTTCGCACCCTCGGCACAGCAGGATATGTTTATGTCGGAGCTGCGATTAACGATCAGAGCGACGATAAGGGCGAAGCGTCGAAATACATTAGGCATATTGTTTTATTTGTTTTATAATGGAAGTGTTTACATCGAAGCAGCGAGCAGAGCAACGTTTAATAGATGATCAACGATAAAAGCGTGGAGGAACAAATGTTTCTTTTTCCTCGCTATAATCGCCGATCTCATCGACATATAATGAGAAACCTTAAACGACTGAAAACAGCTCTATTATGACAGCTCCACTATAAACACACCAAAGAAAGATACCACAAGCAAAAATATACCAAACATATAGAAGTTACAAGTGTATACACGGAGATTACATATATTTGTTTATCAAAAACTTTGTTCCAAGAAATGTTAGTTCTAAGCACACTTAGCATCGTCTCGTGGCGCACCGATTGCGGAGTACCGGTGTACAGTGCGAAACTATTTGGTAACACGTAATTTCAGGTGTCTAGCATAGCCAGCATAGAATTAGCCAGTCTACGTATCAAGAAGGAAACGCAAGGTGGTGTTCATTTATAATATATGAACAAACACTGTACCTACCTTTATCTAGTATCTACGCGTAGCCAGCTAATGACGATTAACATTGAAGTCAGTGGGGTTATCAAGTATACCAAGGGCGAGAAGCGGCCGTGGAGGGTTGAGAAGCCGAGTCGGAGCGCTCTTCGTCGCCGACATCCGGCGCTGTAGGACGAAGCGTCCTCAGGAACGTGTCCACCCCTGCGAAGGTGAACGGACACACCTCTCTGATGCGGCAATTCCGGCCTGCCACCCCGTTTCTCGCCCCGCGCCCGGCCTTCTTGACGTAATAACCTGGCGTTTACCCATTGTTTATAGTCCTGGAGGATCGTAAATCGCGCACGGGGGTAGTTACCGTTACTGCCGGCGTGTGCGTCTTCGAGAATTCGAATTCAGCCGTACGATCGGGGCACGGATCGGTGCATCGGCCGATAGAGGACAGTTGCACACCACCCTCCTCAGTACGTGTTCGCGGAACGGGGGGAGGGATGGAGTACGGCGAGTAACGACTCTCTCAGGGGCTCTGCAAGAGCGCCGGGACGCTGCCGCCGTCGAATCGCTGATGGCCTTTTTACATACTATCCCTATGGTGGCTCCTAGAAGAAAGGCGGCGATGGTTAGCGAGGCTGATCACAAGTGTCGCCATAAAACAGGGCTGCGTGAGTCACTGTCTTTATGCACGCTTCTGCGTTACATCGCGATGGAAATTGCGTTTGGTTTCAGTGCGATTTCAGGAGGATAGTGAATCTTGAAACTTCGAACTTGGAAACTCAATGAATAGTTCTCCTTTTGTACGATATTCCCATATTTTGTGGGAATAGAGTTGCGGAAGCACGGGAATCGATATACAGGGTGGACCAATCAGAATTACCACCCTGTGTACCTCCGAAATCGTGGAGGTAAGAGAAAAATCGCTCGCAAGCGACTTCGCGTACAAAAATTCAAAGTTGGGCATTATTCAAATGAATTTTAATTCGAATAAAAATTCCGAATAAAAAATGATTCGTTATTCACGAATAACTTCATTTCATTCGCAATTCTTATTCGAAATTATTCGAATAACAATTTATTCGGATAACGCCGAACTCCGGCCACTTTCATGCTAAACGAAGTTTATTCGAAAGTGTTTTCTCTAACTAAATAGTGGTAATTCTTATTGGTCCAACCTGTATAAGTTAATTAATAGTATAGATTATTGGCAAAGTGTATATAGATAGTTTGATCTTTGTTGCTTTATTATATCCGTGCCATGGTTAATGTTTTGTACGTCAGGAAAGGAATTGTTAAATTGGTATTGGGATAGACGGAAGGACGGAGGGCGATATCTTTAGGCATAGTTAAGGTACCAGCAGCGATTAGCTCGACCATTAAAGAAAACGGAGACCAGGGAACGTTATTACCCAGCAGGAATCGGTCGCGTTATCTCCGCGCTCAATTAGACCCGTAAAGAATCGCGTATAGCTCATTGATCCTCTTTGGTTCTGGTTGCAGGCGATCGAACCCTCCACCGTTTCCCTCCACGCGTTTAACCGTACGTTCTCTCGTAAAATATTATACTAATTTGACATCTTCCCTGGGACTTGGACGAAGAAAACCGTTATTGTGCCATAGCAATCACGTTGGACGACGTGACGCGCTATCAGTGACTCTAGTACATTTACCAAAGAAAAGTTAACTTCATCTATGTTGGGGGACCGTTCTTCAGAAATTGTGTCAGACAATGTATTATTTAATGTAGGCTAAGTGCACTTAATTTCGCCCACCCAAATTGAAATCTTTCTCAATAAAGGGGTGATTGATATTTTTGTTTCAAGTTAGTCTCAGATAAAATATAAAGTTTTTGAAATCTGAAGATTTTCAATTGCGAGTGGAAAAGGCTAGACAAGCGATAATCCGATCTTGCAAACAAAATTGATACCTACCTGAGAAATATTGATTAATTCATGTAATGAATTCTTTGATGAAACTTCTTTCTATCGAAATTATGTTTAAAAAACGTCTTTATCATAACACTAAAGAAATAGCATTTCAAAGTACTTATATTAGTGCATACTATTTTTTGGGACGATCACGCTCAGCTCTGTAGCAAATGCCACATTGGCCAAGACACAGAAAAATGTCATTAATGAGATACTCCCAGCAAATATTCATGCATTCATAGACTTTTTAAACTTCCCTTCTCCCAATATGATGTAGAATTGTCACGGTTCAATAAATACAATATCAAGATTCACTAAAATACTTCTCCTTTGCTAGACGTTGCCCAAGTGACGTTGCAACCACAGTACCTATGTCTTCCTACACATACTCGTCTACTAATTCAGTTTATTACCAACACATGTCAGCACTTACTTCACGAGATATCACAAGTGGGGATATTAAGGGCTCGATGATACCAGGTGCACTTACCCCACACAACATACTGTGTTTGAGCAATTAATTGTGAGGAAGCATAATAGCCGACTATTTCGTGAGGCCTACCCAGTAAAACACTCTACTGCAACTTATCCCTTCCTTTAAACATGTCACAATGTGTTCTCCAAGTCTTTCAATAGTTTAGAAAAAAATTCCGCTGATGTTCATTAAAGTAATCAGAAGACGAAAGCAGAAAGGGACCCTTGTTAACAGAAGCTCACAAGTGTCGCGGTATACTTGGCAAAGCATATGGGCGTAGCTGCACAGTCATATGGAAAGAAACCCCCAGATATAAGGAGTCGGTGTAAATGGGACAATAAGACCGAAACCGTGGAGGTCTCGATGTATGTAACTCTCCCTCGGCTCTTTAGATTCTTCCCTCGCTGGGTCTACTGCGTAGGGTTACGGGAAATCGGGACACGGGATATCCTCGATCGGATCGTCCACGGATACAGCTGCTGATATTCCCCGCGCACGTCCGTCGAATAGATATTATACACGTCTCGAGAGGATTTTCCGCAACGCGTGACGCGAGCATCATAATAAAGCAAGCATTAACCCAGTTGTTAACAGCTCACGTCGCTCTTAATCTTTCACCCTCCATCCCTATGCATTTGCTCTTCATTAAATTACGTACCCTTCCCTCTTACCGCTATGAGAAAGTACTTTCAACCAATCAATGGTTGATTAACCTTCTTTAATCATAATAATTACTCCCTTCATTAAGATCCAAATTTTAAGATCTGTAATTCCCAAATTACAGGATAAATAACCCTCCAATTGTTCCTCCCCGTTGAATTGCCAGCCCCGCATCCGAATTTCCAAAGTGTCGACGAGTTTCCAAGGACATTACAAATCATCGTTATCCAATCAGTAGGGCGAGGAATCAGGCCAAGGCAATTAAGTCGCAATGTCCGTTTCCTCCAGCTGGGGGGAGGATTTACTGCTGTTTAACCCCCCGGCTAACTTCTTCGATAAATAAGCTATACAACCGGGCCGACGATCGTGTAGGGAGGAAATACATAGACGCGGGGGTGGAAGAGAGTTTGTTGTCCCAACAGAGGCGATCTGATTGCCCGTTAGTGGAGTCGAGTTAGCGCCAGTTCTGACTTTCACGAGTCCTCGCGAGCCGAGAAGAGGGAAGCCAGGAGGAAGAGAGGATCTTCCCCGAGAGTTGCTGGAAGAACCGGCCTCGTTTCGATGAAGAGGGGGCGAGTGCAAGCTCCTGAATTAGTAGCCTTCGCTGGTCCTTGGGAGCGAACAATCGTCGTCTAATTTACCAGCCGATTCGATCTCCTTCGGCCACTTAGTCTTCTTGTCCAGCGACTACCTTCCGTCGGCACCGTTGTATTTTTGTTTCTTTCTTGGCACGTAGATCGTCGCTCGCCCCTCCACGGCGATCCAAATGATCGTGAACGAGTGGCGAGAATTTCGTGCCACCGGCACTGGCAACTTCGACTGGAGAAATTGTTTACCACGTTCCGTGTGGATATTTATACGGAAGCGAAGCATTGATTCAAAGGAGAAAGGTATTCCGCAATTGTCGAAATTGAAATGGATTCGAGAAAGGCGAAGGAGAACATAACCACTATGTTCCTAGAATTGAAAACTGTTTACAGTCCTACCCAAAATCTGAATTTGATTGCAATGCATTAACAGTCAGAGATTGAGCTTTTAATTGTACCAGAACGATGTTACTTATTATTTATAGATGAATAAGTTGAAGCGTTAATGTGGTACAGAGGAAGATTACTTTGGGAATGGGTTTTTAAGCCGGGCTTCGCGAAAGTAGTGCAATGAGAACGAATCGGTGCACTGTTTATTGTATCAAGAGCTAAAGAAGAATTAATGGAGTCGAGGCTTGAATGGTAGTAATGGTTTCCAAGAAATCCAGAGTACATGGCAATTAATCAGTCGGTGTTGGACGATCTTTCGTCGATCGCCGTTTATCTTCCAATGTTTTCGTTTTGCCCCGATTCTACAGGGACCCGGCTCCCCGAGGTGCATTACTTAATTGCTTTCATGATGATCTTCCGGCAGAGTGAGTGCTCGAAGGATCGTTATTCTTCTCCTGAGGGGGATGGTATTTTTTAATATCGATGCGCGCTCGAATATCACCTCGATACAATAGTCACCAAGATCTGTGCCTTATTAAACTTCGCAATAAAAGTCTTCTAACTGACCTACCAATAGTGCTCAGAAGAAAGTTCAAACTGTGAAGGGTGATAGACTTCAAATTTAAATCCCATAAATTGAGAGGTTGCCCAGAATACACCAATGTTAACTTTGCTATTCTGTTACATATCCTTTTGCGGCGAAGCGGAGGGAGTTTTTAAAAAGATTTCTTAGCGAGCCCCCAGGGGGTAAGAGGAATCTATCTACCTTTTATGGTCGTAGGATCAGTGGTTCCAGAGAAACCGTGATGACTCAGTGAGTTAGTCAGTCAGTGGTATTTCGATTTTATATATATAGATTATTAAAAAAAAAATAACACCGTTAAAACCTTCCTCTAGCCAAGACGAACAAATGTGATGTAACACACTTGTGAGTACAGTTCATATTTACTGAGAAAACGCATTTCAAACTATGCAACTTCAAATTTGTATAATAAAGCCGGGAATCCACCGGGAAGCTAAGCTATTCTATGCGATGCGATGCGATGCTATGCTATGCGATGCTATGCCATGCTACGTTTTAAAAAAAAATTAGTTTCAATACATTATTACGGAACCGTTTCCACCAAAAGCTAAGTTAAAACATAGCATCGCATAGCATAGCTTAGCTTCGCTTCCCGGTGGATTCCCGGCTTAATAAAAAAAAATATGAGTTTTAAATTCTCTTTTCACCACCACTGTATATTCTCCATTTCCCTTATCCCCGCTCTGACAAAGCAGCTACGTTGTTTTCCAATTATTGGACCCGCTACTTAACAAAATATCTCTCACATCCTCGACGCATCTTCCCATTACAGAATGTATGAACTACACTGCAGAACGTCCCCGTAACCGTTTGATAGCGCGATTAAAGCCGCGCCGTTCCGCCGTTCCTCGGCTCTGCTCGTTATGCGCAACTATAAAGGGTCGTCGATAAGGTGGAAAAATAGGAGACGTGGTACGAGCCCCGCGATCTTAGCTGACTGAACTCCGCCGATCGGAACCTGAAATATGTCTGGAGCAGTAAATCCTATCGCATCCCGCCCGGAACTTACCCCACGGCACGGTCAAATCGTATAACTGTATGAAGGAGGGTTGACGTGTCCCGCAGAGAAAAAGGGGCCGGGGGGCTGGAGCGTGTGGAGGGCCTTAAAAGTTGTATGCCAGCCTTGAGACGGGTTTAATACGGTGGCAGTCGCCTCGCTTACAAAATCTAGTAATTCATAAGGGTGGCGCTCCTCCGCGGAGCAAGTGACTGCTCGGAACCAGGAGCTAGATGAAGAAGGTGCTTTCTGACACACTCTCACTTTACACCGTGGACACTTAATATATTTCGGAAACTTTTAATTGGAATATCGAATAACAGTATAATAATTCGCAGGGCCTGCTATTCATACTTTGGCGACCTCCGCTAGATTTAATGAAATATTTACGATCGGGAGCTTACATCGGTAGAGTAAAAATGTGTTTCGCGGTGGCACAGCTTATCACCGGTAATAGCTGCGCCACGTTCTCTTCGCGACGGCTTTGAACAGCCCTCGGTGTGATCTTCACCGGTAATCCACGGCCGGGTCAGTCTTGACACTTTCCATGAACTTCTTCAAGTACGTATGGCAGGTGTAGTGGCTCGGACAAAAGAGCAATACGCCTCGAACGACCCTGATAGCGTATTGTCACTTGTCGGCCGCGCAGCGTGTATTGTCCTCGCCATGGAGGTCCACTTGATCACGATCCACCGGCACTCGAGGCTCGCTCGTGTACCAGATAAGATGTCGATTGAAATTCATGCAGCCCCACCCCCGCCCGCCCGCCCCGGATCACCTATCGCCAGCACAAATCGCCCGTCGTATTGTTTCCGACCGAATCTCGGATCGTGCTTCCGAGTGTCGACACAACCCGAGGCGGAGTCGCGATCAAAACGATTTGCAATTCCTCGCCCGTCGACGCGCGTTATCCGCCTGAACCGGAGAGATCCAGGCTGCAGATCGCCCCCGCACCTCCTCGTCGCTTCCGTCTTCGCCGAAGACTCTTCGGTGATCGTGCAGCCCGGGGCATCGGTATCTTTTAATTTCGATCTTGGCACATGTGTCGAGAACCACGCCGGGTATCTGGTTCTTTTAGTCAACCAGCCTTCCTCTACGCGCCATAAGTATTGTCAGCCGGTATTCGCAAGGCAAGCTGGGCAAGTCGAAAATTCAGAAAATTATGCAACTCTGTGCGCAAGTAGAGTAGTTCGCTCGTAACACAAACCTATTTTTTGTTGGTGCCATAGTGCGGTTTTAGGGGTGAAATCACCCCATGAAGTAAATGCAGAATTTTCTTTTTCGTGGAATATCTCGAGAACGGTGGGGGATACTGAGAAGAAGTTTAAATAAAGTTGCATCCTTTTTTTATATCTACAAAAATGGGTAAAAGTAATTATCGAATTGAAAAGTATGCACTTTCCTATAATTATTTTTACCCACTTTTGTGGGTGTAAAAAAAAGATGCAACTTTTGTTTAAACTTCGTTTCGATGTCTTTCACGATTCTTGAGATATTCCGCGGAAAAAAATATTCTGCATTTTTCGCAAGGGGTGATTTCACCCCCTAAAAAAATAGTTTTGTGCTACGGATCAACTACTCTACTCGCACGCAATGTTGCATAATTTTCCGAATTTTCCGGTTGCTTATCGCGTCACTGCTTAAGATTGGCTGTTCGGGGGTTGAAATTTCAACTTACCCTTACAATCATTCCCCTCTTCCCACCCCCATAAGAATCGATTATTATAAAAGCTTGATCCACGCCACGAGACGGTAGTCCATCAGCCACGCGCGCGCCATTGGAAATTAGTTTCAATCCCGGCGCGTCGGATCCGCGACTAAAGAAATTCCTCCAGCGGTAGTACGGCCCCCATCGGCGTTTCGTAAACGATTCGATTTCGGGGACGGAGTTATCCAACAGACGTGGAAGTGGCCCGATAACGATTTACGTCGGGGCACTCTCGCCCCCGCGAACGATCGATCAGGAAAAGGAACACAGAGGAGGATCGCGCTGGAAACCGAGCGACCTGGAGTAACGAGGAGGAAGCAGGACGACAGCCGGGGGAGAGGAGAAAAAAAGGAGGTCTCGCGTCACGAAATGGAAAAGGAAGGAGTAACGAGGAGAAACGTCCGACCGTGGGGGGGGGAGTTGGATGGCAGCAGATCCTCCTTTTCTTCCTTCCTTCCGTCCTTTCTTCCACATCCCCGAGGAGTAACTAACTGAACGAGAGTTCGGGATAGAGGGTGTTAAGGTAATGCCCCATTAGTATGTGGCCCCCGTAGTAGCGCCGTAACACCACCGCACAGTGGTCAAACCGTGGTTTGTCTCATCCTCGTCTGTCCCTCCTCGCCGCCCCTCGCGTGCACCCTCACATGGACGGCTTCCAGGGGTCGGACACAGGCTCGAGGACGTCACACCTACGTGCAGCGGGTGTGTAACCGACGTGGGAGAACGAGACCTGTCAATAGCCGGCTTGTTACCGCGACAATGATCGGCTTAACCAACGGGAAAGAATCCACCCAGACGTACTGGATTTTCGGAGACGCTGGGCCACGGGATAGCGTGTCAACATCGTTTCCCTCCGTGGCATCCGTCGCGCGGGGATCCTGCTTCTGATTCGAATCGTCGTCCCGACGAATTTATTAGAGCCCGAGGACGGCGGACGCGACTTATTGCCGGGATTATTATGCTCCGCCGCGAAATCGTATATAGTTACATCGAGAGGAGAGCTTTCTCTGGGAGGAATCGTCGGGGGCGATCGTGGCGGGGGTGAGCGCTGAACATTGGAAGCTCGTCGCTTCGGTGGAATAGTGACTTTTTAGAGGGATTGTGCTTCTATTTAGTTGTCTGCTTGGATACATTAATTATTGAACAGCGACGCGATCAACCGAGGGTGGGTCACTTTTGACCCGTATCGAGATTTTTTAGATACTAACATTTTTAGGCAGGGCAGTTCTTAAATTACGTAACGGTAACTTTGGCGATTTCTTACGCCCTCCCTCCACTATAGTATAAGAATTTGTAGGATTTTATATTCCAACCCTCTCCCTAGCCCCTTCCTTACGCAATACTTTTTACATTGCATTTCTTCAGTTATTAAAATTCTTTTAGAGGTTCGTATAATTCATTCGACTCGGTTTCGTGTGTGCGATAAAACATCGTTTTTGGGGATACTCGTATTGAATATTAGGTTAAAAAAATATTACGTAAGGCGCTACCTGACTCCCTGAAAAATGTAAAAAATTCGGGATTCCCCTCTTCCCCCCTAAAAAGCCTTACGTAATTTAAGGACTTAAACGTAGACATGGGTCAAAAGTAACCCAGCATCGGTTTCTCGCGTCGCTGTTCGAGAGTTAACTATTCGAGCAGATTACTAAATACAAACACAATCCTTCTAAAAAGTCATTATTCCACCGAAGCGAGGGTGAAGCAACGGCGGATTTTAAAGTGATATTAAACTCTGCTGCGACCTTCAGTCCATCTACATATTTAACATGATGCAATCACAACGAGAAATACACATATTAGCAACAGCTTTTTTTATATTTTCCTGAAAATTAAAAGAATCCTTAATAAGTGACGAGTGGATAAAAAAAGACCCAAGGGACATAAAGTTAAGATTGGAGTGATGCTAATACTTCCAACGACCCCTGTCACGTATGCGTGACGATTTCACAATTTCGATACGCCACTTTCGGTGAGTCGAAGAATTCTACTTTACTTCGTATTTATCAGCGATAAAGCTACACTGTCTAAATATTGAGATCCTATTTACAATGTGCTTGTTTGATAATTTTGAAAAATTGATGAGAAAATCGACGCCGTAAATTTGCTGCAAAGCTGCGGCCGGCGATCGTGGATTTGTTTGTATTCTGTGTCTCGAAATAAAACTCAGATCGAGTGATCAGAGTAGTTTGAAATTCCAGTTACTATCGCCGGTTCACAGGGTCGTGTTGCAGAGTTATTTTCCCAGTTGCAGCTTATTCGCCCGCTACAAGCGGCGATACGAACAATGTAACAAGAGATGTATACGAATCGCTAAATCACAGACGCATCGCGCGATGGTTATTTTCTTAGAGTTGACAGGGATTATGTTCTAGGCCCGCGGGTCACATGAGACGTGTGCGTGACGAAAACGTAAGTTGGTTATCGTACAGAGACATCGACTACCGTGAAACCGCCGCTGCCCTCTTCGTCGCTCTCCTTCTGAGAATCTCGTGGGATATATGTAACACGGGTTACACTGTGTTACACGCGACATACACAGTGTTACACATTTCCCAATTTCGATTTTTTTTGCACGCAGTCTATGAGATTTGTACTTAAAATTACATATAGCGATTCGAATGAAAAGAAATTCTTGATGTTGAGGAGCATCTTGAATTATATCACCCCTGTAATTGCAGTGTTGGATGCCAGAAGGGTCCCAATGCCGAAAACAGTTTTCAGAAAAGTATCTGCTATAAACATCACGAAGTTCGATATTCTTTATACATAGCGAAGTTGTGCGAAACTGTATCACCACGAAAAAAAAAAATGTAACGGCAATGACATCACGATCTTTTAAGCACCCAGCCACTTATCTGAGTTCGGCAACAAGGATGCAAGTCACCTACCCCCGCACGGTAGGAAGACGTTGATGTGAATTAATGGCGGCTTAAGTCATAGTTAGCGTCCAAGTGTTGCGCTTACAGGGGGCGCCGGTAGCTTCGGTATTAATTAACGCGACCCCAAAATCTCTTCTTAACCCCTGAACTCCCGTCTAAACGGCACTGTATCATGAGGATGCCCCGGCAAAAGGGGGAACGAGGGGCGAGCCCGTGATTCTCCAACGAATACCCCATAAATATTATCTGTTCCTTCTTCGATATAAATATGGGCGTCTGCTATGCAACGATAGCCGATTAAACACTTCTATCGAATCCTACAGGCTTCCCAGGGGCTAATACACCTACAGCTTGCTCTCCTACCATCTACTTTAATTTCCCTCTCGAAACTACCATTTACTCCTTCGTTTAGTTTCTCAGTTCTCCCAGACGGGTGCCCCCTTCTGAAATCTATAACTCTCGTGAAAAATTATATTACGAAATTGTCCCCTGTACACAGGAATCCCTGGCCCTGGCAAAAACTTTCTTCCCGGAAGAAACGGAGGAAATAACTAAACCGTAGATCATGGAATTTCTCCGTGGAAGATGAATGGGATCCTCGAGGATCCGCGGCGGGATCGGGAAGAAAATCTCAGGTAGGGAAATGGAATGGCGGCCGGGGGGCGCGAGGTGTCGGCCGTAAAAACTGAAATTTATAATCCGTAAAAACAATTATAGAGCCCGCGCAGTCGAAAGTCTCGCTTCCCAACCCGCCCTCGACGCTGCCAGCAAAAAAACGGCCAATATCTCCCGTTTGATTTATACGATCGTGGCGTCCGTGGCCTGGCAGCCGTACAGGGGCCAGCCTGTCGATATTAAATAGAATATTAAAGATTTACCAGGAGACAACAGCGAGAAGAAAACTTCCATCCCCCTTACGACCTCCGCGAGAACGTCGCTGCTTTCTGGTGCTCCGCGTCTGCACGCGTGCACGAATACCCGTGCTTATATAATGCGGAAGACCAAGGAACGTTCGGATGACTGCGGGGGATGAGACCAGGCCGTCCATTTCAATAAACTGCCCGCCATAAATCGTACGCGCTGCATACTGACGCGTCCTCGCACGCATCTGCATGTGTCGCTGGTTGCTTTCGCCGTACGAGCCCTGCCTGGCACAGAATTTCACCAGACGCTCCCGACGTGTGTGCTAGATACGAGAGATAATTAGTCAGTTTGACCGGGACTCGTTCGTTGGCTCGCGAAATGGACGGAAGGAGGTGTCGGAGCGCCGTGACTCTTCGGGGTGCATGCATCTGATTTAAGTTCACTTGATCCCCCGGCACGTCGCGGACCGCAGTGGCTTGAAACTGTCTCTCGCATTTATACGGCCACGGTTTTTTACACCTCGAGCCAGTGCTCCGGCGTCTATTCCTCGGGCGAAGCCCCTTTGCGGTCAAGTAATAAAATTGGACTGCGGGCAGTTTCGCCCAGCCGGGGCGAACGCCTTATTGCATGTAAAACATTTATGTCCCGTGGATATTGGCGAACTCGTACGTGCCGCCCCGGATTCTGCGTACATCTTATGCCACCTATGGGATAACAATATTGCATGCACACCGAGCCTCTACGTGTTTCCAAGTGGCTCGGTTAACGTCCTCGATTCGCTGCACTTTGACGCCTTGATTTACAGACCGTGGTACGTTGACTTCTAAATAGTCTATTCTTATTGACTCTCGTCCACTTCTCTCGAGTTGTAGTCCACTTTATTTAATTTCTACCTGACGAACTTTAAGAATTCTCTTGGATCGTTGATTTCAGATAATTCTACAAGGCGTTATAAATTCCGCAGATTTTTCGTATCAGCAGGACAGTCGCAGCCACCAACAGACAGCAGTATTAGATAAAATATGCAAAAACAAAATTATTATCTTCAATGATGTAGAAATACAACCTAAAAAGATTTTTAAAACTGTGACGTTTACCTTTTGTTAAATAAAATTCTAAAAATTACCTATTTTTGAGTGTTCTGTTTGGAGGGTACCCTTAAGGGGGTATTCTGGTCTGACGAGGCGTTTTTGTCGCGTTATTTCGGAATTTTTTTACAAAGAACCCATAAGTTTGATTATTATTTAGTTTATTGCTACATGCTTATTGGTATTTGAACTATCTTTACAAATTTTGTCAATAGAAAAAAGATAAAATCAAACGCAGTTGACTGGTTTAAAGTAACAGTGAAAAAAAAACAATGGGGTCACTGTGACCATGATTAGGCTCGTTCTCGTGATCAGAAACAAAAAATGTAAAGAGATTCTTTATTTGTATGCCCTTGGCTATCGCCCCTACCAGAATGATAAAAAAGTATTGAAAATTGAGCGAATGGCGGCGGTTTGAAAATTAAGTTTCGATTCTCGCACATTTTTTCAACTTTAAAGGTCCGTGAAAGTTTGGAAACAAAATATTTTATCATAATTCTGGTAGGGACGATAGCCAAAGGCATACAAATAAAGAATCTCTTGACATTTTTTGTTTTAGATCACTAGAACGAGCCTAATCACGGTCGCAGTGTTTTTTTTCACCATTACTTTAAAGCAGTCAACTGCGTTTGACTTTAATTTTTTTCTATCGACAAAATTTGTAAAGATAGTGGAAATATCAATAAGCATGTAGCAATAAACTAAATAATAATCAAATTTATGGGTTCTTTGTAAAAAAATTCAGGAATAACGCGACGAAAACGCCTCGTCAGACCAGAATACCCCCTTAATTGTTTATTTTCTCATATAATAATATCGTGATTACTATTATAAACCAATTTCTTAGCAGACGAACACCACTCAATGCTACCTAAACGATTATTTCTTTAACGCAGCTGAAAGGAAGCAGATACTCAAAGATTCCCCCGACAGATTCAAGACGGAGCTCGCAAACTTGTGGATTAGCAAGCACTAGGATTAGCAAGCTCGTGGAGGAATAATAAATTTCCCTGGCTCGCGATAGTGCCGGCGTTACGCTGAATTATAACGAACAGTTTGACGGCACGGTCTCGGTGCCACGGATCGTCAACGTGACGTTCAACAGTTGTATCGCGCTTCGGGAAGCGCGACATTAATAACGCGTATACGTCGTACGGGTACGTGACACCGGGTAGCGGAGACTGGTCGGTTCGTGACGAGCGTATTAGCCTCGTTAAGGGTGGCCACGGTGTTTCTCTGATTCTTCCTTCTCCGCCCACCCTCTGGCTTGCGACCCTCTCGGTTACGCGCCGTGACGTTTTCGCGCGCGTGTCCCCGCCGCGCGCTCGTTTATGTGCACGCGTGCAACGTGTCACGCGTGCGATCGAATTTTTCTGTCGAAACACGCCTCCACGCGTCTGTCCGAGGAGTTTAAATACAGGCTCAAGCTTCCATGGAAAATGGGAAATTTTATGGGAAATAGGTTTTAGATGTGTGGGTATTTCTGTGGAAGATATTCAACGGGGAAGTAAATCTCGCCGAGAGGAAAGTTACGTGTGAAATTTAATAGGTTTGCGATTCATTATATTAAGGAGAGTGTATCTCGTTAGAATTGGCTTCATTATTTGATAATATATGGGTATATACGGCTGCAAGATTGTGGCCACGCGTCCACCCCTCGAATACTCCAGCGAATTTACACGGTTGAAAATTCGATTCACTTTACAGTCACCGTCCCCCATCTCTGGAAGCACGACGCAGTACACGCCTGGGGACCGTTTAAATCCCCTTTACCGTCTATTTTAAACAATTCGCTGCCCTAGCAAACACCCCCCCTATCAGTGATAAATCACTAAAATTCAGCTTCGCGGCTGGCGAGCGTTTTTAACCCAGTTCCCGTTAAATTCAGGTTCTCTTTCTTTCGTAACAATTAATTCGATTGAATTGATCGATAGACTAAGCCGTTCCACCGTTTCACAATGCTCGGAAGAAGAAACGCGAGAAGACCTAGCATTATCACACCGCGGTTGCTATCCTTAGAATTTTATATGGTAGTCGTGTTCCACGCAAGCTGCGACAATATTTTATGTCGTTCATGCTATTAATACAGTTAAGTCCGTTGAATCTTGTTTCTTCGCTGATGGACTAACATATATTAAAACTTGACTTTCTCAACAAAGCTATTTTATGGCATACCTTGCTTTCCCCCATTACCCTTCATAGCAACTACCCATCAAATCCCTCTTCACAAACCTCTAAACCTCACATTTTCAAATCTTACATCACTAATTTGATACTACACTTTACGTATTACATTGCAATCACTATTCTACCAACCCCCAATCTGAGATACAAAAAGATACAATTGGGGAGTTGACAAATTTTTTAAAAGTGTTTAAAACTGTTCATTATGATAAAATATGCTTGTAAAAAAAATATTAATTTTTTGCTACACCTCTAACATGAAAAAAATGTAATTTTTATTTGAAATAAAAAAATTGCCGCGAAAACGCACTGCATGGTCACGTGACCATTTGTGACGTCAACGTGCAGTAAACAACGAAAGTTGTGGTTAGGGACAGTAAGAAGTGAATTTTTCTCACAAAAATAATGGATAATAAATATTATTATCAATACTGTGCTGTTCCCTGTTGTGAGAACACTTCAATACGTACACCGAAGAAGTTATTTATTCATGTTCCGCTGGAAACAAATATTCGCAATAAGTGGCTAAATCTTGCGAGAATAAACTATCAGTTGTCTTCAAAATCTAATTTATGTTTTTGTGAAGACCATTTCAATGTAAGTAACTAACTTATTATTAACTATCATTTATTATTATTTCATTTCATTGAGGTTATATTAGATAGTGTGTCAGATATTGGTAATTGATTGGAACATATTGCAATGAGTGAGTGCCTAATACTTTCCTTACCTAAGAAATCGAGTAATAAGTACTCGTAAACGATATTTTTTAATATAAACTTGTATGAGCAAATGCGCGAAGTGTCACTCGTCGCTATATATAAATCGCTGTTTACTGCACAATGACGTCACGCGCCGTGATTGGCGTTTGAGATCACATGACTCACAACTTAAAACCGTCAATTTTATTTATTAAATTTTGGTAAAACGAATAAGTGTTTTATTAATATTTCTATCATTTTAGGCTTTTCATTAATAAATCTGTAGATTTCACTACTTTTCCCCTTTTTTTTTTCAAATACTGGCAACTCCCCAATTCTTTCTAATAGAACTATCTTATCCCTGCTACCCTTCACAGTTCAACCTTTCCCTCCCCCACTACTGTACATCGTCAAAATGGGTCCGCAAAACTCCAAAGGCCACTTATCAACCAGACTTCACCCCAAAATTATGCAAGAACGTAACAATCGCCCCTATCGACAGTCCAAGCGCTAAAGGTGATCCAATTGAGAGATGACCCCAGCTCGGCAAAGACCACCACTGACGCAATAGAAACCAGGAGACCGACCACGTCGCGTGTACGTACTGCGTACTCCAAGTCTCGTCGCAGGGACTTTGCTTAAAGCGTACAAGAATGTAACGATCAGCTGGGCCAGCCGCAGCGAGTGTCAAGTATGATCCAATTGAAGATGACCCTACCTGGCGTCACTATTGGCATAATAGAAGTAAGTAGCCCGCGGGCTAGTATCCGATACTATCCGCAGTTGCGACCACAACGATGGGGCTTCGATTCTGTGGTACGAGGCGAAAGTGCTAGGGACCAACGGTCCCCCCTTCAGCCCCGCGTTCCCTGCACTGTGTGGCTTCCACGCTCCGCTCAATCTGCACCTACTTAACCTTATTTACCCGGCTGTAAATTCCTGAATCCGTCCCGACACGGCGAGCAGGGCCGGGCTCTAAGGACGCGGCGAGGATCTCGGCTGTCGCGGCCGCCGAGGATGTATCGCGCTCCTCCGAGCGCCGGTCGCTCCGGGCCACTAAATTTCGTTTTATGGCTGGAATCTGTGACATCATCGACACCCATAAAACGCCCCGGGGGGAGCAGCCTTCTCGTCCCGAACAACTTCCTCCTCGATGCGTCCCGTTTTATCGAGGCCTCCGCCGACCGGCTATCGCTCTTCTGCCACTTTGTCATGCGAAATTCGCCGAGCTCCGACGGCGAACGAGATTAAAGCGTACCTTGACTGGAGAACGCTCGTAACGTTCCATCAAACGCGGATAAAGGAGACGGAGAGCGCGCGGCCGCCGCGAGCCCCGCGAATTCCTCGCGGAGGACATTTATTGGCACGGAGATATCGCGGGCGACGGAGGATTTCTGGGGAGGTAGAGTCCGGGTGGAATAGAATGATCGTTTGATGACGAAATTGCTTTGGAAGTTTGGCAGTTGGGAGTGGAGTTTGAGGAACCGTAGGTGCCGCGGTCCTTTCGCGTTATTTGATTAGAATGGAATAGAAGCAGAATTTGGCGATTTTCTGGAATCCTTCAATTTCTCTGCGAAGAGATCTCGCGCAACTTAGGTGGTTAATTTATGACACCCCTTTTTGCAGGAGGGGCATTTATCTGGCAAGTAGCCGTGTACCGCGGACGAATTACGGAAAAGCAAAACGGTCAGTGGGATGCCCCTTGGATGTATGCCAGCGCGAGGCGAAAGAAAAGGACTGTCTCTCCGTTTCCCTTTCAGTGGACTACGGTATCTGATACGCGCTATCTTTATGGCCGCTACATATATGTGACTTATGTACAAGAAGGTCCCCCGCACACGAGACCCCGATGCGTGCACGCGTGCTTACACACGGCTATCGGATCATTTCGATATTGAATCCCATTGATATATCCCGAACTGCGAACCCAGACCGTTATTATTCCACCTCGTCTAACCACGCTTCCTCGAACATCCACTTTCTCCGGGTTCCAGTCGACATCGGCTCGCTCGATCCTCTCAGGATTCACCGTGCCCTTCCCTTTGTTCTATAACGTAGAATCGCGGGGCTCTCTAATGACCCGACGGGCCGGACAATGGCACGATTCCATCGAGCTCTAAGACGATGGACATTGGTAGATACCCGGGTATGCGAAGAATTAGTGTAAAGGTGGAACCACGCGTTCGCAGGACCGGCGTGAAGTTGTGTGGATCGTGTGGAGTATTCCACACTTGAGATTTTGCTGCTTGTGGAATTCCACATTCAGGAATATCGATGGCATTTTACCATTTTTATAATTTTTTGTTTGCGCACTACTGTTTTGTAAGCAGTTGAAAATTGATCTTCTAATTTGTAAGTACTGCCCCCTCACTCTACACTCGGGGAAAATTTACTCCGCCGACCTTGCGCATTCGGCATTCGCAGTTCCTCGCCACGAGTCGAAACCTTCGTCGTTTGCCGATTTCACCTGAAAGAATATCGCTCCATTAATTATTATTATACATCGCTGAAATTTTTTTACAACCTACTGAATCGTTAGTAAATACGTGTGGATAATGCTTATCGGTAAAAACTGTGTAGTTTTTTGTGCGTCGTCCGTAAAGAAAGGCGAAAAATTGGCCTTCTCGACGAGAATACCCCTTTAATACGAGAAACGTGGGGAGATCTAAGTCCAGACCTAATAGATCCTTGGCTACTCCAAGTACCTATCCAAGGTATGGCTACTAAATCCAGACCAACACACAGAAATCTCAATCACTAGCACCTCCAACCAAGGAACCTTCCAACACCCACCCGAATAAGATCTCAGCATCCACCACAAGTATCCAACCCCCACATCTTATATCCGAAGATCTCCAAAGACTCAGTGCTCCAACGAAGAACCAAGAATTACTACATACACAGCACCCCCATTCTTCTACGCACGTTTCCCCATATGCAACGCGGAGTCATCCCCCGACAAGCACACCCACCACCCAAAGCACATACACGAACCCTCCCCCAAGGAGATCCAGCTACGCCTTTCCAGCGGATCGAAATACAGGTGCGATTATCACCCGATAATCTCCGCGGGTATCGGTACAGATTCGTCGGTCCGGTTGCGAACGACAGGGGAAGTCTCCTCGTTCTTATGCTAATGAGACGGTTCCTTGCCGCTGGAATCGGCAGTTCGTAGATCGCAGCCGGCACCGGACCGACTCTTACCTCCCTCCACAACCATCCAGCTACCACTTTCTTCTCCCCGTGTGTCCTTCGAGGGGGTGGACAGTGCGGCGATCGCGCAATAATACTAAAAAGATAAAACCTCCGGGTGGGAAGGGGCCATCGGGGAGGAGGGCGGGTGGGATGTCCACCCTTCGAGGAACACGGTCGGCTATTGCTTCGAGGCTAGGTGGCCCATAAGCTACCGACCTTACGTGGATGGACAGTAGGGGCTCTCCTTCTGCCCCCGTTTCCCCCCCGCTTTCTACCCCTCTGTCTCGTCTCTCCTCTCTGTTACACGCGCCGCATACACGTACGCGTTCGCACAATGGCCAAGTGTACGACCCCCGAAGCGAGGTTTGTGTGCTGCGCTAATAATGGGCGGGCGAGCCGATCAGCCAGTTGACCGTGACTAGATAAAAAATACTGCCCGACAGCCGACCGACCCCTCACCCTGTCGCCTCCGTCCCGACCCCTCGATCCGCCCGCCAACCCCCTCCGATTCACGCACACGCGGCCAGCGAAGGCGAGCAACAAACTGCTCCTCGGGCCGCGTTGTCATGCTAATCGAGTGCAAGTCCACGGGACACTGGATAGCCTCTGTAGGGTAGTTTGCGCGAAATCGCTGGAAGAAGGCTGCCAGGGGCTCCACTCGTAAATTCCCTCGCCGACCGTCTCCGGGGGGTCAGTAACGCTGTCGACGCGCGTGTAACGCTTTACTTGGACTGGCCGTGGCTTCGGCGCTGGCTGGTCGCGAGCGGGATCACCTGATACACTCGCGTAACACCTGCGCAAATGTTCAGACGTTCCTGACGGCGGTAAATTTTCAAACACACCCCCAGAAGGACGACGGTCGGTAGGGCCGAGCGACTCGATTTTACTTATTGTTGTAAAAGTGATAATAAAATCGTAGCCTGATGTTAAGAGCTATACATCGTAGATACTTTCATTTAGAAGAGTAAAGCTAAGAATTTCTTGTTTTGTCACTGAACATTTTTGGTAAATATTCAGTGTAACGCTTTGAGTGGCCTGGGGTTTTGAAAAATATATGTAACAGTTGTATGAGGGATTGTAGAAAGTGAACTCAGAGGTTGGTTGTTTTCAAAATAAACATTCGAGGATTAGGTACCTGTGATGCTTTTCAAACACTAGTGCACAGGGTGGAAATCCCTCGGCGCGAAAACACGCCGACGCCAATCGAAGTGTTGACTTTCATTCGCTGGCTTATTTTTAGTCCAACGGGGAAATGTGTGAGTCTGTCACTTGGATGTCGTCTGTAGAAATTAATTTCTGGTTTTTTATCGCGTAAAAAGGGCTGATTAATCGATCGTCCGTATCGACAGTCGTAAGGTACCGCCAGGAAATGGGCCAGCACTTGCTCGCGCCAAAGTTGTGCAGGACTTGACTTATGAATTCTTCTGGAGGATGGACGATGGGCAGCCGCCTAGCTATATAATAAAATAAACTGTCAGCAGCAGCTCGCATAAAAATGCTAAAGAGGCCCGCGGTCCATATTGTCCCTGCGTGTGCCGTGCAGATGTTCCGCAGCCTGTGCCGCTCTGGCTTCACTGAGCACGAGATTTTTGGAATCACCAGTGCAAGTAAATAATATCTCGGTGGACATTAAATATTATTCGCGGCTTAATTTAAATAACACTGCTGCATAAACATTAACCTTGACGTCTAAGTGCCTTTGTACAAATTTTGTTTTAACGTTGCTGGATTATCATGCTCTTGTATAGGTAATTCGAGAACCGATTTTGGGGATAATCGAAGGTAATTGAATATTCAAGATATTGCCATTAAAGGGTGTCGTTAATTAGCCATTCAGCTGGTTATTTCCATTAGGAAATCGCGTAACGCTTCGTGTCTATCACGCTGATAAATGCACGGCAGATAGATCCGTATCTTTCTCTTCTCGTTCCTGTAAATCATTGCCGAGACATTTAACCCCTGGACGGTTCGTAACCGCGGGTGAAACCCTGTTCGTCGCACCCCCGAGCGTCCAATACCCACCATCCCCTTCCATTCTGCACCCAATCTCAAAATTGCGCAATATCGTAACCGAAAATATGGAAAACTCTGCGAAAGGAGTTTCCGCAGTTGCCTGCAATTCCTGAATAACCTCAGTCTAAGATACCTTGGACCTTATTTCCTCATTCAAGTAAGTGGAATAAACCACCAAGTCACTTGTTTCTGAGATGCATTGATACCGGGTACTGAGATACCTAAATAGGGGAAAGGTGGGATAGTTGATCAGCGGGGATACATGATCACATCAGTTTTTTACTTAATATATTGGCAATTTGTGCCTGCTGTCACGCTAGCGTGGTAATGTTTACATTATCGCAACACTTCACGTTGCAGTTTTCTTTTGGGAGCATAGAATAATGTTGTTATAAGCTTCGATCTTATTTGCAGGCAAAAAGTAAATATTTCGGTCTGCTTCTTCTTCCTCCTTTTCGAGTAAATGTTGCATTTTCAACGATTTAAAATATACTAAGTAAAAACGGCAATTTCGAGCCAATTAATGGTATTTATTGATTTATCTAAATATTTAAGGTAAGTTTAATTTTTCATCTTTTTCAAATCGAGTGCATTGAGGGATACATGATCAGTGTGTGAGGTGGGATACTTGAACAGCTGAAAATGCTCCAATAAAGAACCATAGAACGGCTAATGAAACAGAAAAATACGGCATAGAAAGTGAGAAGGAAAATCTTTTCTTTATCATCATCTTAATCAGATGATATCTAAGTGAAATGTCTTTTAAGAATGCATTTATGTTGTTTTATGTCATAAAGTTTAATTCTTCGGTTTCATTTTTTCAGTAATTCCTTCAAGTTTGTTATAGTTTACTTTCTTTTTATGATATTCCCTTTATTTCATGTTATTGACGAAGATAATAAATATTTTTTAGAAAGTTAATGTGTTATTTACTCTGAAAGTTCACTGATCAAGTCTCCCTAACCGTTTGATCAAGTGTCCCCTTCAGTGGGGGATACTTGTGCATAACGTCACTGCCAGAAAATGTTGAAATTCTGTCATTAAAATTAGTTTTTAGCTCTCAAATTTGTCAAAGTATATTGAGAATACTCTAAGAATCACAACTTACATAATTAAATAGAAACAAAGCAAACCATTATTATTATTTCAATAAAAAAGCAAAACTGTGATCAACTATCCCACCTTTCCCCTACTAACTACTGCGATACCTAAATACTAACTACTGAGATACCTAAATACTAACTATTGAGATATCTAGATACCGAGACACTATATTCCAGTGTTATCGCTGATCTACATTGCAACCCCCGTAGTCTGCGCGACACAAACATTCAGATCTAATTATTTCTCAAAGCCCCATCTTATTTCTCTCACCGTTCATAGTTTAAAGTTTAAACATCCTTCGGACTGTTACCATGCGCAGCTTCCAACCACTCAGCAAGTACATACCCCGCTCGACCTGGGGTGTGCGCGATCCAACCAACACGTGCCACCGAGATAAAACCGAGCGCCGTCGTATGTTTACACGGGGCACGGTTTCACTGCACCCCCGTGCAATCCTACAAAAAAGGCGTACAGAGTGACTTCGACGTGACTCCGCGAAGAAGGGCGAACATCCTCCCGAGAGGTGGAAAGGACGCGAGGTGGTGGCTCGGCGCCGGTACAATGATAATAATAACTGGCCATTGGGGGTGTGCGAGGGTTGAAGGTTGTATCGTGAGTAGGCGGGGCCACCGGGGGGTGGCAGGCGCCTCGATTCCAACGCGGAGTACGAGGCCGACCCTACAACTGGATAGGTATTCCCCGTGCCATGGGAACCTCATGGAGAGCGACGGCGCGAGAACCGCTACCCCTGGTCACCACCCCCGCGGCCAACCCGTTTTCCACCAGCAACGTGTCCCAGGAGCGCCTCTTCGCGAGAATATGGTCCTCCCACGTTTGAAATTCGGTCATTCGAGTCTTGTTTTACTTTCTTGCGCCGCGGCAGGGGTGCAACTATAATATACGACCACTAATCGAATATCGTTGTAAGTGGTGTGCTGTGTGAAATGTATAGGTAGTACTCACTTATAAAGTGGTTACGAGACAGTAACAGAAATTCTGATATTCTCTCGGATCCGATAAGAAGAGGAATAGGAACATATTAAAAGCTCAGAGCTTGGAATTCAAGAATTCCACAAAAACCGAGGGATTGACTCTTGAACAGCATTCATGTACAAATTAGTATCTCATCCTGTTATCATTTAAAATCCTCATCTGTTTCAACAAGTACCACTAATATTCTAAAATTTAGAAGTGCTCCAAATGGCCCCTGTATCCGCCAGGCTTAGCTGCATACAGCGCACCGAGCAGTAAGTTATTGAATTCAATTAAATTTACAACCCACTGCAGCTGGATATTATAATATCGCTTCGAATATGATGAGATACTATCGTTTACAGTCACGAATGCATTGCAGTTAACTGTAATTTCACTCATTACAAGTGAAGTATATTTCTACCCCGTGTACCGAGCATTTATCCCTTCGAATCGGATACACGAATTAGCACCGCCGTTAAAGAGACGCTTAAACACATTCCATTAGATACCACATACGTCGCATGAAGCTCGCGGTGGAACTGCAGCTCGTGGTACGTATCGCAAGGGTGCGCGGCTAACGAGATCATCTAGCGGATCGCACGCGCCTCCGCGGGGAAGGGTCTTAAAGCCGTTAACGATATCACTCGTCAATCACGCTGATGACTGGTGATTGATGCGCGAGGAGGCAAAGACGAAGGAACGAGTTGCACGGCGTAATGCCGGAAAACACGATCAAATCCGCCTTTACCGAGAACGCGCCCAACAGCCTCGATCCACCCTGGCCCTGTGACTCGCATGAACGACCGTGAATCGAATCGTCGTCTGCCACGACGATAAAAGTAATTCCATTTGACCGAACGAGCAAGAACTTTCGCATCGCAGCCCCGCGCGACCCTCGAGCCGCCAAGTTCAACGGGGCTCAAGGGTTGAAAATCGATGGAGGAATCCTCTCTTTCCCCGATACTTTTCAGCCAACATCGATCATTAAGCCTCGCATATATAATTTCCCACGAGCTTCGTGCGTCACGTTTGTGTGAATATTTTATGAAATAACATTCAAATAATCTAGTTAGTGTTTGTAGGGGTGGAAGTGTTTATCTAGTTTTATTTTCACGAAGTGTCTTCTGCACGAGGTTTAAGGGCGTCCGACTTTTGCCAGCGAGAGATTTATAATTTCTCCCGGCGTACAGGGTGACTTTCAGCGGGGGCGTCATCAACGTCACCCCCGGAGCAATTGAACGCTCGCCCCCTTCTTTCTGGTCGCCGCAACCAGCAAGCATCGCGTCGGTGTTCCTCTTAACGGGAACGGGGAAAAACGAGTGCTGGCACCCCGTAGCTGTTTGACTTAATTTTATGAGGGGTCGCCTGGGACATCGAGGGCGGTACGGCCACCCCCCCTCCGCCCTCTGTGACGGCACAGTTGGTCGGGGGGATGGAATCCGCGTCGGGGGCTTAGCGGATAAAAATTATCCGTTTAAAGTCGAGAAGCGCTATAAAAGTGTAGTTAAGCTAGCGCCTCGGAAACGGGCCACCTATTACCACCTCCTCGCGCGCCCCTCATTTGCCGGCCGCCCTGTAATAACTATAATTGGTAAATAGCTGAGGGCTCGGGGGATGGGGCTTGGGGAATTAAACGACAATCTTCCAAACCGTCCCGTTTAAATTATCTCGACTTACTTCTCCCTCCCTTAGCGTTTCGCAAATGAGCGGGTGCACTGAAAATTTGATGAAACTTCCCCTAAACTTGAAACTTAGAAACCCGAGATATTATTACACAATACGTAGACACCAGCAATAATCGTCACTGATTAAAAGTTCCGCCGCGAGAATGATTTGAAGACTGAAAGGGGTTGAAGCAGGTGAAGCTGAAGATCGAACTCGGAACGTGCCTTGGAATTGAAAGAGATTTGGAGAGAAGGGAGATTGCGAGAGAAGCTCGTAGTCGCAAAGCTTCTGACTGCCGCGATCAGGGGTCACATCGTCCAGCAGGAAGAAGAAAAGGAGAAGAAACGAATGTGCCGCTGGCTCCGCGTGTGCGTGGAAAAAAAAAACACCTAATATTTATGGGCCAGCTGATCGGTCTCTGGTCTCCACTCGCTGATCGGATCTCACTAAATCACCGTTCGTATACGCCTAGGAAGGAACTAGTCGTCCCCTCGACCCCCTTTACGGGGGCGGAAGACGGCCGTAAGGTCCAGCGTATGCTTCACGCGAGGACGAAGGAAAAAAGAAATATCGATCGACGGGAAAAACCAACTCTATCCGGCCGTTTGTTCTATTCTTCGGAGACAATGCACTACACGAGCCTCTGGGGTAGATGCGTGGGCTGTTAGGATGATTGCCCATGAATCAGTGCCTGGCGACTGTGACTCAAAACGCGAGGAAATGAATTGATTGGAAGTGATAGGATTTGACACACCGAAGCTAATGATGTATAGTCTCGGGGGGGGGGGGGGGGGGGGGGGCGATTAATGGGTGGTTTTGTAGTTACGTAACATGAAAATTTTACGGAGGTTTTATCTTCCCTGGCTGCTTGTAATAGGCAAACACAGATTGCATGTACATCCCCCTTGTTCCTTCTTCCCTTGATTCGTCAACTATCAACTTCCACTGTACGAAGATTCCCAATGATAACCAGAGGAACGGTTCATGGACACGGGGTATAAAGTATTCACAAACCCGAGTGACGGCTGTGTATACGTGGTCATCCAGTAGGAGGGAGAAGGGTGGTTTGATCTGATTAGCGAGTATCGATTCTGTTTCACGACCCAACTGCCCGACTGGGTCAGGGTAGCCTTCTTCAGGGTCATTACACTGACATGTCTCCATTAACATAACGTCACCCGTTCTACGAGCACAACAGACCGCCGCATAAGAATAAAGCAGAAGGATCTCCGGATGCTGCAGTCCGCATTGTTCAGGGTCCACTGACCTCGCGTGCGCGCAGAAGAATTCCGATGGGAAGAAGACGCACGGTCGACGAACCATCCCCCCGAAGAAGTATCTAAATAGACGTCACCGGGATGATCGGACCGTTTGCATTGTTTGCAAACGTATACGCAGCGTGTGTCAGCTGCGTTCGGCGTGGCCATTCAACGTGGATCCTCGATCGGTCGCCTGAAAGACTAGGTCAAGGTAGCAGTCTCCGTGATCTCCTTAGTTCCGCGTCCCACTGCAGGTTTCGTTCATTCGTTTATTCGGTGAATATGGATCGCGTGTGTTACCAGCCCGTGGACGGCACACACGCCCCTCGGCGCGTGTACGTGTGCCGGGTGGGTTGTATGTGGGCACGGATATAACCCATGTGCCGCGTCATCAACCACCGCGAACCTACACCGTCATCAGAAGTGAAAGATGCTGGCGTCGCCGAATCTTCCCTTTCTCCACCTTCTCTACGCGGCGAGAGTAAACGTGACGTCACTGGCTTAAAGCTGCTAGACGAAATGAGAAGAACCGATTGATTTGTCCTTTTCATTTCGTTCACCTTGCTCCGCTCTTCTCGCTTCGGGCTCCGACTTCCAAGATCGAATTCTCCCCCTTCGCTGCCACCTGGAGAGCCCGCCACCATTCCTGCGGAATCTGTGTCGACGTTCAGGTCGTTAAATCGTTTCGTAGATTATGTTAGTGGTGTGGACGGTTCGCAGAGGGTGTGTAGAATTTGCTGATGCATATTGTGTTTTTGGGTATTTGCTTCTGATGGCTTTGAGTTGCGTGCGGAGCAGTGGTGCGTCGTTTAACTGGGTCTTGCTGCACCCGAACCTAATATCGCCGAGTATATTCGAAAATAGTGATAGAAAGACACTCAGAAATTTGAAAAATAAATTGTTCCGAGAAAAAGAACGTCATCTAGAATAATTATAGTGGGGCAGTTGCTACAGGTCAAAAAGGACCCAGCAATCTTTATAGTACTAGGTTCTATGAAGGATAGAAGTATTTGTTCAGAGTTCAACTATTCACCCCCTCTTGAAGTGTGATAGAGTGGTAGTCACAAGGAAGTTGAGAATATATATCTTTACGGCTTTTACTTAAAAGGCCCCGCCGTCTACGAAAAGCTTGTCGCAAATTTTTCGGGGCCCTATGCGTAGATATTACTATTATAAATTTTTTTTAATAGGCTCCGTGGCCTACGGAAAGCTTATCGCAAATTTTCCGGAGCTCCACGCATAGATATTAATTATTATAAAATTTAGAAGTACAATATAAATGCGTTTTTTCTTCGGCCCCGCACAATTTTGGCACCCGGCCTCGCAAAAATTCCCGCCGGTCTTGTCTTTACAGGAGTTGCATGACAAACTTATTACTAGGCTTTACGTATTAAGTTCGTATCACTGATCTATATTACAACCCCTTGAATTTTAAGAACATCTGTTACCGTTCAGGGTTACTGTACATAAGGTACCTACAGTACTGGAAATACATATTGCATCACTCTGAAATTTACATAGTGCGCAGCATTTTCATAGCAGTGTGATTGATAAGATGATTCCTATCCAACTTCTTTTCAGGGGTTGAAAACAGTTATGATATCGGTTTCGGTTCTCGAAACAGTTATGAGAACCGAAATAATCTTGAAACAGTTACGAGTGAAAACGGTTCTGGCCTATATCGGTTTCGGTTCCGGTTCTACCGAACCGATATTATATCGGTTCCGTAACGGTTATATATCGGTTATACGGTAAACTCTCGCTATGGGCTGAGCTCGCCTCAACCATGCGTAAGCGCCTCTTAAATAATGATTAAATAATAAATCTGTGAAGAATAAATTGATTCTCACAAGTAGATTGAAATAAATTTTTTTTTTTAAGTTACGTTTAAGTTAAACCCTTATTAATGTGGCGTCCCCCTTAAGTGTCTAAAAATTTAAACAAAGTACATTGTATATACATACCGAAATTGTTGCAGAGCAACTTCCAACTATACGTCGCATTTTCATGCTGTCATCGCACGTTTCAAAATACTTACGAACAATGTCGCATTTCTTTTGACCCATTATGTCGATATGTTTTTAAATATCACTAATATCTATTATACACTACGACTAATATTAATTTGACACTTAATTTATAGTATTACTAACACTAACAGCAATAACTGTCCTAATATGTACACACATACTACTAATTTTATATTAATTATGAAGATTATTAACTATTTTTTTTTTAATAAAGACAGTGTGTCGAGGACGATAACCTGTCTTGCTGCGAAATATAATACTTTTTGTATTAAATTCAACGCGCTCGCCACTACCTCAGGAATACAAGTGACTCTGGCCCATTGGTCTTAAACCCTCCGATCCAGAGAATCGCTCTTCGCGTTTGTTTATAAGATCCTTCATCGCTGACCCTCTCTATCTAGAATCTCTCTTTTCAATACTTAAGTTACAGATGATGTCTTTCATTTCGGCTTTTCCTGCATTGATAGAGTTTTGAAAAGAGAGGCACCAGATAGAGAGGCCCAGCGATAAAAAAAAATTATAAACAACTCGAATTTCCATTAAAAAAATATGACATAGATCGTAAATATGTTGGAACGTGCTACGCATACCCGCTGCGTAACCGATAGGATACATTACTGTTATAAAACCGATATATAACCGTTACGGAACCGATATAATATCGGTTCTGCAGAACCGTAACCGAAATCGATATAGCCAGAAATTTCGGTTCCTAATAACAGTTATTCAGAATATCCGTTCTTCGTAACTGTTTCAGTCAGAACCGATATATAACAGTTTGAAACAGTTATTTTCGGAACCGTTTCAAGCCCTGCTTCTTTTGGCCAAAATAGTAACGAATGATGCAATGGATATTTCCAATAGATGCAATAGATGCAATGAATATTTCCAATTAAAGATTCCTTCAATTCAATTTAATCGTATGGACACCCCAACATTACCCACAAAAATCTGTACCCCAACTGCATAATTACCAAAAGAACTACAACACCACGAAATGAACGAACGTTTCTCCACACCCTCCCCACTCTCCCTCTGATAACTCAAGCTGAAGTTGATACAATGTTGTAGGTATACGATTAAGCCATGACATCAGACCACCTATATAGCAACGCAAGCACCGAACACTCTGCAGACCGCGGTAGGCGTGTGGTCTGCGGTAATTAATAACCGCGATATCAATCCTTCAGAGGAAGTGCGATTAATGGCTGTAAACAAGACGTAACAAAACAATTCGCGCCGAGAATCATCCGGCTAAGGTAGCACAGTATTCGTAATCATCCCATTAGAACATTCGCGTTCGTGCAGAAGCTATTCATTCCATTGTACTCGAAATCCCGCCAGCGGTATTTAAATCGCAGCTCGCGGACTCGACATCTTGCCCTTCCGTCTCGCACGAAAGATGATGAAAGTGTACCGCCCACTTTGCCCACTGTTTATCTACAATTTACTGACATACTGGACACAAAAGGTGGCGGAGCGCGATGGTGCACGTACGGCGGGTCTACCCGCGTACGAGGAGCATATAGATCGAAGGGAGGCGACGTCTACGTCACGCAGGGTAAGGGGTTGCCGCGCGGAGAGGAGAGCCGCGCAAGGGGTGACGGTGGCAGATAGAGATAGGCCACGATGCCGGCGTGACTTGACAATAAAGCTCGGTCTCACCTCCAGCTTCGTTCCGCAGCCTCCTTTTTGGTCCCTCTCTAGGCTCGTCCTTCGCGCACGGGCCGAGCCTCCCCTTCACGCTCGGTCCATCCGCTTCACCCGATACCCCCAGCGCCCGCTCGCCATTGACTACTTCGGCTATCGCCCGGGTGCTCCAGGCCTCATAACGCGCGGCCTTACGAACAGTTATAAAATGTGAAACTCGAGCCGTGGAACGGGCCTGCCAGCTCCAGGCCCTTATCTCTCGTCGAAACGGTGCCAGTTGCGCGCGAGTATACGTGTACGCTTGACACGCTCGAGGACAATGATCCCCGGAGGTCCCTTCCACGCACCTTCGGCTCTTGGGACTTTTTTAACACCTCCCCTGCAATTCCAGAGCTTCGCGAAAAGAAAAGAAACCTGGATTTGATTCTTTAAATCAATTTTTATGATCACTCAATGAACTTTATTGAATTTGCGTATAGAAATATTTTTATCCCTTTCACTCGACTCCCCTCCAAGATTAAATCCTGAGTGCGCCACTGGAAAGCATTGCTCGAGAATTCACGAATGGTTACTTGCAGAAGAAATGCAGCAAGGAATTTTCGCTTTCAAAGCACTGCTGCCCCTATACGAAACGTTGTGAATGAAGAAACGAATGATGAGATTGTAATGTTGATTAGGGGTATGTAGTTGAGAGATGGATGCGGCGAACAATGATACTTCGAATGGATTATACGGAGGCCCTGTTATAATTGTAACACGAGTACGGAGTGAGAATGATTGTATCAATTTCCGACGTGCTACCACCCCTAATCGCTCGCTAAATGTATATAGCGTTATTACGAGAGCTCCAGTGGCCGCGACGAGGACAGAATACCCGGAGTGAAACGAACCTGCTGCAAGTAGCGATCAGTCAATCTGTCAGTGTGACGAGCGACGTCTGTTCAGAGGGTCGCCGAGGGTCGAAGACAAGCCCATTGTCAAGCGACCCCTGCGGACAAGTTAGTTAAATCCTCGTTAGAACTTTATCCACCTTCTCGTTTGACAGCCGCTGAAAACGCGGCTGACTTTTCGCGCTTCTAAGCATGTAATCTCCACACCGATCACCCCGCGCCTCAATACTCGTAAAATATATGAAGTATACAAGTATTTGCTGTCATCAATGCTTATGTAACACTTGTGAAAATTGCATACCTTGATAAATCTATTGCGCAGTATTCTCAGTATACTTAAATTTCGTATTACGAATTATAATATCGAAGATGAAACTTGAAGTTGAAAAAATAGTTGTGGAAAAAAGCGACTTTCATGGTTAAAATTCGCCAAATTTTTAAGCTTTAATACTAAGGTTTAAAAATTTACAGAAATATTGGCGAAGAAAAAAATGTGTGGGGTGCGATACACCCCGTGTAACTACGAAGGGTTAAACCTGTTTATTTTTTCGAAAACACTAAAAGTGGACATAGAATATTTGTGCACCAAGTGCATCGATATGTTAAACTGAATTAACCGGTTAACTGGCAATGTATCATATATGATCAAACAAAAATCTGGCCAATTCTGGCAATGTATCATATATGATCAAATGGAATAACTTTTTTGTTTTTCAATCGATTTGAATGAAACTTGGTATGTAATGGTTTTTGGGGTCGCTGAATCTGAATTTCGCATCGGAATTGTAAAATTCAATATGGCAGACTCAAAATGGCCGAACCAAATTGGCTGACAAATATTAAAATATTATCGGGATATAGAAAAATTGTATATAGGGGTTTTTGGGGTCGCTGAATCTGAATTTAGCATTGGAATTTTAAATTTCAATATAGCAGACTCAAAATGGCAAACCAAAATGGCCGCCAAATATTAAAATACTATCGGGGTTTAGAAAAATTTTATATAGGGGTTTTTGGGATCGCGGATAAAAAAAAAAGCACTTGCGGTGGAATTTATGGATGAAGAATTCAGGTATAAAATTATTCGAAACTTTTTCGTAGAAAATAAAAAAACTAAAAAATTAAACCCCTAAACCCTTATTTTTCAGAGGTTGGGGGTGGCATTGAAAAAAGTAACTGCTGCAATCGAATTATAGACAAGAAAACTTCACAAATAAAAAAAGGTTTAGTAAAGAATTGACAAACTCACCCCTAAATTCTATTTTTTTAGGGGTTGGGGGTGTCAGATGAAAAAAATTACCCCCGGAATCGGTTCAGCGACTCAAAAAACCCGTGTATACCAAATTTTGTGTGATTCACTTAATTATTCGATGGTACCAGTTTGGGCCCGAATAGTGAAAAGGACCGTGCCAGTTAACCGGTTAATGTATTCAAAAATAGACTGGTCCTAGCCCCCCACACGTGTGTCACTATTAAAATAAATCTTCCACCTTCAATGTCCCGCTCCTCTCTCTCTCAAACAGTAGCTCCAGTTTCCTGTTCTATTAGGATTAATGTAATTAATTGGTTAATTAATATACCCAGCGATTTCCGTGGTAATACAGCACGCGCATAATGTTCGGAGCGTTCGCTCTGACTTTTGTTTTGTTTGACGAACATTATCTCCACATCTGCGTGCAGAATAATTCGTGCTCGCGACTCCGCGGGGCACGTGTGTGCAGATCCACGGTGTCCGGGAACCTTTTCGTTCTGCAGCAGGGCTGCGGGTTTCGCCGAAAGAGGTGAACGTTTTGTTTACCGACGTTCCATCTCGATGGATTCATCGCCGAGCTGCGGTGTCAGCAGGAACGGCGTTGCAAATAAAGCGAGGGAAGCGACGGGGACCGAGCGCGTTCGTTCATGAAAACGCGCGCCAATGTTTCGCGTTTTTTAACTCTGCCACGGTGGTCCGAGTCTCTTTTCGCCCAATCGCATGTCCGTGTCTGTAACTCTACGTTCCTTGGATCGTTTTTTATGCAATTGTATTTCGATATCCCTAACCCTACTACCCCTGGGTCTCTTTTAGCCTAACTGCGCTTTAATTTCTTTAAAAACGCCTGTAACTTGGAGAAGAATATAAGACTGGTGTTGTTAATATATGCGTTTATCGTTCCTTGATTTTATGGTAATCCTAGAATATTAATCCACGTAAGTTTTACTTCCGTGTTTAACGCTCTAAAGAATTACCGCACTGCTAGTTCTTCCGGTGTTTTATTCTCATTTTCCTGTCTGCTTTTTGCTGAATAAAATTTGTGAAACATGAATAAATTTGAATTGCAGATTCAGAATAAAAGAGAAAAGAATTTTTGAAATACTGATAAAATGTAAAATAAATATTCAATAAAATTCACTAAAGAACACATTACGGGTTTTGGGAACAGTTCACGAGTTATAACACAAAATCGGAAAATAACCGGATTTTGCAGGGGTCAATAAATTACACCCCCTTACAGTGAATTTGGGCGGCAAACAAAAATTGAGTTGTAATCAGGAGGCAATTCCCTACATATTCACGAAGTTTCTGAATTTTTCGAATTTCCGGTTTCGGGATGTTACCTTGTCAGTTTTTACAAAACCGTCTTACACCAAATTAGTCATCTCATTCTACGCATTTGATCAGAAACAGACCTGCATTCTAAAACTGAGGGGCCGAGTGGAAAACAAGCACATGTAGTGATGGGACTGATACCGTATCGATACATATCGATACCCTTCTACAAATTTCAATCTGGTATTGATACATATCAAAGTCAAAGGCATCAAAAGGAATCGATGCTTCTTTGATACTTACATATCAGAATGTATCGATACCTGTTTGATACCTACACAAAAATATCGATACCTACTTGATACCTATACGAGAATTTCGATACCTGCAATATCTTTACCTCACACTGAAGTGTAAATATTAAATGTTTACCAAATGACTGCATGTGGCGCAAAACGGAACACTTTTCGTGGGGTAAAACGGAAAACCTATTTAACCCAGTTCCACCAATCCAATTGTCTTGAAACTTTGCAGACGCGCGTACCTAGTTATGATGATAATACAAAATTATGAAAAAAGAACGGAAGGCGAGATAGCATTACGCTGTCATCAATAAATATGTATAACCCATAACCACAAATCCAAACGACTTGAAATCAGCCTGTAACCACAAATCAAATCAATTCAATCAATATGCAATATAACCACAAAACATCAATGTCACCACTGACAGAGGATGAATCTAATTTTTGGGCTTCATTTGATAATTATATCGAAGGCAGAAATAGAAACTCATTAGATGGTAATGATGTACAATTACAGTTAGATAACTTTTTTAAAGAAAGTTGTTTACCCATAAAAAATCGTCTTATTTATTGGAAGCCAAATGCAACAAAATATTTCATTCTAGAATAATGTATATGTACATCATTTATTAATTAAAATTCAATTATATACGTAGTTCATGATACTGATTCCAACTCCTACTTCATTAGTTATATTATCAAATCATGATTGGTAATAAATACTATTTTCGTGAATTAGTAAATTGCAAATCGAAACCGATACTTTCGTATCAAATAGATATCATAACAGGTTTGCCATCTGATCACAGAATTATCAAATAAAAAACGATAATTTCGTACAGTATCAGACAAGTATCGATAATTTCGTAAGTATCAAATAAGTATCGATAATATCGTAAAGTATCAAACCGGTTTTGATTCGGTATAGTATTGATATGGTATCGGTTGAAGAAGAATTGGTATCGATGATTGATACCAAGTACATAACATTTCGATGCGTATCGATATTTCCTATTGAGTACTTTGGTATCGAATTGATTGAATATCATCAATAGTATTGGTATCAGTCCCATCACTAAGCACATGCCATAAAACTATGAATTTACAGGAAAACAAGTTTTAGGGAAAATAATTTTCTTAGGAAAGAGCATAGCCGGTTAAGATGGTCAAATGCTTCTGATTTATTTAAAAAAATTTTCATGCACTACTGTAGGAAGAATTCAGCAAAATCCTGATCTTCTATTTTCGCCCCTTACTACCCCTCGAGTCGAGGTACAAAGTTGAAACTTGCCACAAATTGTCCTTTTTTTATAAGCTTTCGAATTCAGTTCAGGGGCACACTTGACTATCTCAACCGGCTGAAAAACGAAAAATGTGTATAAATGCGGCATGTGCCTCTTTTTGCGAGCGCCCCAATTTAAAACCTCACAATTATTCCTGCTTTGATTAAAGAGTGAAGGAGGAGGGACCTAAAGCTAGAATTTTACCCAGAAAGGACCTGGATTGAGCAAAAAAAAAAGAATTTGAAACTCCGCCAGGACAGAAGTTCGAGGATTAAATTCGAATCCGTGTAGAATAACCGACGACCAGTCGGAGGCGTCGAATTCATCGAAATTCGAAACTGTCGAGCTGCACGTGTAGCAAATATTTGTTGCTCGGTGCCGCGGTAAGGTTAATGAGAGGGGCAGGGGGGGGGGGTCAGAGAGGAGAGGTTTGTTGGTGCATAAAAGAATGAAGGGGATTCCATACCCAATGCTCGTGTCTGCCTCTCAAATGAAATGCTGAGCCTGCACATTGCACGTTACACCTAGAATCACGCGAAATGCGGACCGCCGCTAACCAGAACTTTTTCGTTCCCGTGGTCTTCCTTGGTCGCCCTCCCTTCCCCCCCGTTTCTCCCGGGCCCATTTTAATTAATCGATTTCGTCCTTTTATTTTTCTCCTTCCCGTCGGCGTACTTGCATGCCAATAGGGTTCGTTCCGAGATTCGCAAAAGAATTCTCGCGCAGACCAGCGAGCTTCTTAAGCGCGAAATGGAGATTCAGTTTTAAGGAAAAGTTCCTGCACGGATCACTAAGGTTTAACTCGTCTGCCGTGGTAAAATATTAGCAGTCGATTAACCCCAACTGATTTGTAAAGAAAATTGAACACTCGTTTAACTTTGAGAAGAAGAAATGTCGTTGGATAATTGATAAAACTGATAAGACAATTTGTGGGCTATCTACTGCAATATGATTAAAATAAGAATTTATCGTACTTCATGACTTCGTAATTGAGACTTACGTTGAGGAGTCAACGAAGCTACTGAAGATACTGAAACATCGATAAGAGTGGATTATGTGCTACGTTAATAAATAAAAAGGACAGACTCGTTTACCCTAAACCTTCTCCACTTAGAAGTACGCCCATTACCGTAAAAAAAAAGTATCTTCCTCCACCCGACGTTACAATTGCACTTAGGTGGCACGCATCTACGTCACAAGCCCGATAATACGTGGACTAAAAATCGCGTCGAAGGAAGAGGATACATGCGGGCTCTGTGGAAGAAAAGACTGCGCAGCGGCGTATCTGAAACTGCCGGTATCGACATTTATTTATAATAAGAAGTATAATAATTATTTTATGTACACATGAGACAATGTAACGGGAATTAAAACATTCTTAAGTCGAGTCGGGGCCAGCTCGGCCGACACAAACGACCGAACCTGGTCCAACGGGACAAAACAATAATATATGCTTCATATGTCATCCGATATGACAGTGGCGTAATTTTTGCATCAATCCCTTTATCCATCACCTTCGTGCAATCTTACAAAAAATTACCATAAAAAAAAAAAAGAAAAGATACAACCATCCATCACCATGAACCCGCTCTGCCCCGTGCCATTTGTGCGCGACTTTCCATTCAAGCCACGTGTACCACCGATGGCCCACGCCAGCGCATTCATTACAGTGGTGGCCGGGAGAAAGTTTAAACAGTGAACGGTAACAGAAATAACATAGTTCCATCGGAAATAATAATTATATCTCAAAATTTACATCCCACAGATTAGGGGTTGTTAAATAGACCAGTGATATCAACATAATATTAAGTTCATTATCTGTGCAACGAATATGAGTTCGAAAATTTCCTTTCAACCACCACCGCAGATGCACCCGGCCCGAATGGAGAGCTCAGCGTGGTCCGCCGGTGACGCACAGGGCAACGCGTTGAAATCTGAATATCCGTACACCCCCCCGCCTTATTATTTACCAGCGCGCAATCCTCGCTACCTAGAATGCCCCCCTGCAAAATTTACGCCGCTGTGCGAACGCAAAGAGTACAACGCAGACGGCGCCACTCGTCTAAACATCCCCTAAAAAGAAACCTAAAAACTCGGCCAATAATTTATAGAGCTACCGTATACAGATCATTTTGTGCCATATGTACTAAAACGATATCACCGTTCGCGCTAGTACGAAAATGTACCCCTCGTAATTTGTTACGCGTTTCCCGAGATCCGTCGGGGTGCGCGCGCGCTCCGCCGCGCCACCCCCTCGAGGCAAGACAGTTGCGCCGATGGAGCCTGGCGGCTGCTGGAAGCGGGCAGCCCCCGTTGATTAGTCGATTTTAATCTCGTGGCACGCGATACAGACGAAAGCAAACGCGCGGGGAACGGACGTCGATCGCGACGATCCGTGCACGATCGTAACACCAACGGGAATCGGCCAGCGATCGGCTGTTCGCTGGCTACGATCCCGCGACGATGCACGAAGTCGGAGGCGCTGTATTGCACGCACGCAGCTATGTAGAATCGATGGAGAATGATCGAGAGGGATAGCGACAGGCCAATTGAGAGTTAAGGGTTGTTATTTACAAACGCTGCTTGTTGGTTGCTACGATTCTTTAAATGCTCGCTTATGAGCTAGCGTTAAGCAGAGGGTGAGGTAGGAAAGGCGTGGAAGAATTTAGAGGGGTAGAGATAAAAGTCGCGTCTATGTTCTACGACCCTCTTTTTGGAGCAGCCTGTGTAATTTAAAGGACTAAGAGGAGGGAAGAAGGCCATCCGAAGCGATCATTCGTCTCGAGTCCATCGAAGAATTTAAAATTACACCTTGGCTAGAAATTAAATAACAAACAGGACGAACCTTTTAATCCTACGTTCCCGGACGTAAGATTCATCCCTGTCCCGTTTCTTTTTCGTTTGCGCTACGACGAAGTACGCCTCTCGTTTGTCTTTACACTTCCCTTCCTCTGTTTCTGGGTACGGTATCTTTGGCAAAGACGTACAGCCTACCACGAGCATATTATTCATACACCTATGCGAATAGAACTAATTACCTTTAATCTAATGATACCTTAGCTGCGCTGGAGCTCCGCGCGCGATTTACAAAGTCGTTTTAACAGTCGAGGCTTGTCGCCGTGGCTTGACAAAGCTACGCGAAGGAGAACGAAAAACAGAAGAGGGAAAGGAGAACCGAGCGCTCTATATACACGTAGACGAGCTTAGAGATGTGCTTAAGACTTAAGTCTCGATTGGACAAACGCTGCTTCTCGAGGGAATACTCAGGTTGCTTGCCTGGCATTTTCAATCCACGGCCAAGGTATGTCACTGTGAACAAATTTTTGGAAAAAAAAACACATCGTTACCATTTCGTTCTCCAGACAACGATCTAATCGTCTTCAAGTTCGCACAATTCCACACGGATTCTTCTAAACTTTCACGCCTCACTGGACAATTAATATCTCGAGTTGACAATTTTCAGAGTTTATGGCGAAATATGTCGTCACTGCTCGCGTAATCGCGAATGCGGGTGTATCGCAGGATAATGTAAAGCAGAAAGGATTTTCATTTACGACGCAAGGATTTACGCGGGATTACAACTTGATCCGATGGAAAATCTAAACTGTGACTGTAATCTCGGTGGAATAATTAGTTCACATTCTTCCCCATTGGAATATTCAAAATTTACTTATCTCGAAACAAGCAAATACACCTTTACGAAGTACTAAATACTACTCCCCCATTCGCCATTGTTTCTAACCAGGGGTCGAATGAAACTGTTAACTTTTATTAAGAAAGGTTGCTTTTGAACAGATATTTAAGGGTAAAATATAAAAGTTAGGAATATTTTTTTAATTAGAATTATTTAAGGTAGTGGAAGCAGGATAAATAGAGAAGAAAAAGCATATTGTGCTTTTTATACGACTATTTCCACCGCTCGGTTTAAGGTTTCTATTTGCAGAAAATCTGTCACAACTTTAACTTTTTCAGAGCAGGGTAAACGTTGCTGTTTAGCTAAAACTTTTTTCTTATTTCAAGAAAATAGAAGTTTCTTATTTGCACAAATATGTATGGAATAAAAGTTTCAGTTAATACACTGCACTTTATAACAGTTTTCTTGGAACAGAAAAGATAATAGTCATCAAATTACAGTTACTTCATAATTGATTGAAAATTTTAACAGTTTCATTCGGCGCCTGTTTCTAACTAATGTTCTCTAAATACGGGCCCATAAAACAGACACCTCAGAAGCAAAATGAAACCTAGGTAATACTTTAAAGACAGAAATACAAGTGAAGGATAAATAGGAAGAAACAATAAACGTGTCAACACAAAAGTATTAAAAGAGACAAATTCGAATCAAGGATTTCGTGGAAAGTGGAATGGAAGTTTCAGCCCCAAGATTCATACATACTCTAGGTCTTATAAAAAAAACACAAATCGAAAGCGTAAAATAAAACTCCTTCGTAACAAGATTGTAAATTTAAGAAAATCGAGTTTGAAAATTTTTAGAGTATCGCACCACTGATTTAACATCTGTAACCCATGACTCTCATCTATTTCACAATTAACCACTGTATTGTCGCGAATTATTTTACCCTAACCCAGGCCCGGCTCGAGCCTTCTCTGCGCCCTAGGCGAACTTGCCAAATTGCGCCCTTCATTTATAATACACTTATTTGAGCCTTTCGATGATCTTACTCTGGCTTTTCATTCGTAGCTTAAAACATTTATAGTGCAACTTGTAATATTTAAAACTTCATTTTAAAACATGCCAACAATGAAAAGACTACTTTGGGGCCAATGTCAACTTTACGCCCTAGGCAGCTGCCTAATTTTGCCTATAGGGACAAGCCGGGCCTGCCTTAACCACATTCAAACGCGATCTCCTCAAAAGCAAACCACCAAACGAGAACCATTTCATTTCGCACTTTCTGCTGAGCTCCCAAAAAATTCCTCCTTTCCACCTAAGTACTGCGCGTTGCTGAGAAGATGTCTATTATCTAGCAGGCTAGCACGGAGGCAAGATGGGGTACTTCGCTCTCTTCGTTACGCGATGCTGCATGACTGTATTAGAGAGTTGGTGCCGTCCGCTTCCGCTTGCCATCTTCTCAGCAACGCGCAATAGGTGCATCACAAATCGCACCCTGCCCAATAGGAAACAGTAAACCAAAAGGGAGGATCTCTTGGCAAAACGAAGATCCTCGCGAGGGGAGGAGATACTTGTTCGTCACTCACCGATCGGGAATCACACGATCTCGCGACGGTTGTCTCTTCACGTCCAGCAAGCGCCTCCTCGGCGCTGTCGTTGTCACAGGTAGACCTCGGGACTAGCGGGCGCGGGTTGGTGTTGCTGTTGCGGCAGCTGTTGTTGCTGTTGCCCTTGCTGCTGATTCTGCGCCTGTTGGTGCTGCTGAGGCTGTTGCTGCTGCGGCGCCTGTTGCTGATGATGGTTATGGCTGTGGTTATGATGATGATTCTGCCGGCTTCTAAGGATCTCGCATCGCTGCTTGTAGAGATCGCGCTCCTGCTGGACGCGCGCCAGCTCGACCTTGAGCCGCTGGAGCTCGTTCTGCAGGTTACGATTTGTCGTCTCGAGGTCGTGGCGTTGCTGCAGCCGCTTGCTACGGCAGTTCTGCGCGTAGCCGCGGTTCTTCAAGGTCCGTCGCTTCTGCTTCAGGCGCACCACCTTCGCACAACACGAACATCCGTTTTACGAGCGATTCGTCGCGAACAACGGGGGGACCGGTTCGCTAGCGATTCCGAGCTTTGCTGTCTACGCGATCTCTACTGCGCTAATTCCTTGCGTTATCTCTATCCTTCGTTAATTGTACAAGAGCGTTGCAGAAGTGGCCGCTGCAGGGAGACACTTCGTGCATCGCTTTAGTGATAATTGCTTTCTCTGAAGAAAAACGTGTGGTAGGGACTTCGACGTTAATAGAAACTTTCATTAGAATTCAAGTTAAGAGGTACGCCTGACCATACGGCGAGCTGTTCCACTGCAGTCGCAGAATCCACTAGTTATTCCACTTAATTTCCACTTCGCAACCTATTGGAGTCGTATTTAGATTCCATTATACAGAATAGGTGTTTAATAATATCTTCCAAAGGTACTAGGCGACCTCGGCTCACCGATTGATTCCAATAGGTCAATCTCATCAAATTAATCTGGAATCCTTCGCGTACCGTTCAATTCTTCTCGCCGATACCGCAATTATCACCAATTCACTGCTTGTACAATTCCGTGTAGCCCGATTTAACGTTGCTCCGTCGGAATACTTCAAGCATTTATACGTTCGAAAGGGGGTTGGTGAGGGGCAGAACAAAAACGAAGGATCTCGAGAGGAGGCCCAGGGTGGGAGCACAAGAGACACCAGAAACAGGAGACAAAGGGGGTGGCTTTGAACAGAAAACGAACCAAGCATTACCTACACGGGAGTGGCGTTAAGAAAATAAGAGACCTGACTCACCTCTTCCCGCGGGCAACCGTGGAGGCGTTTGTTCAATTCGCGAACGGAAAGGGACATGAGGAGCTCGTCGTTCATGAGTTCTTCCTGGGGGTTGCCGCTGGCGCAGCTCGAGTACAGGCTGTTGCCTGCCCTGTGCGCGGGGCTGGGCCCTCCGGCGCCGCAAGAACTCACTGAACAAACGCTCATCGGCCTTCCAGGTTGCATCGGCATGCCCTGCATGCTGTCTTCCATCCCCGACATTCCGCTCCCGCCCGCGGGAAGCATCCCGCCGCCTGCACCCCCGCCCCCGTAGTACTCTATGTGACCCAACGCCGTGATGTATCCACCTGCGACAATAATGCGTGTCGACTTCGAGTTCCCTTCCCTGAGGAGTACAAGTCGTCGAGAGTTTCCTTACTAGGGCACAGTCTCGACGCGAACCGATTCATCGGGCAGAGGGCGAACTCGCTGCCCCTCTCGGGCAGCGCTACTAACTGGGCGCTCCCGTTCTCATAACGATTCTCATATGCGTGGCGAGTGGAGCAGTGAAAGGGCGGTAAATGGTGAACGAACTAGCGTTTGCGACGGATGGGACTGTCGGTGTTCGTAAAAGCGAATCGAATGATCGTGCAAGGAATGATTCCATGGGATGCACGTGAAGACTCTCGGGCGCAACACGCACACAATCTCTATTCACCCAAGGGGGGGAAACGATACGAAGCCAGAGGCTCTCGCCACCTCGCACGCTAGACGACGCGCGCCCTAATCCACGAGAAACGAGCGGTCTACCATTTGCGGGGCCTATCACGGATGAGGGGTCTAAAGCGATCGCCGTTGCGCCACTCACCAGTGTGTCTGGAATGACGCTGCAGCTGTTGCAAGTCCTGGAAGTGATGGTGCGTCGGCGTGGAGGACCAGGCCTCGTGATGAGGCTCCGGTGTCTGTTCCTGGGGGCAGTGCGGCCTCAGGTCGAGCGGCTCCTGCCTGAGGGACTGCGTGAGCCAGCCCATGCCGCCGGTGCCGGCCTGCATCTCGTCCTGCACCAGCGAGCCCGGCTGTTGCAGGTGCAGGAACAGGCCTCTCTCGCGGGGGTCGCGCTCGCCGCGGTGCAGTTGCACCGGCGGCGGCGAGGCCGAGACCGGAGGCGTGTCCGGCGGTGTTCCGGGATGAGAGAGTGTCGTCAGGTGAGAGGCTGCGCCGGGCGGCGCCTTCACCAGCACCCCGTGCTGCACCTGAATGTGCGGCTGCCCGTAGAGCGGATGTGGCTGCTCCAGCTCGTGCGCCGGCGGCGTCAGGGGCGCTAGGGCCAGGCCCTGAGCCTGCACCTGCCCGGGTAGCTGCACCACGCTACCGTTCACCATCATCGGCGAGCTGATTCGCACCTAAGCGTTGGAACGGTGGTGTCGTTACTTTGTCGAAGAGGTTGGTTAGAAGATCGTGGATCTTGGTCCTTGGAAACGGGCGACGTTGTGGTATATCTTTGGTAGCACTGTGCGTTGCTGAGAGCGTGGCAAGCGGGAGGAATAAGGGTACGCTCGGTTACGCCACCAAAGGTCCACTTTCTCCCTAAATCAATCGTGGTAGAGCACACGTGTCGCAGGTGTCGGTCGACAAGACACATCGACGAATACGAAGAGAACGAACGAGACACAGGCTGGTGCGAGCGAAGCACAGATGCCCCTCTGCCTTCCCGATAGACATCTTCTCAGCAACGCACAGTAGTTTAGGCTGGATGTTTTGGTGGAGAGTTGTTGAAGTGGGGCTTGTTAATTTATATTTTGGTTAAGTACACGTGTTGTGGTGGTTAAAAGAAAGTTTGGAACTCAGAGTTTCAGCTTCGTGGCTGCGTAGCAAAGATTATACATGGAAATCCGTTGGGTAGCAATTTTAGGATATAAGTATTTCTAATGGAACTACAGTAATTCGTCGATATAAACCCGACGATCGGGGCTGGCGGCGGGCGTACGTCGCGATGTGGACACGATTCCGTCCGGCCGAGAAATTCGAAGAGCGAGCGAGAGGGAACGAAACGGTTGCCGTCGACTCTTTCGTTCTCTCACTCTCGACTGAAGGATTCCAAGAAATGGTGGGGATAGTGAGCGGGACTATTACGCATGGTAAAAACGGGACAATAACGACGAATTACTGTATATTGTTTTTTACACCGGTCGCAGTTTAAACTTTCTTTTGACGCACTGGAGGCCAGTTTAGAGGCGACTGGTTAAGGTTTGATCTCTTATATAGCGCGGTTAAAGTGTGGATGATCTTTGGAAGCAGCTGTGACTGAATGAGAGTTGTGTAGTCAGTTTGATTAGGTAGAAGCGATGATCTTCCTGAATTTTAGTTGCGATGCTTAGAAGTAGTTGTGGATGCGACATTATGCTAATTTGGCTGATAATAGTGTTTCAGTGGATAATGAACTTGGACCTAGAATCAACTGATAGAATGATAGTGATTTCAATTCGCAGTGTCATAGGATACCATCAAATGGAGTAACTTTGACCACAAAACTAGATTTTAAAATAAATGCCTCTAGCATCTGTCGTATAAAAGATATTATGCACTTCAAGATGCATTTTGTTTGAGAATAACACCTGCTCTACAATCGACGCTACAGGAATTTGTTTTAAAATCTAGTTTTGTGGTCAAAGTTACCATTTGACCGTATCTATCGGTTGAAATCATATCCGCTTAATGGACTAGTGTCTAATTCGAACAATACACGATGGATTAATTAAAAACGTATTCCAATCGACGACGACCACACATAAATAACGAGAAATTTGTTGTAATTCAATATCACAGAACACTATTTAACACGCCTTTTAAGATCCAATGAAGAAACTCAACTAACTCAATATAAAGCCATTTCTACGATCGTAAAATATCCGTCACTGACGAAATGCCTGCATCTAATCGGTGCAAAAGAATACGCGTATAAACCCAAATGAGAAATTTAATTTAAGCAGAATTGCTCAATGTGTTTTGGCAGTCGTTGTTTACGTGAAGCAACAAGCTCCCCGTTTTCCATGCAACCCGCAGCGTAATAATTTCACGCTTATACAATGCAAACGGTGCACGTGACTCCGTTTACACACGGCATCCCAACGTCGGCGGATATTATCAGTATGTTGCAGATAATAACGCGCGCGGATTAATTCGTCATGTCTATGTTCGCTAAAAAAAATACGAGGATGCAACATGTGAATGACCTTTTCGAAGGAAAGAAAAACACTTTCCGTGATATATTCTTTATGGCGACCAACTATCACCGGACAGAGATTTAAGATATTTTGATCTCATCGAAATAAAAACACGGACGTATGTTTCTCATATTTAATATTGCAATTTAGGTATTAATCTTTCAAAAGGATTCACAATTAAATAGTTCAATTGGAGCGTCTCAAATATATGAATAAAGTAAAGTGTTTAACTTGCTTTGTATTGTTCAGAAGAATATTTCGAAGAATAATATAAAGAATCGCAATAGATACTACGAATCAGATTTTTCCAAGAGGCCTTACAATTATTCACATGAAAACTAATTTTCTTCGCAATGCGAAGGTAAATAAATAAAGGCGAATTTTTCACACCATAAACGAGAACGATGCATTAGAGTAACTTTGGTGACTGGTCACGATTCTAACTTTATGTATCAACGAATCGGTGAATCGTTTTATATCCCACCTTTTAATTGCAATGAAACTGAGACAGTAAGAAATATTCTTAAACTCCAGATTATGGTGGCAATGTATTTCAAAATGGAGCAGTTGTTTGATCAGGAATTGAAAAGTCCTCGTAGAAAGCACTGTAGGGTAAATCCGGGAGACGCGGTCGACCTAATATAAAATGGCTATTAAAACTAATATAGATATTACTTATTTTATCAGAACAAACCTAATATGTTTTAAAACAATATTTACTGTAAATCGGGTTGAAAACTAAAATCATGACATCTGACCACCTCTCCCGAGGTGCCGGGAGAAATGGTTTTCGTCGTTGGCAGAGACCACTCACATAATTATTCATGGAAAATTAACAAAGGATAAAGCAAAATTATTTATGCGTGAATACAACTACGGATTCATTGATATTTAATTTATTTACGCTAAACAAGTAAAGAACACATCAAAGAAAAAGTGAATTACCTACTGGCGATTAGCAAGGCAAATGAATACAAAAGTGAATAAATAAACTGAATAAATAAAAATGATAATAAAATAATAATAAAAAATAAAAAAATAAACAAAAATAATAAAATAATCATAACTCGACCATCTCACCTTTCTGCAGCGAGACATGGTCTTCTCCTTAGCTTTGAGAGGAAGAGTTAATATGGCCAAATACTTTAGCTGCATTGTCCCTCAATATCTCTACTATCTTATTATTCCAAACATTAAAGGAAAATAAACTTAGAAGTATATTTTAAATACGATTCCGTACAACCGCTGTTTGACAAAATGTTAAATGTAACATCAATTTACCTTTTATAGCCTATAAATCCAGAAAAACACAGAAGGAAGCGAAATAACGCTATTCATTCAACCGTTTGGCGTCTAGAGAAGTAGTTGGTCTGCACTTTAATGCATTTTTACGTATAGACTCTGAAATATAGCGACACGACCAACTCTCCGGCCCGACCGCGTCTCCCGGATTTACCCTAAGTGCTAGAATTAAATACTTTCCTTTCTTAATCGGAAAACGTTCTACGCGCCAATGGTAACACTATACTATAGAATTTGATTTTTGGGACTTACAGTGTTTTCTACAAGGACTCTTCAATTATTGCTACATATTATCCAGTTCCCACTACCATCAAATCACGATTATATTCAGCAATGGTAACTTTACAGAATACCTATTTCAATGAAATTTCGAATGAAACCCAGCAACACCTAACACGACGCAACGTTAAACTGCAAAACGATTAATCCGCCAACTCGAAGGAATCTAGAAAAGCTCCCCCAGCCACCGCACAACGCGACTCCTCCGTTCCAAGCATCACCATCTCGGCTGAGCAAATTGAAAAACCGCGACATAGCTCACGACTGCCACAGCAAATTAAAAAAACAGTCGGTACCAACATCCGCCTAACTGTTCACGCGCGAAGTAAGAAAAGCTAAAATACTAATTGCAAGAATCTAGCCACCGAACGGCATTAACTTCTTCGACACATCGCAATATTACGAAACGCTAATCTCCTCGCAAAGATAACCCACCCCCCACCCTCCCCCCCAGCAGAGAAGAGATATTTCTTTTAATTCCCACGAGACAAGAAGCTACCGGGGATTGTCGCAAGGGAAAGTAATCCACCACCAACCTCTCGTTTGACGTCGGCGGGATCGAGATGATCGAGAACGAACTCCTGTACGTATTCCCTGGCGAGATGGTCCTCGGCTTCCATCTTAACCTCGTCGACCTCTACCACCACCTCCTGCGCCTCCGCCTCCTCTACCGTATCGCTCGCGGCCGCATACGGGAACGTCTTCTCGCTGCCGCCGCCACCTCCACGACCACCGCCGCCACCTCCTCGACGGCTCGTCTTCGCCGTTTGTTACGTCGCGAACCACCTTCCACGACGGCTCCGCCTAACGACGGCACACTGCCTGCCCCGCGAGCGCGACAACCGATTATACGACGCGCCACGTGATCCTAACGATCGCTGGACACCGACTCCAATCCACCGATCCCGCGCGCTACCCGATATCCCTCCTTCGTCCAACAAAAATCACCCCCTTCGCGAGATCACCGGCTCCGAACGTACCACCTCCCAGGCTCCGCTGACAATTGACCAAGCCGCGACCGGCAGTTACGAACGGCGGTCTTCGTAAACAGCTTCGACAAGTCCAAGTTTATAGGTCGATCGGGGTTACGTGCAACGAAACGACGGCCAGTCGCTCCATCGGGGCCACGGCAACGGTCCTACCGCACCATCGTCCCGCGAGCAAAGCTTCGCTTTCGGGCCCGGCACTGTTGCATACGCGTCGCGAGCGGCGTTACCGATTCTACAGTCGCACTGGTAGCACTGTCACCGCGTCGCACTTAGCCGCGATCTTCCCGCCAAAAAAAAAAAAAAAAAAAAAAAAAAGTATGATCGGTACCGGGGCACGGGCACACGGGAGATTTACCGGGCGATCGCCGCGGAACGGTCCCCCGGGGAGCGAAGGACTCGAATTGCACGCGTAGCCCGCGCGCGCGCGCGCGCGAGAAGTCGGTCGAGCAGGCCTTCCCTTGCTCGCGGCGCGCAACATACGCGGTGGCCCGACGGTAAGGGGAAGATGAAGACACCGTGGTAAGCAGCGCTGGATACGTCGCCCGAGTGGTGACTGGCCTGACGGAGTGTAGCGGAGAGAGTCTCTGGCGCGCAGGACACCGGTGACGTCACCGGTGGGCGTGGCCGCCGTTACTCGGCCTTTGGAGGCGCGCGGCGATTGGCCGGCAAGGGAAAGAGTCGCCATTTGCGCGCTTCTCTCTCGCCTCCCACCACCCCCGCCGCCGCCTTGTCACTCCCGATACGGATCCCGGTACCCCGCTCGAGGTACCCCATTAATTTCTAAAGTGATTATTATAATTTTTCAGCGGGCGCGATGCTCCCCCCGTTGCCGCCCCCACCCCCCGCCGTTGCCGTGCGCGGCCCTCGGCTGTCCCCCCCCCACCCCCCCCCCCCACCCCCACCCCCACCCGCCGCCGGTCTTTCCGCGCCTCCCCTCTTTCCTTGGGATTTCAATTTAGCCGCGGTCGGTATATCGGGGCGACCCGCTATCTCGCGACCGCGATCTGGGATCGACGGGGGCGCCGATCTTCCAACGGGCAAACCGGGGGGGGGTTCGGGCTCCTGCACCGCTCCGACGAGCCCCGACGCACCTGCAACCCGGAGTGATGCACGCCGGTGAAATACGCTGACGCGCCCGACGGAATTAGGGAACGCGGAAGTCCGGACCTCCCGGCCTCTCCCGTCGATCGGTGGATATGAATGGGGAAGAACCGTCAGCCGAGAGGCTACCTTTTTAACGAAGGGAGAAAGGGTGGAGATTATGACCTGCTAACTGGGTCATCTCTCTGACGCGTATATACCCCTCGGGTAGATTACCTGGAGACGTAGGGGGGTGGTGAGTTGCCAGAAGCGCACCACTTATTTAAGGACATGCCTTGTGTTATATTTCTTAATGGGTTACTACTCTATTATAGTAATTTGTACGCAAGTTAATACTAGAAATTGTAGCTTGATATGTTTTGGCTGGGGTTGTGGAACGGTTGGAAGGAGAGACAAAGACAAGGAAAGGAGAAGAACGGTAGTAAAGGTGGTGTTTTGGTGGTTGTGCCGTTTTCTCTTCTGGCCCTGGGCTCACTGCCTGCTTGCTTGCTTTAGTGTGGGGGGACTCACCTTCCGGTAAGCCCCCGGTTTTTCACGTTGGGGATATACATATGTATGTGTGATGGATGTGGGATTTTATTACTTCACCCGATTGATTTTCATTGTTTTTTCGAGGAATCCGTCGTGTGAACCGGTTCCATAACGATCGATGATAAAATAACCAACAACCACAACAAAATATCATATCATCATCGGTATTCATATCTCTCCTCCTCCATTGTACACGGGTGTAGTATCGCGATAACATGGAGATATCACCGGTGTGAAACGGGGTTAAAGGTTTACATAGCAGGCTTTTTTTTTTATAACTGTTTACTGGATTTGCGTAGAACATTAATTATGTACAGGCACCATTAAACAAAACATAAAAATTTGCCACACGGTCTGATGATGCTAATATCTAATATTGTTCGTATGTCCCGAAGACTCTTAAGATAATCTCTATTTCTCTATATAACCGCTAGTAGAAGAAAGCTCTTTGGTAGGAATAGAATATTACCATATTAACATTAGTTATCACAGTTAGTGAAGTAGGTAGATGGGAAAAATTACATAGCAGGCTTTTTTTTTTTTTTTTTTTTTTTTGAAAAATGTTTATTATTGGACAGATATTATACATTCATGGTGATTGAATGGCATCAACAAACATAAGAAAACTGCTAAACGGATGCGTCTTAAAAACAAATTAAAACTAGTACAAGGCTACTTGTCTTAAGCATTGAGATCTTGTAGCCACTCCGTCTTGTTGTAATACTCTATATAATTTATATTGATGGTGCGTTCACCAGTAACGGGACACAATCTGCGGCACCGCTGTACCAATTGACCGTTGTAGAAAAATTGTCCAGTACAAAAAACCACAATCTCTGTCAGATATAGCGAAGAGGAGAGAGTAATGAAAGAAACTTATGTCTAGGTCTTATAACTAACGGACTGTATACATTATTTACAAGGAAAAATATAAAATAAATAACCCCTAGACGGGAATCTTTGTCTTTGGCCTACAATTGCACTCGGTTAGTGGCCCTGAAGGGTATACCAACGTGCCCGGAGTTCAGGCAGGAAGATACTGGCGTTATTAAGCCACCAGTATTTGTCAGACTTTAAACGATGAAAATCCTTTAGATCTCTTTCAGGAATGTGTATAGAAAATTTAAATCTATTATTATCATATATAGATTGTGTGTGGGTAAATGCAATTCTTTTGTTCGCTTTGTTGCGACGCCAATGGTAAATCCAAGGGATATTGTATTCATTTTGGATAAGTCCCCAATTATCGCAGTTCATAAAAGACTGCGGGGTAATGTATCCAGAGGCCAATTCTCTAATGGCGGTCGCATTATCCTGGGAGGAAATGTCTCTCATCAGTTCGTTAGGAATGCTGGGCAAGTTGGCAAAATAGTCTCTAGTGATTTTTATGATGAAATTGTCTATGCGCGGGATCTCCGCTCTATTGTATAATACTTGGTTCGCAACGAAGTGTTGCCAGTCGGAACTCTGGGATCTGTAGGTTCCGAGACAAGCTCGTATACACTTGCGTTCCAGGCAACGCAACCATTCGGCATTTGTATGGTTGAAGTTCCACCATACTGGAACTGCATATGTTATTATTGGGCGGACCAGGAGCATGTATAGGATAATTTTTGCCTTTGCGGATAGGAATTTGTTGCGGAATATTCTACTATTGCTTATGAATGCTTTTTTCGCCTTTTCTATTTGGGTGTCAATATGTGTGTTGCCTCTGAGAAGATAATCTAGATTGATTCCTAGGTATTTGACCACTTTCTTATGTGGAACTGGTGCTCTAATATTAGTGCCCGGAATAAGCGTAGAGATTTGGAAATTTTTACTGCCGGCCTTAGCTTTAGAAGTTAGATTGGCAAGAGGTTTTCGAAACAAGATGGTTTCACACTTATTTGGGTTTAGCCTTAAGTTCCACGCCGAAAGATATCCGTTTATCTTGTCCACAGCCTCTTCTAGTCCGTTTCGTATTCGGTTTACCCTATTGCCAGCCAGGTACACCACGATATCGTCCGCGAACGATAACAGTGTCGGGTAACCTGTTTCATTAAAATTAAATAGCCTAGGTAATTCGCAAATAAAAATATTAAAAAATAAAGGTGAGTTTAAAAACAGTTCCCTCCTGTTGCAGACCCTCCTCGATTATAAATCTGAGAGACGACAAGGCAGTGCCGCCGTTCCCATGTGATGAAACTCTTTCCACTAATCATGTCCCATACTAAGTTACATAGCAGGCTCTGCCTTAGATGCGGGGATATTAGGAGGTATGACGAAATTGGTATATATATAAATCGGTTGTTAAAGGAGCACTAGCGAGAAAGCGGGATCGAGCGAATGCCCTCTTGCGGCGGAATCGGAGATATCGCTACAATGTCTAAGCCACCTATATTACCGTATGTGTATTTAATAATAGTTAGGGGAACATTAGCTGGTTTCTCAGAATATTAAAATTGAAATGCAGCTCGTAGATTGTCGTTTGTATGGACTCGTTAGGCTTATCAATGTGCGAGAAACAGATGCAACGTGACGCATACCAAGAAAATGCCGTCCTTCGATTCGCGATCGAAGTTGCGCGTCGATTGCACACATTCCTTCACTTGAAACAGAGAGCAGACTGGCGGACACGGGGGCGAGACGAGCGACGGGCGCGAATCACGGACTCGCATCTAAATAGGTTTCCGCAAATGTCTACGAACCTATCCCCCCCGCTTAGCAGTCTATATTCTATGCCCATTTCTCGGGTGGCACGACTTTAAAATGCTTCATGAATATCAAATTTTCGTCCTCTCGCGCCGCCTCTCGCCGCACCCTACCACCTTTCCCCGTCTGTCTACCCCATCCAGGCTTTTCCCCCCTTTACTCCTCATTTCCGACCGTTCGCGACGCATGGCAACGAATTTTTGTCGCGCCCGCAGTGATGTGCTTTTTAAAAATTTTAATAAACGCCGTCTACTACGCTCTTGCGTCACACTGCTCCTGTGTAGCCGACAAATTACATACAACACGAAGCGACGAACAGTTTAATTTTCTGGAAAACCGAGTTGCTATTAACACGTTGACTACCAGGCGGTGGTAAAATGTTTCCCATGTGTGTCCACTGAAATGTGTATAAGAATATTTCGCAGTGCAATGACGCACTTGATATTCCAATTGCTAGCGGCAATTAGCTGGCAGATTTAAAGGTTTACTTTTCGAAGCAGCCTGTGAAAAAGTTTTGAGGTTAAAGTGCAATCACTGCTGACCCCCATGGCAGCCAACCTGATCAATTATAAGTGTGAGTACAGTGCTGCTTTAGTGGAGCACTAAGGAGTGCAGCCGGAATGACTCTAAGGAAATTCAACTGTAAGAAACTGGAGACTTATAAACTGGTACCGTCAAGGACCCAGGTCCTGATCAGAACCCAATTCCTGATCAGTTTAGTATATAAATACCAAATAATAAGCTTATTATTGCAAATTTATTCTAACAAATTACTAAATAATTATGAAGTATTTTGAAATTTATACGCAAAATTTGATAGCTCATAGTGAGGCTGATCTGTAGGTGATCAGAAACTGCTCCCTTTGCACTCTTAACTGATCAGGAACTGGGTCTTTGACGGTAGTGGTCAGAGGAGACTTTTAATTTCTACAGGCTCTTCGCTTACTTCACTAAATATGTGAAGAAGTGCGTTTACCGTTTCGAGCAAAGCGCATCTCTACCAATGCAATCGTGTCGCGTTATCCGTTTCGCAATTCTCGATCCAACGACTCTATACGTCGCTACTACGCGCGATTAGCTCGTTCGTTTTTGCACGCAGAAAGCGAACGTATCGGACGGAGAGAAACGGCGAAGTCGTTGCTCAAGGTTTGTGGGAAGGTGTAGCGAATGGAAGGGAATAAATATTCCGCTTGAGGCGCAGGAGGACGCGGAAAGAAGCGAAGGAAGCTTTAAGGTCTATCCGTGCTTTAACCTGTCCGGGCCAAGGTGACAAGACGAACAGAATTTTGTTGGTCTAGACGACAAGTGTCGCAAAGACCCCGAAATAGAACGAGCGAGGAGGACGATAGGATTGGCCATTTTGTTGAGCGAGGAATTTGTCGACGCTGCACTTCGACATCCTCTGCCTGCCGTTTTCTTTTCGCTCCCTCCTTGTCGTTCGACCTGGACTCGATACGCGGGGCACGGTTTCTACGGTATAATGAACGCGAAAAAATTTTCCACTGCCCGTGGTCTGCGCGGTCGACGTGGTAATCGATTGAGAAATTATTATGTTTAACCGATGCTAATGCCTCGGATCAATTGCGGGGAAGATGGTACCTAGTAGTAATGTTACTACTATTTTAGGTACTAGGTGCTATTAATATTACTCCTATATTACTACAGCATAGTTATAGTAATGTTACCACCAGGGACCTGGAACGAAATGTTTTTCCGTTTCGTTTCGGTTCAGCTCCGATAAGGATAATTTCGTTTCGGTTAATATCGTTCCTGCTGAAAAATATTTCGTTTTCCATCAGAACGAGAAACAAATTTTGTTCCGAACCGGTTATCTCATTACATCAACAATTTCTACTTCATCCATTTCATCGGATGAACTTGAGTCCACTTGAGATTCCACATTTTCATCAGTTTTATTTAACTTTTTAATTGTTCCGTAAGTACGTAGCAAATTATTTCTGCCTTTTAGAATTAGTTGGAATTTTTATTTCGGTTATAACGTTTTCACTCCTGCAACAGGGTTAAGAATTTCGTTTCGTTTCTGTTTCTGTTCCGGAAAAATATTTCGTTCTTTTCGTTTATCGTTTTCGTTTTCGTTTCTGTTCCGTTCCGGGTCCCTGGTTACTACTATATCACTACTACTATTAATATTACTACTATTAATATTATTAGTATTAATATTACTGCTATTAATATCACTACTGTTAATATTATTACTTTTAATATCACTACTGTTGACATTACTACTGTTAATATTACTACTGTTAATTTGGCTACTATTAACATTATTACTATTAATATTACTACTATTAATATCACTACTATTATAACAATACTACAGTATAATAGGAATACTTTATATCACTACTACTATTAATATTACTACTATTAATATTATTAGTATTAATATTACTGCTATTAATATCACTACTGTTAATATTATTACTTTTAATATCACTACTGTTGACATTACTACTGTTAATATTACTACTGTTAATTTTGCTACTATTAACATTATTACTATTAATATTACTACTATTAATATCACTACTATTATAACAATACTACAGTATAATAGGAATACTTTATATCACTACATGTATTTTACTACTGTATGTTACTACAGTTTAGTAATATTTTATTGTCTCCTTTCATTTAACAAACTCCCTCGTTCATCTTACACTATTCCCAGGTGCTAGGTATACTTGTATCTATTTGGACTTTACTTGTCCATGCCTTCTGCCTTATTGTTACTTCTTAAATTGAGATTTCTACTACAGTAAATCCTCGTTTGGAGCCCGTTTTTACCACGCGTTAGGAGCCCGGCGACTATCCCCACCATTTCTTGGAATCCTTCGGACGAGAGTGAGAAAACCCAATGAGCGAGCGAGAAGAAACGAACGAGTCGACACGAAGTTGCCGTCGACTTTCGTCTCCTCTCGCTCGCTCATTGGGTTTTCTCACTCGCGCCAGTGGCCGCGCGGAATAGTGTCCAGTTGCGTTAGGAGCCCGCCGCCAGCCCCGTTCGACGGGCTCCTAACGAGTATTTACTGTATATGTATTTCCATCGCCACTCTAACCCACCCCGCAACCTATGCTTCCTCTATTTTACTACATATTTCTGACTTCCCTAATACATCTCTACATATCTTTATCTGCATGTTTCCACCTACCCCTCTGTTTCACCTCTCCAACCTCTTCATCCATTCCTCCCCTATCCCCCTGTAAAATAATCTTTCTAAAATTGTACCCTCTACCCTCCCCCACCTCTTTCCTCACCTCCCCGTCACGTGTTCCCATGACGTCTCTTCAAGCTTACATGCCCCGTATCATCACACCTTAAGAAGTAGTATAAATCTCGACAAATGTGGAAGAAGAATCTAGACAGTATAAAGAGACATTTCGAAATACCATAAATACTCATTAAGGATGAACCTATAAGATTCGAGAAGCCCCGCTACAATATTATCAAGAAATTTTCCCTACACGATTTCAAGTGGATTCTAACACCGCAACAAGTTGGGCACACGCGCCTCTTTTATCCACCAACTGTCCAACATGCCGTATGAACGCACAAGTATTACGTGTATTGCCACGTTTCGCGTACACGTGTGACAGTAGCGAGCAAAGTTCCATCGAGAAGAAAGAAGACCGGAGGGAAGCAGAGGGGGCCGATCTTCCTCCGCGACAGTAATTCCTGCTGGTTGTTATCATACTTTTACACCGGGAGGTCAAGAGACTGATCTATGGCATCTGGCGGAGCGTCTGGGATGCTTGGCGCACAACAAACTTTACCGCGAGATTTACGAGAAGCAATTGCATTCGAAAGCCAAACAGGGAAGTTCCAGCGCCGGCCCCGTCTCTCTCTCTCTCTCTCGCTCGCTCGCCCTCTCCCTTACAACGGAACCGTTGGACCAGTCTTTTGATCTTAACTCCACTGCCAATCTCGGCCATTTATCCATCTCCCGCGGACTCCACTCGTTCATCGAGCCACTCGAAATTACCGATATATCCGCAACTTCTCCGTTATCCTTTCTTCTGGAAGGGACTGATCCACCTCGCCAGTACGCCCCCTCTTCGCGCGGCGAACGAGACGCGAAGGGTAAATAAAATCGCGGCTCGTGGCACTGATCGCCCACAGGAAGGGACTAGTACAAGATTGCTACACGATCTGACGAAACAGTACACGATCGTTATCGACCCGATAACCTTCGATTTTATAACGTCGCCTATCGATAAAAACCCGATCAAGCGTGACATTGTTTATACTTTCTGCTTCGTCTTCTCTACCCCCGTCTGCCACCGTTCCGAGAACGATCAACGAAACGTGCGTGAAATCGTTATTAAGCTTCCAGTGGCGCAAGGTGTCGGGGACTGCTGGCAAAGTTTTGCAACGAAACGAACTTCGTGTATACAAGTACCCTTGGACGACACTTTCGATACTTCGCGTTGACGTAATTCACAACGAGAGACTAAAAAATAACTAATATGTACGTGGTTTTCTATTTTCCATATTTACGGGGTGAAAGCACCCCTCGTAAGTTCGTAAGAAGAGGTGCGAAAGTTACTATTCTTAGTGTAAAGAAGATTATAACAATCCGTATATCAAGCTTTATTGCTGTCAGCCACTAGATGATGCAAACAGGGCAAAATAAAAAACCCATATTTGTTATTTTTCGAAAACCAAAGTAATCGGAGGCGGACACCTGAAAACCTCCCCTTGTCAGAGTGTTGGAAGAGTAATGAGAGTATCTAGCTGCTCAGTTTCGGTTCAATCTCGCAGAGCCTCTTTACCTGATGGAACGAGTAGTAATAGAGGCGCGGTACAGAACTAGCCAGACAGTCTTGCCAAGACGGTACGGTTCTACTGTGGTGGAGTTCGAGAACCCTTGTATGTACAGAGGTATCGACTCTCCAAGTCCGCATACCCGTTTCCATCCTACTCTGACATTCTCCTCAAACATTACACAATATCCTGCCACTAAAATGCTCGAGCTTAACGAACCATCCACCCAAAAGTTCATAGAATTGATCCCACATCCGACACACAGGAAATTATGCAGCAGGTCCGACGCTCCAGAAGCCATCATCGCTGGATAAAATCCTACGTCTCATTACCATAATTGTCGCGACGTACATTCGATTGTGCCGCGTTCCCTGCGCGAACGGTGAAACGTAGAAGCTGATCGGAAGGATCCGGGATCCCCCCGGCTCGCGTACAGAGCGGGACGTGCTACGCGAGGCGTTAATCTTGCCAGATGCAAATTAAAAGTCATCAGCCGTTGGCCCCACGGCCCTAAGGTGGTTGAGTTTATGAACGAGTTTCAGGATGAGACCGGGGCTAAGACTACGAGAGGAGTATAGGTGGCTGGCTGGCAGCGCGGTGGAAAGAGGAGGAAAGAGGGAGAGTGCTGAGCCAGCATAGCTGGCTTGCCAGCCTGCACATCGATACCAACCAGTCAGCCAGCAAGCCAACCTACCAATGAACCCACCTACAGTCGATAGAAAGGTTTTTCCTACCAGGAAACGTTACATATGCGATAATTCCGTGGGGGAGGGGAGAAATTGAAAATTTCTCGGGGGCGAAATCGATCGAACATCGCTGCTTCCACTCGACGCCACTACCGTGGACAAGTAGAATCGAAAGTTTACAGCCGGCCAGAGAGCCTGGTCGATGAGCATTAGATGGAATTGATAAATACAACCCCCGGCAATAAGTTTGGAACCGAACGCGAAGCTAACGAGAAGTACCAATATTTTTTATATATAAAAAGCAGCTGTGCACATACGAAACGCATGGTAATGTTTAAGTTGGTCTATTTTAAAGTAAAGACACCAAAAATAATTAAGAATCTCGTTTATTGTGTAATAAAAAATATACATGAAATGAAATGTTGGTTGGAGATAAGTATGGAACGGACCGAAGTTCTGGGAAAAAGGGTGGAACATTATGAATTCGCAAAGGAATTAACAATAATTTATTCAATATCTATATTACATAGTATTTTCTGACATTCGTCTATGCGCATTAGTTACTTACTTCATGCTCTTCGTCTCCTTATTTTCCTTCGAGAACGTCTGCTTAATTCCAAACTTATTGCCAGGTGTTGTATAATAATCGTTAACGCGAAAAAAACGCTTAATGAATCACTTTTATGCATTTCACTACTGTCGATCTGAGGAACAGTTTCAAAATTTTGAATGAACACGGTACAAGGGCACGTTTGAAACGTGGCGCATGCACCTGAGCTAGTATCGTAGCGTTACGCACAGATAACACCGACCTGGAGCAGTGACATTCGGTGCGATTGATCTTACAGTGGAAATAACGTGCATTGGTCAGACATGCTTCGTAAATCAGACCCAGTAGCAAAGCCTGTACCTACCCCCCCATGCATTTTGATTTCTAATGTAACATAGTCGCACGTTTCGCCATTGTGATGCGGAATACACATTCCGCGATGTTAAATAAATAAAAAAAAAACGTACTTCGCAGTTTCGCTATCTGTTATTCTTAGAGAAAATTGTACAGAAAAGTGTCTATATGTATCCCACAGTCTCTGCAATCGAGTTGATTAATTTTATACGCCAATAGGGTTGGAGCAGTCCGTGCAAACACCAAGCGGAGATCGCCGAAACGAAGCGGAGCGGCGGCCAGACGGAACGCAGGAAGCCAGCAATGACGGATATCCAAATATTCCAAATCGTCCGTGAACCACTACACGGAAGAGCCACCGCTCTCCCGCGCTAATATCAATCCCCGAAAGATCCGGGGATCCCACTCGTGGGGAATTTCGAGCGATCGCGAAACAAACTGTATCCGCGGCGATCGCTCGCGGTATTCGAGAAGCGGAAACGATATCCCCCCCGGATTCATTCATTCGCGAGGGGTGGAAGAGGCAGGGAGACGGGGCGATCGTCGATGGAGCAACGAAGAGGACGCGTAGGTAGGTACGACGGAGAGTCGAAAACTAGGAACAAACGAGGAGACCGAGGGGGCGCGAGGGAGAAAGGAAAAACGGGAGGGAGGAGGAAGATAGCCCCCGACAGGGAGGAACGGAGGATCGAAAGCGGGAAAAGGGAGATCGACGACGGGGATGGAAGAGGAGGTGGATCGCGCGGCGGAACGATGAAGAGGGAGAAAGACGAGGGACGTTCGACGGATAATCCTTGGAGTCATTTGTCTGCCGGCTGTTGAGACGCCCATTTGTTCGCGGCGTGATGACAGATGACAATGAAGTAGAGATCGTGCCACGGTCATAGAGCGTGGGGCGGCGAAGGTGGAGGAGGGGCGGAGGCACCCCCTCGCCGGGATGCAGATCTGTTTGCCGTTCGTGCCTCAATTATTCTCGGATCATCGCTGTGTATCGGCCTGGGGAACAATCGAATCGCGGTATTTGTGTCGCCGTGATTAAAAACATAATGTTCCGTTTCACCAGCGGCAGGCCGAGGCGGACGTGGCCGCGTACGCGGGCGCCCGCGACGCGGAGGGATTCCGTCGATTTGGTCCCCGGATTATTTTCATCTCCTGGCGTCCTTCGCGTACCTCGCTATGTAAAAATTCCAGGGAAAATATTGAGAATGCCGCGAGATTACTGAGTTTCACGGTTCGTGGGAGAAATTTATCGAAGGGAACCTCCGACCAGTTCAAACCACGGAGAAGGGGATGAAACCGGACACTGGCGCATTTAGCGACTTCCGGGGCCACGTCGGAAGCTCCGTCATATTTGTCACCGCGACGTTATTAATGGCGAGGTTTTATTGTTTTAGCGTGGCGCAGGGGGTAGGTGGATGAAAGAGAGTCCAGAAGAACCGGCGTTTCTCTTCCATGGCTATTAAATTTAATAGCCAATATCTCCCCCTATTTGCTAGCACGTTTTACGCCCTTTATCTCTGCGATTCCTTCGAGATAAGCAAACATTGATCTGTTCTGCCTTCTTCGACGACTCGACTCTTCGGCACTTGCTAATTTGAAATTAATATGATCCTGTTCGTGATCGTGGATAACGATCGAAAAGAAATAGAATTCTCCAGGTATAATTGGGCCAAGTCACGCAGGAACCTTATACCAACAACCCTTAATCCTTTCGCACCGGACGGGACATATGCTGTCCCAGTCTGGAAAATTTTTGATATTACGGCTGGGACAACATATGTCCCAGTTACTGAAAAACATCTAGGACAGAAAATAACGCCAAGTTGGGCCTCCAAACTGATTCTAAATTGTTGATGGTGCGCTGTTATGGGGACGTTTATGTGTCTCCAAGACCTTCAACCTTTTAGGCATAAAAGTTATTTTATCCAATAATCGCTTGGAGGAGAAATAACTGATCCCGGCAATGGGGCGCACTCGGACTGATTTTTCGCCGTATTGAAAGGGTTAAAATGACAAAAAATTAGTTAAACACTGTAGGGATCCTATAATTTTGAGATCTTTATTCTACAAAAATTAGCAACCCATAGAACAAGTCTTACATTATACGATTGTTAAAGTTACCAAGCCATAGTTTTATTTTAGGCTTAAAAATCAAAAACTACAGAAAATTTGAAATAATATTAATTAGGTATACTATTTACTATTAAATAATCCATTAAAAAACACTGTAAAATAATAACAAGAAATTAAATATACCTAATAGACATAAAGTTACTTTTCTTTAACAATTAAAATCTTCAAAATTTTACTCAATTTCAGATTATCGAGGGCTGGTAGCTTTCTGCATAACTTAGCCCAAAATTATAGATAGGAAATCGGGGATGAATGAAAAAGGTGGCTACCACTGGCTACAAATCTCGGGAACAATCTACACGGTTCAGACGATTTCTACCACCAGACTTATCAAAATTTGAAAATCCAAAGAAATTATTAATTTCCATGAATGCCCCAATCGTCCGACCTAGAACTACAGTGAAAAATTTAATTTCGAGAATACGATAGCGTCTTAAAATCCGAGATGACATTTATCCACATTTTTACAGCCATTGCGGCTCACCAGAGGTGTGCGAGAACCCGAAAATTTCGGAATTCCCGAAAATGTCCAGGATTCTCGGAAGTGTCGGGATTCCCGAAAATTCCAAGGATCCGTTTAATGAATAGGTACATCACACATTCAACGCATCGTAAGAAAAAGTGTAGAGACATTGTTGATTTTCCGAAGTACAAATATCGGTCAGTCCTAATAATACGAATCCCGAAACCCTCGGGAACCCGACCCGAGTCCGAGAAAAATTCTCGTCCCGACTTGACCCGACGTTTTCGGGTTCTCGCATACCTCTACGGCTCACTAAAAAGGTCGAAAAATTTGAAATACTTGGTTCTAGGTCGGGCTGGAACTACAAGCGCGGTGAACCATTGCGCACGGTGTGGAACCAATCGGATCACTAATTTCCGTCACAACTCCTCACAACCATTTGTGAAAACGTAGCTTCGGGAAAAGCGCGGTTAGCATTTCCTGGGACTCTGCTTAAGGGTGCGAAGTTTAAGAAAATGTAACAGAATGAATCGATTTCGCCCGGTTGGAAATGGGAATGCCCCGTTAGATGACATGGTGGCCGCGTATCGCGGCGTGTAGAACAACTCAAAGCAACCGGAGGAGCGGAAAGATCGTAATGACATACCCCGCACAAGGCACCGTTACAGGGAGCACGAAGTCACCCGCGGCTCCTCGAAATCGCCGCGGCTTCCCGGTAACGATTTATTAATAACCGATGCGCAGCCGCGAGCCCTTGTCTCTCCGTTTGCTGACAACGAAGGCGTACTGATTGCGCGAGCGGCTGGATCGCGCTCGTATCGCGCGGTCCAGCAAACGAACTTCGCCGCCCGTGACTTCAAATGTTCGCCAATTTTTTCTCCCCTCGCGAAGAGCGCCGCGATAACGACCGCCATTAATTCTGACCCCGCGACGATAAGAGCAGCGCATCGACGGGCGGGCGTGAAAAATACAGTAATGAAGATTACGGCTGCGAGTGAAGATTTCATTGGTACGCAGTGCGCCTTGAATGGCGATGTTACGGAAGAGTGATTCTTCCTACAGATTCATCGAGATGATGGAGTAAAACTTGCATTTTACTTCCACTCGCGCGGAAACGCTCTTGACCTGCAAATTCAGGGTTTAGTGTAACTTCGGGTGAATGTAGAGCATATTGGAGTACGCAAGCAGCGATTCTTCCTTCCCGCGGAAATTCACTTTGGTGGGGTGAAATCAGCCCTTGGAGTTACCGGGTTTTTTCGTGTTTTAATGTAACTTTGTAACGGCGCGGGATAGAAGGGAAATTTAAATTAAGAATTGTTCAATAGAAATGCTATAATGCCATGGAACTGCTCTATGGTGAAGCTATGACACGCGTGCCGGAGGTGGCACGTACGGAAATGTTGCTGGCACGTGAATGATTTACAGGTGACATCAGTAATATCTGTGTATTAATCTAAAATAATTATTATACGGTTAGATACACTAAAATATTTTTGGCCAGCTTTTACTGCACCCACTTCTAGCCAATTTTGGGCGAAGGAATTGCAAAAGCTTGAAATACAGAGGCTTGGGACAACTTCAGGAACAATTCACTCTTCTTTTTTCATCTAGCAAATTAGCAATGACTCATATACGAGTTGTCACATTGAATGAATTTTAAAATTGTCACAGCTCTTTTAAATTAAAGTATTTGATGATATTTCGCGAAAGAGGCAGCAGACGCTCGTCAGCCTAGGGGCGCCAAATCTCAAAATCCGCCCCCATTTGAATTCCAATGTCGATCTAGAATTTAAAACTTATTTCTTACACAACCTCCTACTCGTGTATTTCTTGTCAGATCGATCGAATAGAGATTAAGGTGCCCTGCTTCAGCCGCGTAATGGGAGACGGTTGTAGGTACAGCTTGAAATTAGTCGAAACTACAAGTGACTCGGAACGCGAGACGTACGCCGAGGTGTCGGAAGTACATACCTACATCAAATTATTGCGTCGCAGATTCAGTGACACGAAAGACTGACAAACCGAGGCGTCGTCGCGTAACGCGAAGCCGCGGCGCGATCCGCGGGGCGGACTCGCGAGGCGAAGGAAGGAAAGGAAGGCAGAAGGACTCGGGTGTCGGGTCGCATCCCGCATCTGCAATCAACACTCGGCTGCTTCCAGTGACGTCACGTCCGGTCATCTGCCGAATAAGCAGAAACCGCGTAACCGGACTCTATCTGCGGGGAAACGATTTCGAAAAAGAAGAGGAGCTGGCCGACGAGGGAGCACGTGTCCAGCGGAAAGGAACACGAAGGCGTGGCGAGGCCACCGCCACGCGATAACGTGTCCGTTTGCTCCAGCGAATGGCGGAGATTTTAATTTATCCGAGTATCAACGCCGATCGTTCATGGCGCGCTGAATTAATTAAATCTGCGACACATTCATTTAAGGGGGTTGTCGGTTGAATTGCTTAGATACCAAATAATCGCCGTACTGGCACTTTTCACAGTTTTTTATGTACGCATTAACGAGTAATGTAAAATAAAAAAATTGTCAGAATGTTGAAAATTATTCAAGTTATTTGACGCTAAAGATGGTCCCGCGTAGCGCGCAGCTGTAATTGGTGTACATAGTCCCAGGTGAACCAATCATCTAAAAGCAAAATGCTTTGGGATGATTAGTTTCTGCACTAATACATATCGTGTGGAACTTTGGTGGCGAATTTAAACAAACATTGTAAAAGTTACACACGAATTAAGTTTTTTCCACATTTATATGGGAAAAAATCGTCTTTGATGAGTTATAAAATGTGTTTACAAACATCCAATGTTAATGCGGAAATTCCACACGATAGGGAAAGGAATTCTACAGCTCCAGTTAAAATTTTAAGTGAAAATATTAATTCGTTCAAGAGTTATGATGTACACCGTGTTTGAAAATGTAGTTTCTAGATAAACGGCTTCAAAGTTAAGTCCCATACGCCAATACCGCTCTGCGAGGCCGTTACTCGACGGTGCACTCAATTACGTTCAGCGCTATATTTCCGTAATTATTCGAATTTCCTCACGATACATTGTTGTAAATGTTCACAAAGCATGGCACATTCAGAATTAATAATGATAAAAAAATCGATTTTTCGAGATTTCAATAGTCCTATACCCCCTTAAGTAATAGTTATGTACCAGGGATGAAATCCTGACTGCGGCACTGACGTCTATTTTGAACTTTAATATTTCAACATTTTGAAATATTAAACTTCTTTCCATTACAGGTTTATAACATTGAAACCGATTTTTGAATCAGCTAAGAAAATAATAGTTCCCTCACGCCGGACGGGGGAATATTCTAGACGAGATATTCGAAACAACCGTCAAGCATTGGCAGTCTTGTTGGCATATATGATACAATTTAGGTCAGAAAAAGCATCGTACATCACAACAGACTCGCATTGTAACATTGTATACATTGTGGCAGACTCTTAGCGATAAACTATTAAACGTGTCAGAGGCTATCGCGAATGCATAAAAGAGTCACGACATCCTCGACCGTGGCTGTTCGACTTTACCGTCTGTCGTCGGAGTTGAAGGTCAATTGGAAATCAAGCGAGCAATTCTCTACGATCCACTTTCGAAATATTCGGAATTTCCGTACGCGTTTATATCCGCGTGGTTTCGAAAGGAATCGCGCCGCGAAAGAACCAGCGCGGACCCTCCTCGGTCTGGGGCCGGAGGGGTAGGCCGGATTGATGAATCAAGGCAGGCCAAAGGGTTGAGAACAAACATCGTTAATTTGCACGCGGAATCCCGCTGGCTGAGGCCAAAAGGTCAACATTAACCGCGGTATGTATATGCTCGTCAAATACTCTGCACTGGACCGTGTAATCCGGATCCGCGGTGCTCGCTGCGCTCCAACTTTCGGTTGTTCGCGCTCCCTGCGCCCTTTCAGCCGACCTAATTGTCTAATTGGCAAATAAATCCCATTGTTTTCCGATGGCGCGATCGATACGCGCGCCGCAGGAAAGACCTTTGTGCCGGCCGGTGAAAGCCAAGGCGCGACATGGTCGAGCGTTTTTCGGCCGCCCACTAGACACCAGTATTTGACACGGTGGGTGTCAACCCGCTTTATGTACCAATCTTCCGTAGCACAGCCCCCTTTTGTGCCGCACGATGACCCTTGCACGGGCGGCCACAAGAGGTCGACGAGTCAGAAAGATCAAAAGGCAGAGGCTGGCTTCCCGGCTGCGCCTGGAAACGTCCTGCCTCGTTACAAATTCGTCAGATCAAATTATGTGCCGTTTTGCTACATACTTGGATTCAGCTGAGACTGCTTGGGCGTGCTTGGCGATAAGAATGATTAAAGACGTGTCACGTGTCAACTTTCGGGGATACTTCTTTTTTAGGGGTGGCTTCGGACCTAATTTTTAAATTGTCGGAACCAGGGCTTGAAACCGTTATTATAAAGATTCAGGTTCTTGAAAGAGTTATGAAGAACCTTTATTCTGAATAACCGTTATAAAGAACCTAAATATCAGACTATATAAGTATAAGTTACGGTTCCTATATAGCTCTATAACTTTTATTTTTTAGGTTCTATATAAGTTCCAACCGGTTATAGAACCGATTCAATAATTTTTATTTTTTAGGTTCAATATAAGTTCCAAAGCGGTTACAGAACCGATTCTTGTAACGATTGTACAGAATTTTATAGAAAATGAAATGACAACATATGACAACTATAGACTACCGTGTATAACCAAATTGTTTAAAAATTATTATAAATAAGTAAGTAAATATATATTATGTACACATTTGTACATACGTATACAATTCTTTTGTAATATGAACCACAAGCGGGCACTTGAAAAATTATAATTTATAATATCTATTCTGTATTATAACAAAAAGTGCAATAAATATTTAATACCATAGATCGAAACATTTATTTGTCAAGTTCAGTTTTTCAATTAGGGGCCACCTCACCATCAGGATCATGATTCTGACAACATATTAAAATATCATTCAAATCGGGGAGCTAGACCCTCATCGGTATAACAACCAAACATTTATATTAACGAACACTTCATATTACAAAAGAATTGTATACGTATGTACAAATGTGTACATAATATATATTTACTTACTTATTTATAATAATTTTTAAACAATTTGGTTATACATAGTAGTCTATAGTTGTAATATGTTGTCATTTCATTTTCTATAAAATTCTGTACAATCGTTACAAGAATCGGTTCTGTAACCACTTTGGAACTTATATTGAACCTAAAAAATAAAAGTTATTGAATCGGTTCTATAACCGGTTGGAACTTATATAGAACCTAAAAAATAAAAGTTATGGAGCTATATAGGAACCGTAACTTATACTTATATAGTCTGATATTTAGGTTCTTTATAACGGTTATTCAGAATAAAGGTTCTTCATAACTCTTTCAGTCAGAACCTTTATATAACAGTTTGAAACAGTTATTTTCGAACCTTTTCAAGCCCTGGTCGGAACTCTCGAAACTTGAAGTGCTGATTCTGCTTTGTAAGTGGAACGTCTTGCTTTAAAAGCCGGAGTGAACAAAAATTTTGCATAAATCTCTATTGACCAACAAAATATAACAGTATACTAATTCTCGAGGCACGCTGCGAACGATTCTTTATTCATTAATTTCATACTCTTCCTTATCCGGGCTTCGAATCACGAAAAAAGCGCAAACTTTCGAATTCTCGAAGCTCGAAATTTTCTTGGGTTTCTATGTTTCGACGGTTCGAGAAACCCGTCGCTACTTCTTTCACGTTTCATTCCTGTGTGTTCTGAATAGCGACTGAAATATGAAGAAAATGTTTGAATTGCTCAGTTGAATGTGTTGAAACAAGTGTCGCGATATATTTAGAGTTTAGGTATCACCATTATACCTTCTAATAATTATGCTTAGTGCATTGAATTGGATGTTCACCCCTGTATCCCAGTAAATACATGCACCGTTCAGAAGTATTATGTAGCTGTTAAGGATCAGTCGGTTAAGCTCGCGTGGGCGGGGATGAGGCAGAGGGGCAGTGAATTGGAAGGAGACAGAGTTGAACGATTATCGGACAATAGTTTGTTAGTGGGGTTCACCTGCCGTATTGTTCTCTGGAAATGTGGATTCAGCTTCGTCCTACGACCGTTCCTTCGCCGCGTTTAAATCGTTCGATACATACAACCGATAGTCTCTTACGCGCGCACCGATTACCTCCAACCACGCTTAAGATTCGACCGTCCTATCATGATTTTTCCCTTCGAGTGCCGTGCGCTAAAAATATTTGAACTTTAAAGCACCCGATAAACTCTGCGAACACCGTGTGCTTATATCTATAAGGTTGCTTGTACCGCAGTTAGGACTAACTCATCCATTCCTTTTATTCAAACATTAAATAATTATAAAGGCGAGTGTTTTTAAAGCCACTAACCAGTATCGTTCGTTTCTTACAAAGCAGCTCCAAGATGCTAATATAAAGCATAACGTACATTTTGTCGTTGTTTAATAGACAGCTTTTTTTTGGTATCACATTTCGTGTCTAACGTGTCCGTAATGTTTGCGTGTTAAATTGTGCATATGCATACACATTCGAGAAACGCCATGCGTGTACGTATATTTGTATCGCGGGCAAGCGTTTGTAGTAAAATGTACAAAGTATTTCATAGATATACATATTCACATAAACTCGAACGGCTACTGTTAAAATGAGTAATAATCCCTTTATCGGTTTGCAATCTGGAAACTGCATTTCCAAGGCCCCAGTGGTGCGATAGTTAGGGAAATAAACGTAAGTCGTTACGGCGGAATGGAATCAATGGTCGATGATCAACCACTTGTCCGTGATCTGTTCTATTTGCTTCGTGAGGATCGGATTCCTTAATCGCATTTTCAGTTCAAGTTTCCCACCTGTGGCTTTCCTTCCGTCCATTAACTACGACAAAGTTTATTTACTATACGTCTGTCCCGTGAGAAGTCCGGATGATCAGTTAAGAGCCTTCGTAACTTACCGGAAATGAGTCGTGGAGCACACACTTAGTTTCCAGAGGCTGCAATTTCACAGTCACCGTGCCTAAAAGACTGTCGCCCCTAAAGAATCCTCTGCAAAAGAATATTAATTACATGCAACGATGGGTCATTGTACGGGCATTGTAATTTCAGGCTGGAATACAGTAGAACAAGATATACGTTGTCACAGCTTGCTCGTGCAATACAAAAGCATGTACGTGGATCTACTATTCGAACTTCGAAGCAGTTCAATGGAATTGAAACAAATGCTTCTCTCGTTTATCTTTATAAGAATTACTGCAAAGTGAATTTTAAATACATCGAAACTGCAGCATAATATTTACAATATTACTAGTTAAGATAGAAAACAGAGGAACAGGAGGAATTTCAACTGATGACCAACGACTCTTAAAACATTAAGATGATAGCACATTATTTCTGATGATTTAAAAGCTGTGTGCTCTTTAGAAGTTTGAAATTTTCATACCTTGGATGAGTGCAACAGAAGAAGGAGTTCAGCGAGCATCTGCAACCAACGTACTAATCTATTTCCTATTTTTAATATTAACGCTATGGCAAGTCGTCTGGCATAGGGCTTTACTACATAGACTAAAAGCATTATTCACACACAACGGATAGTAATGCATCTCATCGATGTTAAAACTTTGGCTATCTTTTACTAATTCGGTAGATGCAAATCTAAGCATCTTACGAAGTATGCGCTATCGAAACGGAATTCACCGTAACTAAATATTTAAATGCATGTGCACGAGAAAATGACAAGGAAACCATAACTTGTGAAAGTTTTGTTTATAATTAGCAGAATAGTAATAAAATCTAGTTAAATCACTCTGTTTAATTACCCTTTTGCCCAAACTTGGCATTTCAATGCGTGCCTTTTGAATACTCGCTGACATTGTCTCGACGAACGATCTATTATTCCCGTTACTGAAAATACTGCTTGGTATTCTGGATTACATGTCCCTTTAACCGTGGCAGTTCTATCTGTCGGAGGGCTATCCGAAGGAAAGGGGAACTCGAACATAACATACGTATCTACGTCCTTTGGATAATTCACTCCTCCTATTATTGATATTTCTATCTCACCGTCGCTTAAGTCTGTGCAACTCCTAGAATAATAAATACCATAAGGTCTACAACTGTACAATGATATTTGTCGTGCTTGCGATGCATAAAAGATTACTAACTGGACTATAGCGTAAGTTTTTGTCTCATAATGATGTTGCGGCGGCGGCAGATCATCGCGCTTTCGAACTCTCAACATATCCAGGTCTCGTTTGTAACCCAATGCCAATCGTTCCCATCTATTATATCCGGGTACGTCTCCCAATGCTTTCGAATGATCCCTCGTACACAAGCACCACTGGGTCAGAATGATAAAACGAATGGTTACGTTATTGTATCGATAAATCATTACAAACACATGCGTCAAATTTCTACCGCACCTTAATTTGCTTCAGTAATTGGGAGTCGAGATTTTCATAAATCTGCTCGTCCATTCCCGTTGCTTCCTCTAAACAGTCCACGCTGCTTACTAGCATAAAACTGTCGTCAGCTTGACCGCTCATGCCACCTGCGTCGAGCTCCATTTTTGCCAGAGGGGACAGCGGTATAGAATTCATATCGACTGGTAGTCCAGACATGCTAGCTTCGATCAACGGATCGATCCCTTTCGCTTGTCTCAGGTAAGTGCGCGCCAATTCCAGATCCCCATCCTTCTTCGCATTAAGAGCAGCTTGTTTCAATTCATGCTGACGCTCACTCAACAGCGCCATTTGTTTATCTGCGCGCGATACTTTCTGATGTTGCTTTCTTCCTACGATTACAGGATAATAAGTACGCCATTAGTAAGATATAAGAGTAACTAACACTGCTGGATATTATAAGTTCTATTACACACCTACGTGTATTCTCGAAGGAGAAACCGGACTTTTTGGACTTGACGTACTTTTGTTCTCAGGTGCTTCAGGTTCTGGGGCAGTTTCTGCCGCTGGTTCTGGTTCCCTTTCGCTGTTATCCACGTCCGGCGCAGGCGCGTCAGGTTGCGGAGGAGTCGAAAGCGGTGGAAAGCCAGGCGGCACAGGCAATTCATCCAAGGGGACAGGTTTCCCACGAGAAAGTGACTTGAGAGCGTCTTCGAACTGCTTGCAAATACGACCATATCGTCGGGCTTTCGATGAATTTCCTTCAGTTTCTGCAGCTGTTTTCGATCTTCTGTACACTTCAAGGCGTTCCTTCAGAGCGAGTTCTATATTTTCTGGGCCAATTGGTTTTGCCTCTGCTGTTTCAACATTTCATGAAAAATTCAGAATATAATTATCTTAATTTAGTTACGTTAACTGTAACATCGTACATGAAACTATTTTCAAGCTTCACCTGCGGGTGGCGTTTCCACGGATGTTTGCTGCTGTGTTTCGCTTTCTGCCTTCTCAGGTTCTCCTACAACGGCGGCTGTGCTTGACACAGGAACATTTGGACACGGCGGCATGTCCGATAAGTCGACTGCTTCACCCGCATTTACCGCTGCGATGACTACATCAAATTGTTTCGCTATATTCACGCATTGGAGCGCCTTTTCCCTGTTCCCAGCTCTTTTCCATGCTAACGCCGATGTCTTATATTCTTGTTGTCTATTTTTCAATAAATTTAATGCTCCTTCATCTATAGTCTTTGCCGGAACCGACTCCGAAGAAGTATCCTGTTCTACGGGTGATGTTGCACCACCTTCGGCTGGAGCGCTAGCTTGTTCTGGAAGAGACGCATGTAGCGCATAACGAATAGGGATAACAAAGGGTCTAGCAGGGTAAGCATGGGGAAACGGCCCTCATGCCGATTCTTGGAGTTGTTATTTTTTAAACAATGCTCCTTGCATGAAGCACCATTATGTAAAGTTTTAGATCGCTACCCCCCCCCCCCCCCCCCCGTTTAAGGGTAATACGGGGGTAAACGCCCCTAACGTTATTATTTTTTTTCTCGGTTACTACTTAAGATATTTGAATGAAAAAAAAAACGAAAAAATAGCTACATCCTAACTGTACTTCATATATTCTTCTCTAAATTATAAATCAATTATTACGGGTAGAAAAAATAATTCATTTTTTGGGGGTGGTTTTTGGAAACAACCCTTTGAGTGACCACCTCCAAAAAAATCCAGAATAATGCTTTGCTATCGAGCTATTATATAAAAAAACCCGAAGTTGGTCGAGATGGTGGAACATAGTTAAATAATTAAAAGAAGATCATTATATTATAAATATGTGGGGTTTTGTGACGAGAAAGAGTATTTGTCGCGAGCCTGAGTACGTGTTATTTAAATGCGAATGGACGAAACGATTGAGGTTCGTTTGGGTGATCGAAGTGTGAATGAAGAGTGTTTGGGATTTATTGTTTATGTATAGTGTCGGGCAAAGAAGCGAGTCGCGAAGCGTGTCGTGAGAGTAATCAGTGGGAGTTCGAAAATCATAGGTAATAACGAGAAAGGTTGATATCATTATTGATAATTATTTATTAATCCTCGTCGCTATTTTCGTCAGTAACTGCCGTTGTGTCAGTTCCATCAAATATATTTGTTAATATTTCGGACGGTTTAACTATTTTGGATTTAAAACGCCCGTGTGATAAATAATCAATAATCGCAGCGACATGCGAACAGCAACCCACTGCCCTGTTGCCATTCGCACAATCGCACGTATATCGTTGTATTGCCGTGTAGCTGGTAGAATTTGGTATATATTCGATATAACATTTGTAAGTTTTGCGATTGATATGTCGCGAGCGGACCTTCATCCTTTTAATGTTAGTGGTTTCCTTTAAGTACTCCACGGTCAAATAATTTTCGTTATTCATGAGTTCAGCAAGATTCTGAAAATTCTACCAGCTACACGGCAATACAACGATATACGTGTGATTGTGCGAATGGCAACAGGACAGTGGGTTGCTGTTCGCATGTCGCTGCGATTATTTATTATTTATCACACGGGCGTTTTAAATCCAAAATAGTTAAACCGTCCGAAATATTAACAAATATATTTGATGGAACTGACACAACGGCAGTTATTGACGTAAATAGCGACGAGGATTAATAAATAATTATCAATAATGATATCAACCTTTCTCGTTATTACCTATGATTTTCGAACTCCCACTGATTACTCTCACGACACGCTTCGCGACTCGCTTCTTTGCCCGACACTATACATAAACAATAAATCCCAAACACTCTTCATTCACACTTCGATCACCCAAACGAACCTCAATCGTTTCGTCCATTCGCATTTAAATAACACGTACTCAGGCTCGCGAAAAATACTCTTTCTCGTCACAAAACCCCACATATTTATAATATAATGATCTTCTTTTAATTATTTAACTATGTTCCACCATCTCGACCAACTTCGGTTTTTTTTTTATAATAGCTCGATAGCAAAGCATTATTCTGGATTTTTTTGGAGGTGGTCACTTAAAGGGTTGTTTCCAAAAACCACTCCCAAAAAATTAATTTTTTTTTTCTACCCTTAAGGGGACCTTCCGGTCTAAAAGTCGATTTTTTTTTTATTTCATTTTTCAAATGTTCAACCTTTTAGGAATACGTGTTTAAAAGGATTTGTTGAAATTCGTAAAATTCCAGAAGTTATAGGCATTTGAGTAGCGGCAAATGCATGGGCAACAACCGGGCACTCGGCGCTCACGTAAACCTTTAAACGCGTTTTTCTCGAAACAGTGTTCTCAAAACGGTGGGACCTGTATCTCCAAAAGTTATTATCCGATTCGACTGAACCTTTTTTTATTTTGAAGAATATACTTCTGGCTGGGGGGGGGGGGAACTAGAAAAATTACAAAAAATTGAAAATTTATAATTTTCAAAGGCGTTGAAAGGACGAAAAGTCTAGGGAAAAGTGATTTCAAACTTCAAGTGTCGTTATTTTCTAAAAAAATGTCATTTTTTTAATTTTTTCTAGTTCCCCCCTAGCCAGAAGTATAATCTTCAAAATAAAATAAGTTTCAGTCGAATCGGATAATAACTTTTGGAGATACAGGTCCCACCGATTTGGATCAATTTTTTGACGCCTTGACTTTAACGACTCCCCAGGGCCGTCTGCAATAATGAATTATAAAACAAAAAATATATTTCTATAACTTAAGACATCCTTAATACAATGCAAAAAGTCCCATTCAATTATATATAGTAGTTTTCCTTTAATTAATTCCTAAAAATCACCTATTTTTTTGGGCTCTAGACCGGAAGGTCCCCTTAATAATTGATTTATAATTTAGAGAAAAATATATGAAGTACAGTTAGTATGTAGCTATTTTTTCGTTTTTTTTCATTCAAATATCTTAAGTAGTAACCGAGAAAAAAAAATAACGTTAGGGGCGTTTACCCCCGTATTACCCTTAAACGGGGGGGGGTAGCGATCTAAAACTTTACATAATGGTGCTTCATGCAAGGAGCATTGTTTAAAAAATAACAACTCCAAGAATCGGCATGAGGGCCGTTTCCCCATGCTTACCATGCTAGACCCTTTAATAATTACTCTTTAACCAATACCTGTTGTTCCTTCGTTGCCACTTTCCGATACTTCTTTTGTTAATTCCGAGATAGCCGATTGTGGTAATTGCGGAGGAATATCAGCCTCTGCAATAGTCTTCCCTGCCCGAGCGTCGTGCAGTTGTTCTTTAAGCGTTTTAATGCCCCTACTAAATCTTCTTGCTCGGCCTAGCTCATTTTCCTCTTTCGCTTTCTTCTCGGCCATTTGGTAAAATCTTAATCTTTCTTCTAACACCTGTATCACGGACCCCGTAGATATATCGCGTTCCTCTGATTCGGAAGGTTCTAAGTTCCCTGGTGCCGAAGCCTCTTCCTCTTCTGGCGAGACAGTTTCAGGAGGCTCGTCGCCTGCGATCATCCTAAGTTCACTCTAGCGCAACAAAAAATGTCTGAAATTATTTTACACATAACTGTCTAACCAAGGAAAATGTGCGATAAGCAACGTAATCCATACCAACAGCTCTGGATCGTCGTCTCCGTCGGATACATCTTCGTCATGATCCTGCAGACTCGCAGCTACCATTGCATTCAAATCGGCATCGGAAACCGGCTTGCGAGGTGCTGAAAAGATCGTCCGGTCAGAAACTTACGCACACGTCGCATTTAAAATATAGTCGCTAGATGTTATAACGAATCGACTGCAAACGCACGAGTGACATTTCCTTACCGCTACGTGTAGGTTTACGGCGATTATCGTCACTGGCTGTCAGTGCTGCTAACTCAGCTTCTAAGTCATCGTCATCATCGTCGTCGTCCATAAAGTTGTTACCCATGTTATCTAAACCTTCGGGTACCTCGAAGATTCCGTACTTTTGAAAGAATACGGTCTTTAGTAAAAATTTAACTGAACGAAAGATAAGGTTAGAAATGTTTAGAGATAATACCTGCGCAAGGCTACCAGCAGGCCGTTTTGGCCGCTTCGATTTCTCTTTCTTCCCAAACATACTGTTTTATAAAATATACACTATTGCGAATCAATTTATAATTAGTAATATATTAAGAACGCCAGTGCAGACAAATGACATTACAGATACAAAGTGCTAGGTATCTCGGTGAAACGCCATTCTACAGATATGCGTCATGCGTCGCACGGAATATAAAAATGTTGACGATAATTAATCCGTTGCAAACAAAGTGATTGTAAATATAATGCGGGGGCGCAGTCAAGGGTCTATATCCCGCGACGTGGCTTCAAAACATAAATCGAAAGTAGAGAATCAATAATTCATTAATTTTCCGCGATAGTTCAATTCGGAACCGGAGGCTACACACAAGAGTATAGAAATTTATTATTTCTTTGTTGATTTGCAATTTGAGAACTTAAGTCTCGACTGGGGCACTGCGAATCATTATGCAATCATTTTGAATCAGAAAATTGTTTGTTTATTGCTTCAAAATATGTTTTAAATACATATTTGTTCTGTTATGGGGACTGTGGGGTTTTGTGTGAGTGTCGCATGAGTGCGCATGTGTGAATGGTTTTGCGCGCGGAAATTTGATTAGGAGAATGAATGAAGCTTGTTGATAACGCTTTTTCGAATTAAAATACCAACGTGTTATGTTGACAGATTTATTAAAGTTTTCTATTATCTCAGAATTCTAATTTAGATCTGAATTCATACGTTATTAGTTTGCCTACAGGACACAGAAATGCTAGCGACGCGTAACGGTGAAAGTTATGCACTAAAGTCGGCGTTAAACAGGTCAGCGTTCAATAATAATAACAGATTTATAATATATTACATAATTATTAATTAAGAGATTTACAAAACACCTTTATTCTTATAGAATAATGCATTGAGGATTATAACCGATTTGCTATAGCCTGATTGGCGTATATTGACATCGATTTATTCAATTCATTAAATAAATTAACGCTTTTGTTGCTAACGCCTGTCACCGGTTTATCGGGAGGAACTCTGCAATGGGGCCTTAAATTGCAAATAGATTAATAAATAAACGATTTATTTCAATTCTGGCAACTTTGGAAATTGAATGAACTCCTGCCTAATTCGAATTAGTAGTGTTTCTGAAACTGTTCTTAACCCTCTAGGGACGGGGATGTTTTAAACTTAACGTAGAATTTTTTTGAGCGTTAAAATAGTCCATTTTACACTTCGGATTTGGAAGCTACTCGTTAATTTTTTTTTTTTTTAATTTGTTTATAACAAAAAAAAGTTTAATTTCGGGTGCTGATGGTACAACAGTTTCTTCTCTGCCTACTAAAGGTCACTATACCTATCAAATCTCGATCTTATTGATGGAACGTAAATAAAAATGTGTTAATCTGAATGGGAGTCTAGAGTCCCACTCGTCCCCAGAGGGTTAAGCGAGTTTTCTAACGATTACAGTAATAAATAATTGTTTCTCCATTATTCCCACACCTATAAACTTAAAATTAATTTAAAAGACTACCGTTCGGAAACCGACGAGACATTCAAAAATTCGAATGTTCGATAGTCGTTCGAGATTGATATAACTGCCATCTGGACTACTTGCCAGCTTTTCGTAGCCTGCGGTGAACTTCTCGCCTAGTAGTCATATGATCGTCACGGAAAAAGGGCGAGCCCGAGTTCGATTTTGACGTATCTGTGCTTCGACTAGTCTGGTGATTCTAGATTGTAATAAACGAGCCTCCAGAATGAAGGGTTGCATGTTCAATATCGACGGGGGATATTTGGAGGGTCTTTGCCGCGGATTTAAATGCGGGATTCTTCAACAGAGCGATTACCTCAATCTAGTACAGTGCGAGACCCTCGAAGGTACATTCCCCTCAACAATTATAAGTTCCTCGCAGGGACAGTTTAGCCACTTTAAATCTAATGCGGATCTCACCGCTCGCGTGTCGTCAGCCTACCCGTCTCTTAAATGCTGATTGTTCGCACAGATTTGAAACTGCACTTGGCTGGTACAGATTATGGCAGTTTCTTGGCTAACGAACCATCGCCGCTCTCTGTCAGTGTAATCGACGACAAGCTGAGGGAGAAGCTCGTCATAGAGTTCCAGCACATGCGCAACCATTCTGTCGAGCCGCTGTCGCAGTTTCTAGATTTCATTACTTACAGCTACATGATCGACAACATTATCCTACTGATCACCGGTACTCTGCACCAGAGACCAATCTCAGAATTGATCCCTAAATGCCACCCGCTAGGCAGCTTCGAGCAAATGGAAGCGATTCACGTAGCAGCTACGCCTGCCGAACTGTACAACGCAGTATTGGTAGACACTCCTTTAGGTAAGGTCCGAGGGTGTAGATTTATCTTGAGATTCTCTTAAGAGATATTCGCATTACGAGTATGTATGCGCGTTCGATAACGCGGCGCACGTTAGTATTGGAATCGAGCGTTGAGAACAGCTTTTCTACAGCGCCCTTCTTCGTGGACTGCATCTCGGAGCAGGATCTGGACGAAATGAACATCGAGATCATCAGGAATACATTGTACAAAGCTTATTTGGAAGCGTTCTACAAATTCTGCAAAGAGATCGGCGGCACGACCGCCGACACTATGTGCGAGATACTTGCGGTACAAAGTCTGATGCCGATTAATAGGATGCTTAAGATTTAAGACGCGTCGAGACGTCGCGCGCTAAGTGTACTGTTATCTTTATAGTTCGAAGCGGACAGACGAGCTATTATCATCACTATCAATTCGTTCGGTACTGAGTTGGGCAAAGACGACAGGGCCAAATTGTATCCACGTTGCGGGAAATTAAATCCAGATGGATTAGCGGCATTGGCCAGGGCTGACGATTACGAGCAGGTCAAAGCTGTGGCAGAGTATTATGCTGTACGTGCATATTTTAAAAATATTTACTCGTACTTTTATAACACTGCGATATGTACATTAGGGTGGCTGTTATTTACTCTTGGTAAAATTTTTTTTCAAGATTTTCTTCGGGGCACCCTCCAGAATAGTTCCAAATAATTAAAAAAAAATCTGTGTAAAGTTTCGGCTCGATCGGATAACGGGAAAGGGTGCCCCTGGGTCGTTAAAGATTTAAATCATTATTTAACAGCTCGCGAAGTCGATTTTATAATAACGTCTTCCAAGTTATTGATTAAATAAAAAAATATGTCAAACAAAAGTTGTACATCCGGACAAGGAGCATCTTTTTTGTTCTATTACTATTTTTCGTGCGACAAACGGTTTTCGAAAAAAAATTAAAACTAAAAAAAAAATTATTTTTTTTTAGAATTTTGAAAGTTTAAATGCTTCTAGAACGCTTTTTATTTATGAAGGTAAACAAAAAAAATGGAATTTTTATTTTCGAGGACTATTTTTTAAACATTTAAGGGGAGGGGGCATATACCGAAATATGCAAAAAAAAAAAAAAAATTTCTTATTTTCAGTGTTTCATATGTGATGAATGTTTCCTAAAAAGTTGGGGTCGAAATTCGCAAAAATATCGGAGATATAGACATCAGATATGATCATTTTACCGGAAATCATGACGTCTATATCTCCGATACTTTTGCGAATTTCGACCCCAACTTTTCAGGAAACATTCATCACATATCAAACACTGAAAATAATTTTTTTTTGTTGCATATTTCGGTATATGCCCCCTCCCCTTAAATGTTTAAAAAATAGTCCTCGAAAATAAAAATTCCATTTTTTTTGTTCACCTTCATAAATAAAAAGCGTTCTAGAAGCATATAAACTTTCAAAATTCGAAAAAAAAAATTTTTTTTTTAGTTTTTCGGTTTTTTTTTCGAAAACCGTTTGTCGCACGAAAAATAGTAATAGAACAAAAAAGATGCTCCTTCTCCGGATCTACAACTTTTGTTTGACATATTTTTTTATTTAATCAATAACTTGGAAGACGTTATATAAAATCGACTTCGCGAGCTGTTAAATAATGATTTAAATGTTTAACGGCCCAGGGGCACCCTTTCCCGTTATCCGATCGAGCTGAAACTTTACACAGTTTTTTTTTTAATTATTTGGAACTATTCTGGAGGGTGCCCCGAAGAAAATTCAGAAATCGAAAATAAGAGCCACCCTAATGTACATATACAGATATCTGTGTACACGAAGCTTACACTTGTATTGCCTTTCCAGGAATACAGTGCCTTATTCGAAGGCGCAGGCAACAACCCCGGCGACAAGACATTAGAAGATAAGTTTTTCGAACATGAGGTAAATGAAACGTCGCCGCGGAAAATTAAGAACCTCGTAATGAAACGCATTGCCGCAGATTATTGATATTAACGCTATTATTGTAGGTACGCCTGAACGTGAATGCTTTTCTCCAACAGTTCCACTTCGGGGTATTCTACAGTTATCTTAAATTAAAGGAGCAAGAATGTCGCAATATCGTGTGGATAGCCGAATGCGTTGCACAGAAGCATCGCACTAAAATAGATAACTACATTCCAATCTTTTAATGCCACCTAATGTTCTGTTACACTGCTTATTTATGCCTGGCTATACAATACTATACACAAAATTGTCACCCTTCCTCCGTATTTTTCTTTCTCAATCACGAGTCGCTAATGATTTCACAGTATATTTCGTATTGTCACGAAGAGGGAACTGCCAAATAAATGTAAACCGTAATTAATTTGTAAGGGAATAACCGAACAGGCAACTGTATGTCTAGCCAAACTGAAAAAATGGTATTAAAAATTATTTAGCACTGTTATTATCATATATAAACAAGAGTTTATATTATATAGATGTATATAATGTATTTTATGTAGACCAGTATATTTGTTGTGTCTTATATTACCCGACGTTGTAATTATTGATTCCACTGTAATATAAAAAAAAAAAGGAAACGATATATAATACATTCCATGAGTTCAGAAAACTTAATTCAAATGTCTTGTATTACTAGATTTCATTCATTCTTTAACAATCTTGCTGAGAGAAGAGGGAGATACATTTTATTTCTTGTATGTACATATCGTATAATTAATAGTCTACTAATCAATCGTCAATTTCTCATAAATTGTCGCAGTTAATTATGCTTCCGTAGATGTACTCGAGGAGTTGTTACAAACGAAACATATCTCTTAAAACTATTCATAACATTTAAAGTTACAAAATGCTTCCATTCTGCACGCTTCTTTTCTAACGACAAGGCAAATAAATCGTTTCATCTCTACGCGTAATAGTATTCAAGACAATTGATTATTACTAAATGCATAAACATATACATCCAAGATTATAAAATAACATATAACCTAAATTAATTGAAAATGAGTATGAATTTTTCTAGCATACGAAATGCGTCTATAGTCTGTACGTCCACTATCTGCGTTCCCCCATCATTTCCACGCAATTGCAGCTGCAGAGGATGATCTGAGTCTGCTAAAGAGCAGAAATGATGGGGGAATATTGTAGAAATCATTACAAAATCCTTACGTTCCGTGTGTTTCTCTCCTAACACAATAAGGCAAATAAATTACTTCATTTCTACGCATAATAGTGTTCAAAACAACAGATTATTATTAAATGTATAAACATATACATGCAAAATTGTAAAATTTTATGTTATAACCTAGATTAATTGAAAACGGTTTGTAATTTCAACTAGGAAAAACAAATGAGTAGGTATGAATTCTCGAAGCATACGAAATTCGTCTACGATCTGTATACCGTTCACGCTTACGAACAAGAATCCTTATAAAAATCTTAATATATTTACTCTAGAGCAGCCTTTTGTTTCATAAATAATTTAATATTATTCGGTGTAATTTCTCTCTATTAGAAAACACGATGTTCACATTGAATTGGTTTCGAAATATAAAATCCCAACGAAAAATATTCGTCGAACACACGTATACGTATCTTTCTTTCGTAAAACACTTTTTACAAATGTACATACACGTACGTACATACGCGCGCGTAGGTACTTGCATCCATACGATATGATTAAGTTATTTTATGAAAATATAATTTCTATTAAAGTGGCAAGATAAATATTAACCGTCGGCGGAAGGCGCGCGAGCGTGTCGGGAGTTACAACGAAAATAATTAGTTTCGAACCGTTCGTCCCTTCCACCGCCGATTAATCCTTTACAGTGCCGCTTCTTTAAATACAGCAAAAATTAAAATATATTTAGAGAAATACTAAAAATAAACTTTCGTCATTTTCCGTCAGGATGCGCTTCAAATTTATTCGATAAACATAAAACGCTGCTTATCTTCTACAAATTCGCTCGCTCTCGCACTGCATCCTTTCAGCATCCGAATCTCGACTTTTCGCAGGATGCGCTTCTTCGTTCATAGAGTTCGCGTTGGTGATAATAAGCGGCGGAGCGTTATTCATGTGCTTTATATTAGTAGTCGGCGACGGAGGCGTTGTGGTGGGCATCGCATTTTTCATAACAGTGTTGACTAAATTCGGTGGCTGATAAGTCGCTAGACTCTTCAATCCGATTACTTCCGGATTCTCTTTCCAGAAACGATCCGCGATAATGTCGTCCACCAATGGGACGACGGCTGGCTTCAATCTGCCTGTGCCGTCGGGCACCAACTTCCTTATAAGCGTAGTGCCCTTCCGGAAAAGTGGAGGTTCGTTGTTGTAATTTATACCGAATTCTTGGAAGAGCAGTTCGTTCTTGTGCGATGCCAGCGTACCCCTAAGTTGTTCTTCCGCCTGGAAGTGAAACGAAACTAGTAAGCGCGATGTTAAAACACAGCGGGGAGAGCTGGAGCGTATCTAGGCTTACCTGACTCGGAGTAAGTTTAGCTTTTAACACGAGATTCCAGAAGCAAGTATTGTACAAGTTATTCACGTGTACGTCCGCCTGCCTCCAGGCTAAGTAATCCCTCAAATTCTTATCTGTGGGATACAGCACGACGCGCGCGTCGAAGGAAGGAGGATAATACAACTCCTTGCCCCGCAAGAAACGTGGCCAATGATAAACGTACGACGACGCGAACAGGGAATTCACGTTGGACATTAATTTCGAGGCTGAAACATCGGATTCGGATTATAAACAATACGATTCTAGGAGCTCTGTAACGTATTATTATGTAACACACGTATTAACACAACAGTAAAATCTGTGCCTGCCGCACACTGTTTAGCTTCGTATTAATGCTATATAGAAGCTAATCCTGTTACGAGCTATTTCCCAAAATATACGCACCTCTCCTCTTGTACAGCTGCGTGTCCTTTCGAAAGACAAACGAATATTCGTCGCTCTGGCCGAAACCTAAAATAATCTCCTTGAAATCCTCCATAACCGTAATAGCCGCCCGATTCATCAATTCCAAGGCGGCTACATCGTTCGGCTTAGTGAATTGATGCGCGTCGCAGAATTTCGAAAAGTTTCGCCCGTCTATTCTAACCACGATCCAACAATTCGGCAAACAACAGTCGTCGCGTTCAAACTCCTTCACGTATTCAAATTTACTTTTAGCCATTGTTGTCAAACTTATGTGCCGGCTTATAACCACTTGTTTGACTAAGCTAATGATTTTCAGGAAGTTGCTGCCCTTCATTCGTTTCTACTGTCACAATTCGCAAAATACAATATTCCCTGAAACTGCTGAGTATTGAGAGGTCTCCGTCGCCGCGGGTCCGCTTTAGATTCCGTCGCGAGGAGCACGCTCTCGAAACGGGGACATTTTATTCAAAACCCGTCGTTACTATTATTATCGTTATAATAACTAATAAACCTCTCCGTATACATATATGCATAACTTGGCGTGCCCACGTGCACGTTTATAGGTTAGGTTACGTGGTGCGTACGCCTCGCAGCACATTACGCAGGCATGCGAGCCGAGTAAACACACTGTGTTTCGGAAGTCCGAACAAATCGGGGATATCCAGATTGTTTAGGAATACCGGGGAAAGAAACGGCACGCCTCGGCCGTTAATAAAACAGAGTTGCCACTTTCGCGGGTCGTGGTTCCGCGCGTATGTATATCGCATATCCTCCGGTGTAAACATAAACATGCACGCAAGGATAAATATATAAGGGCGAAAGGATAGAATTTTGAAATAGAAGTAGTGCGAGCGCAAAATGGATCTGCACGAGCGGTATGCTCGTTTCCCGACAACGGACGCGTCGATTTTGGGTTTCGCCGAAACCACGTTCGAGAGCGATCCTTTTAAACTGCTGCATAATTTAGTGCGATATTACGATGCCGAGGTAATGGAGAACAGTTTGGATAACAATCAGTTAAAGACGTTCCGCATGATACTGTGCTACGAGTACCAGCTTGTTTATTGCTCCGGAAAGAAATATCCTAGGACGGTTCGCGCCGATCTATGTTTCAAAACTATAAAGAATGTTTTATATATGAAGACGAAGTCGCAAGACTTTTTAGAGTTATCTATTTTATACGACATTGTACTTTTACATACCATACTCTACTGCGATTCGCAGTGCATCGGCGAGCATTTGGTGGAGTTTCAGAGTTCGAACATTCAGATTTTAAACGATAACATAAGTAGGGTCTTTTACATGAAAATAATGGAATGTTTTTTAGAAGCTTTACAATTGCGACAATTCCTGCACAAGGACATGACGTCGAAGAATTTTAGATATTTTATCTCGTTGTTCGTGGAGGATATTACAATGTGGCTGGAAGCTAAAGAGCACAGGGAGTGGCAAACGTTCGCCTCGTATTTCCCTACGTTGATAAATACGTTCGGCTCCGAGCACGTTCTGCCGCCCATATGGTACATTGTTTTAAATAAATTGCAAGACTCGAAAGACATACTCAGCATGCTGAGCATTATAACCGACACGTGCTTTTCGCCGAATTCCAAGGACGTAGACGCTAGATATTATACATTGTGCTACACGGAACAATTATGGTTGTTAATAATAGAGACTTTAAAATCCCCCACGCAGCAGTACCGTAAACAAGCGCTGTTCATAATGAAGCGAATAACTGATTTCATGAGTAACATAGGCGAAAGTACGATAGAGTTAAGGAAACCGGACATTGTTCCTTTCGTATGCAAGGATCCGACTACAAGCCGAACGCCGATCGCTGGCATTAGGCAGAAATTTTTTTTGGTGCTAGAGGCGCTGGAGGAGAAACAGTGCCATTTAATAGTACCGGCTTTAACGCATCTGCCGAAGTTAGTAAAAGGGAACAGAGAGCACGGCTCGTGCAACGACTGCTTTAATAACTATTGGCTGCAACTAATTTTCGAAAGGTTGTTCCGCCACGAGAATAATACCGTAGTAAAGCTAGGGATATTATACGTCTGTGAATTGCGCACGATTATACACGATCATCAGTTTTTGAAATTGTTCGTATGTACTTTAAACAGCACGTTTCTGTACGAGTGCAAATCTCATCAGCAGGAACCGAAAATATTAAACGATATCGTAACGTTGTTTGTACACGCGAGAGAGGAAGATAGCGAATTTATCGATAAACTTCTTACGATAATGAACGAACAAAAATGGGCCCCTATACCAATATTCTACATGTTGTTAATTTTAAGAATAGTCTCGAGTAAAACATCGAATTGCTGGGAAGGTAGCGAGATAGTTATAACAAAATCATTAGTACAAAAGAATTTATGTATGCATTCTCACGTCTTGAGGATCGCGTCGCAGATCGAACTTTTGAAGACCATCGCTCTCTCCGTAAAGAAAATACACGATTTGAAAGTGGTGATAGATACGTTATTAGAATTCCCGATCGAAGAAGCTTTGGTGAGGGGTTCATTTTCGTGGAACATTATAACGACATGGTTGAGAAATGCGTCGACTGTAGCGGATGCGACCAAGTTCGTAAAATCTATGTGCAAGAAGCATTTCAGTTACGAAGCGCATTTAAACATAAGTCCTGCGAAGTTTGCTATCGTAATCTTTATACTGCACGACGCGGGTTTAATACTGCAACAGAGGCCATGTTGCGCGGAAGAAACGTTAAATAATTGGCTGTCCTCGCTTAATGGAATTACCCAAAGGCCTTATGCAGATATTACACAGATCTTTTATATAACGGAAGTTATGTCGCACTTCCTCAATTTAAGTGCCTTGGGGACCAGCAAGAGCATCGTACAATTGTTATTCTCGCACATTAATAACGCTCTGAAGTTTCTGCTGAAAAGTTGTACAAACATACCGTCGGCGTTCAATTACGAAGAAGTAAACAGATATCTGGCTGTAATTGTTTCGTTTCTTAGTAATGGAACTCTGATTCTACCGAAAAAGGATATTATAGCGTACGTGGAGTACTTTAAAAACACGAGCACGCTTATTCTTAAGAATATAGAACGGTATACAAGCGTGCACTACATGTGCGCGTTGCATATTTTACATTTCACGCAGGGCGTAAACTCTACGTTATTTTACGTAAGACCGCTGTTAGATATTTATGATATGCAAATAGTCGATAACGACCAGGATGTAACGACTTCCAAGGGGAAAATAGCATCGGATTGTTATTTACTACTTGCAAAGCTTACGAATCAATTTCTGTCGAGGGTAGAACTAGACCTATGGCCTGAGAATATTAATTGGTTCGACAACATATTCCATCTGTACGAAATGGGAGGGAGCGAGATTGTTCCCGAGATAGCATTGATTTTGAAAGTAATCGTTGAAAGGGGATTGATAACTAATCCGGAAAGTAGATTAAGTTTCGAAACTATTTTTACTACGTGCTGGAGATCCACATTGTCGAGTACAAAGAATAAAGTGTACTTCGCGGCGATAAAAAATCTCATAGGAGTTATTTTAAATAGTAACTTCTTGGTACTACCCAAAGGCCTGGATTTTGTGCAAAATGTAAGGCAAGCTATCGTCTCGAGACTTTACGCTTCCCGCGTACTAATCGTTTATTAATTTTTAGATTCTGGGCCAGCTACTTCAACAGAGCAACGACGTACCGAAATTGAAGAAAATTCTATTAAACGAATTGAAATTACTAAATGCGTGTTGCCTGAAAAGTGTACAAGATCCGTTGGCCCAGTGCCTCCTTCATGGGCACGTGTTTCGCAAGGATAAACAGATAGAAAACGAGGCATATTTGTATATCGCAAAGAATTATAAAGACTGTTACCCGGAGCACATATCGATGATGTGAGTACCTTCGTATCTACTTATTACTTTAAGTACCGACGCATTACTAACTCCCTAATTCTATCGATAGAGATCATGATAACGATGCAAGTATCCGAGCACTCTCCGCTGTTCTGTTTCATAAGATAACTAGTGCGGACAAGCAGCACGCGTCAGTCCTGTTTCCGGACTTCTTACAAAAGCTAGCAAAATATAAAAATAAACGATACTTTAATAATTCGTCCATGCATAAAACGAAGCACCGAATCTTGCAAAGTTTACTAATATTACAGCCGAATTTGAATAAGGTACCAAGATGCTATGTACTCGATAAAAGAATAACCGTCGACAGAAATGTAATCACAAGTCTCTTTGCAGCTGAATTCCGCCCTGTTACAAGAACGTTTGTGTAACTTAATGCTTATGGAAAGTAATCAACACAGCGTACGGTTGATGCAAGAATGGATATTAATAAGAATTTTTGTAGACAATATTACGTTTCAAGTTAAACTGTGGCAGTTTTTCGAACAGGTATTCAAAGAAATTTCGATTGCCCCCTATTCAAGACTGATCGTAAGTCCTAAATCTATAAAGCCTAATCGATACAACTTTTATATAGGCAATTGCAACGCGTCCTGGATGTGTCAGTTCAGTGGCGTGTATTGTATATCATGTTTCGAAGTTACTCCCTACAGAGAATCAACGTAATTTCATTTCGATTGGAATACAATATGTCGCACGTTGTTGCTTAGGACAGCAATATAACATGCGCCTTTATAGCCAGGTAATTGAACTACGTAACTGCGTAGAAGAGTTCAGTGATTGAAATCAAGCGATATGGTCATTGATACGCTTCGTTAATGTTTTTATTTAATGTAGGTCATCTTTGTCAAACTGTATAAAATGTTAGAAAACTTGAATTGCGACGACGTCACTGTAGAGTACAGAGGATTATACGAAGCTACGGTCGAAAGTTTAAAAGATGGAAATTTTATGAAAAACTCGAGCAGACTTCTCAATGACTTCTATCTTTCTCTCTTTCATCCTGTACAAGACTATAGTTTGGAGGTAACATTGTAGAAACTATTTCAGATCATTGAAATCGACTAACTCTGACACGTACCATCGTTGTTTTTATATTCATAGACAATATATTTCGAACTTCCTCGATTGACTGGCATGGATGCAAGTGAATGGATTACTCCAGATATCTTTGGAACTCTAAATTTTAAAGAAAATATTCGACATCCTCTTCGATTGCTTAATTCAAGTCGATCATTATCAGAGACTAGAACATCGTTGTATTTAATGAAAGCCACAGGTAATTTAATCAGTATCAGGGCTATAACATAAATATATAAATATAAATATATAAATATATAAATATAAATATATAAATATAAATATATAAATATATAAATATAAATATATAAATATATATATATGTATTATTATATTTATAATATATATATATATATATATATATATATATATATATATTTATGTTAATGTAAATCACGGGACATTAAACTTTGAGTCGTTTTAAAATATAGCCGATGCAGAATCAACCACAGGGCATTCTGTCCTTGGAACAAGCCTCGAAGAATTAAGTGACATTCAAAAGAAAATTAATCCTGCGATGTCCACAAACGCCTTGAATAATGACATTTATATGACAGTCAGGGAATCAATGTCACAGAGAAAGGTGTTGGCGGACGAAGGGATTATAGTTGTAGCAAGTCTTATCGATCGAGCTCCCAATCTGGGCGGACTTGCCCGTACTTGCGAGATTTTCAACGTTAACGAATTAGTTATTGCTAATTTGAATCAAGTTAAGGACAAAGATTTTCAGACTCTCAGCGTGTCCGCTGAAAAGTGGATAACCCTGACAGAGGTATTCATAATATTTTACAACGGAGCTTGAAAAGCTGCACTCGCAATCGACGATAAACTTCCAAATATTTCAGATAAAACCTTATCAACTGAGTAAATATCTGTTGGAGAAAAGAAACATGGGATGGCGATTAGTAGGAGTGGAACAAACGGCTAACAGTACGAACTTGCTAAATATGAAGTTCGAGAAGAAGACAGTTCTTGTCCTGGGGTAAGCGATTACCAAAAAAATCGAACGATTACCAAAAAAAATCAAACGATTACTCGTATTATCATACGTATGCTGTTTTCAGAAACGAAAAGGACGGAATCCCAGCTAATTTGATACCTCTATTCGACACTTGTATAGAGATACCTCAGCTCGGTATGATTCGTTCGTTAAACGTGCACGTTAGCGGAGCCATATGTATATGGCAATACGCGACGCAACATACGTTGACATGATTCTGTTTTCAACTGCATCGAAGCGATTGGAGTGTTCCATCTATTTTTGTAGCTTATATTGGAACGTCACGGCAAATAAAATATGAAATTGAAACGAAAAGATGGTTTAACCGAACGATATTAATGTTTATTTATAAGGCGTATTCCTCCCCATATGCGTATGTATTTACGAGAATGGCTAACATTTATACAGAAATTATGTCTATGCGAATGTAGTACATCATATCTTTAAACATTATACCCTACAATGTGCCGTTTTCCAATACATTCGCCGACGAAAAACCAGCATAGTACTTCCACGGTGACTAACGTGTTCACCCAAGCCTCTCGTACTGTCACGTTACGATATCCTCCTGTTTTAGCGGAATGTATCAGCTTTGTGATACCATCCCGAATAGCAGGAATGTCAGAGATCCTTGGCGGGACCAATTCCACTTTCCCGTAATATTGGATTTTATGAAGGACAGGCTTTGACGCTCCTACAGCAGCTGCAATTAACGTACAATTGTAAATGACACCATGGGTTACCATTTATCTAAATTGATTGCAACGGTGGGGAATGAAATCAATGTGCTAGTTACGCATAACCTTCGAGACATTAAGTGAAAGATATCTTTAACAAGTTGTATCGAATTATTCAATCGAACGTTGCGAAAAGAGGCAACGGTCCGTAAGTTAAAACTTCCGTTTAAAGAAATTAATAATTTTCATGTCGTACAGAACAGGAGTTGGTGTTATATAATAATCAGTTATAAGTTAATTATAATAAAGAATGTAGGATTTAAAAATATTTGTTAAGAGATGTTCGTTTGCGACTTAGATACGTACATTTGCAAAGCTGAACTGTTTTTGTAATCGCTGACATTTTTAATCCTGGAAGTCAAACTCTCCTGACTAGTATTTGGGTAGGAAGAACGATCTTCCTTCCGGTACCCATCGACTTACCTCTATTGCGTTGCGACTTGCGAGCCAGGGTTGCCAGGCAATCCAGTACTGGCATACAATATGACGTAATTTGGCTTGGATTGGCTTGGCGTTGGCATAACATAGACGTCACTTCGCTTGGATTGGCTTGGCGTTGGCATGACGTCACGACGCCACCAACCAAACATGCAGTGTTCGCATCTCTTACGCCGTATGACGTCATGTAGGCCGGCATGCCGCCATTTGTCCAGTACACCTGGCAACACTGCTCGCGACGGTTGCGACTGACCATACATCCATCTAGCGTACATCTGTTGAACTATAATGTGGAATTTGAACTAACTACCGCCTTCGTGAGAAATCAATGGTATTGACGCGCAATTGACATTTAAGACCGATTTTACAGTGCGTGAGTGTGATTGGTATGGATATGGGGTGAGGATGCGAATGTATGGAGGCACCTTAAATGTACAACTAGTTTCTAATGCCGAATGGGCAAAATGTAGATAGAACTACAATTGTAAATAAAATAAATAAAAAACTTCACCCCGATTTGCGCAGCTCTCGCGGATCTGACACACGCGATTGGTCGTAGCGCTTTCCCTGCCTGTTTACTACCAATCAACAGGATATTCCTGCTCAGGACGAGTCTACCTTTAAGTGGAATGCTACGAAAAACGCAACTATGAATCTATCATATACCACAGACGAGGTATAGGACGCATTCCCCCGGAACTCGGTTCCGCGTTTTAAAGGCCCCGCGGTACACGAAAACCTAATCGTAAATTTTGCGGGGCCCTATGCATAGATATATATTACTATAAAATTAAAAAGTACAATATAAATGCGATTTTGTTGGGCCCCGCACAATTTTGTCCCCGGCCCGCAAAAGTTCACACCAGCCGTGTTTGCTGGCGTGAACGTTTCGGCGAGGTGGGTAAATGTGCGCTCTACATGGTAAACCTGTCATGCGTCCGCCGCCACTTCACGCGTCCTAGCTGGCCTGCCACGCGCGCCGCCGTCGTCAAATTGCCGTAATTCAGGCGTCCCGGAGACCGATTTTTAAGCATTAATAATTAAAAAAAGGAGCCCTTGCCGCAATTTCGTCATTCTTGATTTTCGTCTTATTTTGGCCTGTAGAATCCCCCCTAGTCTTGCGACTTCTATAGACGTCTCGCTTCGATTTTAAAATGGAAATAGACTGGTTGATTACTTTTGTACATGATATTTGCAATTATTTTGACTATAATTAATTAGTTATTAATATTTGCTGGAAGTGGGTCTTCTCTTATTATGTAATGAGAATAATAATTATCATTTGCAATTGTATAGTATTTTCAAGATAATATGAACACAGGAAGTGGTGGATATTATGTGAGAAAAGAAAAAATTTTAGAGTATGATGGATATATTTTTATATATTGAATCTCCAAATAAGAACAATGAATTATTTCGTTCATGCAACTAATTCGTGCACTTACAGTTCCCTGTGGAAATATTATTTGTTTTGGTAACATTCAGCAATAGATTTCACAGAGATTTCATTTACAATTAACTCGCAATTAAAGACTCATTATTATATAAAATATAAACTGAACTAGATAATGTACAAATATGTTACTCCAGAAAAGTAAAAGTACTTTCTCTTCGTTTAAATTATACAATTTTACATCAAATATATACAGCGTCGATTATTAATTACTCTAACTGACTGTAGCATTATATTATTTTGACTGTCATTACTGGTATTGCCGGAGAAATGTGTCTACTTATGTAAGTTTTTATCTGTACGAAGGGTCGAGTTCGTATACAATCTACTTCAACAGAATGATTATATTCCTAACGTCTACTTAATTTCCTAACTTTAACATTCTTACATTACGTTCTAATATAATTCTTTATAATAAAAAGAAATAAAAAAACATAAATACTCAAAGTCTGTGGGGTACTGTTATCTACTAATACACTTAACTTTTCAACAAAATTAACTGTTAATCATTACAGACACACCGAAATCCATAAAGGACGAGGGCTAATAATATATCCTACAGACGTATGTACAGTAAATCCTGGTTAGGAGCCCGTTTCTACCACGCGTTAGGAGCCCGGCGGCTATGCCCACCATTTTTTGGAATCCTTCGGACGAGAGTGAGAAAGTCCAATGAGCGAGCGAGAGGAAACGAACGAGTCGGCTTTCGTTTCCTCTCGCTCGCTCATTGGGGTTTCTCACTCGTGCCAGTGGCCGCGCGGAATACAGGGTGATTCTGGAGCTCCGCCGGACAATGTATGCACCCAGGTACCCCGTGGCGAGGACAAGCCCCCGCAGTGCCTCGCCGAATTTTATGGGTTGGAGTGCCTATTAAGAAGTTAGAAATCTTCGATTTCCGCATTTCTCATCAGATCTTTGCGAAAACGACGCCAATTGATTCCTTATGTTTCGCCGATGAAACTGACCCCAAGAACGACGTAATTCGGAAAATAATTAAGGAAATTGCATGAAAAATTAATTTCAAATAAAGTAGTTGAGTTATCGACCGTATTTTTAGAATAAACAATAAGTGGTTTCGGCGCACTGGTTCGGTCAGTTAAATATTGCTCGGCATTTTAATAAAAAAAGTTTCCTATTACTTATCTTGATAAGATGAATTCTTTGGTTGGAAAGGTCCTTGAGATTTTGCATAGTGTCTGGTCCAAACTTTCTTGACATTGATTTAAAGAAACTTTCCTTGGTTGTGGATTGTGATTTTATAACGATTTCGCCTTCCATTTTAAATAACACAACCAAGGAAAGTTTCTTTAAATCAATGTCAAGAAAGTTTGGACCAGACACTATGAAAAATCTCAAGGACCTTTCCAACCAAAGAATTCATCTTATCAAGATAAGTAAACAACCAAGGAAAGTTTCTTTAAATCAATGTCAAGAAAGTTTGGACCAGACACTATGAAAAATCTCAAGGACCTTTCCAACCAAAGAATTCATCTTATCAAGATAAGTAATAGGAAACTTTTTTTATTAAAATGCCGAGCAATATTTAACTGACCGAACCAGTGCGCCGAAACCACTTATTGTTTATTCTAAAAATTAATTTCCATAACCTCAAGCTAATTTCGTTAATAATAGTCCGATTTCCATGAAATTTGGTATGATTTTCATCCGGAAAACATAAGGAATCCATCGGCATCACTTCCATATCGATACGATAAAGACTAAAGAATTATTTTATTGTGAAACAGGTATGAATCCTCGGTCACAAGCAATTTGTATTCCTAATGTAAAAGTAGTCCGATTTACATGACATTTGGTATGATTTTCATCAGAAAAACATAAGGAATCTATTGGTGTAACTTCCATTTCGATACGATAAAGAATAAAGAATTTTTTAATACGCTGAAATGAATATTTCACGTTTTCACCCTCGACTGCGGGGGGTAGACCACGATTTGCCGGGGTCGACCGAGGATTCATACCTGTTTCAGAATAAAATAATTCTTTACTCTTTATCGTATCGATATGGAAGTGATGCCGATGGATTCCTTATGTTTTTCCGATGAAAATCATACCAAATTTCATGTAAATCGGACTATTATTAACGAAATTAGCTTGCGGTTATGGAAATTAATTTTTCATGCAAGTTTCATCGGCGAAACATAAGGAATCAATTGGCGTCGTTTTCGCAAAGATCTTATGAGAAATGCGGAAATCGAAGATTTCTCACTTCTTAATAGGCACTCCAACCCCTTCGAGGGTCGAAAGCCCTAAAATTCGGTGGGGCACTGCGGGGGCTTGACCTCGCCACGGGGTACCAGGACGCATCCATTGTCCGGCGGAGCTCCAGAATCACCCTGTAGTGTCCAGTCGCGTTAAGGCGGGATCTCCTACCTGCGACTGGTCGCCTTTAGGCGCCCGCCGCCAGCCCCGTTCGACGGGCTCCTAACGAGGATTTACTGTACACTCTGCCCTAGTTGTTTACACGTGCTTCGAAAAAAAGAAAAGAGTAACCCCTTTTCTGCGCTCAACGCACTCTGTCCGAAAATTAGGAACATGATACATGGGCGTAGCTAAGATTTCATTCAGAGAGGGGCAATAAATAGTGAGACCGAATTTTGAATTTATGTACGTGGTTAGGAATTAATATAACCGGGGTCGTGTAATGTGGAATTACTTCACAATTTAATTTATTTTTATTTTGTAATAAATTCATTTAATTTTGGACGAACGACTAATTTATTACTTTCTTCCTTTGCCAGAGAGGCGGGGGAGCAGGCGCCCCCTCCTGCCCTACCTTCGCTACGCCTATGGATACAAGTTTCACAATGTTGCACGATGCCGAACAACGTAATTGGCGCAACCCCCACTGAGCACCCTTTCAGCCTCCCTCAAATACTGGTCCTCGAATTATTCTTCGAGAGGAACGGTACTCGAGTTTCTCGCGATTCTCGCGATTCTCGCCTACAGCTGCTATCATTATTACTCGTGCGCGTAATTCGCCGTTGCGTCGAGGACAGCTCCCTGAAAATTACGAAAACGACCATTAAAAGAAAGTGCTGTCGAAATTGTTGATACCGAGAAATATTTCCATTAAAAATTGTAGAGCTAAACAAGAAAATTCAGAAAATTGTGCTAGTCTACAATCCGTAACACAAACCTGATTTATGTTGGTGCAATAGTGCGGTTTTAGGAGGTGAAATCACCCCCTTGAGAAAAATGCCGAATTTTCTTTTTCGCGGAATATCTCAAGAACCGTGATAGATATCGAAACGGAATTTAAATAGGATTATCTTCGTGTTATATTCTTTCGCTATGTTTATTTACCTGTTATACGAGTTCTTATGCTTCCTCCGCGGCCACAGATGAAACGCCCCGTATATCAAAGGATTTATCAAACTGTTGCTCATGCCGAAGAAGAAGATTCCGCTTTGTAGTTCCTCGCTAAGCTGGAATTATCGCGGGCTTGTTAATTCTTCGACCATGTCGGCGAAAATGAGAATCGTTTAAAAAAAAAAGATTCTACTTATAATAAGCATAAAAGTATTAGGTTGTCGAATGGAAATATTTTTTCCTCTTCAACATTTATTCTATTCTTTCGACCTTCCGCGAGATTTCTCGAGTCGTAAGCTATCGTTAGCAATTTTATTGCTATTCTATCCCCGCGATAAATAAAGGTACTTTTACGCTATCCATTGTCGGCAATTTTACATTCACCAACCCAATAAAAAATAAATTCGATGTCACTGTAGAAGAATAGAAGTAATCGCCTACACGGTCATCGGGATTAAGGAACATGAAGATTATCATCATCGCGTAGTAGGGTGTCCACCAAATGATAAACGCGGCCACGATGACGACACTGATTCTCAATGACTTGGCCTTGGCGCGGTGCATCAATTTCCTTCTGTTCAAATTCCCGTTCATGTAGCCCGCGCTAGTGTTGGGCAACTCTAATCTGAACATCCTTTCGCTTCCTGAAATTAGTTTCTATTATATACGCATTTCATTTCAGCTACGTTGGGTGTTAGTAGTCAAGTGAGAGCGGCATGCGCAAGTGCACGTGAATATCTGTTCCAAATAAAATTAGTAAAAAGTAATGGCTGGTTTAATAAAATATTCGAAGGTTCTTGTATTATAATGGCAGAATGTAGTATACATATAAAATCAGTGGTGCTGAAATATTGAAAGGGAAAATTGAATTTTCAAATTTTAACTTAAATTCAGTTAAAACGAATTAAGAGATCGAATTACAGATTTAAGATGTACTTACGAGAAATTGTGAGCACGGTGGATACGTAAGTAGTGATGAGAATGGCTAGAGGGAGGAGGAACATGAAGAACAGGCTGAGGGACGCGTAAAGCTGCTCCTGCCATGGTCTCGTGTAGAATCCATGGGTCACGCACTGAGTAAATTCTTCAATGAATGGACCCTGGGCCACGTGGAATATAACGATCTGCAAACAAAAGGAAATGCATGTTCTTATTCCCATATATCTACTGTACTATGGGATTTTAATTTCGATACATACTGGACTGGAGATATTTATATATTTATTCCGTCACTCTGAAATTTACGCAGCACGCAGAATTTCCACTATGATTGACAAAAATGATTGGTATCCAACTTATTTCGGCCAACATAGTGAGCTACATATTTTTGCAATAATATTTCCCTAATACGAATAATAACTGATAAAGTGTTTAATATTCGAGCAAAGTATTTTTTATATATTTCCAGCACTGTATTAACAGAAATCTTGGATTTTAATACGAGATATGATAAACCATTTAATCTGGAATAAAACATTTGCTTCGTACATTTAATTGTCCCCCACTTCCCATTGTCGCGCGTTCCTTTACAATTTTCCATTACCCATAGATTTAAATTCGGAGCAACAAATCTATCAGCTTGTGGAAAAGAATCGGCTCTTGAACATTCATGAGTTTCCAACAAACTATTTCTGTACGGCCAATAAGCTTTGCTTTCAAGAATGAAAGACTTCATTGTATTCGCAGCTTCGGGGGCGAAAAGGAAAATAAGTCTAGAAAATCCGAACGAGTTAATTTATTCCACAGCTTCTCGAATGGGGAATGAAAAAAAGTAGAATGCCTCCGTTCAATTCTTTGTGTCGATATAAACCGAGAATCAGTGTCATTCCAATTTTTTCCCTTATTTAATTAAACGTCCACTCATAAATTCCAATTCTCGTCGCGAGAGTTGAAACTCGATGGAAGACGACGGATGTACGAGAAAAGTGAGTCGTCCGCGTTGCTATGATTAATGCCGACGATTTACAATAACTAGTTCCGCGTCGGGAACCGTTTTTATTCGATTAGCATTTCTAAGTACATACCCCCGCGCGGTGTAACTTTTTCTTGGCGCGTTTTTTCGCGCACCCGTTCAGCCCGCGATGGAAAAATTTTCTGACCGCTGAGGGGAACGGATTCGATTTTGAAAAAAAAAAAAATCCCTTTCAAAGGCGCTCAGAATATCATCGTTCATTTGTAAACGTTGATGCTCGTTCGTCACCATCATCCGTCAGCAATGTGACGCAAGAAAATTTCGGCTCGTCGTTTCAGCAGAAAATTCGTCGTATTTCCCGTTAAAAGAAATTCCCACGAAAAAGGAAGGAACCCATAAGACCGTCGAAATAATGGACTGAAGGCCGCGATCTCGATGAAAAGGATTTTCGGGAGCAAAGGGCGCGCGGACTATCTGTGCGCCGTTTTATCATCCCCGCCGTCGAGGTACATCTTATTTTTAATCGTAAAAGCTTCGTTTCACCTATCTGTCTATTATTTCTTGTTCTTATTTTTTAATACAATATTCCTGGGAGCTGATCATGGGATTCAACTGTCCCTGAATTAGATTACCAATAGGTTTTGGAGGTTTATCAATAGGTTTGACCTTTTGGAGAACTTCAGCCCCGAATTAATCGCAGATCTTGTATTTTTAAAGATTGCCTGTAGAACGCTTTGGAATGATGAACAGTTTCTTGGGGCGTTCTCTTTGTTGGCAGAGCTTCTTTAGCCTTGTTAATGCCTTGCTTTTTGTTTATACGTTTATCGTTACACGGGTATTATCGGCAGGTCTCGACGACCAGATTACCTGTTCGTCGAACATCTATTAACTGGTTCTGATTCACTAGTCAGGTCAAAAAAGTTTGACGCATTCGTGTTATTGCTGAATGAAGAAGCACGCCGAGTTTAAATACTGTCATTTAGGAAGCAAGATTTAAGCTTTGAGAGTAATTCAGAAAAGTAATGTAATAACTGTAAAAGTAGATTCTTTTATAGTTCGCAGGCGATGCAATCATGGTGACTGATTCGACTAAAACCCTCGCGCTGGTGATATCGGCGATAAAGAATCTTCGCGAGCAGAAGGGCTCGTCATCGCAAGAAATTCTGCATTATCTCTCGTCTGTCTACGATGTCCCGCAGAATGTGGCACGCCGCCAGGTTGGTCCTCATTTCTTCAACGATTTCATCCTCTTGATAAGAGGGGAGATAAATACCTCCACAGTATTACAATAAACGAATTATTTTACAGAAAACATATTTTTCTCGGCTTCTTTGGATGTTGAATTAAATGTCCTAGAAGCTTAAATATCCTAAAAGAAAAAATTCAGTTCAGAGTTACACGGGAATCCTCCCTTAAGTGCTCGGGGCTATCCAGAGCTCGCGAGCCCTAAACTTTACTATTTGTCCTTTAGATTCAAGCTTCTATGTATTAATTCCAATAAATACAAAGGATATCAGCAGCCATCAGTCTACGATCAATCGCGTTAAATCTTCAAATCTACATTATGTTTAACCTTTTCACAACCCCGCGATTTTATCGTGTTTCATTTGAAATTTTTACCTGTTCTTTGTTTTATTTGGTATTCTGAATCTTTTTAAGCTAAGAATACGACTTTCCTTTAAAAACAATTCTATATGAAAAGCTAAGAAGCGATGTAGTTGTCTTTAAGGAAGAAAAAAGATGGAGCAGAGTAAACGACTGCTATTATAAATAAGTATTGTTTTATTCACTTCCATTGCTCTGGTGCCACTTTCCACTTTGGAACGTTATTTGCCAATGAACTTTTACACGCGCGTTGCACTTTCCTATAGGAATGACAACTTTTTCTCTTCAACGCCTGTACATCCAGACTGAACAGCTGGAGTAAAACAGGCGGGGATATTTCATAAAGTGCAGAAGGCATAGCTAGAGGATTAGAAAAGGGTTCAAAACCGATTGGTTGCTCTCAGGCAGAAAAAAAATTATTCACAACTGTTGTAGCTTTTGCAGCAGCGCGGGTAACGAACGGTTGAGAGTATCTTTCATAGCCGCCGTGATATAATTCTAATCCATTGCCCAGATGCAGACAGCCCTGAAGCGCGGCGTGGCGTACGGTATCCTGAAGAAGAACGGCGGCCATTATGTCCTGCCGATCATCAGCGAGGCCAAGAGCCAGGAGATCGCGACGCAGGAGCTGAGCCTCCTGGACTACTGTCGCAGGAAGTGCATGCAACAGAAGCTGGGCGTGTGCTGCAAGTGCAAGAAGCCTAAACGCAGGCGAAGGAGACGAAAGAAGAAGGGCTGTTCTAACAGCACTTGCCCGCATACGAGGTCGAGGTCGAGGTCGAGGAAGAGGAGGAGGAGTAGGAGGAGGAGTAGGAGGAGGAGGAGCAGGAGGAGTAGGAGGAGGAGGAGTAGGAGGAGGAGGAGGAGAAAGTGCAGGTGTAAGAGGACTAGGAGGGTCAGGCGTAGAAGCAGGAGGAAGAAGAAGTGCACATGCGATGGCCTAGGGCCATGTGTGGTGCACAAGGGTAGTCGGAAGCGAACGAAGGAAGCTGAATCCACGCGACAGAACGACCAAGCGGAGAACGAGAAGCTCTTCGAGCCGGAAGTCGAGGCCAAGGACTCCGTGACCAGCGAGTGCAGCTCCGTTGCGTCCACCGTTTCCTCGGCGACGAGTTAGAAACGTGCGCTGATATTTTAAGGAATTTGGTTGGGGAACGAAACTGGAATGTATTCTGAGGTAATCCGATTTTTGCACACAAAATTGGGGACTGGTAACGGTGGACTAATTATGGCATTGGGGAATTTGAAATAGCAAATTTAGCAGTTATCAATGCGGGGGATTTTCGTGAATTATGAAATATTAACCCTTGGGGTGGTATCTAGAGTGTTATTAACTATAGTGTATGGTACGTGTGCGGGGAACGCGCATAGGCGTCCAGCGAGTATGGCTAGTGAATAGGATTTGAACATTCCCGCACCTGGCGTACGTTCAGCGTTTGGATCCCGGTACTCAAGGGGTTACTGATGCTTCTGTCTCAAATTTAATGATCATTCTTGGGAAGAATGCCTTCTTTGCTATTTCTACATGTAGCGTTCTATGTTTCTTGATAAATTTTTGGATGATTAGTTAAGGATACCGAGAAGATATTGTTTATTAATGGGTCAATGTGTTTTCAGCTACGTAAGAGGTGTTATCGGAGACACTCGGGAACTGTCTGTTAAATCGTCGTCATTTCTCGTCACTGTACAAGATCGAAACGAGCGGCGTCTTTGTTGGGACACGTGGCTTTCGACGAAGCGTTGTTTTTATAAAAATTTTAATTTCTAGATCATGTATACGATTTTCTACTCGTCTACCTTTTCGCTAGCATACCACAATCAGTCGTGTCTTGTCTACGTGCTACATGAGACAACATTGTAACAGTACCTTGGATAAAAATATACTAATTATTACAATGCTAGTTCATACTTTCCGATAACACTGATAAGGCATGTTTCAATATGCACGTTCATTATTGTTGTTTCAGTCTAGAACAAGAATATGAAAAAAGCCTTGAATGGTTTAGTTACCGTCAAGGATGCACGTAACTAAATTTTATTTTCACGCTTGACTTCCGTTGGGGAGTTTTATTAACTTTTTATTAAACGTCTCGGGCAACAAACTAGTAAAGGCAAGCTGATTGACGCGTTTTTTTTTTATTTTTCTCACCTGTCCCGATTATTCTTATTAAGGTAGATAAGCTATCCGTGATTATCAATACTACAACTTTAATTACGCGATAATTATGCGACTGTCTATTACATCACACTTATATCTAATTTCATGCAATCGCGTGTCGCTCGATAGTGTACCTCCGAGCTATGTCCTCGATATTTTTTTACGAAAAGTAGAAAAAAACCAGTGGCAGACTGAATCATTTTCTCTTAAAATTCCACGTATTCGACGAACTTTAAGTGGCAGGCGATATAAATTAGATTTTCCTTGCAAAACTGATATTCGAACTGTTTCATCGACGGCAGTAATCGTAGCAGGAACTCAGGCTAGAGTCCAGACATTGATGAAAAAAATGAGAGGTTTGACGAAATTCTGGCGTGGACGTCACTCGTCTTAAATTGGGAATTTTCACGTTTTTCTTTCTACTGTCTTTTATTCCACATAAATGATTGAACCCAGGGTCCAGGAACTTCTTACACATATCGTACGCGGGGGTGACTTTGTGACTGAGGTTACTCTGTATATATTTTTTATAGCGAATTCGGGAGACCCGCACTGGGCGCACTGAGTGCGAATTTAAGCCAATCGGAAGCGAGGAGTGTGAACTTTTTCGGTTCCGATTGGCTAAAATTCGCATTCAGTGCGCCTAGTGCAGCTCTCCCGAATTCGCTATTAGAGTCGAGACAATTTCAAAATTAATTCAATATGGCAACTCGCATCTCAAGTCATTGCTAATTCGCTACATGAAAAAAAAAGTGAATTGTTTTTAAAGTTGTCTCACGCCTGCGTTTAAACATTTTCTAATTTCTTTCGCTCAAAATTTGTCGCCTTCCAAAATTTGTTACTCCCCAAAATTTGTTGCTCCCCAAAATTTGTTGCTCACCAAAATTTAATGTCCCCAAAATTAACGCTCCCTAAAATATGTCGCTCACAAAAATTTGATGCTCCCCAAAATTTGTCGCTCATCAAAATTTGATGGACCCTAAAATTTGTCGCTCCCCAAAATTTGATGGTCCCCAAAATTGGATGGTCCCCAAAATTGGATGCTCCCCAAAATTTGATGGTCCCTAAAATTTGTCGCTCACCAAAATTTGATGGTCCCCAAAATTTATCGCTCCCTAAAACTTGTCGCTCACCAAAATTTGATGGTCCCCAAAATTTGATGCTCCCCAAAATTTGCCACTCCTAAATCCGCGCCTATAAAAAGCCTCACCTGAGGAGAAGCGAGGACGAAGGATAGCACCCACGCCATGATGACCAGCCTCAGACACCTGTGTGCCGTGTTGAGTCCCTTCATCGGGTACCGCACCGCTATGAACCGGTCCATCCCGATCAGCACCAGGACGAACGTGCTGAGGTACAGGCTGAACACCTGCAGGAACTTGAACAGCTTGCAGGCGACGTTCCCCCAGATCCAGGCGACGGCGTAGCTCCATATCGACTCGCCGCCTATACAGAACACTGTGACCAAAAGATCCGCCACGGCCAGGTGCAGGATCAGCGCGTAGATCGCGGACCAGCTGTGCTGCCGTCGCCGGGACCTGGCGATCGAGTAAATGGTGGCCGCGTTCGCCGCGAAGCTGAGGACCGCCATCACGGCCAGCACGATCACCTTGGCAAGGGTGGCGTCGGTGAGGCGCGGCGCGTGCTCCAGGCACGTCACGTTCTCAAGGCCGCCGAAGCGATAGAGCTGGTCGAGCTCGGTGATGTTCTGCCATGGCCGTGCGTCAAGGGCGAAGTCAAGGCCGCGGGAGTGGCCGACGAAGTCGGTCAGGTTGTCGCAGGCCGGCAACACGGCCACGAGGAGCTGCCCCGGCAACGACGGCGTGGGAAACGTAGTCATCGTCTGTGCTCTGTCGACGGTACCGACACGTTGGTCCCTGTCATCCTTCCCTTAGGCAGTGCCTTCCACCTCGGGGCGTGGACGGTTGCTTCGAGGGAGATCGAGAGACGTTCGATGCGCCGTTCAATCGACGAGACTGGACCGAGATACGCTCACAAGGTCTCATCGGCGCCACCACTCCACTGGTCACTCGCATTTGTTAAAGCACCACTTGACATTCAGGTTCACCAAACGAGCCAGCTCTGTTCCGCCGATTCTCGCCTCCTCGCTGGCGATTGTACGCTGTTTGCCTGAGAGCTTCTTTATTCTTTGGTCCTGTTTTATTTTTTTTTTATAGACGTTTTATCAAACGTCCTCCTCGCCGTATTTGTGCGAGAGCCGTTGGAACGCGGATAACGAGAAGGGAGCAGTTCTTTGTTGGAACACGACGGTTCTCTGTAACGATGTAAAAGAGCGCAAAACTGTATCGTCACACATTTTAATGACATGCTTGTTACGCGTTAAATAGAATCCACTTCCGCTTGTGTTAATCATTAAGTACCGATCGGCGTTCCTCTTTGTTTTCATCCTCTGCCGTTGCCCGAAGGCGACTCCGTTCGCGTCGCGTAAATAAACGGTTAACGGAAGTTAGGTCAACCCTGGAGTTGAGCAACTCTCTTCAATTTCCTTGAATGTAGGAGCTGCGAATAAACAGTGTCTCGTTTGCGATTCAAATGCTTGGGTGCGACGCTACCACCGATGCGTGTGCAAGGTGTCTTTAAATAAATGCAGGATTCCATTTTTGCGAGAGATAGATCTATCTTTCGTCGTTTAATATTCGCGCGGGTCGAGCAGGCAGTCCTGATAAAGGGACTGATTGCGATGAAACTAATTGAGGGACACCGCGGTGGCCTCTGGACGGGCTTGAAAAGTCTTATTCCTCTGCCACACCTTCTAATTCGCACGTGAAAAGTAAGAAAGCCTTGTTACATTTCCTACTAAATCGATAAATTACATGTTAGCTAGATACATTCCAAACTACCTGCTCCGTTTTACATTTCAAATGCATCTTTCTTGTACGCGGAACTAGCTTTCAATTTCCATGCAGCGATTCAAGCAACCAAGATAGCTAATTTTAATACGAATAGTTTCGAGACTCTTGGAAACTTGAGATTCTTTAAATATCAAGCTTCTATCGCGCAAGAAGGGGATCTGGCTTGAATATTTATAAATAGCCGATGGACTAGGCAAAAGAACGAAACTGTTGTATTTCCAAAATCCCATGCACAAGAAACAGAACTCTCGAAACGAGACTGGTTAAAAAAGAAAAGACATCTCTAAGAATTTTGGGACGCAGACCTTGTGACGCGCGGAAGAGCGAGAAAAAAGGTGAGAAAAAGGAAGAGGCTGCTGGAAACGTGAAACACACGAGTGTCGATCGAAAAGTATGCGAGGCTGATCGTTCTAAACGAAATATTAATTAATTACCCGAACTCTGGAAGGCCGATAATCCTCTGGGACAGTACAATCGACGCGACTACTAATCAAGCGGGGGCTGCGTCGCGTTCCCGCGACGAAGAAATTAATTTTCCCGCAAAATCATTCGTACCGGTTCAGGCGGAAGCGACACGATTCGTACTCCATTTTTCCGCTTGATCAGGACTCGTTAGCGCAAAAAGAAGATCGAGTTCGAGGACACCAACGCGGTTCTCCTCTGCGAGACTTCCTGCATGAAGTAACAAGTTGCATCGTCTACCTTGCACCTCGATGATTCAAACTTTACACGACTTGGTCCTTGCAATTCCTAACTATTCGGTATGTTGACGAGTGTAAAGCGTTTTCGCAAGTACGATACGGCGATCGATTCCTAAAATCGGCAAATGATAGCGCCAATTCAGGGTCACTTAAATTTGTTTGCATAGAATCTATGGTTTCTCATATCGCGAATGAGCAATGTACGATAACGCAAGTTTTATTTCTTACTGACAAATACCTTGCTCTCAGATCGCACGACTTTTAAGGGGGTATAGGACTATTGAACGACTGAAATCGACGGTTTCTTGTCGGTTGGATTGCTTAGATACCAAATAATCACCATACTGGCACTTTTCACAGTTTTTTATGTACGCATTAACGAGTAACGTAAAATAAAAAAATTGTCAGAATTTTGGAAATTATTCAAGTTATTTGACGCTAAAGATGGTCCCGCGTAGCGCGCAGCTGTAATTTGTGTACATAGTCCCAGGTGAACCAATCATCTAAAAGCAAAATGCTTTGGGATGATTAGTTTCTACACTAATACATATCGTGTGGAACTTTGATGGCGAATTTAAACAAAAATTGTAAAAGTTGCACACGAATTAAGTTTTTTCCACATTTTTATGGGAAAAAAATCGTCTTTAATCAGTTATAAAATGTGTTTACAAACATCCAATGTTGATGCGGAAATTCCACACGATAGAGAAAGGAATTCTACAGCTCCAGTTAAAATGTTAAGTGAAAACATTCATTCGTTCAAGAGTTATGATGTACACCGTGTTTGAAAATGTAGTTTCTAGATAAACGGCTTCAAAGTTAAGCCCCATACGGCAATACCGCTCTGCGAGGCCGTTACTCGACGGTGCACTCAATTACGTTCAGCGCTATATTTCCGTAATTATTCGAATTTCCTCACGATACATTGTTGTAAATGTTCACAAAGCTTTAAGAATGAATAATAATATAAAAATCGATTTTTCGAGATTTCAATAGTCCTATACCCCCTTAAGTACATTTAATTTCTGAATTTCCATGCAGCATAGTTAAACTCGATTAATTGTAAGCTTCCTGCTTCCGTTAAAAAAAAAAAACGTAAACAGGTTTCGTCTACAAAAACCTAACTTGATCTTGAAATACCCTTGACGTTTGCACCTATCGATTTTTTGTACAATTTGCTGTCAGCCTGCACTACTATCGACACCGCGATTCCATAGGAGAATATACGGATTAATAAATTCGTAATTGTTTGCGAAGGGACCCCGTGTCGTCTAAGCTATTCGGGAATACAAATAGAAACACTTAAAACGCGCGGTCAGGACCTATATTTACCAGTTCCGATATTGGCCTTGGTTTCTTCAGTCTTCGTACTTTTATATTCCAATTGTGTTTACCAATTTCTATTTTTCACTGGAAGCTTTGACGAAACACGAATTTTCTGATTAACAGTTACTGGACAAAAATGACCGGTACTTCTAAATTAAGCTTCGCAGAAGAAACTATGGAAGCGTGAATGAATTATTTCCTACAGGAACATATTTTTCACGGAAGCGTATCCCTTTAGTTTCAATTTAAACTCGTCCGAATCGAATGAAACGTTTGACACTAAAAGGGGAGATCAATTCCAACGAAACGCTGAATGACCGTGTTAGATAATTCCTACCATCTCACGGGGGCAATGGTTAATCTTCCTGTTCTCGAAATTTCAAAAATAGCTGCTTCCAAACGCGTTCACCGCTTCTCGTGTTGACAACAGTCCATCCTCTTCTTGCGCGTCGGTTTCCTCTTCCTCCTTGTTCTCAGACAAAGAGCGATTCGTTCTTTGGCAAGATTCTTCTTCCCCGGCTTTTTATTCGATCACATAATGTGAATGAAAAGCTAGATAGTGTCAACATCGTAGAGTGACGATGATGCGACACGATCATCGAAACGACAGAAACTAAAGATCACGGGAGCCTCGTTTCATTGCGTCACGCGAGCTTTTGAAATTCATTGTGCTTCGTGAATACTTGATTAATACACTTCCTTTCAGAAAACTTGAATGCAAGTAGTGATCTTTCAGTTTGAGCGACGACTCGTTCGCGGCGCGGAAACCGACTGATGATGACTCGCGAACGGAAGACAACAGCGACCGGGTCTACTAGTTTTTTCCTTCTCTTCCTTGATTCCTCTTGGTCTCTCGCTTCCTCCTACTGCACGCTGCTAGATCACTTAAATGTGTAATACATAAGTGGCACATGCAAACTGTTCGTACAGGATACCAATTACGCGTGCGATTAATGTTGTTCAGGTTCCGTGGATAGTTGCTCAATACATAAATCTATTTATACATAAGCCTGCCGCCGAAATAAATTCAAGTGGATAAAGGCCACCGCTTCGCCAAGCCAATTACCACTAAATCTTATTTACTATTATTGTTTCGCGGCACAGTTTCGTACAGTGGACCATATTCGATAACACCCAAACAATGGCTCAAGCGAAATTAATCTTCAACGATTAACGAATGAATTAATGATCCAAATAAATTCATGCCGTATTTATTTATTTCATTGTTCCATAGCAGACATCACACTCATTAAAGAATAATAGTTTTACTTGGGCAAATAAAATGTGTTTGCGAAATCGACTAAAGAAACGAAATAGTTTGTACAATAAAAGAAACTAAGATTGTGCCCATGCTTGTGGTATTTCTTGCTACAAGTATATATGTATAAAAATCCTACATCCATTCTAACGCGTGGATTATTTATTAGTAATTAGTGGATTAGTAACGTTCGATAAAAACGAGCAAAATTACGCTCACACGCGCGAGCGAATAAAAAGCCTGAATCGTAAGTGAAAGATACTAAGAAACGGATGTTATTATTATACAGGTAGCACTTATTAGTATATTTCCATAATTACACTGTTATTACAGATCTATTCTATGGATGAAAATATAAATATTGACATTATTACGACTACAATATATTGGAGAAAACATGAAATTTTAAGTAGAAACCCGCATTTCCAGCAAATGAATTTATTCCGTAGATTACATTAAAAAATATTACACCCTATTTTCCACGCTGGAAAGCTGTTGCAAAAAACTACTCTTATTCGTAGCCGTTATTTTAACTCCATCGATTAAAATAGAGGTGCCTCGGTATTTCGCGCATTTTTTTCTCTCTCTCTTTTAAATCTCTCTACAATCTATATAAATTTGTTCTCCCCTCGGACACGACGCGTCGTTGCGAATCGGTGGAAGGTCATTGCTTACCTCTTGCCAGAAAGTTTACTTCATTCTGCTAATCGATATTTCTATAAATTTTTCAGGCTCATTATGGTCGATGTAAGAACACATGCGAACGCAACGTGACAATGAGAAAAAGTACTATGAATAAGATTGTGACAAAGATCCACGATCTCGCGTTGCGACTCGCGCGAATCAACGATCGATGTAAATGCCTAAAGCTCGAACACCGGATGATCTCGTATACGACTTTTACGGTCACGCAATGTTAATTCAGGAAGAGTAAGATCGTTTTAGCTGTCTCAAAGCAAAGTCTACGTTTAGCAAAATGCAACACAGTAAAGAACATTGTCCGTAGAAACGTTTGATTTTTGTAACAGCTTTTTTTTATTTCTCGATAACTGTTACTTATATAGCATTATCATAGGGTATGTGAAGTATTTATAACGTATGTATAGTTATACTTCGTTTACGCATTGCTTTTGCAACTTGTATTTCTCGACTTGTCAGTTACAACTGTTAATTGTACGAAATAGCTGTAAAAGAAAAATACGAGAAAATGATTTATCCGCTCCTATTTCCAATTCATACAACTTAAGTGGAATCATGTTGTAATCTTACCTTGCCACTGAAAGCTTTAAGCTTCAGGCATAGCTAAGGGGGCCTCCTTCTTTTCTTCAATCGTAACAGCTTCTTTCTTATCGCCAGCCGCTTTATCACTTTCATCCGCTTCCTTTTTTGGAGCGACCTTGAAGTTTATTTCTTACATGTACATCCGTGGGTATTACAGAAACAAGCTTATAAGAATTTTCTTAGCTACAACGATCTTACGAGTAACACGAAAATAATATATAAACTAAAAATTTACGGCAACGTTGTTATTCGTAATCGATTAACATAAGACAAATTTATCGAGAATAGTGGAGATACGTTTATTAATAGATTTTATTGTATTTCTATAATTCTTTCAGTCCAAGTCTTCAACTATTAACCCTCTAAGGACGACTGGGACTCCAGAGTCCCATTCAGATTAACACATTTTTATTTACGTTCCATCAATAAGATCGAGATTTGATAGGTATAGTGACCTTTAGTAGGCAGAGAAGAAACTGTTGTACCATCAGCACCCGAAATTAAACTTTTTTTTGTTATATTGTTATAAACAAATTAAAAAAAAAATTAAAAAAAAAAAACTAACGAGTAGCTTCCAAATCCGAAGTATAAAATAGACTATTTTAACGCTCAAAAAAATTCTACGTTAAGTTTAAAACATCCCCGTCCCTAGAGGGTTAAACTACATATATACGCAAATCTTATAAGATGATAGTAGAGTTTATGAACTACTAAATTTCCATTTCTACAGACAAACTAAGCTCAAACTGCAAAACTGCTACAAAAAGTTAGAAACTATTGCAATATTCTATGGTTATTGTAAATTCCACATTTTTTTTACCCATTGAGAACAGTTTTGACTTAATCCCCAGTTATCCCGAATAACGCATGTGCGCTATGTTCGATACTTATCCTATAATCCTCAACGTAAACTGTACATGATTTTTAATTCATCATAAACCAAAAAATTACCGTCACGCAGACCGTTTCATTACCTCCTCTTTACTAGCCTCGTCGAAATTCTCCACTAAATCAGGCACCTCGTCGTCTTCCTCCAACGTCGTCTTACCGACCGTACTTCCCGAAACTGTACTCGCTAATCGTTTCAACTGTGTAACGCCCTCAGGTCCCAATTGGCTTATGATTCCCGGTAACATGTCAGTGATCTGTTTGTTCTCGCCGTGGCCAGTAATGGCGAATGTGTTGGCGGACAGACTGGCTTGAGCCTTCGGATTATTGAAATGGATGACAGTGCCGTCATCTTTGATCATATTAACCTCCTCTATGCCAGGTATAGTGTTCACGGACAGCTTCTTCAAACAGCTCTGTAACTTTTTATCGTCTGTGGCAGCGGTAGCGTGCACAACCTGAAACCCCCAACGAATGAGATTAAATAACGACGATACAAGACGACGCTTAGAACGTACGTTGTTTCTGGATTATAAAATATCTCGCTCGTAAACTATTATATCGCGATGCAGAATTTACTTAAACAATAGGGGGACACCGATTGTTATCGCGATCGTAAACACTGTAAAGTAAATAGTGTTATGTAAAATTCGCCAAGACTCTCAAGATCAATGTGACCAGCTGAAAGTCCGTGCACGCGGGACCGGCCACGGGCAAACTCGTGTTTGACACGGAAAAGAATGAAAGAAGAGGATGACAAAAATAGTATTACGAATACGGGACGTGGGTCGATGATCTACAGTGGTGATTAACGCGTGTCTCGCTGGGCACAACCGCGGAATTTTAATGTCACGTAAGAATGATGACCCCCCGCTCGGGTATCGGGGGGGGCAGTTTTTCGAAAATGGGCGAACAGCGAGTTGTTCGATTGACACTTGGAGCGTGTGGTTCCATGAACTGGAGATCTGCGGGAACGGCGAGCCGTGTAAGGACAGTTGTAAATTCGCGCCGGCCATCGAAATAAAGCTACGAACCTTCTTCTTGCGTCGGGGTGTTCCCTTACCGCCGATTCGTACTTGGGCTTGAAGCTTCTTCAGCTTTTCGGGATTCATGTTGCCCTGCTTGTACGACGATCAGTAGCTATCGAACCTTGGCAACCACACTCGGTCGGGCTGCTGATCTGACGCTAACTTTTGTACGATGAAACGAGGCGGACACGACCGGCGAGCAAACACGTGCTCTCTGTTCGCCGAGAGGATCGAGAAAATGGAAGTGTACGCTTCTTTAGCTCTCTACGTCAGAGACGGCTTCCGGAAGGACAACGCTTCCGTTCGAAACTCAGCTCAAAACACTGCGCTGATCAATTGCGAAGAACGCTGTTCGCGTATAATCTACTTTGTGATTGGCTCTATAAATCGGAATCTCGTGGAGAATATTTTGCACGCCTGTAAAACTCGTTTCATTCGCGAATTATCGTGTCGTATAACAGCCCGTCTGAGCATGGAGGTTATGGGCACCATCATCTTGCGATATACAACTTCAAGGAAAGAATGCTTTCGTAATGCAATTTGACATTGTTGCGTCGTACAATCTCGAAATTCGACAATACCGCGACAGATCGTTAAGAACGAGTCGTTGCACAGAGCCGGCAATGGATAAATCATTTGCGATGATTCAAAATTTACCAAACTTGCTTGGGAATAAGGCGGGAACGGGAAGTTTGAAAATTTGAAATCGTTATTGGAACGAACGATTTTCCTTTTCTTATGGAGATTGATTAGCGATTCTTATCTCCTCGGTAGAATAAACGTGAAGATGATAATTTGTTTTTGATTTCCGGAGATATCGTGAACCTAATTGTTAGCGAAAGGAATTACAATTGAGCATGAATTAGATACATAATTTATTTTAGAGTCCGTAGAACACATTAGGTTCTGTCATATATAATGTAAATATGTTTTTCCCTTTATATAACGGTATCCAATCTAAAGTATATATTTACAATATATCACATTCTTATACAAGAATAACATAATTTAATACACTTTTGACAATAATATTAACATAATTCTTGATACATTCAATTTCAATAAATTAATTGCATAATGTATCATTATGAATCTATCATTCGAAGAGGAACCATGTTTCCTCTAAATTTTATCTTTACAAAAGAATAGCATAAAATTAGATCAGTCTTTAATTCTTTAAAGAGAATTTGAAAAAATAGTTCCAAACAAGAGAACTCCTATCGTGCCTTCGATTACAACATTCGCTTTTTCCAAAATGTAATAAGGCATTCCTTTTATTGCCTTTGCAACAGAAACTCGTGTACGAATTATTCTACATTCTAAATGGTTACTTATGAAGCTATCTGTCGCACTTGCCGCTTGTTTTTATTTTTTCGAAAAAGAAATCTCTGCTCACTAGATCGTGTGTCCTATTTAATCGTTAATAATAGGAAAGTGAGAATTTGATAATACAAAGATACAATTATTACAAAATTATTCGTTTAATAATTTTTTAATAAGGCTATTTTCCTCCATCTGTGGCTTGTCTCGTTTTTTACATGACCAAATTCGAATCTAATTCTGAGTTCACCAATCTTTGATATCGGCAGGATATCCGGTATCCATTCTATCAAAAATGGTGTTGGTTCGACTTGGTTTGGGGAGGTATTTCCTGGAAAATAAAATAAAGAAATATATTGTATTTATGAGTAAACACATGCTCGAGATATTTAATCGTTTATAAGTGGATGTATCATTAACTTCTTCCTAAGTGTAGGTCTTACCAACTTTCAAATACGTTTTTAATTCTAAAGGCTTAATCAATGCATTATTATCAGTTTTCTTGTACCGATCAATATCCGTTTCCTCCCGCTTGTACAACTCATATGTACCATCGGCATTTTGAACAAAACTTCTCGTGATCTCCAGGGGTATCAGCGGCGTTTCAAAAATACTTTTCACGTGCAAGATGTTAGTAATCTGCCACGTGTATTTAGTAAACGTGCCCAACGGTACACCGTCCTTTCTGACAAACGCTGTGGTCGAGTTTGGCAAACGTTTCTTTTTGCCGCCGCAAGATATTCTCTCCCGCAGGCAATCGAAGAATATTTGCGGCACGTGAAATACTAGAGGATCGGGCTTCCCATCAAATTGGAAATGCATGGTTTGATTTATTCTCTCAGTTATCGATGCCAGCCACTTAATAAAAGGTAAATTTATATTAGCCTCGTCCAGATCCTCGCAGGGATTCTGATACTTTTTAATGATTTGTAACTTCGTCTTAGCTTTCCTTGGCTCTATTGAATTTAAATTATTCAAGCTCGTGCTGCTCGTGCTCGTCGGCTTGTCATCTCTCTTTCGCTTTGTCGAGATCGGCTGCTGTATACCGCTACTCTCCGTACTTGACACATTCCCGGTATCATACTGTATCAACACATTCTTACTCATTACCTTCATACCGCTTGCGTTTGAAACGGTATTGGTATCGATTAATTTCATATTATTCACATCCAAAATGGCACTTGTGTCAAGGACCTTTAAAGTTCCAGTATTTAATACCTTTATATTATTATCATTTAGAATATAGTGACTATTATTAAGCACATTATACTTAGAATCTATAGTTGCCTGATCGTCCAGTATTTTCACTGCATTTCCACCAAGCTGTACGCCGTTTTGATTAATCACTTCTAAATTGTGCACCTGAATAATACTCGAAAAGTTTTAGCACTGCAGCTTTTAAAGCACACTTGTGCAGCCGAACGCAGAGAATTCTTACCTGTGACATCATATTATTATCTTCCAATAAGGTATGATCACATTCTACTTCGATATTTTCAACGATACTGTGCGGCAGAATCGTAGAATCCAAATTCATCGAATCTAAGTCTAATCTATTCCCATCCAAACTCTGTACCGTTAAGGTGTCATCTCGAAATATTAAAAGATGCGTATCTGTATCGTCTGTAGTTAATCCATCGAGATCTACAATTTGTTACTGTGAAAACATTATCGTATTAAACATGAAATTTACTTCAATCGAATCGGCTTACCAATGCCAACTATTTTGTCTTGCTCATTATTCTGTAACATTGCCGTCAACGGTTTCGGTATACTCAAATCGGTCTGATCCAAATTTATATAATAACTAAACTCTTCGGATAACTTCGCGTCGCTAGCGAACGCACAAATACACGCATAAAAGTGTACGCAACGTTTACTCTGCGACGATTGTGCCGCGTCCGCTTTGTCCCCTGCCGTTTTTCCGACGCCCTAAAGTAATTTACAATTTCGTTTGACGATACTCGTGCGTACAATAGAAGTACTTAGTTCGCTTTAATTTCGTCTTGTTTACCTTAAACGTGGAACAAGAGCAGAAATAGCGATGTTCAACTCTATCCTTCAGTTTCGTAACAAACAGAGAGAAATGAAGGTAGCCCAACGGATGCTTCGGCGAAGCTTTACATTTCACTGCCATTATATTTTTAGATACTCGCTGTACTAACGGACCCGACGTTTCTGTGGCCAACAACCATATTTCTTGTTTCATTTCGTTATTCACGTTCAAGGACGACAGAATAGAATTCCTCAATGTTAACGGTTGCGCTTCCGCGTAACATCTCAACGCAGCCTGTATGTGTTGGCACGTCGAGACTGGCATGTCGGACAAATTCTTTTCCTGTATGAAAAAACCATCGAAACTCTTTTATACTAGACGTTAACGTCGCAAGCGCATTACGCGTTACGCCGAGCGATATTATGTTTCATTATCTACGACGACGCTTACGTGACATTTAAGAACGCTAGTGTCGAAGCTCCTTTCGCAGCTATCGACGAAGCACAGCGCCGTGGACTGCGAGATAAGCGTCGTCATTTCGTTGGATATCGTCGCATTTATCAATGGCAACTGAACGAATCCACGATAATCCGGACCTTTGTCGCGCACCCGAACCGAGAAGACTTGAGCCGTCGTTCCTGTAATGAGCTTACACGCTTCCGTCGATAATTTCCTTTTCTCGCCGGGCTCCTTAAACACCGCGTCGCAGTATTTGTTTTTGCAGCATAGACCGCGGGATCCGTTGTAAGTTCCACATTTCGGACATTTTCGAACGCCGCGCAATGTGGCTTTTCCTAGGTCGGACAGAAGCTTCCGCAAACGCTCTTCATTGGACATAGCTGTCGAGAATTATACACTTTTTAACGCATTCTTTACTTCTATATAATAGTTCGTAGAACATAGATATAGATAAATGATTGTTATTTTGTATATTGTCGCGCGTTTAACGCTGTACGTTATTACATTAATATAAGTAAATAAATTCTGTGTTCCTGTATCGTCGAGCTGTTACTAAACTATTAGAAACGTTTATATCATAATAGAAGTATGGAAATAAGTTGGGAACTACGACTGGTTTTATCTAAGTACTTTGTGAATTCTATCGCAAACAACATTACGTTTGCTAGTGTTTGAATTAAGATTTCGTAATAATAAATATGTGAAGATTAGAGAAAGAAAATAGGAATCGGATAAAATCCATGGAGATATGAGTAAAATTACTTCCAAATAGCTCAACATTGTTTCACATGACACATTTTATAAATTCTGGTCAGCACAGGGATCAAAGACGTTATCACGTTTTTATTCTATTTTACCTTTGCAACGAAATCAATAATTATTGTAAGAGAAAAGAACCGATATGCGTTTTTACTAATAACTGTATTTTTCCAGGAAAGTTTGCTTCCGATAGTAAATAAATAAAGCTCATCTCACTCCTGAATTGCAAATTGCAGAGTATTCGCGGCAGAGGGCATTCTGCTCTTTGGAACATTAATCCGAGTTCACAGAAACACTCCTGCGTTATTAATTTTAATTCACAACGTAGGTGTTACTTGATATTACTTTAAAATAAAGATACTAGTGTCTGATAAAAAAATTGTAAGATTTATTGCGCGATATGGATTTTGCAAGAACTCTCTTGAAAATAATTTTTATTCTTTTAAATCGAATTTCTCTCGTAATAAATACTCTGTCCCTATTCTACGCTTTATATTTATGTTTATAATAGATTACATTCTAGGGAACGAATATACCGAGCATTTATAGAAATTCAATTATACAGTTAATCTTTGCAGATTAATTTAATGCTGTATGATTCAATCGTAATTTTGCGAGGATAATAAAAATCATCGTTTCCCTATCGAACACTATTCCGAATATTTTAATGCACCGACAGTTACATTTCTTCGCGTTTATTACATAGTTATTTAAAAAAAATAAAAAGAACTCGATTCAAATGTAATGCTCGCAAGTGAAATGTTTACAATATCATCTGTGATATCAAATCGCATAGCCATGTTTAGTATACTCAAGTTTAATATCAAAAGTGAGGTATCGATACGGACTAAAGGCTAATTAGAAGGCCGGAGTATGTGTTAGCAACGTGTGTTACCGTCTAAAAATTCCAATATCGATTAACAAATTATGTTACGTATATAGTGATAAAGAAATTGATCGATCGGCTTAACCTCCAATTATGAAGATTTCAATAATTTTGATGATACGTGTCCAATGAGAGTTTCGTGGAGAAGATTGCACGTGAACGGGACACTGCGCGTAATAACTTAATGGTACTTATTGAAATTTCGCATTTAATTCGAATCACTGGCATTCTTAGCTTCTGTTTGTAATTAAGTAAACATATAAGACCTTGGCTGTTCGATTAACACCGATCGTTTTAATAACTCGCGAATTAGATTCCATCGGTTCTTCGCGTTTCGATTATTTGATGGTATATTATCGACGTAATAATGTGGTTTTCGCAAGGTGGATTCGTGGGTAGAGTTTTATAAAATAATTAAACATGACGTCGGCGATCGAAGTTCTGTGGAAGCAAGCATTGAAGACATTCGATGGGCGAAGCAACGTCGGATTCAAGCTTTGCCAGAAGAATTTCGACAAACTCTGGAATTTGATGAACAAAATCACAGCCGACGATGTGAATTTGAATAAGCAGGTACTGGACTTCATACAAATACAGCCCGCTCCGATGTGCGTTATCGACATATTCGAAAACAAAGACTTGACCATTTCGGTCTTTATATTGAAGCACGGCGTCACAATGCCGATGCACGACCATCCTGGAATGCACGGCTTTCTGAAGGTACGTAGAGGCGAATAGAAAGCCGTAAATATAATATGTATTGACGTGTTACTTCGGTCGAGAAGAACGAAGAAGATTTACTAATATCGCTGTAATTCTGATATATAGGTAATCAGCGGGGCAGTTCAAGTGAACAGTTATACGCTAAAGACGAACGACGATCGCATAATCAGGCTGAATAAAGAAGTATCGGCGTTTAGACACCGACCGATATCCTTGCATAGTAATTCGCCCGCTTGTATGCTGACGCCGCGAGATAAAAATTTGCACGAAATCTCGTGCGTCGAGGGTCCAGCCGCGTTCTTAGATATATTAAGTCCACCTTACGACGTAGACGAGGGCGGAAAGGGCCCCAGACCATGTACATTCTTCAAAACCATTAATTCTAAGTTATATACAGATTTACCAGATGTAACCGAGGAAGTGAAGTTATTGGGTATCGAAGGTCCGCCGGACTTCTACTCCGAGAGTCTGAAATACACAGGGCCTCCCTTAATGTGACGCGAGATGTCTAAGCACATTTTATGTCCAGTCTGTTAAAGATGTTTGCATTTTATGGCATTAATTTTTAATTCTAAGTATGGCTTCAATTCTATTACGTACACCCGCGGGTATTTCAGTTCTAAGCGTATGTATATTATTGCTCGTCTTTAATGCGCATCTTTTTCTAGATCGAAACCGTCTGGGTATACATAAATTCCATATAATAGAAAGTTGTTTTATACTTTGTAACGTTGCTTCCATTTTTATTTATTATTGTTGATTTTCTGTACCATATAATATTCATTTTGCAATGACAAAGTTACCCGTGCAGAAAGGCTAACGGATGATGAGATATTTGCATTAAATTCACTGTTTCCTCGATGTAGAGAGTAAAGATGTAAGCAGAGAATGTATTATAGTAAATTTTATGTGTGATAAGAGACATACAATAATTGTAGATTAAAGACGAATTCTATTTGTATAAAGGATACGATGCTTCGTTACATCGTATATTGTAAAATGTAAAAGTATTGTCGCATTTGTAAAAATATGTATAAATTGCATTTCCTTTTAATTTAATCGTCTACGTGGTACTTACAAGCCAGGAAAATATATTCACGATTTCTCAAAACAGTTAAGCAAAATATTTTCTAAACATGCTGTACTTAATTCACAGATTACATTACAAGAAGACCTATTTAATAATAAATATATTTGTATAATACGAGATTGTTCTCAAGAAATTCATTTAGCACCTGAGTTTTGCCTGTTATTCGTTCTTCGTAATTGTAATTGTCTGGGATCACAAAAAGAACACAGCTCGTTGATTTGAATTAATGTTTACTAGTTCCTTAGGTCTACAGCAAATAAAGCATTTACATAAAATAAAGTTCTCTTACAAAATCTTTATTGGGCATATTAATATAGGATTCAATATTTAATCCAAGACTTATCTATAATAGAAATAAATTTCTATAAAGACTATGCCTCCTGTTACTCGCCACTCGAATCGCGAATAACTAATAAAAAGACAATTTCGCCTATCGTTTAATGCACAGAAAATTTGTGCATCGCGAATTTTATAAAGACATTTAGACGTAGACGACACTTCTTCGCTTTCTCGATTATTAAATTTTGGAGCAAAGGGAGAAATTGAATCGCGCTAAAGAAACGTCATCGGCGTAGCTCAATTCTTACTCGTTACCTGCTAACAGAAGGAAGGGCGAAGCGATATTACTGTTATTCCACTAACACATTTAAGAGATGTTACATTTCTTTGTCCATCGATCGTTTCGTACCAGACACATATTATTAATGATTTACGAGCCGGATTTCTGTGTATAGTTGACGAATTTTTCATTCTCACATTCATATATATATGTACATATACCTTACGTATTTGTTAAACCTGATTATAGTACCCATAAACTTACGCTGTTACGTAAAAGTATACGTCGGATACCTGCTTTAATAATAAAAGTATACTGGGAGTTTAGTTCCTTTAAATTTCAGAAGATATACTGCCTTTCGATAGCGCATTCGTCAATGATACCTTGCATTTATTTAACTCGTCTGATTCGTCTCGGAATTTTGCCTTCTGTACAGCGCGATATTGTCATCGGTGTAATCCATTATACGACGTTGGCATTGTCTTACATATTGCTGCTGTTTATGATATATCTTGAATGCACCCTTTATTGTTATAAATGCTATACCGCCCTGCAACATTCCACAGAACAATTTTTAGTGACACTTAAAACGAACTGTTCTACCAACGGTGAGGATATTCAATACGTACGAGCAATGTTCTTTGAAAGTTCGAGTGTATACTTTCGAAGAATATTTTACCACATATACTGGCAATACTTGGTAGCAGGAGCGCGCCGCAAAGGATACGTGTTGCTGATACTGGATCGCTCATAGGTGGTACACCTTCGGATTGAGCTCTTTCATCACTAGAATAACTGACGTAATAGACGCGTGTTAATTTAAAGCGAACGGCATATTCGTTAACCCTCTAGTGCACAGATTTTTAATTCAGTTAGAAAAATTAGACTACTCTAATTTGGGGATGAAAAGACCGAATCCGATGTCTGTTTTCAATCTGGGCGAAATAATAATAATAATAATAGTAATAATTTTCGTAGCGTGCGTAGCTCAAAAATGCACTTCAAACTAGATTTCAGTCGACTCGAAACGTCGGATTGACATGTTTCTTAGACCAACGTGTGCGCCGTGGCGCTACTTTTAGGGCTGGCGAATGAGAATTCCCAATCCCTGGATTAAACAGGCGCCCGCTTTCAGGCAGGTGTACGCACTAGAGGGTTAAGGATTCTTACAGTTCAATTCGCACATACCTACTGGGCAAAAAATGCCTCAAAATAGGAACCTTGCATGCGTGTCGCCTCAGAAGACTGAGCGCTTGATCCTCCCATCTCAGCATTTTACCCAGAACTAACATTATTGGAATAGTTGGTAGGCCGACTAATAACACCAAAGGGTCGGCCTGCTCCATCATAGCTAAACCATCCTTATGACCAACTACCTGCATTACAGTTACCGCGCCGTATGTCACCGCCGTCCAGTATATAGACGCAGCGACTATGCTAGCTGCTATAATGGGACAGATTCGGAAGATCACGCCATCGATGGTATCCAATACTACTACCAAGGGCCCTGAAACAATTCATTCTGATGCATATCCTCGAAGCATATCCTTCGAATCCTTGAATGTATAAAAGTAGCTAACCCATATTCGGATATACAATAATATATTCTGTGTTGCACTGCGGACACGCCACGTGCGCACCAGCGCGTCCTTTCTGCTTCTCGTCCACCCATCGTTGTATGCATCCTTGATGGACCCATTTAGTTGTACCACGGCAATGACACGGTTTTACCCACGAAGCGGTCACGTCGTCCTCATCGGTCGCAAAGCACACCCAGCAATATCTCTTGCTGTAAGAAATGGCAATCGTACGGTCAGCGCGCGTGCACATAAGTTTATGTTCCGGGCGATGACGTGTATCGACGTGAGGTAGGGCTCTTACTTTTCGCGGGTTTCCGGTTACCCGGGTTTGCGGGTAATACGGTTACGATTACCCGATACTCGTGTTATACGGGTAATCGACGAAATACTGGTTATTGCAGTGGATCATAACAAACCTCTTATTATACCTATTTTTGTTTCATGAATATTGTTAGTTATAAATTATTAGTAATATTGCAAATTGCTTCTGCGCTGTCATCCTCAGTTTTTGAGAAATTCGATTTTGAAAAAAACTGCATATTTGCGCAAACAGTAATTATTATTATTATTATTATTATTATTATTATTATTGACTCAACGGGAGAACCCTTTAGAATACAAAGTGTAGACAAAATACTAAGATAAAGAAACATACAATAAAATACAATAAAATTAAAAATAAAATAAAACGAAAAACATAGAATATAAAGTAAAGTAACAAAACAGTAACAACACAAGAACATGCCAGTCTATACACGGCTATATCGCCGTTCCCGGTGAAACGCTAGGTTACAGAGGTGGCAGTCTCCTAAGTAGCTGATTCCTGAACGACGCGAGGGAGGCTTGAAATAAATCTATGTCCGCGGGGCACTGATTAAGCTCATCCATAGCGCGATTTATGGGATCGCCAGTGTAGTGATGGTATTCCGGGACGCACGATACAAAAAGGTGTCTCATACGCAGTGATCGTTGCGGAGCATGAAAACTGATCAATGCCACCAGCTCTTTGCAGTTTATCTGACCATGGAAAACCTTATAAAGAAATAGTAGATCAGAACAGACACGGCGGTCGCTAAGGGTAGAGAGCCTCGTCTTATCAGTTAATGAATAACTATTACTGTCTCGACACAAAAGATGTTCAACGTTGAAAATTTGCAGTTTTTTTCTCAAAATCGAATTTCTCAAAAACTGAGGATGATAGCGTCAAACGGTTTGCGGATTCGTTTTCAGCGCTCCGAAACATATAAGAAACGGCTATTAAATGTTACAAATCCAGATGGCTGTCGAACTGTGTTACCCGTATCATACGGGTATCGAGTACCCGTAACCGTATTACCCGCAGACCCGGGTAGCGCCCGGGTACCCGGGCAGGGCCGTTCCTGACGGGGGTGCAGAAGGTGCCCCCGCACCTTGGCGGCCAAACCTAGGGGCGGCCGCATGTCGTTTATTATATGTAAAATTTTGACTAATAAGAATAAGAATCAAAACTTTTATGAAGATTATTAATTATATCATTCCTTTTCTCATTTAAATTTTTTTTAAATTATTCAACGCTGATTTTCGAGATAAAAATTCGTAAGTACAGCCCATTTTCACGAAAATAGGCAAAACTCGGCAAATTCAAAGCCCTATATTATTTAAACAAAATCGAAATCGGCAAAATAATAATACTTAACCGCCCCTAATTTCACGAGGACTACACATAATGAAATTAATAAGGGCGGCAATATTGTTTTTGCACCTGGGCGACCAACAACCCAGGAACAGCCCTGTACCCGGGTATCACCCGGTTAACCGAGTACCCGGGTCACCGGGTATCAAGAGCCCTAACGTGAGGTACTATCTACGTACTCGTCGTCTGGGTTTACTACCGGTCCGCTGACTTCCGCTTGATTCATAGAAGACGCTCCGTCAGTCACGTCGCTCGGTTGTGCATTGTTTACTGATTCAGGTGCAGCCATCGCAGCTTGTGCATCAAGTACCTCTTTTAATAATAAGCAGGAATTAATAATATTGTCGACATATTACGTGAACAGAATATTATTAATAGTTAGCCGGCAGGAACTGTACAAGGCGCAGGGGGGGTTGTACGACAAAACAATGCTGTTTACCATCATTCGATTCATTAGCTTGTCTTTCCGTCCTCAGATTCGTCAGAGGTCTTCTTACAGTTACTTCTATATTTGGAAGACGTCTAATATTACCCTGCGTAATATCAGAAGATCCTATGCGTATTATTCTATGATGGAGATCGTGGGCACGTGATAAATATATTTGCCATATATCGTTGTCCGACATTCTGTCTAAACGAGATGAGATTTTCAGTACCGCATGACCATCTTACACCTAGAAAACGTGGATACCATTAAGTACGTCGCGACGATAGCTCGCTCGTACGCTCCCCCAGATAGCTACGAGCTTTTTAACGCCAGGACGTTATACTACTCGTAATCGCGTCGGCGGTGGTGCGACCTGTTCTCAATCTCGAGTACATCACGCGATACGGCGCGTATTATACGTGCACCTTTCACGGGATACCAAAATCTGTTCCCGGGTCGAAAGTCATTTACCTCTGTGCGCATTTATTTATTTGTCGCGTTATTCATTGTTGTCTCTGTTGCAATATGGCGAAAGTAGATTTCAAGAGGGGATCGAGGAAGAGATATGTCCAAACTGTCTCGTTATTACGTTGAACAACATCGATGTTATCGGGTTAAGACACGACGTTAAAGTGGGACCGTTTCGTTAACCAGCGTCGCGCCGTTGCGAAATTGATGGTCGGCTGGCGAACGTATGCGTTTATTGCGAACTATAGAACAACATATCAAAGCGAGATTGAATTATCCAAGGGGCGAAGAAAATATATCTTCCCGATCGCACAGTTGGAGCACAAAGGCAGAGGCTAACGATATCGTAGGGTAACGGCAATGCGAGCGCGTCATTGGAGTCGGGGAATATAAATCTCTACCTGAAGTAACGTCCGGTAACGTCCCTAAACAATTCACTGTTTTACAATTACGAGGTGACGAAATATACTGGCACCGTTTGAAGAGTACGAACGTGAAGTAATTATTACGACAGCAGATACGATTTGTATGCGCAGGAATCTTTATTGATGTCTTCTATTAAAAGAAATGTCTCTCTGATATTCACCTTGCAAATAAATCCTTCATCTCTTTTTTTTCTGCCGATACTGGCAACGATTAAAAGTTACGTGAGATCGCTACTTGGGTAGGAACCGTATGTTTAATGCGAAAATTCGCCAATGAAATGTACCGCCAAACTTCACACCAATGTCGAGCACATTCCTCAATGGCCCCTCGGTTCCTAGCGATTTTCCAACTTTCATCTGCCGAGGCTCTTGCTCTATATAATGATTTGTCTCTGTTAAAACCGCCCAATTTAAATCGCGCCTCTCCCCGTAGTTGATAATTATAACTGTTCTATTTTTTTTTTGCCAGGCCTTTCATAATTGCTATTGTGATTTGCTATCTCATTTCGGCAGCGCCATCTTCCGAAGCAACACTATTTGAAATTTGTTAATCTGGAAATAATAAACTGCCAGCGTGTTTTTATTGACTTTTGTATTAAATGATTAGTAGGCTACTAATTAACATGAAAATATTTCTTTACTTATATTTCTATTTTACTTGAACCGTCTTGGAGGACAATTTCGTAACAGAATTGCTATATACATATATCAGAAAACGTTTAATAATAAACGTTTAATAAAGAATTTGGAATCGTGGATATAAAAATCTATTCGGACTGAATGAATTTTTTAATAGAAAATGATCTTGTTATTGTAAATTACTATTTCAAACGAGCTCGAACGATTTTGTAAAATAGTGAAATTGATTTTTTCGTATTCTGTATCGAATGAAATTCCGGGACGTTAGAGAAATCGTGAACAGAAGAGCACAGAAGAGTTACCTCTACATTCGCTATAATTCTAAGCGATCGTTAAACTTTAACGTTAACGTTTTGCTCTTACAAATCGGAGCTGATACGCGCGAAGTTAGCTACTAACAATTTATAATTGTAGTGACATACTGTCACGTAGCAATTCTTGCCTATCGGTCCATTGAATTTGTAATTGTTTATATTCAATCATTAACCAAGAAAGGGTGGAATATAGACAATTACGATTGTTATAAAATATCACGCATTAAATGTAGGGGTTAACACGAAGTCAATGAATGATTGGTTAAAATGACTTATGACTGATGCGGCGCTACATCGGAACGCGATAAACCGTGAATAAAAGTTACAATATCAAAGTATAAACATTGCATATTTGCATATTCATGACTGTTTTCAATGGTTGGGAAAAATTATTCCGGAATATAAATGAGAGGCGTAAGAAAAGCAAGCGCAAAAGTTGGGGCTCGTTGCTCGCGTTAAGAGAGTAGTGAATATGTGGGTGTTTTGCGAAACAATAACAGATTTTTCGCTACTCTAACAATACATTCACTTTTGTCTTCAATTTTTCTATAACCTAAACATGTTTTCCATAATGTTCAACTTATGGAAAATGGTAGAAGATACCATAGGTAAAAATATTATTTTACATATACGCACATATATCTATTATTGGTACAGCATCGCGATATATGTATAAGCGCTGCCGACACGAATGACTCGCAAGCGAAAATTCTGAATAATATATATGCTCGTCGAGGTATTAAACATTGTTTCCATCGAGTAGGATAAATTCAAAGTTACACGCTTTCGTTCGTGTGTATTCTTTATTCGGATATCGCGTCGTTTACAGATATAATTTTCATTAATTAATCCCCGTTATGTTTCGCAGTCGAGTACATCGACGTGGATTTCACTCTTTGGTTATCGTGGCTGCTAATGCCGCTGTTAATAACGTTTCTACTTCCGTTGGTGATCGTAGCGTTGTTATACGTAACTGCGTTGATACTATATGTATACAAGTTACACAGGTGCGTATTTCTTAGATCTACGATCGAGAGCAAATGAATCGATTAACACAGACAATATTCCATTTTAACAGAGTTAGGCTGAGGAACGCGTATGGAACCGATTGGAGAAACGCAGCTCGTAACGTGGTAGGCGCAGTCTGGGACGCCCATGGTTGGATTTGGTATGGTACGTCGTGAGTTCGTGCTAGTCTTTATAAAGAATTTGATTTACCTTTATTGTCGAATGGCTTTTAGTTTCCTATACCACGAATAAGTAAATTTTGCTATTTAATTAGCGAAATGTTTAAGGGGGGTCACTCAAGTGAAAATGAACTACCAGTTATTTTACAGATAAAAATTTGAAAATATGTATTTCCATATTATTTTTTACGCTGAAATGAATTATGTAAGAATTAATACAGTGACATTTTTTTTATCAAAAATTTAAAAAAAAAAATTTCGAAAAAATTATTCGATTTTAAAATCCATACCCTTATCTCTGTAGTATTGTGCACAAAGACTGCAGACAAAATTTCAGCTCGAAAACTTCATTTTTGTCCGAGTTATAAAGTTTTTATGCTTTGGCGTAATAACTAAAACGCTCCTGCTCCGTACGTTGGACCTTCTTCTTCTTGCAATGCCTGTTCTCTTCGTGATTATGCAGTTCGTATCATTTTTCTTGCACGTTTGTTCAATTTGAAAATTGTTCAAAACCGTCACAAAGAACGAGTACGCAGGTATAAACAGAAAGCCTCAGAAAGATACAAACGTGCAAGAAAAATGATACGAACTGCACAATCACGAAGAGAACAGGCATTGCAAGAAGAAGAAGGTCCAACGTACGGAGCAGGAGCGTTTTAGTTATTACGCCAAAGCATAAAAACTTTATAACTCGGACAAAAATGAAGTTTTCGAGCTGAAATTTTTTCTGCAGTCTTTGTATACAATACTACAGAGATAAGGGTATGGATTTTAAAATCGAATAATTTTTTCGAAATTTTTTTTTTAAATTTTTGAAAAAAAATGTCACTGTATTAATTCTTACATAATTCATTTCAGCGTAAAAAATAATATGGAAATACATATTTTCAAATTTTTATCTATAAAATAACTGGTAGTTCATTTTCACTTGAGTGACCCCCCTTAAGCATCTCGACTCCGTTACAAATCGCTTCTTCCGAGATCGTTAAATGTTTCTAAGTCTCACGGTGGTTTTGCAGGGTACGATGTAGTTGGAATGGAAAATATACCAGAAAACGAACCAGTCCTTTTTGTATACTATCACGGAGCCATTCCTATAGACCTTTATTACTTTATATCCAAAGTATTACTTCTAAATTCAAGATTAATTCACTCTGTGGCAGATAGATTTCTGTTCAAATGCCCTGGGTGGTCTATAATCTCCGACGTACTTAAGGTGATACCTGGTACCGTTCAAACGTGCACCGCCATTTTAAAAGAGGGCAACATGCTCGCTATCTCGCCGGGCGGCGTGTACGAAGCTCAGTTCGGAGATTCTTACTACGAACTGATGTGGAAGAAACGAGTAGGTTTTGCAAAGGTTGCTTTAGACGCCAAAGTGGTATGTGTTATTTTAGGGCGGTATCTCTCGTTCTGCGCTTGGACCATCTTGAAATATTAATATTTTTGTAACAGTGCATAATACCTTTGTTTACAAAAAATGTTAGAGAAGCATTCAGAACAATAAGTTGGGGTAGAAGAATGTGGTTGAGAATATACGCCGCAACGAGATTTCCTTTTGTACCCATCTATGGCGGTTTCCCAGTAAAATTGACAACGTACGTTGGTACCCCAATTCCGTACGATGCGAGTCTTACGCCCGAACAATTGCAGTTAAAGGTAACGAGAGCAGAAGTACCAGAAATCGTTTCAGAAATGTGTAGTACAGTTTATTATACATTCGCTGTTCACATGTTTCAGGTTGCCGATGCACTTAATAATCTAATAACGCGACATCAAAGAATACCTGGTAATATATCATTAGCTTTGCTAGACAGAATATACAACGTAGAAGAGAAACAATCATAGATTTCGTATTTAATCGAGCATTATGGATTATATTTAATAAGCCATGCTCCGTAAGTTGGCGAAATATTCAACGATTCTTGTACTTTTCTAGACTTCCGAAATCTACATTTCTAATCTATAGGGTAGATTATTTTATATTAATTATATCGGTGATGTGCTATTAGACGTAAGGAGTGTTAGCGATAGTTATTGACCATTAACTTTGCATCACTGGAACTGTACTTATCTCTAAAGTATTACAACTTACCTACTTGCTAAGTAGATTATTTTGCAATCTATCTTAAGTCATTTACGACACAAAATTTGCGATTAAATGAACTTCCAGTTTTGATAAATCTTTTTACATTTACATTAGTACGAATGATATATTTACAATATATAATTTTATACAACAGAGGTTTTGTAAATTATTTTACAAATGTTATAGGTTTATTTTTATTGTTTATATTTATTGTATTGTTAACGCCGCTGCTATAAGTAGCTCGTGAAAATATCTTCTATTGCGTACTTCTGTGGTACAATTGTGATCTGTCGATAATTCCACGAAATATTATACATGTATTTAACCGAGCTGTCCTATTTATTAACTTTATACGCCAAACGTAATAATAAAGTTTATAAAAACCTACAATCGTTCGTGAATCACGAAAGGAATATTTATATCAACTAAACTTCCCGAAGTGCGAGTCTTTTAAATAAATTATCAAAGTGATCCGCGCTTTAAATTCCCCGGGATCGGAAGTGCCGCATCGATCGCGGACCTTGAACCGGAAGCTCCGGATTGCAGCGAACCTGCCGTCCGCTTTTCCAGTTAAGATTTCTTTCCTAAGGGTATCTTCAGGTATCTCGTTATATTCACCGAACGGCATTTGGGCTGGCATCGTTTTCCCCGGCTACGAGAGCAGCTCGTCCAGCTCTCTGTAATAAGCTTTCCTCGCCCTTTCATTGAAGATTCGATTTCCGTGACAAACAGAATATAGTCATGGGCGTAGATGTGGAAGTTCTTTCTCCTGGAGACGGTAATTTTCGACACATTATTCTGTGATCTTCCGCTGTTCCTTTTCCATCGTTGCGACTTTCATTTCGATCCGCGTATCGTTCATTCATTCTGCTTTCCATTGTCCTCCGATCGAATTCCATTGAACGTATTGCCATGGAGATATGTTGCATTGTCGCGGCCACGAGTTATTTACAATCCGAAAGTCTACGGAAAGCATGCTCCGTCTAACCGTCCCTACCAAATAAGGCGATTACGATCGCCGGTTAATACGTTCGATGTGTGCTCGAAGCATCGGTAATTCATGTTTCATTTATAATGCGGACGTTTCTCCTAATGATGTTCCGTGTGTACAGGCCAGACATATCCGAAGGTTGGACAGACTGTGGTTGTCCACTATACAGGTAAACTTCATATCGAGTCGTAAGTTTAATATGACCTACAAAGATAACGAATTTTTCGTTTCGAAAATTTTCAATTCTTACACCTTGATGGAGATACCTTTGCCGTGTACGATATCGACGCGTTATAAATATTGTATGCGTAACAGGTTATCTCGAAAGTGGACAGAAATTTGACTCTAGCAGAGACCGCGGGGTACCATTTTCATTCAAAATAGGTAATGGAGAAGTAATTAGGGGCTGGGATTGCGGAGTTATTCGAATGTGCGTTGGTGAGCGTGCCAGGCTAACTTGCTCACCAGACTTTGCTTATGGCAGCAGAGGGCATCCTGGAATATATCCTTTAATACAAAATAGACGTTCATTACCAATTACATGCAGGAGGAAGTTTAAATCCTTATGGTCAAATTTATAGATCGACGGGTTCGGTAGAAAGCGGATACATGCCTTTGTACCCAGGGCTGTTCCTGGCGGGGGTGCATAAGGTGCCCCCGCACCTGGGCGGCCAAACCTAGGGGCGGCCCCAGGCCGTTTATTATATGTAAAATAATAATCGTAACTTTTTTGCATGATAACTGTTTAAAATTATGTATGTATAGGTATAAAAGTAAACACTGCATATTAAATTCTTAATTAAAGAATATATAATTAATAAGGGCGGCAATATTGTTTTCGCACCTGGGCGGCCAAAACCCAGGAACGGCCCTGTTTGTACCATTATCATGCTCCTGCAATGAAATGTAATTCCACCACCTAATATAATAGCAAGGCGGTGGCACGTGCCTGTTTTCCACTGGGCCCCACAATTGTGTATATGCATTTAGTATTTTGCTATTCGGACAGTCAGTTTTCTAATTCATAATACATGCGAATCTACCTTGTTATATTATCCTTGACAAAGACACACTATTCCGCAAAATGCTGTTCTTATCTTTGACGTGGAGTTGTTGAAGGTGGAGCATTGAAGACCTTACCCGGGGTATACCAAATTGATTACACACATCAGAACCACTGATAATTCAACCGTGGTCCAATTATGATCTGTCGATAATTCCATAAAATATTACACATGTATTTAACCGAGGTATCTTATTTATTAACTTTATACATAAAAGGTAATAATAAAGTTTATAAAATCCTACACTGGTTCGTCAAGCATAATCTTATTTCATTATCGTTTGGCGCGACAAGATGTCCCGTTTCCCGAAGAAGAATTCGGCGCTTGAAGCGAATGAGAGGGTACGATTCGATCAAAGAATGATTGCTTCAACTAAACATACGCAAAGTACAATTCTTGCGTGCAGAATTCTAAACAATGCAAAGTTCAAATTTGCCGCGCTCGGAAGTGATGGCATCGATCGCTGACCTCTAACCGGAAGCAACGGAGCAGCAGCGAACCTAACGTCGGCTTTTACAGTTAAAATTCCTTTCCTGAGGATATCTCGGGGTATCTTCGGGCAGTGATGCCAGAATTGTGGTGTAAATGCTTATCCCCACCACGACCTGACCTACCGCCGTTCCCTACTTTGCTCCCATCGCGCTGAACACAAGCACCGTCCCTACTCCCATTCAGGCCCGGATTAAAGGGGGGGCTGTAGCTCCGGGCCCCACTTTCCAGGGGGGCCCCGTTCTAAGCAATTTAAACTCGTTATTGTTTAAATTTTTGTTATCCCCCCCCCCCCCCCGCTTTTCAACCACGGGGGCCCTCGAAGGTTGGACAGCCCCGGGCCTGCTCCCATCCGTGTGCGTTCCCCGTTCGGCTCTTTTTGCCAATAATTCGCATTGTCGAAACCCGAGCGTATGAATCGCAGTCAGGAGGACGGGAGTTCAAATCCCAGTGCGGGGGTTTTCATTTTTTTTTTAAATTATTCTCTAATTTCACGTTGTAACTTCTCAGTAGAATAAAATCTTGAAAATTATTAATTTACAATGCATTTTTAAAGTTTGATTTTTTTGTTAATGATGCAATTCGCGTTACCGAAAACCGCTGCAACTATTTAGTAAATATTTATTTGAATGATCTCGAATAAGAATTGTGAATAAAATGAAGTTATTCGAGAATAGCGGATAATTTTTTATTCGAATAAAAAATCAAATATACCAAATTGGCTACACACATCAGAACCACTGGCAATTCGATTGTGGCAAAAAAAAATTATACAGTATTTAACCGAGGTATCGTGTTTATTAACTTTATACATAAAAGGTAATAATAAAGTTTATAAAATCCTACGCTCGTTCATGAAATATAATCTACTTTATTATCATCTGGTGCTATCGGGTGTCCCACTTTCTAAAGAGGAAGTCTACATTTAAAAGGAATGAAGAAACAATATTCATTCGAAGAACGATTACTTCAACCAAACTTTACAAAGTGCAATTGTTTTTTGTATAAGTTCTTGGTGCTGCATACGAATGCAGGCATGTAAATTATTGTATATAAAGTGAAATTGAGAATATCGAAGACGCCGGTTTCGAGAGAACTTAACTTATTTTGAACACAATTTGTACGAATACTTGAACGTTTTTATAATGTTATTTTTTTCATTCTTCTCCATGTACACAGTAATCTCATCTTTTATAATTTTCATACATATTTATACAATTTACACCAGTGGTGTGCAGACGATGGAACGAATCACTTCAACAAGACAACATTGGGCACGTGCTATTAAGCGGCGTATCAGTAACATGGCGTTAAAGTACAGAAATATGTCAGCATTTATTATTTCATGCGGATAATAGAGTATGCGTTGGGGAATTGCAATGTCATAAACAGTTAAATAATATTTTCTAACCCATTTAAAATATTTTCATACATACAGTTGGCAACAAAATTGATCGCAATCAAAATAATACTTATTACCACTGCAATTCAGTAGTAACAGTGATTGTTAACTTCTCCATAAATTAAAACAGCACGTATATATATATAACTCTCTTTCTCTCTATGTATGTATATATAAACGAGTATTCGATATTAAATAAATATTAAATAAATTCATCAAAACGAACAATACGTAAAAACACTACATACCTTTAGTGTAAAACGTATAAATAAATTAACGCAATTATAATTGACATCCGTCAATTGTGGCATTTAACTTATTAACAATGTCATAGAAAAGGAGGGGAAATATCCTGTCTTAATAGACAAACAATTCTGGAAAATGTATTTCATAAGCTGGTGCTTGACTTGGCTTAGTATCTGTCGGCGCAATCCCTGGCAGAATTGTGTTTCGTGGGTCGACAGCCAATGTATTAAATATCTCAGACAATTTGCTCTGGAGAACGTCATGCTGTAAAATTATCCACGAAATTAGAAACTTAATCCTTTCAGTGAGCCGTATGTTCGTTCGATTGAAACGATATTTCTCTTCATACCTTTGGTTGTGTCTTTGATACCAAATCTTGGAACGGTGCGTTTCTAAAGAAGTGTGACAACTGTAATCGCTTTTCTTCCGCCATCACATGATTGTTATTATTTTCTGTTAGAATTCGCTTCATGCTCTCGAACGTCAGCTCCTCTCCTGGCAACTTCTGCAAGAGAAAGATATCAGAAAAGGTAAGTTGAAACTGTAAAGAAACAGTGTACCTTCTGAACACCAGGAGATGAGCCACCGCTGTCTAATTCCTGAGCACCAGAATTAATGTCAGCCAATGAGTTTCGTCCAGCATTATCAACCCACGAATGCCTAAAATATCATAGTAATATTTATGCAATCGTACATGAAAACGTGAAACTTAAGACACGAATATTAATATTACCGATGTTGTAACGAAGTACTACTGTAACCAGATCCCTGCTGTAACTTTCCACTATCGAGACCAGCTCCTTTCAAACATTCGCTCAGGACAGTTTGATCGACCAATAAAGCTGGCGCTAATCTAGAAGATAAACCGCTGTCATACTGAGCCTGCAACTCGGGCAGGAGATGAGGTCCTTCCTTCCCTCGTGTTTCTACAATCTTAAAGTGCGAGAATTTATAGAGGCTACTCTATCGTCATAATGCGATGGCACCGCCAGTAAATAGTAACTTACTTTGTTCGCATAATCCATCAGCGAAGTAATATTACAAACGTAAGATATCAGTACCAATAAACTGATGACGATGGCGTGCAAGTTAAATTTGAGCGAGACACTGATTTGGCCACTTGTTAAAGCTAAATCCTGAAGACTCAACACTAGTCTCAGCAGCTCCAATACTGTTTCTTCCGAAGCCAATTCTACAGCGAGCAACGCCAACGTCGTGTATATAGATTCCACGTTTTCCACCGTGTTGCTCGGCAATTCTAATGATTCATACAGCGCTAAATAAATTTCAGGGCCGTGTTTGCGAATGAAGATCACATCTGGTCTCGATGCTTTTTCAATAGTAAGATCGAGTGGCGCAATATGCACTCTGTTTAACAAGTACAATGCGATTATGTTCGATATAGATCGTAATTAGACTGGTAGCGTATAGCTCCAAACGATTAATTGACAACTCACGTCGGTTTCGCGACTTTCGTTATATTCTGGTGCCTGTCGATTAGAGTATGGAAGATCTGCTGTACCAAAAGTCGCATTTCCGCATCAGCCGCCAGCGACATTCTCAGCAATGGCTCCAGGAAACTTGGTGGAAATGTTGTATTTAAATGTATCGTTTGATATTTTGTGCCGACCTGGAGATAACGAAAGATGCGATCGATAATGAACACGGCAAATGAAGTAATGTATATCTTAATTGCATCGATGAAGTAAACAATGCATAAATTACCTTTAAAAGAGACTTGAGAAGAATACTTTGGAGCAGTACGTCACCCCTTCCAACGGAAACTATGCGATCTGGTTGATTATACGGAACTTTACTCATGATAAACATCATAATCTCTATTTTCTGATAATCCGGCAGATGATTTGCAAATTCACCAAGAGCGTTAATAAGTGCTTCCTGATACAATTGTTCGTCGTTGCTGGTTGGCTGATTTTTCGTTACACTAATTCGTAGGTGAGATAGTAGGGAGTTTATTATCTCCAAGACGGATGGACCTTAAAAGGCACGATGTATTAAGCAACACTGCATTTTAATCGAATCTACTCGTCTGTTACTTAACGACCGTCCGTTTCGCACGGCCAAACTTACCGACGCTTTCACCAGCTGCAATTGAGATAATTTTGGATAAAGTGTCCGCGATACTTGTTCGAATTTTTGGAGATGATTTTGAATGAACATCGAGATGAGTCATTAATGCCTCTACGACCGTATAAGAATATTGTGACTGGAAAAAAGAGTTGTTAATGTTCTCATGTATCAAGAATTATTGACCTCTGGTGGATAAATAATTGCCGTGATTCTTTGTTCTTCCACTGACCTGAATGGAAAACATAATTATCCTGAACGTGTGAATCGCAAAATAATTAGGAACCCATAATTGATGATTATCCAAGTGCCTAGAAATTATTTTGTATAATTCTCGTGCCTCTGTTAGCGCACTGTTTGTAATTCTATCTCGCGGTAGTAAATAACATGCGGTTACAAACAAACCTCAAGACTGGTCTGATAACACATCGGATATGCCCGAACGATGCTCGCCCGACAAGTTCTCGCATACAAGTTTCGGCAAATTGTGGAGGATCAGATCGCTCTTCGGTCGGGCTGTCTGGTGTTGCATCCTCTTTATTAGAATACCTGGTAGGATAAAATTATGGATAAAGAGCGAGCAAGCTACATCACAGACGCGTGAATAATATTAACAGGAGTATATTACCTGGAATTTTGCATGTTATATAACAACGAAGGAACAATCTTATCCATATGAACTGGTTCCCAAATATTTTCCACTAAATCATCGGACAGTGTTTTTCTTACGACACCCTATGTGAAAAGTCGAAATTAAATAACAACCTTTCGATTTATGAAATACGATATAAAAGTCTTCTGAACCACTAAGAATCTAACTAGACTAGGAGCTGTCTGCCAAGCTGTTACTCAATAATTATACATGCATCTACACGTAAGAACCATGCCTGTAATCCTTGAATTCCAGCGAGTCGAATTTGTTTCCGGATCGCAGGGTCATCATTATTGGAGTGGCACATGGCTGAGTACTTAGATACAAAGAAATCGTAACGTGTGTGATAAGACGGCGTATCTTGCTCGATGTTGGCAAATCGGACAAACTGGAAGAAGCCAGCACTTTGGTCAACTGAATGCAAAGATGTCAAAAATATCATTAATTTTTTTTTTATATTAATAAAAGATATCAGCAGCACATAATTCAGAACGGTAATAGTACAGTTTAGTTGAGTTTAGCGATCGAGTGTAAATATTAAATATCATTCGCCAACACTTACGGATTGCGTTGCCAGTATTTGCAACTGCGGATCAGTGGACTCCAATAATTTCTGCACCATCTTTAAAAAGCTCTCCACAAATAGATTCAGAGTTTGGGCGTGACAAGCTACTAAAAGCTGATCCATTGCCTCCATGGCAATGACGACGAATCCATTTCTCCTCCTGTCGATTTACACGCGCTTATTTCAGTCATACTCGTACAGAAAAATCCTACTCGCGGCGCAACTATTATATCCCGCATGATTACTCATTCGTAACGCGTAATCATTCGTGCAAGCGGCATAAGCAAATAATAATTTACATTAATCGCATGACTATGCGCTTATCGTAGCTGCCAGATTAATTGCAGATAATTGTTTGCCATTTAGACTGTTCGCGTCGTACCTGTAAATGTCTCTGGAAGCCCTTTGAAACAAATACTCTCCGATTCTGTCTAGTTTCTCGGGACTGCTCAACGAATAAAACGTCAATTTTTCCATGTTATTTTTTACCAAGCCATCCTGATTACAGAACAGTGTACAATTCACGTTAATCGGCTCGTATTATAGAAGACACCATCGTTAGCGTATGAAATCTTAAAGTAAAGCGTTACATTTCTGCGTCCCTTCGGTAATATTAAATATTACTCGCTGATATTTCCCACCGAGAATATTACCCGCAAAATACTTCGCTAACTATATTCGCTTCGAACGTTACAGAAAGATATTCAACTAATTTTTAAGGGGACCTCCCACCCTTGACCACCTGAAAATTACCAAAAATGAGCCTCTTTGTTGAAAAATTGCAGGAAAAAGCTATGAGACATATCGAAGAAAGTGGATATATTTCTGAAAGGGCTAGCCTTACACAACATAAAAAAAAATAATTCAGTCAATTTCACCTCTGAATAAAACCACAGTAGTTCAAACCGCAAACTTTCACTTTTGAGATGATCACTGCTGGCCGACATGATATCTCAAAAACCGTTCGACGTAAAGTCTTGATATTTTCAGCACAGCTTTGGCACACCCATAGCTACGATGTGACCTACAATCATCACTGGGAAAATTCTGCAACCAGTTTTATAAAGCATTTATAAACTTTTAGTTTTTCTATAAAATTATAAAATAGTTTCCAAACGTCAGAAAAGTCGTTCAAACTTTGTCTATTGGATTGAAAGTAGGTCACATCATGCGGAGGGATGCCCTGACGTAAATTCTTTCTTTCTTTTTGATTTCAGTCACCTCATTCTCCTGGGAGCATGTCGGCCAGCAGTGATCATCTCAAAAGTGAAAGTTTGCGGTTTGAACTACTGTGGTTTTATTCAGAGGTGAAATTAGGCGCCTATTAAGACTGAATTATTTTTTTTTATGTTGTGTAAGGCTAGCCTTTTCAGAAATATATCCACTTTCTTCAATGGCTGCGTTCAGCGGAACAAACCGCTACGTAGCCGCTCAGTAGCCGCTCACTGAGCTCAACGGTGATCGGTTCTGGTTCCACTGAACGACACTTTGCAGGGTAGTGATATTTGTAGCAACTCAACACGTTCCGTAAAAGTAGCGGAGTTTATCTACGCTCGAAAAAATGGCGACCGCTCACTAAACGTGTTGAGCGCTCAGCAACCTAGCGGTAGCGTTCAGCGAAAAATCAGTGAGCGGCTACGTAGCGGTTTGTTCCGCTGAACGCAGCCATTATGTCTCATAGTTTTTTCCTGCAATTTTTCAACAAAGATGCTCGTTTTTGGTAATTTTCAGGTGGTCAAGGGTGGGAGGTCCCCTTAAGTTACAGTAACGCGTCGTAATCTCGACGAGGGTTCTTCGCGTCTGAACGTACACGTATTTAAATGAATCGGGATTTCATAATCTGGCTTTATTAGCACGAAGCTTTCATTGACTCGATTAGCAGTCGCGCCTAAATCGAATATACGTATAAAGGTTTATTGCGATTCGATAGAACTCGGAAAAGGAGTAGATATTAATAACGCGAACCTATCAGCGTTTGGACGAATGCTCGTGATTATAAATAAATGTTTAGCTATTATTACGTGTAAAGTGTGACGAGGAACTCGTTACGAACTGTCGTTATAGACACCAGCTTTAAGTGTACTCGAGATTACTTATGTAAGAAGAAATCCGCAGTATCGCGTTTGTTTGCTTAAAATAAATGTGCAGGAATCACGCAGCTCCATTGGCAGTGGCAAACGTAGTAAAGGAGTTCACCTGTGGGTTGACTGGAAAGATATTGTCCACGAGCCTTTTATACCGTGGTCCTAGAGCAGAACAGCACCAGCAGCAACCTGGCGAAATTAGAAAGAAACCGCTATAAGTTGATGGTCGCGACTCCGTTGAATGCGTGAAATAATTGATGGGCATGTGAGGAGAATCGTCTCGGAGGAAGAATGGAGCGTTGCAGAACGAGGATCACACATTTACCAAACATCTCGACGCGATCCAGCCACCACAGTGCACACGAAGGGACGTCGATCGACTGATATTATCAATGGCAGTGCAACATCGAGCCGCTAGCAAAAACATTGCGTGACTATGTAACTCTGTGACATTCTCGTTTTACCCACGGAGCATTTGTAATTCATAGATGATCCTAACAATTAGAATTCACATCAATCAAATCGTAAATAGACGATGCTATTATTAGCGAATTTATATCTATTTTTAGCGATGGCAGAGTTTCTGCATTATTGCGAGGTCCTGTCGGTAATATCGGTGCCTTTTTTATTGACGTGCGTCAGTAAGCGTGGTTGAAGTGTGTAAAAGGATGGGTAGGTGGCAACGCAGTCCACATTTTTGTGGAGACTTTTGGTTATTTGAATTTTATTTCAATTAATTCTTCGTTTTGCGCAGCAAATTTCTGAGTTGTCTGTGATGATCTTGTTTGTTCAGTGATAAGGCTTGCAATGATAACGTTTCAGCAAATGAATGTTATTATCGAACAAATAGGCGGAGTTTAAAGTGTCGATGTGACTGGATTTACAATTGCCGCGTTATCTAGGTAACTTTCTGTTCCGAACATTTTCTGATTCAGAAATTCTCTGTTCCCTTTTTTTTTTATTAACACGTGTTAAAGATTCTATAATGTCCTTATCTCTCGATGTGCTTAACAATTTTATTATGAGTTAATACAGTAACCGTCATTAAGGGGTAAAACCACTCTATATAGAGGCAGAAAAAAAGACCTAAATTTGATAATTTATTTTTGGAGTATGACAAACGGAATAAAATTTATTTTCAGAGGGTTTATTTCACACATATTGAAGTACTAAAAACAATTTTTTTATTGTCATTTTCATGCAAAATGGCGGCGACAGAGCCCGTCGTCGAAAACAGCTTTTTTGAAAACACCGCCACGGGAGGACGGATTTCTCGGCATGTATGAGTCCGGGAACAAAAAATAAAAAAAAATTATAATCTATATACAATTGGCTTTGGAAGTACGTAGGGTTTTTTTTTTAATCAATTTTTGTGGAAGTGGTGCACTTTTTAAGAAATGAATCGATTTTTTGCCCTAAACATGAGCATTAAATTGTTTGTAAAAAAAAAGTTTACATTCAATCAAAAAACGGCTACGTACTTCCAAAGAGAATATTGTTGTGAAGCTACTGTAAAAATTTTAAATCGATCCATGCAATAGTCTCCGAGAAATCCGTCCTCCCAGTTTGAAAGAAGTGGTTTCGACGACGGGCTCTGTCGCCGCCATTTTGTATGAAAATGACAATAAAAAAATTGTTTTCCGTACTTCAATATGTGTTAAATAAACCCTCTGAAAAGAAATTCTATTTCGTTTGTCATACTCCGAAAATAAATTGTCAAATTTGGGTCTTTTTTTCTGCCTCTAGAGTGGTTTTACCCCTTAATTATGTCTTAACTGTAATGAGCTCCATTGATTCGAAGCATTGAATAAGAATTGCAAAAGTAGAAGGAAAGAAATCGAAATGTGAGTGCTATTCTCCTTTGTATATCGCTTTATCGCATCTTGCATTACAATTTCCATTTACCTTGTCACTTATCTCCTTCAATCATATCCCATTTTTTCTGCACCGAATAACTAGTTCTCGTATTTCAATCGATTCCACCTTTTGCACGCATATTTACCGCGTAAATTTGGAATTAGTCATTTTGAATGTTTCACTGTTCAGGCTGGACCGAAGTGAATTTATCTTGCATTTCAATTTGTAACACGTTCCGTTTGATAAAGATAGGATACTGTAAATAATCCTAAGAGTTTTCTGCCGTATAATAGCGTGTTTACCGAAGGGGTGGCATTATTTCAAGGAAAACGTAAGAGTGCCTGTCAGTCGAAGTGGTTCAGAAAGACAAGATGTTCCGGCTGTTGACACGGGGCTTCGGAAATCAATAGTAACGGCCGTTTCGCGTGATTATACTGTGCTGGCTACAGAAGCATCGTTTTATCACTGTTCATTAAAAAATGGTCCAATCATTATTTTATATTAGCTCCGAGAAGGAAACTCAACACTAAATAAACAAAGCTGCATAACGTGAAATGTAGATTACACTTAATTAGCTATAAAGTCGATAAATCGCTAAAATTATAAATAGGCACCGCTACGAGCGAAGCACATGCATTATAAACATCGAAAACCGAGAATAATGTACAAATATCCATTTTAATTCATTAATAATGGTTTTTCGTAATTGCGCACTCGCGGAAGATAGGCGAAAGTGAATTGTGCCAGTGATGCTTAGCAGCTGTTGCGAATCGTGATAAGAGCCCACGTAAAGTAACATCTTCACTTATCCCCGGAAAGCGAATGAAAATTCTTTGCAAGATCATTAAATCTCACTTACACTTGCGAACACCCTTAAGGGGTAACACCACTGTAACAGCTTGGAAAATAGCGTTTTTTTGGCAATTTTTCTTGGATGGAAGGAAAGGTAATAGAATAACTATACTGGAGGAAGTTATTAAGCACATATTTTATTATTAAAAAAAAAAAAGTTATTGAGAAATATTACAAAATGGCGGCATTGAAGCCATTCTCGTGAGGCATGTTGAAGTTTTAGCGCTCTGCGGCACGCAGTGTAGCTAGTACAAATTTGAATTTAAAAAAAAAACAAAAATATGACTTAAATCTACATGTTTATAGCTAGAGAAATACGTAGGGGATTTTAAAAATATTGATTTTTGTGTGATTGGTGAGCATTTGAATGAAAAACGTTCAATTTTCTATAAAAAGAGGGCAATCATTTGTTATTAAGTAATGTTTAAAATAACTTATCGAAAATCCCGTACGTATTTCTCTTGAAAATGTTATTTTAAAGATATTGTTAAAAGTTCGAATGAAAAGAATGAAAATTGTTGGAGTTATGCTGCGTGCCGTGTTGAAAAATCGTGTTTCGAGAAAAACGCGTTTAACGCCGGTAGTCGTTTCGAAGCAGTCCGATGCGCTTGGGGAAGAGCTCGAAATTTCAAGGAAACAAATTTGTTTCAAGTAATACAGTTTTTGCCCCATATTCTAAAAGGTTCAAACCATCTTTTAAGCAAATAAAAAAAAAATCAATTTTCCGAAAAATTTACAGTGGTGTTACCCCTTAACGTATCTTTAAATCACTCCTACGATTGCTATCAACGCATCCTTCAACTAATACACAGAATTCGAATATACAGAAACACCAATTCCTCCACGAATTTTCACGAATACACAAATGCCGTATCTACAATAATGAATCTTAACATTTGGCGATCGTAGTGGCAATTTATAATATTTGTTTAGGTGAAATAAACTCAATTACTATATTTTAAATTAGCATTATTTATTAAATAAAGAGTCGATACGAAACAATGTACAAACTGAAGTTCCACTTTTTTTAATAATTCCTCCTTGCCAGCGGTTAATTTATAAAAAATATAACATTGCTTAACAACAAGCTAGGAACTATTAACACGAGTCGCTACAAATAGTCTCACATCCCCCTTTCAATTCCACGGTGCCACTACTTCAAGGCGACTATGAATACCTTGCAGATCGTTTAGGAAGTAGCGTTAAGAAAATTTTCGTTCGATCTCTGTGTTCGATGGATGGGCGCGAAGCGGCGATTCGTACTCACAGCCAGGGTCAGT